>JAULJL010000036.1:3956754-6546754 GCA_030761205.1 Fremontodendron californicum
CAAGCTTATGAGTGTTTATCTGCTATCGCAAACGCTCGGAAAAAGAAAAAGAGATATGGATGAGCAAGGAGTGGATTGCACTTTGTCTTTGTGACATTATCTAACATTTTGCTTGTTGTGTCTCAGTTATAATAAGTGGTTAGCAACCTCTGCAGGTAATATCTCCTAAATTCTACCTTTAAAATTTGACATTGGGGACAATGTCATATTTTAGTAGGGGGTAAGGGACATATTTTGCTAATTTAAAAAAAAAAAAAAATTTGTTGTGTTTTAAGCCATTTAGAAGTATTCATTCTGAACAAGGTCTGAGTAAGGGAGACTTGAGACATACCTTGTCAGTTTGATTTCTTCTTTTCAAAAAAAAAAAATGTTATGTTTTAAGCAATTTAGAAGTATTCATTCTGAACAAGGTCTGAGTAAGGGAGACTTGAGACACACCTTGTCAGTTTGATTTTAATCTTTTTATGTTTACTTGTTAATTTTTGTTTAGTATTTTAAGATTATTTAGGTTGCATGAGTTTGTTTTGTTTTGAGTCTTAGCTGTTCCTATTCTTATGTTATTAGTTCTTTTCTCTTACACATGATTCTTTCATTTGGGTTAATAGACTTACATTGAGGACAATGTAAGAATTAAGTGCGAGGGGAATGATTTAGGATTTCTTTTATTTTTGTCTACTATTTTTTTTTATGAGTCTTTATTATTATTATTATTTTAGTGTGTTTTAGTTCCTTTTTAATACAATGATGAGATATGAATTGCATAGGTCTAAACTGGTTATTAGTGAGAAGATTTTCATAAGAATTAAGCTTGACACTAATTTTTATGAGCCAATGTTAATATGATATGTTGATTGAGAAAGAAGCATGTTTAGACTTAATCTGACTTGTATAATCATCCTTGTGAGTTTTTGAGTCTATAATGATTGATGCATTATACAAATCAATCTAATTTCTTTCTTGAGTGCTCTTATGATTACATGATTCTCTAGAACTTGCTTTAAACCGTTTGAGACTATATTGATACATGTGACAACATGAATATGATAGAGGCATTAGGATTTTTAGCCAGGGCCAAACAACCATCCCTTATTGATGTTCCAAGAGAACACACCCTTAGTGAACCAATTTGAGCCTACATTGAATAAGCTATCTCTTTGGTAACCATAACTTGTCCCTAACCTAAATATACTTATATCTTTACCTTTGTTCCAAAGATGAATTAGCATGATTTGAGACAAGTTGCAAAGACAAGGGATATTTTTTTGGTTAGAAACAAGAAATAAGTGTGGGGGGAAAAGAAAAGAAAAGTCAAGAGAAAAAGAAATGGAATACTGGCAAATACATTCCTATATAAAAAAAAAAATTGAATCATCTCTTGAATTTGTGGAAAAAGAAAAAGATGTTACAAAGTTGTTTAGAATGAAGAAAAGGCCCAACATGAATATCCGGCCTAGGTGACTATGTACTTGTAAAGAGTTTTGAGAAGTTTCTTTGTATAATCTTTTTATGTCTCTAAACTTTATGAACTCTTTGGAACCTTTGTGATATCTTTATCCTTTTGTTCTTCAACCACATTACAAACCCCTTGGCCCCATTACAACCTTGATTAAAGACCTCTTGATTTATGTTGATTTATGAAGTTGCATGATCTTTTAGTGGAGAATAGGTGGACAAGCAAGCATATGGTAGAAGTGTTTTCATGAGATTGATTGAGTGTAAACACTTTACCACTACTTTAAAGAGTGAAAATCAAGAGAGTATCCCATGTGAGAAGTTGAGATTAAATTTGAACATGCACTATTTTGATTGAGATATGTTATGCTAATATTGGCTTAACTCAAACAATTTACATTCAAGCATGATTTTTTGTGAAATTTTTTAAGCTATTGATTAGTTTATAAGACTTGTTCAAATATTGTCTCTAATTTGTATTGAAAGGATTAGGAATAAATATTTTTAGTATATGTAGTTTATTTATATGAAGTTTATTTATATTTTAATTTTTCAATGTTTGTGGGTATCGTTCTAGTAAACCCTCACGAGACTAAACTCGTCCACTAGGGACACCTAGGGGTTTAAAGGCTTGTGTCACATGCTAAGTGCCACCGTGATTTCCTACGAAAGTGGATTAGATTAGATTTTCTTATTTTATTTTTATTGAGTCGTTGCTAGGGACTAGCAACAATCTAAGTGTGGGGGTGTGATAACTCGTATAATTATATAGTTTTTAGTTATGTTTTATTATTGTTTTGTGTCAAATACGAGTTATTATTGTTTAGTCTAATTGTGTTTATGATCTTTTATATTTTTATGTAATTTGGTGTTTTTCACAAGTTTCTTTGAGTGATTTCAGATTACTAGAATTAAGGGCAAATCCAGTTCAATTCCAGTTCCGACACATTTTGCCATATCAGCTATATCTGGAGTTTCACTGAAGCAATAAGGCTGAACTTTGTAGCCGTGCAAAGCTAAGAGGCATATCTATCTTTTTCATGTTTTATACTTCTTGAAACGGAGTCGTTTTCCCTAGCGAAATCGACCATCAAGTTGGCTGATATGCAATGACGTCTGTGCTGACCTGTTTTCGTATTTTGCCCATATCTGCTTATCCACATCAGCAAATGAGCTGATTCCAACGGCTATGGATCCGTAACTGATAGGGGAAACTCTTTCTAGAAGACCATGTGATCAGATCAGGCCTCCAACATTGACGAAATCGACGATCAAGTTGGCTGATCAAAATTGTCATACAATATGACGAAAATTGTTAGAAAAATTCACCCACCTATTATACCTACCTTTGAAATTTGTAAAGCTTGTCTCTTGTCATTTAGCCTTCCAAAATGTGTATAAATAGAGGGCCTTGGATGATTGTAGAGGATCATATTGTACATAGGTAGGATATTAGCCATTTTAATAAAATTCTCTAAGTTTTCTTCTTCTTTCTTTTCTCTAGTTTTCTTTTTTTTCTCTAGTTTTCTTTTTCTTTAGAGAGAGCAAGAGGTTGGATAATTAATATTCTTCCTCTTCTTCTTTCTTTCTTTTATTTTCTTCTTAGATTTTCTTTAATTTTATGTTTATGTTTACAATGCCTATGCTAGGCTAAACTTCTATTTGGTTAAGGGTGATTTCAAAGCTCTAGACATGTTTTGTGATTGATTTTTAGATTCTATCTATCATTAATTTTCTATCAAAGTTGCTTATGTTCTTCTACAAGAATTGTTCATGATGTTGTCTTGATTTATTTAGGTGTACAACTAGATAGATCTTGATAATTATCTATTGCTAGTTTAGGAGTCTTGATCCGTGTAATTGTCTTGATTTCCTATTCATAAGTGGCAATTTGTGATTAATGATTATGGTCAAGTTTTCAATAATTGCAAAGTGGAACATAACCTAAGTTGAACAATCCGAGCTTATGTGTTTGTTGCTTAGATCAACCTATCTTTCTCATCATAAAGCTGCCATTAAATTGAATTTAGATATCTTATTCTAGGTTGTTTAATGGTTAGAGATTAAATAGAGAGCTTGTTCTATTTAACGACAAACTAAGGAAAGATTGGGATAACAGAGCTTGTTGTTATCTACGGTTGTTAACTTTGATAGTTGGTTGATATTGATAGATCTGAAATTGATTCTTAATGATGTCTAGTGGTGGAGAATGAAACCTTAACCATATTTTTCATATTTGATTCTTCTTACTTACTTGTTTTCTTACTTTTCTAGTTTGCTTATTTTTAAAAGTATACTTATTTTTATTGGCTGGTTATACCGCCTAATTTGTATATTAACTTTGTTTTACTTTTATTGGCTGGTTATACCGCCTAATTTAGTATATATATTTTTATTGGCTGGTTATACCGCCTAATTTAGTATATATATTTTTATTGGCTGGTTATACCGCCTTGCATCTTCTTCTTATTATTTACTTTAGTTTAAATCTGGCTTCAAAAACCCCTTTTCTTTTATTGTTCTTGAATTTAAGTTTTAAATTATATACTTATAAACTAAAACCCAATCCCTGAGGACTCGACCCTTGCTAACTACTATACTTACAATTTATCTTTTTAGTGCAAGGTTAAATAAGATACACTCTTTTGGGTGCATCACTCATACATGAAATTTCCCAAATTTATGCATTTGAGAGGAAGCTTTCTTTGCACAACAGTGGATGCATTCTCCATTACAAGTATTATTCCATCATCCTTTGTGGTGCATATGTCATCGAGGAATGGAGCATATTTTGATACTTGTTGAATGACCTCCACAAACAAGTTGTTTAAGGTTTCCGGCATGTGTTGTCCATGTTCTTCCTCCTTGAACTTTGCAAATCTACTAGGAAAAGGTGGAGAAGAAACATTAGTAAAAAGTGAAACTTTAAACGTTACCTCAGGTGCCGAAATACTCTTATTTGGATCTTTGGCTTCATTATCCTCAAGAATAGAATCCATCTCTAATTTTGTTTCATCCTCATCTTGTTTCTCATTCTTCAAGGTCACAATAGTAGCATTCTCTTTTGGGTTAACCATCGTTTGGGCTGGGAGTTCTTCAGATCTTTGTGCTACCCATCCCACCATACTACTAGCCAATTGGCTCATTTGCTTTTCCAAACTCTGGATGCTTGCCCTTGTTTCTTGTTGAAATTGCAAAGAATCAGTAACAAGAGAATAGACAAGATCTTCTAAAGAAGTACCTGAGTTTTGAGTCATATGTGGTGGTTGAAAAAGATCTGGTTCTTGAGACCATGATTGATTGAAGCTAGATGGATGAGTGTAATTGGCATAAGGATCTACTTTTTGGTAATTTTTCGAGTAGCCATAATTAGTATGATCCCACCATCCCTCATGGTAAGTGTTTGAGTAATGATCATAGTGTTGGTCTTGGAACACTTGATGGCCTTGACATCCTCCCATGGCCAATTGTTGAACTGGGGAGGTGAGATTGGCTTGTTGATTCTCCATGTTCATGTATGCCACCAACTCTTCAAGTGTTAGATTGCTCAATTCCATTGTTTTTTTTTTTTTTTTTTTTAAAATTTGAAAAGAAAAACTTGTATGTACAAGAAAATAAAACTAATTAGAACTGAAAATAAGAATAAACCAAGTAACAAATAAACTAAAGAAAACAATCCCCGGCAACGGCGCCAAAAATTTGATGCACCCAAAAGAGTGTATCTTATTTAACCTTGCACTAAAAAGATCAATTGTAAGTATAGTAGTTAGCAAGGGTCGAGTCCTCAGGGATTGGGTTTTAGTTTATAAGTTAATAGTTTAAAACTTAAATTCAAGAACAATAAAAGAAAAGGGGTTTTTGAAGCCAGATTTAAATTAAGTAAATAATAAGAATAAGATGCAAGGCGGTATAACCAGCCAATAAAAATATATATACTAAATTAGCCGGTATAACCAGCCAATAAAAATATATATACTAAATTAGGCGGTATAACCAGCCAATAAAAATAAAACAAAGTTAATATACAAATTAGGCGGTATAACCAGCCAATAAAAATAAATGTAAAAAAATAAGCAAACTAAAAGTAAGAAAACAAGTAAGTAAGAAGAATCAAATATGAAAAATATGGTTAAGGTTTGATTCTCCACCACTAGACATCATTAAGAATCAATTTCAGATCTATCAATATCAACCAACTATCAAAGTTAACAACCGTAGATAACAACAAGCTCTGTTACCCCAATCTTTCCTTAGTTTGTCGTTAAATAGAACAAGCTCTCTATTTAATCTCTAACCATTAAACAACCTAGAATAAGCTCTCTAAATTCAATTTAATGGCAGCTTTATGATGAGAAAGATAGGTTGACCTAAGCAACAAACACATAAGCTCGGATTGTTCAACTTAGGTTATGTTCCACTTTGCAATTATTGAAAACTTGATCATAATCATTAATCACAAATTGCCACTTATGAATAGGAAATCAAGACAATTACACGGATCAAGTCTCCTAAACTAGCAATAGATAATTATCAAGATCTATCTAGTTGTACACCTAAATAAATCAAGACAACATCATGAACAATTCTTGTAGAAGAACATAAGCAACTTTGATAGAAAATTAATGATAGATAGAATCTGAAAATCAATCACAAAACATGTCTAGGGCTTTGAAATCACCCTTAACCAAATAGAAGTTTAGCCTAGCATAGGCATTATAAACATAAAATTAAATAGAATCTATGAAGAAAATAAAAGAAAGAAAGAAGAAGAAGAAGAATATTAATTATCCAACCTCTTGCTCTTTCTAAAGAAAAAGAAAACTAGAGAAAAGAAAGAAGAAGAAAACTTAGAGAATTTTATTACAATGGCTAATATCCTACCTATGTACAATATGATCCTCTACAATCATCCAAGGCCCTCTATTTATACACATTTTGGAAGGCTAAATGACAAGAGACAAGCTTTACAAATTTCAAAGGTAGGTATAATAGGTGGGTGAATTTTTCTAACAATTTTCGTCATATTGTATGACAATTTTGATCAGCCAACTTGATGGTCGATTTAGTCAATGTTGGAGGCCTGATCTGATCACATGGTCTTCTAGAAAAATGTTCCCCTATCAGTTAGGGATCCATAGCCGTTGGAATCAGCTCCTTTGCTGATGTGGATAAGCAGATATGGGCAAAATACGAAAACATGTCAGCACAGACGTCATTGCACATCAGCCAACTTGATGGTCGATTTCGTCAATATTAGAAGCCTGCTCTGATCATATGGTCTTCTAGACAAAGGTTCCCGTATCAGTTACGGATCCATAGCCATTGGAATCAGCTCATTTGCTGATGTGGATAAGCAGATATGGGCAAAATACAAAACCAGGTCAGCACAGACGTCATTGCACATCAGCCAACTTGATGGTCGATTTCGCTAGGGAACACGACTCCGTTTCAAGAAGTATAAAACATGAAAAAGATAGATATGCCTCTTAGCTTTGACGGCTACAAATTTCAGCCTTATTGCTTCAGTGAAACTCCAGATATAGCTGATATGGCAAAATGTGTCGGAACTGGAACTGAACTGGATTTGCCCTTAATTCTAGTAATCTGAAATCACTCAAAGAAACTTGTGAAAAACACCAAATTACATAAAAATATAAAAGATCATAAACACAATTAGACTAAACAATAATAACTCGTATTTGACACAAAACAATAATAAAACATAACTAAAAACTATATAATTATACGAGTTATCACACCCCCACACTTAGATTGTTGCTAGTCCCTAGCAACGACTCAATAAAAATAAAATAAGAAAATCTAATCTAATCCACTTTCGTAGGAAATCACGGTGGCACTTAGCATGTGACACAAGCCTTTAAACCCCTAGGTGTCCCTAGTGGACGAGTTTAGTCTCGTGAGGGTTTACTAGAACGATACCCACAAACATTGAAAAATTAAAATATAAATAAACTACATATAAATAAACTACATATACTAAAAATATAAACTACATATAAATGAGCTGATTCCAATGGCTATGGATCCGTAACTGATAGGGGAACATTTTTCTAGAAGACCATGTGATCAGATCAGGCCTCCAACATTGACGAAATCGACCATCAAGTTGGCTGATCAAAATTGTCATACAATATGACGAAAATTGTTAGAAAAATGCACCCACCTATTATACCTACCTTTGAAATTTGTAAAGCTTGTCTCTTGTCATTTAGCCCTCCAAAATGTGTATAAATAGAGGGCCTTGGATGATTGTAGAGGATCATATTGTACATAGGTAGGATATTAGCCATTTTAATAAAATTCTCTAAGTTTTCTTCTTCTTTCTTTTCTCTAGTTTTCTTTCTTTTCTCTAGTTTTCTTTTTCTTTAGAGAGAGCAAGAGGTTGGATAATTAATATTCTTCCTCTTCTTCTTTCTTTCTTTTATTTTCTTCTTAGATTTTCTTTAATTTTATGTTTATGTTTACAATGCCTATGCTAGGCTAAACTTCTATTTGGTTAAGGGTGATTTCAAAGCCCTAGACATGTTTTATAATTGATTTTCAGATTCTATCTATCATTAATTTTCTATCAAAGTTGCTTATGTTCTTCTACAAGAATTGTTCATGATGTTGTCTTGATTTGTTTAGGTGTACAACTAGATAGATCTTGATAATTATCTATTGCTAGTTTAGGAGTCTTGATCCGTGTAATTGTCTTGATTTCCTATTCATAAGTGGCAATTTGTGATTAATGATTATGGTCAAGTTTTCAATAATTGCAAAGTGGAACATAACCTAAGTTGAACAATCCGAGCTTATGTGTTTGTTGCTTAGATCAACCTATCTTTCTCATCATAAAGCTGCCATTAAATTGAACTTAGAGAGCTTATTCTAGGTTGTTTGATGGTTAGAGATTAAATAGAGAGCTTGTTCTATTTAACGACAAACTAAGGAAAGATTGGGATAACAGAGCTTGTTGTTATCTACGGTTGTTAACTTTGATAGTTGGTTAATGTTGATAGATATGAAATTGATTCTTAATGATGCCTAATTTAGTATATATATTTTTATTGGCTGGTTATACCGCCTTGCAGCTTATTCTTATTATTTACTTTAGTTTAAATCTGGCTTCAAAAACCCCTTTTCTTTTATTGTTTTCTTTGAACGTAAGTTATAAACTAATAACTCATAGATTAAAACCCAATCCCTGAGGACTCGACCCTTGCTAATCATTATACTTACAATTGATCTTTTTAGTGCAAGGTTAAATAAGATACACTCTTTTGGGTGCAACGGCGCCAAAAATTTGATGCACCCAAAAGAGTGTATCTTATTTAACCTTGCACTAAAAAGATAAATTGTAAGTATAGTAGTTAGCAAGGGTCGAGTCCTCAGGGATTGGGTTTTAGTTTATAAGTTAATAGTTTAAAACTTAAATTCAAGAACAATAAAAGAAAAGGGGTTTTTGAAGCCAGATTTAAACTAAAGTAAATAATAAGAATAAGATGCAAGGCGGTATAACCAGCGAATAAAAATATATATACTAAATTAGGCGGTATAACCAGCCAATAAAAATATATATACTAAATTAGGCGGTATAACCAGCCAATAAAAATAAAACAAAGTTAATATACAAATTAGGCGGTATAACCAGCCAATAAAAATAAATATAAAAAATAAGCAAACTAAAAGTAAGAAAACAAATAAGTAAGAAGAATCAAATATGAAAAATATGGTTAAGGTTTCATTCTCCACCACTAGACATCATTAAGAATCAATTTCAGATCTATCAATATCAACCAACTATCAAAGTTAACAACCGTAGATAACAACAAGCTCTGTTACCCCAATATTTCCTTAGTTTGTCGTTAAATAGAACAAGCTCTCTATTTAATCTCTAACCATTAAACAACCTAGAATAAGCTCTCTAAATTCAATTTAATGGCAGCTTTATGATGAGAAAGATAGGTTGATCTAAGCAACAAACACATAAGCTCGGATTGTTCAACTTAGGTTATGTTCCACTTTGCAATTATTGAAAACTTGACCATAATCATTAATCACAAATTGCCACTTATGAATAGGAAATCAAGACAATTACACGGATCAAGACTCCTAAACTAGCAATAGATAATTATCAAGATCGATCTATTTGTACACCTAAATAAATCTAGACAACATCATGAACAATTCTTGTAGAAGAACATAAGCAACTTTGATAGAAAATTAATGATAGATAGAATCTGAAAATCAATCACAAAACATGTCTAGGGCTTTGAAATCACCCTTAACCAAATAGAAGTTTAGCCTAGCATAGGCATTGTAAACATAAAATTAAATAGAATCTAAGAAGAAAATAAAAGAAAGAAAGAAGAAGAAGAAGAATATTAATTATCCAACCTCTTGCTCTTTCTAAAGAAAAAGAAAACTAGAGAAAAGAAAAAAGAAGAAAACTTAGAGAATTTTATTACAATGGCTAATATCCTACCTATGTACAATGTGATCCTCTACAATCATCCAAGGCCCTCTATTTATACACATTTTGGAGGGCTAAATGACAAGAGACAAGCTTTACAAATTTCAAAGGTAGGTATAATAGGTGGGTGCATTTTTCTAACAATTTTCGTCATATTGTATGACAATTTTGATCAGCCAACTTGATGGTCGATTTCGTCAATGTTGGAGGCCTGATCTGATCACATGGTCTTCTAGAAAAATGTTCCCCTATCAGTTACGGATCCATAGCCGTTTGAATCAGCTCATTTTCTGATGTGGATAAGAAGATATGGGCAAAATACGAAAACAGGTCATCACAGACGTCATTGCACATCAGCCAACTTGATGGTCGATTTCGTCAATATTGGAGGCCTGATCTGATCATATGGTCTTCTAGACAAAGGTTCCCGTATCAGTTACGGATCCATAGCCATTGGAATCAGCTCATTTGCTGATTTGGATAAGCAGATATGGGCAAAATACGAGAACAGGTCAGCACAGACGTCATTGCACATCAGCCACTTTGATGGTCGATTTCTCTAGGGAAAACGACTCCGTTTCAAGAAATGTAAAACATGAAAAAGATAGATATGCCTCTTAGCTTTGCACGACTACAAATTTCAGCCTTATTGCTTCAGTGAAACTCCAGATATAGCTGATATGGCAAAAGGTGTCGGAACTGGAACTGAACTCGATTTGCCCTTAATTCTAGTAATCTGAAATCACTCAAAGAAACTTGTGAAAAACACCAAATTACATAAAAATATAAAAGATCATAAACACAATTAGACTAAACAATAATAACTCGTATTTGACACAAAACAATAATAAAACATAACTAAAAACTATATAATTATACGAGTTATCACACCCCCACACTTAGATTGTTGCTAGTCCCTAGCAACGACTCAATAAAAATAAAATAAGAAAATCTAATCTAATCCATTTTCGTAGGAAATCACGGTGGCACTTAGCATGTGACACAAGCCTTTAAACCCCTAGGTGTCCCTAGTGGACGAGTTTAGTCTCGTGAGGGTTTACTAGAACGATACCCACAAACATTGAAAAATTAAAATATAAATAAACTACATATAAATAAACTACATATACTAAAAATATTTACTCCTAATCATTTCAATACAAATTAGAGACAATATTTGAACAAGTCTTATAAACTAATCAATAGCTTAAAGAATTTCACAAAAAATCATGCTTGAATGTAAATTGTTTGAGTTAAGCCAATATTAGCATAACATATCTCAATCAAAATAGTGCATGTTCAAATTTAATCTCAACTTCTCACATGGGATACCCTCATGATTTTCACTCTTTAAAGTAGTGGTGAAGTGTTTACACTCAATCAATCTCATGAAAACAGTTCTACCATATTCTTGCTTGTCCACCTATTCTCCACTATTTAGATCATACAACTTCATGAATCAAGAGGTCTTTAATCAAGGTTGTAATGGGGCCAAGGGGTTTGTAATGTGGTTGAAGAACAAAAGGATAAAGATATCACAAAGGTTCCAAAGAGTTCATAAAGTTTAGAGACATAAAAAGATTATACAAAGAAACTTCTCAAAACTCTTTACAAGTACATAGTCACCTAGGCCGGATATTCATGTTGGGCCTTTTCTTCATTCTAAACAACTTTGTAACATCTTTTTTTTTCCACAAATTCAAGAGATGATTCATATATATATATATTTTTTTTACATAGGAATGTATTTGCCAGTATTCCATTTCTTTTTCTCTTGACTTTTCTTTTCTTTTCCCCCCACACTTATTTCTTGTTTCTAACCCAAATTTTTAACTAAAAAGATCCCTTTTTTTTTTTTTTTGCAATATGTCTCAAAATATATAATTCATCTTTAGAACAAGGGTAAGGATATAAGTATATTTAGGCTAGGTGTAAGTTGTGGTTACCAATAAAACATCATATTTAATGTAGGCTCAGATTGGCTCACTAGTGGGGATGTTCTCTTAGAACATTAATAATGGATGGCTGTTTTGCTCTGGTTATAATCCTAATGCCTCTATCATATTCATGTTGTCACATGCATCAATATAGTCTCAACAAGGTCTAAAGCAAGTTCTAGAGAATCATGTAATCATAAGAGCACTCACGAAAGAAATTAGATTGATTTGTATAATGCGTCAATCATTATAGGCTCAAAAACTCACAAGGATGATTATACAAGTCAGATTAAGTCTAAACATGCTTCTTTCTCAATCAACATATCATATTAACATTGGCTCATAAAAATTAGTATCAAGCTTAATTCTCATGAAAATCTTCTCACTAGTAACCAGTTTAGACCTATGCAATTCATATCTCATCATTGTATTAAAAAGGAACTAAAACACACTAAAAATAATAATAATAAAGACTCATTAAAAAAATAGTAGACAAAAATAAAAGAAATCCTAAATCACCAACCCAACGAGAGCGTAACTTACCTGGAAATAACTTAAGGCGTGAATGGAAGAGAAGAACTTTTTGTCCAACAACAAAGTCCTTTCTTGATATCATCTTGTCATGGAATGCCTTAGTCTTTTCCTTGTAAATCCTAGAATTCTCATAGGTATTATTCCTTATCTCCTCTAATTCTTGTAGGCCAAGTTTTCTTTGCTTACCTGTCTCATCCATCTCCATGTTGCATTGTTTGATAGCCAGTATGATTTATGTTCCAATTCAACCTGAAGATGACAAGGCTTACCATAAACAAGTCGATAAGGAGACATACCAATGGGTGTCTTATATGCTGTCCTATAAGCCCAAAGTGCATCACCAAGTCGTGAACTCCAATCCTTCCTATTTGGGTTAACTGTCTTTTCAAGGATGGACTTTACTTCTCGATTTGACACTTCAGCTTGCCCACTAGTTTGAGGATGGTATGAGGTGGAGACCTTGTGTGTGATGTTATACTTCCTCAAAAGTGCTTCCATAGTCCTATTGCAAAAGTGAATACCTCTACCGCTGATTATGGCCTTTGGTGTTCCAAACCTAGCAAAGATGTTAATCTTGACAAAATCTGAAACAACTTTAGAGTCATTAGTCCTAGTGATGTGAACCCTAGGGGTTAAACCCTTTGAACCCACTAACAAATTGAAATACCTAACCCAGAAAAGCCAAGATTCAGGCAAAGAAAACTTAAACCCTTAAAAGCCTGTTTCAAAGAACCTAGATTAAGCATGTAATCTAAACCCTAAGAACTCTCGTTTCAAAAACCTAAGTTTGATAGGTTGAACGCCACAAAGAAAGAATTCTTTGATAAGTTCCTAAGTTCATTCAAGAACTAAAAAGAGTGAAACACTCACTTTGAATAAATTCAAACTCAATTGATCAAAAGATAATTGAAGTAGGCGGCTAAGACATATATTTATAGCCTCCCTACAATAACCCTAATCTACTAAGCAATAATATGTAAAATATGGGCTGAACATGCTCAAGCCCAAACCTAAATAATTAAAAGATATCCATGTTACATAATATAGGCCCAAATGCCTAAGTAATTATAAGAATTAAAATAAGCCCTCTCTTAATGTGCCACCTTGTGTTCTTGAATCACATGGACCAAACTTGGATGCAAGCCCATCTTGCATGTTGAAGCCTTTCCTGAATAACTTGCAACATGGCCCAAGTGAAATCCAGCCATTCTTGTCATGTTTCCTAGATCTTCTTGGATCTTGGCTCATATAGAAATTGCCATGGGATTGGGTCATATTGGATCCTATCATTCCCCCTTTCCTCGAAAAGATTCGCCCTCGAATCTTAGCCTTGTGTGTGAGAATGACAGTGCTAGGAACTAAATCATGGTGATGCACAATGCCGCTTATGGGTGACAACCCATCTTGCAACTCCTTCGAAAGTAAATTCTCACAATCCTTCAACAAAGAAACAGGCAAAATAGGTAGAGATTGGTTAGGAGCATCAAGAATAAGAACCTCACTCTCTTTTTCATCAGAAAAATTCGCAAATTCTTTGTTTTTCTCAACAGGAATTGTCTCCTTTTCTACTAGTGGCTCCTCTCTTACTTCTTTAATTTCAACCACCTCTATTTCTTTTTCACTTTCTTTTTTACTCTCCGTTTCCTCTTGCTTTTCTTTATTTGCAGCCACCTCACTTTCTTTTTCTTTTTTTCTTCTCTCTTTTTCTCTTTCTTTTCTTCTCCATCTTTCTTCCTCTTGTTGCACAAACCTCTCAAACGATAAGGTGATCTCTTTCATCTCTTGTAGAGCCTGCTTTACTTCGTCGCATAATGTGAGAGACATCTTAAAGTTGCTGCAAAACAAATTTGGTTAGTAAAAAAAAAAAAAGATGAATGTCGATTCTTTCTTCTTTTCAATCTTTTTCAAATCTTTCTTTCTTTTTCTGCCTATTCGAACACTTTTTTTTTTCAAGAACGAGACTTCTTGATTTTCTTGAAATCTCGGATGAACTTCATTTTTCTTTCTTGGGACTGTTCGAATGCCCCTCTGAATTCTTGAATTTTTTTTTTCAAGATTCGGATCAAGAATCAATAAGAAGAAATTTTAATTGGTTAAAGAATTCAAGAAACGAAATCTTGATTTAAACCACTTTTCAAGACTGAAACCACAAACTTAGACTGACTAAAAACTATAACCCTAGGAAAAATGCCTAAAGCTATAACCCCAAGACAAGAATATCTGAAACCCCAAAATCTTGTTATTGATTTTGTTATGATAGTATCTAAACCAACTTCCAAGAATGAAACCCCAAACAAAAACTGCCCTAAAAACTATAACTATTAGACAAAGAAAGCCTAAAGCTATAACCCCTATGACAAGTATGTCTGAAACCCCAAAACAAAAAAATTGAGAAAAACTCCAATACCCTATGGTAAAGAAGATAAAAATATTTGACCTGATTGGTCCTTAAGCTCTGATACCAACTGATGTGAACCCTAGGGGTTAAACCCTTTGAACACACTAACAAATTGAAATACCTAACCCAGAAAAGCCAAGATTCAGGCAAAGAAAACTTAAACCCTTAAAAGCATGTTTCAAAGAACCTAGATTAAGCATGTAATCTAAACCCTAAGAACTCTCGTTTCAAAAACCTAAGTTTGATAGGTTGAACGCCACAAAGAAATAATTCTTTGATAAGTTCCTAAGTTCTTTCAAGAACTAAAAAGAGTGAAACACTCACTTTGAATAAATTCAAACTCAATTGATCAAAAGATAATTGAAGTAGGCGGCTAAGACATATATTTATAGCCTCACTACAATAACCCTAATCTACTAAGCAATAATATGTAAAATATGGGCTGAACATGCTCAAGCCCAAACCTAAATAATTAAAAGATATGCATGTTACATAATATAGGCCCAAATGCCTAAGTAATTATAAGAATTAAAATAAGCCCTCTCTTAATGTGCCACCTTGTGTTCTTGAATCACATGGACCAAACTTGGATGCAAGCCCATCTTGCATGTTGAAGCCTTTCCTGAATAACTTGCAACATGGCCCAAGTGAAATCCAGCCATTCTTGCCATGTTTCCTAGATCTTTTTGGATCTTGGCCCATATAGAAATTGCCATGGGATTGGGTCATATTGGATCCTATCACCTAGTGGCTTTTGCTTCCACCCACTTCGAAACATAATCAACGGCAAGTAAAATATAAAGATTACTAAAAGAAGAATGAAAAGGTCCCATGAAATCCATGCCCCATACATCAAAAATTTCAACAATAAGTATTGGAGTTTGAGGCATTTGATTTCTAGCACCTAAGTTACCTGTTCTTTGGCAACGATCACATGACTTGCAAAAGAGGTATGCATCTTTGAATATAGTAGGCCAATAAAATCCAGAATCAAGAACTTTCATGGCTGTCCTTTTGGATCCAAAGTGTCCTCCACATGCATAAGAGTGACAAAAGGTGAGAATAGATTGAAATTCAGGTTCGAGTACACACCTTCTTATAATCTGATCGGAGCAATGCTTCCAAAGGTAAGGATCATCCCATATGTAGTATTTGGCATCACTCTTGATCTTATTTCTTTGAGCTTGTGTCAAATCTTGTGACAACTTCTTGGTAACTAAGTAATTAACAATATCGGCATACCAAGGAGTTGTTGTACTTAGAAAAATAAGTTGCTCATCCGGAAAGTTCTCATTCAAGGGTAGTGCATCCTCTTCATGAACTAAACGGCTAAGATGGTTCGCAACCAAGTTGTCACAACCTCTCTTATCTTTTATCTCCAAATCAAACTCTTGTAAGAGAAGTATCCAGATCAACCTTGGTTTGGCCTCCTTCTTAGTGAGTAAGTACCTAAGGGCTGCATGGTCAGAAAATACAATTATTTTAGTACCAATTAAATAAGATCGCAATTTTTCTAAAGCAAATACAACAGCCAAAAGTTCTTTTTCAGTAGTAGAATAGTTTAATTGAGCATCATTAAGAGTTCGGGAGGCATAATAAATGGCATGTGAAGCTTTGCCAACCCGTTGGCCCAAAACAGCTCCAATGGCATAGTCACTAGCATCACACATGATTTCAAAAGGTGCATTCCAATATGGTGGTTGCATAATAGGAGCTGATGTCATGAGTCCCTTCAAAGTTTCAAACGCCTCTTTGCATTTATCATCAAAGTGGAAAACCACATCTTTTGTAGTAGCTTGCAAAGAGGTAATGTGATCTTTGTGAAGTCTTTGATAAATCTCCTATAGAAACCTGCATGTCCAAGAAAAGAACGAACCTCTCTCACATTTGTGGGAGGTGGTAAAGAATGCATAATATCTATTCCTTGTTCTACCATAAAGTGACATTTTTCCCAATTCAAAACAAGATTAGTTTCCATGCACCTTTCAAGTACAAGTGTAAGGTTCTCTAGACATCTATCAAAAGAATCACCATAGACACTAAAGTCATCCATAAACATTCTATGATGTTCTCTACATAATTTGAAAATATGCTAACCATACACCTTTGGAATGTAGCTGGTGCATTACAAAGACCAAATGGCATACGCCGGTATGCAAAAGTGCCAAATGGACATGTGAATGTTGTTTTCTCTTGGTCCTCCGGAGCAATGGCAATCTGATTATAACCTGAAAAACCATCAAGAAAACAATAATGAGAATGACCAGCTAACCTTTCAAGCATTTGATCAATAAAAGGTAAAGGAAAGTGGTCTTTGCGAGTTGTGGAATTAACTTTACGATAATTAATACAAACTCGCCACCCTGTTTGAATCCTAGTAGGAACAAGTTCATTCTCATTATTTGTTACCACCGTTACACCTGATTTCTTTGGAACCACTTGGACCGGGCTCACCCATTTGCTATCCGAGATAGGATAGATCACTCCAACATCTAGGAGCTTCAGTATCTCCTTTTTTCACAACCTCCATCATGGGAGGGTTCAATCTTCTTTGTGCTTCTCTTGTTGGTTTGGACGCCTCCTCTAACAAAATCCGGTGCATGCACATGGATGGGCTTATTCCCTTGATATCGGCAATTGTCCAACCAATTGCTGTTTTATGCTCTCTAAGCACCCGGATAAGTCGCTCTTCTTGCAAATGTGTGAGCTCTTTGGCAATGATGACCGGTAGTGTGTCCTTTTCACCTAAGAACACATATTTCAAGTGGTTCGGTAGTGGTTTCAACTCTAAAGTTGGTGCCTGCAAAATGGAAGGTAGAAGTTTCTCATTAGATAAAGGCAAATCAATAAATGAAACATCAAACCTTGCATCTTTAGGTGGCAGTGAGTGTAAAGATTCTAGTGCCCCTTCCACATGGTCACTCAAGGCTAGTTCCCCTTTAGCATTCCCCATTCCGAGATGTTTGCTAAGGACTATCTCCACACTATCTTCACCATCTAGCTCATAAGCTTGCTGCACTAGTGAGTCAATTATATCAATATTAAAAACAGAATGCACATCACTAGGATATCTCATGGCCTCAAAAATGTTAAAGCGAATTATTTCACCATCAAATTCCATAGTTAAAGAGCCATCATGTACATCTATTTTAGTTCTTGCTGTTTTTAAGAATGGTCTCCCTAATAGAATAGGTGTGGGATTAGAAGACATCTCATCTTCCATCTCAATAACATAAAAGTCAGCGGGAAAAACCAATTCATTAACCTGTACAAGAACGTCATCTACAACTCCTCTTGGATAAGTGTTAGAACGGTCAGCAAGTTGTATTATAACACTGATGCACCCAAAAGAGTGTATCTTATTTAACCTTGCACTTAAAAAGAATCAATTGTAAAGTATAGTGATTAGCAAGGGTCGAGTCCTCAGGGATTGGGTCTTAGTTTATAAGTTAATAGTTTAAAACTTAAAAACAAGTAAACAAAAGTAAAGGGGATTTTGAAATCAGATTCAAACTAAAGTTAATAACAAGAATGAGAAAATAAGTAATTAAGAAGAATCAAATATGAGAAATATGGTTAAGGTTTCATTCGCCACCACTAGACATCATTAAGAATCAATTTCATATCTATTTACATTAATTAGCTATCAAAATTAACAACCGTAGATAACAACAAGCTCTGTTATCCCAATCTTTCCTTAGTTTGTCGTTAAATAGAACAAGCTCTCTATTTAATCTCTAACCATCAAACAACCTAGAATAAGCTCTCTAAATTCAATTTAATGGCAGCTTTATGATGAGAAAGATAGGTTGATCTTAAGCAACAAACACATAAGCTCGGATTGTTCAACTTAGGTTATGTTCCACTTTGCAATTATTGAAAACTTGACCATAATCATTAATCACAAATTGCCACTTATGAATAGGAAATCAAGACAATTACACGGATCAATACTCCTAAACTAGCATTAGACAATTATCAAGATTTATCTAGTTGGCCACCTAAACAAATCAAAACATCACCATGAACAATTTTTATAGAAGAACATAAGCAACTTTAATGGAAAACAATGATAGATAGATTCTGAAAATTAATTACATAAAAATAAGGAAAAGAAAGCAAATCTGAGTATGGCAGTGATAGGATCCAAGATGGCCCAATTCCATGGCAATATCTATATGGGCCAAGATCCAAGAAGATCTAGGAAACGTGGCAAGAATAGGTGGAATTCACTTGGGCCATGTTGCAAGTTATTCAGGAAAAGCTTCAACATGCAAGATGGGCTTGCATCCAAGTTTGGTCCATGTGATTCAAGAACACAAGATGGCACATTAAGAGATCTTATTTGGGCTTATTTTAATTCTTATAATTACTTTGGCATTTGGGCCTATATTATGTAACATGGACATCTTTTAATTATTTAGGTTTGGGCTTGAGCATGTTCAGCCCATATTTTATATATTATTAATTAGTAGATTAGGGTTATTGTAGGGAGGCTATAAATATATGTCTTAGCCGCCTACTTCAATTATCTTTTGATCAATTAAGTCTGATTTTATTTAGTGAGAGTTTTCTCTTTTTAGTTCTTGACAGAACTTAGGAACTTATCAAAGAATTCTTTCTTTGTGGTGTTCAACCTATCAAACTTAGGTTCTTGAAACGAGAGTTCTTAGGGTCTAGCTTACATGTTTAATCTAGGTTCTTTGAAACAAGCTTTTAAGGGTTTAAGTTTTCTTTGCCTGAATCTTGGCTTTTTTGGGTTAAGTATTTCAATTTGTTAGTGGGTTCAAAGGGTTTAACCCCTAGGGTTCACATCAGTTGGTATCAGAGCTTAGGCTTCCAATCAGGTTTTTATAGTTATCGCTTTGATTTGTTGTTTGTTACTTCTTTTGGGGGTTTTAGATACTATCACAGCAAAATCAATAACAAGATTTTGGGGTTTTAGGCATTCTTGTCTTAGGGTTATAGCTTTAGGCATTCTTTCCTGGGTTATAGTTTTTAGGCAGTCTTGCTTTGGGGTTTCGTTTTTGTAATTGAATCAAATCAATCTAACAAGATTTTGGGGTTTTAGGCATTCTTGTCTTGGGGTTATAGCTTTAGGTATTTTTTCCTAGGGTTATAGTTTTTAGGCAGTCTAAGTTTGGGGTTTCAGTCTTGAAAAGTGGTTTAAATCAAGATTTCGTTTTTTTGAGTTCTTGATCAATTAAAATTTCTTCTTATTGATTCTTGATCCGAATCTTGAAAAAAAAATTCAAGAATTCAGAGGGGCATTCAAACAGTCCCAAGAAAAAAAAAAGTTCATCCGAGATTTCAAGAAAATCAAGAAGTCTCGTTCTTGAAAAAAAAATTAGAAGAGGAGTGTTCGAATAGGCAGAAAAAGATTGAAAAGAAAAGGAAAGAATTGACATTCATTTTTTTTTTTACTAACCAAAGTTGTTTTGCAGCGACTTTAAAATGTCTCTCACATTATGCGACGAAGTAAAGGAGGCTCAACAAGAGATGTAAGAGATCACCTTATTGTTTGAGAGGTTTGTGCAACAAGAGGAAGAAATATGGAGAAGAAAACAAAAAGAAAAAGAGAGAAGAAAAAAAGAAAAAGAAAGTGAGGTGGCTGCAAATAAAGAAAAGCAAGAGGAAACGGAGAGTAAAAAAGAAAGTGAAAAAGAAATAGAGGTGGCTGAAATTAAAGAAGTAAGAGAGGAGCCACTAGTGAAAAAGGAGACAATTCATGCCGAGGGAAATAAAGAATTTGAGAATTTTTCTGATGCAAAAGAGAGTGAGGTTTTTATTCTTGATGCTCCTAACCAATCTCTACCTATTTTGCCTGTTTCCTTGTTGAAGGGTTGTGAGAATTTACTTTCGAAGGAGTTGCAAGATGGGTTGCCACCCATAAGCGGCATTGTGCATCACCATGATTTAGTACCTAGCGCCGTCATTCTCACACACAAGGCTAAGATTCGAGGGCGAATCTTTTCGAGGAAAGGGGGAATGATAGGATCCAAGATGGCCCAATTCCATGGCAATATCTATATGGGCCAAGATCCAAGAAGATCTAGGAAACGTGGCAAGAATGGGTGGAATTCACTTGGGCCATGTTGCAAGTTATTCCGGAAAAGCTTCAACATGCAAGATGGGCTTGCATCCAAGTTTGGTTGATAACTCGTATAATTATATAGTTTTTAGTAATGTTTTATTATTGTTTTGTGTCAAATACGAGTTATTATTGTTTAGTCTAATTGTGTTTATGATCTTTTATATTTTTATGTAATTTGGTGTTTTTCACAAGTTTCTTTGAGTGATTTCAGATTACTAGAAATAAGGGCAAATCCAGTTCAGTTCCAGTTCCGTTTGCCATATCAGCTATATCTGGAGTTTCACTGAAGCAATAAGGCTGAAATTTGTAGCCGTGCAAAGCTAAGAGGCATATCTATCTTTTTCATGTTTTACACTTCTTGAAACGGAGTCGTTTTCCCTAGCGAAATCGACCATCAAGTTGGCTGATGTGCAATGACGTCTGTGCTGACCTGTTTTCGTATTTTGCCCATATCTGCTTATCCACATCAGCAAATGAGCTGATTCCAATGGCTATGGATCCGTAACTGATAGGGGAACCTTTTTCTAGAAGACCATGTGATCAGATCAGGCCTCCAACATTGACGAAATCGACCATCAAGTTGGCTGATCAAAATTGTCATACAATATGACGAAAATTGTTAGAAAAATTCACCCACCTATTATACCTACCTTTGAAATTTGTAAAGCTTGTCTCTTGTCATTTAGCCCTCCAAAATGTGTATAAATAGAGGGCCTTGGATGATTGTAGAGGATCATATTGTACATAGGTAGGATATTAGCCATTTTAATAAAATTCTCTAAGTTTTCTTCTTCTTTCTTTTCTCTAGTTTTCTTTCTTTTCTCTAGTTTTCTTTTTCTTTAGAGAGAGCAAGAGGTTGGATAATTAATATTCTTCCTCTTCTTCTTTCTTTCTTTTATTTTCTTCTTAGATTTTCTTTAATTTTATGTTTATGTTTATAATGCCTATGCTAGGCTAAACTTCTATTTGGTTAAGGGTGATTTCAAAGCCCTAGACATGTTTTGTGATTGATTTTCAGATTCTATCTATCATTAATTTTCTATCAAAGTTGCTTATGTTCTTCTACAAGAATTGTTCATGATGTTGTCTAGATTTATTTAGGTGTACAACTAGGTAGATCTTGATAATTATCTATTGCTAGTTTAGGAGTCTTGATCCGTGTAATTGTCTTGATTTCCTATTCATAAGTGGCAATTTGTGATTAATGATTATGGTCAAGTTTTCAATAATTGCAAAGTGGAACATAACCTAAGTTGAACAATCCAAGCTTATGTGTTTGTTGCTTAGATCAACCTATCTTTCTCATCATAAAGCTGCCATTAAATTGAATTTAGAGAGCTTATTCTAGGTTGTTTAATGGTTAGAGATTAAATAGAGAGCTTGTTCTATTTAACGACAAACTAAGGAAAGATTGGGGTAACAGAGCTTGTTGTTATCTACGGTTGTTAACTTTGATAGTTGGTTGATATTGATAGATCTGAAATTGATTCTTAATGATGTCTAGTGGTGGAGAATGAAACCTTAACCATATTTTTCATATTTGATTCTTCTTACTTATTTGTTTTCTTACTTTTAGTTTGCTTATTTTTTATATTTATTTTTATTGGCTGGTTATACCGCCTAATTTGTATATTAACTTTGTTTTATTTTTATTGGCTGGTTATACCGCCTAATTTAGTATATATATTTTTATTGGCTGGTTATACCGCCTAATTTAGTATATATATTTTTATTGGCTGGTTATACCGCCTTGCATCTTATTCTTATTATTTATTTTAGTTTAAATCTGGCTTCAAAAACCCCTTTTCTTTTATTGTTCTTGAATTTAAGTTTTAAACTATTAACTTATAAACTAAAACCCAATCCCTGAGGACTCGACCCTTGCTAACTACTATACTTACAATTTATCTTTTTAGTGCAAGGTTAAATAAGATACACTCTTTTGGGTGCATGAAGTTTTTGGCGCCGTTGCCGGGGATTGTTTTCTTTAGTTTATTTGTTACTTGGTTTATTCTTATTTTCAGTTCTAATTAGTTCTATTTTCTTGTACATACAAGTTTTTCTTATCAAATTTTGAAAAAAAAAAAAAAGAAAAGAAAAAGAAAACGATGGAATTGAGCAATCTAACACTTGAAGAGTTGGTGGCATACATGAACATGGAGAATCAACAAGCCAATCTCACCTCCCCAGTTCAACAATTGGCCATGGGAGGATGTCAAGGCCATCAAGTGTTCCAAGACCAACAGTATGATCATTACTCAAACACTTACCATGAGGGATGGTGGGATCATACTAATTATGGCTACTCGAAAAATTACCAAGAAGTAGATCCTTATGCCAATTACACTCATCCATCTAGATTTAATCAATCATGGTCTCAAGAACCAGATCTTTTTCAGCCACTACATATGACTCAAAACTCAGGTACTTCTTTAGAAGATCTTGTCGATTCTCTTGTTACTAATACTTTGCAATTTCAACAGGAAACAAGGGCAAGTATCCAGAGTTTGGAAAGGCAAATGAGCCTATTGGCTAGTAGTATGGTGGTATGGGTAGCACAAAGATCTGAAGAACTCTCTGCCCAAACGATGATTAACCCAAAGGAGAATGCTACTATTGTGACCTTGAGGAATGAGGAACAAGATGAGGATGAGACAAAATTAGAGATGAATTCTATTCTTGAGGATAATGAAGCCAATGATCCAAATAAGAGTATTTCAGCACCTGAGGTAACGTTTGAGATTCCAATTTTTACTAATGTTTCTTCTCCACCTTTTCCTAGTAGATTCGCAAAGTTCAAGGAGGATGAACATGAACAAGACACGCTGGAAACCTTAAACAGTTTGTTTGTGGATGTCATTCAACAAGTACCAAAAGATGCATCATTCCTCGATGAGATATGCACCACCAAGGATGATGGAATAATACTTGTAATGGAGAATACATCCACTGTTGTGCAAAGAAAGCTACCTCTCAAACGCATAAATTTGGAAAATTTCATGTATGAGCCTGACAAGCGTAAAAAGCCAAGAAGGGGTGTTGGTTAGATTCAAAACACTAACTCAAGTGTTAATTGGGAAGGCAGCCCAATTAAAGATGAAATTGCCAACCTTCCATATTCAGATTTGCTTTCTCTTTCTTTTCCTTTTTCTTTTATTATTTTTATTGTTTTTATTTTTATTTCTTATGTTTCTTTGTTAATTGTGTTTACTGTTTTTAAGTTCATTTAGGCTGCATAAGTTTCTTTTGTTTAATAGTTCTTTTCTCTTACATATAATTCTTGCATTTGGGGATAATAGCATTACATTAATGACAATGTAAGAATTATGTGTGGGGGGAAGAATTTAGGATTTTATTTAGAGTGTTTTATTTTTGAGTCTTTTTATGTTGTTTTTTTTTTTTTGATCCTTGTTTTGAAAATAACTAGATGTAAATATAATTTTTATTTTTTTTAACCCCGGTTAAATGGCGGATAACGGTACTCCGTGATTATTTAAATCGGTTCCATCAGCTACCCACAAAACTGATATTGTATATAAATTTCTCTTTCAATTTCTCTTTCATTTTTTTTTTCATTTTTTTTCAGGATGGATGATATTCTCACAAGATTGCAGAAACGATTTCCTCCTTTTCCTCGAAATATTTTACTGAAGCTTTACCAAGTTCGATTTGAAAGATTAAGAATGCTTATGCACAAAGGGATTCCTGACGACATACGTTGGATAATTGAAGCCAAGGTACGTGAAGATGAATATCTTCCTGTTTTGCATTTACCAGGTACAGGTAGAAGCACTTTTGCAAAGAAGCGACGAGCAAAGCGCATGAGTTCAAATTGCCACAAATGTGCACGATGGACGTGTAACGGTAAATGTCGTTCTATTGGGATTCCGTCCTCTAATCGAGATGATAAAATTGAATTCATTAAGGATGGACTGAGTAAGGAGAATTTGGGTAATATCCAACTTTCTCTTGAGACGCATCCTAGTGGAGACGTACAAAGAGAAATTCTTGATTTATGGCCGCAATTCCAAAGGGAATGGCAACATCTTGGGAATCTGATGTTAAAAGACCCTGTTTGCCAGCTTGTAAGAAAACTGGATGGGAAGCATATCCTCGACTCATAGAAGGCGTTTAAGCCGTTTCTGGACGTAAAACCAGAGGAAGATGTGAGCCACAATCACAACTAAAATAAATGACTTCTCAGCTTTTGGTTTGATTTGCAATAACTTTATTTCGGTTTAATTTACGTGTTATTCGATTTGTGTAATTATTCTCATTTTTTTATTTGTCTTTTACGATTGATTTTTCTTCTCTTTTTTATTTTCTTCCTGAAATCACGCAAAAATCTTTTGTTAGGTTAACATTTTCTTCTGACAGGTCAAATACACTTTCGGCGACATTATTACTCTTGACTTTTACGGTTGATTTTTCTTCTCTTTTTGATTTTCTTCCTGAAATCACGCAAAAATCTTTTGTTAGGTTAACATTTTCTTCTGACAGGTCAGATACACTTTCGGCGACATTATTACTCTTGTCTGATTCACTACTCAGTCCTCTATATATTACACCATGTACTCATTCTCTTTCAGGCACTCGAAAAAAAAAAAAAGAAAAAAAAAAAATGGAAAGTACTTCGTCCCAACGCATTAAAAAAATTTGTGTTTTTGGAGGTGCTTATCCAGGGAAAAATAACATATTCGCTGATGAAGCCATAAGAGTTGGAGTAATACTTGCCCAACAAAAGATCCAGTTGATTTATGGAGGCGGTAGTACGGGTTTAATGGGAGCAGTCGCTACAGCAGCACACGCCGGAGGAAGTCCAGTTCTAGGAATCGTGCCAAAACTATTCACAGATTTTTGTGGACCTACCTTGGGTAAGGAAATACAAGTCTGGAGTATCCCTGAACGGATGACAATCATGTACCATTCTGCCGATGCATTCATTGCTTTACCAGGAGGTCTGGGTACATTGGAAGAAATAGCTTGCGTGGCTTCTTGGTCATCTTTGGTCACAAATAAGAAACCCATTGGTTTGCTTAATATTAATGGTTATTTTAGTAATTTGCTTTCATATTTAGATAATGCTGTGGATAATGGATTCATGTTTTCAGAGGCAAGGAGAACCATAATTTCTGCTACAACCATTGAAGATTTACTCAAAAAGCTCCAAGCTTATGAGTATTTATCTGCTACGGTTGTTTCGCAAACGCTCGGAAAAAGAAAAAGAGATATGGACGAGCAAGGAGTGGATTGCACTTTGTCTTTGTGACATTATCTAACATTTTGTTTGTTGTGTCTCAGTTATAATAAGTGGTTAGCAACCTCTACAGGTAATATCTCCTAAATTTTACCTTCTTAAAAAAAAAAAAAAGTTTGTTGTGTTTTAAGCAATTTAGAAGTATTCATTCTGAACAAGGTCTGAGTAAGGGAGACTTGAGACATACCTTGTCAGTTTGATTTCTTCTTTTCAAAAAAAAAAAAAAAGAGTTTGTTGTGTTTTAAGCAATTTAGAAGTATTCATTCTGAACAAGGTCTGAGTAAGGGATACTTGAGACATACCTTGTCAGTTTGATTTTAATCTTTTTACGTTTACTTGTTAATTTTTGTTTAGTATTTTAGGATTATTTAGGTTGCATGAGTTTGTTTTGTTTTGAGTCTAGTTATTCCTATTCTTATGTTATTAGTTTTTTTCTCTTACACATGATTCTTTCATTTGGGTTAATAGACTTACATTGAGGACAATGTAAGAATTAAGTGTAGGGGGAATGATTTAGGATTTCTTTTATTTTTGTCTACTATTTTTTTTTATGAGTCTTTATTATTATTATTATTTTTTAGTGTGTTTTAGTTCCTTTTTAATACAATGATGAGATATGAATTGCATAAGTCTAAAACATATTTATTAGTGAGAAGATTTTCATGAGAATTAAGCTTGATACTAATTTTTATGAGCCAATGTTAATATGATATGTTGATTGAGAAAGAAGCATGTTTAGACTTAATCTGACTTGTATAATCATTCTTGTGAGTTTTTGAGCCTAAAATGATTGATGCATTATACAAATCAATCTAATTTCTTTCTTGAGTGCTCTTATGATTACATGATTCTCTAGAACTTGCTTTAAACCGTTTGAGACTATATTGATGCATGTGACAACATGAATATGATAGAGGCATTAGGATTTTTAGCCAGGGCCAAACAACCATCCCTTATTGATGTTCCAAGAGAACACACCCTTAGTGAACCAATTTGAGCCTACATTGAATAAGCTATCTCTTTGGTAACCATAACTTGTCCCTAACCTAAATATACTTATATCTTTACCTTTGTTCCAAAGATGAATTAACATGATTTGAGACAAGTTGCAAAGACAAGGGATATTTTTTGGTTAGAAACAAGAAATAAGTGTGGGGGGGAAAGAAAAGAAAAGTCGAGAGAAAAAGAAATGGAATACTGGCAAATACATTCCTATATAAAAAAAAATGAATCATCTCTTGAATTTGTGGAAAAAGAAAAAGATGTTACAAAGTTGTTTAGAATGAAGAAAAGGCCCAACATGAATATCCGGCCTAGGTGACTATGTACTTGTAAAGAGTTTTGAGAAGTTTCTTTGTATAATCTTTTTATGTCTCTAAACTTTATGAACTCTTTGGAACCTTTGTGATATCTTTATCCTTTTGTTCTTCAACCACATTACAAACCTCTTGGCCCCATTACAACCTTGATTAAAGACCTCTTGATTTATGAAGTTGCATGATCTTTTAGTGGAGAATAGGTGGACAAGCAAGCATATGGTAGAAGTGTTTTCATGAGATTGATTGAGTGTAAACACTTTACCACTACTTTAAAGAGTGAAAATCAAGAGAGTATCCCATGTGAGAAGTTGAGATTAAATTTGAACATGCACTATTTTGATTGAGATATGTTATGCTAATATTGGCTTAACTCAAACAATTTACATTCAAGCATGATTTTTTGTGAAATTTTTTAAGCTATTGATTAGTTTATAAGACTTGTTCAAAGATTGTCTCTAATTTGTATTGAAAGGATTAGGAATAAATATTTTTAGTATATGTAGTTTATTTATATTTTAGTTTTTCAATATTTGTGGGTATCGTTCTAGTAAACCCTCACGAGACTAAACTCGTCCACTAGGGACACCTAGGGGTTTAAAGGCTTGTGTCACATGCTAAGTGCCACCGTGATTTCCTAGGAAAGTGGATTAGATTAGATTTTCTAATTTTATTTTTATTTGATTTTGCTCGAGGACTAGCAAAAAGCTAAGTGTGGGGGTGTGATAACTCGTATAATTATATAGTTTTTAGTTATGTTTTATTATTGTTTTGTGTCAAATACGAGTTATTATTGTTTAGTCTAATTGTGTTTATGATCTTTTATATTTTTATGTAATTTGGTGTTTTTCACAAGTTTCTTTGAGTGATTTCAGATTACTAGAAATAAGGGCAAATCCAGTTCAGTTCCAGTTCCGACACCTTTTGCCATATCAGCTATATCTGGAGTTTCACTGAAGCAATAAGGCTGCAATTTGTAGCTGTGCAAAGCTAAGAGGCATATCTATCTTTTTCATGTTTTACACTTCTTGAAACGGAGTCGTTTTCCCTAGCGAAATCGACCATCAAGTTGGCTGATGTGCAATGACGTCTGTGCTGACCTGTTTTCGTATTTTGCCCATATCTGCTTATCCACATCAGCAAATGAGCTGATTCCAATGGCTATGGATCCGTAACTGATACGGGAACCTTTGTCTCGAAGACCATATGATCAGATCAGGCCTCTAATATTGACGAAATCGACCATCAAGTTGGCTGATGTGCAATGACGTCTGTGCTGACCTGTTTTCGTATTTTGCCCATATCTGCTTATCCACATCAGCAAATGTTCTGATTCCAACGGCTATGGATCCGTAACTGATAGGGGAACCTTTTTCTAGAAGACCATGTGATCAGATCAGGCCTCCAACATTGACGAAATCGACCATCAAGTTGGCTGATCAAAATTGTCATACAATATGACGAAAATTGTTAGAAAAATTCACCCACCTATTATACCTACCTTTGAAATTTGTAAAGCTTGTCTCTTGTCATTTAGCCCTCCAAAATGTGTATAAATAGAGGGCCTTGGATGATTGTAGAGGATCATATTGTACATAGGTAGGATATTAGCCATTTTAATAAAATTCTCTAAGTTTTCTTCTTCTTTCTTTTCTCTAGTTTTCTTTCTTTTCTCTAGTTTTCTTTTTCTTTAGAGAGAGCAAGAGGTTGGATAATTAATATTCTTCCTCTTCTTCTTTCTTTCTTTTATTTTCTTCTTAGATTTTCTTTAATTTTATGTTTATGTTTATAATGCCTATGCTAGGCTAAACTTCTATTTGGTTAAGGGTGATTTCAAAGCCCTAGACATGTTTTGTGATTGATTTTCAGATTCTATCTATCATTAATTTTCTATCAAAGTTGCTTATGTTCTTCTACAAGAATTGTTCATGATGTTGTCTAGATTTATTTAGGTGTACAACTAGGTAGATCTTGATAATTATCTATTGCTAGTTTAGGAGTCTTGATCCGTGTAATTGTCTTGATTTCCTATTCATAAGTGGCAATTTGTGATTAATGATTATGGTCAAGTTTTCAATAATTGCAAAGTGGAACATAACCTAAGTTGAACAATCCGAGCTTATGTGTTTGTTGCTTAGATCAACCTATCTTTCTCATCATAAAGCTGCCATTAAATTGAATTTAAAGAGCTTATTCTAGGTTGTTTAATGGTTAGAGATTAAATAGAGAGCTTGTTCTATTTAACGACAAACTAAGGAAAGATTGGGGTAACAGAGCTTGTTGTTATCTACGGTTGTTAACTTTGATAGTTGGTTGATATTGATAGATCTGAAATTGATTCTTAATGATGTCTAGTGGTGGAGAATGAAACCTTAACCATATTTTTCATATTTGATTCTTCTTACTTATTTGTTTTCTTACTTTTAGTTTGCTTATTTTTTATATTTATTTTTATTGGCTGGTTATACCGCCTAATTTGTATATTAACTTTGTTTTATTTTTATTGGCTGGTTATACCGCCTAATTTAGTATATATATTTTTATTGGCTGGTTATACCGCGTAATTTAGTATATATATTTTTATTGGTTGGTTATACCGCCTTGCATCTTATTCTTATTATTTACTTTAGTTTAAATCTGGCTTCAAAAACCCCTTTTCTTTTATTGTTCTTGAATTTAAGTTTTAAACTATTAACTTATAAACTAAAACCCAATCCCTGAGGACTCGACCCTTGCTAACTACTATACTTACAATTTTATCTTTTTAGTGCAAGGTTAAATAAGATACACTCTTTTGGGTGCATCATTGGTCCATGTGATTCAAGAACACAAGGTGGCACATTAAGAGGGCTTATTTGGGCTTATTTTAATTCTTATAATTACTTTGGCATTTGGGCCTATATTATGTAACATGGACATCTTTTAATTATTTAGGTTTGGGCTTGAGCATGTTCAGCCCATATTTTACATATTATTAATTAGTAGATTAGTGTTATTGTAGGGAGGCTATAAATATATGTCTTAGCCGCCTACTTCAATTATCTTTTGATCAATTAAGTCTGATTTTATTCAGTGAGAGTTTTCTCTTTTTAGTTCTTGACAGAACTTAGGAACTTATCAAAGAATTCTTTCTTTGTGGCGTTCAACCTATCAAACTTAGGTTCTTGAAACGAGAGTTCTTAGGGTCTAACTTACATGTTTAATCTAGGTTCTTTGAAACAGGCGTTTAAGGATTTAAGTTTTCTTTGCCTGAATCTTAGCTTTTCTGGGTTAGGTATTTCAATTTGTTAGTGGGTTCAAAGGGTTTAACCCCTAGGGTTCACATCAGGCAGGTTGGTATTTTCTTTATTAATTGGGTTGCCTTCCCAATTAGTACTTGAGTTAGTGTTTTGAACCTAACCAACACCCCTTCTTGGCTGTTTAGGATTTGCAAGATCATACAAGGAACTTCCCAAATTTGAGCGTTTGATAGGAAGCTTTCTTTGCACAAAAATGGATGCATTCTCCATTACAAGTATTATTCCATCCTTTGTAGTGCATTGCTCATCGAGGAATGGTGCATCTTTCGGTACTTGTTGAATGGCATCCACAAACAAACGGTTTAAGGTTTCCAGCATATTTTGTTCATGTTCCTCCTCCTTGAACTTTGCAAATCTACTAGGGAAAGGTGGAGAAGAAACATTAGTAAAAATCGGAATCTTAAACGTTACCTCAGGTGCCGAAATACTCTTATTTGAATATGTGGCTTCCTTATCCTCAAGAATAGAATCCATCTCTAATTTTGTCTCATCCTCATCTTGTTCTTCATTCCTCAAGGTCACAATAGTAGCATTCTCCTTTGGGTTAATCATCGTTTGGGCAGGGAGTTCTTCAGATCTTTGTGTTACCCATCCCACCATTCTGCTAGCCAATTGGCTCATTTGCTTTTCCAAACTCTGGATGCTTGCCCTTGTTTCCTGTTGAAATTGCAAAGTATCAGTAACAAGAGAATAGACAAGATCTTCTAAAGAAGTACTTGAGTTTTGAGTCATATGTGGTGGTTGAAAAAGATCTGGTTCTTGAGACCATGATTGATTGAAGCTAGATGGATGAGTGTAATTGGCATAAGGATCTACTTCTTGGTAATTTTCCGAGTAGCCATAACTAGTATGATCCCACCATCCCTCATGGTAAGTGTTTGAGTAATGATCATACTTTTGGTCTTGGAACCCTTGATGGCCTTGACATCCTCCCATGGCCAATTGTTGAACTGGGGAGGTGAGATTGGCTTGTTGATTCTCCATGTTCATGTATTCCACCAACTCTTCAAGTGTTAGATTGCTCAATCCCATTTTTTTTTCAAAATTTGAAAAGAAAAACCTGTATGTAAAAGAAAATAAAACTAATTAGAACTGAAAATAAGAATAAACCATGTAACAAATAAACTAAAGAAAGCAATCCCCGGCAATGGCGCCAAAAACTTTGATGCACTCAAAAGAGTATATCTTATTTAACCTTGCACTAAAAAAAATCAATTGTAAATATAGTAGTTAGCAAGGGTCAAGTCCTCAGGGATTGGGTTTTAGTTTATAAGTTAATCGTTTAAAACTTAAACTCAAGGACAACAAAAGAAAAGGGGGTTTTGAAATAGTTTTAAAAATAAGTAAACAAGAAAAGTAAGATGCAAGTAAGAAATAAGAAATCAAGTATGAGAGAAATATGGTTAAGGTTTCATTCTACAACACTAGACATCGTTAAGAATCAATTTTAGATCTATCAATATCAACCAACTATCAAAGTTAACAACCGTCGATAACAACAAGCTCTGTTACCCCAATCCTTCCATAGTTTGTCGTTAACTAGAACAAGCTCTCTATTTAATCTCTAACCATCAAACAACCTAAAATAAGCTCTCTAAATTCAATTTAATGGCAGCTTTATGATGAGAAAGATAGGTTGATCTAAGCAACAAACACACAACTTAGGTTATGTTCCACTTTGCAATTATCGAAAACTTGACCATAATCATTAATCACAAATTACCACTTATGGATAGGATATCAAGACAATTACACGGATCAAGACTCCTAAACTAGCATTTGATAATTATCAAGATCTATCTAGTTGTACACCTAAATAAATCAAGACAACATCATAAACAATTCTTGTAGAAGAACATAAGCAACTTTGATAGAAAATTAATGATAGATAGAATCTGAAAATCAATTACAAAACATGTCTAGGGCTTTGAAATCACCCTTAACCAAATAGAAGTTTAGCCTAGCATAGGCATAGACAATATATACATAAAACTAAAAAGAAAATAAAAGAATGGAGAAGAAGAAGAAGAATGATAATCTTTGAGTCTCCTCAAAAGATGTCTAGTTTGGCGCTCAAAAGATGGTATTTATAGAGCTTTAAAACCCTGAGAATGAGTCTTTGCCGCACAAGTAAGCCTGGAGGTGCAAAAATCACGTTTTTGCCTTTTTTTTTTTTTTTTTTTTTTTTCAGATTTGCGATTAGGGTTTTTCTGGCTGTAGGGTTCTTTAGGGAGATCTTCTAGCGCCATTTTGAATGCCCATATCATATCCAATTTGGGCCCATAATATATCGTTGGAAAGCTAATCAAGTCAACTTAAAAAGTTAAGAAGGAAGTTTCTTTAAATAAAGATTCTAACATCATGTTTTCCTTGCAACAAGCTCCAGAGGTCAAATCTGCCTGATTGCTTTTCAACCAGAAATTGATATTTTTGACTCCCAAGTATTCTTCCATCTTGTGATTATGATTTTGTAAGCTCTTTACCATCATTATTGACATGTTTTGACTTCATTCTCCTTATTGTACCTAAAATTCAAAAACATATTATAAGTAAACAAGATAAAGATCGAAAATATAACAAAAACTAAAGGTAGAAAGGCATAAAATGTATATTTTATGAGCTTATCACCCGGGAGTCTTATCAACTAGAGCTCCCCCCTAGCGGCATCTATCATACTTCTCTCTATGGGCATGAGACCTTCATAGAAGTATTGGATGAGAAGTTGTTCACTTATCTGATGGTGTGGACATGATGCACAAAGTTTCTTGAACCTCTCCCAATATTCATATAAGGACTCTCCGTTGTATTGCCGAATCCCACATATCTTTTTTCTAATGTTGGAAGCCTTAGATGCTGGGAAATACCTTTCCAAGAATGCATTCTTCATATCTTTCCATGTAGTAATGGTCCCGGATGGTAGATAGTAGAGCCATTCCTTTGCTGAATCAGCTAGAGAGAATGGGAAGGCTCTCAACTCAACTTGCTCTTCCGTGGCCCCTGTTGGTCTCATGCTTGAGCAAACTACATGGAATTCCTTGAGGTGCTTATTAGGATCCTCTCCTGCAAAACCATGAAATGTCGGGAGAAGATGAATCAAACCAGATTTTAATTCAAAAGCTACCTCAAGATTAGCATATTCAATGCATAATGGTTGTTGACCCAAGTCCGGAGCGGCTAGCTCTTTGAGAGTTCGGTTGTCAGCTACTGCCCTCTCTCCTTTCTCCTCTTGGATGTTTTAGATCAACTCCTCGATTGGTTGTTGGTGAGAAGTTATAAATTCACGAATTCTCCTAAGTCTTAAGTCTTCTTCGAGAGCTTGGAACATTCACTAATAAAGAAAAAAAAAGAAAGTAAATAATTAGAACAGAAAATAAGAATAAACCAATAAACTAAAAAACTAAAGAAAGCAATCCCCGGCAACGGCGCCAAAAACTTGATGCACCCAAAAGAGTGTATCTTTATTTAACCTTGCACTAAAAAGATCAATTGCAAGTATAGTAGTTAGCAAGGGTCGAGTCCTCAGGGATTGAGTTTTAGTTAGTCTAAAACCTAAATTCAAAGAAAACAAAATAAAAGGGGAGGTTTTTAAAATCGATTTAAACTAAAGACTTATAATCAAAGAAGAAAGCAAGTAAATAAAAAGTAATCAAATATGAGAAAAATATGGTTAAGGTTTCATTCTCAACCACTAGACATCATTAAGAATCAATTTCATATCTATCAACATTAATTAGCTATCAAAGTTAACTTCCGTAGATAACAACAAGCTCTGTTACCCCAATCTTTCCTTAGTTTGTCGTTAAATTAAACAAGCTCTCTATTTAATCTCTAACCATCAAACAACCTAGAATAAGCTCTCCAAGTTCAATTTAATAGCAGCTTTATGATGAGAAAGATAGGTTGATCTAAGCAACAAACACATAAGCTCGGATTGTTCAACTTAGGTTATGTTCCACTTTGCAATTATTGAAAACTTGACCATAATCATTAATCACAAATTGCCACTTATGAATAGGAAATCAAGACAATTACACGGATCAAGACTCCTAAACTAGCATTAGACAATTATCAAGATCTATCTAGTTGGCCACCTAAACAAATCAAAACATCATCATGAACAATTTTAATGGAAGAACATAAGCAACTTTGATAGAAAACAATGATAGATAGATTCTGAAAATTAATTACATAACATGTCTAGGGCTTTGAAATCACCCTTAACCAAATAAAAGTTTAGCCTAGCATAGGCATTGTAAACATAAACATAAAATTAAAGAGAATCTAAGAAGAAAATAAAAGAAAGAAAGAAGAAGAAGAAGAATATTAATTATCCAGCCTCTAGTTCTCTCAAAAACTCTAAAACAAAGAAGAAATCAGAACTTTGATGCTTGGAGAAGTGTCAATTTCGTTTGCCCCCTTGATCTCTATTTATAGGCAATAGTTAGGGCATCAAACAAGTGAATTTCAGCTCTCTCCCTTCAATAAATGCTGACTTGTGGCTAAAGTTAAGGAAAAGTGGTTGACTTTTATGTTTTAAGGAAAGATAGAAGCCTTGGCAGCCAAGTTTGAATAAAGTAGGAAAGTTTTAGTCAAGCCCTCTTTAATAAAGAGAGATTACAAACTTGTAGGCAAAGTAAGTGTAAGGAAGGAAAGTCTTGGCTGATTTAATTTTCCTACTTTGACTAGGATTAGTTTTAAGGAAAGATACTTGCAATTAATGCAAGTTGATAGCCACTAATCCTTCTTTAACAAGGATAAACATAAATGTCAGCTAGGGTATTAAGAAAAAGATGTGATTTGCGGCTAGGGTTTTTCTGCCACTAGGGTTTTTAGGGAGATATTGCAATGCTGATTTGGATGACCATTTCTTATTCGATTTAGGCCCATGACCAACCGTTGGAAAGATAATCAAGTGATCTTCAAAAGTCAAGAAGGAAGTTTCTTCAAATAAAGAATCTAACTTCATATTTTCCTTACAACAAGCTCTAGAGGTCAAATCTGCCTGATTGCTTTTCAACCAGAATTTGATATTTTTGACTCCCAACTCTTTTTCCATCTTGTGATTGTGATTTTGTAAGCTCTTTAACATCCTAATTGACATGTTTTGACTTCATATCCTCCAAAATACCTACAAAGCATAAGAACCTAGTAAAATGTCAAGGAACTTAAGAATCAAAACACAAAGTATAAGGAAATTCAATAGGAAAATGCATGAAATTAAGCACTTATCAGTGAATAAATACACCAAGTACGCACAAGATTAACTTGATATGAATGATGTATGATGATGGTAAACTAGCAAGGAGATGAGATAAGCTTAATGGAAGCTCATAAGGAGCTCAAAGTGAAAGCTTACTCAGCTCAAGTCAGCTCAAGGTAGCTGGACACTAGCTAGCTCAGCTCAACGAGCTGGACACCAGCTCACTAAGCTAGATGTAGCTCCAGGGTAGCTAGGTGAGTGACACTCTATGAGATGGAGTGAAACTAGCTAGTGGTAGCTAGGTGGCCTAGATGATGTGGCACATAGGTGTGACACATCAGCACCGTTATGCATAAGTGTCACCAATCGGTTTATGACATGTGATATCATACATCATGTGGCTGCCACATGGATCGAAACAACATGGTGTTTCGGGTAAGAGAGGTTGTCTACTAATAGCCGAATAGTTGTAATTATTTGGAAGAGATTGGTTATGTTGACAGAACCATTATATCCCAAATGAAGGGTGCTATTCTAGAAAGGGTTGTGTCCCTTAACCCTTTCATGAAGCAGCCCTTGAAGGCTATAAATAGGAGTGGATTCGGCCTAGACAATACAAGTGTGTAACACTAACAAGTACATAATCTGATAAGAGACAGAATTGTGAGGCAGATTGCTAAGTGCAATTGCTAAGTGAGTGAGGGGTTCTTGATTGCTTGAATTATCAAGAAACAAGGTAGTAAGCATTCTTGTTTGGACGAGCAAGATAGGTTGTGTAACGGTTCTTATAGTTGCCTTAACTGGTTGATTACAAAAGTTCCTTAGGCATTCGGTTGAGTTCATTACTCATATCCACACAAGTGAGCATTGCATATGCAGACAAGTAAGTAACTTGAACTCTTCCTCTATGTTCTTGGATTTTGATTAGTCGAAATCCAACACCTAGACCCTTGGGTAAGGTTTTGAAGTTTTTGGTAAAAGGTCCCTATAATAGTGGCTAGGTACAAACCTCCTTCTCATGAGAGCTTTCAACTAACCCCATGTCTCTATAGGTCTCTCATGGTTCCTCCTCCTACTGGTTACTAGTTGATCCCACCAAACTATGGCATAATCGGTGAACTCAATGACTGCCAACTTCACCTTCTTCTCTTCTAAGTAGTTGTGACAATTAAAGATCAACTCAAGCTTCTTCTTCCACTCCAAATACACCTCAAGATCAGTTCTCCCTTCGATTGATGGAATTTTCATTTTAATATTCTCAAGGTTCCTCTCTTCTCTATTTTCCCAATCATGACCCCTAGTGTTTCTCCTAGGTGCTACTCCATGCCTAACTCCTCTAGGCCTACCCATAGCAACCTCCTCATCAAAGTCATACTCATCAACCACACTAGGTTCACGCTTAGCTCCCCTGCGTTGCCCATCTTGTAGGTTTTTAATGGCTGCCGATTGTCTCTCTATCTTATCTGACATATTCCCCATCACAAGATTCATACGCTCAAACGATTGTTGCATGGCTTTCCACGTAAAGAATGTATTTTCATCCCCCTGGTGTGATGAACCACTCTTTTGAGACATCTTATGATTGCTGCAAAACCAATGTTAGTGATAATAATAGGTAAAAATAAACTCATACACCCCTTAGTGTTTACACTCAAGTATGATATCGCTCCAACTCTTGTTTGCACTCTTTTAGGCTTTTACTTTAATAAACTTACTCACTCTTGCCTTTTACCACTCTATTTCCTCTTTCAAGCTCTTTAGGAACTAGAAGAACTCTTCAAGAACTGCCTTGCTTAATTTTACCTAGCAAAATGATTCAACAAACAATAAACCCAATTAGTAAAAGGTAAGAAAAACAAGAACAAGATTACCAAGATTTCAATTCTTTCCCCTTTCTTGTGATCTTTTTCGAATCTTTCTTTCTTTTTCTGTCTATTTGAACAATCTCCTTCTTCTTCTTTTCACGAGACTTTCTTGATGTTCTTGAAATCTCGGATCACTTTTTTTCTTGGACTGTTCGAATGCCCCTTTAAGTTCTTGATTTTTTTTTCAATATTCAGATCAAGAATTAATAAGAACAATTTATTTTTAATAAATCAAGAATTCAAGAAACGAAATCATGATTTAAACCAACTCTCAGAATGAAACCTCAAACGTTGCCTAAAAACTATAACCTTAGGTCAAAAGAATGCCTAAAGCTATAATCTCAAGACAAGAATGTCTGAAACCCTAAAACAAAAAAAGTTGAGAGAAACTCCAATACCCTATGGTAAAGAAGATAAAAAAGATTTGACTTGATTGGTCCCTAAGCTCTGATACCAACTGATGTGAATCCTAGAGGTTAAACCCTTTGAACCCACTATCAAATTGAATTACCTAACCCCAAGAAAGCCAATATTCAGGCAATGGAAACTTAAACCCTTAGAAAGTCTATTTCAAAGAACCTAGAGAAGCTAAGCTAACTAGACCCCAAGAATGCTAGCTTCAAGAACCTAAGTTTGATAGGATGAACACCACAAAGAAGGATTCTTTGATAAGTTCCTAAGTTCTATGAAGAACTAAAAGAGTAAATACTCACTTGAATAAAATTCAACTCTAGATTAATTCATATCATATGGGCGGTTAGAACATTGTTTATATAGCCTCCCTACTAACCATAATTCAACTAGCCCTAAAACTCTTAGTACAAATGCAACTCCTTGGCAGCCAAGCTTACTAACCTAACTAGAATTGAATTCGGCCAGACCTAAGCTTACAAAATTAAAAAGAAAGCTTAACTATGGGTTGAACGTGCTCAAGCCCAACCCTAATAAATTTAAAAGATGTCCAATAGTTTTAATGAAGGTAGTCCCCATAAGCTTATTGGATATGTTACATAAATTAGGCTCAAATGCCTAAGTAATTACGAGACCCAAAAAATTACAAGATCGAAATAACCCTTCTAAGGTGCCACCTCATTACTGAATTGGGCTCCACTTCATGTTAAATAGGCACCACTTGCATTCTTCTAAGGCAGCCCTTGTGAAGCTTGGATCACATGGACCAAGTCTTGTTCTTCCTTATTCAAACAGCCAACTTGAATATCTTAAGATTGCTTAAAGGACTTCTAGAATCTGCCCAAGTCCTTTCCATGCTTCTTTCCATGGATTCGGCCCAAGTAGACTCCTTGCTTAGCCTCTTGAAATCTTGATGGATCATGGATCTCATCAAGTTTAATCTATGAGTTACTAGTTTATAACTTAAATTCAAAGAAAAGAAAAGAAAAAGGGGTTTTGAAATAGTTTAAAAGTAAATAAAACAAGAAAAATAGAAAACAAGTAAACAAGAAACAATCAAATATGAGAAATATGGTTAAAGTTTCATTCTCCACCACTAGACAATATTATGAATCAAATTTAGATCTATCAATATTAATTATCTATTAAAGTTAACAACAACCTCCCGTGTTACCCTAATCCTTTCTTAATTCGTCGTTAAGCAGGACAAATGCCAACTTAATCTCTAACTATCAAACAACCTAGGATAAACATCTCTATATTTAATTTAATAGTAGCTTTAAGATGAGAAAGATAGGTTGATCTAAGCAACAAAAGCATGAACATGAATTGTTTAACTTAGGTTATGTTCCACTCTGCAATTAGCGAAAACTTTAACATAATCATTAATCACAAATTGCCACTATTGAATAGAAATCAAGACAAGCTACGTATCAAGACTCCTAAACTAGCATTAGTAATTATCAAGATCTATCTAGTTTGCAACCTAAGCAAATCAAGACAACATCATGAACAATTCTTATAGAAGAACATAAGCAACTTTGATAGAAAAGTAATATATGATAGAATCTAAAAATAAATTACATAACATGTTACTAGGGCTTTGAAATTACCCTTAACTAAATAAAAGTTTAGCCTTGCATAGGCATTATTAACATAAACTAAAGAAGAACTAAGAAGAAAACTAGAAGAAAGAAGAAGAAAATCAGAATACAAGAGTAGAAGAAGTGCGTAGAGATCAGTTCCTGTTGTGTCTCTATTTATAGGCAGCCTCTAGGTTTTGAGCATTTAAAGTTGAGTGGCAGCCAAGGTTTAATGAATTTAATGAAAGGAAGGGTGACTTGCAGCCAAAGCATATTTAACAAGGAAAGATGCTTTACTTGCATCCAAAGTAAGTGTAAGGAAGGAAAGTCATGGCTGATTTGATTCTCCTACTTTGATAAGGATAAGTTTTAAGGAAAGATTCTTGTAAATAATGCAAGGAGTAATATTGACAGCCAGTATTCCTATTTTAACACGGAAAAAACATATATTTCAGCTAGGGAAATAACAAAGAAAGGTCATTTGCGACTAGGGTTTTTTTGTCGCTAGGGTTGTTTAGGGAGATCTTCCAACGCCAATTTGGATGACCATTTCTTATCCTATTTAGGCCCATGACCTATCGTTGGAAAGGTATTCAAATCAACTTCAAAAGTCAAGAGAAAGTTTCTTTGAATAAAGACTATAACATCAAGTTTTCTTAGCAACAAGCTTCGGAGGTCAAATCTGCCTTCTTGCTTTGCACCAACAATTTGATCTTTTTTACTCCCAAATCTTTTTCCATATTATGATTGTGATTTTATAAGCTCTTAAACATCCTAATTGACATGTTTTAACTTCATCTCTTCCAAAACACCTACAAAGCCTAAAAACCTAGTAAAATGTTTTAACTTCAGTAACCATTATTAATCTATTGAGTTGATTTTATTCAAGTGAGTGTTTCACTCTTTTTAGTTCTTGACAGAACTAGTGAACTTATCAAAGAAATCCTTTCTTTGTGGCATTCTTCCTATCAAACTGAGGTTCTAGAAATAAGTGTTCTTGGGGTTTAGTTAGTTTAGCTAATCTTGGATCTTGGCCCATATAGAAATTGCCAAGGGATTGGGCTATCTTGGATCCTATCATCTTCTAAAGAAGTACCTGAGTTGTGAGTCTCAGGTTGTGGCTCAAAAAAATATTGTCCTTGATAATTTCTCGAGTAGCCATAATTAGTATGATCCCACCATCCCTCATTGTAAGTGTTTGGGAAAGGATCACACTGTTGTCCCTCAACCGTTGATGGCCTTGTTATCTTCCTAAATCATAGGCTTGGTCAAAATTATCATCTCGGAATTATGGACACAAATCGGTTGGATGAGCCATCATAAAGCATACTCCACACTTCTCCGATTGTTGAACATTACCCATAACTAATTGTTGAACCAACACCTCAAGTGTTAGATTGTTCAATTCCATCGTTATTTGCTAAAATTTTGAAAAGAAAAACCTATATGTACAAGAAAAATAAAACTAATTAGAACTGAAAATAAGAATAAACCAAGTAACAAATAAACTAAAGAAAGAAATCCTCGGCAATGGCGCCAAAAATTTGATACACCCAAAAGAGTGTATCTTATTTAACCTTGCACTTAAAAAGAATCAATTACAGAGTATAGTGATTAGCAAGGGTCGAGTCCACAGGGATTGGGTTTTGGTTTATAAATCACTATTTTAAAACTTAAATTCAAAGAAAACAAAAGTTAAAGGGGGTTTGAAATCAATTTAAACTTAAGCAAGTAACAAAAATAAGAAGTAATCAGATATAAGAAATATGGCTAAAGGTTCATTCTCCACTACTAGACAATATTAAGAATCAATTTTAGACCTTTCAATATCAATTATCTATCAAAGCTAACAACCGTAGATAACAACCTCCCGTGTTACCCCACTCCCTCCTTAGAAGCCCCATTCCATGCCCAAAAGCATTAGAAGCCCCATCAAAGAACATCTTCCATGGTTTTTCTTCACATTCTTCATCATCTCCTCTTGAAATAGCCATCAAATCCTCATCTGGGAAATCAAATTGCATTGGCTCATATTCTTCAGAAGCCCGATCTGCCAGGAATTCGGCTATCACACTTTCTTTTATTGCTTTATGAGTCACATAAACAATGTCATACTCGGATAAAGTGACTTGCCATCTTGCAATTCTTCCTGATAACGACGGCTTCTCAAAAATGTACAACATATGTTGTCTGAGTCTATGAGCTGTCCATGCTAGAGCGCAACACATCTTTTCTAGCGATGAGTATCTAGATTCATAGTCAGTAAACTTTTTACTCAGATAGTAGATGACATGCTCTTTCTTTCCCGCCTCATCTCGTTGCCCCAGAACACATCCAATGGATTTCTCGGACACCATCAAATACAGAATCAATGGCTTTCCCGGAATCGGAGGCACTACGTCGGTGGATTCGACAGGTACTCTTTAACTTTATCAAAAGCTTCCTAACATTCTCCAGTCCATTCACCAGTATCCTGATTGCGAAGAAGCTTGAAGATAGGATCACATTTGAGGGTGAGCTGGGAAATAAAACGTGATATGTAATTCAACCTTCCCAAGAAACCTCTCACTTCTTTTTGCGTACGAGGGGGAGACAGATTCTGAATCACCTTTATTTTATCTGGATCCACTTCAATTCCTCTATCACTAACCACAAAACCCAACAACTTGCCGGATTTGACACCGAACGTCCTAAGATTGACCAAATGATCTTCATCTTCACGGGATTTTGCTATCATGTCATCCACATATACTTCAATCTCTTTATGCATCATGTCATGAAACAGAGTTACCATTGCCCTTTGGTAAGTAGCTCCGGCATTTTTCAACCCAAAAGGCATGACCTTATAACACATGGTCCCCCACATTGTAACAAATATGGTTTTCTCCATATCCTCCGAAGCCATCTTGATCTAGTTATACCCTGAAAAACCGTCCATGAACGAAAACGTGGAATGTCTAGTAGTGTTATCCACGAGAGTGTCAATATGAGGCAAAGGAAAATTATCCTTTGGATTTGCCTTATTTCAATCTCGGTAATCAACGCACATTCTTACCTTTCTGTCTTTCTTAGGAACTGGGACGATGTTGGCTACCTACTCCGGGTACTTAGCTACCTCTAGAAAGCCTGCATCAAACTGTTTTTTTACTTCTTCTTTAATCTTTAACAGCATCTCCGACTTCATTCGTCTTAACTTTTATTGCACCGGCTTGCATTCTGGCTGTAAAGGAAATTTGTGCTCTACAATATCTGTATCCAAACCCGGCATGTCTCTGTATGACCATGCAAACACATCCACAAATTCCCTGAGCAGGTGGAACTTGATGCACTCAAAAGAGTATATCTTATTTAACCTTGCACTAGAAAGATAAATTGTAAGTATAGTAGTTAGCAAGGGTCAAGTCCTCAGGGATTGGGGTTTAGTTTATAAGTTAATAGTTTAAAACTTAAATTCAAGGAAAACAAAAGAAAATGGGGTTTTGAAATAGTTTTAAAAATAAGCAAACAAGAAAAGTAAGATGCAAGTAAGAAATAAGAAATCAAATATGAGAGAAATATGGTTAAGATTTCATTCTCCACCACTAGACATCATTAAGAATCAATTTCAGATCTATCAGTATCAACCAACTATCAAAGTTAACAATCGTAGATAACAACAAGCTCTGTTACCCCAATATTTCCTTAGTTTGTTGTTAAATAGAACAAGCTCTCTATTTAATCTCTAACTATCAAACAACCTAGATAGGTTGATCTAAGCAACAAACACATAAGCTCAGATTGTTCAACTTAGGTTATGTTCCACTTTGCAATTATTGAAAACTTGACCATAATCATTAATCACAAATTGCTACTTATGAATAGGAAATCAAGACAATTACACGGATCAAGACTCCTAAACTAGCATTAGACAATTATCAAGATTTATCTAGTTGGCCACCTAAACAAATCAAAACATCATCATGAACAATTTTAATGGAAGAACATAAGCAACTTTGATAGAAAACAATGATGGATAGATTCTGAAAATTAATTACATAACATGTCTAGGGCTTTGAAATCGCCCTTAACCAAATAAAAGTTTAACCTAGCATAGACATAGATAATATATACATAAAACTAAAAAGAAAAATAAAAATAAAAGAATGGAGAAGAAGAAGAAGAATAATGATGATCCTTTGAGTCTCCTCAAAAGATGTCTAGTTTGTTTCTCAAAAGATGGTATTTATAGAGCTTTAAAATCCTGAGAATAAGTCCTTGCCGCACAAGTAAGCCTGGAGGCAGAAAAATCACGTTTTTGCCTTTTTTTTTTCAGATTTGCGGTTAGGGTTTTTCTGGCCTTAGGGTTCTTTAGGGAGATCTTCTAGCGCCATTTTGGATGCCCATTTCTTATCCGATTTGGGCCCATAATATATCGTTGGAAAGATAATCAAGTCATCTTCAAAAGTGAAGAAGGAAGTTTCTTCAAATAAAGAATCTAACATCATGTTTTCCTTGTAACAAGCTCCAGAGGTCAAATCTGACTGATTGCTTTTCAACCAGAAATTGATATTTTTGACTCCTAAGTCTTATTCCATCTTGTGATTATGATTTTGTAAGCCCTTTACCATCATTATTGACATCTTTTGACTTCATTCTCCTTATTGTACCTAAAATTCAAAAACATATTATAAGTAAACAAGATAAAGATCGAAAACATAACAAAAACTAAAGGTAGAAAGGCATAAAATGTATATTTTATGAGCTTATCAGCTACCTCTAGAAAGCCTGCATCAAACTGTTTTTTTACTTCTTCTTTAATCTTTGATAACTCGTATAATTATATAGTTTTTAGTTATGTTTTATTATTGTTTTATGTCAAATACGAGTTATTATTGTTTAGTCTAATTGTGTTTATGATCTTTTATATTTTTATGTAATTTGGTGTTTTTCACAAGTTTCTTTGAGTGATTTCAGATTACTAGAATTAAGGGCAAATCCAGTTCAGTTCCAGTTCCGACACATTTTGGCATATCAGCTATACCTGGAGTTGCACTGAAGCAATAAGGCTGAAATTTGTATCCGTGCAAAGCTAAGAGGCATATCTATCTTTTTCATGTTTTATACTTCTTGAAACGGAGTCGTTTTCCCTAGCGAAATCGACCATCAAGTTGGCTAATGTGCAATGACGTCTGTGCTGACCTATTTTCGTATTTTTGCCCATATCTGCTTATCCACATCAGAAAATGAGCTGATTCCAATGGCTATGGATCTGTAACTGATACTGGAACCTTTGTCTAGAAGACCATATGATCAGATCAGGCCTCTAATATTGACGAAATTGACCATCAAGTTGGCTGATGTGCAATGACGTCTGTGCTGACATGTTTTCGTATTTTGCCCATATCTGCTTATCCACATCAGCAAATGAGCTGATTCCAACGGCTATGGATCCGTAACTGATAGGGGAACCTTTTTCTAGAAGACCATGTGATCAGATCAGGCCTCCAACATTGACGAAATCGACCATCAAGTTGGCTGATCAAAATTGTCATACAATATGACGAAAATTGTTAGAAAAATTCACCCACCTATTATACCTACCTTTGAAATTTGTAAAGCTTGTCTCTTGTCATTTAGCCTTCCAAAATGTGTATAAATAGAGGGCCTTGGATGATTGTAGAGGATCATATTGTACATAGGTAGGATATTAGCCATTGTAATAAAATTCTCTAAGTTTTCTTCTTCTTTCTTTTCTCTAGTTTTCTTTTTCTTTAGAAAGAGCAAGAGGTTGGATAATTAATATTCTTCTTCTTCTTCTTTCTTTCTTTTATTTTCTTCTTAGATTCTATTTAATTTTATGTTTATAATGCCTATGCTAGGCTAAACTTCTATTTGGTTAAGGGTGATTTCAAAGCCCTAGACATGTTTTGTGATTGATTTTCAGATTCTATCTATCATTAATTTTCTATCAAAGTTGCTTATGTTCTTCTACAAAAATTGTTCATGATGTTGTCTTGATTTATTTAGGTGTACAACTAGATAGATCTTGATAATTATCTATTGCTAGTTTAGGAGTCTTGATCCGTGTAATTGTCTTGATTTCCTATTCATAAGTGGCAATTTGTGATTAATGATTATGGTCAAGTTTTCAATAATTGCAAAGTGGAACATAACCTAAGTTGAACAATCCGAGCTTATGTGTTTGTTGCTTAGATCAACCTATCTTTCTCATCATAAAGCTGCCATTAAATTGAATTTAGAGAGCTTATTCTAGGTTGTTTAATGGTTAGAGATTAAATAGAGAGCTTGTTCTATTTAACGACAAACTAAGGAAAGATTGGGATAACAGAGCTTGTTGTTATCTACGGTTGTTAACTTTGATAGTTGGTTGATATTGATAGATCTGAAATTGATTCTTAATGATGTCTAGTGGTGGAGAATGAAACCTTAACCATATTTTTCATATTTGATTCTTCTTACTTACTTGTTTTCTTACTTTTCTAGTTTGCTTATTTTTAAAAGTATATTTATTTTTATTGGCTGGTTATACCGCCTAATTTGTATATTAACTTTGTTTTATTTTTATTGGCTGGTTATACCGCCTAATTTAGTATATATATTTTTATTGGCTGGTTATACCGCCTAATTTAGTATATATATTTTTATTGGCTGGTTATACCGCCTTGCATCTTATTCTTATTATTTACTTTAGTTTAAATCTGATTTCAAAAACCCCTTTTCTTTTATTGTTCTTGAATTTAAGTTTTAAACTATCAACTTATAAACTAAAACCCAATCCCTGAGGACTCGACCCTTGCTAACTACTATACTTACAATTGATCTTTTTAGTGCAAGGTTAAATAAGATACACTCTTTTGGGTGCATCAAAATTTTTGGCGCCGTTGCCGGGAATTGTTTTCTTTAGTTTATTTGTTACTTGGTTTATTCTTATTTTCAGTTCTAATTAGTTCTATTTTCTTGTACATACAAGTTTTTCTTATCAAATTTAAAAAAAAAAAAAAACGATGGAATTAAGCAATCTAACACTTGAAGAGTTGGTGGCATACATGAACATGGAAAATCAACAAGCCAATCTCACCTACCCAGTTCAACAATTGGCCATGGGAGGATGTCAAGGCCATCAAGTGTTCCAAGACCAACAGTATGATCATTACTCAAACACTTACCATGAGGGATGGTGGGATCATACTAATTATGGCTACTCAGAAAATTACCAAGAAGTAGATCCTTATGCCAATTACACTCATCCATCTAGCTTCAATCAATCATGGTCTCAAGAACCAGATCTTCTTCAACCACCACATACGACTCAAAACTCAGGTACTTCTTTAGAAGATCTTGTCGATTCTCTTGTTACTAATACTTTGCAATTTCAACAGGAAACAAGGGCAAGTATCCAGAGTTTGGAAAGGCAAATGAGCCTATTGGCTAGTAGTATGGTGGTATGGGTAGCACAAAGATCTGAAGAACTCTCTGCCCAAACGATGATTAACCCAAAGGAGAATGCTACTATTGTGACCTTGAGGAATGAGGAACAAGATGAGGATGAGACAAAATTAGAGATGAATTCTATTCTTGAGGATAATGAAGCCAATGATCCAAATAAGAGTATTTCGGCACCTGAGGTAACGTTTGAGATTCCAATTTTTACTAATGTTTCTTCTCCACCTTTTCCTAGTAGATTCGCAAAGTTCAAGGAGGATGAACATGAACAAGACACACTGGAAACCTTAAACAGTTTGTTTGTGGATGTCATTCAACAAGTACCAAAAGATGCACCATTCCTCGATGAGATATGCACCACCAAGGATTATGGAATAATACTTGTAATGGAGAATGCATCCACTGTTGTGCAAAGAAAGCTACCTCTCAAACGCATAAATTTGGGAAATTTCATGTATGAGCCTGACAAGCCTAAAAAGCCAAGAAGGGGTGTTGGTTAGATTCAAAACACTAACTCAAGTGTTAATTGGGAAGGCAGCCCAATTAAAGATGAAATTGCCAACCGTCCATATTCAGATTTGCTTTCTCTTTCTCTTTCTCTTTCTTTTCCTTTTTCTTTTATTATTTTTATTTCTTATGTTTCTTTGTTAATTGTGTTTACTGCTTTTAAATTCATTTAGGCTGCATAAGTTTCTTTTGTTTAATAGTTCTTTTCTCTTACATATAATTCTTGCATTGGGGGATAATAGCATTACATTAATGACAATGTAAGAATTATGTGTGGGGGGAAGAATTTAGGATTTTATTTAGAGTGTTTTGTTTTTGAGTCTTTTTATGTTGTTTTTCTTTCTGATCCTTGTTTTGAAAATAACTAGATGTAAATATAATTTTTAATTTTTTAACCCCGGTTAAATGGCGGATAACGGTACTCCGTGATTATTTAAATCGGTTCCATCAGCTACCCACAAAACTGATATTGTATATAAATTTCTCTTTCAATTTCTCTTTCATTTTTTTTTTCAGGATGGATGATATTCTCACAAGATTGCAGAAACGATTTCCTCCTTTTCCTCGAAATATTTTACTAAAGCTTTACCAAGTTCGATTTGAAAGATTAAGAATGCTTATGCACAAAGGGATTCCTGGAGACATACGTTGGATAATTGAAGCCAAGGTACGTGAAGATGAATATCTTCCTGTTTTGCATTTACCAGGTACAGGTAGAAGCACTTTTGCAAAGAAGCGACGAGCAAAGCGCATGAGTTCAAATTGCCACAAATGTGCACGATGGACGTGTAACGATAAATGTCGTTCTATTGGGATTCCGTCCTCTAATCGAGATGATAAAATTGAATTCATTAAGGATGGACTGAGTAAGGAGAATTTGGGTAATATCCAACTTTCTCTTAAGACGCATCCTAGTGGAGACGTACAAAGAGAAATTCTTGGTTTATGGCCGCAATTCCAAAGGGAATGGCAACATCTTGGGAATCTGATGTTAAAAGACCCTGTTTTCCAGCTTGTAAGAAAACTGGATGGGAAGCATATCCTCGACTCATAGAAGGGGTTTAAGCCGTTTCTGGACGTAAAACCAGAGGAAGATGTGAGCCACAATCACAACTACAATAAATGACTTCTCAGTTTTTGGTTTGATTTGCAATAACTTTATTTTGGTTTAATTTACGTGTTGTTCGATTTGTGTAATTATTCTCGTTTTTTTTTTTTATTATTTGTCTTTTACGGTTGATTTTTTCTTCTCTTTTTGATTTTCTTCCTGAAATCACGCAAAAATCTTTTGTTAGGTTAACATTTTCTTCTGACAGGTCAAATACACTTTCGGCGACATTATTACTCTTGACTTTTACGGTTGATTTTTCTTCTCTTTTTGATTTTCTTCCTGAAATCACGCAAAAATCTTTTGTTAGGTTAATATTTTCTTCTGACAGGTCAGATACACTTTCGGCGACATTATTACTCTTGTCTGATTCACTACTCAGTCCTTTATATATTACACCATGTACTCATTCTCTTTCAGGCACTCGAAGAAAAAAAAAATGGAAAGTACTTCGTCCCAGCGCATTAAAAAAATTTGTCTTTGGAGGTGCTTATCCAGGGAAAAATAACATATTCGCTGATGAAGCCATAAGAGTTGGAGTAATACTTGCCCAACAAAAGATCCAGTTGATTTATGGAGGCGGTAGTACGGGTTTAATGGGAGCAGTCGCTACAGCAGCACACGCCGGAGGAAGTCCAGTTCTAGGAATCGTGCCAAAACTATTCACAAGTTTTTGTGGACCTACCGTGGGTAAGGAAATACAAGTCTGGAGTATCCCTGAACGGATAACAATCATGTACCATTCTGCCGATGCATTCATTGCTTTACCAGGAGGTCTGGGTACATTGGAAGAAATAGCTTGCGTGGCTTCTTGGTCATCTTTGGTCACAAATAAGAAACCCATTGGTTTGCTTAATATTAATGGTTATTTTAGTAATTTGCTTTTATATTTAGATAATGCTGTGGATAATGGATTCATGTTTTCAGAGGCAAGGAGAACCATAATTTCTGCTACAACCATTGAAGATTTACTCAAAAAGCTCCAAGCTTATGAGTATTTATCTGCTACGGTTGTTTCGCAAACGCTCGGAAAAAGAAAAAGAGATATGGACGAGCAAGGAGTGGATTGCACTTTGTCTTTGTGACATTATCTAACATTTTGTTTTTTGTGTCTCAGTTATAATAAATGGTTAGCAACCTCTGCAGGTAATATCTCCTAAATCCTACCATTAAAATTTGACATTGGGGACAATGTCATATTTTAGTATGGGGTAAGGGACATATTTTGCTAATTTAAAAAAATAAATAAAATTGTTGTGTTTTAAGCCATTTAGAAGTATTCATTCTGAACAAGGTCTGAGTAAGGGAGACTTGAGACATACCTTGTCAGTTTGATTTTAATCTTTTTATGTTTACTTGTTAATTTTTCTTTAGTATTTTAGGATTATTTAGGTTGCATGAGTTTGTTTTGTTTTGAGTCTAGTTGTTCCTATTCGTATGTTATTAGTTCTTTTCTCTTACACATGATTCTTTCATTTGGGTTAATAGACTTACATTGAGGACAATGTAAGAATTAAGTGTGGGGGGAATGATTTAGGATTTCTTTTATTTTCGTCTACTATTTTTTTTTTATGAGTCTTTATTATTATTATTTTTAGTGTGTTTTAGTTCCTTTTTAATACAATGATGAGATATGAATTGCATAGGTCTAAACTGGTTACTAGTGAGAAGATTTTCATGAGAATTAAGCTTGATACTAATTTTTATGAGCCAATGTTAATATGATATGTTGATTGAGAAAGAAGCATGTTTAGACTTAAAACTGACTTGTATAATCATCATTGTGAGTTTTTGAGCCTAAAATGATTGATGCATTATACAAATCAATCTAATTTCTTTCTTGAGTGCTCTTATGATTACATGATTATCTAGAACTTGCTTTAAACCGTTTGAGACTATATTGATACATGTGACAACATGAATATGATAGAGGCATTAGGATTATAACCAGAGCCAAACAGCCATCCCTTATTGATGTTCCAAGAGAACACACCCTTAGTGAACCAATTTGAGCCTACATTGAATAAGCTATCTCTTTGGTAACCATAACTTGTCCCTAACCTAAATATACTTATATCTTTACCTTTGTTCCAAAGATGAATTAGCATGATTTGAGACAAGTTGCAAAGACAAGGGATATTTTTTGGTTAGAAACAAGAAATAAGTGTGGGGGGAAAAGAAAAGAAAAGTCAAGAGAAAAAGAAATGGAATACTGGAAAATACATTCCTATGTAAAAAAAATATATATATATGAATCATCTCTTGAATTTGTGGAAAAAGAAAAAGATGTTACAAAGTTGTTTAGAATGAAGAAAAGGCCCAACATGAATATCCGGCCTAGGTGACTATGTACTTGTAAAGAGTTTTGAGAAGTTTCTTTGTATAATCTTTTTATGTCTCTAAACTTTATGAACTCTTTGGAACCTTTGTGATATCTTTATCCTTTTGTTCTTCAACCACATTACAAACCCCTTGGCCCCATTACAACCTTGATTAAAGACCTCTTGATTTATGAAGTTGCATGATCTTTTAGTGGAGAATAGGTGGACAAGCAAGCATATGGTAGAAGTGTTTTCATGAGATTGATTGAGTGTAAACACTTTACCACTACTTTAAAGAGTGAAAATCAAGAGAGTATCCCATGTGAGAAGTTGAGATTAAATTTGAACATGCACTATTTTGATTGAGATATGTTATGCTAATATTGGCTTAACTCAAACAATTTACATTCAAGCATGATTTTTTGTGAAATTTTTTAAGCTATTGATTAGTTTATAAGACTTGTTCAAATATTGTCTCTAATTTGTATTGAAAGGATTAGGAGTAAATATTTTTAGTATATGTAGTTTATTTATATGTAGTTTATTTATATTTTAATTTTTCAATGTTTGTGGGTATCGTTCTAGTAAACCCTCACGAGACTAAACTCGTCCACTAGGGACACCTAGGGGTTTAAAGGCTTGTGTCACATGCTAAGTGCCACCGTGATTTCCTACGAAAGTGGATTAGATTAGATTTTCTTATTTTATTTTTATTGAGTCGTTGCTAGGGACTAGCAACAATCTAAGTGTGGGGGTGTGATAACTCGTATAATTATATAGTTTTTAGTTATGTTTTATTATTGTTTTGTGTCAAATACGAGTTATTATTGTTTAGTCTAATTGTGTTTATGATCTTTTATATTTTTATGTAATTTGGTGTTTTTCACAAGTTTCTTTGAGTGATTTCAGATTACTAGAATTAAGGGCAAATCCAGTTCAGTTCCAGTTCCGACACATTTTGGCATATCAGCTATATCTGGAGTTGCACTGAAGCAATAAGGCTGAAATTTGTATCCGTGCAAAGCTAAGAGGCATATCTATCTTTTTCATGTTTTATACTTCTTGAAACGGAGTCGTTTTCCCTAGCGAAATCGACCATCAAGTTGGCTGATGTGCAATGACATCTGTGCTGACCTATTTTCGTATTTTGCCCATATCTGCTTATCCACATCAGAAAATGAGCTGATTCCAATGGCTATGGATCCGTAACTGATACTGGAACCTTTGTCTAGAAGACCATATGATCAGATCAGGCCTCTAATATTGACGAAATTGACCATCAAGTTGGCTGATGTGCAATGACGTCTGTGCTGACATGTTTTCGTATTTTGCCCATATCTGCTTATCCACATCAGCAAATGAGCTGATTCCAACGGCTATGGATCCGTAACTTATAGGGGAACCTTTTTCTAGAAGACCATGTGATCAGATCAGGCCTCCAACATTGACGAAATCGACCATCAAGTTGGCTGATCGAATATGACGAAAATTGTTAGAAAAATTCACCCACCTATTATACCTACCTTTGAAATTTGTAAAGCTTGTCTCTTGTCATTTAGCCTTCCAAAATGTGTATAAATAGAGGGCCTTGGATGATTGTAGAGGATCATATTGTACATAGGTAGGATATTAGCCATTGTAATAAAATTCTCTAAGTTTTCTTCTTCTTTCTTTTCTCTAGTTTTCTTTTTCTTTAGAAAGAGCAAGAGGTTGGATAATTAATATTCTTCTTCTTCTTCTTTCTTTCTTTTATTTTCTTCTTAGATTCTATTTAATTTTATGTTTATAATGCCTATGCTAGGCTAAACTTCTATTTGGTTAAGGGTGATTTCAAAGCCCTAGACATGTTTTGTGATTGATTTTCAGATTCTATCTATCATTAATTTTCTATCAAAGTTGCTTATGTTCTTCTACAAAAATTGTTCATGATGTTGTCTTGATTTATTTAGGTGTACAACTAGATAGATCTTGATAATTATCTATTGCTAGTTTAGGAGTCTTGATCCGTGTAATTGTCTTGATTTCCTATTCATAAGTGGCAATTTGTGATTAATGATTATGGTCAAGTTTTCAATAATTGCAAAGTGGAACATAACCTAAGTTGAACAATCCGAGCTTATGTGTTTGTTGCTTAGATCAACCTATCTTTCTCATCATAAAGCTGCCATTAAATTGAATTTAGAGAGCTTATTCTAGGTTGTTTAATGGTTAGAGATTAAATAGAGAGCTTGTTCTATTTAACGACAAACTAAGGAAAGATTGGGATAACAGAGCTTGTTGTTATCTACGGTTGTTAACTTTGATAGTTGGTTGATATTGATAGATCTGAAATTGATTCTTAATGATGTCTAGTGGTGGAGAATGAAACCTTAACCATATTTTTCATATTTGATTCTTCTTACTTACTTGTTTTCTTACTTTTCTAGTTTGCTTATTTTTAAAAGTATATTTATTTTTATTGGCTGGTTATACCGCCTAATTTGTATATTAACTTTGTTTTATTTTTATTGGCTGGTTATACCGCCTAATTTAGTATATATATTTTTATTGGCTGGTTATACCGCCTAATTTAGTATATATATTTTTATTGGCTGGTTATACCGCCTTGCATCTTATTCTTATTATTTACTTTAGTTTAAATCTGATTTCAAAAACCCCTTTTCTTTTATTGTTCTTGAATTTAAGTTTTAAACTATCAACTTATAAACTAAAACCCAATCCCTGAGGACTCGACCCTTGCTAACTACTATACTTACAATTGATCTTTTTAGTGCAAGGTTAAATAAGATACACTCTTTTGGGTGCATCAATCTTTAACAGCATCTCCGGCTTCATTCGTCTTAACTTTTGTTGCACCGGCTTGCATTCTGGCTGTAAAGGAAATTTGTGCTCTACAATATCTGTATCCAAACCCGACATGTCTCTGTATGACCATGCGAACACATCCACGAATTCCCTGAGCAAATCTTCTAGTCTCTTCTTTTGAGTAGGTGGCAATGACGCGCCAATTTTTACTTCTTTCTTATTTTCCTCATCTCCCAAATTGATCATCTCAGTAACCTCTTGATGTGGTTTAATCGGTTTCTTTTCCTGTTCCATTAATCTCAACAAATCCGGAGACAAAGTATAATCATCTGATTCATCTTCATTATCAAATTCATCAACATGAACTGTGTTTTCAAAATCGAATCCCAAATTATTATTAAGATTGTCTTTGTATTCATTACTTGGAATCCTAAAATTGAATGGAATCGAAAGAATATATATTGGTATACAAAGAAAGAATGGCAATAATGAAAGAAAGGAAAAATGACAACCATGAATGAAAGAGGGAATGAAAATGTATCTTGTTCCTAATTTATTAAAATAATAACGAATAAACTAGCCCATACATAAAAGACCATCCCTAATGCCCTTGGGCATGAGCAAATAGGGACTTGACTCACTACATTACATTTTATGAGATTCAAGGATAACCGGCAGCTTTGTCACTTTCCAATTACCCAGCTCCATTTCAGGTGAGCACGGGTACACCAACAACTCTTCCTCAACATCAGATTTCATTCCTGCTTTCTCCACCATTTGAATAGAAAGCTCAGAAAACGCTGCTTCTAGATTTGGTGGAGGTGTATCGGGATAAATACATCCTCCCGAATGAAAAGTGGAATAAAGATGAGGAAAGACCATCTTCCTCGACTCCCACTCATCCCTTCACACGGGCTAATCTTTTCTTCTTCTTCTCGAACTCGATCATCTCCCAATCCCTCCTGGTTGGCCTGTAGCCTAGCCCAAACCTTTCTCTGTTTTCTTGTATCTCTGGCATCTCCCTGATCCCCTGAAAATGCTTCCCCAATCCAGAACCAACTTGCCAACCCATCCCAATAGTCTGCTTGAACAACATGCTAACAGCTCGAGAAAAATGCGGAGCAGGCACTTTTGACCCTTCACCAACATATGTTGCATTGATGAATTCAAACGATCTGAAAGAACACTCCAATGCTTCAACAGCTGCCTCGATATGAGGCATGGTTGGGGATTTGGTTACCAACAAATCCTCTTCCCCGTTAACACATACCAGATAATCCTCCATAACAAACTTGATTTTCTGGTGTAATGATGAAGGAACTGCTCCCGCCATGTGAATCCATGGCCTTCCCAACAGACAACTGTAAGATGGTGAAATCTCCATAACCTGAAACTTTATCTTGAAAGTACAAGGCCCAATCTGCAGAGGCATTTCAATATCTACCTAGACCGCCCGACAAGTCCCATCAAAGGCTCTTACAATCATGTGACTAGGTTGAATATGAGACACATCAATTGGCAGCTTGGATAATGTAGCCATCGGCATAACATTAATGGAATAACCATTATCAATAAGCACCTTAGCCATAACATGACTTTTGCACTTGACCGTGATATGAAGGGCTTTAGTACTACCCATGCCTTCCGGAGGAATCTCATCATCATTAAAGGTTATAAAATTGGTAGGCACCAGATTACCTGCAATATGACCCATATTCTCCACGAAAATATTGTGAGGCATATGTGCCTTGTTTAGAACTTTCAGCAAAGCTTCTCTATGAGGCTCGAAATTCAACAACAGTGACAACAGCGAAATTCGAGCTGGCTTTTTATTCAACTGTTCAACCACACTATATTCACTGTGTTTGATCAGCTTCAAAAATTCACAAGCCTCTCTCTCAGTCACAAGCTTCTTATATTCCGTATCTCGAACCACCAATGGGTTCGTCTTGCTTCCCGGCTCTTCATTCTTTTCCTCTTCCGTTGCTTTTCCTTTCCTGTCCCTATCAAGTATTTTAGGCGAGTATTCCAGTCAGATTTGCTATCTGGCAGCTTCAAAATTAATCACGACTGAACTACCAAGCGTTTCTCGGGTTATGATGTCGCATCCATATCTCCACGGTACTGCCTTATCGCTTTGATATGGGAATGGACTTGGGACACTGATCATAACAACATGATTCTTGGTCCCTACTGGCTTTTCATCTTCGAACTGGCTCGTCTTTTTCTCATAAAAGAATGTGATCGGTTTCACAACACGCACCGAAGATTCTCTAATTACCACATTAATTTCATCTGCCCCAAACTCTGTGTAAAACTCAACCTGGGAGAGATCCATTAGTTTCTGTAACTCCTGTCGAAATTCAACACAATCTTGCACCGAATGGCCAACTATGCCTTGGTGATATTTGTAAACCTTGCTTGGATCATATTCACCAAGATAACTATCTGAATTAGCCTGCATAGGACTAATCATGCTAGCTTTGAACAGGACATCGAAAATGTAATCCATTGATGTCGTAACTTCATCCACTTTTCCCTTGATTATGGTAATCTTGCCGTCTCCCAAAGCATTTACCGTTGGTCTTGCATGGTTTGGTAAAGGATTACCGTTGACGTTCGGGCCACCCTTCTCTTCAAAGTTTACCAACCCAACCTTAATCAAACTTTGCACTTTGTACTTCAAAGCTATGCAGTTTTCGGTGGAGTGTCCAACGTTTCCCGAATGGTAGTCACATCGGGCATTAGGATCATAACACTTAGGTATGGAGGTTTCAAGGGTTCCAAGTGTACCGATGCAACCAGATGGTTCTTGATAAGATCTGGAAGCAAGTTTGCATAGGACATGGGAATCGGATCAAAAGACATTCTTTCCTGGCTGGCTCGTGGTCCCCTCGGATTAATTGGGGGTTGATTGGCTTGTATGGGTGGCCCAACTGGAGGAGCCAATGGTCTGGGGCGGAAATTAGGTCGGAACACCTGTGGAGGTGCGGGTGGATAAGCATATGAACCCGGATTGATGGCATTGGTATTCGGGTAGTATGGCTGGTACACGGATTGTGGGAAGTGCGGGATGTAACCTCCCGTTTGTTGCCCTCCATATGCAACAGTCTGAACATCAGCTTCCTTCTTCTTTGTCACACTATTCCTCTTTACAACAGATTCTCCTCCTTCAATCTTACCATTCTTGATGGCATTCTCTATGATTTCACCGAAAATCACCATATCGGCAAAGTTCTTCGTGGCGTTCCCAATCATCCTGTCGTAGTACGGAGCCTTAAGAGTACTAACGAACAGTAACGTAGTCTCTTTCTCAGTCAAAGACGGTTGGATTTGGGTAGAAATATCTCTCCTTCTCTGGGCATAGTCCTTAAAACTTTCGGTGGACTTCTTCTCCATATTTTGTAGAGACAAACGGTCTGGGGCCATATCAACAATGTGCTTATACTGGCTGATGAATGCCATGGCCAATTCTTTCCAAGTACGAACCCGATTCCTATCGAGTTGGACATACCACCTAGCAGCGGACCCCGTAAGAGTGTCTTGAAGGACATGGACAAGCAGCTTGTAATTTCTGGTGTGGGCTGCCATTTTTCGACAGTACATGGTGATATGGGATATGGGACACTTGGACCCATCAAACTTCTCGAAGTCAGGAGTCTTGAACAGGCGGGATCACTACATCTGGCACTAAACAAAGCCCCTCAGCATCCATAGAACCATAGTAGTCTAACCCCTCAACAGCTTGAAGCCTTTCTTCAATCATCTTCATTTTTCGAGACTCAATCTCTTCTGCCACTTTCAGCTTCTCTAACTCTTTGGGATCGTCTAAATTTAGAACTTGGACTGGGTCTATCTTTGTCTCCGAAACAGGAAAAGTGAACCCCGGGATTTGAGGTTGGCCGTGTGGGTAAGTGAATCCTTCCATATAGGGCACCTATTGTAATTTTTCATGTTGCGCTTGAGATCGAAAACCGGACGGACATAAAGATTCGCCCACATTCTGCTCTTTCCCTTGAGAACGAGTCCTTATTCTCCCCTTTCAGACTTTTCATCATTTCCAACAAAGAACTTAACTGCTCTCTAATCTCATCCTGAGCTTGTTCTACCTTATCTATCCTTGAGGATTGCTCTTCCGCCATTTCTCTAACTCTTGATCTGGTGTTATAAGAGTGACGAGAAGATTGTTTCGAAGATTCTGACGGTCGAGCTATCCTTGAACCTTTAGCAAAATTTCTTAAATCAGGATAAAATGTTTAAAATTTAAAACTAAATTGATGATGCTTATGCACATATGGATGAAAAGTTATGAAAGAACACCAGCCACATAACAATATAGATAAAAAGAATTTTATAAATAAAATTACCAAATCCATAGAAATCCTAAAAACCAAAGCGATCCTAAAAACATAAAAAATAAAAACTTCAACTGGTCCTAAAACATAAAAATATGAAAATTCTTACAAAAGATCCTAAAAGCATAAATTTAAAATCCTAACGTCTCCAAAGGAACTTGACAATCTGGCAGTAGTGAGACTGAGCTTCATCCAAAAGTTCGTATATGAGCTGGCCGTTTTCATGGAGCAGATGTACTTTCGCCTTAACCTCCATGATTCTATCATACATGTCTTCTGCCTTGCAGGATGCCACATCGAAATGATCAAACATATTTTCTAGAAGATTCTGCTTTTTAGAGTCTACATCTCGGAGTTGCGAGCATTCTTCCTTCCAATTCATTAGTTCGGTAACCAATTCATGGCAATCAGCTACCTTTCTTTCTTGACGAAACAATAATTCCCCATTTTCTTCTTTTAGGCGTCCGACCTCAGTAGTCAAAAGAGAATATTTCTTTTACATACCTGTCAAGGATTCTTTCAAAGAGTCACCATCTTTGGTAAGTTTCTGAATAATGCCATCTCTTTCCACTAAACCGTTCTCCAACTTTCGAACTTTTAATTGAAGCTTCTTGGCCTTGCTTTTTTCTTTGTTCAAGCCCTTTTCTAACTCTTCTACCCTTGATTCCAATTTCTGGTTTTCTTCTCCCAATTCATCTTTTTCTTCTTGCAGCTTCCTTATAGCCTTTTCTATCCTCAGCATAGGATTCGAGGCTATAACCTTGGCTGAACCATCTGGACTTCTTTAAGGAATCATAACATCTTTTGCTCTCCTGGCCTGCCACACAGAGTATTCAGGAGTAGTGTTCCATGAGATACTACCCTTCAACTCTAATCGTTAATTTCCAAGCCCTTGTGAGTTCTTCTATCCTATTGATAACCCCTTTATCTAAATAAGAGAATTCCACTTGGTTAAGTCCATGAGTGTTCGGTATGAATTGCTTATACCCCGCCTGTCTCCGTACCATGATGGGAGAGTAGCTAACGACACCCCAAAGTCCCAAGAGAGGAACCCAATGTTGATCACCACAGCTAAATAAAATAAGTCCATGAGGCATCCATGGTGCTTTCCAAACCACTTGTCGGCTTGTAAGCTCTAGCAACATCATCACCCAATCTTCTTTTGACCTTGACCCAGGCCATGTACTCTCACAGAATTCCTTGATAGGGATGCTAGTGGTGAAATATGGCTTTCGCAACTTCGACTCTTGGCAATCAAAATGGCTTTTCATCCAGATGTAGAGCAACTGCAAACATCCAATGAAACACCCTTTTCCATTTCTCCTGCAGTGATTCAGTGACCTGATAGTCTTGGGTAATATAGCTGGAGCCGTATTAATCTAGTGCTGAACTTGGTACATGAAATTCACCACAGTTGTTTCAATATGTCTCAATATCTTCGGGAAAATCACAAGTCCGTAGATAGCCAAAGCCATCACCTCCAAACCTTTATCTCATCTGGGTGTTTGACAATGAAGTTTCGGAGAACATTCCATGGAATACCAGTGCTCTTACCCTTTGTCTTCACAATTTGGTCAACTTCTATCAAGCTGATTCCCATGATCTTTGCTAGCTTCTTCCGATAACCTGTCTTGTTCTTCCAGTAGACTTTGTCTGGATTAGAAGGGTCCAAACGAAGCAATGCTGAATACTCTTCTATAGTTGGAACCATATCTACTTCATTGAACATGAAGCACCTGTATGATAGGTCCCAAAACTGCATCATGGCTCTTACCAAGTTATGATCGACTTCGACAAATAGGAGCAAAGCCAGATCCCCATATTTTCGTCTAAATGTCTCTTGTCGAGTTTCATCCCAAGAATGCCAAATGCTGATCAGACCTTCGAGGTTGTTCTGTGCCAGATCCATGTGAACTTTCTCAAGAAGAGTAGAGACATACCCGACTGGAAGACAATCTCCTGTACTTTGCTGGATTGCTTCCGATGTAAGCTTCAAACTACTGGCAGCCTCACGCTTGGCGACTGTCAGGTTTTCCATGGATTTAGTGGACATTCTTTTTATCTAGACCGTTATGTGGCAAGATGACTTTATGAAGATGCATGATGTATGAAAAGAAAGAAACAAACAGTTAGATATTATATCAACATCATGGTGAGCATATCAGCAAAACAAATGTGTCAGGTAAACAAACATCATGTTAATGAGAAAGTATAGGGTAAGACGTGTCCCTTCATGTGTCCTAAATTCTGGTTCTTCTCTATATAAGGATGGACATGGCTCTATCTTAAAATTTGGCCAATTAAGTATTGTTTATATACTGGGTTTAGGATACTTGACCAAGCTAAAAAGGTCCCAAAATTGCTCCTTAACATCATCCATGTATGATGAGTAAGGCACCCCATTCCTCACCCATTATAGGCTCCAACTGGAAGGGTTCAATTCGGGTGAGAGTATTTTCCAAAGTTATGGCGGAGGTTATCACCTCTCAAAAACTTTGGAACTTTACACTCTAGAGGTGTTTCGCTAGCCGTTGCAGAGGTTTTCACCTCTCGAAGGCGTAGGTACTTTACCCCCTCCTAAAAGGGACGAGCCCGGGTATAGGGTTTTATGATATGCAATGTGCCGTGTGTGCAAAGGGATATTCAAACCTTCCTTTACCCACAAATTTATAAGAAACAAAAGTTGTTAGTACAAATAACAAAATCAAAATCAAAATCAAAAATAAAAATAAAAATAAAAGTAAAAGTAAATAAACAAATAAATAAATGCATAAAAATTAAACACTTAAAGACCAATATTTAAAACCTAAGGTATCACAAGACTAATTTATGGCTCGACTCTCTAATATCCCCAATGGAGTCGCCAAACTGTCATAACGTGCCAAATACGAATTCAGCATGCTAGACAAAAATCAATGGAGTCACCACTAATCATCTAATCTAGGTGTGATTAGTCACCTGTACGAATCTATCCTATTTAAAGTAATCCTAAGCTTGACTAAGGCACCTTAAAAAGAATAGGTTCTGGTCTACTAATCAGAACTAGGTTCGGGAGTACCGTTACGTGTGAGGAAGGATTAGCACCCTCACAACGCCTATCTAAGAGATAGTACCTAATTAGTCTTGTGATATGATAAGTGCTTAATTTCATACATTTTCCTATTTAATTTCCTTATACTTTGTGCTTTGATTCTTACTTCCTTGACATTTTACTAGGTTTTTATGCTTTGTAGGTATTTTGGAGGAGATAAAGTCAAAACATGTCAATTAGGATGTTAAAGAGCTTACAAAATCACAATCACAAGATGAAAAAAGAATCGGGAGTCAAAAAGATCAAATTCTTGGTGCAAAGCAAGAAGACAGATTTGACCTCCGGAGCTTGTTGCTAAGAAAACATGATGTTAGACTCTTTATTCGAAGAAACTTCCTTCTTGACTTTTGAAGATCACTTGATTAACTTTCCAACGGTTGGTCATGAGCCTAAATCGGATAAGAAATGGTCATCCAAATCGGCATCGAAATATCTACCTAAAAACCCTAGTGGCAGAAAAAACTCTAGCCGCAAATCACATCCTTTTCTTAATACCCTAGCTGACATTTATATTTATCCTTGTTAAATAAGGATTAGTGGCTGTCAACTTGCATTAATTGCAAGTATCTTTCCTTAAAGCTAATCCTAGTCAAAGTAGGAGAATTAAATCAGCCAAGACTTTCCTTCCTTACACTTACTTTGGCTGCAAGTTTGTAATCTCTCCACATTAAAGAGTGCTTTGACTAAAACTTTCCTACTTTATTCAAACTTGGCTGCCAAGGCTTATATCTTTCCTTAAAACATAAAAGTCAGCCACTTTTCTTTAACTTTAGCCATAAGTTAGCATTTATTGAAGGGAGAGAGCTGAAATTCACTTGTTTGATGCCCTAGCTATTGCCTATAAATAGAGATCAAGGGGGCATACGAAATTTACACTTCTTCAAGCATCAAAGTTCTGACTTCTTCTTTGTTTCTTTGTTTTTGAGAGAGCAAGAGGCTGGATAATTAATATTCTTCTTCTTCTTTCTTTCTTTCTTTTATTTTCTTCTTAGATTCTCTTTAATTTTATGTTTATGTTTACAATGCCTATGCTAGGCTAAACTTTTATTTGGTTAAGGGTGATTTCAAAGCCCTAAACATGTTATGTAATTAATTTTCAGAATCTATCTACCATTGTTTTCTATCAAAGTTGCTTATGTTCTTCTATTAAAATTGTTCATGATGATGTTTTGATTTGTTTAGGTGGCCAACTAGATAAATCTTGATAATTGTCTAATGCTAGTTTAGGAGTCTTGATCCGTGTGATTGTCTTGATTTCCTATTCATAAGTGGCAATTTGTGATTAATGATTATGGTCAAGTTTTCAATAATTGCAAAGTGGAACATAACCTAAGTTGAACAATCCGAGCTTATGTGTTTGTTGCTTAGATCAACCTATCTTTCTCATCATAAAGCTGCTATTAAATTGAACTTAGAGAGCTTATTCTAGGTTGTTTGATAGGTAGAGATTAAATAGAGAGCTTATTCTATTCAACGACGAACTAAGGAAAGATTGGGGTAACAGAGCTTGTTGTTATCTACGGTTGTTAACTTTGATAGCTAATTAATGTTGGTAGATATGAAATTGATTCTTAATGATGTCTAGTGGTGGAGAATGAGACCTTAACCATATTTCTCATATTTGATTCTTCTTAATTACTTATTTTCTCATTCTTATTTAACTTTAGTTTAAATCTGATCTCAAAATACCCTTTTCTTTTTTTGTTCTTGAATTTAAGTTTTAAACTATTAACTTATAAACTAAAACCCAATCCCTGAGGACTCGACCCTTGCATTACAATTGATTCTTTTTAAGTGCAAGGTTAAATAAGATACACTCTTTTGGGTGCATCAAGTTTTTGGCGCCGTTGCCGGGGATTGCTTTCTTTAGTTTATTAGTTTATTGGTTTATTCTTATTTTTTGTTCTAATTATTTACTTCTTATATTTTTTTTCTTATTAGTGAATGTTCCAAGCTCCCGAAGAAGACTTAAGACTTATGAGAATTCGGGAATTTATAACTTCTCACCAACAACCAATCGAGGAGTTGATCCAAAACATCCAAGAGGAGCAAGGAGAGATGGCAGTAGCTGACAACCGAACTCTCAAGGAGCTAGCCGCTCCGGACTTGGGTCAACAACCATTATGCATTGAATATGCTAATCTTGAGGTAGCTTTTGAATTGAAATCTGGTTTGATTCATCTTCTCCCAACTTTTCATGGTTTTGCAGGAGAGGATCCAAATATGCATCTCAAGGAATTCCATGTAGTTTGCTCAAGCATGAGACCAACAGGGGTCACGGAAGAGCAAGTTAAGTTGAGAGCCTTCCCATTCTCTCTAGCTGATTCATCAAAGGAATGGCTCTACTATCTACCATCCGGGACCATCACTACATGGAATGATATGAAGAAAGCATTCTTGGAAAGGTCTTTCCCAGCATCTAAGGCTGCCAACATTAGAAAAGAGATATGTGGGATTCGGCAATACAGCGGAGAGTCATTATATGAATATTGGGAGAGGTTCAAGAAACTTTGTGCATCATGTCCACACCACCAAATAAGTGAACAACTTCTCATCCAATACTTCTATGAAGGTCTCATGCCCATGGAGAGAAGTATGATAGATGTCGCTAGTGGGGGAGCTCTAGTTGATAAGACTCCCGGGGCTGCTAGAACATTAATCTCCAACATGGCAGCCAATTCTCAACAATTCTCAATGAGACATGATCCACCACCACAACCCAAGAAAGTCAATGAGGTAAGTATATCATCCCTTGAACAAAAATTTGATAAACTGACTTCTCTTGTTCAACAATTGGCTGTAGGTAATATACAGCAAATAAAGGCTTGTGGCATATGTTCAAACATGGGGCACCAAACCGATATGTCTCCAACACTTCAAGAGGACATCAATGAACATGTGAATGCCATGGGTGGATTTCAGAACCAATCAAGGAAATATGATCCCTACTCAAACACTTACAATCCAGGATGGAGGGATCATCCAAACTTCAATTATGGAGGGAACCAATCACAAACTATTCCTCCACCATTTGACAACAGGCCGCCGGGTTTTCAGCAAAGAGTGCAACAACCATACCAAACCCGACAACAAGTGCCACCCACCCAAAACTCAGGTACTTCTCTTGAAGATCTTGTTAAAGCTCTTTCTACTAATACAATTCAATTTCAACAGGAAACAAAGACAAGTATCCGAAATTTGGAGACTCAAATTGGGCAATTGGCAACAACCATGACTCAAATGCAACCAAGGGATTCCGAGAAATTACCTTCCAAACCATAGTGAATCCAAGAGAGAATGCCAATGCTATAACTCTAAGAAGTGGGAAACAGCTTGAGACACCACAAAAGGATAGTGCTCAAGGAGAGGACAACACTGATAACTCGTATAATTATATAGTTTTTAGTTATGTTTTATTATTGTTTTGTGTCAAATACGAGTTATTATTGTTTAGTCTAATTGTGTTTATGATCTTTTATATTTTTATGTAATTTGGTGTTTTTCACAAGTTTCTTTGAGTGATTTCAGATTACTAGAATTAAGGGCAAATCCAGTTCAGTTCCAGTTCCGACACATTTTGCCATATCAGCTATATCTGGAGTTTCACTGAAGCAATAAGGCTGAAATTTGTAGCCGTGCAAAGCTAAGAGGCATATCTATCTTTTTCATGTTTTATACTTCTTGAAACGGAGTCGTTTTCACTAGCGAAATCGACCATCAAGTTGGCTGATGTGCAATGACGTCTGTGCTGACCTGTTTTCGTATTTTGCCCATATCTGCTTATCCACATCAGCAAATGAGCTGATTCCAATGGCTACGGATCCGTAACTGATACGGGAACCTTTGTCTAGAAGACCATATGATCAGATCAGGCCTCTAATATTGACGAAATGGACCATCAAGTTGGCTGATGTGCAATGACGTCTGTGCTGACATGTTTTCGTATTTTGCCCATATCTGCTTCTCCACATCAGCAAATGAGCTGATTCCAACGGCTATGAATCAGTAACTCATAGGGGAACATTTTTCTAGAAGACCATGTGATCAGATCAGGCCTCAAAGATTGACAAAATCGACCATCAAATTGGCTGATCAAAATTGTCATACAATATGACGAAAATTGTTAGAAAAATGCACCCACCTATTATACCTACCTTTGAAATTTGTAAAGCTTGTCTCTTGTCATTTAGCCCTCCAAAATGTGTATAAATAGAGGGCCTTGGATGATTGTAGAGGATTATATTGTACATAGGTAGGATATTAGCCATTGTAATAAAATTCTCTAAGTTTTCTTCTTCTTTTTTTTCTCTAGTTTTCTTTTTCTTTAGAAAGATCAAGAGGTTGGATAATTAATATTCTTCTTCTTCTTCTTCTTCTTTCTTTCTTTTATTTTCTTCTTAGATTCTATTTAATTTTATGTTTATAATGCCTATGCTAGGCTAAACTTCTATTTGGTTAAGGGTGATTTCAAAGCCCTAAACATGTTTTGTGATTGATTTTCAGATTCTATCTATCATTAATTTTCTATCAAAGTTGCTTATGTTCTTCTACAAGAATTGTTCATGATGTTGTCTAGATTTATTTAGGTGTACAACTAGATAGATCTTGATAATTATCTATTGCTAGTTTAGGAGTCTTGATCCGTGTAATTGTCTTGATTTCCTATTCATAAGTGGCAATTTGTGATTAATGATTATGGTCAAGTTTTCAATAATTGCAAAGTGGAACATAACCTAAGTTGAACAATCCGAGCTTATGTGTTTGTTGCTTAGATCAACCTATCTTTCTCATCATAAAGCTGCCATTAAATTGAATTTAGAGAGCTTATTCTAGGTTGTTTAATGGTTAGAGATTAAATAGAGAGCTTGTTCTATTTAACGACAAACTAAGGAAAGATTGGGGTAACAGAGCTTGTTGTTATCTACGGTTGTTAACTTTGATAGTTGGTTGATATTGATAGATCTGAAATTGATTCTTAATGATGTCTAGTGGTGGAGAATGAAACCTTAACCATATTTTTCATATTTGATTCTTCTTACTTATTTGTTTTCTTACTTTTAGTTTGCTTATTTTTTATATTTATTTTTATTGGCTGGTTATACCGCCTAATTTGTATATTAACTTTGTTTTATTTTTATTGGCTGGTTATACCGCCTAATTTAGTATATATATTTTTATTGGCTGGTTATACCGCCTAATTTAGTATATATATTTTTATTGGCTGGTTATACCGCCTTGCATCTTATTCTTATTATTTACTTTAGTTTAAATCTGGCTTCAAAAACCCCTTTTCTTTTATTGTTCTTGAATTTAAGTTTTAAACTAATAACTTATAAACTAAAACCCAATCCCTGAGGACTCGACCCTTGCTAACTACTATACTTACAATTTATCTTTTTAGTGCAAGGTTAAATAAGATACACTCTTTTGGGTGCATCAAATTTTTGGCGCCGTTGCCGGGGATTGTTTTCTTTAGTTTATTTGTTACTTGGTTTATTCTTATTTTCAGTTCTAATTAGTTCTATTTTCTTGTACATACAAGTTTTTCTTATCAAATTTTGAAAAAAAAAAAAAATTTGATGGAATTGAGCAATCTAACGCTTGAAGAGTTGGTGGCATACATGAACATGGAGAATCAACAAGCCAATCTCACCTTCCCAGTTCAACAATTTGCCATGGGAGGATGTCAAGGCCATCAAGCGTTCCAAGACCAACAGTATGATCATTACTCAAACACTTACCATGAGGGATGGTGGGATCATACTAATTATGGCTACTCGAAAAATTACCAAGAAGTAGATCCTTATGCCAATTACACTCATCCATCTAGCTTCAATCAATCATGGTCCCAAGAACCAGATCTTTTTCAACCACCACATATGACTCAAAACTCAGGTACTTCTTTAGAAGATCTTGTCTATTCTCTTGTTACTGATACATTGCAATTTCAACAGGAAACAAGGGCAAGCATCCAGAGTTTGGAAAAGCAAATGATCCAATTGACTAGTAGTATGGTGGGATGGGTAGCACAAAGATCTGAAGAACTCCCTGCCCAAACGATGATTAACCCAAAGGAGAATGCTACGATTGTGACCTTGAGGAATGAGGAACAAGATGAGGATGAGACAAAATTAGAGATGGATTCTATTCTTGAGGATAATGAAGCCACAAATCCAAATAAGAGTATTTCGGCACCTGAGGTAACGTTTAAGGTTCCACTTTTTACTAATGTTTCTTCTCCACTTTTTCCTAGTAGATTTGCAAAGTTCATGGAGGAAGAACATGAACAACACATGCCAAAAACCTTAAACAACTTGTTTGTGGATGCCATTCAACAAGTATCAAAATATGCTCCATTCCTCGATGAGATATGCACCACAAAGGATGATGGAATAATACTTGTAATGGAGAATGCATCCACTGTTGTGCAAAGAAAGCTTCCTTTCAAACGCATAAATTTGGAAAATTTCATGTATGAGCCTGACAAGCCTAAAAAGCCAAGAAGGGGTATTGGTTAGGTTCAAAACACTAACTCAAGTGTTAATTGGGAAGGCAACCCAATTAAAGAAGAAATTGCCAACCTTCCATATTCAGATTTGCTTTCTCTTTCTTTTCCTTTTTCTTTTCTTTTATTATTTTTATTTTTATTGTTTTTATTTTTATTTTTTATGTTTACTTGTTAATTTTTGTTTAGTATTTTAGGATTATTTAGGTTGCATGAGTTTGTTTTGTTTTGAGTCTTAGTTATTCCTATTCTTATGTTATTAGTTCTTTTATCTTACACATGATTCTTTCATTTGGGTTAATAGACTTACATTGAGGACAATGTAAGAATTAAGTGTGGGGGGAATGATTTAGGATTTCTTTTATTTTTGTCTACTATTTTTTTTATGAGTCTTTATTATTATTATTATTATTATTATTATTATTATTTAGTGTGTTTTAGTTCCTTTTTAATACAATGATGAGATATGAATTGCATAAGTCTAAAACATATTTATTAGTGAGAAGATTTTCATGAGAATTGAGCTTGATGTCACCCTTTTTATGAGCCAATGTTAATATGATATGTTGATTGAGAAAGAAGCATGTTTAGACTTAATCTGACTTGTATAATCATTCTTGTGAGTTTTTTAGCCTAAAATGATTGATGCATTATACAAATCAATCTAATTTCTTTCTTGAGTGCTCTTATGATTACATGATTCTCTAGAACTTGCTTTAAACCGTTTGAGACTATATTGATGCATGTGACAACATGAATATGATAGAGGCATTAGGATTTTTAGCCAGGGCCAAACAACCATCCCTTATTGATGTTCCAAGAGAACACACCCTTAGTGAACCAATTTGAGCCTACATTGAATAAGCTATCTCTTTGGTAACCATAACTTGTCCCTAACCTAAATATACTTATATCTTTACCTTTGTTCCAAAGATGAATTAGCATGATTTGAGACAAGTTGCAAAGACAAGGGATATTTTTTTGGTTAGAAACAAGAAATAAGTGTGGGGGGAAAAGAAAAGAAAAGTCAAGAGAAAAAGAAATGGAATACTGGCAAATACATTCCTATATAAAAAAAATGAATCATCTCTTGAATTTGTGGAAAAAGAAAAAGATGTTACAAAGTTGTTTAGAATGAAGAAAAGGCCCAACATGAATATCCGGCCTAGGTGACTATGTACTTGTAAAGAGTTTTGAGAAGTTTCTTTGTATAATCTTTTCATGTCTCTAAACTTTATGAACTCTTTGGAACCTTTGTGATATCTTTATCCTTTTGTTCTTCAACCACATTACAAACCCCTTGGCCCCATTACAACCTTGATTAAAGACCTCTTGATTTATGAAGTTGCATGATCTTTTAGTGGAGAATAGGTGGACAAGCAAGCATATGGTAGAAGTGTTTTCATGAGATTGATTGAGTGTAAACACTTTACCACTACTTTAAAGAGTGAAAATCAAGAGAGTATCCCATGTGAGAAGTTGAGATTAAATTTGAACATGCACTATTTTGATTGAGATATGTTATGCTAATATTGGCTTAACTCAAACAATTTACATTCAAGCATGATTTTTTTGTGAAATTTTTTAAGCTATTGATTAGTTTATAAGACTTGTTCAAATATTGTCTCTAATTTGTATTGAAAGGATTAGGAGTAAATATTTTTAGTATATGTAGTTTATTTATATGAAGTTTATTTATATTTTAATTTTTCAATGTTTGTGGGTATCGTTCTAGTAAACCCTCACGAGACTAAACTCGTCCACTAGGGACACCTAGGGGTTTAAAGGCTTGTGTCACATGCTAAGTGCCACCGTGATTTCCTACGAAAGTGGATTAGATTAGATTTTCTTATTTTATTTTTATTGAGTCGTTGCTAGGGACTAGCAACAATCTAAGTGTGGGGGTGTGATAACTCGTATAATTATATAGTTTTTAGTTATGTTTTATTATTGTTTTGTGTCAAATACGAGTTATTATTGTTTAGTCTAATTCTGTTTATGATCTTTTATATTTTTATGTAATTTGGTGTTTTTCACAAGTTTCTTTGAGTGATTTCAGATTACTAGAATTAAGGGCAAATCCAGTTCAGTTCCAGTTCCGACACATTTTGCCATATCAGCTATATCTGGAGTTTCACTGAAGCAATAAGGCTGAAATTTGTAGCCGTGCAAAGCTAAGAGGCATATCTATCTTTTTCATGTTTTATACTTCTTGAAACGGAGTCGTTTTCCCTAGCGAAATCGACCATCAAGTTGGCTGATGTGCAATGACGTCTGTGCTGACCTGTTTTCGTATTTTGCCCATATCTGCTTATCCACATCAGCAAATGAGCTGATTCGAATGGCTACGGATCCGTAACTGATACGGGAACCTTTGTCTAGAAGACCATATGATCAGATCAGGCCTCTAATATTGACGAAATGGACCATCAAGTTGGCTGATGTGCAATGACGTCTGTGCTGACATGTTTTCGTATTTTGCCCATATCTGCTTCTCCACATCAGCAAATGAGCTGATTCCAACGGCTATGAATCAGTAACTCATAGGGGAACATTTTTCTAGAAGACCATGTGATCAGATCAGGCTTCAAAGATTGACAAAATCGACCATCAAATTGGCTGATCAAAATTGTCATACAATATGACGAAAATTGTTAGAAAAATGCACCCACCTATTATACCTACCTTTGAAATTTGTAAAGCTTGTCTCTTGTCATTTAGCCCTCAAAAATGTGTATAAATAGAGGGCCTTGGATGATTGTAGAGGATTATATTGTACATAGGTAGGATATTAGCCATTGTAATAAAATTCTCTAAGTTTTCTTCTTCTTTTTTTTCTCTAGTTTTCTTTTTCTTTAGAAAGATCAAGAGGTTGGATAATTAATATTCTTCTTCTTCTTCTTCTTTCTTTCTTTTATTTTCTTCTTAGATTCTATTTAATTTTATGTTTATAATGCCTATGCTAGGCTAAACTTCTATTTGGTTAAGGGTGATTTCAAAGCCCTAAACATGTTTTGTGATTGATTTTCAGATTCTATCTATCATTAATTTTCTATCAAAGTTGCTTATGTTCTTCTACAAGAATTGTTCATGATGTTGTCTAGATTTATTTAGGTGTACAACTAGATAGATCTTGATAATTATCTATTGCTAGTTTAGGAGTCTTGATCCGTGTAATTGTCTTGATTTCCTATTCATAAGTGGCAATTTGTGATTAATGATTATGGTCAAGTTTTCAATAATTGCAAAGTGGAACATAACCTAAGTTGAACAATCCGAGCTTATGTGTTTGTTGCTTAGATCAACCTATCTTTCTCATCATAAAGCTGCCATTAAATTGAATTTAGAGAGCTTATTCTAGGTTGTTTAATGGTTAGAGATTAAATAGAGAGCTTGTTCTATTTAACGACAAACTAAGGAAAGATTGGGGTAACAGAGCTTGTTGTTATCTACGGTTGTTAACTTTGATAGTTGGTTGATATTGATAGATCTGAAATTGATTCTTAATGATGTCTAGTGGTGGAGAATGAAACCTTAACCATATTTTTCATATTTGATTCTTCTTACTTATTTGTTTTCTTACTTTTAGTTTGCTTATTTTTTATATTTATTTTTATTGGCTGGTTATACCGCCTAATTTGTATATTAACTTTGTTTTATTTTTATTGGCTGGTTATACCGCCTAATTTAGTATATATATTTTTATTGGCTGGTTATACCGCCTAATTTAGTATATATATTTTTATTGGCTGGTTATACCGCCTTGCATCTTATTCTTATTATTTACTTTAGTTTAAATCTGGCTTCAAAAACCCCTTTTCTTTTATTGTTCTTGAATTTAAGTTTTAAACTAATAACTTATAAACTAAAACCCAATCCCTGAGGACTCGACCCTTGCTAACTACTATACTTACAATTTATCTTTTTAGTGCAAGGTTAAATAAGGTTAAATAAGATACACTCTTATTTAACCTTGCACTAAAAAGATAAATTGTAAGTATAGTAGTTAGCAAGGGTCGAGTCCTCAGGGATTGGGTTTTAGTTTATAAGTTGATAGTTTAAAACTTAAATTCAAGAACAATAAAAGAAAAGGGGTTTTTGAAATCAGATTTAAACTAAAGTAAATAATAAGAATAAGATGCAAGGCGGTATAACCAGACAATAAAAATATATATACTAAATTAGGCGGTATAACCAGCCAATAAAAATATATATACTAAATTAGGCGGTATAACCAGCCAATAAAAATAAAACAAAGTTAATATACAAATTAGGCGGTATAACCAGCCAATAAAAATAAATATACTTTTAAAAATAAGCAAACTAGAAGTAAGAAAACAAATAAGTAAGAAGAATCAAATATGAAAAATATGGTTAAGGTTTCATTCTCCACCACTAGACATCATTAAGAATCAATTTCAGATCTATCAATATCAACCAACTATCAAAGTTAACAACCGTAGATAACAACAAGCTCTGTTACCCCAATCTTTCCTTAGTTTATCGTTAAATAGAACAAGCTCTCTATTTAATCTCTAACCATTAAACAACCTAGAATAAGCTCTCTAAATTCAATTTAATGGCAGCTTTATGATGAGAAAGATAGGTTGATCTAAGCAACAAACACATAAGCTCGGATTGTTCAACTTAGGTTATGTTCCACTTTGCAATTATTGAAAACTTGACCATAATCATTAATCACAAATTGCCACTTATGAATAGGAAATCAAGACAATTACACGGATCAAGACTCCTAAACTAGCCATAGATAATTATCAAGATCTATCTAGTTGTACACCTAAATAAATCAAGACAACATCATGAACGATTCTTGTAGAAGAACATAAGCAACTTTGATAGAAAATTAATGATAGATAGAATCTGAAAATCAATCACAAAACATGTCTAGGGCTTTGAAATCACCCTTAACCAAATAGAAGTTTAGCCTAGCATAGGCATTATAAACATAAAATTAAATAGAATCTAAGAAGAAAATAAAAGAAAGAAAGAAGAAGAAGAAGAATATTAATTATCCAACCTCTTGCTCTTTCTAAAGGAAAAGAAAACTAGAGAAAAGAAAGAAGAAGAAAACTTAGAGAATTTTATTACAATGGCTAATATCCTACCTATGTACAATATGATCCCTTACAATCATCCAAGGCCCTCTATTTATACACATTTTGGAGGGCTAAATGACAAGAGACAAGCTTTACAAATTTCAAAGGTAGGTATAATAGGTGGGTGCATTTTCTAACAATTTTCGTCATACATGACGATTTTGATCAGCCAACGTGATGGTCGATTTTGTCAATTTTGCAGGCCTTATCTGATCACATGGTCTTCTAGAAAAATGTTACCCTATCCGTTACTGATCCATAGCCGTTGGAATCAGCTCATTTGATGATGTGGATAAGCAGATATGGGCAAAATACGAAAACAGGTCAGCACAGACGTCATTGCACATCAGCCAACTTGATGGTCGATTTCGCTAGGGAAAACGACTCCGTTTCAAGAAGTGTAAAACATGAAAAAGATAGATATGCCTCTTAGCTTTGCACGGCTAGAAATTTCAGCCTTATTGCTTCAGTGAAACTCCAGATATAGCTGATATGGCAAAAGGTGTCGGAACTGGAACTGAACTGGATTTGCCCTTAATTCTAGTAATCTGAAATCACTCAAAGAAACTTGTGAAAAACACCAAATTACATAAAAATATAAAAGATCATAAACACAATTAGACTAAACAATAATAACTCGTATTTGACACAAAACAATAATAAAACATAACTAAAAACTATATAATTATACGAGTTATCACACCCCCACACTTAGCTTTTTGCTAGTCCTCGAGCAAAATCAAATAAAAATAAAATAAGAAAATCTAATCTAATCCACTTTCGTAGGAAATCACGGTGGCACTTAGCATGTGACACAAGCCTTTAAACCCCTAGGTGTCCCTAGTGGACGAGTTTAGTCTCGTGAGGGTTTACTAGAACGATACCCACAAACATTGAAAAACTAAAATATAAATAAATTACATATACTAAAAATATTTATTCCTAATCCTTTCAATACAAATTAGAGACAATCTTTGAACAAGTCTTATAAACTAATCAATAGCTTAAAGAATTTCACAAAAAATCATGCTTGAATGTAAATTGTTTGAGTTAAGCCAATATTAACATAACATATTTCAATCAAAATAGTGCATATTCAAACTTAATCTCAACTTCTCACATGGGATACTCACTTGATTTTCACTCTTTAAAGTAGTGGTAAAGTGTTTACACTCAATCAATCTCATGAAAACACTTCTACCATATGCTTGCTTGTCCACCTATTCTCCACTAAAAGATCATGCAACTTCATAAATCAAGAGGTCTTTAATCAAGGTTGTAATGGGGCCAAGAGGTAATAATGTGGTTAAAGAATAAAATGGAAAAGATATCACAAACATTCCAAAGACTTCATAGAATTTAGAGACAAAATAAGATTTTGCAAATAAAACTTTCTCAATATTCTTTAGAAGTACATAATCACATAGGCTGAATATTTCATGTTGAACCTTTACTTCATTCTAACCAACTTTCGAACATCTTTTTCTTTTCTTTAACTAGAAGTTCAAGAGATTATTTTTTTATTTATTTTTTTTAATATGGGAATGTATTTGACAATGATCCCTTTCTTTTTCTCTTAACTTTTTTCTTTCTTTTCCCCCCACACTTATTTCTTGTTTCTAACCCAAATTTTCAATAAATCTTCTTTGTCTTTGCAACTTGTCTCAAAACATGCTAATTCATCTTTGGAACAAAGGTAAAGATATAAGTATATTTAGGTTAGGGACAAGTTATGGTTACCAAAGAGATAGCTTATTCAATGTAGGCTCAAATTGGTTCACTAAGGGTGTGTTCTCTTGGAACATTAATAATGGATGGCTGTTTGGCTCTGGTTATAATCCTAATGCCTCTATCATATTCATGTTGTCACATGTATCAATATAGTCTCAAACGGTTTAAAGCAAGTTCTAGAGAATCATGTAATCATAAGAGCACTCAAGAAAGAAATTAGATTGATTTGTATAATGCATCAATCATTATAGGCTCAAAAACTCACAAGGATGATTATACAAGTCAGATTAAGTCTAAACATGCTTCTTTCTCAATCAACATATCATATTAACATTGGCTCATAAAAAGGTTGACATCAAGCTCAATTCTCATGAAAATCTTCTCACTAATAAATCTGTTTTAGACTTATGCAATTCATATCTCATCATTGTATTAAAAAGGAACTAAAACTCAAAAAAAAAAATAATAATAATAATAATAATAATAAAGACTCATAAAAAAAAAATAGTAGACAAAATAAAAGAAATCCTAAATCATTCCCCCCACACTTAATTCTTACATTGTCCTCAATGTAAGTCTATTAACTCAAATGAAAGAATCATGTGTAAGAGAAAAGAACTAATAACATAAGAATAGGAACAACTAAGACTCAAAACAAAACAAAACCATGCAACCTAAATAATCCTAAAATACTAAACAAAAATTAACAAGTAAACATAAAAAGATTAAAATCAAACTGACAAGGTATGTCTCAAGTCTCCCTTACTCAGACCTTGTTCAGAATGAATACTTCTAAATTGCTTAAAACACAACAAACTATTTTTTTTTTTTTTTATTTTTTGAAAAGAAGAAATCAAGCTGACAAGGTATGTCTCAAGTCTCCCTTACTCAGACCTTGTTCAAAATGAATACTTCTAAATGGCTTAAAACACATCAATTTTTTTTTTTTTTTTAGCAAAATATGTCCCTTACCCCCTACTAAATGTAGAATTTAGGAGATATTACCTGCAGAGGTTGCTAACCACTTATTATAACTGAGACACAACAAACAAAATGTTAGATAATGTCACAAAGACAAAGTGCAATCCACTCCTTGCTCGTCCATATCTCTTTTTCTTTTTCCGAGCGTTTGTGAAACAACCGTAGCAGATAAACACTCATAAGCTTGGAGCTTTTTAAGTAAATCTTCAATGGTTGTAGCAGAAATTATGGTTCTCCTTGCCTCTGAAAACATGAATCCATTATCCACAGCATTATCTAAATATGAAAGCAAATTACTAAAATAACCATTAATATTAAGCAAACCAATGGGTTTCTTATTTGTGACCAAAGATGACCAAGAAGCCACGCAAGCTATTTCTTCCAATGTACCCAGACCTCCTGGTAAAGCAATGAATGCATCGGCAGAATGGTACATGATTGTTATCCGTTCAGGGATACTCCAGACTTGTATTTCCTTACCCACGGTAGGTCCACAAAAACCTGTGAATAGTTTTGGCACGACTCCTAGAACTGGACTTCCTCCGGCGTGTGCTGCTGTAGCGACTGCTCCCATTAAACCCGTACTACCGCCTCCATAAATCAACTGGATCTTTTGTTGGGCAAGTATTACTCCAACTCTTATGGCTTCATCAGCAAATATGTTATTTTTCCCTGGATAAGCACCTCCAAAGACACAAATTTTTTTAATGCGTTGGGACGAAGTACTTTCCATTTTTTTTCTTTTTCGAGTGCCTGAAAGAGAATGATTGTAATATATAGAGGACTGAGTAGTGAATCAGACAAGAGTAATAATGTCGCCGAAAGTGTATCTGACCTGTCAGAAGAAAATGTTAACCTAACAAAAGATTTTTCCGTGATTTCAGGAAGAAAATCAAAAAGAGAAGAAAAAAATCAACCGTAAAAGATAAATAAAAAAAACGAGAATAATTACACAAATCGAACAACACGTAAATTAAACCAAAATGAAGTTATTGCAAATCAAACCAAAAGCTGAGAAGTCATTTATTGTAGTTGTGATTGTGGCTCACATCTTCCTCTGGTTTTACGTCCAGAAACGGCTTAAACGCCTTCTATTTGTCGAGGATATGCTTCCCATCAAGTTTTCTTACAAGCTGGCAAACAGGGTCTTTTAACATCAGATTCCCAAGATGTTGCCATTCCCTTTGGAATTGCGGCCATAAATCAAGAATTTCTCTTTGTACATCTCCACTAGGATGCGTCTCAAGAGAAAGTTGGATATTACCCAAATTCTCCTTACTCAGTCCATCCTTAATGAATTCAATTTTATCATCTCGATTAGAGGACGGAATCCCAATAGAACGACATTTACCGTTACACGTCCATCGTGCACATTTGTGGCAATTTGAACTCATGAGCTTTGCTCGTCGCTTCTTTGCAAAAGTGCTTCTACCTGTACCTGGTAAATGCAAAACAGGAAGATATTCATCTTCACGTACCTTGGCTTCAATTATCCAACGTATGTCGTCAGGAATCCCTTTGTGCATAAGCATTCTTAATCTTTCAAATCGAACTTGGTAAAGCTTCAGTAAAATATTTCGAGGAAAAGGAGGAAATCGTTTCTGCAATCTTGTGAGAATATCATCCATCCTGAAAAAACAAATGAAAAAAATTGAAAGAGAAATTGGAAGAGAAATTTATATACAATATCAGTTTTGTGGGTAGCTGATGGAACCGATTTAAATAATCACGGAGTACCGTTATCCGCCATTTAACCGGGGTTAAAAAAATTAAAAATTATATTTACATCTAGTTATTTTCAAAACAAGGATCAGAAAGAAAAACAACATAAAAAGACTAAAAAACAAAACACTCTAAATAAAATCCTAAATTCTTCCCCCCACACATAATTCTTACATTGTCATTAATGTAATGCTATTATCCCCCAATGCAAGAATTATATGTAAGAGAAAAGAACTATTAAACAAAAGAAACTTATGCAGCCTAAATGAACTTAAAAGCAGTAAACACAATTAACAAATAAACATAAGAAATAAAATAAAAACAATAAAAATAATAAAAGAAAAAGGAAAAGAAAGAGAAAGCAAATCTGAATATGGAAGGTTGGCAATTTCATCTTTAATTGGGCTGCCTTCCCAATTAACACTTGAGTTAGTGTTTTGAATCTAACCAACACCCTTTCTTGGCTTTTTAGGCTTGTCAGGCTCATACATGAAATTTCCCAAATTTATGCGTTTGAGAGGAAGCTTTCTTTGCACAACAGTGGATGCATTCTCCATTACAAGTATTATTCCATCATCCTTGGTGGTGCATATCTCATCGAGGAATGGTGCATCTTTTGGTACTTGTTGAATGACATCCACAAACAAACTGTTTAAGGTTTCCAGCGTGTCTTGTTCATGTTCATCCTCCTTGAACTTTGCGAATCTACTAGGAAAAGGTGGAGAAGAAACATTAGTAAAAATTGGAATCTCAAACGTTACCTCAGGTGCCGAAATACTCTTATTTGTATTTGTGGCTTCAGTATCCTCAAGAATAGAATCCATCTCTAATTCTGTCTCATCCTCATCTTGTTCCTCATTCCTCAAAGTCACAATAGTAGTATTCTCTTTTGGGTTAATCATTGTTTGGGCAGAGAGTTCTTCAGATCTTTGTGCTACCCATACCACCATACTACTAGCCAATAGGCTCATTTGCCTTTCCAAACTCCGGATGCTTGCCCTTGTTTCCTGTTGAAATTGCAAAGTATTAGTAACAAGAGAATCGACAAGATCTTCTAAAGAAGTACCTGAGTTTTGAGTCATATGTAGTGGCTGAAAAAGATCTGGTTCTTGAGACCATGATTGATTAAATCTAGATGGATGAGTGTAATTGGCATAAGGATCTACTTCTTGGTAATTTTTCGAGTAGCCATAATTAGTATGATCCCACCATCCCTCATGGTAAGTGTTTGAGTAATGATCATACTGTTGGTCTTGGAACACTTGATGGCCTTGACAGCCTCCCATGGCCAATTGTTGAACTGGGTAGGTGAGATTGGCTTGTTGATTTTCCATGTTCATGTATGCCACCAACTCTTCAAGTGTAAGATTGCTCAATTCCATCAATTTTTTTTTTTTTTATATTTGAAAAGAAAAAACATGTATGTACAAGAAAATAATACTAATTAGAACTGAAAATAAGAATAAACCAAGTAACAAATAAACTAAAGAAAACAATCCCCGGCAACGGCGCCAAAAATTTGATGCACCCAAAAGAGTGTATCTTATTTAACCTTGCACTAAAAAGATAAATTGTAAGTATAGTAGTTAGCAAGGGTCGAGTCCTCAGGGATTGGGTTTTAGTTTATAAGTTGATAGTTTAAAACTTAAATTCAAGAACAATAAAAGAAAAGGGGTTTTTGAAATCAGATTTAAACTAAAGTAAATAATAAGAATAAGATGCAAGGCGGTATAACCAGACAATAAAAATATATATACTAAATTAGGCGGTATAACCAGCCAATAAAAATATATATACTAAATTAGGCGGTATAACCAGCCAATAAAAATAAAACAAAGTTAATATACAAATTAGGCGGTATAACCAGCCAATAAAAATAAATATACTTTTAAAAATAAGCAAACTAGAAGTAAGAAAACAAATAAGTAAGAAGAATCAAATATGAAAAATATGGTTAAGGTTTCATTCTCCACCACTAGACATCATTAAGAATCAATTTCAGATCTATCAATATCAACCAACTATCAAAGTTAACAACCGTAGATAACAACAAGCTCTGTTACCCCAATCTTTCCTTAGTTTATCGTTAAATAGAACAAGCTCTCTATTTAATCTCTAACCATTAAACAACCTAGAATAAGCTCTCTAAATTCAATTTAATGGCAGCTTTATGATGAGAAAGATAGGTTGATCTAAGCAACAAACACATAAGCTCGGATTGTTCAACTTAGGTTATGTTCCACTTTGCAATTATTGAAAACTTGACCATAATCATTAATCACAAATTGCCACTTATGAATAGGAAATCAAGACAATTACACGGATCAAGACTCCTAAACTAGCCATAGATAATTATCAAGATCTATCTAGTTGTACACCTAAATAAATCAAGACAACATCATGAACGATTCTTGTAGAAGAACATAAGCAACTTTGATAGAAAATTAATGATAGATAGAATCTGAAAATCAATCACAAAACATGTCTAGGGCTTTGAAATCACCCTTAACCAAATAGAAGTTTAGCCTAGCATAGGCATTATAAACATAAAATTAAATAGAATCTAAGAAGAAAATAAAAGAAAGAAAGAAGAAGAAGAAGAATATTAATTATCCAACCTCTTGCTCTTTCTAAAGGAAAAGAAAACTAGAGAAAAGAAAGAAGAAGAAAACTTAGAGAATTTTATTACAATGGCTAATATCCTACCTATGTACAATATGATCCCTTACAATCATCCAAGGCCCTCTATTTATACACATTTTGGAGGGCTAAATGACAAGAGACAAGCTTTACAAATTTCAAAGGTAGGTATAATAGGTGGGTGCATTTTCTAACAATTTTCGTCATACATGACGATTTTGATCAGCCAACGTGATGGTCGATTTTGTCAATTTTGCAGGCCTTATCTGATCACATGGTCTTCTAGAAAAATGTTACCCTATCAGTTACTGATCCATAGCCGTTGGAATCAGCTCATTTGCTGATGTGGATAAGCAGATATGGGCAAAATACGAAAACAGGTCAGCACAGACGTCATTGCACATCAGCCAACTTGATGGTCGATTTCGCTAGGGAAAACGACTCCGTTTCAAGAAGTGTAAAACATGAAAAAGATAGATATGCCTCTTAGCTTTGCACGGCTACAAATTTCAGCCTTATTGCTTCAGTGAAACTCCAGATATAGCTGATATGGCAAAAGGTGTCGGAACTGGAACTGAACTGGATTTGCCCTTAATTCTAGTAATCTGAAATCACTCAAAGAAACTTGTGAAAAACACCAAATTACATAAAAATATAAAAGATCATAAACACAATTAGACTAAACAATAATAACTCGTATTTGACACAAAACAATAATAAAACATAACTAAAAACTATATAATTATACGAGTTATCAAAGAACTAAAATAAATGTACATGATGGCACTTTAACTATGGAATTTGATGGTGAAATAATTCGCTTTAACATTTTTGAGGCCATGAGATATCCTAGTGATGTGCATTCTGTTTTTAATATTGATATAATTGACTCACTAGTGCAGCAAGCTTATGAGCTAAATGGTGAAGATAGTGTGGAGATAGTCCTTAGCAAACATCTCGGAATGGGGAATGCTAAAGGGGAACTAGCCTTGAGTGACCATGTGGAAGGGGCACTAGAATCTTTACACTCGCTGCCACCTAAAGATGCAAGGTTTGATGTTTCATTTATTGATTTGCCATTATCTAATGAGAAACATCTACCTTCCATTTTGCAGGCACCAACTTTAGAGTTGAAACCACTACCGAACCACTTGAAATATGTCTTCTTAGGTGAAAAGGACACACTACCGATCATCATTACCAAAGAGCTCACACCTTTGTAAGAAGAGCGACTTATCCGGGTGCTTAGAGAGCATAAAACAATAATTGGTTGGACAATTACCGATATCAAGGGAATAAGCCCATCCATGTGCATGCACCGGATTTTGTTAGAGGAGGCGTCCAAACGAACAAGAGAAGCACAAAGAAGATTGAACCCTCCCATGATGGAGGTTGTGAAAAAGGAGATACTGAAGCTCTTAGATGTTGGAGTGATCTATCCTATCTTGGATAGCAAATGCGTGAGCCCGGTCCAAGTGGATCCAAAGAAATCAGGTGTAACGGTGGTAACAAATAAAGAGAATGAACTTGTTCCTACTAGGATTCAAACAGGGTGGCGAGTTTGTATTGATTATCGTAAACTTAATTCCACAACTCGCAAAGACCACTTTCCTTTACCTTTTATTGATCAAATGCTTGAAACGTTAGCTGGCCGTTCTCATTATTGTTTTCTTGATGGTTTTTCAGGTTATAATCAGATTTCCATTGCTCTGAAGGACCAAGAGAACCTTACACTTGTACTTGAAAGATGCATGGAACCTAACCTTGTTTTGAATTGGGAAAAATGCCACTTTATGGTAGAACAAGGAATCGTTTTGGGCCATGTTATTTCTTCTAGAGGGATAGAGGTTGATAAATCTAAAATAGATATTATGCATTCTTTACCACCTCCCACAAATAAGAGAGAGGTTCGTTCTTTTCTTGGACATGCAGGTTTTTATAGGAGATTTATCAAAGACTTCTCAAAGATCACATTACCTATTTGCAAGCTACTACAAAAAAGATGTGGTTTTTCACTTTGATGGTAAATGCAAAGAGGCGTTTGAAACATTGAAGGGTCTCTTGACATCAGCTCCTATCATGCAACCACCAGATTGGAATGTACCTTTTGAAATCATGTGTGATGCTAGTGACTATGCCATTGGAGCTGTTTTGGGCCAACAGGTTGGCAAAGCCTCACATGCCATTTATTATGCCTCCCGAACTCTTAATGATGCTCAATTAAACTATTCCACTACTGATAAGCTCATAAAATATACATTTTATGTCTTTCTACCTTTAGTTTTTGTTATGTTTTCGATCTTTATCTTGTTTACTTATAATATGTTTTTGAATTTTAGGTAAAATAAGGAGAATGAAGTCAAAAGATTTCAATAATGATGGTAAAGAGCTTACAAAATCATAATCACAAGATGGAAGAAGACTTGGGAGTCAAAAATATCAATTTCTGGTTGAAAAGAAATCAGGCAGATTTGACCTCCGGAGCTTGTTGCAAGGAAAACATGATGTTAGATTCTTTATTTGAAGAAACTTCCTTATTGACTTTTGAATTTGACTTGATTATCTTTCCAACGATATATTATGGTCCCAAATCGGATAAGAAATGGGCATTCAAATTGGTGCTAGAAGATCTCCCTAAAGAACCATACGGCCAAAAAAATCATAACCGCAAATCTGAAAAAAAGGCAAAAACGTGATTTTTCTGCCTCCAGGCTTACTTGTGCGGCAAGGACTTATTCTCAGGGTTTTAAAGCTCTATAAATACCATCTTTTGAGCCACAAACTAGACATCTTTTGAGGAGACTCAAGGGATCATCATTATGACTCAAGGGATCATCATTATTATTCTTCTTCTTCTTCTTCTCCATTCTTTTATTTTTCTTTTTAGTTTTATGTATATATTATCTATGCCTATGCTAGGCTAAACTTTTATTTGGTTAAGGGTGATTTCAAAGCCCTAGACATGTTACGTAATTAATTTTTAGAATCTATCTATCATTGTTTTCTATCAAAGTTGCTTATGTTCTTCTATTAAAATTATTCATGATGATGTTTTGATTTGTTTAGGTGGCCAACTAGATAAATCTTGATAATTGTCTAATGCTAGTTTAGGAGTCTTGATCCGTGTAATTGTCTTGATTTCCTATTCATAAGTGGCAATTTGTGATTAATGATTATGGTCAAGTTTTCAATAATTGCAGAGTGGAACATAACCTAAGTTGAACAATCCGAGCTTATGTGTTTGTTGCTTAGATCAACCTATCTTTCTCATTATAAAGCTGCTATTAAATTGAATTTAGAGAGCTTATTCTAGGTTGTTTGATAGTTAGAGATTAAATAGAGAGCTTGTTCTATTTAACGACGAACTAAGGAAAGATTGGGGTAACAGAGCTTGTTGTTATCTACGGTTGTTAACTTTGATAGCTAATTAATGTTGATAGATATGAAATTGATTCTTAATGATGTCTAGTGGTGGAGAATGAAACCTTAACTATATTTTTCATATTTGATTCTTCTTAATTACTTGTTTTCTTACTTTTCTTGTTTGCAAATTTTTAAAACTATTTCAAAACCCCCTTTTATTTTGTTTTCTTTGAACGTAAGTTATAAACTAATAACTCATAGATTAAAACCCAATCCCTGAGGACTCGACCCTTGCTAATCACTATACTCTACAATTGATTTGTTTTTAAGTGCAAGTTTAGATAAGATACACTCTTTTGGGTGCATCAACTACTGAAAAATAACTTTTGGCGATTGTATTTACATTAGAAAAATTTTGATCTTATTTAATTGGTACTAAAGTAATCGTATTTTCTGACCATGCAGCCCTTCGATACTTACTCACTAAGAAGGAGGCCAAACCAAGGTTGATTAGATGGATACTTCTCTTACAAGAGTTTGATTTGGAGATAAAAGATAAGAGAGGTAGTGACAACCTGGTTGCGGACCATCTTAGCCGTTTAGTTCATGAACAGGATGCACTACCCTTGAATGAGAACTTTCCGGATGAGCAACTTCTTTTTATAAGTACAACAACTCCTTGGTATGCCAAAGAACAGGTAACTTAGGTCCTAGAAATCAAATGCCTCAAACTCCAATACTTATTGTTGAAATTTTTGATGTATGGGGCATGGATTTCATGGGACCTTTTCCTCCTTCTTTTGGTAATCTTTATATTTTACTTGCCGTTGATTATGTTTCAAAGTGGGTGGAAGCAAAATCCACTAGGACTAATGACTCTAAAGTTGTTTCAGATTTTGTCAATACTAACATCTTTGCTAGGTTTGGAACACCAAAGGCCATAATTAGCGATAGAGGTACTCACTTTTGCAATAGGACTATGGAAGCACTTTTGAGGAAGTATAACATCACACACAAGGTCTCCACCTCATATCATCCTCAAACTAGTGGGCAAGCTGAAGTGTCAAACCGAGAAGTTAAGTCCATCCTTGAAAAGACAGTTAATCCAAATAGGAAGGATTGGTGTTCACGACTTGATGATGCACTTTGGGCTTATAGGACAGCATATAAGACACCCATTGGTATGTCTCCTTATCGACTTGTTTATGTTAAGCCTTGTCATCTTCCAGTTGAATTGGAACATAAATCATATTGGGCTATCAAACAATGCAACATGGAGATGGATGAGACAGGTAAGCAAAGGAAACTAGACCTACAAGAATTAGAGGAAATAAGAAATGACGCCTATGAGAATTCTAGGATTTACAAGGAAAAGACTAAGGCATTCCATGACAAGATGATATCAAGAAAGGACTTTGTTGTTGGACAAAAAGTTCTTCTCTTCCATTCACGCCTTAAGTTATTTCCAAGTAAGTTACGTTCTCGTTGGGTTGGACCTTTTCTTATTACTAATGTATTATATCAGATTTGCATATTCCTTACTCTCCCTCATTCTATCTTTTATTGTTTTTCTTTTGTTTTGTTTAGTAGTTCTTTTCTCTTACATATAATTCTTGCATTGGGGGATAATAGCATTACATTGAGGACAATGTAAAAATTATGTGTGGTGGGAAGAATTTAGGATTTTCTTTAGTGTGTTTTGTTTTTGATTCTTTTTATGTTGTTTTTAGTGTGCCTTAGATACTTTCAATACTATGATGAGATATGAATTGCATAAGTCTAAAACTGATTTATTAGTGAGAAGATTTTCATGAGAATTGAGCTTGATGTCATTTTTTTTGAGCCAATGTTAATATGATATGTTGATTGAGAAAGAAACATGTTTAGACTTAAATCTGACTTGTATAATCATCCTTCTGTGTTTTTGAGCCCATATGATTGATGCATTATACATATCAATCTAATTTCTTTCTTGAGTGCTCTTATGATTACATGATTCTCTAGAACTTGCTTTAAACCTTGTTGAGACTATATTGATGCATGTGACAACATGAATATGATAGAGGCACTAGGATTTTTAACCAGGGCCAAACAGCCATCCCTTATTGATGTTCCAAGAGAACATCCCCCATAGTGAACTAATTTGAGCCTAATTGAATAAGCTATTTCTTTGGTAACCATAACTTGTCCCTAACCAAAATATACTTATTTATATCTTTACCCTTGTTCCAAAGATGAATTAGCAAGTTTTGAGACATGTTGCAAAGACAAGGAAGATCTATTGAAAATTTGGGTTAGAAACAAGAAATAAGTGTGGGGGAAAAGAAAAGAAAAGTCAAGAGAAAAAGAAAGGGAGTATTGGCAAATATATTCCTATGTGAAAAAAAATGAAAAAATATATATATATATATATATGAATCTTCTCTTGAACTTGTGGAAAAAGAAAAAGATGTTACAAAGTTGTTTAGAATGAAGAAAAGGCCCAACATGAATATTCGGCCTATGTATTATGTGCTTTGTAAAGAGTTTTGAGAAGTTTTCTTTGTATGAATCTTATTATTTCTCTAAACTCAATGAAATCTTTGGAACGTTTGTAATATCCTTTTCCTTTTATTCTTTAACCACATTTATTACCCCTTGGCCCCATTATAACCTTGAATAAAGACCTCTTGATTTATGATGTTGCATGATCTAAATAGTGGATAATAGGTGGACAAGCAAGCATATGGTAGAACTGTTTTCATAAGATTGATTGAGTGTAAACACTTTACCACTACTTTAAAACGTGAAAATCATGAGAGTATCCCATGTGAGAAGTTGAGATTAAGTTTGAACATGCACTATTTTGATTGAGATATGTTATGTTAACTTAACTCAAACCTTTTACTATTAAGCATGATTCTTTGTGAAACTCTTTAAGCTATTGATTAGTTTGTAAGACATGTTCAATGATTATCTATAAGTTGTATTGAAAGTGAACTAGATTCGGTTTTCTTACCTTGTGTCTATTTGATTTTGCTCGAGGACTAGCAAAAGATTAAGTGTGGGGGAATTTGATAAGTGCTTAATTTCATACATTTTCCTATTTAATTTCCTTATACTTTCTGCTTTGATTCTTACTTCCTTGATATTTTACTAGGTTTTTATGCTTTGTAGGTATTTTTGAGGAGATGAAGTCAAAACATGTCAATTAGGATGTTAAAGAGCTTACAAAATCACAATCACAAGATGGAAAAAGAACCGGGAGTCAAAAAGATCAAATTCTTGGTGCAAAGCAAGAAGACAGATTTGACCTCCGGAGCTTGTTGCTAAGAAAACATGATGTTAGACTCTTTATTCGGAGAAACTTCCTTCTTGACTTTTGAAGATCATTTGATTACCTTTCGAACGGTTGGTCATGGGCCTAAATCGGATAAGAAATTGTCATCCAATACGGTATTGGAATATCTCCCTAAAAACCCTAGTGGCAGAAAAAACCCTAGCCGCAAATCACATCCTTTTCTTAATACCCTAGCTGACATTTATGTTTATCCTTGTTAAAGAAGGATTAGTGGCTGTCAACTTGTATTTTTTGTTCCAATCACATTTTTCAGAGTCTTTTTTCAATCCAAAGAAGAGATTTATCCCAACCCAAACTTGTTTTTTCATTTTTTTAATAATTTCGAATTTATGTCTATTTTTTTTCTTCTGATTTTCTCTTTTTCTTTTTTCATTTTCTGATTTCTCTATCTTTTTTTTTATGTTTTCTTTTATTTAATTAAAAAGGTAAAATTAAACCTGGATAAAATCCGGTGTCTACACCCAACATAATCATGAATTACAAATTGCTACTATTGAATAAGAAATCAAGACAAGCTACATATCAAGTTTCTTAAACTAGCATTAGATAATTATCAAGATATATCTAGTATGCATCCTAAAGAAATCAAGATAAAAATCATAAACAATTCTTGTAGAAGAATATAAACAACTTTGATAGAAAACTAATATATGATATAATCTTAAAATTAATTACATAACATGTCTAGGGCTTTGAAATCACCGTTAACCAAAGAAAATTTTAGCCTTGCATATGCATTGTTATCATAAACTAAAGAAGAACTAAGAAGAAAATTAGAAGAAAAAAAAAAGAAAATATGAATACAAGAGTAGAAGAAGTGTAGAGATCAGCTCACCCTTGTGTCTCTATTTATAGGCATCCTCTAGGTCTTGAGCATTTAATGTTGAGTGGCAGCCAAGGCATGTAGAAATAATGAAAGTCATAGCTGATTTAAATCTCATACTTTGACTGGGTTTCTGTATTATAGAAAATAACACAAATTCTTGCAATTAATGCAGATTTTATCACATGGGAAATCAAGTAGATTCTGGCAATTAATGCAAGTTGATAGCCACTAATCCTTTTTTGACAATGATAAACATAAATTTCAGCTACGTTATTAAAAAAGAAAGGTGATTTGCTGCTATGATTGTTTAGGGAGAAATTCCAACGTCGATTTGGATGAACATTTCTTATTTAATTTAGGCCCATGACCAATCGTTGGAAGGGTATTCAAGTCAGCTTCAAAAGTCAAGAAGGAAATTTCTTCAAATAAAGATTCTAACATCATGTTTTTTTTGCATCAAGCTCTGGAGGTCAAATCTGCCTTCTTGCTTTGCACCAAGAATTTGATCTTTTTTACTCCCAAGTCTTTTTTCATCTTGTGATTATGATTTTATAAGCTCTTAAACATCCTAATTTACATGTTTTGACTTCATCTCTTCCAAAATACCTACAAAGCATAAAAACCTAGTAATATGTCAATGAACATAAGAATCAAAGCACAAAGTATAAGGAAATTAAATAGGAAAATGTATGAAATTAAGCACTTATCACCAATCCTTGTGGACTCGAACCTTACAATTGATTTTTTTAATGCAAGGTTAAATAAGATACGCTCTTTTGAGTGCATTAAGTTTTTGGCGCAGTTGCCAGGGATTGCTTCCTTTAATTTATTTGTTACTTGGTTTATTCTTATTTTCAGTTCTAATTAATTTTCTTTTTGTATATATAGGTTTTCTTTTCTACCCAATCAAAGAGAGATGGCATGGGCTACATCAAACAGTCAAAACCAACAAGCCAATCTCACATCCATAGTTCAACAACTGGCCATGGGTAATGTTCAACAATCAAGGAAGTGTGGAGTATGTTTTATGATGGATCATCCAACCAATTTGTGCCCATATTTCCGAGATGATAATTTTGAACAAGCCTATGATTTAGGAGGATGTCAAGGCCATCAAGGGTTCCAAGGACAACAGTATGATCCTTACTCAAGCACATACAATGAAGGATGGTGGATCATACTAATTATGGCTATTCGAAAAATTATCAAGAAGTAGATCCTTATGCCAATTACACTCATCCATCTAGCTTCAATCAATCATGGTATCAAGAACCAGATCTTTTTCAACCACCACATATGACTCAAAACTCAGGTACTTCTTTAGAAGATCTTGTATATTCTCTTGTTACTGATACTTTGCAATTTCAACAGGAAACAAGGGCAAGCATCCAGAGTTTGGAAAGGCAAATGAGCCTATTGGCTAGTAGTACGGTGGAATTAGTAGCAGAAAGATCTCTAGCACTCCCTTCCCAAACGGTGATTAACCCAAAGGAGAACTTAGGTAATTCTTTAGAAGAACTTACCACCTCAAAACTTAGGTAATTCTTTAGAAGAACTTACCAATTCTCTTGTTATTAATACTCTGCAACTTCAACAGGAAACAAAGGCAAGTATCCAGAGTTTAGAAACAAAAATGAGCCAATTGGCCAGTAGTATGGTGGGATGGTGATGTGAACCCGTGGGGTTAAACCCTTTGAACCCACTAACAAATTGAAATACCCTAACCCCAAGAAAGCCAAGATTCAGGCAATGAAACTTAAACCCGTAGAAATCTTGTTTCAAAGAACCTAGATTAGCTAAGCTAACTAAACCCCAAGAACACTTATTTCTCGAACCTAAGTTTAATAGGAAGAATGCCACAAAGAAAGGATTTCTTTGATAAGTTCGCTAGTTCTGTCAAGAACTAAAAAGAGTGAAACACTCACTTGAATAAAATCAACTCAATAGATTAATGGTTGCTGAAGTAGATGGCTAAACAAGGGTATTTATAGTCTCCTTACTAACCCTAATTCAACTAGCCTAAGCGCTCCTAGTACAAATGAAACTCCTTGGCAGCCAAGGCTTACTACTTACACAATTAAATGAAAGCTTAACTATGGGCTGAATGCCCAATCCTAATTAAATTTAAAAGATGTCCAATAGTTTAATGGAGGTAATCCCCACAAGCTTATTGGACATGTTACATAAATTAGGCCCAAATGCCTAAGTAATTACAAGATCCAAATAATTACAAAACCCAAATAACCCATCTAAGTAGGCTAGGGGTGAGCATTCGATCGGTTTGGTAGGTTCGATTTATAAAAACCGAAAATCGAATAAACCGACATTACTAATAGAACAGACCGAAATTAAGCTACCAACTGAACCGATCTTAATCGGTTATGTTCTTTCTGTTTTCATGGCATCAAATTAATTGGCATTAAAATTAAGTAAAATTGACATCAAAAGGTTACAATATAAGAATTGGTCTTTGACTATAAAAACCAAACCTCGATGACCATATCCACTTCTCTAAAACCTTCACTGTGGAGAACACCTTTACAAAGAGAGAGGATTTTTTCAAGCTTTACTTCTGCCAATTTTCCTTTATTGACATGATCTTGCAAATTTACTGGAGGGATAACAAAAAAAAGAGAGAGGCAAGTTACAATAGCAGAAAAAGTTTGAATAAAAGAACTCGTGGGTGAGAGGAAAAGGGCAGAAATGAGAGGAGGGGATGGGGATGGGGTGGGTAGGAAATCATTCACCTAAACAACTGTGTTTACTGTCACCTTTCACTCTTTCAATTCCTGCCAGTAGGGCCTTTTCATTCAATTCTTTCAAAATCACAGCGTAATTACTAAGAATGAGTGCCGTTACTATTGAAAAACCCATTATTCCTCCACCAACAACAGCAAGAGCATTCACTTTCCTCGGTATTAAACCTAGATCAGTTATACCAGGCACCTGTTCACCAATAAAGAAAGGGAAGTGAAGAATTTAGATGTTAGGGTTTGTCCTAAGGCTTAAGGCTGAAAGGGTCAGTTCTGAAGTTTGAAATTGAAAATAGGATAGAGTCGAGAGAATCATTCAGATTACTGATTAGGATTTACAAAAGGCTTAAGGCTAATTAGAAAATAGAAATCAGATTGGGTATTGGGTATTGGGTAAGTTGGATACTTCGATTGGGTAAGTTGGGTTTGGGTAACTTAGATTAGAAATCGGATTGGGCTTATTTGGGTTTGGGTTTAAGTTAAATATTATTAATAATTATTTTTTTAAAAAATAAACCATCGGTTTAATTGGTCGATTCGGTTTCATAAAATTAAACCGCAAACCGATCGATTAAACATGTTTAAATCAAAAATACTAACCGGTTCTACCATAAACTGAACAAACTGAACCGAAAAAATCGAATTGTGTCAATTTTTTAGGTTTAGTCGATTTTTCGACAATCGTGCTCACCTCTAAAGTAGGTGCCACCTCTTTAATGAATTGGTCCCCACTTTATTATAAATAGGCGCCACTTGTATTCTTTTAAGGCAGCCCATGTGAAGCTTGGATCACATGGACCAAGTCTTGTTCTTCCTTATTCAAGCAGCCCAACTTGTATGTCTTAAGATTGCTTAAGGGACTTGTAGAATCTGCCCAAGTCCTTTTCTTGCTTCTCTTCATGGATTCGGCCCAAGTAGTACTCTTCTTACCGTTCTTCCTTGGTCCGGCCCTAGTAGACTCCTTGCTTAGCCTCTTGAAATCTTAATGGATCTTGGATCTCATCAGTGGGTAGCACAAAGATCTGAAGAACTCCCTGCCCAAATGGTGATTAACCCAAAGGAGACTACTAGTATTGTGACCTTGAGGAAAGAGGAACAAGATAAGGATGAGACAAAACCAAAGATGGATTCACTTCTTGAGGATAATGAAGCCACCATTCAAATTGAGAGTACTTCAACACCTGAGGTAACTTTTAAGGTTCCAATTTTTACTAATATTTCTTCTCCACCTTTTCCTAGAAGATTCACAAAGTTCAAGGAGAAAGAACATGAACAACACATGCTGAAAACCTTAAACAACTTGCTTGTGGATGCCATTAACCAAGTACCAAATTATTGTTGGATTTTGACTTATCAAAATCTGAGAACATAGAGGAAGAGTTCAAGTTACTTACTTGTCGGCCTATGCAATGCTCGCTTGTTGTGGATATGAGTAATGAACTACAAAAACCTTTCCACATCTGGCTGAGTGAGTTGGTGTCCAGCTCCTTGAGCTGAGCTAGCTGGTGTCCAGTACCTTGAGCTGACTTGAGCTGAGTAAGTTTTCACTTTGAGCTCCTTATGAGCTTCAATAAGCTTATCTCATCTCCTTGCTAGTTTACCATCATCATACATCATTCATATCAAGTTAATCTTGTGCGTACTTGGTGTATTTGTTCACTCATGTCTAAGTACATCCAACAACTCCCACTCGCACATTATGAACTTGATGCCATTATCCACACATATTCAGACCAAAGACATATAATCAAGGCAAAGCATTCAAACATTGGAATAACATATGCCAGTAGGTCGTGTGACCCTAGGCATTCAATGGAATTCATCTCAATATGCAACTATTAAGTTAGACATAAGAGATTTTACACAATCCATATAACACATCCATGACTTATCATAGATATCAAATCATAATAACTCTTAAGTTATTCATGTTAATGATCCATATATCATTAACCATAGCTCATGTGCTCTAAGACTTGTCGATACATAGTTTGGCTATTTTCAATCCCTTTCATGTGGGTTGAAAACACATTTCAAACTCATGAAACGTACCAAACACCAAGTGCACTTGTTTTTCAAGACATTCTTATACTTGAACTCATTTATATTACACAAAGTGATATGCGCGCGTCTTTCAAGTATAAATGTCTTATGTATCTTAACAATATCTTTCCTTATGCACTAACTATCTGATGTGAACCCTAGGGGTTAAACCCGTTGAACCCACTAACAAATTGAAATACCCTAACCCCAAGAAAGCCAAGATTCAGGCAAAGAAAACCTAAACCCTTAGAAAACCTGTTTCAAAGAACCTAGATTAAGCATGTAAGCTAGACCCTAAGAACTCTCGTTTCAAGAACCTAAGTTTGATAGGTTGAATGCCACAAAGAAAGAATTCTTTGATAAGTTCCTAAGTTCTGTCAAGAACTAAAAAAAATGAAACACTCACTTTGAATAAATTCAAACTCAATAGATAAATAATGGTTGCTGAAGTAGATGGCTAAACAAGGGTATTTGTAGCCTCTCTACTAACCCTAATTCAACTAGCCTAAGAACTCCTAGTACAAATGAAACTCCTTGGCATTCAAGGCGTACTATTTACATAATTAAATGAAAACTTAATTATGGGCTGAACAAGCTCAAGACCAATCCTAATTAACTTTAAAAATTGTCCAATAGTTTAATGAGGGTTGTCCCCACAAGCTTATTGGACATAATACATAAATCAGGCCCAAAAGCCTAAGTAATTAAAAGAATTAAAATAAGCCCTCTCTTAGGCGCCACATCATTAAATGAATTGGTCCCCATAATTGCCATGTCAATTAATGAAGGAAAGAATAGGCCCACTTCTTTAAACATGATGCCGCCACTTGTAAGCCCTCTAATGCCGTCACCTTGTGTTCTTGAATCACATGGACTAAACTTGGATGCAAGGCCATCTTGCATGTTGAAGCCTTTCTCGAATAACTTGAAACATGGCTGATAACTCGTATAATTATATAGTTTTTAGTTATGTTTTATTATTGTTTTGTGTCAAATACGAGTTATTATTGTTTAGTCTAATTGTGTTTATGATCTTTTATATTTTTATGTAATTTGGTGTAATTTCACAAGTTTCTTTGAGTGATTTCAGATTACTAGAATTAAGGGCAAATCCAGTTCAGTTCCAGTTCCGACACCTTTTCCCATATCAGCTATATCTGGAGTTTCACTGAAGCAATAAGGCTGAAATTTTAACCGTGCAAAGCTAAGAGGCATATCTATCGTTTTCATGTTTTACACTTCTTGAAACGGAGTCGTTTTCCCTAGCGAAATCGACCATCAAGTTGGTTGATGTGCAATGATGTCTTTGCTGACCTGTTTTCGTATTTTGCCCATATCTTCTTATCCACATCAGCAAATGAGCTGATTCCAATGGCTATGGATCAGTAACTGACAGGGGAACATTTTTCTAGAAGACCATGTGATCAGATCAGGCCTCCAATATTGACAAAATCGACCATCAAGTTGGCTGATCAAAATTGTCATACAATATGACGAAAATTGTTAGAAAAATGCACCCACCTATTATACCTACCTTTGAAATTTGTAAAGCTTGTCTCTTTTCATTTAGCCCTCCAAAATGTGTATAAATAGAGGGCCTTGGATGATTGTAGAGGATCATATTGTACATTGGTAGGATATTAGCCATTGTAATAAAATTCTATAAGTTTTCTTCTTCTTTCTTTTCTCTAGTTTTCTTTTTCTTTATTTTCTTCTTCTTCTTTCTTTCTTTTATTTCCTTCTTAGATTCTCTTTAATTTTATGTTTATGTTTACAATGCCTATGCTAGGCTAAACTTCTATTTGGTTAAGGGTGATTTCAAAGCCCTAGACATGTTTTGTGATTGATTTTCAGATTCTATCTATCATCAATTTTCTATCAAAGTTGCTTATGTTCTTCTACAAGAATTGTTCATGATGTTGTCTTGATTTATTTAGGTGTACAACTAGATAGATCTTGATAATTATCTATTGCTAGTCTAGGAGTCTTGATCCGTGTAATTGTCTTGATTTCCTATTCATAAGTGACAATTTGTGATTAATGATTATGGTCAAGTTTTCAATAATTGCAAAGTGGAACATAACCTAAGTTGAACAATCCGAGCTTATGTGTTTGTTGCTTAGATCAACCTATCTTTCTCATCATAAAGCTGCCATTAAATTGAATTTAGAGAGCTTATTCTAGGTTGTTTAATGGTTAGAGATTAAATAGAGAGCTTGTTCTATTTAACGACAAACTAAGGAAAGATTGGGATAACAGAGCTTGTTGTTATCTACGGTTGTTAACTTTGATAGTTGGTTGATATTGATAGATCTGAAATTGATTCTTAATGATGTCTAGTGGTGGAGAATAAAACCTTAACCATATTTTTCATATTTGATTCTTCTTACTTACTTGTTTTCTTACTTTTCTAGTTTGCTTATTTTTAAAAGTATATTTATTTTTATTGGCTGGTTATACCGCCTAATTTGTATATTAACTTTGTTTTACTTTTATTGGCTGGTTATACCGCCTAATTTAGTATATATATTTTTATTGGCTGGTTATACCGCCTAATTTGTATATTAACTTTGTTTTACTTTTATTGGCTGGTTATACCGCCTAATTTAGTATATATATTTTTATTAGCTGGTTATACCGCCTAATTTAGTATATATATTTTTATTGGCTGGTTATACCGCCTTGCATCTTCTTCTTATTATTTATTTTAGTTTAAATCTGGCTTCAAAAACCCCTTTTCTTTTATTGTTCTTGAATTTAAGTTTTAAACTATTAACTTATAAACTAAAACCCAATCCCTGAGGACTCGACCCTTGCTAACTACTATACTTACAATTTATCTTTTTAGTGCAAGGTTAAATAAGATAAACTCTTTTGGGTGCATCAATGGCCCAAGTGAATTCCATCCATTATTACAATTTATCTTTTCTTTTATTGTTCTTGGATCTTGGCCCATATAGAAATTGCCATGGGATTGGGCCATCTTGGATCCTATCATTCCCCCTTTCCTCGAAAAGGTTCGCCCTCGAATCTTAGCCTTGTCTGTGAGAATGAAAGCGCTAGGTACTAAATCAAGGTGATGCACAATGCCGCTTGATGCACCCAAAAGAGTGTATCTTATTTAATCTTGCACTTAAAAAAAATCAATTGTAGAGTATAGTGATTAGCAAGGGTTGAGTCCTCAAGGATTGGGTTTTAGTTTATAAGTTAATAGTATAAAACTTAATTTCAAGGAAAACAAAAGAAAATGGGGTTTTGAAATAGTTTTAAAAATAAGCAAACAAGAAAAGTAAGATGCAAGTAAGAAATAAGAAATCAAATATGAGAGAAATATGGTAAAGGTTTCATTCTCCACCACTAGACATCATTAAGAATCAATTTCATATCTATCAACATTAATTAGCTATCAAAGTTAACAACCGTAGATAACAACAAGCTCTGTTACCCCAACCTTTTCTTAGTTTGTCGTCAAATAGAACAAGCTCTCTATTTAATCTCAAACTATCAAACAACCTAGAATAAGCTCTCTAAGTTCAATTTAATAGCAGCTTTATGATGAGAAAGATAGGTTGATCTAAGCAACAAACACATAAGCTCGGATTGTTCAACTTAGGTTATGTTCCACTTTGCAATTATTGAAAACTTGACCATAATCATTAACCACAAATTGCTACTTATGAATAGGAAATCAAGACAATTACGGATAAAGACTCCTAAACTAGCATTAGACAATTATCAAGATTTATCTAGTTGGCCACCTAAACAAATCAAAACATCATCATGAACAATTTTAATGGAAGAACATAAGCAACTTTGATAGAAAACAATGATAGATGGATTCTGAAAATTAATTACATAACATGTCTAGGGCTTTGAAATCATCCTTAACCAAAGAAAAGTTTAGCCTAGCATAGGCATAGATAATATATACATAAAACTAAAAAGAAAATAAAAGAATGGAGAAAAAGAAGAAGAATAATGATGATCTTTGAGTCTCCTCAAAAGATGTCTAGTTTGTGGCTCAAAAGATGGTATTTATAGAGCTTTAAAACCCTGAGAATAAGTCTTTGCCGCACAAGTAAGCCTGGAGGCAGAAAAATCACGTTTTTGCCTTTTTTTTTTTTTTTTTCAGATTTACGATTAGGGTTTTTCTGGCCGTAGGGTTCTTTAGGGAGATCTTCTAGTGCCATTTTGGATGCCCATTTCTTATCTGATTTGGGCCTATAATATATCGTTGGAAAGATAATCAAGTCAAATTCAAAAGTTAAGCAGGAGGTTTCTTCAAATAAAGAGTATAACATCATGTTTTCCTTACAACAAGCTCCAGAGGTCAAATCTGCCTCATTGCTTTTCAACCAGAAATTGATATTTTTGACTCCCAAGTATTCTTCCATCTTGTGATTATGATTTTGTAACCTCTTTACCATCATTATTGACATCTTTTGACTTCATTCTCCTTATTTTACCTAAAATTCAAAAACATATTATAAGTAAACAAGATAAAGATTGAAACATAACAAAAACTAAAGGTAGAAAGGCATAAAATGTATATTTTATGAGCTTATCAAATACCCCCACACTTAGCTTTTTGCTAGTCCTCGAGCAAAACAAAATAAAACTAAAATAAGAAAATCTAATCTAATCCACTTTCGTAGGAAATCACGGTGGCACTTAGCGTGTGACACAAGCCTTTAAACCCCTAGGTGTCCCTAGTGGACGAGTTTAGTCTCGTGAGGGTTTACTAGGACGATACCCACAAACATTGAAGACATAAGAAAAACTAAAAATGATAATATTAATAATTACAACTAATCCTTTGATAACTCGTATAATTATATAGTTTTTAGTTATGTTTTATTATTGTTTTGTGTCAAATACGAGTTATTATTGTTTAGTCTAATTGTGTTTATGATCTTTTATATTTTTATGTAATTTGGTGTTTTTCACAAGTTTCTTTGAGTGATTTCAGATTACTAGAATTAAGGGCAAATCCAGTTCAGTTCCAGTTCCGACACCTTTTGCCATATCAGCTATATCTCGAGTTTCACTGAAGCAATAAGGCTGAAATTTTAACCGTACAAAGTTAAGAGGCATATCTATCTTTTTCATGTTTTACACTTCTTGAAACGGAGTCGTTTTCCCTAGAGAAATCGACCATCAAGTTGGCTGATGTGCAATGACGTCTGTGCTGACCAGTTTTCATATTTTGCCCATATCTTCTTATCCACATCAGCAAATGAGCTGATTCCAACGGCTATGGATCAGTAACTGATAGGGGAACATTTTTCTAGAAGACCATGTGATCAGATCAGGCCTCCAAAATGGACAAAATCGACCATCAAGTTGGCTGATCAAAATTGTCATACAATATGACGAAAATTGTTAGAAAAATGCACCCACCTATTATACCTACCTTTGAAATTTGTAAAGCTTGTCTCTTGTCATTTAGCCCTCCAAAATGTGTATAAATAAAGGGCCTTGGATGATTGTAAGATATTGTAGATTGGTAGGAAATTAGCCATTGTAATAAAAGTCTCTAAGTTTTCTTCTTCTTTCTTTTCTCTAGTTTTCTTTTTCTTTATTTTCTTCTTCTTCTTCTTCTTTCTTTTATTTCCTTCTTAGATTCTCTTTAATTTTATGTTTATGTTTACAATGCCTATGCTAGGATAAACTTCTATTTGGTTAAGGGTGATTTCAAAGCCCTAGACATGTTTTGTGATTGATTTTCAGATTCTATCTATCATTAATTTTCTATCAAAGTTGCTTATGTTCTTCTACAAGAATTGTTCATGATGTTGTCTTGATTTATTTAGGTGTACAACTAGATAGATCTTGATAATTATCTATTGCTATTCTAGGAGTCTTGATCCGTGTAATTGTCTTGATTTCCTATTCATAAGTGGCAATTTGTGATTAATGATTATGGTCAAGTTTTCAATAATTGCAAAGTGGAACATAACCTAAGTTGAACAATCCGAGCTTATGTGTTTGTTGCTTAGATCAACCTATCTTTCTCATCATAAAGCTGCCATTAAATTGAATTTAGAGAGCTTATTCTAGGTTGTTTAATGGTTAGAGATTAAATAGAGAGCTTGTTCTATTTAACGACAAACTAAGGAAAGATTGGGATAACAGAGCTTGTTGTTATCTACGGTTGTTAACTTTGATAGTTGGTTGATATTGATAGATCTGAAATTGATTCTTAATGATGTCTAGTGGTGGAGAATGAAACCTTAACCATATTTTTCATATTTGATTTTTCTTACTTACTTGTTTTCTTACTTTTCTAGTTTGCTTATTTTTAAAAGTATATTTATTTTTATTGGCTGGTTATACCGCCTAATTTGTATATTAACTTTGTTTTATTTTTATTGGCTGGTTATACCGCCTAATTTAGTATATATATTTTTATTGGCTGGTTATACCGCCTTGCATCTTATTCTTATTATTTATTTTAGTTTAAATCTGGCTTCAGAAACCCCTTTTCTTTTATTGTTTTCTTTTAACGTTAGTTATAAACTAATAACTCATAGATTAAAACCCAATCCCTGAGGACTCGACCCTTGCTATTCTATTTAACGACAAACTAAGGAAAGATTGGGATAACAGAGCTTGTTGTTATCTACGGTTGTTAACTTTGATAGTTGGTTGATATTGATAGATCTGAAATTGATTCTTAATGATGTCTAGTGGTGGAGAATGAAACCTTAACCATATTTTTCATATTTGATTCTTCTTACTTACTTGGTTTCTTACTTTTCTAGTTTGCTTATTTTTAAAAGTATATTTATTTTTATTGGCTGGTTATACCGCCTAATTTGTATATTAACTTTGTTTTATTTTTATTGGCTGGTTATACCGCCTAATTTAGTATATATATTTTTATTGGCTGGTTATACCGCCTAATTTAGTATATATATTTTTATTGGCTGGTTATACCGCCTTGTGATAACTCGTATAATTATATAGTTTTTAGTTATGTTTTATTATTGTTTTGTGTCAAATATGAGTTATTATTGTTTAGTCTAATTGTGTTTATGATTTTTTATATTTTTATGTAATTTTGTGTTTTTCACAAGTTTCTTTGAGTGATTTCAGATTACTAGAATTAAGGGCAAATCCAGTTCAGTTCCAGTTCCGACACCTTTTGCCATATCAGCTATATCTTGAGTTTCGCTGAAGCAATAAGGCTGAAATTTTAACCGTGCAAAGTTTCACTGAAGAATTGAGCTTGTTGTCAACCTTTTTATGAGCCAATGTTAATATGATATGTTGATTGAGAAAGAAGCATGTTTAGACTTTATCTGACTTGTATAATCATCCTTGTGAGTTTTTGAGCCTATAATGATTGATGCATTATACAAATCAATCTAATTTCTTTCTTGAGTGCTCTTATGATTACATGATTCTCTAGAACTTGCTTTAAACCGTTTGAGATTATATTGATACATGTGACAACATGAATATGATAAAGACATTAGGATTATAACCAGAGCCAAACAGCCATCCATTATTAATGTTCTAAGAGAACATCCCCACTAGTGAGCCAATTTGAGCCTACATTAAATATGCTGTTTTATTGGTAACCACAACTTACACCTAGCCTAAATATACTTATATCCTTACCCTTGTTCTAAAGATGGATTATATATTTTGAGGCATATTGCAAAAAAAACAAGGGATATTTTTAGTTAAAAATTTGGGTTAGAAACAAGAAATAAGTGTGGGGGGAAAAGAAAAGAAAAGTCAAGAGAAAAAGAAACTGAATACTGGCAAATATATTCCTATGTAAAAAAAAAAAATGAATCATCTCTTGAATTTGTGGAAAAAGAAAAAGATGTTACAAAGTTGTTTAGAGTGAAGAAAAGGCCCAACATGAATATCCGGCCTAGGTGACTATGTACTTGTAAAGAGTTTTGAGAAGTTTCTTTGTATGATCTTTTTATGTCTCTAAACTTTATGAACTCTTTGGAACCTTTGTGATATCTTTATCCTTTTGTTCTTCAACCACATTACAAACCCCTTGGCCCCATTACAACCTTGATTAAAGACCTCTTGATTTATGAAGTTGCATGATCTTTTAGTGGAGAATAGGTGGACAAGCAAGCATATGGTAGAACTATTTTCATGAGATTGATTGAGTGTAAACACTTTACCACTACTTTAAAGAGTGAAAATCATGAGAGTATCCCATGTGAGAGGTTGAGATTAAGTTTGAATATGCACTATTTTGATTGAAATATGTTATGTTAATATTGGCTTAACTCAAACTATTTACATTCAAGCAAGAATTTTTGTGAATTTCTTTAAGCTATTGATTAGTTTTTAAGACTTGTCCAATGATTATCTCTAATTTATATTGGAAGGATTAGTTATAATTATTATTTTTAGTTTTTCTTATGTCTTCAATGTTTGTGGGTATCGTTCTAGTAAACCCTCACGAGACTAAACTCGTCCACTAGGGACACCTAGGGGTTTAAAGGCTTGTGTCACATGCTAAGTGCCACCGTGATTTCCTACGAAAATGGATTAGATTAGATTTTCTTATTTTATTGAGTCGTTGCTAGGGACTAGCAACAATCTAAGTGTGGGGGTGTGATAACTCGTATAATTATATAGTTTTTAGTTATGTTTTATTATTGTTTTGTGTCAAATATGAGTTATTATTGTTTAGTCTAATTGTGTTTATGATCTTTTATATTTTTATGTAATTTGGTGTTTTTCACAAGTTTCTTTGAGTGATTTCAGATTACTAGAATTAAGGGCAAATCCAGTTCAGTTCCAGTTCCGACACCTTTTGCCATATCAGCTATATCTCGAGTTTCACTAAAGCAATAAGGCTGAAATTTTAACCGTGCAAAGTTAAGAGGCATATCTATCTTTTTCATGTTTTACACTTCTTGAAACGGAGTCGTTTTCCCTAGCGAAATCGACCATCAAGTTGGCTGATGTGCAATGACGTCTGTGCTGACCTGTTTTCGTATTTTGCCCATATCTTCTTATCCACATCAGCAAATGAGCTGATTCCAACGGCTATGAATCAGTAACTGATAGGGGAACATTTTTCTAGAAGACCATGTGATCAGATCAGGCTTCAAAAATTGACAAAATCGACCATCAAGTTGGCTGATCAAAATTGTCATACAATATGACGAAAATTGTTAGAAAAATGCACCCACCTATTATACCTACCTTTGAAATTTGTAAAGCTTGTCTCTTGTCATTTAGCCTTCCAAAATGTGTATAAATAGAGGGCCTTAGATGATTGTAAGATATGGTAGATTGGTAGGAAATTAGCCATTGTAATAAAATTCTCTAAGTTTTCTTCTTCTTTCTTTTCTCTAGTTTTCTTTTTCTTTATTTTCTTCTTCTTCTTCTTTCTTTTATTTCCTTCTTAGATTCTCTTTAATTTTATGTTTATGTTTACAATGCCTATGCTAGGCTAAACTTCTATTTGGTTAAGGGTGATTTCAAAGCCCTAGACATGTTTTGTGATTGATTTTTAGATTCTATCTATCATTAATTCTCTATCAAAGTTGCTTATGTTCTTCTACAAGAATTGTTCATGATGTTGTCTTGATTTATTTAGGTGTACAACTAGTTAGATCTTGATAATTATCTATTGCTAGTTTAGGAGTCTTGATCCGTGTAATTGTCTTGATTTCCTATTCATAAGTGGCAATTTGTGATTAATGATTATGGTCAAGTTTTCAATAATTGCAAAGTGGAACATAACACAAGTTGAACAATCCGAGCTTATGTGTTTGTTGCTTAGATCAACCTATCTTTCTCATCATAAAGCTGCCATTAAATTGAATTTAGAGAGCTTATTCTAGGTTGTTTAATGGTTAGAGATTAAATAGAGAGCTTGTTCTATTTAACGACAAACTAAGGAAAGATTGGGATAACAGAGCTTGTTGTTATCTACGGTTGTTAACTTTGATAGTTGGTTGATATTGATAGATCTGAAATTGATTCTTAATGATGTCTAGTGGTAGAGAATGAAACCTTAACCATATTTTTCATATATGATTCTTCTTACTTGTTTTCTTACTTTTCTAGTTTGCTTATTTTTAAAAGTATATTTATTTTTATTGGCTGGTTATACCGCCTAATTTGTATATTAACTTTGTTTTATTTTTATTGGCTGGTTATACCGCCTAATTTAGTATATATATTTTTATTGGCTGGTTATACCGCCTTGCATCTTATTCTTATTATTTACTTTAGTTTAAATCTGGCTTCAAAAACCCCTTTTCTTTTATTGTTTTCTTTGAACGTAAGTTATAAACTAATAACTCATAGATTAAAACCCAATCCCTGAGGACTCGACCCTTGCTAATCATTATACTTACAATTGATCTTTTTAGTGCAAGGTTAAATAAGATACACTATTTTGGGTGCATCACCTTGCATCTTATTCTTATTATTTACTTTAGTTTAAATCTGGCTTCAAAAACCCCTTTTCTTTTATTGTTTTCTTTGAACGTAAGTTATAAACTAATAACTCATAGATTAAAACCAAATCCCTGAGGACTCGACCCTTGCTAATCATTATACTTACAATTGATCTTTTTAGTGCAAGGTTAAATAAGATACACTCTTTTGGGTGCATCAAATTTTTGGCGCCGTTGCCGGGGATTGTTTTCTTTAGTTTATTTGTTACTTGGTTTATTCTTATTTTCAGTTCTAATTAGTATTATTTTCTTGTACATACATGTTTTTCTTTTCAAATTTAAAAAAAAAAAAAGATGGAATTAAGCAATCTAACACTTGAAGAGTTGGTGGCATACATGAACATAGAGAATCAACAAGCCAAGCTCACCTCCCCAGTTCAACAATTGGCCATGGGAGGATGTCAAGGCTATCAAGTGTTCCAAGACCAACAGTATGATCATTACTCCAACACTTACCATGAGGGATGGTGGGATCATACTAATTATGGCTACTCGAAAAATTACCAAGAAGTAGATCCTTATGCCAATTACACTCATCCATCTAGCTTCAATCAATCATGGTCTCAAGAACCAGATCTTTTTCAACCACCACATATGACTCAAAACTCAGGTACTTCTTTAGAAGATCTTGTCTATTCTCTTGTTACTGATTCTTTGCAATTTCAACAGGAAACAAGGGCAAGCATCCAGAGTTTGGAAAAGCAAATGAGCCAATTGGCTAGTAGTATGGTGGGATGGGTAGCACAAAGATCTGAAGAACTCCCAGCCCAAACGGTGATTAACCCAAAGGAGAATGCTACTATTGTGACCTTGAGAAATGAAGAACAAGATGAGGATGAGACAAAACCAAAGATGGATTCACTTCTTGAGGATAATGAAGCCACCATTCAAATTGAGAGTACTTAGGTAGCTTTTAAGGTTCTTATTTCTACTAATGTTCCTTCTCCACTTTTTCCTAGCAGATTTGCAAAGTCCAAGAAGGAGGAACATGAACAACAATTTTTGGAAACCTTAAACAGCTTGCTTGTGGATGCCATTAGACAAGTACCAAGATATGCACAATTCCTCAAAGAGCTGTACCCCACCAAGAATGATGAAATAATACGTGTGGGGGAGAATGCATTGGCTGTTTTGCAAAGAAAACTTCCTCCAAAACGCAAAAATCCGAGAAGTTTCATGTCTAAGCCAAAAGATCCTAAAAAGCCAAGAAGGGGAATTGGCTAGACTGGAAACAATCAATCAAGTGCTAATTGGGGGAGGCAGCCTAATTAGTGAAAGCATTGCCAAACTGCCATCCTCAGATTTGCTCTCTTTTTCTTTATCTTTTTCTTATGTTTCTTTGCTAATTGTGTTTAGTGTTTCTAAGTTCATTTAGGCTGCATAAGTTTATTTTGTTTATTTTAATTCTTTTCACTTACACATGATTCTTTCATTTGGGATTAATGGCATTACATTAATGACAATGTAAGAATTATGTGTGGGGGGAAGAATTTAGGATTTTATTTAGAGTGTTTTGTTTTTGAGTCTTTTTATGTTGTTTTTATTTCTGATCCTTGTTTTGAAAATAACTAGATGTAAATATAATTTTTTTAACCCCGGTTAAATGGTGGATAATGGTACTCCGTGATTATTTAAGTCGGTTCCATCAGCTACCCACAAAACTGATATTGTATATAAATTTCTCTTTCAATTTTTTTTTTCATTTTTTTTCAGGATGGATGATATTCTCACAAGATTGCAGAAACGATTTCCTCCTTTTCCTCGAAATATTTTACTGAAGCTTTACCAAGTTCGATTTGAAAGATTAAGAATGCTTATGCACAAAGGGATTCCTGCAGACATACGTTGGATAATTGAAGCCAAGGTACGTGAAGATGAATATCTTCCTGTTTTGCATTTACCAGGTACAGGTAGAAGCACTTTTGCAAAGAAGCGACGAGCAAAGCGCATGAGTTCAAATTGCCACAAATGTGCACGATGGACGTGTAACGGTAAATGTCGTTCTATTGGGATTCCGTCCTCTAATCGAGATGATAAAATTGAATTCATTAAGGATGGACTGAGTAAGGAGAATTTGGGTAATATCCAACTTTCTCTTGAGACGTGATAACTCGTATAATTATATAGTTTTTAGTTATGTTTTATTATTGTTTTGTGTCAAATACGAGTTATTATTGTTTAGTCTAATTGTGTTTATGATCTTTATGTATTTTGGTGTTTTTCACAAGTTTCTTTGAGTGATTTCAGATTACTAGAATTTAGGGTAAATCCAGTTCAGTTCCAGTTCCGACACCTTTTGCCATATCAGATATATCTCGAGTTTCACTGAAGCAATTAGGCTGCAATTTGTAGCCGTGCAAAGATGAGAGGCATATTTATCTTTTTCATGTTTTACACTTCTTGAAACGGAGTCTTTTATCCTAGCGAAATCGACCATGAAGTTGGCTGATGTGCAATGACGTCTGTGCTGACCTGTTTTCGTATTTTGCCCATATCTTCTTATCCACATCAGCAAATGAGCTGATTCCAACGGCTATGGATCAGTAACTGATAGGGTAACATTTTTCTAGAAGACCATGTGATCAGATAAGGCCTGAAAAAGTGACAAAATCGACCATCAAGTTGGCTGATCAAAATCATCATGTATGACGAAAATTGTTAGAAAATGCACCCACCTATTATACCTACCTTTGAAATTTGTAAAGCTTGTCTCTTGTCATTTAGCCCTCCAAAATGTGTATAAATAGAGGGCCTTGGATGATTGTAAGGGATCATATTGTACATTGGTAGGATATTAGCCATTGTAATAAAATTCTCTAAGTTTTCTTCTTCTTTCTTTCCTCTAGTTTTCTTTTTCTTTATTTTCTTCTTCTTCTTTCTTTCTTTTATTTCCTTCTTAGATTCTCTTTAATTTTATGTTTATGTTTACAATGCCTATGCTAGGCTAAACTTCTATTTGGTTAAGGGTGATTTCAAAGCCCTAGACATGTTTTGTGATTGATTTTCAGATTCTATCTATCATTAATTTTCTATCAAAGTTGCTTATGTTCTTCTACAAGAATTGTTCATGATGTTGTCTTGATTTATTTAGGTGTACAACTAGATAGATCTTGATAATTATCTATTGCTAGTCTAGGAGTCTTGATCCGTGTAATTGTCTTGATTTCCTATTCATAAGTGGCAATTTGTGATTAATGATTATGGTCAAGTTTTCAATAATTGCAAAGTGGAACATAACCTAAGTTGAACAATCCGAGCTTATGTGTTTGTTGCTTAGATCAACCTATCTTTCTCATCATAAAGCTGCCATTAAATTGAATTTAGAGAGCTTATTCTAGGTTGTTTAATGGTTAGAGATTAAATAGAGAGCTTGTTCTATTTAACGACAAACTAAGGAAAGATTGGGATAACAGAGCTTGTTGTTATCTACGGTTGTTAACTTTGATAGTTGGTTGATATTGATAGATCTGAAATTGATTCTTAATGATGTCTAGTGGTGGAGAATGAAACCTTAACCATACTTTTCATATTTGATTCTTCTTACTTACTTGTTTTCTTACTTTTCTAGTTTGCTTATTTTTAAAAGTATATTTATTTTTATTGGCTGGTTATACCGCCTAATTTGTATATTAACTTTGTTTTATTTTTATTGGCTGGTTATACCGCCTAATTTAGTATATATATTTTTATTGGCTGGTTATACCGCCTTGCATCTTATTCTTATTATTTACTTTAGTTTAAATGTGGCTTCAAAAACCCCTTTTCTTTTATTGTTTTCTTTGAACGTAAGTTATAAACTAATAACTCATAGATTAAAACCCAATCCCTGAGGACTCGACCCTTGCTAATCATTATACTTACAATTGATCTTTTTAGTGCAAGGTTAAATAAGATACACTCCTTTGGGTGCATCAAATTTTTGGCGCCGTTGCCGGGGATTGCTTTCTTTAGTTTATTTGTTACTTGGTTTATTCTTATTTTCAGTTCTAATTAGTTTTATTTTCTTGTACATACAAGTTTTTCTTTTCAAATTTAAAAAAAAAAAAAAAAAAAACAATGGAATTGAGCAATCTAACACTTGAAGAGTTGGTGGCATACATGAACATGGAGAATCAACAAGCCAATCTCACCTCCCCAGTTCAACAATTGGCCATGGGAGGATGTCAAGGCCATCAAGTGTTCCAAGACCAACAGTATGATCATTACTCAAACACTTACCATGAGGGATGGTGGGATCATACTAATTATGGCTACTCGAAAAATTACCAAGAAGTAGATCCTTATGCCAATTACACTCATCCATCTAGCTTCAATCAATCATGGTCTCAAGAACCAGATCTTTTTCAACCACCACATATGACTCAAAACTCAGGTACTTCTTTAGAAGATCTTGTCTATTCTCTTGTTACTGATTCTTTGCAATTTCAACAGGAAACAAGGGCAAGCATCCAGAGTTTGGAAAAGCAAACGAGCCAATTGGCTAGTAGTATGGTGGGATGGGTAGCACAAAGATCTGAAGAACTCCCAGCCCAAACGATGGTTAACCCAAAGGAGAATGCTACTATTGTGACCTTGAAGAATGAGGAACAAGATGAGGATGAAACAAAATTAGAGATGGATTCTATTCTTGACGATAATGAAGCCAAAGATCCAAATAAGAGTATTTCGGCACCTGAGGTAACGTTTAAGGTTTCACTTTTTACTAATGTTTCTTCTCCACCTTTTCCTAGTAGATTTGCAAAGTTCAAGGAGGAAGAATATGAACAACACATGCCGGAAACCTTAAACAACTTGTTTGTGGAGGTCATTCAACAAGTATCAAAATATGCTCCATTCCTCGATGACATATGCACCACAAAGGATGATGGAATAATACTTGTAATGGAGAATGCATCCACTGTTGTGCAAAGAAAGCTTCCTCTCAAACGCATAAATTTGGGAAATTTCATGTATGAGCCTGACAAGCCTAAAATGCCAAGAAGGGGTGTTGGTTAGGTTCAAAACACTAAATCAAGTGCTAATTGGGGGAGGCAGCCTAATTAGTGAAAGCATTGCCAAACTGCCATCCTCAGATTTGCTCTCTTTTTCTTTATCTTTTTCTTATGTTTCTTTGCTAATTGTATTTAGTGTTTTTAAGTTCATTTAGGCTGCATAAGTTTATTTTGTTTATTAGTTCTTTTCACTTACACATTATTCTTTCATTTGGGTTAATAGCATTACATTAATGACAATGTAAGAATTATGTGTGGGGGGAAGAATTTAGGATTTTATTTAGAGTGTTTTGTTTTCGAGTCTTTTTATGTTGTTTTTCTTTCTGATCCTTGTTTTGAAAATAAGTAGATATAAATATAATTTTTATTTTCTTTTAACCCCGGTTAAATGGCGGATAACGGTACTCCGTGATTATTTAAATCGGTTCCATCAGCTACCCACAAAACTGATATTGTATATAAATTTCTCTTTCAATTTTTTTTTTTTATTTTTTTTCAGGATGGATGATATTCTCACAAGATTGCAGAAACGATTTCCTCCTTTTCCTCGAAATATTTTACTGAAGCTTTACCAAGTTCGATTTGAAAGATTAAGAATGCTTATGCACAAAGGGATTCCTGAAGACATACGTTGGATAATTGAAGCCAAGGTACGTGAAGATGAATATCTTCCTGTTTTGCATTTACCAGGTACAGGTAGAAGCACTTTTGCAAAGAAGCGACGAGCAAAGCGCATGGGTTCAAACTGCCACAAATGTGCACGATGGACGTGTAACGGTAAAATGTCGTTCTATTGGGATTCCGTCCTCTAATCGAGATGATAAAATTGAATTCATTAAGGATGGACTGAGTAAGGAGAATTTGGGTAATATCCAACTTTCTCTTGAGACGCATCCTAGTGGAGACGTACAAAGAGAAATTCTTGATTTATGGCCGCAATTCCAAAGGGAATGGCAACATCTTGGGAATCTGATGTTAAAAGACCCTGTTTGCCAGCTTGTAAGAAAACTGGATGGGAAGCATATCCCCGACTCATAGAAGGCGTTTAAGCCGTTTCTGGACGTAAAACCAGAGGAAGATGTGAGCCACAATCACAACTACAATAAATGACTTCTCAGCTTTTGGTTTGATTTGCAATAACTTTATTTTGGTTTAATTTACGTGTAGTTCGATTTGTGTAATTATTCTCATTTTTTTTTTATTTGTCTTTTACGGTTGATTTTTTCTTCTCTTTTTGATTTTCTTCCTGAAATCACGCAAAAATCTTTTGTTAGGTTAACATTTTCTTCTGACAGGTCAGATACACTTTCGGCGACATTATTACTCTTGTCTGATTCACTACTCAGTCCTCTATATATTACACCATGTACTCATTCTCTTTCAGGCACTCGAAAAAAAAAAGAAAAAAAAAATGGAAAGTACTTCATCCCAGCGCATTAAAAAAATTTGTGTCTTTGGAGGTGCTTATCCAGGGAAAAATAACATATTCGCTGATGAAGCCATAAGAGTTGGAGTAATACTTGCCCAACAAAAGATCCACTTGATTTATGGAGGCGGTAGTACGGGTTTAATGGGAGCAGTCGCTACAGCAGCACACGCCGGAGGAAGACCAGTTCTAGGAGTCGTGCCAAAACTATTCACAAATTTTTGTGGACCTACCTTGGGTAAGGAAATACAAGTCTGGAGTATCCCTGAACGGATAACAATCATGTACCATTCTGCCGATGCATTCATTGCTTTACCAGGAGGTCTGGGTACATTGGAAGAAATAGCTTGCGTGGCTTCTTGGTCATCTTTGGTCACAAATAAGAAACCCATTGGTTTGCTTAATATTAATGGTTATTTTAGTAATTTGCTTTCATATTTAGATAATGCTATGGATAATGAATTCATGTTTTCAGAGGCAAGGAGAACCATAATTTCTGCTACAACCATTGAAGATTTACTCAAAAAGCTCCAAGCTTATGAGTATTTATCTGCTACGGTTGTTTCGCAAACGCTCGAAAAAAGAAAAAGAGATATGGACGAGCAAGGAGTGGATTGCACTTTGTCTTTGTGACATTATCTAACATTTTGTTTGTTGTGTCTCAGTTATAATAAGTGGTTAGCAACCTCTACAGGTAATATCTCCTAAATTTTACCTTCTTAAAAAAAAAAAAAAAGTTTGTTGTGTTTTAAGCAATTTAGAAGTATTCATTCTGAACAAGGTCTGAGTAAGGGAGACTTGAGACATACCTTGTCAGTTTGATTTCTTCTTTTCAAAAAAAAAAAAAAAGTTTGTTGTGTTTTAAGCAATTTAGAAGTATTCATTCTGAACAAGGTCTAAGTAAGGGAGACTTGAGACATATCTTGTCAGTTTGATTTTAATCTTTTTATGTTTACTTGTTAATTTTTGTTTAGTATTTTAGGATTATTTAGGTTGCATGAGTTTGTTTTGTTTTGAGTCTTAGTTGTTCCTATTCTTATGTTATTAGTTCTTTTCTCTTACACATGATTCTTTCATTTGGGTTAATAGACTTACATTGAGGACAATGTAAGAATTAAGTGTGGGGGGAATGATTTAGGATTTCTTTTATTTTTGTCTACTATTTTTTTTTCTTTATTATTATTATTATTATTTTTTTTTGTGAGTTTTAGTTCCTTTTTAATACAATGATGAGATATGAATTGCATAAGTCTAAAACAGATTTATTAGTGAGAAGATTTTCATGAGAATTGAGCTTGATGTCAACCTTTTTTATGAGCCAATGTTAATATGATATGTTGATTGAGAAAGAAGCATATTTAGACTTAATCTGACTTGTATAATCATCCTTGTGAGTTTTTGAGCCTATAATGATTGATGCATTATACAAATCAATCTAATTTCTTTCTTGAGTGCTCTTATGATTACATGATTCTCTAGAACTTGCTTTAAACCGTTTGAGACTATATTGATGCATGTAACAACATGAATATGATAGAGGCATTAGGATTTTTAGCCAGGGCCAAACAGCTATCCCTTATTGATGTTCCAAGAGAACACACCCCTAGTGAGCCAATTTGAGCCTACATTGAATAAGCATTTATTTGGTAACCACAACTTACACCTAGCCTAAATATAACCCTTGTTCTAAAGATGGATTATATATTTTGAGACATATTGCAAAAAAACAAGGGATATTTTTAGTTAAAAATTTGGGTTGGAAACAAAAGATAAGTGTGGGGGAAGAAAAGAAAAGAAAAAGTCAAGAGAAAAAGAAAGGGATCATTGTCAAATACATTCCCATATTAAAAAAAAAAAAATCTTCTCTTGAACTTCTAGTTAAAGTAAAGAAAAATATGTTACAAAGTTGGTTAGAATGATGCAAAGGCTCAACATGAATATTTAGCCTATGTCATTATGTGCTTTATAAGAGTTTTGAGAAGTTTTATTTGTATGATCTTATTATGTCTCTAAACTCTATGAACTCTTTGGAACCTTTGTGATATCTTTATCCTTTTGTTCTTCAACCATATTACAAACCCCTTGGCCCCATTACAACCTTGATTAAAGACCTCTTGATTCATGAAGTTGTATGATCTAAATAGTGGAGAATAGGTGGACAAGCAAGAATATGGTAGAACTGTTTTCATGAGATTGATTGAGTGTAAACACTTCACCACTACTTTAAAGAGTGAAAATCATGAGGGTATCCCATGTGAGTAGTTGAGATTAAGTTTGAATATGCACTATTTTGATTGAAATATGTTATGTTAATATTGGCTTAACTCAAACAATTTACATTCAAGCATGATTTTTTGTGAAATTCTTTAAGCTATTGATTAGTTTATAAGACTTGTTCAAAGATTGTCTCTAATTTGTATTGAAAGGATTAGGAGTAAATATTTTTAGTATATGTAGTTTATTTATATTTTAGTTTTTCAATGTTTGTGGGTATCGTTCTAGTAAACCCTCACGAGACTAAACTCGTCCACTAGGGACACCTAGGGGTTTAAAGGCTTGTGTCACATGCTAAGTGCCACCGTGATTTCCTACGAAAGTGGATTAGATTAGATTTTCTTATTTTATTTTTATTGAGTCGTTGCTAGGGACTAGCAACAATCTAAGTGTGGGGGTGTGATAACTCGTATAATTATATAGTTTTTAGTTATGTTTTATTATTGTTTTGTGTCAAATACGAGTTATTATTGTTTAGTCTAATTGTGTTTATGATCTTTATGTATTTTGGTGTTTTTCACAAGTTTCTTTGAGTGATTTCAGATTACTAGAATTAAGGGTAAATCCAGTTCAGTTCCAGTTCCGACACCTTTTTCCATATCAGCTATATCTCGAGTTTCACTGAAGCAATAAGGCTGCAATTTGTAGCCGTGCAAAGCTGAGAGGCATATTTATCTTTTTCATGTTTTACACTTCTTGAAACGGAGTCTTTTTCCCTTGCGAAATCGACCATGAAGTTGGCTGATGTGCAATGACGTCTATGCTGACCTGTTTTCGTATTTTGCCCATATCTTCTTATCCACATCAGCAAATGAGCTGATTCCAACGGCTATGGATCAGTAACTGATAGGGAAACATTTTTCTAGAAGACCATGTGATCAGATCAGGCCTCCAAAATTGACAAAATCGACCATCAAGTTGGCTGATCAAAATTGTCATACAATATGACGAAAATTGTTAGAAAAATGCACCCACCTATTATACCTACCTTTGAAATTTGTAAAGCTTGTCTCTTGTCATTTAGCCCTCCAAAATGTGTATAAATAGAGGGCCTTGGATGATTGTAAGGGATCATATTGTACATTGGTAGGATATTAGCCATTGTAATAAAATTCTCTAAGTTTTCTTCTTCTTTCTTTCCTCTAGTTTTCTTTTTCTTTATTTTCTTCTTCTTCTTTCTTTCTTTTATTTCCTTCTTAGATTCTCTTTAATTTTATGTTTATGTTTACAATGCCTATGCTAGGCTAAACTTCTATTTGGTTAAGGGTGATTTCAAAGCCCTAGACATGTTTTGTGATTGATTTTCAGATTCTATCTATCATTAATTTTCTATCAAAGTTGCTTATGTTCTTCTACAAGAATTGTTCATGATGTTGTCTTGATTTATTTAGGTGTACAACTAGATAGATCTTGATAATTATCTATTGCTAGTCTAGGAGTCTTGATCCGTGTAATTGTCTTGATTTCCTATTCATAAGTGGCAATTTGTGATTAATGATTATGGTCAAGTTTTCAATAATTGCAAAGTGGAACATAACCTAAGTTGAACAATCCGAGCTTATGTGTTTGTTGCTTAGATCAACCTATCTTTCTCATCATAAAGCTGCCATTAAATTGAATTTAGAGAGCTTATTCTAGGTTGTTTAATGGTTAGAGATTAAATAGAGAGCTTGTTCTATTTAACGACAAACTAAGGAAAGATTGGGATAACAGAGCTTGTTGTTATCTACGGTTGTTAACTTTGATAGTTGGTTGATATTGATAGATCTGAAATTGATTCTTAATGATGTCTAGTGGTGGAGAATGAAACCTTAACCATATTTTTCATATTTGATTCTTCTTACTTACTTGTTTTCTTACTTTTCTAGTTTGCTTATTTTTAAAAGTATATTTATTTTTATTGGCTGGTTATACCGCCTAATTTGTATATTAACTTTGTTTTATTTTTATTGGCTGGTTATACCGCCTAATTTAGTATATATATTTTTATTGGCTGGTTATACCGCCTTGCATCTTATTCTTATTATTTACTTTAGTTTAAATCTGGCTTCAAAAACCCCCTTTCTTTTATTGTTTTCTTTGAACGTAAGTTATAAACTAATAACTCATAGATTAAAACCCAATCCCTGAGGACTCGACCCTTGCTAATCATTATACTTACAATTGATCTTTTTAGTGCAAGGTTAAATAAGATACACTCCTTTGGGTGCACCAAGACGCATCCTAGTGGAGACGTACAAAGAGAAATTCTTGATTTATGGCCGTAATTCCAAAGGGAATGGCAACATCTTGGGAATCTGATGTTAAAAGACCCTGTTTGCCAGCTTGTAAGAAAACTGGATGGGAAGCATATCCTCAACTCATAGAAGGCGTTTAAGCCGTTTCTGGACGTAAAACAGAAGAAGATGTGAGCCACAATCACAACTACAATAAATGACTTCTCAGCTTTTGGTTTGATTTGCAATAACTTTATTTCGATTTAATTTACGTGTTATTCGATTTGTGTAAGTATTCTCATTTTTTTTTATTTGTCTTTTACGGTTGATTTTTCTTCTATTTTTGATTTTCTTCCTGAAATCACGCAAAAATCTTTTGTTAGGTTAACATTTTCTTCTGACAGGTCAAATACACTTTCGGCGACATTATTACTCTTGACTTTTACGGTTGATTTTTCTTCTCTTTTTGATTTTCTTCCTGAAATCACGCAAAAATCTTTTGTTAGGTTAACATTTTCTTCTGACAGGTCAGATACACTTTCGGCGACATTATTACTCTTGTCTGATTCACTACTCAGTCCTCTATATATTACACCATGTACTCATTCTCTTTCAGGCACTCGAAAAAAAAAAGAAAAAAAAAATGGAAAGTACTTCGTCCCAACGCATTAAAAAAATTTGTGTCTTTGGAGGTGCTTATCCAGGGAAAAATAACATATTCGCTGATGAAGCCATAAGAGTTGGAGTAATACTTGCCCAACAAAAGATCCAGTTGATTTATGGAGGCGGTAGTACGGGTTTAATGGGAGCAGTCGCTACAGCAGCACACGCCGGAGGAAGTCCAGTTCTAGGAATCGTGCCAAAACTATTCACAAGTTTTTGTGGACCTACCGTGGGTAAGGAAATACAAGTCTGGAGTATCCCTGAACGGATGACAATCATGTACCATTCTGCCGATGCATTCATTGCTTTACCAGGAGGTCTGGGTACATTGGAAGAAATAGCTTGCGTGGCTTCTTGGTCATCTTTGGTCACAAATAAGAAACCCATTGGTTTGCTTAATATTAATGGTTATTTTAGTAATTTGCTTTCATATTTAGATAATGCTGTGGATAATGGATTCATGTTTTCAGAGGCAAGGAGAACCATAATTTCTGCTACAACCATTGAAGATTTACTCAAAAAGCTCCAAGCTTATGAGTATTTATCTGCTACGGTTGTTTCGCATACGCTTGGAAAAAGAAAAAGAGATATGGACGAGCAAGGAGTGGATTGCACTTTGTCTTTGTGACATTATCTAACATTTTGTTTGTTGTGTCTCAGTTATAATAAGTGGTTAGCAACCTCTACAGGTAATATCTCCTAAATTTTACCTTCTTAAAAAAAAAACAAAAAAAAAGTTTGTTGTGTTTTAAGCAATTTAGAAGTATTCATTCTGAACAAGGTCTGAGTAAGGGAGACTTGAGACATACCTTGTCAGTTTGATTTCTTCTTTTCAAAAAAAAAAAAAGTTTGTTGTGTTTTAAGCAATTTAGAAGTATTCATTCTGAACAAGGTCTGAGTAAGGGAGACTTGAGACATATCTTGTCAGTTTGATTTTAATCTTTTTATGTTTACTTGTTAATTTTTGTTTAGTATTTTAGGATTATTTAGGTTGCATGGGTTTGTTTTGTTTTGAGTCTTAGTTGTTCCTATTCTTATGTTATTAGTTCTTTTCTCTTACACATGATTCTTTCATTTGGGTTAATAGACTTACATTGAGGACAATGTAAGAATTAAGTGTGGGGGGAATGATTTAGGATTTCTTTTATTTTTGTCTACTATTTTTTTTATGAGTCTTTATTATTATTATTATTATTATTATTTTTGTGTGTTTTAGTTCCTTTTTAATACAATGATGAGATATGAATTGCATAAGTCTAAAACAGATTTATTAGTGAGAAGATTTTCATGAGAATTGAGCTTGATGTCAACGTTTTTATGAGCCAATGTTAATATGATATGTTGATTGAGAAAGAAGCATGTTTAGACTTAATCTGACTTGTATAATCATCCTTGTGAGTTTTTGAGCCTATAATGATTGATGCATTATACAAATCAATCTAATTTCTTTCTTGAGTGCTCTTATGATTACATGATTCTCTAGAACTTGCTTTAAACCGTTTGAGACTATATTGATATATGTGACAACATGAATATGATAGAGGCATTAGGATTATAACCAGAGCCAAACAGCCATCCATTATTAATGTTCCAAGAGAACACACCCTTAGTGAACCAATTTGAGCCTACATTGAATAAGCTATCTCTTTGGTAACCATAACTTGTCCCTAACCTAAATATAATTATATCTTTACCTTTGTTCCAAAGATGAATTAGCATGTTTTGAGACAAGTTGCAAAGACAAGGAAGATTTACTGAAAATTTGGGTTAGAAACAAGAAATAAGTGTGGAGGGAAAAGAAAGAAAAAAGTCAAGAGAAAAAGAAAGGGATCATTGTCAAATACATTCCCATATTAAAAAAAAAATCTTCTCTTGAACTTCTAGTTAAAGTAAAGAAAAAGATGTTACAAAGTTGGTTAGAATGATGCAAAGGCTCAACATGAATATTTAGCCTATGTTATTATGTGCTTTATAAGAGTTTTGAGAAGTTTTATTTGTATGATCTTATTATGTCTCTAAACTCTATGAACTCTTTGGAACCTTTGTGATATCTTTATCCTTTTGTTCTTTAACCACATTATAACTCTTTGGCCCCATTACAACCTTGAATAAAGACCTCTTGATTTATGAAGTTGTATGATCTAAATAGTGGATAATAGGTGGACAAGCAAGCATATGGTAGAAGTGTTTTCATGAGATTGATTGAGTGTAAACACTTTACCACTACTTTAAAAAGTGAAAATCAAGAGAGTATCCCATGTGAGAAGTTGAGATTAAGTTTGAATATGCACTATTTTGATTGAAATATGTTATGTTAATATTGGCTTAACTCAAACAATTTACATTCAAGCAAGATTTTTTGTGAATTTCTTTAAGCTTAGTTTTTAAGACTTGTCCAATGATTATCTCTAATTTATATTGGAAGGATTAGTTATAATTATTATTTTTAGTTTTTCTTATGTCTTCAATGTTTGTGGGTATCGTCCTAGTAAACCCTCACGAGACTAAACTCGTCCACTAGGGACACCTAGGGGTTTAAAGGCTTGTGTCACATGCTAAGTGCCACCGTGATTTCCTACGAAAGTGGATTAGATTAGATTTTCTTATTTTATTTTTATTGAGTCGTTGCTAGGGACTAGCAACAATCTAAGTGTGGGGGTGTGATAACTCGTATAATTATATAGTTTTTAGTTATGTTTTATTATTGTTTTGTGTCAAATACGAGTTATTATTGTTTAGTCTAATTGTGTTTATGATCTTTTATATTTTTATGTAATTTGGTGTTTTTCACAAGTTTCTTTGAGTGATTTCAGATTACTAGAATTAAGGGCAAATCCAGTTCAGTTCCAGTTCCAACACCTTTTTCCATATCAGCTATATCTCGAGTTTCACTAAAGCAATAAGGCTAAAATTTTAACCGTGCAAAGTTAAGAGGCATATCTATCTTTTTCATGTTTTACACTTCTTGAAACGGAGTCGTTTTCCCTAGAGAAATCGACCATCAAGTTGGCTGATGTGCAATGACGTCTATGCTGACCTGTTTTCGTATTTTTTTTTTTTTTTTTTTTGATAATTGGGTAGGGGGAGGGGTTGCTTGGGTTTGAACCCAAGACTTCATGCCCCCAAGACTCTTGGCCACTTAGCCAAGACTCTTGATCAGTAACTGATAGGGGAACATTTTTCTAGAAGACCATGTGATCAGATCAGGCCTCCAAAAATGACAAAATCGACCATCAAGTTGGCTGATCAAAATTGTCATACAATATGACGAAAATTGTTAGAAAAATGCACCCACCTATTATACCTACCTTTGAAATTTGTAAAGCTTGTCTCTTGACATTTAGCCCTCCAAAATGTGTATAAATAGAGGGCCTTGGATGATTGTAAGATATTGTACATTGGTAGGATATTAGCCATTGTAATAAAATTCTCTAAGTTTTCTTCTTCTTTCTTTTCTCTAGTTTTCTTTTTCTTTATTTTCTTCTTCTTTCTTTCTTTCTTTCTTTTATTTCCTTCTTGATTCTCTTTAATTTTATGTTTATGTTTACAATGCCTATGCTAGGATAAACTTCAATTTGGTTAAGGGTGATTTCAAAGCCCTAGACATGTTTTGTGATTGATTTTCAGATTCTATCTATCATTAATTTTCTATCAAAGTTGCTTATGTTCTTCTACAAGAATTGTTCATGATGTTGTCTTGATTTATTTAGGTGTACAACTAGATAGATCTTGATAATTATCTATTGCTAGTCTAGGAGTCTTGATCCGTGTAATTGTCTTGATTTCCTATTCATAAGTGGCAATTTGTGATTAATGATTATGGTCAAGTTTTCAATAATTGCAAAGTGGAACATAACCTAAGTTGAACAATCCGAGCTTATGTGTTTGTTGCTTAGATCAACCTATCTTTCTCATCATAAAGCTGCCATTAAATTGAATTTAGAGAGCTTATTCTAGGTTGTTTAATGGTTAGAGATTAAATAGAGAGCTTGTTCTATTTAACGACAAACTAAGGAAAGATTGGGATAACAGAGCTTGTTGTTATCTACGGTTGTTAACTTTGATAGTTGGTTGATATTGATAGATCTGAAATTGATTCTTAATGATGTCTAGTGGTGGAGAATGAAACCTTAACCATATTTTTCATATTTGATTCTTCTTACTTACTTGGTTTCTTACTTTTCTAGTTTGCTTATTTTTAAAAGTATATTTATTTTTATTGGCTGGTTATACCGCCTAATTTGTATATTAACTTTGTTTTATTTTTATTGGCTGGTTATACCGCCTAATTTAGTATATATATTTTTATTGGCTGGTTATACCGCCTAATTTAGTATATATATTTTTATTGGCTGGTTATACCGCCTTGCATCTTATTCTTATTATTTACTTTAGTTTAAATCTGGCTTCAAAAACCCCTTTTCTTTTATTGTTTTCTTTGAACGTAAGTTATAAACTAATAACTCATAGATTAAAACCCAATCCCTGAGGACTCGACCCTTGCTAATCATTATACTTACAATTGATCTTTTTAGTGCAAGGTTAAATAAGATACACTCTTTTGGGTGCATAATCCTTCCAATATAAATTAGAGATAATCATTGGACAAGTCTTATAAACTAATCAATAGCTTAAAGAAATTCGCAAAAAATCTTGCTTGAATGTAAATAGTTTGAGTTAAGCCAATATTAACATAACATATTTCAATCAAAATAGTGCATATTCAAACTTAATCTCAACTTCTCACTAGGATACTCTCATGATTTTCACTCTTTAAAGTAGTGGTAAAGTGTTTACACTCAATCAATCTCATGAAAACACTTCTACCATATGCTTGCTTGTCCACCTATTCTCCACTATTTAGATCATACAACTTCATAAATCAAGAGGTCTTTATTCAAGGTTGTAATGGGGCCAAAGGGTTATAATGTGGTTAAAGAACAAAAGGATAAAGATATCACAAAGGTTTCAAAGAGTTCATAGAGTTTAGAGACATAATAAGATCATACAAATAAAACTTCTCAAAACTCTTATAAAGCACATAATAACATAGGCTAAATATTCATGTTAAGCCTTTGCTTCATTCTAACCAACTTTGTAACATCTTTTTCTTTACTTTAACTAGAAGTTCAAGAGAAGATTTTTTTTTTTAATATGGGAATTGATAACTCGTATAATTATATAGTTTTTAGTTATGTTTTATTATTGTTTTGTGTTAAATACGAGTTATTATTGTTTAGTCTAATTGTGTTTATGATCTTTTATATTTTTATGTAATTTGGTGTTTTTCACAAGTTTCTTTGAGTGATTTCAGATTACTAGTATTAAGGGCAAATCCAGTTCAGTTCCAGTTCCGACACCTTTTGCCATATCAGCTATATCTCGAGTTTCACTGAAGCAATAAGGCTGAACTTTGTATCCCTGCAAAGCCAAGAGGCATATCTATCTTTTTCATGTTTTACACTTCTTGAAACGGAGTCGTTTTCCCTAGCGAAATCGACCATCAAGTTGGCTGATGTGCAATGACGTCTGTTCTGCACCGTTTTGGTATTTTGACCATATCTCCCGATCCACGTGCGCAAATGATCTGATTCCAACGGCTATGGATCCGTAACTGATAGGGGTATATTTTTCTAGAAGACCATTTTATCAGATCGAGCCTCCAACATTGACAAAATCGACCATCAAGCGGGCTGATCAGAATTGTCATACAATATGACGAAAATTGTTAGAAAAATGCACCCACCTATTATACCTACCTTTGAAATTTGTAAAGCTTGTCTCTTGTCATTTAGCCCTCCAAAATGTGTATAAATAGAGGGCCTTGGATGAGTATTGGGATACATTTGATACATTGGTAGGATAGCCATTGTAATAAAATTCTCTAAGTTTTCTTTTTCTTTCCTTTCTCTAGTCTTCTTTTTCTTCTTACATTTCTTTTCATTTTATTCATATCTAGTATGTGTTTCTAATCATATTGTTGAGGTGATGAGGTGAAGCTCTTGGTAAATGCTAAGGTTAGTCTCTTAAACATGAGCTAAAATGAATCATCATTTATAAGCACTAGTATAGATAATATTTTCTTTTGGTTTAAAATCATACTTGCAAAGTAGAGATCTTGATTCATTATTGACAATGAAAATGGCACAGTAAATGCTTGGTTTCATAACCTTGATTTGTTGTAGACATATAACTTGGCATAAGGAATGCTTGGACTCTTTTTATGAGTTTTGAGGACACCAAATGAACATAATATCATATGCTATGGACGTTGGACAATTTGGACTGAATTGCTAAACCTTCCGATTGGAACCTCCCTTATGTGTGGATTTCAATTGTGTAATAAAACAAGATTAATCTTAGCATAACACCAAGAGTGGATTCTCTAACCTCAACATCTTTTCTTATTGTTTTTTATATCTTGTTTAATTTCTTTTATATTTTGTTTATTTTGTTCTCTAATATCTTGTTTATCTTATTTTGTTGTTGATCTCCTAATATATTGTTTACTTTCTTTTTCTTATATATTTATAAACTTATACTTACTAGTACGCTTCCCTGTGGTTCGACCTCGGACACCCGAGAATTTATTACTTGAACATAACCTGCACTTGGGTTTACAACTCTTAATTGAGTCACCATCAAGTTTTTGGCGCCGTTGCCGGGGAGGCAATACTAAGTATATAAGTTTATAAGTATATTTATTTTTATTGGCTGGTTATACCGCCTATATTTATTTTTATTGGCTGGTTATACCGCCTAATTTTCTATATATTTATATTTATATTGTATATTAACTTTGTTTTATTTTTATTGGCTGGTTATACCGCCTAATTTTGTATATTAACTTTGTTTTATGCTTGTTTGGCGACGTGATTTTAGATCTCGTCGTTTAGTTAGATTTTATTGTGAAACTTTTTCAGGTAATCTTTCTAATACAACTCCTACCATGGCTGACAATGAAAGTGTTCATGCTGAAGATGAGAACAGACAAGTACGCACCATGCGTGACTACTTGCAACCAACTCGAAGCTCATCACCCTCTTGTTTTATTTTTCCTCTCAATGCAAACAACTTTCGTTTTAAACCAGGTATGATAGCTTTGCTTCCAAATTTCCATGGGTTAGAATCGGAAAGTGCTTACTCGTTTCTAAAAGACTTCGAAGATGTATGTGTCACCTTTAATGACCAACAATGTACAAATGAAATTGTCAAGCTAAAATTATTTCCTTTTTCTTTAAAAGATAAAGCAAAAATTTGGCTTCATAATTTAAAACCAAGGTCAATTGGCACATGGCAAGAATTACAAACTGAGTTTCTAAAGAAATTTTTCCCAGCACATAAAACTACTGCTTTGAAAAGACAGATTCAAAATTTCAATCAAAATCAAAATGAAGCATTTTTTCAGTGCTGGGAGCGTTTTAAAGATTTGTTAAGTTCTTGTCCACATCATGGTTTTGAAAAATGGCGTCTTATTAGTTTCTTTTATGAAAGTTTAACTCCTGAAACAAAACAATTTGTTGAAACAATGTGTAACGGTGAGTTTCTAGAAAAAGAACCTGAAGAAGCCTTTGACTACTTAGACCATTTGGCAGATAACTCTCAAGCCTGGCACACAGATAATTCCTCTGAAAGTTCCAATAGATCTAATGTTGTTTCTAACAGAGGTAAATATCATTTTAGTCAAGAAGATGAGATAAAAGCTAAAGTAGCTAATTTGGTTAGAAAGATTGAAGCCATGGAACTTAGAGAAGTAAAAGAAGTCAAAACGGTTAAAAATGAAGAAAGTTGTGGAATTTGTGAAATCATGGGACACCCCACTTCTGAATGTCCAAACATTCCCATTCTTAAAGAAGCGTTGCATGATCAAGTAAATTCCATAAACACATTTAAAAAGCCTTTTCCTTCTCCTTACTCTGAAACGTATAACCCTGAATGGAGAAATCATCCCAACTTCAGTTGGCGGAATAATAATCATGTTCAGGTACCACAATCTCAAAAGCCGGGCAACACTTTTTCCTATCAACCTTCACGTGTACAAACCTTGGAAGAGACATTGCAAGCATTCATGCAAACACAAGCAAATGTGAATAGCCGGACTTCACAGGACATCAATGAGATCAAAAACACCTTGTCCACATTGACAGCTTCATTACGCACTCAAGAAAAAGGTAAGTTTCCTGCTCAACCTCAGCCTAACCCTTCTACTCAATGTCTTGTTTCTTGCTCCAATGAAACTCAACAGGAAAATGCCAGTTCTATCACAACTCTTCGAAGTGGAAAGGCAATTGACAAAAAGATTCCATCAAAAGACCAAGATCCTCTTTCCCCTCCGAAAAGTAATGGTAAGGATGATGGTAAGTCTGAACTTCTTGAAAATTTGGACAAAGAAAAAGGTATGCATCCTGCTCCTTTTCCTCAAAGGTTGCAAACAATAAAGAATTTGAATCAAAATGCAGAAATTTATGAACTTTTCAAACAAGTTAAGATTAACATTCCTTTATTGGATGCAATCAAACAAGTTCCATCTTATGCTAAATTTTTGAAGGACATGTGCACAGTTAAAAGGAAACATAATGTACAAAAGAAAGCATTTTTGACGGAAAGTGTGAGCTCAATCATTCAGCACCTTACTCCACCAAAATTCAAAGATCCTGGATGTCCAACAATCTCATGCATCATTGGAAACACTAGAATAGAACGTGCATTGCTTGATCTTGGTGCTAGTGTTAATCTTTTGCCTTTTTCTGTTTATCAACAGTTAGGTTTAGGTGAACTCAAGGAAACACCTGTTACACTTCAACTAGCTGATCGTTCTGTAAAAATTCCTCGAGGGATAGTTGAAGATGTTTTGGTTCAAATTGATAATTTTTACTTCCCTGTTGATTTTATTGTTTTGGACACACATCCTGTTTCAAATCCAAATGTTCAAATTCCTGTTATATTAGGCCGTCCATTTCTTGCAACTTCTAATGCTCTGATAAATTGCAGGAATGGTATGTTGAACATTTCTTTTGGAAATATGACTTTAGAATTAAATGTGTTCAACATTTGCAAGCAACCTGGTGATAATTCAGAAGTACATGAAGTGGATTTCATTGAAGAACTTGTTCATGAACATCTCACCACTACCACATTCCATGATCCTTTAGAAGCTTATTTAATTGAATATGAGTTTGATAATGCTTCAGAAATTTCACACACTGATTCTTTGTTAAAATCTTTTCAGGATAAGCATTGTTGGAAACAAAAGTTTGAGGAACTTCCATCACTTACAAATGTCACTGTACCATCAACTATTGAACCACCCAAGCTGGAGTTAAAACCATTGCCATCCGAGCTAAAATATTCCTTTTTGGGTGAGAGTGAAACTTTTCCAGTCATAATTTCTTCACATCTTGATGAACTACAAGAAGGTAAGTTGTTACAACTTTTGAAGATGCACAAAAATGCATTAGGATGGACCTTAGCTGACATAAAGGGAATAAGCCCATTAATCTGCACACATAATATTTATTTAGAGGAAAATGCTAAACCCTCTAGACAAATGCAACGAAGGCTTAATCCTAATATGAAAGAAGTAGTGAGAAATGAAGTCATTAAACTTCTAGATAATGGAATCATTTATCCTATCTCTGATAGCAAATGGGTAAGTCCTACTCAAGTCGTACCTAAGAAATCTGGAGTTACTGTAGTTAAAAATGAAAACAATGAATTAATTCCAGCTAGGACTGTTACTGGTTGGCGCATGTGCATTGACTATAGGAAACTTAACTCAGTGACGAGGAAAGATCATTTCCCTTTGCCTTTCATGGATCAAATCTTAGAAAGAGTTGCAGGGCATGAGTTTTATTGTTTTCTAGATGGATATTCTGGGTATAATCAAATTGCCATTGCACTTGAGGACCAAGAGAAAACCACTTTTACATGTCCTTTTGGTACTTTTGCATATCGTAGAATGCCATTTGGATTATGTAACGCCCCTGCCACATTTCAAAGATGCATGCTTAGCATTTTTAGTGACATGATTGAACGTAATCTTGAGATTTTCATGGATGATTTTTCTGTTTCTGGTGATTCATTTGATGATTGCTTAGCCAATTTGAAAAATGTATTGATTAGGTGTGAAGAAAAAAATCTTGTTCTTAATTGGGAAAAATGTCATTTCATGGTCACTAAAGGTATTGTACTAGGTCACATTGTTTATGCAAAAGGGATTGAGGTAGACAAGTCAAAACTTGAATTGATTGCTAATCTACCCACACCAAAGACAGTAAAGGACATTAGGTCATTCTTGGGACATGCAGGTTTTTATAGAAGATTCATAAAAGATTTTAGCACGATATCTAAACCTCTATGTAATCTTTTAATGAAAGACACTGCATTTGAATGGACTAAAGATTGTGAAGATGCTTTTGAAAAACTCAAAAATATGCTCACTACTGCTCCTATTATGAGATCTCCTGATTGGTCTTTACCATTTGAAATAATGTGTGATGCTAGTGACTATGCTGTTGGTGCTGTGTTAGGACAAAGGAAAGATAATAAACCACATGTAATTTACTATGCAAGTAAAACTTTAAATAGAGCCCAAATGAATTATTCCACTACAGAAAAGGAATTACTTGTAGTTGTTTTTGCATTGGATAAATTCAGATCTTACCTTGTTGGATCATCAATTGTTGTCTTTAGTGATCATGCAGCTTTAAAATATCTTCTCTCTAAGAAGGATGCAAAACCTAGGTTGCTGAGGTGGATCCTTTTGCTGCAAGAATTTGACATCACCATTCGAGATAAAAAAGGAGTAGAAAATGTGGTGGCTGATCATTTATCAAGACTTGTTTGTGATGAATCTTTTGGAACCTCACCAATAAATGATACTTTTCCTGATGAACAACTTCTAATTGTCTCCACGACACCTTGGTTTGCTGACATTGCTAATTTTCTTGCTACAGGAAAAATTCCTTCTCAATGGAGCACCCAAGATAAAAGGAAGTTTCTGAATGAGGTAAAGAAGTTCTATTGGGATGACCCTTACTTGTTCAAATATTGTCCTGATCAGATTTTTCGAAGATGCATTCCCGACAATGAGGTAAGTAGTGTAATTAAGTTTTGTCATTCCGAGGCATGTGGTGGTCATTTTTCATCAAAGAAAACTGCTGCAAAAATTTTACAGTGTGGATTTTACTGGCCAACTTTGTTCAAAGATGCACATAATTTTTGCAAGTCATGTGAAAGTTGTCAAAAATTAGGTTCCATTTCGAAAAGAAACATGATGCCTTTGAACCCAATTCTTGTAATTGAAATTTTTGACTGTTGGGGTATTGATTTCATGGGACCATTTCCACCATCTTTTGGTTTCTTATACATTTTAGTAGCAATAGATTATGTTTCAAAGTGGATAGAGGCAATTCCATGTCGAAATAATGATCACAAAACAGTGATTAAATTTTTAAAAGAAAATATTTTGAGTCGATCTGGAATTCCTCGATCTATCATAAGCGATGGGGGAACACATTTTTGCAACAAGGTTTTTGAAACATTAATGAAGAAATATGCCATTACACACAAAGTTGCAACCCCTTATCACCCGCAGACAAATGGACAGGTAGAATTAGCAAATAGGGAGATTAAACAAATTTTGGAAAAGACAGTTAATCCAAATCGCAAAGATTGGTCTCTTAGACTTAACGATGCATTATGGGCCTATCGAACAGCTTTTAAAACAGCATTGGGCATGTCTCCTTATAGGCTAGTTTATGGAAAACCTTGTCATTTACCTGTGGAACTTGAGCATAAAGCATATTGGGCCATTAAAATGTTCAACTCAAACCTTGATGACGCTTCTAATTTACGAAAATTACAAATAAATGAACTTGAGGAACTCAGAAATGATGCATATGAGAATTCTAAAATTCATAAAGAAAGAACTAAAGCCTTTCATGACAAGTTAATTTCAAGAAAAACATTTAATGTTGGGCAAAAAGTTCTACTTTATAATTCTAGACTTCACATATTTCCTGGTAAGTTGAGATCAAGATGGACTGGCCCATTTGTGGTTAAGCATGTGTATCATTATGGAGCAGTTGACATTGAGAATCCTCAAAATGGTAACGTATTCAAGGTAAATGGACAAAGACTCAAACTCTTTTTGGAAAATCATGTTACTCAAGAAGAGGTTGTTTTTCTTTCTGATCCTTGTTTTGAAAATAACTAGATGTAAATATAATTTTTTTTTAACCCCGGTTAAATGGCGGATAACGGTACTCCGTGATTATTTAAGTCGGTTCCATCAGCTACCCACAAAACTGATATTGTATATAAATTTCTCTTTCATTTTATTTTATTTCATTTTTTTTTTCAGGATGGATGATATTCTCAAAAGATTGCAGAAACGATTTCCTCCTTTTCCTCGGAATATTTTACAGAAGCTTTACCAAGTTCGATTAGAAAGATTAAGAATGCTTATGAACAAAGGGATTCCTGAAGACATACGTTGGATAATTGAAGCCAAGGTACGTGAAGATGAATATCTTCCTGTTTTGCATTTACCAGGTACAGGTAGAAGCACTTATGCAAAGAAGCGACGAGCAAAGCGCATGAGTTCAAATTGCCACAAGTGTGCACGATGGACGTGTAACGGTAAATGTCGTTCTATTGGGATTCCGTCCTCTAATCGAGATGATAAAATTGAATTCATTAAGGATGGACTGAGTAAGGAGAATTTGGGTAATATCCAACTTTCTCTTGAGACGCATCCTAGTGGAGATGTACAAAGAGAAATTCTTGATTTATGGCCGCAATTCCAAAGGGAATGGCAACATCTTGGGAATCTGATGTTAAAAGACCCTGTTTGCCAGCTTGTAAGAAAACTGGATGGGAAGCATATCCTCGACTCATAGAAGGCGTTTAAGCCGTTTCTGGACGTAAAACCAGAGGAAGATGCCAAATACACTTTCGGCGACATTATTACTTTTGACTTTTACGGTTGATTTTTCTTCTCTTTTTGATTTTCTTCCTGAAATCACGCAAAAATCTTTTGTTAGGTTAACATTTTCTTCTGACAGGTCAAATACACTTTCGGCGACATTATTACTCTTGTCTGATTCACTACTCAGTCCTCTATATATTACACCATGTACTCATTCTCTTTCAGGCACTCGAAAAAGAAAAAAAATGGAAAGCACTTCGTCCCAGCGCATTAAAAAAATTTGTGTCTTTGGAGGTGCTTATCCAGGGAAAAATAACATATTCGCTGATGAAGCCATAAGAGTTGGAGTAATACTTTCCCAACAAAAGATCCAGTTGATTTATGGAGGCGGTAGTACGGGTCTAATGGGAGCAGTCGCTACAGCAGCACACGCCGGAGGAAGTCCAGTTCTAGGAATCGTGCCAAAACTATTCACAGATTTTTGTGGACCTACCGTGGGTAAGGAAATACAAGTCTGGAGTATCCCTGAACGGATAACAATCATGTACCATTCTGCCGATGCATTCATTGCCTTACCAGGAGGTCTGGGTACATTGGAAGAAATAGCTTGCGTGGCTTCTTGGTCATCTTTGGTCACAAATAAGAAACCCATTGGTTTGCTTAATATTAATGGTTATTTTAGTAATTTACTTTCATATTTAGATAATGCTGTGGATAATGGATTCATGTTTTCAGAGGCAAGGAGAACCATAATTTCTGCTACAACCATTGAAGATTTACTCAAAAAGCTACAAGCTTATGAGTGTTTATCTGCCACGGTTGTTTCGCAAACACTCGGAAAAAGAAAAAGAGATATGGACGAGCAAGGAGTGGATTGCACTTTGTCTTTGTGACATTATCTAACATTTTGCTTGTTGTGTCTCAGTTATAATAAGTGGTTAGCAACCTCTGCAGGTAATATCTCCTAAATTCTACCTTTAAAATTTGACATTGGGGACAATGTCATATTTTAGTAGGGGGTAAGGGACATATTTTGCTTAAAAAAAAAAAATTGTTGTGTTTTAAGACATTTAGAAGTATTCATTCTGAACAAGGTCTGAGTAAGGGAGACTTGAGACATACCTTGTCAGTTTGATTTAATCTTCTTCTTCAAAAAAAAAAAAAAAAAATACAAAAAAAAAATACAAAAAAAAAGCATGTTTAGACTTAGTGTGTTTTTTTTTAGTTACTTTCAATACAATGATGAGATATGAATTGCATAAGTCTAAAACAGATTTATTAGTGAGAAGATTTTCATGAGAATTGAGCTTGATGTCAACCTTTTTATGAGCCAATGTTAATATGATATGTTGATTGAGAAAGAAGCATGTTTAGACTTAATCTGACTTGTATAATCATCTTTGTGAGTTTTTGAGCCTATAATGATTGATGCATTATACAAATCAATCTAATTTCTTTCTTGAGTGCTCTTATGATTACATGATTCTCTAGAACTTGCTTTAAACCGTTTGAGACTATATTGATACATGTGACAACATGAATATGATAGAGGCATTAGGATTATAACCAGAGCCAAACAGCCATCCATTATTAATGTTCTACGAGAACATCCCCACTAGTGAGCCAATTTGAGCCTACATTAAATATGATGTTTTATTGGTAACCACAACTTACACCTAGCCTAAATATGCTTATATCCTTACCCTTGTTCTAAAGATGAATTTTATATTTTGAGACATATTGCAAAAAAACAAGGGATATTTTTATTTGAAAATTTGGGTTAGAAACAAAAGATAAGTGTGGGGGAAAGAAAAGAAAAGAAAAAGTCAAGAGAAAAAGAAAGGGATCATTGTCAAAAACATTCCCATATTAAAAAAAAAAAAAAAAAAAAAAAAAAAAAATCTTCTCTTGAACTTCTAGAAAAAGATATTACAAAGTTGGTTAGAATGATGCAAAGGCTCAACATGAATATTTAGCCTATGTTATTATGTGCTTTATAAGAGTTTTGAGAAGTTTTATTTGTATGATCTTATTATGTCTCTAAAATCTATGAACTCTTTGGAACCTTTGTGATATCTTTATCCTTTTGTTCTTTAACCACATTATAACCCTTTGGCCCCATTACAACCTTGAATAAAGACCTCTTGATTTATGAAGTTGTATGATCTAAATAGTGGAGAATAGGTGGACAAGCAAGCATATGGTAGAAGTGTTTTCATGAGATTGATTGAGTGTAAACACTTTACCACTACTTTAAAGAGTGAAAATCAAGAGAGTATCCCATGTGAGAAGTTGAGATTAAGTTTGAATATACACTATTTTGATTGAAATATGTTATGTTATTATTGGCTTAACTCAAACTATTTACATTCAAGCAAGATTTTTTGTGAATTTCTTTAAGCTATTGATTAGTTTTTAAGACTTGTCCAATGATTATCTCTAATTTATATTGGAAGGATTAGTTATAATTATTATTTTTAGTTTTTCTTATTTCTTCAATGTTTGTGGGTATCGTCCTAGTAAACCCTCACGAGACTAAACTCGTCCACTAGGGACACCTAGGGGTTTAAAGGCTTGTGTCACATGCTAAGTGCCACCGTGATTTCCTACGAAAATGGATTAGATTAGATTTTCTTATTTTATTTTTATTGAGTCGTTGCTAGGGACTAGCAACAATCTAAGTATGGGGGTGTGATAACTCGTATAATTATATAGTTTTTAGTTATGTTTTATTATTGTTTTGTGTTAAATACGAGTTATTATTGTTTAGTCTAATTGTGTTTATGATCTTTTATATTTTTATGTAATTTGGTGTTTTTCACAAGTTTCTTTGAGTGATTTCAGATTACTAGTATTAAGGGCAAATCCAGTTCAGTTCCAGTTCCGACACCTTTTGCCATATCAGCTATATCTCGAGTTTCACTGAAGCAATAAGGCTGAACTTTGTATCCCTGCAAAGCCAAGAGGCATATCTATCTTTTTCATGTTTTACACTTCTTGAAACGGAGTCGTTTTCCCTAGCGAAATCGACCATCAAGTTGGCTGATGTGCAATGACGTCTGTTCTGCACCGTTTTGGTATTTTGACCATATCTCCCGATCCACGTGCGCAAATGATCTGATTCCAACGGCTATGGATCCGTAACTGATAGGGGTATATTTTTCTAGAAGACCATTTTATCAGATCGAGCCTCCAACATTGACAAAATCGACCATCAAGCTGGCTGATCAGAATTGTCATACAATATGACGAAAATTGTTAGAAAAATGCACCCACCTATTATACCTACCTTTGAAATTTGTAAAGCTTGTCTCTTGTCATTTAGCCCTCCAAAATGTGTATAAATAGAGGGCCTTGGATGAGTATTGGGATACATTTGATACATTGGTAGGATAGCCATTGTAATAAAATTCTCTAAGTTTTCTTTTTCTTTCCTTTCTCTAGTCTTCTTTTTCTTCTTACATTTCTTTTCATTTTATTCATATCTAGTATGTGTTTCTAATCATATTGTTGAGGTGATGAGGTGAAGCTCTTGGTAAATGCTAAGGTTAGTCTCTTAAACATGAGCTAAAATGAATCATCATTTATAAGCACTAGTATAGATAATATTTTCTTTTGGTTTAAAATCATACTTGCAAAGTAGAGATCTTGATTCATTATTGACAATGAAAATGGCACAGTAAATGCTTGGTTTCATAACCTTGATTTGTTGTAGACATATAACTTGGCATAAGGAATGCTTGGACTCTTTTTATGAGTTTTGAGGACACCAAATGAACATAATATCATATGCTATGGACGTTGGACAATTTGGACTGAATTGCTAAACCTTCCGATTGGAACCTCCCTTATGTGTGGATTTCAATTGTGTAATAAAACAAGATTAATCTTAGCATAACACCAAGAGTGGATTCTCTAACCTCAACATCTTTTCTTATTGTTTTTTATATCTTGTTTAATTTCTTTTATATTTTGTTTATTTTGTTCTCTAATATCTTGTTTATCTTATTTTGTTGTTGATCTCCTAATATATTGTTTACTTTCTTTTTCTTATATATTTATAAACTTATACTTACTAGTACGCTTCCCTGTGGTTCGACCTCGGACACCCGAGAATTTATTACTTGAACATAACCTGCACTTGGGTTTACAACTCTTAATTGAGTCACCATCAGGAATGTATTTGACAATGATCCCTTTCTTTTTCTCTTGACTTTTTCTTTTCTTTTCTTCCCCCACACTTATCTTTTGTTTGCAACCCAAATTTTCAACTAAAAATATCCCTTGTTTTTTGCAATATGTCTCAAAATATATAATCCATCTTTAGAACAAGGGTAAGGATATAAGTATATTTAGGCTAGGTGTAAGTTGTGGTTACCAATAAAATAGCATATTTCATGTAGGCTCAAATTGGCTCACTAGTGGGGATGTTCTCTTAGAACATTAATAATGGATGGCTGTTTGGCTCTGGTTATAATCCTAATGCCTCTATCATATTCATGTTATCACATGTATCAATATAGTCTCAAACGGTTTAAAGCAAGTTTAGACCTATGCAATTCATGTAATCATAAGAGTACTCAAGAAAGAAATTAGATTGATATGTATAATGCATCAATCATATAGGCTCAAAAACTCACAAGGATGATCATACAAGTCAATATCAAGTCTAAACATGCTTCTTTCTCAATCAACATATCATATCAACATTGGCTCATAAAAATTAGAATCAAGCTTAATTCTCATGAAAATCTTCTCACTAATAACCAGTTTAGACCTATGCAATTCATATCTCATCATTGTATAGAAAAAAACTAAAACACACTAAAAATTTTAATAATAATAATAATATTAAAGACTCATAAAAAAAATAATAGCCAAAAATAAAATAAATCCTAAATCCTTTTCCCCACACTTAATTCTTATATTGTCCTCAATGTAATGCTATTAACCCAAATGAAAGAATCATGTGTAAGAGAAAAGAACTAATAACATAAGAATAGAAATAACTAAAACTCAAAACAAAACAAGTTCATGTAACCTAAATAATCCTAAAATACTAAACAAATAATTAACAAATAAACATAAAAATAAATAAATAAAAACAATAAAAATAATAAAAGAAAAAGGAAAAGGAAAAGAAAGCAAATCTGAGTATGGCAGGTTGACAATTTCTTCTTTAATTGGACTGCCTTCCCAATTAACACTTGAGTTAGTGTTTTGAACCTAACCAACACCCCTTCGTCGGTAGGAATTGTCTCATTTTCCACCAGTGGCTCCTCTATTACTTCTTTAATTTCAGCCACCTCTATTTCTTTTTCACTTTCTTTTTTACTCTCCGTTTCCTCTTGCTTTTCTTTATTTGCTGCCACCTTACTTTCTTTTTATTTTTTTCTTCTCTCTTTTTCCTTTTTTTTTCCTTTTTCTCCTCTTGTTGCACAAACCTCCCAAACAATAAGGTGAAATCTTTCATCTCTTGCAGAGCCTGCTTTACTTCGTCGCCACATGTCAAAGACATTTTAAAGTTGTTGCAAAACAAATTTGGTTAGTAAAAAAAAAAGATGAATGTCGATTCTTTCTTCTTCTTTTCAATCTTTTTGGAATCTTTCTTTCTTTTTCTGCCTATTCGAACACTCTTCTTTTTTTTTTCAAAAACGAGACTTCTTGATTTTCTTGAAATCTCGAATGAACTTTTTTTTTCTTGGGACTGTTCGAATGCCCCTTTGAATTCTTGAATTTTTTTTTCAAGATTCAGATCAAGAATCAATAAGAAAAAATTTTAATAGATTAAGAATTCAAGAAACAAAATCTTGATCTAAACTACTTTTCAAGACTGAAATCCCAAACTTAAACTGCCTAAAAACTATAACCCTAGGAAAAAATGTCTAAAGCTATAAATCCAAGACAAGTTTGTTTGAAACCCCATTACTTTTCAAGATTGAAACCCAAAAACTAAACTGCCTAAAAACTATAACCATAGGAAAAATGCCTAAAGCTATAACCCAAAGACAAGTTTGATTGAAACCTCAAAATCTTGTCAGTGACAATCCAAACAAAAAACCTGATTGGAACCCTAAGCTCTGATACCAACTGATTTGAACCCTAGGGGTTAAACCCTTTGAACCCACTAACAAATTAAAATACCCTAACCCCAAGAAAGCCAAGATTCAGGTAAAGAAAACTTAAACCCTTAGAAAGCATGTTTCAAAGAACCTAGATTAAGCATGTAAGCTAGACCTAAGAACTCTCGTTTCAAGAACCTAAGTTTGATAGGTTGAACGCCACAAAGAAAGAATTCTTTAATAAGTTCCTAAGTTCTGTCAAGAACTAAAAAAAGTGAAACACTCACTTTGAATAAATTCAAACTCAATAGATTAATAATGGTTGCTGATGTAGATGGCTAAACAAGGGTATTTATAGCCTCTCTACTAACCCTAATTCAACTAGCCTAAGAACTCCTAGTACAAATGAAACTCCTTGGCAGGCAAGGCTTACTACTTACATAATTAAATGAAAACTTAAGTATGGGCTGAACAAGCTCAAGCCCAATCCTAATTAAATTTAAAAGATGTCCAATAGTTTAATGAGGGTAGTCCCCACAAGCTTATTGGACATAATACATAAATCAGGCCCAAAAGCCTAAGTAATTAAAAGAACCTCTCTTAGGCGCCATATCATTAAATGAATTGGTCCCCACAATTGCCATGTCAATTAATGAAGGAAAGAATAGGCCGACTTCTTTAAACATGATGCCGCCACTTGTAAGCCCTCTAATGCCGCCACCTTGTGTTCCTGAATCACATGGACTAAACTTGGATGCAAGCCCATCTTGCATGTTGAAGCCTTTCTTGAATAACTTCCAACATGGCCCAAGTGAATTCCATCCATTATTGCCATGTTTTCTAGATCTTCTTGGATCTTGGCCCATATAGAAATTGCCATGTGATTGGGCCATCTTGGATCCTATCACTATCTAACAACCTGAAACTATGCAATTACCCAATATGGTACCAACAAACCGCATTTTCCATAGTCATAGGAGATCCCATCAAAGTAAACACAATACTTTCGAATTATCAAATATTAGTCAATAGTCACTAAGAGCAACAAATCTTATCAAAACTTTTTTTTCTTTTTGGTCATCTTATACACACATGATATGCGCATGTGCTAGGGTATTATTTCCACTTAAATGATTTACTTCACAACATGGGTTTGTCAACTTCCACTTAAATAATTTAATCGTGGACATCCCCTCAATGGACTCCCACTTGAATAAGCAAGTCTATGTAATTCCCATATGGAATTATTAGCCATTAGGATTATATGCCAATTCAATAATACTCAAATACCGTACAGGTCTTAATTAATCAAACACATTGATTAACCTGAATATTCACATCTTGAACATTCACACCTGGCTACATTGGTTTAATTCATGTTTATGTGGTCATACATGTTCGGTAAATCACACATTACCTCATGATAAGCTCATAAAATATACATTTTATGCCTTTTTACATGTAGTTTTTGTTATGTTTTCGATCTTTATCTTGTTTACTTATAATATATTTTTGAAATTTAGGTACAATAAGGAGAATGAAGTCAAAAGATGTCAATAATGATGGTAAAGAGCTTACAAAATCATAATCACAAGATGTAAGAAGACTTGGGAGTCAAAAATATCAATTTCTGGTTGAAAAGCAATCAGGCAGATTTGACCTCCAAAGCTTGTTGTAAGGAAAACATGATGTTATATTCTTTATTTGAAGAAACTTCCTCTTAACTTTTGAAGTTGACTTGATTATCTTTCCAAAGATATATTATGGGCGTGATAACTCGTATAATTATATAGTTTTTAGTTATGTTTTATTATTGTTTTGTGTCAAATACGAGTTATTATTGTTTAGTCTAATTGTGTTTATGATCTTTTATATTTTTATGTAATTTGGTGTTTTTCACAAGTTTCTTTGAGTGATTTCAGATTACTAGAATTAAGGGCAAATCCAGTTCAGTTCCAGTTCCGACACCTTTTGCCATATCAGCTATATCTCGAGTTTCACTGAAGCAATAAGGCTGAAATTTTAACCGTGCAAAGTTAAGAGGCATATCTATCTTTTTCATGTTTTACATTTCTTGAAACGGAGTCGTTTTCCCTAGCGAAATCGACCATCAAGTTGGCTGATGTGCAATGACGTCTGTGCTGACCTGTTTTCGTATTTTGCCCATATCTTCTTATCCACATCAGCAAATGAGCTGATTCCAACGGCTATGGATCAGTAACTGATAGGGGAACATTTTTCTAGAAGACCATGTGGTCAGATCAGGCCTCCAAAATTGAAAAAATCGACCATCAAGTTGGCTGATCAAAATTGTCATACAATATGACGAAAATTGTTAGAAAAATGCACCCACCTATTATACCTACCTTTGAAATTTGTAAAGTGATGCACCCAAAAGAGTGTATCTTATTTAACCTTGCACTAAAAAGATAAATTGTAAGTATAGTAGTTAGCAAGGGTCGAGTCCTCAGGGATTGGGTTTTAGTTTATAAGTTAATAGTTTAAAACTTAAATTCAAGAACAATAAAAGAAAAGGGGTTTTTGAAGCCAGATTTAAACTAAAGTAAATAATAAGAAGAAGATGCAAGGCGGTATAACCAGCCAATAAAAATATATATACTAAATTAGGCGGTATAACCAGCCAATAAAAATATATATACTAAATTAGGCGGTATAACCAGCCAATAAAAGTAAAACAAAGTTAATATACAAACTAGGCGGTATAACCAGCCAATAAAAATAAATATACGTTTAAAAATAAGCAAACTAGAAAAGTAAGAAAACAAGTAAGTAAGAAGAATCAAATATGAAAAATATGGTTAAGGTTTCATTCTCCACCACTAGACATCATTAAGAATCAATTTCAGATCTATCAATATCAACCAACTATCAAAGTTAACAACCGTAGATAACAACAAGCTCTGTTACCCCAATCTTTCCTTAGTTTGTCGTTAAATAGAACAAGCTCTCTATTTAATCTCTAACCATCAAACAACCTAGAATAAGCTCTCTAGATTCAATTTAATGGCAGCTTTATGATGAGAAAGATAGGTTGATCTAAGCAACAAACACATAAGCTCGGATTGTTCAACTTAGGTTATGTTCCACTTTGCAATTATTGAAAACTTGACCATAATCATTAATCACAAATTGCCACTTATGAATAGGAAATCAAGACAATTACACGGATCAAGACTCCTAAACTAGCAATAGATAATTATCAAGATCTATTGATGGAAACTCAATTAAGAGTTGTAAACCCAAGTGCAGGTTATGTTCAAGTAATAAATTCTCGGGTGTCCGAGGTCGAACCACAGGGAAGCGTATTAGTAGGTATAAGTTTATAAATATATAAGAAAAAGAAAGTAAACAAGATATTAGTGAATCAACAACAAAACAAAATAAACAAGATATTAGAGAACAAAATAAATAAAATAACATAAAAGAAATTAAACAAAATATAAAAAACAATAAGAAAGGATGTTGAGGTTAGAGAATCCACTCTTGGTGTTATGCTAAGATTAATCTTGTTTTATTACACAATTGAAATCCACACATAAGGGAGGTTCCAATCGGAAGGTTTAGCAATTCAGTCCAAATTGTCCAACGTCCATAGCATATGATATTATGTTCATTTGGTGTCCTCAAAACTCATAAAAAGAGTCCAAGCATTCCTTATGCCAAGGTATATGTCTACAACAAATCAAGGTTATGAAACCAAGCATTTACTGTGCCATTTTCATTGTCAATAATGAATCAAGATCTCTACTTTGCAAGTATGATTTTAAACCAAAAGAAAATATTATCTATGCTAGTGCTTATAAATGATGATTCATTTTAGCTCATGTTTAAGAGACTAACCTTAGCATTTACCAAGAGCTTCACCTCATCACCTCAACAATATGATTAGAAACACATACTAGATATGAATAAAATGAAAAGAAATGTAAGAAGAAAAAGAAAACTAGAGAAAGGAAAGAAAAAGAAAACTTAGAGAATTTTATTACAATGGCTATCCTACCAATGTATCAATGTCTCCAAATACTCATCCAAGGCCCTCTATTTATACACATTTTGGAGGGCTAAATGACAAGAGACAAGCTTTACAAATTTCAAAGGTAGGTATAATAGGTGGGTGCATTTTTCTAACAATTTTCGTCATATTGTATGACAATTCTGATCAGCCAGCTTGATGGTCGATTTTGTCAATGTTGGAGGCTCGATCTGATAAAATGGTCTTCTAGAAAAATATACCCCTATCAGTTACGGATCCATAGCCGTTGGAATCAGATCATTTGCGCACGAGGATCGGGAGATATGGTCAAAATACCAAAACGGTGCAGAACAGACGTCATTGCACATCAGCCAACTTGATGGTCGATTTCGCTAGGGAAAACGACTCCGTTTCAAGAAGTGTAAAACATGAAAAAGATAGATATGCCTCTTAGCTTTGCAGGGATACAAAGTTCAGCCTTATTGCTTCAGTGAAACTCGAGATATAGCTGATATGGCAAAAGGTGTCGGAACTGGAACTGAACTGGATTTGCCCTTAATTCTAGTAATCTGAAATCACTCAAAGAAACTTGTGAAAAACACCAAATTACATAAAAATATAAAAGATCATAAACACAATTAGACTAAACAATAATAACTCGTATTTGACACAAAACAATAATAAAACATAACTAAAAACTATATAATTATACGAGTTATCACACCCCCATACTTAGATTGTTGCTAGTCCCTAGCAACGACTCAATAAAAATAAAATAAGAAAATCTAATCTAATCCATTTTCGTAGGAAATCACGGTGGCACTTAGCATGTGACACAAGCCTTTAAACCCCTAGGTGTCCCTAGTGGACGAGTTTAGTCTCGTGAGGGTTTACTAGGACGATACCCACAAACATTGAAGACATAAGAAAAACTAAAAATAATAATTATAACTAATCCTTCCAATATAAATTAGAGATAATCATTGGACAAGTCTTAAAAACTAATCAATAGCTTAAAGAAATTCACAAAAAATCTTGCTTGAATGTAAATAGTTTGAGTTAAGCCAATAATAACATAACATATTTCAATCAAAATAGTGTATATTCAAACTTAATCTCAATTTCTCACATGGGATACTCTCTTGATTTTCACTCTTTAATGTAGTGGTAAAGTGTTTACACTCAATCAATCTCATGAAAACACTTCTACCATATGCTTGCTTGTCCACCTATTCTCCACTATTTAGATCATACAACTTCATAAATCAAGAGGTCTTTATTCAAGGTTGTAATGGGGCCAAAGGGTTATAATGTGGTTAAAGAACAAAAGGATAAAGATATCACAAAGGTTCCAAAGAGTTCATAGATTTTAGAGACATAATAAGATCATACAAATAAAACTTCTCAAAACTCTTATAAAGCACATAATAACATAGGCTAAATATTCATGTTGAGCCTTTGCATCATTCTAACCAACTTTGTAACATCTTTTTCTAGAAGTTCAAGAGAAGATTTTTTTTTTTTTTTTTTTTTAATATGGAAATGTATTTGACAATGATCCCTTTCTTTTTCTTTTGACTTTTTCTTTTCTTCTCTTCCCCCACACTTATCTTTTGTTTCTAACCCAAATTTTCAAATAAAAATATCCCTTGTTTTTTTGCAATATGTCTCAAAATATAAAATTCATCTTTAGAACAAGGGTAAGGATATAAGTATATTTAGGCTAGGTGTAAGTTGTGGTTACCAATAAAACATCATATTTAATGTAGGCTCAAATTGGCTCACTAGTGGGGATGTTCTCGTAGAACATTAATAATGGATGGCTGTTTGGCTCTAGTTATAATCCTAATGCCTCTATCATATTCATGTTGTCACATGTATCAATATAGTCTCAAACGGTTTAAAGCAAGTTCTAGAGAATCATGTAATCATAAGAGCACTCAAGAAAGAAATTAGATTGATTTGTATAATGCATCAATCATTATAGGCTCAAAAACTCACAAAGATGATTATACAAGTCAGATTAAGTCTAAACATGCTTCTTTCTCAATCAACATATCATATTAACATTGGCTCATAAAAAGGTTGACATCAAGCTCAATTCTCATGAAAATCTTCTCACTAATAAATCTGTTTTAGACTTATGCAATTCATATCTCATCATTGTATTGAAAGTAACTAAAAAAAAAACACACTAAGTCTAAACATGCTTTTTTTTTTGTTTTTTTTTTTTTTTGTTTTTTTTTTTTTTTTTTTTTTGTTTTTTGTTTTTTTTTTGTTTTTTTGAAGAAGAAGATTAAATCAAACTGACAAGGTATGTCTCAAGTCTCCCTTACTCAGACCTTGTTCAGAATGAATACTTCTAAATGTCTTAAAACACAACAATTTTTTTTTTTTTTTTTTTTTTTTTTTTTTTTAGCAAAATATGTCCCTTACCCCCTACTAAAATATGACATTGTCCCCAATGTCAAATTTTAAAGGTAGAATTTAGGAGATATTACCTGCAGAGGTTGCTAACCACTTATTATAACTGAGACACAACAAGCAAAATGTTAGATAATGTCACAAAGACAAAGTGCAATCCACTCCTTGCTCGTCCATATCTCTTTTTCTTTTTCCGAGCGTTTGCGAAACAACCGTAGCAGATAAACACTCAATGGTTTTTGAGTAAATCTTCAATGGTTGTAGCAGAAATTATGGTTCTCCTTGCCTCTGAAAACATGAATCCATTATCCACAGCATTATCTAAATATGAAAGTAAATTACTAAAATAACCATTAATATTAAGCAAACCAATGGGTTTCTTATTTGTGACCAAAGATGACCAAGAAGCCACGCAAGCTATTTCTTCCAATGTACCCAGACCTCCTGGTAAAGCAATGAATGCATCGGCAGAATGGTACATGATTGTTATCCGTTCAGGGATACTCCAGACTTGTATTTCCTTACCCACGGTAGGTCCACAAAAATCTGTGAATAGTTTTGGCACGATTCCTAGAACTGGACTTCCTCCGGCGTGTGCTGCTGTAGCGACTGCTCCCATTAAACCCGTACTACCGCCTCCATAAATCAAGTGGATCTTTTGTTGGGCAAGTATTACTCCAACTCTTATGGCTTCATCAGCGAATATGTTATTTTTCCCTGGATAAGCACCTCCAAAGACACAAATTTTTTTAATGCGCTGGGACGAAGTGCTTTCCATTTTTTTTTTCTTTTTCGAGTGCCTGAAAGAGAATGAGTACATGGTGTAATATATAGAGGACTGAGTAGTGAATCAGACAAGAGTAATAATGTCGCCGAAAGTGTATTTGTCCTGTCAGAAGAAAATGTTAACCTACAAAAGATTTTTGCGTGATTTCAGGAAGAAAATCAAAAAGAGAAGAAAAATCAACCGTAAAAGACCAATGCAAAAAAAAAAAAAAAAATAAAACAAAAATAATTACACAAATCGAACAACACGTAAATTAAACCGAAATAAAGTTATTGCAAATCAAACCAAAAGCTGAGAAGTCATTTATTGTAGTTGTGATTGTGGCTCACATCTTCCTCTGGTTTTACGTCCAGAAACGGCTTAAACGCCTTCTATGAGTCGAGGATATGCTTCCCATCCAGTTTTCTTACAAGCTGGCAAACAGGGTCTTTTAACATCAGATTCCCAAGATGTTGCCATTCCCTTTGGAATTGCGGCCATAAATCAAGAATTTCTCTTTGTACGTCTCCACTAGGATGCGTCTCAAGAGAAAGTTGGATATTACCCAAATTCTCCTTACTCAGTCCATCCTTAATGAATTCAATTTTATCATCTCGATTAGAGGACGGAATCCCAATAGAACGACATTTACCGTTACACGTCCATCGTGCACACTTGTGGCAATTTGAACTCATGCGCTTGGCTCGTCGCTTCTTTGCATAAGTGCTTCTACCTGTACCTGGTAAATGTAAAACAGGAAGATATTCATCTTCACGTACCTTGGCTTCAATTATCCAACGTATGTCTTCAGGAATCCTTTTATTCATAAGCATTCTTAATCTTTCTAATCGAACTTGGTAAAGCTTCAGTAAAATATTCCGAGGAAAAGGAGGAAATCGTTTCTGCAATCTTGTGAGAATATCATCCATCTTGAAAAAAAATGAAAAAGAAATTGAAAGATAAATTTATATACAATATCAGTTTTGTGGGTAGCTGATGGAACCGACTTAAATAATCACGGAGTACCGTTATCCGCCATTTAACCGGGGTTAAAAAAAAATGTACTTTTTTTTTTTTTTTTTGAAGATTAGTAAAAATTATATTTACATCTAGTTATTTTCAAAACAAGGATCAGAAAGAAAAACAACCTCTTCTTGAGTAACATGATTTTCCAAAAAGAGTTTGAGTCTTTGTCCATTTACCTTGAATACGTTACCATTTTGAGAATTCTCAATATCAACTGCTCCATAATGATACACATGCTTAACCACAAATGGGTCAGTCCATCTTGATCTCAACTTACCAGGAAATATGTGAAGTCTAGAATTATAAAGTAGAACTTTTTGCCCAACATCAAATGTTTTTCTTGAAATTAACTTGTCATGAAAGGCTTTAGTTCTTTCTTTATGAATTTTAGAATTCTCATATGCATCTTTTCTGAGTTCCTCAAGTTTTTGTTTCCAACAATGCTTAACCTGAAAAGAATTTAACAAAGAATCAGTGTGTGAAATTTCTGAAGCATTATCAAACTCACATTCAATTAAATAAGCTTCTAAAGGATCATGGAATGTGGTAGTGGTGAGATGTTCATGAACAAGTTCTTCAGTGAAATCCACTTCATGTACTTCTGAATCATCACCAGGTTGCTTGCAAGTGTTGAACACATTTAATTCTAAAGTCATATTTCCAAAAGAAATGTTCAACATACCATTCCTGCAATTTATCAGAGCATTAGAAGTTGCAAGAAATGGACGGCCTAATATAACAGGAATTTGAACATTTGGATTTGAAACAGGATGTGTGTCCAAAACAATAAAATCAACAGGGAAGTAAAAATTATCAATTTGAACCAAAACATCTTCAACTATCCCTCGAGGTATTTTTACAGAACGATCAGCTAGTTGAAGTGTAACAGGTGTTTCCTTGAGTTCACCTAAACCTAACTGTTGATAAACAGAAAAAGGCAAAAGATTAACACTAGCACCAAGATCAAGCAATGCACGTTCTATTCTAGTGTTTCCAATGATGCATGAGATTGTTGGACATCCAGGATCTTTGAATTTTGGTGGAGTAAGGTGCTGAATGATTGAGCTCACACTTTCCGTCAGAAATGCTTTCTTCTGTACATTATGTTTCCTTTTAAATGTGCACATGTCCTTCAAAAATTTAGCATAAGATGGAACTTGTTTGATTGCATCCAATAAAGGAATGTTAATCTTAACTTGTTTGAAAAGTTCATAAATTTCTGCATTTTGATTCAAATTCTTTATTGTTTGCAACCTTTGAGGAAAATGAGCAGGATACATACCTTTTTCTTTGTCCAAATTTTCAAGAAGTTCAGACTTACCATCATCCTTACCATTACTTTTCGGAGGGGAAGGAGGATCTTGGTCTTTTGATGGAATGTTTTTGTCAATTGCCTTTCCACTTCGAAGAGTTGTGATAGAACTAGCATTTTCCTGTTGAGTTTCATTGGAGCAAGAAACAAAACATTGAGTAGAAGGGTTAGGCTGAGGTTGAGCAGGAAACTTACCTTTTTCTTGAGTGCGTAATGAAGCTGTCAATGTGGACAAGGTGTTTTTGATCTCATTGATGTCCTGTGAAGTCCGGTTATTCACATTTGCTTGTGTTTGCATGAATGCTTGCAATGTCTCTTCCAAGGTTTGTACACGTGAAGGTTGATAGGAAAAAGTGTTGCCCGGCTTTTGAGATTGTGGTACCTGAACATGATTATTATTCCGCCAACTGAAGTTGGGATGATTTCTCCATTCAGGGTTATACGTTTCAGAGTAAGGAGAAGGAAAAGGCTTTTTAAATGTGTTTATGGAATTTACTTGATCATGCAACGCTTCTTTAAGAATGGGAATGTTTGGACATTCAGAAGTGGGGTGTCCCATGATTTCACAAATTCCACAACTTTCTTCATTTTTAACCGTTTTGACTTCTTTTACTTCTCTAAGTTCCATGGCTTCAATCTTTCTAGCCAAATTAGCTACTTTAGCTTTTATCTCATCTTCTTGACTAAAATGATATTTTCCTCTGTTAGAAACAACATTAGATCTATTGGAACTTTCAGAGGAATTATCTGTGTGCCAGGCTTGAGAGTTATCTGCCAAATGGTCTAAGTAGTCAAAGGCTTCTTCAGGTTCTTTTTCTAGAAACTCACCGTTACACATTGTTTCAACAAATTGTTTAGTTTCGGGAGTTAAACTTTCATAAAAGAAACTAATAAGACGCCATTTTTCAAAACCATGATGTGGACAAGAACTTAACAAATCTTTAAAACGATCCCAGCACTGAAAAAATGCTTCATTTTGATTTTGATTGAAATTTTGAATCTGTCTTTTCAAAGCAGTAGTTTTATGTGCTGGGAAAAATTTCTTTAGAAACTCAGTTTGTAATTCTTGCCATGTGCCAATTGACCTTGGTTTTAAATTATGAAGCCAAATTTTTGCTTTATCTTTTAAAGAAAAAGGAAATAATTTTAGCTTGACAATTTCATTTGTACATTGTTGGTCATTAAAGGTGACACATACATCTTCGAAGTCTTTTAGAAACGAGTAAGCACTTTCCGATTCCAACCCATAGAAATTTGGAAGCAAAGCTATCATACCTGGTTTAAAACGAAAGTTGTTTGCATTGAGAGGAAAAATAAAACAAGAGGGTGATGAGCTTCGAGTTGGTTGCAAGTAGTCACGCATGGTGCGTACTTGTCTGTTCTCATCTTCAGCGTGAACACTTTCATTGTCAGCCATGGTAGGAGTTGTATTAGAAAGATTACCTGAAAAAGTTTCACAATAAAATATGACTAAACGACGAGATCTAAAATCACGTCGCCAAACAAGCATAAAACAAAGTTAATATACAGATTAGGCGGTATAACCAGCCAATAAAAATAAAACAAAGTTAATATACAATAGAAATATAAATATATAGAAAATTAGGCGGTATAACCAGCCAATAAAAATAAAACAAAGTTAATATACAAATTAGGCGGTATAACCAGCCAATAAAAATAAATATACTTATAAACTTATATACTTAGTATTGCTTCCCCGGCAACGGCGCCAAAAACTTGATGGAAACTCAATTAAGAGTTGTAAACCCAAGTGCAGGTTATGTTCAAGTAATAAATTCTCGGGTGTCCGAGGTCGAACCACAGGGAAGCGTATTAGTAGGTATAAGTTTATAAATATATAAGAAAAAGAAAGTAAACAAGATATTAGTGAATCAACAACAAAACAAAATAAACAAGATATTAGAGAACAAAATAAATAAAATAACATAAAAGAAATTAAACAAAATATAAAAAACAATAAGAAAGGATGTTGAGGTTAGAGAATCCACTCTTGGTGTTATGCTAAGATTAATCTTGTTTTATTACACAATTGAAATCCACACATAAGGGAGGTTCCAATCGGAAGGTTTAGCAATTCAGTCCAAATTGTCCAACGTCCATAGCATATGATATTATGTTCATTTGGTGTCCTCAAAACTCATAAAAAGAGTCCAAGCATTCCTTATGCCAAGGTATATGTCTACAACAAATCAAGGTTATGAAACCAAGCATTTACTGTGCCATTTTCATTGTCAATAATGAATCAAGATCTCTACTTTGCAAGTATGATTTTAAACCAAAAGAAAATATTATCTATGCTAGTGCTTATAAATGATGATTCATTTTAGCTCATGTTTAAGAGACTAACCTTAGCATTTACCAAGAGCTTCACCTCATCACCTCAACAATATGATTAGAAACACATACTAGATATGAATAAAATGAAAAGAAATGTAAGAAGAAAAAGAAAACTAGAGAAAGGAAAGAAAAAGAAAACTTAGAGAATTTTATTACAATGGCTATCCTACCAATGTATCAATGTCTCCAAATACTCATCCAAGGCCCTCTATTTATACACATTTTGGAGGGCTAAATGACAAGAGACAAGCTTTACAAATTTCAAAGGTAGGTATAATAGGTGGGTGCATTTTTCTAACAATTTTCGTCATATTGTATGACAATTCTGATCAGCCAGCTTGATGGTCGATTTTGTCAATGTTGGAGGCTCGATCTGATAAAATGGTCTTCTAGAAAAATATACCCCTATCAGTTACGGATCCATAGCCGTTGGAATCAGATCATTTGCGCAAGTGGATCGGGAGATATGGTCAAAATACCAAAACGGTGCAGAACAGACGTCATTGCACATCAGCCAACTTGATGGTCGATTTCGCTAGGGAAAACGACTCCGTTTCAAGAAGTGTAAAACATGAAAAAGATAGATATGCCTCTTAGCTTTGCAGGGATACAAAGTTCAGCCTTATTGCTTCAGTGAAACTCGAGATATAGCTGATATGGCAAAAGGTGTCGGAACTGGAACTGAACTGGATTTGCCCTTAATTCTAGTAATCTGAAATCACTCAAAGAAACTTGTGAAAAACACCAAATTACATAAAAATATAAAAGATCATAAACACAATTAGACTAAACAATAATAACTCGTATTTGACACAAAACAATAATAAAACATAACTAAAAACTATATAATTATACGAGTTATCATCTATCTAGTTGTACACCTAAACAAATCAAGACAACATCATGAACAATTCTTGTAGAAGAACATAAGCAACTTTGATAGAAAATTAATGATAGATAGAATCTGAAAATCAATTATAAAACATGTCTAGGGCTTTGAAATCACCCTTAACCAAATAGAAGTTTAGCCTAGCATAGGCATTGTAAACATAAACATAAAATTAAAGAAAATCTAAGAAGAAAATAAAAGAAAGAAAGAAGAAGAGGAAGAATATTAATTATCCAACCTCTTGCTCTCTCTAAAGAAAAAGAAAACTAGAGAAAAGAAAGAAAACTAGAGAAAAGAAAGAAGAAGAAAACTTAGAGAGTTTTATTAAAATGGCTAATATCCTACCTATGTACAATATGATCCCTTACAATCATCCAAGGCCCTCTATTTATACACATTTTGGAGGGCTAAATGACAAGAGACAATCTTTACAAATTTCAAAGGTAGGTATAATAGGTGGGTTCATTTTCTAACAATTTTCGTCATGTATGACGATTTTGATCAGCCAACTTGATGGTCGATTTTGTCAATTTTGGAGGCCTTATATGATCACATGGTCTTCTAGACAAATGTTACCCTATCAGTTACTGATCCATAGCCGTTCGAATCAGCTCATTTGCTGATGTGGATAAGAAGATATGGGCATAATACGAAAACAGGTCAGCACAGACGTCATTGCACATTAGCCAACTTGATGGTCGATTTCGCTAGGGAAAACGACTCCGTTTCAAGAAGTGTAAAACATGAAAAAGATAAATATGCCTCTTAGCTTTGCATGGCTACAAATTTCAGCCTTATTGCTTCAGTGAAACTCGAGATACAGCTGATATGGCAAAAGGTGTCGGAACTGGAACTGAACTGGATTTGCCCTTAATTCTAGTAATCTGAAATCACTCAAAGAAACTTGTGAAAAACACCAAAATACATAAAAATATAAAAGATCATAAACACAATTAGACTAAACAATAATAACTCGTATTTGACACAAAACAATAATAAAACATAACTAAAAACTATATAATTATACGAGTTATCACACCCCCACACTTAGATTGTTGCTAGTCCCTAGCAATGACTCAATAAAAATAAAATAAGAAAATCTAATCTAATCCATTTTCGTAGGAAATCACGGTGGCACTTAGCATGTGACACAAGCCTTTAAACCCCTAGGTGTCCCTAGTGGACGAGTTTAGTCTCGTGAGGGTTTACTAGAACGATACCCACAAACATTGAAAAACTAAAATATAAATAAACTGCATATACTAAAAATATTTACTCCTAATCCTTTCAATACAAATTAGAGACAATATTTGAACAAGTCTTATAAACTAATCAATAGCTTAAAGAATTTCACAAAAAATCATGCTTGAATGTAAATTGTTTGAGTTAAGCCAATATTAGCATAACATATCTCAATCAAAATATTGCATGTTCAAATTTAATCTCAACTTCTCACATGGGATACCCTCATGATTTTCACTCTTTAAAGTAGTGGTGAAGTGTTTACACTCAATCAATTTCATGAAAACAGTTCTACCATATTCTTGCTTGTCCACCTATTCTCCACTATTTAGATCATACAACTTCATGAATCAAGAGGTCTTTAATCAAGGTTGTAATGGGGCCAAGGGGTTTGTAATGTGGTTGAAGAACAAAAGGATAAAGATATCACAAAGGTCCCAAAGAGTTCATAAAGTTTCGAGACATAAAAAGATCATACAAATAAAACTTCTCAGAACTCTTATAAAGCACATAATAACATAGGCTAATTATTCATGTTGAGCCTTTGCATCATTCTAACCAACTTTGTAACATCTTTTTCTTTACTTTAACTAGAAGTTCAAGAGAAGATTTTTTTTTTTTTTTTTATATATGAGAATGTATTTGACAATGATCCCTTTCTTTTTCTCTTGACTTTTTTTTCTTTCTTTTCCCTCCACACTTATTTCTTGTTTCTAACCCAAATTTTCAATAAATCTTCTTTGTCTTTGCAACTTGTCTCAAAACATGCTAATTCATCTTTTGGAACAAAGGTAAAGATATAAGTATATTTAGGTTAGGGACAAGTTATGGTTACCAAAGATATAGCTTATTCAATGTAGGCTCAAATTGGTTCACTAAGGGTGTGTTCTCTTGGAACATTAATAATGGATGGCTGTTTGGCTCTGGTTATAATCCTAATGCCTCTATCATATTCATGTTGTCACATGTATCAATATAGTCTCAAACGGTTTAAAGCAAGTTCTAGAGAATCATGTAATCATAAGAGCACTCAGGAAAGAAATTAGATTGATTTGTATAATGCATCAATCATTATAGGCTCAAAAACTCACAAGGATGATTATACAAGTCAGATTAAGTCTAAACATGCTTCTTTCTCAATCAACATATCATATTAACATTGGCTCATAAAAAGATTGACATCAAGCTCAATTCTCATGAAAATCTTCTCACTAATAAATCTGTTTTAGACTTATGCAATTCATATCTCATCATTGTATTAAAAAGGAACTAAAACTCACAAAAAAAAAATAATAATAATAATAAAGAAAAAAAAATAGTAGACAAAAATAAAAGAAATCCTAAATCATTCCCCCCCCCCCACACTTAATTCTTACATTGTCCTCAATGTAAGTCTATTAACTCAAATGAAAGAATCATGTGTAAGAGAAAAGAACTAATAACATAAGAATAGGAACAACTAAGACTCAAAACAAAACAAAACCATGCAACCTAAATAATCCTAAAATACTAAACAAAAATTAACAAGTAAACATAAAAAGATTAAAATCAAACTGACAAGGTATGTCTCAAGTCTCCCTTACTCAGACCTTGTTCAGAATGAATACTTCTAAATTTTTTTATTTTTTATTTTTTATTTTTTATTTTTTTAAATTAGCAAAATATGTCCCTTACCCCCTACTAAAATATGGCATTGTCCCCAATGTCAAATTTTAAAGGTAGAATTTAGGAGATATTACCTGCAGAGGTTGCTAACCACTTATTATAACTGAGACACAACAAGCAAAATGTTAGATAATGTCACAAAGACAAAGTGCAATCCACTCCTTGCTCGTCCATATCTCTTTTTCTTTTTCCGAGCGTTTGCGAGACAACCGTAGCAGATAAACACTCATAAGCTTGGAGCTTTTTAAGTAAATCTTCAATGGTTGTAGCAGAAATTATGGTTCTCCTTGCCTCTGAAAACATGAATCCATTATCCACAGCATTATCTAAATATAAAAGCAAATTACTAAAATAACCATTAATATTAAGCAAACCAATGGGTTTCTTATTTGTGACCAAAGATGACCAAGAAGCCACGCAAGCTATTTCTTCCAATGTACCCAGACCTCCTGGTAAAGCAATGAATGCATCGGCAGAATGGTACATGATTGTTATCCGTTCAGGGACACTCCAGACTTGTATTTCCTTACCCACGGTAGGTCTACAAAAACTTGTGAATAGTTTTGGCACGATTCCTAGAACTGGACTTCCTCCGGCGTGTGCTGCTGTAGCGACTGCTCCCATTAAACCCGTACTACCGCCTCCATAAATCAAGTGGATCTTTTGTTGGGCAAGTATTACTCCAACTCTTATGGCTTCATCAGCGAATATGTTATTTTTCCCTGGATAAGCACCTCCAAAGACACAAATTTTTTTAATGCGCTGGGATGATGTACTTTCCATTTTTTTTTCTTCGAGTGCCTGAAAGAGAATGAGTACATGGTGTAATATATAGAGGACTCAGTAGTGAATCAGACAAGAGTAATAATGTCGCCGAAAGTGTATCTGACCTGTCAGAAGAAAATGTTAACCTATCAAAAGATTTTTGCGTGATTTCAGGAAGAAAATCAAAAAGAGAAGAAAAATCAACCGTAAACGACAAATAAAAAAAATGAGAATAATTACACAAATCGAACAACACGTAAATTAAACCGAAATGAAGTTATTGCAAATCAAACCAAAAGCTGAGAAGTCATTTATTGTAGTTGTGATTGTGGCTCACATCTTCCTCTGGTTTTACGTCCAGAAACGGCTTAAACGCCTTCTATGAGTCGAGGATATGCTTCCCATCCAGTTTTCTTACAAGCTGGCAAACAGGGTCTTTTAACATCAGATTCCCAAGATGTTGCCATTCCCTTTGGAATTGCGGCCATAAATCAAGAATTTCTCTTTGTACGTCTCCACTAGGATGCGTCTCAAGAGAAAGTTGGATATTATCCAAATTCTCCTTACTCAGTCCATCCTTAATGAATTCAATTTTATCATCTCGATTAGAGGACGGAATCCCAATAGAACGACATTTACCGTTACACGTCCATCGTGCACATTTGTGGCAATTTGAACTCATGCGCTTTGCTCGTCGCTTCTTTGCAAAAGTGCTTCTACCTGTACCTGGTAAATGCAAAACAGGAAGATATTCATCTTCACGTACCTTGGCTTCAATTATCCAACGTATGTCGTCAGGAATCCCTTTGTGCATAAGCATTCTTAATCTTTCAAATCGAACTTGGTAAAGCTTCAGTAAAATATTTCGAGGAAAAGGAGGAAATCGTTTCTGCAATCTTGTGAGAATATCATCCATCCTGAAAAAAAATGAAAAAAATTGAAAGAGAAATTGGAAGAGATATTTATATACAATATCAGTTTTGTGGGTAGCTGATGGAACCGATTTAAATAATCACGGAGTACCGTTATCCGCCATTTAACCGGGGTTAAAAAAATTAAAAATTATATTTACATCTAGTTATTTTCAAAACAAGGATCAGAAAGAAAAACAACATAAAAAGACTCAAAAACAAAACACTCTAAATAAAATCCTAAATTCTTCCCCCCACACATAATTCTTACATTGTCATTAATGTAATGCTATTAATCCCCCAATGCAAGAATTATATGTAAGAGAAAAGAACTATTAAACAAAAGAAACTTATGCAGCCTAAATGAACTTAAAAGCAGTAAACACAATTAACAAAGAAACATAAGAAATAAAATAAAAACAATAAAAATAATAAAAGAAAAAGGAAAAGAAAGAGAAAGCAAATCTGAATATGGAAGGTTGGCAATTTCATCTTTAATTGGGCTGCCTTCCCAATTAACACTTGAGTTAGTGTTTTGAATCTAACCAACACCCTTTCTTGGCTTTTTAGGCTTGTCAGGCTCATACATGAAATTTCCCAAATTTATGCGTTTAAGAGGAAGCTTTCTTTGCACAACAGTGGATGCATTCTCCATTACAAGTATTATTCCATCATCCTTGGTGGTGCATATCTCATCGAGGAATGGTGCATCTTTTGGTACTTGTTGAATGACCTCCACAAACAAGTTGTTTAAGGTTTCCGGCATGTGTTGTTCATGTTCATCCTCCTTGAACTTTGCAAATCTACTAGGAAAAGGTGGAGAAGAAACATTAGTAAAAAGTGGAACTTTAAACGTTACCTCAGGTGCCGAAATACTCTTATTTGTATTTGTGGCTTCATTATCCTCAAGAATAGAATCCATCTCTAATTCTGTCTCATCCTCATCTTGTTCCTCATTCCTCAAGGTCACAATAGTAGTATTCTCCTTTGGGTTAATCATTGTTTGGGCAGAGAGTTCTTCAGATCTTTGTGCTACCCATACCACCATACTACTAGCCAATTGGCTCATTTGCTTTTCCAAACTCTTGATGCTTGCCCTTGTTTCCTGTTGAAATTGCAAAGTATTAGTAACAAGAGAATCGACAAGATCTTCTAAAGAAGTACCTGAGTTTTGAGTCATATGTGGTGGTTGAAGAAGATCTGGTTCTTGAGACCATGATTGATTGAAGCTAGATGGATGAGTGTAATTGGCATAAGGATCTACTTCTTGGTAATTTTCTGAGTAGCCATAATTAGTATGATACCACCATCCCTCATGGTAAGTGTTTGAGTAATGATCATACTGTTGGTCTTGGAACACTTGATGGCCTTGACATCCTCCCATGGCCAATTGTTGAACTGGGTAGGTGAGATTGGCTTGTTAATTTTCCATGTTCATGTATGCCACCAACTCTTCAAGTGTTAGATTGCTCAATTCCATTGTTTTTTTTTTTTAAAAAAAATTTGAAAAGAAAAATTTGTATGTACAAGAAAATAAAACTAATTAGAACTGAAAATAAGAATAAACCAAGTAACAAATAAACTAAAGAAAGCAATCCCCGGCAACGGCGCCAAAAATTTGATGCACCCAAAAGAGTGTATCTTATTTAACCTTGCACTAAAAAGATAAATTGTAAGTATAGTAGTTAGCAAGGGTCGAGTCCTCAGGGATTGGGTTTTAGTTTATAAGTTAATAGTTTAAAACTTAAATTCAAGAACAATAAAAGAAAAGGGGTTTTTGAAGCCAGATTTAAACTAAAGTAAATAATAAGAAGAAGATGCAAGGCGGTATAACCAGCCAATAAAAATATATATACTAAATTAGGCGGTATAACCAGCCAATAAAAATATATATACTAAATTAGGCGGTATAACCAGCCAATAAAAGTAAAACAAAGTTAATATACAAACTAGGCGGTATAACCAGCCAATAAAAATAAATATACGTTTAAAAATAAGCAAACTAGAAAAGTAAGAAAACAAGTAAGTAAGAAGAATCAAATATGAAAAATATGGTTAAGGTTTCATTCTCCACCACTAGACATCATTAAGAATCAATTTCAGATCTATCAATATCAACCAACTATCAAAGTTAACAACCGTAGATAACAACAAGCTCTGTTACCCCAATCTTTCCTTAGTTTGTCGTTAAATAGAACAAGCTCTCTATTTAATCTCTAACCATCAAACAACCTAGAATAAGCTCTCTAGATTCAATTTAATGGCAGCTTTATGATGAGAAAGATAGGTTGATCTAAGCAACAAACACATAAGCTCGGATTGTTCAACTTAGGTTATGTTCCACTTTGCAATTATTGAAAACTTGACCATAATCATTAATCACAAGTTGCCACTTATGAATAGGAAATCAAGACAATTACACGGATCAAGACTCCTAAACTAGCAATAGATAATTATCAAGATCTATCTAGTTGTACACCTAAACAAATCAAGACAACATCATGAACAATTCTTGTAGAAGAACATAAGCAACTTTGATAGAAAATTAATGATAGATAGAATCTGAAAATCAATTATAAAACATGTCTAGGGCTTTGAAATCACCCTTAACCAAATAGAAGTTTAGCCTAGCATAGGCATTGTAAACATAAACATAAAATTAAAGAAAATCTAAGAAGAAAATAAAAGAAAGAAAGAAGAAGAGGAAGAATATTAATTATCCAACCTCTTGCTCTCTCTAAAGAAAAAGAAAACTAGAGAAAAGAAAGAAAACAAGAGAAAAGAAAGAAGAAGAAAACTTAGAGAGTTTTATTAAAATGGCTAATATCCTACCTATGTACAATATGATCCCTTACAATCATCCAAGGCCCTCTATTTATACACATTTTGGAGGGCTAAATGACAAGAGACAATCTTTACAAATTTCAAAGGTAGGTATAATAGGTGGGTGCATTTTCTAACAATTTTCGTCATGTATGACGATTTTGATCAGCCAACTTGATGGTCGATTTTGTCAATTTTGGAGGCCTTATCTGATCACATGGTCTTCTAGACAAATGTTACCCTATCAGTTACTGATCCATAGCCGTTGGAATCAGATCATTTGCTGATGTGGATAAGAAGATATGGGCATAATACGAAAACAGGTCAGCACAGACGTCATTGCACATCAGCCAACTTGATGGTCGATTTCGCTAGGGAAAACGACTCCGTTTCAAGAAGTGTAAAACATGAAAAAGATAGATATGCCTCTTAGCTTTGCATGGCTACAAATTTCAGCCTTATTGCTTCAGTGAAACTCGAGATACAGCTGATATGGAAAAAGGTGTCGGAACTGGAACTGAACTGGATTTGCCCTTAATTCTAGTAATCTGAAATCACTCAAAGAAACTTGTGAAAAACAACAAAATACATAAAAATATAAAAGATCATAAACACAATTAGACTAAACAATAATAACTCGTATTTGACACAAAACAATAATAAAACATAACTAAAAACTATATAATTATACGAGTTATCATAAAGCTTGTCTCTTGTCATTTAGCCCTCCAAAATGTGTATAAATAGAGGGCCTTGGATGATTGTGAGGATCATATTGTACATTGGTAGGATATTAGCCATTGTAATAAAATTCTCTAAGTTTTCTTCTTCTTTCTTTTCTCTAGTTTTCTTTTTCTTTAGAAAGAGCAAGAGGTTGGATAATTAATATTCTTCTTCTTCTTCTTTCTTTCTTTTATTTTCTTCTTAGATTCTATTTAATTTTATGTTTATAATGCCTATGCTAGGCTAAACTTCTATTTGGTTAAGGGTGATTTCAAAGCCCTAGACATGTTTTGTGATTGATTTTCAGATTCTATCTATCATTAATTTTCTATCAAAGTTGCTTATGTTCTTCTACAAGAATTGATCATGATGTTGTCTAGATTTATTTAGGTGTACAACTAGATAGATCTTGATAATTATCTATTGCTAGTTTAGGAGTCTTGATCCGTGTAATTGTCTTGATTTCCTATTCATAACTGGCAATTTGTGATTAATGATTATGGTCAAGTTTTCAATAATTGCAAAGTGGAACATAACCTAAGTTGAACAATCCGAGCTTATGTGTTTGTTGCTTAGATCAACCTATCTTTCTCATCATAAAGCTGCATTTAATTGAATTTAGAGAGCTTATTCTAGGTTGTTTAATGGTTAGAGATTAAATAGAGAGCTTGTTCTATTTAACGACAAACTAAGGAATGATTGGGGTAACAGAGCTTGTTGTTATCTACGGTTGTTAACTTTGATAGTTGGTTGATATTGATAGATCTGAAATTGATTCTTAATGATGTCTAGTGGTGGAGAATGAAACCTTAACCATATTTTTCATATTTGATTCTTCTTACTTGTTTTCTTATTTTTCTAGTTTGCTTATTTTTAAAAGTATATTTATTTTTATTGGCTGGTTATACCGCCTAATTTGTATATTAACTTTGTTTTATTTTTATTGGCTGGTTATACCGCCTAATTTAGTATATATATTTTTATTGGCTGGTTATACCGCCTAATTTAGTATGTATATTTTTATTGGCTGGTTATACCGCCTTGCATCTTATTCTTATTATTTACTTTAGTTTAAATCTGGCTTCAAAAAACCCCTTTTCTTTTATTGTTTTCTTTGAACGTAAGTTATAAACTAATAACTCATAGATTAAAACCCAATCCCTGAGGACTCGACCCTTGCTAATAATTATACTTACAATTGATCTTTTTAGTGCAAGGTTAAATAAGATACACTCTTTTGGGTGCATCAAATTTTTGGCGCCGCTGCCGGGGATTGCTTTCTTTAGTTTATTAGTTTATTGGTTTATTCTTATTTTCTGTTCTAATTATTTACTTTCTTATTTTTTTTATTAGTGAATGTTCCAAGCTCCCGAAGAAGACTTACGACTTAGGAAAATTCGGGAATTTATAACTTCTCACCAACAACCAATCGAGGAGTTGATCCAAAACATCCAAGAGAAGCAAGGAGAGATGGCAGCAGCTGACAACCGAACTCTCAAGGAGCTAGCCGCTCCGGACTTGGGTCAACAACCATTATGCATTGAATATGCTAATCTTGAGGTAGCTTTTGAATTAAAATCTGGTTTGATTCATCTTCTCCCAACTTTTCATGGTTTTGCAGGAGAGGATCCAAATAAGCACCTCAAGGAATTCCATGTAGTTTGCTCAAGCATGAGACCAACAGAGGTCACGGAAGAGCAAGTTAAGTTGAGAGCCTTCCCATTCTCTCTAGCTGATTCAGCAAAGGAATGGCTCTACTATCTACCATCCGGGACCATCACTACATGGAATGATTTGAAGAAAGCATTCTTGGAAAGATATTTCCCAGCATCTAAGGCTGCCAACATTAGGAAAGAGATATGTGGGATTCGGCAATACAACGGAGAGTCCTTATATGAATATTGGGAGAGGTTCAAGAAACTTTGTGCATCATGTCCACACCATCAAATAAGTGAACAACTTCTCATCCAATACTTCTATGAAGGTCTCATGCCCATGGAGAGAAGTATGATAGATGCCGCTAGTGGGGGAGCTCTAGTTGATAAGACTCCCAGGGCTGCTAGAACATTAATCTCCAACATGGCAGCCAATTCTCAACAGTTCTCAATGAGACAAGATCCACCACCACAACCCAAGAGAGTTAATGAGGTAAGTATATCATCCCTTGAACAAAAATTTGATAAACTGACTTCTCTTGTTCAACAATTGGCTGTAGGTAAAATACAACAAATAAAGGCTTGTGGCATATGTTCAAACATAGGGCACCAAACTGATATGTGTCCAACACTTCAAGAGGATACCAATGAACATGTGAATGCCATGGGTGGATTTCAGAACCAATCAAGGAAATATGATCCCTACTCAAACACTTACAATCCAGGATGGAGGGATCATCCAAACTTCAATTATGGAGGGAACCAATCACAAACTATTCCTCCACCATTTGACCACAGGCCACCGGGTTTTCAGCAAAGAGTGCAACAACCATACCAAACCCGACAACAACTACCACCCACCCAAAATTCAGGTACTTCTCTTGAAGATCTTGTTAAAGCTCTTTCTACTAATACAATTCAATTTCAACAGGAAACAAAGACAAGTATTCGAAATTTGGAGACTCAAATAGGGCAATTGGCAACAACCATGAGTCAAATGCAAGCAAGGGATTCTGGGAAATTACCTTCCCAAACCATAGTGAATCCAAGAGAGAATGCCAATGCTATAACTTTAAGAAGTGGGAAACAGCTAGAGACACCACAAAATGATAGTGCTCAAGGGGAGAACAATACCATGGCATCCTCTTCACATCCCAACGAGCCACTAAAAAAGGTAATTCCTAAACCATCCTTTCCTTCTTATATAACTCCTCCACCTTTTCCTGGCAGGTTAGCAAAGTCCAAGAAGGAGGAGCAAGAGAAGGAAATTTTGGAAACCTTCCGGAAAGTAGAGGTGAACATTCCTTTACTAGATGCTATCAAGCAAGTGCCAAGATATGCCAAGTTCCTAAAAGAGTTGTGCACATCTAAACGAAAGTTGAAATGGAATGAAAAGGTAAGTGTGGGGGAGAATGTGTCAGCTGTTCTTCAAAAGAAACTCCCACCTAAATGCAAGGATCCAGGTATGTTTACCATTCCTTGTAAGATAGGCAACACCAGGTTTGAGCATGCTATGCTAGATCTAGGGGCATCTATTAATGTCATGCCATATTCAATTTATGCTTCATTGAATCTAGGACCATTAGAGGAAACCAGTGTTATAATACAACTTGCTGACCGTTCTAACACTTATCCAAGAGGAGTTGTAGAAGACGTTCTTGTATAGGTTAATGAATTGGTTTTTCCCGCTGACTTTTATGTTATTGAGATGGAAGATGAGATGTCTTCTAATCCCACACCTATTCTATTAGGGAAACCATTCTTGAAAACAGCAAGAACTAAAATAGATGTACATGATGGCACTTTAACTATGGAATTTGATGGTGAAATAATTCGCTTTAACATTTTTGAGGCCATGAGATATCCTAGTGATGTGCATTCTGTTTTTAATATTGATATAATTGACTCACTAGTGCAGCAAGCTTATGAGCTAGATGGTGAAGATAGTGTGGAAATAGTCCTTAGCAACCATCTCGGAATGGGGAATGCTAAACCAGCCTTGAGTGACCATGTGGAAGGGGCACTAGAATCTTTACACTCGCTGCCACCTAAAGATGCAAGGTTCGATGTTTCATTTATTGATTTGCCTTTATCTAATGAGAAACTTCTACCTTCCATTTTGCAGGCACCAACTTTAGAGTTGAAACCACTACCGAACCACTTGAAATATGTGTTCCTAGGTAAAAAGGACACACTACCGATCATCATTGCCAAAGAGCTCACACCTTTGCAAGAAGAGCGACTTATCCGGGTGCTTAGAGAGCATAAAACAGCAATTGGTTGGACAATTGCCGATATCAAGGGAATAAGCCCATCCATGTGCATGCACCGGATTTTGTTAGAGGAAGGGTCCAAACCAACAAGAGAAGCACAAAGAAGATTGAACCCTCCTATGATGGAGGTTGTGAAAAAGGAGATACTGAAGCTCCTAGATGTTGGAGTGATCTATCCTATCTCGGATAGCAAATGGGTGAGCCCAGTCCAAGTGGTTCCAAAGAAATCAGGTGTAACGGTGGTAACAAATAATGAGAATGAACTTGTTCCTACTAGGATTCAAACAGGATGGCGAGTTTGTATTGATTATCGTAAACTTAATTCCACAACTCGCAAAGACCACTTTCCTTTACCTTTTATTGATCAAATGCTTGAAAGGTTAGCTGGCCATTCTCATTATTGTTTTCTTGATGGTTTTTCAGGTTATAATCAGATAGCCATTGCTCCGGAGGACCAAGAGAAAACAACATTCACATGTCCATTTGGTACTTTTGCATACCGGCGTATGCCATTTGGTCTTTGTAATGCACCAGCTACATTCCAAAGGTGTATGGTTAGCATATTTTCAGATTATGTAGAGAACATCACAGAAATGTTTATGGATGATTTTAGTGTCTATGGTGATTCTTTTGATAGATGTCTAGAGAACCTTACACTTGTACTTGAAAGATGCATGGAAACTAACCTTGTTTTGAATTGGGAAAAATGTCACTTTATGGTAGAACAAGGAATAGTTTTGGGCCATGTTATTTCTTCTAGAGGGATAGAGGTTGATAAGTCTAAAATAGATATTATGCATTCTTTACCACCTCCCACAAATGTGAGAGAGGTTCGTTCTTTTCTTGGACATGCAGGTTTCTATAGGAGATTTATCAAAGACTTCTCAAAGATCACATTACCTCTTTGCAAGCTACTACAAAAAGATGTGGTTTTCCACTTTGATGATAAATGCAAAGAGGCGTTTGAAACATTGAAGGGACTCTTGACATCAGCTCCTATCATCCAACCACCAGATTGGAATATACCTTTTGAAATCATGTGTGATGCTAGTGACTATGCCATTGGAGCTGTTTTGGGCCAACGGGTTGGCAAAGCCTCACATGCCATTTATTATGCCTCCCGAACTCTTAATGATGCTCAATTGAACTATTCCACTACTGAAAAAGAACTTTTGGCTGTTGTATTTGCTTTAGAAAAATTTCGATCTTATTTAATTGGTACTAAAGTAATTGTATATTCTGACCATGCAGCCCTTAAGTACTTACTCACTAAAAAGGAGGCCAAACCAAGGTTGATTAGATGGATACTTCTCTTACAAGAGTTTGATTTGGAGATAAAAGATAAGAGAGGTAGTGACAACCTGGTTGCGGACCATCTTAGCCGTTTAGTTCATGAAGAGGATGCACTACCCTTGAATGAGAACTTTCCGGATGAGCAACTTCTTTTTATAAGTACAACAACTCCTTGGTATGCTGATATTGTTAATTACTTAGTTACCAAGAAGTTGCCACAAGAGTTGACACAAGCTCAAAGAAATAAGATCAAGAGTGATGCCAAATACTACATATGGGATGATCCTTACCTTTGGAAGCATTGCTCCGATCAGATTATAAGAAGGTGTGTACTCGAAACTGAATTTCAATCTATTCTCACCTTTTGTCACTCTTATGCATGTGGAGGACACTTTGGATCCAAAAGAACAACCATGAAAGTTCTTGATTCTGGATTTTATTGGCCTACCATATTCAAAGATGCATACCTCTTTTGCAAGTCATGTGATCGTTGCCAAAGAACAGGTAACTTAGGTCCTAGAAATCAAATGCCTCAAACTCCAATACTTATTGTTGAAATTTTTGATGTATGGGGCATGGATTTCATGGGACCTTTTCCTCCTTCTTTTGGTAATCTTTATATTTTACTTGCCGTTGATTATGTTTCAAAGTGGGTGGAAGCAAAATCCACTAGGACTAATGACTCTAAAGTTGTTTCAGATTTTGTCAAGACTAACATCTTTGCTAGGTTTGGAACGCCAAAGGCCATAATCAGCGATAGAGGTACTCACTTTTGCAATAGGACTATGGAAGCACTTTTGAGGAAGTATAACATCACACACAAGGTCTCCACCTCATATCATCCTCAAACTAGTGGGCAAGCTGAAGTGTCAAACCGAGAAGTTAAGTCCATCCTTGAAAAGACAGTTAATCCAAATAGGAAGGATTGGAGTTCACGACTTGATGATGCACTTTGGGCTTATAGGACAGCATATAAGACACCCATTGGTATGTCTCCTTATCGACTTGTTTATGGTAAGCCTTGTCATCTTCCGGTTGAATTGGAACATAAATCATATTGGGCTATCAAACAATGCAACATGGAGATGGATGAGACAAGAAAGAAAAGAAAACTTGACCTACAAGAATTAGAGGAGATAAGGAATGATGCCTATCAGAATTCTAGGATTTACAAGGAAAAGACTAAGGCATTCCATGACAAGATGATATCAAGAAAGGAATTTGTTGTTGGACAAAAAGTTCTTCTCTTCCATTCACGCCTTAAGTTATATCCAGGTAAGTTACGTTCTCGTTGGGTTGGACCTTTTGTTATTACTAATGTATTTACTCATGGTGCAGTTGAAATCCAAAGCCCAAAAACAGATAAGGCATTCAAAGTGAATGGTCATAGATTGAAGCCTTACTATGAGAACTTTCCAATACAAGATGTGGAGGAGTTTCCACTTTTTGAGCCAAAGTATGTTGAATAATAATGGCATGGGTCTAAGTTACGCTGAGGACAATAAACCAAGCGCTTCTTGGGAGGCAACCCAAAAGGATGGAGAGCATCTATTATATCAGATTTGCATATTCCTTACTCTCCATCATTCTATCTTTTATTGTTTTTCTTTTCTTTTGTTTAATAGTTCTTTTCTCTTACATATAATTCTTGCATTGGGGGATAATAGCATTACATTGAGGACAATGTAAAAATTATGTGTGGGGGGAAGAATTTAGGATTTTATTTAGAGTGTTTTGTTTTTGAGTCTTTTTATGTTGTTTTTCTTTTTCTGATCCTGGTTTTGAAAATAACTAGATGTAAATATAATTTTTAATTTTTTACCCCGGTTAAATGGCGGATAACGGTACTCCGTGATTATTTAAATCAGTTCCATCAGCTACCCACAAAACTGATATTGTATATAAATTTCTCTTCCAATTTCTCTTTCAATTTTTTTCATTTTTTTTTTCAGGATGGATGATATTCTCACAAGATTGCAGAAACGATTTCCTCCTTTTCCTCAAAATATTTTACTGAAGCTTTACCAAGTTCGATTTGAAAGATTAAGAATGCTTATGCACAAAGGGATTCCTGAAGACATACGTTGGATAATTGAAGCCAAGGTACGTGAAGATGAATATCTTCCTGTTTTGCATTTACCAGGTACAGGTAGAAGCACTTTTGCAAAGAAGCGACGAGCAAAGCGCATGAGTTCAAATTGCCACAAATGTGCACGATGGACGTGTAACGGTAAATGTCGTTCTATTGGGATTCCGTCCTCTAATCGAGATGATAAAATTGAATTCATTAAGGATGGACTGAGTAAGGAGAATTTGGGTAATATCCAACTTTCTCTTGAGACGCATCCTAGTGGAGACGTACAAAGAGAAATTCTTGATTTATGGCCGCAATTCCAAAGGGAATGGAAACATCTTGGGAATCTGATGTTAAAAGACCCTGTTTGCCAGCTTGTAAGAAAACTGGATGGGAAGCATATCCTCGACTCATAGAAGGCGTTTAAGCCGTTTCTGGACGTAAAACCAGAGGAAGATGTGAGCCACAATCACAACTACAATAAATGACTTCTCAGCTTTTGGTTTGATTTGCAATAACTTCATTTTGGTTTAATTTACGTGTTGTTCGATTTGTGTAATTATTCTTTTTTTTTTTTATTTGTCTTTTACGGTTGATTTTTCTTCTCTTTTTGATTTTCTTCCTGAAATCACGCAAAAATCTTTTGTTAGGTTAACATTTTCTTCTGACAGGTCAAATACACTTTCGGCGACATTATTACTCTTGACTTTTACTGTTGATTTTTCTTCTCTTTTTGATTTTCTTCCTGAAATCACGCAAAAATCTTTTGTTAGGTTAACATTTTCTTCTGACAGGTCAGATACACTTTCGACGACATTATTACTCTTGTCTGATTCACTACTCAGTCCTCTATATATTACACCATGTACTCATTCTCTTTCAGGCACTCGAAAAGAAAAAAAAAAGAAAAAAAAATGGAAAGTACTTCGTCCCAACGCATTAAAAAAATTTGTGTCTTTGGAGGTGCTTATCCAGGGAAAAATAACATATTCGCTGATGAAGCCATAAGAGTTGGAGTAATACTTGCCCAACAAAAGATCCAGTTGTGATGCACCCAAAAGAGTGTATCTTATTTAACCTTGCACTAAAAAGATAAATTGTAAGTATAGTAGTTAGCAAGGGTCGAGTCCTCAGGGATTGGGTTTTAGTTTATAAGTTAATAGTTTAAAACTTAAATTCAAGAACAATAAAAGAAAAATGGGCTTTTGAAGCCAGATTTAAACTAAAGTAAATAATAAGAATAAGATGCAAGGCGGTATAACCAGCCAATAAAAATATATACTAAATTAGGCGGTATAACCAGCCAATAAAAATATATTTACTTTTAAAAATAAGCAAACTAGAAAAGTAAGAAAACAAGTAAGTAAGAAGAATCAAATATGAAAAATATGGTTAAGGTTTCATTCTCCACCACTAGACATCATTAAGAATCAATTTCAGATCTATCAATATCAACCAACTATCAAAGTTAACAACCGTAGATAACAACAAGCTCTGTTATCCCAATCTTTCCTTAGTTTGTCGTTAAATAGAACAAGCTCTCTATTTAATCTCTAACTATTAAACAACCTAGAATAAGCTCTCTAAATTCAATTTAATGGCAGCTTTATGATGAGAAAGATAGGTTGATCTAAGCAACAAACACATAAGCTCGGATTGTTCAACTTAGGTTATGTTCCAGTTTGCAATTATTGAAAACTTGACCATAATCATTAATCACAAATTGCCACTTATGAATAGGAAATCAAGACAATTACACGGATCAAGACTCCTAGACTAGCAATAGATAATTATCAAGATCTATCTAGTTGTACACCTAAATAAATCAAGACAACATCATGAACAATTCTTGTAGAAGAACATAAGCAACTTTGATAGAAAATTAATGATAGATAGAATCTGAAAATCAATCACAAAACATGTCTAGGGCTTTGAAATCACCCTTAACCAAATAGAAGTTTAGCCTAGCATAGGCATTATAAACATAAAATTAAATAGAATCTAAGAAGAAAATAAAAGAAAGAAAGAAGAAGAAGAAGAATATTAATTATCCAACCTCTTGCTCTTTCTAAAGAAAAAGAAAACTAGAGAAAAGAAAGAAGAAGAAAACTTAGAGAATTTTGTTAAAATGGCTAATATCCTACCAATCTCCAATATGATCCCTTACAATCACCCAAGGCCCTCTATTTATACACATTTTGGAGGGCTAAATGACAAGAGACAAGCTTTACAAATTTCAAAGGTAGGTATAATAGGTGGGTGCATTTTCTAACAATTTTCGTCATACATGACGATTTTGATCAGCCAACTTGATGGTCGATTTTGTCAATTTTGCAAGCCTTATCTGATCACATGGTCTTCTAGAAAAATGTTACCCTATCAGTTACGGATCCATAGCCGTTGGAATCAGCTCATTTTCTGATGTGGATAAGCAGATATGGGCAAAATACGAAAACAGGTCAGCACAGACGTCATTGCACATCAGCCAACTTGATGGTCAATTTCGCTAGGTAAAACGACTCCGTTTCAAGAAGTGTAAAACATCAAAAAGATAGATATGCCTCTTAGCTTTGCACAGCTACAAATTTCAGCCTTATTGCTTCAGTGAAACGCGAGATATAGCTGATATGGAAAAATGTGTCGGAACTGGAACTGAACTGGATTTGCCCTTAATTCTAGTAATCTGAAATCACTCAAAGAAACTTGTGAAAAACACCAAAATACATAAAGATCATAAACACAATTAGACTAAACAATAATAACTCGTATTTGACACAAAACAATAATAAAACATAACTAAAAACTATATAATTATACGAGTTATCACACCCCCACACTTAGATTGTTGCTAGTCCCTAGCAACGACTCAATAAAAATAAAATAAGAAAATCTAATCTAATCCACTTTCGTAGGAAATCACGGTGGCACTTAGCATGTGACACAAGCCTTTAAACCCCTAGGTGTCCCTAGTGGACGAGTTTAGTCTCGTGAGGGTTTACTAGAACGATACCCACAAACATTGAAAAACTAAAATATAAATAAACTACATATACTAAAAATATTTATTCCTAATCCTTTCAATACAAATTAGAGACAATCTTTGAACAAGTCTTATAAACTAATCAATAGCTTAAAGAATTTCACAAAAATTCATGCTTGAATGTAAATTGTTTGAGTTAAGCCAATATTAACATAACATATCTCAATCAAAATAGTGCATGTTCAAATTTAATCTCAACTTCTCACATGATATACCCTCATGAATGTAAATTGTTTGAAGTGTTTACACTCAATCAATCTCATGAAAACCGTTCTACCATATTCTTGCTTGTCCACCTATTCTCCACTATTTAGATCATACAACTTCATGAATCAAGAGGTCTTTAATCAAGGTTGTAATGGGGCCAAGGGGTTTGTAATGTGGTTGAATAACAAAAGGATAAAGATATCACAAAGGCTCCAAAGAGTTCATAAAGTTTAGAGACATAATAAGATCATACAAAGAAACTTCTCAAAACTCTTTACAAGTACATAGTCACCTAGGCCGAATATTCATGTTGGGCCTTTTCTTCATTCTAAACAACTTTGTAACATCTTTTTCTTTTTCCACAAATTCAAGAGATGATTCATATTTTTTACTTAGGAATGTATTTGCCAGTATTCCATTTCTTTTTCTCTTGACTTTTCTTTTCTTTTCCCCCCACACTTATTTCTTGTTTCTAACCCAAATTTTCAACTAAAAATATCCCTTGTTTTTTGCAATATGTCTCAAAATATATAATCCATCTTTAGAACAAGGGTAAGGATATAAGTATATTTAGGCTAGGTGTAAGTTGTGGTTACCAATAAAACAGCATATTTAATGTAGGCTCAAATTGGCTCACTAGTGGGGATGTTCTCTTAGAACATTAATAATGGATGGCTGTTTGGCTCTGGTTATAATCCTAATGCCTCTATCATATTCATGTTGTCACATGTATCAATATAGTCTCAAACGGTTCAAAGCAAGTTCTAGAGAATCATGTAATCATAAGAGCACTCAAGAAAGAAATTAGATTGATTTGTATAATGCATAAATCATTATAGGCTCAAAAACTCACAAGGATGATTATACAAGTCAGATTAAGTCTAAACATGCTTCTTTCTCAATCAACATATCATATTAACATTGGCTCATAAAAAAAATTGACATCAAGCTCAATTCTCATGAAAATCTTCTCACTAATAAATCTGTTTTAGACTTATGCAATTCATATCTCATCATTGTATTAAAAAGGAACTAAAACTCAAAAAAAAAAATAATAATAATAATAAAGACTAAAAAAAAAAAATAATAGACAAAATAAAAGAAATCCTAAATCATTCCCCCCACACTTAATTCTTACATTGTCCTCAATGTAAGTCTATTAACCCAAATGAAAGAATTATGTGTAAGAGAAAAGAACTAATAACATAAGAATAGGAACAGCTAAGACTCAAAACAAAACAAACTCATGCAACCTAAATAATCTTAAAATACTAAACAAAAATTAACAAGTAAACATAAAAAGATTAAAATCAAACTGACAAGGTGTGTCTCAAGTCTCCCTTACTCAGACCTTGTTCAGAATGAATACTTCTAAATGGCTTAAAACACAACAAATTTTTTTTTTTTTTAAATTAGCAAAATATGTCCCTTACCCCCTACTAAAATATGACATTGTCCCCAATGTCAAATTTTAAAGGTAGAATTTAGGAGATATTACCTGCAGAGGTTGCTAACCACTTATTATAACTGAGACACAACAAGCAAAATGTTAGATAATGTCACAAAGACAAAGTGCAATCCACTCCATGCTCGTCCATATCTCTTTTTCTTTTTCCGAGCGTTTGCGAAACAACCGTAGCAGATAAACACTCATAAGCTTGGAGCTTTTTGAGTAAATCTTCAATGGTTGTAGCAGAAATTATGGTTCTCCTTGCCTCTGAAAACATGAATCCATTTTCCACAGCATTATCTAAATATGAAAGCAAATTACTAAAATAACCATTAATATTAAGCAAACCAATGGGTTTCTTATTTGTGACCAAAGATGACCAAGAAGCCACGCAAGCTATTTCTTCCAATGTACCCAAACCTCCTGGTAAAGCAATGAATGCATCGGCAGAATGGTACATGATTGTCATCCGTTCAGGGATACTCCAGACTTGTATTTCCTTACCCACGGTAGGTCCACAAAAACTTGTGAATAGTTTTGGCACGATTCCTAGAACTGGACTTCCTCCGGCGTGTGCTGCTGTAGCGACTGCTCCCATTAAACCCGTACTACCGCCTCCATAAATCAAGTGGATCTTTTGTTGGGCAAGTATTACTCCAACTCTTATGGCTTCATCAGCGAATATGTTATTTTTCCCTGGATAAGCACCTCCAAAGACACAAATTTTTTTAATGCGCTGGGATGAAGTACTTTCCATTTTTTTTTTTCGAGTGCCTGAAAGAGAATGAGTACATGGTGTAATATATAGAGGACTGAGTAGTGAATCAGACAAGAGTAATAATGTCGCCGAAAGTGTATCTGACCTGTCAGAAGAAAATGTTAACCTAACAAAAGATTTTTGCGTGATTTCAGGAAGAAAATCAAAAAGAGAAGAAAAAATCAACCGTAAAAGACAAATAAAAAAAAACGAGAATAATTACACAAATCGAACAACACGTAAATTAAAACAAAATAAAGTTATTGCAAATCAAACCAAAAGCTGAGAAGTCATTTATTGTAGTTGTGATTGTGGCTCACATCTTCCTCTAGTTTTACGTCCAGAAACGGCTTAAACGCCTTCTATGAGTCGAGGATATGCTTCCCATCCAGTTTTCTTACAAGCTGGCAAACAGGGTCTTTTAACATCAGATTCCCAAGATGTTGCCATTCCCTTTGGAATTGCGGCCATAAATCAAGAATTTCTCTTTGTACGTCTCCACTAGGATGCGTCTCAAGAGAAAGTTGGATATTACCCAAATTCTCCTTACTCAGTCCATCCTTAATGAATTCAATTTTATCATCTCGATTAGAGGACGGAATCCCAATAGAACGACATTTACCGTTACACGTCCATCGTGCAAATTTGTGGCAATTTGAACTCATGCGCTTTGCTCGTCGCTTCTTTGCAAAAGTGCTTCTACCTGTACCTGGTAAATGCAAAACAGGAAGATATTCATCTTCACGTACCTTGGCTTCAATTATCCAACATATGTCGTCAGGAATCCCTTTGTGCATAAGCATTCTTAATCTTTCAAGTCGAACTTGGTAAAGCTTCAGTAAAATATTTCGAGGAAAAGGAGGAAATCGTTTCTGCAATCTTGTGAGAATATCATCCATCCTGAAAAAAAATGAAAAAAATGAAAGAGAAATTGGAAGAGAAATTTATATACAATATCAGTTTTGTGGGTAGCTGATGGAACTGATTTAAATAATCACGGAGTACCGTTATCCGCCATTTAACCGGGGTAAAAAATTAAAAATTATATTTACATCTAGTTATTTTCAAAACCAGGATCAGAAAAAGAAAAACAACATAAAAAGACTCAAAAACAAAACACTCTAAATAAAATCCTAAATTCTTCCCCCCACACATAATTTTTACATTGTCCTCAATGTAATGCTATTATCCCCCAATGCAAGAATTATATGTAAGAGAAAAGAACTATTAAACAAAAGAAAAGAAAAACAATAAAAGATAGAATGATGGAGAGTAAGGAATATGCAAATCTGATATAATAGATGCTCTCCATCCTTTTGGGTTGCCTCCCAAGAAGCGCTTGGTTTATTGTCCTCAGCGTAACTTAGACCCATGCCATTATTATTCAACATACTTTGGCTCAAAAAGTGGAAACTCCTCCACATCTTGTATTGGAAAGTTCTCATAGTAAGGCTTCAATCTATGACCATTCACTTTGAATGCCTTATCTGTTTTTGGGCTTTGGATTTCAACTGCACCATGAGTAAATACATTAGTAATAACAAAAGGTCCAACCCAACGAGAACGTAACTTACCTGGATATAACTTAAGGCGTGAATGGAAGAGAAGAACTTTTTGTCCAACAACAAATTCCTTTCTTGATATCATCTTGTCATGGAATGCCTTAGTCTTTTCCTTGTAAATCCTAGAATTCTGATAGGCATCATTCCTTATCTCCTCTAATTCTTGTAGGTCAAGTTTTCTTTTCTTTCTTGTCTCATCCATCTCCATGTTGCATTGTTTGATAGCCCAATATGATTTATGTTCCAATTCAACCGGAAGATGACAAGGCTTACCATAAACAAGTCGATAAGGAGACATACCAATGGGTGTCTTATATGCTGTCCTATAAGCCCAAAGTGCATCATCAAGTCGTGAACTCCAATCCTTCCTATTTGGATTAACTGTCTTTTCAAGGATGGACTTAACTTCTCGGTTTGACACTTCAGCTTGCCCACTAGTTTGAGGATGATATGAGGTGGAGACCTTGTGTGTGATGTTATACTTCCTCAAAAGTGCTTCCATAGTCCTATTGCAAAAGTGAGTACCTCTATCGCTGATTATGGCCTTTGGCGTTCCAAACCTAGCAAAGATGTTAGTCTTGACAAAATCTGAAACAACTTTAGAGTCATCAGTCCTAGTGGATTTTGCTTCCACCCACTTTGAAACATAATCAACGGCAAGTAAAATATAAAGATTACCAAAAGAAGGAGGAAAAGGTCCCATGAAATCCATGCCCCATACATCAAAAATTTCAACAATAAGTATTGGAGTTTGAGGCATTTGATTTCTAGCACCTAAGTTACCAGTTCTTTGGCAACGATCACATGACTTGCAAAAGAGGTATGCATCTTTGAATATGGTAGGCCAATAAAATCCAGAATCAAGAACTTTCATGGCTGTTCTTTTGGATCCAAAGTGTCCTCCACATGCATAAGAGTGACAAAAGGTGAGAATAGATTGAAATTCAGTTTCGAGTACACACCTTCTTATAATCTGATCGGAGCAATGCTTCCAAAGGTAAGGATCATCTCATATGTAGTATTTGGCATCACTCTTGATCTTATTTCTTTGAGCTTGTGTCAACTCTTGTGGCAACTTCTTGGTAACTAAGTAATTAACAATATCAGCATACCAAGGAGTTGTTCTTATAAAAAGAAGTTGCTCATCCGGAAAGTTCTCATTCAAGGGTAGTGCATCATCTTCATGAACTAAACGGCTAAGATGGTCCGCAACCAGGTTGTCACTACCTCTCTTATCTTTTATCTCCAAATCAAACTCTTGTAAGAGAAGTATCCATCTAATCAACCTTGGTTTGGCCTCCTTTTTAGTGAGTAAGTACTTAAGGGCTGCATGGTCAGAAAATACAATTACTTTAGTACCAATTAAATAAGATCGAAATTTTTCTAAAGCAAATACAACAGCCAAAAGTTCTTTTTCAGTAGTGGAATAGTTCAATTGAGCATCATTAAGAGTTCTTGAGGCATAATAAATGGCATGTGAGGCTTTGCCAACCCGTTGGCCCAAAACAGCTCCAATGGCATAGTCACTAGCATCACACATGATTTCAAAAGGTACATTCCAATCTGGTGGTTGGATGATAGGAGCTGATGTCAAGAGTCCCTTCAATGTTTCAAACGCCTCTTTGCATTTATCATCAAAGTGGAAAACCACATCTTTTTGTAGTAGCTTGCAAAGAGGTAATGTGATCTTTGAGAAGTCTTTGATAAATCTCCTATAGAAACCTGCATGTCCAAGAAAAGAACGAACCTCTCTCACATTTCTGGGAGGTGGTAAAGAATGCATAATATCTATTTTAGACTTATCAACCTCTATCCCTCTAGAAGAAATAACATGGCCCAAAACTATTCCTTGTTCTACCATAAAGTGACATTTTTCCCAATTCAAAACAAGGTTAGTTTCCATGCATCTTTCAAGTACAAGTGTAAGGTTCTCTAGACATCTATCAAAAGAATCACCATAGACACTAAAATCATCCATAAACACTTCTATGATATTCTCTACATAATCTGAAAATATGCTAACCATACACCTTTGGAATGTAGCTGGTGCATTACAAAGACCAAATGGCATACGCCGGTATGCAAAAGTACCAAATGGACATGTGAATGTTGTTTTCTCTTGGTCCTCCGGAGCAATGGCTATCTGATTATAACCTGAAAAACCATCAAGAAAACAATAATGAGAATGGCCAGCTAACCTTTCAAGCATTTGATCAATAAAAGGTAAAGGAAAGTGGTCTTTGCGAGTTGTGGAATTAAGTTTACGATAATCAATACAAACTCGCCATCCTGTTTGAATCCTAGTAGGAACAAGTTCATTCTCATTATTTGTTACCACCGTTACACCTGATTTCTTTGGAACCACTTGGACTGGGCTCACCCATTTGCTATCCGAGATAGGATAGATCACTCCAACATCTAGGAGCTTCAGTATCTCCTTTTTCACAACCTCCATCATAGGAGGGTTCAATCTTCTTTGTGCTTCTCTTGTTGGTTTAGACCCTTCCTCTAACAAAATCCGGTGCATGCACATGGATGGGCTTATTCCCTTGATATCGGCAATTGTCCAACCAATTGCTGTTTTATGCTCTCTAAGCACCCGGATAAGTCGCTCTTCTTGCAAAGGTGTGAGCTCTTTGGCAATGATGACAGGTAGTGTGTCCTTTTCCCCTAAGAACAAATATTTCAAGTGGTTCGGTAGTGGTTTCAACTCTAAAGTTGGTGCCTGCAAAATGGAAGGTAGAAGTTTCTCATTAGATAAAGGCAAATCAATAAATGAAACATCAAACCTTGCATCTTTAGGTTGCAGCGAGTGTAAATATTCTAGTGCCCCTTCCACATGGTCACTCAAGGCTAGTTTAGCATTCCCCATTCCGAGATGGTTGCTAAGGACTATTTCCACACTATCTTCACCATCTAGCTCATAAGCTTGCTGCACTAGTGAGTCAATTATATCAATATTAAAAACAGAATGCACATCACTAGGATATCTCATGGCCTCAAAAATGTTAAAGCGAATTATTTCACCATCAAATTCCATAGTTAAAGTGCCATCATGTACATCTATTTTAGTTCTTGCTGGTTTCAAGAATGGTCTCCCTAATAGAATAGGTGTGGGATTAGAAGACATCTCATCTTCCATCTCAATAACATAAAAGTCAGCGGGAAAAACCAATTCATTAACCTGTACAAGAACGTCTTCTACAACTCCTCTTGGATAAGTGTTAGAACGGTCAGCAACTTGTATTATAACACCGGTTTCCTCTAATGGTCCTAGATTCAATGAAGCATAAATTGAATATGGCATGACATTAATAGATGCCCCTAGATCTAGCATAGCACGCTCAAACCTGGTGTTGCCTATCTTACAAGGAATGGTAAACATACCTGGATCCTTGCATTTAGGTGGGAGTTTCTTTTGAAGAACAGCTGACACATTCTCCCCCACACTTACCTTTTCATTCCATTTCAACTTCCGTTTAGATGTGCACAACTCTTTTAGGAACTTGGCATATCTTGGCACTTGCTTGATAGCATCTAGTAAAGGAATGTTCACCTCTACTTTCCGGAAGGTTTCCAAAATTTCCTTCTCTTGCTCCTCCTTCTTGGACTTTGCTAACCTGTTAGGAAAAGGTGGAGGAGTTATATAGGAAGGAAAGGATGGTTTAGGAATTACCTTTTTTAGTGGCTCGTTGGGATGTGAAGAGGATGCCATGGTATTGTTCTCCCCTTGAGCACTATCATTTTGTGGTGTCTCTAGCTGTTTCCCACTTCTTAAATTTATAGCATTGGCATTCTCTCTTGGATTCACTATGGTTTGGGAAGGTAATTTCCCAGAATCCCTTGCTTGCATTTGACTCATGGTTGTTGCCAATTGCCCTATTTGAGTCTCCAAATTTCGAATACATGTCTTTGTTTCCTGTTGAAATTGAATTGTATTAGTAGAAAGAGCTTTAACAAGATCTTCAAGAGAAGGACCTGAATTTTGGGTGGGTGGTAGTTGTTGTCGGGTTTGGTATGGTTGTTGCACTCTTTGCTGAAAACCCGGTGGCCTGTGGTCAAATGGTGGAGGAATAGTTTGTGATTGGTTCCCTCCATAATTGAAGTTTGGATGATTCCTCCATCCTGGATTGTATGTGTTTGAGTAGGGATCATATTTCCTTGATTGGTTCTGAAATCCACCCATGGCATTCACATGTTCATTGGTATCCTCTTGAAGTGTTGGACACATATCAGTTTGGTGCCCTATGTTTGAACATATGCCACAAGCCTTTATTTGTTGTATTTTACCTACAGCCAATTGTTGAACAAGAGAAGTCAGTTTATCAAATTTTTGTTCAAGAGATGATATACTTACCTCATTAACTCTCTTGGATTGTGGTGGTGGATCTTGTCTCATTGAGAACTGTTGAGAATTGGCTGCCATGTTGGAGATTAATGTTCTAGCAGCCCTGGGAGTCTTATCAACTAGAGCTCCCCCACTAGCGGCATCTATCATACTTCTCTCCATGGGCATGAGACCTTCATAGAAGTATTGGATGAGAAGTTGTTCACTTATTTGATGGTGTGGACATGATGCACAAAGTTTCTTGAACCTCTCCCAATATTCATATAAGGACTCTCCGTTGTATTGCCGAATCCCACATATCTCTTTCCTAATGTTGGCAGCCTTAGATGCTGGGAAATACCTTTCCAAGAATGCTTTCTTCAAATCATTCCATGTAGTGATGGTCCCGGATGGTAGATAGTAGAGCCATTCCTTTGCTGAATCAGCTAGAGAGAATGGGAAGGCTCTCAACTTAACTTGCTCTTCCGTGACCCCTGTTGGTCTCATGCTTGAGCAAACTACATGGAATTCCTTGAGGTGCTTATTTGGATCCTCTCCTGCAAAACCATGAAAAGTTGGGAGAAGATGAATCAAACCAGATTTTAATTCAAAAGCTACCTCAAGATTAGCATATTCAATACTACATATGGGATGATCCTTACCTTTGGAAGCATTGCTCCGATCAGATTATAAGAAGGTGTGTACTCGAAACTGAATTTCAATCTATTCTCACCTTTTGTCACTCTTATGCATGTGGAGGACACTTTGGATCCAAAAGAACAGCCATGAAAGTTCTTGATTCTGGATTTTATTGGCCTACCATATTCAAAGATGCATACCTCTTTTGCAAGTCATGTGATCGTTGCCAAAGAACAGGTAACTTAGGTGCTAGAAATCAAATGCCTCAAACTCCAATACTTATTGTTGAAATTTTTGATGTATGGGGCATGGATTTCATGGGACCTTTTCCTCCTTCTTTTGGTAATCTTTATATTTTACTTGCCGTTGATTATGTTTCAAAGTGGGTGGAAGCAAAATCCACTAGGACTAATGACTCTAAAGTTGTTTCAGATTTTGTCAAGACTAACATCTTTGCTAGGTTTGGAACGCCAAAGGCCATAATCAGCGATAGAGGTACTCACTTTTGCAATAGGACTATGGAAGCACTTTTGAGGAAGTATAACATCACACACAAGGTCTCCACCTCATATCATCCTCAAACTAGTGGGCAAGCTGAAGTGTCAAACCGAGAAGTTAAGTCCATCCTTGAAAAGACAGTTAATCCAAATAGGAAGGATTGGAGTTCACGACTTGATGATGCACTTTGGGCTTATAGGACAGCATATAAGACACCCATTGGTATGTCTCCTTATCGACTTGTTTATGGTAAGCCTTGTCATCTTCCGGTTGAATTGGAACATAAATCATATTGGGCTATCAAACAATGCAACATGGAGATGGATGAGACAAGAAAGAAAAGAAAACTTGACCTACAAGAATTAGAGGAGATAAGGAATGATGCCTATCAGAATTCTAGGATTTACAAGGAAAAGACTAAGGCATTCCATGACAAGATGATATCAAGAAAGGAATTTGTTGTTGGACAAAAAGTTCTTCTCTTCCATTCACGCCTTAAGTTATATCCAGGTAAGTTACGTTCTCGTTGGGTTGGACCTTTTGTTATTACTAATGTATTTACTCATGGTGCAGTTGAAATCCAAAGCCCAAAAACAGATAAGGCATTCAAAGTGAATGGTCATAGATTGAAGCCTTACTATGAGAACTTTCCAATACAAGATGTGGAGGAGTTTCCACTTTTTGAGCCAAAGTATGTTGAATAATAATGGCATGGGTCTAAGTTACGCTGAGGACAATAAACCAAGCGCTTCTTGGGAGGCAACCCAAAAGGATGGAGAGCATCTATTATATCAGATTTGCATATTCCTTACTCTCCATCATTCTATCTTTTATTGTTTTTCTTTTCTTTTGTTTAAAAGTTCTTTTCTCTTACATATAATTCTTGCATTGGGGGATAATAGCATTACATTGAGGACAATGTAAAAATTATGTGTGGGGGGAAGAATTTAGGATTTTATTTAGAGTGTTTTGTTTTTGAGTCTTTTTATGTTGTTTTTCTTTTTCTGATCCTGGTTTTGAAAATAACTAGATGTAAATATAATTTTTAATTTTTTACCCCGGTTAAATGGCGGATAACGGTACTCCGTGATTATTTAAATCAGTTCCATCAGCTACCCACAAAACTGATATTGTATATAAATTTCTCTTCCAATTTCTCTTTCAATTTTTTTCATTTTTTTTTTTCAGGATGGATGATATTCTCACAAGATTGCAGAAACGATTTCCTCCTTTTCCTCAAAATATTTTACTGAAGCTTTACCAAGTTCGATTTGAAAGATTAAGAATGCTTATGCACAAAGGGATTCCTGAAGACATACGTTGGATAATTGAAGCCAAGGTACGTGAAGATGAATATCTTCCTGTTTTGCATTTACCAGGTACAGGTAGAAGCACTTTTGCAAAGAAGCGACGAGCAAAGCGCATGAGTTCAAATTGCCACAAATGTGCACGATGGACGTGTAACAGTATATGTCGTTCTATTGGGATTCCGTCCTCTAATCGAGATGATAAAATTGAATTCATTAAGGATGGACTGAGTAAGGAGAATTTGGGTAATATCCAACTTTCTCTTGAGACGCATCCTAGTGGAGACGTACAAAGAGAAATTCTTGATTTATGGCCGCAATTCCAAAGGGAATGGAAACATCTTGGGAATCTGATGTTAAAAGACCCTGTTTGCCAGCTTGTAAGAAAACTGGATGGGAAGCATATCCTCGACTCATAGAAGGCGTTTAAGCCGTTTCTGGACGTAAAACCAGAGGAAGATGTGAGCCACAATCACAACTACAATAAATGACTTCTCAGCTTTTGGTTTGATTTGCAATAACTTCATTTTGGTTTAATTTACGTGTTGTTCGATTTGTGTAATTATTCTTTTTTTTTTTTTTTTATTTGTCTTTTACGGTTGATTTTTCTTCTCTTTTTGATTTTCTTCCTGAAATCACGCAAAAATCTTTTGTTAGGTTAACATTTTCTTCTGACAGGTCAAATACACTTTCGGCGACATTATTACTCTTGACTTTTACTGTTGATTTTTCTTCTCTTTTTGATTTTCTTCCTGAAATCACGCAAAAATCTTTTGTTAGGTTAACATTTTCTTCTGACAGGTCAGATACACTTTCGGCGACATTATTACTCTTGTCTGATTCACTACACAGTCCTCTATATATTACACCATGTACTCATTCTCTTTCAGGCACTCGAAAAGAAAAAAAAAAGAAAAAAAAATGGAAAGTACTTCGTCCCAACGCATTAAAAAAATTTGTGTCTTTGGAGGTGCTTATCCAGGGAAAAATAACATATTCGCTGATGAAGCCATAAGAGTTGGAGTAATACTTGCCCAACAAAAGATCCAGTTGTGATGCACCCAAAAGAGTGTATCTTATTTAACCTTGCACTAAAAAGATAAATTGTAAGTATAGTAGTTAGCAAGGGTCGAGTCCTCAGGGATTGGGTTTTAGTTTATAAGTTAATAGTTTAAAACTTAAATTCAAGAACAATAAAAGAAAAGGGGTTTTTGAAGCCAGATTTAAACTAAAGTAAATAATAAGAATAAGATGCAAGGCGGTATAACCAGCCAATAAAAATATATACTAAATTAGGCGGTATAACCAGCCAATAAAAATATATTTACTTTTAAAAATAAGCAAACTAGAAAAGTAAGAAAACAAGTAAGTAAGAAGAATCAAATATGAAAAATATGGTTAAGGTTTCATTCTCCACCACTAGACATCATTAAGAATCAATTTCAGATCTATCAATATCAACCAACTATCAAAGTTAACAACCGTAGATAACAACAAGCTCTGTTATCCCAATCTTTCCTTAGTTTGTCGTTAAATAGAACAAGCTCTCTATTTAATCTCTAACTATTAAACAACCTAGAATAAGCTCTCTAAATTCAATTTAATGGCAGCTTTATGATGAGAAAGATAGGTTGATCTAAGCAACAAACACATAAGCTCGGATTGTTCAACTTAGGTTATGTTCCACTTTGCAATTATTGAAAACTTGACCATAATCATTAATCACAAATTGCCACTTATGAATAGGAAATCAAGACAATTACACGGATCAAGACTCCTAGACTAGCAATAGATAATTATCAAGATCTATCTAGTTGTACACCTAAATAAATCAAGACAACATCATGAACAATTCTTGTAGAAGAACATAAGCAACTTTGATAGAAAATTAATGATAGATAGAATCTGAAAATCAATCACAAAACATGTCTAGGGCTTTGAAATCACCCTTAACCAAATAGAAGTTTAGCCTAGCATAGGCATTATAAACATAAAATTAAATAGAATCTAAGAAGAAAATAAAAGAAAGAAAGAAGAAGAAGAAGAATATTAATTATCCAACCTCTTGCTCTTTCTAAAGAAAAAGAAAACTAGAGAAAAGAAAGAAGAAGAAAACTTAGAGAATTTTGTTAAAATGGCTAATATCCTACCAATCTCCAATATGATCCCTTACAATCACCCAAGGCCCTCTATTTATACACATTTTGGAGGGCTAAATGACAAGAGACAAGCTTTACAAATTTCAAAGGTAGGTATAATAGGTGGGTGCATTTTCTAACAATTTTCGTCATACATGACGATTTTGATCAGCCAACTTGATGGTCGATTTTGTCAATTTTGCAAGCCTTATCTGATCACATGGTCTTCTAGAAAAATGTTCCCCCCTCAGTTACGGATCCATAGCCGTTGGAATCAGCTCATTTGCTGATGTGGATAAGCAGATATGGGCAAAATACGAAAACAGGTCAGCACAAACGTCATTGCACATCAGCCAACTTGATGGTCAATTTCGCTAGGGAAAACGACTCCGTTTCAAGAAGTGTAAAACATCAAAAAGATAGATATGCCTCTTAGCTTTGCACAGCTACAAATTTCAGCCTTATGGCTTCAGTGAAACGCGAGATATAGCTGATATGGAAAAATGTGTCGGAACTGGAACTGAACTGGATTTGCCCTTAATTCTAGTAATCTGAAATCACTCAAAGAAACTTGTGAAAAACACCAAAATACATAAAGATCATAAACACAATTAGACTAAACAATAATAACTCGTATTTGACACAAAACAATAATAAAACATAACTAAAAACTATATAATTATACGAGTTATCACACCCCCACACTTAGATTGTTGCTAGTCCCTAGCAACGACTCAATAAAAATAAAATAAGAAAATCTAATCTAATCCACTTTCGTAGGAAATCACGGTGGCACTTAGCATGTGACACAAGCCTTTAAACCCCTAGGTGTCCCTAGTGGACGAGTTTAGTCTCGTGAGGGTTTACTTGAACGATACCCACAAACATTGAAAAACTAAAATATAAATAAACTACATATACTAAAAATATTTATTCCTAATCCTTTCAATACAAATTAGAGACAATCTTTGAACAAGTCTTATAAACTAATCAATAGCTTAAAGAATTTCACAAAAATTCATGCTTGAATGTAAATTGTTTGAGTTAAGCCAATATTAACATAACATATCTCAATCAAAATAGTGCATGTTCAAATTTAATCTCAACTTCTCACATGATATACCCTCATGATTTTCACTCTTTAAAGTAGTGGTGAAGTGTTTACACTCAATCAATCTCATGAAAACCGTTCTACCATATTCTTGCTTGTCCACCTATTCTCCACTATTTAGATCATACAACTTCATGAATCAAGAGGTCTTTAATCAAGGTTGTAATGGGGCCAAGGGGTTTGTAATGTGGTTGAATAACAAAAGGATAAAGATATCACAAAGGCTCCAAAGAGTTCATAAAGTTTAGAGACATAATAAGATCATACAAAGAAACTTCTCAAAACTCTTTACAAGTACATAGTCACCTAGGCCGAATATTCATGTTGGGCCTTTTCTTCATTCTAAACAACTTTGTAACATCTTTTTCTTTTTCCACAAATTCAAGAGATGATTCATATTTTTTACTTAGGAATGTATTTGCCAGTATTCCATTTCTTTTTCTCTTGACTTTTCTTTTCTTTTCCCCCCACACTTATTTCTTGTTTCTAACCCAAATTTTCAACTAAAAATATCCCTTGTTTTTTGCAATATGTCTCAAAATATATAATCCATCTTTAGAACAAGGGTAAGGATATAAGTATATTTAGGCTAGGTGTAAGTTGTGGTTACCAATAAAACAGCATATTTAATGTAGGCTCAAATTGGCTCACTAGTGGGGATGTTCTCTTAGAACATTAATAATGGATGGCTGTTTGGCTCTGGTTATAATCCTAATGCCTCTATCATATTCATGTTGTCACATGTATCAATATAGTCTCAAACGGTTCAAAGCAAGTTCTAGAGAATCATGTAATCATAAGAGCACTCAAGAAAGAAATTAGATTGATTTGTATAATGCATAAATCATTATAGGCTCAAAAACTCACAAGGATGATTATACAAGTCAGATTAAGTCTAAACATGCTTCTTTCTCAATCAACATATCATATTAACATTGGCTCATAAAAAAAATTGACATCAAGCTCAATTCTCATGAAAATCTTCTCACTAATAAATCTGTTTTAGACTTATGCAATTCATATCTCATCATTGTATTAAAAAGGAACTAAAACTCAAAAAAAAAAAATAATAATAATAATAAAGACTAAAAAAAAAAATAATAGACAAAATAAAAGAAATCCTAAATCATTCCCCCCACACTTAATTCTTACATTGTCCTCAATGTAAGTCTATTAACCCAAATGAAAGAATTATGTGTAAGAGAAAAGAACTAATAACATAAGAATAGGAATAGCTAAGACTCAAAACAAAACAAACTCATGCAACCTAAATAATCTTAAAATACTAAACAAAAATTAACAAGTAAACATAAAAAGATTAAAATCAAACTGACAAGGTGTGTCTCAAGTCTCCCTTACTCAGACCTTGTTCAGAATGAATACTTCTAAATGGCTTAAAACACAACAAATTTTTTTTTTTTTTAAATTAGCAAAATATGTCCCTTACCCCCTACTAAAATATGACATTGTCCCCAATGTCAAATTTTAAAGGTAGAATTTAGGAGATATTACCTGCAGAGGTTGCTAACCACTTATTATAACTGAGACACAACAAGCAAAATGTTAGATAATGTCACAAAGACAAAGTGCAATCCACTCCTTGCTCGTCCATATCTCTTTTTCTTTTTCCGAGCGTTTGCGAAACAACCGTAGCAGATAAACACTCATAAGCTTGGAGCTTTTTGAGTAAATCTTCAATGGTTGTAGCAGAAATTATGGTTCTCCTTGCCTCTGAAAACATGAATCCATTTTCCACAGCATTATCTAAATATGAAAGCAAATTACTAAAATAACCATTAATATTAAGCAAACCAATGGGTTTCTTATTTGTGACCAAAGATGACCAAGAAGCCACGCAAGCTATTTCTTCCAATGTACCCAAACCTCCTGGTAAAGCAATGAATGCATCGGCAGAATGGTACATGATTGTCATCCGTTCAGGGATACTCCAGACTTGTATTTCCTTACCCACGGTAGGTCCACAAAAACTTGTGAATAGTTTTGGCACGATTCCTAGAACTGGACTTCCTCCGGCGTGTGCTGCTGTAGCGACTGCTCCCATTAAACCCGTACTACCGCCTCCATAAATCAAGTGGATCTTTTGTTGGGCAAGTATTACTCCAACTCTTATGGCTTCATCAGCGAATATGTTATTTTTCCCTGGATAAGCACCTCCAAAGACACAAATTTTTTTAATGCGCTGGGATGAAGTACTTTCCATTTTTTTTTTTCGAGTGCCTGAAAGAGAATGAGTACATGGTGTAATAAATAGAGGACTGAGTAGTGAATCAGACAAGAGTAATAATGTCGCCGAAAGTGTATCTGACCTGTCAGAAGAAAATGTTAACCTAACAAAAGATTTTTGCGTGATTTCAAGAAGAAAATCAAAAAGAGAAGAAAAAATCAACCGTAAAAGACAAATAAAAAAAACGAGAATAATTACACAAATCGAACAACACGTAAATTAAAACAAAATAAAGTTATTGCAAATCAAACCAAAAGCTGAGAAGTCATTTATTGTAGTTGTGATTGTGGCTCACATCTTCCTCTGGTTTTACGTCCAGAAACGGCTTAAACGCCTTCTATGAGTCGAGGATATGCTTCCCATCCAGTTTTCTTACAAGCTGGCAAACAGGGTCTTTTAACATCAGATTCCCAAGATGTTGCCATTCCCTTTGGAATTGCGGCCATAAATCAAGAATTTCTCTTTGTACGTCTCCACTAGGATGCGTCTCAAGAGAAAGTTGGATATTACCCAAATTCTCCTTACTCAGTCCATCCTTAATGAATTCAATTTTATCATCTCGATTAGAGGACGGAATCCCAATAGAACGACATTTACCGTTACACGTCCATCGTGCACATTTGTGGCAATTTGAACTCATGCGCTTTGCTCGTCGCTTCTTTGCAAAAGTGCTTCTACCTGTACCTGGTAAATGCAAAACAGGAAGATATTCATCTTCACGTACCTTGGCTTCAATTATCCAACATATGTCGTCAGGAATCCCTTTGTGCATAAGCATTCTTAATCTTTCAAGTCGAACTTGGTAAAGCTTCAGTAAAATATTTCGAGGAAAAGGAGGAAATCATTTCTGCAATCTTGTGAGAATATCATCCATCCTGAAAAAAAATGAAAAAAATGAAAGAGAAATTGGAAGAGAAATTTATATACAATATCAGTTTTGTGGGTAGCTGATGGAACCGATTTAAATAATCACGGAGTACCGTTATCCGCCATTTAACCGGGGTTAAAAAAATAAATTAAAAATTATATTTACATCTTGTAAGAGAAAAGAACTATTAAACAAAAGAAAAGAAAAACAATAAAAGATAGAATGATGGAGAGTAAGGAATATGCAAATCTGATATAATAGATGCTCTCCATCCTTTTGGGTTGCCTCCCAAGAAGCGCTTGGTTTATTGTCCTCAGCCTAACTTAGACCCATGCCATTATTATTCAACATACTTTGGCTCAAAAAGTGGAAACTCCTCCACATCTTGTATTGGAAAGTTCTCATAGTAAGGCTTCAATCTATGACCATTCACTTTGAATGCCTTATCTGTTTTTGGGCTTTGGATTTCAACTGCACCATGAGTAAATACATTAGTAATAACAAAAGGTCCAACCCAACGAGAACGTAACTTACCTGGATATAACTTAAGGCGTGAATGGAAGAGAAGAACTTTTTGTCCAACAACAAATTCTTTTCTTGATATCATCTTGTCATGGAATGCCTTAGTCTTTTCCTTGTAAATCCTAGAATTCTGATAGGCATCATTCCTTATCTCCTCTAATTCTTGTAGGTCAAGTTTTCTTTTCTTTCCTATCTCATCCATCTCCATGTTGCATTGTTTGATAGCCCAATATGATTTATGTTCCAATTCAACCGGAAGATGACAAGGCTTACCATAAACAAGTCGATAAGGAGACATACCAATGGGTGTCTTATATGCTGTCCTATAAGCCCAAAGTGCATCATCAAGTCGTGAACTCCAATCCTTCCTATTTGGATTAACTGTCTTTTCAAGGATGGACTTAACTTCTCGGTTTGACACTTCAGCTTGCCCACTAGTTTGAGGATGATATGAGGTGGAGACCTTGTGTGTGATGTTATACTTCCTCAAAAGTGCTTCCATAGTCCTATTGCAAAAGTGAGTACCTCTATCGCTGATTATGGCCTTTGGCGTTCCAAACCTAGCAAAGATGTTAGTCTTGACAAAATCTGAAACAACTTTAGAGTCATTAGTCCTAGTGGATTTTGCTTCCACCCACTTTGAAACATAATCAACGGCAAGTAAAATATAAAGATTACCAAAAGAAGGAGGAAAAGGTCCCATGAAATCCATGCCCCATACATCAAAAATTTCAACAATAAGTATTGGAGTTTGAGGCATTTGATTTCTAGCACCTAAGTTACCAGTTCTTTGGCAACGATCACATGACTTGCAAAAGAGGTATGCATCTTTGAATATGGTAGGCCAATAAAATCCAGAATCAAGAACTTTCATGGCTGTTCTTTTGGATCCAAAGTGTCCTCCACATGCATAAGAGTGACAAAAGGTGAGAATAGATTGAAATTCAGTTTCGAGTACACACCTTCTTATAATCTGATCGGAGCAATGCTTCCAAAGGTAAGGATCATCCCATATGTAGTATTTGGCATCACTCTTGATCTTATTTCTTTGAGCTTGTGTCAACTCTTGTGGCAACTTCTTGGTAACTAAGTAATTAACAATATCAGCATACCAAGGAGTTGTTCTTATAAAAAGAAGTTGCTCATCCGGAAAGTTCTCATTCAAGGGTAGTGCATCATCTTCATGAACTAAACGGCTAAGATGGTCCGCAACCAGGTTGTCACTACCTCTCTTATCTTTTATCTCTAAATCAAACTCTTGTAAGAGAAGTATCCATCTAATCAACCTTGGTTTGGCCTCCTTTTTAGTGAGTAAGTACTTAAGGGCTGCATGGTCAGAAAATACAATTACTTTAGTACCAATTAAATAAGATCGAAATTTTTCTAAAGCAAATACAACAGCCAAAAGTTCTTTTTCAGTAGTGGAATAGTTCAATTGAGCATCATTAAGAGTTCTTGAGGCATAATAAATGGCATGTGAGGCTTTGCCAACCCGTTGGCCCAAAACAGCTCCAATGGCATAGTCACTAGCATCACACATGATTTCAAAAGGTACATTCCAATCTGGTGGTTGGATGATAGGAGCTGATGTCAAGAGTCCCTTCAATGTTTCAAACGCCTCTTTGCATTTATCATCAAAGTGGAAAACCACATCTTTTTGTAGTAGCTTGCAAAGAGGTAATGTGATCTTTGAGAAGTCTTTGATAAATCTCCTATAGAAACCTGCATGTCCAAGAAAAGAACGAACCTCTCTCACATTTGTGGGAGGTGGTAAAGAATGCATAATATCTATTTTAGACTTATCAACCTCTATCCCTCTAGAAGAAATAACATGGCCCAAAACTATTCCTTGTTCTACCATAAAGTGACATTTTTCCCAATTCAAAACAAGGTTAGTTTCCATGCATCTTTCAAGTACAAGTGTAAGGTTCTCTAGACATCTATCAAAAGAATCACCATAGACACTAAAATCATCCATAAACACTTCTATGATATTCTCTACATAATCTGAAAATATGCTAACCATACACCTTTGGAATGTAGCTGGTGCATTACAAAGACCAAATGGCATACGCCGGTATGCAAAAGTACCAAATGGACATGTGAATGTTGTTTTCTCTTGGTCCTCCGGAGCAATGGCTATCTGATTATAACCTGAAAAACCATCAAGAAAACAATAATGAGAATGGCCAGCTAACCTTTCAAGCATTTGATCAATAAAAGGTAAAGGAAAGTGGTCTTTGCGAGTTGTGGAATTAAGTTTACGATAATCAATACAAACTCGCCATCCTGTTTGAATCCTAGTAGGAACAAGTTCATTCTCATTATTTGTTACCACCGTTACACCTGATTTCTTTGGAACCACTTGGACTGGGCTCACCCATTTGCTATCCGAGATAGGATAGATCACTCCAACATCTAGGAGCTTCAGTATCTCCTTTTTCACAACCTCCATCATAGGAGGGTTCAATCTTCTTTGTGCTTCTCTTGTTGGTTTAGACCCTTCCTCTAACAAAATCCGGTGCATGCACATGGATGGGCTTATTCCCTTGATATCGGCAATTGTCCAACCAATTGCTGTTTTATGCTCTCTAAGCACCCGGATAAGTCGCTCTTCTTGCAAAGGTGTGAGCTCTTTGGCAATGATGACAGGTAGTGTGTCCTTTTCCCCTAAGAACAAATATTTCAAGTGGTTCGGTAGTGGTTTCAACTCTAAAGTTGGTGCCTGCAAAATGGAAGGTAGAAGTTTCTCATTAGATAAAGGCAAATCAATAAATGAAACATCAAACCTTGCATCTTTAGGTTGCAGCGAGTGTAAATATTCTAGTGCCCCTTCCACATGGTCACTCAAGGCTAGTTTAGCATTCCCCATTCCGAGATGGTTGCTAAGGACTATTTCCACATTATCTTCACCATCTAGCTCATAAGCTTGCTGCACTAGTGAGTCAATTATATCAATATTAAAAACAGAATGCACATCACTAGGATATCTCATGGCCTCAAAAATGTTAAAGCGAATTATTTCACCATCAAATTCGATAGTTAAAGTGCCATCATGTACATCTATTTTAGTTCTTGCTGGTTTCAAGAATGGTCTCCCTAATAGAATAGGTGTGGGATTAGAAGACATCTCATCTTCCATCTCAATAACATAAAAGTCAGCGGGAAAAACCAATTCATTAACCTGTACAAGAACGTCTTCTACAACTCCTCTTGGATAAGTGTTAGAACGGTCAGCAAGTTGTATTATAACACCGGTTTCCTCTAATGGTCCTAGATTCAATGAAGCATAAATTGAATATGGCATGACATTAATAGATGCCCCTAGATCTAGCATAGCACGCTCAAACCTGGTGTTGCCTATCTTACAAGGAATGGTAAACATACCTGGATCCTTGCATTTAGGTGGGAGTTTCTTTTGAAGAACAGCTGACACATTCTCCCCCACACTTACCTTTTCATTCCATTTCAACTTCCGTTTAGATGTGCACAACTCTTTTAGGAACTTGGCATATCTTGGCACTTGCTTGATAGCATCTAGTAAAGGAATGTTCACCTCTACTTTCCGGAAGGTTTCCAAAATTTCCTTCTCTTGCTCCTCCTTCTTGGACTTTGCTAACCTGTTAGGAAAAGGTGGAGGAGTTATATAGGAAGGAAAGGATGGTTTAGGAATTACCTTTTTTAGTGGCTCGTTGGGATGTGAAGAGGATGCCATGGTATTGTTCTCCCCTTGAGCACTATCATTTTGTGGTGTCTCTAGCTGTTTCCCACTTCTTAAATTTATAGCATTGGCATTCTCTCTTGGATTCACTATGGTTTGGGAAGGTAATTTCCCAGAATCCCTTGCTTGCATTTGACTCATGGTTGTTGCCAATTGCCCTATTTGAGTCTCCAAATTTCGAATACTTGTCTTTGTTTCCTGTTGAAATTGAATTGTATTAGTAGAAAGAGCTTTAACAAGATCTTCAAGAGAAGGACCTGAATTTTGGGTCGGTGGTAGTTGTTGTCGGGTTTGGTATGGTTGTTGCACTCTTTGCTGAAAACCCGGTGGCCTGTGGTCAAATGGTGGAGGAATAGTTTGTGATTGGTTCCCTCCATAATTGAAGTTTGGATGATCCCTCCATCCTGGATTGTATGTGTTTGAGTAGGGATCATATTTCCTTGATTGGTTCTGAAATCCACCCATGGCATTCACATGTTCATTGGTATCCTCTTGAAGTGTTGGACACATATCAGTTTGGTGCCCTATGTTTGAACATATGCCACAAGCCTTTATTTGTTGTATTTTACCTACAGCCAATTGTTGAACAAGAGAAGTCAGTTTATCAAATTTTTGTTCAAGAGATGATATACTTACCTCATTAACTCTCTTGGATTGTGGTGGTGGATCTTGTCTCATTGAGAACTGTTGAGAATTGGCTGCCATGTTGGAGATTAATGTTCTAGCAGCCCTGGGAGTCTTATCAACTAGAGCTCCCCCACTAGCGGCATCTATCATACTTCTCTCCATGGGCATGAGACCTTCATAGAAGTATTGGATGAGAAGTTGTTCACTTATTTGATGGTGTGGACATGATGCACAAAGTTTCTTGAACCTCTCCCAATATTCATATAAGGACTCTCCGTTGTATTGCCGAATCCCACATATCTCTTTCCTAATGTTGGCAGCCTTAGATGCTGGGAAATACCTTTCCAAGAATGCTTTCTTCAAATCATTCCATGTAGTGATGGTCCCGGATGGTAGATAGTAGAGCCATTCCTTTGCTGAATCAGCTAGAGAGAATGGGAAGGCTCTCAACTTAACTTGCTCTTCCGTGACCCCTGTTGGTCTCATGCTTGAGCAAACTACATGGAATTCCTTGAGGTGCTTATTTGGATCCTCTCCTGCAAAACCATGAAAAGTTGGGAGAAGATGAATCAAACCAGATTTTAATTCAAAAGCTACCTCAAGATTAGCATATTCAATACTACATATGGGATGATCCTTACCTTTGGAAGCATTGCTCCGATCAGATTATAAGAAGGTGTGTACTCGAAACTGAATTTCAATCTATTCTCACCTTTTGTCACTCTTATGCATGTGGAGGACACTTTGGATCCAAAAGAACAGCCATGAAAGTTCTTGATTCTGGATTTTATTGGCCTACCATATTCAAAGATGCATACCTCTTTTGCAAGTCATGTGATCATTGCCAAAGAACAGGTAACTTAGGTCCTAGAAATCAAATGCCTCAAACTCCAATACTTATTGTTGAAATTTTTGATGTATGGGGCATGGATTTCATGGGACCTTTTCCTCCTTCTTTTGGTAATCTTTATATTTTACTTGCCGTTGATTATGTTTCAAAGTGGGTGGAAGCAAAATCCACTAGGACTAATGACTCTAAAGTTGTTTCAGATTTTGTCAAGACTAACATCTTTGCTAGGTTTGGAACGCCAAAGGCCATAATCAGCGATAGAGGTACTCACTTTTGCAATAGGACTATGGAAGCACTTTTGAGGAAGTATAACATCACACACAAGGTCTCCACCTCATATCATCCTCAAACTAGTGGGCAAGCTGAAGTGTCAAACCGAGAAGTTAAGTCCATCCTTGAAAAGACAGTTAATCCAAATAGGAAGGATTGGAGTTCACGACTTGATGATGCACTTTGGGCTTATAGGACAGCATATAAGACACCCATTGGTATGTCTCCTTATCGACTTGTTTATGGTAAGCCTTGTCATCTTCCGGTTGAATTGGAACATAAATCATATTGGGCTATCAAACAATGCAACATGGAGATGGATGAGACAAGAAAGAAAAGAAAACTTGACCTACAAGAATTAGAGGAGATAAGGAATGATGCCTATCAGAATTCTAGGATTTACAAGGAAAAGACTAAGGCATTCCATGACAAGATGATATCAAGAAAGGAATTTGTTGTTGGACAAAAAGTTCTTCTCTTCCATTCACGCCTTAAGTTATATCCAGGTAAGTTACGTTCTCGTTGGGTTGGACCTTTTGTTATTACTAATGTATTTACTCATGGTGCAGTTGAAATCCAAAGCCCAAAAACAGATAAGGCATTCAAAGTGAATGGTCATAGATTGAAGCCTTACTATGAGAACTTTCCAATACAAGATGTGGAGGAGTTTCCACTTTTTGAGCCAAAGTATGTTGAATAATAATGGCATGGGTCTAAGTTACGCTGAGGACAATAAACCAAGCGCTTCTTGGGAGGCAACCCAAAAGGATGGAGAGCATCTATTATATCAGATTTGCATATTCCTTACTCTCCATCATTCTATCTTTTATTGTTTTTCTTTTCTTTTGTTTAATAGTTCTTTTCTCTTACATATAATTCTTGCATTGGGGGATAATAGCATTACATTGAGGACAATGTAAAAATTATGTGTGGGGGGAAGAATTTAGGATTTTATTTAGAGTGTTTTGTTTTTGAGTCTTTTTATGTTGTTTTTCTTTTTCTGATCCTGGTTTTGAAAATAACTAGATGTAAATATAATTTTTAATTTTTTACCCCGGTTAAATGGCGGATAACGGTACTCCGTGATTATTTAAATCAGTTCCATCAGCTACCCACAAAACTGATATTGTATATAAATTTCTCTTCCAATTTCTCTTTCAATTTTTTTCATTTGTTTTTTCAGGATGGATGATATTCTCACAAGATTGCAGAAACGATTTCCTCCTTTTCCTCAAAATATTTTACTGAAGCTTTACCAAGTTCGATTTGAAAGATTAAGAATGCTTATGCACAAAGGGATTCCTGAAGACATACGTTGGATAATTGAAGCCAAGGTACGTGAAGATGAATATCTTCCTGTTTTGCATTTACCAGGTACAGGTAGAAGCACTTTTGCAAAGAAGCGACGAGCAAAGCGCATGAGTTCAAATTGCCACAAATGTGCACGATGGACGTGTAACAGTATATGTCGTTCTATTGGGATTCCGTCCTCTAATCGAGATGATAAAATTGAATTCATTAAGGATGGACTGAGTAAGGAGAATTTGGGTAATATCCAACTTTCTCTTGAGACGCATCCTAGTGGAGACGTACAAAGAGAAATTCTTGATTTATGGCCGCAATTCCAAAGGGAATGGAAACATCTTGGGAATCTGATGTTAAAAGACCTTGTTTGCCAGCTTGTAAGAAAACTGGATGGGAAGCATATCCTCGACTCATAGAAGGCGTTTAAGCCGTTTCTGGACGTAAAACCAGAGGAAGATGTGAGCCACAATCACAACTACAATAAATGACTTCTCAGCTTTTGGTTTGATTTGCAATAACTTCATTTTGGTTTAATTTACGTGTTGTTCGATTTGTGTAATTATTCTTTTTTTTTTATTTGTCTTTTACGGTTGATTTTTCTTCTCTTTTTGATTTTCTTCCTGAAATCACGCAAAAATCTTTTGTTAGGTTAACATTTTCTTCTGACAGGTCAAATACACTTTCGGCGACATTATTACTCTTGACTTTTACTGTTGATTTTTCTTCTCTTTTTGATTTTCTTCCTGAAATCACGCAAAAATCTTTTGTTAGGTTAACATTTTCTTCTGACAGGTCAGATACACTTTCGGCGACATTATTACTCTTGTCTGATTCACTACTCAGTCCTCTATATATTACACCATGTACTCATTCTCTTTCAGGCACTCGAAAAGAAAAAAAAAAGAAAAAAAAATGGAAAGTACTTCGTCCCAACGCATTAAAAAAATTTGTGTCTTTGGAGGTGCTTATCCAGGGAAAAATAACATATTCGCTGATGAAGCCATAAGAGTTGGAGTAATACTTGCCCAACAAAAGATCCAGTTGTGATGCACCCAAAAGAGTGTATCTTATTTAACCTTGCACTAAAAAGATAAATTGTAAGTATAGTAGTTAGCAAGGGTCGAGTCCTCAGGGATTGGGTTTTAGTTTATAAGTTAATAGTTTAAAACTTAAATTCAAGAACAATAAAAGAAAAGGGGTTTTTGAAGCCAGATTTAAACTAAAGTAAATAATAAGAATAAGATGCAAGGCGGTATAACCAGCCAATAAAAATATATACTAAATTAGGCGGTATAACCAGCCAATAAAAATATATTTACTTTTAAAAATAAGCAAACTAGAAAAGTAAGAAAACAAGTAAGTAAGAAGAATCAAATATGAAAAATATGGTTAAGGTTTCATTCTCCACCACTAGACATCATTAAGAATCAATTTCAGATCTATCAATATCAACCAACTATCAAAGTTAACAACCGTAGATAACAACAAGCTCTGTTATCCCAATCTTTCCTTAGTTTGTCGTTAAATAGAACAAGCTCTCTATTTAATCTCTAACTATTAAACAACCTAGAATAAGCTCTCTAAATTCAATTTAATGGCAGCTTTATGATGAGAAAGATAGGTTGATCTAAGCAACAAACACATAAGCTCGGATTGTTCAACTTAGGTTATGTTCCACTTTGCAATTATTGAAAACTTGACCATAATCATTAATCACAAATTGCCACTTATGAATAGGAAATCAAGACAATTACACGGATCAAGACTCCTAGACTAGCAATAGATAATTATCAAGATCTATCTAGTTGTACACCTAAATAAATCAAGACAACTTCATGAACAATTCTTGTAGAAGAACATAAGCAACTTTGATAGAAAATTAATGATAGATAGAATCTGAAAATCAATCACAAAACATGTCTAGGGCTTTGAAATCACCCTTAACCAAATAGAAGTTTAGCCTAGCATAGGCATTATAAACATAAAATTAAATAGAATCTAAGAAGAAAATAAAAGAAAGAAAGAAGAAGAAGAAGAATATTAATTATCCAACCTCTTGCTCTTTCTAAAGAAAAAGAAAACTAGAGAAAAGAAAGAAGAAGAAAACTTAGAGAATTTTGTTAAAATGGCTAATATCCTACCAATCTCCAATATGATCCCTTACAATCACCCAAGGCCCTCTATTTATACACATTTTGGAGGGCTAAATGACAAGAGACAAGCTTTACAAATTTCAAAGGTAGGTATAATAGGTGGGTGCATTTTCTAACAATTTTCGTCATACATGACGATTTTGATCAGCCAACTTGATGGTCGATTTTGTCAATTTTGCAGGCCTTATCTGATCACATGGTCTTCTAGAAAAATGTTACCCTATCAGTTACGGATCCATAGCCGTTGGAATCATCTCATTTGCTGATGTGGATAAGCAGATATGGGCAAAATACGAAAACAGGTCAGCACAGACGTCATTGCACATCAGCCAACTTGATGGTCAATTTCGCTAGGGACAACGACTCCGTTTCAAGAAGTGTAAAACATGAAAAAGATAGATATGCCTCTTAGCTTTGCACAGCTACAAATTTCAGCCTTATTGCTTCAGTGAAACGCGAGATATAGCTGATATGGCAAAATGTGTCGGAACTGGAACTGAACTGGATTTGCCCTTAATTCTAGTAATCTGAAATCACTCAAAGAAACTTGTGAAAAACACCAAAATACATAAAGATCATAAACACAATTAGACTAAACAATAATAACTCGTATTTGACACAAAACAATAATAAAACATAACTAAAAACTATATAATTATATGAGTTATCAAGTTGATTTATGGAGGCGGTAGTACGGGTTTAATGGGAGCAGTCGCTACAGCAGCACACGCCGGAGGAAGTCCAGTTCTAGGAGTCGTGCCAAAACTATTCACAGATTTTTGTGGACCTACCGTGGGTAAGGAAATACAAGTCTGGAGTATCCCTGAACGGATAACAATCATGTACCATTCTGCCGATGCATTCATTGCTTTACCAGGAGGTCTGGGTACATTGGAAGAAATAGCTTGCGTGGCTTCTTGGTCATCTTTGGTCACAAATAAGAAACCCATTGGTTTGCTTAATATTAATGGTTATTTTAATAATTTGCTTTCATATTTAGATAATGCTGTGGATAATGGATTCATGTTTTCAGAGGCAAGGAGAACCATAATTTCTGCTACAACCATTGAAGATTTACTCAAAAAGCTCCAAGCTTATGAGTGTTTATCTGCTACGGTTGTTTCGCAAACGCTCGGAAAAAGAAAAAGAGATATGGACGAGCAAGGAGTGGATTGCACTTTGTCTTTGTGACATTATCTAACATTTTGCTTGTTGTGTCTCAGTTATAATAAGTGGTTAGCAACCTCTGCAGGTAATATCTCCTAAATTCTACCTTTAAAATTTGACATTGGGGACAATGTCATATTTTAGTAGGGGGTAAGGGACATATTTTGCTAATTTTTTTTAAAAGAAAAAAAAGGTTTGTTGTGTTTTAAACAATTTAGAAGTATTCATTCTGAACAAGGTCTGAGTAAGGGAGACTTGAGACATACCTTGTCAGTTTGATTTCTTCTTTTCAAAAAAAAAAATAAATAAAGAAAAAAAAATAATGATTTTAATCTTTTTATGTTTACTTGTTAATTTTTGTTTAGTATTTTAGGATTATTTAGGTTGCATGGTTTTGTTTTGTTTTGAGTCTTAGTTGTTCCTATTCTTATGTTATTAGTTCTTTTCTCTTACACATAATTCTTTCATTTGAGTTAATAGACTTACATTGAGGACAATGTAAGAATTAAGTGTGGGGGGGAATGATTTAGGATTTCTTTTATTTTTGTCTACTATTTTTTTTCTTTATTATTATTATTATTATTTTTTTTTGTGAGTTTTAGTTCCTTTTTAATACAATGATGAGATATGAATTGCATAAGTCTAAAACAGATTTATTAGTGAGAAGATTTTCATGAGAATTGAGCTTGATGTCAACCTTTTTATGAGCCAATGTTAATATGATATGTTGATTGAGAAAGAAGCATGTTTAGACTTAATCTGACTTGTATAATCATCCTTGTGAGTTTTTGAGCCTATAATGATTGATGCATTATACAAATCAATCTAATTTCTTTCTTGAGTGCTCTTATGATTACATGATTCTCTAGAACTTGCTTTAAACCGTTTGAGACTATATTGATACATGTGACAACATGAATATGATAGAGGCATTATGATTATAACCATAGCCAAACAGCCATCCATTATTAATGTTCCAAGAGAACACACCCTTAGTGAACCAATTTGAGCCTACATTGAATAAGCTATCTCTTTGGTAACCATAACTTGTCCCTAACCTAAATATACTTATATCTTTACCTTTGTTCCAAAGATGAATTAGCATGTTTTGAGACAAGTTGCAAAGACAAAGAAGATTTATTGAAAATTTGGGTTAGAAACAAGAAATAAGTGTGGGGGGAAAAGAAAGAAAAAAGTCAAGAGAAAAAGAAAGGGATCATTGTCAAATACATTCCCATATTAAAAAAAAAAAAAAATCTTCTCTTGAACTTCTAGTTAAAGTAAAGAAAAAGATGTTACAAAGTTGGTTAGAATGCAAAGGCTCAACATGAATATTTAGCCTATGTTATTATGTGCTTTATAAGAGTTTTGAGAAGTTTTATTTGTATGATCTTTTTATGTCTCTAAACTTTATGAACTCTTTGGAACCTTTGTGATATCTTTATCCTTTTGTTCTTCAACCACATTACAAACCCCTTGGCCCCATTACAACCTTGATTAAAGACCTCTTGATTCATGAAGTTGTATGATCTAAATAGTGGAGAATAGGTGGATAAGCAAGAATATGGTAGAACTGTTTTCATGAGATTGATTGAGTGTAAACACTTCACCACTACTTTAAAGAGTGAAAATCATGAGGGTATCCCATGTGAGTAGTTGAGATTAAGTTTGAATATGCACTATTTTGATTGAAATATGTTATGTTAATATTGGCTTAACTCAAACAATTTACATTCAAGCATGATTTTTTGTGAAATTCTTTAAGCTATTGATTAGTTTATAAGACTTGTTCAAAGATTGTCTCTAATTTGTATTGAAAGGATTAGGAGTAAATATTTTTAGTATATGTAGTTTATTTATATTTTAGATTTTCAATGTTTGTGGGTATCGTTCTAGTAAACCCTCACGAGACTAAACTCGTCCACTAGGGACACCTAGGGGTTTAAAGGCTTGTGTCACATGCTAAGTGCCACCGTTATTTCCTACGAAAATGGATTAGATTAGATTTTCTTATTTTATTTTTATTGAGTCGTTGATAGGGACTAGCAACAATCTAAGTGTGGGGGTGTGATAACTCGTATAATTATATAGTTTTTAGTTATGTTTTATTATTGTTTTGTGTCAAATACGAGTTATTATTGTTTAGTCTAATTGTGTTTATGATCTTTTATATTTTTATGTAATTTGGTGTTTTTCACAAGTTTCTTTGAGTGATTTCAGATTACTAGAATTAAGGGCAAATCCAGTTCAGTTCCAGTTCCGACACCTTTTGCCATATCAGCTATATCTCGAGTTTCACTGAAGCAATAAGGCTGAAATTTTAACCGTGCAAAGTTAAGAGGCATATCTATCTTTTTCATGTTTTACACTTCTTGAAACGGAGTCGTTTTCCCTAGCGAAATCGACCATCAAGTTGGCTGATGTGCAATGACGTCTGTGCTGACCTGTTTTCGTATTTTGCCCATATCTTCTTATCCACATCAGCAAATGAGCTGATTCAAACGGCTATGGATCAGTAACTGATAGGGGAACATTTTTCTAGAAGACCATGTGATCAGATCAGGCCTCCAAAATTGAAAAAATCGACCATCAAGTTGGCTGATCAAAATTGTCATACAATATGACGAAAATTGTTAGAAAAATGCACCCACCTATTATACCTACCTTTGAAATTTGTAAAGCTTGTCTCTTGTCATTTAGCCCTCCAAAATGTGTATAAATAGAGGGCCTTGGATGATTGTGAGGATCATATTGTACATTGGTAGGATATTAGCCATTGTAATAAAATTCTCTAAGTTTTCTTCTTCTTTCTTTTCTCTAGTTTTCTTTTTCTTTAGAAAGAGCAAGAGGTTGGATAATTAATATTCTTCTTCTTCTTCTTTCTTTCTTTTATTTTCTTCTTAGATTCTATTTAATTTTATGTTTATAATGCCTATGCTAGGCTAAACTTCTATTTGGTTAAGGGTGATTTCAAAGCCCTAGACATGTTTTGTGATTGATTTTCAGATTCTATCTATCATTAATTTTCTATCAAAGTTGCTTATGTTCTTCTACAAGAATTGTTCATGATGTTGTCTAGATTTATTTAGGTGTACAACTAGATAGATCTTGATAATTATCTATTGCTAGTTTAGGAGTCTTGATCCGTGTAATTGTCTTGATTTCCTATTCATAAGTGGCAATTTGTGATTAATGATTATGGTCAAGTTTTCAATAATTGCAAAGTGGAACATAACCTAAGTTGAACAATCCGAGCTTATGTGTTTGTTGCTTAGATCAACCTATCTTTCTCATCATAAAGCTGCCATTAAATTGAATTTAGAGAGCTTATTCTAGGTTGTTTAATGGTTAGAGATTAAATAGAGAGCTTGTTCTATTTAACGACAAACTAAGGAAAGATTGGGGTAATAGAGCTTGTTGTTATCTACGGTTGTTAACTTTGATAGTTGGTTGATATTGATAGATCTGAAATTGATTCTTAATGATGTCTAGTGGTGGAGAATGAAACCTTAACCATATTTTTCATATTTGATTCTTCTTACTTACTTGTTTTCTTATTTTTCTAGTTTGCTTATTTTTAAAAGTATATTTATTTTTATTGGCTGGTTATACCGCCTAATTTGTATATTAACTTTGTTTTATTTTTATTGGCTGGTTATACCGCCTAATTTAGTATATATATTTTTATTGGCTGGTTATACCGCCTAATTTAGTATGTATATTTTTATTGGCTGGTTATACCGCCTTGCATCTTATTCTTATTATTTACTTTAGTTTAAATCTGGCTTCAAAAAACCCCTTTTCTTTTATTGTTTTCTTTGAACGTAAGTTATAAACTAATAACTCATAGATTAAAACCCAATCCCTGAGGACTCGACCCTTGCTAATCATTATACTTACAATTGATCTTTTTAGTGCAAGGTTAAATAAGATACACTCTTTTGGGTGCATCAGGGCCCAAATCGGATAAGAAATGGGCATTCAAAATGGCACTAGAAGATCACCCTAAAGAACCCTGCAGCCAGAAAAACCCTAATCGCAAATCTGAAAAAAAGGCAAAAACTTGATTTTTGCACCTCCAGGCTTACTTGTGCGACAATGACTTATTCTCAGGGTTTTAAAGCTCTGTAAATATCATCTTTTGAGCCACAAACTAGACATCTTTTGAGGAGACTCAAGGGATCATCATTATTTTTCTTTTTCTTCTTCTTCTTCTTCATTCTTTAATTTTTCTTTTTAATTTTATGTATATATTATCCATGCTTAAGGATGATTTCAAAGCCATAGACAAGTTTTGTAATTAATTTTCAGATTTATCTATCATTAGTTTTCTATCAATGTTAATTGTGTTCTTCCATTAAAATTGTTCATGATGATGTTTTGATTTGTTTAGGATGATCAACTAGATAGATCTTGATAATTATCTATTGCTAGTTTAGGAGTCTTGATCTGTGTAATTGTCTTGATTTCCTATTCATAAGTGGCAATTTCTGATTAATGATTATGGTTAAGTTTTTTCTAATTGCAAAGTGGAACATAACCTAAGTTGAACAATCCGAGCTTATGTGTTTGTTGCTTAGATCAACCTATCTTTCTCATCATAAAGCTGCTATTAAATTGAACTTAGAGAGCTTATTCTAGGTTGTTTGATAGTTAGAGATTTAATAGAGAGCTTGTTCTATTTAACAACGAACTAAGGAAAGATTGGGGTAATAGAGCTTGTTGTTATCTACGGTTGTTAACTTTGATAGCTAATTGATGTTGATAGATCTAATTATTGAATCTCAATGATGTTTAGTGGTGGAGAATGAAATCTTAACCATATTTTTCTCATATTTGATTACTTCTTATTTACTTGCTTTCTTCTTTGATTATAAGTCTTTAGTTTAAATTGATTTTAAAAACCTCCCCTTTTATTTTGTTTTCTTTGAATTTAGGTTTTAGACTAACAATTCTTAAACTAAAACCCAATCCCTGAGGACTCGACCCTTGCAAACTACTATACTTACAATTGATTTTTTTAATGCAAGGTTAAATAAAGATATACTCATTTGGGTGCATCAAATTTTTGGCGTCGTTGCCGGGGACTGCTTTATTTAGTTTATTAGCTTATTGGTTTATTCTTATTTTCAGTTGTAATTAATTTTATTTTTCTTTTACATATAGGTTTTTGTTTTCAAATTTCAAGCAAGAAGAGATGGCAGGTGCTACATCAAAATTTCAGAACCTTCAGAACCAACTAGACAATCTCATCTCCATTGTTCAACAAGTTGCCATAAGTAAGATTCAACAATCAAGGCAGTGTGGAGTGTGCTTCATGATGGATCATCCAACCAATTGGTGCCCATACTACCAAAAAGATAATTTTGAACCAGCCTATGATGTGGGAGAATACCAAAGCCATCAAGGGTTCCAAGGACAACAATATGATGCTTTCCCAAACACTTACAATGAGGGATGATGGAATCATACTCATTATGGCTACTCGGGAATTATCAAGAAGTAGATCCTTATGCTAATTACACTAATCAATTTGTCTTCAATCAACCATGGGATCAACAAGAAGATCTTTATGAGCCACCACCTCAAAACTCAAGTAATTCTTTAGAAGAACTTGTCCATTTTCTTGTTATTAATACTCTGCAACTTCAACAGGAAACAAGGGAAACAAAGGCAAGTATCCAGAGTTTGGAAAGGCAAATGAGCCTATTGACTAGTAGTACGGTGGAATTAGTAGCACAAAGATCTCAAGCACTCCCTTCCCAATCGATGATTGATCCAAAGGAGAGTGTTAGTGCCACACAACTTGAGGATGAATCAGAAAATCCAAGGGAACCCGAGGATGAGAAAGAACTAAAGATGGATTCAACTATTGAAGATAATGAAGCTTCAATTCTGAAAGAGAGTACTTCGGCACCTGAGGTAACTTTTAAGGTTCCACTTTTTACTAATGTTTCTTCTCCATCTTTTCCTAGTAGATTTGCAAAGTTCAAGGAGGAAGAACATGAACAACACATGCCGGAAACCCTAAACAGCTTGTTTGTGGATGTCATTCAACAAATACCAAAATATGCACCATTCTTGACAAGCTATGCACCACAAAGGATGATGGAATGAAGAATGCATCCATTATTGTGCAAGGAAATTGCCCTACAAAACGCACAAATTCAGAAAGTTTCTTGTATGATCTTGAAAATCCTAAACAACGAAGAAGGGGTGTTGGTTAGGTTGGACAACTTAACTCAAGTACTAATTGGGAAGGCAGCCCAATTAATAAAGAAATTACGAACTTGCCATGCGCAGATTTGCTTTCTTTTCCTTTTCCTTTTTCTTTTATTATTTTTATTGTTTTTTTTAAGTTTATTTGTTAATCGTTTGTTTAGTATTTTAGGATTATTTATGTTGTATGAGTTTGTTTTGAGTCTTAGTTGTTCCTATTCTTATGTTATTAGTTCTTTTCTCTTACACATGATTCTATCATTTGGGTTAATAGCATTACATTGAGGATAATGTAAGAATTAAGTGTGGGGGGAAGGATTTAGGATTTCTTTTATTTTTGTCTATTATTTTTTTATCAGTCTTTAATATTATTATTATTATTATTTTTAATGTGTTTTAGTTCCTTTTTAATACAATGATGAGATATGAATTGCATAGGTCTAAACTGGTTATTAGTGAGAAGATTTTCATGAGAATTAAGATTGATACTAATTTTTATGAGCCAATGTTGATATGATATGTTGATTGAGAAAGAAGCATGTTTAGACTTGATATTGACTTGTATAATCATCCTTGTGAGTTTTTGAGCCTATATGATTGATGCATTGTACATATCAATCTAATTTCTTTCTTGAGTGCCCTTATGATTACATGATTCTCTAGAACTTGCTTTAAACCGTTTGAGACTATATTGATACATGTGATAACATGAATATGATAGAGGCATTAGGATTATAACCAGGGCCAAACAGCCATCCATTTTTTATGTTCCAAGAGAACATCCCCACTAGTGAGCCAATTTGAGCCTACATTAAATATGCTAATTTATTGGTAGCCACAACTTACACCTAGCCTAAATATACTTATATCCTTACCCTTATTCTAAAGATAGATATATATTTTGAGACATATGCAAAAAACAAGGGATATTTTTACTTGAAAATTTTGGTTGGAAACAAAAGATAAGTGTGGGGGAAGAAAAGAAAAAAAAATGTCAAGAGAAAAAGAAAGGGATCATTGTCAATTACATTCCCATATTGAAAAAAAAAATCATCTCTTAAACTTTTGGTTAAAGAAAAAGATGTTACGAAGTTGGTTAGAATGAAGCAAAGGCTCAACATGAATATTTAGCCTATATTATTATGTGCTTTATAAGAGTTTTGAGAAGTTTTATTTGCAAAATCTTATTTTGTCTCTAAATTCTATGAAGTCTTTGGAACCTTTGTAATATCTTTTATCTTTTATTCTTTAACCACATTACAACCCCTTGGCCCCATTATAACCATGATTAAAGACCTCTTGATTTATGAACTTGCATGATCTAAATAGTGGAGAATAGGTGGACAAGCAAGCATATGGTATAACTGTTTTTATGAGATTGATTGAGTGTAAACACTTTACCACTACTTTAAAGAGTGAAAATCATGAGAGTATCCTAGTGAGAAGTTGAGATTAAGTTTGAATATCATTTTGATTGAAATATGTTATGTTAATATTGGCTTAACTCAAACTATTTACATTCAAGCAAGATTTTTTGTGAATTTCTTTAAGCTATTGATTAGTTTATAAGACTTATCCAATGATTATATCTAATTTATATTGGAACGATTAGTTGTAATTATTATTATTATTATTTTTTTACTTTTTTTAGTTTTTCTTATGTCTTCAATGTTTGTGGGTAACGTCCTAGTAAACCCTCACGAGACTAAACTCGTCCAGTAGGGACACCTAGGGGTTTAAAGGCTTGTGTCACATGCTAAGTGCCACCGTGATTTCCTAAAAAAGTGGATTATATTAGATTTTCTTATTTTATTTTGCTCTAGGACTAGCAAAAAGCTAAGTGTGGGGATATTTGATAAGCTCATAAAATATACATTTTATGCCTTTCTACCTTTAGTTTTTGTTATGTTTTCGATCTTTATCTTGTTTACTTATAATATATTTTTGAATTTTAGGTACAATAAGGAGAATGAAGTCAAAATATGTCAATAATGATGGTAAAGAGCTTACAAAATCATAATCACAAGATGGAAGAAGACTTGGGAGTCAAAAATATCAATTTCTGGTTGAAAAGCAATCAGGCAGATTTGACCTCCATAGCTTGTTGTAATGAAAACATGATGTTAGATTCTTTATTTGAAGAAACTTCTACATGACTTTTGAAGCTAAATTGATTATCTTTCCAACGATATATCATGGGCCCAAATCAGATAAGAAATGGGCATTCAAAATGGCGCTAGAAGATCTCCCTAAAGAACCCTGCGGCCAGAAAAACCCTAATCGCAAATCTAGAAAAAAAAAGTAGAAAAAAAAAGGCAAAAAAGTGATTTTTGCACCTCCAGGCTTACTTGTGCGGCAATGACTTATTCTCAGGGTTTTAAATCTCTATAAATATCATCTTTTGAGCCACAAACTCGACATCTTTTTGAGGAGACTCAAGGGATCATCATTATTCTTTTTCTTCTTCTTTTTCTTCTTCTTTTTCTTCTTCTTCTTCATTCTTTTATTTTTCTTTTTAGTTTTATGTATATATTATCCATGCTTATGTTAGGCTAAACTTCTTTGGTTAAGGATGATTTCAAAGCCCTAGACAAGTTTTGTAATTAATTTTCAGATTTATCTATCATTAGTTTTCTATCAAAGTTGATTGTGTTCTTCCATTAAAATTGTTCATGATGATGTTTTGATTTATTTAGGATGATCAACTAGATAGATCTTGATATTTATCTATTGCTAGTTTAGGAGTCTTGATCCGTGTAATTGTCTTGATTTCCTATTCATAAGTGGCAATTTGTGATTAATGATTATGGTCAAGTTTTCGCTAATTGCAAAGTGGAACATAGCCTAAGTTGAACAATCCGAGCTTATGTATTTGTTGCTTAGATCAACCTATCTTTCTCATCATGATGATGTTTTGATTTGTTTAGGTGGCCAACTAGATAAATCTTGATAATTGTCTAATGCTAGTTTAGGAGTCTTGATCCGTGTAATTGTCTTGATTTCCTATTCATAAGTAGCAATTTGTGATTAATGATTATGGTCAAGTTTTCAATAATTGAAAGTGGAACATAACCTAACTTGAACAATCCGAGCTTATGTGTGTGTTGCTTAGATCAACCTATCTTTCTCATCATAAAGCTGCTATTAAATTGAACTTAAAGAGCTTATTCTAGGTTGTTTGATAGTTAAAGATTAAATAGAGAGCTTGTTCTATTTAACAACGAACTAAGGAAAGATTGGGGTAACAGAACTTGTTGTTATCTACGGTTGTTAACTTTGATAGCTAATTGATGTTGATAGATCTGATTATTGATTCTCAATGATGTCTAGTGGTGGAGAATTAAATCTTAACCATATTTTTCTCATATTTGATTACTTCTTACTTACTTGCTTTCTTCTTTGATTAGAAGTCTTTAGTTTAATTTGATTTTAAAAACCACCCCTTTTATTTTGTTTTCTTTGAATTTAGGTTTTAGACTAACAATTCTTAAACTAAAACCCAATCTCTGAGGACTCGACCCTTGCTAACTACTATACTTACAATTGATCTTTTTAATGCAAGGTTAAACAAAGATATACTCTTTTGGGTGCATCACCTCATCTTGATTCTCTTAATCAAGGTGACCAATACGCTCAAGTTGTCAAAAGTTTGGAAGATGTGACTCCCACTAGAATAACTACTATACTATCATTTTAAGAACAACATATGTCCATTAGACATCCAATGTCTAAACCTCAAGACAACAAATGTCTATTACTTATTCACTTGAGCAGTCTCATCTCTATTCTTACACAAAGAATAGAGGCAGATTGTTCGTGTGAGCGAACCAATCCTCTACCTATGTTTGACATATAATTTTTATTCGTTGTGAAAGTTATAGAATATGCACAAAATTGTATTAAACTCATAAAACACAATTCATTGAGTCAATCATAATAAGGTACAAGTATAAGACATCAAGAAGTTCATCCAAACAAATTATAATCTACGGAGACCCATTTCCCTAACATGCTTGGCAAACAAGATTGGTGGTATTGGTTTAGTTAAAGGGTCCGCCACCATCTCATCCGTAGAGATGTATTCCATTTGAACTTCTTTCCCTTCAATTGCATCTCTCATAAAGTTATACTTAATCCCTATATTCTTGGTCTTTCCATGATATTTCGGATCCTTAATATAAGCCAAAGCAGCCATGCTATCACAAACGATAGTGGTTGGCTTATCATTAGGTGCTACAACACCTAAGTGACCAAGGAAACGACTAAGCCACAAGGCTTCTTACACATCAACAAATTTGGCAACAAACCCGTGCAAGTCTGCTTCTCACTTATAAGCAGAAAAATATAACCTGATGTAGACTTGTATTCATCTCTATCACCACCCCAATCAGCATCCGTGTATCCTTGCAACCTTAGGTTACCCTTTTGGTAACACAACCAATAGTCTTTCGTACCCTTAAGGTATCAAAATATTCTTTTGACACACTTCCAATGCTGTTGACTAGGGTTAGAGGAATACCTAGCTAACATACCAACCGCTTGGCTAATGTCCGGCCTAGTACATAACATGGCATACATTAGACTTCCAATGGCATTTAGATATGGAACTCTTTTCATATCTTCCTTTTCTTCAAGACTTTGTGGACACATTGCTTCACCAATTTTGCAATTGTGAGCAATAGGAGTATTCATAGGCTTTGAGTTGTGCAAGTTGAAGCGTTCAAGAATCTTATTGATATAAGGTTCTTGAGACAATGCTAACAACATTTTTGACCTATCTCTTAGAATCTTAACTCCAAGAATGTAAGCCCCTTCTCCCATATCCTTCATATCAAAGGTGGAAAACAGCCATGTCTTAATGGTTTGCACAAAACTCAAATCATTACTAGCTAACAGTATGTCATCACCATATAATGACATAATTATAAACTTGTTCTTGGAATTGAAGACATAAACACAATGATCTTCATCCATCATTTTGAAACTAAAGTTCAAGACAGATTCATGGAACTTCAAATAACATTGTCTTGAATCTTGTTTAAGACCATATATCGATGATGCACCCAAAAGAGTGTATCTTATTTAACCTTGCATTAAAAAGATCAATTGTAAGTATAATGATTAGCAAGGGTCGAGTCCTCAGGGATTGGGATTTAGTTTATAAGTTAATAGTTTAAAATTTGAAAAGAAAAACTTGTATGTACAAGAAAATAAAACTAATTAGAACTGAAAATAAGAATAAACCAAGTAACAAATAAACTAAAGAAAGCAATCCCCGGCAACGGCGCCAAAAATTTGATGCACCCAAAAGAGTGTATCTTATTTAACCTTGCACTAAAAAGATAAATTGTAAGTATAGTAGTTAGCAAGGGTCGAGTCCTCAGGGATTGGGTTTTAGTTTATAAGTTAATAGTTTAAAACTTAAATTCAAGAACAATAAAAGAAAAGGGGTTTTTGAAGCCAGATTTAAACTAAAGTAAATAATAAGAAGAAGATGCAAGGCGGTATAACCAGCCAATAAAAATATATATACTAAATTAGGCGGTATAACCAGCCAATAAAAATATATATACTAAATTAGGCGGTATAACTAGCCAATAAAAGTAAAACAAAGTTAATATACAAATTAGGCGGTATAACCAGCCAATAAAAATAAATATACTTTTAAAAATAAGCAAACTAGAAAAGTAAGAAAACAAGTAAGTAAGAAGAATCAAATATGAAAAATATGGTTAAGGTTTCATTCTCCACCACTAGACATCATTAAGAATCAATTTCAGATCTATCAATATCAACCAACTATCAAAGTTAACAACCGTAGATAACAACAAGCTCTGTTATCCCAATCTTTCCTTAGTTTGTCGTTAAATAGAACAAGCTCTCTATTTAATCTCTAACCATTAAACAACCTAGAATAAGCTCTCTAAATTCAATTTAATGGCAGCTTTATGATGAGAAAGATAGGTTGATCTAAGCAACAAACACATAAGCTCGGATTGTTCAACTTAGGTTATGTTCCACTTTGCAATTATTGAAAACTTGACCATAATCATTAATCACAAATTGCCACTTATGAATAGGAAATCAAGACAATTACACGGATCAAGACTCCTAGACTAGCAATAGATAATTATCAAGATCTATCTAGTTGTACACCTAAATAAATCAAGACAACATCATGAACAATTCTTGTAGAAGAACATAAGCAACTTTGATAGAAAATTAATGATAGATAGAATCTGAAAATCAATCACAAAACATGTCTAGGGCTTTGAAATCACCCTTAACCAAATAGAAGTTTAGCCTAGCATAGGCATTGTAAACATAAACATAAAATTAAAGAGAATCTAAGAGGGAAATAAAAGAAAGAAAGAAGAAGAAGAAAATAAAGAAAAAGAAAACTAGAGAAAAGAAAGAAGAAGAAAACTTAGAGAATTTTATTACAATGGCTAATATCCTACCAATGTACAATATGATCCTCTACAATCATCCAAGGCCCTCTATTTATACACATTTTGGAGGGCTAAATGACAAGAGACAAGCTTTACAAATTTCAAAGGTAGGTATAATAGGTGGGTGAATTTTTCTAACAATTTTCGTCATATTGTATGACAATTTTGATCAGCCAACTTGATGGTGGATTTCGTCAATATTAGAGGCCTGATCTGATCATATGGTCTTCTAGAAAAAGGTTCCCCTATCAGTTACGGATCCATAGCCGTTGGAATCAGCTCATTTGCTGATGTGGATAAGCAGATATGGGCAAAATACGAAAACAGGTCAGCACAGACATCATTGCACATCAGCCAACTTGATGGTCGATTTCGCTAGGGAAAACGACTCCGTTTCAAGAAGTGTAAAACATGAAAAAGATAGATATGCCTCTTAGCTTTGCACGGCAACAAATTTCAGCCTTATTGCTTCAGTGAAACTCCAGATATAGCTGATATGGCAAAAGGTATCGGAACTGGAACTGAACTGGATTTGCCCTTAATTCTAGTAATCTGAAATCACTCAAAGAAACTTGTGAAAAACACCAAATTACATAAAAATATAAAAGATCATAAATACAATTAGACTAAACAATAATAACTCGTATTTGACACAAAACAATAATAAAACATAACTAAAAACTATATAATTATACGAGTTATCAGGTATTTGATAAGCTCATAAAATATACATTTTATGCCTTTCTACCTTTAGTTTTTGTTATGTTTTTGATCTTTATCTTGTTTACTTATATTATGTTTTTGAATTTTAGGTACAATAAGGAGAATGAAGTTAAAAGATGTCAATAATGATGGTAAATAGCTTACAAAATCATAATCACAAGATGGAAGAAGACTTGGGAGTCAAAAATATCAATTTCTGGTTGAAAAGCAATCAGGCAGATTTGACCTCTGGAGCTTGTTGTAAGGAAAACATGATGTTAGATTCTCTATTTGAAGAAACTTCATTCTTTACTTTTTAAGTTGACTTGATTATCTTTCCAACGATATATTATGAACCCAAATCGGATAAGAAATGGGCACCCAAATTGGCGCTAGAATATCTCCCTAAAGAACCCTGCGGCCAGAAAAACCCTAACCGCAAATCTGATAAAAAAGGCAAAAACGTGATTTTTCTGCCTCCAGGCTTACTTGTGCGGCAAGGACTTATTCTCAGGGTTTTAAAGCTTTATAAATACCAACTTTTGAGCCACAAACTAGACATCTTTGTAGGAGACTCAAGGATTATCATTATTATTCTTCTTCTTCTTCTTCTCCATTATTTTATTTTCTTTTTAGTTTTGTGTACATATTATCCATGCTTATGTTAGGCTAAACTTATTTGGTTAAGGGTGATTTCAAAGCCCTAAACATATTATGTAATTAATTTTCAGAATCTATCTATCATTGTTTTCTATCAAAGTTGCTTATGTTCTTCCATTAAAATTGTTCATGATGATGTTTTGATTTGTTTAGGTGGCCAACTAGATAAATCTTGATAATTGTCTAATGCTAGTTTAGGAGTCTTGATCCGTGTAATTGTCTTGATTTCCTATTCATAAGTATCAATTTGTGATTAATGATTATGGTCAAGTTTTCAATAATTGCAAAGTGGAACATAACCTAAGTTGAACAATCCGAGCTTATGTGTTTGTTGCTTAGATCAACCTATCTTTCTCATCATAAAGCTGCTATTAAATTGAATTTAGAGAGCTTATTCTAGGTTGTTTGATAGTTAGAGATTAAATAGAGAGCTTGTTCTATTTAACGACGAACTGAGGAAAGATTGAGGTAACAGAGCTTGTTGTTATCTACGGTTGTTAACTTTGATAGCTAATTAATGTTGATAGATATGAAATTTGATTCTTAATGATGTCTAGTGGTGGAGAATGAAACCTTAACCATATTTTTCATATTTGATTCTTCTTAATTACTTGTTTTCTCATTCTTATTGTTAACTTTAGTTTAAATCTGATTTCAAAATCCCCTTTACTTTTGTTTACTTGTTTTTAAGTTTTAAACTATTAACTTATAAACTAAAACCCAATCCCTGAGGACTCGACCCTTGCTAATCACTATGCTTTACAATTGATTCTTTTTAAGTGCAAGGTTAAATAAGATACACTCCTTTGGGTGCATCAGGCCCCATTACAACCTTGATTAAAGACCTCTTGATTTATGAAGTTGCATGATCTAAATAGTGGATAATAGGTGGACAAGCAAGCATATGGTAGAATTGTTTTCATGAGATTGATTGAGTGTAAACACTTTACCACTACTTTAAAGAGTGAAAATCATGAGAGTATCCTAGTGAGAAGTTGAGATTAAGTTTGAATATGCACTATTTTGATTGAAATATGTTATGCTAATATTGGCTTAACTCAAACTATTTACATTCAAGCAAGATTTTTTGTGAATTTCTTTAAGCTATTGATTAGTTTATAAGACTTGTCCAATGATTATCTCTAATTTATATTGCAAGGATTAGTTGTAATTATTATTATTATTATTATTTATTTTTTTTAGTTTTTCTTATGTCTTCATGTTTGTGGGTATCGTCCTAGTAAACCCTCACGAGACTAAACTCGTCCACTAGGGAAACCTAGGGGTTTAAAGGCTTGTGTCACATGCTAAGTGCCACCGTGATTTCCTACGAAAGTGGATTAGATTAGATTTTCTTATTTTATTTTTATTTTCTTTTGCTCGAGGACTAGCAAAAATCTAAGTGTGGGGGTATTTGATAAGCTCATAAAATATACATTTTATGCCTTTCTACCTTTAGTTTTTGTTATGTTTTCGATCTTTATCTTGTTTACTTATAATATGTTTTTGAATTTTAAGTACAATAAGGAGAATGAAGTCAAAATATTTCAATAATGATGGTAAAGAGCTTACAATATCATAATCACAAGATGGAAGAATACTTGGGAGTCAAAAATATCAATTTATGGTTGAAAAGCAATCAGGCAGATTTGACCGCCGGAGCTTGTTGCAAGGAAAACATGATGTTAGAGTCTTTATTTGAAGAAACTTCCTCTTGACTTTTGAATTTGACTTGATTATCTTTCCAACGATATATTATGGGCCCAAATCGGATAAGAAATGGGCATTCAAATTGGCACTAGAAGATCTCCCTAAAGAACCCTACAGCCAGAAAAACCCTAACCGCAAATCTGAAAAAAGGCAAAAACGTGATTTGTCTGCCTCCAGGCTTACTTGTGCGGCAAGGACTTATTCTCAGGGTTTTAAAGCTCTATAAATACCATCTTTTGAGCCACAAACTAGACATCTTTTGAGGAGACTCAAGGGATCATCATTATTCTTCTTCTTCTTCTTCTTCTCCATTCTTTTATTCTTTTATTTTTATGTATATATTATCTATGTCTATGCTAGGTTAAACTTATATTTGGTTATGGGTGATTTCAAAGCCCTAGACATGTTTTGTTATTGATTTTCAGAATCTATCTATCATTGTTTTCTATCAAAGTTGCTTATGTTCTTCCATTAAAATTGTTTATGATGATGTTTTGATTTGTTTAGGTGGCCAACTAGATAAATCTTGATAATTGTCTAATGCTAGTTTAGGAGTCTTGATCCGTGTAATTGTCTTGATTTCCTATTCATAAGTAGCAATTTGTGATTAATGATTATGGTCAAGTTTTCAATAATTGCAAAGTGGAACATAACCTAAGTTGAACAATCCGAGCTTATGTGTTTGTTGCTTAGATCAACCTATCTTTCTCATCATAAAGCTGCTATTAAATTGAACTTAGAGAGCTTATTCTAGGTTGTTTGATAGTTAGAGATTAAATAGAGAGCTTGTTCTATTTAACGATGAACTAAGGAAAGATTGGAGTAACAGAGCTTGTTGTTATCTACGGTTGTTAAATTTGATAGCTAATTAATGTTGGTAGATATAAAATTGATTCTTAATGATGTCTAGTGGTGGAGAATGAAACCTTAACCATATTTTCCATATTTGATTCTTTTTAATTACTTGTTTTCTCATTCTTATTGTTAACTTTAGTTTAAATTTGATTTCAAAATCCCCTTTACTTTTGTTTACTTGTTTTTAAGTGATAAACTATTAACTTATAAACTAAAACCCAATCTCTGAGGACTCGACCCTTGCTAATCACTATACTCTACAATTGATTTTTTTTAAGTGCAAGGTTAAATAAGATACACTCTTTTGGGTGCATCAGAAGGCAGTCTTAACATCCATTTGATATAATCCCATACTTTATTCACATGCTTATATTCCAATTCATTTTCCATTGCAACAATCCATTTATCACAATCTAGACTTTCAAGAGCTTCTTTCAAACTTTGAGGTTCATCATCCATAGATGACACCAAATGAGCCGCACTTTCATCCAAAATCCACCACTTACTTGGAGGTTTGAATTTTCTGGAAGAACGCCTAAGAACAGTAGGAGCATTATGTTCTTCTTGATCATGCACATTTGCATTAAGTTCTTCATGAGGTAACATATACTCATTAGGCTCTTCATGAGGTAACTCATCCTCATGATGCTCTTCTTGAGGTAACTCATCCTCATTTTGTTGGATCATCTCTTGATCAACGTCTTGATCATTTTGCTCACCTATTTCTTCTATAGGCTGATTTTGGTCATTGTTGCCACTATGACCAACAACTCGTGGAGGCACTAAGCTCCCACTTGGTCCAATACCCCTATCACTTTCATTAAGTGATATTAGCACATCATTTGTGCTTGTTAGTCTAGATTCATCAATTTCATATAATGGATAATTCTTTTCACCATTCCCTTTCTTATGAAACTCATTTTCTAAGAAAGTTGCATCCCTTGATTCGAATTCAACTTGTCTATCATTATATTCCAAATCCATGAACACATATCCTTTAGAATGTTAAGAACATTCAATTGGAATCCAAAATGCAATAAACAAGTAAGGGAGACTAAATTTCTCCGAATATTAGGTACATATAAGACATCAATTAAAATCAGATTGTGTGCACTCTTCAAAGGTATTACACAAATTCCTTTGCCTTCTATTTCAAGTCTTGAATTGTCGCCAACATAGACCCATTTAGTTTCAGCTGGTATCTTTCGATAATTGACAAACAAGCCACGTTCCTTATGATGTGGTCGGTGGCACCTGAATCAATAACCCACGAAGAGTCAGATTCAGCCATAAGTGTACATGACATAACATGCACAAATAAAGTAGAAGAAGAGATATGTACCTTAGGCTCTTTTGCACTCTTCGTGAATCAATAACCCATGAAGAGATATGTACCTTAGGTTACATCCCTTATGTTGAATGCCTTTTTCTTGAACCCTTTCTTCTTTCTCCCTATGGAAAAAGAAGTCTCGGCAACATATGCCTTAGATGGATTCTTGATATCCATAACTTCTGCCTCGAGAAGTAAATGTCCAGTGATTGATAACTCGTATAATTATATAGTTTTTAGTTATGTTTTATTATTGTTTTGTGTCAAATACGAGTTATTATTGTTTAGTCTAATTGTGTTTATGATCTTTTATATTTTTATGTAATTTGGTGTTTTTCACAAGTTTCTTTGAGTGATTTCAGATTACTAGAATTAAGGGCAAATCCAGTTCAGTTCCAGTTCCGACACATTTTTCCATATCAGCTATATCTGGAGTTTCACTGAAGCAATAAGGCTGAAATTTGTATCCGTGCAAAGCTAAGAGGCATATCTATCTTTTTCATGTTTTATACTTCTTGAAACGGAGTCTTTTTCCCTAGCGAAATCGACCATCAAGTTGGCTGATGTGCAATGACGTCTGTGCTGACCTGTTTTCGTATTTTGCCCATATCTACTTATCCACATCAGCAAATGAGCTGATTCCAATGGCTATGGATCCGTAACTGATACGGGAACCTTTGTCTAGAAGACCATATGATCAGATCAGGCCTCTAATATTGACGAAATCGACCATCAAGTTGGCTGATGTGCAATGACGTCTGTGCTGACATGTTTTCGTATTTTGCCCATATCTGCTTATCCACATCAGCAAATGAGCTGATTCCAACGGCTATGGATCCGTAACTGATAGCGGAACCTTTTTCTAGAAGACCATGTGATCAGATCAGGCCTCCAACATTGACGACATCGACCATCAAGTTGGCTGATCAAAATTGTCATACAATATGACGAAAATTGTTAGAAAAATTCACTCACCTATTATACCTACCTTTGAAATTTGTAAAGCTTATCTCTTGTCATTTAGCCTTCCAAAATGTGTATAAATAGAGGGCCTTGGATGATTGTAGAGGATCATATTGTACATAGGTAGGATATTAGCCATTTTAATAAAATTCTCTAAGTTTTCTTCTTCTTTCTTTTCTCTAGTTTTCTTTCTTTTCTCTAGTTTTCTTTTTCTTTAGAGAGAGCAAGAGGTTGGATAATTAATATTCTTCCTCTTCTTCTTTCTTTCTTTTATTTTCTTCTTAGATTTTCTTTAATTTTATGTTTATGTTTATAATGCCTATGCTAGGCTAAACTTCTATTTGGTTAAGGGTGATTTCAAAGCCCTAGACATGTTTTATGATTGATTTTCAGATTCTATCTATCATTAATTTTCTATCAAAGTTGCTTATGTTCTTCTACAAGAATTGTTCATGATGTTGTCTTGATTTGTTTAGGTGTACAACTAGATTGATCTTGATAATTATCTATTGCTAGTTTAGGAGTCTTGATCCGTGTAATTGTCTTGATTTCCTATTCATAAGTGGCAATTTGTGATTAATGATTATGGTCAAGTTTTCAATAATTGCAAAGTGGAACATAACCTAAGTTGAACAACCCGAGCTTATGTGTTTGTTGCTTAGATCAACCTATCTTTCTCATCATAAAGCTGCCATTAAATTGAATTTAGAGAGCTTATTCTAGGTTGTTTAATGGTTAGAGATTAAATAGAGAGCTTGTTCTATTTAACGACAAACTAAGGAAAGATTGGGATAACAGAGCTTGTTGTTATCTACGGTTGTTAACTTTGATAGTTGGTTGATATTGATAGATCTGAAATTGATTCTTAATGATGTCTAGTGGTGGAGAATGAAACCTTAACCATATTTTTCATATTTGATTCTTCTTACTTATTTGTTTTCTTACTTTTAGTTTGCTTATTTTTTTATATTTATTTTTATTGGCTGGTTATACCGCCTAATTTGTATATTAACTTTGTTTTATTTTTATTGGCTGGTTATACCGCCTAATTTAGTATATATATTTTTATTGGCTGGTTATATCGCCTAATTTAGTATATATATTTTTATTGGCTGGTTATACCGCCTTGCATCTTATTCTTATTATTTACTTTAGTTTAAATTTGGCTTCAAAAACCCCTTTTCTTTTATTGTTCTTGAATTTAAGTTTTAAACTATTAACTTATAAACTAAAACCCAATCCCTGAGGACTCGACCCTTGCTAACTACTATACTTACAATTTATTTTTTTAGTGCAAGGTTAAATAAGATACACTCTTTTGGGTGCATCAAATTTTTGGCGCCGTTGTCGGGGATTGCTTTCTTTAGTTTATTTGTTACTTGGTTTATTCTTATTTTCAGTTCTAATTAGTTTTACTTTCTTGTACATACAAGTTTTTCTTTTCAAATTAAAAAAAAAAAAAACGATGGAATTGAGCAATCTAACACTTGAAGAGTTGGTGGCATACATGAACATGGAAAATCAACAAGCCAATCTCACCTACCCAGTTCAACAATTGGCCATGGGAGGATGTCAAGGCCATCAAGTGTTCCAAGACCAACAGTATGATCATTACTCAAACACTTACCATGAGGGATGGTGGGATCATACTAATTATGGCTACTCGAAAAATTACCAAGAAGTAGATCCTTATGCCAATTACACCCATCCATCTAGCTTCAATCAATCATGGTCTCAAGAACCAGATCTTCTTCAACCACCACATATGACTCAAAACTCAGGTACTTCTTTAGAAGATCTTGTCGATTCTCTTGTTACTAATACTTTGCAATTTCAACAGGAAACAAGGGCAAGCATCCGGAGTTTGGAAAGGCAAATGATCCAATTGACTAGTAGTATGGTGGGATGGGTAGCACAAAGATCTGAAGAACTCCCAGCCCAAACGATGATTAACCCAAAGGAGAATGCTACTATTGTGACCTTGAAGAATGAGGAACAAGATGAGGATGAGACAAAATTAGAGATGAATTCTATTCTTGAGGATAATGAAGCCAATGATCCAAATAAGAGTATTTCAGCACCTGAGGTAACGTTTGAGATTCCAATTTTTACTAATGTTTCTTCTCCACCTTTTCCTAGTAGATTCGCAAAGTTCAAGGAGGATGAACATGAACAAGACACGCTGGAAACCTTAAACAGTTTGTTTGTGGATGTCATTCAACAAGTACCAAAAGATGCATCATTCCTCGATGAGATATGCACCACCAAGGATGATAGAATAATACTTGTAATAGAGAATACATCCACTGTTGTGCAAAGAAAGCTACCTCTCAAACGCATAAATTTGGAAAATTTCATGTATGAGCCTGACAAGCGTAAAAAGCCAAGAAGGGGTGTTGGTTAGATTCAAAACACTAACTCAAGTGTTAATTGGGAAGGCAGCCCAATTAAAGATGAAATTGCCAACCTTCCATATTCAGATTTGCTTTCTCTTTCTTTTCCTTTTTCTTTTATTATTTTTATTGTTTTTATTTTTATTTCTTATGTTTCTTTGTTAATTGTGTTTACTGTTTTTAAGTTCATTTAGGCTGCATAAGTTTCTTTTGTTTAATAGTTCTTTTCTCTTACATATAATTCTTGCATTGGGGGATAATAGCATTACATTAATGACAATGTAAGAATTATGTGTGGGGGGAAGAATTTAGGATTTTATTTAGAGTGTTTTATTTTTGAGTATTTTTATGTTTTTTTTTTTTTTTTTTTTTTTGATCCTTGTTTTGAAAATAACTAGATGTAAATATAATTTTTATTTTTTTTAACCCCGGTTAAATGGCGGATAACGGTACTCCGTGATTATTTAAATCGGTTCCATCAGCTACCCACAAAAATGATATTGTATATAAATTTCTCTTCCAATTTCTCTTTCAATTTTTTTCATTTTTTTTTTCAGGATGGATGATATTCTCACAAGATTGCAGAAACGATTTCCTCCTTTTCCTCGAAATATTTTACTGAAGCTTTACCAAGTTCGACTTGAAAGATTAAGAATGCTTATGCACAAAGGGATTCCTGACGACATACGTTGGATAATTGAAGCCAAGGTACGTGAAGATGAATATCTTCCTGTTTTGCATTTACCAGGTACAGGTAGAAGCACTTTTGCAAAGAAGCGACGAGCAAAGCGCATGAGTTCAAATTGCCACAAATGTGCACGATGGACGTGTAATGGTAAATGTCGTTCTATTGGGATTCCGTCCTCTAATCGAGATGATAAAATTGAATTCATTAAGGATGGACTGAGTAAGGAGAATTTGGGTAATAACCAACTTTCTCTTGAGACGCATCCTAGTGGAGACGTACAAAGAGAAATTCTTGATTTATGGCCGCAATTCCAAAGGGAATGGCAACATCTTGGGAATCTGATGTTAAAAGACCCTGTTTGCCAGCTTGTAAGAAAACTGGATGGGAAGCATATCCTCGACTCATAGAAGGCGTTTAAGCCGTTTCTGGACGTAAAACCAGAGGAAGATGTGAGCCACAATCACAACTACAATAAATGACTTCTCAGCTTTTGGTTTGATTTGCAATAACTTTATTTTGGTTTAATTTAAGTGTAGTTCGATTTGTGTAATTATTCTCGTTTTTTTTTTATTTGTCTTTTACGGTTGATTTTTTCTTCTCTTTTTGATTTTCTTCCTGAAATCACGCAAAAATCTTTTGTTAGGTTAACATTTTCTTCTGACAGGTCAGATACACTTTCGGCGACATTATTACTCTTGTCTGATTCACTACTCAGTCCTCTATATATTACACCATGTACTCATTCTCTTTCAGGCACTCGAAGAAAAAAAAAATGGAAAGTACTTCATCCCAGCACATTAAAAAAATTTGTGTCTTTGGAGGTGCTTATCCAGGGAAAAATAACATATTCGCTGATGAAGCCATAAGAGTTGGAGTAATACTTGCCCAACAAAAGATCCAATTGATTTATGGAGGCGGTAGTACGGGTTTAATGGGAGCAGTCGCTACAGCAGCACACGCCGGAGGAAGTCCAGTTCTAGGAGTCGTGCCAAAACTATTCACAGATTTTTGTGGACCTACCTTGGGTAAGGAAATACAGGTCTGGAGTATCCCTGAACGGATGACAATCATGTACCATTCTGCCGATGCATTCATTGCTTTACCAGGAGGTCTGGGTACATTGGAAGAAATAGCTTGCGTGGCTTCTTGGTCATCTTTGGTCACAAATAAGAAACCCATTGGTTTGCTTAATATTAATGGTTATTTTAGTAATTTGCTTTCATATTTAGATAATGCTGTGGAAAATGGATTCATGTTTTCAGAGGCAAGGAGAACCATAATTTCTGCTACAACCATTCAAGATTTACTCAAAAAGCTCCAAGCTTATGAGTGTTTATCTGCTACGGTTGTTTCGCAAACGCTCGGAAAAAGAAAACGAGATGTGGACGAGCAAGGAGTGGATTGCACTTTGTCTTTGTGACATTATCTAACATTTTGCTTGTTGTGTCTCAGTTATAATAAGTGGTTAGCAACCTCTGCAGGTAATATCTCCTAAATTCTACCTTTAAAATTTGACATTGGGGACAATGTCATATTTTAGTAGGGGATAAGGGACATATTTTGCTAATTAAAAAAAAAAAAATTGTTGTGTTTTAAGCCATTTAGAAGTATTCATTTTGAACAAGGTCTGAGTAAGGGAGACTTGAGACATACCTTGTCAGTTTGATTTCTTCTTTTCAAAAAAAAAAAAAAAAGAGTTTGTTGTGTTTTAAGCAATTTAGAAGTATTCATTCTGAACAAGGTCTGAGTAAGGGAGACTTGAGACATACCTTGTCAGTTTGATTTTAATCTTTTTACGTTTACTTGTTAATTTTTGTTTAGTATTTTAGGATTATTTAGGTTGCATGAGTTTGTTTTGTTTTGAGTCTAGTTATTCCTATTCTTATGTTATTAGTTCTTTTCTCTTACACATGATTCTTTCATTTGGGTTAATAGACTTACATTGAGGACAATGTAAGAATTAAGTGTGGGGGGAATGATTTAGGATTTCTTTTATTTTGTCTACTATTTTTTTTTTATGAGTCTTTATTATTATTATTATTTTTTTTTTGAGTTTTAGTTCCTTTTTAATACAATGATGAGATATGAATTGCATAAGTCTAAAACATATTTATTAGTGAGAAGATTTTCATGAGAATTGAGCTTGATGTCAACCTTTTTATGAGCCAATGTTAATATGATATGTTGATTGAGAAAGAAGCATGTTTAGACTTAATCTGACTTGTATAATCATTCTTGTGAGTTTTTGAGCCTAAAATGATTGATGCATTATACAAATCAATCTAATTTCTTTCTTGAGTGCTCTTATGATTACATGATTCTCTAGAACTTGCTTTAAACCGTTTGAGACTATATTGATGCATGTGACAACATGAATATGATAGAGGCATTAGGATTTTTAGCCAGGGCCAAACAACCATCCCTTATTGATGTTCCAAGAGAACACACCCTTAGTGAACCAATTTGAGCCTACATTGAATAAGCTATCTCTTTGGTAACCATAACTTGTCCCTAACCTAAATATACTTATATCTTTACCTTTGTTCCAAAGATGAATTAGCATGATTTGAGACAAGTTGCAAAGACAAGGGATATTTTTTGGTTAGAAACAAGAAATAAGTGTGGGGGGAAAAGAAAAGAAAAGTCAAGAGAAAAAGAAATGGAATACTGGCAAATACATTCCTATATAAAAAAAAAATGAATCATCTCTTGAATTTGTGGAAAAAGAAAAAGATGTTACAAAGTTGTTTAGAATGAAGAAAAGGCCCAACATGAATATCCGGCCTAGGTGACTATGTACTTGTAAAGAGTTTTGAGAAGTTTCTTTGTATAATCTTTTTATGTCTCTAAACTTTATGAACTCTTTGGAACCTTTGTGATATCTTTATCCTTTTGTTCTTCAACCACATTACAAACCCCTTGGCCCCATTACAACCTTGATTAAAGACCTCTTGATTTATGAAGTTGCATGATCTTTTAGTGGAGAATAGGTGGACAAGCAAGCATATGGTAGAAGTGTTTTCATGAGATTGATTGAGTGTAAACACTTTACCACTACTTTAAAGAGTGAAAATCAAGAGAGTATCCCATGTGAGAAGTTGAGATTAAATTTGAACATGCACTATTTTGATTGAGATATGTTATGCTAATATTGGCTTAACTCAAACAATTTACATTCAAGCAAGATTTTTTGTGAAATTTTTTAAGCTATTGATTAGTTTATAAGACTTGTTCAAATATTGTCTCTAATTTGTATTGAAAGGATTAGGAGTAAATATTTTTAGTATATGTAGTTTATTTATATGTAGTTTATTTATATTTTAATTTTTCAATGTTTGTGGGTATCGTTCTAGTAAACCCTCACGAGACTAAACTCGTCCACTAGGGACACCTAGGGGTTTAAAGGCTTGTGTCACATGCTAAGTGCCACCGTGATTTCCTACGAAAGTGGATTAGATTAGATTTTCTTATTTTATTTTTATTGAGTCGTTGCTAGGGACTAGCAACAATCTAAGTGTGGGGGTGTGATAACTCGTATAATTATATAGTTTTTAGTTATGTTTTATTATTGTTTTGTGTCAAATACGAGTTATTATTGTTTAGTCTAATTGTGTTTATGATCTTTTATATTTTTATGTAATTTGGTGTTTTTCACAAGTTTCTTTGAGTGATTTCAGATTACTAGAATTAAGGGCAAATCCAGTTCAGTTCCAGTTCCGACACATTTTGCCATATCAGCTATATCTGGAGTTTCACTGAAGCAATAAGGCTGAAATTTGTATCCGTGCAAAGCTAAGAGGCATATCTATCTTTTTCATGTTTTATACTTCTTGAAACGGAGTCTTTTTCCCTAGCGAAATCGACCATCAAGTTGGCTGATGTGCAATGACGTCTGTGCTGACCTGTTTTTGTATTTTGCCCATATCTACTTATCCACATCAGCAAATGAGCTGATTCCAATGGCTATGGATCCGTAACTGATACGGGAACCTTTGTCTAGAAGACCATATGATCAGATCAGGCCTCTAATATTGACGAAATCGACCATCAAGTTGGCTGATGTGCAATGACGTCTGTGCTGACATGTTTTCGTATTTTGCCCATATCTTCTTATCCACATCAGCAAATGAGCTGATTCCAACGGCTATGGATCCGTAACTGATAGGGGAACCTTTTTCTAGAAGACCATGTGATCAGATCAGGCCTCCAACATTGACGACATCGACCATCAAGTTGGCTGATCAAAATTGTCATACAATATGACGAAAATTGTTAGAAAAATTCACCCACCTATTATACCTACCTTTGAAATTTGTAAAGCTTATCTCTTGTCATTTAGCCTTCCAAAATGTGTATAAATAGAGGGCCTTGGATGATTGTAGAGGATCATATTGTACATAGGTAGGATATTAGCCATTTTAATAAAATTCTCTAAGTTTTCTTCTTCTTTCTTTTCTCTAGTTTTCTTTCTTTTCTCTAGTTTTCTTTTTCTTTAGAGAGAGCAAGAGGTTGGATAATTAATATTCTTCCTCTTCTTCTTTCTTTCTTTTATTTTCTTCTTAGATTTTCTTTAATTTTATGTTTATGTTTATAATGCCTATGCTAGGCTAAACTTCTATTTGGTTAAGGGTGATTTCAAAGCCCTAGACATGTTTTATGATTGATTTTCAGATTCTATCTATCATTAATTTTCTATCAAAGTTGCTTATGTTCTTCTACAAGAATTGTTCATGATGTTGTCTTGATTTGTTTAGGTGTACAACTAGATAGATCTTGATAATTATCTATTGCTAGTTTAGGAGTCTTGATCCGTGTAATTGTCTTGATTTCCTATTCATAAGTGGCAATTTGTGATTAATGATTATGGTCAAGTTTTCAATAATTGCAAAGTGGAACATAACCTAAGTTGAACAACCCGAGCTTATGTGTTTGTTGCTTAGATCAACCTATCTTTCTCATCATAAAGCTGCCATTAAATTGAATTTAGAGAGCTTATTCTAGGTTGTTTAATGGTTAGAGATTAAATAGAGAGCTTGTTCTATTTAACGACAAACTAAGGAAAGATTGGGATAACAAAGCTTGTTGTTATCTACGGTTGTTAACTTTGATAGTTGGTTGATATTGATAGATCTGAAATTGATTCTTAATGATGTCTAGTGGTGGAGAATGAAACCTTAACCATATTTTTCATATTTGATTCTTCTTACTTATTTGTTTTCTTACTTTTAGTTTGCTTATTTTTTTATATTTATTTTTATTGGCTGGTTATACCGCCTAATTTGTATATTAACTTTGTTTTATTTTTATTGGCTGGTTATACCGCCTAATTTAGTATATATATTTTTATTGGCTGGTTATACCGCCTAATTTAGTATATATATTTTTATTGGCTGGTTATACCGCCTTGCATCTTATTCTTATTATTTACTTTAGTTTAAATTTGGCTTCAAAAACCCCTTTTCTTTTATTGTTCTTGAATTTAAGTTTTAAACTATTAACTTATAAACTAAAACCCAATCCCTGAGGACTCGACCCTTGCTAACTACTATACTTACAATTTATTTTTTTAGTGCAAGGTTAAATAAGATACACTCTTTTGGGTGCATCAGTGATATCATCAAAGGTCTTAATTTCAACATTGTGGCGTAAATTGACCTTCATCAATTGCCACTCATCATCAGGTAGGGATCTTAATAGGGATTGCACTTGTTGCTCATCCATGAGAGTATGACCAGCTGATTTCAAACAAGAGATCATGCGAGACATTTCTCGCAAGTGTCTACTAATGTTATAATCAACCTTCTTAGTACAATTCTCAAATTTGAGAATTAAAGCCCTTTGTTTCTCCAAGTAAACAGTACCAAATTATACTTTGCCTTGTCCCACATGGCCTTGGTACTTTCAAGCATGGCAAAGTCCAACATAAGATCATCGGTCATTTACTCAACAATGTAATCCGATTCGTGGTGTCTTTCTTTCTAAAGGCATCATACTCCTCTCTTACCTCTTGTGTAGATTCTGAAGTTGGTTCAGCAACCTCTCTTGATATTATATCTAAGGTTTTGTCCCAACAGAAACACAATCGTCACATGGAAGGACATGGGCTTAAGTACAGCGGCGATTGGCTTTAGTGCTAGTGGGAGATTGTTGGTGTAAGCCGTACAAGCCAATCTAATTAGGCTTGTGAAACACTATTTATATATTCATGTATGCACATTAAAGTTTATTAATTATAATTGTGTTATTTCTTGATGCACCCAAAAGAGTGTATCTTATTTAACCTTGCACTTAAAAAAAAGAATCAATTGTAGAGTATAGTGATTAGCAAGGGTCGAGTTCTCAGGGATTGAGTTTTAGTTTATAAGTTAATAGTTTAAAACTTAAAAACAAGTAAACAAAAGTAAAGGGGATTTTGAAATCAGATTTAAACTAAAGTTAACAATAAGAATGAGAAAACAAGTAATTAAGAAGAATCAAATATGAAAAATATGGTTAAGGTTTCATTCTCCCCCACTAGACATCATTAAGAATAAATTTCATATCTATCAACATTAATTAGCTATCAAAGTTAACAACCGTAGATAACAACAAGCTCTGTTACCCCAATCTTTCCTTAGTTCGTCGTTAAATAGAACAAGCTCTCTATTTAATCTCTAACTATCAAACAACCTAGAATAAGCTCTCTAAGTTCAATTTAATAGCAGCTTTATGATGAGAAAGATAGGTTGATCTAAGCAACAAACACATAAGCTCGGATTGTTCAACTTAGGTTATGTTCCACTTTGCAATTATTGAAAACTTGACCATAATCATTAATCACAAATTGCCACTTATGAATAGGAAATCAAGACAATTACACGGATCAAGACTCCTAAACTAGCATTAGACAATTCTCAAGATTTATCTAGTTGGCCACCTAAACAAATCAAAACATCATCATGAACAATTTTTATGGAAGAACATAAGCAACTTTGATAGAAAACAATGATAGATAGATTCTGAAAATTAATTACATAACATGTCTAGGGCTTTGAAATCACCCTCAACCAAATAAAAGTTTAGCCTAGCATAGGCATTGTAAACATAAACATAAAATTAAAGAGAATCTAAGAAGAAAATAAAATAAAGAAAGAAAGAAGAAGAAGAAGAAGAAGAATATTAATTATCCAGCCTCTTGCTCTCTCAAAAACAAAGAAACAAAGAAGAAATCAAAACTTTGATGCTTGGAGTAGTGTCAATTTCGTTTGCCCCCTTGATCTCTATTTATAGGCAATAGCTAGGGCATCAAACAAGTGAATTTCAGCTCTCTCCCTTCAATAAATGCTGATTTGTGGCTAAAGTTAAGGAAAAGTGGCTGACTTTTAGGTTTTAAGGAAAGATATAAGCCTTGGCAGCCAAGTTTGAATAAAGTAGGAAAGTTTTAGTCAAAGCACTCTTTAATGAAGAGAGATTACAAACTTGCAGCCAAAGTAAGTGTAAGGAAGGAAAGTCTTGGCTGATTTAATTCTCCTACTTTGACTAGGATTAGATTTAAGGAAAGATACTTGCAATTAATGCAATTAATGCAAGTTGACAGCCACTAATAACAAGGATAAACATAAATGTCAGCTAGGGTATTAAAAAAAAGATGTGATTTGCAGCAAGAGTTTTTTCTGCCACTAGGGTTTTTAGGGAGATATTCCGATGCCGATTTGGATGACCATTTCGTATCCGATTTAGGCCCATGATCAACCGTTGGAAAGGTAATCAAGTGATCTTAAAAAGTCAAGAAGGACGTTTCTGCGAATAAAGAGTCTATCATCATGTTTTCTTAGCAACAAGCTCCGGAGGTCAAATCTGTCTTCTTGCTTTGCACCAAGAATTTGATCTTTTTGACTCCCAACTCTTTTTCCATCTTGTGATTGTGATTTTGTAAGCTCTTTAACATCCTAATTGACATGTTTTGACTTCATCTCCTCCAAAATATCTACAAAGCATAAAAACCTAGTAATATGTCAAGGTAGTAAGAATCAAAGCACCTTAAATAGGAAAATGTATGAAATTAAGCACTTATCAAATTCCCCCACACTTAATGTTTTGATAGTCCTCGAGCAAAATCAAATAGACACAAGGTAAGAAAACCGAATCTAGTTCACTTTCAATACAACTTATAGATAATCATTGAACATGTCTTACAAACTAATCAATAGCTTAAAAAGTTTCACAAAGAATCATGCTTGATAGTAAAGGGTTAGAGTTAAGTTAACATAACATATCTCAATCAAAATAGTGCATGTTCAAACTTAATCTCAACTTCTCACATGGGATACTCTCATGATTTTCACTTTTTAAAGTAGTGGTAAAGTGTTTACACTCAATCAATCTCATGAAAACAGTTCTACCATATGCTTGCTTGTCCACCTATTATCCACTATTTAGATCATGCAACTTCATAAATCAAGAGGTCTTTATTCAAGGTTGTAATGGGGCCATGGGGTAATAAATGTGGTTAAAGAATAAAAGGAAAAGGATATTACAAAGGTTCCAAAGATTTCATAGAGTTTAGAGACATAATAAGATTCATACAAAGAAAACTTCTCAAAACTCTTTATAAAGCACATAATACATAGGCCGAATATTCATGTTGGGCCATTTCTTCATTATAAACAACTTTGTAACATCTTTTTCTTTTTCCACAAGTTCAAGAGATGATTCATATATATACTTTTTTTTCTTTTTTGTTCACATAGGAATGTATTTGCCAATATTCCCTTTTTTTTTCTCTTGACTTTTCTTTTCTTTTCCCCCACACTTATTTCTTGTTTCTAACCCAAATTTTCAATAGATCTTCCTTGTCTTTGCAACATGTCTCAAAACATGCTAATTCATCTTTGGAGCAAGGGTAAAGATATAAATAAGTATATTTTGGTTAGGGACTAGTTATGGTTACCAAAGAAATAGCTTATTCAATGTAGGCTCAAATTAGTTCACTAAGGGGGATGTTCTCTTGGAACATCAATAAGGGATGGCTGTTTGGCCCTGGTTAAAAATCCTAATGCCTCTATCATATTCATGTTGTCACATGCATCAATATAGTCTCAACAAGGTTTAAAGCAAGTTCTAGAGAATCATGTAATCATAAGAGCACTCAAGAAAGAAATTAGACTGATATGTATAATGCATCAATCATATGGGCTCAAAAACTCACAAGGATTATTATACAAGTCAAATTTAAGTCTAAACATACTTCTTTCTCAATCAACATATCATATTAACATTGGATCAAAAAAAATGACATCAAGCTCAATTCTCATGAAAATCTTCTCACTAATAATCAGTTTTAGACTTATGCAATACATATCTCATCATAGTATTGAAAGTAACTAAAACACACTAAAAACAACATAAAAAGAATAAATAAATAAAAAAACACTAAAGAAAATCCTAAATTCTTCCCCCCACACATAATTTTTACATTGTCCTCAATGTAATGCTATTATCCCCCAATGCAAGAATTAAATGTAAGAGAAAAGAACTACTAAACAAAACAAAAGAAAAACAATAAAAGATAGAATGAGGGAGAGTAAGGAATATGCAAATCTGATATAATAGATGCTCTCCATCCTTTTGGGTTGCCTCCCAAGAAGCGCTTGGTTTATTATCCTCAGTCTGACTTAGACCCATGCCATTATTATTCAACATAATTTGGCTCAAAGAGTGGTTGCTCCTCCACATCTTGTATTGGAAAGTTCTCATAGTAAGGCTTCAATCGATGACCATTCACTTTGAATGCCTTATTTGTTTTTGGGCTTTGGATTTCAACTGCACCATGAGTAAATACATTAGTAATAACAAAAGGTCCAACCCAACGAGAACGTAACTTACCTGGAAATAACTTAAGGCGTGAATGGAAGAGAAGAACTTTTTGTCCAACAACAAAGTCCTTTCTTGATATCATCTTGTCATGGAATGCCTTCGTATTTTCCTTGTAAATCTTAGAATTCTCATAGGCATCATTCCTTATCTCCTCTAATTCTTTTAGGTCAAGTTTTCTTTGTTTACCTGACTCATTCATCTCCATGTTGCATTGTTTGATAGCCCAATATGATTTATGTTCCAAATCAACCGGAAGATGACAAGGCTTACCATAAACAAGTCGATAAGGAGACATACTAATGGGTGTCTTATATGTTGTCCTATAAGCCCAAAGTGCATCTGATGCACCCAAAAGAGTGTATCTTATTTAACCTTGCACTTAAAAAAAAGAAAAGAATCAATTGTAGAGTATAGTGATTAGCAAGGGTCGAGTCCTCAGGGATTGGGTTTTAGTTTATAAGTTAATAGTTTATCACTTAAAAACAAGTAAACAAAAGTAAAGGGGATTTTGAAATCAGATTTAAACTAAAGTTAACAATAAGAATGAGAAAACAAGTAATTAAGAAGAATCAAATATGAAAAATATGGTTAAGGTGTCATTCTCCACAACTAGACATCATTAAGAATCAATTTCATATCTATCAACATTAATTAGCTATCAAAGTTAACAACCGTAGATAACAACAAACTCTGTTACCCCAATCTTTCATTAGTTTCTCGTTAAATAGAACAAGCTCTCTATTTAATCTCTAACTATCAAACAACCTAGAATAAGCTCTCTAAGTTCAATTTAATAGCAGCTTTATGATGAGAAAGATAGGTTGATCTAAGCAACAAACACATAAGCTCGGATTGTTCAACTTAGGTTATGTTCCACTTTGCAATTATTGAAAACTTGACCATAATCATTAATCACAAATTGCCACTTATGAATAGGAAATTAAGACAATTACACGGATCAAGACTCCTAAACTAGCATTAGACAATTATCAAAATTTATCTAGTTGGCCACCTAAACAAATCAAAACATCATCATGAACAATTTTAATGGAAGAACATAAGCAACTTTGATAGAAAACAATGATAGATAGATTCTGAAATTAATTACATAACATGTCTAGGGCTTTGAAATCACCCTTAACCAAATAAAAATTTAGCCTAACATAGGCATAGATAATATATACATAAAACTAAAAAGAAAAATAAAAGAATGGAGAAGAAGAATAATGATCCTTGAGTCTCATCAAAAGATGTCTAGTTTGTGGCTCAAACGATGGTATTTATAGAGCTTTAAAACCCTGAGAATAAGTCTTTGCCGCACAAGTAAGCCTGGAGGTGCAAAAATCACATTTTTGCCTTTTTTTTTAGATTTGCGATTAGGATTTTTCTGGCCGCAGGATTCTTTAGGGAGATATTCTAGCGCCAATATGGGTGCCCATTTCTTATCCGATTTGGGCCCATAATATATTGTTGGAAAGATAATCAAGTAAACTTCAAAAGTCAAGAAGGAATTTTCTTCAAATAAAGAATCTAACATCACGTTTTCCTTATAACAAGCTCCGGAAGTCAAATCTGCCTAATTGCTTTTCAACCAAAATTGATATTTTTGACTCCCAAGTTTTCTTCCATCTTGTGATTATGATTTTGTAAGCTCTTTATCATCATTATTGAAATCTTTTGACTTCATTCTCCTTATTGTACCTAAAATTCAAAAACATAATATAAGTAAACAAGATAAAGATAAAAAACATAACAAAAAGTAAAGGTAGTAAGGCATAAAATGTATATTTTATGAGCTTATCAGCATCATCAAGTCGTGAACTCCAATCCTTCCTATTTGGATTAACTGTCTTTTCAAGGATGGACTTTACTTCTTGATTTGACACTTCAACTTGCCCACTAGTTTGAGGATGGTATGAGGTGGAGACCTTGTGTGTGATGTTATACCTCCTCAAAAGTGCTTCCACAGTCCTATTGCAAAAGTGAGTACCTCTATCGCTGATTATGGCCTTTGGTGTTCCAAACCTAGCAAAGATGTTAGTCTTGACAAAATCTGAAACAACTTTAGAGTCATTAGTCCTAGTGGCTTTTGCTTTCAACCACTTCGAAACTTAATCAACGGCAAGTAAAATATAAAGATTACCAAAAGAAGAAGGAAAAGGTCCCATGAAACCTCTCTTATCTTTTATCTCCAAATCAAACTTGATAACTCGTATAATTATATAGTTTTTAGTTATGTTTTATTAATGTTTTGTGTCAAATACGAGTTATTATTGTTTAGTCTAATTGTGTTTATGATCTTTTATATTTTTATGTATTTTGGTGTTTTTCACAAGTTTCTTTGAGTGATTTCAGATTACTAGAATTAAGGGCAAATCCAGTTCAATTTCAGTTCCGACACCTTTTGCCATATCCGCTATATCTCGAGTTTCACTGAAGCAATAAGGCTGAAATTTGTATCCATGCAAAGCTAAGAGGCATATCTATCTTTTTCATGTTTTACACTTCTTAAAACGGAGTCGTTTTCCCTAGCGAAATCGACCATCAAGTTGGCTGATGTGCAATGACGTCTGTGCTGACATGTTTTCGTATTATGCCCATATCTTCTTATCCACATCAGCAAATGAGCTGATTCAAACGGCTATGGTTCCGTAACTGATAGGGGAACCGTTGTCTAGAAGACCATGTGATCAGATCAGGCCTCCAATATTGAAGAAATCGACCATCAATGTGGCTGATGTGTAATGACGTCTGTGCTGACATGTTTTCGTATTTTGCCCATATCTGCTTAACCACATCAGCAAATGAGCTGATTCCAACGGCTATGGTTCCGTAACTGATAGGGGCACCTTTTTCTAGAAGACCATGTGATCAGATCAGGCCTCCAATATTGACGAAATCGACCATCAAGTTGGCTGATCAAAATCCTCATATACCTACCTTTGAAATTTGTAAAGCTTGTCTCTTGTCATTTAGCCCTCCAAAATGTGTATAAATAGAGGGCCTTGGATGATTGTAAGGGATCATATTGTACATTGGTAGGAAATTAGCCATTGTAATAAAATTCTCTAAGTTTTCTTCTTCTTTCTTTTCTCTAGTTTTCTTTTTCTTTATTTTCTTCTTCTTCTTTCTTTCTTTCATTTCCTTCTTAGATTCTCTTTAATTTTATGTTTATGTTTACAATGCCTATGCTAGGCTAAACTTCTATTTGGTTAAGGGTGATTTCAAAGCCCTAGACATGTTTTGTGATTGATTTTTAGATTCTATCTATCATTAATTCTCTATGAAAGTTGCTTATGTTCTTCTACAAGAATTGTTCATGATGTTGTCTTGATTTATTTAGGTGTACAACTAGATAGATCTTGATAATTATCTATTGCTAGTTTAGGAGTCTTGATCCGTGTAATTGTCTTGATTTCCTATTCATAAGTGGCAATTTGTGATTAATGATTATGGTCAAGTTTTCAATAATTGCAAAGTGGAACATAACCTAAGTTGAACAATCCGAGCTTATGTGTTTGTTGCTTAGATCAACCTATCTTTCTCATCATAAAGCTGCCATTAAATTGAATTTAGAGAGCTTATTCTAGGTTGTTTAATGGTTAGAGATTAAATAGAGAGCTTGTTCTATTTAACGACAAACTAAGGAAAGATTGGGATAACAGAGCTTGTTGTTATCTACGGTTGTTAATTTTGATAGTTGGTTGATATTGATAGATCTGAAATTGATTCTTAATGATGTCTAGTGGTGGAGAATGAAACCTTAACCATATTTTTCATATTTGATTCTTCTTACTTACTTGTTTTCTTAATTTTCTAGTTTGCTTATTTTTAAAAGTATATTTATTTTTATTGGCTGGTTATACCGCCTAATTTGTATATTAACTTTGTTTTATTTTTATTGGCTGGTTATACCGCCTAATTTAGTATATATATTTTTATTGGCTGGTTATACCGCCTTGCATCTTATTCTTATTATTTACTTTAGTTTAAATCTGGCTTCAAAAACCCCTTTTCTTTTATTGTTTTCTTTGAACGTAAGTTATAAACCAATAACTCATAGATTAAAACCCAATCCCTGAGGACTCGACCCTTGCTAATCATTATACTTACAATTGATCTTTTTAGTGCAAGGTTAAATAAGATACACTCTTTTGGGTGCATCAAATTTTTGGCGCCGTTGCCGGGGATTGTTTTCTTTAGTTTATTTGTTACTTGGTTTATTCTTATTTTCAGTTCTAATTAGTTCTATTTTCTTGTACATACAAGTTTTTCTTATCAAATTTTGAAAAAAAAAAAAAAAAAACGATGGAATTGAGCAATCTAACACTTGAAGAGTTGGTGGCATACATGAACATGGAAAATCAACAAGCCAATCTCACCTACCCAGTTCAACAATTGGCCATGGGAGGATGTCAAGGCCATCAAGTGTTCCAAGACCAACAGTATGATCATTACTCAAACACTTACCATGAGGGATGGTGGGATCATACTAATTATGGCTACTCAAAAAATTACCAAGAAGTAGATCCTTATGCCAATTACACTCATCCATCTAGCTTCAATCAATCATGGTCTCAAGAACCAGATCTTCTTCAACCACCACATATGACTCAAAACTCAGGTACTTCTTTAGAAGATCTTGTCGATTCTCTTGTTACTAATACTTTGCAATTTCAACAGGAAACAAGGGCAAGCATCAAGAGTTTGGAAAAGCAAATGAGCCAATTGGCTAGTAGTATGGTGGTATGGGTAGCACAAAGATCTGAAGAACTCTCTGCCCAAACAATGATTAACCCAAAGGAGAATACTACTATTGTGACCTTGAGGAATGATGAACAAGATGAGGATGAGACAGAATTAGAAATGGATTCTATTCTTGAGGATAATGAAGCCACAAATACAAATAAGAGTATTTCGGCACCTGAGGTAACATTTGAGATTCCAATTTTTACTAATGTTTCTTCTCCACCTTTTCCTAGTAGATTCGCAAAGTTCAAGGAGGATGAACATGAACAAGACACGCTGGAAACCTTAAACAGTTTGTTTGTGGATGTCATTCAACAAGTACCAAAAGATGCACCATTCCTCGATGAGATATGCACCACCAAGGATGATGGAATAATACTTGTAATGGAGAATGCATCCACTGTTGTGCAAAGAAACTTCCTCTCAAACGCATAAATTTGGGAAATTTCATGTATGAGCCTGACAAGCCTAAAAAGCCAAGAAAGGGTGTTGGTTAGATTCAAAACACTAACTCAAGTGTTAATTGGGAAGGCAACCTAATTAAAGATGAAATTACCAACCTTCCATATTCATATTTGCTTTCTCTTTCTTTTCCTTTTTCTTTTATTATTTTTATTGTTTTTATTTTATTTCTTATGTTTCTTTGTTAATTGTGTTTACTGCTTTTAAGTTCATTTAGGCTGCATAAGTTTCTTTTGTTTAATAGTTCTTTTCTCTTACATATAATTCTTGCATTGGGGGATAATAGCATTACATTAATGACAATGTAAGAGTTATGTGTGGGGGGAAGAATTTAGGATTTTATTTAGAGTGTTTTGTTTTTGAGTCTTTTTATGTTGTTTTTCTTTCTGATCCTTGTTTTGAAAATAACTAGATGTAAATATAATTTTTTTTTAACCCCGGTTAAATGGCGGATAACGGTACTCCGTGATTATTTAAATCGGTTCTATCAGCTACCCACAAAACTGATATTGTATATAAATTTCTCTTCCAATTTCTCTTTCAATTTTTTTTTCATTTTTTTTTTCAGGATGGATGATATTCTCACAAGATTGCAGAAACGATTTCCTCCTTTTCCTCAAAATATTTTACTGAAGCTTTACCAAGTTCGACTTGAAAGATTAAGAATGCTTATGCACAAAGGGATTCCTGACGACATACGTTGGATAATTGAAGCCAAGGTACGTGAAGATGAATATCTTCCTGTTTTGCATTTACCAGGTACAGGTAGAAGCACTTTTGCAAAGAAGCGACGAGCAAAGCGCATGGGTTCAAACTGCCACAAATGTGCACGATGGACGTGCAACGGTAAATGTCATTCTATTGGGATTCCGTCCTCTAATCGAGATGATAAAATTGAATTCATTAAGGATGGACTGAGTAAGGAGAATTTGGGTAATATCCAACTTTCTCTTGAGACGCATCCTAGTGGAGACGTACAAAGAGAAATTCTTGATTTATGGCCGCAATTCCAAAGGGAATGGCAACATCTTGGGAATCTGATGTTAAAAGACCCTGTTTGCCAGCTTGTAAGAAAACTGGATGGGAAGCATATCCTCGACTCATAGAAGGCGTTTAAGCCGTTTCTGGACGTAAAACCAGATGAAGATGTGAGCCACAATCACAACTACAATAAATGACTTCTCAGCTTTTGGTTTGATTTGCAATAACTTTATTTTGGTTTAATTTACATGTTGTTCGATTTGTGTAATTATTCTCGTTTTTTTTATTTGTCTTTTACGGTTGATTTTTTCTTCTCTTTTTGATTTTCTTCCTGAAATCACGCAAAAATCTTTTGTTAGGTTAACATTTTCTTCTGACAGGTCAGATACACTTTCGGCGACATTATTACTCTTGTCTGATTCACTACTCAGTCCTCTATATATTACACCATGTACTCATTCTCTTTCAGGCACTCGAAAAAAAATGGAAAGTACTTCATCCCAGCGCATTAAAAAAATTTGTGTCTTTGGAGGTGCTTATCCAGGGAAAAATAACATATTCGCTGATGAAGCCATAAGAGTTGGAGTAATACTTGCCCAACAAAAGATCCACTTGATTTATGGAGGCGGTAGTACGGGTTTAATGGGAGCAGTCGCTACAGCAGCACACGCCGGAGGAAGTCCAGTTCTAGGAATCGTGCCAAAACTATTCACAAGTTTTTGTGGACCTACCGTGGGTAAGGAAATACAAGTCTGGAGTATCCCTGAACGGATGACAATCATGTACCATTCTGCCGATGCATTCATTGCTTTACCAGGAGGTCTGGGTACATTGGAAGAAATAGCTTGCGTGGCTTCTTGGTCATCTTTGGTCACAAATAAAAAACCCATTGGTTTGCTTAATATTAATGGTTATTTTAGTAATTTGCTTTCATATTTAGATAATGCTGTGGAAAATGGATTCATGTTTTCAGAGGCAAGGAGAACCATAATTTCTGCTACAACCATTGAAGATTTACTCAAAAAGCTCCAAGCTTATGAGTGTTTATCTGCTACGGTTGTTTCGCAAACGCTCGGAAAAAGAAAAAGAGATATGGACGAGCAAGGAGTGGATTGCACTTTGTCTTTGTGACATTATCCAACATTTTGTTTGTTGTGTCTCAGTTATAATAAGTGGTTAGCAACCTCTACAGGTAATATCTCCTAAATTTTACCTTCTTAAAAAAAAAAAAAAAGTTTGTTGTGTTTTAAGCAATTTAGAAGTATTCATTCTGAACAAGGTCTGAGTAAGGGAGACTTGAGACATACCTTGTCAGTTTGATTTCTTCTTTTCAAAAAAAAAAAAAAAAAGTTTGTTGTGTTTTAAGCAATTTAGAAGTATTCATTCTGAACAAGGTCTGAGTAAGGGAGACTTGAGACATACCTTGTCAGTTTGATTTTAATCTTTTTATGTTTACTTGTTAATTTTTGTTTAGTATTTTATGATTATTTAGGTTGCATGAGTTTGTTTTGTTTTGAGTCTTAGTTGTTCCTATTCTTATGTTATTAGTTCTTTTCTCTTACACATGATTCTTTCATTTGAGTTAATAGACTTACGTTGAGGACAATGTAAGAATTAAGTGTGGGGGGAATGATTTAGGATTTCTTTTATTTTTGTCTACTATTTTTTTTTATGAGTCTTTATTATTATTTTTAGTGTGTTTTAGTTCCTTTTCAATACTATGATGAGATATGAATTGCATAAGTCTAAAACAGATTTATTAGTGAGAAAATTTTCATGAGAATTGAGCTTGATATCAATTTTTTTTTTTTGAGCCAATGTTAATATGATATGTTGATTGAGAAAGAAGCATGTTTAAACTTAATCTGACTTGTATAATCATCCTTGTGAGTTTTTGAGCCTATAATGATTGATGCATTATACAAATCAATCTAATTTCTTTCTTGAGTGCTCTTATGATTACAGGATTCTCTAGAACTTGCTTTAAACCGTTTGAGACTATATTGATACATGTGACAACATGAATATGATAGAGGCATTAGGATTTTTAGCCAGAGCCAAACAGCCATCCCTTATTGATGTTCCAAGAGAACACACCCTTAGTGAACCAATTTGAGCCTACATTGAATAAGCTATCTCTTTGGTAACCATAACTTGTCCCTAACCTAAATATACTTATATCTTTACCTTTGTTCCAAAGATGAATTAGCATGTTTTGAGACAAGTTGCAAAGACAAGGGATATTTTTAGTTAAAAATTTGGGTTAGAAACAAGAAATAAGTGTGGGGGGGAAAGAAAAGAAAAGTCAAAAAAAAAAAAAAAAAAAAGAAATGGAATACTGGCAAATACATTCAAAAAAAAATATGAATCATCTCTTGAATTTTGGGAAAAAGAAAAAGATGTTACAAAGTTGTTCAGAATGAAGAAAAGGCCCAACATAAATATCCGGCCTAGGTGACTATGTACTTGTAAAGAGTTTTGAGAAGTTTCTTTGTATGATCTTTTTATGTCTCTAAACTTTATGAACTCTTTGGAACCTTTGTGATATCTTTATCCTTTTGTTCTTCAACCACATTACAAACCCCTTGGCCCCATTACAACCTTGATTAAAGACCTCTTGATTCATGAAGTTGTATGATCTAAATAGTGGAGAATAGGTGGACAAGCAAGAATATGGTAGAACTGTTTTCATGAGATTGATTGAGTGTAAACACTTCACCACTACTTTAAAGAGTGAAAATTATGAGGGTATCCCATGTGAGAAGTTGAGATTAAATTTGAACATGCAATATTTTGATTGAGAAATGTTATGCTAATATTGGCTTAACTCAAACAATTTACATTCAAGCATGATTTTTTGTGAAATTCTTTAAGCTATTGATTAGTTTATAAGACTTGTTCAAATATTGTATCTAATTTGTATTGAAAGGATTAGGAGTAAATATTTTTAGTATATGCAGTTTATTTATATTTTAGTTTTTCAATGTTTGTGGGTATCGTTCTAGTAAACCCTCACGAGACTAAACTCGTCCACTAGGGACACCTAGGGGTTTAAAGGCATGTGTCACATGCTAAGTGCCACCGTGATTTCCTACGAAAATGGATTAGATTAGATTTTCTTATTTTATTTTTATTGAGTCGTTGCTAGGGACTAGCAACAATCTAAGTGTGGGGGTGTGATAACTCGTATAATTATATAGTTTTTAGTTATGTTTTATTAATGTTTTGTGTCAAATACGAGTTATTATTGTTTAGTCTAATTGTGTTTATGATCTTTTATATTTTTATGTATTTTGGTGTTTTTCACAAGTTTCTTTGAGTGATTTCAGATTACTAGAATTAAGGGCAAATCCAGTTCAGTTTCAGTTCCGACACCTTTTGCCATATCAGCTATATCTCGAGTTTCACTGAAGCAATAAGGCTGCAATTTGTAGCCATGCAAAGCTAAGAGGCATATCTATCTTTTTCATGTTTTACACTTCTTAAAACGGAGTCGTTTTCCCTAGCGAAATCGACCATCAAGTTGGCTGATGTGCAATGACGTCTGTGCAGACATGTTTTCGTATTATGCCCATATCTTCTTATCCACATCAGCAAATGAGATGATTTCAACGGCTATGGTTCCGTAACTGATAGGGGAACCTTTGTCTAGAAGACCATTTGATCATATCAGGCCTCCAATATTGAAGAAATCGACCATCAATGTGGCTGATGTGTAATGACGTCTGTGCTGACATGTTTTCGTATTTTGCCCATATCTGCTTAACCACATCAGTAAATGAGCTGATTCCAACGGCTATGGTTCCGTAACTGATAGGGGAACCTTTTTCTAGAAGACCATGTGATCAGATCAGGCCTCCAATATTGACTAAATCGACCATCAAGTTGGCTGATCAAAATCGTCATATACCTACCTTTGAAATTTGTAAAGCTTGTCTCTTGTCATTTAGCCCTCCAAAATGTGTATAAATAGAGGGCCTTGGATGATTGTAAGGGATCATATTGTACATTGGTAGGAAATTAGCCATTGTAATAAAATTCTCTAAGTTTTCTTCTTCTTTCTTTTCTCTAGTTTTCTTTTTCTTTATTTTCTTCTTCTTCTTTCTTTCTTTTATTTCCTTCTTAGATTCTCTTTAATTTTATGTTTATGTTTACAATGCCTATGCTAGGCTAAACTTCTATTTGGTTAAGGGTGATTTCAAAGCCCTAGACATGTTTTGTGATTGATTTTTAGATTCTATCTATCATTAATTCTCTATGAAAGTTGCTTATGTTCTTCTACAAGAATTGTTCATGATGTTGTCTTGATTTATTTAGGTGTACAACTAGATAGATCTTGATAATTATCTATTGCTAGTTTAGGAGTCTTGATCCGTGTAATTGTCTTGATTTCCTATTCATAAGTGGCAATTTGTGATTAATGATTATGGTCAAGTTTTCAATAATTGCAAAGTGGAACATAACCTAAGTTGAACAATCCGAGCTTATGTGTTTGTTGCTTAGATCAACCTATCTTTCTCATCATAAAGCTGCCATTAAATTGAATTTAGAGAGCTTATTCTAGGTTGTTTAATGGTTAGAGATTAAATAGAGAGCTTGTTCTATTTAACGACAAACTAAGGAAAGATTGGGATAACAGAGCTTGTTGTTATCTACGGTTGTTAATTTTGATAGTTGGTTGATATTGATAGATCTGAAATTGATTCTTAATGATGTCTAGTGGTGGAGAATGAAACCTTAACCATATTTTTCATATTTGATTCTTCTTACTTACTTGTTTTCTTAATTTTCTAGTTTGCTTATTTTTAAAAGTATATTTATTTTTATTGGCTGGTTATACCGCCTAATTTGTATATTAACTTTGTTTTATTTTTATTGGCTGGTTATACCGCCTAATTTAGTATATATATTTTTATTGGCTGGTTATACCGCCTTGCATCTTATTCTTATTATTTACTTTAGTTTAAATCTGGCTTCAAAAACCCCTTTTCTTTTATTGTTTTCTTTGAACGTAAGTTATAAACCAATAACTCATAGATTAAAACCCAATCCCTGAGGACTCGACCCTTGCTAATCATTATACTTACAATTGATCTTTTTAGTGCAAGGTTAAATAAGATACACTCTTTTGGGTGCATCAAAACTCTTGTAAGAGAAGTATCCATCTAATCAACCTTGGTTTTGCCTCCTTCTTAGTGAGTAAGTACCTAAGGGCTGCATGGTCAGAAAATGCAATTACTTTAGTACCAATTAAATAAGATCGAAATTTTTCTAAAGCAAATACAATAGCCAAAAGTTCTTTTTCAGTAGTGGAATAGTTTAATTGAGCATCATTAAGAGTTCGGGAGGCATAATAAATAGCAGGTTTTTTTATTTAAATATAGCAAAAAAAAATCCCAAAATACCGATGCTTTTAGATTATTTCCCAAAATACGCTGGTTTTAACACTAGTTGGGAAATCGCCACCCCCCATGGCGATTTCCCAACATCAAAAAATTGATTTTCGCTAAAAATACCAAGGGAAATCGCCATGGGGGGTGGCGATTTCCCTTGGTGTTTTTTTCAAATTTTCTTAAAAATACCAAGGGAAATCGCCACCCCATGGCGATTTCCCTTGGTATTTTTAAACAAATTTGTAAAAAAGATGAAGGGAAATCGCTATGGGGGGTGGCGATTTCCCTTCATGTAATTTTTTTTAATTAATAAACCAATTCTAATTTTTTTTTTAATTTGTAAATTTTATTTTTTAAATTTAAAAATTATAAATTAAATTAAATTTCTTATTAAATTTAAATATGGAAAATTTTGTTTATTATAAAAATTAAAAAAACAAAATAATATTTCTTCTTAAATTTGTATATCAAAAATTTTATTTTTAAGTTTTGTTTTAATTTTAAAAATTTGTAAGTTTTGTTTTATAATTTTAAAAATTATAAATTAAATTAAAATAATTTTTTTATACTTTTTAAAAAAAAGAAATTTCGTAAGGTAAATTTTATTATTTAAAATTTAAGAACAAAATTTTTTAAATATTGTTAATTGATTTGTATTAGATAAAAACAAAAAACAAAAAACAAGCAAAAAACTTGCATTACATTTTCATAAGCAAACAAGTGAAATTCTGGAAAGCAGAAAAAAAAATTTCAGCTATATTTCAGTCCATCAAATGCTGCAGAAAATATTGGAACTTGATTCTTTTTGCAATGGATAAGACTGATGATATAGGTTTTTAGACAGGTTTCAGCTATATTTCCAGTCCATCAAATGCTGCAGAAAATATTGGAACTTGATTCTTTCTGCAATGGATAAGACTGATGATATAGGTTTTTAGACAGGTTTCAGCTATATTTCCAGTCCATCAAATGCTGCAGAAAATATTGGAACTTGATTCTTTCTGCAATGGATAAGACTGATGATATAGGTTTTTAGACAGGTTTCAGCTATATTTCCAGTCCATCAAATGCTGCAGAAAATATTGGAACTTGATTCTTTCTGCAATGGATAAGATGATGATATAGGTTTTTAGACAGGTTTCAGCTATATTTCCAGTCCATCAAATGCTACAGAAAATATTGGAACTTGATTCTTTCTGCAATGGATAAGACTGATGATATAGGTTTTTAGACAGGTTTTAGCTATATTTCCAATCCATCAAATGCTGCAGAAAATATTGGAACTTGATTCTTTCTGCAATGGATAAGACTGATGATATAGGTTTTTAGACAGGTTTCAGCTATTTTCCAGTCCATCAAATGCTGCAGAAAATATTGGAACTTGATTCTTTCTACAATGGATGAGACAAATGATGGGATTTATCAATCACATTTTGCATTGAATAAGTTATAACTTTTTCAGTCAAATAGTCCTAGGCAGAATATCAGAATCAGATTCCATCCTATACAAAGGATGGGATTTGTCATCTGGTACAACATAATGAACCATTATAAATTCATTATACTTATGAAGGTTTACAATACCCCCTACAACAGTTTTTCAATCAGATTTTTCCTGAGTGCTAAAACCTCCTCATTCTCATTCTCATCCTTCTATATTTCTTCTTTCTTTTCCGGAGTGAAAATACCTACATTCTCATCTTTCTTAGTTTCATTACTACACAACATGAGCAATAGAGTGATCGCATTGGTCTACTATAATGGCCAAATTCATAATACTGACGAAGGTCCTACCTTTGATTGTGAACGTCTAAAAAGTTTTCGTGTTGAAGACGACGTCACATTAGAGGAACTGAAGCTGCAAATTCATACAAAAATTAAAGCTGGAACTAGAAAAAGAGTTTCAGAGGTTAAGTACAGGCATCCTCTTTCTATTGGTGAAGGATGTGTCCGATATAGAACATTTACACTTGAAGATGATGATGATGTCAGATGCATGTTTTATGCTCATGAGACATTTGCAAATGTTGGTGTCCTTGAGTTATATGCTGACATAGATGATGTTGACGATGATTGCGGCCCTTCAAATGTTCGCACAACAGAAAACTTTCCCATAGAAGATTATGATTCTGGGTCGTTCTATGTTCACACTACATACGACGTTCCCACAGAATAAGTCGTGCCCTTATCTCAAGCTACAACTTTTCAGACTTCATTAGTCTCACAAACCCTAATTCCTACTACCCTCGAAGATGAGCCAGCTGGTGTTGATCCTGTTCGTCCACGTGGAGTCCATGGTGAAGATGTTGGTGAATTTAGTGAGCAGGAAGAGGATGCTGAATTCGCAAGTGATGACAATACTGATTCTGACCCAGACGTCGTCCCTACTGAGATCAACACTCATGGAGATATCAACACTCATGGAGATATTCCCCCATATCAGGCTGCATCCCATATGCATACACTGGATCTCGAGGCAATGCATGTGCCGGAATTTCCAGAGTATGCTCATACATTCGCTATGCCTCTGACATTTGATCCATCTGCAGTTGATCTGTGTGTTGGGTTACAATTCCCAACAAAAGAGGCTGTGCTTTCAACTATCAAGCACTATAACATCAAAAACTCTGTAGATTACAGAGTAATTGAATCTGAGCCGACGAAATATTATGCCAAGTGCGTAATGTATGGGAATGGGTGTAATTGGAGAATAAGGGCAACTTTTATGAAGAAGAAACATCTATGGGAGATTAGAAAATATGAAGGGCCTCATACTTGCACATCGGGGAGGATTTCACAAGATCATTGCAAGTTAGATTGTAACATGATCTGTTCATGCATTTTATCATTGATCCAAGCAAATCCGGAGATTTCTGTTTCAGTTTTGATCGCTGAGATGCGAATCCGGTATGGATACATCACCTCCTACAAGAAAACATGGCAAGCAAAGCAAAAGGCAATTGTTCAAGTATTTGGCGATTGGGAAAGATCGTACAATGAGCTACCTAAATGGTTAGGTGCAATGCAACATTTCGTGCCTGGTACAATTGTGGAATTGCAAACGGTACCTGCATATCACGGTGATCGACTGGTCCAGGGTAAGAGAATATTCCATCGACTATTTTGGACATTTAAGTCGTGCATTGAAGGGTATCCGTATTGTAAACCTATTGTGCAAATAGACGGTACTTTCTTATATGGAAAATACAAAGGCACATTATTGTTAGCTATTGCACAAGATGGCAACCGAAACATACTGCCAATTGCTTTTGCCATTATGGAGGGTGAGACAACAAAGCCTTGGTCATTCTTTCTCAGTAACTTGCGCAGACACGTGACAAAACAGCCTGGCATTTGCTTGATGTCTGATCGACATGAAGCCATCTGATAACTCGTATAATTATATAGTTTTTAGATATGTTTTATTATTGTTTTGTGTCAAATACGAGTTATTATTGTTTAGTCTAATTGTGTTTATGATCTTTTATATTTTTATGTAATTTGGTGTTTTTCACAAGTTTCTTTGAGTGATTTCAGATTACTAGAATTAAGGGCAAATCCAGTTCAGTTCCAGTTCCGACACCTTTTGCCATATCAGCTATATCTGGAGTTTCACTAAAGCAATAAGGCTGAAATTTATATCCGTGCAAAGCTAAGAGGCATATCTATCTTTTTCATGTTTTACACTTCTTGAAACGGAGTCGTTTTCCCTAGCGAAATCGACCATCAAGTTGGCTGATGTGCAATGACGTCTGTGCTGACCTGTTTTGGTATTTTGCCCATATCTGCTTATCCACATCAGCAAATGAGCTGATTCCAATGGATATGGATCCATAACGGATACGGGAACATTTATCTAGAAGACCATATGATCAGATCAGGCCTCTAATATTGACGAAATCGACCATCAAGTTGGCTGATGTGCAATGACGTCTGTGCTGACCTGTTTTCGTATTTTGCCCATATCTGCTTATCCACATCAGCAAATGAGCTGATTCCAACGGCTATGGATCCGGAACTGATAGGGGAACCTTTTTCTAGAAGACCATGTGATCAGATAAGGCCTGAAAAATTGACAAAATCGACCATCAAGTTGGCTGATCAAAATCGTCATGTATGACGAAAATTGTTAGAAAATGCACCCACCTATTATACCTACCTTTGAAATTTGTAAAGCTTGTCTCTTGTCATTTAGCCCTCCAAAATGTGTATAAATAGAGGGCCTTGGATGATTGTAAGGGATCATATTGTACATAGGTAGGATATTAGCCATTTTAATAAAATTCTCTAAGTTTTCTTCTTCTTTCTTTTCTCTAGTTTTCTTTCTTTTCTCTAGTTTTCTTTTTCTTTAGAGAGAGCAAGAGGTTGGATAATTAATATTCTTCCTCTTCTTCTTTCTTTAGTTTATTTTCTTCTTAGATTTTCTTTAATTTTATGTTTATGTTTATAATGCCTATGCTAGGCTAAACTTCTATTTGGTTAAGGGTGATTTCAAAGCCCTAGACATGTTTTGTGATTGATTTTCAGATTCTATCTATCATTAATTTTCTATCAAAGTTGCTTATGTTCTTCTACAAGAATTGTTCATGATGTTGTCTAGATTTATTTAGGTGTACAACTAGATAGATCTTGATAATTATCTATTGCTAGTTTAGGAGTCTTGATCCGTGTAATTGTCTTGATTTCCTATTCATAAGTGGCAATTTGTGATTAATGATTATGGTCAAGTTTTCAATAATTGCAAAGTGGAACATAACCTAAGTTGAACAATCCGAGCTTATGTGTTTGTTGCTTAGATCAACCTATCTTTCTCATCATAAAGCTGCCATTAAATTGAATTTAGAGAGCTTATTCTAGGTTGTTTAATGGTTAGAGATTAAATAGAGAGCTTGTTCTATTTAACGACAAACTAAGGAAAGATTGGGGTAACAGAGCTTGTTGTTATCTACGGTTGTTAACTTTGATAGTTGGTTGATATTGATAGATCTGAAATTGATTCTTAATGATGTCTAGTGGTGGAGAATGAAACCTTAACCATATTTTTCATATTTGATTCTTCTTACTTACTTGTTTTCTTACTTTTAGTTTGCTTATTTTTTATATTTATTTTTATTGGCTGGTTATACCGCCTAATTTGTATATTAACTTTGTTTTATTTTTATTGGCTGGTTATACCGCCTAATTTAGTATATATATTTTTATTGGCTGGTTATACCGCCTAATTTAGTATATATATTTTTATTGGCTGGTTATACCGCCTTGCATCTTATTCTTATTATTTACTTTAGTTTAAATCTGGCTTCAAAAACCCCTTTTCTTTTATTGTTCTTGAATTTAAGTTTTAAACTATTAACTTATAAACTAAAACCCAATCCCTGAGGACTCGACCCTTGCTAACTACTATACTTACAATTTATCTTTTTAGTGCAAGGTTAAATAAGATACACTCTTTTGGGTGCATCAAATTTTTGGCGCCGTTGCCGGGGATTGTTTTCTTTAGTTTATTTGTTACTTGGTTTATTCTTATTTTCAGTTCTAATTAGTATTATTTTCTTGTACATACATGTTTTTTTTCTTTTCAAATATAAAAAAAAAATGATGGAATTGAGCAATCTTACACTTGAAGAGTTGGTGGCATACATGAACATGGAAAATCAACAAGCCAATCTCACCTACCCAGTTCAACAATTGGCCATGGGAGGCTGTCAAGGCCATCAAGTGTTCCAAGACCAACTGCATGATCATTACTCAAACACTTACCATGAGGGATGGTGGGATCATACTAATTATGGCTACTCAAAAAATTTCCAAGAAGTAGATCCTTATGCCAATTACACTCATCCATCTAGATTTAATCAATCATGGTCTCAAGAACCAGATCTTTTTCAGCCACTACATATGACTCAAAACTCAGGTACTTCTTTAGAAGATCTTGTCGATTCTCTTGTTACTAATACTTTGCAATTTCAACAGGAAACAAGGGCAAGTATCCAGAGTTTGGAAAGGCAAATGAGCCTATTGGCTAGTAGTATGGTGGTATGGGTAGCACAAAGATCTGAAGAACTCCCTGCTCAAACGATGATTAACCCAAAGGAGAATGCTACTATTGTGACCTTGAGGAATGAGGAACAAGATGAGGATGAGACAAAATTAGAGATGAATTCTATTCTTGAGGATAATGAAGCCAATGATCCAAATAAGAGTATTTCGGCACCTGAGGTAACGTTTGAGATTCCAATTTTTACTAATGTTTCTTCTCCACCTTTTCCTAGTAGATTCGCAAAGTTCAAGGAGGATGAACATGAACAAGACACGCTGGAAACCTTAAACAGTTTGTTTGTGGATGTCATTCAACAAGTACCAAAAGATGCACCATTCCTCGATGAGATATGCACCACCAAGGATGATGGAATAATACTTGTAATGGAGAATGCATCCACTGTTGTGCAAAGAAAGCTTCCTCTCAAACGCATAAATTTGGGAAATTTCATGTATGAGCCTGACAAGCCTAAAAAGCCAAGAAAGGGTGTTGGTTAGATTCAAAACACTAACTCAAGTGTTAATTGGGAAGGCAGCCCAATTAAAGATGAAATTACCAACCTTCCATATTCAGATTTGCTTTCTCTTTCTTTTCCTTTTTCTTTTATTATTTTTATTGTTTTTATTTTATTTCTTATGTTTCTTTGTTAATTGTGTTTACTGCTTTTAAGTTCATTTAGGCTGCATAAGTTTCTTTTGTTTAATAGTTCTTTTCTCTTACATATAATTCTTGCATTGGGGGATAATAGCATTACATTAATGACAATGTAAGAATTATGTGTGGGGGGAAGAATTTAGGATTTTATTTAGAGTGTTTTGTTTTTGAGTCTTTTATGTTGTTTTTCTTTCTGATCCTTGTTTTGAAAAACACTAGATGTAAATATAATTTTTTTTAACCCCGGTTAAATGGCGGATAACGGTACTCCGTGATTATTTAAATCGGTTCCATCAGCTACCCACAAAACTGATATTGTATATAAATTTCTCTTTCAATTTCTCTTTCATTTTTTTTTTCATTTTTTTTCAGGATGGATGATATTCTCACAAGATTGCAGAAACGATTTCCTCCTTTTCCTCGAAATATTTTACTGAAGCTTTACCAAGTTCAATTTGAAAGATTAAGAATGCTTATGCACAAAGAGATTCCTGGAGACATACGTTGGATAATTGAAGCCAAGGTACGTGAAGATGAATATCTTCCTGTTTTGCATTTACCAGGTACAGGTAGAAGCACTTTTGCAAAGAAGCGACGAGCAAAGCGCATGAGTTCAAATTGCCACAAATGTGCACGATGGACGTGTAACGGTAAATGTCGTTCTATTGGGATTCCGTCCTCTAATCGAGATGATAAAATTGAATTCATTAAGGATGGACTGAGTAAGGAGAATTTGGGTAATATCCAACTAGACGCATCCTAGTGGAGACGTACAAAGAGAAATTCTTGATTTATGGCCGCAATTCCAAAGGGAATGGCAACATCTTGGGAATCTGATGTTAAAAGACCCTGTTTGCCAGCTTGTAAGAAAACTGGATGGGAAGCATATCCTCGACTCATAGAAGGCGTTTAAGCCGTTTCTGGACGTAAAACCAGAGGAAGATGTGAGCCACAATCACAACTACAATAAACGACTTCTCAGCTTTTGGTTTGATTTGCAATAACTTTATTTTGGTTTAATTTACGTGTTGTTCGATTTGTGTAATTATTCTCGTTTTTTTTATTTGTCTTTTACGATTGATTTTTCTTCTCTTTTTTATTTTCTTCCTGAAATCACGCAAAAATCTTTTGTTAGGTTAACATTTTCTTCTGACAGGTCAAATACACTTTCGGCGACATTATTACTCTTGACTTTTACGGTTGATTTTTCTTCTCTTTTTGATTTTCTTCCTGAAATCACGCAAAAATCTTTTGTTAGGTTAACATTTTCTTCTGACAGGTCAGATACACTTTCGGCGACATTATTACTCTTGTCTGATTCACTACTCAGTCCTCTATATATTACACCATGTACTCATTCTCTTTCAGGTACTCAAAAAAAAAATGGAAAGTACTTCGTCCCAGCGCATTAAAAAAATTTGTGTCTTTGGAGGTGCTTATCCAGGGAAAAATAACATATTCGCTGATGAAGCCATAAGAGTTGGAGTAATACTTGCCCAACAAAAGATCCACTTGATTTATGGAGGCGGTAGTACGGGTTTAATGGGAGCAGTCGCTACAGCAGCACACGCCGGAGGAAGTCCAGTTCTATGAATCGTGCCAAAACTATTCACAGATTTTTGTGGACCTACCTTGGGTAAGGAAATACAAGTCTGGAGTATCCCTGAACGGATGACAATCATGTACCATTCTGCCGATGCATTCATTGCTTTACCAGGAGGTCTGGGTACATTGGAAGAAATAGCTTGCGTGGCTTCTTGGTCATCTTTGGTCACAAATAAGAAACCCATTGGTTTGCTTAATATTAATGGTTATTTTAGTAATTTGCTTTCATATTTAGATAATGCTGTGGATAATGGATTCATGTTTTCAGAGGCAAGGAGAACCATAATTTCTGCTACAACCATTGAAGATTTACTCAAAAAGCTCCAAGCTTATGAGTATTTATCTGCTACGGTTGTTTCGCAAACGCTCGGAAAAAGAAAAAGAGATATGGACGAGCAAGGAGTGGATTGCACTTTGTCTTTGTGACATTATCTAACATTTTGTTTGTTGTGTCTCAGTTATAATAAGTGGTTAGCAACCTCTACAGGTAATATCTCCTAAATTTTACCTTCTTAAAAAAAAAAAAAAAAAAAGTTTGTTGTGTTTTAAGCAATTTAGAAGTATTCATTCTGAACAAGGTCTGAGTAAGGGAGACTTGAGACATACCTTGTCAGTTTGATTTCTTCTTTTCAAAAAAAAAAAAAAAAAAGAGTTTGTTGTGTTTTAAGCAATTTAGAAGTATTCATTCTGAACAAGGTCTGAGTAAGGGAGACTTGAGACATACCTTGTCAGTTTGATTTTAATCTTTTTACGTTTACTTGTTAATTTTTGTTTAGTATTTTAGGATTATTTAGGTTGCATGAGTTTGTTTTGTTTTGAGTCTAGTTATTCCTATTCTTATGTTATTAGTTCTTTTCTCTTACACATGATTCTTTCATTTTGGTTAATAGACTTACATTGAGGACAATGTAAGAATTAAGTGTGGGGGGAATGATTTAGGATTTCTTTTATTTTTGTCTACTATTTTTTTTTTATGAGTCTTTATTATTATTATTATTTTTTAGTGTGTTTTAGTTCCTTTTTAATACAATGATGAGATATGAATTGCATAAGTCTAAAACATATTTATTAGTGAGAAGATTTTCATGAGAATTGAGCTTGATGTCAACCTTTTTATGAGCCAATGTTAATATGATATGTTGATTGAGAAAGAAGCATGTTTAGACTTAATCTGACTTGTATAATCATTCTTGTGAGTTTTTGAGCCTAAAATGATTGCTGCATTATACAAATCAATCTAATTTCTTTCTTGAGTGCTCTTATGATTACATGATTCTCTAGAACTTGCTTTAAACCGTTTGAGACTATATTGATGCATGTGACAACATGAATATGATAGAGGCATTAGGATTTTTAGCCAGGGCCAAACAACCATCCCTTATTGATGTTCCAAGAGAACACACCCTTAGTGAACCAATTTGAGCCTACATTGAATAAGCTATCTCTTTGGTAACCATAACTTGTCCCTAACCTAAATATACTTATATCTTTACCTTTGTTCCAAAGATGAATTAGCATGATTTGAGACAAGTTGCAAAGACAAGGGATATTTTTTGGTTAGAAACAAGAAATAAGTGTGGGGGGAAAGGAAAAGAAAAGTCAAGAGAAAAAGAAATGGAATACTGGCAAATACATTCCTATATAAAAAAAAAAATGAATCATCTCTTGAATTTGTGGAAAAAGAAAAAGATGTTACAAAGTTGTTTAGAATGAAGAAAAGGCCCAACATGAATATCCGGCCTAGGTGACTATGTACTTGTAAAGAGTTTGGAGAAGTTTCTTTGTATGATCTTATTATGTCTCTAAACTTTATGAACTCTTTGGAACCTTTGTGATATCTTTATCCTTTTGTTCTTCAACCACATTACAAACCCCTTGGCCCCATTACAACCTTGATTAAAGACCTCTTGATTCATGAAGTTGTATGATCTAAATAGTGGAGAATAGGTGGACAAGCAAGAATATGGTAGAACTGTTTTCATGAGATTGATTGAGTGTAAACACTTCACCACTACTTTAAAGAGTGAAAATCATGAGGGTATCCCATGTGAGTAGTTGAGATTAAGTTTGAATATGCACTATTTTGATTGAAATATGTTATGTTAATATTGGCTTAACTCAAACAATTTACATTCAAGCATGAATTTTTGTGAAATTCTTTAAGCTATTGATTAGTTTATAAGAGTTGTTCAAAGATTGTCTCTAATTTGTATTGAAAGGATTAGGAATAAATATTTTTAGTATATGTAGTTTATTTATATTTTAGTTTTTCAATGTTTGTGGGTATCGTTCTAGTAAACCCTCACGAGACTAAACTCGTCCACTAGGGACACCTAGGGGTTTAAAGGCTTGTGTCACATGCTAAGTGCCACCGTGATTTCCTACGAAAATGGATTAGATTAGATTTTCTTATTTTATTTTTATTGAGTCGTTGCTAGGGACTAGCAACAATCTAAGTGTGGGGGTGTGATAACTCGTATAATTATATAGTTTTTAGATATGTTTTATTATTGTTTTGTGTCAAATACGAGTTATTATTGTTTAGTCTAATTGTGTTTATGATCTTTTATATTTTTATGTAATTTGGTGTTTTTCACAAGTTTCTTTGAGTGATTTCAGATTACTAGAATTAAGGGCAAATCCAGTTCAGTTCCAGTTTCGACACCTTTTGCCATATCAGCTATATCTGGAGTTTCACTAAAGCAATAAGGCTGCAATTTATATCCGTGCAAAGCTAAGAGGCATATCTATCTTTTTCATGTTTTACACTTCTTGAAACGGAGTCGTTTTCCCTAGCGAAATCGACCATCAAGTTGGCTGATGTGCAATGACGTCTGTGCTGACCTGTTTTGGTATTTTGCCCATATCTGCTTATCCACATCAGCAAATGAGCTGATTCCAATGGCTATGGATCCATACCTGATACGGGAACATTTGTCTAGAAGACCATATGATCAGATCAGGCCTCTAATATTGACGAAATCGACCATCAAGTTGGCTGATGTGCAATGACGTCTGTGCTGACCTGTTTTCGTAGTTTGCCCATATCTGCTTATCCACATCAGAAAATGAGCTGATTCCAACGGCTATGGATCCGGAACTGATAGGGGAACCTTTTTCTAGAAGACCATGTGATCAGATAAGGCCTGAAAAATTGACAAAATCGACCATCAAGTTGGCTGATCAAAATCGTCATGTATGACGAAAATTGTTAGAAAATGCACCCACCTATTATACCTACCTTTGAAATTTGTAAAGCTTGTCTCTTGTCATTTAGCCCTCCAAAATGTGTATAAATAGAGGGCCTTGGATGATTGTAAGGGATCATATTGTACATAGGTAGGATATTAGCCATTTTAATAAAATTCTCTAAGTTTTCTTCTTCTTTCTTTTCTCTAGTTTTCTTTCTTTTCTCTAGTTTTCTTTTTCTTTAGAGAGAGCAAGAGGTTGGATAATTAATATTCTTCCTCTTCTTCTTTCTTTAGTTTATTTTCTTCTTAGATTTTCTTTAATTTTATGTTTATGTTTATAATGCCTATGCTAGGCTAAACTTCTATTTGGTTAAGGGTGATTTCAAAGCCCTAGACATGTTTTGTGATTGATTTTCAGATTCTATCTATCATTAATTTTCTATCAAAGTTGCTTATGTTCTTCTACAAGAATTGTTCATGATGTTGTCTAGATTTATTTAGGTGTACAACTAGATAGATCTTGATAATTATCTATTGCTAGTTTAGGAGTCTTGATCCGTGTAATTGTCTTGATTTCCTATTCATAAGTGGCAATTTGTGATTAATGATTATGGTCAAGTTTTCAATAATTGCAAAGTGGAACATAACCTAAGTTGAACAATCCGAGCTTATGTGTTTGTTGCTTAGATCAACCTATCTTTCTCATCATAAAGCTGCCATTAAATTGAATTTAGAGAGCTTATTCTAGGTTGTTTAATGGTTAGAGATTAAATAGAGAGCTTGTTCTATTTAACGACAAACTAAGGAAAGATTGGGGTAACAGAGCTTGTTGTTATCTACGGTTGTTAACTTTGATAGTTGGTTGATATTGATAGATCTGAAATTGATTCTTAATGATGTCTAGTGGTGGAGAATGAAACCTTAACCATATTTTTCATATTTGATTCTTCTTACTTACTTGTTTTCTTACTTTTAGTTTGCTTATTTTTTATATTTATTTTTATTGGCTGGTTATACCGCCTAATTTGTATATTAACTTTGTTTTATTTTTATTGGCTGGTTATACCGCCTAATTTAGTATATATATTTTTATTGGCTGGTTATACCGCCTAATTTAGTATATATATTTTTATTGGCTGGTTATACCGCCTTGCATCTTATTCTTATTATTTACTTTAGTTTAAATCTGGCTTCAAAAACCCCTTTTCTTTTATTGTTCTTGAATTTAAGTTTTAAACTATTAACTTATAAACTAAAACCCAATCCCTGAGGACTCGACCCTTGCTAACTACTATACTTACAATTTATCTTTTTAGTGCAAGGTTAAATAAGATACACTCTTTTGGGTGCATCACCATCAAAGCTGCGATTAGACGCGATGGTGGAGGGAATCCTCCACATGCATATTCAGTGTACTGCATTTGACACATTGCAGTGAACTTTATGAAAAAATTTAACAATAAGGAATTACGTCGACAAATTGTTAACATGGGTATGGAATCAAATCATAGTTATTTTATCTCTTATATTTCGTTTAGCATATAAAATAATATTGAAATTCAAAAGTTTTTTGTTTTAAAATTTATTAGGATACGAGTTGAGGCGACCGAATTTTCATTTCATGTATGACAATCTTCGTGGAGAAAATGCAGAGGTGGCTAACTGGCTTGATAGGATCCCCAAGGAGAAGTGGGCGCAGTCATATGATCAAGGAAGGCGTTATGGCCATATGACAACCAAGCTAGCTGAATCTATCAATTCGGTGTTGAAGGGAACGCGTCATCTTCCCATTACTGCTTTAGTGCAATCAACATATTATAGGTTGGCTGCACTTTTTGTTAAGATGGGGAACAAGCAAATTGCCATGATGGAGGGAGGGCACACATATTGTGAAACAGTCACACAAGCTATGCAAGAAAATCGCAGGAAAGCTAACTCCCACATTGTTTGTAATTTTACGCGAGCAAATCAATCTTTTCTGGTTGAAGAGTTAGTTGCTCCACAAGAGGGTGTTTCTGCAATGAAGTACAAAGTCAACCTCAGTGACATGTGGTGTGATTGTGGAAAGTTTCAAGCACAAAGGTTCCCTTGTTCACATGTAGTTGCTGCCTGTGCACATGTCCATGTAGATTGCATGCAATATGTGGACAAAGTCTATAGACTGGAAACTATATTGAATGTTTATAGACATGAGTTCGAAGCTGTTGGAAATGAAGGTTACTGGCCTCAATATGATAGTCCAGAAGTGTGTCCCAATCAAGAAATGCGGAGAAATCCACATGGTCGGCCAAAATCAAGTCGTATTCGTAATGAAATGGACCTCAGGGAGAAAGGCCAACCAAAACGTTGTGGATTATGCAGAAACGAAGGTCATAACTGTCGAAATTGTCCGCATCGATTTGGCACATTGGGGGAGACTTCGCATCAACAATAAATGAATTACATGTTTTTCTCAACTTATCATGTACTTTGGATTATAAGGGAAAGTGTAATGCAAGTTTTTTGTTTGTTTTTTGTTTTTTGTTTTTTGTTTTTATCTAATACAAATCAATTAACAATATTTAAAAAATTTGTTCTTAAATTTTAAATAATAAAATTTACCTTACGAAATTTCTTTTATTTTTTAAATTATAAAAAAATTATTTTAATTTAATTTATAATTTTAAAATTATAAAACAAAACTTACAAATTTTTAAAATTAAAACAAAACTTACAAATATAATTTTTGATATACAAATTTAAGAAGAAATATTATTTTGTTTTTTTAATTTTTATAAGAAACAAAATTTTCCATATTTAAATTTAATAAGAAATTTAATTTAATTTATAATTTTTAAATTTAAAAAATAAAATTTACAAATTAAAAAAAATTAAAATTTGTTTATTAATTAAAAAAAAATTACATGAAGGGAAATCGCCACCCCCATGGCGATTTCCCTTCATTTTTTTTTGCAAATTTGGTTAAAAATACCAAGGGAAATCGCCATGGGGGGTGGCGATTTCCCTTGGTATTTTTAGCCAAAATCAATTTTTTGATGCTGGGAAATCGCCATGGGGGGTGGCGATTTCCCAGCTAGTGTTAAAACCAGCGTATTTTGGAAAATAATCTAAAAGCATCGGTATTTTGGGATATTTTTTTTTTTGCTATATTTAAATAAAAAAACCTAAATACATGTGAGGCTTTGCCAACCCGTTGGCCCAAAACAGCTCCAATGGCATAGTCACTAGCATCACACATGATTTCAAAAGGTATATTCCAAACAGTTGGTTGCATGATAGGAGCTGATGTCAAGAGTCCCTTCAATGTTTCAAACGCCTCTTTGCATTTATCATCAAAGTGGAAAACCACATCTTTTTGTAGTACCTTGCAAAGAGGTAATGTGATCTTTGAGAAGTCTTTGATAAATCTCCTATAGAAACCTGCATGTCCAAGAAAAGAACGAACCTCTCTCACATTTGTGGGAGGTGGTAAAGAATGCATAATATCTATTTTAGATTTATCAACCTCTATCCCTCTAGAAGAAATAACATGGCCAAAAACTATTCCTTGTTCTACCATAAAGTGGCATTTTTCCCAATTCAAAACAAGGTTAGTTTCCATGCATCTTTCAAGTACAAGTGTAAGGTTCTCTAGACATCTATCAAAAGAATCACCATAGACACTAAAATCATCCATAAACACTTCTATGATGTTCTCTACATAATCTGAAAATATGCTAACCATACACCTTTGGAATGTAGCTGGTGCATTACAAAGACCAAATGGCATACGCCGGTATGCAAAAGTACCAAATGGACATGTGAATGTTGTTTTCTCTTGGTCCTCCGGAGCAATGGCAATCTGATTATAACCTGAAAATTATCAAGAAAACAATAATGAGAATGGCCAGATAACCTTTCAAGCATTTGATCAATAAAAGGTAAAGGAAAGTGGTCTTTGCGAGTTGTGGAATTAAGTTTACGATAATCAATACAAACTCGCCACCCTGTTTGAATCCTAGTAGGAACAAGTTCATTCTCATTATTTGTTACCACCGTTACACCTGATTTCTTTGGAACCACTTGGACCGGGCTCACCCATTTGCTATCCGAGATAGGATAGATCACTCCAACATCTAGGAGCTTCAGTATCTCCTTTTTCACAACCTCCATCATGGGAGGGTTCAATCTTCTTTGTGCTTCTCTTGTTGGTTTGGTCGCCTCCTCTAACAAAATCCGGTGCATGCACATGGATGGGCTTATTCCCTTGATATCGGCAATTGTCCAACCAATTGCTGTTTTATGCTCTCTAAGCACCCGGATAAGTTGCTCTTCTTGCAAAGGTGTGAGCTCTTTGGCAATGATGACCGGTAGTGTGTCCTTTTCACCTAAGAACACATATTTCAAATGGTTCGGTAGTGGTTTCAACTCTAAAGTTGGTGCCTGCAAAATGGAAGGTAGAAGTTTCTCATTAGATAATGGAAAATCAATAAATAAAACATCAAACCTTGCATCTTTAGGTGGCAGCGAGTGTAAAGATTCTAGTGCCCCTTCCACATGGTCACTCAAGGCTAGTTCCCCTATAGCATTCCCCATTCCGAGATGTTTTCTAAGGACTATCTCCTCACTATCTTCACCATCTAGCTCATAAGCTTGCTGCACTAGTGAGTCAATTATATCAATATTAAAAACAAAATGCACATCACTAGGATATCTCATAGCCTCAAAAATGTTAAAGCGAATTATTTCACCATCAAATTCCATAGTTAAAGAGCCATGATGTACATCTATTTTAGTTCTTGCTGTTTTTAAGAATGGTCTCCTGATAAGCTCATAAAATATACATTTTATGCTTTTCTACCTTTAGATTTTGTTATGTTTTCGATCTCTATCTTGTTTACTTATATTATGTTTTTGAAATTTAGGTAAAATAAGGAGAATGAAGTCAAAATATGCAAATAATGATGGTAAAGAGCTTACAAAATCATAATCATAAGATGGAAGAAGACTAGGGAGTCAAAAATATCAAATTCTGGTTGAAAAGCAATCAGGCAGATTTAACCTCTGAAGCTTGTTGTAAGGAAAACATGATGTTAGAATATTTATTTGAAGAAACTTCCTTCTTGACTTTTTAAGTTGACTTGATTATATTTCCATAGATATATTATGGGCCCAAATCGGATAAGAAATGGGCACCCAAATTGGCGCTAAAAGATCTCCCTAAAGAACCCTACGGCCAGAAAAACCCTAACCGCAAATCTGAAAAAAAAAAAAGAAGAAGGCAAAAACGTGATTTTTCTGCCTCTAGGCTTACTTGTGTGGCAAGGACTTATTGTCAGGGTTTTAAACCTCTATAAATACCATCTTTTGAGCCACAAATTAGAAATGTTTTGAGGAGACTCAAGGATCATCATTATTATTCTTCTTCTTCTCCATTCTTTTATTTTCTTTTTAGTTTTATGTATATATTATCTATGCCTATGCTAGGCTAAACTTTTATTTGGTTAAGGGTGATTTCAAAGCCCTATACATGTTATGTAATTAATATTTAGAATCTATCTATCATTGTTTTCTATCAAAGTTGCTTATGTTCTTCCATTAAAATTGTTCATGATGATGTTTTGGTTTGTTTAGGTGGCCAACTAGATAAATCTTGATAATTATCTAATGCTAGTTTAGGAGTCTTGATCCGTGTAATTATCTTGATTTCCTATTCATAAGTGGCAATTTGTGATTAATGATTATGGTCAAGTTTTCGATAATTGCAAAGTGGAACATAACCTAAGTTGAACAATCCGAGCTTATGTGTTTGTTGCTTAGATCAACTTATCTTTCTCCTCATAAAGCTGCTATTAAATTGAACTTATAGAGCTTATTCTAGGTTGTTTGATAGTTAGAGATTAAATAGAGAGCTTGTTCTATTTAACGACAAACTAAGGAAATATTGGGGTAACAGAGCTTGTTGTTATCTACGGTTGTTAACTTTGATAGCTAATTAATGTTGATAGATATGAAATTGATTCTTAATGATGTCTAGTGGTGGAGAATGAAACCTTAACCATATTTTTCATATTTTATTCTTTTTAATTACTTGTTTTCATTCTTATTGTTAACTTTAGTTAAATCTGATTTCAAAATCCCCTTTACTTTTGTTTACTTGTTTTTAAGTGATAAACTATTAACTTATAAACTAAAACCCAATCCCTGAGGACTCAACCCTTGCTAATCACTATACTCTACAATTGATTTTTTTTTTAAGTGCAAGGTTAACTAAGATACACTCTTTTGGGTGCATCATCTCTCTAATAGAATCGGTGTGGGATTTGAAGACATCTCATCTTCCATCTCAATAACATAAAAGTCAGCGGGAAAAACCAATTCATTAACCTGTACAAGAACGTCATCTACAACTCCTCTTGGATAAGTGTTAGAACGGTCAGCAAGTTGTATTATAACACCGGTTTCCTCTAATGGTCCTAGATTCAATGAAGCATAAATTGAATATGGCATGACATTAATAGATGCCCCTAGATCTAGCATAGCACGCTCAAATCTGGTGTTGCCTATCGTACAAGGAATGGTAAACATACTTGGATCCTCGCATTTAGGTGGGAGTTTCTTTTGAAGAACAGCTGACACTTCTCCCCCACACTTACCTTTTCATTCCATTTCAACTTCTGTTTAGATGTGCACAACTCTTTTAGGAACTTGGCATATCTTGGCACTTTCTTGATAGCATCTAGTAAAGGAATGTTCACCTCTACTTGCCGGAAGGTTTCCAAAATTTTTTTCTCTTGCTCCTCCTTCTTAGACTTTGCTAAGCTGCTAGGAAAAGGTTGAGGAGTTATATAAGAAGGAAAGGATGATTTAGGAGCTACCTTTTGTAATGGCTCATTGGGATGTGAAGATGATGCCATGGTGTTGTCCTCACCTTGAGCACTATCCTTTTGTGGTGTCTCAAGCTGTTTCCAACTTCTTAGAGTTATAGCATTGGCATTCTCTCTTGGATTCACTATGGTTTGGGAAGGTAATTTCCCGGAATCCCTTGCTTGCATTTGACTCATGGTTGTTGCCAATTGCCCAATTTGAGTCTCCAAATTTCAGATACTTCTCTTTGTTTCCTGTTGAAATTGAATTGTATTAGTAGAAAGAGCTTTAACAAGATCTTCAAGAGAAGTACCTGAATTTTGGGTGGGTGGCACTTGTTGTCGGGTTTGGTATGGTTGTTGCACTCTTTGCTGAAAACCCGGTGGCCTATTGTCAAATGGTAGAGGAATAGTTTGTGCTTGGTTCCCTCCATAATTCAAGTTTGGATGATCCCTCCATCCTGGATTGTAAGTGTTTGAGTAGGGATCATATTTCCTTGATTGGTTCTGAAATCCACCCATGGCATTCACATGTTCATTGGTGTCCTCTTGAAGTGTTGGACACATATCAGTTTGGTGCCCCATGTTTGAACATATGCCACAAGCCTTTATTTGCTGTATATCACCTACAGCCAATTGTTGAACAAGATAAGTCCGCTTATCAAATTTTTGTTCAAGGGATGATATACATACTTCATTGACTTTCTTGGGTTGTGGTGGTGGATCATGTCTTATTGAGAATTGTTGAGAATTGGCTGCCATGTTGGAGATTAATGTTCTAGCAGCCCCGGGAGTCTTATCAACTAGAGCTCCCCCACTAGCGGCATCTATCATACTTCTCTCCATGGGCATGAGACCTTCATAGAATTATTGGATGAGAAGTTGTTCACTTATCTGATGGTGTGGACATGATGCACAAAGTTTCTTGAACCTCTCCCAATATTCATATAAGGATTCTCCGCTGTATTGTCGAATCCCACATATCTATTTTCTAATGTTGGCAGCCTTAGATGCTGGGAAATACCTTTCCAAGAATGCTTTCTTCATATCATTCCATGTAGTGATGGTCGCGGATGGTAGATAGTAGAGTCATTCCTTTGCTGAGTCAGCTAGAGAGAATGGGAAGGCTCTCAACTTAACTTGCTCTTTCGTGACCCTGTTGGTCTCATGCTTGAGCAAACTACATGGAATTCCTTGAGGTGCTTATTTGGATCCTCTCCTGCAAAACCATGAAAAGTTGGGAGAAGATAAATCAAACCAGATTTTAATTCAAAAGCTACCTCAAGATTAGCATATTCAATGCATAATGGTTGTTGACCCAAGTCCGGAGCGGCTAGCTCCTTGAGAGTTCGGTTGTCAGCTGCTGCCATCTCTCCTTTCTCCTCTTGGATGTTTTGGATCAACTCCTCGATTGGTTGTTGGTGAGAAGTTATAAATTCGCGAATTCTCCTAAGTCTTAAGTCTTCTTCGGGAGCTTGGAACATTCATTAATAAGGAAAAAAAAGAAAGTAAATAATTAGAACAGAAAATAAGAATAAACCTATAAACTAATAAACTAAAGAAAATAATCCCCGGCAACGGCGCCAAAACCTTGATGCACCCAAAAGAGTGTATCTTATTTAACCTTGCACTTAAAAAAAAAGAATCAATTGTAGAGTATAGTGATTAGCAAGGGTCGAGTCCTCAGGGATTGAGTTTTAGTTTATAAGTTAATAGTTTAAAACTTAAAAACAAGTAAACAAAAGTAAAGGGGATTTTGAAATCAGATTTAAACTAAAGTTAACAATAAGAATGAGAAAACAAGCAATTAAGAAGAATCAAATATGAAAAATATGGTTAAGGTTTCATTCTCCACCACTAGACGTCATTAATAATAAATTTCATATCTATCAACATTAATTAGCTATCAAAGTTAACAACCGTAGATAACAACAAGCTCTGTTACCCCAATCTTTCCTTAGTTCGTTGTTAAATAGAACAAGCTATCTATTTAATCTCTAACTATCAAACAACCTAGAATAAGGTCTCTAAGTTCAATTTAATAGCAGCTTTATGATGAGAAATTTAGGTTGATCTAAGCAACAAACACATAAGCTCGGATTGTTCAATTTAGGTTATGTTCCACTTTGCAATTATTGAAAACTTGACCGTAATCATTAATCACAAATTGCCACTTATGAATAGGAAATCAAGACAATTACACGGATCAAGACTCCTAAACTAGCATTAGACAATTATCAAGATTTATCTAGTTGGCCACCTAAACAAATCAAAACATCATCAAGAACAATTTTTATGGAAGAACATAAGCAACTTTGATAGAAAACAATGATAGATAGATTCTGAAAATTAATTACATAACATGTCTAGGGCTTTGAAATCACCCTTAACCAAATAAAAGTTTAGCCTAGCATAGGCATTGTAAACTGATGCACCCAAAAGAGTGTATCTTGTTCAACCTTGCACTTAAAAAAAATCAATTGTAGAGTATAGTGATTAGCAAGGGTCGAATACTCAAGGATTGGGTTTTAATCTATGAGTTATTAGTTTATAACTTAGGTTCAAAGAAAACAAAAGAAAAGGGGGTTTTGAAATAGTTTTTAAAATAAGCAAACAAGAAAAGTAAGATGCAAGTAAGAAATAAGAAATCAAATATGAGAGAAATATGGTTAAGGTTTCATTCTCCACCACTAGACATCATTAAGAACCAATTTCAGATCTATCAATATCAACCAACTATCAAAGTTAACAACCGTAGATAACAACGGTAGATAACTGTCAAATCTGCCTGATTGCTTTTCAACCAAAAATTGATATTTTTGACTCCCAAGTCTTCTTCCATCTTGTGATTATGATTTTGTAAGCGCTTTACCATCATTATTGACATCTTTTGAATTCATTCTCCTTATTGTACCTAAAATTCAAAAACATATTATAAGTAAACAAGATAAAGATCAAAAACATGACAAAAACTAAAGGTAGAAAAGCATAAAATGTATATTTTATGAGCTTATCAAATACCCCCATACTTAGCTTTTTGCTAGTCTGATGCACACAAAAGAGTGTATCTTATTTAACCTTGCACTAAAAAGATCAATTGTAAGTATAATGATTAGCAAGGGTCGAGTCCTCAGGGATTGGGTTTTAATCTATGAGTTATTAGTTTATAACTTACGTTCAAAGAAAACAATAAAAGAAAAGGGGTTTTTGAAGCCAGATTTAAACTAAAGTAAATAATAAGAATAAGATGCAAGCGGTATAACCAGCCAATAAAAATATATATACTAAATTAGGCGGTATAACCAGCCAATAAAAATATATATACTAAATTAGGCGGTATAACCAGCCAATAAAAATAAAACAAAGTTAATATACAAATTAGGCGGTATAACCAGCCAATAAAAATAAATATACTTTTAAAAATAAGCAAACTAGAAAAGTAAGAAAACAAGTAAGTAAGAAGAATCAAATATGAAAAATATGGTTAAGGTTTCATCCTCCACCACTAGACATCATTAGGAATCAATTTCAGATCTATCAATATCAACCAACTATCAAAGTTAACAACCGTAGATAACAACAAGCTCTGTTATCCCAATCTTTCCTTAGTTTGTCGTTAAATAGAACAAGCTCTCTATTTAATCTCTAACCATTAAACAACCTAGAATAAGCTCTCTAAATTCAATTTAATGGCAGCTTTATGATGAGAAAGATAGGTTGATCTAAGCAACAAACACATAAGCTCGGATTGTTCAACTTAGGTTATGTTCCACTTTGCAATTATTGAAAACTTGACCATAATCATTAATCACAAATTGCCACTTATGAATAGGAAATCAAGACAATTACACGGATCAAGACTCCTAAACTAGCAATAGATAATTATCAAGATCTATCTAGTTGTACACCTAAATAAATCAAGACAACATCATGAACAATTCTTGTAGAAGAACATAAGCAACTTTGATAGAAAATTAATGATAGATAGAATCTGAAAATCAATCACAAAACATGTCTAGGGCTTTGAAATCACCCTAAACCAAATAGAAGTTTAGCCTAGCATAGTGATGCACCCAAAAGAGTGTATCTTATTTAACCTTGCACTAAAAAGATCAATTGTAAGTATAGTAGTTAGCAAGGGTCGAGTCCTCAGGGATTGGGTTTTAGTTTATAAGTTGATAGTTTAAAACTTAAATTCAAGAATACAATAAAAGAAAAGGGGTTTTTGAAGCCAGATTTAAACTAAAGTAAATAATAAGAATAAGATGCAAGGCGGTATAACCAGCCAATAAAAATATATATACTAAATTAGGCGGTATAACCAGCCAATAAAAATATATATACTAAATTAGGCGGTATAACCAGCCAATAAAAATAAAACAAAGTTAATATACAAATTAGGCGGTATAACCAGCCAATAAAAATAAATATACTTTTAAAAATAAGCAAACTAGAAAAGTAAGAAAACAAGTAAGTAAGAAGAATCAAATATGAAAAATATGGTTAAGGTTTCATTCTCCACCACTAGACATCATTAAGAATCAATTTCAGATCTATCAATATCAACCAACTATCAAAGTTAACAACCGTAGATAACAACAAGCTCTGTTATCCCAATCTTTCCTTAGTTTGTCGTTAAATAGAACAAGCTCTCTATTTAATCTCTAACCATCAAACAACCTAGAATAAGCTCTCTAGATTCAATTTAATGGCAGCTTTATGATGAGAAAGATAGGTTGATCTAAGCAACAAACACATAAGCTCGGATTGTTCAACTTAGGTTATGTTCCACTTTGCAATTATTGAAAACTTGACCATAATCATTAATCACAAATTGCCACTTATGAATAGGAAATCAAGACAATTACACGGATCAAGACTCCTAAACTAGCAATAGATAATTATCAAGATCTATCTAGTTGTACACCTAAACAAATCAAGACAACATCATGAACAATTCTTGTAGAAGAACATAAGCAACTTTGATAGAAAATTAATGATAGATAGAATCTGAAAATCAATCACAAAATATGTCTAGGGCTTTGAAATCACCCTTAACCAAATAGAAGTTTAGCCTAGCATAGGCATTGTAAACATAAACATAAAATTAAAGAAAATCTAAGAAGAAAATAAAAGAAAGAAAGAAGAAGAGGAAGAATATTAATTATCCAACCTCTTGCTCTCTCTAAAGAAAAAGAAAACTAGAGAAAAGAAAGAAGAAGAAAACTTAGAGAATTTTATTAAAATGGCTAATATCCTACCTATGTACAATATGATCCCTTACAATCATCCAAGGCCCTCTATTTATACACATTTTGGAGGGCTAAATGACAAGAGACAAGCTTTACAAATTTCAAAGGTAGGTATAATAGGTGGGTGCATTTTCTAACAATTTTCGTCATACATGACGATTTTGATCAGCCAACTTGATGGTCGATTTTGTCAATTTTGAAGGCCTTATCTGATCACATGGTCTTCTAGAAAAATGTTACCCTATCAGTTACTAATCCATAGCCGTTGGAATCAGCTCATTTGCTGATGTGGAGGAGAATATATGGGCAAAATACGAAAACAGGTCAGCACAGACGTCATTGCACATCAGCCAACTTGATGGTCGATTTCTTCAATATTGGAGGCTTTATCTGATCACATGGTCTTCTAGACAAATGTTTCTCTAGAAGTTAGTGATCCATAGCCGTTGGAATCAGCTCATTTTCTGATGTGGATCGGACGATATGGTCAAAATGCGAACACTGGTCAGCACAGACGTCATTGCACATCAGCCAACTTGATGGTTGATTTCTCTAGGGAAAACGACTCCTTTTCAAGAAGTGTAAAACATGAAAAAGATAGATATGCCTCTTAGCTTTGCACGGCTACAAATTTCAGCCTTATTGCTTCAGTGAAACTCGAGATATAGCTGATATGGAAAAAGGTGTCGGAACTGGAACTGAACTGGATTTGCCCTTAATTCTAGTAATCTGAAATAACTCAAAGAAACTTGTGAAAAACACCAAAATACAGAAAAATATAAAAGATCATAAACACAATTAGACTAAACAATAATAACTCGTATTTGACACAAAACAATAATAAAACATAACTAAAAACTATATAATTATACGAGTTATCACATAGGCATTGTAAACATAAACATAAAATTAAAGAGAATCTAAGAAGGAAATAAAAGAAAGAAAGAAGAAGAAGAAAATAAAGAAAAAGAAAACTAGAGAAAAGAAAGAAGAAGAAAACTTAGAGAATTTTATTACAATGGCTAATTTCCTACCAATCTACCATATGATCCTCTACAATCATCCAAGGCCCTCTATTTATACACATTTTGGAGGGCTAAATGACAAGAGACAAGCTTTACAAATTTCAAAGGTAGGTATAATAGGTGGGTGCATTTTTCTAACAATTTTCGTCATATTGTATGACAATTTTGATCAGCCAACTTGATGGTCGATTTTGTCAATTTTGGAGGCCTGATCTGATCACATGGTCTTCTAGAAAACTGTTCCCCTATCAGTTACTGATCCATAGCCGTTGGAATCAGCTCATTTGCAGATGTGGATAAGAAAATATGGGCAAAATACGAAAACAGGTCAGCACAGACGTCATTGCACATCAGCCAACTTGATGGTCGATTTCGCTAGGGAAAACGACTCCGTTTCAAGAAGTGTAAAACATGAAAAAGATAGATATGCCTCTTAACTTTGCACGGTTAAAGTTTCAGACTTATTGCTTCAGTGAAACTCCAGATATAACTGATATGGAAAAAGGTGTTGGAACTGGTACTGAACCGGATTTCCCCTTAATTCTAGTAATCTGAAATCACTCAAAGAAACTTGTGAAAAACACCAAATTACATAAAAATATAAAAGATCATCAACACAATTAGACTAAACAATAATAACTCGTATTTGACACAAAACAATAATAAAACATAACTAAAAACTATATAATTATACGAGTTATCACACCCCCACACTTAGATTGTTGCTAGTCCCTAGCAACGACTCAATAAAAATAAAATAAGAAAATCTAATCTAATCCACTTTCGTAGGAAATCACGGTGGCACTTAGCATGTGACACAAGCCTTTAAACCCCTAGGTGTCCCTAGTGGACGAGTTTAGTCTCGTGAGGGTTTACTAGAACGATACCCACAAACATTGAAGACATAAGAAAAACTAAGAAATAAAAATAAAAATAATAATAATAATTAATACTAATCCTTGCAATATAAATTAGAGATAATCATTGGACAAGTCTTATAAACTAATCAATAGCTTAAAGAAATTCACAAAAAATCTTGCTTGAATGTAAATAGTTTGAGTTAAGCCAATATTAACATAACATATTTCAATCAAAATAGTGCATATTCAAACTTAATCTCAACTTCTCACTAGGATACTCTCATGATTTTCACTCTTTAAAGTAATGGTAAAGTGTTTACACTAAATCTCATGAAAACAGTTCTACCATATGCTTGCTTGTCCACCTATTATCCACTATTTAGATCATGCAAATTCATAAATCAAGAGGTCTTTAATCAAGGTTGTAATGGGGCCAAGGGGTTATAATGTGGTTAAAGAACAAAAGGATAAAGATATCACAAAGGTTCCAAAGAGTTCATAGAGTTTAGAGACATAATAAGATCATACAAATAAAACTTCTCAAAACTCTTATAAAGCACATAATAACATAGGCTAAATATTCATGTTGAGCCTTTGCTTCATTCTAACCAACTTTGTAACATCTTTTTCTTTTCTTTAACTAGAAATTCAAGAGAAGATTTTTTTTTTAATATGGGAATGTATTTGATAATGATCCCTTTCTTTTTCTCTTGACTTTTTCTTTTATTTTCTTCCCCCACACTTATCTTTTGTTTCCAACCCACATTTTCAACTAAAAGTATCCCTTGTTTTTTGCAATATGTCTCAAAATATATAATCCATCTTTAGAACAAGGGTAAGGATATAAGTATATTTAGGCTAGGTGTAAGTTGTGGTTACAAATAAAATAGCATATTTAATGTAGGCTCAAATTGGCTCACTAGTGGGATGTTCTCTTGGAACATTAGTAATGGATGGCTGTTTGGCTCTGGTTATAATCCTAATGCCTCTATCATATTCATGTTATCACATGTATCAATATAGTCTCAAACGGTTTAAAGCAAGTTCTAGAGAATCATGTAATCATAAGAGCACTCAAGAAAGAAATTAGATTGATATGTATAATGCATCAATCATATAGGCTCAAAAACTCACAAGGATGATTATACAAGTCAATATCAAGTCCAAACAGTCTTCTTTCTCAATCAACATATCATATCAACATTGGCTCATAAAAATTAGAATCAAGCTTAATTCTCATGAAAATCTTCTCACTAATAACCAGTTCAGACCTATGCAATTCATATCTCATCATTCTATTAAAAAGGAACTAAAACACACTTAAAATAGTAATAATAATAATAATAAAGACTCATAAAAAAATAGTAGACAAAAATAAAAAAAAAATCCTAAATCATTCCCCCCACACTTAATTCTTACATTGTCCTCAATGTAAGTCTATTAACCCAAATGAAAGAATCATGTGTAAGAGAAAATAACTAATAACATAAGAATAGGAACAACTAAGACTCAAAACAAAACAAACTCATGCAACCTAAATAATCCTAAAATACTAAACAAAAAATTAACAAATAAACATAAAAAATAAAAAGAGAAACAATAAAAATAAAAATAATAAAAGAAAAAGGAAAAGAAAGAGAAAGAGAAAGCAAATCTGAATATGGCAGGTTGGCAATTTCTTCTTTAATTGGGCTGCCTTCCCAATTAACACTTGAGTTAGTGTTTTGAATCTATCCAACACCCCTTCTTGGCATTTTAGGCTTGTCAGGCTCATACATGAAATTTCCCAAATTTATGAGTTTGAGAGGAAGCTTTCTTTGCACAACAGTGGATGCATTCTCCATTACAAGTATTATTCCATCATCGTTTGTGGTGCATATCTCATCGAGGAATGGAGCATATTTTGATACTTGTTGAATGGCATCCACAAACAAGTTGTTTAAGGTTTCCGGCATGTGTTGTTCATGTTCTTCCTCCTTAAACTTTGCAAATCTACTAGGAAAAGATGGAGAAGAAACATTAGTAAAAAGTGGAACCTTAAACGTTACCTCAGGTGCCGAAGTACTCTCTTTCGGAATTGAAGCTTCATTATCTTCAATAGTTGAATCCATCTTTAGTTCTTTCTCATCCTCGGGTTCCCTTGGATTTTCTGATTCATCCTCAAGTTGTGTGGCACTAGCACTCTCCTTTGGATCAATCATCGATTGGGAAGGGAGTGCTTGAGATCTTTGTGCTACTAATTCCACTGTACTACTAGCCAATAGGCTCATTTGCCTTTCCAAACTCTGGATACTTGCCTTTGTTTCCCTTGTTTCCTGTTGAAGTTGCAGAGTATTAATAACAAGAAAATTGACAAGTTCTTCTAAAGAATTACCTGAGTTTTGAGGTGGTGGCTCAAAAAGATCTTGTTGTTGATCCCATGGTTGATTGAAGACAAATTGATTAGTGTAATTAACATAAGGATCTACTTCTTGATAATCTCCCGAGTAGCCATAATGAGTATGATTCCACCATCCCTCATTGTAAGTGTTTGGGAAAGCATCATACTGCTGTCCTTGGAACCCTTGATGGCTTTGGTATTCTCCCACATCATAGGCTGCTTCAAAATTGGTTGGATGATCCATCATGAAGCACCCTCCACACTGCCTTCATTGTTGAATCTTACTTATGGCCATTTGTTGAACTATGGAGATGAGATTGTCTAGTTGGTTCTGAAGGTTCTGAAGTTTTGATGTAGAACCTGCCATCTCTTCTTGCTTGAAATTTGAAAACAAAAACCTGTATGTACAAGAAAAATAAAATTAATTACAACTGAAAATAAGAATAAACCAATAAACTAATAAACTAAATAAAGCAATCCCCGGCAACGGCGCCAAAAACTTGATGCACCCAAAAGAGTGTATCTTGTTCAACCTTGCACTTAAAAAAAATCAATTGTAGAGTATAGTGATTAGGAAGGATCGAATCCTCAGGGATTGGGTTTTAATCTATGAGTTATTAGTTTATAACTTAGGTTCAAAGAAAACAAAAGAAAAGAGGGTTTTGAAATAGTTTTAAAAATAAGCAAACAAGAAAAGTAAGATGCAAGTAAGAAATAAGAAATCAAATATGAGAGAAATATGGTTAAGGTTTCATTCTCCACCACTAGACATCATTAAGAACCAATTTCAGATCTATCAATATCAACCAACTATCAAAGTTAACAACCGTAGATTACAAGCTCCGGATGTCAAATCTGCTTGATTGCTTTTCAACCAGAAATTGATATTTTTGACTCCCAAGTCTTCTTCAATCTTGTGATTATGATTTTGTAAGCTCTTTACCATCATTATTGACATCTTTTGACTTCATTGTCCTTATTGTACCTAAAATTCAAAAACATATTATAAGTAAACAAGATAAAGATCGAAAACATAACAAAAACTAAAGGTAGAAAGGCATAAAATGTATATTTTATGAGCTTATCATAAACATAAAATTAAAGAGAATCTAAGAAGAAAATAAAAGAAAGAAATAAGAAGAATATTAATTATCTAGCCTTTTGCTCTCTCAAAAACAAAGAAACAAAGAAGAAATCAGAACTTTGATGCTTGGAGTAGTGTCAATTTCGTTTGCCCCCTTGATCTCTATTTATAGGCAATAGCTAGGGCATCAAACAAGTGAATTTCAGCTCTCTCCCTTCAATAAATGCTGACTTGTGGCTAAAGTTAAGGAAAAGTTTTATGTTTTAAGGAAAGATATAAGCCTTGGCAGCCAAGTTTGAATAAAGTAGGAAAGTTTTAATCAAAGCACTCTTTAATGAAGAGAGATTACAAACTTGCAACCAAAGTAAGTGTAAGGAAGGAAAGTCTTGGCTGATTTAATTCTCCTAATTTGACTAAGATTAGCTTTAAGGAAAGATACTTGCAATTAATGCAAGTTGACAGCCACTAATCCTTCTTTAACAAGGATAAACATAAATGTCAGGTAGGGTATTAAAAAAAAGATGTGATTTGCGGCTAGGGTTTTTTCTGCCACTAGGGTTTTTAGGGAGATATTCCAATGCCGATTTGGATGACTATTTCTTATCCCTTTAGACCCATGACCAACAGTTGGAAAGGTAATCAAGTGATCTTCAAAAGTCAAGAAGGAAGTTTCTGCGAATAAAGAGTCTAACATCATGTTTTCTTAGCAACAAGCTACGGAGGTCAAATCTGTCTTCTTGCTTTGCACCAAGAATTTGATCTTTTTGACTCCCAACTCTTTTTCCATCTTGTGATTGTGATTTTGTAAGCTCTTTAACATCCTAATTGACATGTTTTGACTTCATCTCCTCCAAAATACCTACAAAGCATAAAAACCTAGTAAAATGTCAAGGAAGTAAGAATCAAAGCACAAAGTATAAGGAAATTAAATAGGAAAATGTATGAAATTAAGCACTTATCCTTTCTTTATCCATAAGTATTGTTATAATTATTATAAATGACTTGTGAAGATAAATCCCATGTGACACAACGGCATTGCAAAGGAATTGTAAGGTGTTACAATTATGAGGATCCTTATGCATCAATGCCTTGTTTCTAAAACTGTTCCTGGTCATCGTATTGTCAAGACAGGGCATTGACAATGCTCAAAAACTGGCATATTGATAACTCGTATAATTATATAGTTTTTAGTTATGTTTTATTATTGTTTTGTGTCAAATACGAGTTATTATTGTTTAGTCTAATTGTGTTTATGATCTTTTATATTTTTATGTATTTTGGTGTTTTTCACAAGTTTCTTTGAGTGATTTCAGATTACTAGAATTAAGGGCAAATCCAGTTCAGTTCCAGTTCCGACACCGTTTGCCATATCAGCTATATCTCGAGTTTCACTGAAGCAATAAGGCTGAAATTTGTAGCCGTGCAAAGCTAAGAGGCATATTTATCTTTTTCATGTTTTACACTTCTTGAAACGGAGTCGTTTTCCCTAGCGAAATCGACCATGAAGTTGGCTGATGTGCAATGACGTCTGGGCTGACCAGTTTTCGTATTTTGCCCATATCTTCTTATCCACATCAGCAAATGAGCTGATTCCAACGGCTATGGATCAGTAACGGATAGGGTAACATTTTTCTAGAAGACCATGTGATCAGATAAGGCCTCCAAAATTGACAAAATCGACCATCAAGTTGGCTGATCAAAATCGTCATGTATGATGAAAATTGTTAGAAAATGCACCCACCTATTATACCTACCTTTGAAATTTGTAAAGCTTGTCTCTTGTCATTTAGCCCTCCAAAATGTGTATAAATAGAGGGCCTTGGATGATTGTAAGGGATCATATTGTACATTGGTAGGATATTAGCCATTGTAATAAAATTTCTCTAAGTTTTCTTCTTTTTTTCTTTTCTCTAGTTTTCTTTTTCTTTGGAAAGAGCAAGAGGTTGGATAATTAATATTCTTCTTCTTCTTCTTTCTTTCTTTTATTTTCTTCTTAGATTCTCTTTAATTTTATGTTTATGTTTACAATGCCTATGCTAGGCTAAACTTCTATTTGGTTAAGGGTGATTTCAAAGCCCTAGACATGTTTTGTGATTGATTTTCAGATTCTATCTATCATTAATTTTCTATCAAAGTTGCTTATGTTCTTCTACAAGAATTGTTCATGATGTTGTCTTGATTTGTTTAGGTGTACAACTAGATAGATCTTGATAATTATCTATTGCTAGTTTAGGAGTCTTAATCCGTGTAATTGTCTTGATTTCCTATTCATAAGTGGCAATTTGTGATTAATGATTATGGTCAAGTTTTCAATAATTGCAAAGTGGAACATAACCTAAGTTGAACAATCCGAGCTTATGTGTTTGTTGCTTAGATCAACCTATCTTTCTCATCATAAAGCTGCCATTAAATTGAATTTAGAGAGCTTATTCTAGGTTGTTTAATGGTTAGAGATTAAATAGAGAGCTTGTTCTATTTAACGACAAACTAAGGAAAGATTGGGATAACAGAGCTTGTTGTTATCTACGGTTGTTAACTTTGATAGTTGGTTGATATTGATAGATCTGAAATTGATTCTTAATGATGTCTAGTGGTGGAGAATGAAACCTTAACCATATTTTTCATATTTGATTCTTCTTACTTACTTGTTTTCTTACTTTTCTAGTTTGCTTATTTTTAAAAGTATATTTATTTTTATTGGCTGGTTATACCGCCTAATTTAGTATATATATTTATTGGCTGGTTATACCGCCTAATTTAGTATGTATATTTTTATTGGCTGGTTATACCGCCTTGCATCTTATTCTTATTATTTACTTTAGTTTAAATCTGGCTTCAAAAACCCCTTTTCTTTTATTGTTTTCTTTGAACGTAAGTTATAAACTAATAACTCATAGATTAAAACCCAATCCCTGAGGACTCGACCCTTGCTAATCATTATACTTACAATTGATCTTTTTAGTGCAAGGTTAAATAAGATACACTCTTTTGGGTGCATCAAATTTTTGGCGCCGTTGCCGGGGATTGCTTTCTTTTGTTTATTTGTTACTTGGTTTATTCTTATTTTCAGTTCTAATTAGTTTTATTTTCTTGTACATACAAGTTTTTCTTTTCAAATTTAAAAAAAAAAAAAAAACAATGGAATTGAGCAATCTAACACTTGAAGAGTTGGTGGCATACATGAACATGGAGAATCAACAAGCCAATCTCACATCCCCAGTTCAACAATTGGCCATGGGAGGATGTCAAGGCCATCAAGTGTTCCAAGACCAACAGTATGATCATTACTCAAACACTTACCATGAGGGATGGTGGGATCATACTAATTATGGCTACTCGAAAAATTACCAAGAAGTAGATCCTTATGCCAATTACACTCATCCATCTAGCTTCAATCAATCATGGTCTCAAGAACCAGATCTTTTTCAACCACCACATATGACTCAAAACTCAGGTACTTCTTTAGAAGATCTTGTCTATTCTCTTGTTACTGATTCTTTGCAATTTCAACAGGAAACAAGGGCAAGCATCCAGAGTTTGGAAAAGCAAATGAGCCAATTGGCTAGTAGTATGGTGGGATGGGTAGCACAAAGATCTGAAGAACTCCCAGCCCAAACGATGGTTAACCCAAAGGAGAATGCTACTATTGTGACCTTGAAGAATGAGGAACAAGATGAGGATGAAACAAAATTAGAGATGGATTCTATTCTTGAGGATAATGAAGCCAAAGATCCAAATAAGAGTATTTCGACACCTGAGGTAACGTTTAAGGTTTCACTTTTTACTAATGTTTCTTCTCCACCTTTTCCTAGTAGATTTGCAAAGTTCAAGGAGGAAGAACATGAACAACACATGCCGGAAACCTTAAACAACTTGTTTGTGGAGGTCATTCAACAAGTATCAAAATATGCTCCATTCCTCGATGACATATGCACCACAAAGGATGATGGAATAATACTTGTAATGGAGAATGCATCCACTGTTGTGCAAAGAAAGCTTCCTCTCAAACGCATAAATTTGGGAAATTTCATGTATGAGCCTGACAAGCCTAAAATGCCAAGAAGGGGTGTTGGTTAGGTTCAAAACAATCAATCAAGTGCTAATTGGGGGAGGCAGCCTAATTAGTGAAAGCATTGCCAAACTGCCATCCTCAGATTTGCTCTCTTTTTCTTTATCTTTTTCTTATGTTTCTTTGCTAATTGTGTTTAGTGTTTCTAAGTTCATTTAGGCTGCATAAGTATATTTTGTTTATTAGTTCTTTTCACTTACACATGATTCTTTCATTTGGGATTAATAGCATTACATTAATGACAATGTAAGAATTATGTGTGGAGGGAAGAATTTAGGATTTTATTTAGAGTGTTTTGTTTTTGTGTCTTTTTATGTTGTTTTTCTTTCTGATCCTTGTTTTGAAAATAACTAGATGTAAATATAATTTTTTATTTTTTTAACCCGGTTAAATGGCGGATAACGGTACTCCGTGATTATTTAAATCGGTTCCATCAGCTTTACCAAGTTCGATTTGAAAGATTAAGAATGCTTATGCACAAAGGGATTCCTGACGACATACGTTGGATAATTGAAGCCAAGGTACGTGAAGATGAATATCTTCCTATTTTGCATTTACCAGGTACAGGTAGAAGCACTTTTGCAAAGAAGCGACGAGCAAAGCGCATGAGTTCAAATTGCCACAAATGTGCACGATGGACGTGTAACGGTAAATGTCGTTCTATTGGGATTCCGTCCTCTAATCGAGATGATAAAATTGAATTCATTAAGGATGGACTGAGTAAGGAGAATTTGGGTAATATCCAACTTTCTCTTGAGATGCATCCTAGTGGAGACGTACAAAGAGAAATTCTTGATTTATGGCCGCAATTCCAAAGGGAATGGCAACATCTTGGGAATCTGATGTTAAAAGACCCTGTTTGCCAGCTTGTAAGAAAACTGGATGGGAAGCATATCCTCGACTCATAGAAGGCGTTTAAGCCGTTTCTGGACGTAAAACCAGAGGAAGATGTGAGCCACAATCACAACTACAATAAATGACTTCTCAGCTTTTGGTTTGATTTGCAATAACTTTATTTTGGTTTAATTTACGTGTTGTTCGATTTGTGTAATTATTCTCGTTTTTTTTATTTGTCTTTTACGGTTGATTTTTTCTTCTCTTTTTGATTTTCTTCCTGAAATCACGCAAAAATCTTTTGTTAGGTTAACATTTTCTTCTGACAGGTCAGATACACTTTCGAGGTGCTTCATCCCAGCGCATTAAAAAAATTTGTGTCTTTGGAGGTGCTTATCCAGGGAAAAATAACATATTCGCTGATGAAGCCATAAGAGTTGGAGTAATACTTGCCCAACAAAAGATCCACTTGATTTATGGAGGCGGTAGTACGGGTTTAATGGGAGCAGTCGCTACAGCAGCACACGCCGGAGGAAGTCCAGTTCTAGGAATCGTGCCAAAACTATTCACAAGTTTTTGTGGACCTACCGTGGGTACGGAAATACAAGTCTGGAGTGTCCCTGAACGGATAACAATCATGTACCATTCTGCCGATGCATTCATTGCTTTACCAGGAGGTCTGGGTACATTGGAAGAAATAGCTTGCGTGGCTTCTTGGTCATCTTTGGTCACAAATAAGAAACCCATTGGTTTGCTTAATATTAATGGTTATTTTAGTAATTTGCTTTCATATTTAGATAATGCTGTGCATAATGGATTCATGTTTTCAGAGGCAAGGAGAACCATAATTTCTGCTACAACCATTGAAGATTTACTCAAAAAGCTCCAAGCTTATGAGTGTTTATCTGCTACGGTTGTTTCGCAAACGCTCGGAAAAAGAAAAAGAGATATGGACGAGCAAGGAGTGGATTGCACTTTGTCTTTGTGACATTATCTAACATTTTGCTTGTTGTGTCTCAGTTATAATAAGTGGTTAGCAACCTCTGCAGGTAATATCTCCTAAATTCTACCTTTAAAATTTGACATTGGGGACAATGTCATATTTTAGTAAGGGGTAAGAGACATATTTTGCTAATTTAAAAAAAAAAAAATTGTTGTGTTTTAAGCCATTTAGAAGTATTCATTCTGAACAAGGTCTGAGTAAGGGAGACTTGAGACATACCTTGTCAGTTTGATTTCTTCTTTTCAAAAAAAAAAAAAAAAGTTTGTTGTGTTTTAAGCAATTTAGAAGTATTCATTCTGAACAAGGTCTGAGTAAGGGAGACTTGAGACATATCTTGTCAGTTTGATTTTAATCTTTTTATGTTTACTTGTTAATTTTTGTTTAGTATTTTAAGATTATTCAGGTTGCATGAGTTTATTTTGTTTTGAGTCTTAGCTTTTCCTATTCTTATGTTATTAGTTCTTTTCTCTTACACATGATTCTTTCATTTGGGTTAATAGACTTACATTGAGGACAATGTAAGAATTAAGTGTGGGGGGAATGATTTAGGATTTCTTTTATTTTTGTCTACTATTTTTTTTATGAGTCTTTATTATTATTATTATTATTTTGTGTGTTATAGTTCCTTTTTAATACAATGATGAGATATGAATTGCATAAGTCTAAAACAGATTTATTAGTGAGAAGATTTTCATGAGAATTGAGCTTGATGTCAACCTTTTTTATGAGCCAATGTTAATATGATATGTTGATTGAGAAAGAAGCATGTTTAGACTTGATATTGACTTGTATAATCATCCTTGTGAGTTTTTGAGCCTATATGATTGATGCATTATACATATCAATCTAATTTCTTTCTTGAGTGCTCTTATGATTACATGATTCTCTAGAACTTGCTTTAAACCATTTGAGACTATATTGATGCATGTGACAACATGAATATGATAGAGGCATTAGGATTTTTAGCCAGGGCCAAACAGCCATCCCTTATTGATGTTCCAAGAGAACACACCCTTAGTGAACCAATTTGAGCCTACATTGAATAAGCTATCTCTTTGGTAACCATAACTTGTCCCTAACCTAAATATACTTATATCTTTACCTTTGTTCCAAAGATGAATTAGCATGTTTTGAGACAAGTTGCAAAGACAAGGAAGATCTATTGAAAATTTGGGTTAGAAACAAGAAATAAGTGTGGGGGGGAAAGAAAAGAAAAGTCAAGAGAAAAGGAAATGGAATACTGGCAAATACATTCCTATGTAAAAAAAAAATATGAATCATCTCTTGAATTTGTGGAAAAGGAAAAAGATGTTACAAAGTTATTTAGAATGAAGAAAAGGCCCAACATGAATATCCGGCCTAGGTGACTATGTACTTGTAAAAAATTTTGAGAAGTTTCTTTGTATGATCTTTTTATGTCTCTAAACTTTATGAACTCTTTGGAACCTTTGTGATATCTTTATCCTTTTGTTCTTCAACCACATTACAAACCCCTTGGCCCCATTACAACCTTCATTAAAGACCTCTTGATTCATGAAGTTGTATGATCTAAATAGTGGAGAATAGGTGTACAAGCAAGAATATGGTAGAACTGTTTTCATGAGATTGATTGAGTGTAAACACTTCACCACTACTTTAAAGAGTGAAAATCATGAGGGTATCCCATGTGAGAAGTTGAGATTAAATTTGAACATGCACTATTTTGATTGAGATATGTTATGTTAATATTGGCTTAACTCAAACAATTTACATTCAAGCTTGATTTTTTGTGAAATTCTTTAAGCTATTGATTAGTTTATAAGACTTGTTCAAAGATTGTCTCTAATCTGTATTGAAAGGATTAGGAGTAAATATTTTTAGTATATGTAGTTTATTTATATTTTAGTTTTTCAATGTTTGTGGGTATCGTTCTAGTAAACCCTCACGAGACTAAACTCGTCCACTAGGGACACCTAGGGGTTTAAAGGCTTGTGTCACATGCTAAGTGCCATCGTGATTTCCTACGAAAATGGATTAGATTAGATTTTCTTATTTTATTTTTATTGAGTCGTTGCTAGGGACTAGCAACAATCTAAGTGTGGGGGTGTGATAACTCGTATAATTATATAGTTTTTAGTTATGTTTTATTATTGTTTTGTGTTTGATGGAGACTCAATTAAGAGTCGTAAACCCAAGTGCAGGTTATGTTCAAGTAATAAATTCTCGGGTGTCCGAGGTCGAACCACAGGGAAGCGTATTAGTAAGTATAAGTTTATAAATATATAAGAAAAAGAAAGTAAACAAGATATTAGGGAATTAACAATAAAACAAGATATTAGAGAACAAAATAAACAAAATAAAAGAAAAGAAATTAAACAAGATATAAAAAAACAAGAAGAAAAGATGTTGAGGTTAGAGAATCCACTCTTGGTGTTATGCTAAGATTAATCTTGTTTTATTACACAATTGAAATCCACACATAAAGGAGATTCCAATCGGAAGGTTTAGCAATTCAGTCCAAATTGTCCAACGTCCATAGCATATGATATTATGTTCATTGGGTATCCTCAAAACTCATAAAAAGAGTCCAAGCATTCCTTATGCCAAGGTATATGTCTACAACAAATCAAGGTTATGAAACCAAGCATTTACTGTGCCATTTTCATTGTCAATAATGAATCAAGATCTCTACTTTGCAAGTATGATTTTAAACCAAAAGAAAATATTATCTATACTAGTGTTTATAAATGATGATTCATTTTAGCTCATGTTTAAGAGACTAACCTTAGCATTTACCAAGAGCTTCACCTCATCACCTCAACAATATGATTAGCAACACATACTAGATATGAATGAAATGAAAAGAAATGTAAGAAGCATAAGTAAATAAAGAAAAAGAAAACTAGAGAAAGGAAAGAAGAAGAAATCTTAGAGAATTTTATTACAATGGCTAATATCCTACCAATGTACCAATTTATCCCAATACTCATCCAAGGCCCTCTATTTATACACATTTTGGAGGGCTAAATGACAAGAGACAAGCTTTACAAATTTCAAAGGTAGGTATAATAGGTGAGTGCATTTTTCTAACAATTTTCGTCATATTGTATGACAATTCTGATCAGCCAGCTTGATGGTCGATATTGTCAATGTTGGAGGCTCGATCTGATAAAATTGTCTTCTAGAAAAATATACCCCTATCAGTTACGGATCCATAGCCGTTAGAATCAGCTCATTTTCTGATGTGGATAAGAAGATATGGGCAAAATACGAAAACAGGTCAGCACAGACGTCATTGCACATCAGCCAACTTGATGGTCGATTTCGCTAGGGAAAACGACTCCGTTTCAAGAAGTGTAAAACATGAAAAAGATAGATATGCCTCTAAGCTTTGCATGGCTACAAATTTTAGCCTTATTGCTTCAGTGAAACTCGAGATATAGCTGATATGGCAAACGGTGTCGGAACTGGAACTGAACTGGATTTGCCCTTAATTCTAGTAATCTGAAATCACTCAAAGAAACTTGTGAAAAACACCAAATTACATAAAAATATAAAAGATCATAAACATAATTAGACTAAACAATAATAACTCGTATTTGACACAAAACAATAATAAAACATAACTAAAAACTATATAATTATACGAGTTATCACACCCCCACACTTAGATTGTTGCTAGTCCCTAGCAACGACTCAATAAAAATAAAATAAGAAAATCTAATCTAATCCATTTTCGTAGGAAATCACGGTGGCACTTAGCATGTGACACAAGCCTTTAAACCCCTAGGTGTCCCTAGTGGACGAGTTTAGTCTCGTGAGGGTTTGCTAGAACGATACCCACAAACATTGAAAAACTAAAATATAAGTAAACTACATACACTAAAAATATTTACTCCTAATCCTTTCAATATAAATTAGAGACAATCTTTGAACAAGTCTTATAAACTAATCAATAGCTCAAAGAATTTCACAAAAATTCATGCTTGAATGTAAATAAATGAGTTAAGCCAATATTAACATAACATATTTCAATCAAAATAGTGCATATTCAAACTTAATCTCAACTTCTCACATGGGATACTCTCTTGATTTTCACTCTTTAAAGTAGTGGTAAAGTGTTTACACTCAATCAATCTCATGAAAACACTTCTACCATATGCTTGCTTTTCCACCTATTCTCCACTATTTAGATCATACAACTTCATAAATCAAGAGGTCTTTATTCAAGGCTGTAATGGGGCCAAAGGGTTATAATGTGGTTAAAGAACAAAAGGATAAAGATATCACAAAGGTTCCAAAGAGTTCATAGATTTTAGAGACATAATAAGATCATACAAATAAAACTTCTCAAAACTCTTATAAAGCACATAATAACATAGGCTAAATATTCATGTTGAGCCTTTGTATCATTCTAACCAACTTTGTAACATCTTTTTCTAGAAGTTCAAGAGAAGATTTTTTTTTTTTTTTTTAATATGGGAATGTATTTGACAATGATCCCTTTCTTTTTCTCTTGACTTTTTCTTTTCTTTTCTTCCCCCACACTTATCTTTTGTTTCTAACCCAAATTTTCAACTAAAAATATCCCTTGTTTTTTTTTTTTTTTTTTTTTTTTTTTGCAATATGTCTCAAAATATAAAAATCAATCTTTAGAACAAGGGTAAGGATATAAGTATATTTAGGCTAGGTGTAAGTTGTGGTTACCAATAAAACAGCATATTTAATGTAGGCTCAAATTGGCTTACTAGTGGGGATGTTCTCTTAGAACATTAATAAGGGATGGCTGTTTGGCTCTGGTTATAATCCTAATGCCTCTATCATATTCATGTTGTCACATGTATCAATATAGTATCAAACGGTTTAAAGCAAGTTCTAGAGAATCATGTAATCATAAGAGCACTCAAGAAAGAAATTAGATTGATTTGTATAATGCATCAATCATTATAGGCTCAAAAACTCACAAGGATGATTATACAAGTCAGATTAAGTCTAAACATGCTTCTTTCTCAATCACATATCATATTAACATTGGCTCATAAAAAGGTTGACATCAAGCTCAATTCTCATGAAAATCTTCTCACTAATAAATCTGTTTTAAACTTATGCAATTCATATCTCATCATTGTATTAAAAAGGAACTAGAACACATTAAAAAAATAATAATAATAATAAAGACTAAAAAAAAAATAGTAGACAAAAATAAAAGAAATCCTAAATCGTTCCCCCCACACTTAATTCTTACATTGTCCTCAATGTAAGTCTATTAACCCAAATGAAAGAATCATGTGTAAGAGAAAAGAACTAATATCATAAGAATAGGAATAACTAAGACTCAAAACAAAACAAACTCATGCAACCTAAATAATCCTAAAATACTAAACAAAGATTAACAAGTAAACATAAAAAGATTAAAATCAAACTGACAAGGTATGTCTCAAGTCTCCCTTACTCAGACCTTGTTCAGAATGAATACTTCTAAATTGCTTAAAACACAACAAACTTTTTTTTTTTGAAAGAAGAAATCAAACTGACAAGGTATGTCTCAAGTCTCCCTTACTCAGACCTTGTTCAGAATGAATACTTCTAAATGGCTTAAAACACATCAAATTTTTTTTTTTAGCAAAATATGTCCCTTACCCCCTACTAAAATATGACATTGTCCCCAATGTCAAATTTTAAAGGTAGAATTTAGGAGATATTACCTGCAGAGGTTGCTAACCACTTATTATAACTGAGACACAACAAACAGAATGTTAGGTAATGTTGCCGAAAGTGTATTTGACTTGTCAGAAGAAAATGTTAACCTAACAAAAGATTTTTGCGTGATTTCAGGAAGAAAATCAAAAAGAGAAGAAAAATCAATCGTAAAAGTCCAATGCAAAAAATACGAGAATAATTACACAAATCGAACAACAGTAAATTAAACCGAAATGAAATTATTGCAAATCAAACCAAAAGCTGAGAAGTCATTTATTGTAGTTGTGATTGTGGCTCACATCTTCCTCTGGTTTTACATCTAGAAACGGCTTAAACGCCTTCTATGAGTCGAGGATATGCTTCCCATCCAGTTTTCTTACAAGCTGGCAAACAGGGTCTTTTATCATCAGATTCCCAAGATGTTGCCATTCCCTTTGGAATTGCGGCCATAAATCAAAAATTTCTCTTTGTACGTCTCCACTAGGATGCGTCTCAAGAGAAAGTTGGATATTACCCAAATTCTCCTTACTCAGTCCATCCTTAATGAATTCAATTTTATCATCTCGATTAGAGGACGGAATCCCAATAGAACGACATTTACCGTTACACGTCCATCGTGCACATTTGTGGCAATTTGAACTCATGCGCTTTGCTCGTCGCTTCTTTGCATAAGTGCTTCTACCTGTACCTGGTAAATGCAAAACAGGAAGATATTCATCTTCACGTACCTTGGCTTCAATTATCCAACGTATGTCTTCAGGAATCCCTTTGTGCATAAGCATTCTTAATCTTTCAAATCGAACTTGGTAAAGCTTCAGTAAAATATTCCGAGGAAAAGGAGGAAATCTTTTCTGCAATCTTGTGAGAATATCATCCATCTTGAAAAAAAAAATGAAAAAGAAATTGAAAGAGAAATTTATATACAATATCAGTTTTATGGGTAGCTGATGGAACCGACTTAAATAATCACGGAGTACCGTTATCCGCCATTTAACCGGGGTTAAAAAAATGTATTTTTTTTTTTGAAGATTAGTAAAAATTATATTTACATCTAGTTATTTTCAAAACAAGGATCAGAAAGAAAAACAACCTCTTCTTGAGTAACATGATTTTCCAAAAAGAGTTTGAGTCTTTGTCCATTTACCTTGAATACGTTACCATTTTGAGGATTCTCAATGTCAACTGCTCCATAATGATACACATGCTTAACCACAAATGGGCCAGTCCATCTTGATCTCAACTTACCAGGAAATATGTGAAGTCTAGAATTATAAAGTAGAACTTTTTGCCCAACATCAAATGTTTTTCTTGAAATTAACTTGTCATGAAAGGCTTTAGTTCTTTCTTTATGAATTTTAGAATTCTCATATGCATCTTTTCTGAGTTCCTCAAGTTCATTTATGACTGGAAAAGTTTCATTCTCACCCAAAAAGGAATATTTTAGCTCGGATGGCAATGGTTTTAAATCCAGCTTGGGTGGTTCAATAGTTGATGGTACAGTGACATTTGTGAGTGATGGAAGTTCCTCAAACTTTTGTTTCCAACAATGCTTAACCTGAAAAGAATTTAACAAAGAATCAGTGTGTGAAATTTCTGAAGCATTATCAAACTCACATTCAATTAAATAAGCTTCTAAAGGATCATGGAATGTGGTAGTGGTGAGATGTTCATGAACAAGTTCTTCAATGAAATCCACTTCATGTACTTCTGAATCATCACCAGGTTGCTTGCAAGTGTTGAACACATTTAATTCTAAAGTCATATTTCCAAAAGAAATGTTCAACATACCATTCCTGCAATTTATCAGAGCATTAGAAGTTGCAAGAAATGGACGGCCTAATATAACAGGAATTTGAACATTTGGATTTGAAACAGGATGTGTGTCCAAAACAATAAAATCAACAGGGAAGTAAAAATTATCAATTTGAACCAAAACATCTTCAACTATCCCTCGAGGAATTTTTATAGAACGATCAGCTAGTTGAAGTGTAACAGGTGTTTCCTTGAGTTCACCTAAACCTAACTGTTGATAAACAGAAAAAGGCAAAAGATTAACACTAGCACCAAGATCAAGCAATGCACGTTCTATTCTAGTGTTTTGATGCACCCAAAAGAGTGTATCTTATTTAACCTTGCACTAAAAAGATAAATTGTAAGTATAGTAGTTAGCAAGGGTCGAGTCCTCAGGGATTGGGTTTTAGTTTATAAGTTAATAGTTTAAAACTTAAATTCAAGAACAATAAAAGAAAAGGGGTTTTTGAAGCCAGATTTAAACTAAAGTAAATAATAAGAATAAGATGCAAGGCGGTATAACCAGCCAATGAAAATATATATACTAAATTAGGCGGTATAACCAGCCAATAAAAATATATATACTAAATTAGGCGGTATAACCAACCAATAAAAATATATATACTAAATTAGGCGGTATAACCAGCCAATAAAAATAAAACAAAGTTAATATACAAATTAGGCGGTATAACCAGCCAATAAAAATAAATATACTTTTTAAAAATAAGCAAACTAGAAAAGTAAGAAAACAAGTAAGTAAGAAGAATCAAATATGAAAAATATGGTTAAGGTTTCATTCTCCACCACTAGACATCATTAAGAATCAATTTCAGATCTATCAATATCAACCAACTATCAAAGTTAACAACCGTAGATAACAACAAGCTCTGTTATCCCAATCTTTCCTTAGTTTGTCGTTAAATAGAACAAGCTCTCTATTTAATCTCTAACCATTAAACAACCTAGAATAAGCTCTCTAAATTCAATTTAATGGCAGCTTTATGATGAGAAAGATAGGTTGATCTAAGCAACAAACACATAAGCTCGGATTGTTCAACTTAGGTTATGTTCCACTTTGCAATTATTGAAAACTTGACCATAATCATTAATCACAAATTGCCACTTATGAATAGGAAATCAAGACAATTACACGGATCAAGACTCCTAGACTAGCAATAGATAATTATCATGATCTATCTAGTTGTACACCTAAATAAATCAAGACAACATCATGAACAATTCTTGTAGAAGAATGATAACTCGTATAATTATATAGTTTTTAGTTATGTTTTATTATTGTTTTGTGTCGAATACGAGTTATTATTGTTTAGTCTAATTGTGTTTATGATCTTTTATATTTTTATGTAATTTGGTGTTTTTCACAAGTTTCTTTGAGTGATTTCAGATTACTAGAATTAAGGGCAAATCCAGTTCAGTTCCAGTTCCGACACATTTTGCCATATCAGCTATATCTGGAGTTTCACTGAAGCAATAAGGCTGAAATTTGTAGCCGTGCAAAGCTAAGAGGCATATCTATCTTTTTCATGTTTTATACTTCTTGAAACGGAGTCGTTTTCCCTAGCGAAATCGACCATCAAGTTGGCTGATGTGCAATGACGTCTGTGCTGACCTGTTTTCGTATTTTGCCCATATCTGCTTATCCACATCAGCAAATGAGCTGATTCCAATGGCTATGGATCCGTAACTGATACGGGAACCTTTGTCTAGAAGACCATATGATCAGATCAGGCCTCTAATATTGACGAAATCGACCATCAAGTTGGCTGATGTGCAATGACGTCTGTGCTGACATGTTTTCGTATTTTGCCCATATCTGCTTATCCACATCAGCAAATGAGCTGATTCTAACGGCTATGGATCCGTAACTGATAGGGGAACCTTTTTCTAGAAGACCATGTGATCAGATCAGGCCTCCAACATTGACGAAATCGACCATCAAGTTGGCTGATCAAAATTGTCATACAATATGACGAAAATTGTTAGAAAAATTCACCCACCTATTATACCTACCTTTGAAATTTGTAAAGCTTGTCTCTTGTCATTTAGCCTTCCAAAATGTGTATAAATAGAGGGCCTTGGATGATTGGAGAGGATCATATTGTACATTGGTAGGATATTAGCCTTTGTAATAAAATTCTCTAAGTTTTCTTCTTCTTTCTTTTCTCTAGTTTTCTTTTTCTTTAGAAAGATCAAGAGGTTGGATAATTAATATTCTTCTTCTTCTTCTTCTTTCTTTCTTTTATTTTCTTCTTAGATTTTCTTTAATTTTATGTTTATGTTTACAATGCCTATGCTAGGCTAAACTTCTATTTGGTTAAGGGTGATTTCAAAGCTCTAGACATGTTTTATAATTGATTTTCAGATTCTATCTATCATTAATTTTCTATCAAAGTTGCTTATGTTCTTCTACAAGAATTGTTCATGATGTTGTCTTGATTTATTTAGGTGTACAACTAGATAGATCTTGATAATTATCTATTGCTAGTTTAGGAGTCTTGATCCGTGTAATTGTCTTGATTTCCTATTCATAAGTGGCAATTTGTGATTAATGATTATGGTCAAGTTTTCAATAATTGCAAAGTGGAACATAACCTAAGTTGAACAATCCGAGCTTATGTGTTTGTTGCTTAGATCAACCTATCTTTCTCATCATAAAGCTGCCATTAAATTGAATTTAGAGAGCTTATTCTAGGTTGTTTAATGGTTAGAGATTAAATAGAGAGCTTGTTCTATTTAACGACAAACTAAGGAAAGATTGGGATAACAGAGCTTGTTGTTATCTACGGTTGTTAACTTTGATAGTTGGTTGATATTGATAGATCTGAAATTGATTCTTAATGATGTCTAGTGGTGGAGAATGAAACCTTAACCATATTTTTCATATTTGATTCTTCTTACTTATTTGTTTTCTTACTTTTAGTTTGCTTATTTTTTATATTTATTTTTATTGGCTGGTTATACCGCCTAATTTGTATATTAACTTTGTTTTATTTTTATTGGCTGGTTATACCGCCTAATTTAGTATATATATTTTTATTGGCTGGTTATACCGCCTTGCATCTTATTCTTATTATTTACTTTAGTTTAAATCTGGCTTCAAAAACCCCTTTTCTTTTATTGTTCTTGAATTTAAGTTTTAAACTATTAACTTATAAACTAAAACCCAATCCCTGAGGACTCGACCCTTGCTAACTACTATACTTACAATTTATCTTTTTAGTGCAAGGTTAAATAAGATACACTCTTTTGGGTGCTTCAAATTTTTGGCGCCGTTGCCGGGGATTGCTTTCTTTAGTTTATTTGTTACTTGGTTTATTCTTATTTTCAGTTCTAATTAGTTCTCTTTTCTTGTACATACAAGTTTTTCTTATCAAATTTTGAAAAAAAAAAAAAACGATGGAATTGAGCAATCTAACACTTGAAGAGTTGGTGGCATACATGAACATGGAAAATCAACAAGCCAATCTCACCTACCCAGTTCAACAATTGGCCATGGGAGGATGTCAAGGCCATCAAGTGTTCCAAGACCAACAGTATGATCATTACTCAAACACTTACCATGAGGGATGGTGGGATCATACTAATTATGGCTACTCGAAAAATTACCAAGAAGTAGATCCTTATGCCAATTACACTCATCCATCTAGCTTCAATCAATCATGGTCCCAAGAACCAGATCTTTTTCAACCACCACATATGACTCAAAACTCAGGTACTTCTTTAGAAGATCTTGTCTATTCTCTTGTTACTGATACTTTGCAATTTCAACAGGAAACAAGGGCAAGCATCCAGAGTTTGGAAAAGCAAATGATCCAATTGACTAGTAGTATGGTGGGATGGGTAGCACAAAGATCTGAAGAACTCCCTGCCCAAACAATGATTAACCCAAAGGAGAATACTACTATTGTGACCTTGAGGAATGAGGAACAAGATGAGGATGAGACAAAATTAGAGATGAATTCTATTCTTGAGGATAATGAAGCCAATGATCCAAATAAGAGTATTTCAGCACCTGAGGTAACGTTTGAGATTCCAATTTTTACTAATGTTTCTTCTCCACCTTTTCCTAGTAGATTCGCAAAGTTCAAGGAGGATGAACATGAACAAGACACGCTGGAAACCTTAAACAGTTTGTTTGTGGATGTCATTCAACAAGTACCAAAAGATGCATCATTCCTCGATGAGATATGCACCACCAAGGATGATGGAATAATACTTGTAATGGAGAATACATCCACTGTTGTGCAAAGAAAGCTACCTCTCAAACGCATAAATTTGGAAAATTTCATGTATGAGCCTGACAAGCGTAAAAAGCCAAGAAGGGGTGTTGGTTAGATTCAAAACACTAACTCAAGTGTTAATTGGGAAGGCAGCCCAATTAAAGATGAAATTGCCAACCTTCCATATTCAGATTTGCTGTCTCTTTCTTTTCCTTGTTCTTTTATTATTTTTATTGTTTTTATTTCTTATGTTTCTTTGTTAATTGTGTTTACTGTTTTTAAGTTCATTTAGGCTGCATAAGTTTCTTTTGTTTAATAGTTCTTTTCTCTTACATATAATTCTTGCATTGGAGGATAATAGCATTACATTAATGACAATGTAAGAATTATGTGTGGGGGGAAGAATTTAGGATTTTATTTAGAGTGTTTTATTTTTGAGTCTTTTTATGTTTTTTTTTTTTTTTTTTTTTCCTTGTTTTGAAAATAACTAGATGTAAATATAATTTTTATTTTTTTTAACCCCGGTTAAATGGCGGATAACGGTACTCCGTGATTATTTAAATCGGTTCCATCAGCTACCCACAAAACTGATATTGTATATAAATTTCTCTTCCAATTTCTCTTTCAATTTTTTTCATTTTTTTTTTCAGGATGGATGATATTCTCACAAGATTGCAGAAACGATTTCCTCCTTTTCCTCGAAATATTTTACTGAAGCTTTACCAAGTTCGACTTGAAAGATTAAGAGTGCTTATGCACAAAGGGATTCCTGACGACATACGTTGGATAATCGAAGCCAAGGTACGTGAAGATGAATATCTTCCTGTTTTGCATTTACCAGGTACAGGTAGAAGCACTTTTGCAAAGAAGCGACGAGCAAAGCGCATGAGTTCAAATTGCCACAAATGTGCACGATGGACGTGTAACGGTAAATGTCGTTCTATTGGGATTCCGTCCTCTAATCGAGATGATAAAATTGAATTCATTAAGGATGGACTGAGTAAGGAGAATTTGGGTAATATCCAACTTTCTCTTGAGACGCATCCTAGTGGAGACGTACAAAGAGAAATTCTTGATTTATGGTCGCAATTCCAAAGGGAATGGCAACATCTTGGGAATCTGATGTTAAAAGACCCTGTTTGCCAGCTTGTAAGAAAACTGGATGGGAAGCATATCCTCGACTCATAGAAGGCGTTTAAGCCGTTTCTGGACGTAAAACCAGAGGAAGATGTGAGCCACAATCACAACTACAATAAATGACTTCTCAGCTTTTGGTTTGATTTGCAATAACTTTATTTTGGTTTAATTTACGTGTTGTTCGATTTGTGTAACTATTCTCGTTTTTTTTTATTTGTCTTTTACGGTTGATTTTTTCTTCTCTTTTTGATTTTCTTCCTGAAATCACGCAAAAATCTTTTGTTAGGTTAACATTTTCTTCTGACAGGTCAGATACACTTTCGGCGACATTATTACTCTTGTCTGATTCACTACTCAGTCCTCTATATATTACACCATGTACTCATTCTCTTTCAGGCACTCGAAGAAAAAAAAAATGGAAAGTACTTCATCCCAGCGCATTAAAAAAATTTGTGTCTTTGGAGGTGCTTATCCAGGGAAAAATAACATATTCGCTGATGAAGCCATAAGAGTTGGAGTAATACTTGCCCAACAAAAGATCCACTTGATTTATGGAGGCGGTAGTACGGGTTTAATGGGAGCAGTCGCTACAGCAGCACACGCCGGAGGAAGTCCAGTTCTAGGAATCGTGCCAAAACTATTCACAAGTTTTTGTGGACCTACCGTGGGTAAGGAAATACAAGTCTGGAGTATCCCTGAACGGATAACAATCATGTACCATTCTGCCGATGCATTCATTGCTTTACCAGGAGGTCTGGGTACATTGGAAGAAATAGCTTGCGTGGCTTCTTGGTCATCTTTGGTCACAAATAAGAAACCCATTGGTTTGCTTAATATTAATGGTTATTTTAGTAATTTGCTTTTATATTTAGATAATGCTGTGAATAATGGATTCATGTTTTCAGAGGCAAGGAGAACCATAATTTCTGCTACAACCATTGAAGATTTACTCAAAAAGCTCCAAGCTTATGAGTATTTATCTGCTACGGTTGTTTCGCAAACGCTCGGAAAAAGAAAAAGAGATATGGACGAGCAAGGAGTGGATTGCACTTTGTCTTTGTGACATTATCTAACATTTTGTTTGTTGTGTCTCAGTTATAATAAGTGGTTAGCAACCTCTACAGGTAATATCTCCTAAATTTTACCTTCTTAAAAAAAAAAAAAAAAAGTTTGTTGTGTTTTAAGCAATTTAGAAGTATTCATTCTGAACAAGGTCTGAGTAAGGGAGACTTGAGACATACCTTGTCAGTTTGATTTCTTCTTTTCAAAAAAAAAAAAAAAAGAGTTTGTTGTGTTTTAAGCAATTTAGAAGTATTCATTCTGAACAAGGTCTGAGTAAGGGAGACTTGAGACATACCTTGTCAGTTTGATTTTAATCTTTTTACGTTTACTTGTTAATTTTTGTTTAGTATTTTAGGATTATTTAGGTTGCATGAGTTTGTTTTGTTTTGAGTCTTAGTTGTTCCTATTCTTATGTTATTAGTTCTTTTCTCTTACACATGATTCTTTCATTTGGGTTAATAGACTTACATTGAGGACAATGTAAGAATTAAGTGTGGGGGGAATGATTTAGGATTTCTTTTATTTTTGTCTACTATTTTTTTTTATGAGTCTTTATTATTATTATTATTATTATTTTAGTGTGTTTTAGTTCCTTTTTAATACAATGATGAGATATGAATTGCATAAGTCTAAAACAGATTTATTAGTGAGAAGATTTTCATGAGAATTGAGCTTGATGTCAACCTTTTTATGAGCCAGTGTTAATATGATATGTTGATTGAGAAAGAAGCATGTTTAGACTTAATCTGACTTGTATAATCATTCTTGTGAGTTTTTGAGCCTAAAATGATTGATGCATTATACAAATCAATCTAATTTCTTTCTTGAGTGCTCTTATGATTACATGATTCTCTAGAACTTGCTTTAAACCGTTTGAGACTATATTGCTTTAACATGAATATGATAGAGGCATTAGGATTTTTAGCCAGAGCCAAACAGCCATCCCTTATTGATGTTCCAAGAGAACACACCCTTAGTGAACCAATTTGATCCTACATTGAATAAGCTATCTCTTTGGTAACCATAACTTGTCCCTAACCTAAATATACTTATATCTTTACCTTTGTTCCAAAGATGAATTAGCATGATTTGAGACAAGTTGCAAAGACAAGGGATATTTTTTTGGTTAGAAACAAGAAATAAGTGTGGGGGGAAAAGAAAAGAAAAGTCAAGAGAAAAAGAAAATGGAATACTGGCAAATACATTCCTATATAAAAAAAAATGAACCATCTCTTGAATTTGTGGAAAAAGAAAAAGATGTTACAAAGTTGTTTAGAATGAAGAAAAGGCCCAACATGAATATCCGGCCTAGGTGACTATGTACTTGTAAAGAGTTTTGAGAAGTTTCTTTGTATAATCTTTTTATGTCTCTAAACTTTATGAACTCTTTGGAACCTTTGTGATATCTTTATCCTTTTGTTCTTCAACCACATTACAAACCCCTTGGCCCCATTACAACCTTGATTAAAGACCTCTTGATTTATGAAGTTGCATGATCTTTTAGTGGAGAATAGGTGGACAAGCAAGCATATGGTAGAAGTGTTTTCATGAGATTGATTGAGTGTAAACACTTTACCACTACTTTAAAGAGTGAAAATCAAGAGAGTATCCCATGTGAGAAGTTGAGATTAAATTTGAACATGCACTATTTTGATTGAGATATGTTATGCTAATATTGGCTTAACTCAAACAATTTACATTCAAGCATGATTTTTTGTGAAATTTTTTAAGCTATTGATTAGTTTATAAGACTTGTTCAAATATTGTCTCTAATTTGTATTGAAAGGATTAGGAGTAAATATTTTTAGTATATGTAGTTTATTTATAAACTCGTCCACTAGGGACACCTAGGGGTTTAAAGGCTTGTGTCACATGCTAAGTGCCACCGTGATTTCCTACGAAAGTGGATTAGATTAGATTTTCTTATTTTATTTTTATTGAGTCGTTGCTAGGGACTAGCAACAATCTAAGTGTGGGGGTGTGATAACTCGTATAATTATATAGTTTTTAGTTATGTTTTATTATTGTTTTGTGTCAAATACGAGTTATTATTGTTTAGTCTAATTGTGTTTATGATCTTTTATATTTTTATGTAATTTGGTGTTTTTCACAAGTTTCTTTGAGTGATTTCAGATTACTAGAATTAAGGGCAAATCCAGTTCAGTTCCAGTTCCGACACATTTTGCCATATCAGCTATATCTGGAGTTTCACTGAAGCAATAAGGCTGAAATTTGTAGCCGTGCAAAGCTAAGAGGCATATCTATCTTTTTCATGTTTTATACTTCTTGAAACGGAGTCGTTTTCCCTAGCGAAATTGACCATCAAGTTGGCTGATGTGCAATGACGTCTGTGCTGACCTATTTTCGTATTTTGCCCATATCTGCTTATCCACATCAGAAAATGAGCTGATTCCAATGGCTATGGATCCGTAACGGATACGGGAACCTTTGTCTAGAAGACCATATGATCAGATCAGGCCTCTAATATTGACGAAATCGACCATCAAGTTGGCTGATGTGCAATGACGTCTGTGCTGACATGTTTTCGTATTTTGCCCATATCTGCTTATCCACATCAGCAAATGAGCTGATTCTAACGGCTATGGCTCCGTAACTGATAGGGGAACCTTTTTCTAGAAGACCATGTGATCAGATCAGGCCTCCAACATTGACGAAATCGACCATCAAGTTGGCTGATCAAAATTGTCATACAATATGACGAAAATTGTTAGAAAAATTCACCCACCTATTATACCTACCTTTGAAATTTGTAAAGCTTGTCTCTTGTCATTTAGCCTTCCAAAATGTGTATAAATAGAGGGCCTTGGATGATTGGAGAGGATCATATTGTACATTGGTAGGATATTAGCCTTTGTAATAAAATTCTCTAAGTTTTCTTCTTCTTTCTTTTCTCTAGTTTTCTTTTTCTTTAGAAAGATCAAGAGGTTGGATAATTAATATTCTTCTTCTTCTTCTTCTTCTTTCTTTCTTTTATTTTCTTCTTAGATTTTCTTTAATTTTATGTTTATGTTTACAATGCCTATGCTAGGCTAAACTTCTATTTGGTTAAGGGTGATTTCAAAGCTCTAGACATGTTTTATAATTGATTTTCAGATTCTATCTATCATTAATTTTCTATCAAAGTTGCTTATGTTCTTCTACAAGAATTGTTCATGATGTTGTCTTGATTTATTTAGGTGTACAACTAGATAGATCTTGATAATTATCTATTGCTAGTTTAGGAGTCTTGATCCGTGTAATTGTCTTGATTTCCTATTCATAAGTGGCAATTTGTGATTAATGATTATGGTCAAGTTTTCAATAATTGCAAAGTGGAACATAACCTAAGTTGAACAATCCGAGCTTATGTGTTTGTTGCTTAGATCAACCTATCTTTCTCATCATAAAGCTGCCATTAAATTGAATTTTGAGAGCTTATTCTAGGTTGTTTAATGGTTAGAGATTAAATAGAGAGCTTGTTCTATTTAACGACAAACTAAGGAAAGATTGGGATAACAGAGCTTGTTGTTATCTACGGTTGTTAACTTTGATAGTTGGTTGATATTGATAGATCTGAAATTGATTCTTAATGATGTCTAGTGGTGGAGAATGAAACCTTAACCATATTTTTCATATTTGATTCTTCTTACTTATTTGTTTTCTTACTTTTAGTTTGCTTATTTTTTATATTTATTTTTATTGGCTGGTTATACCGCCTAATTTGTATATTAACTTTGTTTTATTTTTATTGGCTGGTTATACCGCCTAATTTAGTATATATATTTTTATTGGCTGGTTATACCGCCTTGCATCTTATTCTTATTATTTACTTTAGTTTAAATCTGGCTTCAAAAACCCCTTTTCTTTTATTGTTCTTGAATTTAAGTTTTAAACTATTAACTTATAAACTAAAACCCAATCCCTGAGGACTCGACCCTTGCTAACTACTATACTTACAATTTATCTTTTTAGTGCAAGGTTAAATAAGATACACTCTTTTGGGTGCATCAAAGAACATAAGCAACTTTGATAGAAAATTAATGATAGATAGAATCTGAAAATCAATCACAAAACATGTCTAGGGCTTTGAAATCACCCTTAACCAAATAGAAGTTTAACCTAGCATAGGTATTGTAAACATAAACATAAAATTAAAGAGAATCTAAGAAGAAAATAAAAGAAAGAAAGAAGAAGAAGAAGAAGAATATTAATTATCCAACCTCTTGCTCTTTCTAAAGAAAAAGAAAACTAGAGAAAAGAAAGAAGAAGAAAACTTAGAGAATTTTATTACAATGGCTAATATCCTACCAATCTACAATATGATCCCTTACAATCATCCAAGGCCCTCTATTTATACACATTTTGGAGGGCTAAATGACAAGAGACAAGCTTTACAAATTTCAAAGGTAGGTATAATAGGTGGGTGCATTTTCTAACAATTTTCGTCATACATGACGATTTTGATCAGCCAACTTGATGGTCGATTTTGTCAATTTTTCAGGCCTTATCTGATCACATGGTCTTCTAGAAAAAGGTTCCCCTATCAGTTCCGGATCCATAGCCGTTGGAATCAGCTCATTTTCTGATGTGGATAAGCAGATATGGGCAAAATACGAAAACAGGTCAGCACAGACGTCATTGCACATCAGCCAACTTGATGGTCGATTTCGTCAATATTAGAGGCCTGATCTGATCATATGGTCTTCTAGACAAATGTTCCCGTATCAGTTATGGATCCATAGCCATTGGAATCAGCTCATTTGCTGATGTGGATAAGCAGATATGGGCAAAATACCAAAACAGGTCAGCACAGACGTCATTGCACATCAGCCAACTTGATGGTCGATTTCGCTAGGGAAAACGACTCCGTTTCAAGAAGTGTAAAACATGAAAAAGATAGATATGCCTCTTAGCTTTGCACGGATATAAATTTCAGCCTTATTGCTTTAGTGAAACTCCAGATATAGCTGATATGGCAAAAGGTGTCGGAACTGGAACTGAACTGGATTTGCCCTTAATTCTAGTAATCTGAAATCACTCAAAGAAACTTGTGAAAAACACCAAATTACATAAAAATATAAAAGATCATAAACACAATTAGACTAAACAATAATAACTCGTATTTGACACAAAACAATAATAAAACATATCTAAAAACTATATAATTATACGAGTTATCACACCCCCACACTTAGATTGTTGCTAGTCCCTAGCAACGACTCAATAAAAATAAAATAAGAAAATCTAATCTAATCCATTTTCGTAGGAAATCACGGTGGCACTTAGCATGTGACACAAGCCTTTAAACCCCTAGGTGTCCCTAGTGGACGAGTTTAGTCTCGTGAGGGTTTACTAGAACGATACCCACAAACATTGAAAAACTAAAATATAAATAAACTACATATACTAAAAATATTTATTCCTAATCCTTTCAATACAAATTAGAGACAATCTTTGAACAACTCTTATAAACTAATCAATAGCTTAAAGAATTTCACAAAAATTCATGCTTGAATGTAAATTGTTTGAGTTAAGCCAATATTAACATAACATATTTCAATGAAAATAGTGCATATTCAAACTTAATCTCAACTACTCACATGGGATACCCTCATGATTTTCGCTCTTTAAAGTAGTGGTGAAGTGTTTACACTCAATCAATCTCATGAAAACAGTTCTACCATATTCTTGCTTGTCCACCTATTCTCCACTATTTAGATCATACAACTTCATGAATCAAGAGGTCTTTAATCAAGGTTGTAATGGGGCCAAGGGGTTTGTAATGTGGTTGAAGAACAAAAGGATAAAGATATCACAAAGGTTCCAAAGAGTTCATAAAGTTTAGAGACATAATAAGATCATACAAAGAAACTTCTCCAAACTCTTTACAAGTACATAGTCACCTAGGCCGGATATTCATGTTGGGCCTTTTCTTCATTCTAAACAACTTTGTAACATCTTTTTCTTTTTCCACAAATTCAAGAGATGATTCATTTTTTTTTTTATATAGGAATGTATTTGCCAGTATTCCATTTCTTTTTCTCTTGACTTTTCTTTTCTTTTCCCCCCACACTTATTTCTTGTTTCTAACCAAAAAATATCCCTTGTCTTTGCAACTTGTCTCAAATCATGCTAATTCATCTTTGGAACAAAGGTAAAGATATAAGTATATTTAGGTTAGGGACAAGTTATGGTTACCAAAGAGATAGCTTATTCAATGTAGGCTCAAATTGGTTCACTAAGGGTGTGTTCTCTTGGAACATCAATAAGGGATGGTTGTTTGGCCCTGGCTAAAAATCCTAATGCCTCTATCATATTCATGTTGTCACATGCATCAATATAGTCTCAAACGGTTTAAAGCAAGTTCTAGAGAATCATGTAATCATAAGAGCACTCAAGAAAGAAATTAGATTGATTTGTATAATGCAGCAATCATTTTAGGCTCAAAAACTCACAAGAATGATTATACAAGTCAGATTAAGTCTAAACATGCTTCTTTCTCAATCAACATATCATATTAACATTGGCTCATAAAAAGGTTGACATCAAGCTCAATTCTCATGAAAATCTTCTCACTAATAAATATGTTTTAGACTTATGCAATTCATATCTCATCATTGTATTAAAAAGGAACTAAAACACACTAAAAAATAATAATAATAATAAAGACTCATAAAAAAAAAATAGTAGACAAAAATAAAAGAAATCCTAAATCATTCCCCCCACACTTAATTCTTACATTGTCCTCAATGTAAGTCTATTAACCAAAATGAAAGAATCATGTGTAAGAGAAAAGAACTAATAACATAAGAATAGGAATAACTAGACTCAAAACAAAACAAACTCATGCAACCTAAATAATCCTAAAATACTAAACAAAAATTAACAAGTAAACGTAAAAAGATTAAAATCAAACTGACAAGGTATGTCTCAAGTCTCCCTTACTCAGACCTTGTTCAGAATGAATACTTCTAAATTGCTTAAAACACAACAAACTCTTTTTTTTTTTTTTTTTTTGAAAAGAAGAAATCAAACTGACAAGGTATGTCTCAAGTCTCCCTTACTCAGACCTTGTTCAGAATGAATACTTCTAAATTGCTTAAAACACAACAAACTTTTTTTTTTTTTTTTTAAGAAGGTAAAATTTAGGAGATATTACCTGTAGAGGTTGCTAACCACTTATTATAACTGAGACACAACAAACAAAATGTTAGATAATGTCACAAAGACAAAGTGCAATCCACTCCTTGCTCGTCCATATCTCTTTTTCTTTTTCCGAGCGTTTCCGAAACAACCGTAGCAGATAAATACTCATAAGCTTGGAGCTTTTTGAGTAAATCTTCAATGGTTGTAGCAGAAATTATGGTTCTCCTTGCCTCTGAAAACATGAATCCATTATCCACAGCATTATCTAAATATGAAAGCAAATTACTAAAATAACCATTAATATTAAGCAAACCAATGGGTTTCTTATTTGTGACCAAAGATGACCAAGAAGCCACGCAAGCTATTTCTTCCAATGTACCCAGACCTCCTGGTAAAGCAATGAATGCATCGGCAGAATGGTACATGATTGTCATCCGTTCAGGGATACTCCAGACTTGTATTTCCTTACCCAAGGTAGGTCCACAAAAATCTGTGAATAGTTTTGGCACGATTCCTAGAACTGGACTTCCTCCGGCGTGTGCTGCTGTAGCGACTGCTCCCATTAAACCCGTACTACCGCCTCCATAAATCAAGTGGATCTTTTGTTGGGCAAGTATTACTCCAACTCTTATGGCTTCATCAGCGAATATGTTATTTTTCCCTGGATAAGCACCTCCAAAGACACAAATTTTTTTAATGCGCTGGGACGAAGTACTTTCCATTTTTTTTTCGAGTGCCTGAAAGAGAATGAGTACATGGTGTAATATATAGAGGACTGAGTAGTGAATCAGACAAGAGTAATAATGTCGCCGAAAGTGTATCTGACCTGTCAGAAGAAAATGTTAACCTAACAAAAGATTTTTGCGTGATTTCAGGAAGAAAATCAAAAAGAGAAGAAAAATCAACCGTAAAAGTCAAGAGTAATAATGTCGCCGAAAGTGTATTTGACCTGTCAGAAGAAAATGTTAACCTAACAAAAGATTTTTGCGTGATTTCAGGAAGAAAATAAAAAAGAGAAGAAAAATCAATCGTAAAAGACAAATAAAAAAAACGAGAATAATTACACAAATCGAACAACACGTAAATTAAACCAAAATAAAGTTATTGCAAATCAAACCAAAAGCTGAGAAGTCGTTTATTGTAGTTGTGATTGTGGCTCACATCTTCCTCTGGTTTTACGTCCAGAAACGGCTTAAACGCCTTCTATGAGTCGAGGATATGCTTCCCATCCAGTTTTCTTACAAGCTGGCAAACAGGGTCTTTTAACATCAGATTCCCAAGATGTTGCCATTCCCTTTGGAATTGCGGCCATAAATCAAGAATTTCTCTTTGTACGTCTCCACTAGGATGCGTCTAGTTGGATATTACCCAAATTCTCCTTACTCAGTCCATCCTTAATGAATTCAATTTTATCATCTCGATTAGAGGACGGAATCCCAATAGAACGACATTTACCGTTACACGTCCATCGTGCACATTTGTGGCAATTTGAACTCATGCGCTTTGCTCGTCGCTTCTTTGCAAAAGTGCTTCTACCTGTACCTGGTAAATGCAAAACAGGAAGATATTCATCTTCACGTACCTTGGCTTCAATTATCCAACGTATGTCTTCAGGAATCCCTTTGTGCATAAGCATTCTTAATCTTTCAAGTCGAACTTGGTAAAGCTTTAGTAAAATATTTCGAGGAAAAGGAGGAAATCGTTTCTGCAATCTTGTGAGAATATCATCCATCCTGAAAAAAATAAAAAAAAATGAAAGAGAAATTTATATACAATATCAGTTTTGTGGGTAGCTGATGGAACCGACTTAAATAATCACGGAGTACCGTTATCCGCCATTTAACCGGGGTTAAAAAAAATTATATTTACATCTAGTTATTTTCAAAACAAGGATCAGAAAGAAAAACAACATAAAAAGACTCAAAAACAAAACACTCTAAATAAAATCCTAAATTCTTCCCCCCACACATAATTCTTACATTGTCATTAATGTAATGCTATTATCCCCCAATGCAAGAATTATATGTAAGAGAAAAGAATTATTAAACAAAAGAAACTTATGCAGCCTAAATGAACTTAAAAACAATAAACACAATTAACAAAGAAACATAAGAAATAAAAATAAAAACAATAAAAATAATAAAAGAAAAAGGAAAAGAAAGAGAAAGAGAAAGCAAATCTGAATATGGAAGGTTGGCAATTTCATCTTTAATTGGGCTGCCTTCCCAATTAACACTTGAGTTAGTGTTTTGAATCTAACCAACACCCCTTCTTGGCTTTTTAGGCTTGTCAGGCTCATACATGAAATTTCCAAAATTTATGCGTTTGAGAGGTAGCTTTCTTTGCACAACAGTGGATGCATTCTCCATTACAAGTATTATTCCATCATCCTTGGTGGTGCATATCTCATCGAGGAATGGTGCATCTTTTGGTACTTGTTGAATGACATCCACAAACAAACTGTTTAAGGTTTCCAGCGTGTCTTGTTCATGTTCATCCTCCTTGAACTTTGCGAATCTACTAGGAAAAGGTGGAGAAGAAACATTAGTAAAAATTGGAATCTCAAACGTTACCTCAGGTGCCGAAATACTCTTATTTGGATCATTGGCTTCATTATCCTCAAGAATAGAATTCATCTCTAATTTTGTCTCATCCTCATCTTGTTCCTCATTCCTCAAGGTCACAATAGTAGTATTCTCCTTTGGGTTAATCATTGTTTGGGCAGGGAGTTCTTCAGATCTTTGTGCTACCCATCCCACCATACTACTAGTCAATTGGATCATTTGCTTTTCCAAACTCTGGATGCTTGCCCTTGTTTCCTGTTGAAATTGCAATGTATCAGTAACAAGAGAATAGACAAGATCTTCTAAAGAAGTACCTGAGTTTTGAGTCATATGTGGTGGTTGAAAAAGATCTGGTTCTTGGGACCATGATTGATTGAAGCTAGATGGATGAGTGTAATTGGCATAAGGATCTACTTCTTGGTAATTTTTCGAGTAGCCATAATTAGTATGATCCCACCATCCCTCATGGTAAGTGTTTGAGTAATGATCATACTGTTGGTCTTGGAACACTTGATGGCCTTGACATCCTCCCATGGCCAATTGTTGAACTGGGAAGGTGAGATTGGCTTGTTGATTCTCCATGTTCATGTATGCCACCAACTCTTCAAGTGTTAGATTGCTCAATTCCATCGTTTTTTTTTTTATATATATTTTTTTTCAAAATTTGATCAGAAAAACCCGTATGTACAAGAAAATAAAACTCATTAGAACTGAAAATAAGAATAAACCAAGTAACAAATAAACTAAAGAAAACAATCCCCGGCAACGGCGCCAAAAATTTGATGCACCCAAAAGAGTGTATCTTATTTAACCTTGCACTAAAAAGATAAATTGTAAGTATAGTAGTTAGCAAGGGTCGAGTCCTCAGGGATTGGGTTTTAGTTTATAAGTTAATAGTTTAAAACTTAAATTCAAGAACAATAAAAGAAAAGGGGTTTTTGAAGCCAGATTTAAACTAAAGTAAATAATAAGAATAAGATGCAAGGCGGTATAACCAGCCAATGAAAATATATATACTAAATTAGGCGGTATAACCAGCCAATAAAAATATATATACTAAATTAGGCGGTATAACCAACCAATAAAAATATATATACTAAATTAGGCGGTATAACCAGCCAATAAAAATAAAACAAAGTTAATATACAAATTAGGCGGTATAACCAGCCAATAAAAATAAATATACTTTTTAAAAATAAGCAAACTAGAAAAGTAAGAAAACAAGTAAGTAAGAAGAATCAAATATGAAAAATATGGTTAAGGTTTCATTCTCCACCACTAGACATCATTAAGAATCAATTTCAGATCTATCAATATCAACCAACTATCAAAGTTAACAACCGTAGATAACAACAAGCTCTGTTATCCCAATCTTTCCTTAGTTTGTCGTTAAATAGAACAAGCTCTCTATTTAATCTCTAACCATTAAACAACCTAGAATAAGCTCTCTAAATTCAATTTAATGGCAGCTTTATGATGAGAAAGATAGGTTGATCTAAGCAACAAACACATAAGCTCGGATTGTTCAACTTAGGTTATGTTCCACTTTGCAATTATTGAAAACTTGACCATAATCATTAATCACAAATTGCCACTTATGAATAGGAAATCAAGACAATTACACGGATCAAGACTCCTAGACTAGCAATAGATAATTATCAAGATCTATCTAGTTGTACACCTAAATAAATCAAGACAACATCATGAACAATTCTTGTAGAAGAACATAAGCAACTTTGATAGAAAATTAATGATAGATAGAATCTGAAAATCAATCACAAAACATGTCTAGGGCTTTGAAATCACCCTTAACCAAATAGAAGTTTAACCTAGCATAGGTATTGTAAACATAAACATAAAATTAAAGAGAATCTAAGAAGAAAATAAAAGAAAGAAAGAAGAAGAAGAAGAAGAATATTAATTATCCAACCTCTTGCTCTTTCTAAAGAAAAAGAAAACTAGAGAAAAGAAAGAAGAAGAAAACTTAGAGAATTTTATTACAATGGCTAATATCCTACCAATCTACAATATGATCCCTTACAATCATCCAAGGCCCTCTATTTATACACATTTTGGAGGGCTAAATGACAAGAGACAAGCTTTACAAATTTCAAAGGTAGGTATAATAGGTGGGTGCATTTTCTAACAATTTTCGTCATACATGACGATTTTGATCAGCCAACTTGATGGTCGATTTTGTCAATTTTTCAGGCCTTATCTGATCACATGGTCTTCTAGAAAAAGGTTCCCCTATCAGTTCCGGATCCATATCCGTTGGAATCAGCTCATTTGCTGATGTGGATAAGCAGATATGGGCAAAATACGAAAACAGGTCAGCACAGACGTCATTGCACATCAGCAAACTTGATGGTCGATTTCGTCAATATTAGAGGCCTGATCTGATCATATGGTCTTCTAGACAAATGTTCCCGTATCAGTTATGGATCCATAGCCATTGGAATCAGCTCATTTTCTGATGTGGATAAGAAGATATGGGCAAAACACCAAAACAGGTCAGCACAGACGTCATTGCACATCAGCCAACTTGATGGTCGATTTCGCTAGGGAAAACGACTCCGTTTCAAGAAGTGTAAAACATCAAAAAGATAGATATGCCTCTTAGCTTTGCACGGATATAAATTTCAGCCTTATTGCTTTAGTGAAACTCCAGATATAGCTGATATGGCAAAAGGTGTCGGAACTGGAACTGAACTGGATTTGCCCTTAATTCTAGTAATCTGAAATCACTCAAAGAAACTTGTGAAAAACACCAAATTACATAAAAATATAAAAGATCATAAACACAATTAGACTAAACAATAATAACTCGTATTTGACACAAAACAATAATAAAACATATCTAAAAACTATATAATTATACGAGTTATCATGTTTCCAATGATGCATGAGATTGTTGGACATCCAGGATCTTTGAATTTTGGTGGAGTAAGGTGCTGAATGATTGAGCTCACACTTTCCGTCAGAAATGCTTTCTTTTGTACATTATGTTTCCTTTTAACTGTGCACATGTCCTTCAAAAATTTAGCATAAGATGGAACTTGTTTGATTGCATCCAATAAAGGAATGTTAATCTTAACTTGTTTGAAAAGTTCATAAATTTCTGCATTTTGATTCAAATTCTTTATTGTTTGCAACCTTTGAGGAAAAGGAGCAGGATGCATACCTTTTTCTTTGTCCAAATTTTCAAGAAGTTCAGACTTACCATCATCCTTACCAATACTTTTCGGAGGGGAAGGAGGATCTTGGTCTTTTGATGGAATCTTTTTGTCAATTGCCTTTCCACTTCGAAGAGTTGTGATAGAACTGGCATTTTCCTGTTGAGTTTCATTGGAGCAAGAAACAAGACATTGAGTAGAAGGGTTAGGCTGAGGTTGAGCAGGAAACTTACCTTTTTCTTGAGTGCGTAATGAAGCTGTCAATGTGGACAAGGTGTTTTTGATCTCATTGATGTCCTGTGAAGTTTGGTTATTCATATTTGCTTGTGTTTGCATGAATGCTTGCAATGTCTCTTCCAAGGTTTGTACACGTGAAGGTTGATAGGAAAAAGTGTTGCCCAACTTTTGAGATTGTGGTACCTGAACATGATTATTATTCCGCCAACTGAAGTTGGGATGATTTCTCCATTCAGGGTTATACGTTTCAGAGTAAGGAGAAGGAAAAGGCTTTTTAAATGTGTTTATGGAATTTACTTGATCATGCAATGCTTCTTTAAGAATGGGAATGTTTGGACATTCAGAAGTGGGGTGTCCCATGATTTCACAAATTCCACAACTTTCTTCATTTTTAACCGTTTTGACTTCTTTTACTTCTCTAAGTTCCATGGCTTCAATCTTTCTAGCCAAATTAGCTACTTTAGCTTTTATCTCATCTTCTTGACTAAAATGATATTTACCTCTGTTAGAAACAAGATTAGATCTATTGGAACTTTCAGAGGAATTATCTGTGTGCCAGGCTTGAGAGTTATATGCCAAATGGTCTAGGTAGTCAAAGGCTTCTTCAGGTTCTTTTTCTAGAAACTCACCGTTACACATTGTTTCAACAAATTGTTTAGTTTCGGGAGTTAAACTTTCATAAAAGAAACTAATAAGACGCCATTTTTCAAAACCATGATGTGGACAAGAACTTAACAAATCTTTAAAACGCTCCTAGCACTGAAAAAATGCTTCATTTTGATTTTGATTGAAATTTTGAATCTGTCTTTTCAAAGCAGTAGTTTTATGTGCTGGGAAAAATTTATTTAGAAACTCAGTTTGTAATTCTTGCCATGTGCCAATTGACCTTGGTTTTAAATTATGAAGCCAAATTTTTGCTTTATCTTTTAAAGAAAAAGGAAATAATTTTAGCTTGACAATTTCATTTGTACATTGTTGGTCATTAAAGGTGACACATACATCTTCGAAGTCTTTTAGAAACGAGTAAGCACTTTCCGATTCTAACCCATGGAAATTTGGAAGCAAAGCTATCATACCTGGTTTAAAACGAAAGTTGTTTGCATTGAGAGGAAAAATAAAACAAGAGGGTGATGAGCTTCGAGTTGGTTGCAAGTAGTCACGCATGGTGCGTACTTGTCTGTTCTCATCTTCAGCATGAACACTTTCATTGTCAGCCATGGTAGGAGTTGTATTAGAAAGATTACCTGAAAAAGTTTCACAATAAAATCTAACTAAACGACGAGATCTAAAATCACGTCGCCAAACAAGCATAAAACAAAGTTAATATACAGATTAGGCGGTATAACCAGCCAATAAAAATAAAACAAAGTTAATATACAATATAAATATTAATATATAGAAAATTAGGCGGTATAACCAGCCAATAAATATACTTATAAACTTATATACTTAGTATTGCCTCCCCGGCAACGGCGCCAAAAACTTGATGGAGACTCAATTAAGAGTCGTAAACCCAAGTGCAGGTTATGTTCAAGTAATAAATTCTCGGGTGTCCGAGGTCGAACCACAGGGAAGCGTATTAGTAAGTATAAGTTTATAAATATATAAGAAAAAGAAAGTAAACAAGATATTAGGGAATTAACAACAAAACAAGATATTAGAGAACAAAATAAACAAAAGAAAAGAAATTAAACAAGATATAAAAAAACAAGAAGAAAAGATGTTGAGGTTAGAGAATCCACTCTTGGTGTTATGCTAAGATTAATCTTGTTTTATTACACAATTGAAATCCACACATAAAGGAGATTCCAATCGGAAGGTTTAGCAATTCAGTCCAAATTGTCCAACGTCCATAGCATATGATATTATGTTCATTGGGTATCCTCAAAACTCATAAAAAGAGTCCAAGCATTCCTTATGCCAAGGTATATGTCTACAACAAATCAAGGTTATGAAACCAAGCATTTACTGTGCCATTTTCATTGTCAATAATGAATCAAGATCTCTACTTTGCAAGTATGATTTTAAACCAAAAGAAAATATTATCTATACTAGTGTTTATAAATGATAATTCATTTTAGCTCATGTTTAAGAGACTAACCTTAGCATTTACCAAGAGCTTCACCTCATCACCTCAACAATATGATTAGCAACACATACTAGATATGAATGAAATGAAAAGAAATGTAAGAAGCATAAGTAAATAAAGAAAAAGAAAACTAGAGAAAGGAAAGAAGAAGAAATCTTAGAGAATTTTATTAGAATGGCTAATATCCTACCAATGTACCAATTTATCCCAATACTCATCCAAGGCCCTCTATTTATACACATTTTGGAGGGCTAAATGACAAGAGACAAGCTTTACAAATTTCAAAGGTAGGTATAATAGGTGAGTGCATTTTTCTAACAATTTTCGTCATATTGTATGACAATTCTGATCAGCCAGCTTGATGGTCGATATTGTCAATGTTGGAGGCTCGATCTGATAAAATTGTCTTCTAGAAAAATATACCCCTATCAGTTACGGATCCATAGCCGTTGGAATCAGCTCATTTTCTGATGTGGATAAGAAGATATGGGCAAAATACGAAAACAGGTCAGCACAGACGTCATTGCACATCAGCCAACTTGATGGTCGATTTCGCTAGGGAAAACGACTCCGTTTCAAGAAGTGTAAAACATGAAAAAGATAGATATGCCTCTTAGCTTTGCATGGCTACAAATTTTAGCCTTATTGCTTCAGTGAAACTCGAGATATGGAAAACGGTGTCGGAACTGGAACTGAACTGGATTTGCCCTTAATTCTAGTAATCTGAAATCACTCAAAGAAACTTGTGAAAAACACCAAATTACATAAAAATATAAAAGATCATAAACACAATTAGACTAAACAATAATAACTCGTATTTGGTTAAGGGTGATTTCAAAGCCCTAGACATGTTTTGTGATTGATTTTCAGATTCTATCTATCATTAATTTTCTATCAAAGTTGCTTATGTTCTTCTACAAGAATTGTTCATGATGTTGTCTTGATTTGTTTAGGTGTACAACTAGATAGATCTTGATAATTATCTATTGCTAGTTTAGGAGTCTTGATCCGTGTAATTGTCTTGATTTCCTATTCATAAGTGGCAATTTGTGATTAATGATTATAGTCAAGTTTTCAATAATTGCAAAGTGGAACATAACCTAAGTTGAACAATCCGAGCTTATGTGTTTGTTGCTTAGATCAACCTATCTTTCTCATCATAAAGCTGCCATTAAATTGAATTTAGAGAGCTTATTCTAGGTTGTTTAATGGTTAGAGATTAAATAGAGAGCTTGTTCTATTTAACGACAAACTAAGGAAAGATTGGGATAACAGAGCTTGTTGTTATCTACGGTTGTTAACTTTGATAGTTGGTTGATATTGATAGATCTGAAATTGATTCTTAATGATGTCTAGTGGTGGAGAATGAAACCTTAACCATATTTTTCATATTTGATTCTTCTTACTTACTTGTTTTCTTACTTTTCTAGTTTGCTTATTTTTAAAAGTATATTTATTTTTATTGGCTGGTTATACCGCCTAATTTGTATATTAACTTTGTTTTATTTTTATTGGCTGGTTATACCGCCTAATTTAGTATATATATTTATTGGCTGGTTATACCGCCTAATTTAGTATGTATATTTTTATCAGCCGGTTATACCGCTTTGCATCTTATTCTTATTATTTACTTTAGTTTAAATCTGGCTTCAAAAACCCCTTTTCTTTTATTGTTTTCTTTGAACGTAAGTTATAAACTAATAACTCATAGATTAAAACCCAATCCCTGAGGACTCGACCCTTGCTAATCATTATACTTACAATTGATCTTTTTAGTGCAAGGTTAAATAAGATACACTCTTTTGGGTGCATCACATATGTTAAGCCTTCATGCACTTGATGCATGCAACTGATCTCATAGGTTAAAAGTATAGAGATGCTTGGGGATAACATATGGGTTCTTGTTAGTTGAACAAGTTCACTGAATATGACCAGTTATCAGAGTTCCATTTGTTATTTTGATAAGCTCATAAAATATACATTTTATGCCTTTCTACCTTTAGTTTTTGTTATATTTTCAATCTTTATCTTGTTTACTGATAAGCTCATAAAATATACATTTTATGCCTTTCTACCTTTAGTTTTTGTCATGTTTTCGATCTTTATCTTGTTTTCTTATAATATGTTTTTGAATTTTAGGAACAATAAGGAGAATGAAGTCAAAAGATGTCAATAATGATGGTAAAGAGCTTACAAAATCATAATCACAAGATGAAAGAAGACTTGGGAGTCAAAAATATCGATTTCTGGTTGAAAAACAATCAGGCAGATTTGACCTTTGGTGCTTGTTGTAAGGAAAATATGATGTTAGATTCTTTATTTGAAGAAACTTCCTACTTGACTTTTGAATTTGACTTGATTATCTTTCCAACGATATATTATAGGCCCAAATCATATAAGAAATGGGCAATCAAAATGACGCTAGAAGATCTCCCTAAAGAACCCTGCGGCCAGAAAAATCCTAATCGCAAATCTAAAAAAAAAAGGCAAAAACGTGATTTTTGCACCTCCAGGCTTACTTGTGCGGCAAGGACTTATTCTCAGGGTTTTAAAGCTCTATAAATACCATCTTTTGAGCCACAAACTAGACATCTTTTGAGGAGACTCAAAGATCATCATTATTCTTCTTCTTCTTCTCCATTCTTTTATTTTATTTTCTTTTAAGTTTTATGTATATATTATATATGTCTATGCTAGGCTAAACTTTTATTTGCTTAAGGATGATTTCAAAGCCCAAGACATGTTTTGTAATTGATTTTCAGATTCTATCTATCATTAATTTTCTATCAAAGTTGCTTATGTTCTTCCATTAAAATTGTTCATGATGATGTTTTGATTTATTTAGGTGGCCAACTAGATAAATCTTGATAATTGTGTAACGCTAGTTTAGGAGTCTTGATCCGTGTAATTGTCTTGATTTCCTATTCATAAGTAGCAATTTGTGATTAACGATTATGGTCAAGTTTTCAGTAATTGCAAAGTGGAACATAACCTAAGTTGAACAAACCGAGCTTATGTGTTTGTTGCTTAGATCAACCTATCTTTCTCATCATAAAGCTGCTATTAAATTGAACTTAGAGAGCTTATTCTAGGTTGTTTGATAGTTAGAGATTAAATAGAGAGCTTGTTCTATTTAACGACGAACTAAGGAAAGATTGGGGTAACAGAGCTTGTTGTTATCTACGGTTGTTAACTTTGATAGCTAATTAATGTTGATAGATATGAAATTGATTCTTAATGATGTCTAGTGGTGGAGAATGAAACCTTAACCATATTATTCATATTTGATTCTTCTTAATTACTTGTTTTCTTATTCTTATTGTTAACTTTAGTTTAAATCTGATTTCAAAATCCCCTTTACTTTTGTTTACTTGTTTTTAAGTGATAAACTATTAACTTATAAACTAAAACCCAATCCATGAGGACTCGACCCTTGGTAATCACTATATGATGCACCCAAAAGAGTGTATCTTATTTAACCTTGCACTAAAAAGATCAATTGTAAGTATAATGATTAGCAAGGGTCGAGTCCTCAGGGATTGGGTTTTAATCTATGAGTTATTAGTTTATAACTTACGTTCAAAGAAAACAATAAAAGAAAAGGGGTTTTTGAAGCCAGATTTAAACTAAAGTAAATAATAAGAATAAGATTCAAGGCGGTATAACCAGCCAATAAAAATATATATACTAAATTAGGCGGTATAACTAGCCAATAAAAATATATATACTAAATTAGGCGGTATAACCAGCCAATAAAAATAAAACAAAGTTAATATACAAATTAGGCGGTATAACCAGCCAATAAAAATAAATATACTTTTAAAAATAAGCAAACTAGAAAAGTAAGAAAACAAGTAAGTAAGAAGAATCAAATATGAAAAATATGGTTAAGGTTTCATTCTCCACCACTAGACATCATTAAGAATCAATTTCAGATCTATCAATATCAACCAACTATCAAAGTTAACAACCGTAGATAACAACAAGCTCTGTTATCCCAATCTTTCCTTAGTTTGTCGTTAAATAGAACAAGCTCTCTATTTAATCTTGATAACTCGTATAATTATATAGTTTTTAGTTATGTTTTATTATTGTTTTGTGTCAAATACGAGTTATTATTGTTTTGTGTCAACCGTAGATAACATCAGCCAACTTGATGGTCGATTTCGCTAGGGAAAACGACTCCGTTTCAAGAAGTGTAAAACATGAAAAAGCTAGATATGCCTCTTAACTTTGCACGGTTAAATTTTCAGCCTTATTGCTTCAGTGAAAGGCCAGATATAGCTGATATGGCAAAAGGTGTCGGAACTGGAACTGAACTGGATTTGCCCTTAATTCTAGTAATTTGAAATCACTCAAAGAAACTTGTGAAAAACACCAAATTACATAAAAATATAAAAGATCATAAACACAATTAGACTAAACAATAATAACTCGTATTTGACACAAAACAATAATAAAACATAACTAAAAACTATATAATTATACGAGTTACCACACCCCCACACTTAGATTGTTGCTAGTCCCTAGCAACGACTCAATAAAAATAAAATAAGAAAATCTAATCTAATCCACTTTCGTAGGAAATCACGGTGGCACTTAGCATGTGACACAAGCCTTTAAACCCCTAGGTGTCCCTAGTGGACGAGTTTAGTCTCGTGAGGGTTTACTAGAACGATACCCACAAACATTGAAAAACTAAAATATAAATAAACTACATATACTAAAAATATTTATTCCTAATCCTTTCAATACAAATTAGAGACAATCTTTGAACAAGTCTTATAAACTAATCAATAGCTTAAAGAATTTCACAAAAATTCATGCTTGAATGTAAATTGTTTGAGTTAAGCCAATATTAACATAACATATCTCAATCAAAATAGTGCATGTTCAAATTTAATCTCAACTTCTCACATGGGATACCCTCATGATTTTCACTCTTTAAAGTAGTGGTGAAGTGTTTACACTCAATCAATCTCATGAAAACAGTTCTACCATATTCTTGCTTGTCCACCTATTCTCCACTATTTAGATCATACAACTTCATGAATCAAGAGGTCTTTAATCAAGGTTGTAATGGGGCCAAGGGGTTTGTAATGTGGTTGAATAACAAAAGGATAAAGATATCACAAAGGCTCCAAAGAGTTCATAAAGTTTAGAGACATAATAAGATCATACAAAGAAACTTCTCAAAACTCTTTACAAGTACATAGTCACCTAGGCCGGATATTCATGTTGGGCCTTTTCTTCATTCTAAACAACTTTGTAACATCTTTTTCTTTTTTTTAGCTAGAAGTTCAAGACATGATTCATTATATATATATATATATATATATTTCATAATATTCCCTTTCTTTTTCTCTTGACTTTTCTTTTCTTTTCCCCCACACTTATTTCTTGTTTCTAACCCAAATTTTCAATAGATCTTCCTTGTCTTTGCAACATGTCTCAAAACATGCTAATTCATCTTTGGAACAAAGGTAAAGATATAAGTATATTTAGGTTAGGGACAAGTTATGGTTACCAAAGAGATAGCTTATTCAATGTAGGCTCAAATTGGTTCACTAAGGGTGTGTTCTCTTGGAACGTCAATAAGGGATGGCTGTTTGGCCCTGGCTAAAAATCCTAATGCCTCTATCATATTCATGTTGTCACATGTATCAATATAGTCTCAAACGGTTTAAAGCAAGTTCTAGAGAATCATGTAATCATAAGAGCACTCAAGAAAGAAATTAGATTGATTTGTATAATGCATCAATCATTATAGGCTCAAAAACTCACAAGGATGATTATACAAGTCAGATTAAGTCTAAACATGCTTCTTTCTCAATCAACATATCATATTAACATTGGCTCATAAAAAGGTTGACATCAAGCTCAATTCTCATGAAAATCTTCTCACTAATAAATCTGTTTTAGACTTATGCAATTCATATCTCATCATTGTATTAAAAAGGAACTAAAACACAAAATAATAATAATAATAATAAAGACTCATAAAAAAAATAGTAGACAAAAATAAAAGAAATCCTAAATCATTCCCCCCACACTTAATTCTTACATTGTCCTCAATGTAAGTCTATTAACCCAAATGAAAGAATCATGTGTAAGAGAAAAGAACTAATAACATAAGAATAGGAACAACTAAGACTCAAAACAAAACAAACTCATGCAACCTAAATAATCCTAAAATACTAAACAAAAATTAACAAGTAAACATAAAAAGATTAAAATCAAACTGACAAGGTATGTCTCAAGTCTCCCTTACTCAGACCTTGTTCAGAATGAATACTTCTAAATGGCTTAAAACACAACAAACTTTTTTTTTTTTTTTTGAAAAGAAGAAATCAAACTGACAAGGTATGTCTCAAGTCTCCCTTACTCAGACCTTGTTCAGAATGAATACTTCTAAATGGCTTAAAACACAACAATTTTTTTTTTTTTAAATTAGCAAAATATGTCCCTTACCCCCTACTAAAATATGACATTGTCCCCAATGTCAAATTTTAAAGGTAGAATTTAGGAGATATTACCTGCAGAGGTTGCTAACCACTTATTATAACTGAGACACAACAAACAAAATGTTAGATAATGTCACAAAGACAAAGTGCAATCCACTCCTTGCTCGTCCATATCTCTTTTTCTTTTTCCGAGCGTTTGCGAAACAACCGTAGCAGATAAATACTCATAAGCTTGGAGCTTTTTGAGTAAATCTTCAATGGTTGTAGCAGAAATTATGGTTCTCCTTGCCTCTGAAAACATGAATCCATTATCCACAGCATTATCTAAATATGAAAGCAAATTACTAAAATAACCATTAATATTAAGCAAACCAATGGGTTTCTTATTTGTGACCAAAGATGACCAAGAAGCCACGCAAGCTATTTCTTCCAATGTACCCAGACCTCCTGGTAAAGCAATGAATGCATCGGCAGAATGGTACATGATTGTTATCCGTTCAGGGATACTCCAGACTTGTATTTCCTTACCCAAGGTAGGTCCACAAAAATCTGTGAATAGTTTTGGCACGATTCCTAGAACTGGACTTCCTCCAGCGTGTGCTGCTGTAGCGACTGCTCCCATTAAACCCGTACTACCGCCTCCATAAATCAACTGGATCTTTTGTTGGGCAAGTATTACTCCAACTCTTATGGCTTCATCAGCGAATATGTTATTTTTCCCTGGATAAGCACCTCCAAAGACACAAATTTTTTTAATGCGGTGGGAAAGTACTTTCCATTTTTTTTTTGAGTGCCTGAAAGAGAATGAGTACATGGTGTAATATATAGAGGACTGAGTAGTGAATCAGACAAGAGTAATAGTGTCGCCGAAATTGTATTTGACCTGTCAGAAGAAAATGTTAACCTACCTAACAAAAGATTTTTGCGTGATTTCAGGAAGAAAATCAAAAAGAGAAGAAAAATCAACCGTAAAAGACCAATAAAAAAAATATGAGAATAATTACACAAATCGAACAACACGTAAATTAAACCGAAATGAAGATATTGCAAATCAAACCAAAAGCTGAGAAGTCATTTATTGTAGTTGTGATTGTGGCTCACATCTTCCTCTGGTTTTACGTCCAGAAACGGCTTAAACGCCTTCTATGAGTCGAGGATATGCTTCCCATCCAGTTTTCTTACAAGCTGGCAAACAGGGTCTTTTAACATCAGATTCCCAAGATGTTGCCATTCCCTTTGGAATTGCGACCATAAATCAAGAATTTCTCTTTGTACGTCTCCACTAGGATGCGTCTCAAGAGAAAGTTGGATATTACCCAAATTCTCCTTACTCAGTCCATCCTTAATGAATTCAATTTTATCATCTCGATTAGAGGACGGAATCCCAATAGAACGACATTTACCGTTACACGTCCATCGTGCACATTTGTGGCAGTTTGAACTCATGCGCTTTGCTCGTCGCTTCTTTGCAAAAGTGCTTCTACCTGTACCAGGTAAATGCAAAACATGAAGATATTCATCTTCACGTACCTTGGCTTCAATTATCCAACGTATGTCTCCAGGAATCCCTTTGTGCATAAGCATTCTTAATCTTTCAAATCGAACTTGGTAAAGCTTCAGTAAAATATTTCGAGGAAAAGGAGGAAATCGTTTCTGCAATCGTGTTAGAATATCATCCATCCTGAAAAAAAAAATGAAAGAGAAATTGAAAGAGAAATTTATATACTATATCAGTTTTGTGGGTAGCTGATGCAACCGACTTAAATAATCACGGAGTACCGTTATCCGCCGTTTAACCGGGTTAAAAAAATTATATTTACATCTAGTTATTTTCAAAACAAGGATCAGAAAGAAAAACAACATAAAAAGACTCAAAAACAAAACACTCTAAATAAAATCCTAAATTCTTCCCCCCACACATAATTCTTACATTGTCATTAATGTAATGCTATTAATCCCAAATGAAAGAATCATGTGTAAGTGAAAAGAACTAATAAACAAAATAAACTTATGCAGCCTAAATGAACTTAAAAACACTAAACACAATTAGCAAAGAAACATAGGAAAAAGATAAAGAAAAAGAGAGCAAATCTGAGGATAGCAGTTTGGCAATGCTTTCACTAATTAGGCTGCCTCCCCCAATTAGCACTTGATTTAGTGTTTTGAACCTAACCAACACCCCTTCTTGGCATTTTAGGTTTGTCAGGCTCATACATGAAATTTCCCAAATTTATGCGTTTGAGAGGAAGCTTTCTTTGCACAACAGTGGATGCATTCTCCATTACAAGTATTATTCCATCATCCTTTGTGGTGCATATGTCATCGAGGAATGGAGCATATTTTGATACTTGTTGAATGACCTCCACAAACAAGTTGTTTAAGGTTTCCGGCATGTGTTGTTCATGTTCTTCCTCCTTGAACTTTGCAAATCTACTAGGAAAAGGTGGAGAAGAAACATTAGTAAAAAGTGAAACCTTAAACGTTACCTCAGGTGCCGAAATACTCTTATTTGGATCTTTGGCTTCATTATCCTCAAGAATAGAATCCATCTCTAATTTTGTTTCATCCTCATCTTGTTCCTCATTCTTCAAGGTCACAATAGTAGCATTCTCCTTTGGGTTAACCATCGTTTGGGCTGGGAGTTCTTCAGATCTTTGTGCTACCCATCCCACCATACTACTAGCCAATTGGCTCATTTGCTTTTCCAAACTCTGGATGCTTGCCCTTGTTTCCTGTTGAAATTGCAAAGAATCAGTAACAAGAAAATAGACAAGATCTTCTAAAGAAGTACCTGAGTTTTGAGTCATATGTGGTGGTTGAAAAAGATCTGGTTCTTGAGACCATGATTGATTGAAGCTAGATGGATGAATGTAATTGGCATAAGGATCTACTTCTTGGTAATTTTTCGAGTAGCCATAATTAGTATGATCCCACCATCCCTCATGGTAAGTGTTTGAGTAATGATCATACTGTTGGTCTTGGAACACTTGATGGCCTTGACATCCTCCCATGGCCAATTGTTGAACTGGGGAGGTGAGATTGGCATGTTGATTCTCCATGTTCATGTATGCCACCAACTCTTCAAGTGTTAGATTGCTCAATTCCATCATTTTTTTTTATTATTTTTTTCCTTTTTTTTTTTCAAAATTTGATAAGAAAAACCCGTATGTACAAGAAAATAAAACTCATTAGAACTGAAAATAAGAATAAACCAAATAAGAAATAAACTAAAAAAAACAATCCCCGGCAACGGCGCCAAAAATTTGATGCACCCAAAAGAGTGTATCTTATTTAACCTTGCACTAAAAAGATCAATTGTAAGTATAATGATTAGCAAGGGTCGAGTCCTCAGGGATTGGGTTTTAATCTATGAGTTATTAGTTTATAACTTACGTTCAAAGAAAACAATAAAAGAAAAGGGGTTTTTGAAGCCAGATTTAAACTAAAGTAAATAATAAGAATAAGATTCAAGGCGGTATAACCAGCCAATAAAAATATATATACTAAATTAGGCGGTATAACCAGCCAATAAAAATATATATACTAAATTAGGCGGTATAACCAGCCAAAAAAAATAAAACAAAGTTAATATACAAATTAGGCGGTATAACCAGCCAATAAAAATAAATATACTTTTAAAAATAAGCAAACTAGAAAAGTAAGAAAACAAGTAAGTAAGAAGAATCAAATATGAAAAATATGGTTAAGGTTTCATTCTCCACCACTAGACATCATTAAGAATCAATTTCCGATCTATCAATATCAACCAACTATCAAAGTTAACAACCGTAGATAACAACAAGCTCTGTTATCCCAATCTTTCCTTAGTTTGTCGTTAAATAGAACAAGCTCTCTATTTAATCTCTAACCATTAAACAACCTAGAATAAGCTCTCTAAATTCAATTTAATGGCAGCTTTATGATGAGAAAGATAGGTTGATCTAAGCAACAAACACATAAGCTCGGATTGTTCAACTTAGGTTATGTTCCACTTTGCAATTATTGAAAACTTGACCATAATCATTAATCACAAATTGCCACTGATGAATAGGAAATCAAGACAATTACACGGATCAAGACTCCTAGACTAGCAATAGACAATTATCATGATCTATCTAGTTGTACACCTAAATAAATCAAGACAACATCATGAACAATTCTTGTAGAAGAACATAAGCAACTTTGATAGAAAATTAATGATAGATAGAATCTGAAAATCAATCACAAAACATGTCTAGGGCTTTGAAATCACCCTTAACCAAATAGAAGTTTAGCCTAGCATAGGCATTGTAAACATAAACATAAAATTAAAGAGAATCTAAGAAGGAAATAAAAGAAAGAAAGAAGAAGAAGAAAATAAAGAAAAAGAAAACTAGAGAAAAGAAAGAAGAAGAAAACTTAGAGAATTTTATTACAATGGCTAATATCCTACCAATGTACAATATGATCCTCTACAATCATCCAAGGCCCTCTATTTATACACATTTTGGAGGGCTAAATGACAAGAGACAAGCTTTACAAATTTCAAAGGTAGGTATAATAGGTGGGTGCATTTTTCTAACAATTTTCGTCATATTGTATGACAATTTTGATCAGCCAACTTGATGGTCGATTTCGTCAATATTGGAGGCCTGATATGATCATATTGTCTTCTAGAAAAATATTCCCCTATCAGTTACTGATCCATAGCCATTAGAATCAGCTCATTTGCTGATGTGGATAAGAAGATATGGGCAAAATACGAAAACAGGTCAGCACAGACGTCATTGCACATCAGCCAACTTGATGGTCGATTTCGCTAGGGAAAACGGCTCCGTTTCAAGAAGTGTAAAACATGAAAAAGCTAGATATGCCTCTCAACTTTGCACGGTTAAATTTTCAGCCTTATTGCTTCAGTGAAAGTCCAGATATAGCTGATATGGCAAAAGGTGTGGGAACTGGAACTGAACTGGATTTGCCCTTAATTCTAGTAATTTGAAATCACTCAAAGAAACTTGTGAAAAACACCAAATTACATAAAAATATAAAAGATCATAAACACAATTAGACTAAACAATAATAACTCGTATTTGACACAAAACAATAATAAAACATAACTAAAAACTATATAATTATACGAGTTATCACTATACTCTACAATTGATTTTTTTTTAAGTGCAAGGTTAAATAAGATACACTCTTTTGGGTGCATCATTTACTTATAATATGTTTTTGAATTTTAGGTACAATAAGGAGAATGAAGTCAAAAGATGTCAATAATGATGGTAAAGAGCTTACAAAATCATAATCACAAGATGGAAGAAGACTTGGGAGTCAAAAATATCAATTTCTGGTTGAAAAGCAATCAGATAGATTTGACCTCTGGAGCTTGTTGTAAGGAAAACATGATGTTAGATTCTTTATTTGAAGAAACTTCCCACTTGACTTTTGAAGTTGACTTGATTATCGTTCCAACGATATATTATGGGCCCAAATCGGATAAGAAATGGACATTCAAAATGGCGCTAGAAGATCTCCCTAAAGAACCCTGCAGCCAGAAAAACCCTAATCGCAAATCTGAAAAAAGGCAAAAACTTGATTTTTGCACCTCCAGGCTTACTTGTGCGGCATGGACTTATTCTCAGCATTTTAAAGCTCTATAAATACCATCTTTTGAGCCACAAACTAGACATCTCTTGAGGAGACTCAAAGATCATCATTATTCTTCTTCTCCATTCTTTTATTTTCTTTTTAGTTTTATGTATATATTATCTATGCCTATGCTAGGCTAAACTTCTATTTGGTTAAGGGTGATTTCAGAGCCCTAGACATGTTTTGTAATGATTTTCAAATTCTATCTATCATTAATTTTCTGTCAAAGTTGCTTATGTTCTTCTACAAGAATTGTTTATGATGTTGTCTTGATTTATTTAGGTGTACAACTAGATAGATCTTGATAATTATCTATTGCTAGTTTAGGAGTCTTGATCCGTGTAATTGTCTTGATTTCCTATTCATAAGTGGCAATTTATGATTAATGATTATGGTCAAGTTTTCAATAATTGCAAAGTGGAACATAATCTAAGTTGAACAATCCGAGCTTATGTGTTTGTTGCTTAGATCAACCTATCTTTCTCATCATAAAGCTTCCATTAAATTGAATTTAGAGAGCTTATTCTAGGTTGTTTGATGGTTAGAGAATAAATAGAGAGCTTATTCTATTTAACGACAAACTAAGGAACGATTGGGGTAACAGAGATTGTTGTTATATACGGTTGTTAACTTTGATAGTTGGTTGATATTGATAGATTTGAAATTGATTCTTAATGATGTCTAGTGATGGAGAATGAAACCTTTACCATATTTCTCTCATATTTGATTTCTTATTTCTTACTTGCATCTTACTTTTCTTGTTTGCTTATTTTTAATACTATTTCAAAACCTCATTTCTTTTGTTTTCCTTGAATTTAAGTTTTAAACTATTAACTTATAAACTAAAACCCCATCCCTGAGGACTCGACCCTTGCTAATCACTATACTCTACAATTGATTCTTTTTAAGTGCAAGGTTAAATAAGATACACTCTTTTGGGTGCATCAAGTTTTTGGCGCCGTTGCCGGGGATTGCTTTATTTAGGTTATTACTTTATTGGTTTATTCTTATTTTCAGTTGTAATTAATTTTATTTTTCTTGTACATACAGGTTTTTGTTTTCAAATTTCAAGCAAGAAGAGATGGCAGGTGCTACATCAAAACTTCAGAACCTTCAGAACCAACTAGACAATCTCATCTCCATAGTTCAACAAGTGGCCATAAGTAAGATTCAACAATCAAGGTAGTGTGGAGTGTGCTTCATGATGGATCATCCAACCAATTGGTGCCCATACTACCAAAAAGATAATTTTGAACCAGCTTATGATGTGGGAGATAACCAAGCCATCAAGGGTTCCAAGGACAACAGTATGATTCTTTCCCAAACACTTACAATGAGGGATGGTGGAATCATACTCATTATGGCTACTCGGGAGATAATCAACAAGTAGATCCTTATGCTAATTAAACTAATCAATTTGTCTTCAATCAACCATGGGATCAACAACAAGATCTTTTTGAGCCACCACCTCAAAACTCAGGTAATTCTTTAGAAGAACGTGTCAATTATCTTGTTATTAATACTCTGCAACTTCAACAGGAAACAAGGGAAACAAAGGCAAGTATCCAGAGTTTGGAAACGCAAATGAGCCTATTGGCTAGTAGTACGGTGGAATTAGTAGCACAAAGATCTCAAGCACTCCCTTCCCAATCGATGATTGATCCAAAGGAGAGTGTTAGTGCCTCACAACTTGAGGATGAATCAGAAAATTCAAGGAACCCGAGGATGAGAAAGAACTAAAGATGGATTCAACTATTGAAGATAATGAAGCTTCAATTCCGAAAGAGAGTACTTCGGCACCTGAGGTAACGTTTAAGGTTCCACTTTTTACTAATTTTTTTCTCCACCTTTTCCTAGTAGATTTGCGAAGTTCAAGGAGGAAGAACATGAACAACACATGCCGAAAACCTTAAACAGCTTGTTTGTGGATGCCATTCAACAAATACCAAAATATGCACCATTCCTTGACAAGCTATGCACCACAAAGGATGATGGAATAATACTTATGATGGAGAATGCATCCACTATTGTGCAAAGAAACCGCCCTAAAAAACGCACAAATTCGGAAAGTTTCTTTTATGATCTTGCAAATCCTAAACAGCCAATAAGGGGTCCTGGTTAGGTTCAAAACACTAACTCAAGTGTTAATTGGGAAGGCAGCCCAATTAAAGAAGAAATTGCCAACTTGCCATATTCAGATTTGCTTTCTCTTTCTCTTTCTCTTTCCCTTTCTTTTCCTTTTCCTTTTATTATTTTTATTGTTTTTATTTTTATTTGTTAATTTTTTGTTTAGTATTTTAGGATTATTTAGGTTGCATGAGTTTGTTTTATTTTGAATCTTAGTTGGTCCTACTCTTATGTTATTAGTTCTTTTCTCTTACACATAATTCTTTCATTTGGGTTAATATCATAACATTGAGGACAATGTAAGAATTAAGTGTGGGGGGAAGGATTTAGGATTTCTTTTATTTTTGTCTATTTTTTTTATCAGTCTTTGATATTATTATTATTTTTATTATTTTTAATGTGTTTTAGTTCCTTTTTAATACAATGAAGAGATATGAATTGCATAGGTCTAAACTGGTTATTAGTGAGAAGATTTTCATGATAATTAAGCTTGACACTAATTTTTATGAGCAAATGTTGATATGATATGTTGATTGAGAAAGAAGCATGTTTTGACTTGATATTGACTTGTATAATCATCCTTGTGAGTTTTTGAGCCTATATGATTGATGCATTAATCATATCAATCTAATTTCTTTCTTGAGTGCTCTTATGATTACATGATTCTCTAGAACTTGCTTTAAACCGTTTGAGACTATATTGATACATGTGATAACATGAATATGATAGAGGCATTAGGATTATAACCAGGGCCAAACAGCCATCCATTATTAAAGTTCTAAGAGAACATCCCCACTAGTGAGCCAATTTGAGCCTACATTAAATATGCTATTTTATTGGTAACCACAACTTACACCTAGCCTAAATATACTTATATCCTTACCCTTGTTCTAAAGATGGATTATATATTTTGAGACATATTGCAAAAAACAAGGGATATTTGTAGTTGAAAATTTGGGTTGGAAACAAAAGATAAGTGTGGGGGAAGAAAAGAAAAGAAAAAGTCAAGAGAAAAAGAAAGGGATCATTGTCAAATACATTCCCATATTGAAAAAAAAAAAATCATCTCTTAAATTTTTGGTTAAAGAAAAAGATGTTACAAAGTTGGTTAGAATGAAGCAAAGGCTCAATATGAATATTTAGCCTATATTATTATGTGCTTTATAAGAGTTTTGAGAAGTTTTTTTTTGCAAAATCTTATTTTGTCTCTAAATTCTATGAAGTCTTTGGAACCTTTGTAATATCTTTTATCTTTTATTTTTTAACCATATTACAGCCCCTTGGCCCCATTACGACCTTGATTAAAGACCTCTTGATTTATGAAGTTGCATGATCTAAATAGTGGAGAATAGGTGGACAAGCAAGCATATGGTAGAAGTGTTTTCATGAGATTGATTGAGTGTAAACACTTTACCACTACTTTAAAGAGTGAAAATCAGGAGAGTATCCCATGTGAGAAGTTGAGATTAAGTTTGAATATGCACTATTTTGATTGAAATATGTTATTCTAATATTGGCTTAACTCAAACTATTTACATTCAAGCATGATTTTTTGTGAATTTCATTAAGCTATTGATTAGTTTATAAGACTTGTCCAATGATTATCTCTAATTTATATTAGAAGGATTAGTTGTAATTATTATTATTAATATTTTTAGTTTTTTAGTTTTTCTTATGTCTTCAATGTTTGTGGGTATCGTCCTAGTAAACCCTCACGAGATAAACTCATCCATTAGGGTCACCTAGGGGTTCAAAGGCTTGTGTCACATGCTAAGTGCTACCGTGATATCCTACGAAAGTGGATTAGATTAGATTTTCTTATTTTGTTTTGTTTTGCTCGAATACTAGCAAAAAGCTAAGTGTGGGGGTATTTGATAAGCTCATAAAATATACATTTTATGCCTTTCTACCTTTAGTTTTGTTATGTTTTCGATCTTTATCTTGTTTACTTATAATATGTTTTTGAATTTTAGGTACAATAAGGAGAATGAAGTGAAAAGATGTCAATAATGATGGTAAAGAGCTTACAAAATCATAATCAAAAGATGGAAGAAGACTTGGGAGTCAAAAATATCAATTTCTGGTTGAAAATCAATCAGGCAGATTTGACCTCTGAAGCTTGTTGTAAGGAAAACATGATGTTAGTCTTTATTTGAAGAGACTTCCCCTTGACATTTGAAGTTTACTTGATTATCGTTCCAACGATATATTATGGGCCCAAATCGAATAAGAAATGGGCATTCAAAATGGCGCTAGAAGATCTCTCTAAAGAACCCTGCAGCCAGAAAAATCCTAATTGCAAATCTGAAAAAAGGCAAAAACGTGATTTTTCCACCTCTATGCTTACTTGTGCGGCAAGGACTTATTCTCAGGGTTTAAAGCTCTATAAATACCATCTTTTGAGCCACAAACTAGACATCTTTCGAGGAGACTCAAAGATCATCATTATTCTTCTTCTCTATTCTTTTATTTTCTTTTTAGTTTTATGTATATATTATCTATGCCTATGCTAGGCTAAACTTCTATTTGGTTAAGGGTGATTTCAAAGCCCTAGACATGTTTTGTAATTGATTTTCAAATACTATCTATAATTAATTTTCTATCAAAGTTGCTTATGTTCTTCTACAAGAATTGTTTATGATGTTGTCTTGATTTATTTAGGTGTACAACTAGATAGATCTTGATAATTATCTATTGCTAGTTTAGGAGTCTTGATCCGTGTAATTGTCTTGATTTCCTATTCATAAGTGGCAATTTGTGATTAATGATTATGGTCAAAGATGCACCCAAAAGAGTGTATCTTATTTAACCTTGCACTTAAAAAGAATCAATTGTAGTTTATAACTTACATTCAAAGAAAACAAAAGAAAAGGGGGTTTTGAAATAGTTTTAAAAATAAGCAAATAAGAAAAGTAAGAAAACAAGTAATTAAGAAGAATCAAATATGAAAAATAAGTTAAGGTTTCATTCTCCACCACTAGACATCATTAAGAATCAATTTCATATCTATCAACATTAATTAGCTATCAAAGTTAACAACCGTAGATAACAACAAGCTCTGTTACCCCAATCTTTCCTTACTTCGCCGTTAAATAGAACAAGCTCTCTATTTAATCTCTAACTATCAAACAACCTAGAATAAGCTCTCTAAATTCAATTTAATAGCAGCTTTATGATGAGAAAGATAGGTTGATCTAAGCAACAAACACATAAGCTCGGATTGTTCAACTTAGGTTATGTTCCACTTTGCAATTATTGAAAACTTGACCATAATCATTAATCACAAATTTCTACTTATGATTAGGAAATCAAGACAATTACACGGATCAAGCCTCCTAAACTATCATTAGACAATTATCAAGATTTATCTAGTTGGCCACCTAAACAAATCAAAACATCATCATGAACAATTTTAATGGAAGAACATAAGCAACTTTGATAGAAAACATTGATAGATAGATTCTGAAAATTAATTACATAACATGTCTAGGGCTTTGAAATCACCCTTAACCAAATAAAATTTTAGCCTAGCATAGGCATAGAAATATATACATAAAATTAAAAAGAAAAATAAAAGAATGGAGAAGAAGAAAAAGAATAATGATGATCCCTTGAGTCTCCTCAAAAGATGTCTAGTTTGTGGCTCAAAAGATGTCTAGTTTGTGGCTCAAAAGATGGTATTTATAGAGCTTTAAAACCCTGAGAATAAGTCATTGCCGCACAAGTAAGCCTAGAGGTGCAAAAATCACGTTTTTGCCTTTTTTTTTTTCAGATTTGCGATAAGGGTTTTTCTGGCCGCAGGGTTTTTTAAGGAGCTCTTCTAGCGCCATTTTGAATGCCCATTTCTTATCCGATTTGCGTCTATAATATATCGTTGGAAAGATAATCAAGTCAAATTCAAAAGTCAAGAAGGAAGTTTCTTCAAATAAAGAATATAACATCATGTTTTCGTTACAACAAGCTCTGGAGGTCAAATCTGCCTCATTGCTTTTCAATCAGAAATTGATATTTTTGACTCCCAAGTCTTCTTCCATCTTGTGATTATGATTTTGTAAGCTCTTTACCATCATTATTGACATCTTTTGACTTCATTCTCCTTATTTTACCTAAAATTCAAAAACATAATATAAGTAAACAAGATAAATATCGAAAACATAACAAAACTAAAGGTAGAAAGGCATAAAATGTATATTTTATGAGCTTATCAAATACCCCCACACTTAGCTTTTTGCTAGTCCTTGAGCAAAACAAAATAAAAATAAAATAAGAAAATCTAATCTAATCCACTTTCGTAGGAAATCACGGTGGCACTTAGCATGTGACACAAGCCTTTAAACCCCTAGGTGTCCCTAGTGGACGAGTTTAGTCTCGTGAGGGTTTACTAGGACGATACCCACAAACATTGAAGACATAAGAAAAACTAAAAATAATTAAAAATAATAATAATAATTACAACTAATCCTTACAATATAAATTAGAGATAATCATTGGACAAGTCTTATAAACTAATCAATAGCTTTAAGAAATTCACAAAAAATCTTGCTTGAATGTAAATAGTTTGAGTTAAGCCAATATTAACATAACATATTTCAATCAAAATAGTGAATATTCAAACTTAATCTCAACTTCTCACTATACTCTCATGATTTTCACTCTTTAAAATAGTGGTAAAGTGTTTACACTCAATCAATCTCATGAAAACAGTTCTACCATATGCTTGCTTGTCCACCTATTGTCCACTATTTAGATCATACAACTTCATGAATCAAGAGGTTTTTAATCAAGGTTGTAATGGGGCCAAAGGGTTTGTAATGTGGTTAAAGAACAAAAGGATAAAGATATTACAAAGGTTTCAAAGACTTCATAGAATTTAGAGACAAAATAAGATTTTGCAAATAAAACTTTCTCAATATTTCTTGGAAGTACATAATCACATAGGCTGAATATTTTATGTTGAGCCTTTGCTTCATTCTAACCAACCTTGTAACATTCTTTTTCTTTTCTTTAACTAGAAGTTCAAGAGATGATTCAATTTTTTTTTCCATGAAAATGTATTTTTACAATGTTCCATTTTCTTTTTCTCTTGACTTTTACCTTTCTCCTCCTCCACACTTATCTTTTGTTTCCAACCCAAATTTTTAACTAAAAATATCCCTTGTTTTTTGCAATATGTCTCAAAATATGTAATTATCTTTAGAACAAGGGTAAGGATATAAGTATATTTAGGCTAGGTGTAAGTTGTGGTTACCAATAAAATAGCATATTTAATGTAGGCTCAAATTGGCTCACTAGTAGGGATGTTCTCTTGGAACATTAATAATGGATGGCTGTTTGGCCCTGGTTATAATCCTAATGCCTCTATCATATTCATGTTATCACATGTATCAATATAGTCTCAAACGGTTTAAAGCAAGTTCTAGAGAATCATGTAATCATAAGAGCACTCAAGAAAGAAATTAGATTGATATGTATAATGCATCAATCATATAGGCTCAAAACTCACAAGGATGATTATACAAGTCAATTTTAAGTCTAAACATGCTTCTTTCTCAATCAACATATCATATCAACATTGGCTCATAAAAAATAGTATCAAGCTCAATTCTCATGAAAATCTTCTCACTAGTAACTAGTTTTAGACCTATACAATTCATATCTCATCATTGTATTAAAAAGAACTAAAACACACTAAAAATAATAATTATATTAAAGACTCATAAAAAATAATAGGCAAAAATAAAAGAAATCCTAAATCCTTCCACCCACACTTAATTCCTTACATTGTCCTCAATGTAATGCTATTAACCAAATGAAAGAATCATGTGTAAGAGAAAAGAACTAATAACATAAGAATAGAAATAACTAAGACTGAAAACAAAACAAATTCATGCAACCTAAATAATCCTAAAATACTAAACAAATAATTTACAAATAAACATAAAAATAAATAAATAAAAACAATAAAAATAATAAAAGAAAAAGGAAAAGAAAAAGAAAAAGAAAGCAAATCTGAGTATGGCAGGTTGTTAATTTCATCATTAATTGGGCTGCCTTCCCAATTTGTACTTGATTTGTTGTCCAACCTAACCAACACCCCTTCTTGGCTTTTTAGGCTTGTTAGGCTCATACATGAAACTTTCCAAATTTGAGCGTTTGATAGGAAGCTTTCTTTGCACAAAAGTGGATACATTCTCCATTACAAGTATTATTCCATCATCCTTTATGGTGCATATCTCATCGAGGAATAGAGCATATTTTGATACTAGTTGAATGGCATCCACAAACAAGTTGTTTAAGGTTTCCGGCATGTGTTGTTCATGTTCCTCCTCCTTGAACTTCGTGAATCTACTAGGAAAAGGTGGAGAAGAAACATTAGTAAAAATTGGAATCTTAAACGTTACCTCAGGTGCCGAAATACTCTTATTTGGATATGTGGCTTCATTATCCTCAAGAATAGAATCCATCTCTAATTTTGTCTCATCCTCATCTTGTTCCTCATTCCTCAAGGTCACAATAGTAGCATTCTCCTTTGGGTTAATCATCGTTTGGGCAGGGAGTTCTTCGGATCTTTGTGCTACCCATCCCATCATACTACTAGCCAATTGGCTCATTTGCTTTTCCAAACTCTGGATGCTTGCCCTTGTTTCCTGTTGGAATTGCAAAGTATCGGTAACAAGAGAATAGACAAGATGTTCTAAAGAAGTACCTGAGTTTTGAGTCATATGTGATGGTTGAAAAAGATCTGGTTCTTGAGACCATGATTGATTGAAGCTAGATGGATGAGTGTAATTGGCATAAGGATCTACTTCTTGGAAATTTTTCGAGTAGCCATAATTAGTATGATCCCACCATCCCTCATGGTAAGTATTTGAGTAATGATCATGCGATTGGTCTTGGAACCCTTGATGGTCTTGACATCCTCCCATGGCCAATTGTTGAACTGGGGAGGAGAGATTGGCTTGTTGATTCTCCATGTTCATGTATGCCACCAACTCTTCAAGTGTTAGATTGCTCAATTCCATCGTTTTTTATTTCAAAATTTGAAAAGAAAAACCTGTATGTACAAGAAAATAAAACTAATTAGAACTGAAAATAAGAATAAACCAAGTACCAAATAAACTAAAGAAAGCAATCCCCGGCAACGGCGCCAAAAATTTGATGCACCCAAAAGAGTGTATCTTATTTAACCTTGCACTTAAAAAGAATCAATTGTAGAGTATAATGATTAGCAAGGGTCGAGTCCTCAGGGATTGGGTTTTAATCTATGAGTTATTAGTTTATAACTCACGTTCAAAGAAAACAAAAGAAAAGGGGGTTTTGAAATAGTTTTAAAAATAAGCAAATAAGAAAAGTAAGAAAACAAGTAATTAAGAAGAATCAAATATGAAAAATAAGTTAAGGTTTCATTTTCCACCACTAGACATCATTAAGAATCAATTTCATATCTATCAACATTAATTAGCTATCAAAGTTAACAACCGTAGATAACAACAAGCTCTGTTACCCCAATCTTTCCTTACTTCGTCGTTAAATAGAACAAACTCTCTATTTAATCTCTAACTATCAAACAACCTAGAATAAGCACTCTAAATTCAATTTAATAGCAGCTTTATGATGAGAAAGATAGGTTGATCTAAGCAACAAACACATAAGCTCAGATTGTTCAACTTAGGTTATGTTCCACTTTGCAATTATTGAAAACTTGACCATAATCATTAATCACAAATTGCTACTTATGATTAGGAAATCAAGATAATTACACGGATCAAGACTCCTAAACTAGCATTAGAGAATTATCAAGATTTATCTAGTTGGCCACCTAAACAAATCAAAACATCATCATGAACAATTTTAATGGAAGAACATAAGCAACTTTGATAGAAAACAATGATAGATAGATTATGAAAATTAATTACATAACATGTTTAGGGCTTTGAAATCATCCTTAACCAAATAAAAGTTTAGCCTAGCATAGGCTTAGAAATATATACATAAAACTGAAAAGAAAAATAAAAGAATGGAGAAGAAGAAAAAGAATAATGATGATCCCTTGAGTTTCCTCAAAAGATGTCTAGTTTGTGGCTCAAAAGATGTCTAGCTTGTGGCTCAAAAGATGGTATTTATAGAGCTTTAAAACCCTGAGAATAAGTCATTGCCGCACAAGTAAGCCTAGAGGTGCAAAAATCACGTTTTTGCCTCTTTTTTTTTTCAGATTTGCGATTAGGGTTTTTCTGGCCGCAGGGTTCTTTAGGGAGATCTTCTAGTGCCATTTTGCTTATTCGATTTGGGCCTATAAAATATCGTTGGAAAGATAATCAAGTCAACTTCAAAAGTCAAGAAGGAAGTTTCTTCAAATAAAGAATATAACATCATGTTTTCCTTACAACAAGCTCCGGAGGTCAAATCTGCCTCATTGCTTTTCAATCAGAAATTGATATTTTTGACTCCCAAGTCTTCTTCCATCTTGTGATTATGATTTTGTAAGCTCTTTACCATCATTATTGACATCTTTTGACTTCATTCTCCTTATTTTACCTAAAATTCAAAAACATAATATAAGTAAACAAGATAAAGATCGAAAACATAACAAAACTAAAGGTAGAAAGGCATTAAATGTATATTTTATGAGCTGATCAGTCAAGTTTTCAATAATTGCAAAGTGGAACATAACCTAAGTTGAACAATCCGAGCTTATGTGTTTGTTGCTTAGATCAACCTATCTTTCTCATCATAAAACTTCCATTAAATTGAATTTAGAGAGCTTATTCTAGGTTGTTTGATGGTTAGAGAATAAATAGAGAGCTTATTCTATTTAACGACAAACTAAGGAAAATTGGGGTAACAGAGCTTGTTGTTATCTACGGTTGTTAACTTTGATAGTTGGTTGATATTGATAGATTTGAAATTGATTCTTAATGATGTCTAGTGATGGAGAATGAAACCTTTACCATATTTCTCTCATATTTGATTTCTTATTTATTACTTGCATCTTACTTTTCTTGTTTGCTTATTTTTAAAACTATTTCAAAACCCCCTTTTCTTTTATTTTCCTTGAATTTAAGTTTTAAACTATTAACTTATAAACTAAAACCCAATCCCTGAGGAGTCGACCCTTGCTAATCACTATACTCTACAATTGATTCTTTTTAAGTGCAAGGTTAAATAAGATACACTCTTTTGGGTGCATCATATTTCACTCAAGTGTCTATGGTAAATACTCTAATGTGTCAATAGTGTAAATAATCGTTTGACTTGTGACACTAGGTCGCCTTGTATGTGAACTGTCATACTTAGATTTCATCACGAACGGGTCCCAATCATAATGATGCTTAAAGTATGGTATTATTGGGTCTGACATGAAGCATACGAAGATGAATGGGTGGTCCAGAGAGGATTCATCACCCCAAGTGATTAAGGGGACATATCTCACATGTGTCTGGCTTATATTAACTTATGGAAGTCCTTGGCCAAGGCAATACTTAAGGAGTTAATATAAAGCTGCAGATCTAATATGGAATGGGTTAAGAGTAGACACTGAACCATGCTCTTTCCTATCCTGGGATATTTGATGAAGGGATCGAATTACACAGACATATTGTACATGAAAGGCTAGTTGGAGCTTGATGACTCTCTTGGCATTTGGGTGGTCATGATGCATTGCTAGATGCCGCTCAAATCTATAAATATAAAAGGAAAAATTCTTAATTGAATTAATTATATTTATTGCCAACATGTTAAGGGCTTAATGGGTCACACAAAAAAGGTGATTAATGAAATTTAAATGAGATTGGGCCAGATTAAATATTCATTAAGTATTGTGGGCTTATTGTGAATATTTAATAATATTTATAAGGGCTTTAGTGCAGTTAGCCCAAGTGTTGGCATACGCTAAACCTACTTATAAATAGGCTAATGTTGTTGCCGCCTCCCCCCTCTAAGAGAATTAGAATCGGCGCCTCTCTCCCTAACAAGTGAGAATCGACCGAACACCTTAGGATAAGAGAGAATATGATTTTTTTTGTTTTCTTGAGGCTAATTAAGATAAAGGAGGAAGGTTTCTCACAACCTAGACCACTAGCATCATCTTGGCAAAACATAATCTCAACCTTGTGAAGGCTTTCAGATCATCTGTGTGGATTACTGTTAGAGGTCGGACAATTGGACGGCTTTGGTTTTCGAGAAGCGAGCATTGTGTACAAGAACAAGAACATCAAGAATCTGTGATGTGGTTTCGGCAATCTCCATTACAGAGGTATGAGATTTTGATTGTTATTTGTTCTTGACAGCCTAATCATTTTGAATTCATAGGCAGATCCATGGATGGATTCGGTATTCTCTATGATTTATTTAATTCTGTTGCGTTGTATATTTAACTGTTGATTAAATTATAAATTATCTCTGTTTGAGCATGAGTCGAATCCCAACACTTTGTTGGAGGATGTTGAGGATTTTTTTTGGAGAAGATACAAGATGGGTTGCCACCTATAAGAGGCATTACACATCACCTTGATTTAGTACTTAGCGCCCTCATTCTCACACAAGGCTAAGATTCGAGGGCGAATCTTTACGAGAAAAGGAGGAATGATAGGGTCCAAGAAGGCCCAATACCATGGAAATTTCTATATGGATAAAGATCCAAGAAGATTTAGGAAACATGGCAAGAATGGGTGAAATTCACTTGGGCCATGTTGCAAGTTATTCAAGAAAGGCTTCAACATGCAAGATGGGCTTGCATCCAAGTTTTGTCCATGTGATTCAAGAACACAAGGTGGCACATTAAGAGGGCTTACAAGTGGCAGCATCATGTTTAAAGAAGTGGTCCTATTCTTTCATTCATTAATTGACATGGCAATTGTGGGGACCAATTCATTTAATGATGTGGTGATAACTCGTATAATTATATAGTTTTTAGTTATGTTTTATTATTGTTTTGTGTCAAATACGAGTTATTATTGTTTAGTCTAATTGTGTTTATGATCTTTTATATTTTTATGTAATTTGGTGTTTTTCACAAGTTTCTTTGAGTGATTTCAGATTACTAGAATTAAGGGCAAATCCAGTTCAGTTCCAGTTCCGACACCTTTTTCCATATCAGCTATATCTCGAGTTTCACTGAAGCAATAAGGCTAAAATTTTAACCGTGCAAAGTTAAGAGGCGTATCTATCTTTTTCATGTTTTACACTTCTTGAAACGGAGTCGTTTTCCCTAGCGAAATCGACCATCAAGTTGGCTGATGTGCAATGACGTCTGTGCTGACCTGTTTTCGTATTTTGCCCATATCTTCTTATCCACATCAGCAAATGAGCTGATTCCAACGGCTATGAATCAGTAACTGATAGGGGAACATTTTTCTAGAAGACCATGTGATCAGATCAGGCCTCCAAAATTGACAAAATCGACCATCCAGTTGGCTGATCAAAATTGTCATACAATATGACGAAAATTGTTAGAAAAATGCACCCACCTATTATACCTACCTTTGAAATTTGTAAAGCTTGTATCTTGTCATTTAGCCCTCCAAAATGTGTATAAATAGAGGGCCTTGGATGATTGTAGAGGATCATATGGTAGATTGGTAGGATATTAGCCATTATAATAAAATTCTCTAATTTTTCTTCTACTTTCCTTTCTCTAGTTTTCTTTTTCTTTATTTTCTTCTTCTTCTTTCTTTCTTTTATTTCCTTCTTAGATTCTCTTTAATTTTATGTTTATGTTTACAATACCTATGCTAGGTTAAACTTCTATTTGGTTAAGGGTGATTTCAAAGCCCTAGACATGTTTTGTGATTGATTTTCAGATTCTATCTATCATTAATTTTCTATCAAAGTTGCTTATGTTCTTCTACAAGAATTGTTCATGATGTTGTCTTGATTTATTTAGGTGTACAACTAGATAGATCTTGATAATTATCTATTGCTAGTTTAGGAGTCTTGATCCGTGTAATTGTCTTGATTTCCTATTCATAAGTGGCAATTTGTGATTAATGATTATGGTCAAGTTTTCAATAATTGCAAAGTGGAACATAACCTAAGTTGAACAATCCGAGCTTATGTGTTTGTTGCTTAGATCAACCTATCTTTCTCATCATAAAGCTGCCATTAAATTGAATTTAGAGAGCTTATTCTAGGTTGTTTAATGGTTAGAGATTAAATAGAGAGCTTGTTCCATTTAACGACAAACTAAGGAAAGATTGGGATAACAGAGCTTGTTGTTATCTACGGTTGTTAACTTTGATAGTTGGTTGATATTGATAGATCTGAAATTGATTCTTAATGATGTCTAGTGGTGGAGAATGAAACCTTAACCATATTTTTCATATTTGATTCTTCTTACTTACTTGTTTTCTTACTTTTCTAGTTTGCTTATTTTTAAAAAGTATATTTATTTTTATTGGCTGGTTATACCGCCTAATTTGTATATTAACTTTGTTTTATTTTTATTGGCTGGTTATACCGCCTAATTTAGTATATATATTTTTATTGGCTGGTTATACCGCCTAATTTAGTATATATATTTTTATTGGCTGGTTATACCGCCTAATTTAGTATATATATATTTTTATTGGCTGGTTATACCGCCTTGCATCTTATTCTTATTATTTACTTTAGTTTAAATCTGGCTTCAAAAACCCCTTTTCTTTTATTGTTCTTGAATTTAAGTTTTAAACTATTAACTTATAAACTAAAACCCAATCCCTGAGGACTCGGCCCTTGCTAACTACTATACTTACAATTTATCTTTTTAGTGCAAGGTTAAATAAGATACACTCTTTTGGGTGCATCTTGTGGCGCCTAAGAGATGGCTTATTTGGGCTTATTTTAAGTCTTATAATTACTTAGCATTTGAGCCTATATTATGTAACATGGACATCTTTTAATTATTTAGGTTTTGGCTTGAGCATGTTCAGCCCATATTTTACATATTATTCTTTAGTAGATTAGGGCTATCCGACCAAGGCATTTCTAAGGGGATTGGGAGTGTGTCACACCCCAAATTCAGGGCATGTGACCAGCTAGAGACAAGGTATGCCCCTGGCTCCGAAGCCTCAGTATACTCATTAAACCAAATCAAACAAAATTTTGGCATAATCTCGCCCTACATGGGGGTTTGCCACTCAATCATCAACATTCACAATGTAATAATTCATCAACCCATGAGATCTCGGTTTGGACACCTCCGATAGGGAGTAACCGACATGCCCGCAGCAGACTCAACCTTTATGACCTCTTATATACAGACATACATTTATATAATATCATAACAAAATGAACATCACCATCTCATACCAGGCCTCTAAGACTGATATACGTCATACGTCACTTAATTACATTCGTTTACAAAATATACAGTACATAATCAACATACACAAAATGCAGAGGACCCATGATATCCTAGTGACTGCAAAAATGTACCCCACCATCGCCACTGCTTACCACGTCCTAGGTCAATCCGCTCACCACAAGTATGTGAGCAGCTAGCTATCCCAAATCTGGGAAGAGCTAAATCTATTAGAATCTAAAAAACAATGAAAATAAATGAAGTGAGTTGAAAAACTCAGTGAGCATAAGGTAACTAGGAAGAGTACTTGAAAATTTCGTGCTTCCTTTCTTAACCATTAAAGCATAAACATGACATATCAAGTATGACTAACTAATCGAAAATTAATATTTAAAAATTGTTCCGGGACTTATAAAAATTATTTGTCATATATGAAATCTTCTATGCAGAGTGCTGAAAATAAACAAGCCATTGGTCAGCCTAAATCGGTAGCCAAAAATATTTAACAATCGATTTTACGTGTATACCTCCACAATTATTAATTAAGAATTTCTCATGCCTTTATCATCAAAACATCCCGGACTTATACCAGTCCGTAATATTTGTCATCCTGGACTATCTTGTCCATATCATCTCGGATCATCTTGTCCGTACAACAATAGCATCCCGGACTTCACCTTGTCCGTACAATATTAGCATCCCAGACATCATCCTATTCGTATAATAATAGCATCCCTGACATCACCCTATCCGTACAATAATAGCATCCTGGATATCACCTTGTCCGTACAATAATAGCATGGTATATTAATTCTCTTATATCATGGAGTAATATATATATAAATACTATTCTAGGAAACAATCTCTACACTAACATGTTTCTACTTATGTGCATAACCTTTTAATCTACAATATCAAACTACCCTTAAATACTCAACCATCCTATACAATATCATTCATTATTATTCAACTCCACACTTACGCCTTTGATCCGCATAAGGTTCGAAACTTACCATTTTCGTAATCCGAGCAATCTTTCGTGTTTCAATATCCATATCAATCAACAATGCATATAAACAACAACTACCTCCTAGATTAACCTAAATACTCACTGTGTTAGTCCGAGTGTTAAAGCGGCACTTTCGTGGCTTTGTCGCGATCCCAGGCGAACTCTATGGGTTAGTGAAATCCTTGCAAAATTTGGTGATTTCCCTTTAAATTTGGAGGAGAGAGAAAGCTTTAGTAAGCTTTAATGGAGTTTTTGGTGAGAAAATGCCTAAAGGCATAAGGAGTAAGAAGAAGACGTGGTGTCTTCTTATTTTGGCTGAAAATTTATGAAAAATTATCCCATGTTCTTAATCTTGCCTAAGCATGGTCAAAAGAGTTGACCAACTTTGACTTTTTGCATATGCCCTACAGAACGTGATGTTCGGTATTTCGTTTTTCATTTTTTCTCAACATATTCATTTTTTTCTTGGGTGTTAAAACATCTATCCATGTTTTCGGATCGATAACAAGAATTTTTTAACCACGTTTTTTTCGGAAAAGTACGACAACGTCACAATTTTCCAATTTTACCGATTCTAGTCTTGTTTTTTCGTTCTAATGCCAAATATTAGATCCAAATATAATATTAACATATTATATAGTCAAAAAACCATTTATACCATTTCTCGGACTAAAAATGAAAAGGGGTGTAAAATGACCAAATACTCATAATGCATATTTTTTTGAATTTGATGCCGATTGTTGTTCTGATAATAGGTATGGGTTCTATATCATATATTATCATCATATCTACTCAATTTATCATATTTTATGGACTTTTCCCCTTCTCGATTTTAGTCTGAATTTTAAACTACTTTAGGGTCAAATCGCTTAACCACCCGATTTAACCTCCAATTCTATAATCTATCATACAACATGTATACCACATGATAGCCCGTTGCTAGTGGCTTTTACATGTGTAGTTCCGAGCCATCAGAATATTATTGGAGACCCGAGTTATCTCTGGCTTACGAGGGTCTCACAATTCTCCCCCCTTTATAAAATTCGTCCTCGAATTTTACATAAAATTAACCTATAAAGAATTACCTCATGTTTGAAATAACTTGGGGTACTGCTGTCTTATCTCATCCTCAATCTCCCATGTAGCCTCCTGCGTATTGTGATACTACCACAAAACTTTAACTGTAGGAACTTCCTTGGACCGCATCTTTCGCACTTGACGATCTACTATGGCTACGGGTTCCTCAATATATGTTAACTGGGAGTCTATCTGTGTTGCCTGTGGTTGTCAAACATGTGAATCATCTTGAATGTATTTTCGCAACATGGGCACATGGAATACAAGGTGTACATAGCTCAAGTCTGGAGGCAACGCTAACTCATATGCTACCGCACCTTTACGGCTCAATATCTGGAATGGTCCAATATACCTTGGACTCAACTTACCTCGTCTCCCAAATCTCATAATCCCCTTGAAAGGTGAAACTTTTAAAAACACAGAATCTCCAATATCAAACTCTAACTCACGTCTCCGGTTATCAGCATAGGCCTTTTGCTGATTTTGGGCAGCCATCAACTTCTCTCTTATTATTCCAACCTTTTGCACTGCATCTTGCACAATATCTGGACCAAGTAGCCGATACTCGCCTGCCTCAAACCAACCAATAGGTGATCTACACTTTCGACCATATAGTGCCTCAAATGGTGCCATCTGTATATTACTGTGATAACTGTTGTTATAAGCGAACTCAATCAAAGGTAAATGATCATCCCAATTCCCTTCAAAATCTAATACACAGGCCCGCAACATATCCTCAAGGGTCTGTATAGTCCTCTCGGACTGTCCATCTGTCTGGGGGTGAAAAGCAGTGCTAAACCGCAATTGCATACTGAGGGCCTCTTTAAATGATCTCCAAAATCTCGCTGTAAACTGCGAACCTCTGTCTGATATAATCGATAATGGTACACCATGTAAAGGCACAACTCGATCCAAATAAAGCTTAGCATACTTATTAGCTGGATAAGTAGTTTTCACCAGAATAAAATGTGCCGACTTAGTCAATCTGTCGACAATCACCCAAATAGAATCATACCCTGTCTTAGTTCTAGGCAAAGCAGTTACTAAATCCATGGTAACATGATCCCATTTCCACTCTGGCACTTCAAGGCACTGTAATGGACCAGCTGGTCTCAATGTTCAGCCTTTACATATTAGGCATTTAGCCACATAATCTGCTACATCACGTTTCATGCCTTGCCACCAGTAGAACTGCTTAAGATCACGATACATCTTGGTAGCACCAAGATGCATCGTATATGATGAATTATGTGTTGCATCAAGGATTTTACCTCGAATTCCCTCTATCTCAGGAACTACCAATCGACTATGGAAACAGAGAGTTCCCTCTTCATCTACCTAAAATCCATCGTCCTTACCCTGTTTCACAATAGTTATAGTCTCAGTACAAAAAGCATCAACATGCTGCCTTGCTTTAACTTCCTCTACTAAGGAGGATCTAACCTGTATGTGTGCAATAAGTGCACCAGTCCCGATAAAACTCAAGCTAACACCTCTTCTCAAACAATGCTAAATAGCGTTAGCCAACGGTCTCTTCTCTAGGGACAAGTGAGCCATGCTTCCTATAGATTTACGGCTCAAAGCGTCAGCAACCACGTTGGCTCTACCTGGATGATAAAGGATAGTGCAGTCGTAATCCTTGAGTAACTCCAACCACCGCCTCTGTCTTGAATTTAACTCTCGTTGATCAAAAATATATTTCAAACTCTTGTGATCGGTGTATATCTGATAGATCCAAGGTGGTCCAATCACATGGCAATTTCTAAATGGGCCAAGATCCAAGAAGATTTAAGAAACATGGCAAGAATGGGTGGAATTCACTTGGGCCATGTTGCAAGTTATTCAGGAAAGGCTTCAACATGCAAGATGGGCTTGCATCCAAGTTTGGTCCATGTGATTCAAGAGCACAAGGTGGCACATTAAGAGGGCTTATTTGGGCTTATTTTAATTCTTATAATTACTTAGGCATTTGGGCCTATATTATGTAACATGGACATCTTTTAATTATTTAGGTTTGGGCTTGAGCATGTTCAGCCCATATTTTACATATTATTACTTAGTAGATTAGGGTTATTATAGGGAGGCTATAAATATATGTCTTAGCCGCCTACTTCAATTATCTTTTGATCAATTAAGTCTGATTTTATTCAGTGAGAGTTTTCTCTTTTAGTTCTTGAAAGAACTTAGGAACTTATCAAAGAATTCTTTCTTTTTGGCGTTCAACCTATCAAACTTAGGTTCTTGAAACGAGAGTTCTTAGGGTCTAGCTTACATGCTTAATCTAGGTTCTTTGAAACAAGCTTTAAGGGTTTAAGTTTTCTTTACCTAAATCTTGGCTTTTCTGGGTTAGGTATTTCAATTTGTTAGTGGGTTCAAAGGGTTTAACCCCTAGGATTCACATCAGTTGGTATCAGAGCTTAGGAATCAATCAAGTCAAAATTTACTATCTTCTTTACCATAGGGTATTGGAGTTTCTCTCAACTTTTTTTTTTGTTTTGAGGTTTCAGACATACTTGTCATAGGGGTTATAACTTTATGCATTTTTTGTCTAATAGTTATAGTTTTTAAGACAGTTTTCGTTTGGGGTTTCATTCTTGGAAGTTGGTTTAGATACTATCATAACAAAATCAATAACAAGATTTTGGGGTTTTAGATATTATTGTCTTGGGGTTATAGCTTTAGGCATTTTTTTGCCTTAGGGTTGTAGTTTTTAGGCAATCTAAGTTTAGGGTTTCAGTCTTGAAAAGTGATTTAAATCAAGATTTCGTTTCTTGAATTCTTGATCAATTAAAGTTTCTTCTTGTTGATTCTTGATCCGAATCTTGAAAAAAAAAATTCAAGAATTCAGAGGGGCATTTGAATAGTCCCAAGAAGAAAAAAAAAGTTCATCCGAGATTTTAAAAAAAAATCAAGAAGTCTCGTTCTTCAAAAAGAAAAAAAAAAAAGAAAGAAAATACGAAAAGTGTTTGAATATCAAGAAAAAGAAAGAAAGATTCGAAAAAGATCAAAAGGAAAAGGAAAGATTCGAAAGAAGAATTTTTTTTTTTACTAACCAAATTTGTTTTGCAGTGATTTAAGATGTCTCTCAAATGTGGCGACGAAGTAAAGCAGGTTCTGCAAGAGATGAAAGAGTTCACCTTATTGTTTGGGAGGTTTGTGCAACAAGAGGAAGAAAGATGAAGAAAAAAAAGTGAAAAAGAGAGAAGAAAAAAAGAAAAAGAAAGTGAGCTGGCTGCAAATAAAGAAAAGCAAGAGGAAACAGAGAGTAAAAAAGAAAGTGAAAAAGAAATAGACGTGGCTGAAATTAAAGAAGTAATAGAAGAGCCACTGGTGGAACAGGAGACAATTCTTGTCGAGTGAAACAAAGAATTTGAGAATTTTTTTGATGCAAAAGAGAGTGAGATTTTTATTCTTGATGCTCCTAACCAATCTCTTCCTATTTTTCCTATTTCTTTGTTGAAGGATTGTGAGGATTTACTTTCGAAGGAGTTACAAGATGGGTTGCCACCCATAACCGGCATTGTGCATCACCTTGATTTAGTTCCTAGCGCTGTCATTCTCACACACAAGGCTAAGATTCGAGGGCGATTCTTTTCGAGGAAAGGGGGAATGATAGGATCCAAGATGGCCCAATCCCATGGCAATTTCTATATGGGCCAATATCCAAGAAGATCTAGGAAACATGGCAAGAATGGGTGGAATTCACTTGGGCCATGTTGCAAGTTATTCAGGAAAGGCTTCAACATGCAAGATGGGCTTACATCCAAGTTTAGTCCATGTGATTCAAGAACATAAAGTGGCACATTAAGAGGGCTTATTTTAATTCTTATAATTACTTAGGCATTTGGGTCTATATTATGTAACATAGACATCTTTTAATTATTTAGGTTTGGGCTTGAGCATGTTCAGCCCATATTTTACATATTATTACTTAGTAGATTAGGGTTATTGTAGGGAGGCTATAAATATATGTCTTAGCCGCCTACTTCAATTATCTTTTGATCAATTAAGTCGGATTTTATTCAGTGAGAGTTTTCTCTTTTTAGTTCTTGGATGAACTTAGGAACTTATCAAAGAATTCTTTTTTGTGTGGTGTTCAACCTATCAAACTTAGGTTCTTGAAACGGGTCTAGCTTACAGGCTTAATCGAGGTTCTTTGAAACAAGCTTTTAAGGGTTTAAGTTTTCTTTGCCTGAATCTTAGCTTTTCTGGGTTAGGTATTTCAATTTGTTAGTGGGTTCAAAGGGTTTAACCCCTAGGGTTCACATCAGTTGGTATCAGAGCTTAGGAATCAATCAGGTCAAAATTTTTAATCTTCTTTACCATAGGGGTATTGGAGTTTCTCTCAACTTTTTTTGTTTTGGGGTTTCAGACATACTTGTCATAGGGGTTATAGCTTTATGCATTTTTTGTCTAATAGTTATAGTTTTTAGGAAAGTTTTCGTTTGGGGTTTCATTTTTGGAAGTTGGTTTAGATGCTATCATAACCAAAACAATAACAAGATTTTAGGGTTTTAGATATTATTGTCTTGGGGTTATAGCTTTAGGCATTTTTTGTCTTAGGGTTGTAGTTTTTAGGCAGTCTAAGTTTAGGGTTTCAGTCTTGAAAAGTGATTTAAATCAAGATTTCGTTTCTTGAATTCTTGATCGATTATAATTTCTTCTTGTTGATTCTTGATCCGAATCTTGAAAAAAAAAATCAAGAATTCAGTGGGGCATTCGAATAGTCCCAAGAAAAAAAAAGAAGTTCATCCGAGATTTCAAAAAAAAATCAAGAAGTCTCGTTCTTCAAAAGGAAAATAAGAAAATAAGAAAAGTGTTCGAACATCAAGAAAAAGAAAGAAAGATTCGAAAAAGATCAAAAGAAAAAGGAAAGATTCGAAAGAAGAATTTTTTTTTTTAATAACCAAATTTGTTTTGTAGTGATTTAAGATGTCTCTCAAATGTGGCGACGAAGTGATAAGCTCATAAAATATACATTTTATGCCTTTCTACCTTTAGTTTTTGTTATGTTTTCGATCTTTATCTTGTTTACTTATAATATGTTTTTGAATTTTAGGTACAATAAGGAGAATGAAGTCAAAAGTATCAATAATGATGGTAAATAGCTTACAAAATCATAATCACAAGATGGAAGAAGACTTGGGAGTCAAAAATATCAATTTCTGGTTGAAAAGCTGATGCACCCAAAAGAGTGTATCTTATTTAACCTTGCACTAAAAAGATAAATTGTAAGTATAGTAGTTAGCAAGGGTCGAGTCCTCAGGGATTGGGTTTTAGTTTATAAGTTAATAGTTTAAAACTTAAATTCAAGAACAATAAAAGAAAAGGGGTTTTTGAAGCCAGATTTAAACTAAAGTAAATAATAAGAATAAGATGCAAGGCGGTATAACCAGCCAATGAAAATATATATACTAAATTAGGCGGTATAACCAGCCAATAAAAATATATATACTAAATTAGGCGGTATAACCAACCAATAAAAATATATATACTAAATTAGGCGGTATAACCAGCCAATAAAAATAAAACAAAGTTAATATACAAATTAGGCGGTATAACCAGCCAATAAAAATAAATATACTTTTTAAAAATAAGCAAACTAGAAAAGTAAGAAAACAAGTAAGTAAGAAGAATCAAATATGAAAAATATGGTTAAGGTTTCATTCTCCACCACTAGACATCATTAAGAATCAATTTCAGATCTATCAATATCAACCAACTATCAAAGTTAACAACCGTAGATAACAACAAGCTCTGTTATCCCAATCTTTCCTTAGTTTGTCGTTAAATAGAACAAGCTCTCTATTTAATCTCTAACCATTAAACAACCTAGAATAAGCTCTCTAAATTCAATTTAATGGCAGCTTTATGATGAGAAAGATAGGTTGATCTAAGCAACAAACACATAAGCTCGGATTGTTCAACTTAGGTTATGTTCCACTTTGCAATTATTGAAAACTTGACCATAATCATTAATCACAAATTGCCACTTATGAATAGGAAATCAAGACAATTACACGGATCAAGACTCCTAGACTAGCAATAGATAATTATCAAGATCTATCTAGTTGTACACCTAAATAAATCAAGACAACATCATGAACAATTCTTGTAGAAGAACATAAGCAACTTTGATAGAAAATTAATGATAGATAGAATCTGAAAATCAATCACAAAACATGTCTAGGGCTTTGAAATCACCCTTAACCAAATAGAAGTTTAACCTAGCATAGGTATTGTAAACATAAACATAAAATTAAAGAGAATCTAAGAAGAAAATAAAAGAAAGAAAGAAGAAGAAGAAGAAGAATATTAATTATCCAACCTCTTGCTCTTTCTAAAGAAAAAGAAAACTAGAGAAAAGAAAGAAGAAGAAAACTTAGAGAATTTTATTACAATGGCTAATATCCTACCAATCTACAATATGATCCTCTACAATCATCCAAGGCCCTCTATTTATACACATTTTGGAAGGCTAAATGACAAGAGACAAGCTTTACAAATTTCAAAGGTAGGTATAATAGGTGGGTGAATTTTTCTAACAATTTTCGTCATATTGTATGACAATTTTGATCAGCCAACTTGATGGTCGATTTCGTCAATGTTGGAGGCCTGATCTGATCACATGGTCTTCTAGAAAAAGGTTCCCCTATCAGTTACGGATCCATAGCCGTTGGAATCAGCTCATTTTCTGATGTGGATAAGCAGATATGGGCAAAATACGAAAACAGGTCAGCACAGACGTCATTGCACATCAGCCAACTTGATGGTCGATTTCGTCAATATTAGAGGCCTGATCTGATCATATGGTCTTCTAGACAAAGGTTCCCGTATCAGTTAGTAATCCATAGCCGTTGGAATCAGCGCATTTGCTGATGTGTATCGGACGATATGGTCAAAATGCGAAAACTGCTCAGGACAGACGTCATTGCACATCAGCCAACTTGATGGTTGATTTCGCTAGGGAAAAAGACTCCGTTTCAAGAAGTGTAAAACATGAAAAAGATAGATATGCCTCTTAACTTTGCATGGTTAAAATTTCAGCCTTATTGCTTCAGTGAAACTCCAGATATAGCTGATATGGCAAAAGGTGTCAGAACTGGAACTGAACTGGATTTGCCCTTAATTCTAGTAATCTGAAATCACTCAAAGAAACTTGTGAAAAACACCAAATTACATAAAAATATAAAAGATCATAAACACAATTAGACTAAACAATAATAACTCGTATTTGACACAAAACAATAATAAAACATAACTAAAAACTATATAATTATACGAGTTATCACACCCCCACACTTAGATTGTTGCTAGTCCCTAGCAACGACTCAATAAAAATAAAATAAGAAAATCTAATCTAATCCATTTTCGTAGGAAATCACGGTGGCACTTAGCATGTGACACAAGCCTTTAAACCCCTAGGTGTCCCTAGTGGACGAGTTTAGTCTCGTGAGGGTTTACTAGGACGATACCCACAAACATTGAAAACATAAGAAAAACTAAAAATAATAATTATAACTAATCCTTCCAATATAAATTAGAGATAATCATTGGACAAGTCTTAAAAACTAATCAATAGCTCAAAGAAATTCACAAAAAATCTTGCTTGAATGTAAATAGTTTGAGTTAAGCCAATATTAACATAACATATTTCAATCAAAATAGTGCATATTCAAACTTAATCTCAACTTCTCACATGGGATACTCCCTTGATTTTCACTCTTTAAAGTAGTGGTAAAGTGTTTACACTCAATCAATCTCATGAAAACACTTCTACCATATGCTTGCTTGTCCACCTATTCTCCACTAAAAGATCATGCAACTTCATAAATCAAGAGGTCTTTAATCAAGGTTGTAATGGGGCCAAGGGGTTTGTAATGTGGTTGAAGAACAAAAGGATAAAGATATCACAAAGGTTCCAAAGAGTTCATAAAGTTTAGAGACATAAAAAGATTATACAAAGAAACTTCTCAAAACTCTTTACAAGTACATAGTCACCTAGGCCGGATATTCATGTTGGGCCTTTTCTTCATTCTAAACAACTTTGTAATATCTTTTTCTTTTTCCACAAATTCAAGAGATGATTCATATATTTTTTTTTTTTTTTACATAGGAATGTATTTGCGAGTATTCCATTTCTTTTTCTCTTGACTTTTCTTTTCTTTTCCCCCCACACTTATTTCTTGTTTCTAACCAAAAAATATCCCTTGTCTTTGCTACTTGTCTCAAATCATGCTAATTCTTCTTTGGAACAAAGGTAAAGATATAAGTATATTTAGGTTAGGGACAAGTTATGGTTACCAAAGAGATAGCTTATTCAATGTAGGCTCAAATTGGTTCACTAAGGGTGTGTTCTCTTGGAACATCAATAAGGGATGGCTGTTTGGCCCTGGCTAAAAATCCTAATGCCTCTATCATATTCATGTTGTCACATGCATCAATATAGTCTCAAACGGTTTAAAGCAAGTTCTAGAGAATCATGTAATCATAAGAGCACTCAAGAAAGAAATTAGATTGATTTGTATAATGCATCAATCATTATAGGCTCAAAAACTCACAAGGATGATTATACAAGTCAGATTAAGTCTAAACATGCTTCTTTCTCAATCAACATATCATATTAACATTGGCTCATAAAAAGGTTGACATCAAGCTCAATTCTCATGAAAATCTTCTCACTAATAAATCTGTTTTAGACTTATGCAATTCATATCTCATCATTGTATTAAAAAGGAACTAAAACACACTAAAATAATAATAATAATAATAATAATAATAAAGACTCATAAAAAAAATAGTAGACAAAAATAAAAGAAATCCTAAATCATTCCCCCCACACTTAATTCTTACATTGTCCTCAATGTAAGTCTATTAACCCAAATGAAAGAATCATGTGTAAGAGAAAAGAACTAATAACATAAGAATAGGAACAACTAAGACTCAAAACAAAACAAAACAAACTCATGCAACCTAAATAATCCTAAAATACTAAACAAAAATTAACAAGTAAACATAAAAAGATTAAAATCAAACTGACAAGGTATGTCTCAAGTCTCCCTTACTCAGACCTTGTTCAGAATGAATACTTCTAAATTGCTTAAAACACAACAAACTCTTTTTTTTTTTTTTTTGAAAAGAAGAAATCAAACTGACAAGGTATGTCTCAAGTCTCCCTTACTCAGACCTTGTTCAGAATGAATACTTCTAAATTGCTTAAAACACAACAAACTTTTTTTTTTTTTTTAAATTAGCAAAATATGTCCCTTACCCCCTACTAAAGGTAGAATTTAGGAGATATTACCTGCAGAGGTTGCTAACCACTTATTATAACTGAGACACAACAAACAAAATGTTAGATAATGTCACAAAGACAAAGTACAATCCACTCCTTGCTCGTCCATATCTCTTTTTCTTTTTCCGAGCGTTTGCGAAACAACCGTAGCAGATAAACACTCATAAGCTTGGAGCTTTTTGAGTAAATCTTCAATGGTTGTAGCAGAAATTATGGTTCTCCTTGCCTCTGAAAACATGAATCCATTATCCACAGCATTATCTAAATATGAAAGCAAATTACTAAAATAACCATTAATATTAAGCAAACCAATGGGTTTCTTATTTGTGACCAAAGATGACCAAGAAGCCACGCAAGCTATTTCTTCCAATGTACCCAGACCTCCTGGTAAAGCAATGAATGCATCGGCAGAATGGTACATGATTGTTATCCGTTCAGGGATACTCCAGACTTGTATTTCCTTACCCACGGTAGGTCCACAAAAACTTGTGAATAGTTTTGGCACGATTCCTAGAACTGGACTTCCTCCGGCGTGTGCTGCTGTAGCGACTGCGCCCATTAAACCCGTACTACCGCCTCCATAAATCAACTGGATCTTTTGTTGGGCAAGTATTACTCCAACTCTTATGGCTTCATCAGCGAATATGTTATTTTTCCCTGGATAAGCACCTCCAAAGACACAAATTTTTTTAATGCGTTGGGACGAAGTACTTTCCATTTTTTTTCTTTTTCGAGTGCCTGAAAGAGAATGAGTACATGGTGTAATATATAGAGGACTGAGTAGTGAATCAGACAAGAGTAATAATGTCGCCGAAAGTGTATCTGACCTGTCAGAAGAAAATATTAACCTAACAAAAGATTTTTGCGTGATTTCAAGAAGAAAATCAAAAAGAGAAGAAAAAATCAACCGTAAAAGACAAATAAAAAAAAAACGAGAATAATTACACAAATCGAACAACACGTAAATTAAACCAAAATAAAGTTATTGCAAATCAAACCAAAAGCTGAGAAGTTATTTATTGTAGTTGTGATTGTGGCTCACATCTTCCTCTGGTTCTACGTCCAGAAATGGCTTAAACGCCTTCTATGAGTCGAGGATATGCTTCCCATCCAGTTTTCTTACAAGCTGGCAAACAGGGTCTTTTAACATCAGATTCCCAAGATGTTGCCATTCCCTTTGGAATTACGGCCATAAATCAAGAATTTCTCATTGTACGTCTCCACTAGGATGCGTCTCAAGAGAAAGTTGGATATTACCCAAATTCTCCTTACTCAGTCCATCCTTAATGAATTCAATTTTATCATCTCGATTAGAGGACGGAATCCCAATAGAACGACATTTACCGTTACACGTCCATCGTGCACATTTGTGGCAATTTGAACTCATGCGCTTTGCTCGTCGCTTCTTTGCAAAAGTGCTTCTACCTGTACCTGGTAAATGCAAAACAGGAAGATATTCATCTTCACGTACCTTGGCTTCAATTATCCAACGTATGTCTTCAGGAATCCCTTTGTGCATAAGCATTCTTATTCTTTCAAGTCGAACTTGGTAAAGCTTTAGTAAAATATTTCGAGGAAAAGGAGGAAATCGTTTCTGCAATCTTGTGAGAATATCATCCATCCTGAAAAAAATAAAAAAAAATGAAAGAGAAATTTATATACAATATCAGTTTTGTGGGTAGCTGATGGAACCGACTTAAATAATCACGGAGTACCGTTATCCGCCGTTTAACCGGGGTTAAAAAATTATATTTACATCTAGTTATTTTCAAAACAAGGATCAGAAAGAAAAACACATCTAGTTATTTTCAAAACAAGGATCAGAAAGAAAAACAACATAAAAAGAATAAAAAACAAAACACTCTAAATAAAATCCTAAATTCTTCCCCCCACACATAATTCTTACATTGTCATTAATGTAATGCTATTATCCCCCAATGCAAGAATTATATGTAAGAGAAAAGAACTATTAAACAAAAGAAACTTATGCAGCCTAAATGAACTTAAAAGCAGTAAACACAATTAACAAAGAAACATAAGAAATAAAATAAAATCAATAAAAATAATAAAAGAAAAAGGAAAAGAAAGAGAAAGCAAATTTGAATATGGAAGGTTGGCAATTTCATCTTTAATTGGGCTGCCTTCCCAATTAACACTTGAGTTAGTGTTTTGAATCTAACCAACACCCCTTCTTGGCTTTTTAGGCTTGTCAGGCTCATACATGAAATTTCCCAAATTTATGCGTTTGAGAGGAAGCTTTCTTTGCACAACAGTGGATGCATTCTCCATTACAAGTATTATTCCATCATCCTTGGTGGTGCATATCTCATCGAGGAATGGTGCATCTTTTGGTACTTGTTGAATGACATCCACAAACAAACTGTTTAAGGTTTCCAGCGTGTCTTGTTCATGTTCATCCTCCTTGAACTTTGCGAATCTACTAGGAAAAGGTGGAGAAGAAACATTAGTAAAAATTGGAATCTCAAACGTTACCTCAGGTGCCGAAATACTCTTATTTGGATCATTGGCTTCATTATCCTCAAGAATAGAATTCATCTCTAATTTTGTCTCATCCTCATCTTGTTCCTCATTCCTCAAGGTCACAATAGTAGTATTCTCCTTTGGGTTAATCATTGTTTGGGCAGGGAGTTCTTCAGATCTTTGTGCTACCCATCCCACCATACTACTAGTCAATTGGATCATTTGCTTTTCCAAACTCTGGATGCTTGCCCTTGTTTCCTGTTGAAATTGCAATGTATCAGTAACAAGAGAATAGACAAGATCTTCTAAAGAAGTACCTGAGTTTTGAGTCATATGTGGTGGTTGAAAAAGATCTGGTTCTTGGGACCATGATTGATTGAAGCTAGATGGATGAGTGTAATTGGCATAAGGATCTACTTCTTGGTAATTTTTCGAGTAGCCATAATTAGTATGATCCTACCATCCCTCATGGTAAGTGTTTGAGTAATGATCATACTGTTGGTCTTGGAACACTTGATGGCCTTGACATCCTCCCATGGCCAATTGTTGAACTGGGAAGGTGAGATTGGCTTGTTGATTCTCCATGTTCATGTATGCCACCAACTCTTCAAGTGTTAGATTGCTGAATTCCATCGTTTTTTTTTTTATATATATTTTTTTTCAAAATTTGATCAGAAAAACCCGTATGTACAAGAAAATAAAACTCATTAGAACTGAAAATAAGAATAAACCAAGTAACAAATAAACTAAAGAAAATAATCCCCGGCAACGGCGCCAAAAATTTGATGCACCCAAAAGAGTGTATCTTATTTAACCTTGCACTAAAAAGATAAATTGTAAGTATAGTAGTTAGCAAGGGTCGAGTCCTCAGGGATTGGGTTTTAGTTTATAAGTTAATAGTTTAAAACTTAAATTCAAGAACAATAAAAGAAAAGGGGTTTTTGAAGCCAGATTTAAACTAAAGTAAATAATAAGAATAAGATGCAAGGCGGTATAACCAGCCAATGAAAATATATATACTAAATTAGGCGGTATAACCAGCCAATAAAAATATATATACTAAATTAGGCGGTATAACCAACCAATAAAAATATATATACTAAATTAGGCGGTATAACCAGCCAATAAAAATAAAACAAAGTTAATATACAAATTAGGCGGTATAACCAGCCAATAAAAATAAATATACTTTTTAAAAATAAGCAAACTAGAAAAGTAAGAAAACAAGTAAGTAAGAAGAATCAAATATGAAAAATATGGTTAAGGTTTCATTCTCCACCACTAGACATCATTAAGAATCAATTTCAGATCTATCAATATCAACCAACTATCAAAGTTAACAACCGTAGATAACAACAAGCTCTGTTATCCCAATCTTTCCTTAGTTTGTCGTTAAATAGAACAAGCTCTCTATTTAATCTCTAACCATTAAACAACCTAGAATAAGCTCTCTAAATTCAATTTAATGGCAGCTTTATGATGAGAAAGATAGGTTGATCTAAGCAACAAACACATAAGCTCAGATTGTTCAACTTAGGTTATGTTCCACTTTGCAATTATTGAAAACTTGACCATAATCATTAATCACAAATTGCCACTTATGAATAGGAAATCAAGACAATTACACGGATCAAGACTCCTAGACTAGCAATAGATAATTATCAAGATCTATCTAGTTGTACACCTAAATAAATCAAGACAACATCATGAACAATTCTTGTAGAAGAACATAAGCAACTTTGATAGAAAATTAATGATAGATAGAATCTGAAAATCAATCACAAAACATGTCTAGGGCTTTGAAATCACCCTTAACCAAATAGAAGTTTAACCTAGCATAGGTATTGTAAACATAAACATAAAATTAAAGAGAATCTAAGAAGAAAATAAAAGAAAGAAAGAAGAAGAAGAAGAAGAATATTAATTATCCAACCTCTTGCTCTTTCTAAAGAAAAAGAAAACTAGAGAAAAGAAAGAAGAAGAAAACTTAGAGAATTTTATTACAATGGCTAATATCCTACTAATCTACAATATGATCCTCTACAATCATCCAAGGCCCTCTATTTATACACATTTTGGAAGGCTAAATGACAAGAGACAAGCTTTACAAATTTCAAAGGTAGGTATAATAGGTGGGTGAATTTTTCTAACAATTTTCGTCATATTGTATGACAATTTTGATCAGCCAACTTGATGGTCGATTTCGTCAATGTTGGAGGCCTGATCTGATCACATGGTCTTCTAGAAAAAAGTTTCCCTATCAGTTACGGATCCATAGCCGTTGGAATCAGCTCATTTTCTGATGTGGATAAGCAGATATGGGCAAAATACGAAAACAGGTCAGCACAGACGTCATTGCACATCAGCCAACTTGATGGTCGATTTCGTCAATATTAGAGGCCTGATCTGATCATATGGTCTTCTAGACAAAGGTTCCCGTATCAGTTAGTAATCCATAGCCGTTGAAATCAGCTCATTTTCTGATGTGTATCGGACGATATGGTCAAAATGCGAAAACTGCTCAGGACAGACGTCATTGCACATCAGCCAACTTGATGGTTGATTTCGCTAGGGAAAAAGACTCCGTTTCAAGAAGTGTAAAACATGAAAAAGATAGATATGCCTCTTAACTTTGCATGGTTAAAATTTCAGCCTTATTGCTTCAGTGAAACTCCAGATATAACTGATATGGCAAAAGGTGTCAGAACTGGAACTGAACTGGATTTGCCCTTAATTCTAGTAATCTAAAATCACTCAAAGAAACTTGTGAAAAACACCAAATTACATAAAAATATAAAAGATCATAAACACAATTAGACTAAACAATAATAACTCGTATTTGACACAAAACAATAATAAAACATAACTAAAAACTATATAATTATACGAGTTATCAAAAGCAATCAGGCAGATTTGACCTCGGGATCTTGTTGTAAGGAAAACATGATGTTGGAATCTTTACTGGAAGAAACTTTCTTCTTCACTTTTGAATTTGACTTGATTATCTTTCCAACGATATATTATGGGCCCAAATCGGATAAGAAATGGGCAACCAAATTGTCGCTAGAAGATCTCCCTAAATAACCCTACGACCAGAAAAAACCCTAACCGCAAATCTGAAAAAAAAGGCAGAAACGTGATTTTTCTGCCTCCAGGCTTACTTGTGCGGCAAGGACTTATTCTCAGGGTTTTAAAGCTCTATAAATACCATCTTTTGAGCCACAAACTAGACATCTTTTGAGGAGACTCAAGGGATCATCATTCTTCTTCTTCTTCTTCTTCTTCTCCATTCTTTTATTTTTATTTTTCTTTTTAGTTTTATGTATATATTATCCATGCTTATGTTATGCTAAACTTCTTTGGTTAAGGGTGATTTCAAAGCCCTAGACATGTTATGTAATTAATTTTCAGAATCTATATATCATTGTTTTCTATCAAAGTTGCTTATATTCTTCTATTAAAATTGTTCATGATGATGTTTTGATTTGTTTAGGTGGCCAACTAGATAAATCTTGATAATTGTCTAATGCTAGCTTATGAGTCTTGATCAGTGTAATTGTCTTGATTTCCTATTCATAAGTGGCAATTTGTGATTAATGATTATGGTCAAGTTTTCAATAATTGCAAAGTGGAACATAACCTAAGTTGAACAATCCGAGCTTATGTGTTTGTTGCTTAGATCAACCTATCTTTCTCATCATAAAGCTGCTATTAAATTGAATTTAGAGAGCTTATTCTAGGTTGTTTGATAGTTAGAGATTAAATAGAGAGCTTGTTCTATTTAACGACGAACTAAGGAAAGATTGGAGTAACAGAGCTTGTTGTTATCTACGGTTGTTAACTTTGATAGCTAATTAATGTTGATAGATATGAAATTGATTCTTAATGATGTCTAGTGGTGGAGAATGAAACCTTAACTATATTTTTCATATTTGATTCTTCTTAATTACTTGTTTTCTTACTTTTCTTGTTTGCTAATTTTTAAAACTATTTCAAAACCCCCTTTTATTTTGTTTTCTTTGAACGTAAGTTATAAACTAATAACTCATAGATTAAAACCCAATCCCTGAGGACTCGACCTTTGCTAATCACTATACTCTACAATTGATTCTTTTTAAGTGCAAGGTTAAATAAGGTACACTCTTTTGGGTGCATCAAATTTTTGGCGCCGTTGACGGGGATTGCTTTATTTAGTTTATTAGCTTATTGGTTTATTCTTATTTTTAGTTGTAATTAATTTTATTTTTCTTGTACATACAGGTTTTTGTTTTCAATTTTCAAGCAAGAAGAGATGGCAGGTGCTACATCAAAACTTCAGAACCTTCAGAACCAACTAGACAATCTCATCTTCATAGTTCAACAAGTGGCCATAAGTAAGATTCAACAATCAAGGCAGTGTGGAGTGTGCTTCATGATGGATCATCCAACCAATTGGTGCCCATACAACCAAAAAGATAATTTTGAAGCAGCCTATGATGTGGGAGAATACCAAAGCCATCAAGGGTTCCAAGGACAACAGTATGATGCTTTCCCAAACACTTACAATGAGGGTTGGTGGAATCATACTCATTATGGCTACTCGGGAGATTATCAAGAAGTAGATCCTTATGCTAATTACACTAATCAATTTGTCTTCAATCAACCATGGGATCAACAACAAGATCTTTTTGAGCCACCACCTCAAAACTCAGGTAATTCTTTAGAAGAACTTGTCAATTTTCTTGTTATTAATACTCTGCAACTTCAACAGGAGACAAGGGAAACAAAGGCAAGTATCCAGAGTTTGGAAAGGCAAATGAGCCTATTGGCTAGTAGTACGGTGGAATTAGTAGTACAAAGATCTCAAGCACTCCCTTCCCAATCGATGATTGATCCAAAGGAGAGTGTTAGTGCCACACAACTTGAGGATGAATCAGCAAATCCAAGGGAACCCGAGGATGAGAAAGAACTAAAGATGGATTCAACTATTGAAGATAATAAGGCTTCAATTCCGAAAGAGAGTACTTCGGCACCTGAGGTAACGTTTAAGGTTCCACTTTTTACTAATGTTTCTTCTCCACCTTTTCCTAGTAGATTTGCAAAGTTCAAGGAGGAAGAACATGAACAACACATGCCGGAAACCTTAAACAACTTGTTTGTGGATGCCATTTAACAAGTATTGATAACTCGTATAATTATATAGTTTTTAGTTATGTTTTATTATTGTTTTGTGTCAAATACGAGTTATTATTGTTTAGTCTAATTGTGTTTATGATCTTTTATATTTTTATGTAATTTGGTGTTTTTCACAAGTTTCTTTGAGTGATTTCAGATTACTAGAATTAAGGGCAAATCCAGTTCAGTTCCAGTTCCGACACATTTTGCCATATCAGCTATATCTGGAGTTTCACTGAAGCAATAAGGCTGAAATTTGTAGCCGTGCAAAGCTAAGAGGCATATCTATCTTTTTCATGTTTTATACTTCTTGAAACGGAGTCGTTTTCCCTAGCGAAATCGACCATCAAGTTGGCTGATGTGCAATGACGTCTGTGCTGACCTGTTTTCGTATTTTGCCTATATCTTCTTATCCACATCAGCAAAGGAGCTGATTCTAACGGCTATGGATCAGTAACTGATAGGGTAACATTTTTCTAGAAGACCATGTGATCAGATAAGGCCTGCAAAATTGACAAAATCGACCATCAAGTTGGCTGATCAAAATCGTCATGTATGACGAAAATTGTTAGAAAATGCACCCACCTATTATACCTACCTTTGAAATTTGTAAAGCTTGTCTCTTGTCATTTAGCCCTCCAAAATGTGTATAAATAGAGGGCCTTGGATGATTGTAAGGGATCATATTGTACATAGGTAGGATATTAGCCATTTTAATAAAATTCTCTAAGTTTTCTTCTTCTTTATTTTCTCTAGTTTTCTTTCTTTTCTCTAGTTTTCTTTTTCTTTAGAGAGAGCAAGAGGTTGGATAATTAATATTCTTCCTTTTCTTCTTTCTTTCTTTTATTTTCTTCTTAGATTTTCTTTAATTTTATGTTTATGTTTACAATGCCTATGCTAGGCTAAACTTCTATTTGGTTAAGGGTGATTTCAAAGCCCTAGACATGTTTTGTGATTGATTTTTAGATTCTATCTATCATTAATTTTCTATCAAAGTTGCTTATGTTCTTCTACAAGAATTGTTCATGATGTTGTCTTGATTTATTTAGGTGTACAACTAGATAGATCTTGATAATTATCTATTGCTAGTTTAGGAGTCTTGATCCGTGTAATTGTCTTGATTTCCTATTCATAAGTGGCAATTTGTGATTAATGATTATGGTCAAGTTTTCAATAATTGCAAAGTGGAACATAACCTAAGTTGAACAATCCGAGCTTATGTGTTTGTTGCTTAGATCAACCTATCTTTCTCATCATAAAGCTGCCATTAAATTGAATTTAGAGAGCTTATTCTAGGTTGTTTAATGGTTAGAGATTAAATAGAGAGCTTGTTCTATTTAACGACAAACTAAGGAAAGATTGGGATAACAGAGCTTGTTGTTATCTACGGTTGTTAACTTTGATAGTTGGTTGATATTGATAGATCTGAAATTGATTCTTAATGATGTCTAGTGGTGGAGAATGAAACCTTAACCATATTTTTCATATTTGATTCTTCTTACTTACTTGTTTTCTTACTTTTCTAGTTTGCTTATTTTTAAAAAAATATTTATTTTTATTGGCTGGTTATACCGCCTAATTTGTATATTAACTTTGTTTTATTTTTATTGGCTGGTTATACCGCCTAATTTGTATATTAACTTTGTTTTATTTTTATTGGCTGGTTATACCGCCTAATTTAGTATATATATTGGCTGGTTATACCGCCTAATTTAGTATATATATTTTTATTGGCTGGTTATACCGCCTTGCATCTTATTCTTATTATTTACTTTAGTTTAAATCTGGCTTCAAAAACCCCTTTTCTTTTATTGTTCTTGAATTTAAGTTTTAAACTATTAACTTATAAACTAAAACCCAATCCCTGAGGACTCGACCCTTGCTAACTACTATACTGACAATTTATCTTTTTAGTGCAAGGTTAAATAAGATACACTCTTTTGGGTGGATCAAGTATCAAAATATGCTCCATTCCTCGATGAGATATGCACCACAAAGGATGATGGAATAATACTTGTAATGGAGAATGCATCCACTGTTGTGCAAAGAAAGCTTCCTCTCAAACGCATAAATTTGGGAAATTTCATGTATGAGCCTGGCAAGTGATGCACCCAAAAGAGTGTATCTTATTTAACCTTGCACTAAAAAGATAAATTGTAAGTATAGTAGTTAGCAAGGGTCGAGTCCTCAGGGATTGGGTTTTAGTTTATAAGTTAATAGTTTAAAACTTAAATTCAAGAACAATAAAAGAAAAGGGGTTTTTGAAGCCAGATTTAAACTAAAGTAAATAATAAGAATAAGATGCAAGGCGGTATAACCAGTCAATAAAAATATATATACTAAATTAGGCGGTATAACCAGCCAATAAAAATATATATACTAAATTAGGCGGTATAACCAGCCAATAAAAATAAAACAAAATTAATATACAAATTAGGCGGTATAACCAGCCAATAAAAATAAATATACTTTTAAAAATAAGTAAACTAAAAGTAAGAAAACAAGTAAGTAAGAAGAATCAAATATGAAAAATATGGTTATGGTTTCATTCTCCACCACTAGACATCATTAAGAATCAATTTCAGATCTATCAATATCAACCAACTATCAAAGTTAACAACCGTAGATAACAACAAGCTCTGTTACCCCAATCTTTCCTTAGTTTGTCGTTAAATAGAACAAGCTCTCTATTTAATCTCTAACCATTAAACAACCTAGAATAAGCTCTCTAAATTCAATTTAATGGCAGCTTTATGATGAGAAAGATAGGTTGATCTAAGTGATAACTCGTATAATTATATAGTTTTTAGTTATGTTTTATTATTGTTTTGTGTCAAATACGAGTTATTATTGCTTAGTCTACTTATGTTTATGATCTTTTATATTTTTATGTAATTTGGTGTTTTTCATGAGTTTCTTTGAGTGATTTCAGATTACTAGGTTAAATCAAGAATTAAGGGCAAATCCAATTCAGTTCCAGTTCCGACACCTTTTGCCATATCTGCTATATCTGGAGTTTCACCAAAACATTAAGGCTGCAATTTTGACAGTGCAAAGTTAAGAGGCATATCTATCTTTTTCATGTTTTACACTTCTTGAAACGGAGTCGTTTTCCCTACCGAAATCAACCATCAAGTTGGCTGATGTGCAATGACGTCTGTGCTGACCTGTTTTGGTATTTTGACTATATCTTCCGATCCACATGAGCAAATGATCTGATTCCAACGGCTATGGATCCGTAACTGATAGGGGTATATTTTTCTAGAAGACCATTTGATCAGATCGAGCCTCCAACATTGACAAAATCGACCATCAAGCTGGCTGATCAGAATTGTCATACAATATGACGAAAATTGTTAGAAAAATGCACCCACCTATTATACCTACCTTTGAAATTTATAAAGCTTGTCTCTTGTCATTTAGCTCTCCAAAATGTGTATAAATAGAGGGCCTTGGATGAGCAACATTATACATTGGTAGGATATTAGCCATTGTAATAAAATTCTCTAAGTTTTCTTCTTTTTTCCTTTCTCTAGTTTTCTTTTTCTTTATTTACTTATGCTTCTTACATTTCTTTTCATTTTTAGTATGTGTTGCTAATCATATTGTTGAGGTGATGAGGTGAAGCTCTTGGTAAATGCTAAGGTTAGTCTCTTAAACATGAGCTAAAATGAATCATCATTTATAAACACTAGTATAGATAATATTTTCTTTTGGTTTAAAATCATACTTGCAAAGTAGAGATCTTGATTCATTATTGACAATGAAAATGGCACAGTAAATGCTTGGTTTCATAACCTTGATTTGTTGTAGACATATACCTTGGCATAAGGAATGCTTGGACTCTTTTTATGAGTTTTGAGGACACCAAATGAACATAATATCATATGCTATGGACGTTAGACAATTTGGACTGAATTGCTAAACCTTCCGATTGGAACCTCCCTTATGTGTGGATTTCAATTGTGTAATAAAACAAGATTAATCTTAGCATAACACCAAGAGTGGATTCTCTAACCTCAACATCCTTTCTTATTGTTTTTTATATCTTGTTTAATTGCTTTTATGTTATTTTGTTTATTTTGTTCTCTAATATCTTGTTTACTTTCTTTGTTATTGATTCCCTAATATCTTGTTTATTTTCTTTTTCATATATATTTCTAAACTTATACTTACTAGTACGCTTCCCTGTGGTTCGACCTCGGACACCCGAGAATTTATTACTTGAACATAACCTGCACTTGGGTTTACAACTCTTAATTGAGTCTCCATCAAGTTTTTGGCGCCGTTGCCGGGGAGGCAATACTAAGTATATAAGTTTATAAGTATATTTATTTTTATTGGCTGGTTATACCGCCTATATTTATTTTTATTGGCTGGTTATACCGCCTAATTTGTATATTAACTTTGATTTATTTTGGCTGGTTATACCGCCTAATTTTCTATATATTTATATTTATATTGTATATTAACTTTGTTTTATTTTTATTGGCTGGTTATACCGCCTAATCTGTATATTAACTTTGTTTTATGCTTGTTTGGCGACGTGATTTTAGATCTCGTCGTTTAGTTAGATTTTATTGTGAAACTTTTTCAGGTAATCTTTCTAATACAACTCCTACCATGTGCACGATGGACGTGTAACGGTAAATGTCGTTCTATTGGGATTCCGTCCTCTAATCGAGATGATAAAATTGAATTCATTAAGGATAGACTGAGTAAGGAGAATTTGGGTAATATCCAACTTTCTCTTGAGACGCATCCTAGTGGAGACGTACAAAGAGAAATTCTTGATTTATGGCCGCAATTCCAAAGGGAATGGCAACATCTTGGGAATCTGATGTTAAAAGACCCTGTTTGCCAGCTTGTAAGAAAACTGGATGGGAAGCATATCCTCGACTCATAGAAGGCGTTTAAGCCGTTTCTGGACGTAAAACCAGAGGAAGATGCCAAATACACTTTCGGCGACATTATTACTCTTGTCTGATTCACTACTCAGTCCTCTATATATTACACCATGTACTCATTGATGCACCCAAAAGAGTGTATCTTATTTAACCTTGCACTAAAAAGATCAATTGTAAGTATAGTAGTTAGCAAGGGTCGAGTCCTCAGGGATTGGGTTTTAGTTTATAAGTTGATAGTTTAAAACTTAAATTCAAGAACAATAAAAGAAAAGGGGTTTTTGAAGCCAGATTTAAACTAAAGTAAATAATAAGAATAAGATGCAAGGCGGTATAACCAGCCAATAAAAATATATATACTAAGCAAGGCGGTATAACCAGCCAATAAAAATATATATACTAAATTAGGCGGTATAACCAGCCAATAAAAATATATATACTAAATTAGGCGGTATCACAAATTGCCACTTATGAATAGGAAATCAAGACAATTACACGGATCAAGACTCCTAAACTAGCAATAGATAATTATCAAGATCTATCTAGTTGTACACCTAAACAAATCAAGACAACATCATGAACAATTCTTGTAGAAGAACATAAGCAACTTTGATAGAAAATTAATGATAGATAGAATCTGAAAATCAATCACAAAACATGTCTAGGGCTTTGAAATCACCCTTAACCAAATAGAAGTTTAGCCTAGCATAGGCATTATAAACATAAAATTAAATAGAATCTAAGAAGAAAATAAAAGAAAGAAAGAAGAAGAAGAAGAATATTAATTATCCAACCTCTTGCTCTTTCTAAAGAAAAAGAAAACTAGAGAAAAGAAAGAAGAAGAAAACTTAGAGAATTTTGTTAAAATGGCTAATATCCTACCAATCTCCAATATGATCCCTTACAATCATCCAAGGCCCTCTATTTATACACATTTTGGAGGGCTAAATGATAAGAGACAAGCTTTACAAATTTCAAAGGTAGGTATAATAGGTGGGTGCATTTTCTAACAATTTTCGTCATGTATGACGATTTTGATCAGCCAACTTGATGGTCGATTTTGTCAATTGTGGAGGCCTTATCTGATCACATGGTCTTCTAGACAAATGTTACCCTATCAGTTACTGATTCATAGCCGTTGGAATCAGCTCATTTGCTGATGTGGATAAGAAGATATGGGCATAATACGAAAACATGTCAGCACAGACGTCATTGCACATCAACCAACTTGATGGTCGATTTCGCTAGGGAAAACGACTCCGTTTCAAGAAGTGTAAAACATCAAAAAGATAGATATGCCTCTTAGCTTTGCATGGCCACAAATTTCAGCCTTATTTCTTCAGTGAAACTCGAGATATAGCTGATATGGCAAAAGGTGTCGGAACTGGAACTGAACTGGATTTGCCCTTAATTCTAGTAATCTGAAATCACTCAAAGAAACTTGTGAAAAACACCAAAATACATAAAAATATAAAAGATCATAAACACAATTAGACTAAACAATAATAACTCGTATTTGACACAAAACAATAATAAAATATAACTAAAAACTATATAATTATACGAGTTATCACACCCCCACACTTAGATTGTTGCTAGTCCCTAGCAACGACTCAATAAAAATAAAATAAGAAAATCTAATCTAATCCATTTTCGTAGGAAATCACGGTGGCACTTAGCATGTGACACAAGCCTTTAAACCCCTAGGTGTCCCTAGTGGACGAGTTTAGTCTCGTGAGGGTTTACTAGAACGATACCCACAAACATTGAAAAACTAAAATATAAATAAACTACATATACTAAAAATATTTACTCCTAATCCTTTCAATACAAATTAGAGACAATCTTTGAACAAGTCTTATAAACTAATCAATAGCTTAAAGAATTTCACAAAAAATCAAGCTTGAATGTAAATTGTTTGAGTTAAGCCAATATTAGCATAACATATCTCAATCAAAATATTGCATGTTCAAATTTAATCTCAACTTCTCACATGGGATACCCTCATGATTTTCACTCTTTAAAGTAGTGGTGAAGTGTTTACACTCAATCAATCTCATGAAAACAGTTCTACCATATTCTTGCTTGTCCACCTATTCTCCCCTATTTAGATCATACAACATCATGAATCAAGAGGTCTTTAATCAAGGTTGTAATGGGGCCAAGGGGTTTGTAATGTGGTTGAAGAACAAAAGGATAAAGATATCACAAAGGTTCCAAAGAGTTCATAAAGTTTAGAGACATAAAAAGATTATACAAAGAAACTTCTCAAAACTCTTTACAAGTACATAGTCACCTAGGCCGAATATTCATGTTGGGCCTTTTCTTCATTCTAAACAACTTTGTAACATCTTTTTCTTTTTCCACAAATTCAAGAGATGGTTCATATTTTTTTACTTAGGAATGTATTTGCCAGTATTCCATTTCTTTTTCTCTTGACTTTTCTTTTCTTTTCCCCCCACACTTATTTCTTGTTTCTAACCCAAATTTTCAACTAAAAATATCCCTTGTTTTTTGCAATATGTCTCAAAATATATAATCCATCTTTAGAACAAGGGTAAGGATATAAGTATATTTAGGCTAGGTGTAAGTTGTGGTTACCAATAAAACAGCATATTTAATGTAGGCTCAAATTGGCTCACTAGTGGGGATGTTCTCTTAGAACATTAATAATGGATGGCTGTTTGGCTCTGGTTATAATCCTAATGCCTCTATCATATTCATGTTGTCACATGTATCAATATAGTCTCAAACGGTTCAAAGCAAGTTCTAGAGAATCATGTAATCATAAGAGTACTCAAGAAAGAAATTAGATTGATTTGTATAATGAATCAATCATTATAGGCTCAAAAACTCACAATGATGATTATACAAGTCAGATTAAGTCTAAACATGCTTCTTTCTCAATCAACATATCATATTAACATTGGCTCATAAAAAGGTTGACATCAAGCTCAATTCTCATGAAAATCTTCTCACTAATAAATCTGTTTTAGACTTATGCAATTCATATCTCATCATTGTATTAAAAAGGAACTAAAACTCACAAAAAAATAATAATAATAATAATAAAGAAAAAAAAAAGTAGACAAAAATAAAAGAAATCCTAAATCATTCCCCCCCACACTTAATTCTTACATTGTCCTCAATGTAAGTCTATTAACTCAAATGAAAGAATCATGTGTAAGAGAAAAGAACTAATAACATAAGAATAAGACTCAAAACAAAACAAAACAAAAACATGCAACCTAAATAATCCTAAAATACTAAACAAAAATTAACAAGTAAACATAAAAAGATTAAAATCAAACTGACAAGGTATGTCTCAAGTCTCCCTTACTCAGACCTTGTTCAGAATGAATACTTCTAAATTGCTTAAAACACAACAAACTCTTTTTTTTTTTTCTTTTTTTTTTTTTTTTTTTTTTGAAAAGAAGAAATCAAACTGACAAGGTATGTCTCAAGTCTCCCTTACTCAGACCTTGTTCAGAATGAATACTTCTTAAGTTTTTTTTTTTTTTTTTTTTTTTAAATTAGCAAAATATGTCCCTTACCCCCTACTAAAATATGACATTGTCCCCAATGTCAAATTTTAAAGGTAGAATTTAGGAGATATTACCTGCAGAGGTTGCTAACCACTTATTATAACTGAGACACAACAAGCAAAATGTTAGATAATGTCACAAAGACAAAGTGCAATCCACTCCTTGCTCGTCCATATCTCTTTTTCTTTTTCCGAGCGTTTGCGAAACAACCGTAGCAGATAAACACTCATAAGCTTGGAGCTTTTTAAGTAAATCTTCAATGGTTGTAGCAGAAATTATGGTTCTCCTTGCCTCTGAAAACATGAATCCATTATCCACAGCATTATCTAAATATAAAAGCAAATTACTAAAATAACCATTAATATTAAGCAAACCAATGGGTTTCTTATTTGTGACCAAAGATGACCAAGAAGCCACGCAAGCTATTTCTTCCAATGTACCCAGACCTCCTGGTAAAGCAATGAATGCATCGGCAGAATGGTACATGATTGTTATCCGTTCAGGGACACTCCAGACTTGTATTTCCTTACCCACGGTAGGTCCACAAAAACTTGTGAATAGTTTTGGCACGATTCCTAGAACTGGACTTCCTCCGGCGTGTGCTGCTGTAGCGACTGCTCCCATTAAACCCGTACTACCGCCTCCATAAATCAAGTGGATCTTTTGTTGGGCAAGTATTACTCCAACTCTTATGGCTTCATCAGCGAATATGTTATTTTTCCCTGGATAAGCACCTCCAAAGACACAAATTTTTTTAATGCGCTGGGATGAAGTACTTTCCATTTTTTTTTTCGAGTGCCTGAAAGAGAATGAGTACATGGTGTAATATATAGAGGACTGAGTAGTGAATCAGACAAGAGTAATAATGTCGCCGAAAGTGTATCTGACCTGTCAGAAGAAAATGTTAACCTAACAAAAGATTTTTGCGTGATTTCAGGAAGAAAATCGAAAAGAGAAGAAAAAATCAACCGTAAAAGACAAATAAAAAAAAAATAAAAAAAAAAATGAGAATAGTTACACAAATCGAACAACACGTAAATTAAAACAAAATAAAGTTATTGCAAATCAAACCAAAAGCTGAGAAGTCATTTATTGTAGTTGTGATTGTGGCTCACATCTTCCTCTGGTTTTACGTCCAGAAACGGCTTAAACGCCTTCTATGAGTCGAGGATATGCTTCCCATCCAGTTTTCTTACAAGCTGGCAAACAGGGTCTTTTAACATCAGATTCCCAAGATGTTGCCATTCCCTTTGGAATTGCGGCCATAAATCAAGAATTTCTCTTTGTACGTCTCCACTAGGATGCGTCTCAAGAGAAAGTTGGATATTACCCAAATTCTCCTTACTCAGTCCATCCTTAATGAATTCAATTTTATCATCTCGATTAGAGGACGGAATCCCAATAGAACGACATTTACCGTTACACGTCCATCGTGCACATTTGTGGCAATTTGAACTCATGCGCTTTGCTCGTCGCTTCTTTGCAAAAGTGCTTCTACCTGTACCTGGTAAATGCAAAACAGGAAGATATTCATCTTCACGTACCTTGGCTTCAATTATCCAACGTATGTCGTCAGGAATCCCTTTGTGCATAAGCATTCTTAATCTCTCAAGTCGAACTTGGTAAAGCTTCAGTAAAATATTTCGAGGAAAAGGAGGAAATCGTTTCTGCAATCTTGTGAGAATATCATCCATCCTGAAAAAAAAAATGAAAAAAAATTGAAAGAGAAATTGGAAGAGAAATTTATATACAATATCAGTTTTGTGGGATAGCTGATGGAACCGATTTAAATAATCACGGAGTACCGTTATCCGCCATTTAACCGGGGTTAAAAAAAATAAATTAAAAATTATATTTACATCTTGTAAGAGAAAAGAACTATTAAACAAAAGAAAAGAAAAACAATAAAAGATAGAATGATGGAGAGTAAGGAATATGCAAATCTAATATAATAGATGCTCTCCATCCTTTTGGGTTGCCTCCCAAGAAGCGCTTGGTTTATTGTCCTCAGCCTAACTTAGACCCATGCCATTATTATTCAACATATTTTGGCTCAAAAAGTGGAAACTCCTCCACATCTTGTATTGGAAAGTTCTCATAGTAGGGCTTCAATCTATGACCATTCACTTTGAATGCCTTATCTGTTTTTGGGCTTTGGATTTCAACTGCACCATGAGTAAATACATTAGTAATAACAAAAGGTCCAACCCAACGAGAACGTAACTTACCTGGATATAACTTAAGGCGTGAATGGAAGAGAAGAACTTTTTGTCCAACAACAAATTCTTTTCTTGATATCATCTTGTCATGGAATGCCTTAGTCTTTTCCTTGTAAATCCTAGAATTCTGATAGGCATCATTCCTTATCTCCTCTAATTCTTGTAGGTCAAGTTTTCTTTTCTTTCCTATCTCATCCATCTCCATGTTGCATTGTTTGATAGCCCAATATGATTTATGTTCCAATTCAACCGGAAGATGACAAGGCTTACCATAAACAAGTCGATAAGGAGACATACCAATGGGTGTCTTATATGCTGTCCTATAAGCCCAAAGTGCATCATCAAGTCGTGAACTCCAATCCTTCCTATTTGGATTAACTGTCTTTTCAAGGATGGACTTAACTTCTCGGTTTGACACTTCAGCTTGCCCACTAGTTTGAGGATGATATGAGGTGGAGACCTTGTGTGTGATGTTATACTTCCTCAAAAGTGCTTCCATAGTCCTATTGCAAAAGTGAGTACCTCTATCGCTGATTATGGCCTTTGGCGTTCCAAACCTAGCCAAGATGTTAGTCTTGACAAAATCTGAAACAACTTTAGAGTCATTAGTCCTAGTGGATTTTGCTTCCACCCACTTTGAAACATAATCAACGGCAAGTAAAATATAAAGATTACCAAAAGAAGGAGGAAAAGGTCCCATGAAATCCATGCCCCATACATCAAAAATTTCAACAATAAGTATTGGAGTTTGAGGCATTTGATTTCTAGCACCTAAGTTACCAGTTCTTTGGCAACGATCACATGACTTGCAAAAGAGGTATGCATCTTTGAATATGGTAGGCCAATAAAATCCAGAATCAAGAACTTTCATGGCTGTTCTTTTGGATCCAAAGTGTCCTCCACATGCATAAGAGTGACAAAAGGTGAGAATAGATTGAAATTCAGTTTCGAGTACACACCTTCTTATAATCTGATCGGAGCAATGCTTCCAAAGGTAAGGATCATCCCATATGTAGTATTTGGCATCACTCTTGATCTTATTTCTTTGAGCTTGTGTCAACTCTTGTGGCAACTTCTTGGTAACTAAGTAATTAACAATATCAGCATACCAAGGAGTTGTTGTACTTATAAAAAGAAGTTGCTCATCCGGAAAGTTCTCATTCAAGGGTAGTGCATCCTCTTCATGAACTAAACGGCTAAGATGGTCCGCAACCAGGTTGTCACTACCTCTCTTATCTTTTATCTCCAAATCAAACTCTTGTAAGAGAAGTATCCATCTAATCAACCTTGGTTTGGCCTCCTTTTTAGTGAGTAAGTACTTAAGGGCTGCATGGTCAGAATATACAATTACTTTAGTACCAATTAAATAAGATCGAAATTTTTCTAAAGCAAATACAACAGCCAAAAGTTCTTTTTCAGTAGTGGAATAGTTCAATTGAGCATCATTAAGAGTTCGGGAGGCATAATAAATGGCATGTGAGGCTTTGCCAACCCGTTGGCCCAAAACAGCTCCAATGGCATAGTCACTAGCATCACACATGATTTCAAAAGGTACATTCCAATCTGGTGGTTGGATGATAGGAGCTGATGTCAAGAGTCCCTTCAATGTTTCAAACGCCTCTTTGCATTTATCATCAAAGTGGAAAACCACATCTTTCTGTAGTAGCTTGCAAAGAGGTAATGTGATCTTTGAGAAGTCTTTGATAAATCTCCTATAGAAACCTGCATGTCCAAGAAAAGAACGAACCTCTCTCACATTTGTGGGAGGTGGTAAAGAATGCATAATATCTATTTTAGACTTATCAACCTCTATCCCTCTAGAAGAAATAACATGGCCCAAAACTATTCCTTGTTCTACCATAAAGTGACATTTTTCCCAATTCAAAACAAGGTTAGTTTCCATGCATCTTTCAAGTACAAGTGTAAGGTTCTCTAGACATCTATCAAAAGAATCACCATAGACACTAAAATCATCCATAAACACTTCTATGATATTCTCTACATAATCTGAAAATATGCTAACCATACACCTTTGGAATGTAGCTGGTGCATTACAAAGACCAAATGGCATACGCCGGTATGCAAAAGTACCAAATGGACATGTGAATGTTGTTTTCTCTTGGTCCTCCGGAGCAATGGCTATCTGATTATAACCTGAAAAACCATCAAGAAAACAATAATGAGAATGGCCAGCTAACCTTTCAAGCATTTGATCAATAAAAGGTAAAGGAAAGTGGTCTTTGCGAGTTGTGGAATTAAGTTTACGATAATCAATACAAACTCGCCATCCTGTTTGAATCCTAGTAGGAACAAGTTCATTCTCATTATTTGTTACCACCGTTACACCTGATTTCTTTGGAACCACTTGGACTGGGCTCACCCATTTGCTATCCGAGATAGGATAGATCACTCCAACATCTAGGAGCTTCAGTATCTCCTTTTTCACAACCTCCATCATAGGAGGGTTCAATCTTCTTTGTGCTTCTCTTGTTGGTATAGACCCTTCCTCTAACAAAATCCGGTGCATGCACATGGATGGGCTTATTCCCTTGATATCGGCAATTGTCCAACCAATTGCTGTTTTATGCTCTCTAAGCACCCGGATAAGTCGCTCTTCTTGCAAAGGTGTGAGCTCTTTGGCAATGATGACAGGTAGTGTGTCCTTTTCCCCTAAGAACAAATATTTCAAGTGGTTCGGTAGTGGTTTCAATTCTAAAGTTGGTGCCTGCAAAATGGAAGGTAGAAGTTTCTCATTAGATAAAGGCAAATCAATAAATGAAACATCAAACCTTGCATCTTTAGGTTGCAGCGAGTGTAAAGATTCTAGTGCCCCTTCCACATGGTCACTCAAGGCTAGTTTAGCATTCCCCATTCCGAGATGGTTGCTAAGGACTATTTCCACACTATCTTCACCATCTAGCTCATAAGCTTGCTGCACTAGTGAGTCAATTATATCAATATTAAAAACAGAATGCACATCACTAGGATATCTCATGGCCTCAAAAATGTTAAAGCGAATTATTTCACCATCAAATTCCATAGTTAAAGTGCCATCATGTACATCTATTTTAGTTCTTGCTGTTTTCAAGAATGGTCTCCCTAATAGAATAGGTGTGGGATTAGAAGACATCTCATCTTCCATCTCAATAACATAAAAGTCAGCGGGAAAAACCAATTCATTAACCTGTACAAGAACGTCTTCTACAACTCCTCTTGGATAAGTGTTAGAACGGTCAGCAAGTTGTATTATAACACCGGTTTCCTCTAATGGTCCTAGATTCAATGAAGCATAAATTGAATATGGCATGACATTAATAGATGCCCCTAGATCTAGCATAGCACGCTCAAACCTGGTGTTGCCTATCTTACAAGGAATGGTAAACATACCTGGATCCTTGCATTTAGGTGGGAGTTTCTTTTGAAGAACAGCTGACACATTCTCCCCCACACTTACCTTTTTATTCCATTTCAACTTCCGTTTAGATGTGCACAACTCTTTTAGGAACTTGGCATATCTTGGCACTTGCTTGATAGCATCTAGTAAAGGAATGTTCACCTCTACTTTCCGAAAGGTTTCCAAAATTTCCTTCTCTTGCTCCTCCTTCTTGGACTTTGCTAACCTGCTAGGAAAAGGTGGAGGAGTTATATAAGAAGGAAAGGATGGTTTAGGAATTACCTTTTTTAGTGGCTCGTTGGGATGTGAAGAGGATGCCATGGTATTGTTCTCCCCTTGAGCACTATCATTTTATGGTGTCTCTAGCTGTTTCCCACTTCTTAAATTTATAGCATTGGCATTCTCTCTTGGATTCACTATGGTTTGGGAAGGTAATTTCCCAGAATCCCTTGCTTGCATTTGACTCATGGTTGTTGCCAATTGCCCTATTTGAGTCTCCAAATTTCGAATACTTGTCTTTGTTTCCTGTTGAAATTGAATTGTATTAGTAGAAAGAGCTTTAACAAGATCTTCAAGAGAAGTACCTGAATTTTGGGTGGGTGGTAGTTGTTGTCGGGTTTGGTATGGTTGTTGCACTCTTTGCTGAAAACCCGGTGGCCTGTGGTCAAATGGTGGAGGAATAGTTTGTGATTGGTTCCCTCCATAATTGAAGTTTGGATGATCCCTCCATCCTGGATTGTATGTGTTTGAGTAGGGATCATATTTCCTTGATTGGTTCTGAAATCCACCCATGGCATTCACATGTTCATTGGTATCCTCTTGAAGTGTTGGACACATATCAGTTTGGTGCCCTATGTTTGAACATATGCCACAAGCCTTTATTTGTTGTATTTTACCTACAGCCAATTGTTGAACAAGAGAAGTCAGTTTATCAAATTTTTGTTCAAGGGATGATATACTTACCTCATTAACTCTCTTGGATTGTGGTGGTGGATCTTGTCTCATTGAGAACTGTTGAGAATTGGCTGCCATGTTGGAGATTAATGTTCTAGCAGCCCTGGGAGTCTTATCAACTAGAGCTCCCCCACTAGCGGCATCTATCATACTTCTCTCCATGGGCATGAGACCTTCATAGAAGTATTGGATGAGAAGTTGTTCACTTATTTGATGGTGTGGACATGATGCACAAAGTTTCTTGAACCTCTCCCAATATTCATATAAGGACTCTCCGTTGTGTTGCCGAATCCCACATATCTCTTTCCTAATGTTGGCAGCCTTAGATGCTGGGAAATACCTTTCCAAGAATGCTTTCTTCAAATCATTCCATGTAGTGATGGTCCCGGATGGTAGATAGTAAAGCCATTCCTTTGCTGAATCAGCTAGAGAGAATGGGAAGGCTCTCAACTTAACTTGCTCTTCCGTGACCCCTGTTGGTCTCATGCTTGAGCAAACTACATGGAATTCCTTGAGGTGCTTATTTGGATCCTCTCCTGCAAAACCATGAAAAGTTGGGAGAAGATGAATCAAACCAGATTTTAATTCAAAAGCTACCTCAAGATTAGCATATTCAATGCATAATGGTTGTTGACCCAAGTCCGGAGCGGCTAGCTCCTTGAGAGTTCGGTTGTCAGCTGCTGCCATCTCTCCTTGCTCCTCTTGGATGTTTTGGATCAACTCCTCGATTGGTTGTTGGTGAGAAGTTATAAATTCCCGAATTTTCCTAAGTCGTAAGTCTTCTTCGGGAGCTTGGAACATTCACTAATAAAAAAAAATAAGAAAGTAAATAATTAGAACAGAAAATAAGAATAAACCAATAAACTAAAGAAAGCAATCCCCGGCAACGGCGCCAAAAATTTGATGCACCCAAAAGAGTGTATCTTATTTAACCTTGCACTAAAAAGATCAATTGTAAGTATAGTAGTTAGCAAGGGTCGAGTCCTCAGGGATTGGGTTTTAGTTTATAAGTTGATAGTTTAAAACTTAAATTCAAGAACAATAAAAGAAAAGGGGTTTTTGAAGCCAGATTTAAACTAAAGTAAATAATAAGAATAAGATGCAAGGCGGTATAACCAGCCAATAAAAATATATATACTAAGCAAGGCGGTATAACCAGCCAATAAAAATATATATACTAAATTAGGCGGTATAACCAGCCAATAAAAATAAAACAAAATTAATATACAAATTAGGCGGTATAACCAGCCAATAAGAATAAATATACTTTTAAAAATAAGCAAACTAGAAAAGTAAGAAAACAAGTAAGAAGAATCAAAAATGAAAAATATGGTTAAGGTTTCATTCTCCACCACTAGACATCATTAAGAATCAATTTCAGATCTATCAATATCAACCAACTATCAAAGTTAACAACCGTAGATAACAACAAGCTCTGTTATCCCAATCTTTCCTTAGTTTGTCGTTAAATAGAACAAGCTCTCTATTTAATCTCTAACCATCAAACAACCTAGAATAAGCTCTCTAGATTCAATTTAATGGCAGCTTTATGATGAGAAAGATAGGTTGATCTAAGCAACAAACACATAAGCTCAGATTGTTCAACTTAGGTTATGTTCCACTTTGCAATTATTGAAAACTTGACCATAATCATTAATCACAAATTGCCACTTATGAATAGGAAATCAAGACAATTACACGGATCAAGACTCCTAAACTAGCAATAGATAATTATCAAGATCTATCTAGTTGTACACCTAAACAAATCAAGACAACATCATGAACAATTCTTGTAGAAGAACATAAGCAACTTTGATAGAAAATTAATGATAGATAGAATCTGAAAATCAATCACAAAACATGTCTAGGGCTTTGAAATCACCCTTAACCAAATAGAAGTTTAGCCTAGCATAGGCATTATAAACATAAAATTAAATAGAATCTAAGAAGAAAATAAAAGAAAGAAAGAAGAAGAAGAAGAATATTAATTATCCAACCTCTTGCTCTTTCTAAAGAAAAAGAAAACTAGAGAAAAGAAAGAAGAAGAAAACTTAGAGAATTTTGTTAAAATGGCTAATATCCTACCAATCTCCAATATGATCCCTTACAATCATCCAAGGCCCTCTATTTATACACATTTTGGAGGGCTAAATGATAAGAGACAAGCTTTACAAATTTCAAAGGTAGGTATAATAGGTGGGTGCATTTTCTAACAATTTTCGTCATGTATGACGATTTTGATCAGCCAACTTGATGGTCGATTTTGTCAATTGTGGAGGCCTTATCTGATCACATGGTCTTCTAGACAAATGTTACCCTATCAGTTACTGATTCATAACCGTTGGAATCAGCTCATTTGCTGATGTGGATAAGAAGATATGGGCATAATACGAAAACATGTCAGCACAGACGTCATTGCACATCAGCCAACTTGATGGTCGATTTCGCTAGGGAAAACAACTCCGTTTCAAGAAGTGTAAAACATCAAAAAGATAGATATGCCTCTTAGCTTTGCATGGCCACAAATTTCAGCCTTATTGCTTCAGTGAAACTCGAGATATAGCTGATATGGCAAAAGGTGTCGGAACTGGAACTGAACTGGATTTGCCCTTAATTCTAGTAATCTGAAATCACTCAAAGAAACTTGTGAAAAACACCAAAATACATAAAAATATAAAAGATCATAAACACAATTAGACTAAACAATAATAACTCGTATTTGACACAAAACAATAATAAAATATAACTAAAAACTATATAATTATACGAGTTATCACTCATTCTCTTTCAGGCACTTGAAAAAAAAATGGAAAGTACTTCGTCCCAGCGCATTAAAAAAATTTGTGTCTTTGGAGGTGCTTATCCAGGGAAAAATAAAATATTCGCTGATGAAGCCATAAGAGTTGGAGTAATACTTGCCCAACAAAAGATCCAATTGATTTATGGAGGCGGTAGTACGGGTTTAATGGGAGCAGTCGCTACAGTAGCACACGCCGGAGGAAGTCCAGTTCTAGGAATCGTGCCAAAACTATTCACAGGTTTTTGTGGACCTACCATGGGTAAGGAAATACAAGTCTGGAGTATCCCTGAACGGATAACAATCATGTACCATTTTGCCGATGCATTCATTGCTTTACCAAGAGGTCTGGGTACATTGGAAGAAATAGCTTGCGTGGCTTCTTGGTCATCTTTGGTCACAAATAAGAAACCCATTGGTTTGCTTAATATTAATGGTTATTTTAGTAATTTGCTTTCATATTTAGATAATGCTGTGGATAATGGATTCATGTTTTCAGAGGCAAGGAGAACCATAATTTCTGCTACAACCATTGAAGATTTACTCAAAAAGCTCCAAGCTTATGAGTATTTATCTGCTACGGTTGTTTCGCAAACGCTCGGAAAAAGAAAAAGAGATATGGACGAGCAAGGAGTGGATTGCACTCTGTCTTTGTGACATTATCTAACATTTTGTTTGTTGTGTCTGAGTTATAATAAGTGGTTAGCAACCTCTGCAGGTAATATCTCCTAAATTCTACCTTTAGTAGGGGGTAAGGGACATATTTTGCTAATTTAAAAAAAAAAAAAATTGATGTGTTTTAAGCCATTTAGAAGTATTCATTCTGAACAAGGTCTGAGTAAGGGAGACTTGAGACATACCTTATCAGTTTGATTTCTTCTTTCAAAAAAAAAAAAAGTTTGTTGTGTTTTAAGCAATTTAGAAGTATTCATTCTGAACAAGGTCTGAGTAAGGGAGACTTGAGACATACCTTGTCAGTTTGATTTTAATCTTTTTATGTTTACTTGTTAATTTTTGTTTAGTATTTTAGGATTATTTAGGTTGCATGAGTTTGTTTTGTTTTGAGTCTTAGTTATTCCTATTCTTATGTTATTAGTTCTTTTCTCTTACACATGATTCTTTCATTTGGGTTAATAGACTTACATTGAGGACAATGTAAGAATTAAGTGTGGGGGGAACGATTTAGGATTTCTTTTATTTTTGTCTACTATTTTTTTTATGAGTCTTTATTATTATTATTATTTTTTTAATGTGTTCTAGTTCTTTTTTAATACAATGATGAGATATGAATTGCATAAGTCTAAAACAGATTTATTAGTGAGAAGATTTTCATGAGAATTGAGCTTGATGTCAACCTTTTTATGAGCCAATGTTAATATGATATGTTGATTGAGAAAGAAGCATGTTTAGACTTAATCTGACTTGTATAATCATCCTTGTGAGTTTTTGAGCCTATAATGATTGATGCATTATACAAATCAATCTAATTTCTTTCTTGAGTGCTCTTATGATTACATGATTCTCTAGAACTTGCTTTAAACCGTTTGAGACTATATTGATACATGTGACAACATGAATATGATAGAGGCATTAGGATTATAACCAGAGCCAAACAGCCATCCATTATTAATGTTCTAAGAGAACATCCCCACTAGTGAGCCAATTTGAGCCTACATTAAATATGCTATTTTATTGGTAACCAGAACTTACACCTAGCCTAAATATACTTATATCCTTACCCTTGTTCTAAATATGGATTATATATTTTGAGACATATTGCAAAAACAAGGGATACTTTTTGAAAATTTGGGTTAGAACGAAAGATAAGTGTTGGGGAAGAGAGAGGCAAAAGTCAAGAGAAAAAGAAAGGGATAATTGTCAAATACATTCCCATATTAAAAAAAAAAAAAAAATCTTCTCTTGAACTTCTAGTTAAAGTAAAGAAAAAGATGTTACAAAGTTGGTTAGAATGAAGCAAAGGCTCAACATGAATATTTAGCCTATGTGACTATGTACTTGTAAAGAGTTTTGAGAAATTTATTTGTATGATCTTATTATGTCTCTAAACTCTATGAACTCTTTGGAACCTTTGTGATATCTTTATCCTTTTGTTCTTTAACCACATTATAACCTTTGGCCCCATTACAACCTTGAATAAAGACCTCTTGATTTATGAAGTTGTATGATCTAAATAGTGGAGAATAGGTGGACAAGCAAGCATATGGTAGAACTGTTTTCATGAGATTGATTGAGTGTAAACACTTTACCACTACTTTAAAGAGTGAAAATCATGAGAGTATAGTGAGAAGTTGAGATTAAGTTGAATATGCACTATTTTGATTGAAATATGTTATGTTAATATTGGCTTAACTCATTTATTTACATTCAAGCATGAATTTTTGTGAAATTCTTTGAGCTATTGATTAGTTTATAAGACATGTTCAAAGATTGTCTCTAATTTATATTGAAAGGATTAGGAGTAAATATTTTTAGTGTATGTAGTTTACTTATATTTTAGTTTTTCAATGTTTGTGGGTATCGTTCTAGCAAACCCGCACGAGACTAAACTCGTCCACTAGGGACACCTAGGGGTTTAAAGGCTTGTGTCACATGCTAAGTGCCACCGTGATTTCCTACGAAAATGGATTAGATTAGATTTTCTTATTTTATTTTTATTGAGTCGTTGCTAAGGACTAGCAACAATCTAAGTGTGGGGGTGTGATAACTCGTATAATTATATAGTTTTTAGTTATGTTTTATTATTGTTTTGTGTCAAATACGAGTTATTATTGCTTAGTCTACTTATGTTTATGATCTTTTATATTTTTATGTAATTTGGTGTTTTTCATGAGTTTCTTTGAGTGATTTCAGATTACTAGGTTAAATCAAGAATTAAGGGCAAATCCAATTCAGTTCCAGTTCCGACACCTTTTGCCATATCAGCTATATCTGGAGTTTCACCGAAGCATTAAGGCTGCAATTTTGACAGTGCAAAGTTAAGAGGCATATCTATCTTTTTTATGTTTTACACTTCTTGAAACGGAGTCGTTTTCCCTACCGAAATCAACCATCAAGTTGGCTGATGTGCAATGACGTCTGTGCTGACCTGTTTTGGTATTTTGACCATATCTTCCGATCCACATGAGCAAATGATCTGATTCCAACGGCTATGGATCCGTAACTGATAGGGGTATATTTTTCTAGAAGACCATTTGATCAGATCGAGCATCCAACATTGACAAAATCGACCATCAAGCTGGCTGATCAGAATTGTCATACAATATGACGAAAATTGTTAGAAAATGCACCCACCTATTATACCTACCTTTGAAATTTATAAAGCTTGTCTCTTGTCATTTAGCTCTCCAAAATGTGTATAAATAGAGGGCCTTGGATGAGCAACATTATACATTGGTAGGATATTAGCCATTGTAATAAAATTCTCTAAGTTTTCTTCTTTTTTCCTTTCTCTAGTTTTCTTTTTCTTTATTTACTTATGCTTCTTACATTTCTTTTCATTTTTAGTATGTGTTGCTAATCATATTGTTGAGGTGATGAGGTGAAGCTCTTGGTAAATGCTAAGGTTAGTCTCTTAAACATGAGCTAAAATGAATCATCATTTATAAACACTAGTATAGATAATATTTTCTTTTGGTTTAAAATCATACTTGCAAAGTAGAGATCTTGATTCATTATTGACAATGAAAATGGCACAGTAAATGCTTGGTTTCATAACCTTGATTTGTTGTAGACATATACCTTGGCATAAGGAATGCTTGGACTCTTTTTATGAGTTTTGAGGACACCAAATGAACATAATATCATATGCTATGGACGTTAGACAATTTGGACTGAATTGCTAAACCTTCCGATTGGAACCTCCCTTATGTGTGGATTTCAATTGTGTAATAAAACAAGATTAATCTTAGCATAACACCAAGAGTGGATTCTCTAACCTCAACATCCTTTCTTATTGTTTTTTATATCTTGTTTAATTGCTTTTATGTTATTTTGTTTATTTTGTTCTCTAATATCTTGTTTACTTTCTTTGTTATTGATTCCCTAATATCTTGTTTATTTTCTTTTTCATATATATTTCTAAACTTATACTTACTAGTACGCTTCCCTGTGGTTCGACCTCGGACACCCGAGAATTTATTACTTGAACATAACCTGCACTTGGGTTTACAACTCTTAATTGAGTCTCCATCACTAAGCAACAAACACATAAGCTCGGATTGTTCAACTTAGGTTATGTTCCACTTTGCAATTATTGAAAACTTGACCATAATCATTAATCACAAATTGCCACTTATGAATAGGAAATCAAGACAATTACACGGATCAAGACTCCTAAACTAGCAATAGATAATTATCAAGATTTATCTAGTTGTACACCTAAACAAATCAAGACAACATCATGAACAATTCTTGTAGAAGAACATAAGCAACTTTGATAGAAAATTAATGATAGATAGAATCTGAAAAATCAATCATTAAACATGTCTAGGGCTTTGAAATCACCTTAACCAAATAGAAGTTTAGCCTAGCATAGGCATTATAAACATAAAATTAAATAGAATCTAAGAAGAAAATAAAAGAAAGAAAGAAAGAAGAAGAAGAAGAAGAATATTAATTATCCAACCTCTTGCTCTTTCTAAAGAAAAGGAAAACTAGAGAAAAGAAAGAAGAAGAAAACTTAGAGAATTTTATTACAATGGCTAATATCCTACCTATGTACAATATGATCCTCTACAATCATCCAAGGCCTCTATTTATACACATTTTGGAGGGCTAAATGACAAGAGACAAGCTTTACAAATTTCAAAGGTAGGTATAATAGGTGGGTGCATTTTTCTAACAATTTTCGTCATATTGTATGACAATTTTGATCAGCCAACTTGATGGTCGATTTTGTCAATATTGGAGGCCTGATCTGATCATATGGTCTTCTAGAAAAATGTTCCCCTATGAGTTACTGATCCATAGCCGTTAGAATCAGCTCATTTGCTGATGTGGAGAAGAAGATATGGGCAAAATACGAAAACAGGTCAGCACAGACGTCATTGCACATCAGCCAACTTGATGGTCGATTTCTCTAGGGAAAACGACTCCGTTTCAAGAAGTGTAAAACATGAAAAAGATAGATATGCCTCTTAAATTTGCACGGTTAAAATTTCAGCCTTATTGCTTCAGCGAAACTCCAGATATAGCTGATATGGCAAAAGGTGTCGGAACTGGAACTGAACTGGATTTGCCCTTAATTCTAGTAATCTGAAATCACTCAAAGAAACTTGTGAAAAACACCAAATTACATAAAAATATAAAAGATCATAAACACAATTAGACTAAACAATAATAACTCGTATTTGACACAAAACAATAATAAAACATAACTAAAAACTATATAATTATACGAGTTATCACACCCCCACACTTAGATTGTTGCTAGTCCCTAGCAACGACTCAATAAAAATAAAATAAGAAAATCTAATCTAATCCATTTTCGTAGGAAATCACGGTGGCACTTAGCATGTGACACAAGCCTTTAAACCCCTAGGTGTCCCTAGTGGACGAGTTTAGTCTCGTGAGGGTTTACTAGAACGATACCCACAAACATTGAAAAATTAAAATATAAATAAACTACATATAAATAAACTACATATACTAACAATATTTACTCCTAATCTTTTCAATACAAATTAGAGACAATATTTGAACAAGTCTTATAAACTAATCAATAGCTTAAAGAATTTCACAAAAAATCATGCTTGAATGTAAATTGTTTGAGTTAAGCCAATATTAGCATAACATATCTCAATCAAAATAGTGCATGTTCAAATTTAATCTCAACTTCTCACATGGGATACCCTCATGATTTTCACTCTTTAAAGTAGTGGTGAAGTGTTTACACTCAATCAATCTCATGAAAACAGTTCTACCATATTCTTGCTTGTCCACCTATTCTCCACTATTTAGATCATACAACTTCATGAATCAAGAGGTCTTTAATCCAGGTTGTAATGGGGCCAAGGGGTTTGTAATGTGGTTGAAGAACAAAAGGATAAAGATATCACAAAGGTTCCAAAGAGTCCATAAAGTTTAGAGACATAAAAAGATTATACAAAGAAACTTCTCAAAACTCTTTACAAGTACATAGTCACCTACGCCGGATATTCATGTTGGGCCTTTTCTTCATTCTAAACAACTTTGTAACATCTTTTTCTTTTTCCACAAATTCAAGAGATGATTCATATATATTTTTTTTTACATAGGAATGTATTTGCCAGTATTCCATTTCTTTTTCTCTTGACTTTTCTTTTCTTTTCCCCCCACACTTATTTCTTGTTTCTAACCCAAATTTTTAACTAAAAATATCCCTTGTCTTTGCAACTTGTCTCAAATCATGCTAATTCATCTTTGGAACAAAGGTAAAGATATAAGTATATTTAGGTTAGGGACAAGTTATGGTTATCAAAGAGATAGCTTATTCAATGTAGGCTCAAATTGGTTCACTAAGGGTGTGTTCTCTTGGAACATCAATAAGGGATGGCTGTTTGGCCCTGGCTAAAAATCCTAATGCCTCTATCATATTCATGTTGTCACATGCATCAATATAGTCTCAAACGGTTTAAAGCAAGTTCTAGAGAATCATGTAATCATAAGAGCACTCAAGAAAGAAATTAGATTGATTTGTATAATGCATCAATCATTTTAGGCTCAAAAACTCACAATGATGATTATACAAGTCAGTTTTAAGTCTAAACATGCTTCTTTCTCAATCAACATATCATATTAACATTGGCTCATAAAAATTAGTATCAAGCTTAATTCTCATGAAAATCTTCTCACTAGTAACCAGTTTAGACCTATGCAATTCATATCTCATCATTGTATTAAAAAGGAACTAAAACACACTAAAAATAATAATAATAAAGACTCAAAAAAAAAATAGTAGACAAAAATAAAAGAAATCCTAAATCATTCCCCCCACACTTAATTCTTACATTGTCCTCAATGTAAGTCTATTAACACAAATGAAAGAATCATGTGTAAGAGAAAAGAACTAATAACATAAGAATAGGAATAACTAAGACTCAAAACAAAACAAAACCATGTAACTTAAATAATCCTAAAATACTAAACAAAAATTAACAAGTAAACATAAAAAGATTAAAATCAAACTCACAAGGTATGTCTCAAGTCTCCCTTACTCAGACCTTGTTCAGAATGAATACTTCTAAATTGCTTAAAACACAACAAACTTTTTTTTTTTTTTTTGAAAAGAAGAAATCAAACTGACAAGGTATGTCTCAAGTCTCCCTTACTCAGACCTTGTTCAGAATGAATACTTCTAAATGGCTTAAAACACAACAATTTTTTTTTTTTTTTAATTAGCAAAATATGTCCCTTACCCCATACTAAAATATGACATTGTCCCCAATGTCAAATTTTAAAGCTAGGATTTAGGAGATATTACCTGCAGAGGTTGCTAACCACTTATTATAACTGAGACACAACAAACAAAATGTTAGATAATGTCACAAAGACAAAGTGCAATCCACTCCTTGCTCGTCCATATCTCTTTTTCTTTTTCCGAGCGTTTGCGAAACAACCGTAGCAGATAAACACTCATAAGCTTGGAGCTTTTTGAGTAAATCTTCAATGGTTGTAGCATAAATTATGGTTCTCCTTGCCTCTGAAAACATGAATCCATTATCCACAGCATTATCTAAATATGAAAGGAAATTACTAAAATAACCATTAATATTAAGCAAACCAATGGGTTTCTTATTTGTGACCAAAGATGACCAAGAAGCCACGCAAGCTATTTCTTCCAATGTACCCAGACCTCCTGGTAAAGCAATGAATGCATCGGCAGAATGGTACATGATTGTTATCCATTCAGGGATACTCCAGACTTGTATTTTCTTACCCACGGTAGGTCCACAAAAACTTGTGAATAGTTTTGGCACGATTCCTGGAACTGGACTTCCTCCGGCGTGTGCTGCTGTAGCGACTGCTCCCATTAAACCCGTACTACCGCCTCCATAAATCAACTGGATCTTTTGTTGGGCAAGTATTACTCCAACTCTTATGGCTTCATCAGCGAATATGTAATTTTTCCCTGGATAAGCACCTCCAAAGACACAAATTTTTTTAATGCGTTGGGACGAAGTACTTTCCATTTTTTTTCTTTTTCGAGTGCCTGAAAGAGAATGAGTACATGGTGTAATATATAGAGGACTGAGTAGTGAATCAGACAAGAGTAATAATGTCGCCGAAAGTGTATCTGACCTGTCAGAAGAAAATGTTAACCTAACAAAAGATTTTTGCGTGATTTCAGGAAGAAAATCAAAAAGAGAAGAAAAAATCAACCGTAAAAGACAAATAAAAAAAAACGAGAATAATTACACAAATCGAACAACACGTAAATTAAACCAAAATAAAGTTATTGCAAATCAAACCAAAAGCTGAGAAGTCATTTATTGTAGTTGTGATTGTGGCTCACATCTTCCTCTGGTTTTACGTCCAGAAACGGCTTAAACGCCTTCTATGAGTCGAGGATATGCTTCCCATCCAGTTTTCTTACAAGCTGGCAAACAGGGTCTTTTAACATCAGATTCCCAAGATGTTGCCATTCCCTTTGGAATTGCGGCCATAAATCAAGAATTTCTCTTTGTACGTCTCCACTAGGATGCGTCTCAAGAGAAAGTTGGATATTACCCAAATTCTCCTTACTCAGTCCATCCTTAATGAATTCAATTTTATCATCTCGATTAGAGGATGGAATCCCAATAGAACGACATTTACCGTTACACGTCCATCGTGCACATTTGTGGCAATTTGAACTCATGCGCTTTGCTCGTCGCTTCTTTGCAAAAGTGCTTCTACCTGTACCTGGTAAATGCAAAACAGGAAGATATTCATCTTCACGTACCTTGGCTTCAATTATCCAACGTATGTCTCCAGGAATCCCTTTGTGCATAAGCATTCTTAATCTTTCCAATCGAACTTGGTAAAGCTTCAGTAAAATATTTCGAGGAAAAGGAGGAAATCGTTTCTGCAATCTTATGAGAATATCATCCATCCTGAAAAAAAATGAAAAAAAATGAAAGAGAAATTGGAAGAGAAATTTATATACAATATCAGTTTTGTGGGTAGCTGATGAAACCGATTTAAATAATCACGGAGTACCGTTATCCGCCATTTAACCGGGGTTAAAAAAAAAATTATATTTACGTCTAGTTATTTTCAAAACAAGGATCAGAAAGAAGAACAACATAAAAAGACTCAAAAACAAAACACTCTAAAAAAAATCCTAAAATACTAAACAAATAAACATAAAAATAAATAAATAAAAACAATAAAAAATAATAAAAGGAAAAGGAAAAGAAAGCGAATCTGAGTATGGCAGGTTGGTAATTTCTTCATTAATTGGACTGCCTTCCCAATTAGTACTGATTTAAGTTGTCCAACCTAACCAACACCCCTTCTTGGCTTTTTAGGCTTGTTAGGCTCATACATGAAACTTCCCAAATTTGAACGTTTATAGGAAGCTTTCTTTGCACAAAAGTAGACGCATTCTCCACTATAAGTATTATTCCATCATCCTTTGTAGTGCATTGCTCATTGAAGAATGGTGCATCTTTTGGTACTTGTTGAATGGCATCCATAAACAAACTGTTTAAGGTTTCCAGCATGTTTTGTTCATGTTCCTCCTCCTTGAACTTTGTGAATCTACTAGGGAAAGGTGGAGAAGAAACATTAGTAAAAATTGGAACTTTAAACGTTACCTCAGGTGCCGAAATACTCTTATTTGTATTTGTGGCTTCATTATCCTTAAGAATAGAATCCATCTCTAATTCTGTCTCATCCTCATCTCGTTCCTCATTCCTCAAGGTCACAATAGTAGTATTCTCCTTTGGGTTAATCATTGTTTGGGCAGAGAGTTCTTCAGATCTTTGTGCTACCCATACCACCATACTACTAGCCAATTGGCTCATTTGCTTTTCCAAACTCTGGATGCTTGCCCTTGTTTCCTGTTGAAATTGCAAAGTATTAGTAACAAGAGAATACACAAGATCTTCTAGAGAAGTACCTGAGTTTTGAGTCATATGTGGTGGTTGAAAAAGATCTGGTTCTTGAGACCATGATTGATTGAAGCTAGATGGATGAGTATAATTGGCATAAGGATCTACTTCTTGGTAATTTTCTGAGTAGCCATAATTAGTATGATCCCACCATCCCTCATGGTAAGTGTTTGAGTAATGATCATACTGTTGGTCTTGGAACACTTGATGGCCTTGACATCCTCCCATGGCCAATTGTTGAACTGGGTAGGTGAGATTGGCTTGTTGATTTTCCATGTTCATGTATGCCACAAACTCTTCAAGTGTTAGATTGCTCAATTCCATCGTTTTTTTTTTTCAAAATTTGATAAGAAAAACTTGTATGTACAAGAAAATAGAACTAATTAGAACTGAAAATAAGAATAAACCAAGTAACAAATAAACTAAAGAAAACAATCCCCGGCAACGGCGCCAAAAACTTGATGCACCCAAAAGAGTGTATCTTATTTAACCTTGCACTAAAAAGATAAATTGTAAGTATAGTAGTTAGCAAGGGTCGAGTCCTCAGGGATTGGGTTTTAGTTTATAAGTTAATAGTTTAAAACTTAAATTCAAGAACAATAAAAGAAAAGGGGTTTTTGAAGCCAGATTTAAACTAAAGTAAATAATAAGAATAAGATACAAGGCGGTATAACCAGCCAATAAAAATATATATACTAAATTAGGCGGTATAACCAGCCAATAAAAATAAAACAAAATTAATATACAAATTAGGCGGTATAACCAGCCAATAAAAATAAATATACTTTTAAAAATAAGTAAACTAAAAGTAAGAAAACAAGTAAGTAAGAAGAATCAAATATGAAAAATATGGTTAAGGTTTCATTCTCCACCACTAGACATCATTAAGAATCAATTTCAGATCTATCAATATCAACCAACTATCAAAGTTAACAACCGTAGATAACAACAAGCTCTGTTACCCCAATCTTTCCTTAGTTTATCGTTAAATAGAACAAGCTCTCTATTTAATCTCTAACCATTAAACAACCTAGAATAAGCTCTCTAAATTCAATTTAATGGCAGCTTTATGATGAGAAAGATAGGTTGATCTAAGCAACAAACACATAAGCTCGGATTGTTCAACTTAGGTTATGTTCCACTTTGCAGTTATTGAAAACTTGACCATAATCATTAATCACAAATTGCCACTTATGAATAGGAAATCAAGACAATTACACGGATCAAGACTCCTAAACTAGCAATAGATAATTATCAAGATTTATCTAGTTGTACACCTAAACAAATCAAGACAACATCATGAACAATTCTTGTAGAAGAACATAAGCAACTTTGATAGAAAATTAATGATAGATAGAATCTGAAAAATCAATCATTAAACATGTCTAGGGCTTTGAAATCACCCTAACCAAATAGAAGTTTAGCCTAGCATAGGCATTATAAACATAAAATTAAATAGAATCTAAGAAGAAAATAAAAGAAAGAAAGAAGAAGAAGAAGAATATTAATTATCCAACCTCTTGCTCTTTCTAAAGAAAAGGAAAACTAGAGAAAAGAAAGAAGAAGAAAACTTAGAGAATTTTATTACAATGGCTAATATCCTACCTATGTACAATATGATCCTCTACAATCATCCAAGGCCTCTATTTATACACATTTTGGAGGGCTAAATGACAAGAGACAAGCTTTACAAATTTCAAAGGTAGGTATAATAGGTGGGTGCATTTTTCTAACAATTTTCGTCATATTGTATGACAATTTTGATCAGCCAACTTGATGGTCGATTTTGTCAATATTGGAGGCCTGATCTGATCACATGGTCTTCTAGAAAAATGTTCCCCTATGAGTTACTGATCCATAGCCGTTAGAATCAGCTCATTTGCTGATGTGGAGAAGAAGATATGGGCAAAATACGAAAACAGGTCAGCACAGACGTCATTGCACATCAGCCAACTTGATGGTCGATTTCTCTAGGGAAAACGACTCCGTTTCAAGAAGTGTAAAACATGAAAAAGATAGATATGCCTCTTAAATTTGCACGGTTAAAATTTCAGCCTTATTGCTTCAGCGAAACTCCAGATATAGCTGATATGGTAAAAGGTGTCGGAACTGGAACTGAACTGGATTTGCCCTTAATTCTAGTAATCTGAAATCACTCAAAGAAACTTGTGAAAAACACCAAATTACATAAAAATATAAAAGATCATAAACACAATTAGACTAAACAATAATAACTCGTATTTGACACAAAACAATAATAAAACATAACTAAAAACTATATAATTATACGAGTTATCAGCAAGCCTAAAATGCCAAGAAATTTCCAGCCTACCATATTCAGATTTCCCCGTTGGTTAGATTCAAAACACTAACTCACGTGTTAATTGGGAAGGCAGCCCAATTAAAGAAGAAATTTCCAGCCTACCATATTCAGATTTGCTTTCTCTTTCTTTTCCTTTTCCTTTTATTATTTTTATTTTTATTTTTATTGTTTTTCTTTTTATTTTTTATGTTTATTTGTTAATTTTTGTTTAGTATTTTAGGATTATTTAGGTTGCATGGGTTTGTTTTGTTTTGAGTCTTAGTTGTTCCTATTCTTATGTTATTAGTTCTTTTCTCTTACACATGATTCTTTCATTTGGGTTAATAGACTTACATTGAGGACAATGTAAGAAATAAGTGTGGGGGGAATGATTTAGGATTTCTTTTATTTTTGTCTACTATTTTTTTATGAGACTTTATTATTATTATTATCATTTTTAGTGTGTTTTAGTTCCTTTTTAATACAATGATGAGATATGAATTGCATAGGTCTAAACTGGTTATTAGTGAGAAGATTTTCATGAGAATTAAGCTTGATACTAATTTTTATGAGCCAATGTTGATATGATATGTTGATTGAGAAAGAAGCATGTTTAGACTTGATATTGACTTGTATAATCATCCTTGTGAGTTTCTGAGCCTATATGATTGATGCATTATACATAGCAATCTAATTTCCTTCTTGAGTGCTCTTATGATTACATGATTCTCTAGAACTTGCTTTAAAACGTTTGAGACTATATTGATACATGTGATAACATGAATATGATAGAGGCATTAGGATTATAACCAGAGCCAAACAGCCATCCATTATTAATGTTCTAAGAGAACATCCCCACTAGTGAGCCAATTTGAGCCTACAATAAATATGCTATTTTATTGGTAACCACAACTTACACCTAGCCTAAATATACTTATATCTTTACCCTTGTTCTATAGATGGATTATATATTTTGAGACATATTGCAAAAAACAAGGCATATTTTTAGTTGAAAATTTGGGTTGGAAACAAAAGATAAGTGTGGGGGAAGAAAAGAAAAGAAAAAGTCAAGAGAAAAAGAAAAGTATCATTGTCAAATACATTCCCATATTAAAAAAAAAAAAAAATCTTCTCTTGAACTTCTAGTTAATGTAAAGAAAAAGATGTTACAAAGTTGGTTAGAATGAAGCAAAGGCTCAACATGAATATTTAGCCTATGTTATTATGTGCTTTATAAGAGTTTTGAGAAGTTTTATTTGTATGATCTTATTATGTCTCTAAACTCTATGAACTCTTTGGAACTGATGCACCCAAAAGAGTGTATCTTATTTAACCTTGCACTAAAAAGAATCAATAGTAGAGTATAGTGATTAGCAAGGGTCGAGTCCTCAGGGATTGGGTTTTAATCTATGAGTTATTAGTTTATAACTTACGTTCAAAGAAAACAAAATAAAAGGGGGTTTTGAAATAGTGTTAAAAATTCGCAAACAAGAAAAGTAAGATGCAAGTAAGAAATAAGAAATCAAATATGAGAGAAATATGGTTAAGGTTTCATTCTCCACCACTAGACATCATTAAGAACCAATTTCAGATCTATCAATATCAACCAACTATCAAAGTTAACAACCGTAAATAACAACAAGCTCTGTTATCCCAATCTTTCCTTAGTTTGTCGTTAAATAGAACAAGCTCTCTATTTAATCTCTAACCATCAAACAACCTAGAATAAGCTCTCTAAATTCAATTTAATGGCAGCTTTATGATGAGAAAGATAGGTTGATCTAAGCAACAAACACATAAGCTCGGATTGTTCAACTTAGGTTATGTTCCACTTTGCAATTATTGAAAACTTGACCATAATCATTAATCACAAATTGCCACTTATGAATAGGAAATCAAGACAATTACACGGATCAAGACTCCTAAACTAGCATTAGACAATTATCAAGATTTATCTAGTTGGCCACCTAAACAAATCGAAACATCATCATGAACAATTTTTATGGAAGAACATAAGCAACTTTGATAGAAAACAATGATAGATAGATTCTGAAAATTAATTACATAACATGTCTAGGGCTTTGAAATCACCCTTAACCAAATAAGTTTAGCATAACATAAGCATGGATAATATATACATAAAACTAAAAAGAAAAATAAAAATAAAAGAATGGAGAAGAAGAAGAAGAAGAAGAACAATGATGATCCCTTGAGTCTCCTCAAAAGATGTCTAGTTTGTGGCTCAAAAGAGGGTATTTATAGAGCTTTAAAGCCCTGAGAATAAGTCCTTGCCGCACAAGTAAGCCTGGAGGCAGAAAAATCACGTTTTTGCCTTTTTTTCAGATTTGCGGTTAGGGTTTTTTTGGCCGTAGGGTTCTTTAGGGAGATCTTCTAGCGCCAATTTGAATGCCCATTTCTTATCCGATTTGGGCCCATAATATATCGTTGGAAAGATAATCAAGTCATCTTCAAAAGTCAAGAAGGAAGTTTCTTCAAATAAAGAACATAACATCATGTTTTCCTTGCAACAATCTCCGGAGGTCAAATCTGCCTATTTGCTTTTCAACCAAAAATTGATATTTTTGACTCCCAAGACTTCTTCCATCTTGTGATTATGATTTTGTAAGCTCTTTACTATCATTATTGACATCTTTTGACTTCATTCTCCTTATTGTACCTAAAATTCAAAAACATAATATAAGTAAATAAGATAAAGATCGAAAACATAACAAAAACTAAAGGTAGAAAGGCATAAAATCTATATTTTATAAGCTTATCAGAAACCTTTGTGATATCTTTATCCTTTTGTTCTTTAACCACATTATAACCCTTTGGCCCCATTACAACCTTGAATAAAGACCTCTTGATTTATGATATTGTATGATCTAAATAGTGGAGAATAGGTGGACAAGCAAGCATATGGTAGAAGTGTTTTCATGAGATTGATTGAGTGTAAACACTTTACCACTACTTTAAAGAGTGAAAATCAGGAGAGTATCCCATTTGAGAAGTTGAGATTATGTTTGAATATGCACTATTTTGATTGAAATATGTTAAGTTAATATTGGCTTAACTCAAACTATTTACATTCAAGCAAGATTTTTTGTGAATTTCTTTAAGCTATTGATTAGTTTATAAGACTTGTCCAATGATTATCTCTAATTTATATTGGAAGGATTAGTTATAATTATTATTATTATTTTTAGTTTTTCTTATGTCTTCAATGTTTGTGGGTATCGTCCTAGTAAACCCTCACGAGACCAAACTTGTCCACTAGGGACACCTAGGGATTTAAAGGCTTGTGTCACATGCTAGGTGCCTGATGCACCCAAAAGAGTGTATCTTATTTATCCTTGCATTAAAAAGATCAATTGTAAGTATAGTAGTTAGCAAGGGTCGAGTCCTCAGGGATTGGGTTTTAATCTATGAGTTATTAGTTTATAACTTACGTTCAAAGAAAACAATAAAAGAAAAGGGGTTTTTGAAGCCAGATTTAAACCAAAGTAAATAATAAGAATAAGATGCAAGGCGGTATAACCAGCCAATAAAAATATATATACTAAATTAGGCGGTATAACCAGCCAATAAAAATAAAACAAAGTTAATATACAAATTAGGCGGTATAACCAGCCAATAAAAATAAATACACTTTTTAAAAATAAGCAAACTAGAAAAGTAAGAAAACAAGTAAGTAAGAAGAATCAAATATGAAAAATATGGTTAAGGTTTCATTCTCCACCACTAGACATCATTAAGAATCAATTTCAGATCTATCAATATCAACCAACTATCAAAGTTAACACCCGTAGATAACAACAAGCTCTGTTATCCCAATCTTTCCTTAGTTTGTCGTTAAATAGAACAAGCTCTCTATTTAATCTCTAACCATTAAACAACCTAGAATAAGCTCTCTAAATTCAATTTAATGGCAGCTTTATGATGAGAAAGATAGGTTGATCTAAGCAACAAACACATAAGCTCGGATTGTTCAACTTAGGTTATGTTCCACTTTGCAATTATTGAAAACTTGACCATAATCATTAATCACAAATTGCCACTTATGAATAGGAAATCAAGACAATTACACGGATCAAGACTCCTAGACTAGCAATAGATAATTATCAAGACCTATCTAGTTGTACACCTAAATAAATCAAGACAACATCATGAACAATTCTTGTAGAAGAACATAAGCAACTTTGATAGAAAATTAATGATAGATAGAATCTGAAAATCAATCACAAAACATGTCTAGGGTTTTGAAATCACCCTTAACCAAATAGAAGTTTAGCCTAGCATAGGCATTGTAAACATAAACATAAAATTAAAGAGAATCTAAGAAGGAAATAAAAGAAAGAAAGAAGAAGAAGAAGAAAATAAAGAAAAAGAAAACTAGAGAAAAGAAAGAAAAAGAAAACGTAGAGAATTTTATTACAATGGCTAATATCCTACCAATGTACAATGCCTCATACAATCATTCAAAGCCCTCTATTTATACACATTTTGGAGGACTAAATGACAAGAGACAAGCTTTACAAATTTCAAAGGTAGGTATAATAGGTGGGTGATTTTTCTAACAATTTTCGTCATATTGTATGACAATTTTGATCAGCCAACTTGATGGTCGATTTTGTCAATATTGGAAGCTTGATCTGATCACATGGTCTTCTAGAAAAATGTTCCCCTATCAGCTAGTGATCCATAGCCGTTGGAATCAGCTCATTTGCTGATGTGGATCAGAAGATATGGGCAAAACACCAAAACAGGTCAGCACAGACGTCATTGCACATCAGCCAACTTGATGGTCGATTTCGCTAGGGAAAACGACTCCGTTTCAAGAAGTGTAAAACATGAAAAAGTTAGATATGCCTCTTAACTTTGCACGGTTAAAATTTCAGCCTCATTTGCTTCAGTGAAACTCCAGATATAGCTGATATGGCAAAAGGTGTCGGAATTGGAACTGAACTGAATTTGCCCTTAATTGTTGATTTAACCTAGTAATCTGAAATCACTCAAAGAAACTCGTAAAAAACACCAAATTACATAAAATATAAAAGATCATAAACACAATTAGACTAAGCAATAATAACTCGTATTTGACACAAAACAATAATAAAACATAACTAAAAACTATATAATTATACGAGTTATCAGTGCCACCGTGATTTCCTACGAAAATGGATTGGATTAGATTTTCTTATTTTATTTTATTTTTTTGCTTGAGGACTAGCAAAAACCTAAGTGTAGGGGTATTTGATAAGCTCATAAAATATACATTTTATGCCTTTCTACCTTTAGTTTTTGTTATGTTTTCGATCTTTATCTTGTTTACTTATAATATGTTTTTGAATTTTAGATACAATAAGGAGAATGAAGTCAAAAGATATCAATAATGATGGTAAAGAGCTTACAAAATCATAATCACAAGATGGAAGAAGACTTGGGAGTCAAAAATATCAATTTCTGGTTGAAAAGCAATCAGGTACATTTGACCTCTGGAGCTTGTTGTAAGGAAAACATGATGTTAGAGTCTTTATTTGAAGAAACATCCTCTTGACTTTAGAATTTGACTTGATTATCTTTCCAACGTTATATTATGGGCTCAAATCGGATAAGAAATGGGCAACCAAATTTCGCTAGAAGATCTCCCTAAAGAACCCTACGACCAGAAAAACCCTAACCGCAAATCTGAAAAAAAAAAAAACAAAAAGGCAAAAACGTGATTTTTCTGCCTCCAGGCTTACTTGTGCGGCAAGGACTTATTCTCAGGGTTTTAAAGCTCTATAAATACCATCTTTTGAGCCACAAACTAGACATCTTTTGAGGAGACTCAAGGGATCATCATTATTCTTCTTCTTTTTCTTCTTCTCCATTCTTTTATTTTTATTTTTCTTTTTAGTTTTATGTGTATATTATCCATGCTTATGTTATGCTAAACTTCTTTGGTTAAGGGTGATTTCAAAGCCCTAGACATGTTATGTAATTAATTTTCAGAATCTATCTATCATTGTTTTCTATCAAAGTTGCTTATGTTCTTCTATTAAAATTGTTCATGATGATGTTTTGATTGTTTAGGTGGCCAACTAGATAAATCTTGATGATTGTATAATGCTAGTTTAGGAGTCTTGATTCTTGTAATTGTCTTGATTTCCTATTCATAAGTGGCAATTTGTGATTAATTATTATGGTCAAGTTTTCAATAATTGCAAAGTGGAACATAACCTAAGTTGAACAATCTGAGCTTAAGTGTTTGTTGCTTAGATCAACCTATCTTTCTCATCATAAAGCTGCTATTAAATTGAATTTAGAGAGCTTATTCTAGGTTGTTTGTTAGTTAGAGATTAAATAGAGAGCTTGTTCTATTTAACGACGAACTAAGGAAAATAGAGCTTGTTGTTATCTACGGTTGTTAACTTTGATAGCTAATTAATGTTGATAGATATGAAATTGATTCTTAATGATGTCTAGTGGTGGAGAATGAAACCTTAACTATATTTTTCATATTTGATTCTTCTTAATTACTTGTTTTCTTACTTTTCTTGTTTGCTAATTTTTAAAACTATTTCAAAACCCCCTTTTATTTTGTTTTCTTTGAATGTAAGTTATAAACTAATAACTCATAGATTAAAACCCAATCCTTGAGGACTCGACCCTTGCTAATCACTATACTCTACAATTTATTCTTTTTAAGTACAAGGTTAAATAAGATACACTCTTTTGGGTGCATCACGAAGTAAAGCAGGTTCTGCAATAGATGAAAGAGTTCACCTTATTGTTTGGGAGGTTTGTGCAACAAGAGGAAGAAAGATGGAGAAAAAAGAAGTGAAAAAGAGAGAAGAAAAAAAGAAAAAGAAAGTGAGCTGGCTGTAAATAAAGAAAAGCAAGAGGAAACAAAGAGTAAAAAAGAAAGTGAAAATGAAATAGAGGTGGCTGAAATTAAAGAAGTAATAGAGGAGCCACTGGTGGAACAGGAGCCAATTCTTGCCGAGTGAAACAAAGAATTTGAGAATTTTTTTGATGCAAAAGAGAGTGAGGTTTTTATTCTTGATGCTCCTAACCAATCTCTTCCTATTTTTCCTACTTCTTTGTTGAAGGATTGTGAGGATTTACTTTCGAAGGAGTTGCAACATGGGTTGCCACCCATAACCGGCATTGTGCATCACCTTGATTTAGTTCCTAGCGCTGTCATTCTCACACACAAGGCTAAGATTCGAGGGCGAATCTTTTCGAGGAAAGGGGGAATGATAAGATCCAAGATGGCCCAATCCCACGGCAATTTCTATATGGGCCAATATCCAAGATGATCTAGGAAACATGGCAAGAATTGGTGGAATTCGCTTGGGCCATGTTGCAAGTTATTCAGGAAAGGCTTCAACATGCAAGATGGGCTTGCATCCAAGTTTGGTCCATGTGATTCAAGAAAACAAAGTGGCACATTAAGAGGGCTTATTTGGGCTTATTTTAATTCTTATAATTACTTAGGAATTTGGTCTATATTATGTAACATGGACATCTTTTAATTATTTAGGTTTGGGCTTGAGCATGTTCAGCCCATATTTTACATATTATTACTTAGTAGATTAGGGTTATTGTAGGGAGGCTATAAATATATGTCTTAGCCGCCTACTTCAATTATCTTTTGATCAATTAAGTCTGATTTTATTCAGTGAGAGTTTTCTCTTTTAGTTCTTGAAAGAACTTACGAACTTATCAAAGAATTCTTTCTTTGTGGTGTTCAACCTATCAAACTTAGGTTCTTGAAACGAGAGTTCTTAGGGTCTAGCTTACATGCTTAATCTAGGTTCTTTGAAACAAGCTTTTAAGGGTTTAAGTTTTCTTTGCCTGAATCTTGGCTTTTTTGGGTTAGGTATTTCAATTTGTTAGTGGGTCCAAAGGGTTTAACCCCTAAAGTTCACATCAGTTGGTATCAGAGCTTGGGAACCAATCAGGTCAAAATTTTTTATGTTCTTTACCATAGGGTATTGGAGTTTCTCTCAACTTTTTTTGTTTTGGGGTTTTAGACATACTTGTCATAGGGGTTATATCTTTACGCATTTTTGTCTAATAGTTATAGTTTTTAGGACAGTTTTCGTTTGGGGTTTCATTCTTTGAAGTTGGTTTAGATACTATCATAACAAAATCAATAACAAGATTTTGGGGTTTTAGATATTATTGTCTTGGGGTTATAGCTTTAGGCATTTTTTTGCGTTGGGTTGTAGTTTTTAGGCAGTCTAAGTTTAGGGTTTCAGTCTTGAAAAGTGATTTAAATCAAGATTTCATTTCTTGAATTCTTAATCAATTAAAATTTCTTGTTGTTGATTCTTGATCCCAATCTTGAAAAAAAAAATCAAGAATTCAGAGGGGCATTCGAATAGTCCCAAGAAAAAAAAAGAAGTTCATCCGAGATTTCAAAAAAATCAAGAAATCTCGTTCTTCAAAAAAAAAAAAAGAAAGAAAATAAGAAAAGTGTTCGAACATCATGAAAAAGAAAGAAAGATTCAAAAAAGATCAAAAGAAAAAGGAAAGATTCGAAAGAAGATTTTTTTTTTTTTTACTAACCAAATTTGTTTTGCAGTGATTTAAGCTGTCTCTCAAATGTGGCGACGAAGTAAAGTAGATTCTGCAAGAGATGAAAGAGTTCACCTTGTTGTTTGGGAGGTTTGTGCAACAAGATGAAGAAGAAAAAAAAAGGGAAAAAGAGAGAAAAAAAAAAGAAAAAGAAAGTGAGCTGGATGCAAATAAAAAAAAGCAAGAGGAAACAGGGAGTATAAAAGAAAGTGAAAAAGAAATAGAGGTGGCTGAAATTAAAGAAGTAATAGAGGAGCCACTGGTGGAACAGGAGACAATTCCTGCCGAGCGAAACAAAGAATTTGAGAATTTTTTTGATGCAAAAGAGAGTGAGGTTTTTATTCTTGATGCTCCTAACCAATCTCTTCTTATTTTTCCTGCTTCTTTGTTGAAGGATTGTGAGGATTTACTTTCGAAGGAGTTGCAACATGGGTTGCCACCCATAACCGGCATTGTGCATTGACAACTCGTATAATTATATAGTTTTTAGTTATGTTTTATTATTGTTTTGTGTCAAATACGAGTTTTTATTGTTTAGTCTAATTGTGTTTATGATCTTTTATATTTTTATGTAATTTGGTGTTTTTCACAAGTTTCTTTGAGTGATTTCAGATTACTAGAATTAAGGGCAAATCCAGTTCAGTTCCAGTTCCGACACCGTTTGCCATATCAGCTATATCTCGAGTTTCACTGAAGCAATAAGGCTGAAATTTGTGGCCATGCAACGCTAAGATGCATATCTATCTTTTTGATGTTTTACACTTCTTGAAACGGAGTCGTTTTCTCTAGCGAAATCGACCATCAAGTTGGCTGATGTGCAATGACGTCTGTGCTGACCTGTTTTCGTATTTTGCCCATATCTTCTTATCCACATCAGCAAATGAGCTGATTCCAACGGCTATGGATCCGTAACTGATAGGGGTATATTTTTCTAGAAGACCATTTTATCAGATCGAGCCTCCAACATTGACAAAATCGACCATCAAGATGGCTGATCAGAATTGTCATACAATATGACGAAAATTGTTAGAAAAATGCACCCACCTATTATACCTACCTTTGAAATTTGTAAAGCTTGTCTCTTGTCATTTAGCCCTCCAAAATGTGTATAAATAGAGGGCCTTGGATGATTATTGGGAGAGATGATACATTGGTAGGATATTAGCCATTGTAATAAAATTCTCTAAGTTTTCTTTTTCTTTCCTTTCTCTAGTTTTCTTTTTCTATATTTACTTATGCTTCTTACATTTCTTTTCATTTTATTCATATCTAGTATGTGTTGCAAATCATATTGTTGAGGTGATGAGGTGAAGCTCTTGGTAAATGCTAAGGTTAGTCTCTTAAACATGAGCTAAAATGAATCATCATTTATAAACACTAGTATAGATAATATTTTCTTTTGGTTTAAAATCATACTTGCAAAGTAGAGATCTTGATTCATTATTGACAATGAAAATGGCACAGTAAATGCTTGGTTTCATAACCTTGATTTGTTGTAGACATATACCTTGGCATAAGGAATGCTTGGACTCTTTTTATGAGTTTTGAGGACACCAAATGAACATAATATCATATGCTATGGACGTTGGACAATTTGGACTGAATTGCTAAACCTTCCGATTGGAACCTCCCTTATGTGTGGATTTCAATTGTGTAATAAAACAAGATTAATCTTAGCATAACACCAAGAGTGGATTCTCTAACCTCAACATCCTTTCTTATTGTTTTTTTATATCTTGTTTAATTGCTTTTATGTTATTTTCTTTGTTATTGATTCCCTAATATCTTGTTTATTTTCTTTTTCATATATATATTTATAAACTTATACTTACTAGTACGCTTCCCTGTGGTTCGACCTCGGACACCCGAGAATTTATTACTTGAACATAACCTGCACTTGGGTTTACAACTCTTAATTGAGTCTCCATCATGCATCACCTTGAATTAGTTCCTAGCGCTGTCATTCTCACACACAAGGCTAAGATTCGAGGGCGAATCTTTTCGAGGAAAGGGGGAATAATAGGATCCAAGATGGCCCAATCCCATGGCAATTTCTATATGGGTCAATATCCAAGAAGATCTAGGAAACATGGCAAAAATGGGTGGAATTCACTTGGGCCATGTTGCAAGTTATTCAAGAAAGGCTTCAACATGCAAGATGGGCTTGCATCCAAGTTTGGTCCATGTGATTCAAGAACACAAGGTGGCACATTAAGAGGGCTTATTTGGGCTTATTTTAATTCTTATAATTACTTTGGCATTTGGGCCTATATTATGTAACATGGACATCTTTTAATTATTTAGGTTTGGGCTTGAGCATGTTCAGCCCATATTTTACATATTATTACTTAGTAGATTAGGGTTATTGTAAGGAGGCTATAAATATATGTCTTAGCCGCCTACTTCAATTATCTTTTGATCAATTAAGTCTGATTTTATTCAGTGAGAGTTTTCTCTTTTAGTTCTTGAAAGAACTTAGGAACTTATTAAAGAATTCTTTCTTTGTGGCGTTCAACCTATCAAACTTAGGTTCTTGAAACGAGAGTTCTTAGGGTCTAGCTTACATGCTTAATCTAGGTTCTTTGAAGCAAGCTTTTAAGGTTTTAAGTTTTCTTTGCCTGAATCTTGGCTTTTCTGGGTTAGGTATTTCAATTTGTTAGTGGGTTCAAAGGGTTTAACCCCTAGGGTTAAATAGCCCTGACAGCCACTGTTTAACAACTTATCAGCTTTGAAGACCGATATCATTCTTGTTGTTCATACTCCGATCTCCCTGATATTTTAAAACTAATTTCCCTGGTATCTGGAAGGAAATAACCTTCTCGAAACAATCTAACACAGCATAATTGGCAACTAGGCAATCCATGCCCAATATCACATCAAATTCTAGTATATCTAGTATCACTAGATCGGCTATGAAGACCTCCCCGCCAATCTCAATATCAGACCCTTTCAAAACTCGACTAACTACATACTCTACCCCGACAGGTGTTGAAACTAGCAAAGGTTCATTTAATTCACTAATATCTCTTAGCAAAATATCCACAAACCGCGGGCAAATAAATGAATGGGTAGCACCCGGATCAAATAAAGCTTGTGCAGGCTATAAACAAACCATAATAATACCTGTCACAACTGCATTGGATGCCTGAGTATCCCTAGGTGTCAGTGCAAAAACTCAAGCCTGCCCCTTTCGCCAGACGTCTGTCCCCTACCTGCAGATTGCTGTCCCCGACCCTGAGTACCTCTACCAGCCTGCTGTGCGACTGATCCTACTGACTGCCCTGGTGCAGCTGTAGCTGGGAGTGGAGCTACTACTGATGGAAGTGATCTAGAACCCAATGGGCAGTCTCTTCTCATGTGCCATGATTTACCGCATCTAAAACATAAATCTGATCTCCAACATACGCTTCTATGTCGGCGTCCACAAATCTGACATAATGGGGTAGAAGCTCCACCAGTAGTAGTAGTAGTAGCAGCTGATGTACTCTGAGGGCGACCACCAGGTCTATGCTGACTGTTCTGACCCCCGTCCTTCTGTACACCACTAGTAGATGCCTCTCCTCTAGACACGATACCACCAACCGGGCCCGATAACCCTATCGTCCTAGAACCTTGTCCACCAAATCTAGGCCTCTTTTGTGGGCCCCTATCACTTTGCCTATCTTAGGCTCGCTGCTCGAACCTCAGAGCAGAATTTAGTACCTCAGCATATGTAGATGTCTCTGTCAACTGAACTGACCTAAACAAATACTCCCAAATACCATCCACAAACCTCTTAGCTCTATCATACTCGGTGGATACCAACTATGGCGCATATACAGAAAGATCAAAAAATTGAATATCATAATCAGTCATAATCATGGTCTCTGTCTGCTTGAGCTGCTCGAATTCGCAAGCCCTAGCCTCGCGAACACTCTGTGGTAAGAACCTACGAAGAAACTCAGTACATAATTCTGGCCACGCTAATGGAGGATCAGTAGCTCGGCGTCTCTTAAGCAAGGTCGTATACAACGTCCCAGCTATACTACTAAGCTGGAAACTAATTAACTCCACAGATCGAACCGGAGAACATCCCAATGATATGAACAATCTACTGCATTGATCCAAAAAGTCATTGGAATCTGCATTTGCATCCTTCCTTGTAAAGAAAGGTGGCTGATTCTTCTTAAACTCAGATAACGAAACCTGAAGGTATCCCTCTGGTCAGCCCTGCTCTGACTTTACCGGTGCAACTGCCGGTTGTGGCTGTGGCTGTGCCTGCTGGGCCTGATCTAGTTTCCTCTATTGCTCTGCCATAACCTGTGTCAGAGCCTTTACCTGGTGTAATACCTCATCCATTTTAGCATCCATCCTATCAAATCTCATCTCAGTCTCTGTAGTATCCCTAGTAGCAGTCCTACTACTCTCCCCACTCTGGCCTCTAATCTCAGGGCCAACAAAAATCTGATCTAGGACCTCAAGCTCTCGGTCCCCTGATGTATCTCTAGGTCTACGAGTTCTTGTTCGAGGAGGCATCGTATCTAGAAAAAAAACATATGTCAGTAACTCCACAATATCATTAATACAGTTCAATATGTGCTACCTAGCTTAAAAATCACCGGACGTATCAGCATGTGACAATGCACATTTGTAGGGATAGTACACTACTTACCGATATCCCGGGATTACTTGTAAGCAATGCACTACTACCCAACCCCTTTTTGCAGTCACTAACCTCTAGACCATGCTCTGATACCACCTTTGTCACACCCCAAATTCAGGGCATGTGACCGGCTAGAGACAAGGTATGCCCCTGTCTCCGATGCCTGTGTATACTCATTAAACCAAATCAAACAAAATTTTGGCATAATCTCGCCCTACATGGGGGTTTGCCGCTCAATCATCAACATTCACAATGTAATAATTCATCAACACATGACATCTCGGTTTGGACACCTCCGATAGGGAGTAACCGAAATGCCCTGCAGCAGACTCAACCTTTATGACATCTTATATACAAACATACATTTAAATAATATCATAACAAAATGAACATCACCATCTCATACCAGGCCTCGAAGACTGATATACGTCATACATCACTTAATTACATTCGTTTACAAAATATACAGTACATATTCAACATACACAAAATGTAGAGGACCCATGATACCCTACTGACTGTAAAAATGTACCCCACCATCGCCACTGCTTACCACGTCCTAGGTCAATCCGCTCACCACAAGTATGTGAGTAGCTAGCTATCCGGAATCTGGGAAGAGCTGGGTCTATTAGAATCTGAAAAAAAATGAAAATAAACGAAGTGAGTCAAAAAACTCAGTGAGCATAAGGTAACTAGAAAGAGTACTTGGAAATTTCGTGCTTCCTTTCTTAACCATTAAAGCATAAACATGACATATCAAGTATGACTAATTAACCGAAAAGTAATATTTAAAAATTGTTTCGGGACTAATAAAAATTATTTGTCCCATATGAAATCTTCTATGCTGAGTGCTAAATATAAACAAGCCATTGGCCAGCCTAAATCGGTAGCCAAAAATATTTAACAATCGATTTTACGTGTATAACTCCACAATTATTAATTAAGAATTTCTCATGTCTATATCATCAAAACATCCCGGACTTATACCAGTCCGTAATATTTGTCATCCTGGACTATCTTGTCCATATCATCCCGGACTCATCTTGTCTGTACAACAATAGCATCGCGGACTTCACCTTGTCTGTACAGTATTAGCATCCCGGATATCACCATGTCCGTATAATAATAGCATCCCGGACATCACCCTATTCGTACAATAATAGCATCTGCATCACCTTGTCAGTACAATAATAGAATGATATATTAATTCTCTTATATCATGGAGTAAGATATATATATATATTTATACTATTCTAGGAAACAATCTTTATGCTAACATATTTCTACTTATGTGCATAACCTTTTAATCTACAATATCTAACTACCCTTAAATACTCAACCATCCTATACAATATCATTCATTATTATTCAACTCCACACTTACGCCTTTGATCCGCATAAGGTTCGAAACTTACCATTTTCGTAATCGGAGCAATCTTTTGTGTTTCAATATCCATATCAATCAACAATGTATATAAAACAACAACTACCTCCTAGATTAACCTAAATACTCACTGTGCTAGTCCGAGTGTTAAAGCGGCACTTTCGTGGCTTTGTCGCGATCCCAGGCGAACTCTATGGGTTAGTGAAGTCCTTGCAAAATTTGGTGATTTCCCTTGAAATTTGGAGGAGAGAGAAAGTTTAGTAAGCTTTAATGGAGTTTTTGGTGAGAAAATGCCTAAAGGCATAAAGAGTAAGAAGAAGACGTGGTGTCTTCTTATTTTGGCTGAAAATTTATGGGAAATTATCCCATGTTCTTAATCTTGCCTAAGCTTGGTCAAAAGAGTTGACCAACTTTGACTTTTTGCACATGCCTTACAGAACGTGATGTTCGGGATTTCTTTTTCATTTTTTCTCAACATATTCATGTTTCTTGGGTGTTAAAAAATCTATCCATGTTTTTTAATCGATAACCAGAATTTTTGAACCACGTTTTTTTTGGGAAAAGTACGACAACGTCACAATTTTCAAATTTTATCGATTCTAGTCTCGTTTTTTTCGTTATAATGCCAAATATTAGATCCAAATTTAATATTAACATATTATATAGTCAAAAAGTCCATTTATACCATTTCTCGGACTAAAAATGAAAAGGGGTGTAAAATGACCAAAATACCCCTAATGCATATTTTTTTGAATTTGATGCCAATTGTTGTTCTGATAATAGGTATGGATTCTATATCATATATTATCATCATATCCACTCAATTTATCATATTTTATGGACTTTTCCCATTCCCGATTTTAGTCTAAATTTCAAACTACTTTAGGGTCAAATCGCTTAACTACCCGATTTAACCTCCAATTCTATAATCTATCATACAACATGTATACCACATGATAGCCTGTCCTTCCTAGTGGCTTTTACATGTGTAGTTCTGAGCCATCAGAATGTTATAGAAGACCCGAGTTTTCTCTGGCTTATGAGGGTCTCACAGATTGCTTGGCCAAACACTCATGTAATTAGGAGATGAGTCTTTGGCTGCCAAGGACTTGCAATTTTACTAGGATTATTAGGTTAGCTGATTAGGGTTATTGTAAGGAGGCTATAAATATATGAGAAAAATATGGTTAAGGTTTCATTCTCCACCACTAGACATCATTAAGAATCAATAATCAGATCTATCAACATCAATTAGCTATCAAAGTTAACAACCGTAGATAACAACAAGTTCTATTACCCCAATCTTTCCTTAGTTCGTCGTTAAATAAAACAAGCTCTCTATTTAATCTCTAACTATCAAACAACCTAGAATAAGCTCTCTAAGTTCAATTTAATAGCAGCTTTATGATGAGAAAGATAGGTTGATCTAAGCAACAAACACATAAGCTCAAATTGTACAACTTAGGTTATGTTCCACTTTGCAATTAGCGAAAACTTGACCATAATAATTAATCACAAATTGCCACTTATGAATAGGAAATCTAGACAATTACACGGATCAAGACTCCTAAACTAGCAACAGATAATTATCAAGATCTATCTAGTTGATCCCCTAAATAAATCAAAACATCATCATGAACAATTTTAATGAAAGAACACAATCAACATTGATAGAAAACTAATGATAGATAAATCTGAAAATTAATTACAAAACTTTTCTAGGGCTTTGAAATCATCCATAACCAAAGAAGTTTAGCCTAACATAAGCATGGATAATATATACATAAAACTAAAAAGAAAAATAAAAGAATGGAGAAGAAGAAGAATAATGATGATCCCTTGAGTCTCCTGATGCACCCAAAAGAGTGTAACTTATTTAACCTTGCACATAAAAAAAGAATCAATTGTAGAGTATAGTGGTTAGCAAGGGTCGAGTCCTCAGGAATTGGGTTTTAGTTTATAAGTTAATAGTTTATCACTTAAAAACAAGTAAACAAAAGTAAAGGGGATTTGGAAATCAGATTTAAACATAAGTTAACAATAAGAATGAGAAAACTAGTAATTAAGAAGAATCAAATATGAAAAATATGGTTAAGGTTTCATTCTCCACCACTAAACATCATTAAGAATCAATTTCATATCTATCAACATTAATTAGCTATCAAAGTTAACAACCGGAGATAACAACAAGCTCTGTTACCCCGATCTTTCCTTAGTTTGTCGTTAAATAGAACAAGCTCTCTATTTAATCTCTAACTATCAAACGACCTAGAATAAGCTCTCTAAGTTCAATTTAATAGCAGCTTTATGATGAGAAAGATAGGTTAATCTAAGCAACAAACACATAAACTCAGATTGTTCAACTTAGGTTATGTTCCACTTTGCAATTATTGAAAACTTGACCATAATCATTAATCACAAATTGCTACTTATGAATAGGAAATCAAGACAATTACACGGATCAAGACTCCTAAACTGGCATTAGACAATTATCAAGATTTATCTAGTTGGCCACCTAAAAAAAATCAAAACATCATCATGAACAATTTTAATAGAAGAACATAAGCAACTTTGATAGAAAACAATGATAGATAGATTCTGAAAATTAATTATGTAACATGTCTAGGGCTTTGAAATCAGCCTTAACCAAATAAAAGTTTAGCCTAGCATAGACATTAAACATAAACATAAATTAAAGAGAATCTATAAAGAAAATAAAAGAAAGAAGAAGAAGAAGAATATTAATTATCCAGCCTCTTGCTCTCTCAAAAACAAAGAAACAAAGAAGAAATCAGAACTTTGATGCTTGGAGAAGTGTAAATTTCGTATGCCCCCTTGATCTCTATTTATAGGCAATAGCTAGGGCATCAAACAAGTGAATTTCAGCTCTCTCCCTTCAATAAATGCTGACTTGTGGCTAAAGTTAAGGAAAAATGGCTGACTTTTGTGTTTTAAGGAAAGATATAAGCCTTGGCAGCCAAGTTTGAATAAAGTAAGAAAGTTTTAGTCAAAACACTCTTTAATGAAGAGAGATTACAAACTTGCAGCCAAAGTAAGTGTAAGGAAGGAAAGTCTTGGCTGATTTAATTCTCCTACTTTGACTATGATTAGCTTTAAGGAAAGATACTTGCAATTAATGCAAGTTGACAAGCCACTAATCCTTCTTTGACAAGGATAAACATAAATGTCAGCTAGGGTATTAAGACAAAAATGTGATTTGCGGCTAAGGTTTTTTCTACCACTAGGGTTGTTTAGGGAGATATTCCAATGCCAATTTGGATGACCATTTTTATCTGATTTATGCCCATGACCAACCGTTGGAAAGCTAATGAAATGATCTTCGAAAGTCAAGAAGGAAGTTTCTTCGAATAAAGAGTCTAACTCCTCTCCTGAAAAACCATGAAAAGTTGGGAGAAGATGAATCGAACCAGATTTTAATTCAAAAGCTACCTCAAGATTAGCATATTCAATGCATAATGGTTTTTGACCCAAGTCCGGAGCGGCTAGCTCCTTAAGAGTTTGGTTGTCAGCTGTTGCCATCACTTCTTTCTCCTCTTGGATGTTTTGGATCAACTCCTCGATTGGTTGTTGGTGAGAAGTTATAAATTCGCAAATTCTCCTAAGTCTTAAGTCTTCTTCGGGATCTTGGAACATTCACTAATAAACAAAAAAAAAGTAAATAATTAGAACAAAAAATAAGAATAAACCAATAAACTAAAGAAATTAATCCCCGGCAACGGCGCCAAAAACTTGATGCACCCAAAAGAGTGTATCTTATTTAACCTTACACTTAAAAAAATAATCAATTGTAGAGTATAGTGATTGGCAAGGATCGAGTCATCAAGGATTGGGTTTTAGTTTATAAGTTAATAGTTTATCACTTAAAAACAAGTAAAAAAAAGTAAAGGGGATTTTGAAATCAGATTTAAACTAAAGTTAACAATAAGAATGAGAAAACAAGTAATTAAGAAGAATCAAAAATGAAAAATATGGTTAAGGTTTCATTCTCCACCAATAGACAACATTAAGAATCAATTTCATATCTATCAACATTAATTAGCTATCAAAGTTAACAACCGTAGATAACAACAAGCTCTGTTACCCCAATCTTTCCTTAGTTTTTCGTTATATAGAACAAGCTCTCTATTTAATCTCTAACTATCAAACAACCTAGAATAAGCTCTCTAAGTTCAGTTTAATCGCAGCTTTATGATAAGAAAGATTGGTTAATCTAAGCAACAAACACATAAGCTCAGATTGTTCAACTTAGGTTATGTTCCACTTTGCAATTGTTGAAAACTTGACCATAATCATTAATCACAAATTGCTACTTATGAATAGGAAATCAAGACAGTTACATGGATTAAGACTCATAAACCAGCATTAGACAATTATCAAGATTTATCTAGTTGGCCACCTAAACAAATCAAAACATCATCATGAACAATTTTAATAGAAGAACATAAGCAACTTTGATAGAAAACAACGATAGATAGATTCTGAAAATTAATTACATAACATGTCTAGGGCTTTGAAATCACCCTTAACCAAATAAAAGTTTAGCCTAGCGTAGTCATTGTAAACATAAACATAAAATTAAAGAGAATCTAAGAAGAAAATAAAAGAAAAAAGAAGAAGAAGAATATTGATTATCCAGCCTCTTGCTCTCTCAAAAACAAAGAAACAAAGAAGAGAACTTTGATGCTTGGAGAAGTGTAAATTTCGTATGCTCCCTTGATCTCTATTTATAGGCAATAGCTAGGGCATCAAACAAGTGAATTTCAGCTCTCTCCCTTCAATAAATGCTGACTTGTGGCTAAAGTTAAGAAAAAGTGGCCGACTTTTGTGTTTTAAGGAAAGATATAAGCATTGGCAGCCAAGTTTGAATAAAGTAGTAAAGTTTTGGTCAAAACACTCTTTAATGAAGAGAGATTACAAACTTGCAGCCAAAGTAAGCGTAAGGAAGGAAAGTCTTGGCTGATTTAATTCTCCTACTTTGACTAGGATTAGCTATAAAGAAAGATACTTGCAATTAATGCAAGTTGATAGCCACTTATCCTTCTTTGACAAGGATAAACATAAATGTTAGCTAGGGTATTAAAAAAAATGTGATTTGCGGCTAGGGTTTTTTCTGCCACTAGGGTTGTTTAGGGAGATATTCCAATGCCAATTTGGATGACCATTTCTTATCCCATTTAGGCCAATGACCAATCGTTGGAAAGTTAATCAAGTGATTTTCAAAAGTTAAGAAGGAAGTTTATTCGAATAACGAGTCTAACATCAGGTTTTCTTAGGAACAAACTCCGGAGGTCAAATCTGTCTTCTTGCTTTGCACCAAGAATTTGATCTTTTTGACTCCCAATTCTTTTTCTATCTTGTCATTGTGATTTTGTAAGCTCTTTAACATCCTAATTGACATGTTTTGACTTTATCTCCTCCAAAATACCTACAAAGCATAAAAACCTAGTAAAATATCAAGGAAGTAAGAATCAAAGCACAAAGTATAAGGAAATTAAATGGGAAAATGTATGAAATTAAGCACTTATCATCTTCCTCAAAATATGTCTAGTTTGTGGCTCAAAAGATGGTATTTATAGAGCTTTAAAACCCTGAGAATAAGTCCTTGCCGCACAAGTAAGTCTGGAGGTGCAAAAATCACGTTTTTGCCTTTTTTTCAGATTTTCGATTAGGGTTTTTCTGGTCGTAGGGTTCTTTAGGGAGATTTTCTAGCGCCATTTGGAATGCTCATTTCTTATCCGATTTGGGCCCATAATATATCGTTGGATGGATAATCAAGTCAACTTCAAAAGTCAAGTAGGAAGTTTGTTCAAATAAAGAATTTAACATCATGTTTTCCTTACAGCAAGCTCCGGAGGTCAAATCTGCCTGATTGCTTTTCAACCAGAAATTGATATTTTTGACTCTCAAGTCTTTTTCCATCTTGTGATTATGATTTTGTAAGCTTTTTACCATCATTATTGATATCTTTTGACTTCATTCTCCTTATTTTACCTAAAATTCAAAAACATAATATAAGTAAACAAGATAAAGATCGAAAATATAACAAAAACTAAAGGTAGAAAGGCATAAAATGTAAATTTTATGAGCTTATCAAATACCCCACACTTAGCTTTTTGCTAGTCCTCGAGTAAAACAAAATAAAAATAAAATAAGAAAATCTAATCTAATCCACTTTCGTAGGAAATCACGGTGGCACTTAGCATGTGACACAAGCCTTTAAACCCCTAGGTGTCCCTAGTGGACGAGTTTACTCTCGTGAGGGTTTACTAGGACGATACCCACAAACATTGAAGACATAAGAAAAACTAAAAAAAATAATAATAATAATAATAATTACAACTAATCCTTCCAATATAAATTAGAGATAATCAATAGCTTAAAGAAATTTACAAAAAATCTTGCTTTACTGTAAATAGTTTGAGTTAAGCCAATATTAACTTAACATATTTCAATCAAAATAGTGCATATTCAAACTTAATCTCAACTTCTCACATGGGATACTCTCATGATTTTCACTCTTTAAAGTAGTGGTAAAGTGTTTACACTCAATCAATCTTATGAAAACAGTTCTACCATATGCTTGCTTGTCCACCTATTTTCCACTATTTAGATCATACAACTTCATGAATCAGTGGTCTTTAATCAAGGTTGTAATGGGGCTAAGGGGTTTGCAATGTGGTTAAAGAACAAAAGGATAAAGATATCACAAAGGTTCTAAAGAGTTCATAGAGTTTAGAGACATAATAAGATCATACAAATAAAACTTCTCAAAACTCTTATAAAGCACATAATAACATAGGTTAAATATTCATGTTGAGCCTTTGCTTCATTCTAACCAACTTTGTAACATCTTTTTCTTTACTTTAACTAGAAGTTCAAGAGATGATTTTTTTTTATTTTTTTTATTCTGGGAATGTATTTTGACAATGTTCCCTTTTCTTTTTCTCTTGAATTTTGCCTTTCTCCTCCCCCACACTTATCTTTTGTTCTAACCCAAATTTAGAAAGTATCCCTTGCTTTGAAATATGTCTCAAACATTCTAGTCCATCTTTAGAACAAGGGTAAAGATATAAGTGTATTTAGGCTAGGTGGAAGTTGTGGTTATTAAAGAAATAGCTTATTCAATGGAAGCTCAAATTGGCTCACTAGGGGGATGTTCTCTTGGAACATCAATAATGGATGGCTTATTTGGCCCTGGTTATAATCCTAAAGCCTCTATCGTTTTCATGTTATCACATGTATCAATATAGTCTCAAACGGTTTAAAGCAAGTTCTAGAGAAGCAAGTAATCATAAGAGCACTCAAGAAAGAAATTAGATTGATATGTATAATGCATCAATCATATAGGCTCAAAAACTCACAAGGATGATTAAACAAGTCAATATCAAGTCTAAACATGTTTCTTTCTCAATCAACATATCATATCAACATTGGCTCATAAAAATTAGTATCAAGCTTAATTCTTAAGAAAATCTTCTCACTAATAACCAGTTTAGACCTATGCAATTCATATCTCATCATTGTATGAAAACGAAACTAAAACATACTAAAAAAATAATAATAATAATATTAAAGACTCATAAAAAAATAATAGACAAAAATAAAAAAAATCCTAAATCCTTCCCCCTACACTTAATTCTTACATTGTCCTCAATGTAATGCTATTAACCCAAATGAAAGAATCATGTGTAAGAGAAAAGAACTAACAACATAAGAATAGGAACAACTAAGACTCAAAACAAAACAAAACAAACTCATGCAACCTAAATAATCCTAAAATACTAAACAAAAAATTAACAAATAAACATAAACATAAAAAATAAAAATAAAAATAATAAAAGAAAAAGTAAAAGAAAGAGAAAGAGAAAGCAAATCTGAATATGGCAGGTTGGCAATTTCTTCTTTAATTGGGTTGCCTTCCCAATTAACACTTGAGTTAGTGTTTTGAACCTAACCAACACTCCTTCTTGGCTTTTTAGTCTTGTCAGGCTAATACATGAAATTTCCCAAATTTATGCGTTTGATAGGAAGCTTTCTTTGGACAACAGTGGATGCATTCTCCATTACAAGCATTATTTCATCATCCTTTGTGGTGCATCTCTCATCGAGGAATGGAGCATATTTTGATACTTGTTGAATGGCATCTACAAACAAGCTGTTTAAGGTTTCCGGCATGTGTTGTTCATGTTCTTCCTCCTTGAACTTTGCAAATCTACTAGGAAAAGATGGAGAAGAAATATTAGTAAAAAATGGAACCTTAAACGATACCTCAGGTGCCGAAGTACTCTCTTTCGGAATTGGAGCTTCATTATCTTCAATAGTTGAATCCATCTTTGGTTCTTTCTCATCCTCGGGTTCCCTTGGATTTTCTAATTCATCCTCAAGTTGTGTGGCACTAACACTCTCCTTTGGATCAATCATCGATTGGGAAGGGAGTGCTTGAGATCTTTCTGCTACTAATTCCACCGTACTACTAGCCAATAGGCTCATTTGCCTTTCCAAACTCTGGATACTTGCCTTCATTTCCCTTGTTTCCTGTTGAAGTTGAAGAGTATTAATAACAAGAAAATTGACAAGTTCATCTAAAGAATTACCTGAGTTTTGAGGTGGTGGCTGATAACTCGTATAATTATATAGTTTTTAGTTATGTTTTATTATTGTTTTGTGTCAAATATGAGTTATTATTGTTTAGTCTAATTGTGTTTATGATCTTTTATATTTTTATGTAATTTGGTGTTTTTCACAAGTTTCTTTGAGTGATTTCAGATTACTAGAATTAAGGGCAAATCCAGTTCAGTTCTAGTTCCGACACATTTTGCCATATCAGCTATATCTGGAGTTTCACTGAAGCAATAAGGCTGAAATTTGTATCCGTGCAAAGCTAAGGGGCATATCTATCTTTTTCATGTTTTATATTTCTTGAAACGGAGTCGTTTTCCCTAGCGAAATCGACCATCAAGTTGGCTGATGTGCAATGACGTCTATGCTGACCTGTTTTTGTATTTTTCCCATATCTGCTTATGCACATCAGCAAATGAGCTGATTCCAATGGCTATGGATCCGTAACTGATACGGGAACCTTTGTCTAGAAGACCATATGATCAGATCAGGCCTCTAATATTGACGAAATCGACCATCAAGTTGGCTGATGTGCAATGACGTCTGTGCTGACATGTTTTCGTATTTTGCCCATATCTGCTTATCCACATCAGCAAATGAGCTGATTCCAACGGCTATGGATCCGTAATTGATAGGGGAACCTTTTTTCTAGAAGACCATGTGATCAGATCAGGCCTCCAACATTGACGAAATCGACCATCAAGTTGGCTGATCAAAATTGTCATACAATATGACGAAAATTGTTAGAAAAATTCACCCACCTATTATACCTACCTTTGAAATTTGTAAATCTTGTCTCTTGTCATTTAGCCTTCCAAAATGTGTATAAATAGAGGGCCTTGGATGATTGTAGAGGATCATATTGTACATAGGTAGGATATTAGCCATTTTAATAAAATTCTCTAAGTTTTCTTCTTCTTTCTTTTCTCTAGTTTTCTTTCTTTTCTCTAGTTTTCTTTTTCTTTAGAGAGAGCAAGAGGTTGGATAATTAATATTCTTCCTCTTCTTCTTTCTTTAGTTTATTTTCTTCTTAGATTTTCTTTAATTTTATGTTTATGTTTATAATGCCTATGCTAGGCTAAACTTCTATTTGGTTAAGGGTGATTTCAAAGCCCTAGACATGTTTTGTGATTGATTTTCAGATTCTATCTATCATTAATTTTCTATCAAAGTTGCTTATGTTCTTCTACAAGAATTGTTCATGATGTTGTCTAGATTTATTTAGGTGTACAACTAGATAGATCTTGATAATTATCTATTGCTAGTTTAGGAGTCTTGATCCGTGTAATTGTCTTGATTTCCTATTCATAAGTGGCAATTTGTGATTAATGATTATGGTCAAGTTTTCAATAATTGCAAAGTGGAACATAACCTAAGTTGAACAATTCGAGCTTATGTGTTTGTTGCTTAGATCAACCTATCTTTCTCATCATAAAGCTGCCATTAAATTGAATTTAGAGAGCTTATTCTAGGTTGTTTAATGGTTAGAGATTAAATAGAGAGCTTGTTCTATTTAACGACAAACTAAGGAAAGATTGGGGTAACAGAGCTTGTTGTTATCTACGGTTGTTAACTTTGATAGTTGGTTGATATTGATAGATCTGAAATTGATTCTTAATGATGTCTAGTGGTGGAGAATGAAACCTTAACCATATTTTTCATATTTGATTCTTCTTACTTACTTGTTTTCTTACTTTTAGTTTGCTTATTTTTTATATTTATTTTTATTGGCTGGTTATACCGCCTAATTTGTATATTAACTTTGTTTTATTTTTATTGGCTGGTTATACCGCCTAATTTAGTATATATATTTTTATTGGCTGGTTATACCGCCTAATTTAGTATATATATTTTTATTGGCTGGTTATACCGCCTTGCATCTTATTCTTATTATTTACTTTAGTTTAAATCTGGCTTCAAAAACCCCTTTTCTTTTATTGTTCTTGAATTTAAGTTTTAAACTATTAACTTATAAACTAAAACCCAATCCCTGAGGGCTCGACCCTTGCTAACTACTATACTTACAATTTATCTTTTTAGTGCAAGGTTAAATAAGATACACTCTTTTGGGTGCATCAAATTTTTGGCGCCGTTGCCGGGGATTGTTTTCTTTAGTTTATTTGTTACTTGGTTTATTCTTATTTTCAGTTCTAATTAGTTCTATTTTCTTGTACATACAAGTTTTTCTTATCAAAAAAAAAAAAAAAAAAAAAAAAAAGATGGAATTGAGCAATCTAACGCTTGAAGAGTTGGTGGCATACATGAACATGGAAAATCAACAAGCCAATCTCACCTACCCAGTTCAACAATTGGCCATGGGAGGATGTCAAGGCCATCAAGTGTTCCAAGACCAACAGTATGATCATTACTCAAACACTTACCATGAGGGATGGTGGGATCATACTAATTATGGCTACTCGAAAAATTTCCAAGAAGTAGATCCTTATGCCAATTACACTCATCCATCTAGATTTAATCAATCATGGTCTCAAGAACCAGATCTTTTTCAGCCACTATATATGACTCAAAACTCAGGTACTTCTTTAGAAGATCTTGTCGATTCTCTTGTTACTAATACTTTGCAATTTCAACAGGAAACAAGGGCAAGTATCCAGAGTTTGGAAAGGCAAATGAGCCTATTGGCTAGTAGTATGGTGGTATGGGTAGCACAAAGATCTGAAGAACTCCCTGCCCAAACGATGATTAACCCAAAGGAGAATGCTACTATTGTGACCTTGAGGAATGAGGAACAAGATGAGGATGAGACAAAATTAGAGATGGATTCTATTCTTGAGGATAAAGAAGCCACAAATATAAATAAGAGTATTTCGGCACCTGAGGTAACGTTTGAGATTCCAATTTTTACTAATGTTTCTTCTCCACCTTTTCCTAGTAGATTCGCAAAGTTCAAGGAGGATGAACATGAACAAGACACGCTGGAAACCTTAAACAGTTTGTTTGTGGATGTCATTCAACAAGTACCAAAAGATGCACCATTCCTCGATGAGATATGCACCACCAAGGATGATGGAATAATACTTGTAATGGAGAATGCATCCACTGTTGTGCAAAGAAAGCTTCCTCTCAAACGCATAAATTTGGGAAATTTCATGTATGAGCCTGACAAGCCTAAAAAGCCAAGAAAGGGTGTTGGTTAGATTCAAAACACTAGCTCAAGTGTTAATTGGGAAGGCAGCCCAATTAAAGATGAAATTGCCAACCTTCCATATTCAGATTTGCTTTCTCTTTCTTTTCCTCTTTCTTTTATTATTTTTATTGTTTTTATTTTTATTTCTTATGTTTCTTTGTTAATTGTGTTTACTGTTTTTAAGTTCATTTAGGCTGCATAAGTTTCTTTTGTTTAATAGTTCTTTTCTCTTACATATAATTCTTGCATTGGGGGACAATAGCATTACATTAATAACAATGTAAAAATTATGTGTGGGGGGAAGAATTTAGGATTTTATTTAGAGTGTTTTGTTTTTGAGTTTTTTTTTTTATGTTGTTTTTCTTTCTGATCCTTGTTTTGAAAATAAATAGATGTAAATATAATTTTTATTTTTTTTACCCCAGTTAAATGGCGGATAACGGTACTCCGTGATTATTTAAATTGGTTCCATCAGCTACCCACAAAACTGATATTGTATATAAATTTCTCTTCTAATTTCTCTTTCAATTTTTTTCATTTTTTTTTTCAGGATGGATGATATTCTCACAAGATTGCAAAAACGATTTCCTCCTTTTCCACGAAATATTTTACTAAAGCTTTACCAAGTTCGATTTGAAAGATTAAGAATGCTTATGCACAAAGGGATTCCTGGAGACATACGTTGGATAATTGAAGCCAAGGTACGTGAAGATGAATATCTTCCTGTTTTGCATTTACCAGGTACAGGTAGAAGCACTTTTGCAAAGAAGCGACGAGCAAAGCGCATGAGTTCAAACTGCCGCAAATGTGCACGATGGACGTGTAACGGTAAATGTCGTTCTATTGGGATTCCGTCCTCTAATCGAGATGATAAAATTGAATTCATTAAGGATGGACTGAGTAAGGAGAATTTGGGTAATATCCAACTTTCTCTTGAGACGCATCCTAGTGGAGACGTACAAAGAGAAATTCTTGATTTATGGCCGCAATTCCAAAGGGAATGGCAACATCTTGGGAATCTGATGTTAAAAGACCCTGTTTGCCAGCTTGTAAGAAAACTGGATGGGAAGCATATCCTCGACTCATAGAAGGCGTTTAAGCCGTTTCTGGACGTAAAACCAGAGGAAGATGTGAGCCACAATCACAACTACAATAAATGACTTCTCAGCTTTTGGTTTGATTTGCAATAACTTTATTTTGGTTTAATTTACGTGTAGTTCGATTTGTGTAATTATTCTCGTTTTTTTTTATTTGTCTTTTACGGTTGATTTTTTCTTCTCTTTTTGATTTTCTTCCTGAAATCACGCAAAAATCTTTTGTTAGGTTAACATTTTCTTCTGACAGGTCAGATACACTTTCGGCGACATTATTACTCTTGTCTGATTCACTACTCAGTCCTCTATATATTACACCATGTACTCATTCTCTTTCAGGCACTCGAAAAAAAATAATGGAAAGTACTTCATCCCAGCGCATTAAAAAAATTTGTGTGTTTGGAGGTGCTTATCCAGGGAAAAATAACATATTCGCTGATGAAGCCATAAGAGTTGGAGTAATACTTGCCCAACAAAAGATCCACTTGATTTATGGAGGCGGTAGTACGGGTTTAATGGGAGCAGTCGCTACAGCAGCACACGCCGGAGGAAGTCCAGTTCTAGGAATCGTGCCAAAACTATTCACAAGTTTTTGTGGACCTACCGTGGGTAAGGAAATACAAGTCTGGAGTGTCCCTGAACGGATAACAATCATGTACCATTCTGCCGATGCATTCATTGCTTTACCAGGAGGTCTGGGTACATTGGAAGAAATAGCTTGCGTGGCTTCTTGGTCATCTTTGGTCACAAATAAGAAACCCATTGGTTTGCTTAATATTAATGGTTATTTTAGTAATTTGCTTTCATATTTAGATAATGCTGTGGATAATGGATTCATGTTTTCAGAGGCAAGGAGAACCATAATTTCTGCTACAACCATTGAAGATTTACTCAAAAAGCTCCAAGCTTATGAGTATTTATCTGCTACGGTTGTTTCGCAAACGCTCGGAAAAAAGAAAAAGAGATATGGACGAGCAAGGAGTGGATTGCACTTTGTCTTTGTGACATTATCTAACATTTTGTTTGTTGTGTCTCAGTTATAATAAGTGGTTAGCAAGCTCTGCAGGTAATATCTCCTAAATTCTACCTTTAGTAGGGGGTAAGGGACATATTTTGCTAAAAAAAAAAAATAAATTGATGTGTTTTAAGCCATTTAGAAGTATTCATTTTGAACAAGGTCTGAGTAAGGGGGACTTGAGACATACCTTGTCAGCTTGATTTCTTCTTTTCAAAAAAAAAAAAAAAAAAAAAGTTTGTTGTGTTTTAAGCAATTTAGAAATATTCATTCTGAACAAGGTCTGAGTAAGGGAGACTTGAGACATACCTTGTCAGCTTGATTTTAATCTTTTTATGTTTACTTGTTAATTTTTGTTTAGTATTTTAGGATTATTTAGGTTGCATGGTTTTGTTTTGTTTTGAGTCTTAGTTGTTCCTATTCTTATGTTATTAGTTCTTTTCTCTTACACATGATTCTTTCATTTGAGTTAATAGACTTACATTGAGGACAATGTAAGAATTAAGTGTGGGGGGAATGATTTAGGATTTCTTTTATTTTTGTCTACTATTTTTTTTTTTTGAGTCTTTATTATTATTAATTTTTTTGGGTGAGTTTTAGTTCCTTTTTAATACAATGATGAGATATGAATTGCATAAGTCTAAAACAGATTTATTAGTGAGAAGATTTTCATGAGAATTGAGCTTGATATCATTTTTTATGAGCCAATGTTAATATGATATGTTGATTGAGAAAGAAGCATGTTTAGACTTGATATTGACTTGTATAATCATCCTTGTGAGTTTTTGAGCCTATATGATTGATGCATTATACATATCAATCTAATTTCTTTCTTGAGTGCTCTTATGATTACATGATTCTCTAGAACTTGCTTTAAACCGTTTGAGACTATATTGATACATGTGACAACATGAATATGATAGAGGCATTAGGATTATAACCAGAGCCAAACAGCCATCCATTATTAATGTTCTAAGAGAACATTCCCCCTAGTGAGCCAATTTGAGCCTACATTGAATATGTTGTTTTATTGGTAACCACAACTTACACCTAGCCTAAATATACTTATATCCTTACCCTTGTTCTAAAGATGGATTATATATTTTGAGACATATTGCAAAAAACAAGGGATATTTTTAGTTGAAAATTTGGGTTAGAAGGAAAGATAAGTGTGGGGGAGGAGAGAGGCAAAAGTCAAGAGAAAAAGAAAGGGATCATTGTCAAATACATTCCCATATTAAAAAAAAATATATATATATATATATATATATCTTCTCTTGGACTTCTAGTTAAAGTAAAGAAAAAGATGTTACAAAGTTGGTTAGAATGATGCAAAGGCTCAACATGAATATTTAGCCTATGTTATTATGTGCTTTATAAGAGTTTTGAGAAGTTTTATTTGTATGATCTTATTATGTCTCTAAACTCTATGAACTCTTTGGAACGTTTGTGATATCTTTATCCTTTTGTTCTTTAACCATATTATAACCCTTTGGCCCCATTACAACCTTGAATAAAGACCTCTTGATTTATGAAGTTGTATGATCTAAATAGTGGATAGTAGGTGGACAAGCAAGCATATGGTAGAAGTGTTTTCATGAGATTGATTGAGTGTAAACACTTTACCACTACTTTAAAAAGTGAAAATCAAGAGAGTATCCCATGTGAGAAGTTGAGATTAAGTTTGAATATGCACTATTTTAATTGAAATATGTTATGTTAATATTGGCTTAACTCAAACAATTTACATTCAAGCAAGATTTTTTGTGAATTTCTTTAAGCTATTGATTAATTTTTAAGACTTGTCCAATGATTATCTCTAATTTATATTGGAAGGATTAGTTATAATTATTATTTTTAGTTTTTCTTATGTCTTCAATGTTTGTGGGTATCGTTCTAGTAAACCCTCACGAGACTAAACTCGTCCACTAGGGACACCTAGGGGTTTAAAGGCTTGTGTCACATGCTAAGTGCCACCGTGATTTCCTACGAAAGTGGATTAGATTAGATTTTCTTATTTTATTTTTATTGAGTCGTTGCTAGGGACTAGCAACAATCTAAGTGTGGGGGTGTGATAACTCGTATAATTATATAGTTTTTAGTTATGTTTTATTATTGTTTTGTGTCAAATATGAGTTATTATTGTTTAGTCTAATTGTGTTTATGATCTTTTATATTTTTATGTAATTTGGTGTTTTTCACAAGTTTCTTTGAGTGATTTCAGATTACTAGAATTAAGGGCAAATCCAGTTCAGTTCCAGTTCCGACACATTTTGCCATATCAGCTATATCTGGAGTTTCACTGAAGCAATAAGGCTGAAATTTGTAGCCGTGCAAAGCTAAGAGGCATATCTATCTTTTTCATGTTTTATATTTCTTGAAACGGAGTCGTTTTCCCTAGCGAAATCGACCATCAAGTTGGCTGATGTGCAATGACGTCTATGCTGACCTGTTTTTGTATTTTGCCCATATCTGCTTATGCACATCAGCAAATGAGCTGATTCCAATGGCTATGGATCCGTAACTGATACGGGAACCTTTGTCTAGAAGACCATATGATCAGATCAGGCCTCTAATATTGACGAAATCGACCATCAAGTTGGCTGATGTGCAATGACGTCTGTGCTGACATGTTTTCGTATTTTGCCCATATCTGCTTATCCACATCAGAAAATGAGCTGATTCCAACGGCTATGGATCCGTAACTGATAGGGGAACCTTTTTCTAGAAGACCATGTGATCAGATCAGGCCTCCAACATTGACGAAAACGACCATCAAGTTGGCTGATCAAAATTGTCATACAATATGACGAAAATTGTTAGAAAAATTCACCCACCTATTATACCTACCTTTGAAATTTGTAAATCTTGTCTCTTGTCATTTAGCCTTCCAAAATGTGTATAAATAGAGGGCCTTGGATGATTGTAGAGGATCATATTGTACATAGGTAGGATATTAGCCATTTTAATAAAATTCTCTAAGTTTTCTTCTTCTTTCTTTTCTCTAGTTTTCTTTCTTTTCTCTAGTTTTCTTTTTCTTTAGAGAGAGCAAGAGGTTGGATAATTAATATTCTTCCTCTTCTTCTTTCTTTAGTTTATTTTCTTCTTAGATTTTCTTTAATTTTATGTTTATGTTTATAATGCCTATGCTAGGCTAAACTTCTATTTGGTTAAGGGTGATTTCAAAGCCCTAGACATGTTTTGTGATTGATTTTCAGATTCTATCTATCATTAATTTTCTATCAAAGTTGCTTATGTTCTTCTACAAGAATTGTTCATGATGTTGTCTAGATTTATTTAGGTGTACAACTAGATAGATCTTGATAATTATCTATTGCTAGTTTAGGAGTCTTGATCCGTGTAATTGTCTTGATTTCCTATTCATAAGTGGCAATTTGTGATTAATGATTATGGTCAAGTTTTCAATAATTGCAAAGTGGAACATAACCTAAGTTGAACAATCCGAGCTTATGTGTTTGTTGCTTAGATCAACCTATCTTTCTCATCATAAAGCTGCCATTAAATTGAATTTAGAGAGCTTATTCTAGGTTGTTTAATGGTTAGAGATTAAATAGAGAGCTTGTTCTATTTAACGACAAACTAAGGAAAGATTGGGGTAACAGAGCTTGTTGTTATCTACGGTTGTTAACTTTGATAGTTGGTTGATATTGATAGATCTGAAATTGATTCTTAATGATGTCTAGTGGTGGAGAATGAAACCTTAACCATATTTTTCATATTTGATTCTTCTTACTTACTTGTTTTCTTACTTTTAGTTTGCTTATTTTTTATATTTATTTTTATTGGCTGGTTATACCGCCTAATTTGTATATTAACTTTGTTTTATTTTTATTGGCTGGTTATACCGCCTAATTTAGTATATATATTTTTATTGGCTGGTTATACCGCCTAATTTAGTATATATATTTTTATTGGCTGGTTATACCGCCTTGCATCTTATTCTTATTATTTACTTTAGTTTAAATCTGGCTTCAAAAACCCCTTTTCTTTTATTGTTCTTGAATTTAAGTTTTAAACTATTAACTTATAAACTAAAACCCAATCCCTGAGGACTCGACCCTTGCTAACTACTATACTTACAATTTATCTTTTTAGTGCAAGGTTAAATAAGATACACTCTTTTGGGTGCATCAGTGGCTCAAAAGGATCTTGTTGTTGATCCCATGGTTGATTGAAGAATAATTGATTAGTGTAATTAGCATAAGGATCTACTTCTTGATAATCTCCCGAGTAGTCATAATAAGTATGATTCCACCATCCCTCATTGTAAGTGTTTGGGAAAGCATCATACTATTGTCCTTGGAACCCTTGATGGCTTTGGTATTCTCCCACATCATAGGCTGGTTCAAAATTATCTTTTTGGTAGTATGAGCACCAATTGGTTGGATGATCCATCATGAAGCACACTCCACACTGCCTTGATTGTTGAATCTTACTTATGGCCACTTGTTGAACTATGGAGATGAGATTGTCTAGTTGGTTCTAATGGTTCTGAGCACCTACCATCTCTTATTGCTTGAAATTTGAAAACAAAAACCTGTATATACAAGAAAAATAAAATTAATTACAACTGAAAATAAGAATAAACCAATAAACTAATAAACTAAATAAAGCAATCCCTGGCAACGGCGCCAAAAGTTTGATGCACTCAAAAGAGTGTATCTTATTTAACCTTGCACTTAAAAAGTATCAATTATAGAGTATAGTAGTTAGCAAGGGTCGAGTCCTCATGGATTGGGTTTTAGTTTAAGAATTATTAGTCTAAAACCTAAATTCAAAGAAAACAAAATAAAAGGGGAAGTTTTTAAAATCAATTTAAACTAAAGACTTATAATCAAAGAAGAAAGCAAGTAAATAAGAAGTAATCAAATATGAGAAAAATATGGTTAAGGTTTCATTCTCCACCACTAGACATCATTGAGAATCAATAATCAGACCTATCAACATTAATTAGCTATCAAAGTTAACAACCGTAGATAACAACAAGTTCTGTTACCCCAATCTTTCCTTAGTTCATCGTTAAATAAAACAGGCTCTCTATTTAATCTCTAACTATCAAACAACCTAGAATAAGCTCTCTAAGTTCAATTTAATAGTAGCTTTATGATGAGAAAGATAGGTTGATCTAAGCAACAAACACATAAGCTCGGATTGTTCAACTTAGGTTATGTTCCACTTTGCAATTAGCGAAAATTGACCATAATCATTAATCACAAATTGCCACTTATGAATAGGAAATCAAGACAATTACACGGACCAAGACTCCTAAACTAGCAATAGATAGTTATCAAGATCTATCTAGTTGATCACCCTAAATAAATCAAAACATCATCATGAACAATTTTAATGGAAGAACACAATCAACTTTGGTAGAAAACTAATGATAGATAAATCTGAAAATTAATTACAAAACTTGTCTAGGGCTTTGAAATCATTCTTAACCAAAGAAGTTTAGCCTAACATAAGCATGGATAATATATACATAAAACTAAAAAGAAAAATAAAAGAATGGAGAAGAAGAAGAATAATGATGATCCTTTGAGTCTCTTCAAAAGATGTCTAGTTTGTGGCTCAAAAGATGGTATTTATAGAGCTTTAAAACCCTAAGAATAAGTCATTGCCGCACAAGTAAGCCTGGAGGTGCAAAATCACGTTTTTGCCTTTTTTTCAGATTTGCTATTAGGGTTTTTTTGGCCGTAGGGTTCTTTAGGAAGATCTTCTAGCGCCATTTTAAATTCCCATTTCTCATCCGATTTGGGCCCATAATATATCGTTGGATGGATAATCAAGTCAACTTCAAAAGTCAAGTAGGAAGTTTCTTCAAATAAAGACTTTAACATCATGTTTTCCTTACAACAAGCCCCGGAGGTCAAATCTGCCTGATTGCTTTTCAACCAGAAATTGATATTTTTGACTCCCAAGTCTTCTTCCATCTTGTGATTATGATTTTGTAAGCTCTTTACCATCATTATTGACATCTTTTGACTTCATTCTCCTTATTTTTCCTAAAATTCAAAAACATAATATAAGTAAACAAGATAAAGATAGAAAACATAACAAAAACTAAAGGTAGAAAGGCATAAAGTGTATATTTTATGAGCTTATCACTAAACAAATCAAAACATCATCATGAATAATTTTAATGGAAGAACATAAGCAAGTTTGATAGAAGACAATGATAGATAGATTCTGATAATTAATTACATAACATGCCTAGGGCTTTGAAATCACCCTTAACCAAATAAAAGTTTAGCCTAGCATAGGCATTGTAAATAAAAACATAAAATTAAAGAGAATATAAGAAGAAAATAAAAGAAAGAAAGAAGAAAAAGAAGAATATTAATTATCCAGCCTCTTGTTCTCTCAAAAACTCTAAAACAAAGAAGAAATCAGAACTTTGATGCTTGGAGAAGTGTATTTTCGTTTGCCCTCTTGTTCTCTATTTATAGGCAATAGCTAGGGCATCAAACAAGTGAATTTCAGCTCTCTCCCTTCAATAAATGCTGACTTGTTGCTAAAGTTAAGGAAAAGTGGCTAACTTTTGTGTTTTAAGGAAAGAAGGAATACTTAGCAGCCAAGGTTTTAATAAAGTAGGAAAGTCTTAGTCAAAGTACTCTTTAATGAGGAGAGATTATAAACTTGCAGCCAAAGTAAGTGTAAGGAAGGAAAATCTTGGCTGCTTTAATTCTCCTACTTTGACTAGGATTAGTTTTAAGGAAAGATTCATGCAATTAATGCAAGTTGACAGCCACGAATCCATCTTTGACAAGGATAAACATAAATTTTAGCTAGGGTATTAAGAAAAAAATGTGATTTGTGGCTAGGATTTTTTCTGCCACTAGGGTTGTTTAGGGAGATATTCCAATACCAATTTGGATGAACATTTCTTATCCGATTTAGGCCCATGACCAACCGTTGGAAAGGTAATCAAGTTAGCTTCAAAAGTCAAGAAGGAAGTTTCTTCGAATAAATAATCTAACATCATGTTTTCTTAGCAACAAGCTCAGGAGGCAAATCTGTCTTCTTGCTTTGCACCAAGAATTTGATCTTTTTGACTCCCAATTCTTTTTCTATCTTGTGATTGTGATTTTGTAAGCTCTTTAACATCTTAATTGACATGTTTTAACTTCATCTCCTCCAAAATACCTACAAAACATAAAACCTATTAAAATGTCAAGGAAGTAAGAATCAAAGTACAAAATAAGGAAATTAAATAGGAAAATGTATGAAATTAAGCACTTATCAAATTCTCCCACACTTAATCTGTTGCTAGTCCTCAAGCAAAATCAAATAGAGACAAAGTAATAAAACCTAATCTAATCCTCTTTCAATACAAATTAGAGACAATCATTGGACAAGTCTTATAAACTAATCAATAGCTTAAAGAGTTTCACAAAAAATCATGCTTGATAGTAAATTGTTTGAGTTAAGCTAAAATTAACATAACATGTCTCAATCAAAACAGTGCATGTTTAAACTTCATATCAACTTCTCACATGGGATACTCTCATGATTTTCGCTTTTTAAAGTAGTGGTAAAGTGTTTATACTCAATCAATCTCATGAAAACAATTCTACCATATGCTTGCTTGTCCACTTATTATCCTCTATTTAGATCATGCAACTTCATAAATCAAGAGGTCTTTATTCAAGGTTGTAATGGGCCCAAGGGGTAATAAATGCGATTAAAGAATAAAAAGAAATGGATATTACAAAGGTTCAAAGATTTAGAGTTTAGAGACATAATAAGATTCATACAAAGAAAACTTCACAAAACTCTTTACAAAGCACATAATACATAGGCCGAATATTCATGTTGGGCCTTTTCTTCATTTTAAACAACTTTGTAACATATTTTTCCTTTCTTTAACTAGAAGTTCAAGAGATTATTCAATTTTTTTTTTTGACATGGGAATGTATTTGGCAATATTCCCTTTATTTTTCTCTTGACTTTTGCCTTTCTCCTCCCCCACACTTATTTCTTGTTTCTAACCCAAAATTTGAATAGATCTTCCTTGTCTTTGCAATATGTCTCAAAACATGCTAATTCATCTTTAGAACAAGGGTAAGGATATAAATAAGTATATTTAGGTTAGGGACAAGATATGGTTACCAAATAAATAGCTTATTCAATGTAGGCTCAAATTGGCTCACTAAGGGGGATGTTCTCCAGGAACATCAATAAGGGATGGCTGTTTGGCCCTAGTTAAAAATCCTAATGCCTCTATCATATTCATGTTGTCACATGCATCAATATAGTCTCACAAGGTTTAAAGCAAGTTCTAGAGAATCATGTAATCATAAGAGCACTCAAGAAAGAAATTAGATTGATATGTATAATGCATCAATCATATAGGCTCAAAAACTCACAAGGAAGATTATACAAGTCATATTTAAGTCTAAACATGCTTCTTTCTCAATCAACATATCATATTAACATTGGCTCAAAAAAAAGATATCAAGCTCAATTCTCATGAAAATCTTCTCACTAATAAATCAGTTTTATACTTATGAAATTCATATCTTATCATAGTATTGAAAGTAACTAAAACACACTAAAAAACAAAACACACTAAAGAAAATTCTAAATTCTTCCCCCCACATTTAATTTTTTACATTGTCCTCAAAGTAATGCTATTATCCCTAGTGCAAGAATTATATGTAAGAGAAAAGAACTACTAAACAAAACAAACTAAAGAAAAACAATAAAGATAGAGTGATGGAGAGTATGGAATATGCAAATCTGATTATAATGGATGCTCTCCATCCTTTTGGGTTGCCTCCCAAGAAGCACTTGGTTTATTGTCCTCAACCTGACTTAGACCCATGCCATTATTATTCAACATAATTTGGCTCAAAAAGTGGTAACTCCTCCACATCTTGTATTGGAAAGTTCTCATAGTAAGGCTTCAATCTATGACCATTCACTTTGAATGCCTTATCTGTTTTTGGGCTTTGGATTTCAACTGCACCATGAGTAAATACATTAGTAATAGCAACAGGTCCAACCCAACAAGAACGTAACTTACCTGGAAATAACTTAAGGCGTGAATGGAAGAGAAGAACTTTTTGTCCAACAACAAAGTCCTTTCTTGATATCATCTTGTCATTGAATGCCTTAGTCTTTTCCTTGTAAATCCTACAATTCTCATAGGCATCATTCCTTCTCTCCTCTAATTCTTGTAGGTCAAGTTTTCTCTGCTTACCTGCCTCATCCATCTCCATGTTGCATTGTTTGATAGCCCAATATGATTTATGTTCCAATTCAACCGGAAGATGACAAGGCTTACCATAAACAAGTCGATAAGGAGACATACCAATGGGTGTCTTATATGCTGTCCTATAAACCCAAAATGCATCATCAAGTCGTGAACTCCAATCCTTCTGATGCACCCAAAAGAGTGTATCTTATTTAACCTTGTACTTAAAAAAATCAATTGTAGAGTATAGTGATTAGCAAGGGTCGAGTCCTTAGGGATTGGGTTTTAGTTTATAAGTTAATAGTTTATCACTTAAAAACAAGTAAACAAAAGTAAAGGGGATTTCGAAATCAGATTTAAACTAAAGTTAACAATAAGATTGAAAAAACAAGTAATTAAGAAGAATCAAATATGAAAAATATGGTTAAGGTTTCATTCTCCACCACTAGACATCATTTTCAAATCTATTTCAAATCTATCAATATAAACCAACAATCAAAGTTAACAACCGTAGATAACAACAAGCTCTATTACCTCAATCTTTCCTTAGTTTGTTGTTAAATAGAACAAGCTCTCTATTTAATCTCTAACCATCAAACAATCTAGAATAAGCTCTCTAAATTCAATTTAATGGAAGCTTTATGATGAGAAAGATAGGTTGATCTAGCAACAAACACATAAGCTCGAATTGTTCAACTTAGGTTATGTTCCACTTTGCAATTATCAAAAACTTGACCATAATCATTAATCACAAATTGCCACTTATGAATAGGAAATCAAGACAATTACACGGATCAAGACTCCTAAACTAGCATTAGACAATTATCAAGATTTATCTAGTTGGCCATCTAAACAATTCAAAACATCATCATGAACAATTTTAATGGAAGAACATAAGCAACTTTGATAGAAAACAATGATAGATAGATTCTGAAAATCAATTACAAAACATGTCTAAGGCTTTGAAATCACCCTTAACCAAATAAAAGTTTAGCCTAGCATAGGCATAGGTAATATATATATAAAACTAAAAAGGAAATAAAATAATGGAGAAGAAGAATAATGATGATCTTTGAGTCTCCTCAAAAGATGTCTAGTTTTTGGCACAAAAGATGGTATTTATAGAGCTTTAAAACCTTGAGAAAAAGTCGTGGCCGCACAAGTAAGCCTGGAGGCAGAAAAATCATGTTTTTGCCTCTCTCTTTTTTCAGATTTGCGGTTAGGGTTTTTCTGGCCGTAGGGTTCTTTAGGGAGATCTTCTAGCGCCAATTTGGGTGCCTATTTCTTATCCGATTTGGGCCCATAATATATTGTTGGAAAAATAATCAAGTCAACTTCAAAATTCAAGAAAGGAAGTTTCTTCAAATAAAGAATCTAACATCATGTTTTCCTTGCGGCAAGCTCCGGAGGTCAGATCTGTCGGATGACTTAGCACTAAGAATTTGATCATTTTGACTCCCAATTCTTCTTCCATCTTGTGATTATGATTTTGTAAGCTCTTTACCATCATTATTGACATCTTTTGACTTCATTCTCCTTATTGTACCTAAAATTCAAAAACATTATATAAGTGAACAAGATAAAGATCGAAAACATGACAAAAACTAAAGGTAGAAAGACATAAAATGTATATTTTATGAGCTTATCACCTTCCTATTTGGATTAACTGTCTTTTCAAGGATGGACTTTACTTCTCGATTTGACACTTCAGCTTGCCACTAGTTTGAGGATGGTATGAGGTGGAGACCTTGTGTGTGATGTTATACTTCCTCAAAAGTGCTTCCATAGTCCTATTGCAAAAGTGAGTACCAATATCGCTGATTATAGCCTTTGGTGTTCCAAACCTAGAAAAGATGTTAGTCTTGACAAAATCTGAAACAACTTTAGAGTCATTAGTCCTAGTGGCTTTTGATTCCACCCACTTCGAAACATAATCAACGGCAAGTAATAAAGATTACCAAAAGAAGAAGGAAAAGGTCCCATGAAATCCATGCCCCATACATAAAAAATTTCAACAATACATATTGAAGTTTGAGGCATTTGATTTCTAGAACCTAAGTTACCTGTTCTTTGACAACGATCTCATGACTTGCAAAAGTGGTATGCATCTTTGAATATAATAGGCCAATAAAATCCAGAATCAAGAACTTTCATGGCTGTTCTTTTGGATCCAAAGTGTCCTCCACATGCATAAGAGTGACAAAAGGTGAGAACAGATTGAAATTCAGTTTCGAGTACACACCTTCTTATAATCTGATTGGAGCAATGCTTCCAAAGATAAGGATCATCCCATATGTAGTATTTGCCATCACTCTTGATCTTATTTCTTTGAGCTTGTGTCAACTCTTGTGGCAACTTCTTGGTAACTAAGTAATTAACAATATCGGCATACCAAGGAGTTATTGTACTTATAAAAAGATGTTGCTCATCCGAAAAGTTCTCATTCAAGGGTAGTGCATCCTCTTCATGAACTAAATGGCTAATATGGTCCGCAACCAGGTTGTCACTACCTCTCTTATCTTTTATCTCCAAATCAAACTCTTGTAAGAGAAGTATCCATCTAATCAACCTTGGTTTGGCCTCCTTGTTAGTGAGTGCTGTATGGTCAGAAAATACAATTACTTTAATACCAATTAGATAAGATCGAAAATTTTCTAGAGCAAATACAATAGCCAAAAGTTCTTTTACAATAGTGGAATAGTTTAATTGACATCATTAAGAGTTCGGGAGGCATAATAAATGGCATGTGAGGCTTTGCCAACCCGTTGGCCCAAAACAGCTCCAATGGCATAGTCACTAGCATCACACATGATTTCAAAAGGTACATTCCAATATGGTGGTTGCATGATAGGAGCTGATGTCAAGAGTCCCTTAAATGTTACAAACGCCTCTTTGCATTTATCATTAAAGTGGAAAACCACTTCTTTTTGTAGTAGCTTGCAAAGAGGCAGTGTGATCTTTGAGAAGTCTTTGATAAATCTCCTATAGAAACCTGCATGTCCAAGAACGAACCTCTCTCACATTTGTAGGAGGTGGTAAAGAATGCATAATATCTATTTTAGATTTATCAACCTCTATTCCTTTGGAAGAAATAACATGGCCCAAAACTATTCCTTGTTCTACCATAAAGTGACATTTTTCCCAATTCAAAACAAGATTAGTTTCCATGCATCTTTCAAGTACAAGTGTAAGATTCTCTAGACATCTATCAAAAGAATCACCATAGACACTAAAATCATCCATAAACACTTCTATAACGTTCTCTACATAATCTGAAAATATGCTAACCATACACCTTTGGAATGTAGCAGGTGCATTACAAAGACCAAATGGCATACGCCGATATGCAAAAGTACCAACTGGACATGTGAATGTTGTTTTCTCTTGGCCCTCCGGAGCAATGGCAATCTGATTGATAAGTGCTTAATTTCATACATTTTCCTATTTAATTTCTTTATACTTTGTGCTTTGATTCTTACTTCCTTGACATTTTACTAGGTTTTTATGCTTTGTAGGTATTTTGGAGGAGATGAAGTCAAAACATGTCAATTAGGATGTTAAAGAGCTTACAAAATCACAATCACAGGATGGAAAAAGAGTTGGGAGTCAAAAAGATCAAATTCTTGGTGCAAAGCAAGAAGACAGATTTGACCTCCGGAGCTTGTTGCTAAGAAAACATGATGTTAGACTCTTTGTTCGAAGAAACTTCCTTCTTTACTTTTGAAGATCACTTGATTACCTTTCCAACGGCTGGTCATGAGCCTAAATTGGATAAGAAATGGTCATACAAATCGGCATTGGAATTTCTCCCTAAAAACCCTAGTGGCAGAAAAAAACCCTAGCCGTAAATGACAACTTTTTCTTAATACCCTAGTTGACATTTAAGTTTATCCTTGCCAAAGAAGGATTAGTGGCTGTCAACTTGCATTAATTGCAAGTATCTTTCCTTAAAGCTAATCCTAGTCAAAGTAGGAGAATTAAATCAGCCAAGACTTTCCTTCCTTACACTTACTTTGGCTGCAAGAATATAATCTCTCTTCATTAAAGAGTGCTTTGACTAAAACTTTCCTACTTTATTCAAACTTGGCTGCCAAGGCTTATATCTTTCCTTAAAACAAAAAAGTCAGCCACTTTTCCTTAACTTTAGCCACAAGTCAGCATTTATTGAAGGGAGAGAGCTGAAATTCACTTGTTTGATGCCCTAGCTATTGCCTATAATTAGAGACCAAGGGGGCATACGAAATTGACACTTCCCCAAGCATCAAATTCTGATTTCTTCTTTGTTTCTTTGTTTTTGAGAGAGCAAGAGGCTGGATAATTAATATTCTTCTTCTTCTTTCTTTCTTTTATTTTCTTCTTAGATTCTCTTTAATTTTATGTTTATGTTTACAATGCCTATGCTAGGCTAAACTTTTATTTGGTTAAGGGTGATTTCAAAGCCCTAGACATGTTATGTAATTAATTTTCAGAATCTATCTATCATTGTTTTCTATCAAAGTTGCTTATGTTCTTCCATAAAAATTGTTCATGATGATGTTTTGATTTGTTTAGGTGGCCAACTAGTTAAATCTTGATAATTGTCTAATGCTAGTTTAGGAGTCTTGATCCGTGTAATTGTCTTCATTTCCTATTCATAAGTAGCAATTTGTGATTAATGATTATGGTCAAGTTTTCAATAATTGCAAAGTGGAACATAACCTAAGTTGAACAATCCGAGCTTATGTGTTTGTTGCTTAGATCAACCTATCTTTCTTATCATAAAGCTGCTATTAAATTGAACTTAGAGAGCTTATTCTAGGTTGTTTGATAGTTAGAGATTAAATAGAGAGCTTGTTCTATTTAACGACGAACTAAGGAAAGATTGGGGTAACAGAGCTTTTTGTTATCTACGGTTGTTAACTTTGATAGCTAATTAATGTTGATAGATATGAAATTGATTCTTAATGATGTCTAGTGGTGGAGAATGAAACCTTAACCATATTTTTCATATTTGATTCTTCTTAATTACTTGTTTTCTCATTCTTATTGTTAACTTTAGTTTAAATCTGATTTCAAAATCCCTTTTACTTTTGTTTACTTGTTTTTAAGTTTTAAACTATTAACTTATAAACTAAAACCCAATCCCTGAGGACTCGACCCTTGCTAATCACTATACTTTACAATTGATTCTTTTTAAGTGCAAGGTTAAATAAGATACACTATTTTGGGTGCATCACTGATTATAACCTGAAAAACCATCAAGAAAACAATAATGAGAATGGCCAGCTAACCTTTCAAGCATTTGATCAGTAAAAGGTAAAGGAAAGTGGTCTTTGTGAGTTGTGGAATTAAGTTTTAATCATTACAAACTCGCCACCCTGTTTGAATCCTAGTAGGAACAAGTTCATTCTCATTATTTGTTACCACCGTTACACCTGATTTCTTTGGAACCACTTGGACCTGGCTCACCCATTTGCTATCCGAGAGAGGATAGATCACTCCAACATCTAGGAGCTTCAGTATCATCTTTTTCACAACCTCCATCATAGGAGGGCTCAATCTTCTTTGTGCTTCTCTTGTTGATTTGGACCCCTCCTCTAACAAAATCGGATACATGCACATGGATGGGCTTATTCCCTTGATATCGGCAATTATCCAACCAATTGCTGTTTTATGCTCTATAAGCACCCGATAAGTCGCTCTTCTTGCAAAGGTGTGAGCTCTTTGGCAATGATGACCGGTAGTGTGTCCTTTTCACCTAAAAACACATATTTCAAGTGGTCCAGTAGTGGTTTCAACTCTAAAGTTGGTGTCTGCAAAATGGAAGGTAGAAGTTTCTCATTAGATAAAGGCAAATCAATAAATGAAACATCAAACCTTGCATCTTTAGGTGGCAGCGAGTGTAAAGATTCTAGTGCCCTTTCTACATGGTCACTCAAGCCTAGTTCCCCTTTAGGATTCCCCATTCCGAGATGTTTGCTAAGGACTATCTCCACACTATCTTCACCATCTAGCTCATAAGCTTGCTGCACTAGTGATAACTCGTATAATTATATAGTTTTTAGTTATGTTTTATTATTGTTTTGTGTCAAATACGACTTATTATTGTTTAGTCTAATTGTGTTTATGATCTTTTATATTTTTATGTAATTTGGTGTTTTTCACAAGTTTCTTTGAGTGATTTCAGATTACTAGAATTAAGGGCAAATCCAGTTCAGTTCCAGTTCCGACACATTTTGCCATATTAGCTATATCTCGAGTTTCACTGAAGCAATAAGGCTGAAATTTGTAGCTGTGCAAAGCTAAGAGGCATATCCATCTTTTTCATGTTTTACACTTCTTGAAACGGAGTCGTTTTCCCTAGCGAAATTGACCATCAAGTTGGCTGATGTGCAATGACGTCTGTGCTGACCTGTTTTCGTATTTTGCCCATATCTGCTTATCCACATCAGCAAATGAGCTGATTCCAACGGCTATGGATCCGTAACTGATAGGGTAACATTTTTCTAGAAGACCATGTGATCAGATAAGGCCTGCAAAATTGACAACATCGACCATCAAGTTGGCTGATCAAAATCGTCATGTATGACGAAAATTGTTAGAAAATGCACCCACCTATTATACCTACCTTTGAAATTTGTAAAGCTTGTCTCTTGTCATTTAGCCCTCCAAAATGTGTATAAATAGAGGGCCTTGGGTGATTGTAAGGGATCATATTGTACATAGGTAGGATATTAGCCATTTTAATAAAATTCTCTAAGTTTTCTTCTTCTTTCTTTTCTCTAGTTTTCTTTCTTTTCTCTAGTTTTCTTTTTCTTTAGAGAGAGCAAGAGGTTGGATAATTAATATTCTTCCTCTTCTTCTTTCTTTCTTTTATTTTCTTCCTAGATTTTCTTTAATTTTATGTTTATGTTTACAATGCCTATGCTAGGCTAAACTTCTATTTGGTTAAGGGTGATTTCAAAGCCCTAGACATGTTTTGTGATTGATTTTCAGATTCTATCTATCATTAATTTTCTATCAAAGTTGCTTATGTTCTTCTACAAGAATTGTTCATGATGTTGTCTTGATTTATTTAGGTGTACAACTAGATAGATCTTGATAATTATCTATTGCTAGTTTAGGAGTCTTGATCCGTGTAATTGTCTTGATTTCCTATTCATAAGTGGCAATTTGTGATTAATGATTATGGTCAAGTTTTCAATAATTGCAAAGTGGAACATAACCTAAGTTGAACAATCCGAGCTTATGTGTTTGTTGCTTAGATCAACCTATCTTTCTCATCATAAAGCTGCCATTAAATTGAATTTAGAGAGCTTATTCTAGGTTGTTTAATGGTTAGAGATTAAATAGAGAGCTTGTTCTATTTAACGACAAACTAAGGAAAGATTGGGGTAACAGAGCTTGTTGTTATCTACGGTTGTTAACTTTGATAGTTGGTTGATATTGATAGATCTGAAATTGATTCTTAATGATGTCTAGTGGTGGAGAATGAAACCTTAACCATATTTTTCATATTTAATTCTTCTTACTTACTTGTTTTCTTACTTTTAGTTTGCTTATTTTTTATATTTATTTTTATTGGCTGGTTATACCGCCTAATTTGTATATTAACTTTGTTTTATTTTTATTGGCTGGTTATACCGCCTAATTTAGTATATATATTTTTATTGGCTGGTTATACCGCCTAATTTAGTATATATATTTTTATTGGCTGGTTATACCGCCTAATTTAGTATATATATTTTTATTGGCTGGTTATACCGCCTTGCATCTTATTCTTATTATTTACTTAGTTTAAATCTGGCTTCAAAAACCCCTTTTCTTTTATTGTTTTCTTTGAACGTAAGTTATAAACTAATAACTCATAAATTAAAACCCAATCCCTGAGGACTCGACCCTTGCTAACTACTATACTTACAATTGATCTTTTTAGTGCAAGGTTAAATAAGATACACTCTTTTGGGTGCATGAACTAGTGAGTCAATTCTATCAATATTAAAAACAGAATGCACATAACTAGGATATCTCATGGCCTAAAAAATGTTAAAGCGAATTATTTCACCATCAAATTCCATAGTTAAAGTGCCATCATGTACATCTATTTTAGTTCTTGCTATTTTCAAGAATGGTCTTCCTAATAGAATAGGTGTGGGATTAGAAGACATCTCATCTTCCATCTCAATAACATAAAAGTCAGCGGGAAAAACCAATTCATTAACCTGTACAAGAACGTCTTCTACAACTCCGCTTGGGTAAGTGTTAGAACAGTCAGCAAGTTGTATTATAACACCGGTTTCCTCTAATGGTCCTAAATTCAATGAAGCATAAATTGAATATGGCATGACATTAATAGATGCCCTAGATCTAGCATAGCACACTCAAACCTGGTGTTGCCTATCTTACAAGGAATGGTAAACATACCTGGATCCTTGCATTTAGGTTGGAGTTTCTTTTGAAGAACAGCTGACACATTCTCCCCCACACTTACCTTTTCATTCCCTTTCAACTTTCGTTTAGATGTGCACAACTCTTTTAGGAACCTGGCATATCTTGGCACTTGCTTGATAGCATCCAGTAAAGGGATGTTCACCTCTACTTTCTGGAAGGTTTCCAAAATTTCCTTCTCTTGTTCCTCCTTAGATTTTGCTAACCTGCTAGGAAAAGGTGGAGGAGTTATATAAGAAGGAAAAGATGGTTTAGGAACTACCTTTTGTTATGGCTCATTGAGATGTGAAGATGATGTCATGGTGTTGTCCTCCCTTGAGCAGTATCCTTTTGTGGTGTCTCAAGCTGTTTCCCACTTCTTAGAGTTATAGCATTGGCATTCTCTCTTGGATTCACTATGGTTTGGGAAGGTAATTTCCCGGAATCCCTTGCTTGCATTTTACTCATTGTTGTTGCCAATTGCCCAATTTGAGTCTCCAAATTTCGGATACTTGTCTTTATTTCCTGTTGAAATTGAATTTTATTAGTAGAAAGAGCTTTAATAAGATCTTCAAGAGAAATACCTGAATTTTGGGTGGGTGCACTTGTTGTTGGATTTGGTATGGTTGTTGCACTCTTTGCTGAAAACTCGGTGGCCTGTTGTCAAATGGTGGAGGAATAGTTTGTGATTGGTTCCCTCCGTAATTGAAGTTTGGATGATCCCTCCATCTTGGATTGTAAGTGTTTGAGTAGGGATCATATTTCCTTGATTGGTTCTAAAATCCACCCATGGCATTCACATGTTCATTGGTGTCCTCTTGAAGTTTCGGACACATCTCAGTTTGGTGCCCCATGTTTGAACATATGCCACAAGCCTTTATTTGTTGTATATTACCTACAGCCAATTGTTGAACAAGAAAAGTCAGTTTATCAAAATTTTGTCCAAGGGGTGATATAATTACCTCATTGACTTTCTTGGGTTGTGGTGGTGGATCATGTCTCGTTGAGAATTGTTGAGAATTGGCTGCCATGTTGGAGATTAATGTTCTACCAGCCCCGGGAGTCTTACCAACTAGAGCTCCCCCACTAGCGCCATCTATCATACTTCTCTCCATGGGCATGAGACCTTCATAGAAGTATTGAATGAGAAGTTATTCACTTATCTGATGGTGTGGACATGATGCACAAAGTTTCTTGAACCTCTCCCAATATTCATATAAGGATTCTCCGTCGTATTGCCGAATCCAACATATCTCTTTTCTAAGGTTGGTAGCCTTAGATGCTGGGAAATACCTTTCCAAGAATGCTTTCTTCATTTCATTCCATGTAGTGATGGTCCCGGATGGTAGATAGTAGAGTCATTCCTTTGCTGAATCAGCTAGAGAGAATGGGAAGACTCTCAACTTAACTTGCTCTTCCATGACCCTTGTAGCAAACTACATGGAATTCCTTGAGGTGCTTATTTGGATCCATTCCAGCAAAACCATGAAAAGTTGTTAAAAGATGAATCAAACCAGATTTGAATTCAAAAGCTACCTCAAGATTAGCATATTCAATGCATAATGGTTGTTGACCCAAGTCCGGACGGCTAGCTCCTTAATAGTTCGGTTGTCAGCTGCTGCCATCTCTCCTTTCTCCTCTTGGATGTTTTGGATCAACTCATCGATTGGTTATTGGTGAGAAGTTATAAATTCTCGAATTCTTCTAAGTCTTAAGTCTTCTTTGGATCTTGGAACATTCACTAATAATCAAAAAAAAAAAGTAAATAATTAGAACAGAAAATAAGAATAAACCAATAAACTAAAGAAAGCAATCCCCGGCAACGGCGCCAAAAACTTGGTGCACTCAAAAGAGTGTATCTTATTTAACCTTGCACCTAAAAAGAATCAATTGTAGAGTATAGTGATTAGCGGGTCGAGTCCTTAGGGATTGGGTTTTAGTTTATAAGTTAATAGTTTATCACTTAAAAACAAGTAAACAAAAATAAAGGGGATTGAAATCAGGTTTAAACTAATGTTAACAATAAGAATGAGAAAACAAGTAATTAAGAAGAATCAAATATAAAAATATGGTTAAGGTTTCATTTTCCACCACTAGACATCATTAAGAATCAATTTCATATCTATCAACATTAATTAGCTATCAAACTTAACAACCGTAGATAACAACAAGCTCTGTTACCCCAATCTTTCCTTAGTTTGTCGTTAAATAGAACAAGCTCTCTATTTAATCTTTAACTATCAAACAACCTAGAATAAGCTGTCTAAGTTCAATTTAATAGCACCTTTATGATGAGAAAGATAAGTTGATCTAAGCAACAAACACATAAGCTCAGATTGTTCAACTTAGGTTATGTTCCACTTTGCAATTATTGAAAACTTGATCATAATCATTAATCACAAATTTCCATTTATGAATTGTAAATCAAGACAATTACACGGATCAAGACTCCTAAACTAGCATTAGACAATTATCAAGATTTATCTAGTTGGCAAGCTAAACAAATCAAAACATCATCATGAACAATTTTAATGGAAGAACATAAGCAACTTTGATAGAAAACAATGATAGGTAGATTCTGAAAATTAATCACATAACATGTCTAGGGCTTTGAAATCGCCCTTAACCAAATAAAAGTTTATCCTAGCATAGGCATTGTAAACATAAACATAAAATTAAAGAGAATCTAAGAAGAAAATATAAGAAAGAAAGAAAAAGAAGAAGAATATTAATTATCCAGCCTCTTGCTCTATCAAAAACAAAGAAACAAAGAAGAAATCAGAACTTTGATGCTTGGAGAAGTGTATTTTCGTTTGCCCCCTGTTCTCTATTTATAGGCAATAGCTAGGGCATCCAACAAGTGAATTTCAGCTCTGTCCCTTCAATAAATGCTGACTTGTGGCTAAAGTTAAGGAAAAGTGGCTGACTTTTGTGCTTAAGGAAAGAAGGAATACTTGGCATCCAAGGTTTTAATAAAGTAGGAAAGTCTTAGTCAAAGTACTCTTTAATGAGGAGAGATTACAAACTTGCAGCCAAAGTAAGTGTAAGGAAGGAAAGTCTTGGCTGATTTAATTCTCCTACTTTGACTAGGATTAGTTTTAAGGAAAGATTCTTGCAATTAATGCAATTAATGCAAGTTGACAGCCGCTAATCCTTCTTTGACAAGGATAAACATAAATGTCAGCTAGGATATTAAGAAAAAAATGTGATTTTGATAAGCTCATAAAATATACATTTATGCCTTACTACCTTTAGTTTTTGTTATGTTTTCAATCTTTATCTTGTTTACTTATATTATGTTTTTGAATTTTAGGTACAATAAGGAGAATGAAGTTAAAAGATGTCAATAATGATGGTAAAGAGCTTACAAAATCATAATCACAAAATGGAAGAAGACTTGGGAGTCAAAAATATCAATTTCTGGTTGAAAAGCAATCAGGCAGATTTGACCTCTAGAGCTTGTTGTAAGGAACAAATGCTGTTACATTCTTTATTTGAAGAAACTTCCTTCTTTACTTTTGAAGTTGACTTGATTATCTTTCCAACGGTATATTATGGGCCCAAATCGCATAAGAAATGGGCACCCAAATTTGCGCTAGAAGATCTTCCTAAAGAACCCTACGGCCAGAAAAACCCTAACAGCAAATCTGAAAAAAAAAAAAAAAAAAAAAGGCAAAAACGTGATTTTTCTGCCTGCAGGCTTACTTGTGCGGCAATGACTTATTCTCAGGGTTTTAAAGCTCTATAAATACCATCTTTTGAGCCACAAACTATACATCTTTTGAGGAGACTCAAAGATCATCATTCTTCTTCTTCTTCTCCATTCTTTTATTTTTTTTTTTAGTTTTATGTATATATTGCCTATGCCTATGCTAGGCTAAACTTTTATTTGGTTAAGGGTGATTTGAAAGCCCTAGACATGTTATGTAATTAATTTTCAGAATCTATCTATCATTGTTTTCTATCAAAGTTGCTTATGTTCTTCCATTAAAATTGTTCAGGATGATGTTTAGATTTGTTTAGGTGGCCAACTAGATAAATCTTGATAATTGTCTAATACTAGTTTAGGAGTCTTGATCCGTGTAATTGTCTTGATTTCCTATTCATAAGTGGCAATTTGTGATTAATGATTATGGTCAAGTTTTCAATAATTGCAAAGTGGAACATAACCTAAGTTGAACAATCCGAGCTTATGTGTTTGTTGCTTAGATCAACCTATCTTTCTCATCATAAAGCTGCTGTTAAATTGAACTTAGAGAGCTTATTCTAGGTTGTTTGATAGTTAGAGATTAAATAGAGAGCTTGTTCTATTTAACGACGAACTAAGGAAAGATTGAGGTAACAGAGCTTGTTGTTATCTACGGTTGTTAACTTTGATAGTTAATTGATGTTGATAGATATGAAATTGATTCTTATTGATGTCTAGAGGTGGAGAATGAAACCTTAACCATATTTTTCATATTTGATTCTTCTTAATTACTTGTTTTCTCATTCTTATTGTTAACTTTAGTTTAAATCTGATTTCAAAATCTCATTTACTTTTGTTTACTTGTTTTTAAGTGATAAACTATTAACTTTTAAACTAAAACACAATCCCTGAGGACTCGACCCTTGCTAATCACTATACTCTACAATTGATTTGTTTAAGTGCAAGGTTAAATAAGATACACTCTTTTGGGGGCATCAGATTTGCAGCTAGTGTATCCTCTTCATGAACTAAACGGCTAAGATGGTCTGCAACCAGGTTGTCACTACCTCTCTTATCTTTTATCTCCAAATCAAATTCTTGTAAGAGAAGTATCCATCTAATCAACCTTGGTTTGGCCTGCTTGTTACTGAGTAAGTACCTAGGGGCTGCATGGTTAGAAAATACAATTACTTTAGTACCAATTAACAAGATCAAAAATTTTCTAAGGCAAATACAGTAGCCAAAAGTTCTTATTCAGTAGTGGAATAGTTTAATTGAGCATTATTAAGAGTTCGGGAGGCATAATAAATGGCATGTGAAGCTTTCCAACCCGTTGGCCCAAAACAGTTCCAATGGCATAGGCACTAGCATCACACATGATTTCAAAAGGTACATTCTAATCTGGTGGTTGCATGATAGGAGCTGATGTCAAGAGTCTTTTCAATGTTTCAAACGCCTCTTTGCATTTATCATCAAAGTGGAAAACCACATCTTTTTGTAGTAACTTGCAAAGAAGTAATGTGATCTTTGAGAAGTCTTTGATAAATCTTCTATAGAAACCTGCATGTCCTAGAAAAGAACGAACCACTCTCACTTTTGTGGGAGGTGGTAAAGAATGCGTAATATCTATTTTAGATTTATCTACCTCTATCCCTCTAGAAGAAATAACATGGCCTAAAACTATTCCTTGTTCTACCATAAAATGACATTTTTCCCAATTAAAAACAAGGTTAGTTTCCATGCATCTTTCAAGTACATGTGTAAGGTTCTCTAGGCATCTATCAAAAGAATCACCATAGGCACTAAAACCATCCATAAACACTTCTATGGTGTTCTCTACATAATCTAAAAATATGCTAACCATACACCTTTGGACTGTAGCTGGTGCATTTCAATGACCAAATGGCATACACCGGTATGCAAACGTACCAAATGGACGTGTGAATGTTGTTTTCTCTTGGTCCTCCGGAGCAATGGCAATCTGATTATAACCTGAAAAACCATCAAGAAAACAATAATTAGAATCGCCAGTTAACCTTTCAAGCATTTGATCAATAAAAGGTGAAGAAAAGTGGTCTTTGCGAGTTGTGGAATTAAGTTTACGATAATCAATACAAACTCGCCACCCTGTTTGAATCTTAGTAGGAACAAGTTCATTCTAGTTATTTGTTACAACCGTTACACCTGATTTCTTTGGAACCACTTGACCGGGCTCACCCATTTGCTATGCGAGATAGGATAGATCACTCTAACATCTAGGAGCTTCAATATCTCCTTTTTCACAACCTCCATCATATGAGGGTTCAATCTTCTTAGTGCTTCTCTTGTTGGTTTGGATCCCTCCTCTAACAAAATCTAGTGCATGCACATGGATGGGCTTATTCCCTTGATATCCGCTATTGTCCAACCAACTGCTGTTTTATGCTCTCTAAGCACCCGGATAAGTCGCTCTTCTTGTAAAGGTGTGAGCTATTTGGCAATGATGATCGGTAGTGTGTCCTTTTCACCTAAGAACACATATTTCAAGTGGCCCGGTAGTGGTTTCAACTCTAAAGTTGGTGCCTGCAAAATGGGAGGTAGAAGTTTCTGATTAGATAAAGACAAATCAATAAATGAAACATCAATCCTTGCATCTTTAGGTGGCAGCGAGTATAAAGATTCTAGTGCCCCTTCCACATGGTCACTCAAGGCTAATTCCCCTTTAGCATTCCTCATTCCGAGATGTTTGCTAAGGACCATCTCCAAACTATCTTCACCATCTAGCTCATAAGCTTGCTGCAATAGTGAGTCAATTATATCAATATTAAAAATAGAATACACATCACTAGGATATCTCATGACTTCAAAAATGTTAAAGCGAATTATTTCACCATCAAATTCCATAGTTAAAGTGCCATCATGTACATCTATTTTAGTTCTTGCTGTTTTCAAGAATGGTCTCCCTAATAGAATAGGTGTGGGATTAGAAGACATCTCATCTTCCATCTCAATAACATAAAAGTCAGTGGGAAAAACCAATTCATTAACCTATACAAGAACGTCTTCTACAACTCCTCTTGCTTAAGTGTTGTAACACAGGTTTCCTCTAATGGTCCTAGATTCAATGAAGCATAAATTGAATATGGCATGACATTAATAGATGCCCCTAGATCTAGCATAGCACGTTCAAACCTAGTGTTGCCTATCTTACAAGAAATGGTAAACATACCTGGATCCTTGCATTTAGGTTGGAGTTTACCTTTTCATTCCCTTTCAACTTTAGTTTAGATGTGCACAACTCTTTTAGGAACTTGGCATATCTTGGCACTTGCTTGATAGCATCTAGTAAAGGAATGTTCACCTCTACTTTTCGGAAGGTTTCCAAAATTTCCTTCTCTTGTTCCTCCTTCTTAGATTTTGCTAACCTACTAAGAAAAGGTGGAGAAGTTATATAAGAAGGAAAAGATGGTTTACGAGCTACCTGTTGTAGTGGCTCATTTGGATGTGAGGATGATGCCATGGTGTTGTCCTCCCCTTTAGCACTATGCTTTTGTGGTGTCTCAAACTCTTTCTCACTTCTTAGAGTTATAGTATTGGCATTCTCCCTTGGATTCACTATGGTTTGAGAAGGTAATTTCCTGAAATCTCTTGCTTACATTTGACTTATTGTTGTTGCCATTTGCCCAATTTGAGTTTCCAAATTTCGGATACTTGTATTTATTTCCTGTTGAAATTGAATTGTATTAGTAGAAAGAGCTTTAACAAGATCTTTAAGAGAAGTGCCTGAATTTTGGGTGGGTGGCACTTGTTGTCGGGTTTGGTATGGTTGTTGCACTCTTTGCTAAAAACCCGGTGGCCTGTTGTCAAATGGTGGAGGAACAGCTTGTGATTGTGATAGGATCCAAGATGGCCCAATCCCATGGCAATTTCTATATGGGCCAAAGATCCAAGAAGATCTAGGAAACATGGCAAGAATGGGTGGAATTCACTTGGGCCATGTTGCAAGTTATTCAAGAAAGGCTTCAACTTGCAAGATGGGCTTGTATCCAAGTTTGGGCAATGTGATTCAAGAACACAAGGTGGCACATTAAGAGGGCTAATTTGGGCTTATTTTAAGTCTTATAATTACTTAGGCATTTGGACCTATGTTATGAAACATTGACATCTTTAAATTTAATTAGGATTGGGCTTGATCTTATTCAGTCCATAGTTAAGATTTCATTTAATTATGTAAGTAGGAGTTTCATTTGTACTAGGAGTTCTTAGGCTAGTTAAATTAGGGTTAGTAGGGAGGCTATAAATACCCTTGTTTAGCCATCTATTTTAGCAACCATTATTAATCTATTGAGTTGATTTTATTCAAGTGAGTGTTTCGCTCTTTTTAGTTCTTGACAGAACTAGCGAACTTATCAAAGATGGGTTCAAAGGGTTTAACCCCACGGGTTCACATCAGATTGGTTCCCTCCATAATTGAAGTTTGGATGATCCTTCCATCCTGGATTGTAAGTTGAGTAGGGATCATATTTTCTTGGTTGGTTCTGAAATCCACCCATGGAATTCACATGTTCATTGGTGTCCTCTTTAAGAGCACCAAACTGATATATGTCCAATAATTCAAGAGGACACTGATGCACCCAAAAGAGTGTATCTTATTTAACCTTGCACTAAAAAGATCAATTGTAAGTATAATGATTAGCAAGGGTCGAGTCCTCAGGGATTGGGTTTTAATCTATGAGTTATTAGTTTATAACTTACGTTCAAAGAAAACAATAAAAGAAAAGGGGTTTTTGAAGCCAGATTTAAACTAAAGTAAATAATAAGAATAAGATGCAAGGCGGTATAACCAGCCAATAAAAATATATATACTAAATTAGGCGGTATAACCAGCCAATAAAAATATATATACTAAATTAGGCGGTATAACCAGCCAATAAAAATAAAACAAAGTTAATATACAAATTAGGCGGTATAACCAGCCAATAAAAATAAATATACTTTTAAAAATAAGTAAACTAGAAAAGTAAGAAAACAAGTAAGTAAGAAGAATCAAATATGAAAAATATGGTTAAGGTTTCATTCTCCACCACTAGACATCATTAAGAATCAATTTCAGATCTATCAATATCAACCAACTATCAAAGTCAACAACCGTAGATAACAACAAGCTCTGTTATCCCAATCTTTCCTTAGTTTGTCATTAAATAGAACAGGCTCTCTATTTAATCTCTAACCATTAAACAACCTAGAATAAGCTCTCTAAATTCAATTTAATGGCGGCTTTATGATGAGAAAGATAGGTTGATCTAAGCAACAAACACATAAGCTCGGATTGTTCAACTTAGGTTATGTTCCACTTTGCAATTATTGAAAACTTGACCATAATCATTAATCACAAATTGCCACTTATGAATAGGAAATCAAGACAATTACATGGATCAAGACTCCTAGACTAGCAATAGATAATTATCAAGATCTATCTAGTTGTACACCTAAATAAATCAAGACAACATCATGAACAATTCTTGTAGAAGAACATAAGCAACTTTGATAGAAAATTAATGATAGATAGAATCTGAAAATCAATCACAAAACATGTCTAGGGCTTTGAAATCACCCTTAACCAAATAGAAGTTTAGCCTAGCATAGGCATTGTAAACATAAACATAAAATTAAAGAGAATCTAAGAAGGAAATAAAAGAAAGAAAGAAGAAGAAGAAAATAAAGAAAAAGAAAACTAGAGAAAAGAAAGAAGAAGAAAACTTAGTGAATTTTATTACAATGGCTAATATCCTACCAATGTACAATGTCTCATACAATCATCCAAGGCCCTCTATTTATACACATTTTGGAGGACTAAATGACAAGAGACAAGCTTTACAAATTTCAAAGGTAGGTATAATAGGTGGGTGCATTTTTCTAACAATTTTCGTCATATTGTATGACAATTTTGATCAGCCAACTTGATGGTCGATTTTGTCAATATTGGAAGCTTTATCTGATCACATGGTCTTCTAGAAAAATGTTCCCCTATGAGTTAGTGATCCATATCCGTTGGAATCAGCTCATTTACTGATGTGGATCAGAAGATATGGGCAAAATACCAAAACCGGTCAGCACAGACGTCATTGCACATCAGCCAACTTGATGGTCGATTTCGCTAGGGAAAACGACTCCGTTTCAAGAAGTGTAAAACATGAAAAAGTTAGATATGCCTCTTAACTTTGCACGGTTAAAATTTCAGCCTTATTGCTTAGTGAAACTCCAGATATGGCAAAAGGTGTCGGAACTGGAACTGAACTAGATTTGCCCTTAATTCTTGATTTAACCTAGTAATCTGAAATCACTCAAAGAAACTCGTGAAAAACACCAAATTACATAAAAATATAAAAAATCATAAACACAATTAGACTAAGCAATAATAACTCGTATTTGACACAAAACAATAATAAAACATAACTAAAAACTATATAATTATACGAGTTATCACACCCCCACACTTAGATTGTTGCTAGTCCCTAGCAACGACTGAATAAAAATAAAATAAGAAAATCTAATCCAATCCATTTTCGTAGAAAATCACGGTGGCACTTAGCATGTGACACAAGCCTTTAAACCCCTAGGTGTCCCTAGTGGACGAGTTTAGTCTCGTGAGGGTTTACTAGAACGATACCCACAAACATTGAAAAACTAAAATATAAATAAACTACATATACTAAAAATATTTTCTCCTAATCCTTTCAATACAAATTAGAGACAATCTTTGAACAAGTCTTATAAACTAATCAATAGCTTAAAGAAATTCACAAAAAATCATGCTTGAATGTAAATTGTTTGAGTTAAGCCAATATTAACATAACATATTTCAATCAAAATAGTGCATATTCAAACTTAATCTCAACTACTCACATGGGATACTCTCATGATTTTCATTCTTTAAAGTAGTGGTAAAGTGTTTACACTCAATCAATCTCATGAAAACAGTTCTACCATATGCTTGCTTGTCCACCTATTCTCCACTATTTAGATCATACAACTTCATAAATCAAGAGGTCTTTATTCAAGGCTGTAATGGGGCCAAATGGTTATAATGTGGTTAAAGAACAAAAGGATAAAGATATCACAAAGGTTCCAAAGAGTTCATAAAGTTTAGAGACATAATAAGATCATACAAGTAAAACTTCTCAATATTCTTTAGAAGTACATAATCACATAGGCTGAATATTTCATGTTGAGCCTTTACTTCATTCTAACGAACCTTGTAACATTCTTTTTCTTTTCTTTAACTAGAAGTTCAAGAGATGATTCATTATATATATATATATATTTCATAATATTCCCTTTCTTTTTCTCTTGACTTTTCTTTTCCCCCACACTTATTTCTTGTTTCTAACCCAAATTTTCAATAGATCTTCCTTGTCTTTGCAACATGTCTCAAAACATGCTAATTCATCTTTGGAACAAAGGTAAAGATATAAGTATATTTAGGTTAGGGACAAGTTATGGTTACCAAAGAGATAGCTTATTCAATGTAGGCTCAAATTGGTTCACTAAGGGTGTGTTCTCTTGGAACATCAATAAGGGATAGCTGTTTGGCCCTGGCTAAAAATCCTAATGCCTCTATCATATTCATGTTGTCACATGCATCAATATAGTCTCAACAAGGTCTAAAGCAAGTTCTAGAGAATCATGTAATCATAAGAGCACTCATGAAAGAAATTAGATGGATTTGTATAATGCATCAATCATATAGGCTCAAAACTCACAAGGATGTTTATACAAGTCAATTTTAAGTCTAAACATGCTTCTTTCTCAATCAACATATCATATTAACATTGGCTCATAAAACGATTGATATCAAGTTCAATTCTCATGAAAATCTTCTCACTAATAAATCTGTTTTAGACTTATGCAATTCATATCTCATCATAGTATTGAAAAGGAACTAAAACACACTAAAAATAATAATAAAGACTCATAAAAAGAAAATAGTAGACAAAAATAAAAGAAATCCTAAATCCTTCCCCCCACACTTAATTCTTACATTGTCCTCAATGTAATGCTATTAACCCAAATGAAAGAATCATGTGTAAGAGAAAAGAACTAATAACATAAGAATAGAAATAACTAAGACTCAGAACAAAACAAATTCATGCAACCTAAATATTCCTAAAATACTAAACAAATAATTAATAAATAAGCATAAAAATAAAAATAATAAAAGAAAAGAAAAGAAAAACACATGCAGATAATAAAGGGACCAGATAGTTTTTTTTTTTTTTGAAAAGATTAAATCAAACTGACAAGGTATGTCTCAAGTCTCCCTTACTCAGACCTTGTTCAGAATGAATGCTTCTAAATAGCTTAAAACACAACAATTATATATATATAAATATATTTTTTTTTTTTTGAAAAGATTATATCAAACTGACAAGGTATGTCTCAAGTCTCCCTTACTCAGACCTTGTTTAGAATGAATGCTTCTAAATAGCTTAAAACACAACAATATATATATATTTTTTTAACAAATTAGCAAAATATGTCCATTACCCCTACTAAAATATGACATTGTCCCCAATGTCAAATTTTAAAGGTAGAATTTAGGAGATATTACCTGCAGAGGTTGCTAATCACTTATTATAACTGAGACACAACAAACAAAATGTTAGATAAGGTCACAAAGACAAAGTGCAATCCACTCCTTGCTCGTCCATATCTCCTTTTCTTTTTCCGAGCGTTTGCGAAACAACCGTAGCAGATAAATACTCATAAGCTTGGAGCTTTTTGAGTAAATCTTCAATGGTTGTAGCAGAAATTATGGTTCTCCTTGCCTCTGAAAACATGAATCCATTATCCACAGCATTATCTAAATATGAATGCAAATTACTAAAATAACCATTAATATTAAGCAAACCAATGGGTTTCTTTTTTGTGACCAAAGATGACCAAGAAGCCACGCAAGCTATTTCTTCCAATGTACCCAGACCTCCTGGTAAAGCAATGAATGCATCGGCAGAATGGTACATGATTGTCATCCGTTCAGGGATACTCCAGACTTGTATTTCCTTACCCAAGGTAGGTCCACAAAAATCTGTGAATAGTTTTGGCACGATTCCTAGAACTGGACTTCCTCCGGCGTGTGCTGCTGTAGCGACTGCTCCCATTAAACCCGTACTACCACCTCCATAAATCAATTGGATCTTTTGTTGGGCAAGTAGTACTCCAACTCTTATGGCTTCATCAGCAAATATGTTATTTTTCCCTGGATAAGCACCTCCAAAGACACAAATTTTTTTAATGCGCTGGGACGAAGTACTTTCCATTTTTTTTTCGAGTGCCTGAAAGAGAATGAGTACATGGTGTAATATATAGAGGACTGAGTAGTGAATCAGACAAGAGTAATAATGTCGCCGAAAGTGTATCTGACATGTCAGAAGAAAATGTTAACCTAACAAAAGATTTTTGCGTGATTTCAGGAAGAAAATCAAAAAGAGAAGAAAAATAAACCGTAAAAGTCAAGAGTAATAGTGTCGCCGAAAGTGTATTTGGCATCTTCCTCTGGTTCTACGTCCAGAAACGGCTTAAACGCCTTCTATGAGTCGAGGATATGCTTCCCATCCAGTTTTCTTACAAGCTGGCAAACAGGGTCTTTTAACATCAGATTCCCAAGATGTTGCCATTCCCTTTGGAATTGCGGCCATAAATCAAGAATTTCTCTTTGTACGTCTCCACTAGGATGCGTCTCAAGAGAAAGTTGGATATTACCCAAATTCTCCTTACTCAGTCCATCCTTAATGAATTCAATTTTATCATCTCGATTAGAGGACGGAATCCCAATAGAACGACATTTACCGTTACACGTCCATCGTGCACATTTGTGGCAGTTTGAACTCATGCGCTTTGCTCGTCGCTTCTTTGCAAAAGTGCTTCTACCTGTACCTGGTAAATGCAAAACAGGCAGATATTCATCTTCACGTACCTTGGCTTCAATTATCCAACGTATGTCTTCAGGAATCCCTTTGTGCATAAGCATTCTTAATCTTTCAAATCAAACTTGGTAAAGCTTCAGTAAAATATTTCGAGGAAAAGGAGGAAATCGTTTCTGCAATCTTGTGAGAATATCATCCATCCTGAAAAAAAAATGAAAAAAATTGAAAGAGAAATTGGAAGAGAAATTTATATACAATATCAGTTTTGTGGGTAGCTGATGGAACCGATTTAAATAATCACGGAGTACCGTTATCCGCCATTTAACCGGGGTTAAAAAAATTAAAAATTATATTTACATCTAGTTATTTTCAAAACAAGGATCAAAAAGAAAAACAACATAAAAAGACTCAAAAACAAAACACTCTAAATAAAATCCTAAATTCTTCCCCCCACACATAATTTTTACATTGTCATTAATGTAATGCTATTAATCCCAAATGAAAGAATCATGTGTAAGTGAAAAGAACTAATAAACAAAATAAACTTATGCAGCCTAAATGAACTTAGAAACACTAAACACAATTAGCAAAGAAACATAAGAAAAAGATAAAGAAAAAGAGAGCAAATCTGAGGATGGCAGTTTGGCAATGCTTTCACTAATTAGGCTGCCTCCCCCAATTAGCACTTGATTGATTGTTTTCAGCCTAGCCAATTCCCCTTCTTGGCTTTTTAGGATCTTTTGGCTTAGACATGAAACTTCTCAGATTTTTGCGTTTTGGAGGAAGTTTTCTTTGCAAAACAGCCAATGCCTTCTCCCCCACACGTATTATTTCATCATTCTTGGTGGGGTATAGCTCTTTGAGGAATTGTGCATATCTTGGTACTTGTCTAATGGCATCCACAAGCAAGCTGTTTAAGGTTTCCAAAAATTGTTGTTCATGTTCCTCCTTTTTGGACTTTGCAAATCTGCTAGGAAAAAGTGGAGAAGGAACATTAGTAGAAATAAGAACCTTAAAAGCTACCTGAGATGTCAAAGTACTCTCAATTTGAATGGTGGCTTCATTATCCTCAAGAAGTGAATCCATCTTTGGTTTTGTCTCATCTTCATCTTGTTCCTCATTTCTCAAGGTCACAATAGTAGCATTCTCCTTTGGGTTAATCACCGTTTGGGAAGGGAGTGCTAGAGATCTTTCTGCTACTAATTCCACCGTACTACTAGCCAATAGGCTCATTTGCCTTTCCAAACTCTGGATGCTTGCCCTTGTTTCCTGTTGAAATTGCAAAGTATCAGTAACAAGAGAATATACAAGATCTTCTAAAGAAGTACCTGAGTTTTGAGTCATATGTGGTGGTTGAAAAAGATATGGTTCTTGAGACCATGATTGATTGAAGCTAGATGGATGAGTGTAATTGGCATAAGGATCTACTTCTTGGTAATTTTTCGAGTAGCCATAATTAGTATGATCCCACCATCCCTCATGGTAAGTGTTTGACTAATGATCATATTGTTGGTCTTGGAACACTTGATGGCCTTGACATCTTCCCATGGCCAATTGTTGAACTGGGAAGGTGAGATTGGCTTGTTGATTCTCCATGTTCATGTATGCCACCAACTCTTCAAGTGTTAGATTGCTTAATTCCATCTTTTTTTTTTTTCAAAATTTGAAAAGAAAAACATGTATGTACAAGAAAATAATACTAATTAGAACTGAAAATAAGAATAAACCAAATAACAAATAAACTAAAGAAAACAATCCCCGACAACGGCGCCAAAAATTTGATGCACCCAAAAGAGTGTATCTTATTTAACCTTGCACTAAAAAGATCAATTGTAAGTATAATGATTAGCAAGGGTCGAGTCCTCAGGGATTGGGTTTTAATCTATGAGTTATTAGTTTATAACTTACGTTCAAAGAAAACAATAAAAGAAAAGGGGTTTTTGAAGCCAGATTTAAACTAAAGTAAATAATAAGAATAAGATGCAAGGCGGTATAACCAGCCAATAAAAATATATATACTAAATTAGGCGGTATAACCAGCCAATAAAAATAAATATACTCTTAAAAATAAGTAAACTAGAAAAGTAAGAAAACAAGTAAGTAAGAAGAATCAAATATGAAAAATATGGTTAAGGTTTCATTCTCCACCACTAGACATCATTAAGAATCAATTTCAGATCTATCAATATCAACCAACTATCAAAGTTAACAACCGTAGATAACAACAAGCTCTGTTATCCCAATCTTTCCTTAGTTTGTCGTTAAATAGAACAAGCTCTCTATTTAATCTCTAACCATTAAACAACCTAGAATAAGCTCTCTAAATTCAATTTAATGGCAGCTTTATGATGAGAAAGATAGGTTGATCTAAGCAACAAACACATAAGCTCGGATTGTTCAACTTAGGTTATGTTCCACTTTGCAATTATTGAAAACTTGACCATAATCATTAATCACAAATTGCCACTTATGAATAGGAAATCAAGACAATTACACGGATCAAGACTCCTAGACTAGCAATAGATAATTATCAAGATCTATCTAGTTGTACACCTAAATAAATCAAGACAACATCATGAACAATTCTTGTAGAAGAACATAAGCAACTTTGATAGAAAATTAATGATAGATAGAATCTGAAAATCAATCACAAAACATGTCTAGGGCTTTGAAATCACCCTTAACCAAATAGAAGTTTAGCCTAGCATAGGCATTGTAAACATAAACATAAAATTAAAGAGAATCTAAGAAGGAAATAAAAGAAAGAAAGAAGAAGAAGAAAATAAAGAAAAAGAAAACTAGAGAAAAGAAAGAAGAAGAAAACTTAGAGAATTTTATTACAATGGCTAATATCCTACCAATGTACAATGTCTCATACAATCATCCAAGGCCCTCTATTTATACACATTTTGGAGGACTAAATGACAAGAGACAAGCTTTACAAATTTCAAAGGTAGGTATAATAGGTGGGTGCATTTTTCTAACAATTTTCGTCATATTGTATGACAATTTTGATCAGCCAACTTGATGGTCGATTTTGTCAATATTGGAAGCTTGATCTGATCACATGGTCTTCTAGAAAAATGTTCCCCTATCAGTTAGTGATCCATAGCCGTTGGAATCAGCTCATTTACTGATGTGGATTAGAAGATATGGGCAAAACACCAAAATAGGTCAGCACAGACGTCATTGCACATCAGCCCACTTGATGGACGATTTCGCTAGGGAAAACGACTCCGTTTCAAGAAGTGTAAAACATGAAAAAGTTAGATATGCCTCTTAACTTTGCACGGTTAAATTTTCAGCCTTATTGGTTCAGTGAAACTCCAGATATGGCAAAAGGTGTCGGAACTGGAACTGAACTGGATTTGCCCTTAATTCTTGATTTAACCTAGTAATCTGAAATCACTCAAAGAAACTCGTGAAAAACACCAAATTACATAAAAATATAAAAAATCATAAACACAATTAGACTAAGCAATAATAACTCGTATTTGACACAAAACAATAATAAAACATAACTAAAAACTATATAATTATACGAGTTATCAGACACCAATGAACATGTGAATGCCATGGATGGATTTCAAAACCAACCAAGGAAATATGATCCCTACTCAAACACTTACAATCCAGGATGGAGGGATCATCCAAACTTCGATTATGGAGGGAACCAATCTGATGTGAACCCATAGGGTTAAACCCTTTGAACCCACTAACAAATTGAAATACCCTAACCCCAAGAAAGCCAAGATTCAAGCAATGGAACTTAAACCCGTATAAATCTTGGATCAAAGAACCTAGATTAGCTAAGCTAACTAAACCCCAAGAACACTTGTTTCTAGAACCTAAGTTTGATAGGAAGAACGCCACAAAGAAAGGAATTCTTTGATAAGTTCGCTAGTTCTGTCAAGAACTAAAAAGAGTGAAACACTCACTTTGAATAAATTCAAACTCAATAGATTAATAATGGTTGCTGAAGTAGATGGCTTAACAAGGGTATTTATAGCCTCCCTACTAACCCTAATTCAACTAGCCTAAGAACTAGTACAAATGAAACTCCTTAGTAGCTAAGAACTCCTATCCTAAGTGCAAGACTTAATAATCAACCAAGCACACTCCTAATCCCATTACATGTGTAAATTCGGCTAGTCCTTATTTAAATAAGAAAGACTACTTAAATTATGGGCTGAACATGCTCAAGCCCAAACCTAATAAAGTAAAAAAGATGTCCAATAAGTAGCCTAATAGACATATTACATAAGTTACATAAGTTAGCTCAAATGCCTAAGTATTTACAAGACTTAAAATAAGCCCAAATAAGTCATCTTAATGTGCTACCTTGTGTTCTTGAATCACATGGGCCAAACTTGGATGCAAGCCCATCTTGCATGTTGAAGCCTTTCTTGAATAACTTGCAACATGGCCCAAGTGAATTTCACCCATTCTTGCCATGTTTCCTAAATATTCTTGGATCTTGGCCCATATAGAAATTGCAATGGGATTGGGCCATCTTGGATCCTATCATTCCCCCTTTCCTCGAAAAGATTCGCCCTCTAATCTTAGCCTTGTGTGTGAGAATGACGGCGCTAGCTACTAAATCAAGGTGATGCACAATGCCACTTATGGAAGGCAACCCACTTGGCATCTCCTCCGGGAATAACTCTTCAAATTCCTGTAACAAAGAAACAGCAACACTATGAAGAGTTTGGTTAGATTCATCAAGATTAAGATATGATTCTTCATAAACAAGGAAGATCATGGGTTGATCTTCTAAAAAAGCCTTCTTAACCTCACTCTCTTTTGCATAATAGCTCATCTTTGTTTTTTGCTTTTCTTTCTTGTGGCATCACTTTCTTTTTTTCAGCCACTTCTCTGTTTTTGTCACTTTCTTTTTCCTCCCCTTTTTCGGCCAATCTCTTTTTTTTTTTGTTCTCTCCTTTTTTCCTCATTAGATTCGGCCACACTCAATTCTTTTTTTCTCAAAAACAGATTTCAATTTCAAATCTTTTTAAATTATGGGCTGAACATGCTCAAGCCAAACCTAATAAATTAAAAAGGATGTCCAATAAGTAGCCTAATGGACATATTACATAAGTTACATAAGTTAGGCCCAAATGCCTAAGTAATTACAAGACTTAAAATAAGCCCAAATAAGCCATCTTAATGTGCCACCTTGCGTTCTTGAATCACATGGACCAAACTTGGACGCAAGCCTATCTTGCATGTTGAAGTCTTTCTTGAATAACTTGCAACATGGCCCAAGTGAATTCCACCCATTCTTGCCATGTTTCGTAGATCTTCCTGGATCTTGGCCCATATAGAAATTTCCATGGGATTGGGCTATCTTGGATCCTATCAACTCCTAAACTAGCATTAGACAATTATCAAGATTTATCTAATTGGCCACCTAAACAATTCAAAACATCATCATGAACAATTTTAATGGAATAACATAGGCAATTTTGATAGAAAACAATGATAGATAGATTCTGAAAATTAATTACATAACATGTCTACGGCTTTGAAATCACCCTTAAACAAATAAAAAAATAGCCTAGCATAGGCATTGTAAACATAATCATAAAATTAAAGAGAATCTAAGAAGAAAATAAAAGAAAAAAAGAAGAAGAATATTAATTATCCAGCCTCATGTTTTCTCAAAAACAAAGAAACAAAGAAGAAATCGGAACTCTAATGCTTGGAGAAGTGTGATTTTCGTTTGCCCCCTTGTTCTCTATTTATAGGCAATAGCTAGGGTATCAAACAAGTGAATTTCAGCTCTCTCCACTTCAATAAATGCTGACTTGCTGCTAAAGGTAAGGAAAGGGGGCTGATTTTTGTGTTTTAAGGAAATAAGGAATACTTGGTAGCCAAGGCATGTAGATATAAGGAAAGAAATAATTAATTGTAGTTAAAGAACTCTTTAATGAGGAGAGATTACAACTTGCAGCCAAAGTAAGTGTAAGGAAAGAAAGTTTTGGCTGATTTAATTCTCCTACTTTGACTAGGATTAGCTTAGGTTTGATGTTTCATTTATTGATTTGCCTTTATCTAATGAGAAACTTCTACCATCCATTTTGCAGGCACCAACTTTAGAGTTGAAACCACTACCGGATCACTTGAAATATGTGTTCTTCGATGTAAAGGACACACTACCGGTCATCATTGCCAAAGAGCTAACACCTTTGCAAGAAGAGCGACTTATCCGGGTGCTTTAGGAAGCATAAAATAGCAATTGGTTGGACAATTGCTGATATCAAGGGAATAAGCCCATCCATGTGCAAAGTTCTTTTCTTTAGCTAATCCTAGTCAAAGTAAGAGAATTAAATCAGCTAAGACTTTCTTTCATTACACTTACTTTGGCTGCAAGTTTGTAATTCCTCCTCATTAAAGAGTGCTTTGACTACAATTAATTATTTCTTTCCTTATATCTACATGCATTGGCTGCCATGTATTCCTTATTTTCTTAAAACACAAAAATCAGTCACCTTTCCTTAGCTTTAGCCACAAGTCAGCATTTATTGAAGGGAGAAAGCTGAAATTCACTTGTTTGATGTCGTAGCTATTGCCTATAAATAGAGATCAAGGGGGCAAACGAAAATCACACTTCTCCAAGCATTAGAGTTTTGATTTCTTCTTTGTTTCTTTGTTTTTGAGAGAACAAGAGACTGAATAATTAATTTTCTTCTTCTTTATTTCTTTTATTTTCTTCTTAGATTCTCTTTAATTTATGTTTATGTTTACAATGCCTATGCTAGGCTAAACTTTTATTTGGTTAAGGGTGATTTCAAAGCCCTAGACATGTTATGTAATTAATTTTTAGAATCTATCTATCATTATTTTCTATCAAAGTTGATTATGTTCTTCCATTAAAATTGTTCTCGATGATGTTTTGATTTGCTTAGGTAGCCAACTAGATAAATCTTGATAATTGTCTAATGCTTGTTTAGGAGTCTTGATCCGTGTAATTGTCTTGATTTCCTATTCATAAGTAGCAATTTGTGATTAATGAGTATGGTCAAGTTTTCAATAATTGCAATTTGGAACATAACCTAAGTTGAACAATCCGAGCTTATGTGTTTGTTGCTTAGATCAACCTATCTTTCTCAACATAAAGCTGCTATTAAATTGAACTTAGAAAGCTTATTCTAGGTTGTTTGATAGTTAGAGATTAAATAGAGAGCTTGTTCTATTTAACGACAAACTAAGAAAAGATTGGGGTAATAGAGCTTGTTGTTATCTACAGTTGTTAACTTTGATAGTTAATTGATGTTCATAGATATGAAATTGATTCTTAATGATGTCTAGTGGTGGATAATGAACCTTTAGCCATATTTCTCATATTTGATTCTTCTTAATTACTTGTTTTCTCATTCTTATTGTTAAACTTTAGTTTAAATCTTATCGCAAAATCCCCTTTACTTTTGTTTACTTGTTTTTAAGTGATAAACTATTAACTTATAAACTAAAACCCAATCCCTTAATACTCGACCCTTGCACTATACTCTACAATTGATTCTTTTTAAGTGCAAGGTTAAATAAGATACACTCTTTTGGGTGCATCAAAATATCATTAAAATATTTATATAATAATTAATTTGCATAAAGTCTTTTAATTATTTAACTACATGAGAGTAATTTCGAAATTTATTATTAAAAAATATTTTTTATCATAAAAATAACTCAAATTATCAATTAAAATATTATTTTTAAATATTTAGTACAAATGTTTATTAATAATAAATATCATTAAAATATTTAAATAATATTTAATTTGCATCCAGTCTTTTAATTTTTCAACTACATGAGAGTAATTTCAAAACTTTATTATCAATGAATCATTTTTATCCTAAAAGTAACTCAAATTATCAATTAAAATATTATTTTTAAATATTTAGTACAAATATTTGTTAATAATAAATATCATTGAAAATTTTTAAAATTAATAAAATTTACATTTTTTTGATAAGGGTGGAAAGTTGCATTCCCAGGAATCACATTCCTAGGATTTTAATCAGCACTTTCCCATGTATACCAAAGGCTGGAAAGTTACATTCCAAGGAATCACATTCCATGGAATGTGATTCTTGGGAAGGTACCAAACGCCCCCTTAAAGTTATCATATTAAGTAAATTACAATTTTCAATATATTGGAAATCTTCAACTTAACTTTCAATTATTGCATTTCATAAAACTGACAAAATATAGGGTTTAATGTGTATAAGTGAAAGTTTTAGAACTGAATGTATATAATTACCTCATTAGAAAAACTTCTTATTTAATTTTTTTTAGAAAAATGTTCATTCGTAATTAGATATGCTCATGAATAGGGTTGAACTGTGATCTGAATTTTTTTTCCTTATACAAGTCCATTTCAAACTAAATTCGGACTGGCCCGAAGCGGTTTTTGTCTTTTACGTCATGAATCATCTTATCTGATCTTGCAAAACTAAAAATAATACTACTACTACTAACCAACATTAATGTTTCAAGTACTAAGGACTTCAAATGTTGCTTGCATTCTAAACATAAGCCTCAATAGCTTACCAAGTGGCAAGAAAACAAGAGGGACACAAGAACAATGGGCAGCTCTTGGGTTTTGTGACATTTCTGATTTAGATGTGATATTTGGCAAAGAAGATAAATAAAGAAGAAAAAAAATACTTCACTTGGCCGACAATTTAAGTAATAATGTCATATTTGTGTATTTTTTTGTATTATAATCGTATTTAAGGTGTTTTTATTAATACAAATTTTGACACATTCGTGTATTCTTATCGTGTCTATATATTTTTTTTGTTCTATTGAATTCTTATCGTATTTGAGTTATTTTTCCTATATCGTGTTCATGTCTTGTCCAATATTACTAGATCTCTTGGCCATTGACCTCAGGGAACAAAAAAAGTTAGATCAAGAGAAACAACAATTTGTCATTACAGCCATGGGCATCATACAGGGTCCTTTATGTCCCTATTGAAATGGGAAATTTTTAAGTCAAATAACAAGATAGGTGCTGGGCATAGATGGGGCTATTGGGTTTTGAAAACAGGGTTAAGAAACAAGAAACCATGGCCAGTGCGAACTTGGAGGAGATGTTGGGAGTCAATGGCAAGGGAACATATCCCCACTTCATACAGTATAGGAGAAATTAGGACAATGCATGTGCTTATGGCTTCAAATGTATTTATGGAACATTATGGATATATTGCTTTACTAGACAGTTATAATTAGAGAAGGCAATAATGAGATATATTACTCGGATTCGAGATAAGTGACGGTACGAATATGTGTCCAGTACATGCATATTCATTTTTTTTTAAAGTTTTTTCATATATTTGGAGGATCATATTCTCATATTCATATTTGAATATATATCGGATATAGGTGTCTAATACGAATATTTTAAGAAAAATGAAGTATCCAAAAAACATAGATAATGGGTAAACTCAACTTTCTTATTTATGTAAAAGACAATGGCATATACATAAATTATACACATGCATTATTTTCCATCTTTCTCCTTTTCATCCTCTCTGTTGTATATATATATATTACCAATAATGAAATGTTTCATAATTGTCTAAGTGTCTTTTGACAAAGGTAGAAAGTCATATAGGTTGCATGATTAGGTGTATTTGAAGGAAAAGTTGTAACTGTTTGAGATGATTATTCATTTCATTAGTGATGATGCTTCATGAAAGGATACTCATTCCAAGAGTGTTGACTTTTCATGAAAAGGTGTTTATGCCAAAAGTAATGACTTTTTACGAAAAAGGAACACTTTCATGAAAATGTGTTTTTAGCACCTCTTGATTTCTATAAATACCTTCCTCAACACTTAATTCATTTCATTCATTACATTCAATTACTCATTCTCTCTCACTCTCAAATTTTTTGGTTTTGGTTCAAGTGTGTTCAAGAAGAATTTGAAGTGCAATCTTGTTCTTCTTCGTATTGGCATTGTATCCTAGGAATAAAGTTTCCAAGAGTCCATTTGCACCTAAATGAGGAAACTATTATTCTTAAGATAGCTTCCTGGAAGTGCCTTGCCAAACCATTTCTTCATTTCTTCTACATTTTTCTTACTTGATTGCATTAGTCCGTTTTATAATATACAACAATTTAAGAATAATAGTTTTTCTCTATGTCTACTTCTGTTGGATTTTGACTTATCAAAATCCGAGAACATAGAGGAAGAGTTCAAGTCACTTACTTGTCTGCCTATGCAATGCTCGCTTGTTGTGGATATGAGTAATGAACTCAACCGAATGCCTAAGGCACTCTTGTAATCAATCGGTTAAGGCAACTACAAGAACCTTTCCATAACCTATCTTGCTCGTCCAAACCAGAATGCTTTCTGCCTTGCTTCTGGATTATTCAAGCAATCAAGAACCCCTTACTCACTTTGCAATTGCATTTAGCAATCTGCCTCTGATTATTGGTGTGTATGTCTTGGCCGAATCCTCTCCTATTTACAGCCACTCAAGGGTTGCTTCATGAAAGGGTTAAAGGACATAACCCCTTCTTGAATAGCACTCTTCATTTGGGACATAATGGTTTGGTCAACAAAACCATTCTCTTCCAAATGATCACATCTATTCGGCTATAAGGAGGGAACCTCTCTTACCTGAAACACCATGTTGTTCCGGTCCATGTGGCAGCCACATGATGAATAATGTCACATGTCACAAACCAATTGGTGACACTTGTGCATGATGGTGCTGATGTGTCACACATATGTGCTACATCATCTAGGCCACCTAGCTACCACTAGCTAGTGTCACTCCACCTCATAGAGTGTCACTCACCTAGCTACCCTTCAATTACATCTAGCTGAGTGAGTTGGTGTCTAGCTCCTTGAGCTGAGCTAGCTGGTGTCCAACTACCTTGAGCTGACTTGAGCTAAGTAAGCTTTCACTTTGAGCTCCGTATGAAATTCCATAAGCTTATCTCATCTCCTTGCTAGTTTACCATCATTATATATCATTCATACCAAGTTAATATTGTGCGTACTTGGTGTATGTTCGCTTATGTCCAAATACTTCCAACAGCTCCCACTTGCACATTATGAACTTGAAGCTATCATCCACACATATTCACACCAAAGACATAATTAAGGCAAAGCATTCAAACATTGGAATAAAATATGCAAGTAGGTCGTGTGATGATGGAAACTCAATTAAGAGTCGTAAACCCAAGTGCAGGTTATGTTCAAGTAATAAATTCTCGGGTGTCCGAGGTCGAACCACAGGGAAGCGTATTAGTAAGTATAAGTTCATAAATATATAAGAAAAAGAAAGTAAACAAGATATTAGGGAATCAACAACAAAACATAAAAGAAATTAAACAAAATATAAAAAAACAATAAGAAAAGATGTTGAGGTTAGAGAATCCACTCTTGGTGTTATGCTAAGATTAATCTTGTTTTATTACACAATTGAAATCCACACATAAGGGAGGTTCCAATCGGAAGGTTTAGCAATTCAGTCCAAATTGTCCAGCGTCCATAGCATATGATATTATGTTCATTTGGTGTCCTCAAAACTCACAAAAAGAGTCCAAGCATTCCTTATGCCAAGGTATATGTCTACAACAAATCAAGGTTATGAAACCAAGCATTTACTGTGCCATTTTCATTGTCAATAATGAATCAAGATCCCTACTTTGCAAGTATGATTTTAAACCAAAAGAAAATATTATCTATACTAAATGATGATTTATTTTAGCTCATGTTTAAGAGACTAACCTTAGCATTTACCAAAAGCTTCACCTCATCACCTCAACAATATGATTAGCAACACATACTAGATATGAAGAAAATGAAAAGAAAAAGAAAGAAAAAGAAAACTAGAGAAAGGAAAGAAGAAGAAAACTTAGAGAATTACATTGCAATGGCTAATATCCTACCAATGTATCAATGTATCCAAATACTCATCCAAGGCCCTCTATTTATACACATTTTGGAGGGCTAAATGACAAGAGACAAGCTTTACAAATTTCAAAGGTAGGTATAATAGGTGGGTGCATTTTTCTAACAATTTTCGTCATATTGTATGACAATTCTGATCAGCCAGCTTGATGGTCGATTTTGTCAATGTTGGAGGCTCGATCTGATCAAATGGTCTTCTAGAAAAATATACCCCTATCAGTTACGGATCCATAGCCGTTGGAATCAGATCATTTGCTCATGTGGATCGGAAGATATGGTCAAAATACCAAAACAGGTCAGCACAGACGTCATTGCACATCAGCCAACTTGATGGTCGATTTCACTAGGGAAAACGACTCCGTTTCAAGAAGTGTAAAACATGAAAAAGATAGATATGCCTCTTAGCTTTGCACGGCTACAAATTTCAGCCTTATTGCTTCAGTGAAACTCGAGATATAGCTGATATGGTAAACGGTGTCGGAACTGGAACTGAACTGGATTTGCCCTTAATTCTAGTAATCTGAAATCACTCAAAGAAACTTGTGAAAAACACCAAATTACATAAAAATATAAAAGATCATAAACACAATTAGACTAAACAATAATAACTCGTATTTGACACAAAACAATAATAAAACCTAACTAAAAACTATATAATTATACGAGTTATCACACCCCCACACTTAGATTGTTGCTAGTCCCTAGCAACGACTCAATAAAAATAAAATAAGAAAATCTAATCTAATCCATTTTCGTAGGAAATCACGGTGGCACTTAGCATGTGACACAAGCCTTTAAACCCCTAGGTGTCCCTAGTGGACGAGTTTAGTCTCGTGAGGGTTTACTAGGACGATACCCACAAACATTGAAGACATAAGAAAAACTAAAAATAATAGTTATAACTAATCCTTCCAATATAAATTAGAGCTAATCATTGGACAAGTCTTAAAAACTAATCAATAGCTTAAAGAAATTCACAAAAAATCTTGCTTGAATGTAAATAAATGAGTTAAGCCAATATTAACATAACATATTTCAATCAAAATAGTGCATATTCAAACTTAATCTCAACTTCTCACATGGGATACTCTCTTGATTTTCACTCTTTAAAGTAGTGGTAAAGTGTTTACACTCAATCAATCTCATGAAAACACTTCTACCATATGCTTGCTTGTCCACCTATTCTCCACTATTTAGATCATACAACTTCATAAATCAAGAGGTCTTTATTCAAGGTTGTAATGGGGCCAAAGGGTTATAATGTGGTTAAAGAACAAAAGGATAAAGATATCACAAAGGTTCCAAAGAGTTCATAGATTTTAGAGACATAATAAGATCATACAAATAAAACTTCTCAAAACTCTTATAAAGCACATAATAACATAGGCTAAATATTTATGTTGAGCCTTTGCATCATTCTAACCAACTTTGTAACATCTTTTTCTAGAAGTTCAAGAGAAGATTCTTTTTTTTTTTTTTTTTTTTTTAATATGGGAATGTATTTGACAATGATCCCTTTCTTTTTCTCTTGACTTTTTCTTTTCTTTTCTTCCCCCACACTTATCTTTTGTTTCTAACCCAAATTTTCAACTAAAAATATCCCTTATTTTTTTTTTTTTTAATATGTCTCAAAAAATCCATCTTTAGAACAAGGGTAAGGATATAAGTATATTTAGGCTAGGTGTAAGTTGTGGTTACCAATAAAACAGCATATTTAATGTAGGCTCAAATTGGTTCACTAGTGGGGATGTTCTCTTAGAACATTAATAAGGGATGGCTGTTTGGCTCTGGTTATAATCCTAATGCCTCTATCATATTCATGTTGTCACATGTATCAATATAGTATCAAACGGTTTAAAGCAAGTTCTAGAGAATCATGTAATCATAAGAGCACTCAAGAAAGAAATTAGATTGATTTGTATAATGCATCAATCATTATAGGCTCAAAAACTCACAAGGATGATTATACAAGTCAGATTAAGTCTAAACATGCTTCTTTCTCAATCAACATATCATATTAACATTGGCTCATAAAAAGGTTGATATCAAGCTCAATTCTCATGAAAATCTTCTCACTAATAAATCTGTTTTAGACTTATGCAATTCATATCTCATTATAGTATTGAAAGTAACTAAAAAACACACTAAGTCTAAACATGCTTTTTTTTTTTTTTTTTTTTTGAAGAAGAAGATTAAATCAAACTGACAAGGTATGTCTCAAGTCTCCCTTACTCAGACCTTGTTCAGAATGAATACTTCTAAATGTCTTAAAACACAACAATTTTTTTTTTTTTTAGCAAAATATGTCCCTTACCCCCTACTAAAATATGACATTGTCCCCAATGTCAAATTTTAAAGGTAGAATTTATGAGATATTACCTGCAGAGGTTGCTAACCACTTATTATAACTGAGACACAACAAACAAAATGTTAGATAATGTCGCCGAAAGTGTATTTGACCTGTCAGAAGAAAATGTTAACCTAACAAAAGATTTTTGCGTGATTTCAAGAAGAAAATCAAAAAGAGAAGAAAAATCAACCGTAAAAGACCAATGCAAAAAATACGAGAATAATTACACAAATCGAACAACACGTAAATTAAACCGAAATGAAATTATTGCAAATCAAACCAAAAGCTGAGAAGTCATTTATTGTAGTTGTGATTGTGGCTCACATCTTCCTCTGGTTTTACGTCCAGAAACGGCTTAAACGCCTTCTATGAGTCGAGGATATGCTTCCCATCCAGTTTTCTTACAAGCTGGCAAACAGGGTCTTTTAACATCAGATTCCCAAGATGTTGTCATTCTCTTTGGAATTGCGGCCATAAATCAAGAATTTCTCTTTGTACGTCTCCACTAGGATGCGTCTCAAGAGAAAGTTGGATATTACCCAAATTCTCCTTACTCAGTCCATCCTTAATGAATTCAATTTCTATCATCTCGATTAGAGGACGGAATCCCAATAGAACGACATTTACCGTTACACGTCCATCGTGCACATGGTAGGAGTTGTATTAGAAAGATTACCTGAAAAAGTTTCACAATAAAATCTAACTAAACGACAAGATCTAAAATCACGTCGCCAAACAAGCATAAAACAAAGTTAATATACAGATTAGGCGGTATAACCAGCCAAAATAAATCAAAGTTAATATACAAAATAGGCGGTATAACCAGTCAATAACAATAAAACAAAGTTAATAGACAATATAAATATAAATATATAGTAAATTAGGCGGTATAACCAGCCAATAAAAATAAATATACTTATAAACTTATATACTTAGTATTGCTTCCCCGGCAACGGCGCCAAAAACTTGATGGAAACTCAATTAAGAGTCGTAAACCCAAGTGCAGGTTATGTTCAAGTAATAAATTCTCGGGTGTCCGAGGTCGAACCACAGGGAAGCGTATTAGTAAGTATAAGTTCATAAATATATAAGAAAAAGAAAGTAAACAAGATATTAGGGAATCAACAACAAAACATAAAAGAAATTAAACAAAATATAAAAAAACAATAAGAAAAGATGTTGAGGTTAGAGAATCCACTCTTGGTGTTATGCTAAGATTAATCTTGTTTTATTACACAATTGAAATCCACACATAAGGGAGGTTCCAATCGGAAGGTTTAGCAATTCAGTCCAAATTGTCCAGCGTCCATAGCATATGATATTATGTTCATTTGGTGTCCTCAAAACTCACAAAAAGAGTCCAAGCATTCCTTATGCCAAGGTATATGTCTACAACAAATCAAGGTTATGAAACCAAGCATTTACTGTGCCATTTTCATTGTCAATAATGAATCAAGATCCCTACTTTGCAAGTATGATTTTAAACCAAAAGAAAATATTATCTATACTAAATGATGATTTATTTTAGCTCATGTTTAAGAGACTAACCTTAGCATTTACCAAAAGCTTCACCTCATCACCTCAACAATATGATTAGCAACACATACTAGATATGAAGAAAATGAAAAGAAAAAGAAAGAAAAAGAAAACTAGAGAAAGGAAAGAAGAAGAAAACTTAGAGAATTACATTGCAATGGCTAATATCCTACCAATGTATCAATGTATCCAAATACTCATCCAAGGCCCTCTATTTATACACATTTTGGAGGGCTAAATGACAAGAGACAAGCTTTACAAATTTCAAAGGTAGGTATAATAGGTGGGTGCATTTTTCTAACAATTTTCGTCATATTGTATGACAATTCTGATCATCCAGCTTGATGGTCGATTTTGTCAATGTTGGAGGCTCGATCTGATAAAATGGTCTTCTAGAAAAATATACCCCTATCAGTTACGGATCCATAGCCGTTGGAATCAGATCATTTGCTCATGTGGATCGGAAGATATGGTCAAAATACCAAAACAGGTCAGCACAGACGTCATTGCACATCAGCCAACTTGATGGTCGATTTCACTAGGGAAAACGACTCCGTTTCAAGAAGTGTAAAACATGAAAAAGATAGATATGCCTCTTAGCTTTGCACGGCTACAAATTTCAGCCTTATTGCTTCAGTGAAACTCGAGATATAGCTGATATGGTAAACGGTGTCGGAACTAGAACTGAACTGGATTTGCCCTTAATTCTAGTAATCTGAAATCACTCAAAGAAACTTGTGAAAAACACCAAATTACATAAAAATATAAAAGATCATAAACACAATTAGACTAAACAATAATAACTCGTATTTGACACAAAACAATAATAAAACCTAACTAAAAACTATATAATTATACGAGTTATCATGTGACCCTAGGCATTCAATGGAATTCATCTCAATATGCAATTGTAAAGTTAGACAAAAGATATTTTACTCAATCCATAACTCATCTATGGCTTATCATAGATGTCAAATCAGAATAACTTTTAAGTTATTTACGTTAATGATTTATATATCATTAACCATGCCTCATGTGCTCAAAGACTTATCGATACATAGTTTGGCTACTTTCAATCCCTTTCATGTGAGTTCAAAACACATTTCAAACTCATGAAACGTACAAAACACCAAGTGCACTTGTTTTTCAAGACATTCGTATACTTGAACTCATTTATATTACACAAAGTAATATGTGCGCGTCTTTCAAGTATAAATGCCATATGTATCTTAACAATGTCTTTCCTTTTGCACTAACTATCTAACAATCTGAAACTATGCATTTACCCAATAAGGTTCCAACAGACCGCATTTACCATAGTCATAAGAGATCCCATCAAAGTAAGCACACTACTTTCAAATCATCAACTATTAGTCAATAGCCACTAAGAGCAGCAAATCTGATCAAAACTTATTTCGATCAGAGAAACTCACACCACAAGGAGAAAGGATCACTACTTATTTTCTTTTTGGTCATCTTATACACACATGATATGCGCATGGGCTACGGTATTATCTCCACTTAAATTATTTACTTCACAACATGGGTTTGTCAACTCCCACTTAAATCATTTTGATAAGCTCATAAAATATACATTTTATGCCTTCCTATCTTTAGTTTTTGTTATGTTTTCGATCTTTATCTTGTTTACTTATAATATGTTTTTGAATTTTAGATACAATAAGGAGAATGAAGTCAAAATATGTCAATAATGATGGTAAAGAGCTTACAAAATCATAATCACAAGATGGAAGAAGACTTGGGAGTCAAAAATATCAATTTCTGGTTGAAAAGCAATCAGGCAGATTTGACCTCTGGAGCTTGTTGTAAAGAAAACATGATGTTATAATCATTATTTAAAGAAACTTCCTTCTTGACTTTTGAAGTTGACTTGATTAGCTTTCCAACGATATATTATGGTCCCAAATCGGATAAGAAATGGGCATCCAAAATGGCGCTAGAAGATCTCCCTAAAAAACCCTACGGCCAGAAAAACCCTAACCGCAAATCTGAAAAAAAGGCAAAAACGTGATTTTTCTACCTCCAGGCTTACTTGTGCGGCAATGACTTATTCTCAGGGTTTTAAAGCTCTATAAATACCATCTTTTGAGCCACAAACTAGACATCTTTTGAGGAGACTCAAGGGATCATCATTGTTTTTCTTCTTCTTCTCCATTCTTTTATTTTCTTTTTAGTTTTATGTATATATTATCTATGTCTATGCTAGGCTAAACTTTTATTTGGTTAAGGGTGACTTCAAAGCCCTAGACATGTTATGTAATTAATTTTCAGAATCTATCTATCATTGTTTTCTATCAAAGTTGCTTATGTTCTTCCATAAAAATTGTTCATGGTGAGGTTTTGATTTGTTTAGGTGTACAACTAGATAGATCTTGATAATTATCTATTGCTAGTTTAGGAGTCTTGATCCGTGTAATTGTCTTGATTTCCTATTCATAAGTAGCAATTTGTGATTAATGATTATGGTAAAGTTTTCAATAATTGCAAAGTGGAACATAACCTAAGTTGAACAATCCGAGCTTATGTGTTTGTTGCTTAGATCAACCTATCTTTCTCATCATAAAGCTGCTATTAAATTGAATTTAGAGAGCTTATTCTAGGTTGTTTGATAGTTAGAGATTAAATAGAGAGCTTGTTCTATTTAACGACGAACTAAGGAAAGATTGGGGTAACAGAGCTTGTTGTTATCTACGGTTGTTAACTTTGATAGCTAATTAATGTTGATAGATATGAAATTGATTCTTAATGATGTCTAGTGGTGGAGAATGAAACTTTAACCATATTTTTCATATTTGATTCTTTTTAATTACTTGTTTTCTCATTCTTATTGTTAACTTTAGTTTAAATCTGATTTCAAAATCCCCTTTACTTTTGTTTACTTGTTTTTATGTGATAAACTATTAACTTATAAACTAAAACCCAATCCCTGAGGACTCGACCCTTGCTAATCACTATACTCTACAATTGATCTTTTTAGTGCAAGGTTAAATAAGATATACTCTTTTGAGTGCATCAAATTTTTGGCGTCGTTGCCGAGGATTGTTTTCTTTAGTTTATTTGTTACTTGGTTTATTCTTATTTTTATTTCTAATTAGTTTTATTTTCTTGTACATACAGGTTTTTTTTATCAAATTTTGAAAAAAGAAAAGAAAAAGAAAACGATGGAGTTGAGCAATCTAACACTTGAAGAGTTGGTGGCATACATGAATAAGGAGAATCGACAAGCCAATCTCACCTCCCCAGTTCAACAATTGGCCATGGGAGGATGTCAAGGCCATCAAGGGTTCCAAGACCAACCGCATGATCATTACTCAAACACTTACCATGAGAGATGGTGGGATCATACTGATTATGGCTACTCGAAAAATTTCCAAGAATTAGATCCTTATGCCAATTACACTCATCCATCTAGCTTCAATCAATCATGGTCTCAAGAACCAGATCTTTTTCAGCCAACACATATGACTCAAAACTCAGGTACTTCTTTAGAAGATCTTGTCTATTCTCTTGTTACTGATACTTTGCAATTTCAACAAGAAACAAGGGCAAGCATCCAGAGTTTGGAAAAGCAAATGAGCTAATTGGCTAGTAGTATGGTGGGATGGGTAGCACAAAGATCTGAAGAACTCCCAGCCCAAACAATGATTAACCCAAAGGAGAATGCTACTATTGTGACCTTGAAGAATGAGGAACAAGATAAGGATGAGACAAAATTAGAGATGGATTCTATTCTTGAGGATAATGAAGCCACAGATCCAAATAAGAGTATTTCGGCACCTGAGGTAACGTTTAAGATTCCAATTTTTACTAATGTTTCTTCTCCACCTTTTCCTAGTAGATTCGCAAAGTTCAAAGAAGAGGAACATGAACAAGACATGCTGGAAACCTTAAACAGTTTGTTTGTGGATGCCATTCAACAAGTACCAAAAGATGCACCATTCCTCAATGAGCAATGCACTACAAAGGATGATGGAATAATACTTATAATGGAGAATGCATCTACTTTTGTGCAAAGAAAGCTTCCTATCAAACGCTCAAATTTGTGAAGTTTCATGTATGAGCCTAACAAGCCTAAAAAGCCAAGAAGGGGTGTTGGTTAGGTTGGACAACTTAAATCAGTACTAATTGGGAAGGCAGCCCAATTAATGAAGAAATTACCAACCTGCCATACTCAGATTTGCTTTCTTTTCCTTTTTCTTTTATTATTTTTTATTGTTTTATTTATTTATTTTTATGTTTATTTGTTAATTATTTTTTAGTATTTTAGGATTATTTAGGTTGCATGAATTTATTTTGTTTTGAGTCTTAGTTATTTCTATTCTTATGTTATTAGTTCTTTTCTCTTACACATGATTCTTTCATTTGGGTTAATAGCATTACATTGAGGACAATGTAAGAATTATGTGTGGGGGGAAGGATTTAGGATTTCTTTTATTTTTTTCTACTATTTTTTTATGAGTCTTTATTATTATTATTTTTAGTGTGTTTTAGTTCCTTTTTAATACAATGATGAGATATGAATTGCATAGGTCTAAACTGGTTATTAGTGAGAAGATTTTCATGAGAATTAAGCTTGATACTAATTTTTATGAGCCAATGTTGATATGATATGTTGATTGAGAAAGAAGCATATTTAGACTTGATATTGACTTGTATAATCATCCTTGTGACTTTCTGAGCCTATATGATTGATGCATTATACATATCAATCTAATTTCTTTCTTGAGTGCTCTTATGATTACATGATTCTTTAGAACTTGCTTTAAACCGTTTGAGACTATATTGATACATGTGATAACATGAATATGATAGAGGCATTAGGATTATAACCAAAGCCAAACAGCCATCCATTATTAATGTTCTAAGAGAACATCCCCACTAGTGAGCCAATTTGAGCCTACATTAAATATGCTATTTTATTGGTAACCACAACTTACACCTAGCCTAAATATACTTATATCCTTACCCTTGTTCTAAAGATGGATTATATATTTTGAGACACATTGCAAAAAACAAGGGATATTTTTAGTTGAAAATTTGGGTTGGAAACAAAAGATAAGTGTGGAGGAAGAAAAGAAAAGAAAAAGTTGAGAGAAAAAGAAAGGGATCATTGTCAAATACATTCCCATATTAAAAAAAAAAAAAAATCTTCTCTTGAACTTCTAGTTAAAGTAATGAAAAAGATGTTACAAAGTTGGTTAGAATGAAGCAAAGGCTCAACGTGAATATTTAGCCTATGTTATTATGTGCTTTATAAGAGTTTTGAGAAGTTTTATTTGTATGATCTTATTATGTCTCTAAGCTCTATGAACTCTTTGGAACCTTTGTGATATCTTTATCCTTTTGTTCTTTAACCACATTATAACCCTTTGGCCCCATTACAACCTTGAATAAAGACCTTTTGATTTATGAAGTTGTATGATCTAAATAGTGGAGAATAGGTGGACAAGCAAGCATATGGTAGAAGTGTTTTCATGAGATTGATTGAGTGTAAACACTTTACCACTACTTTAAAGAGTGAAAATCAGGAGAGTATCCCATGTCAGAAGTTGAGATTATGTTTGAATATGTACTATTTTGATTGAAATATGTTATGTTAATATTGGCTTAACTCAAACTATTTACATTCAAGTAAGATTTTTTGTGAATTTCTTTAAACTATTGATTAGTTTATAAGACTTGTCCAATGATTATCTCTAATTTATATTGGAAGGATTAGTTATAATTATTATTATTTTTTAGTTTTTCTTATGTCTTCAATGTTTGTGGGTATCGTCCTAGTAAACCCTCACGAGACCAAACTCGTCCACTAGGGACACCTAGGGGTTTAAAGGCTTGTGTCACATGCTAAGTGCCACCGTGATTTCCTACGAAAGTGGATTAGATTAGATTTTCTTATTTTATTTTTATTTTGTTTTGCTCGAGTACTAGCAAAAAGCTAAGTGTGAGGGTATTTGATAAGCTCATAAAATATACATTTTATGCATTTCTATCTTTAGTTTTTGTTATGTTTTCGATCTTTATCTTGTTTACTTATAATATGTTTTTGAATTTTAGATACAATAAGGAGAATGAAGTCAAAATATGTCAATAATGATGGTAAAGAGCTTACAAAATCATAATCACAAGATGGAAGAAGACTTGGGAGTCAAAAATATCAATTTTCTGGTTGAAAAGCAATCAGGCAGATTTGACCTCTGGAGCTTGTTGTAAGGCAAACATGATGTTAGAATCTTTATTTGAAGAAACTTTCTTCTTGACTTTTGAATTTGACTTGATTATCTTTCCAACGATATATTATGGGCCCAAATCGGATAAGAAATGGGCATCCAAAATGGCGCTAGAAGATCTCCCTAAAGAACCCTACGGCCAGAAAAACCCTAACCGCAAATCTGAAAAAAAGGCAAAAACGTGATTTTTCTACCTCCAGGCTTACTTGTGCGGCAATGACTTATTCTCAGGGTTTTAAAGCTCTATAAATACCATCTTTTGAGCCACAAACTAGACATCTTTTGAGGAGACTCAAGGGATCATCATTGTTTTTCTTCTTCTTCTCCATTCTTTTATTTTCTTTTTAGTTTTATGTATATATTATATATGTCTATGCTAGGCTAAACTTTTATTTGGTTAAAGTTGATTTCAAAGCCCTAGACATGTTATGTAATTAATTTTCAGAATCTATCTATCATTGTTTTCTATCAAAGTTGCTTATGTTCTTCCATAAAAATTGTTCATGGTGATGTTTTGATTTATTTAGGTGTACAACTAGATAGATCTTGATAATTATCTATTGCTAGTTTAGGAGTCTTGATCCGTGTAATTGTCTTGATTTCCTATTCATAAGTAGCAATTTGTGATTAATGATTATGGTCAAGTTTTCAATAATTGCAAAGTGGAACATAGCAAAGTTGAACAATCCGAGCTTATGTGTTTGTTGCGTAGATCAACCTATCTTTCTCATCATAAAGCTGCTATTAAATTGAATTTAGAGAGCTTATTCTAGGTTGTTTGATAGTTGGAGATTAAATAGAGAGCTTGTTTTATTTAACGACGAACTAAGGAAAGATTGGGGTAACAGAGCTTGTTGTTATCTACGGTTGTTAACTTTGATAGCTAATTAATGTTGATAGATATGAAATTGATTCTTAATGATTTCTAGTGGTGGAGAATGAAACCTTAACCATATTTTTCATATTTGATTCTTTTTAATTACTTGTTTTCTCATTCTTATTGTTAACTTTAGTTTAAATCTGATTTCAAAATCCCCTTTACTTTTGTTCACTTGTTTTTAAGTGATAAACTATTAACTTATAAACTAAAACCCAATCCCTGAGGACTCGACCCTTGCTAATTACTATACTCTACAATTGATCTTTTTGGTGCAAGGTTAAATAAGATATACTCTTTTGAGTGCATCACATTTAATCGTGGACATCCCCTCAATAGACTCCCACTTGAATAAACAAGTCTATATAATTCCCATATGGAATGATAAGCTCATAAAATACACATTTTATGCCTTTCTACATTTAGTTTTTGTTATGTTTTCGATCTTTATCTTGTTTACTTATAATATGTTTTTGAATTTTAGATACAATAAGGAGAATGAAGTCAAAAGATGTCAATAATGATGGTAAAGGGCTTACAAAATCATAATCACAAGATGGAAGAAGACTTGGGAGTCAAAAAGATCAAATTTTAGTTGAAAAACAATCAGGCAAATTTGACCTCCGAAGCTTGTTTTAAGGAAAACGTGATGTTATATTCTTTATTTAAAGAACCTTCCTTTTGACTTTTGAAGTTGACTTGATTATCTTTCCAACGATATATTATGGGCCCCAATCGGATAAGAAATGGGCAACCAAATTGGCGCTAGAAGATCTCCCTAAAGAACCTTACGACCAAAAAAACCCTAACCGCAAATCTGAAAAAAAGGGGAAAACGTGATTTTTCTGCCTCCAGGCTTACTTGTGCGGCAAGGACTTATTCTCAGGGTTTTAAAGCTATATAAATACCATCTTTTGAGCCACAAACTAGACATCTTTTGAGGAGACTCAAGGGATCATCATTATTCTTCTTCTTCTTCTTCTTCTCCATTCTTTTATTTTTCTTTTTAGTTTTATGTATATATTATCTATGCCTATGCTAGGCTAAACTTTTATTTGGTTATGGGTGATTTCAAAGACCTAGACATGTTATGTAATTAATTTTCAGAATCTATCCATCATTGTTTTCTAACAAAGTTGCTTATGTTCTTCCATTAAAATTGTTCATGATGATGTTTTGATTTGCTTAGGTGGCCAACTAGATAAATCTTGATAATTGTCTAATGCTAGTTTAGGAGTCTTGATCCGTGTAATTGTCTTGATTTCCTATTCATAAGTAGCAATTTGTGATTAATGATTATGGTCAAGTTTTCAATAATTGCAAAGTGGAACATAACCTAAGTTGAACAATCCGAGCTTATGTGTTTGTTGCTTAGATCAACCTATCTTTCTCACCATAAAGCTGCTATTAAATTGAATTTAGAGAGCTTATTCTAGGTTGTTTGATAGTTAGAGATTAAATAGAGAGCTTGTTCTATTTAACAATGATAACTCGTATAATTATATAGTTTTTAGTTATGTTTTATTATTGTTTTGTGTCAAATACGAGTTATTATTGTTTAGTCTAATTGTGTTTATGATCTTTTATATTTTTATGTAATTTGGTGTTTTTCACAAGTTTCTTTGAGTGATTTCAAATTACTAGAATTAAGGGCAAATCCAGTTCAGTTCCAGTTCTGACACCTTTTGCCATATCAGCTATATCTGGAGTTTCACTGAAGCAATAAGGCTGAAATTTTAACCGTGCAAAGCTAAGAGGCATATCTATCTTTTTCATGTTTTACACTTCTTGAAACGGAGTCGTTTTCCCTAGCGAAATCAACCATCAAGTTGGCTGATGTGCAATGACGTCTGTCCTGAGCAGTTTTCGCATTTTGACCATATCGTCCGATACACATCAGCAAATGAGCTGATTCCAACGGCTATGGATCACTAACTGATAGGGGAACATTTGTCTAGAAGACCATGTGATCCGATAAAGCCTCCAATATTGAAGAAATCGACCATCAAGTTGGCTGATGTGCAATGACGTCTGTGCTGACCTGTTTTCGTATTTTGCCCATATCTTCTTCTCCACATCAGCAAATGAGCTGATTCCAACGGCTATGAATCAGTAACTCATAGGGGAACATTTTTCTAGAAGACCATGTGATCAGATCAGGCCTCCAAGATTGACAAAATCGACCATCAAGTTGGCTGATCAAAATGGTCATACAATATGACGAAAATTGTTAGAAAAATGCACCCACCTATTATACCTACCTTTGAAATTTGTAAAGCTTGTCTCTTGTCATTTAGCCCTCCAAAATGTGTATAAATAGGGGGCCTTGGATGATTGTAGAGAATCATATTGTACATAGGTAGGATATTAGCCATTGTAATAAAATTCTCTAAGTTTTCTTCTTCTTTCTTTTCTCTAGTTTTCTTTTTCTTTAGAGAGAGCAAGAGGTTGGATAATTAATATTCTTCCTCTTCTTCTTTCTTTCTTTTATTTTCTTCTTAGATTCTATTTAATTTTATGTTTATAATGCCTATGCTAGGCTAAACTTCTATTTGGTTAAGGGTGATTTCAAAGCCCTAGACATGTTTTGTGATTGATTTTCAGATTCTATCTATCATTAATTTTCTATCAAAGTTGCTTATGTTCTTCTACAAGAATTGTTCATGATGTTGTCTAGATTTATTTAGGTGTACAACTAGATAGATCTTGATAATTATCTATTGCTAGTTTAGGAGTCTTGATCCGTGTAATTGTCTTGATTTCCTATTCATAAGTGGCAATTTGTGATTAATGATTATGGTCAAGTTTTCAATAATTGCAAAGTGGAACATAACCTAAGTTGAACAATCCGAGCTTATGTGTTTGTTGCTTAGATCAACCTATCTTTCTCATCATAAAGCTGCCATTAAATTGAATTTAGAGAGCTTATTCTAGGTTGTTTAATGGTTAGAGATTAAATAGAGAGCTTGTTCTATTTAACGACAAACTAAGAAAAGATTGGGGTAACAGAGCTTGTTGTTATCTACGGTTGTTAACTTTGATAGTTGGTTGATATTGATAGATCTGAAATTGATTCTTAATGATGTCTAGTGGTGGAGAATGAAACCTTAACCATATTTTTCATACTTGATTCTTCTTACTTACTTGTTTTCTTACTTTTCTAGTTTGCTTATTTTTAAAATTTATTTTTATTGGCTGGCTATACCGCCTAATTTGTATATTAACTTTGTTTTATTTTTATTGGCTGGTTATACCGCCTAATTTAGTATATATATTTTTATTGGCTGGTTATACCGCCTAATTTAGTATATATATTTTTATTGGCTGGTTATACCGCCTTGCATCTTATTCTTATTATTTACTTTAGTTTAAATCTGGCTTCAAAAACCCCTTTTTTTTTATTGTTCTTGAATTTAAGTTTTAAACTATTAACTTATAAACTAAAACCCAATCCCTGAGGACTCGACCCTTGCTAACTACTATACTTACAATTTATCTTTTTAGTGCAAGGTTAAATAAGATACACTCTTTTGGGTGCATCAAATTTTTGGCGCCGTTGCCGGGGATTGCTTTCTTTAGTTTATTTGTTACTTGGTTTATTCTTATTTTCAGTTCTAATTAGTATTATTTTCTTGTACATACATGTTTTTCTTTTCAAATTTTGAAAAAAAAAAAAAAGATGGAATTAAGCAATCTAACACTTGAAGAGTTGGTGGCATACATGAACATGGAGAATCAACAAGCCAATCTCACTTCCTCAGTTCAACAATTGGCCATGGGAGGATGTCAAGGCCATCAAGTGTTCCAAGACCAACAGTATGATCATTACTCAAACACTTACCATGAGGGATGGTGGGATCGTACTAATTATGGCTACTCGAAAAATTACCAAGAAGTAGATCCTTATGCCAATTACACTCATCCATCTAGCTTCAATCAATCATGGTCTCAAGAACCAGATCTTTTTCAACCACCACATATGACTCAAAACTCAGGTACTTCTTTAGAAGATCTTGTCTATTCTCTTGTTACTGATTCTTTGCAATTTCAACAGGAAACAAGGGCAAGCATCCAGAGTTTGGAAAAGCAAATGAGCCAATTGGCTAGTAGTATGGTGGGATGGGTAGAACAAAGATCTGAAGAACTCCCAGCCCAAACGATGATTAACCCAAAGGAGAATGCTACTATTGTGACCTTGAGGAATGAGGAACAAGATGAGGATGAGACAAAATTAGAGATGAATTCTATTCTTGAAAATAATGAAGCTTCAATTCCGAAAGAGAGTACTTCGGCACCTAAGGTAACGTTTGAGATTCCAATTTTTACTAATGTTTCTTCTCCACCTTTTCCTAGTAGATTCGCAAAGTTCAAGGAGGATGAACATGAACAAGACACGCTGGAAACCTTAAACAGTTTGTTTGTGGATGTCATTCAACAAGTACCAAAAGATGCACCATTCCTCGATGAGATATGCACCACCAATGATGATGGAATAATACTTGTAATGGAGAATGCATCCATTGTTGTGCAAAGAAAGCTTCCTCTCAAACGCATAAATTTGGGAAATTTCATGTATGAGCCTGATAAGCCTAAAAAGCCAAGAAGGGGTGTTGGTTAGATTCAAAACACTAACTCAAGTGTTAATTGCGAAGGCAGCCCAATTAAAGATGAAATTGCCAACCTTCCATATTCAGATTTGCTTTCTCTTTCTTTTCCTTTTTCTTTTATTATTTTTGTTGTTTTTATTTTTATTTCTTATGTTTCTTTGTTAATTGTGTTTACTGTTTTTAAGTTCATTTAGGCTGCATAAGTTTCTTTTGTTTAATAGTTCTTTTCTTTTACATATAATTCTTGCATTGGGGGATAATAGCATTACATTAATGACAATGTAAGAATTATGTGTGGGGGGAAGAATTTAGGATTTTATTTTTGAGTCTTTTTATGTTGTTTTTCTTTCTGATCCTTGTTTTTAAAATAACTAGATGTAAATATAATTTTTATTTTTATTTTTATTTTTAACCCCGGTTAAATGGCGGATAACGGTACTCCGTGATTATTTAAATCGGTTCCATCAGCTACCCACAAAACTGATATTGTATATAAATTTCTCTTCCAATTTCTCTTTCAATTTTTTTCATTTTTTTTTTCAGGATGGATGATATTCTCACAAGATTGCAGAAACGATTTCCTCCTTTTCCTCGAAATATTTTACTGAAGCTTTACCAAGTTCGACTTGAAAGATTAAGAATGCTTATGCACAAAGGGATTCCTGGAGACATACGTTGGATAATTGAAGCCAAGGTACGTGAAGATGAATATCTTCCTGTTTTGCATTTACCAGGTACAGGTAGAAGCACTTTTGCAAAGAAGCGACGAGCAAAGCGCATGAGTTCAAATTGCCACAAATGTGCACGATGGACGTGTAACGGTAAATGTCGTTCTATTGGGATTCCGTCCTCTAATCGAGATGATAAAATTGAATTCATTAAGGATGGACTGAGTAAGGAGAATTTGGGTAATATCCAACTTTCTCTTGAGACGCATCCTAGTGGAGACGTACAAAGAGAAATTCTTGATTTATGGCCGCAATTCCAAAGGGAATGGCAACATCTTGGGAATCTGATGTTAAAAGACCCTGTTTGCCAGCTTGTAAGAAAACTGGATGGGAAGCATATCCTCGACTCATAGAAGGCGTTTAAGCCGTTTCTGGACGTAAAACCAGAGGAAGATGTGAGCCACAATCACAACTACAATAAATAACTTCTCAGCTTTTGGTTTGATTTGCAATAACTTTATTTTGGTTTAATTTACGTGTTGTTCGATTTGTGTAAATATTCTCATTTTTTTATTTGTCTTTTACGGTTGATTTTTCTTCTCTTTTTGATTTTCTTCCTGAAATCACGCAAAAATATTTTGTTAGGTTAACATTTTCTTCTGACAGGTCAAATACACTTTCGGCGACATTATTACTCTTGACTTTTACGGTCGATTTTTCTTCTCTTTTTGATTTTCTTCCTGAAATCACGCAAAAATCTTTTGTTAGGTTAACATTTTCTTCTGACAGGTCAGATACACTTTCGGCGACATTATTACTCTTGTCTGATTCACTACTCAGTCCTCTATATATTACACCATGTACTCATTCCCTTTCAGGCACTCGAAAAAAAAAAAAGAAAAAAAAATGGAAAGTACTTCGTCCCAACGCATTAAAAAAATTTGTGTCTTTGGAGGTGCTTATCCAGGGAAAAATAACATATTCGCTGATGAAGCCATAAGAGTTGGAGTAATACTTGCCCAACAAAAGATCCAGTTGATTTATGGAGGCGGTAGTACGGGTTTAATGGGAGCAGTCGCTACAGCAGCACACGCCGGAGGAAGTCCAGTTCTAGGAATCGTGCCAAAACTATTCACAAGTTTTTGTGGACCTACCGTGGGTAAGGAAATACAAGTCTGGAGTATCCCTGAACGGATAACAATCATGTACCATTCTGCCGATGCATTCATTGCTTTACTAGGAGGTCTGGGTACATTGGAAGAAATAGCTTGCGTGACTTCTTGGTCATCTTTGGTCACAAATAAGAAACTCATTGGTTTGCTTAATATTAATGGTTATTTTAATAATTTGCTTTCATATTTAGATAATGCTGTGGATAATGGATTCATGTTTTCAGAGGCAAGGAGAACCATAATTTCTGCTACAACCATTGAAGATTTACTCAAAAAGCTCCAAGCTTATGAGTATTTATCTGCTACGGTTGTTTCGCAAACGCTCGGAAAAAGAAAAAGAGATATGGACGAGCAAGGAGTGGATTGCACTTTGTCTTTGTGACATTATCTAACATTTTGTTTGTTGTGTCTCAGTTATAATAAGTGGTTAGCAACCTCTGCAGGTAATATCTCCTAAATCCTACCTTTAAAATTTGACATTGGGGACAATGTCATATTTTAGTATGGGGTAAGGGACATATTTTGCTAATTTAAAAAAAAAAAAAAAATTGTTGTGTTTTAAGCCATTTAGAAGTATTCATTCTGAACAAGGTCTGAGTAAGGGAGACTTGAGACATACCTTGTCAGTTTGATTTCTTCTTTTCAAAAAAAAAAAAAAAGTTTGTTGTGTTTTAAGCAATTTAGAAGTATTCATTCTGAACAAGGTCTGAGTAAGGGAGACTTGAGACATACCTTGTTAGTTTGATTTTAATCTTTTTATGTTTACTTGTTAATTTTTCTTTAGTATTTTAGGATTATTTAGGTTGCATGAGTTTGTTTTGTTTTGTTTTGTTTTGAGTCTAGTTGTTCCTATTCTTATGTTATTAGTTCTTTTCTCTTACACATGATTCTTTCATTTGGGTTAATAGACTTACATTGAGGACAATGTAAGAATTAAGTGTGGGGGGAATGATTTAGGATTTCTTTTATTTTCGTCTACTATTTTTTTTTTTTATGAGTCTTTATTATTATTATTTTTAGTGTGTTTTAGTTCCTTTTTAATACAATGATGAGATATGAATTGCATAGGTCTAAACTGGTACCTAGTGAGAAGATTTTCATGAGAATTAAGCTTGATACTAATTTTTATGAGCCAAGGTTAATATGATATGTTGATTGAGAAAGAAGCATGTTAGACTTAAAACTGACTTGTATAATCATCATTGTGAGTTTTTGAGCCTAAAATGATTGATGCATTATACAAATCAATCTAATTTCTTTCTTGAGTGCTCTTATGATTACATGATTCTCTAGAACTTGCTTTAAACCGTTTGAGACTATATTGATACATGTGACAACACGAATATCGATAGAGGCATTAGGATTATAACCAGAGCCAAATAGCCATCCCTTATTGATGTTCCAAGAGAACACACCTTTAGTGAACCAATTTGAGCCTACATTGAATAAGCTATCTCTTTGGTAACCATAACTTGTCCCTAACCTAAATATACTTATATCTTTACCTTTGTTCCAAAGATGAATTAGCATGTTTTGAGACAAGTTGCAAAGACAAGAAGATCTATTGAAAATTTGGGTTAGAAACAAGAAATAAGTGTGGGGGGGAAAGAAAAGAAAAGTCAAGAGAAAAGGAAATGGAATACTGGCAAATACATTCCTATGTAAAAAAAAAAAAAAAAATATGAATCATCTCTTGAATTTGTGGAAAAGGAAAAAGATGTTACAAAGTTGTTTAGAATGAAGAAAGGCCCAACATGAATATCCGGCCTAGGTGACTATGTACTTGTAAAAAATTTTGAGAAGTTTCTTTGTATGATCTTTTTATGTCTCTAAACTTTATGAACTCTTTGGAACTTTTGTGATATCTTTATCCTTTTGTTCTTCAACCACATTACCAACCCCTTGCCCCATTACAACCTTCATTAAAGACCTCTTGATTCATGAAGTTGTATGATCTAAATAGTGGAGAATAGGTGGACAAGCAAGAATATGGTAGAACTGTTTTCATGAGATTGATTGAGTGTAAACACTTCACCACTACTTTAAAGAGTGAAAATCATGAGGGTATCCCATGTGAGAAGTTGAGATTAAATTTGAACATGCACTATTTTGATTGAGATATGTTATGTTAATATTGGCTTAACTCAAACAATTTACATTCAAGCTTGATTTTTTGTGAAATTCTTTAAGCTATTGATTAGTTTATAAGACTTGTTCAAAGATTGTCTCTAATCTGTATTGAAAGGATTAGGAGTAAATATTTTTAGTATATGTAGTTTATTTATATTTTAGTTTTTCAATGTTTGTGGGTATCGTTCTAGTAAACCCTCACGAGACTAAACTCGTCTACTAGGGACACCTAGGGGTTTAAAGGCTTGTGTCACATGCTAAGTGCCACCGTGATTTCCTACGAAAATGGATTAGATTAGATTTTCTTATTTTATTTTTATTGAGTCGTTGCTAGGGACTAGCAACAATCTAAGTGTGGGGGTGTGATAACTCGTATAATTATATAGTTTTTAGTTATGTTTTATTATTGTTTTGTGTCAAATACGAGTTATTATTGTTTAGTCTAATTGTGTTTATGATCTTTTATATTTTTATGTAATTTGGTGTTTTTCACAAGTTTCTTTGAGTGATTTCAAATTACTAGAATTAAGGGCAAATCCAGTTCAGTTCCAGTTCTGACACCTTTTGCCATATCAGCTATATCTGGAGTTTCACTGAAGCAATAAGGCTGAAATTTTAACCGTGCAAAGCTAAGAGGCATATCTATCTTTTTCATGTTTTACACTTCTTGAAACGGAGTCGTTTTCCCTAGCGAAATCAACCATCAAGTTGGCTGATGTGCAATGACGTCTGTCCTGAGCAGTTTTCGCATTTTGACCATATCGTCCGATACACATCAGCAAATGAGCTGATTCCAACGGCTATGGATCACTAACTGATAGGGGAACTTTGTCTAGAAGACCATGTGATCAGATAAAGCCTCCAATATTGAAGAAATCGACCATCAAGTTGGCTGATGTGCAATGACGTCTGTGCTGACCTGGTTTCGTATGTTGCCCATATCTTCTTCTCCACATCAGCAAATGAGCTGATTCCAACGGCTATGAATCAGTAACTCATAGGGGAACATTTTTCTAGAAGACCATGTGATCAGATCAGGCCTCCAAGATTGACAAAATCGACCATCAAGTTGGCTGATCAAAATGGTCATACAATATGACGAAAATTGTTAGAAAAATGCACCCACCTATTATACCTACCTTTGAAATTTGTAAAGCTTGTCTCTTGTCATTTAGCCCTCCAAAATGTGTATAAATAGAGGGCCTTGGATGATTGTAGAGAATCATATTGTACATAGGTAGGATATTAGCCATTGTAATAAAATTCTCTAAGTTTTCTTCTTCTTTCTTTTCTCTAGTTTTCTTTTTCTTTAGAGAGAGCAAGAGGTTGGATAATTAATATTCTTCCTCTTCTTCTTTCTTTCTTTTATTTTCTTCTTAGATTCTATTTAATTTTATGTTTATAATGCCTATGCTAGGCTAAACTTCTATTTGGTTAAGGGTGATTTCAAAGCCCTAGACATGTTTTGTGATTGATTTTCAGATTCTATCTATCATTAATTTTCTATCAAAGTTGCTTATGTTCTTCTACAAGAATTGTTCATGATGTTGTCTAGATTTATTTAGGTGTACAACTAGATAGATCTTGATAATTATCTATTGCTAGTTTAAGAGTCTTGATCCGTGTAATTGTCTTGATTTCCTATTCATAAGTGGCAATTTGTGATTAATGATTATGGTCAAGTTTTCAATAATTGCAAAGTGGAACATAACCTAAGTTGAACAATCCGAGCTTATGTGTTTGTTGCTTAGATCAACCTATCTTTCTCATCATAAAGCTGCCATTAAATTGAATTTAGAGAGCTTATTCTAGGTTGTTTAATGGTTAGAGATTAAATAGAGAGCTTGTTCTATTTAACGACAAACTAAGGAAAGATTGGGGTAACAGAGATTGTTGTTATCTACGGTTGTTAACTTTGATAGTTGGTTGATATTGATAGATCTGAAATTGATTCTTAATGATGTCTAGTGGTGGAGAATGAAACCTTAACCATATTTTTCATACTTGATTCTTCTTACTTACTTGTTTTCTTACTTTTCTAGTTTGCTTATTTTTAAAATTTATTTTTATTGGCTAGTTATACCGCCTAATTTGTATATTAACTTTGTTTTATTTTTATTGGCTGGTTATACCGCCTAATTTAGTATATATATTTTTATTGGCTGGTTATACCGCCTAATTTAGTATATATATTTTTATTGGCTGGTTATACCGCCTTGCATCTTATTCTTATTATTTACTTTAGTTTAAATCTGGCTTCAAAAACCCCTTTTTTTTATTGTTCTTGAATTTAAGTTTTAAACTATTAACTTATAAACTAAAACCCAATCCCTGAGGACTCGACCCTTGCTAACTACTATACTTACAATTTATCTTTTTAGTGCAAGGTTAAATAAGATACACTCTTTTGGGTGCATCAAACAACAAACTGAGGAAAGATTGGGGTAACAGAACTTGTTGTTATCTACGATTGTTAACTTTGATAGTTGGCTGATATTGATAGATCTGAAATATATTCTTAATGATGTCTAGTGGTGGAGAATGAAACCTTAACCATATTTCTCTCATATTTAATTTCTTATTTCTCACGTGCATCTTACTTTTCTTGTTTGCTTATTTTTAAAACTATTTCAAAACCACATTTTCTTTTGTTTTCCTTGAATTTAAGTTTTAAACTATTAACTTATAAACTAAAACCCAATCCCTGAGGACTTGACCCTTGCTAACTACTATACTTACAATTGATTCTTTTTAAGTGCAAGGTTAAATAAGATATACTCTTTTGAGTGCAGCAAGTTTTTGGCGCCGTTGCCGGGGATTGCTTTCTTTAGTTTATTTGTTACTTGGTTTATTCTTATTTTCAGTTCTAATTAGTTTTATTTTCTTGTACATACAGGTTTTTCTTTTCAAATTTTGAAAAAAAAAACAATGGAAATGAGCAATGTAACACTTGAAGAGTTGGTGGCATACATGAACATGGAGAATCAACAAGCCAATCTCACCTCCCCAGTTCAACAATTGGCCATGGGAGGATGTCAAGGCCATCAAGGGTTCCAAGACCAATCGCATGATCATTATTTGATGCACCCAAAAGAGTGTATCTTATTTAACCTTGCACTAAAAAGACCAATTGTAAGTATAATGATTAGCAAGGGTCGAGTCCTCAGGGATTGGGTTTTAATCTATGAGTTATTAGTTTATAACTTACGTTCAAAGAAAACAATAAAAAAAAAGGGGTTTTTTGAAGCCATTTTTAAACTAAAGTAAATAATAAGAATAAGATGCAAGGCGGTATAACCAGCCAATAAAAATATATATACTAAATTAGGCGGTATAACCAGCCAATAAAAATATATATACTAAATTAGGCGGTATAACCAGCCAATAAAAATAAAACAAAGTTAATATACAAATTAGGCGGTATAACCAGCCAATAAAAATAAATATACTTTTAAAAATAAGCAAACTAGAAAAGTAAGAAAACAAGTAAGTAAGAAGAATCAAATATGAAAAATATGGTTAAGGTTTCATTCTCCACCACTAGACATCATTAAGAATCAATTTCAAATCTATCAATATCAACCAACTATCAAAGTTAACAACCGTAGATAACAACAAGCTCTGTTATCCCAATCTTTCCTTAGTTTGTCGTTAAATAGAACAAGCTCTCTATTTAATCTCTAACCATTAAACAACCTAGAATAAGCTCTCTAAATTCAATTTAATGGCAGCTTTATGATGAGAAAGATAGGTTGATCTAAGCAACAAACACATAAGCTCGGATTGTTCAACTTAGGCTTTGTTCCACTTTGCAATTATTGAAAACTTGACCATAATCATTAATCACAAATTGCCACTTATGAATAGGAAATCAAGACAATTACACGGATCAAGACTCCTAGACTAGCAATAGATAATTATCAAGATCTATCTAGTTGTACACCTAAATAAATCAAGACAACATCATGAACAATTCTTGTAGAAGAACATAAGCAACTTTGATAGAAAATTAATCATAGATAGAATCTGAAAATCAATCACAAAACATGTCTAAGGCTTTGAAATCACCCTTAACCAAATAGAAGTTTAGCCTAGCATAAGCATTGTAAACATAAAAATAAAATTAAAGAGAATCTAAGAAGGAAATAAAAGAAAGAAAGAAGAAGAAGAAAATAAAGAAAAAGAAAACTAGAGAAAAGAAAGAAGAAGAAAACTTAGAGAATTTTATTACAATGGCTAATATCCTACCAATGTACAATATGATCCTCTACAATCATCCAAGGCCCTCTATTTATACACATTTTGGAGGGCTAAATGACAAGAGACAAGCTTTACAAATTTCAAAGGTAGGTATAATAGGTGGGTGCATTTTTCTAACAATTTTCGTCATATTGTATGACAATTTTGATCAGCCAACTTGATGGTCGATTTTGTCAATTTTGGAGGCCTGATCTGATCACGTGGTCTTCTAGAAAAATGTTCCCCTATCAGTTACTGATCTATAGCCATTGAAATCAGCTCATTTGATGATGTGGATAAGAAGATATGGGCAAAATACGAAAACAGGTCAGCACAGACGTCATTGCACATCAGCCAACTTGATGGTCGATTTCGCTAGAGAAAACGACTCCGTTTCAAGAAGTGTAAAACATGAAAAAGATAGATATGCCTCTTAACTTTGCACGGTTAAAATTTCAGCCTTATTGCTTCAGTGAAACTCGAGATATAGCTGATATGGAAAAAGGTGTCGGAACTGGAACTGAACTGGATTTGCCCTTAATTCTAGTAATCTGAAATCACTCAAAGAAACTTGTGAAAAACACCAAATTACATAAAAATATAAAAGATCATAAACACAATTAGACTAAACAATAATAACTCGTATTTGACACAAAACAATAATAAAACATAACTAAAAACTATATAATTATACGAGTTATCACACCCCCACACTTAGATTGTTGCTAGTCCTCGAGCAAAAACAAATAAAAATAAAATAAGAAAATCTAATCTAATCCACTTTCGTAGGAAATCACGGTGGCACTTAGCATGTGACACAAGCCTTTAAACCCCTAGGTGTCCCTAGTGGACGAGTTTAGTCTCGTGAGGGTTTACTAGAACGATACCCACAAACATTGAAAAACTAAAATATAAATAAACTACATATACTAAAAATATTTACTCCTAATCCTTTCAATACAAATTAGAGACAATCTTTGAACAAGTCTTATAAACTAATCAATAGCTTAAAGAATTTCACAAAAAAATCATGCTTGAATGTAAATTGTTTGAGTTAAGCCAATATTAACATAACATATTTCAATCAAAATAGTGCATATTCAAACTTAATCTCAACTGCTCACATGGGATACCCTCATGATTTTCACTCTTTAAAGTAGTGGTGAAGTGTTTACACTCAATCAATCTCATGAAAACAGTTCTACCATATTCTTGCTTGTCCACCTATTCTCCACTATTTAGATCATACAACTTCATGAATCAAGAGGTCTTTAATCAAGGTTGTAATGGGGCCAAGGGGTTTGTAATGTGGTTGAAGAACAAAAGAATAAAGATATCACAAAGGTTCCAAAGAGTTCATAAAGTTTAGAGACATAAAAAGATCATACAAATAAAACTTCTCAAAACTCTTATAAAGCACATAATAACATAGGCTAAATATTCATGTTGAGCCTTTGCATCATTCTAACCAACTTTGTAACATCTTTTTCTTTACTTTAACTAGAAGTTCAAGAGAAGATTTTTTTTTCTTTTTTTTTTAATATGGGAATGTATTTGACAATGATCCCTTTCTTTTTCTCTTGACTTTTTTCTTTCTTTTCCCCCACACTTATTTCTTGTTTCTAACCCAAATTTTCAATAAATCTTCTTTGTCTTTGCAACTTGTCTCAAAACATGCTAATTCATCTTTGGAACAAAGGTAAAGATATAAGTATATTTAGGTTAGGGACAAGTTATGGTTACCAAAGAGATAGCTTATTCAATGTAGGCTCAAATTGGTTCACTAAGGGTGTGTTCTCTTGGAACATTAATAATGGATGGCTGTTTGGCTCTGGTTATAATCCTAATGCCTCTATCATATTCATGTTGTCACATGTATCAATATAGTCTCAAACGGTTTAAAGCAAGTTCTAGAGAATCATGTAATCATAAGAGCACTCAAGAAAGAAATTAGATTGAGTTGTATAATGCATCAATCATTATAGGCTCAAAAACTCACAAGGATGATTATACAAGTCAGATTAAGTCTAAACATGCTTCTTTCTCAATCAACATATCATATTAACATTGGCTCATAAAAAGGTTGACATCAAGCTCAATTCTCATGAAAATCTTCTCACTAATAAATCTGTTTTAGACTTATGCAATTCATATCTCATCATTGTATTAAAAAGGAACTAAAACTCACAAAAAAAAAATAATAATAATAATAAAAAAAAATAGTAGACAAAAATAAAAGAAATCCTAAATCATTCCCCCCCACACTTAATTCTTACATTGTCCTCAATGTAAGTCTATTAACTCAAATGAAAGAATCATGTGTAAGAGAAAAGAACTAATAACATAAGAATAGGAACAACTAAGACCCAAAACAAAACAAAACCATGCAACCTAAATAATCCTAAAATACTAAACAAAAATTAACGAGTTGATAACTCGTATAATTATATAGTTTTTAGTTATGTTTTATTATTGTTTTGTGTCAAATACGAGTTATTATTGTTTAGTCTAATTGTGTTTATGATCTTTTATATTTTTATGTAATTTGGTGTTTTTCACAAGTTTCTTTGAGTGATTTCAGATTACTAGAATTAAGGGCAAATCCAGTTCAGTTCCAGTTCCGACACCTTTTGCCATATCAGCTATATCTCGAGTTTCACTGAAGCAATAAGGCTGAACTTTGTATCCCTGCAAAGCTAAGAGGCATATCTATCTTTTTCATGTTTTACACTTCTTGAAACGGAGTCGTTTTCCCTAGCGAAATCGACCATCAAGTTGGCTGATGTGCAATGACGTCTGTTCTGCACCGTTTTGGTATTTTGACCATATCTTCCGATCCACATGCGCAAATGATCTGATTCCAACGGCTATGGATCCGTAACTGATAGGGGTATATTTTTCTAGAAGACCATTTTATCAGATCGAGCCTCCAACATTGACAAAATCGACCATCAAGCTGGCTGATCAGAATTGTCATACAATATGACGAAAATTGTTAGAAAAATGCACCCACCTATTATACCTACCTTTGAAATTTGTAAAGCTTGTCTCTTGTCATTTAGCCCTCCAAAATGTGTATAAATAGAGGGCCTTGGATGAGTATTGGGATACATTGATACATTGGTAGGATATTTGCCATTGTAATAAAATTCTCTAAGTTTTCTTCTTCTTTCCTTTCTCTAGTTTTCTTTTTCTTTACTTATGTTTCTTACATTTCTTTTCATTTTATTCATATCTAGTATGTGTTGCTAATCATATTGTTGAGGTGATGAGGTGAAGCTCTTGGTAAATGCTAAGGTTAGTCTCTTCAACATGAGCTAAAATGAATCATCATTTATAAACACTAGTGTAGATAATATTTTCTTTTGGTTTAAAATCATACTTGCAAAGTAGAGATCTTGATTCATTATTGACAATGAAAATGGCACAGTAAATGCTTGGTTTCATAACCTTGATTTGTTGTAGACATATACCTTGGCATAAGGAATGCTTGGACTCTTTTTGTGAGTTTTGAGGACACCAAATGAACATAATATCATATGCTATGGACGTTGGACAATTTGGACTGAATTGCTAAACCTTCCGGTTGGAACCTCCCTTATGTGTGGATTTCAATTGTGTAATAAAACAAGATTAATCTTAGCATAACACCAAGAGTGGATTCTCTAACCTCAACATCTTTTCTTATTGTTTTTTTTATATCTTGTTTAATTGCTTTTATGTTATTTTGTTTATTTTGTTCTCTAATATCTTGTTTACTTTCTTTGTTATTGATTCCCTAATATCTTGTTTATTTTCTTTTTCTTATATATTTATAAACTTATACTTACTAATACGCTTCCCTGTGGTTCGACCTCGGACACCCGAGAATTTATTACTTGAACATAACCTGCACTTGGGTTTACAACTCTTAATTGAGTTTCCATCAAGTTTTTGGCGCCGTTGCCGGGGAAGCAATACTAAGTATATAAGTTTATAAGTATATTTATTTTTATTGGCTGGTTATACCGCCTAATTTTGTATATATTTGTTTTTATTGGCTGGTTATACCGCCTAATTTAGTATATTTATTTTGTTTGGCTGGTTATACCGCCTAATTTGTATATTAACTTTGTTTTATGCTTGTTTGGCGACGTGATTTTAGATCTCGTCGTTTAGTTAGATTTTATTGTGAAACTTTTTCAGGTAATCTTTCTAATACAACTCCTACCATGGCTGACAATGAAAGTGTTCATGCTGAAGATGAGAACAGACAAGTACGCACCATGCGTGACTACTTGCAACCAACTCGAAGCTCATCACCCTCTTGTTTTATTTTTCCTCTCAATGCAAACAACTTTCGTTTTAAACCAGGTATGATAGCTTTGCTTCCAAATTTCTATGGGTTGGAATCGGAAAGTGCTTACTCGTTTCTAAAAGACTTCGAAGATGTATGTGTCACCTTTAATGACCAACAATGTACAAATGAAATTGTCAAGCTAAAATTATTTCCTTTTTCTTTAAAAGATAAAGCAAAAATTTGGCTTCATAATTTAAAACCAAGGTCAATTGGCACATGGCAAGAATTACAAACTGAGTTTCTAAAGAAATTTTTCCCAGCACATAAAACTACTGCTTTGAAAAGACAGATTCAAAATTTCAATCAAAATCAAAATGAAGCATTTTTTCAGTGCTGGGATCGTTTTAAAGATTTGTTAAGTTCTTGTCCACATCATGGTTTTGAAAAATGGCGTCTTATTAGTTTCTTTTATGAAAGTTTAACTCCCGAAACTAAACAATTTGTTGAAACAATGTGTAACGGTGAGTTTCTAGAAAAAGAACCTGAAGAAGCCTTTGACTACTTAGACCATTTGGCAGATAACTCTCAAGCCTGGCACACAGATAATTCCTCTGAAAGTTCCAATAGATCTAATGTTGTTTCTAACAGAGGAAAATATCATTTTAGTCAAGAAGATGAGATAAAAGCTAAAGTAGCTAATTTGGCTAGAAAGATTGAAGCCATGGAACTTAGAGAAGTAAAAGAAGTCAAAACGGTTAAAAATGAAGAAAGTTGTGGAATTTGTGAAATCATGGGACACCCCACTTCTGAATGTCCAAACATTCCCATTCTTAAAGAAGCGTTGCATGATCAAGTAAATTCCATAAACACATTTAAAAAGCCTTTTCCTTCTCCTTACTCTGAAACGTATAACCCTGAATGGAGAAATCATCCCAACTTCAGTTGGCGGAATAATAATCATGTTCAGGTACCACAATCTCAAAAGCCGGGCAACACTTTTTCCTATCAACCTTCACGTGTACAAACCTTGGAAGAAACATTGCAAGCATTCATGCAAACACAAGCAAATGTGAATAGCCGGACTTCACAGGACATCAATGAGATCAAAAACACCTTGTCCACATTGACAGCTTCATTACGCACTCAAGAAAAAGGTAAGTTTCCTGCTCAACCTCAGCCTAACCCTTCTACTCAATGTCTTGTTTCTTGCTCCAATGAAACTCAACAGGAAAATGCCAGTTCTATCACAACTCTTCGAAGTGGAAAGGCAATTGACAAAAAGATTCCATCAAAAGACCAAGATCCTCTTTCCCCTCCGAAAAGTAATGGTAAGGATGATGGTAAGTCTGAACTTCTTGAAAATTTGGACAAAGAAAAAGGTATGCATCCTGCTCCTTTTCCTCAAAGGTTGCAAACAATAAAGAATTTGAATCAAAATGCAGAAATTTATGAACTTTTCAAACAAGTTAAGATTAACATTCCTTTATTGGATGCAATCAAACAAGTTCCATCTTATGCTAAATTTTTGAAGGACATGTGCACAGTTAAAAGGAAACATAATGTACAAAAGAAAGCATTTTTGACGGAAAGTGTGAGCTCAATCATTCAGCACCTTACTCCACCAAAATTCAAAGATCCTGGATGTCCAACAATCTCATGCATCATTGGAAACACTAGAATAGAACGTGCATTGCTTGATCTTGGTGCTAGTGTTAATCTTTTGCCTTTTTCTGTTTATCAACAGTTAGGTTTAGGTGAACTCAAGGAAACACCTGTTACACTTCAACTAGCTGATCGTTCTGTAAAAATTCCTCGAGGGATAGTTGAAGATGTTTTGGTTCAAATTGATAATTTTTACTTCCCTGTTGATTTTATTGTTTTGGACACACATCCTGTTTCAAATCCAAATGTTCAAATTCCTGTTATATTAGGCCGTCCATTTCTTGCAACTTCTAATGCTCTGATAAATTGCAGGAATGGTATGTTGAACATTTCTTTTGGAAATATGACTTTAGAATTAAATGTGTTCAACATTTGCAAGCAACCTGGTGATAATTCAGAAGTACATGAAGTGGATTTCATTGAAGAACTTGTTCATGAACATCTCACCACTACCACATTCCATGATCCTTTAGAAGCTTATTTAATTGAATATGAGTTTGATAATGCTTCAGAAATTTCACACACTGATTCTTTGTTAAAATCTTTTCAGGATAAGCATTGTTGGAAACAAAAGTTTGAGGAACTACCATCACTTACAAATGTCACTGTACCATCAACTATTGAACCACCCAAGCTGGAGTTAAAACCATTGCCATCCGAGCTAAAATATTCCTTTTTGGGTGAGAGTGAAACTTTTCCAGTCATAATTTCTTCACATCTTGATGAACTACAAGAAGGTAAGTTGTTACAACTTTTGAAGATGCACAAAAATGCATTAGGATGGACCTTAGCTGACATAAAGGGAATAAGCCCATTAATCTGCACACATAATATTTATTTAGAGGAAAATGCTAAACCCTCTAGACAAATGCAACGAAGGCTTAATCCTAATATGAAAGAAGTAGTGAGAAATGAAGTCATTAAACTTCTAGATAATGGAATCATTTATCCTATCTCTGATAGCAAATGGGTAAGTCCTACTCAAGTCGTACCTAAGAAATCTGGAGTTACTGTAGTTAAAAATGAAAACAATGAATTAATTCCAGCTAGGACTGTTACTGGTTGGCGCATGTGCATTGACTATAGGAAACTTAACTCAGTGACGAGGAAAGATCATTTCCCTTTGCCTTTCATGGATCAAATCTTAGAAAGAGTTGCAGGGCATGAGTTTTATTGTTTTCTAGATGGATATTCTGGGTATAATCAAATTGCCATTGCACTTGAGGACCAAGCGAAAACCACTTTTACATGTCCTTTTGGTACTTTTGCATATCGTAGAATGCCATTTGGATTATGTAACGCCCCTGCCACATTTCAAAGATGCATGCTTAGCATTTTTAGTGACATGATTGAACGTAATCTTGAGATTTTCATGGATGATTTTTCTGTTTCTGGTGATTCATTTGATGATTGCTTAGCCAATTTGAAAAATGTATTGATTAGGTGTGAAGAAAAAAATCTTGTTCTTAATTGGGAAAAATGTCATTTCATGGTCACTAAAGGTATTGTACTAGGTCACATTGTTTCTGCAAAAGGGATTGAGGTAGACAAGTCAAAACTTGAATTGATTGCTAATCTACCCACACCAAAGACAGTAAAGGACATTAGGTCATTCTTGGGACATGCAGGTTTTTATAGAAGATTCATAAAAGATTTTAGCACGATATCTAAACCTCTATGTAATCTTTTAATGAAAGACACTGCATTTGAATGGACTAAAGATTGTGAAGATGCTTTTGAAAAACTCAAAAATATGCTCACTACTGCTCCTATTATGAGATCTCCTGATTGGTCTTTACCATTTGAAATAATGTGTGATGCTAGTGACTATGCTGTTGGTGCTGTGTTAGGACAAAGGAAAGATAATAAACCACATGTAATTTACTATGCAAGTAAAACTTTAAATAGAGCCCAAATGAATTATTCCACTACAGAAAAGGAATTACTTGCAGTTGTTTTTGCATTGGATAAATTCAGATCTTACCTTGTTGGATCATCAATTGTTGTCTTTAGTGATCATGCAGCTTTAAAATATCTTCTCTCTAAGAAGGATGCAAAACCTAGGTTGCTGAGGTGGATCCTTTTGCTGCAAGAATTTGACATCACCATTCGAGATAAAAAAGGAGTAGAAAATGTGGTGGCTGATCATTTATCAAGACTTGTTTGTGATGAATCTTTTGGAACCTCACCAATAAATGATACTTTTCCTGATGAACAACTTCTAATTGTCTCCACGACACCTTGGTTTGCTGACATTGCTAATTTTCTTGCTACAGGAAAAATTCCTTCTCAATGGAGCACACAAGATAAAAGGAAGTTTCTGAATGAGGTAAAGAAGTTCTATTGGGATGACCCTTACTTGTTCAAATATTGTCCTGATCAGATTTTTCGAAGATGCATTCCCGACAATGAGGTAAGTAGTGTAATTAAGTTTTGTCATTCCGAGGCATGTGGTGGTCATTTTTCATCAAAGAAAACTGCTGCAAAAATTTTACAGTGTGGATTTTACTGGCCAACTTTGTTCAAAGATGCACATAATTTTTGCAAGTCATGTGAAAGTTGTCAAAAATTAGGTTCCATTTCGAAAAGAAACATGATGCCTTTGAACCCAATTCTTGTAATTGAAATTTTTGACTGTTGGGGTATTGATTTCATGGGACCATTTCCACCATCTTTTGGTTTCTTATACATTTTAGTTGCAATAGATTATGTTTCAAAGTGGATAGAGGCAATTCCATGTCGAAATAATGATCACAAAACAGTGATTAAATTTTTAAAAGAAAATATTTTGAGTCGATTTGGAATTCCTCGATCTATCATAAGCGATGGGGGAACACATTTTTGCAACAAGGTTTTTGAAACATTAATGAAGAAATATGCCATTACACACAAAGTTGCAACCCCTTATCACCCGCAGACAAATGGACAGGTAGAATTAGCAAATAGGGAGATTAAACAAATTTTGGAAAAGACAGTTAATCCAAATCGCAAAGATTGGTCTCTTAGACTTAACGATGCATTATGGGCCTATCGAACAGCTTTTAAAACAGCATTGGGCATGTCTCCTTATAGGCTAGTTTATGGAAAACCTTGTCATTTACCTGTGGAACTTGAGCATAAAGCATATTGGGCCATTAAAATGTTCAACTCAAACCTTGATGACGCTTCTAATTTACGAAAATTACAAATAAATGAACTTGAGGAACTCAGAAATGATGCATATGAGAATTCTAAAATTCATAAAGAAAGAACTAAAGCCTTTCATGACAAGTTAATTTCAAGAAAAATATTTGATGTTGGGCAAAAAGTTCTACTTTATAATTCTAGACTTCACATATTTCCTGGTAAGTTGAGATCAAGATGGACTGGCCCATTTGTGGTTAAGCATGTGTATCATTATGGAGCAGTTGACATTGAGAATCCTCAAAATGGTAACGTATTCAAGGTAAATGGACAAAGACTCAAACTCTTTTTGGAAAATCATGTTACTCAAGAAGAGGTTGTTTTTCTTTCTGATCCTTGTTTTGAAAATAACTAGATGTAAATATAATTTTTACTAATCTTCAAAAAAAAAAAAAAAAAAAAATTCATTTTTTTCCCGGTTAAATGGCGGATAACGGTACTCCGTGATTATTTAAGTCGGTTCCATCAGCTACCCACAAAACTGATATTGTATATAAATTTCTCTTTCATTTTATTTTATTTCATTTTTTTTTTCAGGATGGATGATATTCTCAAAAGATTGCAGAAACGATTTCCTCCTTTTCCTCGGAATATTTTACTGAAGCTTTACCAAGTTCGATTAGAAAGATTAAGAATGCTTATGAACAAAGGGATTCCTGAAGACATACGTTGGATAATTGAAGCCAAGGTACGTGAAGATGAATATCTTCCTGTTTTGCATTTACCAGGTACAGGTAGAAGCACTTATGCAAAGAAGCGACGAGCAAAGCGCATGAGTTCAAATTGCCACAAGTGTGCACGATGGACGTGTAACGGTAAATGTCGTTCTATTGGGATTCCGTCCTCTAATCGAGATGATAAAATTGAATTCATTAAGGATGGACTGAGTAAGGAGAATTTGGGTAATATCCAACTTTCTCTTGAGACGCATCCTAGTGGAGACGTACAAAGAGAAATTCTTGATTTATGGCCGCAATTCCAAAGGGAATGGCAACATCTTGGGAATCTGATGTTAAAAGACCCTGTTTGCCAGCTTGTAAGAAAACTGGATGGGAAGCATATCCTCGACTCATAGAAGGCGTTTAAGCCGTTTCTGGACGTAAAACCAGAGGAAGATGTGAGCCACAATCACAACTACAATAAATGACTTCTCAGCTTTTGGTTTGATTTGCAATAACTTTATTTCAGTTTAATTTACGTGTTGTTCGATTTGTGTAATTATTCTCGTTTTTTTTTTTTTTTTTTGCATTGGTCTTTTACGATTGATTTTTCTTCTCTTTTTGATTTTCTTCCTGAAATCACGCAAAAATCTTTTGTTAGGTTAACATTTTCTTCTGACAGGTCAAATACACTTTCGGCGACATTATTACTCTTGTCTGATTCACTACTCAGTCCTCTATATATTACACCATGTACTCATTCTCTTTCAGGCACTCGAAAAAGAAAAAAAAATGGAAAGCACTTCGTCCCAGCGCATTAAAAAAATTTGTGTCTTTGGAGGTGCTTATCCAGGGAAAAATAACATATTCGCTGATGAAACCATAAGAGTTGGAGTAATACTTGCCCAACAAAAGATCCACTTGATTTATGGAGGCGGTAGTACGGGTTTAATGGGAGCAGTCGCTACAGCAGCACACGCCGGAGGAAGTCCAGTTCTAGGAATCGTGCCAAAACTATTCACAGATTTTTGTGGACCTACCGTGGGTAAGGAAATACAAGTCTGGAGTATCCCTGAACGGATAACAATCATGTACCATTCTGCCGATGCATTCATTGCCTTACCAGGAGGTCTGGGTACATTGGAAGAAATAGCTTGCGTGGCTTCTTGGTCATCTTTGGTCACAAATAAGAAACCCATTGGTTTGCTTAATATTAATGGTTATTTTAGTAATTTACTTTCATATTTAGATAATGCTGTGGATAATGGATTCATGTTTTCAGAGGCAAGGAGAACCATAATTTCTGCTACAACCATTGAAGATTTACTCAAAAAGCTACAAGCTTATGAGTGTTTATCTGCTACGGTTGTTTCGCAAACGCTCGGAAAAAGAAAAAGAGATATGGACGAGCAAGGAGTGGATTGCACTTTGTCTTTGTGACATTATCTAACATTTTGCTTGTTGTGTCTCAGTTATAATAAGTGGTTAGCAACCTCTGCAGGTAATATCTCCTAAATTCTACCTTTAAAATTTGACATTGGGGACAATGTCATATTTTAGTAGGGGGTAAGGGACATATTTTGTTAAAAAAAAAAAAAAAAAAAAAATTTGTTGTGTTTTAAGACATTTAGAAGTATTCATTCTGAACAAGGTCTGAGTAAGGGAGACTTGAGACATACCTTGTCAGTTTGATTTAATCTTCTTCTTCAAAAAAAAAAAAAAACAAAAAAAACAAAAAAACAAAAAAAAAAAAAAAAAAAAAAACATGTTTAGACTTAGTGTGTTTTTTTTTAGTTACTTTCAATACAATGATGAGATATGAATTGCATAAGTCTAAAACAGATTTATTAGTGAGAAGATTTTCATGAGAATTGAGCTTGATGTCAACCTTTTTATGAGCCAATGTTAATATGATATGTTGATTGAGAAAGAAGCATGTTTAGACTTAATCTGACTTGTATAATCATCTTTGTGAGTTTTTGAGCCTATAATGATTGATGCATTATACAAATCAATCTAATTTCTTTCTTGAGTGCTCTTATGATTACATGATTCTCTAGAACTTGCTTTAAACCGTTTGAGACTATATTGATACATGTGACAACATGAATATGATAGAGGCATTAGGATTATAACCAGAGCCAAACAGCCATCCATTATTAATGTTCTACGAGAACATCCCCACTAGTGAGCCAATTTGAGCCTACATTAAATATGATGTTTTATTGGTAACCACAACTTACACCTAGCCTAAATATGCTTATATCCTTACCCTTGTTCTAAAGATGAATTTTATATTTTGAGACATATTGCAAAAAAACAAGGGATATTTTTATTTGAAAATTTGGGTTAGAAACAAAAGATAAGTGTGGGGGAAAGAAAAGAAAAGAAAAATTCAAGAGAAAAAGAAAGGGATCATTGTCAAATACATTCCCATATTAAAAAAAAAAATCTTCTCTTGAACTTCTAGAAAAAGATGTTACAAAGTTGGTTATAATGATGCAAAGGCTCAACATGAATATTTAGCCTATGTTATTATGTGCTTTATAAGAGTTTTGAGAAGTTTTATTTGTATGATCTTATTATGTCTCTAAAATCTATGAACTCTTTGGAACCTTTGTGATATCTTTATCCTTTTGTTCTTTAACCACATTATAACCCTTTGGCCCCATTACAACCTTGAATAAAGACCTCTTGATTTATGAAGTTGTATGATCTAAATAGTGGAGGATAGGTGGACAAGCAAGCATATGGTAGAAGTGTTTTCATGAGATTGATTGAGTGTAAACACTTTACCACTACTTTAAAGAGTGAAAATCAAGAGAGTATCCCATGTGAGAAGTTGAGATTAAGTTTGAATATACACTATTTTGATTGAAATATGTTATGTTATTATTGGCTTAACTCAAACTATTTACATTCAAGCAAGATTTTTTGTGAATTTCTTTAAGCTATTGATTAGTTTTTAAGACTTGTCCAATGATTATCTCTAATTTATATTGGAAGGATTAGTTATAATTATTATTTTTAGTTTTTCTTATGTCTTCAATGTTTGTGGGTATCGTCCTAGTAAACCCTCACGAGACTAAACTCGTCCACTAGGGACACCTAGGGGTTTAAAGGCTTGTGTCACATGCTAAGTGCCACCGTGATTTCCTACGAAAATGGATTAGATTAGATTTTCTTATTTTATTTTTATTGAGTCGTTGCTAGGGACTAGCAACAATCTAAGTATGGGGGTGTGATAACTCGTATAATTATATAGTTTTTAGTTATGTTTTATTATTGTTTTGTGTCAAATACGAGTTATTATTGTTTAGTCTAATTGTGTTTATGATCTTTTATATTTTTATGTAATTTGGTGTTTTTCACAAGTTTCTTTGAGTGATTTCAGATTACTAGAATTAAGGGCAAATCCAGTTCAGTTCCAGTTCCGACACCTTTTGCCATATCAGCTATATCTCGAGTTTCACTGAAGCAATAAGGCTGAACTTTGTATCCCTGCAAAGCTAAGAGGCATATCTATCTTTTTCATGTTTTACACTTCTTGAAACGGAGTCGTTTTCCCTAGCGAAATCGACCATCAAGTTGGCTGATGTGCAATGACGTCTGTTCTGCACCGTTTTGGTATTTTGACCATATCTTCCGATCCACATGCGCAAATGATCTGATTCCAACGGCTATGGATCCGTAACTGATAGGGGTATATTTTTCTAGAAGACCATTTTATCAGATCGAGCCTCCAACATTGACAAAATCGACCATCAAGCTGGCTGATCAGAATTGTCATACAATATGACGAAAATTGTTAGAAAAATGCACCCACCTATTATACCTACCTTTGAAATTTGTAAAGCTTGTCTCTTGTCATTTAGCCCTCCAAAATGTGTATAAATAGAGGGCCTTGGATGAGTATTGGGATACATTGATACATTGGTAGGATATTTGCCATTGTAATAAAATTCTCTAAGTTTTCTTCTTCTTTCCTTTCTCTAGTTTTCTTTTTCTTTACTTATGTTTCTTACATTTCTTTTCATTTTATTCATATCTAGTATGTGTTGCTAATCATATTGTTGAGGTGATGAGGTGAAGCTCTTGGTAAATGCTAAGGTTAGTCTCTTCAACATGAGCTAAAATGAATCATCATTTATAAACACTAGTGTAGATAATATTTTCTTTTGGTTTAAAATCATACTTGCAAAGTAGAGATCTTGATTCATTATTGACAATGAAAATGGCACAGTAAATGCTTGGTTTCATAACCTTGATTTGTTGTAGACATATACCTTGGCATAAGGAATGCTTGGACTCTTTTTGTGAGTTTTGAGGACACCAAATGAACATAATATCATATGCTATGGACGTTGGACAATTTGGACTGAATTGCTAAACCTTCCGGTTGGAACCTCCCTTATGTGTGGATTTCAATTGTGTAATAAAACAAGATTAATCTTAGCATAACACCAAGAGTGGATTCTCTAACCTCAACATCTTTTCTTATTGTTTTTTTTATATCTTGTTTAATTGCTTTTATGTTATTTTGTTTATTTTGTTCTCTAATATCTTGTTTACTTTCTTTGTTATTGATTCCCTAATATCTTGTTTATTTTCTTTTTCTTATATATTTATAAACTTATACTTACTAATACGCTTCCCTGTGGTTCGACCTCGGACACCCGAGAATTTATTACTTGAACATAACCTGCACTTGGGTTTACAACTCTTAATTGAGTTTCCATCACGAGTAAACATAAAAAGATTAAAATCAAACTGACAAGGTATGTCTCAAGTCTCCCTTACTCAGACCTTGTTCAGAATGAATACTTCTAAATTGCTTAAAACACAACAAACTTTTTTTTTTTTTTGAAAAGAAGAAATCAAACTGACAAGGTATGTCTCAAGTCTCCCTTACTCAGACCTTGTTCAGAATGAATACTTCTTAATTTTTTTTTTTTTTTAAATTAGCAAAATATGTCCCTTACCCCCTACTAAAATATGACATTGTCCCCAATGTCAAATTTTAAAGGTAGAATTTAGGAGATATTACCTGTAGAGGTTGCTAACCACTTATTATAACTGAGACACAACAAACAAAATGTTAGATAATGTCACAAAGACAAAGTGCAATCCACTCCTTGCTCGTCCATATCTCTTTTTCTTTTTCCGAGCGTTTGCGAAACAACCGTAGCAGATAAATACTCATAAGCTTGGAGCTTTTTGAGTAAATCTTCAATGGTTGTAGCAAAAATTATGGTTCTCCTTGCCTCTGAAAACATGAATCCATTATCCACAGCATTATCTAAATATGAAAGCAAATTATTAAAATAACCATTAATATTAAGCAAACCAATGGGTTTCTTATTTGTGACCAAAGATGACCAAGAAGTCACGCAAGCTATTTCTTCCAATGTACCCAGACCTCCTGGTAAAGCAATGAATGCATCGGCAGAATGGTACATGATTGTTATCCGTTCAGGGATACTCCAGACTTGTATTTCCTTACCCACGGTAGGTCCACAAAAACTTGTGAATAGTTTTGGCACGATTCCTAGAACTGGACTTCCTCCGGCGTGTGCTGCTGTAGCGACTGCTCCCATTAAACCCGTACTATCGCCTCCATAAATCAACTGGATCTTTTGTTGGGCAAGTATTACTCCAACTCTTATGGCTTCATCAGCGAATATGTTATTTTTCCCTGGATAAGCACCTCCAAAGACACAAATTTTTTTAATGCGTTGGGACGAAGTACTTTCCATTTTTTTTTCTTTTTTTTTTTCGAGTGCCTGAAAGGGAATGAGTACATGGTGTAATATATAGAGGACTGAGTAGTGAATCAGACAAGAGTAATAATGTCGCCGAAAGTGTATCTGACCTGTCAGAAGAAAATGTTAACCTAACAAAAGATTTTTGCGTGATTTCAGGAAGAAAATCAAAAAGAGAAGAAAAATCGACCGTAAAAGTCAAGAGTAATAATGTCGCCGAAAGTGTATTTGACCTGTCAGAAGAAAATGTTAACCTAACAAAATATTTTTGCGTGATTTCAGGAAGAAAATCAAAAAGAGAAGAAAAATCAACCGTAAAAGACAAATAAAAAAATGAGAATAATTACACAAATCGAACAACACGTAAATTAAACCAAAATAAAGTTATTGCAAATCAAACCAAAAGCTGAGAAGTTATTTATTGTAGTTGTGATTGTGGCTCACATCTTCCTCTGGTTTTACGTCCAGAAACGGCTTAAACGCCTTCTATGAGTCGAGGATATGCTTCCCATCCAGTTTTCTTACAAGCTGGCAAACAGGGTCTTTTAACATCAGATTCCCAAGATGTTGCCATTCCCTTTGGAATTGCAGCCATAAATCAAGAATTTCTCTTTGTACGTCTCCACTAGGATGCGTCTCAAGAGAAAGTTGGATATTACCCAAATTCTCCTTACTCAGTCCATCCTTAATGAATTCAATTTTATCATCTCGATTAGAGGACGGAATCCCAATAGAACGACATTTACCGTTACACGTCCATCGTGCACATTTGTGGCAGTTTGAACTCATGCATTTTGCTCGTCGCTTCTTTGCAAAAGTGCTTCTACCTGTACCTGGTAAATGCAAAACAGGAAGATATTCATCTTCACGTACCTTGGCTTCAATTATCCAACGTATGTCTTCAGGAATCCCTTTGTGCATAAGAATTCTTAATCTTTCAAATCGAACTTGGTAAAGCTTCAGTAAAATATTTCGAGGAAAAGGAGGAAATCGTTTCTGCAATCGTGTGAGAATATCATCCATCCTGAAAAAAAAATGAAAAAAATTGAAAGAGAAATTGGAAGAGAAATTTATATACAATATCAGTTTTGTGGGTAGCTGATGGAACCGACTTAAATAATCACGGAGTACCGTTATCTGCCATTTAACCGGGGTTAAAAAAATTATATTTACATCTAGTTATTTTCAAAACAAGGATCAGAAAGAAAAACAACCTAAAAAGACTCAAAAACAAAAAACTCTAAATAAAATCCTAAATTCTTCCTCCCACACATAATTTTTACATTGTCATTAATGTAATGCTATTAATCCCAAATGAAAGAATCATGTGTAAGTGAAAAGAACTAATAAACAAAATAAACTTATGCAGCCTAAATGAACTTAGAAACACTAAACACAATTAGCAAAGAAACATAAGAAAAAGATAAAGAAAAAGAGAGCAAATCTGAGGATGGCAGTTTGGCAATGCTTTCACTAATTAGGCTGCCTCCCCCAATTAGCACTTGATTTAGTGTTTTGAACCTAACTAACACCCCTTCTTGGCATTTTAGGCTTGTCAGGCTCATACATGAAATTTCCCAAATTTATGCGTTTGAGAGGAAGCTTTCCTTGCACAACAGTGGATGCATTCTCCATTACAAGTATTATTCCATCATCCTTTGTGGTGCATATGTCATCGAGGAATGGAGCATATTTTGATACTTGATGAATGACCTCCACAAACAAGTTGTTTAAGGTTTCCGGCATGTGTTGTTCATGTTCTTCCTCCTTGAACTTTGCAAATCTACTAGGAAAAGGTGGAGAAGAAACATTAGTAAAAAGTGAAACCTTAAACGTTACCTCAGGTGCCGAAATACTCTTATTTGGATCTTTGGCTTCATTATCCTCAAGAATAGAATCCATCTCTAATTTTGTTTCATCCTCATCTTGTTCCTCATTCTTCAAGGTCACAATAGTAGCATTCTCCTTTGGGTTAACCATCGTTTGGGCTGGGAGTTCGTTAGATCTTTGTGCTACCCATCCCACCATACTACTAGCCAATTGGCTCATTTGCTTTTCCAAACTCTGGATGCTTGCCCTTGTTTCCTGTTGAAATTGCAAAGAATCAGTAACAAGAGAATAGACAAGATCTTCTAAAGAAGTACCTGAGTTTTGAGTCATATGTGGTGGTTGAAAAAGATCTGGTTCTTGAGACCATGATTGATTGAAGCTAGATGGATGAGTGTAATTGGCATAAGGATCTACTTCTTGGTAATTTTTCGAGTAGCCATAATTAGTATGATCCCACCATCCCTCATGGTAAGTGTTTGAGTAATGATCATACTGTTGGTCTTGGAACACTTGATGGCCTTGACATCCTCCCATGGCCAATTGTTGAACTGGGGAGGTGAGATTGGCTTGTTGATTCTCCATGTTCATGTATGCCACCAACTCTTCAAGTGTTAGATTGCTCAATTCCATTGTTTTTTTTTTTTTTTTTTTTTAAATTAGAAAAGAAAAACTTGTATGTACAAGAAAATAAAACTAATTACAACTGAAAATAAGAATAAACCAAGTAACAAATAAACTAAAGAAAGCAATCCCCGGCAACGGCGCCAAAAATTTGATGCACCCAAAAGAGTGTATCTTATTTAACCTTGCACTAAAAAGACCAATTGTAAGTATAATGATTAGCAAGGGTCGAGTCCTCAGGGATTGGGTTTTAATCTATGAGTTATTAGTTTATAACTTACGTTCAAAGAAAACAATAAAAGAAAAGGGGTTTTTTGAAGCCATATTTAAACTAAAGTAAATAATAAGAATAAGATGCAAGGCGGTATAACCAGCCAATAAAAATATATATACTAAATTAGGCGGTATAACCAGCCAATAAAAATATATATACTAAATTAGGCGGTATAACCAGCCAATAAAAATAAAACAAAGTTAATATACAAATTAGGCGGTATAACCAGCCAATAAAAATAAATATACTTTTAAAAATAAGCAAACTAGAAAAGTAAGAAAACAAGTAAGTAAGAAGAATCAAATATGAAAAATATGGTTAAGGTTTCATTCTCCACCACTAGACATCATTAAGAATCAATATCAACCAACTTTCAAAGTTAACAACCGTAGATAACAACAAGCTCTGTTATCCCAATCTTTCCTTAGTTTGTCGTTAAATAGAACAAGCTCTCTATTTAATCTCTAACCATTAAACAACCTAGAATAAGCTCTCTATATTCAATTTAATGGCAGCTTTATGATGAGAAAGATAGGTTGATCTAAGCAACAAACACATAAGCGCGGATTGTTCAACTTAGGTTATGTTCCACTTTGCAATTATTGAAAACTTGACCATAATCATTAATCACAAATTGCCACTTATGAATAGGAAATCAAGACAATTACACGGATCAAGACTCCTAGACTAGCAATAGATAATTATCAAGATCTATCTAGTTGTACACCTAAATAAATCAAGACAACATCATGAACAATTCTTGTAGAAGAACATAAGCAACTTTGATAGAAAATTAATCATAGATAGAATCTGAAAATCAATCACAAAACATGTATAGGGCTTTGAAATCACCCTTAACCAAATAGAAGTTTAGCCTAGCATAGGCATTGTAAACATAAAAATAAAATTAAAGAGAATCTAAGAAGGAAATAAAAGAAAGAAAGAAGAAGAAGAAAATAAAGAAAAAGAAAGAAGAAGAAAACTTAGAGAATTTTATTACAATGGCTAATATCCTACCAATGTACAATATGATCCTCTACAATCATCCAAGGCCCTCTATTTATACACATTTTGGAGGGCTAAATGACAAGAGACAAGCTTTACAAATTTCAAAGGTAGGTATAATAGGTGGGTGCATTTTTCTAACAATTTTCGTCATATTGTATGACAATTTTGATCAGCCAACTTGATGGTCGATTTTGTCAATTTTGGATGCCTGATCTGATCACATGGTCTTCTAGAAAAATGTTCCCCTATCAGTTACTGATCCATAGCCGTTGGAATCAGCTCATTTGCTGATATGGATAAGAAGATATGGGCAAAATACGAAAACAGGTCAGCACAGACGTCATTGCACATCAGCCAACTTGATGGTCGATTTTGCTAGGGAAAACGACTCCGTTTCAAGAAGTGTAAAACATGAAAAAGATAGATATGCCTCTTAAATTTGCACGGTTAAAATTTCAGTCTTATTGCTTCTGTGAAACTCGAGATATAGCTGATATGGCAAAAGGTGTCGGAACTGGAACTGAACTGGATTTGCCCTTAATTCTAGTAATCTGAAATCACTCAAAGAAACTTGTGAAAAACACCAAATTACATAAAAATATAAAAGATCATAAACACAATTAGACTAAACAATAATAACTCGTATTTGACACAAAACAATAATAAAACATAACTAAAAACTATATAATTATACGAGTTATCATTACTCTAACACTTACCATGAAGGATGGTGGGATCATACTAATTATGGCTACTCGAAAAATTTCCAAGAAGTAGATCCTTATGCCAATTACACTCATCCATCTAGCTTCAATCAATCATGGTCTCAAGAACCAGATCATTTTCAGCCATCACATATGACTCAAAGGTACTTCTTTAGAAGATCTTGTCTATTCTCTTGTTACTGATACTTTGCAATTTCAACAGGAAACAAGGGCAAGCATCCAGAGTTTGGAAAAGCAAATGAGCCAATTGGCTAGTAGTATGGTGGGATGGGTAGCACAAAGATCTGAAGAACTCCCAGCCGAAACGATGATTAACCCAAAGGAGAATGCTACTATTGTGACCTTGAAGAATGAGGAACAAAATGAGGATGAGACAAAATTAGAGATGGATTCTATTCTTGAGGATAATGAAGCCACAGATCCAAATAAGAGTATTTCGGCACCTGAGGTAACGTTTAAGATTCCAATTTTTACTAATGTTTCTTCTCCACCTTTTCCAAGTAGACTCGCAAAGTTCAAAGAGGAGGAACATGAACAAGACATGCTGGAAACCTTAAACAGTTTGTTTGTGGATGCCATTCAACAAGTACCCAAAGATGCACCATTCCTCAATGAGCAATGCACTACAAAGGATGATGGAATAATACTTATAATGGAGAATACATCTACTTTTGTGCAAAGAAAGCTTCCTATCAAACGCTCAAATTTGGGAAGTTTCATGTATGAGCCTAACAAGCCTAAAAAGCCAAGAAGGGGTGTTGGTTAGGTTGGACAACTTAAATCAGTACTAATTGGGAAGGCAGCCCAATTAATGAAGAAATTACCAACCTGCCATACTCAGATTTGCTTTCTTTTCCTTTTTCTTTTATTATTTTTTATTGTTTTTATTTATTTATTTTTATGTTTATTTGTTAATTATTTGTTTAGTATTTTAGGATTATTTAGGTTGCATGAATTTATTTTGTTTTGAGTCTTAGTTATTTCTATTCTTATGTTATTAGTTCTTTTCTCTTACACATGATTCTTTCATTTGGGTTAATAGCATTACATTGAGGACAATGTAAGAATTAAGTGTGGGGGGAAGGATTTAGGATTTCTTTTATTTTTTTCTACTATTTTTTTTTATGAGTCTTTATTATTATTATTTTTAGTGTGTTTTAGTTCCTTTTTAATACAATGATGAGATATGAATTGCATAGGTCTAAACTGGTTATTAGTGAGAAGATTTTCATGAGAATTAAGCTTGATACTAATTTTTATGAGCCAATGTTGATATGATATGTTGATTGAGAAAGAAGCATATTTAGACTTGATATTGACTTGTATAATCATCCTTGTGACTTTCTGAGCCTATATGATTGATGCATTATACATATCAATCTAATTTCTTTCTTGAGTGCTCTTATGATTACATGATTCTCTAGAACTTGCTTTAAACCGTTTGAGACTATATTGATACATGTGATAACATGAATATGATAGAGGCATTAGGATTATAACCAAAGCCAAACAGCCATCCATTATTAATGTTCTAAGAGAACATCCCCACTAGTGAGCCAATTTGAGCCTACATTAAATATGCTATTTTATTGGTAACCACAACTTACACCTAGCCTAAATATACTTATATCCTTACCCTTGTTCTAAAGATGGATTATATATTTTGAGACACATTGCAAAAAACAAGGGATATTTTTAGTTGAAAATTTGGGTTGGAAACAAAAGATAAGTGTGGGGGAAGAAAAGAAAAGAAAAAGTTGAGCGAAAAAGAAAGGGATCATTGTCAAATACATTCCCATATTAAAAAAAAAAAAAAATCTTTTCTTGAACTTCTAGTTAAAGTAATGAAAAAGATGTTACAAAGTTGGTTAGAATGAAGCAAAGGCTCAACATGAATATTTAGCCTATGTTATTATGTGCTTTATAAGAGTTTTGAGAAGTTTTATTTGTATGATCTTATTATGTCTCTAAACTCTATGAACTCTTTGAAACCTTTGTGATATCTTTATCCTTTTGTTCTTTAACCACATTATAACCCTTTGGCCCCATTACAACCTTGAATAAATACCTCTTGATTTATGAAGTTGTATGATCTAAATAGTGGAGAATAGGTGGACAAGCAAGCATATGGTAGAAGTGTTTTCATGAGATTGATTGAGTGTAAACACTTTACCACTACTTTAAAGAGTGAAAATCAGGAGAGTATCCCATGTGAGAAGTTGAGATTATGTTTGAATATGCACTATTTTGATTGAAATATGTTATGTTAATATTGGCTTAACTCAAACTATTTACATTCAAGTAAGACTTTTTGTGAATTTCTTTAAACTATTGATTAATTTATAAGACTTGTCCAATGATTATCTCTAATTTATATTGGAAGGATTAGTTATAATTATTATTATTTTTTAGTTTTTCTTATGTCTTCAATGTTTGTGGGTATCGTCCTAGTAAACCCTCACGAGACCAAACTCGTCCACTAGGGACACCTAGGGGTTTAAAGGCTTGTGTCACATGCTAAGTGCCACCGTGATTTCCTACGAAAGTGGATTAGATTAGATTTTCTTATTTTATTTTTATTTTGTTTTGCTCGAGGCTAGCAAAAAGCTAAGTGTGAGGGTATTTGATAAGCTCATAAAATATACATTTTATGCCTTTCTATCTTTAGTTTTTGTTACGTTTTCGATCTTTATCTTGTTTACTTATAATATGTTTTTGAATTTTAGATACAATAAGGAGAATGAAGTCAAAATATGTCAATAATGATGGTAAAGAGCTTGTTGTAAGGCAAACATGATGTTAGAATCTTTATTTGAAGAAACTTCCTTCTTGACTTTTGAATTTGACTTGATTATCTTTCCAACGATATATTATGGGCCCAAATCGGATAAGAAATGGGCATCCAAAATGGCGCTAGAAGATCTCCCTAAAGAACCCTACGGCCAGAAAAACCCTAACCGCAAATCTGAAAAAGAGGCAAAAACGTGATTTTTCTACCTCCAGGCTTACTTGTGCGGCAATGACTTATTCTCAGGGTTTTAAAGCTCTATAAATACCATCTTTTGAGCCACAAACTAGACATCTTTTGAGGAGACTCAAGGGATCATCATTGTTTTTCTTCTTCTTCTCCATTCTTTTATTTTCTTTTTAGTTTTATGTATATATTATCTATGTCTATGCTAGGCTAAACTTTTATTTGGTTAAGGGTGATTTCAAAGCCCTAGACATGTTATGTAGTTAATTTTCAGAATCTATCTATCATTGTTTTCTATCAAAGTTGCTTATGTTCTTCCATAAAAATTGTTCACGGTGATGTTTTGATTTATTTAGGTGTACAACTATACAGATCTTGATAATTATCTATTGCTAGTTTAGGAGTCTTGATCCGTGTAATTGTCTTGATTTCCTATTCATAAGTAGCAATTTGTGATTAATGATTATGGTCAAGTTTTCAATAATTGCAAAGTGGAACATAACCTAAGTTGAACAATCCGAGCTTATGTGTTTGTTGCTTAGATCAACCTATCTTTCTCATCATAAAGCTGCTATTAAATTGAATTTAGAGAGCTTATTCTAGGTTGTTTGATAGTTAGAGATTAAATAGACAGCTTGTTCTATTTAACGATGAACTAAGAAAAGATTGGGGTAACAGAGCTTGTTGTTATCTACGGTTGTTAACTTTGATAGCTAATTAATGTTGATAGATATGAAATTGATTCTTAATGATGTCTAGTGGTGGAGAATGAAACCTTAACCATATTTTTCATATTTGATTCTTTTTAATTACTTGTTTTCTCATTCTTATTGTTAACTTTAGTTTAAATCTGATTTCAAAATCCCCTTTACTTTTGTTTACTTGTTTTTAAGTGATAAATTATTAACTTATAAACTAAAACCCAATCCCTGAGGACTCGACCCTTGCTAATCACTATACTCTACAATTGATCTTTTTAGTGCAAGGTTAAATAAGATATACTCTTTTAAGTGCATCACATTTAATCGTGGACATCCCCTCAATAGACTCCCACTTGAATAAACAAGTCTATATAATTCCCATATGGAATGTTTTCGATCTTTATCTTGTTTACTTATAATATGTTTTTGAATTTTAGACACAATAAGGAGAATGAAGTCAAAAGATGTCAATAATGATGGTAAAGAGCTTACAAAATCATAATCACTAGATGGAAGAAGACTTGGGAGTCAAAAATATCAAATTTTAGTTGAAAAGCAATCAGGCAAATTTGACCTCCGAAGCTTGTTTTAAGGAAAACGTGATGTTAGATTCTTTATTTGAAGAAACTTCCTTTTGACTTTTGAAGTTGACTTGATTATCTTTCCAACGATATATTATGGGCCCCAATCGGATAAGAAATGGGCAACCAAATTGGCGCTAGAAGATCTCCCTAAAGAACCTTACGACCAAAAAAACCCTAACCGCAAATCTGAAAAAAAAAAAAAAAGGGAAAACGTGATTTTTCTGCCTCCATGCTTACTTGTGCAGCAAGGACTTAGTCTCAGGGTTTTAAAGCTATACAAATACCATCTTTTGAGCCACAAACTAGACATCTTTTGAGGAGACTCAAGGGATCATCATTATTATTATTCTTCTTCTTCTTCTCGATTCTTTTATTTTTCTTTTTAGTTTTATGTATATATTATCTATGCCTATGCTAGGCTAAACTTTTATTTGGTTAAGGGTGATTTCAAAGACCTAGACATGTTATGTAATTAATTTTCAGAATCTATCCATCATTGTTTTCTATGAAAGTTGCTTATGTTCTTCCATTAAAATTGTTCATGATGATGTTTTGATTTGTTTAGGTGGCCAACTAGATAAATCTTGATAATTGTCTAATGCTAGTTTAGGAGTCTTGATCCGTGTAATTGTCTTGATTTCCTATTCATAAGTAGCAATTTGTGATTAATGATTATGGTCAAGTTTTCAATAATTGCAAAGTGGAACATAACCTAAGTTGAACAATCCGAGCTTATGTGTTTGTTGCTTAGATCAACCTATCTTTCTCATCATAAAGCTGCTATTAAATTGAATTTAGAGAGCTTATTCTAGGTTGTTTGATAGTTAGAGATTAAATAGAGAGCTTGTTCTATTTAACAACAAACTAAGGAAAGATTGGGATAACAGAGCTTGTTGTTATCTACGGTTGTTAACTTTGATAGTTGGTTGATATTGATAGATCTGAAATTGATTCTTAATGATGTCTAGTGGTGGAGAATGAAACCTTAACCATATTTCTCTCATATTTAATTTCTTATTTCTTACGTGCATCTTACTTTTCTTGTTTGCTTATTTTTAAAACTATTTCAAAACCACCTTTTCTTTTCTTTTCCTTGAATTTAAGTTTTAAACTATTAACTTATAAACTAAAACCCAATCCCTGAGGACTTGACCCTTGCTAACTACTATACTTACAATTGATTCTTTTTAAGTGCCGGGGATTGCTTTCTTTAGTTTATTTGTTACTTGGTTTATTCTTATTTTCAGTTCTAATTAGTTTTATTTTCTTGTACATACAGGTTTTTCTTTTCAAATTTTGAAAAAAAAAAACAATGGAAATGAGCAATCTAACACTTGAAGAGTTGGTGGCATACATGAACATGGAGAATCAACAAGCCAATCTCACCTCCCCAGTTCAACAATTGGCCATGGGAGGATGTCAAGGCCATCAAGGGTTCCAAGACCAATCGCATGATCATTACTCAAACACTTACCATGAAGGATGGTGGGATCATACTAATTATGGCTACTCAAAAAATTTCCAAGAAGTAGATCCTTATGCCAATTACACTCATCCATCTAGCTTCAATCAATCATGGTCTCAAGAACCAGATCTTTTTCAGCCATCACATATGACTCAAAGGTACTTCTTTAGAAGATCTTGTCTATTCTCTTGTTACTGATACTTTGCAATTTCAACTGGAAACAAGGGCAAGCATCCAGAGTTTGGAAAAGCAAATGAGCCAATTAGCTAGTAGTATGGTGGGATGGGTAGCACAAAGATCTGAAGAACTCCCAGCCCAAACGATGATTAACCCAAAGGAGAATGCTACTATTGTGACCTTGAAGAATGAGGAACAAGATGAGGATGAGACAAAATTAGAGATGGATTCTATTCTTGAGGATAATGAAGCCACAGATCCAAATAAGAGTATTTCGGCACCTGAGGTAACGTTTAAGATTCCAATTTTTACTAATGTTTCTTCTCCACCTTTTCCTAATAGATTCGCAAAGTTCAAAGAGGAGGAACATGAACAAGACATGCTGGAAACCTTAAACAGTTTGTTTGTGGATGCCATTCAACAAGTACCAAAAGATGCACCATTCCTCAATGAGCAATGCACTACAAAGGATGATGGAATAATACTTATAATGGAGAATACATCTACTTTTGTGCAAAGAAAGCTTCCTATCAAACGCTCAAATTTGGGAAGTTTCATGTATGAGCCTAACAAGCCTAAAAAGCCAAGAAGGGGTGTTGGTTAGGTTGGACAACTTAAATCAGTACTAATTGGGAAGGCAGCCCAATTAATGAAGAAATTACCAACCTGCCATACTCAGATTTGCTTTCTTTTCCTTTTCCTTTTTCTTTTATTATTTTTTATTGTTTTTATTTATTTATTTTTATGTTTATTTGTTAATTATTTGTTTAGTATTTTAGGATTATTTAGGTTGCATGAATTTATTATGTTTTGAGTCTTAGTTATTTCTATTCTTATGTTATTAGTTCTTTTCTCTTACACATGACTTTTTTATTTGGACTAATAGCATTACATTGAGGACAATGTAAGAATTAAGTGTGGGGGGAAGGATTTAGGATTTCTTTTATTTTTGTCTATTATTTTTTTTATAAGTCTTTAATATTATTATTATTATTATTTTTAGTGTGTTTTAGTTTTTTTTTAATACAATGATGAGATATGAATTGCATAGGTCTAAACTGGTTATTAGGGAGAAGATTTTCATGAGAATTAACCTTGATACTAATTTTTATGAGCCAATGTTGATATGATATGTTGATTGAGAAAGAAGCATGTTTAGACTTGACAAGTCATCATCCTTGTGAGTTTTTGAGCCTATATAATTGATGCATTACACATATCAATCTAATTTCTTTCTTGAGTGCTCTTATGATTACATGATTCTATAGAACTTACTTTAAACCATTTGAGACTATATTGATGCATGTGACAACATGAATATGATAGAGGCATTAGGACTTTTAACTAGGGCCAAACAGCCATCCCTTATTGATGTTCCAAGAGAACATCCCCCTAGTGAGCCAATTTGAGCCTACATTGAGTAAGCTATTTATTTGGTAACCACATCTTACACCTAGCCTAAACACATTTATATCTTTACCCTTGTTCTAAAGATGGACTAGAATGTTTGAGACATATTGCAAAAACAAGGGATACTTTTTGAAAATTTGGATTAGAACAAAAGATAAGTGTGGGGGAGGAGAAAGGTAAAAGTCAAGAGAAAAAGAAAAGGGAACATTGTAAAAATACATTCCCATTGAAAAAAAATGAAAAAAAAAATTGAATCATCTCTTGAACTTCTAGTTAAAGAAATGAAAAAGAATTTACAAGGTTGGTTAGAATGAAGCAAAGGCTCAACATAAAATATTCAGCCTATGTGATTATGTACTTCCAAGGAATATTGAGAAAGTTTTATTTGCAAAATCTTATTTTGTCTCTAAATTCTATAAAGTCTTTGGAGCCTTTGTAATATCTTTTATTCTTTAACCACATTATAACCCCTTGGCCCCATTACAACCTTGAATAAAGACCTTTTGATTTATGAAGTTGCATGATCTAAATAGTGGATAATAGGTGGACAAGCAAGCATATGGTAGAACTGTTTTCATGAGATTGATTGAGTGTAAACACTTTACCACTACTTTAAAGAGTGAAAATCATGAGAGTATAGTGAGAAGTTGAGATTAAGTTCGAATATGTACTATTTTGATTGAAATATGTTATGTTAATATTGGCTTAACTCAAACAATTTATATTCAAGCATGATTTTTTGTGAAATTCTTTAAGCTATTGATTAGTTTATAAGACTTGTTCAAAAATTGTCTCTAATTTATATTGAAAGGATTAGGAGTAAATATTTTTAGTATATGTAGTTTATTTATATTTTAGTTTTCCAATGTTTATGGGTATCGTTCTAGTAAACCCTCATGAGACTAAACTCGTCCACTAGGGACTCCTAGGGGTTTAAAGGCTTGTGTCACATGCTAAGTGCCACCGTGATTTCCTACGAAAGTGGATTAGATTAGATTTTCTTATTTTATTTTTATTTTGTTTTTCTCGAGGACTAGCAAAAAGCTAAGTGTGGGGGTATTTGATAAGCTCATAAAATATACATTGTATGCCTTACTACCTTTAGTTTTTGTTATGTTTTCGATCTTTATCTTGTTTACTTATAATATGTTTTTGAATTTTAGGTACAATAAGGAGAATGAAGTCAAAAGATGTCAATAATGATGGTAAAGAGCTTACAAAATCATAATCACAAGATGGAAGAAGACTTGGGAGTCAAAAATATCAAATTCTAGTTGAAAAGCAATCAGGCAAATTTGACCTCCGGAGCTTGTTTTAAGTAAAACGTGATGTTAGATTCTTTATTTGAAGAAACTTCCTTCTTGTATTTTGAAGTTAACTTGATTATCTTTCTAACTATATATTATGGGCCCAAATAGGATAAGAAATGGGCAACCAAATTGGCGCTAGAAGATCTCCCTAAAGAACCCTACGACCAGAAAAACCCTAACCGCAAATCTGAAAAAAGGGGAAAACGTGATTTTTCTGCCTCCAGGCTTACTTGTGCGGCAAGGACTTATTCTCAGGGTTTTAAAGCTATATAAATACCATCTTTTGAGCCACAAACTAGACATCTTTTGAGGAGACTCAAGGGATCATCATTATTATTATTCTTCTTCTTCTTCTCCATTCTTTTATTTTTCTTTTTAGTTTTATGTATATATTATCTATGCCTATGCTAGGCTAAACTTTTATTTGGTTAAGGGTGATTTCAAAGACCTAGACATGTTATGTAATTAATTTTCAGAATCTATCCATCATTGTTTTCTATCAAAGTTGCTTATGTTCTTCCATTAAAATTGTTCATGATGATGTTTTGATTTGTTTAGGTGGCCAACTAGATAAATCTTGATAATTGTCTAATGCTAGTTTAGGAGTCTTGATACGTGTAATTGTCTTGATTTCCTATTCATAAGTTGCAATTTGTGATTAATGATTATGGTCAAGTTTTCAATAATTGCAAAGTGGAACATAACCTAAGTTGAACAATCCGAGCTTATGTGTTTGTTGCATAGATCAACCTATCTTTCTCATCATAAAGCTGCTATTAAATTGAATTTAGAGAGCTTATTCTAGGTTGTTTGATAGTTAGAGATTAAATAGAGAGCTTGTTCTATTTAACAACAAACTAAGGAAAGATTGGGGTAACAGAGCTTGTTGTTGACTACGGTTGTTAACTTTGATAGTTGGTTGATATTGATAGATCTGAAATTGATTCTTAATGATGTCTAGTGATGGAGAATGAAACCTTAACCATATTTCTCTCATATTTGATTTCTTATTTCTTACGTGCATCTTACTTTTCTTGTTTGCTTATTTTTAAAACTATTTCAAAACCCCCTTTTCTTCTGTTTTCCTTGAATTTAAGTTTTAAACTATTAACTTATAAACTAAAACCCAATCCCTGAGGACTTGACCCTTGCTAACTACTATACTTACAATTGATTCTTTTTAAGTGCAAGGTTAAATAAGATATACTCTTTTGAGTGCAGCATGGAATTATCAGCCATTAGGAGTATACGCCAATTCAATAATACTCAAATACCGTACAGGTCTTAATTAATCAAACACGTTGATAAAAACCTGAATATTCACATCTTGAATAGTCACACCTATCTACATAGGTTTAATTCATGTATGTGTGGTCATACATGTTCGGTAAATCACACATTACCTCATCTTGATTCTCTTAATCAAGACAACTAATATGCTCAAGTTGTCACATGTTTGGAAGATGTGACTCCCACTAGAATAACTATACTCTCATTTTAAGAACAACATATGTCCATTAGACAACCAATGTCTAAACCTCAAGACAACAAATGTCTATTACTTATTCACTTGAGCAGTCTCATCTCTATTCTTACATAAAGAATAAAGGCAGATTGTTCGTGTGAGCGAACCAATCCTCTACCTATGTTTGACATATAATTTTTATTCGTTGTGAAACATATAGAATATGCATAGAATTGTATTAAACTCATAAAACAAAATTCATTCATTCAATCATAATAAGGTACAAGTACATGACATCAAGAAGTTCATCCAAACGAATTATAATCTACGGAGACCCATTGCCCTAACATGTTTGGCAAACAAGATTGGTGGTATTGGTTTAGTTAAAGGATCTGCCACCATCTCATCCGTAGAGATGTATTCCATTTGAACTTCTTTCCCTTCAATTGCATCTCTGATAAAGTTATACTTAATCCCTATATGCTTGGTCTTTCCATGATATTTCGCATCCTTAATATAAGCCAAAGCAGCCATGCTATCACAAAATATAGTGGTTGGCTTATCATTAGGTGCTACAACACCTAAGTGACCAAGGAAACGACCAAGCCACAAGGCTTCTTGCACAACAACAAATTTGGCAACAAATCCATGCAAGACTGCTTCTCACTATTTAGCAGAAGAATATAACCTGATTTAGACTTGTATTCATCTCTATCACCACCCCAATCAGCATCTGTGTATCCTTGCAACCTTAGGTTAACCTTTTGGTAACACAACCAAAAGTCTTTCGTACGCTTAAGGTATCGAAATATTCTTTTGACACACTTCCAATGTTGTTGACTAGTATTAGAGGAATACCTAGATAACAAACCAACCGCTTGGCTAATGTCTGGCCTAGTACATAACATGGCATACATTAGACTTCCTATGGCATTCAGATTTGGAACTCTTTTCATATCTTCCTTTTCTTCAAGACTTTGTGGACACATATTGCTTCACCAATTTTGCAATTGTGAGCAATAGTAGTATTCATAGGCTTTGAGTTGTGCATATTGAAGCGTTCTAGAATCTTATTGATATAAGGTTCTTGAGACAATGCTAACAACCTTTTGGACCTATCTCTTAGAATCTTAACTCCAAGAATGTAAGCCGCTTCTCCCATATCCTTCATACCAAAGGTGGAAGACAACCATGTCTTAATGGTGTGCACAAAACTCAAATCATTACTAGTTAACAGTATATCATCAACATATAATGACATAATTATAAACTTGTTCTTTGAATTTAAGACATAAACACAATGGTCTTCATCCATCATCTTGAAACCAAAGTTCAAGACAGATTCATGGAACTTCAAATACCATTGTCTTGAAGCTTGTTTAAGACCATATATCGACTTCTTTAGTTGACATACCTTGTGTTCCTTACCTTCTACAATGAAACCTTCTAGTTGTTTCATGTAGATCTCTTCACTCAAACCACCATTGAGGAAGGCAGTCTTAACATCCATTTGATGTAATTCCAAGTCAAGATTAGCAGCAATAACTAGTATCAACCTGATGAAGTTGAATCTCACAACAGGTGAGAAAGTATCTTTATATCAATACCTTTTACTTGTTTATACCCCTTGGCAACCAAACGTGCCTTGTGCCTTTTAATGATACCATCCACTTTTCTCTTGATCTTGAGAACCCATTTGTTCCCAACGGCCTTTCTATCTTTAGGAAGATCAACTAAGTCCTATACTTTATTCACATGCATAGATTCCAATTCATTTTCCATTGCAACTATCCATTTATCACAATTTGGCCTTTCAAGAGCTTCTTTCAAACTTTGTGGTTCATCATCCATAGATGACAACAAATGAGCCTCACTTTCATCCAAAATCCACCACTTACTTGGAGGTTTAAATTTTCTTAAAGAAAGTCTAAGAACAGTAGGAGCATTATGTTCTTCTTGATCATGCACATTTGCATTCTCATCAAGTTCTTCATGAGGTAACGCATCCTCATTATGCTCTTCATGAGGTAACTCATCCTCATTTTGTTGGACCATCACTTAATCAACGTTTTAATCATTTGGATCACCTATTTCTTCTATAGGCTGATCTTGGTCATTATTGCCACTATGACCAACAGCTTGTGGAGGCACTAAGCTCCTACTCGGTCCAATACCACTATCATTTTCATTAAGTGATATTAGCACATCATTTGTGCTTCTTGGTCCAGATTCATCAATTTCATATAAAGGATAATTCTTATTACCATTCCCTTTCTTAGGAAACTCATTTTCTAAGAAAGTTGCATCCTTGATTCGAATTCAACTTGTCTATCCTTATATTCCAAATCCATGAACAAATATCCTTTAGAATGTTCAGAATATCCGAGAAGAACACATTTCTTCTCTCTTGGTCCTAACTTACCAAGAATATGATTTGCATTATGGACATAGGCCGCACAGCCCCAAGGCCTTAGATTACTTAAATCTAGCTTTCTTTTAGTCCATAACTCATAAGGAGTAGACAAAACAGATTTGAATGGCACTCTATTCAATATATAGACAGCCGTGAGTAATGCATCTCCCCAAAAGGAAATGTCCATGTTGGCCTGAGCCATCATGCATCTCACCATGTCTAGGAGAGTTCTATTCTTTCTCTTCGCCACTCCATTCTGTTGTCCTAATACTCTACCTCAAAATGGAGTAACGGAAAGGAAGAATAGGACTTTGCTTGAAATGGTAAGTGTTATGCTTTTGCATTCTAAGTTACCTATGAGTTTTTGGGGAGAAGCATTGTTTACTTCTTGTTATATTTCTAATAGAATCTTGCATAAAGGCTTTGATAAATCTCCATATGAATTATTAAAAGGTAGGAAGCCTAACATTGATTATTTCAAAGTTTTTTGATGTATTGCATATGTCCTTGATGCTACTAATAAGAGACCAAAATTGGGTAGTAAGGCTACCAAATCTATTTTTCTTGGTTATGCTATACATAGTAAAGCATGTAGATTTCTTAATTTAAAAACTAGTAGTGTTTTTGAATCTACTCATGCAATTTACTTTGAGCATTTGACTATTAAGGATGCTAATGATTTAGAGTTAGAGAAAGAATTGTCAAATGAATTGATTGATCATGAGCATGGTTTTGATTATGGTAGAAATAATATTACATCTTTACATGATCATCATGCAAGTACATCACATGAGAAGAACCTATTGATATTGAATTGAGAAGAAGCAAAAGAACAAGAATTGAAAAGAATTTAGGACCGGACATATACACTTACATGTTAGAGGACAATCCTAAAACTTTTCAAGAGGCTATGAACATGCATGATTCCAAATTTTGGAAAAAAGTTATGGATGATGAGATTAAATTCATATATGAGAATAAAACATGGTCTTTAGTGGATCTACCTTCTAACACTACACCTATTGGCTCCAAGTAGGTTTTGAAAAAGGAACTCAAAACCGATGGTAGTATTGACGAATACAAAGCAAGGTTGGTAGCCAAAAGGTTATAGTCAAAAGAAAGGTCTAGATTGTTTTGAAACTTTCTCACCAGTTACCAAGTTTACCTTTATAAGAGTGATGTTCGCGATTACTTCAATTTACAACTTTGAAGTATATCAAATGGACATCAAAACGGCCTTCCTCAATGGTGAGCTTAACGAAGAAATTTACATTCATCAACCGGAAGGTTATGTGGTTCAAGGACATGAACACAAGGTATGTAAACTTGATGCACCCAAAAGAGTGTATCTTATTTAACCTTGCACTAAAAAGATCAATTGTAAGTATAGTAGTTAGCAAGGGTCGAGTCCTCAGGGATTGGGTTTTAGTTTATAAGTTGATAGTTTAAAACTTAAATTCAAGAACAATAAAAGAAAAGGGGTTTTTGAAACCAGATTTAAACTAAAGTAAATAATAAGAATAAGATGCAAGGCGATATAACCAGCCAATAAAAATATATATACTAAATTAGGCGGTATAACCAGCCAATAAAAATATATATACTAAATTAGGCGGTATAACCAGCCAATAAAAATAAATATACTTTTAAAAATAAGCAAACTAGAAAAGTAAGAAAACAAGTAAGTAAGAAGAATCAAATATGAAAAATATGGTTAAGGTTTCATTCTCCACCACTAGCATCATTAAGAATCAATTTCAGATCTATCAATATCAACCAACTATCAAAGTTAACAACCGTAGATAACAACAAGCTCTGTTATCCCAATCTTTCCTTAGTTTGTCATTAAATAGAACAGGCTCTCTATTTAATCTCTAACCATTAAACAACCTAGAATAAGCTCTCTAAATTCAATTTAATGGCAGCTTTATGATGAGAAAGATAGGTTGATCTAAGCAACAAACACATAAGCTCGGATTGTTCAACTTAGGTTATGTTCCACTTTGCAATTATTGAAAACTTGACCATAATCATTAATCACAAATTGCCACTTATGAATAGGAAATCAAGACAATTACACGGATCAAGACTCCTAGACTAGCAATAGATAATTATCAAGATCTATCTAGTTGTACACCTAAATAAATCAAGACAACATCATGAACAATTCTTGTAGAAGAACATAAGCAACTTTCATAGAAAATTAATGATAGATAGAATCTGAAAATCAATCACAAAACATGTCTAGGGCTTTGAAATCACCCTTAACCAAATAGAAGTTTAGCCTAGCATAGGCATTGTAAACATAAACATAAAATTAAAGAGAATCTAAGAAGGAAATAAAAGAAAGAAAGAAGAAGAAGAAAATAAAGAAAAAGAAAACTAGAGAAAAGAAAGAAGAAGAAAAATTAGAGAATTTTATTACAATGGCTAATATCCTACCAATGTACAATGCCTCATACAATCATCCAAGGCCCTCTATTTATACACATTTTGGAGGACTAAATGACAAGAGACAAGCTTTACAAATTTCAAAGGTAGGTATAATAGGTGGGTGCATTTTTCTAACAATTTTCGTCATATTGTATGACAATTTTGATCAGCCAACTTGATGGTCGATTTTGTCAATATTAGAAGCTTGATCTGATCACATGGTCTTCTAGAAAAATGTTCCCCTATCAGTTAGTGATCCATAGCCGTTGGAATCAGCTCATTTGCTGATGTGGATCAGAAGATATGGGCAAAATACCAAAACAGGTCAGCACATATGTCATTGCACATCAGCCAACTTGATGGTCGATTTCGCTAGGGAAAACGACTCCTTTTCAAGAAGTGTAAAACATGAAAAAGTTAGATATGCCTCTTGATGCACCCAAAAGAGTGTATCTTATTTAACCTTGCACTAAAAAGATAAATTGTAAGTATAGTAGTTAGCAAGGGTCGAGTCCTCAGGGATTGGGTTTTAGTTTATAAGTTAATAGTTTAAAACTTAAATTCAAGAACAATAAAAGAAAAGGGGTTTTTGAAGCCAGATTTAAACTAAAGTATATAATAAGAATAAGATGCAAGGCGGTATAACCAGCCAATAAAAATATATATACTAAATTAGGCGGTATAACCAGCCAATAAAAATATATATACTAAATTAGGCGGTATAACCAGCCAATAAAAATAAAACAAAGTTAATAGACAAATTAGGCGGTATAACCAGCCAATAAAAATAAAACATACTTTTAAAAATAAGCAAACTAGAAAAGTAAGACAACAAGTAAGTAAGAAGAATCAAATATGAAAAATATGGTTAAGGTTTCGTTCTCCACCACTAGACATCATTAAGAATCAATTTCAGATCTATCAATATCAACCAACTATCAAAGTTAACAACCGTAGATAACAACAAGCTCTGTTATCCCAATCTTTCCTTAGTTTGTCGTTAAATAGAACAAGCTCTCTATTTAATCTCTAACCATTAAACAACCTAGAATAAGCTCTCTAAATTCAATTTAATGGCAGCTTTATGATGAGAAAGATAGGTTGATCTAAGCAACAAACACATAAGCTCGGATTGTTCAACTTAGGTTATGTTCCACTTTGCAATTATTGAAAACTTGACCATAATCATTAATCACAAATTGCCACTTATGAATAGGAAATCAAGACAATTACACGGATCAAGACTCCTAAACTAGCAATAGATAATTATCAAGATCTATCTAGTTGTACACCTAAATAAATCAAGACAACATCATGAACAATTCTTGTAGAAGAACATAAGCAACTTTGATAGAAAATTGATGATAGATAGAATCTAAAAATCAATCACAAAACATGTCTAGGGCTTTGAAATCACCCTTAACCAAATAGAAGTTTAGCCTAGTATAGGCATTGTAAACATAAACATAAAATTAAAGAGAATCTAAGAAGGAAATAAAAGAAAGAAAGAAGAAGAAGAAGAATATTAATTATCCAACCTCTTGATCTTTCTAAAGAAAAAGAAAACTAGAGAAAAGAAAGAAGAAGAAAACTTAGAGAATTTTATTACAATGGCTAATATCCTACCTATCTACAATATGATCCTCTACAATCATCCAAGGCCCTCTATTTATACACATTTTGGAGGGCTAAATGACAAGAGACAAGCTTTACAAATTTCAAAGGTAGGTATAATAGGTGGGTGCATTTTTCTAACAATTTTCGTCATATTGTATGACAATTTTTGATCAGCCAACTTGATGGTCGATTTTGTCAATATTGGAGGTCTGATCTGATCACATGGGCTTCTAGCAAAATGTTCCCCTATGAGTTACTGATCCATAGCCGTTGGAATCAGCTCATTTGCTGATGTGGAGAAGAAGATATGGGCAAAATACGAAAACACGTCAGCACAGACATCATTGCACATCAGCCAACTTGATGGTCGATTTCTTCAATATTGGAGGCTTGATCTGATCACATGGTCTTCTAGACAAATGTTCCCCTATCAGTTAGTGATCCATAGCCGTTGGAATCAGCTCATTTTCTGATGTGTATCGAACGATATGGTCAAAATGCGAAAACTGGTCAGGACAGACGTCATTGCACATCAGCCAACTTGATGGTTGATTTCGCTAGGGAAAACGACTCCGTTTCAAGAAGTGTAAAACATGAAAAAGATAGATATGCCTCTTAACTTTGCATGGTTAAAATTTCAGCCTTATTTCTTCAGTGAAACTCCAGATATAGCTGATATGGAAAAAGGTGTCGGAACTGGAACTGAACTGGATTTGCCCTTAATTCTAGTAATCTGAAATCACTCAAAGAAACTTGTGAAAAACACCAAATTACATAAAAATATAAAAGATCATAAACACAATTAGACTAAACAATAATAACTCGTATTTGACACAAAACAATAATAAAACATAACTAAAAACTATATAATTATACGAGTTATCACCTCTTAACTTTGCACGGTTAAAATTTCAGTCTTATTGCTTCAGTGAAACTCCAGATATAGCTGATATGGCAAAAGGTGTCGGAACTGGAACTGAATTGAATTTGCCCTTAATTGTTGATTTAACCTAGTAATCTGAAATCACTCAAAGAAACTCGTAAAAAACACCAAATTACATAAAAATATAAAAGATCATAAACACAATTAGACTAAGCAATAATAACTCGTATTTGACACAAAACAATAATAAAACATAACTAAAAACTATATAATTATACGAGTTATCACACCCCCACACTTAGATTGTTGCTAGTCCTCGAGCAAAAACAAATAAAAATAAAATAAGAAAATCTAATCTAATCCACTTTCGTAGGAAATCACGGTGGCACTTAGCATGTGACACAAGCCTTTAAACCCCTAGGTGTCCCTAGTGGACGAGTTTAGTCTCGTGAGGGTTTATTAGAACGATACCCACAAACATTGAAAAACTAAAATATAAATAAACTACATATACTAAAAATATTTACTCCTAATCCTTTCAATACACATTAGAGACAATCTTTGAACAAGTCTTATAAACTAATCAATAGCTTAAAGAATTTCACAAAAAATCATGCTTGAATGTAAATTGTTTGAGTTAAGCCAATATTAACATAACATATTTCAATCAAAATAGTGCATATTCAAACTTAATCTCAACTACTCACATGGGATACTCTCACGATTTTCATTCTTTAAAGTAGTGGTAAAGTGTTTACACTCAATCAATCTCATGAAAATAGTTCTACCATATTCTTGCTTGTCCACCTATTCTCCACTATTTAGATCATACAACTTCATGAATTAAGAGGTCTTTAATCAAGGTTGTAATGGGGCCAAGGGGTTTGTAATGTGGTTGAAGAAAAAAAGGATAAAGATATCACAAAGGTTCCAAAGAGTTCATAAAGTTTAGAGAAATAATAAGATCATACAAAGAAACTTCTCAAAACTCTTTACAAGTACATAGTCACCTAGGCCGGATATTCATGTTGGGCCTTTTCTTCATTCTGAACAACTTTGTAACATCTTTTTCTTTTTCCCAAAATTCAAGAGATGATTCATATATTTTTTTTTTTGAATATATTTGCCAGTATTCCATTTCTTTTTTTTTTTGACTTTTCTTTTCTTTCCCCCCCCCCCACACTTATTTCTTGTTTCTAACCCAAATTTTCAATAGATCTTCCTTGTCTTTGCAACTTGTCTCAAAACATGCTAATTCATCTTTGGAACAAAGGTAAGGATATAAGTATATTTAGGTTAGGGACAAGTTATGGTTACCAAAGAGATAGCTTATTCAATGTAGGCTCAAATTGGTTCACTAAGGGTGTGTTCTCTTGGAACATCAATATAAGGGATGGCTGTTTGGCCCTGGCTAAAAATCCTAATGCCTCTATCATATTCATGTTGTCACATGCATCAATATAGTCTCAACAAGGTCTAAAGCAAGTTCTAGAGAATCATGTAATCATAAGAGCACTCAAGAAAGAAATTAGATTGATTTATATAATGCATCAATCATTATAGGCTCAAAAACTCACAAGGATGATTATACAAGTCAGATTAAGTCTAAACATGCTTCTTTCTCAATCAACATATCATATTAACATTGGCTCATAAAAAGGTTGATATCAAGCTCAATTCTCATGAAAATCTTCTCACTAATAAATCTGTTTTAGACTTATGCAATTCATATCTCATCATAGTATTGAAAGTAACTAAAACACACTAAAAACACACTAAGTCTAAACATGCTTTTTTTTTTTTTTTTGAAGAAGATTAAATCAAACAGACAACGTATGTCTCAAGTCTCCCTTACTCAGACCTTGTTCAGAATGAATACTTCTAAATGTCTTAAAACACAACAATTTTTTTTTTATTAGCAAAATATGTCCCTTACCCCCTACTAAAATATGACATTGTCCCCAATGTCAAATTTTAAAGGTAGAATTTAGGAGATATTACCTGCAGAGGTTGCTAACCACTTATTATAACTGAGACACAACAAGCAAAATGTTAGATAATGTCACAAAGACAAAGTGCAATCCACTCCTTGCTCGTCCATATCTCTTTTTCTTTTTCCGAGCGTTTGCAAAACAACCGTAGCAGATAAACACTCATAAGCTTGGAGCTTTTTGAGTAAATCTTCAATGGTTGTAGCAGAAATTATGGTTCTCCTTGCCTCTGAAAACATGAATCCATTTTCCACAGCATTATCTAAATATGAAAGCAAATTACTAAAATAACCATTAATATTAAGCAAACCAATGGGTTTCTTATTTGTGACCAAAGATGACCAAGAAGCCACGCAAGCTATTTCTTCCAATGTACCCAGACCTCCTGGTAAAGCAATGAATGCATCGGCAGAATGGTACATGATTGTTATCCGTTCAGGGATACTCCAGACTTGTATTTCCTTACCCAAGGTAGGTCCACAAAAATCTGTGAATAGTTTTGGCACGATTCCTAGAACTGGACTTCCTCCGGCGTGTGCTGCTGTAGCGACTGCTCCCATTAAACCCGTACTACCGCCTCCATAAATCAACTGGATCTTTTGTTGGGCAAGTATTACTCCAACTCTTATGGCTTCATCAGCAAATATGTTATTTTTCCCTGGATAAACACCTCCAAAGACACAAATTTTTTTAATGCGTTGGGACGAAGTACTTTCCATTTTTTTTTCGAGTGCTTGAAAGAGAATGAGTAAATGGTGTAATATATAGAGGACTGAGTAGTGAATCAGACAAGAGTAATAATGTCGCCGAAAGTGTATCTGACATGTCAGAAGAAAATGTTAACCTAACAAAAGATTTTTGCGTGATTTCAGGAAGAAAATCAAAAAGAGAAGAAAAATCAACCGTAAAAGTCAAGAGTAATAGTGTCGCCGAAAGTGTATTTGGCATCTTCCTCTGGTTTTACGTCCAGAAACGGCTTAAACGCCTTCTATGAGTCGAGGATATGCTTCCCATCCAGTTTTCTTACAAGCTGGCAAACAGGGTCTTTTAACATCAGATTCCCAAGATGTTGCCATTCCCTTTGGAATTGCGGCCATAAATCAAGAATTTCTCTTTGTACGTCTCCACTAGGATGCGTCTCAAGAGAAAGTTGGATATTACCCAAATTCTCCTTACTCAGTCCATCCTTAATGAATTCAATTTTATCATCTCGATTAGAGGACGGAATCCCAATAGAACGACATTTACCGTTACACGTCCATCGTGCACATTTGTGGCAGTTTGAACTCATGCGCTTTGCTCGTCGCTTCTTTGTAAAAGTGCTTCTACCTGTACCTGGTAAATGCAAAACAGGCAGATATTCATCTTCACGTACCTTGGCTTCAATTATCCAACGTATGTCTTCAGGAATCCCTTTGTGCATAAGCATTCTTAATCTTTCAAATCGAACTTGGTAAAGCTTCAGTAAAATATTTCGACGAAAAGGAGGAAATCGATTCTGCAATCTTGTGAGAATATCATCCATCCTGAAAAAAAAAATGAAAAAAATTGAAAGAGAATTTGGAAGAGAAATTTATATACAATATCAGTTTTGTGGGTAGCTGATGGAACCGATTTAAATAATCACGGAGTACCGTTATCCGCCATTTAACCGGGGTTAAAAAAATTAAAAATTATATTTACATCTAGTTATTTTCAAAACAAGGATCAGAAAGAAAAACAACATAAAAAGACTCAAAAACAAAACACTCTAAATAAAATTCTAAATTCTTCCCCCCACACATAATTTTTACATTGTCATTAATGTAATGCTATTAATCCCAAATGAAAGAATCATGTGTAAGTGAAAAGAACTAATAAACAAAATAAACTTATGCAGCCTAAATGAACTTAGAAACACTAAACACAATTAGCAAAGAAACATAAGAAAAAGATAAAGAAAAAGAGAGCAAATCTGAGGATGGCAGTTTGACAATGCTTTCACTAATTAGGCTGCCTCCCCCAATTAGCACTTGATTTAGTGTTTTGAACCTAACCAACACCCCTTCTTGGCATTTTAGGCTTGTCAGGCTCATACATGAAATTTCCCAAATTTATGCGTTCGAGAGGAAGCTTTCTTTGCACAACAGTGGATGCATTCTCCATTACAAGTATTATTCCATCATCCTTTGTGGTGCATATGTCATCGAGGAATGGAGCATATTTTGATACTTGTTGAATGACCTCCACAAACAAGTTGTTTAAGGTTTCCGGCATGTGTTGTTCATGTTCTTCCTCCTTGAACTTTGCAAATCTACTAGGAAAAGGTGGAGAAGAAACATTAGTAAAAAGTGAAACCTTAAACGTTACCTCAGGTGCCGAAATACTCTTATTTTGATCTTTGGCTTCATTATCCTCAAGAATAGAATCCATCTCTAATTGTGTTTCATCCTCATCTTGTTCCTCATTCTTCAAGGTCACAATAGTAGCATTCTCCTTTGGGTTAACTATCGTTTGGGCTGGGAGTTCTTCAGATCTTTGTGCTACCTATCCCACCATACTACTAGCCAATTGGCTCATTTGCTTTTCCAAACTCTAGATGCTTGCCCTTGTTTCCTGTTGAAATTGCAAAGAATCAGTAACAAGGGAATAGACAAGATCTTCTAAAGAAGTACCTGAGTTTTGAGTCATATGTGGTGGTTGAAAAAGATATGGTTCTTGAGACTATGATTGATTGAAGCTAGATGGATGAGTGTAATTGGCATAAGGATCTACTTCTTGGTAATTTTTCGAGTAGCCATAATTAGTATGATCCCACCATCCCTCATGGTAAGTGTTTGAGTAATGATCATACTGTTGGTCTTGGAACACTTGATGGCCTTGACATCCTCCCATGGCCAATTGTTGAACTGGGGAGGTGAGATTGGCTTGTTGATTCTCCATGTTCATGTATGCCACCAACTCTTCAAGTGTTAGATTGCTCAATTCCATTGTTTTTTTTTTTTAAATTTGAAAAGAAAAACTTGTATGTACAAGAAAATAAAACTAATTAGAACTGAAAATAAGAATAAACCAAGTAACAAATAAACTAAAGAAAGCGATCCCCGGCAACGGCGCCAAAAATTTGATGCACCCAAAAGAGTGTATCTTATTTAACCTTGCACTAAAAAGATCAATTGTAAGTATAGTAGTTAGCAAGGGTCGAGTCCTCAGGGATTGGGTTTTAGGTTGTTTAATGGTTAGAGATTAAATAGAGAGCTTGTTCTATTTAACGACAAACTAAGGAAAGATTGGGATAACAGAGCTTGTTGTTATCTACGGTTGTTAACTTTGATAGTTGGTACAAATGCTTAATTTCATACATTTTCCTATTTAATTTCCTTATACTTTGTGCTTTGATTCTTACTTCCTTGACATTTTACTAGGTTTTTATGCTTTGTAGGTATTTTGGAGGAGATGAAGTCAAAATATGTCAATTAGGATGTTAAAGAGCTTACAAAATCACAATCACAAGTTGAAAAAAGAGCTGGGAGTCAAAAAGATCAAAGTCTTGGTGCAAAGCAAGAAGACAGATTTGCCTTCCGGAGCTTGTTACTAAGAAAACATGATGTTAGACTCTTTATTAGAAGAAACATCCTTCTTGACTTTTGAAGATAACTTGATTAGCTTTCCAATGGTTTGTCATAGGCCTAAATCGGATAAGAAATGGTCATCCAAATCGGCATTGGAATATCTCCCTAAACAACCCTAGTGGCAGAAAAAACCCTAGCCGCAAATCACATTTTTTTCTTAATACCCTAGCTTACATTTATGTTTATCCTTGTCAAAGAAGGATTTGTGGCTGTCAACTTGCATTAATTGCAAGTATCTTTCCTTAAAGCTAATCCTAGCCAAATAGGAGAATTAAATCAGCCAAGACTTTCCTTCCTTACTCTTACATTGTCTGCAAGTTTGTAATCTCTCTTCATTAAAGAGTGCTTTGACTAAAACTTTCCTAAATTATTCAAACTTGGCTGCCAAGGCTTATATCTATCCTTAAAACACAAAAGTCAGCCACTTTTCCTTAACTTTATCCACAAGTCAGCATTTATTGAAGGGAGACAGCTGAAATTCACTTGTTTGATGCCCTAGCTATTGCCTATAAATAGAGAACAAGGGGGCAAACGAAATTGACACTTCTCCAAGCATCAAAGTTCTGATTTCTTCTTTGTTTCTTTATTTTTGAGAGAGCAAGAGGCTGAATAATTAATATTCTTCTTCTTCTTCTTTCTTTCTTTTATTTTCTTCTTAGATTCTCTTTAATTTTATGTTTATGTTTACAATGTCTATTCTAGGCTAAACTTTTATTTGGTTAAGGGTGATTTCAAATCCCTAGAGATGTTATGTAATTAATTTTCAGAATCTATCTATCATTGTTTTCTATCAAAGTTGCTTATGTTCTTCCATTAAAATTGTTCATGATGATGTTTTGATTTGTTTAGGTGGCCAACTAGATAAATCTTGATAATTTTCTAATGCTAGTTTATGAGTCTTGATCCGTGTAATTGTCTTGATTTCCTATTCATAAGTGGCAATTTGTGATTAATGATTATGGTCAAGTTTTCAATAATTGCAAAGTGGAACATAACCTAAGTTGAACAATTCGAGCTTATGTGTTTGTTGCTTAGATCAACCTATCTTTCTCATCATAAAGTTGCTATTAAATTGAACTTAAAGAGCTTATTCTCGGTTGTTTGGTAGTTAGAGATTAAATAGAGAGCTTGTTCTATTTAACGACGAACTAAGGAAAGATTGGGGTAACAGAACTTGTTGTTATCTACGGTTGTTAACTTTGATAGCTAATTGATGTTAATAGATCTATTTATTGATTCTCAATGATGTCTAGTGGTGGAGAATAAAACCTTAACCATATTTTTCTCATATTTGATTACTTCTTATTTACCTGCTTTCTTCTTTGATTATAAGTCTTTAGTTTAAATTGATTTTAAAAACCTCCCCTTTTATTTTGTTTTCTTTGAATTTAGGTTTTAGACTAATAATTCTTAAACTAAAACCCAATCCCTGAGGACTCGACCCTTGCTAACTATTATACTTACAATTGATCTTTTTAGTGCAAGGTTAAATAAAGATATACTCTTTTGGGTGCATCAAGTTTTTGGCGCCGTTGCCGGGGATTGTTTTCTTTAGTTTATTGGTTTATTCTTATTTTCTGCTCTAATTATTTACTTTCTTATTTCTTTTTATTAGTGAATGTTCCAAGCTCCCGAAGAAGACTTAAGCCTTAGGAGAATTCGGGAATTTATGACTTCTCTCCAACAACCAATTGAAGAGTTGATCCAAAACATCCAAGAGGAGCAAGGAGAGATGGCAGCAATTGACAACCGAACCCTCAAGGAGCTAGCCGCTCCAGACTTGGGTCAACAACCATTATGCATTGAATATGCTAATCTTGAGGTAGCTTTTGAATTAATATCTGGTTTGATTCATCTTCTCCCAACTTTTCATGGTTTTGCAGGAGAGGATCCAAATAAGCACCTCAAGGAATTCCATGTAGTTTGCTCAAGCATGAGACCAACAGGAGTCACAGAAGAGCAAGTTAAGTTGAGAGCCTTCCCATTCTCTCTAGCTGATTCAGCAAAGGAATGGCTCTACTATCTACCATCTGGGACCATCACTACATGGAATGATATGAAGAAAGCATTCTTGGAAAGGTATTTCCCAGCATCTAAGACTGCCAACATTAGAAAAGCGATATGTGATGCACCCAAAAGAGTGTATCTTATTTAACCTTGCACTAAAAAGATAAATTGTAAGTATAGTAGTTAGCAAGGGTCGAGTCCTCAGGGATTGGGTTTTAGTTTATAAGTTAATAGTTTAAAACTTAAATTCAAGAACAATAAAAGAAAAGGGGTTTTTTGAAGCCAGATTTAAACTAAAGTAAATAATAAGAAGAAGATGCAAGGCGGTATAACCAGCCAATAAAAATATATATACTAAATTAGGCGGTATAACCAGCCAATAAAAATATATATACTAAATTAGGCGGTATAACCAGCCAATAAAAGTAAAACAAAGTTAATATACAAATTAGGCGGTATAACCAGCCAATAAAAATAAATATACTTTTAAAAATAAGCAAACTAGAAAAGTAAGAAAACAAGTAAGTAAGAAGAATCAAATATGAAAAATATGGTTAAGGTTTCATTCTCCACCACTAGACATCATTAAGAATCAATTTCAGATCTATCAATATCAACCAACTATCAAAGTTAACAACCGTAGATAACAACAAGCTCTGTTATCCCAATCTTTCCTTAGTTTGTCGTTAAATAGAACAAGCTCTCTATTTAATCTCTAACCATCAAACAACCTAGAATAAGCTCTCTAAGTTCAATTTAATGGCAGCTTTATGATGAGAAAGATAGGTTGATCTAAGCAACAAACACATAAGCTCGGATTGTTCAACTTAGGTTATGTTCCACTTTGCAATTATTGAAAACTTGACCATAATCATTAATCACAAATTGCCACTTATGAATAGGAAATCAAGACAATTACACGGATCAAGATTCCTAAACTAGCAATAGATAATTATCAAGATCTATCTAGTTGTACACCTAAACAAATCAAGACAACATCATGAACAATTCTTGTAGAAGAACATAAGCAACTTTGATAGAAAATTAATGATAGATAGAATCTGAAAATCAATCACAAAACATGTCTAGGGCTTTGAAATCACCCTTAACCAAATAGAAGTTTAGCCTAGCATAGGCATTATAAACATAAACATAAAATTAAAGAAAATCTAAGAAGAAAATAAAAGAAAGAAAGAAGAAGAGGAAGAATATTAATTATCCAACCTCTTGCTCTCTCTAAAGAAAAAGAAAACTAGAGAAAAGAAAGAAAACTAGAGAAAAGAAAGAAGAAGAAAACTTAGAGAATTTTATTAAAATGGCTAATATCCTACCTATGTACAATATGATCCTCTACAATCATCCAAGGCCCTCTATTTATACACATTTTGGAGGGCTAAATGACAAGAGACAAGCTTTACAAATTTCAAAGGTAGGTATAATAGGTGGGTGCATTTTTCTAACAATTTTCGTCATATTGTATGACCATTTTGATCAGCCAACTTGATGGTCGATTTTGTCAATCTTGGAGGCCTAATCTGATCACATGGGCTTCTAAAACAATGTTCCCCTATGAGTTACTGATTCATAGCCGTTGGAATCAGCTCATTTGCTGATGTGGAGAAGAAGATATGGGCAAAATACGAAAACAGGTCAGCACAGACGTCATTGCACATCAGCCAACTTGATGGTCGATTTCTTCAATATGGGAGGCTTTATCTGATCACATGGTCTTCTAGACAAATGTTCCCCTATCAGTTAGTGATCCATAGCCGTTGGAATCAGCTCATTTGCTGATGTGTATCGGACGATATGGTCAAAATATGAAAACTGCTCAGGACAGACGTCATTGCACATCAGCCAACTTGATGGTTGATTTCGCTAGGGAAAACGACTCCGTTTCAAGAAGTGTAAAACATGAAAAAGATAGATATGCCTCTTAACTTTGTACGGTTAAAATTTCAGCCTTATTGCTTCAGTGAAACGCCAGATATAGCTGATATGGCAAAAGGTGTCGGAACTGGAACTGAACTGGATTTGCCCTTAATTCTAGTAATCTGAAATGACTCAAAGAAACTTGTGAAAAACACCAAATTACATAAAAATATAAAAGATCATAAACACAATTAGACTAAACAATAATAACTCGTATTTGACACAAAACAATAATAAAACATAACTAAAAACTATATAATTATACGAGTTATCGCACCCCCACACTTAGATTGTTGCTAGTCCCTAGCAACGACTCAATAAAAATAAAATAAGAAAATCTAATCTAATCCATTTTCGTAGGAAATCACGGTGGCACTTAGCATGTGACACAAGCCTTTAAACCCCTAGGTGTCCCTAGTGGACGAGTTTAGTCTCGTGAGGGTTTACTAGAACGATACCCACAAACATTGAAAAACTAAAATATAAATAAACTACATATACTGAAAATATTTACTCTTATTCCTTTCAATATAAATTAGAGACAATCTTTGAACAAGTCTTATAAACTAATCAATAGCTTAAAGAATTTCACAAAAAATCATGCTTGAATGTAAATTGTTTGAGTTAAGCCAATATTAACATAACATATTTTAATCAAAATAGTGCACATTCAAACTTAATCTCAACTTCTCACATGGGATACTCTCATGATTTTCACTCTTTAAAGTAGTGGTAAAGTGTTTACACTCAATCAATCTCATGAAAATAGTTCTACCATATGCTTGCTTGTCTACCTATTCTCCACTAAAAGATCATGCAACTTCATAAATGAAGAGGTCTTTAATCAAGGTTGTAATGGGGCCAAGAGGTAATAATGTGGTTAAAGAATAAAAAGGAAAAGATATCACAAACATTCCAAAGACTTCATAGAATTTAGAGACAAAATAAGATTTTGCAAATAAAACTTTCTCAATATTCTTTAGAAGTACATAATCACATAGGCTGAATATTTCATGTTGAGCCTTTACTTCATTCTAACCAACTTTCGAACATCTTTTTCTTTTCTTTAACTAGAAGTTCAAGAGATTATTCAAAAATTGTTTTTTTTTTCACATGGGAATGTATTTGGCAATATTGCCTCTATTTTTCTCTTGACTTTTGCCTTTCTCCTTCCCCACACTTATCTTTTGTTCTAACCCAAATTTTCAAAAAGTATCCCTTGTTTTTGCAATATGTCTCAAACATTCTAGTCCATCTTTAGAACAAGGGTAAAGATATAAATGTGTTTAGGCTAGGTGTAAGATGTGGTTACCAAATAAATAGCTTATTCACTGTAGGCTCAAATTGGTTCACTAGAGGGATGTTCTCTTGGAACATCAATAAGGGATGGCTGTTTGGCCCTAGTTAAAAAGTCCTAATGCCTCTATCATATTCATGTTGTTACATGCATCAATATAGTCTCAAATGGTTTAAAGCAAGTTCTAGAGAATCATGTAATCATAAGAGCACTCAAGAAAGAAATTAGATTGATTTGTATAATGCATAAATCATTATAGGCTCAAAAACTCACAAGAATGATTATACAAGTCAGATTAAGTCTAAACATGCTTCTTTCTCAATCAACATATCATATTAACATTGGCTCATAAAAATTAGTATCAAGCTTAATTCTCATGAAAATCTTCTCACTAGTAACCAGTTTAGACCTATGCAATTCATATCTCATCATTGTATTAAAAAGGAACTAAAACACACTAAAAATAATAATAATAAAGACTCAAAAAAAAAATAGTAGACAAAAATAAAAGAAATCCTAAATCATTCCCCCCACACTTAATTCTTACATTGTCCTCAATGTAAGTCTATTAACCCAAATGAAAGAATCATGTGTAAGAGAAAAGAACTAATAACATAAGAATAGAAATAACTAAGACTCAAAACAAAAGAAACTCATGCAACCTAAATAATCCTAAAATACTAAACAAAAATTAACAAGTAAACATAAAAAATAAAAATAAAAACAATAAAAATAAAAATAAAAATAATAAAAGAAAAGAAAAAGGAAAAGAAAGAGAAAGAGAAAGAGAAAGCAAATCTGAATATGGAAGGTTGGCAATTTCTTCTTTAATTGGGTTGCCTTCCCAATTAACACTTGAGTTAGTGTTTTGAACCTAACCAACACCCCTTCTTGGCTTTTTAGGCTTGTCAGGCTCATACATGAAATTTTCCAAATTTATGCGTTTGAGAGGAAGCTTTCTTTGCACAACAGTGGATGCATTCTCCATTACAAGTATTATTCCATCATCCTTTGTGGTGCATATCTCATCGAGGAATGGAGCATATTTTGGTACTTGTTGAATGACATCCACAAACAAACTGTTTAAGGTTTCCAGCGTGTCTTGTTCATGTTCATCCTCCTTGAACTTTGCGAATCTACTAGGAAAAGGTGGAGAAGAAACATTAGTAAAAATTGGAATCTCAAACGTTACCTCAGGTGCCGAAATACTCTTATTTGGATCATTGGTTTCATTATCCTCAAGAATAGAATTCATCTCTAATTTTGTCTCATCCTCATCTTGTTCCTCATTCCTCAAGGTCACAATAGTAGTATTCTCCTTTGGGTTAATCATTGTTTGGGCAGAGAGTTCTTCAGATCTTTGTGCTACCCATACCACCATACTACTAGCCAATAGGCTCATTTGCCTTTCCAAACTCTGGATACTTGCCCTTGTTTCCTGTTGAAATTGCAAAGAATCAGTAACAAGAGAATAGACAAGATCTTCTAAAGAAGTACCTGAGTTTTGAGTCATATGTGGTGGTTGAAAAAGATCTGGTTCTTGAGACCATGATTGATTGAAGCTAGATGGATGAGTGTAATTGGCATAAGGATCTACTTCTTGGTAATTTTTCGAGTAGCCATAATTAGTATGATCCCACCATCCCTCATGGTAAGTGTTTGAGTAATGATCATACTGTTGGTCTTGGAACACTTGATGGCCTTGACATCCTCCCATGGCCAATTGTTGAACTGGGGAGGTGAGATTGGCTTGTTGATTCTCCATGTTCATGTATGCCACCAACTCTTCAAGTGTTAGATTGCTCAATTCCATTGTTTTTTTTTTAAAAATTTGAAAAGAAAAACTTGTATGTACAAGAAAATAAAACTAATTAGAACTGAAAATAAGAATAAACCAAGTAACAAATAAACTAAAGAAAACAATCCCCGGCAACGGCGCCAAAAATTTGATGCACCCAAAAGAGTGTATCTTATTTAACCTTGCACTAAAAAGATAAATTGTAAGTATAGTAGTTAGCAAGGGTCGAGTCCTCAGGGATTGGGTTTTAGTTTATAAGTTAATAGTTTAAAACTTAAATTCAAGAACAATAAAAGAAAAGGGGTTTTTTGAAGCCAGATTTAAACTAAAGTAAATAATAAGAAGAAGATGCATGATGCACCCAAAAGAGTGTATCTTATTTAACCTTGCACTAAAAAGATCAATTGTAAGTATAGTAGTTAGCAAGGGTCGAGTCCTCAGGGATTGGGTTTTAGTTTATAAGTTAATAGTTTAAAACTTAAATTCAAGAACAATAAAAGAAAAGGGGTTTTTGAAGCCAGATTTAAACTAAAGTAAATAATAAGAATAAGATGCAAGGCGGTATAACCAGCCAATAAAAATATATATACTAAATTAGGCGGTATAACCAGCCAATAAAAATATATATACTAAATTAGGCGGTATAACCAGCCAATAAAAATAAAACAAAGTTAATATACAAATTAGGCGGTATAACCAGCCAATAAAAATAAATATAAAAAATAAGCAAACTAAAAGTAAGAAAACAAGTAAGTAAGAAGAATCAAATATGAAAAATATGGTTAAGGTTTCATTCTCCACCACTAGACATCATTAAGAATCAATTTCAGATCTATCAATATCAACCAACTATCAAAGTTAACAACCGTAGATAACAACAAGCTCTGTTATCCCAATCTTTCCTTAGTTTGTCGTTAAATAGAACAAGCTCTCTATTTAATCTCTAACCATCAAACAACCTAGAATAAGCTCTCTAAGTTCAATTTAATGGCAGCTTTATGATGAGAAAGATAGGTTGATCTAAGCAACAAACACATAAGCTCGGATTGTTCAACTTAGGTTATGTTCCACTTTGCAATTATTGAAAACTTGACCATAATCATTAATCACAAATTGCCACTTATGAATAGGAAATCAAGACAATTACACGGATCAAGACTCCTAAACTAGCAATAGATAATTATCAAGATCTATCTAGTTGTACACCTAAACAAATCAAGAAAACATCATGAACAATTCTTGTAGAAGAACATAAGCAACTTTGATAGAAAATTAATGATAGATAGAATATGAAAATCAATCACAAAACATGTCTAGGGCTTTGAAATCACCCTTAACCAAATAGAAGTTTAGCCTAGCATAGGCATTATAAATATAAACATAAAATTAAAGAAAATCTAAGAAGAAAATAAAAGAAAGAAAGAAGAAGAGGAAGAATATTAATTATCCAACCTCTTGCTCTCTCTAAAGAAAAAGAAAACTAGAGAAAAGAAAGAAAACTAGAGAAAAGAAAGAAGAAGAAAACTTAGAGAATTTTATTAAAATGGCTAATATCCTACCTATGTACAATATGATCCTCTACAATCATCCAAGGCCCTCTATTTATACACATTTTGGAGGGCTAAATGACAAGAGACAAGCTTTACAAATTTCAAAGGTAGGTATAATAGGTGGGTGCATTTTTCTAACAATTTTCGTCATATTGTATGACCATTTTGATCAGCCAACTTGATGGTCGATTTTGTCAATCTTGGAGGCCTGATCTGATCACATGGTCTTCTAGAAAAATGTTCCCCTATGAGTTACTGATTCATAGCCGTTGGAATCAGCTTGTTTGCTGATGTGGAGAAGAAGATATGGGCAAAATACGAAAACAGGTCAGCACAGACGTCATTGCACATCAGCCAACTTGATGGTCGATTTCTTCAATATTGGAGGCTTTATCTGATCACATGGTCTTCTAGACAAATGTTCCCCTATCAGTTAGTGATCCATAGCAGTTGGAATTAGCTCATTTGCTGATGTGTATCGGACGATATGGTCAAAATGCGAAAACTGCTCAGGACAGACGTCATTGCACATCAGCCAACTTGATGGTTGATTTCGCTAGGGAAAACGACTCCGTTTCAAGAAGTGTAAAACATGAAAAAGATAGATATGCCTCTTAAATTTGTACGGTTAAAATTTCAGCCTTATTGCTTCAGTGAAACTCCAGATATAGCTGATATGGAAAAAGGTGTCAGAACTGGAACTGAACTGGATTTGCCCTTAATTCTAGTAATCTGAAATCACTCAAAGAAACTTGTGAAAAACACCAAATTACATAAAAATATAAAAGATCATAAACACAATTAGACTAAACAATAATAACTCGTATTTGACACAAAACAATAATAAAACATAACTAAAAACTATATAATTATACGAGTTATCACACCCCCACACTTAGATTATTGCTAGTCCCTAGCAACGACTCAATAAAAATAAAATAAGAAAATCTAATCTAATCCATTTTCGTAGGAAATCACGGTGGCACTTAGCATGTGACACAAGCCTTTAAACCCCTAGGTGTCCCTAGTGGACGAGTTTAGTCTCGTGAGGGTTTACTAGGACGATACCCACAAACATTGAAAACATAAGAAAAACTAAAAATAATAATTATAACTAATCCTTCCAATATAAATTAGAGATAATCATTGGACAAGTCTTAAAAACTAATCAATAGCTCAAAGAAATTCACAAAAAATCTTGCTTGAATGTAAATAGTTTGAGTTAAGCCAATATTAACATCACATATTTCAATCAAAATAGTGCATATTCAAACTTAATCTCAACTTCTCACATGGGATACTCCCTTGATTTTCACTCTTTAAAGTAGTGGTAAAGTGTTTACACTCAATCAATCTCATGAAAACACTTCTACCATATGCTTGCTTGTCCACCTATTCTCCACTAAAAGATCATGCAACTTCATAAATCAAGAGGTCTTTAATCAAGGTTGTAATGGGGCCAAGGGGTTTGTAATGTGGTTGAAGAACAAAAGGATAAAGATATCACAAAGGTTCCAAAGAGTTCATAAAGTTTAGAGACATAAAAAGATTATACAAAGAAACTTCTCAAAACTCTTTACAAGTACATAGTCACCTAGGCCGGATATTCATGTTGGGCCTTTTCTTCATTCTAAACAACTTTGTAATATCTTTTTCTTTTTCCACAAATTCAAGAGATGATTCATATTATTTTTTTTTACATAGGAATGTATTTGCCAGTATTCCATTTCTTTTTCTCTTGACTTTTCTTTTCTTTTCCCCCCACACTTATTTCTTGTTTCTAACCAAAAAATATCCCTTGTCTTTGCTACTTGTCTCAAATCATGCTAATTCTTCTTTGGAACAAAGGTAAAGATATAAGTATATTTAGGTTAGGGACAAGTTATGGTTACCAAAGAGATAGCTTATTCAATGTAGGCTCAAATTGGTTCACTAAGGGTGTGTTCTCTTGGAACATCAATAAGGGATGGCTGTTTGGCCCTGGCTAAAAATCCTAATGCCTCTATCATATTCATGTTGTCACATGCATCAATATAGTCTCAAACGGTTTAAAGCAAGTTCTAGAGAATCATGTAATCATAAGAGCACTCAAGAAAGAAATTAGATTGATTTGTATAATGCATCAATCATTATAGGCTCAAAAACTCACAAGGATGATTATACAAGTCAGATTAAGTCTAAACATGCTTCTTTCTCAATCAACATATCATATTAACATTGGCTCATAAAAAGGTTGACATCAAGCTCAATTCTCATGAAAATCTTCTCACTAATAAATCTGTTTTAGACTTATGCAATTCATATCTCATCATTGTATTAAAAAGGAACTAAAACACACTAAAATAATAATAATAATAATAATAAAGACTCATAAAAAAAATAGTAGACAAAAATAAAAGAAATCCTAAATCATTCCCCCCACACTTAATTCTTACATTGTCCTCAATGTAAGTCTATTAACCCAAATGAAAGAATCATGTGTAAGAGAAAAGAACTAATAACATAAGAATAGGAACAACTAAGACTCAAAACAAAACAAAACAAACTCATGCAACCTAAATAATCCTAAAATACTAAACAAAAATTAACAAGTAAACATAAAAAGATTAAAATCAAACTGACAAGGTATGTCTCAAGTCTCCCTTACTCAGACCTTGTCCAGAATGAATACTTCTAAATTGCTTAAAACACAACAAACTTTTTTTTTTTTTTTTGAAAAGAAGAAATCAAACTGACAAGGTATGTCTCAAGTCTCCATTACTCAGACCTTGTTCAGAATGAATACTTCTAAATGGCTTAAAACACATCAAAATTTTTTTTTTTTTAAATTAGCAAAATATGTCCCTTACCCCCTACTAAAGGTAGAATTTAGGAGATATTACCTGTAGAGGTTGCTAACCACTTATTATAACTGAGACACAACAAACAAAATGTTAGATAATGTCACAAAGACAAAGTACAATCCACTCCTTGCTCGTCCATATCTCTTTTTCTTTTTCCGAGCGTTTGCGAAACAACCGTAGCAGATAAACACTCATAAGCTTGGAGCTTTTTGAGTAAATCTTCAATGGTTGTAGCAGAAATTATGGTTCTCCTTGCCTCTGAAAACATGAATCCATTATCCACAGCATTATCTAAATATGAAAGCAAATTACTAAAATAACCATTAATATTAAGCAAACCAATGGGTTTCTTATTTGTGACCAAAGATGACCAAGAAGCCACGCAAGCTATTTCTTCCAATGTACCCAAACCTCCTGGTAAAGCAATGAATGCATCGGCAGAATGGTACATGATTGTTATCCGTTCAGGGACACTCCAGACTTGTATTTCCTTACCCACGGTAGGTCCACAAAAACTTGTGAATAGTTTTGGCACGATTCCTAGAACTGGACTTCCTCCGGCGTGTGCTGCTGTAGCGACTGCTCCCATTAAACCCGTACTACCGCCTCCATAAATCAAGTGGATCTTTTGTTGGGCAAGTATTACTCCAACTCTTATGGCTTCATCAGCGAATATGTTATTTTTCCCTGGATAAGCACCTCCAAAGACACAAATTTTTTTTATGCGCTGGGACGAAGTACTTTCCATTTTTTTTTTCGAGTGCCTGAAAGAGAATGAGTACATGGTGTAATATATAGAGGACTGAGTAGTGAATCAGACAAGAGTAATAATGTCGCCGAAAGTGTATCTGACCTGTCAGAAGAAAATGTTAACCTAACAAAAGATTTTTTTGCGTGATTTCAGGAAGAAAATCAAAAAGAGAAGAAAAAATCAGCCGTAAAAGACAAATAAAAAAAACGAGAATAATTACACAAATCGAACAACACGTAAATTAAAACAAAATAAAGTTATTGCAAATCAAACCAAAAGCTGAGAAGTCATTTATTGTAGTTGTGATTGTGGCTCACATCTTCCTCTGGTTTTACGTCCAGAAACGGCTTAAACGCCTTCTATGAGTCGAGGATATGCTTCCCATCCAGTTTTCTTACAAGCTGGCAAACTGGGTCTTTTAACATCAGATTCCCAAGATGTTGCCATTCCCTTTGGAATTGCGGCCATAAATCAAGAATTTCTCTTTGTACGTCTCCACTAGGATGCGTCTCAAGAGAAAGTTGGATATTACCCAAATTCTCCTTACTCAGTCCATCCTTAATGAATTCAATTTTATCATCTCGATTAGAGGACGGAATCCCAATAGAACGACATTTACCGTTACACGTCCATCGTGCACATTTGTGGCAATTTGAACTCATGCGCTTTGCTCGTCGCTTCTTTGCAAAAGTGCTTCTACCTATACCTGGTAAATGCAAAACAGGAAGATATTCATCTTCACGTACCTTGGCTTCAATTATCCAACGTATGTCGTCAGGAATCCCTTTGTGCATAAGCATTCTTAATCTTTCAAATCGAACTTGGTAAAGCTTCAGTAAAATATTTCGAGGAAAAGGAGGAAATCGTTTCTGCAATCTTGTGAGAATATCATCCATCCTGAAAAAAAAATGAAAGAGAAATTGAAAGAGAAATTTATATACAATATCAGTTTTGTGGGTAGCTGATAGAACCGATTTAAATAATCACGGAGTACCGTTATCCGCCATTTAACCGGGGTTAAAAAAAAATTATATTTACATCTAGTGTTTTTCAAAACAAGGATCAGAAAGAAAAACAACATAAAAAGACTCAAAAACAAAACACTCTAAATAAAATCCTAAATTCTCCCCCCCACACATAATTCTTACATTGTCATTAATGTAATGCTATTATCCCCCAATGCAAGAATTATATGTAAGAGAAAAGAACTATTAAACAAAAGAAACTTATGCAGCCTAAATGAACTTAAAAGCAGTAAACACAATTAACAAAGAAACATAAGAAATAAAACAAAAACAATAAAAATAATAAAAGAAAAAGGAAAAGAAAGAGAAAGCAAATCTGAATATGGAAGGTTGGCAATTTCATCTTTAATTGGGCTGCCTTCCCAATTAACACTTGAGTTAGTGTTTTGAATCTAACCAACACCCCTTCTTGGCTTTTTAGGCTTGTCAGGCTCATACATGAAATTTCCCAAATTTATGCGTTTGAGAGGAAGCTTTCTTTGCACAACAGTGGATGCATTCTCCATTACAAGTATTATTCCATCATCCTTGGTGGTGCATATCTCATCGAGGAATGGTGCATCTTTTTGTACTTGTTGAATGGCATCCACAAATAAACTGTTTAAGGTTTCCAGGATGTCTTGTTCATGTTCCTCCTCCTTGAACTTTGCGAATCTACTAGGAAAAGGTGGAGAAGAAACATTAGCAAAATTTGGAATCTTAAACGTTACCTCCGGTGTCGAAATACTCTTATTTGGATCTGTGGCTTTATTATCCTCAAGAATAGAATCCATCTCTAATTTTGTCTCATCCTCATCTTGTTCCTCATTCCTGAAGGTCACAATAGTAGCATTCTCCTTTGGGTTAATCATCGTTTGGGCAGGGAGTTCTTCAGATCTTTGTGCTACCCATCCCACCATACTACTAGCCAATTGGCTCATTTGCTTTTCCAAACTCTGGATGCTTGCCCTTGTTTCCTGTTGAAATTGCAAAGTATTAGTAACAAGAGAATAGACAAGATCTTCTAAAGAAGTACCTGTGTTTTGAGTCATATGTGATGGCTGAAAAAGATCTGATTCTTGAGACCATGATTGATTGAAGATAGATGGATGAGTGTAACTGGCATAAGGATCTACTTCTTGGAAATTTTTTGAGTAGCCATAATTAGTATGATCCCACCATCCCTCATGGTAAGTGTTTGAGTAATGATCATGCAGTTGGTCTTGGAACACTTGATGGCCTTGACATCCTCCCATGGCAAATTGTTGAACTGGGAAGGTGAGATTGGCTTGTTGATTCTCCAAGTTCATGTATGCCACCAACTCTTCAAGTGTTAGATTGCTCAATTCCATTGTTTTTTTTTTTTTTTTTTAATTTGAAAAGAAAAACTTGTATGTATAAGAAAATAAAACTAATTAGAACTGAAAATAAGAATAAACCAAGTAACAAATAAACTAAAGAAAGCAATCCCCGGCAACGGCGCCAAAAATTTGATGCTCCCAAAAGAGTGTATCTTATTTAACCTTGCACTAAAAAGATCAATTGTAAGTATAGTAGTTAGCAAGGGTCGAGTCCTCAGGGATTGGGTTTTAGTTTATAAGTTAATAGTTTAAAACTTAAATTCAAGAACAATAAAAGAAAAGGGGTTTTTGAAGCCAGATTTAAACTAAAGTAAATAATAAGAATAAGATGCAAGGCGGTATAACCAGCCAATAAAAATATATATACTAAATTAGGCGGTATAACCAGCCAATAAAAATATATATACTAAATTAGGCGGTATAACCAGCCAATAAAAATAAAACAAAGTTAATATACAAATTAGGCGGTATAACCAGCCAATAAAAATAAATATAAAAAATAAGCAAACTAAAAGTAAGAAAACAAGTAAGTAAGAAGAATCAAATATGAAAAATATGGTTAAGGTTTCATTCTCCACCACTAGACATCATTAAGAATCAATTTCAGATCTATCAATATCAACCAACTATCAAAGTTAACAACCGTAGATAACAACAAGCTCTGTTATCCCAATCTTTTCTTAGTTTGTCGTTAAATAGAACAAGCTCTCTATTTAATCTCTAACCATCAAACAACCTAGAATAAGCTCTCTAAGTTCAATTTAATGGCAGCTTTATGATGAGAAAGATAGGTTGATCTAAGCAACAAACACATAAGCTCGGATTGTTCAACTTAGGTTATGTTCCACTTTGCAATTATTGAAAACTTGACCATAATCATTAATCACAAATTGCCACTTATGAATAGGAAATCAAGACAATTACACGGATCAAGACTCCTAAACTAGCAATAGATAATTATCAAGATCTATCTAGTTGTACACCTAAACAAATCAAGACAACATCATGAACAATTCTTGTAGAAGAACATAAGCAACTTTGATAGAAAATTAATGATAGATAGAATATGAAAATCAATCACAAAACATGTCTAGGGCTTTGAAATCACCCTTAACCAAATAGAAGTTTAGCCTAGCATAGGCATTATAACTTTAAGAAGTGAAAATGCCAATGCTATAACTTTAAGAAGTGGGCAACAGCTAGAGACACCACAAAATGACAGTACTCAAAGGGAGAACAACACCATGGCATCCTCTTCACATCCCAACGAGCCACTAAAAAAGGTAATTCCTAAACCATCATTTCCTTCTTATATAACTCCTCCACCTTTTCCTAGCAGGTTAGCAAAGTCCAAGAAGGAGGAACAAGAGAAGGAAATTTTGGAAACCTTTCGGAAAGTAGAGGTGAACATTCCTTTACTAGATGCTATCAAGCAAGTGCCAAGATATGCCAAGTTCCTAAAAGAGTTGTGCACATCTAAACGGAAGTTGAAATGGAATGAAAAGGTAAGTGTGGGGGAGAATGTGTCAGCTGTTCTTCAAAAGAAACTCCCACCTAAATGCAAGGATCCAGGTATGTTTACCATTCCTTGTAAGATAGGCAACACCAGGTTTGAGCGTGCTATGCTAGATCTAGAGGAATCTATTAATGTCATGCCATATTCAATTTCTGCTTCATTGAATCTAGGACCATTAGAGGAAACCGGTGTTATAATACAACTTGCTGACCGTTCTAACACTTATCCAAGAGGAGTTGTAGAAGACGTTCTTGTACAGGTTAATGAATTGGTTTTTCTCGCTGACTTTTATGTTATTGAGATGGAAGAAGAGATGTCTTCTAATCCCACACCTATTCTATTAGGGAGACCATTCTTGAAAACAGCAAGAACTAAAATAGATGTACATGATGGCTCTTTAACTATGCAATTTGATGGTGAAATAATTCGCTTTAACAATTTTGAGGCCATGAGATACCCTAGTGATGTGCATTCTGTTTTTAATATTGATATAATTGACTGATGCACCCAAAAGAGTGTATCATATTTAACGTTGCATTAAAAAGATCAATTGTAAGTATAGTAGTTGTCGCAACCTAAAAAATAACGACGAGTCTCATGGCAAGATTTTATTATTCGTTAAGCGTGACATTTAAAGAAAAAACCGAGGAAAAGTCGACTTAATTCCTCTAGAAATGAAGGTTTTGAAAATGACCTTAAAAAAGACATGGAGTCGCCACCAATCTTTTTTAGCTAGGTGTGATCGGCCACCTATTAAAACATTTTAAAAACCAATTTCAAGTCTGCGTTTTAAACCAGAGAAATCAAAGAAGCGGGTTCGGGAGTCGGTTACGTGCGGGGAAGGATTAGCACCCCCACAACGCCCGTATAAATCGGTACCTTATTAATCGTGTGTTATCTCAAGTCTCGGTAAAGATTGGTTTTAAATTTAGTATTTCAAGTTAATCCCCAATTTAAAGAAAAATAATTCAATTTTTATTTGAAAATGATTCGGAATTTATAAATTCAAAATTTTCCTATATTCCCCAACAAACATGGCAAAATATAGAAATTTTTATTAGTTTTGAAAAACTTTCCGAATCATTCTCTTTTTTTTTTTTTTTTGAAAGAAAGATATTCCTTTATTAATGATAATTGATGATATTCCCTCCAGCAAACCCGGTAGAGAATTCATGAATTATTTTAACTCGGGAATATCTTTATTTTTTATTGAAAAATCATTATCCTTTTGAAAACATTTTAAAAGATATGAATATGTATATGCATGACATAAATAAAATGACATAGCAAAATCTAAATAATATAATGCAACCTAAATGACATGGCAAACATGAATGATATGGCATATAATTTAAATGACATGGAATAAAATAATGCTATCATATAATATGCATAAAAATAAAAATGCAATGCATGAAATGTATTTTTTTCCTTTAATTAAGGAAATCCGTATATCTAAAAAGATATCCGGCTACCTTAGGAAAATATGTCAAATTAAATATTCTAAAACCAAAATACTTTGTGATTGTTTGAAAACAATTTTGAAAAGCTTGAATTAACAATAAAAACTGGGCTAATTTTTTTTAAAATGGCTCTAATTTCCTAAGTTTAAAAAATCCGGACTTGACTACCCTTAACCCGGGACTTGAAAAACCATTTTTAGAGTTTAAAAGGGCTTAGAAATCATCCTAAGTCAGTAGCTAACCCTCCTAATCAGCCCACTCTAAGTAAATTAACCAAAACAGAAAATTGGTTTTTCTTTAAATTCAATTCTGACTCCACTGTCCAGTTTTAATACACGATTTTTTACCCTATTTTTAAAAATTCTAAAAATTCTAAAAAAAAATACTGGAGACTCAGGACATATGAAACTATACGAGAAAAAATCGGCTTAATTTTTTGATCAAAGATGAATTCCCAGAAAAACCAGAGATGTACGAGTTTTTGGAGGAGAAAAAACTGCTTTGTCTTTCTTTAAATTCAATTCTGACTCCACTGTCCAGTTTTAATCCACGATTTTTTATCCTATTTTTAAAATTTCCAAAAATTCTAAAACAAATACTGGAGACTCAGGACATGTAAAAATATACGAAAACAAATCGGCTTAATTTTCTGATCAAAGATGAATTCCCAGAAAAATCATAGATTTACGAGTTTTTTGGAGGAGAAAAAAAACTGCTTTGTTTTTTCTTTAAATTCAATTCTGACTCCACTGTTCAGTTTTAATACACGATTTTTTACCCTATTTTTAAAAATTCCAAAAATTCTAAAAAAAATACTGGAGACTCAGGACATGTAAAACTACATGAAAACAAATCGGCTTAATTTTCTGATCAAAGATGAATTCCCAGAAAAATCATAGATGTACGAGTTTTTGGAGGAGAAAAAAAAAACTGCTTTGCCAACACATTTTTGCTTTTGATAAATTCATTTAAAAACCAAAGTAAAAATATTTGAAACTCATAAAATGACTTGAAAGCAGTAGCTAGGACTCTTTGAAAGTTAGATAAAAATTGGCTAAATAAATAAAAAAAAATCACAAAGGTAGAGTAATCAATTTGACAAACTTAATTTTCCACAAGTGTGCTCAAGAGAGCATGATCTTGAACCATTAATTGGCTCAAGTCATTATTCAAGTGGCGTGAACATGAAATGCATGAAACAATGCAGCAAACATAATGCATGAAATGCATGGATCTAAACCTAAATGTAAGGAAAATGCATGACACAAATAATATGGCCTAGACCTAACATGAACTTGCATGGCATTTAATGTAACCTAGACCTAAGACATGCATGGCATTTTCACAAACACAAGGCATGCTTAATTCAAAAATCCAACCAAATATCATGCAAATGCAAAAACCTAACAACTAGCATGACAAAAATACAACACACAATGCAAAACACATGGAGTAGCCAAATGGCCCCAAGCTTCAACAAGCATGGCATTTTCACAAACACTTGGTATGCTAGCATGAAAAACTAAGTCATAACACAAAAATCACACAAGCATTTTCACAAACACCTAATATACTAAATCTAAAACATGCTCAAATTTAAACAACATAAAAACAGAAAATTAAAAATGCAAAAACATGATATCTAAGACATAAATGGCAATAAACAAAGCAACCAAATTAAATATAACTTAAGAACATGAAATAACATAATATTTAAAACATCAAAAATAAAGAAAATAGCATAAACAATATGGTAAAATGAATCAAAAACAACAACTTAAAATAAATAATGTAGGCCATTTGGCCATGGTGAGTTTATTGTAAAAACAAAATGTAAAAAAAAATATACTTAAGAAAGAAAATGAAGGAAGAACAAGAAACATTATTTTAAAATGAAAACTCACCAAGTAGAGATTAAAATAGCAAAAAATAAGAATAGAAAATGAAAGTGCAAGAGTTGGTGCTCAAGAGCAACCTCAAGAAGCTAATATTTCAAGCTTTTCTCTTCAAACTTTCCTTTTTTTCTAAACTTTTCTTTTTTTGCTCTCAACCAAGAAGATAAAAAACTAAGAAAAACTAAGAGAAATCAGCCAAAATGGAAAAGAAAAAACAAAATCTGCCTCCCCCCTTCTAGGGCTGGCAGAAAATGATGCTTATATGGACTCCAAGATGTTGTCATTTTTGTGTAACCTAATTTCAATCAAATGACCAATAATTCAAGATGAAAAGTCATGAAATTATCACCCTTAGATTAGCATCTCAGCCCTCTCAAGTTACAGCTGTCCAAGAAAAATGTTGACATCTTTTTTCCAGCCCAACTCTGATTTTTTGAAGGGCCCAAAAAGCCCTTTTCGGTTGCTTGGGTGAAATGACCATTTTGCCCCCTCGGATGCAAAATAAATATCAAACGGGCTCCAAATTCAATTTTTATTTTTTTAATACTTCCAAAATAATAAAATATTGAGTTCTGGAAGTTTTCAAAATTATCCGAGTCCGTTTGCTATTTATTTGGATTTTTCTTCCCAAAATGTCCTTTTATGCCCCTACTTTTTACCATTTTTTAAACGAGCTCCAAATCAAGATTTTTCTTCACCAATCTCTTCAAAATAATTAAAAAGTGTGATCTGGAAGTTTTCGTAATTTTTGGAGCTCATTTGGTATTTTTTCGGGATTTATCGGCTTGAATTACTGCATAGGAAGCTCGGGATTTAGCCATTTTGCAAATGAACTCGGAATCAAGATTTTCTTTCGCCAATCTCTTCCAAATAATTTAAAAATGAGATTTACCAAATTTCAGAATTTTTGGAGTCCATTTGCTATTTTTCCGGGATTTATCTTTTTGAATTACTGCATAAGAAGCCCGGGATTTGGCCATTTTGCAAACGAACTCGGAATCAAGATTTTCTTTTACCAATCTCTTTCAAATGATTTAAGAATGAGATTGACAAATTTTCCATAATTTTCGGAGTCCATTTGCTATTTTTCCCAAATTTTTCCAATTTTGCCCTTTAACCTCCGAAACCCGGTTTTGCTCAAAACAAGTCCGATTTTCAGATTTTCTTCAATCTGAGCCTTGGGCCATCCTTTTTAATCATTCCTCATCCATTGGGGGCTTTGGTCTTACCAAGTCGGGCCATTTCTGTGATTCTTCCCGATTTCACCGAAATCCACTAAAAACCCTAATTCTCGGTTTTCTCCCGGATTGACTTTTCTTTCGGTTTTTATTGCAAGTGACTTCTCCATTACCCGTAGTCAGTGCTTATCTTTCATTTGGAACCTTCAATTTCGACCAGTTTGATCGTTTAAGCACTTTTCCCCAAATTTCTTGGATTAGGGTTTCTTTTCTACTGAATCTCCAAATCTCAACTTCCGAACTCCATATCTTTCAATGTAGACCTCGGATTATCAAAATTCTTTCGCCATTTTTCAATTGAACTTAAAATCTTGATTTTGAAAGTGGGTTGACTTTTTCAGTAGTTGACTTTTTGGGGTTGACTTTTTTGGGGTTGACTTTTTCGGGGTTGACTTTTTTTCAAGTTTGTCTTTTTGTGCTCGCCCTCTTAAACTAAGTCTCGGAGTACCACCTGCTGGATGAAAACAGTCTTTTTATACTCGGAAACATCAATATGGGAAGAAAACATACCTGTTTAGTGGCCCGGACAAAATTAGGTGTCTACAGTAGTTAGCAAGGGTCGAGTCCTCAGGGATTGGGTTTTAGTTTACAGGTTGATAGTTTAAAACTTAAATTCAAGAACAATAAAAGAAAAGGGGTTTTTGAAATCAGATTTAAACTAAAGTAAATAATAAGTAAGATGCAAGTAAGAAATATGAAATCAAATATGAGAGAAATATGATTAAGGTTTCATTCTCCACCACTAGACATCATTAAGAACCAATTTCAGATCTATCAATATCAACCAACTATCAAAGTTAACAACCGTAGATAACAACAAGCTCTGTTATCCCAATCTTTCCTTAGTTTGTCGTTAAATAGAACAAGCTCTCTATTTAATCTCTAACCATCAAACAACCTAGAATAAGCTCTCTAAATTCAATTTAATGGCAGCTTTATGATGAGAAAGATAGGTTGATCTAAGCAACAAACACATAAGCTCGGATTGTTCAACTTAGGTTATGTTCCACTTTGCAATTATTGAAAACTTGACCATAATCATTAATCACAAATTGCCACTTATGAATAGGAAATCAAGACAATTACACGGATCAAGACTCCTAAACTAGCAATAGATAATTATCAAGATCTATCTAGTTGTACACCTAAACAAATCAAGACAACATCATGAACAATTCTTGTAGAAGAACATAAGCAACTTTGATAGAAAATTAATGATAGATAGAATCTGAAAATCAATTATAAAACATGTCTAGGGCTTTGAAATCACCCTTAACCAAATAAAAGTTTAACCTAGCATAGGTATTGTAAACATAAACATAAAATTAAAGAGAATCTAAGAAGGAAATAAAAGAGAGAAAGAAGAAGAAGAAAATAAAGAAAAAGAAAACTAGAGAAAGGAAAGTAGAAGAAAACTTAGAGAATTTTATTATAATGGCTAATATCCTACCAATCTACCATGTCTCTTACAATCATCCAAGGCCCTCTATTTATACACATTTTGGAGAGCTAAATGACAAGAGACAAGCTTTATAAATTTCAAAGGTAGGTATAATAGGTGGGTGCATTTTTCTAACAATTTTCGTCATATTGTATGACAATTCTGATCAGCCAGCTTGATAGTTGATTTTGTCAATGTTGGAGGCTTGATCTGATCAAATGGTCTTCTAGAAAAATGTTCCCCTATCAGTTTGTGATCCATAGCCGTTGAAATCAGCTCATTTACTGATGTGGCTCAGAAGATATGGTCAAAATACCAAAACTGGTCAGCACAGACGTCATTGCACATCAGCAAACTTGATGGTTGATTTCGCTAGGGAAAACGACTCCGTTTCAAGAAGTGTAAAGCATGAAAAAGATAGATATGCCTCTTAACTTTGCACTGTAAAATTTTCAGCCTTAATGCTTCAGTGAAACTCCAGATATAGCTGATATGGCAAAAGGTGTCGGAACTGGAACTGAACTGGATTTGCCCTTAATTCTTGATTTAACCTAGTAATCTGAAATCACTCAAAGAAACTAGTGAAAAACACCAAATTACATAAAAATATAAAAGATCATAAACACAATTAGACTAAGCAATAATAACTCGTATTTGACACAAAACAATAATAAAACATAACTAAAAACTATATAATTATACGAGTTATCACACCCCCACACTTAGATTGTTGCTAGTCCCTAGCAACGACTCAATCCTAGAAAAAATAAAAATAAATAAATAAACAGGAAAACAAGTTAAAGGGATCTCAAACAAACAAGCAAGATCAAGCATAAGAATTGGTAAGGCATCTAATTAAGTATCATTGGCATATTAAGTTCGAGTAAAGGGTCAATGAGATTAAAATTGAAGGCACTACCGTACGATTGAGGAACTTCCTTCTTGGCGAGACTTTAGCTAGCCATGGAGGACTAGGCAAACTATAGCTTCATAAGTACACATGCTAAGATCCTTGTCACCGCAGTTCACAAGTGAACTTGACAAATCTGATCGGTACAGAGATGAATCTGAGGCTTATGGACAAGTGAGGGGTGGAATGTTCAAACATAATCTGAGGTTTATCACAAGTTAGGCTCAAGAAATATAATAATAATGTGATCAATCCTCTCAAAATATTTCCATTCTCACTCATCCTTAGTCCTATGTTCAACATTAATATTTTGAAAAGAAAACAAAAAGCAAGAAAAGACTCGATCCAAAGAAAATAGAAAAGTAAAAACCTCTCTATAATGAAGAACCTCGAATCTTGAATTCTGATTTTTTTTTTTTAAGCACAAGTGATTTTCTTTTGATTTGTGCCCTCATTGGGACATCTTTTATGCACAATCACATTTATTCATAATCATCATTCTTGTTTTTTTTTTTTTTTTTCAGAAATCACATTGGATTCCATACTTTCTTTTTCTTTCTTTTCATTCAATTGATCAAACAAGACAAATTTTCATCAACTCTTTTTTTTTCAGCATCTTTTTCTCAACTCATCACAACATTGTTTTGGCATCAATAAGTTCGAAGTTCACGACTCTAAAAACAGTCACTCATTCTAACTACCCTCTTTTGCATTATTTCCCTTTTTTTCAGATTTCAAAAGATAACAAAATAAACAAGAAGGAAACACACAATCCCAAACCCAATGATCAAAAATATTATCATAAAAGTATAAAGAGGGAATGGGGTCGGAATCGTATCCGTTCACTTTGGCATAATTTCTGGAGTTCATATCTAGGGATCCAACCCGAAGGTTTACAACCTATGGGCTCCTAATGTAAGGGGGGCAAAGATAAGGGGCTTTCTGGATAGTGACTTTGTTCTAAGATCAGATCATGTATAGATGCAAGCATCTAAGTGATGACCTAAATCTGCATGTGGAATGAAGAGAAAAAGTAAACTTACTATGTCTTCCCAGTTTTCCGTGGCTTTCCAAAGGCTCACCATGAATTCACATTCCAACAAAAATCGAACCGATCTGCCAAAAACAATCTCAAAGACATTTGATCATCAAAAATATTCAATTTTCAGAAAACCAAATTTAAAATAGCCTAGATAACTTAATCAAAGCCTTTGTAACTCTATTGCTTTATCCACATGCTTGCCAAGATTATACTAATACTAAAAAAAAAAATACATACATAAAAGTAGTAAAACACATGCAGATAATAAACGGACCAGATAGTGTTTTTTTTTTTTTTTTTGAAAAGAAGAAATTAAACTGACAAGGTATGTCTCAAGTCTCCCTTACTCAGACCTTGTTCAGAATGAATACTTCTAAATGGCTTAAAACACAACAAATATTTTTTTTTTTTTTTTTTACAAATTAGCAAAATATGTCCCTTACCCCCTACTAAAATATGACATTGTCCCCAATGTCAAATTTTAAAGGTAGAATTTAGGAGATATTACCTGCAGAGGTTGCTAACCACTTATTATAACTGAGACACAACAAACAAAATGTTAGATAATGTCACAAAGACAAAGTGCAATCCACTCCTTGCTTGTCTATATCTCTTTTTCTTTTTCCGAGCGTTTGCGAAACAACTGTAGCAGGTAAATACTCATAAGCTTGGAGCTTTTTGAGTAAATCTTCAATGGTTGTAGCAGAAATTATGGTTCTCCTTGCCTCTGAAAACATGAATCCATTTTCCACAGCATTATCTAAATATGAAAGCAAATTACTAAAATAACCATTAATATTAAGCAAACCAATGGGTTTCTTTTTTGTGACCAAAGATGACCAAGAGGCCACGCAAGCTATTTCTTCCAATGTACCCAGACCTCCTGGTAAAGCAATGAATGCATCGGCACAATGGTACATGATTGTCATCCGTTCAGGGATACTCCAGACTTGTATTTCCTTACCCACGGTAGGTCCACAAAAACCTGTGAATAGTTTTGGCACGATTCCTAGAACTGGACTTCCTCCGGCGTGTGCTGCTGTAGCGACTGCTCCCATTAAACCCGTACTACCGCCTCCATAAATCAACTGGATCTTTTGTTGGGCAAGTATTACTCCAACTCTTATGGCTTCATCAGCTAATATTTTATTTTTCCCTGGATAAGCACCTCCAAAGACACAAATTTTTTCAATGCGCTGGGACGAAGTACTTTCCATTTTTTTTTTCGAGTGTCTGAAAGAGAATGAGTACATGGTGTAATATATAGAGGACTGAGTAGTGAATCAGACAAGAGTAATAATGTCGCCAAAAGTGTATTTGACCTGTCAGAAGAAAATGTTAACCTAACAAAAGATTTTTGCGTGATTTCAGGAAGAAAATCAAAAAGAGAAGAAAAATCAACCGTAAAAGACCAATGCAAAAAAAAAAACGAGAATAATTACACAAATCGAACAACACATAAATTAAACCGAAATGAAGTTATTGCAAATCAAACCAAAAGCTGAGAAGTCATTTATTATAGTTGTGATTGTGGCTCACATCTTCCTCTGGTTTTACGTCCAGAAACGGCTTAAACGCCTTCTATGAGTCGAGGATATGCTTCCCATCCAGTTTTCTTACAAGGTGGCAAACAGGGTCTTTTAACATCAGATTCCCAAGATGTTGCCATTCCCTTTGGAATTGCGGCCATAAATCAAGAATTTCTCTTTGTACGTCTCCACTAGGATGCGTCTCAAGAGAAAGTTGGATATTACCCAAATTCTCCTTACTCAGTCCATCCTTAATGAATTCAATTTTATCATCTCGATTAGAGGACGGAATCCCAATAGAACGACATTTACCGTTACACGTCCATCGTGCACATTTGTGGCAATTTGAACTCATGCGCTTTGCTCGTCGCTTCTTTGCAAAAGTGCTTCTACCTGTACCTGGTAAATGCAAAACAGGAAGATATTCATCTTCACGTACCTTGGCTTCAATTATCCAACGTATGTCTTCAGGAATCCCTTTGTGCATAAGCATTCTTGGTCATCTTTGGTCACAAATAAGAAACCCATTGGTTTGCTTAATATTAATGGTTATTTTAGTAATTTGCTTTCATATTTAGATAATGCTGTGGATAATGGATTCATGTTTTCAGAGGCAAGAAGAACCATAATTTCTGCTACAACCATTGAAGATTTACTCAAAAAGCTCCAAGCTTATGAGTATTTATCTGCTACGGTTGTTTCGCAAACGCTCGGAAAAAGAAAAAGAGATATGGACGAGCAAGGAGTGGATTGCACTCTGTCTTTGTGACATTATCTAACATTTTGTTTGTTGTGTCTCAGTTATAATAAGTGGTTAGTGATGCACCCAAAAGAGTGTATCTTATTTAACCTTGCACTAAAAAGATCAATTGTAAGTATAATGATTAGCAAGGGTCGAGTCCTCAGGGATTGGGTTTTAATTTATGAGTTATTAGTTTATAACTTACGTTCAAAGAAAACAATAAAAGAAAAGGGGTTTTTGAAGCCAGATTTAAACTAAGTAAATAATAAGAATAAGATGCAAGGCGGTATAACCAGCCAATAAAAATATATATACTAATTAGGCGGTATAACCAGCCAATAAAAATATATATACTAAATTAGGCGGTATAACCAGCCAATAAAAATAAAACAAAGTTAATATACAAATTAGGCGGTATAACCAGCCAATAAAAATAAATATAAAAAATAAGCAAACTAAAAGTAAGAAAACAAGTAAGTAAGAAGAATTAAATATGAAAAATATGGTTAAGGTTTCATTCTCCACCACTAGACATCATTAAGAATCAATTTCAGATCTATCAATATCAACCAACTATCAAAGTTAACAACCGTAGATAACAACAAGCTCTGTTACCCCAATCTTTCCTTAGTTTGTCGTTAAATAGAACAAGCTCTCTATTTAATCTCTAACCATTAAACAACCTAGAATAAGCTCTCTAAATTCAATTTAATGGCAGCTTTATGATGAGAAAGATAGGTTGATCTAAGCAACAAACACATAAGCTCGGATTGTTCAACTTAGGTTATGTTCCACGTTGCAATTATTGAAAACTTGACCATAATCATTAATCACAAATTGCCACTTATGAATAGGAAATCAAGATAATTACACGGATCAAGACTCCTAAACTAGCAATAGATAATTATCAAGATCTATCTAGTTGTACACCTAAATAAATCAAGACAACATCATGAACAATTCTTGTAGAAGAACATAAGCAACTTTGATAGAAAATTAATGATAGATAGAATCTGAAAATCAATCACAAAACATGTCTAGGGCTTTGAAATCACCCTTAACCAAATAGAAGTTTAGCCTAGCATAGGTGATAACTCGTATAATTATATAGTTTTTAGTTATGTTTTATTATTGTTTTGTGTCAAATACGAGTTATTATTGTTTAGTCTAATTGTGTTTATGATCTTTTATATTTTTATGTAATTTGGTGTTTTTCACAAGTTTCTTTGAGTGATTTCAGATTACTAGAATTAAGGGCAAATCCAGTTCAGTTCCAGTTCCGACACATTTTGCCATATCAGCTATATCTGGAGTTTCACTGAAGCAATAAGGCTGAAATTTGTAGCCGTGCAAAGCTAAGAGGCATATCTATCTTTTTCATGTTTTATACTTCTTGAAACGGAGTCGTTTTCCCTAGCGAAATCGACCATCAAGTTGGCTGATGTGCAATGACGTCTGTGCTGACCTGTTTTCGTATTTTGCCCATATCTGCTTATCCACATCAGCAAATGAGCTGATTACAACGGCTATGGATCCGTAACTGATAGGGTAACATTTTTCTAGAAGACCATGTGATCAGATAAGGCCTGAAAAATTGACAAAATCGACCATCAAGTTGGCTGATCAAAATCGTCATGTATGACGAAAATTGTTAGAAAATGCACCCACCTATTATACCTATCTTTGAAATTTGTAAAGCTTGTCTCTTGTCATTTAGCCCTCCAAAATGTGTATAAATAGAGGGCCTTGGATGATTGTAAGGGATCATATTGTACATAGGTAGGATATTAGCCATTATAATAAAATTCTCTAAGTTTTCTTCTTCTTTCTTTTCTCTAGTTTTCTTTCTTTTCTCTAGTTTTCTTTTTCTTTAGAGAGAGCAAGAGGTTGGATAATTAATATTTTTCTTCTTCTTCTTTCTTTCTTTTATTTTCTTCTTAGATTCTCTTTAATTTTATGTTTATGTTTACAATGCCTATGCTAGGCTAAACTTCTATTTGGTTAAGGGTAATTTCAAAGCCCTAGACATGTTTTGTGATTGATTTTCAGATTCTATCTATCATTAATTTTCTATCAAAGTTGCTTATGTTCTTCTACAAGAATTGTTCATGATGTTGTCTTGATTTATTTAGGTGTACAACTAGATAGATCTTGATAATTATCTATTGCTAGTCTAGGAGTCTTGATCCGTGTAATTGTCTTGATTTCCTATTCATAAGTGGCAATTTGTGATTAATGATTATGGTCAAGTTTTCAATAATTGCAAAGTGGAACATAACCTAAGTTGAACAATCCGAGCTTATGTGTTTGTTGCTTAGATCAACCTATCTTTCTCATCATAAAGCTGCCATTAAATTGAATTTAGAGAGCTTATTCTAGGTTGTTTAATGGTTAGAGATTAAATAGAGAGCTTGTTCTATTTAACGACAAACTAAGGAAAGATTGGGATAACAGAGCTTGTTGTTATCTACGGTTGTTAACTTTGATAGTTGGTTGATATTGATAGATCTGAAATTGATTCTTAATGATGTCTAGTGGTGGAGAATAAAACCTTAACCATATTTTTCATATTTGATTCTTCTTACTTACTTGTTTTCTTACTTTTCTAGTTTGCTTATTTTTAAAAGTATATTTATTTTTATTGGCTGGTTATACCGCCTAATTTGTATATTAACTTTGTTTTATTTTTATTGGCTGGTTATACCGCCTAATTTAGTATATATATTTTTATTGGCTGGTTATACCGCCTAATGTAGTACATATATTTTTATTGGTTGGTTATACCGCCTTGCATCTTATTCTTATTATTTACTTTAGTTTAAATCTGGCTTCAAAAACCCCTTTTCTTTTATTGTTTTCTTTGAACGTACGTTATAAACTAATAACTCATAGATTAAAACCCAATCCCTGAGGACTCCACCCCTTGCTAATCATTATACTTACAATTGATCTTTTTAGTGCAAGGTTAAATAAGATACACTCTTTTGGGTGCATCAAAATTTTTGGCGCCGTTGCCGGGGATTGCTTTCTTTAGTTTATTTGTTACTTGGTTTATTCTTATTTTCAGTTCTAATTAGTTTTATTTTCTTGTACATACAAGTTTTTCTTTTCAAATTTAAAAAAAAAAAAAAAAAAAAAAGATCTTCTTCTTTCTTTAAAAAAAAAAAAAAAAAAAAAACGATGGAATTGAGCAATCTAACACTTGAAGAGTTGGTGGCATACATGAACATGGAAAATCAACAAGCCAATCTCACCTACCTAGTTCAACAATTGGCCATGGGAGGATGTCAAGGCCATCAAGTGTTCCAAGACCAACAGTATGATCATTACTCAAACACTTACCATGAGGGATGGTGGGATCATACTAATTATGGCTACTCAGAAAATTACCAAGAAGTAGATCCTTATGCCAATTACACTCATCCATCTAGCTTCAATCAATCATGGTCTCAAGAACCAGATCTTCTTCAACCACCACATATGACTCAAAACTCAGGTACTTCTTTAGAAGATCTTGTCGATTCTCTTGTTACTAATACTTTGCAATTTCAACAGGAAACAAGGGCAAGCATCAAGAGTTTGGAAAAGCAAATGAGCCAATTGGCTAGTAGTATGATGGTATGGGTAGCACAAAGATCTGAAGAACTCTCTGCCCAAACAATGATTAACCCAAAGGAGAATACTACTATTGTGACCTTGAGGAATGATGAACAAGATGAGGATGAGACAGAATTAGAGATGGATTCTATTCTTGAGGATAATGAAGCCACAAATACAAATAAGAGTATTTCGGCACCTGAGGTAACGTTTAAAGTTCCACTTTTTACTAATGTTTCTTCTCCACCTTTTCCTAGTAGATTTGCAAAGTTCAAGGAGGATGAACATGAACAAGACACGCTGGAAACCTTAAACAGTTTGTTTGTGGATGTCATTCAACAAGTACCAAAAGATGCACCATTCCTCGATGAGATATGCACCACCAAGGATGATGGAATAATACTTGTAATGGAGAATGCATCCACTGTTGTGCAAAGAAAGCTTCCTCTTAAACGCATAAATTTGGGAAATTTCATGTATGAGCCTGACAAGCCTAAAAAGCCAAGAAAGGGTGTTGGTTAGATTCAAAACACTAACTCAAGTGTTAATTGGGAAGGCAGCCCAATTAAAGATGAAATTGCCAACCTTCCATATTCAGATTTGCTTTCTCTTTCTTTTCCTTTTTCTTTTATTATTTTTATTGTTTTTATTTTATTTCTTATGTTTCTTTGTTAATTGTGTTTACTGCTTTTAAGTTCATTTAGGCTGCATAAGTTTCTTTTGTTTAATAGTTCTTTTCTCTTACATATAATTCTTGCATTGGGGGATAATAGCGTTACATTAATGACAATGTAAGAATTATGTGTGGGGGGAAGAATTTAGGATTTTATTTAGAGTGTTTTGTTTTTGAGTTTTTTTTATGTTGTTTTTCTTTCTGATCCTTGTTTTGAAAAACACTAGATGTAAATATAATTTTTTTTTAACCCCGGTTAAATGGCGGATAACGGTACTCCGTGATTATTTAAGTCGGTTCCATCAGCTACCCAAAAAAACTGATATTGTATATAAATTTCTCTTTCAATTTCTCTTTTATTTTTTTTTCAGGATGGATGATATTCTCACAAGATTGCAGAAACGATTTCCTCCTTTTCCTCGAAATATTTTACTGAAGCTTTACCAAGTTCGATTCGAAAGATTAAGAATGCTTATGCACAAAGGGATTCCTGGAGACATACGTTGGATAATTGAAGCCAAGGTACGTGAAGATGAATATCTTTCTGTTTTGCATTTACCAGGTACAGGTAGAAGCACTTTTGCAAAGAAGCGACGAGCAAAGCGCATGAGTTCAAATTGCCACAAATGTGCACGATGGACGTGTAACGGTAAATGTCGTTCTATTGGGATTCCGTCCTCTAATCGAGATGATAAAATTGAATTCATTAAGGATGGACTGAGTAAGGAGAATTTGGGTAATATCCAACTTTCTCTTGAGACGCATCCTAGTGGAGACGTACAAAGAGAAATTCTTGATTTATGGCTGCAATTCCAAAGGGAATGGCAACATCTTGGGAATCTGATGTTAAAAGACCCTGTTTGCCAGCTTGTAAGAAAACTGGATGGGAAGCATATCCTCGACTCATAGAAGGCGTTTAAGCCGTTTCTGGACGTAAAACCAGAGGAAGATGTGAGCCACAATCACAACTACAATAAATGACTTCTCAGCATTTGGTTTGATTTGCAATAACTTTATTTTGGTTTAATTTACGTGTTGTTCGATTTGTGTAATTATTCTCGTTTTTTTTATTTGTCTTTTACGGTTGATTTTTTTTCTCTTTTTGATTTTCTTCCTGAAATCACGCAAAAATCTTTTGTTAGGTTAACATTTTCTTCTGACAGGTCAAATACACTTTCGGCGACATTATTACTCTTGACTTTTACGGTTGATTTTTCTTCTCTTTTTGATTTTCTTCCTGAAATCACGCAAAAATCTTTTGTTAGGTTAACATTTTCTTCTGACAGGTCAAATACACTTTCGGCGACATTATTACTCTTGTCTGATTCACTACTCAGTCCTCTATATATTACACCATGTACTCATTCTCTTTCAGGCACTCGAAAAAAAAAATGGAAAGTACTTCGTCCCAACGCATTAAAAAAATTTGTGTTTTTGGAGGTGCTTATCCAGGGAAAAATAACATATTCGCTGATGAAGCCATAAGAGTTGGAGTAATACTTGCCCAACAAAAGATCCACTTGATATATGGAGGCGGTAGTACGGGTTTAATGGGAGCAGTCGCTACAGCAGCACACGCCGGAGGAAGTCCAGTTCTAGGAATCGTGCCAAAACTATTCACAAGTTTTTGTGGACCTACCGTGGGTAAGGAAATACAAGTCTGGAGTGTCCCTGAACGGATAACAATCATGTACCATTCTGCCGATGCATTCATTGCTTTACCAGGAGGTCTGGGTACATTGGAAGAAATAGGTTGCGTGGCTTCTTGGTCATCTTTGGTCACAAATAAGAAACCCATTGGTTTGCTTAATATTAATGGTTATTTTAGTAATTTGCTTTCATATTTAGATAATGCTGTGGATAATGGATTCATGTTTTCAAAGGCAAGGAGAACCATAATTTCAGCTACAACCATTGAAGATTTACTCAAAAAGCTCCAAGCTTATGAGTGTTTATCTGCTACGGTTGTTTCGCAAACGCTCGGAAAAAGAAAAAGAGATATGGATGAGCAAGGAGTGGATTGCACTTTGTCTTTGTAACATTATCTAACATTTTGTTTGTTGTGTCTCAGTTATAATAAGTGGTTAGCAACCTCTGCAGGTAATATCTCCTAAATTCTACCTTTAAATTTTGACATTGGGGACAATGTCATATTTTAGTAGGGGGTAAGGGACATATTTTGCTAATTTAAAAAAAAAAAAAAAAATTGTGTTTTAAGCCATTTAGAAGTATTCATTCTGAACAAGGTCTGAGTAAGGGAGACTTGAGACATACCTTGTCAGCTTGATTTCTTCTTTTCAAAAAAAAAAAAAAAAAAAAAAAAAAAGAGTTTGTTGTGTTTTAAGCAATTTAGAAGTATTCATTCTGAACAAGGTCTGAGTAAGGGAGACTTGAGACATACCTTGTCAGTTTGATTTTAATCTTTTTATGTTTACTTGTTAATTTTTGTTTAGTATTTTAAGATTATTTAGGTTGCATGAGTTTGTTTTGTTTTGAGTTTTAGCTGTTCCTATTCTTATGTTATTAGTTCTTTTCTCTTACACATGATTCTTTCATTTGGGTTAATAGACTTACATTGAGGACAATGTAAGAATTAAGTGTGGGGGGAATGATTTAGGATTTCTTTTATTTTTGTCTACTATATTTTTTTATGAGTCTTTATTATTATTTTTAGTGTGTTTTAGTTCCTTTTTAATACAATGATGAGATATGAATTGCATAAGTCTAAAACAGAGTTATTAGTGAGAAGATTTTCATGAGAATTGAGCTTGATATCATTTTTTTTATGAGCCAATGTTAATATGATATGTTGATTGAGAAAGAAGCATGTTTAGACTTAATCTGACTTGTATAATCATCCTTGTGAGTTTTTGACCCTATAATGATTGATGCATTATACAAATCAATCTAATTTCTTTCTTGAGTGCTCTTATGATTACATGATTCTCTAGAACTTGCTTTAAACCGTTTGAGACTATATTGATACATGTGACAACATGAATATGATAGAGGCATTAGGATTATAACCAGAGCCAAACAGCCATCCCTTATTGATGTTCCAAGAGAACATCCCTCTAGTGAACCAATTTGAGCCTACATTGAATAAGCTATCTCTTTGGTAACCATAACTTGTCCCTAACCTAAATATACTTATATCTTTACCTTTGTCCCAAAGATGAATTAGCATGTTTTGAGACAAGTTGCAAAGACAAGGAAGATTTATTGAAAATTTGGGTTAGAAACAAGAAATAAGTGTGGGGGGAAAAGAAAGAAAAAAAGTCAAGAGAAAAAGAAAGGGATCATTGTCAAATACATTCCCATATTAAAAAAAAAAAAAAAAAAAAAAAAAAAAAAAAGATGTTACAAAGTTGGTTAGAATGATGCAAAGGCTCAACATGAATATTTAGCCTATGTTATTATGTGCTTTATAAGAGTTTTGAGAAGTTTTATTTGTATGATCTTTTTATGTCTCTAAACTTTATGAACTCTTTGGAACCTTTGTGATATCTTTATCCTTTTGTTCTTCAACCACATTACAAACCCCTTGGCCCCATTACAACCTTGATTAAAGACCTCTTGATTCATGAAGTTGTATGATCTAAATAGTGGAGAATAGGTGGACAAGCAAGAATATGGTAGAACTGTTTTCATGAGATTGATTGAGTGTAAACACTTCACCACTACTTTAAAGAGTGAAAATCATGAGGGTATCCCGTGTGAGTAGTTGAGATTAAGTTTGAATATGCACTATTTTGATTGAAATATGTTATGTTAATATTGGCTTAACTCAAACAATTTACATTCAAGCATGATTTTTTGTGAAATCCTTTAAGCTATTGATTACTTTATAAGACTTGTTCAAAGATTGTCTCTAATTTGTATTGAAAGGATTAGGAGTAAATATTTTTAGTATATGTAGTTTATTTATATTTTAGTTTTTCAATGTTTGTGGGTATCGTTCTAGTAAACCCTCACGAGACTAAACTCGTCCACTAGGGACACCTAGGGGTTTAAAGGCTTGTGTCACATGCTAAGTGCCACCGTGATTTCCTACGAAAGTGGATTAGATTAGATTTTCTTATTTTATTTTTATTGAGTCGTTGCTAGGGACTAGCAACAATCTAAGTGTGGGGGTGTGATAACTCGTATAATTATATAGTTTTTAGTTATGTTTTATTATTGTTTTGTGTCAAATACGAGTTATTATTGTTTAGTCTAATTGTGTTTATGATCTTTTATATTTTTATGTAATTTGGTGTTTTTCACAAGTTTCTTTGAGTGATTTCAGATTACTAGAATTAAGGGCAAATCCAGTTCAGTTCCAGTTCCGACACATTTTGCCATATCAGCTATATCTGGAGTTTCACTGAAGCAATAAGGCTGACATTTGTAGCCGTGCAAAGCTAAGAGGCATATCTATCTTTTTCATGTTTTATACTTCTTGAAACGGAGTCGTTTTCCCTAGCGAAATCGACCATCAATTTGGCTGATGTGCAATGACGTCTATGCTGACCTATTTTCGTATTTTGCCCATATCTGCTTATCCACATCAGCAAATGAGCTGATTACAACGGCTATGGATCAGTAACTGATAGGGTAACATTTTTCTAGAAGACCATGTGATCAGATAAGGCCTGCAAAATTGACAAAATCGACCATCAAGTTGGCTGATCAAAATCGTCATGTATGACGAAAATTGTTAGAAAATGCACCCACCTATTATACCTACCTTTGAAATTTGTAAAGCTTGTCTCTTGTCATTTAGCCCTCCAAAATGTGTATAAATAGAGGGCCTTGGATGATTGTAAGGGATCATATTGTACATAGGTAGGATATTAGCCATTATAATAAAATTCTCTAAGTTTTCTTCTTCTTTCTTTTCTCTAGTTTTCTTTCTTTTCTCTAGTTTTCTTTTTCTTTAGAGAGAGCAAGAGGTTGGATAATTAATATTTTTCTTCTTCTTCTTTCTTTCTTTTATTTTCTTCTTAGATTCTCTTTAATTTTATGTTTATGTTTACAATGCCTATGCTAGGCTAAACTTCTATTTGGTTAAGGGTAATTTCAAAGCCCTAGACATGTTTTGTGATTGATTTTCAGATTCTATCTATCATTAATTTTCTATCAAAGTTGCTTATGTTCTTCTACAAGAATTGTTCATGATGTTATCTTGATTTATTTAGGTGTACAACTAGATAGATCTTGATAATTATCTATTGCTAGTCTAGGAGTCTTGATCCGTGTAATTGTCTTGATTTCCTATTCATAAGTGGCAATTTGTGATTAATGATTATGGTCAAGTTTTCAATAATTGCAAAGTGGAACATAACCTAAGTTGAACAATCCGAGCTTATGTGTTTGTTGCTTAGATCAACCTATCTTTCTCATCATAAAGCTGCCATTAAATTGAATTTAGAGAGCTTATTCTAGGTTGTTTAATGGTTAGAGATTAAATAGAGAGCTTGTTCTATTTAACGACAAACTAAGGAAAGATTGGGATAACAGAGCTTGTTGTTATCTACGGTTGTTAACTTTGATAGTTGGTTGATATTGATAGATCTGAAATTGATTCTTAATGATGTCTAGTGGTGGAGAATAAAACCTTAACCATATTTTTCATATTTGATTCTTCTTACTTACTTGTTTTCTTACTTTTCTAGTTTGCTTATTTTTAAAAGTATATTTATTTTTATTGGCTGGTTATACCACCTAATTTGTATATTAACTTTGTTTTATTTTTATTGGCTGGTTTACCGCCTAATTTACTATATATATTTTTATTGGCTGGTTATACCGCCTAATGTAGTACATATATTTTTATTGGCTGGTTATACCGCCTTGCATCTTATTCTTATTATTTACTTTAGTTTAAATCTGGCTTCAAAAACCCCTTTTCTTTTATTGTTTTCTTTGAACGTACGTTATAAACTAATAACTCATAGATTAAAACCCAATCCCTGAGGACTCGACCCTTGCTAATCATTATACTTACAATTGATCTTTTTAGTGCAAGGTTAAATAAGATACACTCTTTTGGGTGCATCAATAGGGCATTATAAACATAAAATTAAATAGAATCTAAGAAGAAAATAAAAGAAAGAAAGAAGAAGAAGAAGAATATTAATTATCCAACCTCTTGCTCTTTCTAAAGAAAAACAAAACTAGAGAAAAGAAAGAAGAAGAAAACTTAGAGAATTTTATTACAATGGCTAATATTCTACCTATGTACAATATGATTCTCTACAATCATCCAAGGCCCTCTATTTATACACATTTTGGAGGGCTAAATGACAAGAGACAAGCTTTACAAATTTCAAAGGTAGGTATAATAGGTGGGTGCATTTTTCTAACAATTTTCGTCATATTGTATGACCATTTTGATCAGCCAAATTGATGGTCGATTTTGTCAATCTTGGAGGCCTGATCTGATCACATGGTCTTCTAGAAGAATGTTCCCCTATGAGTTACTGATTCATAGCCGTTGGAATCAGCTCATTTGCTGATGTGGAGAAGAAGATATGGGCAAAATACGAAAACAGGTCAGCACAGACGTCATTGCACATCAGCCAACTTGATGGTCGATTTCTTCAATATTGGAAGCTTTATCTGATCACATGGTCCTTCTAGACAAATGTTCCCCTATCAGTTATTGATCCATAGCCGTTGGAATCAGCTCATTTGCTGATGTGTATCGGACGATATGGTCAAAATGCGAAAACTGCTCAGGACAGACGTCATTGCACATCAGCCAACTTGATGGTTGATTTCGCTAGGGAAAACGACTCCGTTTCAAGAAGTGTAAAACATGAAAAAGATAGATATGCCTCTTAACTTTGCACGGTAAAAATTTCAGCCTTATTTCTTCAGTGAAACTCCAGATATAGCTGATATGGCAAAAGGTGTCGGAACTGGAACTGAACTGGATTTGCCCTTAATTCTAGTAATCTGAAATCACTCAAAGAAACTTGTGAAAAACACCAAATTACATAAAAATATAAAAGATCATAAACAAAATTAGACTAAACAATAATAACTCGTATTTGACACAAAACAATAATAAAACATAACTAAAAACTATATAATTATACGAGTTATCACACCCCCACACTTAGATTGTTGCTAGTCCCTAGCAACGACTCAATAAAAATAAAATAAGAAAATCTAATCTAATCCATTTTCGTAGGAAATCACGGTGGCACTTAGCATGTGACACAAGCCTTTAAACCCCTAGGTGTCCCTAGTGGACGAGTTTAGTCTCGTGAGGGTTTACTAGGACGATACCCACAAACATTGAAAACATAAGAAAAACTAAAAATAATAATTATAACTAATCCTTCCAATATAAATTTGAGATAATCATTGGACAAGTCTTAAAAACTAATCAATAGCTTAGAGAAATTCACAAAAAATCTTGCTTGAATGTAAATAGTTTGAGTTAAGCCAATATTAACATAACATATTTCAATCAAAATAATGCATATTCAAACTTAATCTCAACTTCTCACATGGGATACTCTCTTGATTTTAACTCTTTAAAGTAGTGGTAAAGTGTTTACACTCAATCAATCTCATGAAAACACTTCTACCATATGCTTGCTTGTCCACCTATTCTCCACTAAAAGATCATGCAACTTCATAAATCAAGAGGTCTTTAATCAAGGTTGTAATGGGGCCAAGGGTTTGTAATGTGGTTGAAGAACAAAAGGATAAAGATATCACAAAGGTTCCAAAGAGTTCATAAAGTTTAGAGACATAAAAAAAATTATACAAAGAAACTTCTCAAAACTCTTTACAAGTACATAGTCACCTAGGCCGGATATTCATGTTGGGCCTTTTCTTCATTCTAAACAACTTTGTAACATCTTTTTTCTTTTTCCACAAATTCAAGAGATGATTCATATATATATTTTTTTTACATAGGAATGTATTTTCCAGTATTCCATTTCTTTTTCTCTTGACTTTTCTTTTCTTTTCCCCCCACACTTATTTCTTGTTTCTAACCAAAAAAATATCCCTTGTCTTTGCAACTGGTCTCAAATCATGCTAATTCATCTTTGGAACAAAGGTAAAGATATAAGTATATTTAGGTTAGGGACAAGTTATGGTTACCAAAGAGATAGCTTATTCAATGTAGGCTCAAATTGGTTCACTAAGGGTGTGTTCTCTTGGAACATTAATAATGGATGGCTGTTTGGCTCTGGTTATAATCCTAATGCCTCTATCATATTCATGTTGTCACATGTATCAATATAGTCTCAAACGGTTTAAAGCAAGTTCTAGAGAATCATGTAATCATAAGAGCACTCAAGAAAGAAATTAGATTGATTTGTATAATGCATCAATCATTATAGGCTCAAAAACTCACAAGGATGATTATACAAGTCAGATTAAGTCTAAACATGCTTCTTTCTCAATCAACATATCATATTAACATTGGCTCATAAAAATTAGTATCAAGCTTAATTCTCATGAAAATCTTCTCACTAGTAACCAGTTTAGACCTATGCAATTCATATCTCATCATTGTATTAAAAAGGAACTAAAACACACTAAAAATAATAATAATAAAGACTCATAAAAAAAAATAGTAGACGAAAATAAAAGAAATCCTAAATCATTCCCCCCACACTTAATTCTTACATTGTCCTCAATGTAAGTCTATTAACCCAAATGAAAGAATCGTGTGTAAGAGAAAAGAACTAATAACATAAGTATAGGAACAACTAGACTCAAAACAAAACAAACTCATGCAACCTAAATAATCCTAAAATACTAAACAAAAATTAACAAGTAAACATAAAAAGATTAAAGTCAAACTGACAAGGTATGTCTCAAGTCTCCCTTACTCAGACCTTGTTCAGAATGAATACTTCTAAATTGCTTAAAACACAACAAACTTTTTTTTTTTTTGAAAAGAAGAAATCAAACTGACAAGGTATGTCTCAAGTCTCCCTTACTCAGACCTTGTTCAGAATGAATACTTCTAAATGGCTTAAAACACAACAATTTTTTTTTTAATTAGCAAAATATGTCCCTTACCCCATACTAAAATATGACATTGTCCCCAATGTCAAATTTTAAAGGTAGGATTTAGGAGATATTACCTACAGAGGTTGCTAACCACTTATTATAACTGAGACACAACAAACAAAATGTTAGATAATGTCACAAAGACAAAGTGCAATCCACTCCTTGCTCGTCCATATCTCTTTTTCTTTTTCCGAGCGTTTGCGAAACAACCGTAGCAGATAAGTACTCATAAGCTTGGAGCTTTTTGAGTAAATCTTCAATGGTTGTAGCAGAAATTATGGTTCTCCTTGCCTCTGAAAACATGAATCCATTATCCACAGCATTATCTAAATATGAAAGCAAATTACTAAAATAACCATTAATATTAAGCAAACCAATGGGTTTCTTATTTGTGACCAAAGATGACCAAGAAGTCACGTAAGCTATTTCTTCCAATGTACCCAGACCTCCTGGTAAAGCAATGAATGCATCGGCAGAATGGTACATGATTGTTATCCGTTCAGGGATACTCCAGACTTGTATTTCCTTACCCACGGTAGGTCCACAAAAACTTGTGAATAGTTTTGGCACGATTCCTAGAACTGGACTTCCTCCGGCGTGTGCTGCTGTAGCGACTGCTCCCATTAAACCCGTACTACCGCCTCCATAAATCAACTGGATCTTTTGTTGGGCAAGTATTACTCCAACTCTTATGGCTTCATCAGCGAATATGTTATTTTTCCCTGGATAAGCACCTCCAAAGACACAAATTTTTTTAATGCGTTGGGACGAAGTACTTTCCATTTTTTTTTCTTTTTTTTTTTTTCGAGTGCCTGAAAGAGAATGAGTACATGGTGTAATATATAGAGGACTGAGTAGTGAATCAGACAAGAGTAATAATGTCGCCGAAAGTGTATCTGACCTGTCAGAAGAAAATGTTAACCTAACAAAAGATTTTTGCGTGATTTCAGGAAGAAAATCAAAAAGAGAAGAAAAATCGACCGTAAAAGTCAAGAGTAATAATGTCGCCGAAAGTGTATTTGACCTGTCAGAAGAAAATGTTAACCTAACAAAAGATTTTTGCGTGATTTCAGGAAGAAAATCAAAAAGAGAAGAAAAATCAACCGTAAAAGACAAATAAAAAAATGAGAATAATTACACAAATCGAACAACACGTAAATTAAACCAAAATAAAGTTATTGCAAATCAAACCAAAAGATGAGAAGTTATTTATTGTAGTTGTGATTGTGGCTCACATCTTCCTCTGGTTTTACGTCCAGAAACGGCTTAAACGCCTTCTATGAGTCGAGGATATGCTTCCCATCCAGTTTTCTTACAAGCTGGCAAACAGGGTCTTTTAACATCAGATTCCCAAGATGTTGTCATTCCCTTTGGAATTGCGGCCATAAATCAAGAATTTCTCTTTGTACGTCTCCACTAGGATGCGTCTCAAGAGAAAGTTGGATATTACCCAAATTCTCCTTACTCAGTCCATCCTTAATGAATTCAATTTTATCATCTCGATTAGAGGACGGAATCCCAATAGAACGACATTTACCGTTACACGTCCATCGTGCACATTTGTGGCAATTTGAACTCATGCGCTTTGCTCGTCGCTTCTTTGCAAAAGTGCTTCTACCTGTACCTGGTAAATGCAAAACAGGAAGATATTCATCTTCACGTACCTTGGCTTCAATTATCCAACGTATGTCTGCAGGAATCCCTTTGTGCATAAGCATTCTTAATCTTTCAAATCGAACTTGGTAAAGCTTCAGTAAAATATTTCGAGGAAAAGGAGGAAATCGTTTCTGCAATCTTGTGAGAATATCATCCATCCTGAAAAAAAAATGAAAAAAAATGAAATAGAAATTGGAAGAGAAATTTATATACAATATCAGTTTTATGGGTAGCTGATGGAACCGATTTAAATAATCACGGAGTACCGTTATCCGCCATTTAACCGGGGTTAAAAAAATTATATTTACATCTAGTTATTTTCAAAACAAGGATCAGAAAGAAAAACAACATAAAAAGACTCAAAAATGAAACACTCTAAATAAAATCCTAAATTCTTCCCCCCACACATAATTCTTACATTGTCATTAATGTAATGCTATTATCCCCCAATGCAAGAATTATATGTAAGAGAAAAGAACTATTAAACAAAAGAAACTTATGCAGCCTAAATGAACTTAAAAACAGTAAACACAATTAACAAAGAAACATAAGAAATAAAAATAAAAACAATAAAAATAATAAAAGAAAAAGGAAAAGAAAGAGAAAGAGAAAGAGAAAGCAAATCTGAATATGGAAGGTTGGCAATTTCATCTTTAATTGGGCTGCCTTCCCAATTAACACTTGAGTTAGTGTTTTGAATCTAACCAACACCCCTTCTTGGCTTTTTAGGCTTGTCAGGCTCATACATGAAATTTTCCAAATTTATGCGTTTGAGAGGAAGCTTTCTTTGCACAACAGTGGATGCATTCTCCATTACAAGTATTATTCCATCATCCTTTGTGGTGCATATCTCATCGAGGAATGGAGCATATTTTGATACTTGTTGAATGGCATCCACAAACAAGTTGTTTAAGGTTTCTGGCATGTGTTGTTCATGTTCTTCCTCCTTGAACTTTGCAAATCTACTAGGAAAAGGTGGAGAAGAAACATTAGTAAAAAGTGGAACCTTAAACGTTACCTCAGGTGCCGAAATACTCTTATTTGGATTTGTGGCTTCATTATCCTCAAGAATAGAATCCATCTCTAATTTTGTCTCATCCTCATCTTGTTCCTCATTCTTCAAGGTCACAATAGTAGCATTCTCCTTTGGGTTAACCATCGTTTGGGCTGGGAGTTCTTCAGATCTTTGTGCTACCCATCCCACCATACTACTAGCCAATTGGCTCATTTGCTTTTCCAAACTCTGGATGCTTGCCCTTGTTTCCTGTTGGAATTGCAAAGTATCAGTAACAAGAGAATAGACAATATCTTCTAAAGAAGTACCTGAGTTTTGAGTCATATGTGGTGGTTGAAAAAGATCTGGTTCTTGGGACCATGATTGATTGAAGCTAGATTGATGAGTGTAATTGGCATAAGGATCTACTTCTTGGTAATTTTTCGAGTAGCCATAATTAGTATGATCCCACCATCCCTCATGGTAAGTGTTTGAGTAATGATCATACTGTTGGTCTTGGAACACTTGATGGCCTTGACATCCTCCCATGGCCAATTGTTGAACTGGGGAGGTGAGATTGGCTTGTTGATTCTCCATGTTCATGTATGCCACCAACTCTTCAAGTGTTAGATTGCTCAAATCCATTGTTTTTTTTATTTTTTTATTTTTATTTTTTTTTTCAAAATTTGATAAGAAAAACTCGTATGTACAAGAAAATAAAACTCATTAGAACTGAAAATAAGAATAAACCAAGTAACAAATAAACTAAAGAAAACAATCCCCGGCAACGGCGCCAAAAATTTGATGCACCCAAAAGAGTGTATCTTATTTAACCTTGCACTAAAAAGATCAATTGTAAGTATAATGATTAGCAAGGGTCGAGTCCTCAGGGATTGGGTTTTAATTTATGAGTTATTAGTTTATAACTTACGTTCAAAGAAAACAATAAAAGAAAAGGGGTTTTTGAAGCCAGATTTAAACTAAGTAAATAATAAGAATAAGATGCAAGGCGGTATAACCAGCCAATAAAAATATATATACTAATTAGGCGGTATAACCAGCCAATAAAAATATATATACTAAATTAGGCGGTATAACCAGCCAATAAAAATAAAACAAAGTTAATATACAAATTAGGCGGTATAACCAGCCAATAAAAATAAATATAAAAAATAAGCAAACTAAAAGTAAGAAAACAAGTAAGTAAGAAGAATTAAATATGAAAAATATGGTTAAGGTTTCATTCTCCACCACTAGACATCATTAAGAATCAATTTCAGATCTATCAATATCAACCAACTATCAAAGTTAACAACCGTAGATAACAACAAGCTCTGTTACCCCAATCTTTCCTTAGTTTGTCGTTAAATAGAACAAGCTCTCTATTTAATCTCTAACCATTAAACAACCTAGAATAAGCTCTCTAAATTCAATTTAATGGCAGCTTTATGATGAGAAAGATAGGTTGATCTAAGCAACAAACACATAAGCTCGGATTGTTCAACTTAGGTTATGTTCTACTTTGCAATTATTGAAAACTTGACCATAATCATTAATCACAAATTGCCACTTATGAATAGGAAATCAAGACAATTACACGGATCAAGACTCCTAAACTAGCAATAGATAATTATCAAGATCTATCTAGTTGTACACCTAAATAAATCAAGACAACATCATGAACAATTCTTGTAGAAGAACATAAGCAACTTTGATAGAAAATTAATGATAGATAGAATTCTGAAAATCAATCACAAAACATGTCTAGGGCTTTGAAATCACCCTTAACCAAATAGAAGTTTAGCCTAGCATAGGCATTATAAACATAAATTAAATAGAATCTAAGAAGAAAATAAAAGAAAGAAAGAAGAAGAAGAAGAATATTAATTATCCAACCTCTTGCTCTTTCTAAAAAAAAACAAAACTAGAGAAAAGAAAGAAGAAGAAAACTTAGAGAATTTTATTACAATGGCTAATATCCTACCTATGTACAATATGATTCTCTACAATCATCCAAGGCCCTCTATTTATACACATTTTGGAGGGCTAAATGACAAGAGACAAGCTTTACAAATTTCAAAGGTAGGTATAATAGGTGGGTGCATTTTTCTAACAATTTTCGTCATATTGTATGACCATTTTGATCAGCCAACTTGATGGTCGATTTTGTCAATCTTGGAGGCCTGATCTGATCACATGGTCTTCTAGAACAATGTTCCCCTATGAGTTACTGATTCATAGCCGTTAGAATCAGCTCATTTTCTGATGTGGAGAAGAAGATATGGGCAAAATACGAAAACAGGTCAGCACAGACGTCATTGCACATCAGCCAACTTGATGGTCGATTTCTTCAATATTGGAGGCTTTATCTGATCACATGGTCTTCTAGACAAATGTTCCCCTATCAGTTATTGATCCATAGCCGTTGGAATCAGCTCATTTGCTGATGTGTATCGGACGATATGGTCAAAATGCGAAAACTGCTCAGGACAGACGTCATTGCACATCAGCCAACTTGATGGTTGATTTCTCTAGGGAAAACGACTCCGTTTCAAGAAGTGTAAAACATGAAAAAGATAGATATGCCTCTTAACTTTGCACGGTTAAAATTTCAGCCTTATTGCTTCAGTGAAACTCCAGATATAGCTGATATGGAAAAAGGTGTCGGAACTGGAACTGAACTGGATTTGCCCTTAATTCTAGTAATCTGAAATCACTCAAAGAAACTTGTGAAAAACACCAAATTACATAAAAATATAAAAGATCATAAACAAAATTAGACTAAACAATAATAACTCGTATTTGACACAAAACAATAATAAAACATAACTAAAAACTATATAATTATACGAGTTATCAGTTAGCAACCTCTGCAGGTAATATCTCCTATATTCTACCTTTAGTAGTTGGTAAGGGGACATATTTTGCTAATTTTAAAAAAAAAAAAAAATTGTTGTGTTTTAAGCAATTTAGAAGTATTCATTCTGAACAAGGTCTGAGTAAGGGAGACTTGAGACATACCTTGTCAGTTTGATTTAATCTTTTTATGTTTACTTGTTAATTTTTGTTAAGTATTTTAGGATTATTTAGGTTGAATGAGTTTGTTTTGTTTTGAGTCTTAGTTATTCCTATTCTTATGTTATTAGTTCTTTCTCTTACACATGATTCTTTCATTTGGGTTAATAGACTTACATTGAGGACAATGTAAGAATTAAGTGTGGGGGGAACGATTTAGGATTTCTTTTATTTTTGTCTACTATTTTTTTTATGAGTTTTTATTATTATTATTATTATTTTAATGTGTTCTAGTTGCTTTTTAATACAATGATGAGATATGAATTGCATAAGTCTAAAACAGATTTATTAGTGAGAAGATTTTCATGAGAATTGAGCTTGATGTCAACCTTTTTATGAGCCAATGTTAATATGATATGTTGATTGAGAAAGAAGCATGTTTAGACTTAATCTGACTTGTATAATCATCCTTGTGAGTTTTTGAGCCTATAATGATGATGCATTATACAAATCAATCTAATTTCTTTCTTGAGTGCTCTTATGATTACATGATTCTCTAGAACTTGCTTTAAACCGTTTGAGACTATATTGATACATGTGACAACATGAATATGATAGAGGCATTAGGATTATAACCAGAGCCAAACAGCCATCCATTATTAATGTTCTAAGAGAACATCCCCACTAGTGAGCCAATTTGAGCCTACATTAAATATGCTATTTTATTGGTGACCAGAACTTACACCTAGCCTAAATATACTTATATCCTTACCCTTGTTCTAAAGATGGATTATATATTTTGAGACATATTGCAAAAACAAGGGATACTTTTTGAAAATTTGGGTTAGAACGAAAGATAAGTGTGGGGGAGGAGAGAGGCAAAAGTCAAGAGTAAAAGAAAGGGATCATTGTCAAATACATTCCCATATTAAAAAAAAAAAATCTTCTCTTGAACTTCTAGTTAAAGTAAAGAAAAAGATGTTACAAAGTTGGTTAGAATGAAGCAAAGGCTCAACATGAATATTTAGCCTATGTTATTATGTGCTTTATAAGAGTTTTGAGAAGTTTTATTTGTATGATCTTATTATGTCTCTAAACTCTATGAACTCTTTGGAACCTTTGTGATATCTTTATCCTTTTGTTCTTTAACTACATTATAACCCTTTGGCCCCATTACAACCTTGAAAAAAACCTCTTGATTTATGAAGTTGTATGATCTAAATAGTGGAGAATAGGTGGACAAGCAAGCATATGGTAGAACTGTTTTCATGAGATTGATTGAGTGTAAACACTTTACCACTACTTTAAAGAGTGAAAATCATGAGAGTATAGTGAGAAGTTGAGATTAAGTTGAATATGCACTATTTTGATTGAAATATGTTATGTTAATATTGGCTTAACTCATTTATTTACATTCAAGCATGATTTTTTGTGAAATTCTTTGAGCTATTGATTAGTTTATAAGACTTGTTCAAAGATTGTCTCTAATTTATATTGAAAGGATTAGGAGTAAATATTTTTAGTGTATGTAGTTTACTTATATTTTAGTTTTTCAATGTTTGTGGGTATCGTTCTAGCAAACCCTCATGAGACTAAACTCGTCCACTAGGGACACCTAGGGGTTTAAAGGCTTGTGTCACGTGCTAAGTGCCACCGTGATTTCGAACGAAAATGGATTAGATTAGATTTTCTTATTTTATTTTTATTGAGTCGTTGCTAGGGACTAGCAACAATCTAAGTGTGGGGGTGTGATAACTCGTATAATTATATAGTTCTTAGTTATGTTTTATTATTGTTTTGTGTCAAATACGAGTTATTATTGCTTAGTCTAATTGTGTTTATGATATTTTATATTTTTACGTAATTTGGTGTTTTTCACGAGTTTCTTTGAGTGATTTCAGATTACTAGGTTAAATCAACAATTAAGGGCAAATACAGTTCAGTTCCAGTTCCGACACCTTTTGCCATATCCGCTATATCTGGAGTTTCACTGAAGCAATAAGGCTGAAGTTTTTACAGTGCAAAGTTAAGAGGCATATCTATCTTTTTCATGTTTTACACTTCTTGAAACGGAGTCGTTTTCCCTAGCGAAATCGACCATCAAGTTGGCTGATGTGCAATGACGTCTGTGCTGACCTGTTTTGGTATTTTGACCATATCTTCCGATCCACATGAGCAAATGATCTGATTTTAACGGCTATGGATCCGTAACTGATAGGGGTATATTTTTTTAGAAGACCATTTGATCAGATCGAGCCTCCAACATTGACAAAATCGACCATCAAGCTGGCTGATCAGAATTGTCATACAATATGACGAAAATTGTTAGAAAAATGCACCCACCTATTATACCTACCTTTGAAATTTATAAAGCTTGTCTCTTGTCATTTAGCTCTCCAAAATGTGTATAAATAGAGGGCCTTGGATGAGCATTAAACTTAGATTGGTAGGATATTAGCCATTGTAATAAAATTCTCTAAGTTTTCTTTTTCTTTCCTTTCTCTAGTTTTCTTTTTCTTTATTTACTTATGCTTCTTACATTTCTTTTCATTTTATTCATATCTAGTATGTGTTGCTAATCATATTGTTGAGGTGATGAGGTGAAGCTCTTGGTAAATGCTAAGGTTAGTCTCTTAAACATGAGCTAAAATGAATCATCATTTATAAACACTAGTATAGATAATATTTTCTTTTGGTTTAAAATCATACTTACAAAGTAGGGATCTTGATTCATTATTGACAAGGAAAATGGCACAGTAAATGCTTGGTTTCATAACCTTGATTTGTTGTAGACATATACCTTGGCATAAGGAATGCTTGGACTCTTTTTATGAGTTTTGAGGACACCAAATGAACATAATATCATATGCTATGGACGTTGGACAATTTGGACTGAATTGCTAAACCTTCCGATTGGAACCTCCTTTATGTGTGGATTTCAATTGTGTAATAAAACAAGATTAATCTTAGCATAACACCAAGAGTGGATTCTCTAACCTCAACATCTTTTCTTATTGTTTTTTATATCTTGTTTAATTTCTTTTATATTTTGTTTATTTTGTTCTCTAATATCTTGTTTATCTTATTTTGTTGTTGATTCCCTAATATCTTGTTTACTTTCTTTGTCTTATATATTTATAAACTTATACTTACTAATACGCTTCCCTGTGGTTCGACCTCGGACACCCGAGAATTTATTACTTGAACATAACCTGCACTTGGGTTTACAACTCTTAATTGAGTCTCCATCAGTAAAGCTTCAGTAAAATATTTCGAGGAAAACGAGGAAATCGTTTCTGCAATCTTGTGAGAATATCATCCATCCTGAAAAAAAATGAAAGAGAAATTTATATACAATATCAGTTTTGTGGATAGCTGATGGAACCGACTTAAATAATCACGGAGTACCGTTATCCGCCATTTAACCGGGGTTTAAAAAAATAAAAAAAAAAAAGAAAAATTATATTTACATCTAGTCCTCGAGCAAAATCAAATAGCGACAAAATAATAAAACCTAATCTAATCCTCTTTCAATACAAATTAGAGACAATCATTGAACAAGTCTTATAAACTAATCAATAGCTTAAAGAGTTTCACAAAAAATCATGCTTGATAGTAAATGGTTTGAGTTAAGCTAAAATTAACATAACATATCAAAATAGTGCATGTTCAAACTTAATCTCAACTTCTCACATGGGATACCCTCATGATTTTCACTCTTTAAAGTAGTGGTGAAGTGTTTACACTCAATCAATCTCATGAAAACAATTCTACCATATTCTTGCTTGTCCACCTATTCTCTACTATTTAGATCATACAACTTCATGAATCAAGAGGTCTTTAATCAAGGTTGTAATGGGGCCAAGGGGTTTGTAATATGGTTGAAGAACAAAAGGATAAAGATATCACAAAGGTTCCAAAGAGTTCATAAAGTTTAGAGACATAATAAGATCATACAAAGAAACTTCTCAAAACTCTTTACAAGTACATAGTCACCTAGGCCGAATATTCATGTTGGGCCTTTTCTTCATTCTAAACAACTTTGTAACATCTTTTTCTTTTTCCACAAATTCAAGAGATGATTCATATTTTTTTTTTTACATAGGAATGTATTTGCCAGTATTCCATTTCTTTTTCTCTTGACTTTTCTTTTCTTTCCCCCCCCCCACACTTATTTCTTGTTTCTAACCCAAATTTTCAATAGATCTTCCTTGTCTTTGCAACTTGTCTCAAAACATGCTAATTCATCTTTGGAACAAAGGTAAAGATATAAATAAGTATATTTAGGTTAGGGACAAGTTATGGTTACCAAAGAGATAGCATATTCAATGTAGGCTCAAATTGGTTCACTAAGGGTGTGTTCTCTTGGAACATCAATAAAGGATGGCTGTTTGGCCCTGGCTAAAAATCCTAATGCCTCTATCATATTCATGTTGTCACATGCATTAATATAGTCTCAACAAGGTCTAAAGCAAGTTCTAGAGAATCATGTAATCATAAGAGCACTCAAGAAAGAAATTAGATTCATTTGTATAATGCATCAATCATTATAGGCTCAAAAACTCACAAGGATGATTATACAAGTCAGATTAAGTCTAAACATGCTTCTTTCTCAATCAATATATCATGTCAACATTGGCACATAAAAATTAGTAACAAGCTCAATTCTCATGAAAATCTTCTCACTAATAACCAGTTTTAGACCTATACAATTCATATCTCATCATTGTATTAAAAAGAACTAAAACACACTAAAAATAATAATAATTATTATATTAAAAACTCATAAAAAAAATAATAGTCAAAAATAAAAGAAATCCTAAATCCTTCTCCCCACACTTAATTCTTACATTGTCATCAATGTAATGCTATTAACCCAAATGAAAGAATCATGTGTAAGAGAAAATAACTAATAGCATAAGAATAGGAATAACTAAGACTCAAAACAAAACAAAACAAACTCATGCAACCTAAATAATCCTAAAATACTAAACAAACAATTAACAAATAAACATAAAAACAATAAAAATTATAAAAGGAAAAGGAAAAGAAAGCAAATCTGAGTATGGCAGGTTGGCAATTTCTTCTTTAATTGGGCTGCCTTCCCAATTAACACTTGAGTTAGTGTTTTGAATCTAACCAACACCCATTCTTGGCATTTTAGGCTTGTCAGGCTCATACATGAAATTTCCCAAATTTATGCGTTTGAGAGGAAGCTTTCTTTGCACAAAAGTGGATGCATTCTCCATTACAAATATTATTCCATCCTTTGTAGTGCATTGCTCATCGAGTAATGGTGCATCTTTTGGTACTTGTTGAATGACATCCACAAACAAACTGTTTAAGGTTTCCAGCATGTTTTGTTCATGTTCCTCCTCCTTGAACTTTGCGAATCTTCTAGGGAAAGGTGGAGAAGAAACATTAGTAAAAATTGGAATCTTAAACGTTACCTCAGGTGCCGAAATTCTCTTATTTGGATTTGTGGCTTCATTCTCCTCAAGAATAGAATCCATTTCTAATTTTGTCTCATCCTCATCTTGTTCCTCATTCTTCAAGGTCACAATAGTAGCATTCTCCTTTGGGTTAATCATTGTTTGGGCTGGGAGTTCTTCAGATCTTTGTGCTACCCATCCCACCGTACTACTAGCCAATTGGCTCATTTGCTTTTCCAAACTCTGGATGCTTGCCCTTGTTTCCTGTTGAAATTGCAAAGTATCAGTAACAAGAGAATAGACAAGATCTTCTAAAGAAGTACCTGAGTTTTGAGTCATATGTGGTGGTTGAAAAAGATTTGGTTCTTGAGACCATGATTGATTGAAGCTAGATGGATGAGTGTAATTGGCATAAGGATCTACTTCTTGGTAATATTTCGAGTAGCCATAATTAGTATGATCCCACCATCCCTCATGGTAAGTGTTTGAGTAATGATCATACTGTTGGTCTTGGAACACTTGATGGCCTTGACATCCTCCCATGGCCAATTGTTGAACTGGGGAGGTGAGCTTGTCTTGTTGATTCTCCATGTTCATGTATGCCACCAACTCTTCAAGTGTTAGATTGCTCAATTCCATCGTTTTTTTTTTTTAAATTTGAAAAGAAAAACTTGTATGTACAAGAAGATAAAACTAATTAGAACTGAAAATAAGAATAAACCAAGTAACAAATAAACTAAAGAAAGCAATCCCCGGCAACGGCGCCAAAAATTTGATGCACCCAAAAGAGTGTATCTTATTTAACCTTGCATTAAAAAGATCAATTGTAAGTATAGTAGTTAGCAAGGGTCGAGTCCTCAGGGATTGGGTTTTAGTTTACAAGTTGATAGTTTAAAACTTAAATTCAAGAACAATAAAAGAAAAGGGGTTTTTGAAATCAGATTTAAACTAAAGTAAAAAATAAGTAAGATGCAAGTAAGAAATATGAAATCAAATATGAGAGAAATATGATTAAGGTTTCATTCTCCACCACTAGACATCATTAAGAACCAATTTCAGATCTATCAATATCAACCAACTATCAAAGTTAACAACCGTAGATAACAACAAGCTCTGTTATCCCAATCTTTCCTTAGTTTGTCGTTAAATAGAACAAGCTCTCTATTTAATCTCTAACCATCAAACAACCTAGAATAAGCTCTCTAAATTCAATTTAATGGCAGCTTTATGATGAGAAAGATAGGTTGATCTAAGCAACAAACACATAAGCTCGGATTGTTCAACTTAGGTTATGTTCCACTTTGCAATTATTGAAAACTTGACCATAATCATTAATCACAAATTGCCACTTATGAATAGGAAATCAAGACAATTACACGGATCAAGACTCCTAAACTAGCAATAGATAATTATCAAGATCTATCTAGTTGTACACCTAAAGAAATCAAGACAACATCATGAACAATTCTTGTAGAAGAACATAAGCAACTTTGATAGAAAATTAATGATAGATAGAATCTGAAAATCAATTATAAAACATGTCTAGGGCTTTGAAATCACCCTTAACCAAATAAAAGTTTAACCTAGCATAGGTATTGTAAACATAAACATAAAATTAAAGAGAATCTAAGAAGGAAATAAAAGAGAGAAAGAAGAAGAAGAAAATAAAGAAAAAGAAAACTAGAGAAAGGAAAGTAGAAGAAAACTTAGAGAATTTTATTATAATGGCTAATATCCTACCAATCTACCATGTCTCTTACAATCATCCAAGACCCTCTATTTATACACATTTTGGAGAGCTAAATGACAAGAGACAAGCTTTATAAATTTCAAAGGTAGGTATAATAGGTGGGTGCATTTTTCTAACAATTTTCGTCATATTGTATGACAATTCTGATCAGCCAGCTTGATAGTTGATTTTGTCAATGTTGGAGGCTTGATCTGATCAAATGGTCTTCTAGAAAAATGTTCCCCTATCAGTTTGTGATCCATAGCCGTTGGAATCAGCTCATTTTCTGATGTGGCTCAGAAGATATGGTCAAAATACCAAAACTGGTCAGCACAGACGTCATTGCACATCAGCCAACTTGATGGTTGATTTCGCTAGGGAAAACGACTCCGTTTCAAGAAGTGTAAAGCATAAAAAAGATAGATATGCCTCTTAACTTTGCACTGTAAAAATTTCAGCCTTAATGCTTCAGTGAAACTCCAGATATAGCTGATATGGCAAAAGGTGTCGGAACTGGAACTGAACTGGATTTGCCCTTAATTCTTGATTTAACCTAGTAATCTGAAATCACTCAAAGAAACTCGTGAAAAACACCAAATTACATAAAAATATAAAAGATCATAAACACAATTAGACTAAGCAATAATAACTCGTATTTGACACAAAACAATAATAAAACATAACTAAAAACTATATAATTATACGAGTTATCATTGACTCACAAGTGCAGCAAGCTTATGAGCTAGATGGTGAAGATAGTGTGGAGATAGTCCTTAGCAAACATCTCGGAATGGGGAATGCTAAAGGGGAACTAGCCTTGAGTGACCATGTGGAAGGAGCACTAGAACTCGTTGCCACCTAAAGATGCAAGGTTTGATGTTTCATTTATTGATTTGCCTTTATCTAATGAGAAACTTCTACCTTCCATTTTGCAGGCACCAACTTTAGAGTTGAAACCACAACCGGACCACTTGAAATATGTGTTCTTAGGTGAAAAGGACACACTACCGGTCATCATTGCCAAAGAGCTCACACCTTTGCAAGAAGAGCGACTTATCCGGGTGCTTAGAGAGCATAAAACAGCAATTGGTTGGACAATTGCCGATATCAAGGGAATAAGCCCATCCATGTGCATGCACCGGATTTTGTTAGAGGAGGGGTCCAAACCAACAAGAGAAGCACAAAGAAGATTGAACCCTCCTATAATGGAGGTTGTGAAAAAAGAGATACTGAATCTCCTAGATGTTGGAGTGATCTATCCTATCTCGGATAGCAAATGGGTGAGCTCGGTCCAAGTGGTTCCAAAGAAATCAGGTGTAACGGTGGTAACAAATAATGAGAATGAACTTGTTCGTACTAGGATTCAAACAGGGTGGGAGTTTGTATTGATTATCGTAAACTTAATTCCACAACTCGCAAAGACCACTTTCCTTTACCTTTTATTGATCAAATGCTTGAAAGGTTATCTGGCCATTCTCATTATTGTTTTCTTGATGGTTTTTCAGGTTATAATCAGATTGTCATTGCTCCGGAGGACCAAGAGAAAACAACATTCACATGTCCATTTGGTACTTTTGCATACCGGCGTATGCCATTTGGTCTTTGTAATGCACCAGCTACATTCCAAAGGTGTATGGTTAGCATATTTTCAGATTATGTAGAGAACATCATAGAAGTGTTTATGGATGATTTTAGTGTCTATGGTGATTCTTTTGATAGATGTCTAGAGAACCTTACACGTGTAATTGAAAGATGCATGGAAACTAACCTTGTTTTGAATTGGGAAAAATATCACTTTATGGTAGAACAAATAATAGTTTTGGGCCATGTTATTTCTTCTAGAGGGATAGAGGTTGATAAATCTAAAATAGATATTATGCATTCTTTACCACCTCCCACAAATGTGAGAGAGGTTCGTTCTTTTCTTGGACATGCAGGTTTCTATAGGAGATTTATCAAAGACTTCTCAAAGATCACATTACCTCTTTGCAAGCTACTACAAAAAGATGTGGTTTTCCACTTTGATGATAAATGCAAAGAGGCGTTTGAAACATTGAAGGGACTCTTGACATCAGCTCCTATCATGCAACCACCAGATTGGAATGTACCTTTTGAAATCATGTGTGATGCTAGTGACTATGCCATTGGAGCTGTTTTGGGCCAACGGGTTGGCAAAGCCTCACATGCCATTTATTATGCCTCCCGAACTCTTAATGATGCTCAATTAAACTGTTCACTACTGAAAAAAAAAACTTTTGGCTGTTGTATTTGCTCTAGAAAAATTTCGATCTTATTTAATTGGTACTAAAGTAATCGTATTTTCTGACCATACAGCCCTTAGGTACTTACTCACTAAGAAGGAGGCAAAACCAAGGTTGATTAGATGGATACTTCTCTTACAAGAGTTTGATTTGGAGATAAAAGATAAGAGAGGTAGTGACAACCTGGTTGCGGACCATCCTAGCCGTTTAGTTCATGAAGAGGATGCACTACCCTTGAATGAGAACTTTCCGGATGAGCAACTTCTTTTTATAAGTACAACAACTCCTTGGTATGCCGATATTTTTAATTACTTAGTTACCAAGAAGTTGCCACAAGAGTTGACACAAGCTCAAAGAAATAAGATCAAGAGTGATGCCAAATACTACATATGGGATGATCCTTACCTTTGGAAGCATTGCTCCGATCAAATTATAAGAAGGTGTGTACTCGAATCTGAATTTCAATCTATTCTCACCTTTTGTCACTCTTATGCATGTGGAGGACACTTTGGATCCAAAAGGACAGCCATGAAAGTTCTTGATTCTAGATTTTATTGGCCTACTATGTTCAAAGATGCATACCTCTTTTGCAAGTCATGTGATCGTTGCCAAAGAACAGGTACCTTAGGTGTTAGAAATCAAATGCCTCAAGCTCCAATACTTATTGTTGAAATTTTTGATGTATGGGGCATGGATTTCATAGGACCTTTTCCTTCTTCTTTTGGTAATCTTTATATTTTACTTGCCGTTGATTATGTTTCGAAGTGGGTGGAAGCAAAAGCCACTAGGACTAATGACTCTAAAGTTGTTTCAGATTTTGTCAAGACTAACATCTTTGCTAGGTTTGGAACACCAAAGGCCATAATCAGCGATAGAGGTACTCACTTTTGCAATAGGACTGTGGATGCACTTTTGAGGAGGTATAACATCACAGACAAGGTCTCCACCTCATACCATCCTCAAACTAGTGGGCAAGTTGCAGTGTCAAATCTAGAAGTAAAGTCCATCCTTGAAAAGATAGTTAATCCAAATAGGAAGGATTGGAGTTCACGACTTGATGATGCACTTTGGGCTTATAGGACAGCATATAAGACACCCATTAGTATGTGACCTTATCGACTTGTTTATGGTAAGCCTTGTCATCTTCCGGTTGATTTGGAACATAAATCATATTGGGCTATCAAACAATGCAACATGGAGATGGATGAGTCAGGTAAGAAAAGAAAACTTGACCTACAAGAATTAGAGGAGATAAGGAATGATGCCTATGAGAATTCTAGGATTTACAAGGAAAAGACTAAGGCATTCCATGACAAGATGATATCAAGAAAGGACTTTGTTGTTGGACAAAAAGTTCTTCTCTTCCATTCACGCCTTAAGTTATTTCCAGGTAAGTTACGTTCTCGTTGGGTTGGACCTTTTGTTATTACTAATGTATTTACTCATGGTGCAGTTGAAATCCAAAGTCCAAAAACATATAAGGCATTCAAAGTGAATGGTCATAGATTGAAGCCTTACTATGAGAACTTTCCAATACAAGATGTGGAGGAGTTACCACTTTTTGAGCCAAATTATGTTGAATAATAATGGCATGGGTCTAAGTCAGGCTGAGGACAATAACCAAGCGCTTCTTGGGAGGCAACCCAAAAGGATGGAGAGCATCTATTATATCAGATTTGGATATTCCTTACTCTCCATCATTCTATCTTTTATTGTTTTTCTTTATTTTGTTTTGTTTTGTAGTTCTTTTCTCTTACATATAATTCTTGCATTGGGGATAATAGCATTACATTGAGGACAATGTAAAAATTAAGTGTGGGGGGAAGAATTTAGGATTTTCTTTAGTGTGTTTTGTTTTTGATTCTTTTTATGTTGTTTTTAGTGTGTTTTAGTTACTTTCAATACTATGATGAGATATGAATTGCATAAGTATAAAACTGATTTATTAGTGAGAAGATTTTCATGAGAATTGAGCTTGATATCATTTTTTTTTAGCCAATGTTAATATGATATGTTGATTGAGAAAGAAGCATGTTTAGACTTAAATCTGACTTGTATAATCATTCTTGTGAGTTTTTGAGCCTATATGATTGATGCATTATACATATCAATCTAATTTCTTTCTTGAGTGCTTTTATGGTTACATGATTCTCTAGAACTTGCTTTAAACCTTGTTGAGACTATATTGATGCATGTGACAACATGAATATGATAGAGGCATTAGGATTTTTAACCAGGGCCAAACAGCCATCCCTTATTGATGTTCCAAGAGAACATCCCCTTTAGTGAGCCAATTTGAGCCTACATTGAATAAGCTATTTATTTGGTAACCATATCTTATCCCTAACCTAAATATACTTATTTATATCCTTACCCTTGTTCTAAAGATGAATTAGCATGTTTTGAGACATATTGCAAAGACAAGGAAGATCTATTCAAATTTTGGGTTAGAAACAAGAAATAAGTGTGGGTGAGGAGAAAGGCAAAAGTCAAGAGAAACATAGAGGGAATATTGCCAAATACATTACCATGTGAAAAAAATATGAATAATCTCTTGAACTTCTATTTAAAGAAAAGAAAAAGATGTTACAAAGTTGTTTAGAATGAAGAAAAAGCCCAACATGAATATTCGGCCTATGTATTATGTGCTTTGTAAAGAGTTTTGAGAAGTTTCTTTTTATGAATCTTATTATGTTTCTAAACTCTATGAAATCTTTGGAACCTTTGTAATATCCTTTTCCTTGTATTCTTTAACCACATTTACTACCCCTTGGCCCCATTACAACCTTAAATAAAGACCTCTTGATTTATGAAGTTGCATGATCTAAATAGTGGATAATAGATGGACAAGCAAGCATATGGTAGAACTGTTTTCATGAGATTGATTGAGTGTAAACACTTTACCACTATTTTAAAAAGTGAAAATCATGAGAGTACCCCATGTGAGAAGTTGAGATTAAGTTTAAACATGCACTATTTTGATTGAGATATGTTATGGTAACTTAACTCAAACCCTTTACTATCAAGCATGATTCTTTGTGAAACTCTTTAAGCTATTGATTAGTTTGTAAGACATGTTCAATGATTATCTATAAGTTGTATTGAAAGTGAACTAGATTCGGTTTTCTTACCTTGTGTCTATTTGATTTTGCTCGAGGACTAGCAAAAGATTAAGTGTGGGGGAATTTGATAAGTGCTTAATTTCATACATTTTCCTATTTAATTTCCTTATACTTTGTGCTTTGATTCTTACTTCCTTGACATTTTACTAGGTTTTTATGCTTTGTAGGTATTTTGGAGGATATGAAGTCAAAACATGTCAATTAGGATGTTAAAGAGCTTACAAAATCACAATCACAAGTTGAAAAAAGAGTTGGGAGTCAAAAAGATCAAATTCTTGGTGCAAAGCAAGAAGATAGATTTGACCTCCGGAGCTTGTTGCTAAGAAAACATGATGTTAGACTCTTTATTAGAAGAAACTTCCTTCTTGACTTTTGAAGATCACTTGATTAGATTTCCAATGGTTGGTCATAGGCCTAAATCGGATAAGAAATGGTCATCCAAATCGGCATTGGAATATCTTCCTAAACAACCCTAGTGGCAGAAAAAACCCTAGCCGCAAATCACATTTTTTTCTTAATACCCTAGCTTACATTTATGTTTATCCTTGTCAAATAAGGATTAGTGGCTGTCAACTTGCATTAATTGCAAGTATCTTTCCTTAAAGCTAATCCTAGTCAAATAGGAGAATTAAATCAGCCAAGGCTTTCCTTCCTTACACTTACTTTGGCTGCACGTTTGTAATATCTCTTCATTAAAGAGTGCTTTGACTAAAACTTTCCTACTTTATTCAAACTTGGCTGCCAAGGCTTATATCTTTCCTTAAAACACAAAAGTCAGTCACTTTTCCTTAACTTTAGCCACAAGTTAGCATTTATTGAAGGGAGAGAGCTGAAATTCACTTGTTTGATGCCCTAGCTATTGCCTATAAATAGAGAACAAGGGGGCAAACGAAATTGACACTTCTCCAAGCATCAAAGTTCTGATTTCTTCTTTGTTTCTTTGTTTTTGAGAGAGCAAGAGGCTGGATAATTAATATTCTTCTTCTTCTTCTTCTTTCTTTCTTTTATTTTCTTCTTAGATTCTCTTTAATTTTATGTTTATGTTTACAATGCCTATTCTATGCTAAACTTTTATTTGGTTAAGGATGAATTCAAAGCCCTAGAGATGTTATGTAATTAATTTTCAGAATCTATCTATCATTGTTTTCTATCAAAGTTGCTTATGTTTTTCCATTAAAATTGTTCATGATGATGTTTTGATTTGTTTAGGTGGCCAACTAGATAAATCTTGATAATTGTCTAATGCTAGTTTAGGAGTCTTGATCCGTGCAATTGTCTTGATTTCCTATTCATAAGTGGCAATTTGTGATTAATGATTATGGTCAAGTTTTCAATAATTGCAAAGTGGAACATAACCTAAGTTGAACAATCCGAGCTTATGTGTTTGTTGCTTAGATCAACCTATCTTTCTCATCATAAAGCTGCTATTAAATTGAACTTAGAGAGCTTATTCTAGGTTGTTTGATAGCTAGAGATTAAATAGAGAGCTTGTTCTATTTAACGACGAACTAAAGAACGATTGGGGTAACAGAACTTGTTGTTATCTACGGTTGTTAACTTTGATAGCTAATTGATGTTGATAGATCTGATTATTGATTCTCAATGATGTCTAGTAGTGGAGAATGAAACCTTAACCATATTTTTCTCATATTTGATTACTTTTTATTTACTTGCTTTCTTCTTTGATTATAAGTCTTTAGTTTAAATTGATTTTAAAAACCTCCCCTTTTATTTTGTTTTCTTTGAATTTAGGTTTTAGACTAATAATTCTTAAACTAAAACCCAATCCCTAAGGACTCGAACCTTGCTAACTACTATACTTACAATTGATCTTTTTAGTGCAAGGTTAAATAAAATATACTCTTTTGGGTGCATGCGCCTCTTGGTTTCTATAAATACCTTCCTCTGCACTTAATTCATTTCATTCATTACATTCAATTCTCTCTCACTATCAAATTTTTTGGTTTTGGTTCAAGTGTGTTCAAAGAAGAATTTGAAGTGCAATCTTGTTCTTCTTCGTATTGGCATTGTATCCTGGGAATAACATTTCCAAGAGTCCATTTGCATCTAAATGGGGAAACTATTATTCTTAAGATAGCTTCTTGGAAGTGCCTTGCCGAAACATTTCTTCATTTCTTCTACATTTTTCTTACTTGATTGCATTAGTCCGTTTTATAATATACAACACTCTTTACCAAACAAAGTTAACCATCTTACAAGTTATTGTATGAAAATTTGAAGAATGGGTTGATTTGTTAGTCAAATTGTGAAGGCATGAAAACATTGGCATTCATGTCATATGTTAGAAAAAATTAGGGAAAATTCATGGAACTCTAATCTAGGGAATATGAACATCTTTCCTCAGTCAATGAACTTGGTCAATCTTCCTCCCTTTTCATTTGTCAATCAAAGGGCTTTTTTTGTTTAACTTATATTTTTCCTTTTCTAGATTTTCTAGGCCAGAAAAGGAAAGATTGCTAGCATTTGCTAGTCTGTCCAATAGGAAAAAGGAAAAGATAAGGCAAAGAGACGAGTAGCGTTGAACCTGGAGTTTAGATCAATTGGTTTATGCAACCACTCTTAAGAGTTGGCATCCCTCAAATCTGAAATTCGAATCTCAACATCTGTAACCGTTTTTCCTATCTTTAAACTGCGGCCTCCTTTGTTAAAAAAAAAAAAAAAAAAAGACGAGTAGCGTTACAGTTGTGTAGGAAAAACATAGCCAAAAATGAGAAATGTTGATAGTCAAACTTGTCAAGTTCATAAAATGTCCCCAGGAAATCACGGCAAAATTGATGCACCCAATAGAGTATATCTTTATTTAACCTTGCACTAAAAAAATCAATTGTAAGTATAGTAGTTAGCAAGGGTCGAGTCCTCAGGTATTGAGTTTTAGTTTAAGAATTATTAGTCTAAAACCTAAATTCAAAGAAAACAAAATAAAAGGGGAGATTTTTAAAATCAATTTAAACTAAAGACTTATAATCAAATAAGAAAGCAAGTAAATAAAAAGTAATCAAATATGAGAAAAATATGGTTAAGGTTTCATTCTCCACCACTAGACATCATACAGAATCAATAATTAGATCTATCAACATCAATTAGCTATCAAAGTTAACAACCGTAGATAACAACAAGTTCTGTTACCCCAATCTTTCCTTAGTTCGTCGTTAAATAGAACAAGCTCTCTATTTAATCTCTAACTATTAAACAACCTAGAATAAGCTCTCTAAGTTCAATTTAATAGCAGCTTTATGATGAGAAAGATAGGTTGATCTAAGCAACAAAGACATAAGCTTGGATTGTTCAACTTAGGTTATGTTCCACTTTGCAATTAGCGAAAACTTGACCATAATCATTAATCACAAATTGCCACTTATGAATAAGAAATCAAGACAATTACACGGATCAAGACTCCTAAACTAGCAATAGATAATTATCAAGATCTATCTAGTTGATCACCCTAAATAAATCAAAACATCATCATGAATAATTTTAATGGAAGAACACAATCAACTTTGATAGAAAACTAATGATAGATAAATTTGAAAATTAATTACAAAACTTGTCTAGGGCTTTGAAATCATCCTTAACCGAAGAAGTTTAGCCTAACATAAGCATGGATAATATATACATAAAACTAAAAAGAAAAATAAAAGAATGGAGAAGAAGAAGAAGAAGAATGATGATCCCTTGAGTCTCCTCAAAAGATCTCTAGTTTGTGGCTCAAAAGATGGTATTTATAGAATTTTAAAACCCTGAGAATAAGTCTTTGCCGCACAAGTAAGCTTGAAGGTGCAAAAATTACGTTTTTGCCTTTTTTTTTAGATTTGCGATTAGGGTTTTTCTGGCCGCAGGGTTCTTTAGGGAGATCTTCTAGCGCCATTTTGAATGCCCATTTCTTATCCGATTTGGGCTCATAATATATCGTTGGAAAGTTAATCAAGTCAAATTCAAAAGTTAAGAGGAAGTTTCTTCAAATAAAGACTCTAACATCATGTTTTCGTTATAACAAGCTCCAGATGTCAAATCTGCCTAATTGCTTTTCAACCAGAAATTGATATTTTTGACTCTCAAGTCTTCTTCCATCTTGTGATTATGATTTTGTAAGCTCTTTATCATCATTATTGACATCTTTTGACTTCATTCTCCTTTATTGTACCTAAAATTCAAAAACATAATATAAGTAAACAAGATAAAGATCGAAAACATAACAAAAACTAAAGGTAGAAAGGCATAAAATTTATATTTTATGAGCTTATCAAAAATCTCCTTTCAAACGAATCTTACTAATGACAGACAGGCTAGCAATTGCCAGTAAACAGCTGGTGATAGATTTTCCTTTGATCCCAAACTACAAATCCCATCCTTCACCGTTTTATAGTACCCTGTTTTTTTATTTTCCTTTCCTTGGTCAAATTTATTCCCAGAAATGCCATGAACCATTTATTTTTCCTTTGATGCCCGAGCCCCACTTTGTTCATTACAAATGAAGCTGGCAAACCAATTCTATCTCGAATTCAAAAATCATTCGAAATGATTTCAAATAGGGCCAAATCCAAACCTATCTCTTTGCCACCTTAAATTACAACCCATCCCAAACTCAAACCAAGTCCAAACCCATAACTCCCTATTAGGGATGAACCTGCCAAGATGTTTATGGGTTGGGTCGCACTGGATCGGGTTTGTACCGGATTTAAGTATGATATTAATATCATATATATTTGTCTAAGTACGGCTAGGCCCGAAATATGGGCATTAAATTCTGTCCAAATCTATCCATATTTGTAAATGAGTTGTCCAAACCCGTTTAGGCCCGCTCATATTTTTTTTTCTAATTTTTTTTAAAAATATATTATTTTATTTAATTTTTAGTAATTTTATCTTTTTTTAAAAAATTTAAAACATGAATAATTTAACATATTTTTTAATATTTATATTATAATATTATATATATTTATTCTTTATACAATATAAATTACATAATATATAAAAATAATATATTATATAAATTAAAAACAGATCGAATTAAGCTCGGACCTTGAATGTTGGAACCAAAATCCGATCCATTTTCTAAACGAACCTCAGTTTTTTTTTTTTTTTGTCCAAACTTATATTTCGAATCTAATATTTTTATCCAAACCCTCCTAAATATCGAACCGACCTTTGGGCTTAAACGATAACCCGACCCTTTTCCATTGAAAGCCACAGCTTTTTCGAAAGTAGCCTAACCACTAAGAACAAACGAGACAAGAAAAGCAAAGAGAATGGATAAGAAAAATATTCATTTATGGAAAAACTTGGTAAGTTAAAAAGCCACAATACATATGCAGTATGCACTTCAGCATTACATATTTTGTATATTTGGCAGCTGAACAAGCTTTGAACAACACCAAAATAGAGGAGAAAAAAATTGAAGATTAGCCTATAGATGGTGACCAATTTATGGCTTGTCAAGTAATTCATTACAAGAAGAAAAAAAAAAGGGTAAAAAAATTAATAATGTGAACCATTGCTTAATGCTACAAAATGAAATTGTTTCCTGCATTTGTAATGGGAGAGCTTCTTAATCCCTTGGAGCTGGCTGCAGAAGAAGATACAAGGAGAGAAAGGGGAAATTGTGAGGTTGAAATATTCTTATTCAGAATCCCTGAGGCTTTCACTTGTGAGCCACAATTTCTTTTGGACAATAAACACAATGTCATCCCCTTCATGATCTGAATCTGAACTGGAATCAGCTGCTGCTGTTGCTACTGCTTCCCAATGCAACGCTGATAAATACTTCCTTATGTAATCTATCACCGGTTGTTTGTCCCGAATGATTATGAAACCACTGGGCCGGAGAATGCGATCCATCTCGAGTAACAAATCCTCAGCACTGCAGCCTTTCTTCTCGATATCGGAAAAGACAGTCCAAGCATGGAGTAAATCATAGGTTCGAGGGTATGTCGAAAAGGCTTCACACCTGCCAAAATGATCAAATCCAATTAATACAAATTTTACATACTATCTCCCAACATGCATTTCACTATTTAACCAGCCATAAGGAAAAGATCATTATGAGATGAAAAAGGAAAAGCATCACTGTATTTTTTTTCTAAAAAAAAAAAACTCAGATGGGTGGAATCAATTTGTTAAGAATATGGGGAAAAAGCTATAGCTGTGTTTTGTTAAAGTTTCCATTTCACTACACCTTGTAGTCCTTTCGCGGATAACTATTTCCTATGTTACTCAGACTCGGGTGTGAGTGTTAAGTACGGATATGTGCCCGACACAAGTATGTTCATTTCTTTCTAAGTTTTTCCATGTAGTTGGAAAGTCCATGGAGGATCATATCCTTATACCCATGTCCGAATATGTAACGGACACAGATACTGTAAGAAAAATGAAGAGTCGGAGCAACATAGACTATTTCTCTCCCTCGCTACCTAATGCTAAAGAGAATAATGGTTTTATAGTATGCAAAAACAGGAGACGCAAATGCAGATAGAGAAAGTAAAGTACAAAATTATGGCCTTTAACAGAAAAGAAAAAATAAGTTAATATATCACACTTAGTTATGCAGATTTCTTAGTTAATTTGTGCATACCAGTTATGAGTAGTGCCAATCAGGCCTCTGTCATATATCATCTTAAGCGTGTTTGGTCCATCCTCTGGGACGACATTCATCACCCAAACATTCTTGCCTTTTAGAGCAGCTGCAAATGATCCCATGTTTGCTTTCATGTCCATCAAATTTCTCAAAGTGTCAGCCTCAATCTTTGGACTCAAGAGATTCCAATAATTCTCTACCCGTCGGTGCCAAGTTTCCTGTGAAATTGCAAAAGCTAAATTAGTGTCTGCACTCTATGTCATTGCCGCATAAATCACAATATAAGCACAACAAAAATAATAAAAAATAAAGGCATAGATGAAACAATGCTGCCTTAATTACCGTGTCTTTTTCAAACATTTCGCTTGAATAACCAAAATCGGCAAGCCTGGGAGAAGGAGATGTCAATCTGGCTGGCCAAGGAGCCAATCCGCTCCCCTTGGCTTTCTGGTCATCTGATGGAAACAAAGATAAGTATTAGTTAAGATAAATTTTAAAGCTCCAACCTTTTAAAGCCATCAACTAAAAGAATCTCTTTAATTTTCTACTGCAAAGTATAGCATAGCTTGTAATCAGTAATCACATGTAATTCAGCAACAATTATATCCTATAACTCGCAAATATTAAAAAAGAATAAATGCACTAGATGCAACATAACTCAAGCCGAAGAAAAACAAATCAAAAATTGGAAGCAGAAGACCACTAATTCCCAAATTACTAGACAATATCTCTTTTATGTGGTAAGATTTCTGCCCATACTTCTCTCTTTACCCCTAAAGCTAAAAGCGAATCAAGCTTACTGTTAAGAAACTCAACTACATAAAGAATACATCAAGATTTCAGCTCATGCGAATTTGATGTGAAGTCGTAACACAAGCCATTTCATGTTTTGCTAAAAAATGTAAGAAACATATCAATGGGAGAATGAGATATAAAAACCATCAGCCGACCACTTTATCACTTCAGAAATAAAATCTAAGGATGAAAATGCTGTAAAATAAACAGCAAAACTCAACTTCCAAATTAACAAAAAACAAAGTTCAAGAAACATTATGTGAAAATTTATATCTAAATATCAGCATCCTCCAAAAGTAAATAATAAAAATAAAAAATCAGCTAAAGGAGTGGGAAAAGACTTTAATATTAGTAACACTAAAAAATAAATGTACTCACGATCAGAATAAGGAGTGATACAAGCTTCCATTAGCACACCCCAAACTGCATCTGGATCATCATTAGCACGGCAGAGGGGGGGATTTGTACCGGGTTCTCTTTCCATATAACAATCATTTGTTAAAGGTTTTTGCCAAATGACAGTTTGGTTCCTCTTTGCAGCTATTCTCCAACACATATGTCCCACAAGGGCACTCATCTCTCTCCATATCCGAAGATCCTCTTCGTCTTGTGCATAAGCTTCTGGAGATGAGTAGGCAAAATAGCCTCCAGGTCTAAGTAACCGGTCTAGCTCAAGAAGAAGAATCCCATCCCTTTGAAGCCAATCAATCCTACAGCGAGAACAGTGAGCAAGTTCAAATGATCTGCTTGGGTAAGGGAGCCTTTTGGTCCCTAGAACACCAAGATATGCAGGAATTCCTCTTTCCAGGGCAAATTGGATTTGGTTTTGATGAACATCATTGGGTGCTAATGACATTGCTATAATATCAGAAGAAAGAAGATATGCTCCAAAACTTGCGACACCACAACCAACATCAAGAACTGTTCGAATTCTTCCTTCATTATTTAAATTGTTGTGCGAAAAGTTGAGCATCTGCCAATTCAAAATTATAGAAATGTCATTGCTTCTTCCATAGGTTTGAGAAGTTTAAGGACCATTATATTTGAAGAACACTTACGATAGTAAAAGACGGAACCAAAACATGATGCAGAAAACTCAAACAGACACAAAAATACGACCATTCTTTAGTAGGTGTTCAAGATTATCGATCATGTTTCAAAATATTGAGCCAAAATCAGTACGCATTGGCGATCTTACATTTGCAATAGAAGCAATATACTTGTCAGCTCCATAGTGAAAATGGGTGCCTCCCCCTGGAAATTTTATCTTTTCACCTTTTACAACCATCCAGTTCTGGTCAGACTTCTCATGTGCAAGGTGACTATGGGGAATATTTGCCTTCCATACTTCATCTCTGCTTTGAGGCCACTTAATTGGGATCTGTAATTTCACATGAATTAAAAGACTGTCAAATATGATAAATACAACTATTACCATCACTAAAACAAATATACAGCAACAATAATCTGACTGCTCGGCTTATGGGAATCTGTACCTTGTATCCTGGAGGAGGAGGAATCAAGCAATTGTATCTCCTTTCAGGAGGGGGGCATTGACGTTCATAGTGCTCCATCACAGACAAGTCCAGCTTTAATCTCATTTGGTATATGAAATTTCTGTCTAAGCAGGGAATTAATTCTGAATGACGATCGTCACAAACCTTCAAAGTCATAAGCAGAGAAATTAAAAGCCATGGCAACTAACCAAGGGAAGATGTGCAGGGGAATTACAAGTTGAAAGGTAAGGTACTAAGTTTAGAATTAACAGGAAAGGAAAAAGACAAAAGGACTGGAGGACCTGAGGTGGGGGAAGCTATGTTGCTACTATTCATTTTTCTTGAAGTATCCGTGTCCGACGTATATCCAGACATGAGTATGGGTATATGATCCTCCGAATACATGAAAATCTTGAAAAAAAATTTAACATACCCATGTCCAACACTCACACCCGAGTCCGAGTAAAATAGGTGAGAAGGTGCCTAGAAATGATTCAGCAGTAAAAAACTTACAGGGAAAGTTTTTGGTACAACGCCGCCTTCTCCTTCCTCCTGTCCAAATTTTGTTGAAGATTCATATTGCTTGCCATCAGCTTCATCATCTCCACCCAAATAAGATGATCCAAGTTTTCTCAAAGATCTGCTGCCATATTCTAGAGCTGCAGCACCACGGCTTGAAGACCCAAAAATAGATCCATGATATACATAGAGAAAACCAAGAAAGATTGACACAACACAGAGAAAGGTGATTAATCGCTTCTTTTGGCCTCCATCAGATCTTCCCCTCATCCTTCTTTAGTAATACAATTCTTCACAAACTGTTTTCACTTGAGCATTGAATTGTCACAACAGAAATCTCCTTATCCTAGTCTATCTAGCATCGAATTTTCTATTCAAAACAAATCTGTTTTGTTCCTACAACCAGGCTCTATTCAAAAGAATGAATAACACATATCACTTCAACACTTGTCCAAAAAAAAAGAATACCGTAGATAACTGATCAAACCTGTAAACAGACAAGTAAGAAACCATCAGGTAATTCTCTTCAGCATACAAGTCAAGCACCCAAGTTATGGTAATTACTTGGAATCATCAATTAATCAATAACATGATGCAAAAGAGTAACAGCAAAGGCAAGCTCAAATAGAATATTGAAACTAGAAAGTTAAAAATACTAACAATAATAGCAAGTGAATCCACTTATTAAATCACTAAGAAGTCTAAAAAGTCTCAACCTACTATCTTCAAACCTGACCAGCTCAAAACGGTAAATATAATAATATAAATGAGACACACAATACCTTTTGCTAAGAAATTAAAAAAGAAAACCTTCTTTAACACCAATAAGGACGCCTAATTGTTCTGGTGAATAGCACCAATCCATAACCATTGGCTAAAAACATGGTGTTGCAGAAGCTTCAGCAATAAAGTTCAAAATCAAGCTTTAAATTTGTGTAACAATTCAGATCCATGTTAATAGTCAAAATCTATGATAAAGACTTATATTACATAATTAAAAAGAAAGGAAAGTGTAATGCTAAATGATGCTAACTGCCTACAGTTGTAACCAGTTGATTGACAACCATGAAACGAAAAGGATTGATACATGAAACAGCACGCAATTAATCTCTTTTTTCCAATAATTGAAACAATAGGAATCATGAAAATGACAGCTACGTAATAACTCTAATGAACTAAGCAGATCTGAGTAAAAAGCTCAACCAAATCCAAATTTCTGCATTAAGAAAAAGCATCAAAACTAACCAAATTCAACCATTAAGAATCAAACTTTGATTCCAAAGGAAACAAAATTACTAACATTCTTGGAGTAAAGATAGGAAATTGAAATTGACCCATTTAAACGAACACAAAAACAAGCAAAACCCATAAATCAGATGCCCCATAAAAGAAAAGAAACAAAATTTCAATGAAAACCCAGATATGTATTCACAAAAACAAGCTTAAAAGGAACAAAAGCTTACTGGGTTTCAATCCAAAAACAAACACGAAATGGCAAGTTTAATTGAGATCTAAGAAAAATATGCTGTGGGTTCCCAAAACAAAGCAAGAAAGAGAGAGGGATTAGATCTCAAGGAATCTGCTACTTTTTTTATTGTTTTTTAAGAGAGAGAGAGAGTGAGGGGAAGGATTGAGGAGTGACTATATGTACTGTGAGACATAGAGTGCGACACAGACGGTGTTAGGTTTCAAACGTTGTTGTTTTTTTTTTTGGCCAGTAAAACGTTGTTTTTAAAGGATCTATGTATATGGATCTATCTGTCCAAAGATTGGATTTGTAGATGATGCAAAAATGACTTTGGTTAATGTTTTTTTTTTTTTTTTTCATATTTGATAAACGAAATAAATTCATTAGAAAAAAAAAAGTAAGTATTGAATTTTTAATCTTGAAAATTTTAAGTATTGAAAATGTAATATAAAAATTATTTGATGTCTTATTGAAAATTAAATATAAGTTTTGCTAACGAATGTTTTTAGGATATTTTTTAAGGTTAATTAATATATTATTTATAGTAATAATATTGTTTTTTTTTTTTTTTTGATAAGTAGTAATAATATTGAATTTTTAATTTTGAAAATTTTAAGTATTGAATTTGAAACATAAAAATTATTTGGTGTATTATTAAAAATTAAATATGAGTTTTGCTAACGAATGTCCTTAGGACACTTTTTAAGATTAGTTAATATCTAATTTATAATAATAACATTGTATTAAATGTAAAAGTTGATAACTTTATTCATTAGTAACCTTAAAGAGTGTTCTTAAAACACTCATTAGCAAAATTCATTAAATATTTAGTATATTTTTTTTATTAATCTTTTATAAAAAAACATAATTTTGCAATTATTTTTAATTGATAAAAGTAAAAAGGAAAAATAAACTATTAAAAAATAATATAATTAAATACAATATTTTAAATAAAATTAATTTAATACATTAAATAGTTAAAGTTTTTTAACATTTTTATTAAAAATATTTCGTTAAGGGATTTCTGAAAGCTTATCACACGTTTACAAAAATAAAATTATTAAATATTTTAATTTTTAATTTTTAATGATTTAATTTTTAACACATCAAAATGTTGGTTTAGAATCATAAAAACTGGGAAAAAGTAAATTTTGATATTCAATGAACATGAAGTCATGAACAATAATTTAAAGACAAGAGCTAGATGAACTGATGAAGTGATACTGATCATTTTAATAGGTTCATAAAAGATATTAGTGTAATAATGTGATATCTAATAAAATTTTGTAAAAGTACGAGTTCGCTTTTTTTTTTTTATCCATTAATTTTAAATACAGTTTTAGTTACTATTTACAAGTATAATTTTATAATTTATGGTTGGAGATGAATGTATTGAAAATTAATAGACAAAAAAATAATGAAGGGAGTCTAACCTGTAAAGTACATAATGTTAATTCAACTTAGTTTATATAGTTGATAAAATTTTATGAAAAAAAAAAGAAAGTAAAAATTCATTAACAAAAAGTAGTTCATAGATAAATTAATGAATTAAAACATAATTAAGATGTGAATATAAAATGAGCAAGCATGAGTAGGAGAAAAATTGAAGCTTGTCAAGTTTTGACAATAATTAAAAATGAAACTAAATCAAGTTTTGACAATAATTAAAAATGACCCTAAATAATGAATGATTTTGGATCAATGGTGGAGATAAAAAAGAATATGTTATGGTAAATAACTCAAAAAATATTTTTTATTTAATAAATAATAATTCGGGTCGGTCTTGTCTGAATTACGAAAACTCTTACCAGATTCGATTCAATTTGAGTCAGGTTGATAACTCGTATAATTATATAGTTTTTAGTTATGTTTTATTATTGTTTTGTGTCAAATACGAGTTATTATTGTTTAGTCTAATTGTGTTTATGATCTTTTATATTTTTATGTAATTTGGTGTTTTTTTCACAAGTTTCTTTGAGTGATTTCAGATTACTAGAATTAAGGGCAAATCCAGTTCAGTTCCAGTTCCGACACCTTTTGCCATATCAGCTATATCTCGAGTTTCACTGAAGCAATAAGGCTGAAATTTTAACCGTGCAAAGTTAAGAGGCATATCTATCTTTTTCATGTTTTACACTTCTTGAAACGGAGTCGTTTCCCTAGCGAAATCGACCATCAAGTTGGCTGATGTGCAATGACGTCTGTGCTGACCTGTTTTCATATTTTGCCCATATCTTCTTATCCACATCAGCAAATGAGCTGATTCCAACGGCTATGGATCAGTAACTGATAGGGGAACATTTTTCTAGAAGACCATGTGATCAGATCAGGCCTCCAAAATTGACAAAATCGACCATCAAGTTGGCTGATCAAAATTGTTATACAATATGACGAAAATTGTTAGAAAAATGCACCCACCTATTATACCTACCTTTGAAATTTGTAAAGCTTGTCTCTTGTCATTTAGCCCTCCAAAATGTGTATAAATAGAGGGCCTTGGATGATTGTAGAGGATCATATTGTACATAGGTAGGATATTAGCCATTGTAATAAAATTCTCTAAGTTTTCTTCTTCTTTCTTTTCTCTAGTTTTCTTTTTCTTTAGAGAGAGCAAGAAGCTGGATAATTAATATTCTTCTTCTTCTTCTTTCTTTCTTTTATTTTCTTCTTAGATTCTCTTTAATTTTATGTTTATGTTTACAATGCCTATGCTAGGCTAAACTTCTATTTGGTTAAGGGTGATTTCAAAGCCCTAGACATGTTTTGTGATTGATTTTCAGATTCTATCTATCATTAATTTTCTATCAAAGTTGCTTATGTTCTTCTACAAGAATTGTTCATGATGTTGTCTTGATTTATTTAGGTGTACAACTAGATAGATCTTGATAATTATCTATTGCTGGTTTAGGACTCTTGATCCGTGTAATTGTCTTGATTTCCTATTCATAAGTGGCAATTTGTGATTAATGATTATGGTCAAGTTTTCAATAATTGCAAAGTGGAACATAACCTAAGTTGAACAATCCGAGCTTATGTGTTTGTTGCTTAGATCAACCTATCTTTCTCATCATAAAGCTGCCATTAAATTGAATTTAGAGAGCTTATTCTAGGTTGTTTAATGGTTAGAGATTAAATAGAGAGCTTGTTCTATTTAACGACAAACTAAGGAAAGATTGGGGTAACAGAGCTTGTTGTTATCTACGGTTGTTAACTTTGATAGTTGGTTGAAATTGATAGATCTGAAATTGATTCTTAATGATGTCTAGTGGTGGAGAATGAAACCTTAACCATATCTTTCATATTTGATTCTTCTTACTTACTTGTTTTCTTACTTTTCTAGTTTGCTTATTTTTAAAAGTATATTTATTTTTATTGGCTGGTTATACCGCCTAATTTATATATTAACTTTGTTTTATTTTTATTGGCTGGTTATACCGCCTAATTTAGTATATATATTTTTATTGGCTGGTTATACCGCCTAATTTAGTATATATATTTTTATTGGCCGGTTATACCGCCTTGCATCTTATTCTTATTATTTACTTTAGTTTAAATCTGGCTTCAAAACCCCTTTTTCTTTTATTGTTTTCTTTGAACGTAAGTTATAAACTAATAACTCATAGATTAAAACTCAATCCCTGAGGACTCGACCCTTGCTAATCATTATACTTACAATTGATCTTTTTAGTGCAAGGTTAAATAAGATACACTCTTTTGGGTGCATCAAATTTTTGGCGCCGTTGCCGGGGATTGCTTTCTTTAGTTTATTTGTTACTTGGTTTATTCTTATTTTCAGTTCTAATTAGTTTTATTTTCTTGTACATACAAGTTTTTCTCTTCAAATTTAAAAAAAAAAAAAAAAACAATGGAATTGAGCAATCTAACACTTGAAGAGTTGGTGGCATACATGAACATGGAGAATCAACAAGCCAATCTCACCTCCCCAGTTCAACAATTGGCCATGGGAGGATGTCAAGGCCATCAAGTGTTCCAAGACCAACAGTATGATCATTACTCAAACACTTACCATGAGGGATGGTGGGATCATACTAATTATGGCTACTCGAAAAATTACCAAGAAGTAAATCCTTATGCGAATTACACTCATCCATCTAGCTTCAATCAATCATGGTCTCAAGAACCAGATCTTCTTCAACCACCACATATGACTCAAAACTCAGGTACTTCTTTAGAAGATCTTGTCGATTCTCTTGTTACTAATACTTTGCAATTTCAACAGGAAACAAGGGCAAGCATCCAGAGTTTGGAAGAGCAAATGAGCCTATTGGCTAGTAGTATGGTGGAATTAGTAGCAGAAAGATCTCTAGCACTCCCTTCCCAAACGGTGATTAACCCAAAGGAGAATGCTACTATTATGACCTTGAGAAATGAGGAACAAGATGAGGATGAGACGAAACCAAAGATGGATTCACTTCTTGAGGATAATGAAGCCACCATTCAAATTGAGAGTACTTTGACACCTCAGGTAGCTTTTAAGGTTCTTATTTCTACTAATGTTCCTTCTCCACTTTTTCCTAGCAGATTTGCAAAGTCCAAGAAGGAGGAACATGAACAACAATTTTTGGAAACCTTAAACAGCTTGCTTGTGGATGCCATTAGACAAGTACCAAGATATGCACAATTCCTCAAAGAGCTATACCCCACCAAGAATGATGAAATAATACTTGTAATGGAGAATGCATCCACTGTTGTGCAAAGAAAGCTTCCTCTCAAACGCATAAATTTGGAAATTTTCATGTATGAGCCTGACAAGCCTAAAAAGCCAAGAAGGGGTGTTGGTTAGATTCAAAACACTAACTCAAGTGTTAATTGGGAAGGCAGCCCAATTAAAGATGAAATTGCCAACCTTCCATATTCAGATTTGCTTTCTCTTTCTTTTCCTTTTTCTTTAATTATTTTTTTTGTTTTTATCTTTATTTCTTATGTTTCTTTGTTAATTGTGTTTACTGTTTTTAAGTTCATTTACGCTGCATAAGTTTCTTTTGTTTAATAGTTCTTTTCTCTTACATATAATTCTTGCATTGGGGGATAATAGCATTACATTAATGACAATGTAAGAATTATGTGTGGGGGGAAGAATTTAGGATTTTATTTAGAGTGTTTTATTTTTGAGTCTTTTTATGTTGTTTTTTTTTTTTTTTTTTGATCCTTGTTTTGAAAATAACTAGATGTAAATATAATTTTTATTTTTTTTAACCCCGGTTAAATGGCGGATAACGGTACTCCGTGATTATTTAAATCGGTTCCATCAGCTACCCACAAAACTGATATTGTATATAAATTTCTCTTCCAATTTCTCTTTCATTTTTTTTTTTTCATTTTTTTTCAGGATGGATGATATTCTCACAAGATTGCAGAAACGATTTCCTCCTTTTCCTCGAAATATTTTACTGAAGCTTTACCAAGTTCGATTTGAAAGATTAAGAATGCTTATGCACAAAGGGATTCCTGACGACATACGTTGGATAATTGAAGCCAAGGTACGTGAAGATGAATATCTTCCTGTTTTGCATTTACCAGGTACAGGTAGAAGCACTTTTGCAAAGAAGCGACGAGCAAAGCGCATGAGTTCAAATTGCCACAAATGTGCACGATGGACGTGTAACGGTAAATGTCGTTCTATTGGGATTCCGTCCTCTAATCGAGATGATAAAATTGAATTCATTAAGGATGGACTGAGTAAGGAGAATTTGGGTAATATCCAACTTTCTCTTGAGACGCATCCTAGTGGAGACGTACAAAGAGAAATTCTTGATTTATGGCCGCAATTCCAAAGGGAATGGCAACATCTTGGGAATCTGATGTTAAAAGACCCTGTTTGCCAGCTTGTAAGAAAACTGGATGGGAAGCATATCCTCGACTCATAGAAGGCGTTTAAGCAGTTTCTGGACGTAAAACCAGAGGAAAATGTGAGCCACAATCACAACTACAATAATTGACTTCTCAGCTTTTGGTTTGATTTGCAATAACTTCATTTCGGTTTAATTTACGTGTTGTTCGATTTGTGTAATTATTCTCGTTATTTTTTTTTATTGGTCTTTTACGGTTGATTTTTCTTCTCTTTTTGATTTTCTTCCTGAAATCACGCAAAAATCTTTTGTTAGGTTAACATTTTCTTCTGACAGGTCAAATACACTTTCGGCGACATTATTACTCTTGTCTGATTCACTACTCAGTCCTCTATATATTACACCATGTACTCATTCTCTTTCAGGAACTCGAAAAAAAAATGGAAAGTACTTCGTCCCAGCGCATTAAAAAAATTTGTGTCTTTGGAGGTGCTTATCCAGGGAAAAGTAACATATTTGCTGATGAAGCCATAGGAGTTGGAGTAATACTTGCCCAACAAAAGATCCAGTTGATTTATGGAGGCGGTAGTACGGGTTTAATGGGAGCAGTCGCTACAGCAGCACACGCCGGAGGAAGTCCAGTTCTAGGAATCGTGCCAAAACTATTCACAGATTATTGTGGACCTACCGTGGGTAAGGAAATACAAGTCTGGAGTATCCCTGAACGGATAACAATCATGTACCATTCTGCCGATGCATTCATTGCTTTACCAGGAGGTCTGGGTACATTGGAAGAAATAGCTTGCGTGGCTTCTTGGTCATCTTTGGTCACAAATAAGAAACCCATTGGTTTGCTTAATATTAATGGTTATTTTAGTAATTTGCTTTTATATTTAGATAATGCTGTGGATAATGGATTCATGTTTTCAGAGGCAAGGAGAACCATAATTTCTGCTACAACCATTGAAGATTTACTTAAAAAGCTCCAAGCTTATGAGTGTTTATCTGCTACGGTTGTTTCGCAAACGCTCGGAAAAAGAAAAAGAGATATGGACGAGCAAGGAGTGGATTGCACTTTGTCTTTGTGACATTATCTAACATTTTACTTGTTGTGTCTCAGTTATAATAAGTGGTTAGCAACCTCTGCAGGTAATATCTACTAAATTCTACCTTTAAAATTTGACATTGAGGACAATGTCATATTTTAGTAGGGGGTTAGGGACATATTTTGCTAATTTAAAAAAAAAAAAAAAAAAGAGTTTGTTGTGTTTTAAGCAATTTAGAAGTATTCATTCTGAACAAGGTCTGAGTAAGGGAGACTTGAGACATACCTTGTCAGTTTGATTTCTTCTTTTCAAAAAAAAAAAAAAGTTTGTTGTGTTTTAAGCAATTTAGAAGTATTCATTCTGAACAAGGTCTGAGTAAGGGAGACTTGAGACATACCTTGTCAGTTTGATTTTAATCTTTTTATGTTTACTTGTTAATTTTTGTTTAGTATTTTAGGATTATTTAGGTTGCATGGTTTTGTTTTGTTTTGAGTCTTAGTTGTTCCTATTCTTATGTTATTAGTTCTTTTCTCTTACACATGATTCTTTCATTTGAGTTAATAGACTTACATTGAGGACAATGTAAGAATTAAGTGTGGGGGGGAATGATTTAGGATTTCTTTTATTTTTGTCTACTATTTTTTATTATTATTATTATTATTATTATTTTTTGTGAGTTTTAGTTCCTTTTTAATACAATGATGAGATATGAATTGCATAAGTCTAAAACAGATTTATTAGTGAGAAGATTTTCATGAGAATTGAGCTTGATGTCAACTTTTTTATGAGCCAATGTTAATATGATATGTTGATTGAGAAAGAAGCATGTTTAGACTTAATCTGACTTGTATAATCATCCTTGTGAGTTTTTGAGCCTATAATGATTGATGCATTATACAAATCAATCTAATTTCTTTCTTGAGTGCTCTTATGATTACATGATTCTCTAGAACTTGCTTTAAACTGTTTGAGACTATATTGATACATGTGACAACATGAATATGATAGAGGCATTAGGATTTTTAGCCAGGGCCAAACAGCTGATAACTCGTATAATTATATAGTTTTTAGTTATGTTTTATTAATGTTTTGTGTCAAATACGAGTTATTATTGTTTAGTCTAATTGTGTTTATGATCTTTTATATTTTTATGTATTTTGGTGTTTTTCACAAGTTTCTTTGAGTGATTTCAGATTACTAGAATTAAGGGCAAATCCAGTTCAGTTTCAGTTCCGACACCTTTTGCCATATCAGCTATATCTCGAGTTTCACTGAAGCAATAAGGCTGAAATTTGTAGACATGCAAAGCTAAGAGGCATATCTATCTTTTTCATGTTTTACACTTCTTAAAACGGAGTCGTTTTCCCTAGCGAAATCGACCATCAAGTTGGCTGATGTGCAATGACGTCTGTGCTGACATGTTTTCGTATTTTGCCCATATCTGCTTAACCACATCAGCAAATGAGCTGATTCCAACGGCTATGGTTCCGTAACTGATAGGGGAACCTTTGTCTAGAAGACCATGTGATCAGATCAGGCCTCCAATATTGAAAAAATCGACCATCAAGGTGGCTGATGTGCAATGACGTCTGTGCTGACATGTTTTCGTATTTTGCCCATATCTGCTTAACCACATCAGCAAATGAGCTGATTCCAACGGCTATGGTTCCGTTACTGATAGGGAAACCTTTTTCTAGAAGACCATGTGATCAGATCAGGCCTCCAATATTGACGAAATCGACCATCAAGTTGGCTGATCAAAATCGTCATATACCTACCTTTGAAATTTGTAAAGCTTGTCTCTTGTCATTTAGCCCTCCAAAATGTGTATAAATAGAGGGCCTTGGATGATTGTAAGGGATCATATTGTACATAGGTAGGATATTAGCCATTTTAATAAAATTCTCTAAGTTTTCTTCTTCTTTCTTTTCTCTAGTTTTCTTTCTTTTCTCTAGTTTTCTTTTTCTTTAGAAAGAGCAAGAGGTTGGATAATTAATATTCTTCCTCTTCTTCTTTCTTTCTTTTATTTTCTTCTTAGATTTTCTTTAATTTTATGTTTATGTTTATAATGCCTATGCTAGGCTAAACTTCTATTTGGTTAAGGGTGATTTCAAAGCCCTAGACATGTTTTGTGATTGATTTTCAGATTCTATCTATCATTAATTTTCTATCAAAGTTGCTTATGTTCTTCTACAAGAATTGTTCATGATGTTGTCTAGATTTATTTAGGTGTACAACTAGATAGATCTTGATAATTATCTATTGCTAGTTTAGGAGTCTTGATCCGTGTAATTGTCTTGATTTCCTATTCATAAGTGGCAATTTGTGATTAATGATTATGGTCAAGTTTTCAATAATTGCAAAGTGGAACATAACCTAAGTTGAACAATCCGAGCTTATGTGTTTGTTGCTTAGATCAACCTATCTTTCTCATCATAAAGCTGCCATTAAATTGAATTTAGAGAGCTTATTCTAGGTTGTTTAATGGTTAGAGATTAAATAGAGAGCTTGTTCTATTTAACGACAAACTAAGGAAAGATTGGGGTAACAGAGCTTGTTGTTATCTACGGTTGTTAACTTTGATAGTTGGTTGATATTGATAGATCTGAAATTGATTCTTAATGATGTCTAGTGGTGGAGAATGAAACCTTAACCATATTTTTCATATTTGATTCTTCTTACTTATTTGTTTTCTTACTTTTAGTTTGCTTATTTTTTATATTTATTTTTATTGGCTGGTTATACCGCCTAATTTGTATATTAACTTTGTTTTATTTTTATTGGCTGGTTATACCGCCTAATTTAGTATATATATTTTTATTGGCTGGTTATACCGCCTAATTTAGTATATATATTTTTATTGGCTGGTTATACCGCCTTGCATCTTATTCTTATTATTTACTTTAGTTTAAATCTGGCTTCAAAAACCCATTTTCTTTTATTGTTCTTGAATTTAAGTTTTAAACTATTAACTTATAAACTAAAACCCAATCCCTGAGGACTCGACCCTTGCTAACTACTATACTTACAATTTATCTTTTTAGTGCAAGGTTAAATAAGATACACTCTTTTGGGTGCACCAAGTTTTTGGCGCCGTTGCCGGGGATTGTTTTCTTTAGTTTATTTGTTACTTGGTTTATTCTTATTTTCAGTTCTAATGAGTTTTATTTTCTTGTACATATGGGTTTTTCTGATCAAATTTTGAAAAAAAAAAAAAAAAAAAAAAACGATGGAATTGAGCAATCTAACACTTGAAGAGTTGGTGGCATACATGAACATGGAGAATCAACAAGCCAATCTCACCTTCCCAGTTCAACAATTGGCCATGGGAGGATGTCAAGGCCATCAAGTGTTCCAAGACCAACAGTATGATCATTACTCAAACACTTACCATGAGGGATGGTGGGATCATACTAATTATGGCTACTCGAAAAATTACCAAGAAGTAGATCCTTATGCCAATTACACTCATCCATCTAGCTTCAATCAATCATGGTCCCAAGAACCAGATCTTTTTCAACCACCACATATGACTCAAAACTCAGGTACTTCTTTAGAAGATCTTGTCTATTCTCTTGTTACTGATACATTGCAATTTCAACAAGAAACAAGGGCAAGCATCCAGAGTTTGGAAAAGCAAATGATCCAATTGACTAGTAGTATGGTGGGATGGGTAGCACAAAGATCTGAAGAACTCCCTGCCCAAACAATGATTAACCCAAAGGAGAATACTACTATTGTGACCTTGAGGAATGAGGAACAAGATGAGGATGAGACAAAATTAGAGATGAATTCTATTCTTGAGGATAATGAAGCCAATGATCCAAATAAGAGTATTTCGGCACCTGAGGTAACGTTTGAGATTCCAATTTTTACTAATGTTTCTTCTCCACTTTTTCTTAGTAGATTCGCAAAGTTCAAGGAAGATGAACATGAACAAGACACGCTGGAAACCTTAAACAGTTTGTTTGTGGATGTCATTCAACAAGTACCAAAAGATGCACCATTCCTCGATGAGATATGCACCACCAAGGATGATGGAATAATACTTGTAATGGAGAATGCATCCACTGTTGTGCAAAGAAAGCTTCCTCTCAAACACATAAATTTGGGAAATTTCATGCATGAGCCTGACAAGCCTAAAAAGCCAAGAAGTGGTGTTGGTTAGATTCAAAACACTAACTCAAGTGTTAATTGGGAAGGCAGCCCAATTAAAGATGAAATTGCCAACCTTTCATATTCAGATTTGCTTTCTCTTTCTTTTCCTTTTTCTTTTATTATTTTTATTGTTTTTATTTTTATTTCTTATGTTTCTTTGTTAATTGTGTTTACTGTTTTTAAGTTCATTTAGGCTGCATAAGTTTCTTTTATTTAATAGTTCTTTTCTCTTACATATAATTCTTGCATTGGGGGATAATAGCATTACATTAATGACAATGTAAGAATTATGTGTGGGGGGAAAAATTTAGGATTTTATTTAGAGTGTTTTGTTTTTGAGTCTTTTTATGTTGTTTTTCTTTATGATCCTTGTTTTGAAAAACACTAGATGTAAATATAATTTTTTTTTAACCCCGGTTAAATGGCGGATAACGGTACTCCGTGATTATTTAAATCGGTTCCATCAGCTACCCACAAAACTGATATTGTATATAAATTTCTCTTCCAATTTCTCTTTCAATTTTTTTTCATTCTTTTTTTCAGGATGGATGATATTCTCACAAGATTGCAGAAACGATTTCCTCCTTTTCCTCGAAATATTTTACTGAAGCTTTACCAAGTTCGACTTGAAAGATTAAGAATGCTTATGCACAAAGGGATTCCTGGAGACATACGTTGGATAATTGAAGCCAAGGTACGTGAAGATGAATATCTTCCTGTTTTGCATTTACCAGGTACAGGTAGAAGCACTTTTGCAAAGAAGCGACGAGCAAAGCGCATGAGTTCAAATTGCCACAAATGTGCACGATGGACGTGTAACGGTAAATGTCGTTCTATTGGGATTCCGTCCTCTAATCGAGATGATAAAATTGAATTCATTAAGGATGGACTGAGTAAGGAGAATTTGGGTAATATCCAACTTTCTCTTGAGACGCATCCTAGTGGAGACGTACAAAGAGAAATTCTTGATTTATGGCAGCAATTCCAAAGGGAATGGCAACATCTTGGGAATCTGATGTTAAAAGACCCTGTTTGCCAGCTTGTAAGAAAACTGGATGGGAAGCATATCCTCGACTCATAGAAGGCGTTTAAGCCGTTTCTGGACGTAAAACCAGAGGAAGATGTGAGCCACAATCACAACTACAATAAATGACTTCTCAGCTTTTGGTTTGATTTGCAATAACTTCATTTTGGTTTAATTTACGTGTTGTTCGATTTGTGTAATTATTCTCTTTTTTTTTTAATTGTCTTTTACGGTTGATTTTTTCTTCTCTTTTTGATTTTCTTCCTGAAATCACGCAAAAATCTTTTGTTAGGTTAACATTTTCTTCTGACAGGTCAGATACACTTTCGGCGACATTATTACTCTTGTCTGATTCACTACTCAGTCCTCTATATATTACACCATGTACTCATTCTCTTTCAGGCACTCGAAAAAAAAAAATGGAAAGTACTTCATCCCAGCGCATTAAAAAAATTTGTGTCTTTGGAGGTGCTTATCCAGGGAAAAATAACATATTCGCTGATGAAGCCATAAGAGTTGGAGTAATACTTGCCCAACAAAAGATCCAGTTGATTTATGGAGGCGGTAGTACGGGTTTAATGGGAGCAGTCGCTACAGCAGCACACGCCGGAGGAAGTCCAGTTCTAGGAATCGTGCCAAAACTATTCACAGATTTTTGTGGACCTACCTTGGGTAAGGAAATACAAGTCTGGAGTATCCCTGAACGGATAACAATCATGTACCATTCTGCCGATGCATTCATTGCTTTACCAGGAGGTCTGGGTACATTGGAAGAAATAGCTTGCGTGGCTTCTTGGTCATCTTTGGTCACAAATAAGAAACCCATTGGTTTGCTTAATATTAATGGTTATTTTAGTAATTTGCTTTCATATTTAGATAATGCTGTGGATAATGGATTCATGTTTTCAGAGGCAAGGAGAACCATAATTTCTGCTACAACCATTGAAGATTTACTCAAAAAGCTCCAAGCTTATGAGTGTTTATCTGCTACGGTTGTTTCGCAAACGCTCGGAAAAAGAAAAAGAGATATGGACGAGCAAGGAGTGGATTGCACTTTGTCTTTGTGACATTATCTAACATTTTGTTTGTTGTGTCTCAGTTATAATAAGTGGTTAGCAACCTCTGCAGGTAATATCTCCTAAATTCTACCTTTAATAGGGGGTAAGGGACATATTTTGCTAAAAAAAAAAAAAAAAAAAAAATTGATGTGTTTTAAGCCATTTAGAAGTATTCATTTTGAACAAGGTCTGAGTAAGGGAGACTTGAGACATACCTTGTCAGCTTGATTTCTTCTTTTCAAAAAAAAAAAAAAAAAGTTTGTTGTGTTTTACGCAATTTAGAAATATTCATTCTGAACAAGGTCTGAGTAAGGGAGACTTGAGACATACCTTGTCAGTTTGATTTTAATCTTTTTACGTTTACTTGTTAATTTTTGTTTAGTATTTTAGGATTATTTAGGTTGCATGAGTTTGTTTTGTTTTGAGTCTAGTTATTCCTATTCTTATGTTATTAGTTCTTTTCTCTTACACATGATTCTTTCATTTGGGTTAATAGACTTACATTGAGGACAATGTAAGAATTAAGTGTGGGGGGAATGATTTAGGATTTCTTTTATTTTTGTCTACTATTTTTTTTTATGAGTCTTTATTATTATTATTATTTTTAGTGTGTTTTAGTTCCTTTTAAATACTATGATGAGATATGAATTGCATAAGTCTAAAACAGATTTCTTAGTGAGAAGATTTTCATGAGAATTGAACTTGATATCAATCTTTTTATGAGCCAATGTTAATATGATATGTTGATTGAGAAAGAAGCATGTTTAGACTTAATCTGACTTGTATAATCATCCTTGTGAGTTTTTGAGCCTATAATGATTGACGCATTATACAAATCAATCTAATTTCTTTCTTGAGTGCTCTTATGATTACATGATTCTCTAGAACTTGCTTTAGACCTTGTTGAGACTATATTGATGCATGTGACAACATGAATATGATAGAGGCATTAGGATTATAACCAGAGCCAAACAACCATCCATTATTAATGTTCTAAGAGAACATCCCCACTAGTGAGCCAATTTGAGCCTACATTAAATATGCTATTTTATTGGTAACCACAACTTACACCTAGCCTAAATATACTTATATCCTTACCCTTGTTCTAAAGATGGATTATATATTTTGAGACATATTGCAAAAAAACAAGGGATATTTTTAGTTGAAAATTTGGGTTAGAAACAAGAAATAAGTGTGGGGGGAAAAGAAAAGAAAAGTCAAGAAAAAGAAATGGAATACTGGAAAATACATTCCTATGTAAAAAAAAATATATATGAATCATCTCTTGAATTTGTGGAAAAAGAAAAAGATGTTACAAAGTCGTTTAGAATGAAGAAAAGGCCCAACATAAATATCCGGCCTAGGTGACTATGTACTTGTAAAGAGTTTTGAGAAGTTTCTTTGTATGATCTTTTTATGTCTCTAAACTTTATGAACTCTTTGGAACCTTTGTGATATCTTTATCCTTTTGTTCTTCAACCACATTACAAACCCCTTGGCCCCATTACAACCTTGATTGAAGACCTCTTGATTCATGAAGTTGTATGATCTAAATAGTGGAGAATAGGTGGACAAGCAAGAATATGGTAGAACTGTTTTCATGAGATTGATTGAGTGTAAACACTTCACCACTACTTTAAAGAGTGAAAATCATGAGGGTATCCCATGTGAGAAGTTGAGATTAAATTTGAACATGCAATATTTTGATTGAGATATGTTATGCTAATATTGGCTTAACTCAAACAATTTACATTCAAGCATGATTTTTTGTGAAATTCTTTAAGCTATTGATTAGTTTATAAGACTTGTTCAAATATTGTATCTAATTTGTATTGAAAGGATTAGGAGTAAATATTTTTAGTATATGCAGTTTATTTATATTTTAGTTTTTCAATGTTTGTGGGTATCGTTCTAGTAAACCCTCACGAGACTAAACTCGTCCACTAGGGACACCTAGGGGTTTAAAGGCTTGTGTCACATGCTAAGTGCCACCGTGATTTCCTACGAAAATGGATTAGATTAGATTTTCTTATTTTATTTTTATTGAGTCGTTGCTAGGGACTAGCAACAATCTAAGTGTGGGGGTGTGATAACTCGTATAATTATATAGTTTTTAGTTATGTTTTATTAATGTTTTGTGTCAAATACGAGTTATTATTGTTTAGTCTAATTGTGTTTATGATCTTTTATATTTTTATGTATTTTGGTGTTTTTCACAAGTTTCTTTGAGTGATTTCAGATTACTAGAATTAAGGGCAAATCCAGTTCAGTTTCAGTTCCGACACCTTTTGCCATATCAGCTATATCTCGAGTTTCACTGAAGCAATAAGGCTGAAATTTGTATACATGCAAAGCTAAGAGGCATATCTATCTTTTTCATGTTTTACACTTCTTAAAACGGAGTCGTTTTCCCTAGCGAAATCGACCATCAAGTTGGCTGATGTGCAATGACATCTGTGCTGACATGTTTTCGTATTTTGCCCATATCTTCTTAACCACATCAGCAAATGAGCTGATTCCAACGGCTATGGTTCCGTAACTGATAGGGGAACCTTTGTCTAGAAGACCATGTGATCAGATCAGGCCTCCAATATTGAAGAAATCGACCATCAAGGTGGCTGATGTGCAATGACGTCTGTGCTGACATGTTTTCGTATTTTGCCCATATCTGCTTAACCACATCAGCAAATGAGCTGATTCCAACGGCTATGGTTCCGTAACTGATAGGGAAACCTTTTTCTAGAAGACCATGTGATCAGATCAGGCCTCCAATATTGACGAAATCGACCATCAAGTTGGCTGATCAAAATCGTCATATACCTACCTTTGAAATTTGTAAAGCTTGTCTCTTGTCATTTAGCCGTCCAAAATGTGTATAAATAGAGGGCCTTGGATGATTGTAAGGGATCATATTGTACATAGGTAGGATATTAGCCATTTTAATAAAATTCTCTAAGTTTTCTTCTTCTTTCTTTTCTCTAGTTTTCTTTTTTTTCTCTAGTTTTCTTTTTCTTTAGAGAGAGCAAGAGGTTGGATAATTAATATTCTTCCTCTTCTTCTTTCTTTCTTTTATTTTCTTCTTATATTTTCTTTAATTTTATGTTTATGTTTATAATGCCTATGCTAGGCTAAACTTCTATTTGGTTAAGGGTGATTTCAAAGCCCTAGACATGTTTTGTGATTGATTTTCAGATTCTATCTATCATTAATTTTCTATCAAAGTTGCTTATGTTCTTCTACAAGAATTGTTCATGATGTTGTCTAGATTTATTTAGGTGTACAACTAGATAGATCTTGATAATTATCTATTGCTAGTTTAGGAGTCTTGATCCGTGTAATTGTCTTGATTTCCTATTCATAAGTGGCAATTTGTGATTAATGATTATGGTCAAGTTTTCAATAATTGCAAAGTGGAACATAACCTAAATTGAACAATCCGAGCTTATGTGTTTGTTGCTTAGATCAACCTATCTTTCTCATCATAAAGCTGCCATTAAATTGAATTTAGAGAGCTTATTCTAGGTTGTTTAATGGTTAGAGATTAAATAGAGAGCTTGTTCTATTTAACGACAAACTAAGGAAAGATTGGGGTAACAGAGCTTGTTGTTATCTACGGTTGTTAACTTTGATAGTTGGTTGATATTGATAGATCTGAAATTGATTCTTAATGATGTCTAGTGGTGGAGAATGAAACCTTAACCATATTTTTCATATTTGATTCTTCTTACTTATTTGTTTTCTTACTTTTAGTTTGCTTATTTTTTATATTTATTTTTATTGGCTGGTTATACCGCCTAATTTGTATATTAACTTTGTTTTATTTTTATTGGCTGGTTATACCGCCTAATTTAGTATATATATTTTTATTGGCTGGTTATACCGCCTAATTTAGTATATATATTTTTATTGGCTGGTTATACCGCCTTGCATCTTATTCTTATTATTTACTTTAGTTTAAATCTGGCTTCAAAAACCCCTTTTCTTTTATTGTTCTTGAATTTAAGTTTTAAACTATTAACTTATAAACTAAAACCCAATCCCTGAGGACTCGACCCTTGCTAACTACTATACTTACAATTTATCTTTTTAGTGCAAGGTTAAATAAGATACACTCTTTTGGGTGCACCAACAGCCATCCCTTATTGATGTTCCAAGAGAACACACCCTTAGTGAACCAATTTGAGCCTACATTGAATAAGCTATCTCTTTGGTAACCATAACTTGTCCCTAACCTAAATATACTTATATCTTTACCTTTGTTCCAAAGATGAATTAGCATGTTTTGAGACAAGTTGCAAAGACAAGGAAGATCTATTGAAAATTTGGGTTAGAAACAAGAAATAAGTGTGGGGGGGAAAGAAAAGAAAAGTCAAAAAAAAAAAAGAAATGGAATACTGGCAAATACATTCAAAAAAAAAATATGAATCATCTCTTGAATTTTTGGAAAAAGAAAAAGATGTTACAAAGTTGTTCAGAATGAAGAAAAGGCCCAACATGAATATCCGGCCTAGGTGACTATGTACTTGTAAAGAGTTTTGAGAAGTTTCTTTCTATGATCTTATTATGTCTCTAAACTTTATGAACTCTTTGGAACCTTTGTGATATCTTTATCCTTTTGTTCTTCAACCACATTACAAACCCCTTGGCCCCATTACAACCTTGATTAAAGACCTCTTGATTTATGAAGTTGCATGATCTTTTAGTGGAGAATAGGTGGACAAGCAAGCATATGGTAGAAGTGTTTTCATGAGATTGATTGAGTGTAAACACTTTACCACTACTTTAAAGAGTGAAAATCAAGAGAGTATCCCATGTGAGAAGTTGAGATTAAATTTGAACATGCACTATTTTGATTGAGATATGTTATGCTAATATTGGCTTAACTCAAACAATTTACATTCAAGCATAATTTTTTGTGAATTTCTTTAAGCTATTGATTAGTTTTTAAGACTTGTCCAATGATTATCTCAAATTTATATTGGAAGGATTAGTTATAATTATTATTTTTAGTTTTTCTTATGTTTTCAATGTTTGTGGGTATCGTCCTAGTAAACCCTCACGAGACTAAACTCGTCCACTAGGGACACCTAGGGGTTTAAAGGCTTGTGTCACATGCTAAGTGCCACCGTGATTTCCTACGAAAATGGATTAGATTAGATTTTCTTATTTTATTTTTATTGAGTCGTTGCTAGGGACTAGCAACAATCTAAGTGTGGGGGTGTGATAACTCGTATAATTATATAGTTTTTAGTTATGTTTTATTATTGTTTTGTGTCAAATACGAGTTATTATTGTTTAGTCTAATTGTGTTTATGATCTTTTATATTTTTATGTAATTTGGTGTTTTTCACAAGTTTCTTTGAGTGATTTCAGATTACTAGAATTAAGGGCAAATCCAGTTCAGTTCCAGTTCCGACACCTTTTGCCATATCAGCTATATCTGGAGTTTCACTGAAGCAATAAAGCTGAAATTTTAACCGTGCAAAGTTAAGAGGCATATCTATCTTTTTCATGTTTTACACTTCTTGAAACGGAGTCGTTTTCCCTAGCGAAATCAACCATCAAGTTGGCTGATGTGCAATGACGTCTGTCCTGAGCAGTTTTTGTATTTTGACCATATCGTCCGATACACATCAGCAAATGAGCTGATTCCAACGGCTATGGATCACTAACTGATAGGGGAACATTTGTCTAGAAGACCATGTGATCAGATAAAGCCTCCAATAATGAAGAAATCGACCATCAAGTTGGCTGATGTGCAATGACATCTGTGCTGACCTGTTTTCGTATTTTGCCCATATCTGCTTATCCACATCAGAAAATGAGCTGATTCCAACGGCTATGATCCGTAACTGATAGGGGAACCTTTTTCTAGAAGACCATGTGATCAGATCAGGCCTCCAACATTGACGAAATCGACCATCAAGTTGGCTGATCAAAATTGTCATACAATATGACGAAAATTGTTAGAAAAATTCACCCACCTATTATACCTACCTTTGAAATTTGTAAAACTTGTCTCTTGTCATTTAGCCTTCCAAAATGTGTATAAATAGAGGGCCTTGGATGATTGTAGAGGATCATATTGTACATAGGTAGGATATTAGCCATTTTAATAAAATTCTCTAAGTTTTCTTCTTCTTTCTTTTCTCTAGTTTTCTTTCTTTTCTCTAGTTTTCTTTTTCTTTAGAGAGAGCAAGAGGTTGGATAATTAATATTCTTCCTCTTCTTCTTTCTTTCTTTTATTTTCTTCTTAGATTTTCTTTAATTTTATGTTTATGTTTACAATGCCTATGCTAGGCTAAACTTCTATTTGGTTAATGGTGATTTCAAAGCCCTAGACATGTTTTATAATTGATTTTCAGATTCTATCTATCATTAATTTTCTATCAAAGTTGCTTATGTTCTTCTACAAGAATTGTTCATGATGTTGTCTTGATTTGTTTAGGTGTACAACTAGATAGATCTTGATAATTATCTATTGCTAGTTTAGGAGTCTTGATCCGTGTAATTGTCTTGATTTCCTATTCATAAGTGGCAATTTGTGATTAATGATTATGGTCAAGTTTTCAATAATTGCAAAGTGGAACATAACCTAAGTTGAACAATCCGAGCTTATGTGTTTGTTGCTTAGATCAACCTATCTTTCTCATCATAAAGCTGCCATTAAATTGAATCTAGAGAGCTTATTCTAGGTTGTTTGATGGTTAGAGATTAAATAGAGAGCTTGTTCTATTTAACGACAAACTAAGGAAAGATTGGGATAACAGAGCTTGTTGTTATCTACGGTTGTTAACTTTGATAGTTGGTTGATATTGATAGATCTGAAATTGATTCTTAATGATGTCTAGTGGTGGAGAATGAAACCTTAACCATATTTTTCATATTTGATTCTTCTTACTTACTTGTTTTCTTACTTTTCTAGTTTGCTTATTTTTAAAAGTATATTTATTTTTATTGGCTGGTTATACCGCCTAATTTGTATATTAACTTTGTTTTACTTTTATTGGCTGGTTATACCGCCTAATTTAGTATATATATTTTTATTGGCTGGTTATACCGCCTAATTTAGTATATATATTTTTATTGGCTGGTTATACCGCCTTGCATCTTCTTATTATTATTTACTTTAGTTTAAATCTGGCTTCAAAAACCCCTTTTCTTTTATTGTTCTTGAATTTAAGTTTTAAACTATTAACTTATAAACTAAAACCCAATCCCTGAGGACTCGACCCTTGCTAACTACTATACTTACAATTTATCTTTTTAGTGCAAGGTTAAATAAGATACACTCTTTTTGGTGCATCAGCTTCTTCAGGTTCTTTTTCTAGAAACTCACCGTTACACATTGTTTCAACAAATTGTTTTGTTTCGGGAGTTAAACTTTCATAAAAGAAACTAATAAGACGCCATTTTTCAAAACCATGATGTGGACAAGAACTTAACAAATCTTTAAAACGCTCCCAGCACTGAAAAAATGCTTCATTTTGATTTTGATTGAAATTTTGAATCTGTCTTTTCAAAGCAGTAGTTTTATGTGCTGGGAAAATTTTCTTTAGAAACTCAGTTTGTAATTCTTGCCATGTGCCAATTGACCTTGGTTTTAAATTATGAAGCCAAATTTTTGCTTTATCTTTTAAAGAAAAAGGAAATAATTTTAGCTTGACAATTTCATTTGTACATTGTTGGTCATTAAAGGTGACACATACATCCTCGAAGTCTTTTAGAAACGAGTAAGCACTTTCCGATTCTAACCCATGGAAATTTGGAAGCAAAGCTATCATACCTGGTTTAAAACGAAAGTTGTTTGCATTGAGAGGAAAAATAAAACAAGAGGGTGATGAGCTTCGAGTTGGTTGCAAGTAGTCACGCATGGTGCGTACTTGTCTGTTCTCACCTTCAGCATGAACACTTTCATTGTCAGCCATGGTAGGAGTTGTATTAGAAAGATTACCTGAAAAAGTTTCACAATAAAATCTAACTAAACGACGAGATCTAAAATCACGTCGCCAAACAAGCATAAAACAAAGTTAATAAATAGATAATATATAAATATAAACTTTACAATATAAATATATAGAAAATTAGGCGGTATAACCAGCCAATAAAACAAAATATATATACAAAATTAGGCGGTATAACCAGCCAATAAAAATAAAACAAAGTTAATATACAATATAAATATAAATATATAGAAAATTAGGCGGTATAACCAGCCAATAAAAATAAATATAGGCGGTATAACCAGCCAATAAAAATAAATATACTTATAAACTTATATACTTAGTATTGCCTCCCCGGCAACGGCGCCAAAAACTTGATGGAGACTCAATTAAGAGTTGTAAACCCAAGTGCAGGTTATGTTCAAGTAATAAATTCTCGGGTGTCCGAGGTCGAACCACAGGGAAGCGTATTAGTAAGTATAAGTTTATAAATATATAAGACAAAGAAAGTAAACAAGATATTAGGGAATCAACAACAAAATAAGATAAACAAGATATTAGAGAACAAAATAAACAAAATATAAACGAAATTAAACAAGATATAAAAAACAATAAGAAAAGATGTTGAGGTTAGAGAATCCACTCTTGGTATTATGCTAAGATTAATCTTGTTTTATTACACAATTGAAATCCACACATAAAGGAGGTTCCAATCGGAAGGTTTAGCAATTCAGTCCAAATTGTCCAACGTCCATAGCATATGATATTATGTTCATTTGGTGTCCTCAAAACTCATAAAAAGAGTCCAAGCATTCCTTATGCCAAGGTATTAGTCTACAACAAATCAAGGTTATGAAACCAAGCATTTACTGTGCCATTTTCCTTGTCAATAATGAATCAAGATCCCTACTTTGCAAGTATGATTTTAAACCACAAGAAAATATTATCTATACTAGTGTTTATAAATGATAATTCATTTTAGCTCATGTTTAAGAGACTAACCTTAGCATTTACCAAGAGTTTCACCTCATCACCTCAACAATATGATTAGCAACACATACTAGATATGAATAAAATGAAAAGAAATGTAAGAAGCATAAGTAAATAAAAAAAGAAAACTAGAGAAAGGAAAGAAGAAGAAAACTTAGAGAATTTTATTACAATGGCTAATATCCTACCAATCTATAATATATCCCAATACTCATCCAAGGCCCTCTATTTATACACATTTTGGAGGGCTAAATGACAAGAGACAAGCTTTACAAATTTCAAAGGTAGGTATAATAGGTGGGTGCATTTTTCTAACAATTTTCGTCATATTGTATGACAATTCTGATCAGCCAGCTTGATGGTCGATTTTGTCAATGTTGGAGGCTCGATCTGATAAAATTGTCTTCTAGAAAAATATACCCCTATCAGTTACGGATCCATAGCCGTTGGAATCAGCTCATTTGCTGATGTGGATAAGAAGATATGGGCAAAATACGAAAACAGGTCAGCACAGACGTCATTGCACATCAGCCAACTTGATGGTCGATTTCGCTAGGGAAAACGACTCCGTTTCAAGAAGTGTAAAACATGAAAAAGATAGATATGCCTCTTAGCTTTGCACGGCTACAAATTTCAGCCTTATTGCTTCAGTGAAACTCGAGATATAGCTGATATGGAAAAAGGTGTCGGAACTGGAACTGAACTGGATTTGCCCTTAATTCTAGTAATCTGAAATCACTCAAAGAAACTTGTGAAAAACACCAAATTACATAAAAATATAAAAGATCATAAACACAGTTAGACTAAACAATAATAACTCGTATTTGACACAAAACAATAATAAAACATAACTAAAAACTATATAATTATACGAGTTATCACCTACCTTTGAAATTTGTAAAGCTTGTCTCTTGTCATTTAGCCCTCCAAAATGTGTATAAATAGAGGGCCTTGGATGATTGTAGAGGATCATATTGTACATAGGTAGGATATTAGCCATTGTAATAAAATTCTCTAAGTTTTCTTCTTCTTTCTTTTCTCTAGTTTTCTTTTTCTTTAGAGAGAGCAAGAAGCTGGATAATTAATATTCTTCTTCTTCTTCTTTCTTTCTTTTATTTTCTTCTTAGATTCTCTTTAATTTTATGTTTATGTTTACAATGCCTATGCTAGGCTAAACTTCTATTTGGTTAAGGGTGATTTCAAAGCCCTAGACATGTTTTGTGATTGATTTTCAGATTCTATCTATCATTAATTTTCTATCAAAGTTTCTTATGTTCTTCTACAAGAATTGTTCATGATGTTGTCTTGATTTATTTAGGTGTACAACTAGATAGATCTTGATAATTATCTATTGCTAGTTTAGGAGTCTTGATCCGTGTAATTGTCTTGATTTCCTATTCATAAGTGGCAATTTGTGATTAATGATTATGGTCAAGTTTTCAATAATTGCAAAGTGGAACATAACCTAAGTTGAACAATCCGAGCTTATGTGTTTGTTGCTTAGATCAACCTATCTTTCTCATCATAAAGCTGCCATTAAATTGAATTTAGAGAGCTTATTCTAGGTTGTTTAATGGTTAGAGATTAAATAGAGAGCTTGTTCTATTTAACGACAAACTAAGGAAAGATTGGGGTAACAGAGCTTGTTGTTATCTACGGTTGTTAACTTTGATAGTTGGTTGAAATTGATAGATCTGAAATTGATTCTTAATGATGTCTAGTGGTGGAGAATGAAACCTTAACCATATCTTTCATATTTGATTCTTCTTACTTACTTGTTTTCTTACTTTTCTAGTTTGCTTATTTTTAAAAGTATATTTATTTTTATTGGCTGGTTATACCGCCTAATTTGTATATTAACTTTGTTTTATTTTTATTGGCTGGTTATACCGCCTAATTTAGTATATATATTTTTATTGGCTGGTTATACCGCCTAATTTAGTATATATATTTTTATTGGCCGGTTATACCGCCTTGCATCTTATTCTTATTATTTACTTTAGTTTAAATCTAGCTTCAAAACCCCTTTTTCTTTTATTGTTTTCTTTGAACGTAAGTTATAAACTAATAACTAATAGATTAAAACCCAATCCCTCAGGACTCGACCCTTGCTAATCATTATACTTACAATTGATCTTTTTAGTGCAAGGTTAAATAAGATACACTCTTTTGGGTGCATCACAGGTCTGTCGGATCGGACAAATAATCCGACCCTTGAACAAGTCTATTCAACTCTCAGCACCATTGATTTTTCTTTGGTTGAATTTGCTACTATTTTTACATGTTGGTTTAATTTTTTTTCTTTTTAATTTTTAGATTGTTGAAAGAAGTAGAAATAATAGTTACTAAATTTTTGCTAAAGTTTGGACTTCAATGGGTAGATCACTGCACACCTCATGTATCACTATAAGAAAACAAAAAAAGTATAGAATGTGACATTTATGCAAGTATTTAATTATATATATATAATATCTACATTTCTTGATCTTTTCAATTAAATTAAAAAAGAAAATTAGAAAAATCATGATAAAATCAGAATTATTATTAATATTAAAATTATGTACACTCACGTTGTGGATGAAAGAGAAAATTTGTTTTTAAAAATCTAAATTATTTTAAAATTAAAAAAAAAAGTTATTTATGGCAGTTTCTAAAAAATGGATAATTTTTTTAAGAAAAAATAAATAAATTATTTTTAAAATATATTATATAAAAAGGTGAAAAACCAAAAATATTTTTATTTTATTATTTAATATCATTATTTAATTTGATTTTTTATACTTTATAAATTGATGTTATTTGATTCAATAACACTAAATTCAATCCATCCTTTTATTAATAGTATAAATCATAATACAATGTTAAGATCTTTATAACAATGTCGGTGTTGATGGATTATAGTTGCTGAATTTACAAGCTAGCACCCCACTTTGGGTCATCATCATCAAAAATTTGCCCAAAGTCACATCCTTCCTTAATTATTATTATTATATTAGGAAAAAATATTTTATTTACCGTCGATGAAGATTTAAAATTTATAAGTGAAATTAGTAATATAACACATATATTTAAAATATATTTAAATAAATAAATAAAATATGAAACAATTTTTTAATTCCGTTTATAAAATTAAAAAATTTCATTTTTAATATATCAAAAATAAAATTTAATATTATTATTATATAACAAATTGCCCTCCACCAAAAGAAGCAAAAGTAGGGATTGTAATTGATAGTGTGGATTCGGATATTTATAATTATCCGATCCGTTTTTTGCGAATTCGAATATTGCGGATTCTGATATTATAATTACTATCCGCAATGCATTCAGAGTGGATGCGGATATGAACCTCGGATATCCATTATCTGAATCCGCATTACTTATGCGGATAACGGATTCAGATATCCGAATTCGCTTTTTCGAATCAGCTTATTTTTGCGGATTCGGATATCTGAATTCATTATCCGTTTATTTAAATTTAAAATTAATTTTTATTTGATTTTATATTTTTATTTATTTATTTATTGAATTCGAATATTTAGCGGATTCGAATATCTGAAGGATAATGTTATTTAATTCGAATTCGGAAAGTAATATTTGAATTTAATGCGAATAATAAATAAATTCGAATTTTAAAACAGATTTACGAATTCAAATATTATAAAAAATATATATATCTAATCCCGTTATTATCTTTAAGCAAAACACTCGAACGAATCAATTAAATTAGCTTGTGCAAATTGCAAGTTGCAGCACTTTTTTAATTTTTTTAATCACAATAACAGCTAAAAAAATTTATGGGCCTCCTGTCTGTGAAAGCACAGTCTTCCCATTCCCCTTCAATGCTTTGTTTTTATTTTATTTTATTTTTTTGCTTTGCTTACTTGGCTGCCATTTGCCATCTTTGGAAACCACCCACCCAAAGAAAACTTCAAATATGAAAGGATGGAAACTAGGAAAACTCCAAGAAAGTTTTCGTTTTGCATAGGTTAAAATAATAAAAAAATTCTTAAATTTTATAATTTTATTTAAATAAATTTTTATATTTTTATTATATTTAAATAATTCTTTAACATTTAATTTGCATCCAAATAAATTCTTAACTTTTAATTTATACTTAAATAAACTTTTAAATTAAATCAATTTTTTATTTGATATAAAAACTTATTTGAATACAAATCAAAGAATAAATACTTATTTGAGTATAATAAAAGTATAAAGATTTATTAAGTAAAATTATAAAATTCAAGAGTTTTTTTTAATAATTTAGCCTTTTCGCATATTATATACTATAGGAAATTGGTCACATTAAATAAGTGCATAATTTATTCATTTTCCTCCTCTTATTGTCTAAATGCATATAGTCTTGCTTTCATATATGTATTCACACTTTAGTCTTAGTATTTTTGACAAGGTTATGTTTGGATGAACCGTGGGATGCCATATGGACTAAACTGCATAACATCATCTTTTTTTTTTGGCCTTTTTATTTGAATATTGATAAAAAAAATTAATTTTCAAACTACCGATAATTTTTTTTTTATTTACCAAAATACGTTTTTTTCGTTTGACAAAAATTCAACAAGGGAAGTCGCTATATCATATGGCGACTTCCCTTGATACATTTTTAAAAAAAAATTAAAAAAATAACACACGAAAGTTGCCATATCATATGGTGAATTTCGTGCTTTACTTTTTAAAAAATTTAATTTTTTACGTTGAGAAAATTGTCATATGATATGACGACTTCCCAACGTTTTTTACTTAAATTTTTTAATACATTAGTTGGGAAGTCGCCATTTCAAATGGCGACTTCCCAACGTTTTACTTTTTTTAATTTATAATATTATTATTTTTATATATAATTTTATTTTTTATATATAAAAAATATATATAAATTTTTAAAATATCAGTGTAACTAAAGTACACTGATATAAGTGACTTTGTAATATCAGTGTGCTTTAGTTGTGTTAGATCTGACAACATTGGATACGACACGGAAAATATAACTAAAAACATGAAATGAATCGAAAAAAAGCACGAACACGACACGAATATCTCATACTTTATATAATACGAATTTTTAAAATTTTTATATATTAAATAAAAAATTTATATAAATTTTTAAAATAAAAATTTAAAATATGCTTTTTAAAATATATATATATTATATATAAAAATTTTAAATTATATATAAAAATAATAATATTATAAATTAAAAAAAATCGTTGGGAAGTCGTCATTTGAAATGGCGACTTCCCAACTAATATATTCAAAAATTTAAATAAAAAACGTTGATATGGCGACTTCCCTACGTACAAAATTAAATTACTTTTAAAAGTAAAGCACGGAAGTCGCCATATAATATGGACGACTTCCGTATGTTGTTTTTTCAATTTTAAAAAAATGTATCAAGGAAAGTCGTTATATGATATGGCGACTTCCCTTGATAAATTTTTATCAGACGAAAAGAGCGTATTTTGATAAAATAAAAATTATCGGTAGTTTAATTTTTTTTTTTATCAATATTCAAATAAATTTGTCCTTTTTTTCATTGTCTCTTAGAAGATATAAGTGTTTATGGGTCGGCCCGATTATACTTGAAAAAAAAAAAAAATTGGTTGTTCAAATCCAATTCGATTTTTGATCTAGTTTAAAAGTCCATTTTATTATCTAAAATTAAAATATAAAAAATTTAATTTATATTTATATATTTTTATAATTAAATTTAAATAAAAATACTTATTGATTAAATAGTAATCCAAATCAAATCGAGTCGAATCAATTCAAATTACAATAAAAAAATGAGATTTAAAATATATATTAACAAAATTCATTTGCAACATACTATTGCTAGTTTATGTTATTTATGTTTATAATAAAATAACCATAGTTTCGTGAAAGATTTAAAATATATACTAACAATTTTCGTCATACATGACGATTTTGATCAGCCAACTTGATGGTCGATTTTGTCAATTTTTCAGGCCTTATCTGATCACATGGTCTTCTAGAAAAATGTTACCCTATCAGTTACTGATAGCCGTTGGAATCAGCTCATTTGCTGATGTGGATAAGAATATATGGGCAAAATACGAAAACAGGTCAGAACAGACGTCATTGCACATCAGCCAACTTCATGGTCGATTTCGCTAGGGAAAACGACTCCGTTTCAAGAAGTGTAAAACATGAAAAAGATAAATATGCCTCTTAGCTTTGCACGGCTACAAATTGCAGCCTTATTGCTTCAGTGAAACTCGAGATATAGCTGATATGGCAAAAGGTGTCGAAACTGGAACTGAACTGGATTTACCCTTAATTCTAGTAATCTGAAATCACTCAAAGAAACTTGTGAAAAACACCAAAATACATAAAGATCATAAACACAATTAGACTAAACAATAATAACTCGTATTTGACACAAAACAATAATAAAACATAACTAAAAACTATATAATTATACGAGTTATCACACCCCCACACTTAGATTGTTGCTAGTCCCTAGCAACGACTCAATAAAAATAAAATAAGAAAATCTAATCTAATCCACTTTCGTAGGAAATCACGATGGCACTTAGCATGTGACACAATTGAATATTTCATTCATTATTCTTTGAAATTCTGAAGGGGCATTTTTTAAACCAAAAGGCATAACATTCCATTCATATTGACCAAAAGGGACTGTGAAAGCAGTTTTGTATCTTTGATTTTCTTGAATCTGTATTTGCCAAAATCCTGATTTCATATCAAATTTTGAGAAAATATTTGCATTGTTTAGTTTTTGAAGTAAATCTCTTTTATTAGGTATTGGATATCTAATCCATCTTAATACTTTGTTCAAAGGTTTATAATTTATTACTAGTCTTGGTGTTCCTCTTTCAATTTCAGCATTTTTTATAACATAGAATGCAGAACAACTCCATGGTGATTTACTTTTTCTTATTAAGCCTTTGTTTTCTAAATCTTTGATTTCTTGTCGACAAATTTGTTCCATTTCAGGATTCATTTGAATAGGCCTTGCTTTTGTTGGGATTTCTTTTTCGTTAAATTCTTTCTCATAAGGTAAATCAACAACATGTTTTTTCCTTTCCCAAAATGCATTAGGAATCTCAGAACATATTGTAGATTCAATTTCTTTTTGTAAATTTTTTATCTTGTTAATATTCTGTGGTTCTTGTAATTGTTTTTCAATTCTTTTTAAAGATATGTCTTCTTTTAAATAATCAATTTGTTTTTCTTTGTTTTTTATTAACAAATTTATTTGTTGATTTTGAATTGATAAACCTTTGAGTAAATTGATATTTCTTTTCTTAGATTTTTCAGCAAATTTAAAAGAGACTATTGTTCCTAGAATGTTTGCAGAGATATCTTTTCTTGATGTTGTATAAGGTTCTAATAAATTAATAAAAGGAATTTCTAATATTACATCTTGCATTATATTTTTAATTAATAAAAAAGGAGTTTTAATTTGCACTTGATTATTTTGAATTATTGCATTTGTTAATTTGTATTTAATGTGTAATTTATCACCATTTGCTGCTTTTAGTCCTTCTATTGTTTTCTCATAGTATTTTGTAGGAACTAAGCCTTCTCTTATACAGTTTTGATCTGCTCCTGTATCAAAAAGTGCAATTGTGTTGATTTGAAATTCATTATTTATTAATATTGAAATTTTTATAGTGTATCTTCTTATTGTAACTTCTTGTAACATTAATAAAAATTCATCAGATTTTTGTATGGTATTATCATCAGAGTCTGAATCAGATTTATTCCTATCTTTGTTTAATTGTATTAATTGTTTTAATTGTTCTCTATCTTTTTCTTGATTTGATTTTAATTCTTTTATTTCTTTTTTAACTTGTTTTAATTCTGTTTGTAAATCTTGAATTGTTACTTCTTTAGGTTGGTCATTGTATTTTTGGAAAATTATATCTTTTATATTATACATTTGTGATTTATGAGATGAAGATCCGGGTTTTTCTTCTAGATTTTCTTTTAATTTTGTTAAATACTCTCTTTTTATCCTGGAATCTTGAATTTTATCAATAATTTCTAACATGAATTCTTGGTCTTTTGTTAACACGTTTATTTCTTGGTCTGAGTCAGATTCAGAAGTAGATGTGGTTTGTAATTCATCATCTGGTAATTCATTATTTGAAGTTTCAAGTTCATCTTCAGAAGAAGTATTGAGAAGTAGTTGATTAATTTTATCCTGTACTTCTTCTGTTAATTGTAATTCATTAATTTTTCTTGTGACTTTACAATATTTTGATATATGCCCTTTTTTCCCACATCTGTAACATGTAATATCTTTTAAATCTTTTTTCTCTGTCTTGGTTTTTACAGGTTCAATAGTAGGTTTATTAAATTTTCTGTTAGACATAAAAAGATCATACAAATAAAACTTCTCAAAACTCTTATAAAGCACATAATAACATAGGCTAAATATTCATGTTGAGCCTTTGCATCATTCTAACCAACTTTGTAACATCTTTTTTTTTTTTTACTTTAACTAGAAGTTCAAGAAAAGTTTTTTTTTTTTTTTAATATGGGAATGTATTTGACAATGATCCCTTTCTTTTTCTCTTGACTTTTTTCTTTCTTTTCCCCCCACACTTATTTCTTGTTTCTAACCCAAATTTTCAATAAATCTTCCTTGTCTTTGCAACTTGTCTCAAAACATGCTAATTCATCTTTGGAACAAAGGTAAAGATATAAGTATATTTAGGTTAGGGACAAGTTATGGTTACCAAAGAGATAGCTTATTCAATGTAGGCTCAAATTGGTTCACTAAGGGTGTGTTCTCTTGGAACATTAATAATGGATGGCTGTTTGGCTCTGGTTATAATCCTAATGCCTCTATCATATTCATGTTGTCACATGTATCAATATAGTCTCAAACGGTTTAAAGCAAGTTCTAGAGAATCATGTAATCATAAGAGCATTCAAGAAAGAAATTAGATTGATTTGTATAATGCATCAATCATTATAGGCTCAAAAACTCACAAGGATGATTATACAAGTCAGATTAAGTCTAAACATGCTTCTTTCTCAATCAACATATCATATTAACATTGGCTCATAAAAAGGTTGACATCAAGCTCAATTCTCATGAAAATCTTCTCACTAATAAATCTGTTTTAGACTTATGCAATTCATATCTCATCATTGTATTAAAAAGGAACTAAAACTCAAAAAAAAAAAAAATAATAATAATAATAATAAAGACTCATAAAAAAAAAATAGTAGACAAAATAAAAGAAATCCTAAATCATTCCCCCCACACTTAATTCTTACATTGTCCTCAATGTAAGTCTATTAACTCAAATGAAAGAATCATGTGTAAGAGAAAAGAACTAATAACATAAGAATAGGAAAAGCTAAGACTCAAAACAAAACAAACTCATGCAACCTGAATAATCTTAAAATACTAAACAAAAATTAACAAGTAAACATAAAAAGATTAAAATCAAACTGACAAGGTGTGTCTCAAGTCTCCCTTACTCAGACCTTGTTCAGAATGAATACTTCTAAATTGCTTAAAACACAACAAACTATTTTTTTTTTTTTGAAAAGAAGAAATCAAACTGACAAGATATGTCTCAAGTCTCCCTTACTCAGACCTTGTTCAGAATGAATACTTCTAAATGGCTTAAAACACAACAATTTTTTTTTTTTTTTAAATTAGCAAAATATGTCCCTTACCCCCTACTAAAATAGGACATTGTCCCCAATGTCAAATTTTAAAGGTAGAATTTAGGAGATATTACCTGCAGAGGTTGCTAACCACTTATTATAACTGAGACACAACAAGCAAAATGTTAGATAATGTCACAAAGACAAAGTGCAATCCATTTTCCACAGCATTATCTAAATATGAAAGCAAATTACTAAAATAACCATTAATATTAAGCAAACCAATGGGTTTCTTATTTGCGACCAAAGATGACCAAGAAGCCACGCAAGCTATTTCTTCCAATGTACCCAGACCTCCTGGTAAAGCAATGAATGCATCGGCAGAATGGTACATGATTGTCATCCGTTCAGGGATACTCCAGACTTGTATTTCCTTACCCACGGTAGGTCCACAAAAACTTGTGAATAGTTTTGGCACGATTCCTAGAACTGGACTTCCTCCGGCGTGTGCTGCTGTAGCGACTGCTCCCATTAAACCCGTACTACCGCCTCCATAAATCAAGTGGATCTTTTGTTGGGCAAGTATTACTCCAACTCTTATGGCTTCATCAGCGAATATGTTATTTTTCCCTGGATAAGCACCTCCAAAGAGAATGAGTACATGGTGTAATATATAGAGGACTGAGTAGTGAATCAGACAAGAGTAATAATGTCGCCGAAAGTGTATCTGACCTGTCAGAAGAAAATGTTAACCTAACAAAAGATTTTTGCGTGATTTCGGGAAGAAAATCAAAAAGAGAAAAAAAAAATCAACCGTAAAAGACAAATAAAAAAAATGAGAATAATTACACAAATCGAACAACACGTAAATTAAAACAAAATATAGTTATTGCAAATCAAACCAAAAGCTGAGAAGTCATTTATTGTAGTTGTGATTGTGGCTCACATCTTCCTCTGGTTTTACGTCCAGAAACGGCTTAAACGCCTTCTATGAGTCGAGGATATGCTTCCCATCCAGTTTTCTTACAAGCTGGCAAACAGGGTCTTTTAACATCAGATTCCCAAGATGTTGCCATTCCCTTTGAAATTGCGGCCATAAATCAAGAATTTCTCTTTGTACGTCTCCACTAGGATGCGTCTCAAGAGAAAGTTGGATATTACCCAAATTCTCCTTACTCAGTCCATCCTTAATGAATTCAATTTTATCATCTCGATTAGAGGACGGAATCCCAATAGAACGACATTTACCGTTACACGTCCATCGTGCACATTTGTGGCAATTTGAACTCATGCGCTTTGCTCGTCGCTTCTTTGCAAAAGTGCTTCTACCTGTACCTGGTAAATGCAAAACAGGAAGATATTCATCTTCACGTACCTTGGCTTCAATTATCCAACGTATGTCGTCAGGAATCCCTTTGTGCATAAGCATTCTTAATCTTTCAAGTCGAACTTGGTAAAGCTTCAGTAAAATATTTCGAGGAAAAGGAGGAAATCGTTTCTGCAATCTTGTGAGAATATCATCCATCCTGAAAAAAAAATGAAAAAAATTGAAAGAGAAATTGGAAGAGAAATTTATATACAATATCAGTTTTGTGGGTAGCTGATGGAACCGACTTAAATAATCACGGAGTACCGTTATCCGCCATTTAACCGGGGTTAAAAAAATTATATTTATATCTAGTTATTTTCAAAACAAGGATCAGAAAGAAAAACAGCATAAAAAGACTCAAAAACAAAACACTCTAAATAAAATCCTAAATTCTTCCCCCCACACATAATTTTTACATTGTCCTCAATGTAATGCTATTATCCCCCAATGCAAGAATTATATGTAAGAGAAAAGAACTATTAAACAAAAGAAAAGAAAAACAATAAAAGATAGAATGATGGAGAGTAAGGAATATGCAAATCTGATATAATAGATGCTCTCCATCCTTTTGGGTTGCCTCTCCAAGAAACGCTTGGTTTATTGTCCTCAGCCTGACTTAGACCCATGCCATTATTATTCAACATACTTTGGCTCAAAAAGTGGAAACTCCTCCACATCTTGTATTGGAAAGTTCTCATAGTAAGGCTTCAATCTATGACCATTCACTTTGAATGCCTTATCTGTTTTCGGGCTTTGGATTTCAACTGCACCATGAGTAAATACATTAGTAATAACAAAAGGTCCAACCCAACGAGAACGTAATTTACCTGGATATAACTTAAGGCGTGAATGGAAGAGAAGAACTTTTTGTCCAACAACAAATTCTTTTCTTGATATCATCTTGTCATGGAATGCCTTAGTCTTTTCCTTGTAAATCCTAGAATTCTGATAGGCATCATTCCTTATCTCCTCTAATTCTTGTAGGTCAAGTTTTCTTTTCTTTCCTATCTCATCCATCTCCATGTTGCATTGTTTGATAGCCCAATATGATTTATGTTCCAATTCAACCGGAAGATGACAAGGCTTACCATAAACAAGTCGATAAGGAGACATACCAATGGGTGTCTTATATGCTGTCCTATAAGCCCAAAGTGCATCATCAAGTCGTGAACTCCAATCCTTCCTATTTGGATTAACTGTCTTTTCAAGGATGGACTTAACTTCTCGGTTTGACACTTCAGCTTGCCCACTAGTTTGAGGATGATATGAGGTGGAGACCTTGTGTGTGATGTTATACTTCCTCAAAAGTGCTTCCATAGTCCTATTGCAAAAGTGAGTACCTCTATCGCTGATTATGGCCTTTGGCGTTCCAAACCTAGCAAAGATGTTAGTCTTGACAAAATCTGAAACAACTTTAGAGTCATTAGTCCTAGTGGATTTTGCTTCCACCCACTTTGAAACATAATCAACGGCAAGTAAAATATAAAGATTACCAAAAGAAGGAGGAAAAGGTCCCATGAAATCCATGCCCCATACATCAAAAATTTCAACAATAAGTATTGGAGTTTGAGGCATTTGATTTCTAGCACCTAAGTTACCTGTTCTTTGGCAACGATCACATGACTTGCAAAAGAGGTATGCATCTTTGAATATGGTAGGCCAATAAAATCCAGAATCAAGAACTTTCATGGCTGTTCTTTTGGATCCAAAGTGTCCTCCACATGCATAAGAGTGACAAAAGGTGAGAATAGATTGAAATTCAGTTTCGAGTACACACCTTCTTATAATCTGATCGGAGCAATGCTTCCAAAGGTAAGGATCATCCCATATATAGTATTTGGCATCACTCTTGATCTTATTTCTTTGAGCTTGTGTCAACTCTTGTGGCAACTTCTTGGTAACTAAGTAATTAACAATATCAGCATACCAAGGAGTTGTTGTACTTATAAAAAGAAGTTGCTCATCCGGAAAGTTCTCATTCAAGGGTAGTGCATCCTCTTCATGAACTAAACGGCTAAGATGGTCCACAACCAAGTTGTCACTACCTCTCTTATCTTTTATCTCCAAATCAAACTCTTGTAAGAGAAGTATCCATCTGATCAACCTTGGTTTGGCCTCCTTCTTAGTGAGTAAGTACCTAAGGGCTGCATGGTCAGAAAATACAATTACTTTAGTACCAATTAAATAAGATCGAAATTTTTCTAAAGCAAATACAACAGCCAAAAGTTCTTTTTCAGTAGTGGAATAGTTCAATTGAGCATCATTAAGAGTTCGTGAGGCATAATAAATGGCATGTGAGGCTTTGCCAACCCGTTGGCCCAAAACAGCTCCAATGGCATAGTCACTAGCATCACACATGATTTCAAAAGGTATATTCCAATCTGGTGGTTGCATGATAGGAGCTGATGTCAAGAGTCCCTTCAATGTTTCAAACGCCTCTTTGCATTTATCATCAAAGTGGAAAACCACATCTTTTTGTAGTAGCTTGCAAAGAGGTAATGTGATCTTTGAGAAGTCTTTGATAAATCTCCTATAGAAACCTGCATGTCCAAGAAAAGAACGAACCTCTCTCACATTTGTGGGAGGTGGTAAAGAATGCATAATATCTATTTTAGATTTATCAACCTCCATCCCTCTAGAAGAAATAACATGACCCAAAACTATTCCTTGTTCTACCATAAAGTGACATTTTTCCCAATTCAAAACAAGGTTAGTTTCCATGCATTTTTCAAGTACAAGTGTAAGGTTCTCTAGACATCTATCAAAAGAATCACCATAGACACTAAAATCATCCATAAACACTTCTATGATGTTCTCTACATAATCTGAAAATATGCTAACCATACACCTTTGGAATGTAGCTGGTGCATTACAAAGACCAAATGGCATACGCCGGTATGCAAAAGTACCAAATGGACATGTGAATGTTGTTTTCTCTTGGTCCTCCGGAGCAATGGCTATCTGATTATAACCTGAAAAACCATCAAGAAAACAATAATGAGAATGGCCAGCTAACCTTTCAAGCATTTGATCAATAAAAGGTAAAGGAAAGTGGTCTTTGCGAGTTGTGGAATTAAGTTTACGATAATCAATACAAACTCGCCATCCTGTTTGAATCCTAGTAGGAACAAGTTCATTCTCATTATTTGTTACCATCGTTACACCTGATTTCTTTGGAACCACTTGGACTGGGCTCACCCATTTGCTATCCGAGATAGGATAGATCACTCCAACATCTAGGAGCTTCAGTATCTCCTTTTTCACAACCTCCATCATAGGAGGGTTCAATCTTCTTTGTGCTTCTCTTGTTGGTTTGGACCCCTCCTCTAACAAAATCCGGTGCATGCACATGGATGGGCTTATTCCCTTGATATCGGCAATTGTCCAACCAATTGCTGTTTTATGCTCTCTAAGCACCCGGATAAGTCGCTCTTCTTGCAAAGGTGTGAGCTCTTTGGCAATGATGACAGGTAGTGTGTCCTTTTCCCCTAAGAACAAATATTTCAAGTGGTTCGGTAGTGGTTTCAACTCTAAAGTTGGTGCCTGCAAAATGGAAGGTAGAAGTTTCTCATTAGATAAAGGCAAATCAATAAATGAAACATCAAACCTTGCATCTTTAGGTTGCAGCGAGTGTAAAGATTCTAGTGCCCCTTCCACCTGGTCACTCAAGGCTAGTTTAGCATTCCCCATTCCGAGATGGTTGCTAAGGACTATTTCTACACTATCTTCACCATCTAGCTCATAAGCTTGCTGCACTAGTGAGTCAATTATATCAATATTAAAAACAGAATGCACATCACTAGGATATCTCATGGCCTCAAAAATGTTAAAGCGAATTATTTCACCATCAAATTCCATAGTTAAAGTGCCATCATGTACATCTATTTTAGTTCTTGCTGTTTTCAAGAATGGTCTCCCTAATAGAATAGGTGTGGGATTAGAAGACATCTCATCTTCCATCTCAATAACATAAAAGTCAGCGGGAAAAACCAATTCATTAACCTGTACAAGAACGTCTTCTACAACTCCTCTTGGATAAGTGTTAGAACGGTCAGCAAGTTGTATTATAACACCGGTTTCCTCTAATGGTCCTAGATTCAATGAAGCATAAATTGAATATGGCATGACATTAATAGATGCCCCTAGATCTAGCATAGCACGCTCAAACCTAGTGTTGCCTATCTTACAAGGAATGGTAAACATACCTGGATCCTTGCATTTAGGTGGGAGTTTCTTTTGAAGAACAGCTGACACATTCTCCCCCACACTTACCTTTTCATTCCATTTCAACTTCCGTTTAGATGTGCACAACTCTTTTAGGAACTTGGCATATCTTGGCACTTGCTTGATAGCATCTAGTAAAGGAATGTTCACCTCTACTTTCCGGAAGGTTTCCAAAATTTCCTTCTCTTGCTCCTCCTTCTTGGACTTTGCTAACCTGCTAGGAAAAGGTGGAGGAGTTATATAAGAAGGAAATGATGGTTTAGGAATTACCTTTTTTAGTGGCTCGTTGGGATGTGAAGAGGATGCCATGGTATTGTTCTCCCCTTGAGCACTATCATTTTGTGGTGTCTCTAGCTGTTTCCCACTTCTTAAATTTATAGCATTGGCATTCTCTCTTGGATTCACTATGGTTTGGGAAGGTAATTTCCCAGAATCCCTTGCTTGCATTTGACTCATGGTTGTTGCCAATTACCCTATTTGAGTCTCCAAATTTCGAATACTTGTCTTTGTTTCCTGTTGAAATTGAATTGTATTAGTAGAAAGAGCTTTAACAAGATCTTCAAGAGAAGTACCTGAATTTTGGGTGGGTGGTAGTTGTTGTCGGGTTTGGTATGGTTGTTGCACTCTTTGCTGAAAACCCGGTGGCCTGTGGTCAAATGGTGGAGGAATAGTTTGTGATTGGTTCCCTCCATAATTGAAGTTTGGATGATCCCTCCATCCTGGATTGTAAGTGTTTGAGTAGGGATCATATTTCCTTGATTGGTTCTGAAATCCACCCATGGCATTCACATGTTCATTGGTATCCTCTTGAAGTGTTGGACACATATCAGTTTGGTGCCCTATGTTTGAACATATGCCACAAGCCTTTATTTGTTGTATTTTACCTACAGCCAATTGTTGAACAAGAGAAGTCAGTTTATCAAATTTTTGTTCAAGGGATGATATACTTACCTCATTAACTCTCTTGGGTTGTGGTGGTGGATCTTGTCTCATTGAGAACTGTTGAGAATTGGCTGCCATGTTGGAGATTAATGTTCTAGCAGCCCTGGGAGTCTTATCAACTAGAGCTCCCCCACTAGCGGCATCTATCATACTTCTCTCCATGGGCATGAGACCTTCATAGAAGTATTGGATGAGAAGTTGTTCACTTATTTGATGGTGTGGACATGATGCACAAAGTTTCTTGAACCTCTCCCAATATTCATATAAGGACTCTCCATTGTATTGCCGAATCCCACATATCTCTTTCCTAATGTTGGCAGCCTTAGATGCTGGGAAATACCTTTCCAAGAATGCTTTCTTCAAATCATTCCATGTAGTGATGGTCCCGGATGGTAGATAGTAGAGCCATTCCTTTGCTGAATCAGCTAGAGAGAATGGGAAGGCTCTCAACTTAACTTGCTCTTCCGTGACCCCTGTTGGTCTCATGCTTGAGCAAACTACATGGAATTCCTTGAGGTGCTTATTTGGATCCTCTCCTGCAAAACCATGAAAAGTTGGGAGAAGATGAATCAAACCAGATTTTAATTCAAAAGCTACCTCAAGATTAGCATATTCAATGCATAATGGTTGTTGACCCAAGTCCGGAGCGGCTAGCTCCTTGAGAGTTCGGTTGTCAGCTGCTGCCATCTCTCCTTGCTTCTCTTGGATGTTTTGGATCAACTCCTCGATTGGTTGTTGGTGAGAAGTTATAAATTCCCGAATTTTCCTAAGTCGTAAGTCTTCTTCGGGAGCTTGGAACATTCACTAATAAAAAAAATAAGAAAGTAAATAATTAGAACAGAAAATAAGACTAAACCAATAAACTAAAGAAAGCAATCCCCGGCAACGGCGCCAAAATTTTGATGCACCCAAAAGAGTGTATCTTATTTAACCTTGCACTAAAAAGATCAATTGTAAGTATAATGATTAGCAAGGGTCGAGTCCTCAGGGATTGGGTTTTAATCTATGAGTTATTAGTTTATAACTTACGTTGAAAGAAAACAATAAAAGAAAAGGGGTTTTTGAAGCCAGATTTAAACTAAAGTAAATAATAAGAATAAGATGCAAGGCGGTATAACCAGCCAATAAAAATATATATACTAAATTAGGCGGTATAACCAGCCAATAAAAATATATATACTAAATTAGGCGGTATAACCAGCCAATAAAAATAAAACAAAGTTAATATACAAATTAGGCGGTATAACCAGCCAATAAAAATAAATATACTTTTAAAAATGAGCAAACTAGAAAAGTAAGAAAACAAGTAAGTAAGAAGAATCAAATATGAAAAATATGGTTAAGGTTTCATTCTCCACCACTAGACATCATTAAGAATCAATTTCAAATCTATCAATATCAACCAACTATCAAAGTTAACAACCGTAGATAACAACAAGCTCTGTTATCCCAATCTTTCCTTAGTTTGTCGTTAAATAGAACAAGCTCTCTATTTAATCTCTAACCATCAAACAACCTAGAATAAGCTCTCTAGATTCAATTTAATGGCAGCTTTATGATGAGAAAGATAGGTTGATCTAAGCAACAAACACATAAGCTCGGATTGTTCAACTTAGGTTATGTTCCACTTTGCAATTATTGAAAACTTGACCATAATCATTAATCACAAATTGCCACTTATGAATAGGAAATCAAGACAATTACACGGATCAAGACTCCTAAACTAGCAATAGATAATTATCAAGATCTATCTAGTTGTACACCTAAACAAATCAAGACAACATCATGAACAATTCTTGTAGAAGAACATAAGCAACTTTGATAGAAAATTAATGATAGATAGAATCTGAAAATCAATCACAAAACATGTCTAGGACTTTGAAATCACCCTTAACCAAATAGAAGTTTAGCCTAGCATAGGCATTATAAACATAAAATTAAATAGAATCTAAGAAGAAAATAAAAGAAAGAAAGAAGAAGAAGAAGAATATTAATTATCCAACCTCTTGCCCTTTCTAAAGAAAAAGAAAACTAGAGAAAAAAAAAGAAGAAGAAAACTTAGAGAATTTTATTACAAAGGCTAATATCCTACCAATGTACAATATGATCCCTTACAATCATCCAAGGCCCTCTATTTATACACATTTTGGAGGGCTAAATGACAAGAGACAAGCTTTACAAATTTCAAAGATAGGTATAATAGGTGGGTGCATTTTCTAACAATTTTCGTCATACATGACGATTTTGATCAGCCAACTTGATGGTCGATTTTGTCAATTTTGCAGGCCTTATCTGATCACATGGTCTTCTAGAAAAATGTTACCCTATCAGTTACTGATCCATAGCCGTTGGAATCAGCTCATTTGCTGATGTGGATAAGAAGATATGGGCAAAATACGAAAACAGGTCAGCAGAGACGTCATTGCACATCAGCCAACTTCATGGTCGATTTCGCTAGGGAAAACGACTCCGTTTCAAGAAGTGTAAAACATGAAAAAGATAAATATGCCTCTTAGCTTTGCACGGCTACAAATTGCAGCCTTATTGCTTCAGTGAAACTCGAGATATAGCTGATATGGCAAAAGGTGTCGGAACTGAAACTAAACTGGATTTACCCTTAATTCTAGTAATCTGAAATCACTCAAAGAAACTTGTGAAAAACACCAAAATACATAAAGATCATAAACACAATTAGACTAAACAATAATAACTCGTATTTGACACAAAACAATAATAAAACATAACTAAAAACTATATAATTATACGAGTTATCAATAGAACATGAAATACGACGGTCGGATAAAACAAATATAATTCGTATAAAAAGTTATTAAAGTATATAAAACTAAATAGTTTTACACTTATATAAGTTGATTCTTCTATATATATATATATATATGATAACTCGTATAATTATATAGTTTTTAGTTATGTTTTATTATTGTTTTGTGTCAAATACGAGTTATTATTGTTTAGTCTAATTGTGTTTATGATCTTTTATATTTTTATGTAATTTGGTGTTTTTTTCACAAGTTTCTTTGAGTGATTTCAGATTACTAGAATTAAGGGCAAATCCAGTTCAGTTCCAGTTCCGACACCTTTTGCCATATCAGCTATATCTCGAGTTTCACTGAAGCAATAAGGCTGAAATTTTAACCGTGCAAAGTTAAGAGGCATATCTATCTTTTTTATGTTTTACACTTCTTGAAACGGAGTCGTTTCCCTAGCGAAATCGACCATCAAGTTGGCTGATGTGCAATGACGTCTGTGCTGACCTGTTTTCGTATTTTGCCCATATCTTCTTATCCACATCAGCAAATGAGCTGATTCCAACGGCTATGGATCAGTAACTAATAGGGGAACATTTTTCTAGAAGACCATGTGATCAGATCAGGCCTCCAAAATTGACAAAATCGACCATCAAGTTGGCTGATCAAAATTGTCATACAATATGACGAAAATTGTTAGAAAAATGCACCCACCTATTATACCTACTGATGGAGACTCAATTAAGAGTTGTAAACCCAAGTGCAGGTTATGTTCAAGTAATAAATTCTCGGGTGTCCGAGGTCGAACCACAGGGAAGCGTATTAGTAAGTATAAGTTTATAAATATATAAGACAAAGAAAGTAAACAAGATATTAGGGAATCAACAACAAAATAAGATAAACAAGATATTAGAGAACAAAATAAACAAAATATAAACGAAATTAAACAAGATATAAAAAACAATAAGAAAAGATGTTGAGGTTAGAGAATCCACTCTTGGTATTATGCTAAGATTAATCTTGTTTTATTACACAATTGAAATCCACACATAAAGGAGGTTCCAATCGGAAGGTTTAGCAATTCAGTCCAAATTGTCCAACGTCCATAGCATATGATATTATGTTCATTTGGTGTCCTCAAAACTCATAAAAAGAGTCCAAGCATTCCTTATGCCAAGGTATATGTCTACAACAAATCAAGGTTATGAAACCAAGCATTTACTGTGCCATTTTCCTTGTCAATAATGAATCAAGATCCCTACTTTGCAAGTATGATTTTAAACCACAAGAAAATATTATCTATACTAGTGTTTATAAATGATAATTCATTTTAGCTCATGTTTAAGAGACTAACCTTAGCATTTACCAAGAGTTTCACCTCATCACCTCAACAATATGATTAGCAACACATACTAGATATGAATAAAATGAAAAGAAATGTAAGAAGCATAAGTAAATAAAAAAAGAAAACTAGAGAAAGGAAAGTAGAAGAAAACTTAGAGAATTTTATTACAATGGCTAATATCCTACCAATCTATAATATATCCCAATACTCATCCAAGGCCCTCTATTTATACACATTTTGGAGGGCTAAATGACAAGAGACAAGCTTTACAAATTTCAAAGGTAGGTATAATAGGTGGGTGCATTTTTCTAACAATTTTCGTCATATTGTATGACAATTCTGATCAGCCAGCTTGATGGTCGATTTTGTCAATGTTGGAGGCTCGATCTGATAAAATTGTCTTCTAGAAAAATATACCCCTATCAGTTACGGATCCATAGCCGTTGGAATCAGCTCATTTGCTGATGTGGATAAGAAGATATGGGCAAAATACGAAAACAGGTCAGCACAGACGTCATTGCACATCAGCCAACTTGATGGTCGATTTCGCTAGGGAAAACGACTCCGTTTCAAGAAGTGTAAAACATGAAAAAGATAGATATACCGTGCAAAGTTAAGAGGCATATCTATCTTTTTCATGTTTTACACTTCTTGAAACGGAGTCGTTTTCCCTAGCGAAATCAACCATCAAGTTGGCTGATGTGCAATGACGTCTGTCCTGAGCAGTTTTCGCATTTTGACCATATCGTCCGATACACATCAGAAAATGAGCTGATTCCAACGGCTATGGATCACTAACTGATAGGGGAACATTTGTCTAGAAGACCATGTGATCAGATAAAGCCTCCAATATTGAAGAAATCGACCATCAAGTTGGCTGATGTGCAATGACGTCTGTGCTGACCTGTTTTCGTATTTTGCCCATATCTTCTTCTCCACATCAGCAAATGAGCTGATTCCAACGGCTATGAATCATTAACTCATAGGGGAACATTTTTCTAGAAGACCATGTGATCAGATCAGGCCTCCAAGATTAACAAAATCGACCATCAAGTTGGCTGATCAAAATGGTCATACAATATGACGAAAATTGTTAGAAAAATGCACCCACCTATTATACCTACCTTTGAAATTTGTAAAGCTTGTCTCTTGTCATTTAGCCCTCCAAAATGTGTATAAATAGAGGGCCTTGGATGATTGTAGAGGATATTGTACATAGGTAGGATATTAGCCATTGTAATAAAATTCTCTAAGTTTTCTTCTTCTTTCTTTTCTCTAGTTTTCTTTTTCTTTAGAAAGAGCAAGAGGTTGGATAATTAATATTCTTCTTCTTCTTCTTTCTTTCTTTTATTTTCTTCTTAGATTCTATTTAATTTTATGTTTATAATGCCTATGCTAGGCTAAACTTCTATTTGGTTAAGGGTGATTTCAAAGCCCTAGACATGTTTTGTGATTGATTTTCAGATTCTATCTATCATTAATTTTCTATCAAAGTTGCTTATGTTCTTCTACAAGAATTGTTCATGATGTTGTCTTGATTTATTTAGGTGTACAACTAGATAGATCTTGATAATTATCTATTGCTAGTCTAGGAGTCTTGATCCGTGTAATTGTCTTGATTTCCTATTCATAAGTGGCAATTTGTGATTAATGATTATGGTCAAGTTTTCAATAATTGCAAAGTGGAACATAACCTAAGTTGAACAATCCGAGCTTATGTGTTTGTTGCTTAGATCAACCTATCTTTCTCATCATAAAGCTGCCATTAAATTGAATTTAGAGAGCTTATTCTAGGTTGTTTAATGGTTAGAGATTAAATAGAGAGCTTATTCTATTTAACGACAAACTAAGGAAAGATTGGGATAACAGAGCTTGTTGTTATCTACGGTTGTTAACTTTGATAGTTGGTTGATATTGATAGATCTGAAATTGATTCTTAATGATGTCTAGTGGTGGAGAATGAAACCTTAACCATATTTTTCATATTTAATTCTTCTTACTTACTTGTTTTCTTACTTTTCTAGTTTGCTTATTTTTAAAAGTATATTTATTTTTATTAGCTGGTTATACCGCCTAATTTGTATATTAACTTTGTTTTATTTTTATTGGCTGGTTATACCGCCTAATTTAGTATACATATTTTTATTGGCTGGTTATACCGCCTTGCATCTTATTCTTATTATTTACTTTAGTTTAAATCTGGCTTCAAAAACCCCTTTTCTTTTATTGTTCTTGAATTTAAGTTTTAAACTATTAACTTATAAACTAAAACCCAATCCCTGAGGACTCGACCCTTGCTAACTACTATACTTACAATTTATCTTTTTAGTGCAAGGTTAAATAAGATACACTCTTTTGGGTGCATCAAGTTTTTGGCGCCGTTGCCGGGGATTGTTTTCTTTAGTTTATTTGTTACTTGGTTTATTCTTATTTTTAGTTCTAATGAGTTTTATTTTCTTGTACATACGGGTTTTTCTTATCAAATTTTGAAAAAAAAAAAAAAAAAAGAACGATGGAATTGAGCAATCTAACACTTGAAGAGTTGGTGGCATACATGAACATGGAGAATCAACAAGCCAATCTCACCTTCCCAGTTCAACAATTTGCCATGGGAGGATGTCAAGGCCATCAAGTGTTCCAAGACCAGCAGTATGATCATTACTCAAACACTTACCATGAGGGATGGTGGGATCATACTAATTATGGCTACTCGAAAAATTACCAAGAAGTAGATCCTTATGCCAATTACACTCATCCATCTAGATTTAATCAATCATGGTCTCAAGAACCAGATCTTTTTCAGCCACTACATATGACTCAAAACTCAGGTACTTCTTTAGAAGATCTTGTCGATTCTCTTGTTACTAATACTTTGCAATTTCAACAGGAAACAAGGGCAAGTATCCAGAGCTTGGAAAGGCAAATGAGCCTATTGGCTAGTAGTATGGTGGTATGGGTAGCACAAAGATCTGAAGAACTCCCTGCCCAAACGATGATTAACCCAAAGGAGAATGCTACTATTGTGACCTTGAGGAATGAGGAACAAGATGAGGATGAGACAAAATTAGAGATGGATTCTATTCTTGAGGATAATGAAGCCACAAATCCAAATAAGAGTATTTCAGCACCTGAGGTAACGTTTAAGATTCCAATTTTTACTAATGTTTCTTCTCCACCTTTTCCTAGTAGATTTGCAAAGTTCAAGGAGGAAGAACATGAACAAAACATGCTGGAAACCTTAAACAGTTTATTTGTGGATGCCATTCAACAAGTACCAACATATGCTCCATTCCTCGATGAGATATGCACCACAAAGGATGATGGAATAATACTTGTAATGGAGAATGCATCCAGTTTTGTGCAAAGAAAGCTTCCTATCAAACGTTCAAATTTGGGAAGTTTCATGTATGAGCCTAACAAGCCTAAAAAGCCAAGAAGGGGTGTTGGTTAGGTTGGACAACTTAAATCAGTAATAATTGGGAAGGCAATCCAATAAATGAAGAAATTACCAACCTGCCATACTCAGATTTGCTTTCTTTTCCTTTTCCTTTTATTATTTTTTATTGTTTTTATTTATTTATTTTTATGTTTATTTGTTTAGTAATTTAGGATTTTATTTAGAGTTTTTTTTTGTTTTTGAGTCTTTTTAGGTTGTTTTTCTTTCTGATCCTTATTTTTAAAATAACTAGATGTAAATATAATTATTATTTTATTTTTTTTAACCCCGGTTAAATGGCGGATAACGGTACTCCGTGATTATTTAAATCGGTTCCATCAGCTACCCACAAAACTGATATTGTATATAAATTTCTCTTCCAATTTCTCTTTCAATTTTTTTCATTTTTTTTTCTTTTCAGGATGGATGATATTCTCACAAGATTGCAGAAACGATTTCCTCCTTTTCCTCGAAATATTTTACTGAAGCTTTACCAAGTTCGATTCGAAAGATTAAGAATGCTTATGCACAAAGGGATTCCTGGAGACATACGTTGGATAATTGAAGCCAAGGTACGTGAAGATGAATATCTTCCTGTTTTGCATTTACCAGGTACAGGTAGAAGCACTTTTGCAAAGAAGCGACGAGCAAAGCGCATGAGTTCAAATTGCCACAAATGTGCACGATGGACGTGTAACGGTAAATATCGTTCTATTGGGATTCCGTCCTCTAATCGAGATGATAAAATTGAATTCATTAAGGATGGACTGAGTAAGGAGAATTTGGGTAATATCCAACTTTCTCTTGAGACGCATCCTAGTGGAGACGTACAAAGAGAAATTCTTGATTTATGGCCGCAATTCCAAAGGGAATGGCAACATCTTGGGAATCTGATGTTAAAAGACCCTGTTTGCCAGCTTGTAAGAAAACTGGATGGGAAGCATATCCTCGACTCATAGAAGGCGTTTAAGCCGTTTCTGGACGTAAAACCAGAGGAAGATGTGAGCCACAATCACAACTACAATAAATGACTTCTCAGCTTTTGGTTTGATTTGCAATAACTTCATTTCGGTTTAATTTACGTGTTGTTCGATTTGTGTAATTATTCTCATTTTTTTTATTTGTCTTTTACGGTTGATTTTTCTTCTCTTTTTGATTTTCTTCCTGAAATCACGCAAAAATCTTTTGTTAGGTTAACATTTTCTTCTGACAGGTCAGATACACTTTCGGCGACATTATTACTCTTGTCTGATTCACTACTGAGTCCTCTATATATTACACCATGTACTCATTCTCTTTCAGGCACTCGAAGAAAAAAAAATGGAAAGTACTTCATCCCAGCGCATTAAAAAAATTTGTGTCTTTGGAGGTGCCTATCCAGGGAAAAATAACATATTCGCTGATGAAGCCATAAGAGTTGGCGTAATACTTGCCCAACAAAAGATCCACTTGATTTATGAAGGCGGTAGTACGGGTTTAATGGGAGCAGTCGCTACAGCAGCACACGCCGGAGGAAGTCCAGTTCTAGGAATCGTGCCAAAACTATTCACAAGTTTTTGTGGACCTACCGTGGGTAAGGAAATACAAGTCTGGAGTATCCCTGAAAGGATAACAATCATGTACCATTCTGCCGATGCATTCATTGCTTTACCAGGAGGTCTGGGTACATTGGAAGAAATAGCTTGCGTGGCTTCTTGGTCATCTTTGGTCACAAATAAGAAACCCATTGGTTTGCTTAATATTAATGGTTATTTTAGTAATTTGCTTTCATATTTAGATAATGCTGTGGATAATGGATTCATGTTTTCAGAGGCAAGGAGAACCATAATTTCTGCTACAACCATTGAAGATTTACTCAAAAAGCTCCAAGCTTATGAGTATTTATCTGCTACGGTTGTTTCGCAAACGCTCGGAAAAAGAAAAAGAGATATGGACGAGCAAGGAGTGGATTGCACTTTGTCTTTGTGACATTATCTAACATTTTGTTTGTTGTGTCTCAGTTATAATAAGTGGTTAGCAACCTCTGCAGGTAATATCTCCTAAATCCTACCTTTAAAATTTGACATTGGGGACAATGTCATATTTTAGTATGGGGTAAGGGACATATTTTGCTAATTTTAAAAAAAAAAAAAAATTGTTGTGTTTTAAGCCATTTAGAAGTATTCATTCTGAACAAGGTCTGAGTAAGGGAGACTTGAGACATACCTTGTCAGTTTGATTTTAATCTTTTTATGTTTACTTGTTAATTTTTCTTTAGTATTTTAGGATTATTTAGGTTGCATGAGTTTGTTTTGTTTTGTTTTGAGTCTAGTTGTTCCTATTCTTATGTTATTAGTTCTTTTCTCTTACACATGATTCTTTCATTTGGGTTAATAGACTTACATTGAGGACAATGTAAGAATTAAGTGTGGGGGGAATGATTTAGGATTTCTTTTATTTTCGTCTACTATTTTTTTTTTATGAGTCTTTATTATTATTATTTTTAGTGTGTTTTAGTTCCTTTTTAATACAATGATGAGATATGAATTGCATAGGTCTAAACTGGTTACTAGTGAGAAGATTTTCATGAGAATTAAGCTTGATACTAATTTTTATGAGCCAATGTTAATATGATATGTTGATTGAGAAAGAAGCATGTTTAGACTTAAAACTGACTTGTATAATCATCATTGTGAGTTTTTGAGCCTAAAATGATTGATGCATTATACAAATCAATCTAATTTCTTTCTTGAGTGCTCTTATGATTACATGATTCTCTAGAACTTGCTTTAAACCGTTTGAGACTATATTGATACATGTGACAACATGAATATGATAGAGGCATTAGGATTATAACCAGAGCCAAACAGCCATCCCTTATTGATGTTCCAAGAGAACACACCCTTAGTGAACCGATTTGAGCCTACATTGAATAAGCTATCTCTTTGGTAACCATAACTTGTCCCTAACCTAAATATACTTATATCTTTACCTTTGTTCCAAAGATGAATTAGCATGATTTGAGACAAGTTGCAAAGACAAGGGATATTTTTTGGTTAGAAACAAGAAATAAGTGTGGGGGGAAAAGAAAAGAAAAGTCAAGAGAAAAAGAAATGGAATACTGGAAAATACATTCCTATGTAAAAAAAAAATATATGAATCATCTCTTGAATTTGTGGAAAAAGAAAAAGATGTTACAAAGTTGTTTAGAATGAAGAAAAGGCCCAACATGAATATCCGGCCTAGGTGACTATGTACTTGTAAAGAGTTTTGAGAAGTTTCTTTGTATAATTTTTTTATGTCTCTAAACTTTATGAACTCTTTGGAACCTTTGTGATATCTTTATCCTTTTGTTCTTCAACCACATTACAAACCCCTTGGCCCCATTACAACCTTGATTAAAGACCTCTTGATTTATGAAGTTGCATGATCTTTTAGTGGAGAATAGGTGGACAAGCAAGCATATGGTAGAAGTGTTTTCATGAGATTGATTGAGTGTAAACACTTTACCACTACTTTAAAGAGTGAAAATCAAGAGAGTATCCCATGTGAGAAGTTGAGATTAAGTTTGAATATGCACTATTTTGATTGAAATATGTTATGTTAATATTGGCTTAACTCAAACTATTTACATTCAAGCAAGATTTTTTGTGAATTTCTTTAAGCTATTGATTAGTTTTTAAGACTTGTCCAATGATTATCTCAAATTTATATTGGAAGGATTAGTTATAATTATTATTTTTAGTTTTTCTTCTGTTTTCAATGTTTGTGGGTATCGTCCTAGTAAACCCTCACGAGACTAAACTCGTCCACTAGGGACACCTAGGGGTTTAAAGGCTTGTGTCACATGCTAAGTGCCACCGTGATTTCCTACGAAAATGGATTAGATTAGATTTTCTTATTTTATTTTTATTGAGTCGTTGCTAGGGACTAGCAACAATCTAAGTGTGGGGGTGTGATAACTCGTATAATTATATAGTTTTTAGTTATGTTTTATTATTGTTTTGTGTCAAATACGAGTTATTATTGTTTAGTCTAATTGTGTTTATGATCTTTTATATTTTTATGTAATTTGGTGTTTTTCACAAGTTTCTTTGAGTGATTTCAGATTACTAGAATTAAGGGCAAATCCAGTTCAGTTCCAGTTCCGACAGCTTTTTCCGTATCAGCTATATCTCGAGTTTCACTGAAGCAATAAGGCTGAAATTTTAACCGTGCAAAGTTAAGAGGCATATCTATCTTTTTCATGTTTTACACTTCTTGAAACGGAGTCGTTTTCCCTAGCGAAATCAACCATCAAGTTGGCTGATGTGCAATGACGTCTGTCCTGAGCAGTTTTCGCATTTTGACCATATCGTCCGATACACATCAGCAAATGAGCTGATTCTAACGGCTATGGATCACTAACTGATAGGGAAACATTTGTCTAGAAGACCATGTGATCAGATAAAGCCTCCAATATTGAAGAAATCGACCATCAAGTTGGCTGATGTGCAATGACGTCTGTGCTGACCTGTTTTCGTATTTTGCCCATATCTTCTTCTCCACATCAGCAAATGAGCTGATTCCAACGGCTATGAATCAGTAACTCATAGGGGAACATTTTTCTAGAAGACCATGGGATCAGATCAGGCCTCCAAGATTGACAAAATCGACCATCAAGTTGGCTGATCAAAATGGTCATACAATATGACGAAAATTGTTAGAAAAATGCACCCACCTATTATACCTACCTTTGAAATTTGTAAAGCTTGTCTCTTGTCATTTAGCCCTCCAAAATGTGTATAAATAGAGGGCCTTGGATGATTGTAGAGGATATTGTACATAGGTAGGATATTAGCCATTGTAATAAAATTCTCTAAGTTTTCTTCTTCTTTCTTTTCTCTAGTTTTCTTTTTCTTTAGAAAGAGCAAGAGGTTGGATAATTAATATTCTTCTTCTTCTTCTTTCTTTCTTTTATTTTCTTCTTAGATTCTATTTAATTTTATGTTTATAATGCCTATGCTAGGCTAAACTTCTATTTGGTTAAGGGTGATTTCAAAGCCCTAGACATGTTTTGTGATTGATTTTCAGATTCTATCTATCATTAATTTTCTATCAAAGTTGCTTATGTTCTTCTACAAGAATTGTTCATGATGTTGTCTTGATTTATTTAGGTGTACAACTAGATAGATCTTGATAATTATCTATTGCTAGTCTAGGAGTCTTGATCCGTGTAATTGTCTTGATTTCCTATTCATAAGTGGCAATTTGTGATTAATGATTATGGTCAAGTTTTCAATAATTGCAAAGTGGAACATAACCTAAGTTGAACAATCCGAGCTTATGTGTTTGTTGCTTAGATCAACCTATCTTTCTCATCATAAAGCTGCCATTAAATTGAATTTAGAGAGCTTATTCTAGGTTGTTTAATGGTTAGAGATTAAATAGAGAGCTTATTCTATTTAACGACAAACTAAGGAAAGATTGGGATAACAGAGCTTGTTGTTATCTACGGTTGTTAACTTTGATAGTTGGTTGATATTGATAGATCTGAAATTGATTCTTAATGATGTCTAGTGGTGGAGAATGAAACCTTAACCATATTTTTCATATTTAATTCTTCTTACTTACTTGTTTTCTTACTTTTCTAGTTTGCTTATTTTTAAAAGTATATTTATTTTTATTGGCTGGTTATACCGCCTAATTTGTATATTAACTTTGTTTTATTTTTATTGGCTGGTTATACCGCCTAATTTAGTATATATATTTTTATTGGCTGGTTATACCGCCTTGCATCTTATTCTTATTATTTACTTTAGTTTAAATCTGGCTTCAAAAACCCCTTTTCTTTTATTGTTTTCTTTGAACGTAAGTTATAAACTAATAACTCATAGATTAAAACCCAATCCCTGAGGACTCGACCCTTGCTAATCATTATACTTACAATTGATCTTTTTAGTGCAAGGTTAAATAAGATACACTCTTTTGGGTGCATCAATATATTTGTGGTCAGTTGTTAAACTTCATTTACAATCCATGATATTTTACAATAGAAGTGTTTATAGATCAAGTCAGATCGGGTTAGGTTCAAATAACAAAAGAATTTGCTTCTCAAGGTCTAGCTCGACTTGTCGGATTCGTAAAACTCATTTTATTGTTTAAATTATATTAAAATATTAAAAACATTATTTTTATAAATATTTATGTGTTTTTATAATTATATTTAAATAAAATAATTTTTATTAATTAATTAATAATTCGAATTAGATCAAATCAATCTAAAACTACAAAATCTTTATTCTAAATTCGATCCAATTCGAATCCAAAAAATAATCTAACGAGATGTGATGTTTATATTTTCGACAATTTTAGCTTCATTTAGTTAGTTGATTTATACTACCCTTTTTGACTCATGACTGCTGAAATCAAATTGCCTTATTTATTTTTAACCCAAAAGCAAAAACTTTCTTCAAACTTCTCTGACAAAAGCCCAATATATGATAGATCCTTGCCATACAACTGGAATGATAAAGATAATATAATATAATATAAGCACTGCACTTCCATTTTGGGATGCCTGTTGCTATCCCTAACATTTGGTAGTTGCTGCATATCTTTTAAGGAATCTTCATTAATGGAACTCCAGATTAATTAAGATTTATGAGTAATTAATTCATTGATTGAAACAAAAATATTAGAATTTGTGATATAAACTTTTGAGAAGAGATTTAAAACTTATTTCTTTGATTATACATAGACCTATTTAAAGATCGGATTATTCGCTCAAATTCAAAGATTCGTCCGATATTTGAGAGGGTTTTGATAAAAATATTAGGTTCGAAATATGGGTTTGGACAAAAAAATAAGGTATGTTTAGAAAATGGGCTGAGCCTTGACTCCAACAATCAAAGTCTGATCCCGGCTCGTTTTTCATTTATATAATATATTATTTTTATATTTATATATATTATGTACTTTATATCATATAAAAAATAAATATATAATATTATAGTGTAAATATTTAAAAATATGTTAAGTTATCCATGTTTTAAAACTTAATAAAAAAAATTACTAAAAGTTAAACAAAAAATAACATATTTGTTTAATTTTTTTAGAAAAAGAATAATATGGGCAAGTCTAAACGGATTTAGACTACCCATTTATAAATATGGACAGACTTGAGTAGAATTTGAGACTCATATTTCTAATCGGATTTGGATAAATATATGTGTGGTTGATACCATACTTAGACTTGATCCAGCCCATGAACACCTCTAATTATACCTACTTATTTCTATTTTTTTTCTTTTTATAAGAATACTTAACCATCAATTTATATGCTAAATGGGTGTGGAAAAAGGAATGTAACAATTCTAATGGCCTAAGCTACAATGTTTTAGTCCATTAAAACAAAATCAATGAGAAAAGATTATGAAATGGCAATGTCACAATAGCAAATAATAAAAATCATCATTTTCATTAAAAATTTTGGTTCATAATTATATAAGTTAGTTTACTTCAAACATATTATCATTGGAAAACTTTTTTTTTCTCGAAGAGATTCGAATCCAATTCTTTGAATGAGGAATGACATATACGAAGGATTAAGTCGAGTGTTAGGATACGAGTATATGTTTACAAATAGCTTAATTTTAAATGGGCTGTTACATGTGCAGTTTGAGGGCCACAGTCCACAAAATGTATAGTTCATTTGTTCTAGATGGCCTAAGTGTAGTCCAAATTCTAGGCCCTTACAAAATTTAGGGCCTTGGTTTTGATTTTTTTTTTTGGGACTTTCAAGCCCAGACTTGTTAAAAGAGGGTTTTTTTTTTTTTTTTTTACTTGTGAAAAGAGAATTTGAAGTTCGATATATAAAAACATGACTCATAAAATTGTTAAACATTTTGATAATTAAATTTAATATTTTTGAATCTTTAACACACACACTTAAAAAGCAAGCAATGATTGATTCTTTGATCTTCACAAGTGAATCGGATTTTTTATCTTGATCTTTCTTTTTGTTACACAAGATTTTTTTGATGAAAACGGAATGTGAGTGTGTCACCGTTATAGATAAGGAGATGACCAATTTAACTATATTTGTATCTTTAATTTGAAACGTTCATCAAATATCCAAATGAACAATTGACATTATATATCAATCAACTACATTAAATGTTCAGTTACTAGCTCTTGTTAAAGAGTTTAACAAAATAATTTGAGTATTTTTTATTATTCTTAACTAATAACTAATAGTACTATAAATTATAATTAAAATGTTTATTCAAATTAGTCCTAACCTGACCTTTAATTGCTAAGTTAAACTCAAGTGGCTAACAACATTAATGTTATTACATGATAGAAAACATATGCTTTTTTAACATATTAAAATTTTGCACTATTCGAATTTAACTCGACCATCTCTAAAAGCCTCTAATGTCATGACTCATGAGATGGTGTACTCGATTATCAAATCAAGAAACAAAGAAAGAAAACGAAAAAGAATTAGAATATGCAAAATTTAATTAGGATAAATTTGAAAAATATGCTTTTAATAGTTAAATAATTGTTAAATGGTCTAATGGGTAAGAGTTATTTGAAAAAGAAGAATGAAAAAATTAAAAATTATTAGGAAAGATATTGTAAAGATAAAATTATCCTTAATGAAAAAACATCTTTTCCTTTTCTCTTCTCATTAAGGAAATATTATTTTTTAAAAATTTTACTTGAAAATAAATTTAAAATTTTATTTTTTAAAATTTTTAAAAAATAAAAATATTTAAATATTTTTTTTTAAAATAAAAAAATTTATTTTAAAAAAATAAGAGAAGGAAGGAGAAGGTTTTTTTTTTTTTATCAAGGGTAATTTTATCTTTATAATATTTTTCTTAATAATTTTTTATTTTTTCATTTCTTTTTTAAAAATAATTTTTATTTATTATATTATTTAACAATTATTATATTATTGATTATATATTTTTTAAATTTACCCATTTAAATATTTGAGACAATCCAACAATGTCGGTTAGTAACATGCAACTAACAAAATCAGAAACAGTTTCAAAAGAGTAGTATACATCGGAAAATTAATGATTTAGAAATGACAATTTTGACAAAGAAAAACAACTTTTCTGACTGTTACCACTCATGGCCCCATATGAGGAATATTAATATGATAAGTGCTGTATTTATATTATATTTATATATTTTATTATGTTATAAATATTTTATATTTATATAAAACTTAATACGTTAATAATTTATATTATATGAATTTTAAAATATTTGTATATTTATATTGTGTTCATATTATTTATATTGTATGATATTTTATATTATATTATATTATATTTATATAATGTAATCGTATTGTGTCCAATATTATTAAAGTAAATGGCTTAAGGGTGGACATTCATCCCACATAATCAAAGAGGAGATCATGCTATCAACTGGATGAAAGAGGGAGGGGGTAGGGATGGCAATGGAGCGGGGGTGGGCAGAGATTGTCTTATTCACCTCTGCCCCACTCTTGTATAAATGTTGAAAACATCCACTTCCATGGATGTTGGTTACATCAATAATCGTTTCACAGTGTTCCACTCCGTTACACCCAAATTTTTATTAATTATTTTTAACTTAATATTGTAAATAATTATGTTATAATTTATTCATTAACATAATTTTAATATATAAAATTATTTAATATACATAATAAACTAAAAGTATATATATAAAATATTAAAATATATATGATTTTAATATATATTTAATATATATTAACAGTATAAAAAAATATAAAATATTTTAAAAGGTAAGATAATAATTTCAAAATCGAGACGGGACGAAATAGAATAAACATTTATTAAAATCATTTCGCTCCACTCTATCTCACTTTTTTTATAAAAAAATATCTTCACTTGAAATAAATTGATACAAAATTCATCGATCGAATTTTGTCAGGTAGTGGCGTGGTGAAGGGGACATGAATGACAAGAAAGCACGTGCGAGGGGCAGTAGCCCAGCAGGCAATAGGCACAGTGGGAGCCGTTTGTCAACTGGGAAGTGACTGAAGGATATGCTCAATTCTCGTACCCTTTCATTTATGGGAATTTCCCTTTTTTTTTTTTTTTCCTTTTTTTTTTTCTTCTTTTAAGATTCTTTACGTCAAACATGTGTGTACTCTTAAGTAGACATTGCTGATTGCTAACCTGTTCTCTTCAGTTTTAAATTGACATTACTGATTGCTAACCTGTTCTCTTCAGTTTTGTCATGACCAAAGACTAATTGGATTAGAGGCCCGCCAAACGGATGGATTCACACATAAATAAAATAAAGATAGGTCGTATTTTGATATTTTGGTAATTTTATTTTTTTCAGCTATTATTCTTTTTTTCATATAAATATTTTTTTATCTAAGTATCGAAATTCGAAACACGTCCGGAATATTAATTTCGACGTTTCTTTGAGTTTGCTCATCCCTCGCAGATTCTTGGAGTTCTCAAAATGCTCCTTCCCTCAACCTCAAGCTTCCTCTATTCAACCTAAAATACCATCAACAAATTTTAAAGCTCATTTAAACAGGAAAAGTTTTATATATACACACGAAACCTAAAAAGGAAGAAGAAGAAAAAAAAATCATGAACCCCCAAGTTATTGAAAGAGAGAACTTACGCTAAGGGTGCATTTGGATGCAATCTATTGCATTGGATTCATTTTGGCATTGAACTCGTAAACGATATGGTGATATTTAAAATGAAGTATAAAATAAGGGGAGTGAAGCACAATTTACTCTTGAAAAGTAATTAAATCCTTGTGTTGGGATTAGACTTGCTTAAAAGTCGGGTAGCACGGTCCGACAGGTTTGGCTCATATTGGATCGGGTCTAACAGAGATTTTAGTGATTCGGGTCTGACAGAGTTTTTAATGATTCGGATCAGCCCGACTCGAATCACTGTTCACATAATAATTTTTTTGAAAAATTCATTTTAATTATAAAAATATATAAATATTAATATAAAAATAAATTTTTTAATTTTTTATTATTCCTTGAACAGTGAATCGGGCCCGACGGGCCGAACCTGAATAAGGACATTTGAAAAGTTTCGGGTCGCTGCCTGACCCAACCCATGGCTGATGACGATTTTCTAACATTTTTAAAAAAAATTTGTAAAAAACTACAAGAGAAATCGCCATCTCCAATGGTGATTTCCCTTGTATATTTTTTACAAAATTTGAAAAAAAACCACAAAAGAAATCGCCACCAGCAGTGGCGATTTCTCTTCACAACATTTTTAAAAAAAATTACTAAATATTAAATTCTAAATAAAAATTATATAATTTAAAAAATTAAAAATTAATAAATTGTAAAATAAAAATAAAAATAAAAATAAAAATAATAAAAATTAATTTTTTTTATTTAAATTCAATAATAAAATATATAAAAATATTTTTTTAATATTTTTTATTTCTCTTGCTCAAGCCCATTTCAAGCCAAGCCCGGACTGGCCTGAAGCCTGTTTCACTATTTAAAAAATATTAAAATAAAAAAATTAATATTGGGCCCAGATCATATTGGGCCTGGCTTGGACAAGTGTTTTTGTAATTCGGATCGGCCGAACCCGAATTATTATTTATTAAATAAAAAAAATTCATTTAAACTTAATTATAAAATATATATAAAAATAAAAATGTATTTTTAAAATTTTTTGAATAGTGAAACAGGCTTTCGGGTCGGCCCGACCAGAAATATGCTTGGGTAAGGGAAATAAAGCGTTATGGATTATGCAGGAATGAAAGTCATAGCTAGACCTATCCACAGGCCGGGTAGCCCGCCCGGCAAGCCCGGATGTGTCCCGATGTACCAGATTGATAAGGACATTTTTGACGACTATGACTAGAGGTGTCTATGGGTCGAGTCGGGCTGAGGTTCGAATTATTTTTTTTCCCTTGCCCAAGCCCGAGAATAAAAATTATATAATTAAAAAATATTTTTATATATTTTATAATTAAATTTAAATAAAAAATAAATTACATCGGGAGAGAGTTCGCATCAACAATAATACCGTTATACATATTTTGCCCGAAAGTCCATTTCACTATTCAAAAAATATTAAAAAAATAATTTTATATATAAAAATTAATCTATATAATTTATATAAATTTATATTATTTTAATTTTATAATTTTATAATTTTTTAAATTATAAATTATATAATTTTTATTTAAAATTTAATATTTAATACTTAAAAAAATTTTGTTGTGAAGGGAAATCGCCTGGTGGCGATTTCCCTTCACATTGTAGAAACTTTTTTAACCAAACCACAAGGAAAATCGTCACGGGGATGACGATTTCCCTTGTGATTTTTTCTAAATTTTTTAAAAACATGTTGAGAAATCGCAATTAGTCATGACGATTTTTCAACATGTTTTAAAACAAGAGGATTTCGGTCATTAATTTTACAACATCTATATTTCGATAATAAAATTTTTTTTGACTATATTAAGATAAAAAAAACCTGGGAAAAACCTACTCTAACATAGTTAAAACTTAAAAACAAAAGCTCCACTTCTCTTTTGCATATATCAAGAAGCAATAAAAATCCACATATTTTTTCTTATTCTCTCACCATCTGTTCTTAACCTCTAATAACAATTATATGCAATTATTCTTCTTCTTTTTCCATCCAAGAGCACTATTATAGTTCTTCGAAATACAAATACAAGAAATTAAACTCATATAAAATTTTTTATTAACCATCTTCTTAAGTTCCCAAGGCTTTGAGAAGGCAAGCATCTTTGTCATTGTCACCTAGCAACATTGTTATGATTCTTATGAAGCAATGGTTGGTAGACCTACTCAAGAATCGAGTAATTTGTTCGACTTGATCGATTTATACAGGGTCAGCTTTGGTAGAATATTTTTTATTCGGACTGGCCTGAATCACTGTTTAAATAATAAAAAATTTATTTTTATTTAAATTTAAGTATAAAAATATTTTTTCGATTCTTAAATTTCTAACACTCAATTTAACAATTAATACATTAAAATACACTAATTGATACGTAAATTTATAACGACAAATACAATAATATTAATATATTTGGGATTGTGGATTATGTTTAAAATTTGGAGATTAATGCCTAAAGTTAATAAGGAGTTATTAAAAAGAGTAATGACTAAGGTTAACAATTATGTTTAAAAAATAAGAACGTGTAACAGTCAAATGACTTTGAATATAAAAGCATAATAATAAATATTTATAAAATAGTATTTAAAATATAATTAATTAAATTAAATGTATATTATATATATTTAATTATTCATTGTTTGCATTAACCAATATAATTGATTCATATTTATTTTCTAATAAAAATAAGTTTATCCAATTTGTGGGGCCAATATTTCGTATTTTTTATATGGATTTTTTTTTTTTAATATTATTAAGTTAAACGAACAAGATGAATGTTTGTTGTCCCAACCATTTCTCTTAGTTCCGATCCCAATAAAGAAAGGGAATCATTTATAACAAAGTTTTTGTGTTGTTGATAGTGCTTCTTCCTGTACGCCGCCTATTGGTATTAGTGTAGTAAGGTTGACCCACAATACAAACCCATAGGTGTAACTTTTTGCTCAATACTTGAATCAACAATTGAAGCATATGGGGTTGCATTAATTGGGGATACACGATAAAAAGAATTGCTTTATTTATAAACTTCATCTTCAACAAGCGTAGATTTTTTTTTTTTTTCAATAGTCGTCTTTTTTTCTATTCTGAATCATTGAGAGCGGTAAAGTAAATAAAGTAAAAAAAAAAATAGATAATAATAATCAGATCGCACCATCTTTGTAATAAAGTAAATGCCTCTTTTTCTTTTGAAGTTGTCGGAATTATTCGTAATAAGATTGATTATTGTATCAATTGTTATGAAATATTTGATTCAAAATTGATTATTTTAAATTATTTTTCACACTTTTTAGAAAAATTTATTATATCTTGAGAAGCTAATCCTGGTATTGTTAAAAAATGATATAAATAAGAGATATAAGAGAAATCTTTGATTTGCACAATTAAGATCGTAAATGTATTGTACCGAAAATAGATTACAGATTTTTAAAAAGTAAAAAATCAAAGACTTTTGGACTTGACACGGTAAAAAAGATGGAATTGTGTCGCTTGGATGTCTTTGCACATAGGTTTCCAAAAGTTCAAAACCCTAATATTGCAATAAGAAGGGATTAATAACTGTAGCGGCAATGATTGGTTTGATATGCATGCAAGTGCAACCATTGGTTCAAGATAACCGAGACTGGTTCAAGATAACCGGGACTGCAAAGAAAATTTCAACAAAGTGGTCTATCCCAAGCATACCTCTTGAAATGTTAAGAAAATAACAATAGAAGTCAAAAGAATATAATAAAAGTCAAAGAATAATTTCAAAATTTTCCTTGATGAATTGCCAAGACCAAAAAAAACTCATTAGTAACACTACCTTGCTTTCTTCGGATTCCAATGGGCCTTACATTTTTTTTTTTACTCTAGATTAAATACAATAAAATCAATTTGCTACACATTTCACTTATTATCAATAAATTTTGAATTTGATTATTCCATATATTGAACTCCACCCATTATCTAAATAGCATCAATGTTGCACCTTCAAAAGAAAACAATGTCAATAAGCAAATATAATTTATTTATAAGAAATCAAACACTAATTTAAATTATTGACAACCAAAAGATCAATTAAATGAAATATATTAACATGATTTACTATTTTTTCTCAAATACACTTTTCTTTTATTGAAATAAAATAATAATTTGTCTTTATTAATGGTTATAGTTCTCTTATTTATTAATTACTCAGCTTGCAATGAAATTTTTAGTTCTTATATTTCAACAAAGCGATGAAGGATATTAAACAATCATCCATATTGAGATTCAAAAGCACCAAGGAACATTATTTTGTTGAAAGTTTGCAAAGCAATGCCGAGTCACAAACCATTTTTTTTTTCTTTCAAACACACTATAGTTTATAATGGGAACTGAAATTGAATCCTATCTTTATTAATTAGGTACCGGAGGCTCAAGGGAGGTGAGGGTAGAGTTTCTTCAAATTTGTGTAATCAAGAAAGGAAAGAGGACCTTAATTAATTTCATACCTTGAACGTAATGCCTTTTGCAACGGTGTTTTCAGAAGATGAAGTGAAAGTAGCACCATCACCGGTATTCATATCAACATATATTCAATAGTGGTTAACTTGCTTCCAGTTCCTTAAAGAAAAATGCAAGGTTTGTCAGCTGGAATTGTAACTTTCTCCCTGGACCAAACCAACAACAGGAGAGAAAAAATCAAAATATTTTTTTCTTCTGATCTTTAATTTCAGGCATGACTCATGAGCATAAATCAAACATATATCTGAGACATGAAGATTCCTGAAGAAATAAGGATATTGCAAAGCAATGGAAATAATCTTATATACAAATTAAAAGTTTAATGATTAAGAAATGAGAAAGTGTAATAATCAAATAATTTTGAATATAAAAGCATAATAATAAATATTCATAATATAAAATTTAAACACAATTAATTAAATTATAATATAATATAATAATTAAATTATAAAAAAAAAAACAATTAACTTCTCTAAAAATAAAGCTATCCTTATTTATTCCAAAAAGAGTGGGAAATATATAAATATATATATATATATAATATAATAATTAAATTATAAAAAAAAAACAATTAACTTCTCTAAAAATAAAGCTATCCTTATTTATTCCAAAAAGAGTGGGAAATATATATATATATATATATATATATATATAATCATCATTATCAGAAAAAGAAAACCCGCAAATCTATAACGCTTTCTGTTTGATTAGGGTTCTTGGGTGCCAAATCTACTAGACTTCTTCGATTGAATTGGTGAAATTGCATCGCCAAAACCCTAAATTCTGCTAAGATTTTCTTGATTCGACCATGGCAACTGCATCAGGTACGTTCATTGTTCCCTCTCCCCCAATTTCTCCTTTCTATTTCTTCCGATACCAAAAAAAAGAGAGAGAAACCTTTACATATAAATTTTATCTGATAATCGTTTGGGAATTTCAGTGTCATTTAAATCAAGGGAGGATCACCGGAAACAGCTGGAATTAGAAGAAGCTCGAAAAGCGGGGCTTGCACCGGCTGAGGTCGATGAGGATGGAAAAGAAATTAACCCTCATATTCCTCACTCCTCAGTATATGTCATCAGCACCTTGGTATCTTAACGCTGAAAGACCGAGTTTAAAGCATCAAAGGAAGTGGAAATCCGATCCCAATTACACCAAATCTTGGTACGATAGAGGCGCAAAGATATTTCAGGCGGAAAAATATCGAAAAGGAGCGTGCGAAAAGTAAGTGAACCTTCTGTTTCTTGTACTATTATGGTATTCTGTTATGAACCACTTATCAGTATTTTACTATTTACATTTTATGTATGCGTTTTGTTTAGTTGGTTATGCGTTTTGGATAGTTTACACAATTGATATGATTGGTTGTTATACTGTCATCTTTGTAACAACCTTGCTGAGTCATACAGGTTGTTATAAGGGGAACCATGCAATGATGAAAACACAGATTTGATGATCAATCATTTTCTCATTCTCTCATTCTCTCTTCTCGATTTATTCTCTTTTTCTAGGATATTCTTCTCTGTTTCTTTATGCAGGTTTTGTTCATATAACCTGAGTACAGGTTGATATCATTGGTATCAGAGACTTTCTATCAACATTTCTTGTGATTATGGTTGATGGCACCACTACCCGATTGCAAAAGGAGTTTTCTAATCTTCAAAAGGAATTTGAGAAAATCGATGGCAAGTTGGGAGCTCATGCTGAGATGCTACGTAATGAGTTCCGAATGGAGCTTAAATCTGGCATGGAATCTGTAGGAGCTAAGATACGATCTCTCCTTCAATCCTTTCTGCCAAAGCTACCTGGATCTTTTCAGGAACCAGCTTCTGGTTCTTCACCAGCACCAGGCTCTTCAGACGGCAAACAGAAGTCTGTCTTGGACTCTTTGCCTGACGATCCTATTGCTCTTCACAAACTCACCAAGTATTCAAAGCTTGAAGGCCATGATTTTCGAGGTTGGCTATTGAAAATCGAACAATTTTTTGAAGCAGATCAGACTCAGGAGCAGGACAAGGTTCGTACTGTCATGATGCATTTAGATGGTCGAGCCCTTCAATGGCATCAACGGTTTATGAAAAACCAGGACAGCATTACTCAGGTTAGTTGGTCTCTTTACATCTCTGAGATGCGTTCCAGGTTTGGGGAAAATGAGTTCACTGATCCTATGTGTGATCTAGTGACCCTCAAATAATCAAATTCAGTAGAGGAGTTCTATGAAGAATTTGAGAGTCTGCTTAACTTAGTACAGCTGACTGATGAATATAGCTTGAGCATTTTCATTGGCAACTTGAAACCTGAGATTTCTAAGCCTGTTCGTATGTTTTATCCTCGAACGTTGACTCATGCTTTTAATTTAGCCAAACAAATGGAATCTCTCATCTATAACTTGCCCAGAAAACCTTATGTTTCCTATCGAAATCCCAGAATTGATCCATCACCACCTTCCGTTTTGCCTCCTATATCTAAAAATCCGTTACCACCATTGTTACCGACACCAAAAGCTTCCTTTCTGACTTATCCACAACCCCTGAAACCTCAACCTCCTTATTCATACAAACCACCCAACACCAGACCAGACAACACTGCTCCTAAACCATCTAAGATGCCAACTCGAGAAGAAAGGGATGACAGAAGGAGAAAAGGTCTCTGTATGTGGTGTGGCCTTAAATTTGTAGTTGGGCATCGTTGTCCACGATCTCAACTTTACCAGCTCCTGGTGGATGAGAGCAATGACTCTGTAGCTGAGCAGGAAGAATTTCTGGATTGTTTGGATACAATGGTCGAGACTGTGGCTGAGGAACCTGAACCATTGCATAAACCTGTTTTATATCTTCATGCTTTACTAGGTACTGCAGGTCCACAGACTATGCGGGTTCCAGGCAGAATCAAGAATCAACACGTTATCATCCTTGTTGATTCTGGCAGCACGCATAACTTTATTGATCACTCCTTGGTACGACGTCTGGGATTCAAGACTGCAGCTGTGCATGGGATTAAGGTCTCTGTGGCTAATGGTGAATATATGCAAGTGCAGGAGGTCTGTAAAACTGTTCATTGGGAGACACAGGGTGTAATTCAGATTACAGACTTCTTAGTCTTACCTCTCACAGGCTGTGATGTGGTTTTGGGAGTGGAATGGCTTCAACAATTGGGGCCTATTGTTTGGGATTTCCAAAACCTCACAATGCAATTCTCTCTAGATGGTCAACAGATTGTGTTTCAAGGCTTGACTGCAGGAACTATTCAGTTTGCTACTGCTCGCCAATCAGCAAAGATGCAAGTTTCTTCTCAAGGCACAATTACATTGCTGTTTACTGGGGTCACTGAAGAACCCCTGCATTCTCCTCCTGAATCGACTTTGATGGCTTCTTTACCAGCTGATCTCAGAAATTTGATTTTGCAATTTTCAGTGCTATTTGCAGCTCCTAAGGGCCTTCCACCACAACGCCTGCAGGATCATAGAATTCCATTACTGGATGAGTCCCAGTCTTTTAAAATACGACCTTACAGATATCCCTCTATTCAGAAGGATGAGATTGAAAAACTTGTGGCAGAAATGAAGGCATCAGGGATCATCAGAGACAGTCAGAGTTATTTTGCCTCTCCAGTTGTCTTGGTTAAAAAGAAAGATGGCTCTTGGCGAATGTGTGTCGACTACAGGCAGCTTAACAAGCTTACTATTAAGGACAGATTCCCAATTCCATTAGTAGAGGAATTATTAGATGAACTTACAGGTGCTTCTTGGTTTACTAAACTCGATCTAAGGTCAGGGTATCACCAAATTCGCATGGCAGACACAGATGTGCACAAGACTGCTTTCAAGACTCACCAGGGACACTATGAATTTTTGGTAATGCCTTTTGGCTTAACCAATGCTCCATCTACATTTCAGAGTTTGATGAACAGTATTTTTGCCCATTTTCTTAGAATGTTTGTGTTGGTATTCTTTGATGATATCTTGGTCTACTCACCTAGTTGGAGGGCACACTTGGATCACTTGCATCAGGTTTTTCAGACATTATTCAGCAACAGTCTGTTTGTAAAACTTTCTAAGTGTGTTTTTGGCGCTTCTCAAGTAGAGTACCTTGGCCATATTAGTAGCAGTCATGGCGTGCAGATGGATCCTACTAAGGTCAGTGCTGTACAACAGTGGCCTGTACCTAAGACCACTAAGGATCTGCGAGGTTTTCTAGGCCTTACCGGTTATTACCGCAGGTTCATTAAAGGATATGGCTCCATAGCACAACCTTTAACTGAACTCTTGAAGAAGAATGCCTTTGCCTGGAGTTCTACTGCCCAGCTTGCTTTTGAGAATTTGAAGACAGCATTGACTACTGCACCAGTTTTAGCTTTACCTGACTTCAACCAAACCTTTGTGGTTGAATCTGATGCTTCCAACACAGGTATAGGCGCTGTCCTCAGTCAACAAGGGAAACCTATAGCTTACTTTAGTAAGGCACTATCTCCCAGGAATCAAACCTTGTCTGCTTATGACAAAGAGATGTTAGCTGTTCTCACAGCTGTAAAAAAATGGAGTGCATATTTAGTTGGTCGCCATTTTCAGATTAAGACTAACCATAACAGCCTTAAATTTTTGTTGGATAATAAGGCTCATACTCCAGCTCAGCAAAAGTGGGTAATCAAGATGATGGGATTTGATTATGAGCTGTTATTCAGAAAAGGGGTACACAACACAGTGGCAGATGCCTTGTCCAGGCAACCTTCACCTGTTTTTTGTGCTATTTCAGTTCTTGACACTGATTTGGCTACTCGAATACAAAAATCCTGGCTGCTGGATCCTACTGTTATTCATCTCCTTCATAAATTGAAAGCCAATCCTACCAGTTCTTCAAAGTATACATGGGTGAATGACCAATTGCGCAGGCATGGGAAATTGGTTGTAGGTAAGGATAATGTACTACGCAATGAATTGTTGCACCATTTTCATAATTCAGCTATGGGGGGTCATTCTGGGATAGCAGCTACAATGAAAAGAATCACTGGCGTAGTTTATTGGAAGGGTCTCAAAAAGGATGTGAGACGTTGGGTCCAAGAATGTTATGTGTGTCAACAGAACAAGTATGATACCTCTGCCTCACCAGGGCTCTTGCAACCTTTGCCAATCCCTGACAGTATCTGGTCTGACATCTCTATGGATTTCATAGAAGGGCTTCCAAATTCTTTTGGTAAGACTGTCATCTTGGTGGTGGTGGACCGCCTCAGCAAATATGCTCATTTCCTTGCTTTGGCTCATCCTTTTACCGCAATTATGGTTGCTCAGATTTTCCTTGATAACATATATAAACTTCATGGGATCCCAAAAAGTATTGTGTCTGATAGGGACAAAATCTTTCTCAGCTCATTCTGGAAGGAACTCTTCAAGCTCTTAGGCACTCAGTTGAACATGTCTTCTGCATATCACCCCCAATACGATGGCCAAACTGAAGTTGTTAACCGCTGTCTTGAAACGTACTTGAGATGCATGTCTGGTGAACAACCTAAACATTGGTCCAAATGGCTGCCATTGGCAGAGTGGTGGTACAACACCACTTATCATACATCTACCAAGACCACCCCTTATGCAATAGTTTATGGGCAACCTGCTCCTGTCCATCTTCCCTACCTTCCTGGTGATTCTCAAGTGGAAGCTATCGATCGCAGTCTTCAAGCTCGAGAAGCAGCACTACAGTTGTTGAAATTTCATCTCTCTAGAGCTCAACACAGGATGCGACAGCAAGCTGATAAGCATAGGACTGATAGGCATTTTGAAGTTGGCAATCTGGTTTATGTGAAGCTACAGCCTTATCGTCAGAAATCAGTGGTTAACAGATCTTCTTTGAAATTAACAGCAAGGTATTTTGGACCATATCGAGTACTAGCTCGAGTGGGACAGGTTGCTTATCAGCTGGAACTACCTCCTGAGGCTAAGGTTCATCCTGTCTTTCATGTCTCACAATTGAAAAGACATGTTGGAAAGGAACCCACACAATCTCACTTGCCAGTGTTGGATGATGATGGGGTACTTGCAAAAGAACCCATAGCTATATTGGATAGGAGGATGGTTAACAAACGAGGCCGTGCACAGACTCAAGTCCTTGTTCAATGGAGCAATACTTTTCCTGAGGATGCTACTTGGGAGAGTTGGTATGATCTTCAACAGCGATTTCCATCTTTTGATCCTTGAGGACAAGGATGTTTTCGAGCGTGGGCAACTGTTATGAACCACTTATCAGTATTTTACTATTTACATTTTATGTATGCGTTTTGTTTAGTTGGTTATGCGTTTTGGATAGTTTACACAATTGATATGATTGGTTGTTATACTGTCATCTTTGTAACAACCTTGCTGAGTCATACAGGTTGTTATAAGGGGAACCATGCAATGATGAAAACACAGATTTGATGATCAATCATTCTCTCATTCTCTCTTCTCGATTTCTTCTCTTTTTCTGGGATATTCTTCTCTGTTTCTTTCTGCAGGTTTTGTTCATATAACCTGAGTACAGGTTATATCATATTCCATACTTGTTCGCGTATCTATCGATGCCTTATTTTGTGTCTTAATGGGTTTTAGATTTTTTTGTTTTTTGGATAAGTTGGAAAGGGTTTTAGATTTTAGACCGAAGTGTACATGCAAATTCTTTTTTTATTGCACTTTTGATCAATTTTAATCATTTGGGATAGAACATGAATTAGAATTTTGATTGATAGTGATGCAAATATGACTTACTGCTAATGTGGTGCCTTCTATTGTTTCTTTGAATATTCCTGTCCACTTTACAAGAATAGAGTCACGTTTTTGAACTGTTTCGTTTCTAACTGTAGATTTGGAAGCCTTCAGATAGATGTTTAGTTATCCTAGTAATGTAATTTCTCCTGTATGAATCTATTTATTGATGATTAAGTTTGTAGAAATGCTGAGATAGAATTCATTTAGACATGTTATATAGCTAACTGTATAGGCCATGACTCCAGTGATAGGACTTTTTACTGCCACATCAGGCAATAGCTGGGTTTGTTAACTACATAGAAATTCATATTTTCTTTCAAACACAAAGGGTTGAAATTTAACTATGCATCATGGAGGAAGCTTATTAATTGATATAGTTGAAAGTCAGAGCTTAATTCTGTAGCTTATGCCCTCTATACTTGTTATATGGGAATAAATAGTTTAGATGACCATACTTGTTATATGGGAATAAAGTTGAAAGTCAAACTTTGATTATGCCATAATTCATAATTGATGAATTCCTTTTATTGCTTGTTGTAGCTGTGGAGCCATGACACATGATGCAAAGTCATGCATGGAGAGGCCTCGTAAAAAGGGGGTAAAATGGACGAACATGCACATCGCACCTGATGAAAAGATAGAGACCTTTGAACTGGATTATGATGGCAAGTGGGATCGATGGAATGGTTATGATGCATCTACATATGCTCGTGTCATTGAAAGGTATGAGGCAAGGGATGAGGCTAGAAGGAAGTATCTGAAAGAACAGCAGCTGAAAAAGTTGGAGGAGAAAAATAGTAAAAACGACGGAGAGGGAAAGGGAGAGGGAGAAGTAGAGGGAGAGGTTAGTGACGAAGATGAAGACGATGATGCTCTGAAGGTTGATGAAGCTAAGGTTGACGAGAGCAAACAAATGGACTTTGCTAAGGTTGAGAAGTGTGTTCGTACCACTGGTGGAGGGAGCACGGGCACTGTCAGGTACATCTATTAAACCGACCCTGAGCTGTATCTTTTTTTCTATACTTATGTTGTTTTTCAAGGAACAAAGTTTCTTCTCTGCAATATAAAACAATTATTCTTACTTCATATTTGCCTTTTTCTTTAAGGAATTTGCGTATTCGGGAAGACACAGCAAAATATCTTTTGAATCTTGATATCGATTCTGTTTATTATGATCCCAAAACTCGATCTATGCGTGAAGATCCTCTTCCTGATGCTGACCCTAATGAGAAGTTCTATGAAGTGAGTGTCGTGCAAATTTTTTCCCTTTAATTGCTTTTATATTTTATATGCCATAAAGTTAATTAAGTTATGCAATTCTGACTTGTTTATTTGTTACCTTGCAGGGTGATAATCAATATAGAATGAGTGGGCAAGCTTTGGAGTTCAAGCAGCTCAATGTTCATGCATGGGAAGCATTTGATAAAGGCCAAGATATTCATACGCAGGCTGCTCCGTCTCAAGCTGAACTCCTCTTCAGGAATTATAAGGTCATCAAAGAGAAGTTGAAATCGAAGACTAAAGATACCATTATGGAAAAGTATGGCAATGCAGCAACTGAAGAAGAGATACCAATGGAGCTTCTCTTGGGACAAAGTGAGGCAAGTTGAATATGATCGTGCTGGCAGAGTTATAAAGGGAATGGTACATATGAAACTAACTTTCTGCTTATTCTAGTTAGTTTTTTGGTTTTCCCCTTCTGTTGCTTCATTCATAAGGATTTCTTGTACATAATTCCAATCTCTTCACATATGTCGATGTTGGTTGCCTCATCTATCTTTCTGCTCTGCCAGGGAAAAAATTCACAATACTACATTAAACAACAGTTTTGGTCTTTTGCTCTTCTTGCTAAAGGGTTCATGATTTCTTCATGCACTTGGTAATGCTAGGATGCATGCCAATAGATGACAACTGTATTGAGTGGTTAAGGACTTTTAAAAGTGAGAGACTTTTGGAAAATATTGGAAATATATGTCATCCTGGTCTTGTTTTCGATTCTTTCCATGATTAAAGTCCTAGAATTTTGTTTGTGACTTGTCTGAAATAAGCTTCTTAACTATTAAGTTCTTCTTTCTAGGTTTATCAAGTTATATGAGAGTACTAGTTTAGTTCTAATTTTATGTTTTAATTTTAAATAAGCTCTTTATTGAAAATTGAGTGCTTTCTAACAGTTGTATATTTTCTTTTCTCCCTTGAAACTTTTTCTGTAGGAAACATCCGTTCCAAAAAGCAAGTATGAAGAAGATGTTTTCATCAATAACCACACAAGTGTTTGGGGTTCATGGTGGAAGGATCACCAATGGGGCTACAAATGTTGTAAGCAAACAATTAGGAATAGTTACTGTACTGGTGCAGCCGGGATTGAGGCTGCAGAAGCGGCAACTGACTTGATGAAGGCTGATATTGCACGTAAAGCGTCCTCCGAAGGTGGGTTCTTCATAGTTTTTGCATGGATACTTCAAATTAATGGTTCATGTTAGACTCATTCTTCTAAGTGATGGCCTTTAAGTTCATATTATTGTTGCAAGTAATTTTGGTTCACATAAATTCATCTAATAGAAGTCTAGATGGTGAGGTAGCTTCTATTTGCATCCCTGAACTTTAAAGAATGTGCTGTTTTTAGTTCCATGTTTTTCGCTCCGAGTTTAGCACTTTCCTCGTTTTTTTAATCCTTGGTATCCCTATTCTGATTGGATTGCCAACTTGAATGCAGATGCCCCTGCTCCTGCTGAGGAGAAGAAACTTGTTACTTGGGGAACTGAGGTTCCTGAGGACCTGGTTCTTAATGAAAAACTACTCACTGAGGCTCTTAAGAAGGTAAATGTGGTGTATAATGTTACTTCTTTCTTTCCGTTTGTGTACCAAAAAGATCTTGTGCTTATTTTTATGCATGTTTTGTCTGACAGGAGGATGAGAGGAGGAGAGTGGAGAAAGATGAAAGAAAACGCAAGTATAATGTCAGATGGAATGATGAGGTAATGGTCTATTATCAAAGCTAAATTCTTATGCTATGTTTGGAAACATAAATTTGGATTTGGATTTGCATTTCATTTGTTATATAAATTGCGAGAATGAAATGCATACATTATGTATAGATTAGTAAAGATTCAATATGATTATATATTTGAAAGGTATAAAAACATGAATTTCAAATTCACAAATAACTATAGGTATTTCAAATTCATCACTAAATAAGCATCTAATAAATCCATGAATTTGAAAAATAATAATCAATGTTACATTTATATGTGTTTTATTACATAATTTACACTATTTTAAAAATCTAAATCCATATTTTGAAATTCAAGTTTTCAAACGCAACTTAGATGTTCAGTGCCTCTTTCAATTAAACATTTGTAGGGTTATTTTGTCATGTTACTAAATCATGTGGATGCCTTTTGTAGGTTACTGCTGAGGACATGGAGGCATATCGGATGAAAAAGATACACCACGATGATCCCATGAAGGATTTCTTAAATTGAACTCCAACTTTTGTACTTATATTGTGTTGGTATTATTTTTACATGTTATAGTCGATTTTAAGATATTATATATTTATACAAATTTTGATACGTTAATAATTCATATTATAGAGATTTTGATTTGTTCATGTATTCGTGTTATCATGTTATTTTTTATGTTGTGTTTTAATTTTTTATTTTCGTATTGTGTTCAAAATTTTCAACTTTTACACTTCGAATCTTCACTTATATACATCGGATCTTTCTTTATCTTTCGAAGCTTATGAAAGGCATATGATATTGAATGCAGAAGAAAAAAAAGATGGAAATTCTGGCTAATGCACAATCAAATATTCAGAAAAAAAAAATCAGAGTAGGAACACAATCTTCACAAAATTTTAATCCTATCTATACAAACATCACCCAATTTTCTATAACCTAATTTTCTATAAAACACAAACTCTCCCAATTTTCTATAACCTAATTTTACCTAATTTTCTATAAAACACAAACTCTGCTCACTCATAAAATAAAAGGAAGAAATTTTAATCCTATCAATACAAACATCAAAACCCAAAATTCTATAAAATACAAACTCTGCTCACTCATAAAATAAAATAAAAGCAAGAAAAAAAATGGAATCAGTAACCAAAACCAAAACCTGCAATGCTCCAATGTATAACACTTTCGTGTTTTGCCTTCTAAAAAGAATGAAAATGGATTTCATGCACTTGGGGCCAACATCTCCTGGAAATCAAGATCACTTCTTTCCTTCTCAAGCTTCCTGTCTTCATGAAACTTGTATATAAACTCGTCAGCTCTTTCATCAACTCCCCTTAGATGGGGTGGTTTTGCAGCAATAGCCTTCCATGCTTCTTCAATACTATAAATACTACTCTCTTCTTCTACTTCTTTGCCTTTTCTTATCAAAGCCTTGTCTTCAGCCACTTCATTCTGCTTGTCTCCGTCTGTGGCTCGACGCGTTTTGCTTGCATTGACATAGGCGCTGCATGGAGCTGGTCTATATATATATAACTTTACGGTTCTTGAGCTGGCTTTGGGACGTGGAAGTTATGAAGTTTTGATTTGAGTTTGTTCGTGAAGCTCCTCCAGGCCTTTCTGGCTGGTTTCAGCTTCTTTGCCAGGTTCAAGGAGGCATTAGATTGTTTGGTTTTGTTATTGTACAGCAATTATGGCTTGTTTGTAGCAGAGTGTTCTGTGTTTTATCTTTGGGATACATGGGTTCTATTCCTAAGAAAAATGGAGTCTAGTACCCGGTAATTTTAGACATGACAAGGAAAAATAATTAAAGACACGAATACATGAATGTATCAAAATTTATATAACACGAATTATAAACGTATCAAAATTTATATAAATATATAACACCTTAAATACTATTATGACACGAAAAATAATACAAATACTAATAGTAGTGATCAACAAACTAAATCTGTTGGAAATATTATACCGATTAAACAATTACTAAATAATAAAACCATATAAAAAAATGTAAGAAATAACAGAAATGTATTTCAATATATGTATATAAATGAACTTATACGAAATAAATAATAATACTGACTTTAACAAGTATGTAACACAGAAACGGAAACACGAACACTTATAGGAATTGATTTGAAAAATCAACATCGAGTCAAGGTTTCACCTCTAACCTTAAGACGAATTTTGCCTGCCTCTAAGGTGCTTGCAGATGAATGCAAATCGTCTCTCAGGCCTCCTCGATAAATGTTGCTCTAGAGGGCACACTCCAAGCAACTCAGCGAACCAAGAAGATGTCAGACTCTCTCTCAAACAGAAAAGCAAAACCGGAGGAAGAAAAGAATAATAAATTTGATTATGTAAAGCAGTGAATAAAACAGACATAAGAGGTCTGTATTTATAGACGACTAAAGGCTTGTTCGGATAGTCAAGACTGTTGAACGAACCGATTCAACCAACAGGTAGCAGACAGACCTGTTGGAAAAAACACGAATCGGTTCGGTTCAAACCAAAGAGTCATGACTGTTTGAACGAACCGGTTCAACCAACAGGTAACAGACAGCCCTATTGGAACAGACATGAACCGGTTCGGTTCAAACCGAACAAACAAGACCGAAACATAAACTATTCGGACAAAAAATAAGTCTGGTTGGATGGGCAGCAAAAAGATAGTAAATGCAACAGACCCAGCCCAGCCCGACCCAGCCCGGTCCGATCGGACCTAACCCAGCCTAGCCCGGCTCGGCGGCGCGCGTGTGGTCCAGCCCAAGTTGTGTAGGTCCTCACCCACCACAAAACTTGGGTGCCCCTTGGGGCCTAACCCAACATGAAACATTAGCTTATATAAACTATAAGCTAAAGTCAATCTTAGTTCCATGTGGGATTGACAACCAACCACACCTTCAACCAACATTATTCCTCTTCAAGTGGGTGTACAATGAGACTAATTTCTCATTCAATTTTGATATCAATTGGTGTATGTAATAATACACCGTGTATGTTGTTACGATAACCTATGTATTAGAATACGTATTTCGTATGCATATACAAAATATATGCTATGATATCCAACAATCCTCCACATGAATGGAAATTGTCTGAATAATTCGACAAACTGACTCGAAAGTAGAGAGAGTAACTTTGAAAAGTAATTGTATCAGGATATGTGGCTTTTGGCTTTAAACCTTCCATAGCGATAACTATCAGATTTACTCGGCTAACTAGTGAACATGATGTCTTGAACTATTCAGCCTTTCGTGTAAACCAAGACAATAGGTATCATGCAATTCCTTTTCGAACATCTTCAGTTCTCACGGTTGTATCCATTTTGGCCCTGAACACTTCCTGGTTTCTATGAGTACTCTAGAGAATTTAGCCTGATCAATTCTCATAGAAGTGGTCACGTTTCTTACTCATAATAGGTGATTGCTTATTAAGAGTATCTTGCAATACCCCACTTGATTTTATCAAGCTATAAGAATCATTAAAAGCATAGTTTATCCTAACTCCTTTGCAGGTAGCACTATCTCATCATAGGAATGGATTAGAGTGTTAAACTCTTTTAGTGCTCACACTAAGTTAACATAACTCGGTTGTCCCTTTGAACCTAGATCTTGGGATCTCCAGTCAGCTAGGTTGGGTTGCCATTATGTAACTTTAATTTATAGGTTTAAGACCCATTCCCCTCGATGAGTTATTTACTTGCTCTCTTGTTAAACCTTTCGTTAGCGGATCCGTAGTATTATCCTTTGATTTTACATAATCAATAGAGATAATCCCATTTGAGAGCAACTGTCTAACAGTATTGTGTCTTTGACGAGTGTGTCGAGATTTACCGTTATACAAACAACTCTGTGTCTTATCAATTGCAGATTGGCTATCACAATGTATACAAATTGCAGGCACAGGTTTCGGCCTACATGGAATATCTTCTATAAAAAATCCGAAGCCATTCTGCTTCTTCTCCAGCTTTATCTAAAGCTATAAACTTATATTCCATGGTGGATCTAGCAATACATGTTTGTTTAGAAGATTTCCATGACACTGCAGCTCCTTCAATAGTAAAGATAAATCCGCTAGTGGATTTCGAATCTTTAGTATTGGATATCCAGTTTGCATCATATACTCTTCAAGCACAGCTGGATATCTTGTATAGTGCAGTCCATAACTTGAGGTGTATCTCAAATATCTGAGTACCCTCACAATGGCCTTCCAATGATCAATTCAAGGATTACTTGTGAATATACTCAGTTTGCTAACTGAGTAAGCTATGTCTGGTCTTGTACAGTTCATGAGATACATGAGACTACCAATTATACGCGAATATTCAATTTGAGATATTGTGTCACCAGTTTTTTTCTTTAGATGTAAATTAACATCTACGGGTGTTTTGACTATATTGGTATCATTCTTATTGAATTTCTCAAGAATATTATTTACATAATGATCTTGAGATATTACCATGCCATCTTGTGTTTTAAAAATTTTAATTCTTAAAACCACATCAGCGACACTGATAACTCGTATAATTATATAGTTTTTAGTTATGTTTTATTAATGTTTTGTGTCAAATACGAGTTATTATTGTTTAGTCTAATTGTGTTTATGATCTTTTATATTTTTATGTATTTTGGTGTTTTTCACAAGTTTCTTTGAGTGATTTCAGATTACTAGAATTAAGGGCAAATCCAGTTCAGTTTCAGTTCCGACACCTTTTGCCATATCAGCTATATCTCGCGTTTCACTGAAGCAATAAGGCTGAAATTTGTATCCATGCAAAGCTAAGAGGCATATCTATCTTTTTCATGTTTTACACTTCTTAAAACGGAGTCGTTTTCCCTAGCGAAATCGACCATCAAGTTGGCTGATGTGCAATGACGTCTGTGCTGACATGTTTTCGTATTATGCCCATATCTTCTTATCCACATCAGCAAATGAGCTGATTCCAACGGCTATGGTTCCGTAACTGATAGGGGAACCTTTGTCTAGAAGACCATGTGATCAGATCAGGCCTCCAATATTGAAGAAATCGACCATCAAGGTGGCTGATGTGTAATGACGTCTGTGCTGACATGTTTTCGTATTTTGCCCATATCTGCTTAACCACATCAGCAAATGAGCTGATTTTAACGGCTATGGTTCCGTAACTGATAGGGGAACCTTTTTCTAGAAGACCATGTGATCAGATCAGGCCTCCAATATTGACGAAATCGACCATCAAGTTGGCTGATCAAAATCGTCATATACCTACCTTTGAAATTTGTAAAGCTTGTCTCTTGTCATTTAGCCCTCCAAAATGTGTATAAATAGAGGGCCTTGGATGATTGTAAGGGATCATATTGTACATAGGTAGGATATTAGCCATTTTAATAAAATTCTCTAAGTTTTCTTCTTCTTTCTTTTCTCTAGTTTTCTTTCTTTTCTCTAGTTTTCTTTTTCTTTAGAGAGAGCAAGAGGTTGGATAATTAATATTCTTCCTCTTCTTCTTTCTTTCTTTTATTTTCTTCTTAGATTTTCTTTAATTTTATGTTTATGTTTACAATGCCTATGCTAGGCTAAACTTCTATTTGGTTAAGGGTGATTTCAAAGCCCTAGACATGTTTTGTGATTGATTTTCAGATTCTATCTATCATTAATTTTCTATCAAAGTTGCTTATGTTCTTCTACAAGAATTGTTCATGATGTTGTCTTGATTTATTTAGGTGTACAACTAGATAGATCTTGATAATTATCTATTGCTAGTTTAGGAGTCTTGATCCGTGTAATTGTCTTGATTTCCTATTCATAAGTGGCAATTTGTGATTAATGATTATGGTCAAGTTTTCAATAATTGCAAAGTGGAACATAACCTAAGTTGAACAATCCGAGCTTATGTGTTTGTTGCTTAGATCAACCTATCTTTCTCATCATAAAGCTGCCATTAAATTGAATTTAGAGAGCTTATTCTAGGTTGTTTAATGGTTAGAGATTAAATAGAGAGCTTGTTCTATTTAACGACAAACTAAGGAAAGATTGGGGTAACAGAGCTTGTTGTTATCTACGGTTGTTAACTTTGATAGTTGGTTGATATTGATAGATCTGAAATTGATTCTTAATGATGTCTAGTGGTGGAGAATGAAACCTTAACCATATTTTTCATATTTGATTCTTCTTACTTACTTGTTTTCTTACTTTTCTAGTTTGCTTATTTTTAAGACTATATTTATTTTTATTGGCTGGTTATACCGCCTAATTTGTATATTAACTTTGTTTTATTTTTATTGGCTGGTTATACCGCCTAATTTAGTATATATATTTTTATTGGCTGGTTATACCGCCTTGCATCTGATTCTTATTATTTACTTTAGTTTAAATCTGGCTTCAAAAACCCATTTTCTTTTATTGTTCTTCAATTTAAGTTTTAAACTATTAACTTATAAACTAAAACCCAATCCCTGAGGACTCGACCCTTGCTAACTACTATACTTACAATTTATCTTTTTAATGCAAGGTTAAATAAGATACACTCTTTTGGGTGCATCAAATTTTTGGCGCCGTTGCCGGGGATTGTTTTCTTTAGTTTATTTGTTACTTGGTTTATTCTTATTTTCAGTTCTAATGAGTTTTATTTTCTTGTACATACGGGTTTTTCTGATCAAATTTTGAAAAAAAAAATAAAAAAATAAATAAATAAAAAAAAACGATGGAATTGAGCAATCTAACACTTGAAGAGTTGGTGGCATACATGAACATGGAGTTTCAACAAGCCAATCTCACCTCCCCAGTTCAACAATTGGCCATGGGAGGATGTCAAGGCCATCAAGTGTTCCAAGACCAACAGTATGATCATTACTCAAACACTTACCATGAGGGATGGTGGGATCATACTAATTACGGCTACTCGAAAAATTACCAAGAAGTAGATCCTTATGCCAATTACACTCATCCATCTAGCTTCAATCAATCATGGTCCCAAGAACCAGATCTTTTTCAACCACCACATATGACTCAAAACTCAGGTACTTCTTTAGAAGATCTTGTCTATTCTCTTGTTACTGATACATTGCAATTTCAACAGGAAACAAGGGCAAGCATCCAGAGTTTGGAAAAGCAAATGATCCAATTGACTAGTAGTATGGTGGGATGGGTAGCACAAAGATCTGAAGAACTCCCTGCCCAAACAATGATTAACCCAAAGGAGAATACTACTATTGTGACCTTGAGGAATGAGGAACAAGATGAGGATGAGACAAAATTAGAGATGGATTCTATTCTTGAGGATAATGAAGCCAATGATCCAAATAAGAGTATTTCAGCACCTGAGGTAACGTTTGAGATTCCAATTTTTACTAATGTTTCTTCTCCACCTTTTCCTAGTAGATTCGCAAAGTTCAAGGAGGATGAACATGAACAAGACACGCTGGAAACCTTAAACAGTTTGTTTGTGGATGTCATTCAACAAGTATCAAAATATGCTCCATTCCTCGATGACATATGCACCACAAAGGATGATGGAATAATACTTGTAATGGAGAATGCATCCACTGTTGTGCAAAGAAAGCTTCCTCTCAAACGCATAAATTTGGGAAATTTCATGTATGAGCCTGACAAGCCTAAAATGCCAAGAAGGGGTGTTGGTTAGGTTCAAAACACTAAATCAAGTGCTAATTGGGGGAGGCAGCCTAATTAGTGAAAGCATTGCCAAACTGCCATCCTCAGATTTGCTCTCTTTTTCTTTATCTTTTTCTTATGTTTCTTTGTTAATTGTGTTTAGTGTTTTTAAGTTCATTTAGGCTGCATAAGTTTATTTTGTTTAATAGTTCTTTTCACTTACACATGATTCTTTCATTTGGGTTAATAGCATTACATTAATGACAATGTAAGAATTATGTGTGGGGGGAAGAATTTAGGATTTTATTTTTGAGTCTTTTTATGTTGTTTTTCTTTTTGATCCTTGTTTTGAAAATAACTAGATGTAAATATAATTTTTATTTTTTTTTAACCCCGGTTAAATGGCGGATAACGGTACTCCGTGATTATTTAAATCGGTTCCATCAGCTACCCACAAAACTGATATTGTATATAAATTTCTCTTCCAATTTCTCTTTCAATTTTTTTCAATTTTTTTTCTTCAGGATGGATGATATTCTCACAAGATTGCAGAAACGATTTCCTCCTTTTCCTCGAAATATTTTACTGAAGCTTTACCAAGTTCGACTTGAAAGATTAAGAATGCTTATGCACAAAGGGATTCCTGACGACATACGTTGGATAATTGAAGCCAAGGTACGTGAAGATGAATATCTTCCTGTTTTTCATTTACCAGGTACAGGTAGAAGCACTTTTGCAAAGAAGCGACGAGCAAAGCGCATGAGTTCAAATTGCCACAAATGTGCACGATGGACGTGTAACAGTAAATGTCGTTCTATTGGGATTCCGTCCTCTAATCGAGATGATAAAATTGAATTCATTAAGGATGGACTGAGTAAGGAGAATTTGGGTAATATCCAACTTTCTCTTGAGACGCATCCTAGTGGAGACGTACAAAGAGAAATTCTTGATTTATGGCCGCAATTCCAAAGGGAATGGCAACATCTTGGGAATCTGATGTTAAAAGACCCTGTTTGCCAGCTTGTAAGAAAACTGGATGGGAAGCATATCCTCGACTCATAGAAGGCGTTTAAGCCGTTTCTGGACGTAAAACCAGAGGAAGATGTGAGCCACAATCACAACTACAATAAATGACTTCTCAGCTTTTGGTTTGATTTGCAATAACTTTATTTCGGTTTAATTTACGTGTTATTCGATTTGTGTAATTATTCTCATTTTTTTTATTTGTCTTTTACGGTTGATTTTTCTTCTCTTTTTGATTTTCTTCCTGAAATCACGCAAAAATCTTTTGTTAGGTTAACATTTTCTTCTGACAGGTCAAATACACTTTCGGCGACATTATTACTCTTGACTTTTACGGTTGATTTTTCTTCTCTTTTTGATTTTCTTCCTGAAATCACGCAAAAAATCTTTTGTTAGGTTAACATTTTCTTTTGACAGGTCAGATACACTTTCGGCGACATTATTACTCTTGTCTGATTCACTACTCAGTCCTCTATATATTACACCATGTACTCATTCTCTTTCAGGCACTCGAAGAAAAAAAAAATGGAAAGTACTTCATCCCAGCGCATTAAAAAAATTTGTGTCTTTGGAGGTGCTTATCCAGGGAAAAATAACATATTCGCTGATGAAGCCATAAGAGTTGGAGTAATACTTGCCCAACAAAAGATCCACTTGATTTATGGAGGCGGTAGTACGGGTTTAATGGGAGCAGTCGCTACAGCAGCACACGCCGGAGGAAGTCCAGTTCTAGGAATCGTGCCAAAACTATTCACAGATTTTTGTGGACCTACCTTGGGTAAGGAAATACAAGTCTGGAGTATCCCTGAACGGATAACAATCATGTACCATTCTGCCGATGCATTCATTGCTTTACCAGGAGGTCTGGGTACATTGGAAGAAATAGCTTGCGTGGCTTCTTGGTCATCTTTGGTCACAAATAAGAAACCCATTGGTTTGCTTAATATTAATGGTTATTTTAGTAATTTGCTTTCATATTTAGATAATGCTGTGGATAATGGATTCATGTTTTCAGAGGCAAGGAGAACCATAATTTCTGCTACAACCATTGAAGATTTACTCAAAAAGCTCCAAGCTTATGAGTATTTATCTGCTACGGTTGTTTCGCAAACGCTCGAAAAAAGAAAAAGAGATATGGACGAGCAAGGAGTGGATTGCACTTTGTCTTTGTGACATTATCTAACATTTTGTTTGTTGTGTCTCAGTTATAATAAGTGGTTAGCAACCTCTACAGGTAATATCTCCTAAATTTTACCTTCTTAAAAAAAAAATAAAAAAAAAGTTTGTTGTGTTTTAAGCAATTTAGAAGTATTCATTCTGAACAAGGTCTGAGTAAGGGAGACTTGAGACATACCTTGTCAGTTTGATTTCTTCTTTTCAAAAAAAAAAAAAAAGAGTTTGTTGTGTTTTAAGCAATTTAGAAGTATTCATTCTGAACAAGGTCTGAGTAAGGGAGACTTGAGACATACCTTGTCAGTTTGATTTTAATCTTTTTATGTTTACTTGTTAATTTTTGTTTAGTATTTTAGGATTATTTAGGTTGCATGGTTTTGTTTTGTTTTGAGTCTTAGTTGTTCCTATTCTTATGTTATTAGTTCTTTTCTCTTACACATGATTCTTTCATTTGAGTTAATAGACTTACATTGAGGACAATGTAAGAATTAAGTGTGGGGGGGAATGATTTAGGATTTCTTTTATTTTTGTCTACTATTTTTTTTTTCTTCTTTATTATTATTATTTTTTTTTTGTGACTTTTAGTTCCTTTTTAATACAATGATGAGATATGAATTGCATAAGTCTAAAACAGATTTATTAGTGAGAAGATTTTCATGAGAATTGAGCTTGATGTCAACCTTTTTATGAGCCAATGTTAATATAATATGTTGATTGAGAAAGAAGCATGTTTAGACTTAATCTGACTTGTATAATCATCCTTGTGAGTTTTTGAGCCTATAATGATTGATGCATTATACAAATCAATCTAATTTCTTTCTTGAGTGCTCTTATGATTACATGATTCTCTAGAACTTGCTTTAAACCGTTTGAGACTATATTGATACATGTGACAACATGAATATGATAGAGGCATTAGGATTTTTAGCCAGGGCCAAACAGCCATCCCTTATTGATGTTCCAAGAGAACACACCCTTAGTGAACCAATTTGAGCCTACATTGAATAAGCTATCTCTTTGGTAACCATAACTTGTCCCTAACCTAAATATACTTATATCTTTACCTTTGTTCCAAAGATGAATTAGCATGTTTTGAGACAAGTTGCAAAGACAAGGGATATTTTTAGTTAAAAATTTGGGTTAGAAACAAGAAATAAGTGTGGGGGGAAAAGAAAAGAAAAGTCAAGAGAAAAAGAAATGGAATACTGGCAAATACATTCCTATGTAAAAAAAAAAAAATATGAATCATCTCTTGAATTTGTGGAAAAAGAAAAAGATGTTACAAAGTCGTTCAGAATGAAGAAAAGGCCCAACATGAATATCCGGCCTAGGTGACTATGTACTTGTAAAGAGTTTTGAGAAGTTTCTTTGTATGATCTTTTTATGTCTCTAAACTTTATGAACTCTTTGGAACCTTTGTGATATCTTTATCCTTTTGTTCTTCAACCACATTACAAACCCCTTGGCCCCATTACAACCTTGATTAAAGACCTCTTGATTCATGAAGTTGTATGATCTAAATAGTGGAGAATAGGTGGACAAGCAAGAATATGGTAGAACTGTTTTCATGAGATTGATTGAGTGTAAACACTTCACCACTACTTTAAAGAGTGAAAATCATGAGGGTATCCCATGTGAGAAGTTGAGATTAAATTTGAACATGCAATATTTTGATTGAGATATGTTATGCTAATATTGGCTTAACTCAAACAATTTACATTCAAGCTTGATTTTTTGTGAAATTCTTTAAGCTATTGATTAGTTTATAAGACTTGTTCAAAGATTGTCTCTAATCTGTATTGAAAGGATTAGGAGTAAATATTTTTAGTATATGTAGTTTATTTATATTTTAGTTTTTCAATGTTTGTGGGTATCGTTCTAGTAAACCCTCACGAGACTAAACTCGTCCACTAGGGACACCTAGGGGTTTAAAGGCTTGTGTCACATGCTAAGTGCCACCGTGATTTCCTACGAAAATGGATTAGATTAGATTTTCTTATTTTATTTTTATTGAGTCGTTGCTAGGGACTAGCAACAATCTAAGTGTGGGGGTGTGATAACTCGTATAATTATATAGTTTTTAGTTATGTTTTATTAATGTTTTGTGTCAAATACGAGTTATTATTGTTTAGTCTAATTGTGTTTATGATCTTTTATATTTTTATGTATTTTGGTGTTTTTCACAAGTTTCTTTGAGTGATTTCAGATTACTAGAATTAAGGGCAAATCCAGTTCAGTTTCAGTTCCGACACCTTTTGCCATATCAGCTATATCTCGCGTTTCACTGAAGCAATAAGGCTGAAATTTGTAGCCATGCAAAGCTAAGAGGCATATCTATCTTTTTCATGTTTTACACTTCTTAAAACGGAGTCGTTTTCCCTAGCGAAATCGACCATCAAGTTGGCTGATGTGCAATGACGTCTGTGCTGACATGTTTTCGTATTATGCCCATATCTTCTTATCCACATCAGAAAATGAGCTGATTCCAACGGCTATGGTTCCGTAACTGATAGGGGAACCTTTGTCTAGAAGACCATGTGATCAGATCAGGCCTCCAATATTGAAGCAATCGACCATCAAGGTGGCTGATGTGTAATGACGTCTGTGCTGACATGTTTTCGTATTTTGCCCATATCTGCTTAACCACATCAGCAAATGAGCTGATTCCAACGGCTATGGTTCCGTAACTGATAGGGGAACCTTTTTCTAGAAGACCATGTGATCAGATCAGGCCTCCAATATTGACGCAATCGACCATCAAGTTGGCTGATCAAAATCGTCATATACCTACCTTTGAAATTTGTAAAGCTTGTCTCTTGTCATTTAGCCCTCCAAAATGTGTATAAATAGAGGGCCTTGGATGATTGTAAGGGATCATATTGTACATAGGTAGGATATTAGCCATTTTAATAAAATTCTCTAAGTTTTCTTCTTCTTTCTTTTCTCTAGTTTTCTTTCTTTTCTCTAGTTTTCTTTTTCTTTAGAGAGAGCAAGAGGTTGGATAATTAATATTCTTCCTCTTCTTCTTTCTTTCTTTTATTTTCTTCTTAGATTTTCTTTAATTTTATGTTTATGTTTACAATGCCTATGCTAGGCTAAACTTCTATTTGGTTAAGGGTGATTTCAAAGCCCTAGACATGTTTTGTGATTGATTTTCAGATTCTATCTATCATTAATTTTCTATCAAAGTTGCTTATGTTCTTCTACAAGAATTGTTCATGATGTTGTCTTGATTTATTTAGGTGTACAACTAGATAGATCTTGATAATTATCTATTGCTAGTTTAGGAGTCTTGATCCGTGTAATTGTCTTGATTTCCTATTCATAAGTGGCAATTTGTGATTAATGATTATGGTCAAGTTTTCAATAATTGCAAAGTGGAACATAACCTAAGTTGAACAATCCGAGCTTATGTGTTTGTTGCTTAGATCAACCTATCTTTCTCATCATAAAGCTGCCATTAAATTGAATTTAGAGAGCTTATTCTAGGTTGTTTAATGGTTAGAGATTAAATAGAGAGCTTGTTCTATTTAACGACAAACTAAGGAAAGATTGGGGTAACAGAGCTTGTTGTTATCTACGGTTGTTAACTTTGATAGTTGGTTGATATTGATAGATCTGAAATTGATTCTTAATGATGTCTAGTGGTGGAGAATGAAACCTTAACCATATTTTTCATATTTGATTCTTCTTACTTACTTGTTTTCTTACTTTTCTAGTTTGCTTATTTTTAAGACTATATTTATTTTTATTGGCTGGTTATACCGCCTAATTTGTATATTAACTTTGTTTTATTTTTATTGGCTGGTTATACCGCCTAATTTAGTATATATATTTTTATTGGCTGGTTATACCGCCTTGCATCTGATTCTTATTATTTACTTTAGTTTAAATCTGGCTTCAAAAACCCCTTTTCTTTTATTGTTCTTCAATTTAAGTTTTAAACTATTAACTTATAAACTAAAACACAATCCCTGAGGACTCGACCCTTGCTAACTACTATACTTACAATTTATCTTTTTAATGCAAGGTTAAATAAGATACACTCTTTTGGGTGCATCAGACACCCATATATTTCATATCAAACTTACTAGTCAACCATGCTTTGGTAGCTTTAATGATCTCATTGTTACTGCCTAAGATCAACATATCTTCTACGTATAAACAAACAATGACATATCCCTTATACGTATTCTTTACGTATATGTATTTATCGCATTCATTAATACTAATACCATTTGACAACATTGTATTGTCAAATTTTTGATGCCATTATTTTGGAGCTTGTTTTAAACCATATAATGATTTAACAAGCTTACACACCTTCCTTTCCTGTCTTGGAACTTTGAACCCTTCGGGTTGTTCCATATAGATTTCTTCATCTAAATCTCTATTCAGAAAAGCTGTCTTAACATCCATTTGATGTATTTCGAGATTGTTAAGAGCTGCTATAGCTATTAACATTCGAATGGATGTTATTCTCGTAACTGGTGAGTACGTATCAAAATAATCGAGCCCTTCCTTTTGCATGTATCCTTTTATTATAAGCCGGGCTTTATATTTATCAATCGATCCATGCCTTCATCTTCCTCTTAAATATCCATTTGGATCCTAACGGCTTATGCCCGTGAGAAAGATCCACCAGTTCCCATGTATGATTTTGCATGATGGATTCAATTTCATTGTTAACGGCCTCTTTCCAGAATGTGTTTCTGGAGATGACATAGCCTCCTTAAAGTTTGAGGTTCATTTTCTAACAAATATGTTAGAAAATCCGGACCATAAGTAGTCGATACTTTAGCCCGTTTGCTTCTTCTAGGTTCCTCTTGTTCCTCTTCATCCCTATGTGGATCACTACTTGAGGACTCATGAGTTCTCTTAGTAGTATTGTTTTCTTGTCTTTCCTTGTAAGGAAGAACATCTTCAAAGAACGAAGCATTCCTTGATTCATTATCGTATTGATATGAATATCTGGAATATCCGATTTGAACACAAGAAAACGATAAACTGCACTATTGTTTGCATATCCGATGAATACGAAATCAACAGTTTTAGGTCCTATTTTGACCTTCTTAGGTGGAGGAACAACTACCTTCGCAAGACACCCCCACACTTTCATGTATTTGTAGGATGGTCTTCGACCCTTCCACAATTCATATGGTGTCTTGTCTAACTTCTTATGGGGTATTTTATTCAAAATCTAATTAGCTGATAAAATAGCTCCCCCCACAAGTTCTGAGGTAACCCTGAACTTATCAACAAAGCGTTCATCATTTCTTTCAATGTTTGGTTCTTGCGTTCGGCAATACCATTTTGTTAAGGTGAATAAGGAGCAGTGGTTTGATGGAAAATACCATTATCCGAACAAAATTCATTAAATAATGAATCATATTCACCACCTCTATCACTCCTTACTATCTTAATTTTCTTGCTTAGTTGATTTTCGACCTCATTCTTAAAGAGCTTAAAAGCTTCCAAGGCCTCGTCTTTGCTTCGTAGCAAATAGACGTAAAAATATCTTGTGCAATCATCAATAAAAGTAATAAAATACTTTTTACCACCTCTAGTTTTCACAAACTTTAAGTCACATATATCAGTGTGAATTAACTCTAGAGGTTCACTACTTCTTTCTATTGAATAGAAAGGAGCCTTAGCTAATTTGGATTCCACACAAATTTCACATTTGTGATTTTTGTTAATGACAAATCTTGGAAGCAAATCCAAATTGCTGATTCTTTTCAAGGTCTTGTAATTTACATGACCTAATCTACCATGCCATAATTTAGAAGACTCAACCAAGTAAACAGAAGAATTATTCTTATTAATAATTTGTTCTTTGGTACAATAGTCATTACATTGAGCTTAAAAAGCCCATCACATAAATATCCCCTCCCTACAAACATCCCACTTTTAGTGAGTATGAATTTATCAGACTCGAATATGAGCCTAAACCCATTCTTGTTCAACAGAGAGCCAGAAACCAAATTATTTTGGATTTCAGGAGCATGAACAACATTGTTCAAAGTAAGTTCCTTTTCGGAGGTCATCTTGAGTACCACCTTTCCATGGCCTCGTACCTTGCAAGCCGTAGAGTTTCTCATAAATAGTTTCTCATCAGCAGCAGCTTCTTTGTACTCGATGAAACTCTTCCTATCAGAACATACATGACAAGTGGCCCCGGTATCAACCCACCACGTCGTAGGGTTCTCCACCAAGTTCACTTGTGATACAACAGTAGTGAGCTCAATCTAATAATCATCAACCAGGTTGGCTTGAGCTTTCTTCTTCTTGTTCTGTCGGCAGTCCTTTGCACGATGCCTGGGCTTGTTGCAGTTGAAACAAGTTCCCGTGAACTTCCTGAAATCCGTTCCCTTCTTAGCTTAGGAAGAACTTGAACCAACGAATTTCCTCTTGTTGGTCTTTTACGAATGTTCAACAACATTCGCTTTGGCTTCCATGGTCTGGACCTTGACCCTCTTCTCTGAACCACGGTTATCCCCCTCGATCCTTAACCAAACGATCAAGTCTTCTAAAGTCATCTCCTTTCATTTGTGCTTTAGATAGTTCTTGAAATTCTTCCACGAAGGAGGGAGTTTCTCTATCAAAGCCGTCGTTTCGAATGATTCACTAAGAGTTATTCCCTCGGAAAAAATCTCATGGAAAATCAATTGAAACTCTTGGACTTGACTTATAATGGTTTTCGAGTCCACCATTTTGAAATCCAAAAATCGGCCAACCACAAATTTCTTTGTGCTGGCATCCTCGATTTTGTATTTCCTTTCCAATGACTCCCACAGCTCTCTCGCTGTCTTTATCGGACTATAAACGTTGTATAATGTGTTGTCCAAACCATTGAGGATATAGTTCTTGCATAGGAAGTCAGAATGCTTCCATGCATCTACCGAGGCTACAATTGTAGTATCGGTCTCTCCCTCGTTCAAAGTATAAGAACTTGGCTAGATTAAGGGTGGTCAGATAGAACAACATCTTTTGCTGCCATCATTTAAAGTCCAGAGCACTGAACTTTTTGGGTCTCTCACTATGTGTGACATGTAGAGATTGTGACGCAACAGGCGTACTGGCATTACCAGTAGATGTTTCGACCATCTGTTATTTCAAAAATAACAGGATCAACTCGTAACAATTTATAAATAACACTATTAAAACAAAGTAGTATTCTAAAATAATATATAAAAATATATATTACTAACAAAATAAACGTAAAAAATATATATTATAATATATATATACTGCCAACTTAAGAAAAACAAAGAGAATATATCTAATATAAAATATATCAATCAGTATGAAACAAACCAAAGAATATAACATACAAAGAGTCAATATGAAAAAGTACAAAGATGTCAACAAAGCAAGAACCGAAGTCAGTATGTATAAAACAAAGCTTTGATAAACAGTAAGGTATAACCGATATAAAAAGAAAAAATCCGTCTTAAGAATGTTGTTGGTATTGATTTTTCAAATCAATTCCTGTAAGTGTTCGTGTTTCCGTTTCTGTGTTACATACTTGTTAAAGTCAGTATTATTATTTATTTCGTGTAAGTTCATTTATATACATATATTGAAATAAATTTCTGTTATTTCTTATTATATGGTTTTATTATTCAGTAATTGTTTAATCGGTATAATATTTCCAACATTTTCAACCAACAGGTAGCATTCAAATCGAACAGTCAAGACTGTTTGAACGAACCGGTTCAACCAACAGGCAGCAGACAGACCTGTTGGAAAAGACACGAATCGGTTCGGTTCAAACCGAACAGACAAGATTGAAACACAAACTATTCTCAAAGTCTGGTTGGATGGTTGGGCTAGGCAGCAAAAAAAAATAGTAAATATTACAGGCCCAAGCCCGATCCGACCCAGCCCAACTCGGCTCGTCGGCGGCACGCGTGGTCCAGCCTAAGTTGTGTAGGTCCTCACCCACCACAAAAGGGTGCACCTTGGGGCCCAACCCAATATGGAACATTAGCTTATATAAATTATAAGCTAAAGTCAATCTTAGTTCCATGTGGGATTGACAACCAACCACACCTTCAACCAATATTATTCCTCTTCAAGTGGGTGTACAATGAGACTAATGTCTCATTCAATTTTAATATCAATTTGTGTATGTAATAATACACCGTGTATATTTTTACGATAACCTAAGTATTAAAATATGTATTTCGTATGTATACACAAAATATATGCTATGATATCCAACAAAAACTGCAAAGTAAATCTCTCTTTTTTCTGGGTGAAATAAGCCTTATTTTATATTATTGACTTGCTCATCATGGATTACACTCGCATTCTTTTTCAACACATAAAAACAGGGTATAGATATTATTCCAGTGCTGACTTTCATGTCCACTTGGGCATTTTATTAAATTAGTTTAAACCCTTAATAACATCAAAATTGCAAGGTATATATCGCTTAAGCACTTTGATGCTGTGATCTAGAAGAACCGGGGCTAAAAACAGACATCTCCTGCCTACTCTCTTTCAATCTCCTTGCTTCCTCCCTGGATATATCATAAGAGTTCACCAACACATCCAGCGGCAAGGCCCGGAAAGCTGAGACACGTCTGGAAATTTGGTTGATCTTGGCGTTAGCGTTAGCCTTGAATGCTACCCATTCCAATCCTTGATTACCTGTTTTCTTCAACACCGCAAAATTTTGGGGTACAACTATCATTTGCCTTTCTTCAACCTGGTCATCAAATACAGCCTCTCCATTAATGCAGACCAAAATAACTTGACAGTAAATAGCAAAGTTAGTAGAAAAGAGTAAGGGAGAAGAAGTAGAAATTATAGAAGGTAGAAAAAGAGAAAGAGAGATAAGGGAGAATAACAGAATAGAGGAGTGTTTGTCTGTGTAATTTCATAATAATCTCATGACAGCACAATTGGTTATTTATAACCGACTCTGACTTAGCAGCTTGCAAGCTCCTCATAACTAATTAGATATTAAACAACTAATTAAAGACTGATTAAAACGTTAAGCAAATACATAAACTGAATTGAGCTAATGCCTACACTCTGGCCCGTAACAGATGCATTCCCTTGAAACCATCCTTGTCCTCAAGGATGATAACTTGAGCAAAATAATGGTCCCTCGAACTTGTGGTTGGTCTCTGTAATAGCCTTGTTTTCTTCCAATCCAGCATCCTCTGCCACCAAACCTTGACAGTGTTATCGTAGCTACAAGAAAACAAATTATCCATAGTCGGATGCCACTGAACCATTTTCACATCTTGAGTATGGCCTTGCAAAATTTGAATACACTCAAATTCATTCCATGGCATCACTTCCCAAATCCAAACAGTTTTATCTCTCCCGCATGTTGCAAGAAGAGAACCTGATGCATTCCAAGACACACTTTTCACTTCATTTTCGTGACCCTTCAAAGCAGAAACACATTCAAAGTCACCCCCAACATTTTCCCATATGGCAGTGGTAGCATCAAAGCTGGCAGTGGCCAACAATTTCCCAGAGGGTGACCAAGCACATGATCAGACCGTTCTAGTGTGTGTTTCTTCCAAAACAGCCTTGCAGTCCCAAGAGCGGTTGGAGGGTGATGCAGTGTACACAAAATTGTGAATTGCAGGACCTTAAGTAGTAGAATACCATCTCAAAGTCAAAATGTGATAGACAAGAAACTGCTTTGTCCAGCTTGTACCTGAACAAATGCCACTTTTGTAAGAACTCAACATGTTGGTTCTGCTTAATGAGATTTCTATCCTCACCATGTGCATCTACAGATTCAAGAACATCAATACCACTTTTTATACAGTAATTCAACGATGTCAAGAGCAAATTTCTCCGAGCTGCATTCTTCTGCACAAAAGACAATGATGACATCTCTGAAAATGATCCAAAAAATGTCTGATCAACACTCCATGTGTAATCCACCAAAGTACTATTATGCTAGGGCTCCACAACAAATGAGTCGGCGACACCCCCACATACTCTGTAAAATAGAACCCACAAGTGGCCTCACCAACTACATTTGCCTTTCTTCAACCTGGTCATCAAATACAGCCTCTCCATTAATGCAGACCAAAATCACTTGACAGTAAATAGCAAAGTTAGTAGAAAAGAGTAAGGGAGAAGAAGTAGAAATTATAAAAGGTAGAAGAAGAGAAAGAGAGATAAGGGAGAATAACAGAATAGAGGAGTGTTTGTCTGTGTAATTTCATAATAATCTCATGACAGCACAATTGGTTATTTATAACCGACTCTGACTTAGCAGCGTGCAAGCTCCTCATAACTAACTAGATATTAAACAACTAATTAAAGACTGATTAAAATGTTAAGCAAATACATAAACTGAATTGAGCTAATGCCTACACTCTGGCCCGTAACATCCATTTTCTCTGACAATTTGAATCTGGCCCTTGCCTCTTGTAATGTAAACAATGCTTTGTGCATTGACGTTCCAGTGGGGAGCGTAGAGAGCGTTCTGGGCATTCATTTTAGAATTTGATTGTTTAATCTTATAAAATCAAGGAAACCCAGAATTTGATATGCAATAATAGTATGAATTTTTTCTTACCCTGTAAAGTACTCATTTCTCAGCACAAGACATTGAGTAGAAGGGTTAGGCTGAGGTTGAGCAGGAAACTTACCTTTTTCTTGAGTGCGTAATGAAGCTGTCAATGTGGACAAGGTGTTTTTGATCTCATTGATGTCCTGTGAAGTTTGGTTATTCACATTTGCTTGTGTTTGCATGAATGCTTGCAATGTCTCTTCCAAGGTTTGTACACGTGAAGGTTGATAGGAAAAAGTGTTGCCCGGCTTTTGAGATTGTGGTACCTGAACATGATTATTATTCCGCCAACTGAAGTTGGGATGATTTCTCCATTCAGGGTTATACGTTTCAGAGTAAGGAGAAGGAAAAGGCTTTTTAAATGTGTTTATGGAATTTACTTGATCATGCAACGCTTCTTTAAGAATGGGAATGTTTGGACATTCAAAAGTGGGGTGTCCCATGATTTCACAAATTCCACAACTTTCTTCATTTTTAACCGTTTTGACTTCTTTTACTTCTCTAAGTTCCATGGCTTCAATCTTTCTAGCCAAATTAGCTACTTTAGCTTTTATCTCATCTTCTTGACTAAAATGATATTTACCTCTGTTAGAAACAAGATTAGATCTATTGGAACTTTCAGAGGAATTATCTGTGTGCCAGGCTTGAGAGTTATCTGCCAAATGGTCTAGGTAGTCAAAGGCTTCTTCAGGTTCTTTTTCTAGAAACTCACCGTTACACATTGTTTCAACAAATTGTTTATTTTCGGGAGTTAAACTTTCATAAAAGAAACTAATAAGATGCCATTTTTCAAAACCATGATGTGGACAAGAACTTAACAAATCTTTAAAACGCTCCCAGCACTGAAAAAATGCTTCATTTTGATTTTGATTGAAATTTTGAATCTGTCTTTTCAAAGCAGTAGTTTTATGTGCTGGGAAAAATTTCTTTAGAAACTCAGTTTGTAATTCTTGCCATGTGCCAATTGACCTTGGTTTTAAATTATGAAGCCAAATTTTTGCTTTATCTTTTAAAGAAAAAGGAAATAATTTTAGCTTGACAATTTCATTTGTACATTGTTGGTCATTAAAGGTGACACATACATCTTCGAAGTCTTTTAGAAACGAGTAAGCACTTTCCAATTCTAACCCATGGAAATTTGGAAGCAAAGCTATCATACCTGGTTTAAAACGAAAGTTGTTTGCATTGAGAGGAAAAATAAAACAAGAGGGTGATGAGCTTCGAGTTGGTTGCAAGTAGTCACGCATGGTGCGTACTTGTCTGTTCTCATCTTCAGCATGAACACTTTCATTGGCAGCCATGGTAGGAGTTGTATTAGAAAGATTACCTGAAAAAGTTTCACAATAAAATCTAACTAAACGACGAGATCTAAAATCACGTCGCCAAACAAGCATAAAACAAAGTTAATATACAGATTAGGCGGTATAACCAGCCAATAAAAATAAAACAAAGTTAATATACAATATAAATATAAATATATAGAAAATTAGGCGGTATAACCAGCCAATAAAAATAAATATACTTATAAACTTATATACTTAGTATTGCTTCCCCGGCAACGGCGCCAAAAACTTGATGGAGACTCAATTAAGAGTTGTAAACCCAAGTGCAGGTTATGTTCAAGTAATAAATTCTCGGGTGTCCGAGGTCGAACCACAGGGAAGCGTATTAGTAAGTATAAGTTTATAAATATATAAGACAAAGAAAGTAAACAAGATATTAGGGAATCAACAACAAAATAAGATAAACAAGATATTAGAGAACAAAATAAACAAAATATAAAAGAAATTAAACAAGATATAAAAAACAATAAGAAAAGATGTTGAGGTTAGAGAATCCACTCTTGGTGTTATGCTAAGATTAATCTTGTTTTATTACACAATTGAAATCCACACATAAAGGAGGTTCCAATCGGAAGGTTTAGCAATTCAGTCCAACGTCCATAGCATATGATATTATGTTCATTTGGTGTCCTCAAAACTCACAAAAAGAGTCCAAGCATTCCTTATGCCAAGGTATATGTCTACAACAAATCAAGGTTATGAAACCAAGCATTTACTGTGCCATTTTCATTGTCAATAATGAATCAAGATCTCTACTTTGCAAGTATGATTTTAGACCAAAAGAAAATATTATCTATACTAGTGTTTATAAATGATGATTCATTTTAGTTCATGTTTAAGAGACTAACCTTAGCATTTACCAAGAGCTTCACCTCATCACCTCAACAATATGATTAGAAACACATACTAGATATGAATAAAATGAAAAGAAATGTAAGAAGAAAAAGAAAATATAGAAAAAGAAAACTAGAGAAAGGAAAGAAAAAGAAAACTTAGAGAATTTTATTACAATGGCTAATATCCTACCAATGTATTATGTTTCCTAATACTCATCCAATGCCCTCTATTTATACACATTTTGGAGAGCTAAATGACAAGAGACAAGCTTTATAAATTTCAAAGGTAGGTATAATAGGTGGGTGCATTTTTCTAACAATTTTCGTCATGTTGTATGACAATTCTGATCAGCCAGCTTGATGGTCGATTTTGTCAATGTTGGAGGCTCGATCTGATCAAATGGTCTTCTAGAAAAATATGCCTCTATCAGTTACTGATCCATAGCCGTTGGAATCAGATCATTTGCTCATTTGGATCGGAAGATATGGTCAAAATACCAAAACGGTGCAGAACAGACGTCATTGCACATCAGCCAACTTGATGGTTGATTTCGGTAGGGAAAACGACTCCGTTTCAAGAAGTGTAAAACATGAAAAAGATAGATATGCCTCTTAACTTTGCACTGTCAAAATTTCAGCCTTAATTCTTTGGTGAAACTCCAGATATAGCTGATATGGCAAAAGGTGTCGGAACTGGAACTGAATTGGATTTGCCCTTAATTCTTGATTTAACCTAGTAATCTAAAATCACTCAAAAAAACTCGTGAAAAACACCAAATTACATAAAAATATAAAAGATCATAAACACAAGTAGACTAAACAATAATAACTCGTATTTGACACAAAACAATAATAAAACATAACTAAAAACTATATAATTATACGAGTTATCAGTATTAAATCGCGGTCGCGGATTTCGTCGCAGACGCGGTTGCAGTGTCGCGGATGCGGGTGTCGTGGACGTTACATAACGTATAGCAGTTGCCACGGACGTGATTTTTTTCAAAATCACATTTTCTTTCAAAACAATATATTTATACATTTTGATATCATATCTTATTATTTTAATATTCATAATAATTTTTTATGAGTTTTATTTAATTTATAAAAATAAGTACTCTAATTTTATATATCAAATTTTCTTTAAAATCATAATATGTATGATAATACCATTCAAACATTATCAAATTAAATCATACAAATAAAATCATGGATAATAACAACCATAAATTCAATAAGTAGCATCTAAATAATTCCATAATTTCAAATGAAAAATTAATTGAACATCAATTTTTTTTTTTTTTATAAAAAAAACACAAATATAAAAACTTCATCTTATAATAATCAACTTGATTAACGCAAAGATTATTTATAGCCATAGCCACCCCACCCTCCAACCAAGAACCTAACTGCAGAGTGCAGACGATCGATCGGTGCCTTCCCTAACGCAGCCCCCAACCATCCAAACACAAACAAAGCCAAGTTGACTGCACCAATCACTACACTAACCTCACCTTATTATATTTATACTCCCTTATAACCAGCCCTGGTAAAATTTGTCATATATAATTCTCCCTGAACCTAAAACACAGTGACAAAACCTTGTCAAGTTACAGCCAGTAAATATAAAGTGTTGCAGAAGAATGATATAAACAAACCCACCATTAAAACATGAAAGTTATAAAAGATGGAGCTAGCAATGGCAATTGGCACCTTTGCGGCATTGCCCCTATTGAAAGCTGCTTGTAAAGGGTTTAATAAAACCTCCTCTCCTTTTTCTTCTTCTATTTCTCTGTTTTCACCTCTTTGCTTGTAAAGGGTTTGGTAAAACCTTCTTCTATTGCCCAAAAAAATGAGTGTTGCGAACGTTACACCGCATTTAAACCGTTGTCGCAACGTTACGTAATGTGTTTGAGCCGCTACGATCGTGACTCGTTTTCTCCAACACGTAACACTGAAATCGCGGCTCGGTAACCTTCATTTCCGTTACGATGCGGCCGTTACGTCGGAGGTATTTTAATACTATTTCCTTGGAGTCGATCCGGAAAACCTCTTCCAGGATCATCTTCTCAAAGCCATTGAAGAGATTGTTTCCATTGCTCCCTTCTTGTTCTTGTTCCTGTTCTTGGCCTTTACGGCTTCGATCTCTGTTTTGACTCTGACTCTGACCTCCCCTTGCTAATTCTTCTTGTGGGTTCCCAGCAAGGAAGAATTTCTAAACACAAAAAATCAGATAAAAAGTTTTATACATAATGTTCAAGAAATTATAACATGAAATCAGATGCATATGCTAGCTAATGGATTTTGTTTCTTACCCTGAAGTTAAGATCAAGCTGGTTGGCCACATTGGCAACATCAATAAATGAGACCAAAACGAGCTGAGATTCCCCATTGTTATAAATCCAGTGAGCTACTCCAGCCGGCAAGGCAATTATGTCACCTTCCTTGATTTGTCGAATCTTTTGATGCTGATCATTGTGACTTTGTTGCCTATCTCGTTGAGATTGTGATTGCTGTGATGATCCTGATTGGTAAGTCTCAGGACAACCTGGGAAAACCGCTCCTTGAATACCCTTTCCTGCATTAACCACAACATATCAAAACTAATGATCCATTTTCATGTTAAAATAAAATAAAAAGGAAAAAAAAATCAAAAATATGTTTCATAATAAATGAAGAACATGCCTTGAACTACATAGATTAGTTCAGGAGCATCGTCGAATGAAGGCAATAGGAGGCCTCTACGCTGGATTTTATGGCGAAGCGCAGCAACACCAGCACACTGGAATTGTTCTTCATTTTGGTCCCAAAACTCAGTGACACCGGCCTCTGATTTGATCCTATGTTTGGGCTCGACAGCGTTCAAGTTCTGAATTTGGCATTCGGTTCGGAAGCGTCGCTGCTGACGTTGCTGAGGCTGGCTTCGAGATGATGAAATCTGCTGAAACTGAGCGGAACAGCCGCTGAAAACAAGAAGAAAACAAAGCCTAAGAGAGAACAAACAAGAGTAAGCCATTTGTAGTGAAATCGAGAAACTACTTAAAAAACTTTGCTGTGATGAAGATGGGATCTAACTCAGGCTGGAATTTATAGAGGAAAAAAAGTGGATTTGGGTTTGGGACGTAGCGAATCGTTTGGTGAAACAATTTTGGTGTTTTATGCATGTAATAATGTCTTTATATCAAATCTAATGGCTGAAAGAGCCTAACTTGTTTACACATCAACAAGTTTTCTGTTTTATACAATTGTTTCGTGGTGTTCATGGGGGTAAGAATAGAACAAATTAGAGCGTTTTGTATTTCGAATAGGAAATTCATTCACACACTTTTTAAAAATACTCATTAAAGACACATAATTAGAAATTGAAGTATATTTTGGAAATTTACGATCATATGATCGGCTTTTTTAAATTGTTGGCTTATTTACTTTTAAAAAGTGTTTTTAAAAACTCAAAACTTAACTCAATTGATTCATGCAGCATATTTTAAAGTAACATTCAATAGGTTTAGGTTTGAATTTTAGATCTGCAATCCATTTCTCATATTTTTTGGTTGCCACCTTTTTTTATATAAAAAATATTCTTAAAAAGTTTATATATTAAAATAGTTGATGGTTATATCCAAATAAAACTAATCTATGGATAAGGGATAAAAGAAAAAAAAAAATTAAAGAAGCTAGGTAAATTAGGATTTAGGATGGAGAATAAAATATACTAGGAAATTACAACAACAAAAAAATCAGGATGAAAATGGGATTGGGATGTGGCGAATCGTTAGGTGAAAAAATATGGTTTCTTATGCATGTGATTATTTTGTCTTTGTAATGATTACAAACCCTAATTTTTTTTACACGTAGGGATTCTTCTGTTTGATTTGGTACTCATTCTTGGTATAATATAGCATGAATGAAGAATGAAGAATTTGGGAGATTTTGGGAGATGTCTTAGCTATGATTAACTAGACAAGATTAAAGAGTGTGTTATAAGAAAGGATATTCAACCGTAAATTGTTTGTACAAAAGAATGTCTTAATATATAGGAGATTCTTATTAATTTAGGAAAAAATCAGATTAAATCATAATTATATCATAATTAAATCAAATTGTAATCTCTAATAATAATATTTATATTAACGCCCTCTTTAAATTCAAGATGCTATGGTAGATGTCAACTTAATTTTATTAATTAATTCTTAAAATCGATCAAGAAGATGTGTTTTAGTACAAATATAACAGTTTGATTCGAAATAAATACAAAAGTCAGATGAATAGTCTCATGTGTAACATGATGTATAAAATGATAATCAATTTCAATATGTTTAGTGCGTTAATAATACACATCATAATGAGAAATTTTAATGGCACTATAATTATCACAATGAAATACGGTGACAGATGACTGTGTGATGCTTTTATCTTTGAGTAAGTGACAACGCCAAGTAACTTTGAAGTTGCATCCAGAAGAGCATGATATTTCGATTCAGTATTAGAGTCGGTAAGTACAGTTTGTTTCTTATTTCGTTAAAAAAAAATGAGAGAATCACTCAAAAATGTTTTAGGGACGTGGCTAATAGTTCATGCATGCATATACACACAATAGAAAAGCTTTTTTTATGAAATTTTTTATCGAATATATTTAAATTCTGTCAAAAATAACTTTTTCCAATGAAAAATTTGGACAAAAAATTCCATAAAAAATGTGAAAGACGCTAAAAGCATTTTGTTGAAAAAAAGATTTGAGTATTTCTGATCGATTTTTTCATCCGAAAAACCTAAAGATTTCTATCGATAAATGTTTTTTTCCAATTTAATTTAAAAAATATTTTTTAATTCCGTTCAGATTGACACAATTTCAGACAAAATCCCCTTCCTATAGGCTATTTTGGACCTTGGATCATTTGATCCCAGGATTGTCATTTAAAACGTCCCTCATTTGTTTTATCTTTTTATCCTCTATTTATGCGGTCTCTTAGATCAAAAAAATTGGATGGTTAGATTAAAAGATGGGAGGATGGAAGACGAATTGTCTAAGTTACCCTTCATTTTTTTTTCAAATATTTTTTCATTTTCCTTTATTTTCCATCATTTTAATTAAATCATTTTTTATTTTAAAATCCAATAGGGATAAAAATTTAAAACTCAGGATTAAAATCAATGATAATTTTCCTTCATCCCGTGTTTAAATTGAATTTAAAAATCATGATTAAAGTCCAATTTTAATTTGAAAATTAAAGTCTACCAAAAGTATAATTTAAATCACCTAAAAATGAAAAATTGTGACCATAAAATATTCTCTAAATGTTAAACCTGGCCCTAAGTCGGGGTCAAATAAAAAATGGTTTTAAAAGAGATCTGGACAAAATTAGGTGTCTACAATGTTGATGATCAAATTATGATTTTTCAAAAGTTGAATAACCAAAACAAAAACTTTCGAAAAACTAAGTGACCCAAACGTGTAATTTACCCTTTTATAATCAATATTTATTTATTTTTTAAAAAATATAATGCCACATGGCATGTCAAAGGATATGTAATGTCATGTGGCAACTATTAGATAACATGATAATGTCATATCATCCAATCGTTAGCTTCTAACAATTGAATGACAAAATTAAATTTCTGAAATATTAATTACGCGAAATTGTGAATTTTTATCATTGAATGATCGAAATAAAAAATCGCGAGAAGTTTAATAATTAAACGTGTAATTTAGCCTTTGTTTTATTATTACATGGTCTGTCGGCAAAACAATTTTTTGACTTATGGTTCTTCCACATGTTATTGCAAGAACCCAAGAATCATACACAAGAGGAGCTAGAAATTGTCCTCAAAATTTGAAGGCAAACATAAAGTTGAAAGATCGATGTATGGGAAATGTCAATGTTAAGTATATAGAGTAATATAGCCTTTGTTTTATTATTTTCTAATTCAGGGATTGCTTATCTAAAAAAATATAGAGTAACTTCTTCCCCAAAAAAATTAATCATCTTCTAATCGAGATTTTTATAGGAAAAAGATTCCATTAACTTGGAATGATTAACAGCCGTACAATTTTTTTTCTTCACAGTTTGAGAGCTTCAATAGCACTTTTTTGTTTTCACTTTCTTTAAATTATGTCAACCACCACACCAAATGAAGCTAATTTTATTTTTAAAATTAATTTGAATAAGGTTTTAATTTCGTTTAGGTATGCTCAAAGATCGAGTTATCCGTTCGATCTGGTTCGTATTTGTTCGGGTTTGGATATAAATTTTTTTGAGCGGATCCGATCCGGTTTAACCTGACCCGAATTACTATTTATTAATAAAAAATTTAATTATAAAATATATAAATATTAATATAAAAAATTAATATTTTTTTAAACAATAAAACGAATTTTCGGATCAAACTTAAATAAAATATCTCAAAAAAATTTGAATCGTAGCCCGACCCATTCTGACCAGGAACATGTCTAATTCCGTCTACAGCCAAGGCTTTTCGGAACATAACATTTCCTATTGGAAAAGATTGAGAGATACGATATCTCAATTCTACCTTGCTTTTTCCTAATCAAAGAGAAAAAGAAAAAGGGAAGCTAATTCGGGTAGGCTTTGGATCTTTGCCCGCTTCCCGGATCTCGATTTTGATCTCCAATTATACTAGTGAATTGAAAGATAATCCTTGGGTTAAAAGGACTAAACTGACCATGTTTGTGCACAAAAAAAAAAAAAAAACGAATAATACAAATGATCAAGAGAGTGATTAGCATATATTTAAATATATTCTATTTGTTTCTTTGAGATCAGTAAAGAAAGGAACAAAGAATACAAATTTTGATTCCGGATTTAATTCAAATGGTTCATCCATCTCTTCTGAGATTGAAGTTCGATTCTCGACACTTGTAATAGTTCTCCTATTCCTTATGCTTCGATCTCCCTTGTAATACGAATTTTGTTTTTAAAAGATGGTAAGATACTAAAATTATTTTTTCAATCCATATATATTATAACATACGAGTATTTTGTAGGGGAAAAGAAAAAGGAGGAAGAATAAAAACTATACTGAAATGTAGCCTTAATTTACTAGGGACATCTAATTATTGCAATTAATTTGTAATAGAAATTTGTTGATTTTTTAAACTATATACTTATTAATAAATAAATAAAATTTGATAATTTGGAGAAGGGGAAATCGAACCCTGTTTTTTGAGAGGGGAGAGTATATGCACCAACCACTTAAACAAAGACTTGAGTGCACTTATGAATAATTTCGATGTTAAGAGAAGATAGAAAGCTGATAAATGAATCTTATATAATTAATTAGGAGTAAGATATTATATTATGATAAGAAGAGGATATTATCACCCCAAGGGGATTGTATAATCTTAATAAATAAATTGATCGATCCTTGAGGAACGCATTTCAGGAGTAAAATCTTAAATGTACTAAATAATTTTTTATAAAAAAGTGTGTGTTTAAAATCATCCGAAGATGGGATTAAATTTAAACAAAGTTTGAAGATATCCATAATCATATTATCAATAAATAAATAAAGTATGAACTGTAATCAAACATGTAGCCTTTTGCTTGGTGTCTGTGGCATATTGTCATTACTTACTAAAAATATAAGTAGGAACCAACATTTGGTTGGTTGAAGTGGTTAGTGGCTCCAACCCTCTAGATGAGAACCAAGATTCGAATCTTGGGAGTCTCCAATGTTGGGAGGGCTTTACCATTACACTCCCGGCCCGACAGATATTAGGCTTCAATCAACCATAAAATGGGGATGATGGGACATCCTGGGTTAAAAAAAAATATATATATATATATATATATATATATATATATATATATAAGTAGGAAGGAAGAGCTTTTGATGCAAGATTGTAATACACAAGACATCCTTAAAAATACCATTAGTTTTTACCTTTTTTTTTTTACCAAATGATTGAGGCATGTGAAATCATTTACATATGGAAATATTCAGATTTTCACTTTTAAAGGATGAGTATTTATCTGAACAATTATACTTTGTCTCGTTTGGTGTCTCTTCATTATAATCATATATACCATGTTTGTAAAACAGTTAATTGTTTTATGTTAAGATACATATGTCAAATAATTATTGGTGGGGCACCAATGGAAGCACCAAAAAAGAGCAGAAGATATCTATTCGTATTTATCTAACCATTGAACCAAAGGTTCGAGTAAAGAATTCGGAACTTAGCTTAGTTGGTACATGCAGTTATTTTTAAGAGCTGACATCTAACAAATTTGAAATTCAAATTTTAGTATATATAATCATATCTCTTATTTGTGAACTGTAACCTCTTTTATACCTAGAAAAAAATAGGAGTAAGGAAAAATTAGTCAAGTGGATACTCAAAGAGCACAATTTATAGGATGGTGGTTGATTTGTTATTGTGATGTAACTGGCCAATTGGTTTAAACAAGAAACGAGCAAAAATTGGAATGTGGATGGCAAAGCATTTCCTTGACAACTTGAAAATAATGCAAAGATCAAACTACCTCATAGGCCAAAAGTGAGACCACGAATCTAGGCAACAAATCTGCACTTCTTCTCCGGCCAATAACTGTACTTTCCATCTCCTTCAAACTGTAGCAGGCAATTGGTAAACTCCTTCCTATGGGAATCAATAATGCCTTTAGTCATTCAAATAATGAATACCTGAAACACACTGATAAAATTGTTCAAGAATTATAATAAACAAGTTAACACTTAGTAACATATTTTCTTGATAGGTGAGATTGACAAAAATTGAAACTTTGATCATTGAAATTAAAACCCTAATGAGTTTTTTTTTTTTGTATTAAGAATGTCATAATCTTGGAATAGAGGAAGTAGTTGCAAATATTGAAATTCGAATTTCAAATTTGTTGGATGTCAAGTGACTGCAATAACCAACTAAACTAAATTATGGATTAAAGCCCCTAATAATTTATCAACATATTACACAACTGCTGACGAAAATAAAAACAAAAAATTCAAGATCTAAATATGCATTTATTGAAAGGAAAATTACAAAATTCTTTGCTATGGAATCCAATCTTAATATATTAGTGGAAGTCTTTTTCATTAATTAGTTATTGCTTCTAGCTAGCTGTGTTTTCAAAATTTTCAATCAAAAGTATATATACCCTTTGGAGCAATATTCAACCATGATAGAATGGTGGCAAAAAACCCTTTTGTAGGACAGCTTTCCTGGATCAAACATGCATATTGATGATTATGATATTACCATTTAAATTTCAGGCGACAATTTTTTGGAGATTTGTCCATTCCAAATTACCATATTCCAAATTATAGGGTCTTTGAATAGTGGATTTTCTAGGGCAGTGAATGTTTAAATTGGTCTCTAAATATATCATATTACAAATTCAGACTAAACCTAAATTTGAGCAATTCGTGAGCATGCATGCATCTTTCTCACGAGATTGGACATGTCTAATGTAATTTTTGAATCATTTTATGTGCCCATTGCATCATTTATTTCAACCTTTTATTATTTAAATCTGCCAAGAGTTGTTACTGTAATGTACTTGAAATTTTTTTCTTCAAACAGAAGCTCCAAAGTCTCCAACCTATGCTATGTTCCTTAAAGTAAAAAGACCAGTCATGGAGGATAGTTTTCAAAGTCATGGGAGATGGACATATATAGGTTTTTTTTTTTTCTATCAAAATATAGTTAAAAAAAATATATTTTAAATTACCATTCTTTTCAGATTAATTTCCAAAATCCGCTGTTTTTAAACCAGTTGGAAAATCGCCATGGCCCATGGCAATTTTTCAACTGAAAATTTACTTTTTTTTAAAATACCAGTTGGGAAATCGCCATGGGCCATGGCGATTTCCCAACTACAAATTTTCAAAATTTTCAATTTTTTACATTGGGAAATCGCCACCGTGGGTGGCGATTTCCCAAGGTTCACTTTCTTTTTCTTTATATTTTTTTTCTTTTAATTTTAATAAATAATAAAATTTAAATAAAAATTATATAATTTATAAATTTAAAAATAAAGATTTAATAATTTTAATATATAATTTTTATCCCATGGTGGTAGAAGTGTCCATGGGCCGAGCCCATGTATGGTATCAACACTACATTTGCTTGCCCAACACACGGTGGCAATTTTTCAACCTTTTTTTTTATTTATTTTTAATTTTATAAAATAATAAAAATTATATAATTTTTAATTTAAAAAATAAAAATAAAAATATAACAATTTACCAAAAATTAAAAAATTATATTCGTAATCAGGCCTGCTCATGGGCCGGGACGTGACTCGAAATTTTTCAACTTCTTGCCAAGGCCCGACTCGCGGGCCTGAATTTAATTATTTTAATATATAAATAGTGATTCGGGCCTGGCCGGACGGGCTGCCCGGCCCATGAGCAGGTCTATCCGTAATGTCAATCGGATTATTTCAACTTGTATTCGTAATAAATTGACCTCTGGGAGAAAGGCCAACCAAAGTGTTGTATTAGTCCGAGCTTGGACAAGTGTTTTTGTAATTTTATTAAATAATAAATTTTAAATAAAAATTATATAATTTTTAACTTAAAAAAATTTAAATAACAAAATTCAAAAAATTATAAAATATATAAAAAAAAAATTTTTAATAGTGAAATGGGCTTTCGGGTCAGCACGACTCGAAATGGGCTTGAGCAAGGGAAAAAAATTCAGGTCGCGGCCCGACCCATGAAGAGGTCTAATTACAAATATAATTTTTTAATTTTTGGTAAATTGTTATATTTTTATTTTTTATTTTTTTATTTTTTAAAATTAAAAATTATATAATTTTTATTATTTTATAAAATTAAAGAAATTAAATAAAGGTTGAAAAATTTCTACCGTGGCTTGGGCAAGCAAATGTGGTGCTGATATCATACATGGGCTCGGCCCGGCCCATGGACACTTCTACCATCATGGGATTAAATTTATATATTAAAATTATTAAATCTTTATTTTTTAAAATTTTAAATTACATAATTTTTATTTAAATTTTATTATTTATTAAAATTAAAAGAATAATAAAAAAAAAAAGTGAACCTTGGAAAATCACCACCGTGGGTAGATATTTCCCAAGGGGTTGTGAATTCCCCCATTGGGAAATCGCCACCCACGGTGGTGATTTCCCAAAGTAAAAAATTGAAAAATATGAAAATTATAGTTGAAAAATCGCCATGGCCCATGACAATTTCCTAACTGATTTAAAAAAAACGGATTTTAAAAAATTATTTGAAAAGAACGGTATTTTGATAAATAATTTTTTTTTCTATATTAAGATAAAAAGACCGACATATATATATATATATATATATATATATATACATGAAAATTGCAAATTTCTCAAATCGGTTGGGTATCAATAGACATGTTAATATTGGATATAACACGAATAAAATATGAAAAAATAATTAAAATATGACACGAAGTACGACGCAATACAAAAAAAATATATGAACATAACACAAATATACGAATATGTCAAAATTTATATAACACAAATTATTAATACGTTAAAATTTATATTAAAATAAAACATCTTAAATACAATTTGATACGAATATACAAATTATCAAATCTAAATATAATTAGATCAAGCTGTTTGTTTGTATGGCAGCCAAAAGTTAGGGTTGAAACTATTGACAACATGAACTGGTTGTGAGAAACTGTTGCTTGATGGATTGATGCTTTCAGGTGATGCAAGTTATACCCTCAATTGAAGTCAGTGAAGGGCATTGTAGTCATTTGGGAAAAGGTGTTGTCAATCAATGGAAAAGAGTGAAGAAACAAAATCATGTTATTCCCCAATAGCTTTATCCTGTCTCCATCCATCATCTTTCTCCTCTTTTTCCCTCACTGTTAGGTTTTCTTTCCATTTCCATAAAAGCCCTAGACAAAGTTTATTACCACTTAACCATTTACCATTGCCAGTCTCAGTCTGTGATTGTAAATTTTTTTGCAGTGAAGGAACTGAGAGTTTACTTCCCCCTTTTTCATGGGAAAAGAAATTTATAAAATAAATACTTATAGTTATATTTATCATATGTTTAAAATATTATATTTATATAAATTTTGATACGTTCGTATATTCATATACGTATTTATTTAAATTTATATTAGATAAATTTTGATACATTCGTATATTCATATTGTGTTTATATTATTTTTTTATATCGTATCATATTTTATATTGTGTTTTAATTATTTTTACCGTTCGTATTTATATCGTATAATAAAATCCAAAATTATTAAATATAAACTTATATCTACCAAAATACTACCCTTTGAAATGTTTTTGCAGAAAACAAGTTAGAAAAAAGGAAAAGCCCACCCATTAGGCATCATAAGCCTTTCAAGTTTTCTAGGATTGATCAAACAAAAGATTCAAAGAAACCTCAAAGAAAAGAAAGGGACTAGACCCAGCAGCTGCTTGCCCCTAGCTATATACTATTCTTTTTTCCTCTTCCTATATATTTAGCCTCACCAATCATCTTCTTCAAACTTCTCTTTCTCATGGCATTATTGAGTCACAGGTGAAATCCACCTGTTTTCAAACACTTTTGATTGGCCTGTTATCTGTCATTCTTCATCAACCTCAATCCCGGCCACAATCTTACAAAATTATATATTGTTCCTACACCTTTCAGCTTATCAATTACTGTTCATCTTGCCCTATATACTTGTCAAAGTTCCATATCCCTTTGCTTTATTTTATTGATCACTTTCTGATCTTGCTGCTGTTGAATCCATGGTAAAGAAGCAAATTATCATCCTGAAAACTCAGGTTTCATCTTCCTCGCCTTTCTTCAGAAATCTTTGTATTTGAAATTACTCTTTCCCTTTGTTTTCCCTTTTGTTCCAGTCCTGTTCTTCAAGCTATCTAAAACCCTTTGAGAAAGTAAAAGGATCATCATATATGGATTCTCTTCAGGGTTTTGGAAGCTCAAATACAAACCCTTCCACCACTTTAACCCCAAATTTCCCTGCAAACCTTTCCATCACCACCGTGAGCACCAGCACCAACACAAACCCTTCATCAGCCATGGCCTCCTCCGCTTCCTCCACTTCTCCTTCCACTCTCAGCCGCTATGAAAACCAAAAGCGCCGCGACTGGAACACTTTTGGGCAATACCTCCGCAACCACCGCCCTCCTCTCTCCCTCTCCCGCTGCAGCGGGGCCCACGTCCTGGAATTCCTCCGCTACCTTGACCAGTTCGGGAAAACCAAAGTCCACACTCCACTTTGCCCTTTCTTTGGTCACCCCAACCCTCCAGCTCCATGCCCCTGCCCTCTCCGCCAAGCTTGGGGAAGCCTTGATGCTCTCATCGGACGCCTCCGAGCCGCCTTTGAGGAACACGGAGGCAAGCCTGAAGCAAACCCTTTTGGTGCAAGAGCTGTTAGGCTTTACCTACGTGAGGTTCGTGATTCACAGGCTAAAGCCAGAGGCATAAGTTATGAGAAGAAGAAAAGAAAGCGACCCCCTCAAGCTCCACCTCTTCCATCTCCTAATGGAAATCAAAATCAGTAAGAAAAAAAAATAATAAGAATAAAAAAGAAAAGACGTGATCAACCAGCTGCATGGGAAAAGAACTTGGTTTTTCCGATGTTTCTTCTTTCTTTATTTATGTTATCCTATCTTAATTAGTTTAATCTGCAACATCGGATCGTATTGTCTTAAAAGCCTTTCCCTTTTGTTATTTTATCAGGTATGTTGATGGATATTACCCTACATCTTAATTAGTATTTCTTTCTTTTTTTTTACTATGATTAAAAATTAGCTGTTTTTTTTACCTAGTTGTAGTAATTAAGATCTTTTGTGACTTAACACCCAATTTGTCATTAATATGTACTTTTGATAAGCCATTTATGACAAGTTACAGATTTGCAGAATCAAGTTGTGTGTCTTTTCTTCAATGGTAAAAAAAAAAAAAAAACATTTGCTTTTAGTTTTTTTTCCTCAAAAAATTTATAATATTTGTCATGGAAGAATTGGCAAATCAATCAGGCTACTAAAAGGGTGTGCAAAAAATCATGTGTCAGGTGAGTTAAAGAAGCATTCCTGTTTTAGTATCATTTATGTTCATCGTTTTTCCTACTTTTTCTTTCCTTTGCTTGCTTTTTGCTGTTGCTTTTCCTTCTGTTTGAAAAAAGATTACTGCTTGAATTGATATATAGATCGAAGTAGTGAAGGAAAAGACTAAACCAAAGCAGCAACAAACACTTCAAACAGTTAAGTAAACAGTTGTTTATATCTTAAACTTTTAGAAATATGGGAAGTTCCTAAAATCCCATTAGTCTACTTGAAAGAAGTTTGCTGTATGCTGGAAGTAGGTTAAGGTAATCTTCACGGATATCAGGCTGTAATAATGGGGATGAGTCTTTGTCTTGAATAGTTTATAGCTAGTTGCCTGATTTAGATATTGGGCAAATCCATCTCCCATTTCTCCATATCTGTCATTTCTGTTCCCTCAAGGAGATATTTATTTTATTAGTTTATTAAGTGGAAGTTCAGTGTCACATGAACCCTAATAAACAGTGAAATCTTGTTAGTCTTCACTGAAAGTAAAATATGATTTGATATGGATTTTGAGGAGACAACAAATTGTCTAAATATCGTAGATGATCATATCTGGAATCACAGCAATGTTGAATAAGTAGCTACCACAACTTGGATTAGGTTAAAGATTTAAAGTATAGTCTGATATGACAGGTAACAGTCTAATTAATCATAATAATCCTAACCAGTTTTCCTTCTATATATCCACTCTCTACCCTTAAGTTCTGAAACCAGTGTAATAGACTATTTTTTTTTTTTTTTTTTACAAAGAGGTTGTAGTTTGAAAATAAAGAAAAAGATTGTAGATATTGAGATGAATTTTAAACTTGTTGGATGTCAGTTTTTAAAGATTGTTGCATGAAACAACTAGATTAAGTCCCGAGTTTGTGTAATTAAGATTATTGGCTATTTAACAAATTGCTTGGTTCAGCCATATATATAATTGGCTGGTTTGTTTCTTGTTAGTTTCCATGAAACCTTGATTGCTTTTCTCTTTGTAATTTTTTATTGGTATTTGGTTTCCATGATTAATTCATAAAGGAAATTCTATGAAGGAAAAGTTCATGTCTGAAACATGTTTTTTTTTGGGTTTTATCTATGCATCTTAGAGATATGGCTAACGGCATCAAATACAGCTGATTTGATGATAGTGATGATGTTCTTTTGATTTGTTCTCTATAATTAATACCAATTTTCTTCTATAACTAGGTTTTCTTGGTAGGGTTTCATAAATACAAGAAAAAATGACATTTATTGTCAAAAAAAGAAAATGAAATTATTTTATGATATGCCATGAAATTTTATATTAGTTCTTGACAGTTGGTTTACTATACCTATCAATAGTATTAAATTGAACCTTTTATTACAAGAGACTATTATTTTACCAGACCTGGTCATCATTATATGATATATTTAAGATTCTGTTGGGACCAAAGTTGATTGCATTTTGTATTTTGTGGTGCATATAAATAGAATTCAACCCAGCTTTTTAAGTAAAAACATTGAAACTCTTGGGTGCAAAGATATTACTATAATTGCTTGTTCAATGGTTAATTATACTCATTTTCTATGATGCTTATCTTATACTAATTATTAGTAAAGCTGAACGTGGAAAATGATGAATTTGGTTCTCTAACATCTAAAATATTTTTTACTTTGTGATGATTGATGAAATTGGGTGTTTGATTTATTTTACTTTTTTAATAAGGTGAAGCAATTCTTTATCCTATTGTAGTTATATATAAGAAAAGGACTAGTCAACATTAAATAAATATATATATATAAGAGGGATCCACTTACACTAATATAAAACTAGATTAGTTTTACACATTTCCGTAGCTTTTTATACGATTTATATTTTCACAAACCGACCGTTGGACTTCATGTTCTAATCACGTAAATCATGCATGTCGAGTTTCGAGTAAATTAAAAATGTCTAACTATTTGTTCAATGTAAAAAACTTGCAACCGTTAACTATATATTGTAAAAGACAGTATTCGCAATCGATATGATAGAGATATTAGATCGATTCGAAACTTTACGTGTACGATGAGTACAATTATATTGTTAAATCCAACGGTCGGTTTGTGAAAATATAAATCGTATAAAAACTACGGAAGTGTGTAAAACTAATATATATATATATATATATATATATATATATATATATATATATATATATATATATAAGGAAATGATCAGTGCTCATTTGTGTATTTCAGATCAAGGTGTTTAACTCTTAAGAGATTGATTTAATGCTTTGCTATATTTTTAGGGTCAATTCTATGTTGTTTTATTGAGATTGTGAGAGACTCATTTTTCCTAAGTTCTCATTATTCTCATTAATATGAATTTTATTCTGGCTTATAAGAAATATATATATATATATATATATATATATTACTATTTGCTAAAGCCAATTCATATTATTGAAGTATAAATAAGGGACACTCACACAAGCTCAAAGAAGAACAACATGAGTCCCAAGAACAAAACTAAAAAATAGAATATCAGAAACAAATCTAAAAAAAACAAATATTTATATATATATATATATATATATTTTCTCAGCCAATCGAATTATTTGATAAATTGCAGATACAGCACTCACCTCAAAGGCGATTACAATATTAAGAACATCAAACACCCTCAAGTACGTCCAAAATTTTCAAAAAAATATCCACATTAACATCATCATACAAAATATCAAAAACGGAAAACCTCTTAATAACTAAAACACAAAAACATCCCAGTTGAAACCATAAACAATTAACCAGAACGCCATGAATTTGTTTGTTCTTTGCACTCCAACTTTAGCAAGCTCGATAACCATACTGTTTGCTTCACGAAACATATTAACAAAACGGATCTCGCCAATATCCAACATCATCTGATCAATAGAGTTGAATAGTTTCCAAAGCCGCCAATATCCAAACTCCATGTCTGGTTTGAATCTTCGTACTGTAAAAGTAATTTTCTCTTGCAAATATATATAAATTTACCAATTTTTACATCAGAACAATAAGAAAGTCATGAAAGACAAACCATTCCCCACTTTTCTTTCAAGACCAACGCAAGCAGTAATAGTCCACATTCCATTGTCCTTAATCCTTATACTCATCGGGTACCCACCGCCTCTGATTCTTTTCTTTTAACACACATCATTCCTCTAGTCTTTTTTTTTTTTTCAACGTCAAGGTCATAGAACACCATAATAGGAAAACAGAGACTAAAGCATAAGAAGACAAAAGAGAAATGGGTCCTACCCCAAACTCCAAATCAACCATACAAGAAGGGATTGAAACAAAATAATCTACAATGGGACGAAGCACACCGCCACACCCTTCTTTTCCTGGTTTACCTCTAGCTTCTCCATCTACATTGAATTTCAAAATGTTACCTTGTGGACAGAACCATTTGATTTTTGGTCTGGAACTTGATTTTTAATTACTCATTACTTTCCCATGGCCTCGACCACCATCCAGCCTCATGTATCCCTTCACCTCCTTCCGTTGCATTATTCCAATAAAATCCGACCACTAAGCACACCCTCTCCTCAATCTCACTTTTCCACTTTTTCCTATTCTGTATTCAGCAATACCACGTTTTGATGCCACCATCTGATCCCCTATTGAAACCTCTTTCTCTTTTCTCTCAATTCGATCGTAACAAAAAGCCCCAATTCCAAAACACCAGATCTATCGTACTATTTGAACAATACAGTAAACTAAAAATAAACTCCAACAATCACTTAGTTCGTACCTGATTCGTCCAATTTGGATTTTGCATCTCCATCAGCTTTCCAATCACTGTTTCCTCATCACCCAATGCCCTTAACCCTAGCTGTTTCCCGAACATCCAGGTTGCTTCCGCTTCCTCAAGACGAGCTTTAGCTTCTTCTTCCTCAGAAATTACTTTGTTTCGGTTCTGAATATCCCCATCAGATATAGACCAGTTTGCAATCTCTCCATCGGTTTGAGCAGCCTTCCTTCCATTTCTTCTAATCTTTTTGCTTTTCTTCTTATTTCTTCCCAGTTTGTCTATCAGCTCATCATCAAAATCTTCAAATAACTTCCATTTCTTTTTTCTAGCTACCAAAGCTTTTCCCTTAATCTCTTTCGGGTCTTCTTCAGCATCAGATATATGAATTTAGATACAACCAGGGTATATTACGTTCTTGTTATATGTTTCTTCTGCACCCCGGTATAAGATTATGAAGCATTGTCCTAGAGTAAATGAAGAGTGCACTGCTTACCCTATTGAAAATTCGATTCTTATAAGACGCTTTCTTTGTTGATTAATATAAGTATATGTAAATCATTTTTATTGTGGAAAAATATGAATTTTGTTGTTGGTGGAATGAGAAGACTAGAGGAATCTAACTAATTATAGAGCTACATTATACCTATATGTTGAGGGGGTTTTAGATTGTAAAAGGAGAGCTCCAGAGGTGAAGTCAGAAATATTATTAAGGAGGGCCGAATATATCAGAGCTTGAAGAGACTTGAAAGTAAGGAGGATCTGTAAAGAAGAGTAAGCAGTCAAAGGAGCATCGAAATTTAGGCTTCGAGGCACGTTTATACTTAATTCAGCAAATATCTGAAGAATAAGAATAATTAGTCGAAAGAGTAAAATCTATTAGATAATGAAAATTTGACTTAGAAATTAATATATTTATCACATTCTTTTTATATCTGAGATTTTGTGGAATCAATAATGATTGGGATTGCCTTTCTGGATCCTACCTGTATAGCAGTTGTGTTTAATCTGAGCTTTCAGCCCTTGTAACTATCGGGCATAACACTATATTTGTGCGGGAATTGGAATATTACGAGCCAAGTTATATCAAAATGGTTTGCTTCAGTCTTGTGGTTCAAATCAATTTGTGGATTGAAGAGTCATCCACTTTGAAAAAATGATGGAAATGCATGTCTTTATATATATTGCAGCAAAACTAAACATTCTGATTATTATTAGTTACCTCATTCAGGGGTTTACATTATATTTGGTAAGAGAAAAAAAAAAGGAAAAAAAATTATTTTAAAAAATTATTTTCTTCCCATCATTTTATTTGTTTAATAGGAAAAAAAGGAAGAATGAAAGAAAATATGTTTTTTTATCTATAATCTATAATATATATAAAAGCACGAATATGAAAAATCGTTTGAATTGACGAAAATACCCATTGTTTTTAATTATATTATTAATTTTTCATTTTAAATATTTATTATTATTAATAAGATTTATCCAATTTATAAATAAAAATTCTAATTTATTGAAAGTCTTTAGTTAAATGGTTTTATTTGGTAATAAATAAAAAGAGTTAAAATTTACAATGAATTACTTTATCTTCAAAATTATAATTTTTTATTAAACTTAAAAATAAATTAAAAAAAATTATATTAATCTAATTTTAAATGTTCCTGCAAATTTTGATTATTTATGTAATATGTAACTTTATGCTCAATATATAATTTTCTTATAAATAAATAAATTTTTTATAATATAAATTTTTTATATTATATTATAAATGGTAATAAGATTTATTCTATTCTTATTTACGAATATTGTTTATTATTAATCAGATTTATTCAATTTATAAATCAAAATTTTAATTCTAGATTTTAATTAAATGAATTTGTTTCATAATAAAAAAAAGTTAAAATTTACATTGAATTATTTTATTTTTAAAATTATAATTTTTCATTAACCTTAAAAAATAAAAAATTATATTAATATAATTTTAAATGTTAATGCAAATCTTGATTATTTATGTAATATGTAACTTTATGCTCCATATATAATTTTTTTTATAAATAATTAACTTTTTAAGATTATTTACGATTTTGTATTATAAATATTAATAAAATTTATCATTGAAAATTTCAATATTATGATAGAATTTTTTTTTTTTTAGAAAAAAATTATTAGAACATTTAAGATAATGCTTTTAACAATTAAATTGTGTGTAGAACTTTTAATTAAATTTTATCAAACAACAATTGCAAAGTTAAGATTTACTAAGTAACTAAATCTCATGTGATTATATATATTATGACAACTTTTGATTTTAATTTATTCATCACATAAAGTGTGGAAAAAGTTTAGGAGTTTTGATTTTTTAAGAATAGATAAATGTTCATGATTTTTGTTTTCATTTAGTTTATTAAATATAAATTATTTAATAAATATAAGATATAACGTGTAATATCACGTGCAACGCATGTGACACAATGACTAATATATATAAAAGTACGAATATGGAGAATCTTTTGAACTGACGAAAATATCCATTGTTTTTCATTATATTATTAATTTTTTTATTTTAAATATGCTTTTCTATTAATAAGATTTATCCAATTTATAAATAAGAATTCTAATTCTATTGAAAGTCTTTAGTTAAATGGATTTATTTGATAATAAATAAAAAAGAGTTAAAATTTACAATGAATTACTTTATTTTCAAAATTATAATTTTTCATTAAACTTACAAATAAAAAAAATATTAATTTAATTTTAAATGTTCATGCAAATTTTGATTATTTATGTAATATGTAACTTTATGCTTAATATATAAATTTTTTTATAAATAAATAATTTTTTTTATAATATTTTATATTATACTATAAATAGTAATAAGATTTATTCTATTCTTATTTACGAATATTGTTTATTATTAATAAGATTTATCCAATTTATAAATCAGAATTCTAATTCTAGACTTTAATTAAATGGATTTGTTTGATATAATAAATGAAAAATAGTTAAAATTTACATTGAATTATTTTATATTCAAAATTATAATTTTTCATTAACCTTAATATATATATATATATTAATCTAATTTTATTTTTTAATGCAAATTTTGATTATGTATGTAATATGTAACTTTATGCTCAATACGTAATTTTTTAAAAAGATTTTTATAATATAAATATTTTATATTATAAATAGTAATAGATTTATTTCATTCTTATTTACGATTTGTATTATAAATAATAATAAATTTTATCATTGAAAATTTTAATATTATGATTGATTTTTTTTTTTCAAAATTATAATTTTTCATTAACCTTAAAAATATATATATATATTGATCTAATTTTAATTTTTAATATAAATTTTGATTATTTATGTAATACGTAACTTTATGCTTAATATGTAATTTTTTAAAAAGTTTTTTATAATATAAATATTTTATATTATAAATAGTAATAGATTTGTTTTATTCTTATTTACGATTTTGTATTATAAATAATAATAAATTTTATCATTGAAAAATTTAATATTATGATAGATTTTTTTTTTTTAGAAAAAAAATAATTATTAGAACATTTAAGATAATACTTTTAACAATTAAATTATGTGTAGAACTTTTATTTAAAATTTATCAAACAACAATTGCAAAGTTAGGATTTACTAAGTAATTAAATCTCATGTGATTATATATTACGACGATTTTTTATTTTAATATATTCTTCACATAAAGTGTGGAAAAGTGTTTGGGAGTTTTGATTTTTTAAGAATAGATAAACATTCATGTTTTTTATTTTTTATTTTATTTGTTAAACACAAATTATTTAATAAATATAAGATAATTGACGTATAATATCACGTGCAACGCATATGACACAATAACTAATTATTAAAAAAAGGGTCAACGTTCAACACTAAGATTCTTCATTAACGATCTTCACTGAAAACATATCTTCTTGAAAAATGACATAAAATCTTTGAACTTAATATGCATTATCAAAATGAAAACTAATCAAGTTCAAATATATATATATATATATATATATATATATATATATATGAGCATTAACTTTAACTGACTGTAACTCTGATATATATATATATATATATATATATATATATATATATATTGATGTGAGCTTATCTAGATTAGATTAAATCTTGATTCTTAGTGTTCATCAACTTTCATCAAAATCAATTATTCTTTTACGTACAAATTAACCTTAATTATTTTTTGTGTTTACACATTTAAACCAAATTTTAATTTGGAATCAATTTAGATTTTGATGAAATTCTATTAATCGAAGAATTACTTGGTGATAAAATTTATTTAAGATAAATATATTTAATAGGTAAGAGTTCTTAATAAATAGAAAATTTTTAGTGATCAAGTAATGGATTCTATAAATATGAAGTGGTCCTAAATCTTTAGAATTATGAGAGAGATGTGATGTGGGAGATAGATTTTTTATGAGGGTTTCATAAATTTGTAGGTTGGTGAAAACACCTTTACAATGAGATAAAAGATATTTTATGAGTTTAAACACTAGTAAGCATGAAAATTAGGTTTTTTCAAGTTCAGAGTTTAGTGTTTGTTTATTGATTTTGTACTATTCGTAATTTTTACATTTATAGTGGATTTTTCTCTCTTATCCATGAATGTGCATAATTTGGGTTAAATCATGTCAAATATTGTCATTGATCGTACATAGATGGTAGTTAGAGTCGACAGCTCCCCTAAGTTCCCCCATCTGGGATCCCTAGGGAAGAGGATCAAGTTGGCCCTTGCGAACAGCTTGATGCACTATCTTCCTTCAACCCTTTGAGCGAAATGGGACAAAAGGAAGGAAAATCCAAGGAACAACCCCATCGTCTCCACCTGTAGGAACAACGAGATCACCCCAAATCAAATAGAAAAAATTATAAAAGACAAGAAAAACGAATTTCTAACTCAAGAAATATATATATTTTAATGTTTCTACTTGAAATTTTCAACAAGTGATATCAAAGTTATGATTCGAAAATATCATGAAGCATGAGTATGCAGAGATGATGGTCTGATTTGGGGGAAGCTGTTGCTGCAGACTGTGTTCGTGAGATCGAAGACATGCAAGAAAATATTTACTGCAACAAGTTATCAATTGTGGTTGGAGAAATTCTTAAAATTGATACGATGGTACTCCAATGAATTTCTAGATATCCGTGAAAATTAGTATTGTTGAATATCTGAAAGCAGCAGGTGCAGATCTTGGGTTAATTAGAATGGAACACACCAAATACCTTAGAGATTTGCTCGACTCTAAAGGTATTGACCCTTTTTTGTGATATTATGCTCTTACTCATAGTGAGTGGTGCACAATTTTTAAGTGGTGTGACATGTCCTAAAAATGAGTGAAGTATAATATTGGTTTGCCAAGAAAATCACATATGACAAGATCCCTGACAAGAAAAATAATGTGGCGGTTTTATCTATGGGAGATTGGTAAAGAAAATAAAATATCTTGATGGTGTCGACTATATGATCTCTGGATGTAAACGACAATGAATGATAATTTATGTTAGGAGAGGTTAAATCGAGGTTCCTCTCTTAAATTAACTAGGTGAAGTTGATTTGGCTGCATATAGGTATTTGGCTGCATATGGTGTATAAAATATGTTTTTGCTTGAAAATCATAACAAAATCTCAAAGCAAGGAGAACATCAACCATAATTTACAAAGATTTTGTGTTTAGAACATTAATGCTAAATCTAATGCTACAACAATTTAGACCTTAATTGGCAATACTGTAATTTCGTTCTTTTTTTTGGTGAAATTTCTTATTTACTGTTAATCAATCAATCTCTATCTATTTAATTTACTTGAATAAAATATTAGGTGCATATATCTTCGAACCTGCAATCTTCAAAAGCACTTCAAAATTCATATCATCTGAACTAATACTCATGAGTTATCCTATAAATAATCTTTGAAATACTAAAATCGGTAAACAAAGAAGATAGACTTATTTCTCATTATGTAACCTAAGTTAAGCAACAAAAAAAAAAAAAGCATTGGCATGTGTACTTAAGCAAAGCCAAAGGCAAAATGACAATTAAGAGGTTAGTTAGCTAGTTAACCATTACATATGTAGAAATTTAATTGTAGGAAATTGATAGGTGTGGTGTTCAAGACTCAAAGACAGCTAAATTTGAAATTTTTTTTTTTTTTTTTTTGATAATTGGGTAAGGGGAGGGGTTGCTTGGGTTTGAACCCAAGACTTCATGTCCCCAAGACTCTTAGCCACTCAGCCAAGAGCTTGTTGGCAGCTAAATTTGAACTTTGGTAATACAAGAAATTTAAGAAAGAATTTAGAGTTGCACTATAAATCGGGATCCAATTCATTGAACCTAATATAAGAGGGGTCCATCTGAGGACTTATTTTGGCAAGAAAGTGACACTTCCAAAATCCTACAAATGCATGGGAAGACAGCCAATTTCATACAGTTGATGGGATGTTACTATTTTTTTAAAAGGTTTTTTTATAAAAAAAAGTAGAATGACACTAACAGCCACAAAAATGTTGAAAAAGCATATTAATCAACAATTGACTGATGCAATATATCTCCAATTTGATTTCCATTGTTCTGCAGCTTGATTTTGTTTAGAATCCACGATTTTAATTAAATTTATTTTTTATACACCATAAACTTCTCAAACTTTGTTAAAAAATTATGTGTTTTTTTAATAATAATAATAGTATAAAGTGGTATGTATGTGAGAATTTTTTAATTATTCTGTTAATGAAATCTAAAAATTTTATTGACGATACATAAAATAATTTTTTTATATATACATTAAACGTATTGTATAGAAAGTATAAAGATTTTATAAGTTAATTTATTTATTTTATAATTACTATTTATTTATTAAATAATGTACTAATTTAAAGTGAATTTTTATTCATAATTAATCCATTAAGTCTTCCATGTAAAAATTAGTGTATTACCACTCTTTCTTTGTGTGCTATGTTTATGTATGAGTGTTTTTTTAATCAAGGAGTAAGATTTCAACTCCTTCAATCTCTTAATCTTATACAAATTTATATTAAAAAATACAAAAAACATTTTAAAATATTTTTTGTATGGACCTATTTACCATCTTTTCGTATTAGATAGGCAAGTAAATGTATTTCACCCACCACCAACGCTAGTTGTCAGACTTTGGTAACCACCAGTATTTATTGTTATTTAAATATCTTACCACTATCACTTTCATGAATTTTCAGATTGACCCTAAATTTTTTTTTTTTTCTTTTGTTAGGACAAATAGGGGATAAAAATCCCAAACCATATATATGGTTCTCATCTAGTAGCGAATTGGATATATATATATATATATATATATTTTTTAATATCTAAATTTGAATTCGCAAAACTGCTTTAAACTTTGAATCTATTTGTTATCCGCATTAATCTGAATATTAATATTCGAATTAGAATCCGAATTAAATAATATTATCCGTCGGATATCCGAATTCGCTAAATATCTGAATTCAATAAGTCAAAAAAATTTAAATAAAAATATAAAATCAAACAAAAATTAATTTTAAATTCAATTAAACAGATAATGGATTCGGATTCGGATACCGAATTTGGATATCCGAATTTATTATCCGTATAAGTAATGCGAATTTGGATAATGGATATCCGAAATTTCATATCTGCATCCGCTCCGAATCCGCTGCGGATAGTAATTATAATATCCTAATCCAAATTTTATCTGAATCCACAAAAAACTAATTGGATAATTACAAATATCCAAATCCATACTTATCCATTGCCATCCATAGTTCTCATTGGGAAAGTTTTCACCTAAAGTTGAAATATATTATAGTGATTAAAACAATATATTATTACATAAACCCTTCCTACCACGTCATTTATAGGTCAAGCCAATAATATAACGTCTTCTCATCATATTTTTTCATGTCAAGTTTATCAAACCAAATTAAAAAAAAAAAAAAATACTATAATAGAGTTTAAACACAAATGGTAAATCAAAAGCATAATCACTTGTTAGCTATTTTTTTCTCTAATTTTTTTTTTGGTTAACTAGAGTTTCAATGAATAAAAATGGGGGGATATTGAAAAAGGGAAATGGAAAAACAAAAAGTTTGTTCTGATAAAATTTTTTATTATATTTTAATTGTGAGAGGTTTTAGTTTTCTTTTTCTTCTCTTTCTTTACAGTTATACTTTTATGTGGTATATAGATATTCTTTTACTTATTTGTTTATTATTAATTTTGGGTATTCAATTTGGACCACTTGGTCATATTATAACTTTTTTTAACAGCTGTATTACACATATTTTTTTTTTATATATTTAAACAGAGTAAAAATACAATTTTTTTTTTTGAGTCCTCATAACAAATTTGAGACTTTACAGATTTACTTTCTTAGTTACTTTATTCTGTATGCAGATTTGCTTTTCCAAATGGGAGGTAGTTTGTAATTGATTTATTATTATGAGTAGAGGTGTTCATGGGCTGAGTCGGGTAAAGTTTGGGCCGGATTCATATATGGTATCAACATTATATTTGTTTTTTCAAACCCGGCCCGGCCCCAAATATAGGTATCAAATTTTGTCCAAACCTTCTTATATTTATAAATGGATAGTTCAAACCCGTTTAGACCCATCCATACTATTTTTTTCTATTTTTTTAATATATATATTTTAATTTTAGTAATTTTTATATATATATATATATATATTTATTAAGTTCTTAAACATGAACAACTTAACATATTTTTTAATGTTTACACTATAATATTATATATATTTAATTTTTATATGACATAAATTACATAATATATATAAATAATATATTATTTAATTAGAAAATAGCCGGGCTGGGTCAGGCTTGGGCCTTGAATGTTAGAGCCAAGGCCCGACCCATATTTTAAACGGGCCTAATTTTTTTGCCCAAGCCCATTTTTCTGGCGTAATATTTTTGTCCAAACCTTGTCAAATATGAACGGGCCTTCGGGTTTGGACGGATAGTCCGGCCCTTGGACAGGTCTAATTATGAGTTAATAAAATTACATATTGCTTAGTCAAAAATGTTGACAAGAAACTAAAGATTAGTATTTACTTTAGGGAATATCTTCCAAACGGTTAATATAGAACGACATTCGACTATGTATTCATGTGTACGTAATTGCTTGATTATTATATTATATGCTTTAAAAAAATTACATTGACAATATCCACCAAAGAAGTTTAAATTTGATTTAAGTAGAATACCTACAAGAGGTGCTCATGAGAGACTATTTAATGCGTTATTCTTAATAAAACGCTGATTTAATCAATTTAAATAAAAACTATTTAAAGAGGGAATGGAAAATGAAATATAAAAGTAAGTTAATTATACACTACCTTATCATTTAATTAAATAAATTTATAATGGGTTTTAATTGGGGTTTTAATTAGCAATTCATATTAATTTAATTATTATGAATTGTATCTTAATTCTTCTCTCAAAAACTTATATTACACAGTAAATTATTTTAATTTGAAGTGGATCTTAATTGATATTTAATAGCCAATTCATTACTATAATTTAATTATAGTTTATTGTGTTTTACTTCTTTATTTTATGTGCATATTCAAGTAAATTTTATCTTGACAAATGGGTTCTCATATTTTATATTATCTTTATATTTTCTTTGTTTTAATCTATTCAAATTGTCTATTTGTTATAATTATTTGATTCTTGGTGAGGATTTTCATTCATTACTTTCAAGATTTAATATTTGAATATTTAAAATAAAAAAATTCATTTAGCATTTGACTGAAATTTATTGGAAAATTGTTAAAATAAAGGAAACTTGTATGAATTTTGAAAATTCTTAAAACACTATTTTACATAATTTTAATTTAATATATAATTTTCAAATGCATTAATAAAAATATAACAACATTGAAAATTCATGAGAGAAATGCTAAAGTGGACAATATTACCTAACATTGTGTCGAAATGAACACACAAAATAATTGTCTATAAAATGTTACTTATATAAAACTTAAATAGACTCTGCAAATTATAAAACTAATTATGTAAGAACAAAAGATAAAGTAGAATCATAGTTGTTAATAATTTGCACATTCATAATCATAATATTTTTGTTTGTAAATATATAGCTCGAAACTAAATACTCTTTCTGTCTCAGATAGATTGTCACAATTGACTTTTTTTTGTCAATTTTTTAAATTTGACCTCTATTACTTTAAATATTTTAATTAATTAAATTTTATAAAATATATATATTTTGAAACTACTTTATTCAAAGTTTTTAAATTTTTTTATCAATAATAAATGTAAAATAAAAAGAGGTCAAAGTTGTAAAAACTTGACTAACAAAAATCAAAATGTGACAATTTTATTAAGTGGAGGGAGTATTGTTTTATTTAGTTTTATATAACTTGGTAAAAGAATAGAGAGAAAGATGAAATTGATTTTATCAAGGAGAAGCAGAGTCAGTATTTCCTTTATGTTATGTGAATTACGAATAATTTGAATCTTAAATATCAATTAATTATAAGATAAATAAAACATGTCTATTAATTTAAAATTACAAAAATATAGCATTCAATATATATATATATTAAATTATGTATATATTTATGTTGTAACTGTATATAAAAAAAAAAGAGACATGTTTTACATGTTTAAAGGTTAGAAACATAAAAAAATATTAGTTAATATGAAATCTAATTTTATATTTAACTTTAAATCATATTCTAAAAGACATGAAATTTTAACATAGCAATGGTTTTTTTTTTTTTTTTCAATTTGAATATAAATGTTATAAAATATTAAATAACTTTTAATATATAAACAATTTTTTATATTTAGTCATATAGTAGTCTACAATACAGTAACTTAATTCTTTTTCAAACAAATAAAGATAAGGTGTTGAACTATAAAAAAAAATTATTCTTTTTTTTTTTGGTATGAAAATCTCAAAAGGTTCGAATTTGATCAAACGTCTTTTTTTGAAATCTTATTATTTAAATTATTGGGATTACTAAAAAAGTATTTATTATAATTAAAAACACTTATCTCATTGGTTAACTTCCTATAAAATGTTTGAAAGAGATATTCTTCATCATTTAATCTTCAAGATTTTAACTTATAAATTAAAAAATAAAGGAACAAATATGTGAAAGTTAAGATATATGGAATGATACAGAACTCTTGATTATTAAGCTTAAAATTCAATTGGTCTTTATATGTTTTTTAAAAATAAATTAATTTAAAATAATACAATCAAAATTAACTTAAAATTGACTCTATACTAAAACATTAAAAAGTCGGCCCCGGGTTATATTCCTAGTACTTATATATTTTCCGCTCCTATTTTGAGTATATATATTATATATATTTATATACTTTTTACTTCTATTTAAAGGGTTTTTCTTTTTTTAATCATAATATAGCTATTTTTTTTTTAATTCTCAAAATATCATTTTTTTTAAAAATTAAGTATCAAAATCCGTTTTTTTAACCTGTTAGAAAATCGCCATGGGTCATGGCGATTTTTCAACATATAATTTTTTTTTTTTAAATGATGAAAGAAAATCGCCAGGGCCGGTGGCGATTTTTTTTCATTATTTAAAAAAAAGAAAAATTAAAATTATACCAAAAAAAAAATCGTCACGAATCCTGATAATTTTTTTTTGTATGTTAAAAAAAAATCAATTTTATATGTTGGGAAATCGCTACTGGCAGTGGCGATTTCCCAACATATTTAGTTCTTCTTCAAGAAGAACTAAATATTAGTTCTTCTTCATTAAGAACTAAATATTAGTTTTTTTTTTTTAAATATTAAATAATAAATTTTAAATGAAAATTATATAATTTATAATTTTAAAAAATAAATAATTTATATAATTTACATAATTTGTTTTTTATTTAAATTTAATTATAAAATGTATAAAAATATTTTTTGAATAGTGAAATGGACTTTTGAGCAAAATATGTATAACGGTACTATTGTTGATGCGAACTCTCTCCCGATGTACTAGATTGATAAGGACATTTTCGACGGCTATGACTAGAAGTGTCTATGGGCAGGGCCAAAGCCCGAAATTTTTTTTATTTCCCTTGCCCAAGCCCATTTCGAGCCAGGCCCAGGCCGGCCCGAAAGCCCGTTTCACTATTCAAAAAATATTATATTAATATTTATATATATTGGGCCGGGCTGGGACAAGTGTTTTTGTATTTCGGACCAGTCCAACCTAGCCCGAATTACTATTTATTAAATAAAAAATATTTTTTATTTAACTTTAATTATAAAATAAATATAAAAATGTATTTTTTTTATATTTATATAAAAATTTATATAATTTTTAAAATTGTTATTATTAAAATTTTTTATTTAAAAATCTGATTGAAAAATTTTTATTCGTAATGTCAATCGGATTTTTTCAAGTTGTATTCGTAATAAATGGATCTCCAGGAGAAAGGCCAACCAAAGTATTGTGGATTATGCAAGAATGAAGGTCATAGCTAGACCTATCTATGGGCCGAGTAGCCCGCCTGGCCCGATAAGTCCAGATGTGTCCCGATGTATCAGATTGATAAGGACATTTTCGACGGCTATGACTAGAGGTGTCCATGGGCCGGGCTGCCCAAAATTTTTTTATTTCCCTTGCCGAATCCCGAAAATAAAAATTATATAATTTAAAAAAATAAAAAAATTTAAATAATAACAATTTACAAATTTACAAAATTATATAAATTTTTATATAAATATAAAAAATACATTTTTATATTTATTTTATAATTAAAGTTCACTAAAAAATATTTTTTATTTAATAAATAGTCATTCGGGTTAGGCCAGACCTACCCGAATTACAAAAACACTTGTCCCAGCCCAATATATAAATATTAATATAATTTTTTAAAATATTTTAATATTTTTGAATAGTATAACTGACTTTCGGGCCGGCCCGGGCCTGGCCCAAAATGGGATTGGGCAAGGGAAATAAAAAAAATTCGGACCTTGGTCCGGCCCATGGACACCTCTAGTCATAGCCGTCGAAAATGTCCTTATCAATCTAGTACATCGGGAGAGAGTTCGCATCAACAATAGTACCATTATACATATTTTGCCCGAAAGTTCGTTTCACTATTCAAAAAATATTAAAATATTAAAAAATATTTTTATATATTTTATAACTAAATTTAAATAAAAAATAAAATATATATTTTTTAAAAGTATACATTATATAATTTTTATTTAAAATTTATTATTTAATATTATGATAACTCGTATAATTATATAGTTTTTAGTTATGTTTTATTATTGTTTTGTGTCAACTACGAGTTATTATTGTTTAGTCTAATTGTGTTTATGATCTTTTATATTTTTATGTAATTTGGTGTTTTTCACAAGTTTCTTTGAGTGATTTCATATTACTAGAATTAAGGGCAAATCCAGTTCAGTTCCAGTTCCGACACCTTTTGCCATATCAGCTATATCTGGAGTTTCACTGAAGCAATAAGGCTGAAATTTGTAGCCGTGCAAAGCTAAGAGGCATATCTATCTTTTTCATGTTTTACACTTCTCGAAACGGAGTCGTTTTCCCTAGCGAAATCGACCATCAAGTTGGCTGATGTGCAATGACGTCTGTGCTGACCTGTTTTAGTATTTTGCCCATATCTGCTTATCCACATCAGCAAATGAGCTGATTCCAATGGCTATGGATCCGTAACTGATACGGGAACCTTTGTCTAGAAGACCATATGATCAGATCAGGCATCTAATATTGACGAAATCGACCATCAAGTTGGCTGATGTGCAATGACGTCTGTGCTGACCTGTTTTCGTATTTTGCCCATATCTGCTTATCCACATCAGCAAATGAGCTGATTCCAACTGCTATGGATCCGTAACTGATAGGGGAACCTTTTCCTAGAAGACCATGTGATCAGATCAGGCCTCCAACATTGACGAAATCGACCATCAAGTTGGCTGATCAAAATTGTCATACAATATGACGAAAATTGTTAGAAAAATTCACCCACCTATTATACCTACCTTTGAAATTTGTAAAGCTTGTCTCTTGTCATTTAGCCCTCCAAAATGTGTATAAATAGAGGGCCTTGGATGATTGTAGAGGATCATATTGTAGATAGGTAGGATATTAGCCATTGTAATAAAATTCTCTAAGTTTTCTTCTTCTTTCTTTTCTCTAGTTTTCTTTTTCTTTAGAAAGAGCAAGAGGTTGGATAATTAATATTCTTCTTCTTCTTCTTTCTTTCTTTTATTTCCTTCTTAGATTCTCTTTAATTTTATGTTTATGTTTACAATGCCTATGCTAGGCTAAAATTCTATTTGGTTAAGGGTGATTTCAAAGCCCTAGACATGTTTTGAGATTGATTTTTAGATTCTATCTATCATTAATTTTCTATCAAAGTTGCTTATGTTCTTCTACAAGAATTGTTCATGATGTTGTCTTGATTTGTTTAGGTGTACAACTAGATAGATCTTGATAATTATCTATTGCTAGTTTAGGAGTCTTGATCCGTGTAATTGTCTTGATTTCCTATTCATAAGTGGCAATTTGTGATTAATGATTATGGTCAAGTTTTCAATAATTGCAAAGTGGAACATAACCTAAGTTGAACAATCCGAGCTTATGTGTTTGTTGCTTAGATCAACCTATCTTTCTCATCATAAAGCTGCCATTAAATTGAATTTAGAGAGCTTATTCTAGGTTGTTTAATGGTTAGAGATTAAATAGAGAGCTTGTTCTATTTAACGACAAACTAAGGAAAGATTGGGATAACAGAGCTTGTTGTTATCTACGGTTGTTAACTTTGATAGTTGGTTGATATTGATAGATCTGAAATTGATTCTTAATGATGTCTAGTGGTGGAGAATGAAACCTTAACCATATTTTTCATATTTGATTCTTCTTACTTACTTGTTTTCTTACTTTTCTAGTTTGCTTATTTTTAAAAGTATATTTATTTTTATTGGCTGGTTATACCGCCTAATTTGTATATTAACTTTGTTTTATTTTTATTGGCTGGTTATACCGCCTAATTTAGTATATATATATTTTTATTGGATGGTTATACCGCCTAATTTAGTATATATATTTTTATTGGCTGGTTATACCGCCTTGCATCTTATTCTTATTATTTACTTTAGTTTAAATCTGGCTTCAAAAACCCCTTTTCTTTTATTGTTCTTGAATTTAAGTTTTAAACTATTAACTTATAAACTAAAACCCAATCCCTGAGGACTCGACCCTTGCTAACTACTATACTTACAATTGATCTTTTTAGTGCAAGGTTAAATAAGATACACTCTTTTGGGTGCATCAAATTTTTGGCGCCGTTGCCGGGGATTGTTTTCTTTAGTTTATTTGTTACTTGGTTTATTCTTATTTTCAGTTCTAATGAGTTTTATTTTCTTGTACATACGAGTTTTTCTTATCAAATTTTGAAAAAAAAAAATAAAAAAAATGATGGAATTGAGCAATCTAACACTTGAAGAGTTGGTGGCATACATAAACATGGAGAATCAACAAGCCAATCTCACCTTCCCAGTTCAACAATTTGCCATGGGAGGATGTCAAGGCCATCAAGTGTTTCAAGACCAACAGTATGATCATTACTCAAACACTTACCATGAGGGATGGTGGGATCATACTAATTATGGCTACTCGAAAAATTACCAAGAAGTAGATCCTTATGCCAATTACACTCATCAATCTAGCTTCAATCAATCATGGTCCCAAGAACCAGATCTTTTTCAACCACCACATATGACTCAAAACTCAGGTACTTCTTTAGAAGATATTGTCTATTCTCTTGTTACTGATACTTTGCAATTCCAACAGGAAACAAGGGAAAGCATCCAGAGTTTGGAAAAGCAAATGAGCCAATTGGCTAGTAGTATGGTGGGATGGGTAGCACAAAGATCTGAAGAACTCTCTGCCCAAACTATGATTAACCCAAAGGAGAATGCTACTATTGTGACCTTGAGGAATGAGGAACAAGATGAGGATGAGACAAAATTAGAGATGAATTCTATTCTTGAGGATAATGAAGCCAATGATCCAAATAAGAGTATTTCAGCACCTGAGGTAACGTTTGAGATTCCAATTTTTACTAATGTTTCTTCTCCACCTTTTCCTAGTAGATTCGCAAAGTTCAAGGAGGATGAACATGAACAAGACACGCTGGAAACCTTAAACAGTTTGTTTGTGGATGTCATTCAACAAGTACCAAAAGATGCATCATTCCTCGATGAGATATGCACCACCAAGGATGATGGAATAATACTTGTAATGGAGAATACATCCACTGTTGTGCAAAGAAAGCTACCTCTCAAACGCATAAATTTGGGAAATTTCATGTATGAGTCTGACAAGCCTAAAAAGCCAAGAAAGGGTGTTGGTTAGATTCAAAACACTAACTCAAGTGTTAATTGGGAAGGCAGCCCAATTAAAGATGAAATTGCCAACCTTCCATATTCAGATTTGCTTTCTCTTTCTTTTCCTTTTCCTTTTTCTTTTATTATTTTTATTGTTTTTATTTTTATTTCTTATGTTTCTTTGTTAATTGTGTTTACTGTTTTTAAGTTCATTTAGGCTGCATAAGTTTCTTTTGTTTAATAGTTCTTTTCTCTTACATATAATTCTTGCATTGGGGGATAATAGCATTACATTAATGACAATGTAAGAATTATGTGTGGGGGGAAGAATTTAGGATTTTATTTAGAGTGTTTTATTTTTGAGTCTTTTTATGTTGTTTTTTCTTTTTGATCCTTGTTTTGAAAATAACTAGATGTAAATATAATTTTTATTTTTTTTAACCCCGGTTAAATGGCGGATAACGGTACTCCGTGATTATTTAAATCGGTTCCATCAGCTACCCACAAAACTGATATTGTATATAAATTTCTCTTCCAATTTCTCTTTCAATTTTTTTCATTTTTTTTTTCAGGATGGATGATATTCTCACAAGATTGCAGAAACGATTTCCTCCTTTTCCTCGAAATATTTTACTGAAGCTTTACCAAGTTCGACTTGAAAGATTAAGAATGCTTATGCACAAAGGGATTCCTGACGACATACGTTGGATAATTGAAGCCAAGGTACGTGAAGATGAATATCTTCCTGTTTTGCATTTACCAGGTACAGGTAGAAGCACTTTTGCAAAGAAGCGACGAGCAAAGCGCATGAGTTCAAATTGCCACAAATGTGCACGATGGACGTGTAACGGTAAATGTCGTTCTATTGGGATTCCGTCCTCTAATCGAGATGATAAAATTGAATTCATTAAGGATGGACTGAGTAAGGAGAATTTGGGTAATATCCAACTTTCTCTTGAGACACATCCTAGTGGAGACGTACAAAGAGAAATTCTTGATTTATGGCCGCAATTCCAAAGGGAATGGCAACATCTTGGGAATCTGATGTTAAAAGACCCTGTTTGCCAGCTTGTAAGAAAACTGGATGGGAAGCATATCCTCGACTCATAGAAGGCGTTTAAGCCGTTTCTAGACGTAAAACCAGAGGAAGATGTGAGCCACAATCACAACTACAATAAATGACTTCTCAGCTTTTGGTTTGATTTGCAATAACTTTATTTTGGTTTAATTTAAGTGTAGTTCGATTTGTGTAATTATTCTCGTTTTTTTTTTTTATTATTTGTCTTTTAGGGTTGATTTTTTTCTTCTCTTTTTGATTTTCTTCCTGAAATCACGCAAAAATCTTTTGTTAGGTTAACATTTTCTTCTGACAGGTCAGATACACTTTCGGCGACATTATTACTCTTGTCTGATTCACTACTCAGTCCTCTATATATTACACCATGTACTCATTCTCTTTCAGGCACTCGAAGAAAAAAAAAAATGGAAAGTACTTCATCCCAGCGCATTAAAAAAATTTGTGTCTTTGGAGGTGCTTATCCAGGGAAAAATAACATATTCGCTGATGAAGCCATAAGAGTTGGAGTAATACTTGCCCAACAAAAGATCCACTTGATTTATGGAGGCGGTAGTACGGGTTTAATGGGAGCAGTCGCTACAGCAGCACACGCCGGAGGAAGTCCAGTTCTAGGAATCGTGCCAAAACTATTCACAAGTTTTTGTGGACCTACCGTGGGTAAGGAAATACAAGTCTGGAGTATCCCTGAACGGATAACAATCATGTACCATTCTGCCGATGCATTCATTGCTTTACCAGGAGGTCTGGGTACATTGGAAGAAATAGCTTGCGTGGCTTCTTGGTCATCTTTGGTCACAAATAAGAAACCCATTGGTTTGCTTAATATTAATGGTTATTTTAGTAATTTGCTTTCATATTTAGATAATGCTGTGGATAATGGATTCATGTTTTCAGAGGCAAGGAGAACCATAATTTCTGCTACAACCATTGAAGATTTACTCAAAAAGCTCCAAGCTTATGAGTATTTATCTGCTACGGTTGTTTCGCAAACGCTCGGAAAAAGAAAAAGAGATATGGACGAGCAAGGAGTGGATTGCACTTTGTCTTTGTGACATTATCTAACATTTTGTTTGTTGTGTCTCAGTTATAATAAGTGGTTAGCAACCTCTACAGGTAATATCTCCTAAATTTTACCTTCTTAAAAAAAAACAAAAAAAAAAAAAAGTTTGTTGTGTTTTAAGCAATTTAGAAGTATTCATTCTGAACAAGGTCTGAGTAAGGGAGACTTGAGACATACCTTGTCAGTTTGATTTCTTCTTTTCAAAAAAAAAAAAAAAAAAGAGTTTGTTGTGTTTTAAGCAATTTAGAAGTATTCATTCTGAACAAGGTCTGAGTAAGGGAGACTTGAGACATACCTTGTCAGTTTGATTTTAATCTTTTTATGTTTACTTGTTAATTTTTGTTTAGTATTTTAGGATTATTTAGGTTGCATGAGTTTGTTTTGTTTTGAGTCTTAGTTGTTCCTATTCTTATGTTGTTAGTTCTTTTCTCTTACACATGATTCTTTCATTTGAGTTAATAGACTTACATTGAGGACAATGTAAGAATTAAGTGTGGGGGGAATGATTTAGGATTTCTTTTATTTTTGTCTACTATTTTTTTTTATGAGTCTTTATTATTATTTTTAGTGTGTTTTAGTTCCTTTTCAATACTATGATGAGATATGAATTGCATAAGTCTAAAACAGATTTATTAGTGAGAAAATTTTCATGAGAATTAAGCTTGATACTAATTTTTATGAGCCAATGTTAATATGATATGTTGATTGAGAAAGAAGCATGTTTAGACTTAATCTGACTTGTATAATCATCCTTGTGAGTTTTTGAGCCTATAATGATTGATGCATTATACAAATCAATCTAATTTCTTTCTTGAGTGCTCTTATGATTACATGATTCTCTAGAACTTGCTTTAAACCATTTGAGACTATATTGATGCATGTAACAACATGAATATGATAGAGGCATTAGGACTTTTTAACTAGGGCCAAACAGCCATCCCTTATTGATGTTCCAAGAGAACATCCCTCTAGTGAACCAATTTGAGCCTACATTGAATAAGCTATTTATTTGGTAACCACATCTTACACCTAGCCTAAACACATTTATATCTTTACCCTTGTTCTAAAGATAGACTAGAATGTTTGAGACATATTGCAAAAACAAGGGATATTTTTTGAAAATTTGGGTTAGAACAAAAGATAAGTGTGGGGGAGGAGAAAAGCAAAAGTCAAGAGAAAAATAGAGGGAATATTGCCAAATACATTCCCATGTGAATTTTTTTTTTTTTTTTGAATAATCTCTTGAACTTCTAGTTAAAGAAAAGAAAAAGATGTTCGAAATTTGGTTAGAATGAAGTAAAGGCTCAACATGAAATATTCAGCCTATGTGATTATGTACTTCTAAAGAATATTGAGAAAGTTTTATCTGCAAAATCTTATTTTGTCTCTAAATTCTATGAAGTCTTTGGAATGTTTGTGATATCTTTTCCTTTTTATTCTTTAACCACATTATTACCTCTTGGCCCCATTACAACCTTGATTAAAGACCTCTTGATTTATGAAGTTGCATGATCTTTTAGTGGAGAATAGGTAGACAAGCAAGCATATGGTAGAACTATTTTCATGAGATTGATTGAGTGTAAACACTTTACCACTACTTTAAAGAGTGAAAATCATGAGAGTATCCCATATGAGAAGTTGAGATTAAGTTTGAATATGCACTATTTTGATTGAAATATGTTATGTTAATATTGGCTTAACTCAAACAATTTACATTCAAGCATGATTTTTTGTGAAATTCTTTAAGCTATTGATTAGTTTATAAGACTTGTTCAAAGATTGTCTCTAATTTGTATTGAAAGGATTAGGAATAAATATTTTTAGTATATGTAGTTTATTTATATTTTAGTTTTTCAATGTTTGTGGGTATCGTTCTAGTAAACCCTCACGAGACTAAACTCGTCCACTAGGGACACCTAGGGGTTTAAAGGCTTGTGTCACATGCTAAGTGCCACCGTGATTTCCTACGAAAGTGGATTAAATTAGATTTTCTTATTTTATTTTTATTTGATTTTGCTCGAGGACTAGCAAAAAGCTAAGTGTGGGGGTGTGATAACTCGTATAATTATATAGTTTTTAGTTATGTTTTATTATTGTTTTGTGTCAACTACGAGTTATTATTGTTTAGTCTAATTGTGTTTATGATCTTTTATATTTTTATGTAATTTGGTGTTTTTCACAAGTTTCTTTGAGTGATTTCAGATTACTAGAATTAAGGGCAAATCCAGTTCAGTTCCAGTTCCGACACCTTTTTCCATATCAGCTATATCTGGAGTTTCACTGAAGCAATAAGGCTGAAATTTGTAGCCGTGCAAAGCTAAGAGGCATATCTATCTTTTTCATGTTTTACACTTCTCGAAACGGAGTCGTTTTCCCTAGCGAAATCGACCATCAAGTTGGCTGATGTGCAATGACGTCTGTGCTGACCTGTTTTAGTATTTTGCCCATATCTGCTTATCCACATCAGCAAATGAGCTGATTCCAATGGATATGGATCCGTAACTGATACGGGAACCTTTGTCTAGAAGACCATATGATCAGATCAGGCCTCTAATATTGACGAAATCGACCATCAAGTTGGCTGATGTGCAATGACGTCTGTGCTGACCTGTTTTCGTATTTTGCCCATATCTGCTTATCCACATCAGCAAATGAGCTGATTCCAACGGCTATGGATCCGTAACTGATAGGGGAACCTTTTTCTAGAAGACCATGTGATCAGATCAGGCCTCCAACATTGACGAAATTGACCATCAAGTTGGCTGATCAAAATTGTCATACAATATGACGAAAATTGTTAGAAAAATTCACCCACCTATTATACCTACCTTTGAAATTTGTAAAGCTTGTCTCTTGTCATTTAGCCCTCCAAAATGTGTATAAATAGAGGGCCTTGGATGATTGTAGAGGATCATATTGTAGATAGGTAGGATATTAGCCATTGTAATAAAATTCTCTAAGTTTTCTTCTTCTTTCTTTTCTCTAGTTTTCTTTTTCTTTAGAAAGAGCAAGAGGTTGGATAATTAATATTCTTCTTCTTCTTCTTTCTTTCTTTTATTTCCTTCTTAGATTCTCTTTAATTTTATGTTTATGTTTACAATGCCTATGCTAGGCTAAACTTCTATTTGGTTAAGGGTGATTTCAAAGCCCTAGACATGTTTTGAGATTGATTTTTAGATTCTATCTATCATTAATTTTCTATCAAAGTTGCTTATGTTCTTCTACAAGAATTGTTCATGATGTTGTCTTGATTTGTTTAGGTGTACAACTAGATAGATCTTGATAATTATCTATTGCTAGTTTAGGAGTCTTGATCCGTGTAATTGTCTTGATTTCCTATTCATAAGTGGCAATTTGTGATTAATGATTATGGTCAAGTTTTCAATAATTGCAAAGTGGAACATAACCTAAGTTGAACAATCCGAGCTTATGTGTTTGTTGCTTAGATCAACCTATCTTTCTCATCATAAAGCTGCCATTAAATTGAATTTAGAGAGCTTATTCTAGGTTGTTTAATGGTTAGAGATTAAATAGAGAGCTTATTCTATTTAACGACAAACTAAGGAAAGATTGGGATAACAGAGCTTGTTGTTATCTACGGTTGTTAACTTTGATAGTTGGTTGATATTGATAGATCTGAAATTGATTCTTAATGATGTCTAGTGGTGGAGAATGAAACCTTAACCATATTTTTCATATTTGATTCTTCTTACTTACTTGTTTTCTTACTTTTCTAGTTTGCTTATTTTTAAAAGTATATTTATTTTTATTGGCTGGTTATACCGCCTAATTTGTATATTAACTTTGTTTTATTTTTATTGGCTGGTTATACCGCCTAATTTAGTATATATATATTTTTATTGGCTGGTTATACCGCCTAATTTAGTATATATATTTTTATTGGCTGGTTATACCGCCTTGCATCTTATTCTTATTATTTACTTTAGTTTAAATCTGGCTTCAAAAACCCCTTTTCTTTTATTGTTCTTGAATTTAAGTTTTAAACTATTAACTTATAAACTAAAACCCAATCCCTGAGGACTCGACCCTTGCTAACTACTATACTTACAATTGATCTTTTTAGTGCAAGGTTAAATAAGATACACTCTTTTGGGTGCATCATATTAAAAAAAAAACTAATATTTAGTTCTTCAGTGGCGATTTCCCAACATATAAAATTGATTTCTTTTTTTTTTTAACATACAAGGGAAATCACCCTAGTCGGTGGCGGTTTCCCTTATATAATTTTTAAAATGATGAAAAGAAATCGCCACTAGCTGATGCACCCAAAAGAGTGTATCTTATTTAACCTTGCACTAAAAAGATCAATTGTAAGTATAATGATTAGCAAGGGTCGAGTCCTCAGGGATTGAGTTTTAATCTATGAGTTATTAGTTTATAACTTACGTTCAAAGAAAACAATAAAAGAAAAGGGGTTTTTGAAGCCAGATTTAAACTAAAGTAAATAATAAGAATAAGATGCAAGGCGGTATAACCAGCCAATAAAAATACATATACTAAATTAGGCGGTATAAACCAGCCAATAAAAATAAAACAAAGTTAATATACAAATTAGGCGGTATAACCAGCCAATAAAAATAAATATAAAAAATAAGCAAACTAAAAGTAAGAAAACAAGTAAGTAAGAAGAATCAAATATGAAAAATATGGTTAAGGTTTTTAATTCTCCACCACTAGACATCATTAAGAATCAATTTCAGATCTATCAATATCAATCAACTATCAAAGTTAACAACCGTAGATAACAACAAGCTCTGTTACCCCAATCTTTCCTTAGTTTGTCGTTAAATAGAACAAGCTCTCTATTTAATCTCTAACCATTAAACAACCTAGAATAAGCTCTCTAAATTCAATTTAATGGCAGCTTTATGATGAGAAAGATAGGTTGATCTAAGCAACAAACACATAAGCTCGGATTGTTCAACTTAGGTTATGTTCCACTTTGCAATTATTGAAAACTTGACCATAATCATTAATCACAAATTGCCACTTATGAATAGGAAATCAAGACAAGTACACGGATCAAGACTCCTAAACTAGCAATAGATAATTATCAAGATCTATCTAGTTGTACACCTAAATAAATCAAGACAACATCATGAACAATTCTTGTAGAAGAACATAAGCAACTTTGATAGAAAATTAATGATAGATAGAATCTGAAAATCAATCACAAAACATGTCTAGGGCTTTGAAATCACCCTTAACCAAATAGAAGTTTAGCCTAGCATAGGCATTATAAACATAAAATTAAATAGAATCTAAGAAGAAAATAAAAGAAAGAAAGAAGAAGAAGAAGAATATTAATTATCCAACCTCTTGCTCTTTCTAAAGAAAAAGAAAACTAGAGAAAAGAAAGAAGAAAACTTAGAGAATTTTATTACAATGGCTAATATCCTACCTATGTACAATATGATCCTCTACAATCATCCAAGGCCCTCTATTTATACACATTTTGGAAGGCTAAATGACAAGAGACAAGCTTTACAAATTTCAAAGGTAGGTATAATAGGTGGGTGAATTTTTCTAACAATTTTCGTCATATTGTATGACAATTTTGATCAGCCAACTTGATGGTCGATTTCGTAAATGTTGGAGGCCTGATCTGATCACATGGTCTTCTAGAAAAAGGTTCCCCTATCAGTTACGGATCCATAGCCGTTAGAATCAGCTCATTTGCTGATGTGGATAAGCAGATATGTGCAAAATACGAAAACATGTCAGCACAGACATCATTGCACATCAGCCAACTTGATGGTCGATTTCGTCAATATTAGAGGCCTGATCTGATCATATGGTCTTCTAGACAAAGGTTCCCGTATCAGTTACGGATCCATAGCCATTGGAATCAGCTCATTTGCTGATGTGGATAAGCAGATATGGGCAAAATACGAAAACAGGTCAGCACAGACGTCATTGCACATCAGCCAACTTGATGGTCGATTTCGCTAGGGAAAACGACTCCGTTTCAAGAAGTATAAAACATGAAAAAGATAGATATGCCTCTTAGCTTTGCACGGATACAAATTTCAGCCTTATTGCTTCAGTGAAACTCCAGATATAGCTGATATGACAAAATGTGTCGGAACTGGAACTGAACTGGATTTGCCCTTAATTCTAGTAATCTGAAATCACTCAAAGAAACTTGTGAAAAACACCAAATTACATAAAAATATAAAAGATCATAAACACAATTAGACTAAACAATAATAACTCGTATTTGACACAAAACAATAATAAAACATAACTAAAAACTATATAATTATACGAGTTATCACACCCCCACACTTAGATTGTTGCTAGTCCCTAGCAACGACTTAATAAAAATAAAATAAGAAAATCTAATCTAATCCATTTTCGTAGGAAATCACGGTGGCACTTAGCATGTGACACAAGCCTTTAAACCCCTAGGTGTCCCTAGTGGACGAGTTTAGTCTCGTGAGGGTTTACTAGAACGATACCCACAAACATTGAAAAATTAAAATATAAATAAACTACATATAAATAAACTTCATATACTAAAAATATTTACTCCTAATCCTTTCAATACAAATTAGAGACAATATTTGAACAAGTCTTATAAACTAATCAATAGCTTAAAAAAATTTCACAAAAAATCATGCTTGAATGTAAATTGTTTGAGTTAAGCCAATATTAGCATAACATATCTCAATCAAAATAGTGCATGTTCAAATTTAATCTCAACTTCTCACATGGGATACTCTCTTGATTTTCACTCTTTAAAGTAGTGGTAAAGTGTTTACACTCAATCAATCTCATGAAAACACTTCTACCATATGCTTGCTTGTCCACCTATTCTCCACTAAAAGATCATGCAACTTCATAAATCAAGAGGTCTTTAATCAAGGTTGTAATGGGCCAAGGGGTTTGTAATGTGGTTGAAGAACAAAAGGATAAAGATATCACAAAGGTTCCAAAGAGTTCATAAAGTTTAGAGACATAAAAAGATTATACAAAGAAACTTCTCAAAACTCTTTACAAGTACATAGTCACCTAGGCCGGATATTCATGTTGGGCCTTTTCTTCATTCTAAACAACTTTGTAACATCTTTTTCTTTTTCCACAAATTCAAGAGATGATTCATTTTTTTTTATATAGGAATGTATTTGCCAGTATTCCATTTCTTTTTCTCTTGACTTTTCTTTTCTTTCCCCCCCACACTTATTTCTTGTTTCTAACCAAAAAATATCCCTTGTCTTTGCAACTTGTCTCAAATCATGCTAATTCATCTTTGGAACAAAGGTAAAGATATAAGTATATTTAGGTTAGGGACAAGTTATGGTTACCAAAGAGATAGCTTATTCAATGTAGGCTCAAATTGGTTCACTAAGGGTGTGTTCTCTTGGAACATCAATAAGGGATGGTTGTTTGGCCCTGGCTAAAAATCCTAATGCCTCTATCATATTCATGTTGTCACATGCATCAATATAGTCTCAAACGGTTTAAAGCAAGTTCTAGAGAATCATGTAATCATAAGAGCACTCAAGAAAGAAATTAGATTGATTTGTATAATGCATCAATCATTTTAGGCTCAAAAACTCACAAGAATGATTATACAAGTCAGATTAAGTCTAAACATGCTTCTTTCTCAATCAACATATCATATTAACATTGGCTCATAAAAAGGTTGACATCAAGCTCAATTCTCATGAAAATCTTCTCACTAATAAATATGTTTTAGACTTATGCAATTCATATCTCATCATTGTATTAAAAAGGAACTAAAACACACTAAATAATAATAATAATAATAAAGACTCATAAAAAAAAAATAGTAGACAAAAATAAAAGAAATCCTAAATCATTCCCCCCACACTTAATTCTTACATTGTCCTCAATGTAAGTCTATTAACCCAAATGAAAGAATCATGTGTAAGAGAAAAGAACTAATAACATAAGAATAGGAATAACTAAGACTCAAAACAAAACAAACTCATGCAACCTGAATAATCTTAAAATACTAAACAAAAATTAACAAGTAAACATAAAAAGATTAAAATCAAACTGACAAGGTGTGTCTCAAGTCTCCCTTACTCAGACCTTGTTCAGAATGAATACTTCTAAATTGCTTAAAACACAACAAACTATTTTTTTTTTTTTGAAAAGAAGAAATCAAACTGACAAGATATGTCTCAAGTCTCCCTTACTCAGACCTTGTTCAGAATGAATACTTCTAAATGGCTTAAAACATAACAAATTTTTTTTTTTTTTTTAAATTAGCAAAATATGTCCCTTACCCCCTACTAAAATATGACATTGTCCCCAATGTCAAATTTTAAAGGTAGAATTTAGGAGATATTACCTGCAGAGGTTGCTAACCACTTATTATAACTGAGACACAACAAGCAAAATGTTAGATAATGTCACAAAGACAAAATGCAATCCACTCCTTGCTCGTCCATATCTCTTTTTCTTTTTCCGAGCGTTTGCGAAACAACCGTAGCAGATAAGCACTCATAAGCTTGGAGCTTTTTGAGTAAATCTTCAATGGTTGTAGCAGAAATTATGGTTCTCCTTGCCTCTGAAAACATGAATCCATTATGCACAGCATTATCTAAATATGAAAGCAAATTACTAAAATAACCATTAATATTAAGCAAACCAATGGGTTTCTTATTTGTGACCAAAGATGACCAAGAAGCCACGCAAGCTATTTCTTCCAATGTACCCAGACCTCCTGGTAAAGCAATGAATGCATCGGCAGAATGGTACATGATTGTTATCCGTTCAGGGACACTCCAGACTTGTATTTCCTTACCCACGGTAGGTCCACAAAAACTTGTGAATAGTTTTGGCACGATTCCTAGAACTGGACTTCCTCCGGTGTGTGCTGCTGTAGCGACTGCTCCCATTAAACCCGTACTACCGCCTCCATAAATCAAGTGGATCTTTTATTGGGCAAGTATTACTCCAACTCTTATGGCTTCATCAGTGAATATGTTATTTTTCCCTGGATAAGCACCTCCAAAGACACAAATTTTTTTAATGCGCTGGGATGAAGTACTTTCCATTTTTTTTTCTTCGAGTGCCTGAAAGAGAATGAGTACATGGTGTAATATATAGAGGACTGAGTAGTGAATCAGACAAGAGTAATAATGTCGCCGAAAGTGTATCTGACCTGTCAGAAGAAAATGTTAACCTAACAAAAGATTTTTGCGTGATTTCAGGAAGAAAATCAAAAAGAGAAGAAAAAATCAACCGTAAAAGACAAATAAAAAAAAGAGAGAATAATTACACAAATCGAACAACACGTAAATTAAACCAAAATGAAGTTATTGCAAATCAAACCAAAAGCTAAGAAGTCATTTATTGTAGTTGTGATTGTGGCTCACATCTTCCTCTGGTTTTACGTCCAGAAACGGCTTAAACGCCTTCTATGAGTCCAGGATATGCTTCCCATCCAGTTTTCTTACAAGCTGGCAAACAGGGTCTTTTAACATCAGATTCCCAAGATATTGCCATTCCCTTTGGAATTGCGGCCATAAATCAAGAATTTCTCTTTGTACGTCTCCACTAGGATGCGTCTCAAGAGAAAGTTGGATATTACCCAAATTCTCCTTACTCAGTCCATCCTTAATGAATTCAATTTTATCATCTCGATTAGAGGACGGAATCCCAATAGAACGACATTTACCGTTACACGTCCATCGTGCACATTTGTGGCAATTTGAACTCATGCGCTTTGCTCGTCGCTTCTTTGCAAAAGTGCTTCTACCTGTACCTGGTAAATGCAAAACAGGAAGATATTCATCTTCACGTACCTTGGCTTCAATTATCCAACGTATGTCTTCAGGAATCCCTTTGTGCATAAGCATTCTTAATCTTTCAAATCGAACTTGGTAAAGCTTCAGTAAAATATTTCGAGGAAAAGGAGGAAATCGTTTCTGCAATCTTGTGAGAATATCATCCATCCTGAAAAAAAAATGAAAAAAATTGAAAGAGAAATTGGAAGAGAAATTTATATACAATATCAGTTTTGTGGGTAGCTGATGGAACCGATTTAAATAATCACGGAGTACCGTTATCCGCCATTTAACCGGGGTTAAAAAAATTAAAAATTATATTTACATCTAGTTATTTTCAAAACAAGGATCAGAAAGAAAAACAACATAAAAAGACACAAAAACAAAACACTCTAAATAAAATCCTAAATTCTTCCCCCCACACATAATTCTTACATTGTCATTAATGTAATGCTATTAATCCCAAATGAAAGAATCATGTGTAAGTGAAAAGAACTAATAAACAAAATAAACTTATGCAGCCTAAATGAACTTAGAAACACTAAACACAATTAGCAAAGAAACATAAGAAAAAGATAAAGAAAAAGAGAGCAAATCTGAGGATGGCAGTTTGGCAATGCTTTCACTAATTAGGCTGCCTCCCCCAATTAGCACTTGATTGATTGTTTTCAGCCTAGCCAATTCCCCTTCTTGGCTTTTTAGGATCTTTTGGCTTAGACATGAAACTTCTCGGATTTTTGCGTTTTGGAGGAAGTTTTCTTTGCAAAACAGCCAATGCCTTCTCCCCCACACGTATTATTTCATCATTCTTGGTGGGGTATAGCTCTTTGAGGAATTGTGTATATCTTGGTACTTGTCTAATGGCATCCACAAGCAAGCTGTTTAAGGTTTCCAAAAATTGTTGTTCATGTTCCTCCTTTTTGGACTTTGCAAATCTGCTAGGAAAAAGTGGAGAAGGAACATTAGTAGAAATAAGAACCTTAAAAGCTACCTGAGGTGTCAAAGTACTCTCAATTTGAATGGTGGCTTCATTATCCTGAAGAAGTGAATCCATCTTTGGTTTTGTCTCATCCTCATCTTGTTCCTCATTTCTCAAGGTCACAATAGTAGCATTCTCCTTTGGGTTAATCACCGTTTGGGAAGGGAGTGCTAGAGATCTTTCTGCTACTAATTCCACCGTACTACTAGCCAATAGGCTCATTTGCCTTTCCAAACTCTGGATGCTTGCCCTTGTTTCCTGTTGAAATTGCAAAGTATCAGTAACAAGAGAATATACAAGATCTTCTAAAGAAGTACCTGAGTTTTGAGTCATATGTGGTGGTTGAAAAAGATATGGTTCTTGAGACCATGATTGATTGAAGCTAGATGGATGAGTGTAATTGGCATAAGGATCTACTTCTTGGTAATTTTTCGAGTAGCCATAATTAGTATGATCCCACCATCCCTCATGGTAAGTATTGGAGTAATGATCATGCGGTTGGTCTTGGAACCATTGATGGCCTTGACATCCTCCCATGGCCAATTGTTGAACTGAGGAAGTGAGATTGGCTTGTTGATTCTCCATGTTCATGTATGCCACCAACTCTTCAAGTGTTAGATTGCTTAATTCCATTTTTTTTTTTTCAAAATTTGAAAAGAAAAACATGTATGTACAAGAAAATAATACTAATTAGAACTGAAAATAAGAATAAACCAAGTAACAAATAAACTAAAGAAAACAATCCCCGGCAACAGCGCCAAAAATTTGATGCACCCAAAAGAGTGTATCTTATTTAACCTTGCACTAAAAAGATCAATTGTAAGTATAATGATTAGCAAGGGTCGAGTCCTCAGGGATTGGGTTTTAATCTATGAGTTATTAGTTTATAACTTACGTTCAAAGAAAACAATAAAAGAAAAGGGGTTTTTGAAGCCAGATTTAAACTAAAGTAAATAATAAGAATAAGATGCAAGGCGGTATAACCAGCCAATAAAAATATATATACTAAATTAGGCGGTATAACCAGCCAATAAAAATAAATATAAAAAATAAGCAAACTAAAAGTAAGAAAACAAGTAAGTAAGAAGAATCAAATATGAAAAATATGGTTAAGGGTTTTAATTCTCCACCACTAGACATCATTAAGAATCAATTTCAGATCTATCAATATCAACCAACTATCAAAGTTAACAACCGTAGATAACAACAAGCTCTGTTACCCCAATCTTTCCTTAGTTTGTCGTTAAATAGAACAAGCTCTCTATTTAATCTCTAACCATTAAACAACCTAGAATAAGCTCTCTAAATTCAATTTAATGGCAGCTTTATGATGAGAAAGATAGGTTGATCTAAGCAACAAACACATAAGCTCGGATTGTTCAACTTAGGTTATGTTCCACTTTGCAATTATTGAAAACTTGACCATAATCATTAATCACAAATTGCCACTTATGAATAGGAAATCAAGACAATTACACGGATCAAGACTCCTAAACAAGCAATAGATAATTATCAAGATCTATCTAGTTGTACACCTAAATAAATCAAGACAACATCATGAACAATTCTTGTAGAAGAACATAAGCAACTTTGATAGAAAATTAATGATAGATAGAATTTGAAAATCAATCACAAAACATGTCTAGGGCTTTGAAATCACCCTTAACCAAATAGAAGTTTAGCCTAGCATAGGCATTATAAACATAAAATTAAATAGAATCTAAGAAGAAAATAAAAGAAAGAAAGAAGAAGAAGAAGAATATTAATTATCCAACCTCTTGCTCTTTCTAAAGAAAAAGAAAACTAGAGAAAAGAAAGAAGAAAACTTAGAGAATTTTATTACAATGGCTAATATCCTACCTATGTACAATATGATCCTCTACAATCATCCAAGGCCCTCTATTTATACACATTTTGGAAGGCTAAATGACAAGAGACAAGCTTTACAAATTTCAAAGGTAGGTATAATAGGTGGGTGAATTTTTCTAACAATTTTCGTCATATTGTATGACAATTTTGATCAGCCAACTTGATGGTCGATTTCGTCAATGTTGGAGGCCTGATCTGATCACATGGTCTTCTAGAAAAAGGTTCCCCTATCAGTTACGGATCCATAGCCGTTGGAATCAGCTCATGTGCTGATGTGGATAAGCAGATATGGGCAAAATACGAAAACATGTCAGCACAGACGTTATTGCACATCAGCCAACTTGATGGTCGATTTCGTCAATATTAGAGGCCTGATCTGATCATATGGTCTTCTAGACAAAGGTTCCCGTATCAGTTACGGATCCATAGCCATTGGAATCAGCTCATTTGCTGATGTGGATAAGCAGATATGGGCAAAATACGAAAACAGGTCAGCACAGACGTCATTGCACATCAGCCAACTTGATGGTCGATTTCGCTAGGGAAAACGACTCCGTTTCAAGAAGTATAAAACATGAAAAAGATAGATATGCCTCTTAGCTTTGCACGGATACAAATTTCAGCCTTATTGCTTCAGTGAAACTCCAGATATAGCTGATATGGCAAAATGTGTCGGAACTGGAACTGAACTGGATTTGCCCTTAATTCTAGTAATCTGAAATCACTCAAAGAAACTTGTGAAAAACACCAAATTACATAAAAATATAAAAGATCATAAACACAATTAGACTAAACAATAATAACTCGTATTTGACACAAAACAATAATAAAACATAACTAAAAACTATATAATTATACGAGTTATCACTAGCCATGACGATTTCCTTTCATTATTTAAAAAAAAAAATTATACGGATTTTGATACTTAATTTCAAAACAACGGTATTTTGAAATTTTTTAAAAAAAGAAGCTATATTATGATTAAAAAAACCCCTATTTAGAGTAAATATACTTATATATTTTCCACTCCTACTTAGAGTATATATATATATATATTATATATATAATATATTTTTTACTTCTATTTAGAGTAAATATATTTATATATTTTCCACTCCTACTTGGAGTATATATTATATATATTTATATATTTTTCACTTCTATTTAGAGTAAATAAAGTCAAAATAAACATTTTAATTTAAATTTTTTAATTCAAATATAATTATTTATGATTAATGTTATTTATTTCCTAATTACTTAATATTAATCTTCCTACTTATAAATGTATTATTACTCCTAATTGCTATTAATTTTTTAAATTTAAACAATACTCACTATCCCCATATCATACTTATAAACGTATTATTACTCCTAATTGTCATTAAATTTTTATATTTAAACAATACCCATTATCCCAAATATATGTTATGCTTTTAAGGATTGATTTTATTGTCGGGTTTCCATTGAATTCTTTTTTAAGAGTTTCAATTGAGTTTTATTGTAGGGATTTCAATTAAATTTATTGTGTTTAACTTTGCCGTTATAATTTTTTGTATATAAATAACTTTTTTTTTGTTGCTTTTTTAGTATTCTCAAAAGTATAGTAGTAAAGCTAGGGCTATAAATAAATCGGACTTGAACGAACAGACCTCTGTTCGTGTTTGTTTATTTATTTTTGACCTTGTTCGTGTTTCGTTCGTGTTCGTTGAGGATTTTAAAATTTTTTCAAGCTCTGTTCGTTTAAAATTGAGCGTGTTCGTATTAGTTCATTTAAATTGAATGAACTTGTTCACGAACACTAAATGAACATGTTCATGAACACATAATCGAACATGTTCGTAAACAATTAAAAATATGTTCATGAATAATAAACAAACAAATCTAAACAAATTTAACAAACAAACAAATAAATAAAAAAGTCAATTTTTTAAGTTATTATTAAATATAAAATAATAAAATACAAATGTAATTAAATTTAAGTTATTATTAAATATAAACAATAAAACACAAATATTATTAAATTATTAAGTTTAAGTTATTATTAAATATAAATATAATCGAACAATAAACGAGTTTTAAATAATCTATTAAACGAATTTTAAACGATTCATATACGAGCTTGTTCGTGAACATAAATGAACCGAACATACCTTGTTCGTGTACAGTTCGTTTAATAAACGAATCTTAAAATCATGTTCATAATCGTTTATTTAGCTTGATAAACGAACATAAATCGAACTGTTCACGAATCGTTAGTCGCATGCTTTGTTCATTTAACACCCCTAAGTAAAGCTAGCAAAATATATCTTAAGAATTCATTAACTATATTTTCATGTATTGATGCATTTAAAAGAGCGTATCTTATTTAACCTTGCACTAAAAAGATCAGTTATAAAGTATAATAGTTAGTAAGGATCGAATCCACAGGATTGGTGTTTAGTTTAAGAATTATTAGTTTATACTTAAATTCAAGGAAAACAAAATAAAATAGAGATTTTTGAAGTCAGTTTAAACTAAAACAAACAATAAAAGTAAGAAAGCAAGTAAATAAGAAGTAATCAAATATGAGAAAGATATGGTTGAGGTTTCATTCTCCACCATTAGACATCATTAAGAATCAATTTCAGATCTATCAACATATCAAAATTAACAACCGTAGATAACAGCAAGCTCTGGTACCCCAATCTATCCTTAGTTTGTCGTTGAATAGAATAAACTCTCTATTTAATCACTAATTATCAAACAACCTAGAATAAGCTCTCTAAATACAATTTGATAACAGCTTTATGATGAGAAAGATAGGTTGATCTAAGCAACAAACACGTAAGCTCGGATTGTTCAACTTAGGTTATGTTCCACTTTGCAATTAGCGAAAACTCTAACATAATCATTAATCACAAATTGTCACTATTGAATCGGAAATCAAGACAATTACACGGATCAAGACTCCTAAACTAGCATTAGATAATTATCAAGATCTATCTAGTTGCGCACCTAAACAAATCAAGACAACATCATGAACAATTCTTATAGAAGAACATAAGCAACTTTGATAGAAAACTAATGACAGATAAAATCTAAAAATCAATTAAAAAACATGCCTAAGGCTTTGAAATCACCCTTAACCAAAGGGAAGTTTAGCCTAGCATAGGCATAGATAATATATACATAAAACTAAAAAGAAAATAAAATAAAAGAATGGAGAAGAAGAAGAAGAATAATGATGATCCTTGAGTCTCCTCAAAGATAGATAGTTTGTGGCTCAAAAGATGGTATTTATAGAGTTTTAAAACCCTGAAAACAAGTCATTGCCGCACAAGTAAGGTTAGGGACTGAAAAATCATGTTTTTGACATGTTTTTTCTTACGTTTTTTCCCGGTTTTTGGGCGCCTAGGCGTCGAACGTACTACCTTGTAATTTTCTGCTGCATCTTCTTTCACTTCGTTGGCTGATTTGGATGACCATTCATGTAAGCTACCGTTGGAAATGTATTCAAGTCAGCTTCAAAAGTCAAGAAGAAAGTTTTTTCAAATAAAGAATTTAACATCATGATTTCTTAGCAACAAGCTCCAGAGGTTAAATCTGCGTGATCGCTTTGCACTAAGAATTTGATCTTTTTGACTCCCAAGTCTTTTTCCATAATATAATATAAGTAAACAAGATAAAGATTGAAAACATAACAAAAACGAATGGTAGAAAGGCATAAAATGTAAATTTTATGAGCTTATCAAATACCCCACACTTAGCTTTTTGTTAGTCCTCGAGCAATACAACATAAAACAAAATTTAAGAAAATCTAATCTAATCCACTTTTGTAGAAAATCACGGTGGCACTTAGCATGTGACACAAGCCTTTAAACCTCTAAGTGTCCCTAGTGGACGAGTTTAGTCTCGTGAGGATTTACTAGAACGATACCCATAAATATTGAAAAACTAAAATAAAAATAAACTAACATACACTAAAAATAGTTACTTCTAATCCTTTCTGTCATAACGTTTTTTCGATCGCTAGACGATTTTCAAGAACAATGCGGAGTCGCCACCAATTTTTTTTTTTTGTATAGGTGTGATTGGTCACCTATTAAAACTGGTTTTAGTAAAATATTTTGAAATTAATTAAAACATTTTTTTAAACCAATTTCGAAGTCTGCGCTTTAAACCAGAGAGAAAACAAAATCGGGTTCGGGAGTCGGTTACGTGCGGAGAAGGATTTGCACCCCCACGACGCCCGTTTAGAAAACAGTACCATTTAATCATGTGTTACCCTTTAATCTTAATAAAACGATTTTAATTTTGATATTTAAAAATAATTCCCATAACTCTCTTTTTTGCAAATTTTTATATTTGTAGAAAAGAACAAATTATTTCATTTAGGAATAAAATGAAAATCTGTGACATCGAAAACTTTCACCGAATTGTCTAACGTCTAGGCAGAATTCGAGAAGAGTTTCTTCGCTTTGGAATTCGCATAATATTCCTCTAAATCAAATAATGTTCATTCGTAATCAACAATTATTCAAAATCCTCCAACGTCTAGGCAGGATACCAATATTTGTTTTTTACTCGAAATATTATTTTATTTTGTTTCAAAGGACCCTCTTAAAACTCTCGGTTTTCCTTTTTTATTTTTATTTTATAAAAAATATGATGTGCAATGAAAAGAATAATCAATAATAATGAATTAGCATACGTAGAAAAATAACGAGTAATAATTTAAACAATAAAATGTTTAATTTTAGAAATAAAATTTTATTGGGTGAGGATAAGAATCTCCGGTGTGAAAGCTTTCCCAAATTCCCCATCGTCTATGTGAAATTCGGAGAAGATCTCTACATTTGAAAAATCTTACCTTGATCCTTAGAACTGACGTATTACTAATCTATTTTTTCAAAAAAAAAAAAAAAAGATAATATGGATAATGAACTAATTTAATTATAAAATGGGATATTTTATTTTTTAAAGGGGCAATACGAGAACCCTCGATGTGAGATCTTCCCCAAATTTCCCATCGTCTAGGCGAAATTTGGAGAAGATCTCTACACTTGAAAATTCTCCTTTAAGCATATTATTATTATTATTATTCGAGAAAAATCTTCAATTTTTTTGTTAAAAAAATTTATTTAATGTTTGTGCTATGTAACATATTATAAACTGAATAAATAATATTACCATGCCAACCAAAGGCGAATAAATAGATGACATAATGAATTAGTTAAAAATACATTTTATTATTTTTTGTATTATAATCCCTTTTTATCATTTTTTATTCATTACTTATTTTAACTATTACTTTGACTACCATTTATTTATTTATTTATTTGTATTTTATTATTATTATTTATTATTATTTTTTAGAAATAAAACACGAACCCTCGTCGTACGTGAGAGCCTTCCCAAATTCTCCAACGACTAGGCGAAATTTGAAAAGGCTCTCCATACTTGAGAGTTCTTATAACGAAACCTTAAACGATTATTTTTGAAAATACTGGTATTCTTCCAATATCTAGGCAAGAATCCACGAATCGTTTTACTTAAAAACATTTTTTTGGCGAAATCATAAGCTACAATTTCGTATTTATTAAAACAAAAGAATAACAGTAAAATAAAATAAAAATACTTAAAGCATGACCAACAATCTATCTTCATCTGGCTTTTTATTTTCTTGATTTATGCTTTTTGTCTCTTCATGATTATTATTATTTTTAAATTTATTCAAAATATTTACCTAAACAAATGCCATCTATTTTTTCTAAAAATGTAAATACGTATATAGGTTCTTGATTTCTAAAAATGTAAATAACTATTTATTTATTTTTTTGAAAATTATTCAACACAAAAATATTATTATTTTTTTATCATGCCTCTAATAATGTATAAATGGGTATGCATAAATGGAAATAGCCTAAAGGAGTATACCCAATAAGCTTTAAATGTGAAGGCCCAAAATGAAGAAGCTAGAGGCCTAGAATCAAAACCCCACTGCCATTGGATTGGGTCGGATTTGAGCGGGTTGGGTCAGTTCGTTGGGGGTCGGGTCGGTTCGTCGTGGGTCGGGTCGGTTGTTGGCTTTCCTTCCCTTTTTTTTTGCCTGAACACGGTCAGGCGTGCTGACCCCGGATCAGATACGGGTCCGCGCGCCGACCCTCTTTTCCCCTAAACGATGCCATACGGCACCCCTATAAAACCCTTTTTTTTCATTTTTCTGATTCTTCTCTCTCTACCCTTATTTTCCTCTGCCCTCTCTCTAAAATCAAAAGCCCAAAAACCACCCCATTACCAGAATCCGACGTCGGTCCGCCGTGAGCACCATCGGTCGTCGTTCGTCGATGGCCGATATCCTCTAGACTTCACCTCTAAGCTCCCTTCAACCTTCCCTTTCCTTGTACTGGCTTAGATTCCTCCAAAAACAACCCTAAAGGCCTAGATCTAGGTTTTAAAGGTTGCGATTCCAACCTTGGCTATGGCAACCGTCCACCGTTGGACTGGGTCGAAACCCTCACCAGAGTCTCCTCCATCCTTTTCCCACCATTTGGTTTTCCTAAAGTAGGCCCAAATCACCCGAATCCAACAAAACCAAAACCCATGTGGTGTCTGTGCCCTTCCTTTTTTTTTTTAGTTTTTTTTGGTCGTTGGTATTCTGTTTTTTGTTTTGTTTTTGCTATTGTTGTTTTTTTTTGGGAGGGATGTGGGTGGTTTTGGTCGATTGCTGTCTGTGGTGTTTGTTGTTGCTGATTTGGGGGTTGAGATTGTGGTGGCTCATTGACAGTGGAGTTGGTGAGGGGCGAGGGCCAAGAGTCTCCTTGGCTTTTTTGGTTGGTTTTTATGGGGGGTTGCTTGTGGTTGTTTGCAGAGATTGCTTGTAAGCAAACGGTTGGAGTGGCGTGTGGGAGAAAGGCGATGGCAGGTGGCTACCTGACAGGGGTTGGGGTTGCCGTGAGGGGAAAGGGGCTAGCTACTGCCAGGGAGAGGCAGGCTGTCAGAGGGTGGGCTAGGGTTTGGTGCTGGGCTTGGGCTGGAGGATAGGCAGCAAGATGGGCTTGTTTGGGTTTGGGCCTGGTGTGACTGTAGGGTATCTGGGTCAAAAGGCCTAGTTTGGCCAGATTGGCCTGCTAGGTTGGCAAGTGGGCCTGCTGCCTCGTAGGCCCAGTACTTGGGTGTGGGTAAAGGTGGTATCGGGCCAGTGGGCCTGCTGCTAGGCAGGCCCAATTTGGATGGGAAAAGGGTTGTTGGGTTTGGTGGCCTTGGCTGGTGGGCTTGCTGGGCCTGGTGGCCTGGGCTGTGATCCAGGGCTTAGCCCGGACAAAATTAGACTACAATAACTGCCCTTCTTTGCACATTGTTGAGAATTAAGAATAGGGCAAGGACAATAGACTCTAATTTTGTCCAATTGATTTTCGAGATAGGCAAAAGTTCACCGTTGAGGAAAGATCAAGATATTTTTTGTGTGGAGAAAATTAAAAAGTTAAAACTGATTTTGGAAATGATTTAATGACCTGGACGAAACTAGGAATCGAAATGTGACTTAGGCGAAACCAAAGCCGGAGAGTGGTATAGTTGAAACCAGTAATTGACTGAAATGATCTGGACGAAACCAGAAATTGATTAAAATGATTTAGGCGAGATGAAAGTTGATTGAAATGATCAAGACGAAACCAAAAATTTGTAAAGTGGTCTATTGAAACCAGTAATCAGATAGTGACCTGGGTGAAACAACAGTCGAAAGATGACTTGGGCGAAACCAGAAATCGGATAATGACCTGGGTGAAACCAGCAGTTGAAAGATGACCTGGGCGAAACCAACAGTCGGAGGATGTCTTGGGCGAAACTAGAAGTCGAAAATGACCTGGACGAAACCAGAAATTGGATGACGACTTGGGCGAAACCAACAGTCGAAAGATGACCTGGGTGAAACCAAAAGTCAGAGGATGACTTGGGCAAAACCAAAAGTCGGATAACGACCTGGGCGAAACCAGAAGTTGAAAGATGACCTGGGCGAAACCAGTTAAGATTAATTCCTTACTTTTTGTGGCTTGGACGGAACCAACATGATAACTCGTATAATTATATAGTTTTTAGTTATGTTTTATTATTGTTTTGTGTCAAATACGAGTTATTATTGTTTAGTCTAATTGTGTTTATGATCTTTTATATTTTTATGTAATTTGGTGTTTTTCACAAGTTTCTTTGAGTGATTTCAGATTACTAGAATTAAGGGCAAATCCAGTTCAGTTCCAGTTCCGACACCTTTTGCCATATCAGCTATATCTGGAGTTTCACTGAAGCAATAAGGCTGAAATTTGTAGCCGTGCAAAGCTAAGAGGCATATCTATCTTTTTCATGTTTTACACTTCTTGAAACGGAGTCGTTTTCCCTAGCGAAATCGACCATCAAGTTGGCTGATGTGCAATGACGTCTGTGCTGACCTGTTTTCGTAATTTGCCCATATCTGCTTATCCACATCAGCAAATGAGCTGATTCCAATGGCTATGGATCCGTAACTGATACGGGAACCTTTTTCTAGAAGACCATATGATCAGATCAGGCATCTAATATTGACGAAATCGACCATCAAGTTGGCTGATGTGCAATGACGTCTGTGCTGACCTATTTTCGTATTTTGACCATATCTGCTTATCCACATCAGAAAATGAGCTGATTCCAACGGATATGGATCCGTAACTGATAGGGGAACCTTTTTCTAGAAGACCATGTGATCAGATCAGGCCTCCAACATTGACGAAATCGACCATCAAGTTGGCTGATCAAAATTGTCATACAATATGACGAAAATTGTTAGAAAAATTCACCCACCTATTATACCTACCTTTGAAATTTGTAAAGCTTGTCTCTTGTCATTTAGCCCTCCAAAATGTGTATAAATAGAGGGCCTTGGATGATTGTAGAGGATCATATTGTACATTGGTAGGATATTAGCCATTGTAATAAAATTCTCTAAGTTTTCTTCTTCTTTTCTCTAGTTTTCTTTTTCTTTAGAAAGAGCAAGAGGTTGGATAATTAATATTCTTCTTCTTCTTCTTTCTTTCTTTTATTTTCTTCTTAGATTCTATTTAATTTTATGTTTATAATGCCTATGCTAGGCTAAACTTCTATTTGGTTAAGGGTGATTTCAAAGCCCTAGACATGTTTTGTGATTGATTTTCAGATTCTATCTATCATTAATTTTCTATCAAAGTTGCTTATGTTCTTCTACAAGAATTGTTCATGATGTTGTCTTGATTTATTTAGGTGTACAACTAGATAGATCTTGATAATTATCTATTGCTAGTTTAGGAGTCTTGATCCGTGTAATTGTCTTGATTTCCTATTCATAAGTGGCAATTTGTGATTAATGATTATGGTCAAGTTTTCAATAATTGCAAAGTGGAACATAACCTAAGTTGAACAATCCGAGCTTATGTGTTTGTTGCTTAGATCAACCTATCTTTCTCATCATAAAGCTGCCATTAAATTGAATTTAGAGAGCTTATTCTAGGTTGTTTAATGGTTAGAGATTAAATAGAGAGCTTGTTCTATTTAACGACAAACTAAGGAAAGATTGGGATAACAGAGCTTGTTGTTATCTACGGTTGTTAACTTTGATAGTTGGTTGATATTGATAGATCTGATATTGATTCTTAATGATGTCTAGTGGTGGAGAATGAAACCTTAACCATATTTTTCATATTTGATTCTTCTTAGTATATTTATTTTTATTGGCTGGTTATACCGCCTAATTTGTATATTAACTTTGTTTTATTTTTATTGGCTGGTTATACCGCCTAATTTAGTATATATTTTTATTGGCTGGTTATACCGCCTAATTTAGTATATATATTTTTATTGGCTGGTTATACCGCCTTGCATCTTATTCTTATTATTTACTTTAGTTTAAATCTGGCTTCAAAAACCCCTTTTCTTTTATTGTTCTTGAATTTAAGTTTTAAACTATTAACTTATAAACTAAAACCCAATCCCTGAGGACTCGACCCTTGCTAACTACTATACTTACAATTGATCTTTTTAGTGCAAGGTTAAATAAGATACACTCTTTTGGGTGCATCAAATTTTTGGCGCCGTTGCCGGGGATTGTTTTCTTTAGTTTATTTGTTACTTGGTTTATTCTTATTTTCAGTTCTAATGAGTTTTATTTTCTTGTACATACGGGTTTTTCTGATCAAATTTTGAAAAAAAAAATAAAAATAAAAAAAACGATGGAATTGAGCAATCTAACACTTGAAGAGTTGGTGGCATACATGAACATGGAGAATCAACAAGCCAATCTCACCTTCCCAGTTCAACAATTGGCCATGGGAGGATGTCAAGGCCATCAAGTGTTCCAAGACCAACAGTATGATCATTACTCAAACACTTACCATGAGGGATGGTGGGATCATACTAATTATGGCTACTCGAAAAATTACCAAGAAGTAGATCCTTATGCCAATTACACTCATCCATCTAGCTTCAATCAATCATGGTCTCAAGAACCAGATCTTTTTCAACCACCACATATGACTCAAAACTCAGGTACTTCTTTAGAAGATCTTGTACATTCTCTTGTTACTGATACTTTGCAATTTCAACAGGAAACAAGGGCAAGCATCCAGAGTTTGGAAAGGCAAATGAGCCTATTGGCTAGTAGTATGGTGGGATGGGTAGCACAAAGATCTGAAGAACTCCCAGCCCAAACGATGATTAACCCAAAGGAGAATGCTACTATTGTGACCTTGAAGAATGAGGAACAAGATGAGGATGAGACAAAATTAGAGATGGATTCTATTCTTGAGGATAATGAAGCCAATGATCCAAATAAAAGTATTTCGGCACCTGAGGTAACGTTTAAGATTCCAATTTTTACTAATGTTTTTTCTCTACCTTTCCCTAGTAGATTCGCAAAGTTCAAAGAGGAGGAACATGAACAAAAGATGCTGGAAACCTTAAACAGTTTGTTTGTGGATGTCATTCAACAAGTACCAAAAGATGCACCATTCCTCGATGAGATATGCACCACCAATGATGATGGAATAATACTTGTAATGGAGAATGCATCCACTGTTGTGCAAAGAAAGCTTCCTCTCAAACGCATAAATTTGGGAAATTTCATGTATGAGCCTGACAAGCCTAAAAAGCCAAGAAGGGGTGTTGGTTAGATTCAAAACACTAACTCAAGTGTTAATTGGGAAGGCAGCCCAGTTAAAGATGAAATTGCCAACCTTCCATATTCAGATTTGCTTTCTCTTTCTTTTCCTTTTTCTTTTATTATTTTTATTGTTTTTATTTTTATTTCTTATGTTTCTTTGTTAATTGTGTTTACTGTTTTTAAGTTCATTTAGGCTGCATAAGTTTCTTTTGTTTAATAGTTCTTTTCTCTTACATATAATTCTTGCATTGGGGGATAATAGCATTACATTAATGACAATGTAAGAATTATGTTTGGGGGGAAGAATTTAGGATTTTATTTAGAGTGTTTTGTTTTTGAGTTTTTTTTATGCTGTTTTTCTTTCTGATCCTTGTTTTGAAAATAATTAGATGTAAATATAATTTTTATTTTTTTAACCCCGGTTAAATGGCGGATAACGGTACTCCGTGATTATTTAAGTCGGTTCCATCAGCTACCCACAAAACTGATATTGTATATATATTTCTCTTCCAATTTCTCTTTCAATTTTTTTCATTTTTTTTTTTCAGGATGGATGATATTCTCACAAGATTGCAGAAACGATTTCCTCTTTTTCCTCGAAATATTTTACTGAAGCTTTACCAAGTTCGATTCGAAAGATTAAGAATGCTTATGCACAAAGGGATTCCTGGAGACATACGTTGGATAATTGAAGCCAAGGTACGTGAAGATGAATATCTTCCTGTTTTGCATTTACCAGGTACAGGTAGAAGCACTTTTGCAAAGAAGCGACGAGCAAAGCGCATGAGTTCAAATTGCCATAAATGTGCACGATGGACGTGTAACGGTAAATGTCGTTCTATTGGGATTCCGTCCTCTAATCGAGATGATAAAATTGAATTCATTAAGGATGGACTGAGTAAGGAGAATTTAGGTAATATCCAACTTTCTCTTGACACGCATCCTAGTGGAGACGTACAAAGAGAAATTCTTGATTTATGGCCGCAATTCCAAAGGGAATGGCAACATCTTGGGAATCTGATGTTAAAAGACCCTGTTTGCCAGCTTGTAAGAAAACTGGATGGGAAGCATATCCTCGACTCATAGAAGGCGTTTAAGCCGTTTCTAGACGTAAAACCAGAGGAAGATGTGAGCCACAATCACAACTACAATAAATGACTTCTCAGCTTTTGGTTTGATTTGCAATAACTTTATTTCGGTTTAATTTACGTGTTATTCGATTTGTGTAATTATTCTCATTTTTTTATTTGTCTTTTACGGTTGATTTTTCTTCTCTTTTTGATTTTCTTCCTGAAATCACGCAAGAATCTTTTGTTAGGTTAACATTTTCTTCTGACAGGTCAGATACACTTTCGGCGACATTATTACTCTTGTCTGATTCACTACTCAGTCCTCTATATATTACACCATGTACTCATTCTCTTTCAGGCACTCGAAGAAAAAAAAATGGAAAGCACTTCATCCCAGCGCATTAAAAAAATTTGTGTCTTTGGAGGTGCTTATCCAGGGAAAAATAACATATTCGCTGATGAAGCCATAAGAGTTGGAGTAATACTTGCCCAACAAAAGATCCACTTGATTTATGGAGGCGGTAGTACGGGTTTAATGGGAGCAGTCGCTACAGCAGCACACGCCGGAGGAAGTCCAGTTCTAGGAATCGTGCCAAAACTATTCACAAGTTTTTGTGGACCTACCGTGGGTAAGGAAATACAAGTCTGGAGTATCCCTGAACGGATGACAATCATGTACCATTCTGCCGATGCATTCATTGCTTTACCAGGAGGTCTGGGTACATTGGAAGAAATAGCTTGCGTGGCTTCTTGGTCATCTTTGGTCACAAATAAGAAACCCATTGGTTTGCTTAATATTAATGGTTATTTTAGTAATTTGCTTTCATATTTAGATAATGCTGTGGATAATGGATTCATGTTTTCAGAGGCAAGGAGAACCATAATTTCTGCTACAACCATTGAAGATTTACTTAAAAAGCTCCAAGCTTATGAGTGTTTATCTGCTACGGTTGTTTCGCAAACGCTCGGAAAAAGAAAAAGACATATGGACGAGCAAGGAGTGGATTGCACTTTGTCTTTGTGACATTATCTAACATTTTGTTTGTTGTGTCTCAGTTATAATAAGTGATTAGCAACCTCTGCAGGTAATATCTCCTAAATTCTACCTTTAAAATTTGACATTGGGGACAATGCCATATTTTAGTAGGGGGTAAGGGACATATTTTGCTAATTTAAAAAAAAAAAAATTTGTTGTGTTTTAAGCAATTTAGAAGTATTCATTCTGAACAAGGTCTGAGTAAGGGAGACTTGAGACATATCTTGTCAGTTTGATTTTAATCTTTTTATGTTTACTTGTTAATTTTTGTTTAGTATTTTAGGATTATTTAGGTTGCATGAGTTTGTTTTGTTTTGAGTCTTAGTTGTTCCTATTCTTATGTTATTAGTTCTTTTCTCTTACACATGATTCTTTCATTTGGGTTAATAGACTTACATTGAGGACAATGTAAGAATTAAGTGTGGGGGGAATGATTTAGGATTTCGTTTATTTTTGTCTACTATTTTTTTTATGAGTCTTTATTATTATTATTATTTTTTTTAGTGTGTTTTAGTTCCTTTTTAATACAATGATGAGATATGAATTGCATAAGTCTAAAACATATTTATTAGTGAGAAGATTTTCATGAGAATTGAGCTTGATGTCAACCTTTTTATGAGCCAATGTTAATATGATATGATGATTGAGAAAGAAGCATGTTTAGACTTAATCTGACTTGTATAATCATCCTTGTGAGTTTTTGAGCCTATAATGATTGATGCATTATACAAATCAATCTAATTTCTTTCTTGAGTGCTCTTATGATTACATGATTCTCTAGAACTTGCTTTAAACCGTTTGAGACTATATTGATACATGTGACAACATGAATATGATAGAGGCATTAGGATTATAACCAGAGCCAAACAGCCATCCATTATTAATGTTCCAAGAGAACACACCCTTAGTGAACCAATTTGAGCCTACATTGAATAAGCTATCTCTTTGGTAACCATAACTTGTTCCTAACCTAAATATACTTATATCTTTACCTTTGTTCCAAAGATGAATTAGCATGTTTTGAGACAAGTTGCAAAGACAAAGAAGATTTATTGAAAATTTGGGTTAGAAACAAGAAATAAGTGTGGGGGGAAAAGAAAGAAAAAAGTCAAGAGAAAAAGAAAGGGATCATTGTCAAATACATTCCCATATTAAAAAAAAAATCTTCTCTTGAACTTCTAGTTAAAGTAAAGAAAAAGATGTTACAAAGTTGGTTAGAATGATGCAAAGGCTCAACATGAATATTTAGCCTATGTTATTATGTGCTTTATAAGAGTTTTGAGAAGTTTTATTTGTATGATCTTTTTATGTCTCTAAACTTTATGAACTCTTTGGAACCTTTGTGATATCTTTATCCTTTTGTTCTTCAACCACATTACAAACCCCTTGGCCCCATTACAACCTTGATTAAAGACCTCTTGATTCATGAAGTTGTATGATCTAAATAGTGGAGAATAGGTGGACAAGCAAGAATATGGTAGAACTGTTTTCATGAGATTGATTGAGTGTAAACATGATAACTCGTATAATTATATAGTTTTTAGTTATGTTTTATTATTGTTTTGTGTCAAATACGAGTTATTATTGTTTAGTCTAATTGTGTTTATGATCTTTTATATTTTTATGTAATTTGGTGTTTTTCACAAGTTTCTTTGAGTGATTTCAGATTACTAGAATTAAGGGCAAATCCAGTTCAGTTCCAGTTCCGACACCTTTTGCCATATCAGCTATATCTCGAGTTTCACTGAAGCAATAAGGCTGAACTTTGTATCCCTGCAAAGCTAAGAGGCATATCTATCTTTTTCATGTTTTACACTTCTTGAAACGGAGTCGTTTTCCCTAGCGAAATCGACCATCAAGTTGGCTGATGTGCAATGACGTCTGTTCTGCACCGTTTTGGTATTTTGACCATATCTCCCGATCCACGTGCGCAAATGATCTGATTCCAACGGCTATGGATCCGTAACTGATAGGGGTATATTTTTCTAGAAGACCATTTTATCAGATCGAGCCTCCAACATTGACAAAATCGACCATCAAGCTGGCTGATCAGAATTGTCATACAATATGACGAAAATTGTTAGAAAAATGCACCCACCTATTATACCTACCTTTGAAATTTGTAAAGCTTGTCTCTTGTCATTTAGCCCTCCAAAATGTGTATAAATAGAGGGCCTTGGATGAGTATTGGGATACATTTGATAAATTGGTAGGATATTAGCCATTGTAATAAAATTCTTTAAGTTTTCTTCTTCTTTCCTTTCTCTAGTTTTCTTTTTCTTTATTTACCTATGCTTCTTACATTTCTTTTCATTTTATTCATATCTAGTATGTGTTGCTAATCATATTGTTGAGGTGATGAGGTGAAGCTCTTGGTAAATGCTAAGGTTAGTCTCTTAAACATGAGCTAAAATGAATCATCATTTATAAACACTAGTATAGATAATATTTTCTTTTGGTTTAAAATCATACTTGCAAAGTAGGGATCTTGATTCATTATTGACAATGAAAATGGCACAATAAATGCTTGGTTTCATAACCTTGATTTGTTGTAGACATATACCTTGGCATAAGGAATGCTTGGACTCTTTTTATGAGTTTTGAGGACACCAAATGGACATAATATCATATGCTATGGACGTTGGACAATTTGGACTGAATTGCTAAACCTTCCGATTGGAACCTCCCTTATGTGTGGATTTCAATTGTGTAATAAAACAAGATTAATCTTAGCATATCACCAAGAGTGGATTCTCTAACCTCAACATCTTTTCTTATTGTTTTTTATATCTTGTTTAATTGCTTTTATGTTATTTTGTTTATTTTGTTCTCTAATATCTTGTTTACTTTCTTTGTTATTGATTCCCTAATATCTTGTTTATTTTCTTTTTCTTATATATTTATAAACTTATACTTACTAATACGCTTCCTTGTGGTTCGACCTCGGACACCCGAGAATTTATTACTTGAACATAACCTGCACTTGGGTTTACAACTCTTAATTGAGTTACCATCAAGTTTTTGGCGCCGTTGCCGGGGAAGCAATACTAAGTATATAAGTTTATAAGTATATTTATTTTTATTGGCTGGTTATACCGCCTAATTTTGTATATATTTATTTTTATTGGCTGGTTATACCGCCTAATTTTGTATATTTATTTTGTTTGGCTGGTTATACCGCCTAATTTGTATATTAACTTTGTTTTATGCTTGTTTGGCGACGTGATTTTAGATCTCGTCGTTTAGTTAGATTTTATTGTGAAACGTTTTCAGGTAATCTTTCTAATACAACTCCTACCATGGCTGACAATGAAAGTGTTCATGCTGAAGATGAGAACAGACAAGTACGCACCATGCGTGACTACTTGCAACCAACTCGAAGCTCATCACCCTCTTGTTTTATTTTTCCTCTCAATGCAAACAACTTTCGTTTTAAACCAGGTATGATAGCTTTGCTTCCAAATTTCCATGGGTTAGAATCGGAAAGTGCTTACTCGTTTCTAAAAGACTTCGAAGATGTATGTGTCACCTTTAATGACCAACAATGTACAAATGAAATTGTCAAGCTAAAATTATTTCCTTTTTCTTTAAAAGATAAAGCAAAAATTTGGCTTCATAATTTAAAACCAAGGTCAATTGGCACATGGCAAGAATTACAAACTGAGTTTCTAAAGAAATTTTTCCCAGCACATAAAACTACTGCTTTGAAAAGACAGATTCAAAATTTCAATCAAAATCAAAATGAAGCATTTTTTCAGTGCTGGGATCGTTTTAAAGATTTGTTAAGTTCTTGTCCACATCATGGTTTTGAAAAATGGCGTCTTATTAGTTTCTTTTATGAAAGTTTAACTCCCGAAACTAAACAATTTGTTGAAACAATGTGTAACGGTGAGTTTCTAGAAAAAGAACCTGAAGAAGCCTTTGACTACTTAGACCATTTGGTAGATAACTCTCAAGCCTGGCACACAGATAATTCCTCTGAAAGTTCCAATAGATCTAATGTTGTTTCTAACAGAGGAAAATATCATTTTAGTCAAGAAGATGAGATAAAAGCTAAAGTAGCTAATTTGGCTAGAAAGATTGAAGCCATGGAACTTAGAGAAGTAAAAGAAGTCAAAACGGTTAAAAATGAAGAAAGTTGTGGAATTTGTGAAATCATGGGACACCCCACTTCTGAATGTCCAAACATTCCCATTCTTAAAGAAGCGTTGCATGATCAAGTAAATTCCATAAACACATTTAAAAAGCCTTTTCCTTCTCCTTACTCTGAAACGTATAACCCTGAATGGAGAAATCATCCCAACTTCAGTTGGCGGAATAATAATCATGTTCAGGTACCACAATCTCAAAAGCCGGGCAACACTTTTTCCTATCAACCTTCACGTGTACAAACCTTGGAAGAGACATTGCAAGCATTCATGCAAACACAAGCAAATGTGAATAACCGGACTTCACAGGACATCAATGAGATCAAAAACACCTTGTCCACATTGACAGCTTCATTACGCACTCAAGAAAAAGGTAAGTTTCCTGCTCAACCTCAGCCTAACCCTTCTACTCAATGTCTTGTTTCTTGCTCCAATGAAACTCAACAGGAAAATGCCAGTTCTATCACAACTCTTCGAAGTGGAAAGGCAATTGACAAAAACATTCCATCAAAAGACCAAGATCTTCCTTCCCCTCCGAAAAGTAATGGTAAGGATGATGGTAAGTCTGAACTTCTTGAAAATTTGGACAAAGAAAAAGGTATGCATCCTGCTCCTTTTCCTCAAAGGTTGCAAACAATAAAGAATTTGAATCAAAATGCAGAAATTTATGAACTTTTCAAACAAGTCAAGATTAACATTCCTTTATTGGATGCAATCAAACAAGTTCCATCTTATGCTAAATTTTTGAAGGACATGTGCACATTTAAAAGGAAACATAATGTACAAAAGAAAGCATTTCTGACGGAAAGTGTGAGCTCAATCATTCAGCACCTTACTCCACCAAAATTCAAAGATCCTGGATGTCCAACAATCTCATGCATCATTGGAAACACTAGAATAGAACGTGCATTGCTTGATCTTGGTGCTAGTGTTAATCTTTTGCCTTTTTCTGTTTATCAACAGTTAGGTTTAGGTGAACTCAAGGAAACACCTGTTACACTTCAACTAGCTGATCGTTCTGTAAAAATTCCTCGAGGGATAGTTGAAGATGTTTTGGTTCAAATTGATAATTTTTACTTCCCTGTTGATTTTATTGTTTTGGACACACATCCTGTTTCAAATCCAAATGTTCAAATTCCTGTTATATTAGGCCGTCCATTTCTTGCAACTTCTAATGCTCTGATAAATTGCAGGAATGGTATGTTGAACATTTCTTTTGGAAATATGACTTTAGAATTAAATGTGTTCAACATTTGCAAGCAACCTGGTGATGATTCAGAAGTACATGAAGTGGATTTCATTGAAGAACTTGTTAATGAACATCTCACCACTACCACATTCCATGATCCTTTAGAAGCTTATTTAATTGAATGTGAGTTTGATAATGCTTCAGAAATTTCACACACTGATTCTTTGTTAAATTCTTTTCAGGTTAAGCATTGTTGGAAACAAAAGTTTGAGGAACTTCCATCACTCACAAATGTCACTGTACCATCAACTATTGAACCACCCAAGCTGGATTTAAAACCATTGCCATCCGAGCTAAAATATTCCTTTTTGGGTGAGAATGAAACTTTTCCAGTCATAAATGAACTTGAGGAACTCAGGAATGATGCATATGAGAATTCTAAAATTCATAAAGAAAGAACTAAAGCCTTTCATGACAAGTTAATTTCAAGAAAAACATTTGATGTTGGGCAAAAAGTTCTACTTTATAATTCTAGACTTCACATATTTCCTGGTAAGTTGAGATCAAGATGGACTGACCCATTTGTGGTTAAGCATGTGTATCATTATGGAGCAGTTGACATTGAGAATCCTCAAAATGGTAACGTATTCAAGGTAAATGGACAAAGACTCAAACTCTTTTTGGAAAATCATGTTACTCAAGAAGAGGTTGTTTTTCTTTCTGATCCTTGTTTTGAAAATAACTAGATGTAAATATAATTTTTACTAATCTTCAAAAAAAAAAAAAAAAAAAAAAATTCATTTTTTTTCCGGTTAAATGGCGGATAACGGTACTCCGTGATTATTTAAGTCGGTTCCATCAGCTACCCACAAAACTGATATTGTATATAAATTTCTCTTTCATTTTATTTTATTTCATTTTTTTTTCAGGATGGATGATATTCTCAAAAGATTGCAGAAACGATTTCCTCCTTTTCCTCGGAATATTTTACTGAAGCTTTACCAAGTTCGATAAGAAAGATTAAGAATGCTTATGAACAAAGGGATTCCTGAAGACATACGTTGGATAATTGAAGCCAAGGTACGTGAAGATGAATATCTTCCTGTTTTGCATTTACCAGGTACAGGTAGAAGCACTTATGCAAAGAAGCGACGAGCAAAGCGCATGAGTTCAAATTGCCACAAGTGTGCACGATGGACGTGTAACGGTAAATGTCGTTCTATTGGGATTCCGTCCTCTAATCGAGATGATAAAATTGAATTCATTAAGGATGGACTGAGTAAGGAGAATTTGGGTAATATCCAACTTTCTCTTGAGACGCATCCTAGTGGAGACGTACAAAGAGAAATTCTTGATTTATGGCCGCAATTCCAAAGGGAATGGCAACATCTTGGGAATCTGATGTTAAAAGACCCTGTTTGCCAGCTTGTAAGAAAACTGGATGGGAAGCATATCCTCGACTCATAGAAGGCGTTTAAGCCGTTTCTGGACGTAAAACCAGAGGAAGATGTGAGCCACAATCACAACTACAATAAATGACTTCTCAGCTTTTGGTTTGATTTGCAATAACTTTATTTCAGTTTAATTTACGTGTTGTTCGATTTGTGTAATTATTCTCGTTTTTTTTTTTTTTTGCATTGGTCTTTTACGATTGATTTTTCTTCTCTTTTTGATTTTCTTCCTGAAATCACGCAAAAATCTTTTGTTAGGTTAACATTTTCTTCTGACAGGTCAAATACACTTTCGGCGACATTATTACTCTTGTCTGATTCACTACTCAGTCCTCTATATATTACACCATGTACTCATTCTCTTTCAGGCACTCGAAAAAGAAAAAAAAAATGGAAAGCACTTCGTCCCAGCGCATTAAAAAAATTTGTGTCTTTGGAGGTGCTTATCCAGGGAAAAATAACATATTCGCTGATGAAGCCATAAGAGTTGGAGTAATACTTGCCCAACAAAAGATCCACTTGATTTATGGAGGCGGTAGTACGGGTTTAATGGGAGCAGTCGCTACAGCAGCACACGCCGGAGGAAGTCCAGTTCTAGGAATCGTGCCAAAACTATTCACAGATTTTTGTGGACCTACCGTGGGTAAGGAAATACAAGTCTGGAGTATCCCTGAACGGATAACAATCATGTACCATTCTGCCGATGCATTCATTGCCTTACCAGGAGGTCTGGGTACATTGGAAGAAATAGCTTGCGTGGCTTCTTGGTCATCTTTGGTCACAAATAAGAAACCCATTGGTTTGCTTAATATTAATGGTTATTTTAGTAATTTACTTTCATATTTAGATAATGCTGTGGATAATGGATTCATGTTTTCAGAGGCAAGGAGAACCATAATTTCTGCTACAACCATTGAAGATTTACTCAAAAAGCTACAAGCTTATGAGTGTTTATCTGCTACGGTTGTTTCGCAAACGCTCGGAAAAAGAAAAAGAGATATGGACGAGCAAGGAGTGGATTGCACTTTGTCTTTGTGACATTATCTAACATTTTGCTTGTTGTGTCTCAGTTATAATAAGTGGTTAGCAACCTCTGCAGGTAATATCTCCTAAATTCTACCTTTAAAATTTGACATTGGGGACAATGTCATATTTTAGTAGGGGGTAAGGGACATATTTTGCTAAAAAAAAAAAAAAAAAATTTGTTGTGTTTTAAGACATTTAGAAGTATTCATTCTGAACAAGGTCTGAGTAAGGGAGACTTGAGACATACCTTGTCAGTTTGATTTAATCTTCTTCTTTCCTTTTAAAAAAAAAAAAAAAAAAAAAAAAAAAAAAAAAAAAAGCATGTTTAGACTTAGTGTGTTTTTTTTAGTTACTTTCAATACAATGATGAGATATGAATTGCATAAGTCTAAAACAGATTTATTAGTGAGAAGATTTTCATGAGAATTGAGCTTGATGTCAACCCCTTTTTATGAGCCAATGTTAATATGATATGTTGATTGAGAAAGAAGCATGTTTAGACTTAATCTGACTTGTATAATCATCTTTGTGAGTTTTTGAGCCTATAATGATTGATGCATTATACAAATCAATCTAATTTCTTTCTTGAGTGCTCTTATGATTACATGATTCTCTAGAACTTGCTTTAAACCGTTTGAGACTATATTGATACATGTGACAACATGAATATGATAGAGGCATTAGGATTATAACCAGAGCCAAACAGCCATCCATTATTAATGTTCTACGAGAACATCCCCACTAGTGAGCCAATTTGAGCCTACATTAAATATGCTGTTTTATTGGTAACCACAACTTACACCTAGCCTAAATATACTTATATCCTTACCCTTGTTCTAAAGATGGATTATATATTTTGAGACATATTGCAAAAAAACAAGGGATTTTTTTAGTTGAAAATTTGGGTTAGAAACAAAAGATAAGTGTGGGGGAAGAAAAGAAAAGAAAAAGTGAAGAGAAAAAGAAAGGGATCATTGTTAAATACATTCCCATATTCAAAAAAAAAAAAAAAATCTTCTCTTGAACTTCTAGTTAAAGTAAAGAAAAAGATGTTACAAAGTTGGTTAGAATGAAGCAAAGGCTCAACATGAATATTTAGCCTATGTGACTATGTACTTGTAAAGAGTTTTGAGAAATTTATTTGATCTTATTATGTCTCTAAACTCTATGAACTCTTTGGAACCTTTGTGATATCTTTATCCTTTTGTTCTTTAACCACATTATAACCCTTTGGCCCCATTACAACCTTGAAAAAAGACCTCTTGATTTATGAAGTTGTATGATCTAAATAGTGGAGAATAGGTGGACAAGCAAGCATATGGTAGAACTATTTTCATGAGATTGATTGAGTGTAAACACTTTACCACTACTTTAAAGAGTGAAAATCATGAGAGTATAGTGAGAAGTTGAGATTAAGTTGAATATGCACTATTTTGATTGAAATATGTTATGTTAATATTGGCTTAACTCATTTATTTACATTCAAGCATGAATTTTTGTGAAATTCTTTGAGCTATTGATTAGTTTATAAGACTTGTTCAAAGATTGTCTCTAATTTATATTGAAAGGATTAGGAGTAAATATTTTTAGTGTATGTAATTTACTTATATTTTAGTTTTTCAATGTTTGTAGGTATCGTTCTAGCAAACCCTCACGAGACTAAACTCGTCCACTAGGGACACCTAGGGGTTTAAAGGCTTGTGTCACATGCTAAGTGCCACTGTGATTTCCTATGAAAATGGATTAGATTAGATTTTCTTATTTTATTTTTATTGAGTCGTTGCTAGGGACTAGCAACAATCTAAGTGTGGGGGTGTGATAACTCGTATAATTATATAGTTTTTAGTTATGTTTTATTATTGTTTTGTGTCAAATACGAGTTATTATTGTTTAGTCTAATTGTGTTTATGATCTTTTATATTTTTATGTAATTTGGTGTTTTTCACAAGTTTCTTTGAGTGATTTCAGATTACTAGAATTAAGGGCAAATCCAGTTCAGTTCCAGTTCCGACACCTTTTGCCATATCAGCTATATCTCGAGTTTCACTGAAGCAATAAGGCTGAACTTTGTATCCCTGCAAAGCTAAGAGGCATATCTATCTTTTTCATGTTTTACACTTCTTGAAACGGAGTCGTTTTCCCTAGCGAAATCGACCATCAAGTTGGCTGATGTGCAATGACGTCTGTTCTGCACCGTTTTGGTATTTTGACCATATCTCCCGATCCACGTGCGCAAATGATCTGATTCCAACGGCTATGGATCCGTAACTGATAGGGGTATATTTTTCTAGAAGACCATTTTATCAGATCGAGCCTCCAACATTGACAAAATCGACCATCAAGCTGGCTGATCAGAATTGTCATACAATATGACGAAAATTGTTAGAAAAATGCACCCACCTATTATACCTACCTTTGAAATTTGTAAAGCTTGTCTCTTGTCATTTAGCCCTCCAAAATGTGTATAAATAGAGGGCCTTGGATGAGTATTGGGATACATTTGATAAATTGGTAGGATATTAGCCATTGTAATAAAATTCTTTAAGTTTTCTTCTTCTTTCCTTTCTCTAGTTTTCTTTTTCTTTATTTACCTATGCTTCTTACATTTCTTTTCATTTTATTCATATCTAGTATGTGTTGCTAATCATATTGTTGAGGTGATGAGGTGAAGCTCTTGGTAAATGCTAAGGTTAGTCTCTTAAACATGAGCTAAAATGAATCATCATTTATAAACACTAGTATAGATAATATTTTCTTTTGGTTTAAAATCATACTTGCAAAGTAGGGATCTTGATTCATTATTGACAATGAAAATGGCACAATAAATGCTTGGTTTCATAACCTTGATTTGTTGTAGACATATACCTTGGCATAAGGAATGCTTGGACTCTTTTTATGAGTTTTGAGGACACCAAATGGACATAATATCATATGCTATGGACGTTGGACAATTTGGACTGAATTGCTAAACCTTCCGATTGGAACCTCCCTTATGTGTGGATTTCAATTGTGTAATAAAACAAGATTAATCTTAGCATATCACCAAGAGTGGATTCTCTAACCTCAACATCTTTTCTTATTGTTTTTTATATCTTGTTTAATTGCTTTTATGTTATTTTGTTTATTTTGTTCTCTAATATCTTGTTTACTTTCTTTGTTATTGATTCCCTAATATCTTGTTTATTTTCTTTTTCTTATATATTTATAAACTTATACTTACTAATACGCTTCCTTGTGGTTCGACCTCGGACACCCGAGAATTTATTACTTGAACATAACCTGCACTTGGGTTTACAACTCTTAATTGAGTTACCATCAAAACACTTTATCACTACTTTAAAGAGTGAAAATCATGAGGGTATCCCATGTGAGTAGTTGAGATTAAGTTTGAATATGCACTATTTTGATTGAAATATGTTATGTTAATATTGGCTTAACTCAAACAATTTACATTCAAGCATGATTTTTTGTGAAATTCTTTAAGCTATTGATTAGTTTATAAGACTTGTTCAAAGATTGTCTCTAATTTGTATTGAAAGGATTAGGAGTAAATATTTTTAGTATATGTAGTTTATTTATATTTTAGTTTTTCAATGTTTGTGGGTATCGTTCTAGTAAACCCTCACGAGACTAAACTCGTCCACTAGGGACACCTAGGGGTTTAAAGGCTTGTGTCACATGCTAAGTGCCACCGTGATTTCCTACGAAAGTGGATTAGATTAGATTTTCTTATTTTATTTTTATTGAGTCGTTGCTAGGGACTAGCAACAATCTAAGTGTGGGGGTGTGATAACTCGTATAATTATATAGTTTTTAGTTATGTTTTATTATTGTTTTGTGTCAAATACGAGTTATTATTGTTTAGTCTAATTGTGTTTATGATCTTTTATATTTTTATGTAATTTGGTGTTTTTCACAAGTTTCTTTGAGTGATTTCAGATTACTAGAATTAAGGGCAAATCCAGTTCAGTTCCAGTTCCGACACCTTTTTCCATATCAGCTATATCTGGAGTTTCACTGAAGCAATAAGGCTGAAATTTGTAGCCGTGCAAAGCTAAGAGGCATATCTATCTTTTTCATGTTTTACACTTCTTGAAACGGAGTCGTTTTCCCTAGCGAAATCGACCATCAAGTTGGCTGATGTGCAATGACGTCTGTGCTGACCTGTTTTCGTAATTTGCCCATATCTGCTTATCCACATCAGCAAATGAGCTGATTCCAATGGCTATGGATCCGTAACTGATACGGGAACCTTTTTCTAGAAGACCATATGATCAGATCAGGCCTCTAATATTGACGAAATCGACCATCAAGTTGGCTGATGTGCAATGACGTCTGTGCTGACCTATTTTCGTATTTTGCCCATATCTGCTTATCCACATCAGCAAATGAGCTGATTCCAATGGCTATGGATCCGTAACGGATAGGGGAACCTTTTTCTAGAAGACCATGTGATCAGATCAGGCCTCCAACATTGACGAAATCGACCATCAAGTTGGCTGATCAAAATTGTCATACAATATGACGAAAATTGTTAGAAAAATTCACCCACCTATTATACCTACCTTTGAAATTTGTAAAGCTTGTCTCTTGTCATTTAGCCCTCCAAAATGTGTATAAATAGAGGGCCTTGGATGATTGTAGAGGATCATATTGTACATTGGTAGGATATTAGCCATTGTAATAAAATTCTCTAAGTTTTCTTCTTCTTTTCTCTAGTTTTCTTTTTCTTTAGAAAGAGCAAGAGGTTGGATAATTAATATTCTTCTTCTTCTTCTTTCTTTCTTTTATTTTCTTCTTAGATTCTATTTAATTTTATGTTTATAATGCCTATGCTAGGCTAAACTTCTATTTGGTTAAGGGTGATTTCAAAGCCCTAGACATGTTTTGTGATTGATTTTCAGATTCTATCTATCATTAATTTTCTATCAAAGTTGCTTATGTTCTTCTACAAGAATTGTTCATGATGTTGTCTTGATTTATTTAGGTGTACAACTAGATAGATCTTGATAATTATCTATTGCTAGTTTAGGAGTCTTGATCCGTGTAATTGTCTTGATTTCCTATTCATAAGTGGCAATTTGTGATTAATGATTATGGTCAAGTTTTCAATAATTGCAAAGTGGAACATAACCTAAGTTGAACAATCCGAGCTTATGTGTTTGTTGCTTAGATCAACCTATCTTTCTCATCATAAAGCTGCCATTAAATTGAATTTAGAGAGCTTATTCTAGGTTGTTTAATGGTTAGAGATTAAATAGAGAGCTTGTTCTATTTAACGACAAACTAAGGAAAGATTGGGATAACAGAGCTTGTTGTTATCTACGGTTGTTAACTTTGATAGTTGGTTGATATTGATAGATCTGATATTGATTCTTAATGATGTCTAGTGGTGGAGAATGAAACCTTAACCATATTTTTCATATTTGATTCTTCTTAGTATATTTATTTTTATTGGCTGGTTATACCGCCTAATTTGTATATTAACTTTGTTTTATTTTTATTGGCTGGTTATACCGCCTAATTTAGTATATATTTTTATTGGCTGGTTATACCGCCTAATTTAGTATATATATTTTTATTGGCTGGTTATACCGCCTTGCATCTTATTCTTATTATTTACTTTAGTTTAAATCTGGCTTCAAAAACCCCTTTTCTTTTATTGTTCTTGAATTTAAGTTTTAAACTATTAACTTATAAACTAAAACCCAATCCCTGAGGACTCGACCCTTGCTAACTACTATACTTACAATTGATCTTTTTAGTGCAAGGTTAAATAAGATACACTCTTTTGGGTGCATCACAACACCTGAAGTTGACTTGGGCGAAACCAAAGTCAAGACCAATTCCATAGCTTTGTGACTTGGACGAAACCAATATCTGAGGGTGACTTAGGCGGAACCAAAGTCAAGATTAATCGAAACATTTGATAGTGACTTGGGCGAAACCAAATTTGGAAATGTCTTGGATGCAAAATTCGAAAATGACTTGGATGAAAACAACTTCTTGGATGACTTACGACACCAACCTTTGAAATGATATGGACAAAACAAAAATTGAAATGGGGAATTGACAATTTTTATGGTGACTTAGGCGAAATCAAAGTCTAGAAATAAAAAGGCTTGAAAGTGATTTGGATGAAACCAAAGACTGGACTGGAATTGACAATTTTTTTTATGCTGATTTGGACGAAACCAAAATCTGAAAAACTTTGAGGGTAACTTGGACGAAACCAAAGTCCGATTCTTAAAAAGTCCATAATTTTGAATCTTGCTTACCTCTCTGGCTATTCACATTAGTTCCTTGGATGTTTATAACACTGCTGGTGCAATGTAATGATTGTACCAATATCATGATGCAAATGAAAATGCAAATGGTTCTCATTAAAACGTAAGCGTGCTCTACAAAAGTGCAAATGTTATGATACACACAAATGATGCAGGTGCCCACGAATGATACAAGTGCAATGAACGATGCAGATGCTCATGAATGATGCAAACGCAAAGTAAGGACTCTTTGTCGTTCCTGTGACTGATCTTCTTCCCAGTTCATCACTATCCATATCATTTTCTTCTTGATCTCTCTGTATCATCTTGTCAATCAATGCATGTGCTAAATTTCCCTTTAGATAAATCAAAATTTGAAGACATGATTTATCACGATAATTCCCAGTTTCTTGATCATGAGAACTCTTGTCTCTTTCCAAAATAGTTTTCATTGGTCGTTCACTTCCCCCAAATGATTATCCCACATTGAAAAGTGCTCCACAAAAGTTTTATCTTTTCATTTAAATTTCAAAACTGACTTTTCCAAAATGTGCTTGTCTGCCGAAAACATCCGAGCCAAAATACTTCTCACAAAATGTGACATTCAACTTTTATCTTGGAAAGTTTTGTAACAAGAAAGGTGCATGCCCCTTCATCCGTGTTCGTTAAGTTTTAAAAATATGAATTTCATGAAAATCAATTTTATGAAAAAGAAATAATTTTGAAGTACAAACAAATAGGACACTCTTTCTTGTCTCCAAACAGTGGCATTTAGACAAGTGTCGAGACTGACTTTGACATGCACAAGATTTAGAAAGATCATTTTGAACGATGAAGATGGTTCTTTAAAAATTTCAATGTCAACTTTCTCACAAATCTCGAGTTCTGAACTTAGTTGACAGTCTTGTATCCTCATTGGTGGCACTCTGGGTGGCTTTAAAAGTCATTCTTTCTATTCTAGATTGCCCTTTTTTCGGGTTTTCAATTTAGAGCCTCACCTTTCTTTTCTATGCTTTCTTTTTTGTTGATTGTTCCATCATGCATTTGAGAATTCAAAATTTCATCTAACGTGAACTTGATAACTCAAAAGTATATCTTGGCGAGGAGACAATGATTGAAACCTCATGAATATGAACATTCCTCAAGGTACAGACTCTCTAGTTCAAATAATCGTGTTTGATCAAAGTAGACTTTTGAGGTATGTAATGTAGTCCAGGGTTCAAGGCTATGAAAGAAAAGGTATGTAGGCCCAAAATATGTGTTTGAGGGTGATTAAACCAGGGATCACTTCATTGTGAGAAAATTTTAATTTTTCATTTTGACATTTCATCATTGTTCATTGCTTTTTTCTTTTCTTTATTATTATTATTTTTTTTGCACATCTTCATTTTTTCAAAACTTCTTGATACTATGCTTATGAAAATTTGCCTTTCAGAATAAGATATTCTTTCATTATCCTTGTAATAGGACTCAACAATTCATAATCTTTGAAAAGATTTTTCATTCTATTTGCCCCTAGTGTGGGGTGTGATCCCTAATCAAGGTTTATTTGAAAAACAAAGTTCATCAAGATCAAAGGTGTAGCAAGCGAATAAATTTTTTATATTTGTGAAAGGAAAATGAAAGAAGGAAATTTATCATCTAAAACACAGTCACCTAAGTCGAAAAGTCATCCCTTGAAAAATTTATTGAAAAAGTTCTCTTGGAATTACTCTGAACATTTCAAATGCATAATGTCACACTCAAATTTCTTTTCATTTTTTTCACTTTTTTTTTGTAGCATGCTTTCATAATCTATGCGATAATCCACATTCTTCACCCTATTTTCAAATGATGCCTCCATTTTAATCTACCACACAAATATGGGTTTATGTGACATAAGAAATTTTTGGAAATATCTCCTATTCGAACTCCTAAGGTTAATGTCGAAAAAGCTGATTTTTTGTTCGAGTGAAAGAAAAAGAGAATGAATTTGGCTCTGGGTATCCCTGTTCATTCTTTGCATTCAAAAGGTAAGTCAAAGAGTAATCTTGGAGAGAATCAAGGCGTTTGCATTTTTCTTGGCCATTTCAAAGAGTTCGAAGGTTTTGGTATATTGGGCTTAATCTTGACACGGATTAAATTACCAAAATTTAGATTCTTTGAAAGAATATCATGTTTCTTTGATCTCCAAAAGAATTTTTTCAAGTGAAACTCAGATTTGTTATCAATCTTCCGAAGTCTTTTATCACCTCTTATTTTGAAAACCATTTTTCTTTTCTTGCCATCTAGGGAACCATCTATGTGTTGTCTTATTCTCAAAAACTTTCATGCTTTCAAATAAATGGGATAAGGCACAAAAGATGCTTGAAATTAAAGTTGATTCGTTTCATGAAAATAATTAGATGTGACAAGAGTTCTCATGAATGCTATCAAGATAGAACTACCAACATCAAAATTTCCCTCGGTCGACATATTTTTTCTTAGTCCAAAAATCCCTCGATGCTTCACTTAACCCTGCATGACTCTTTTTCCTCTGTCAGCATTCACGCTTGTCTTAACATGAATAAGCAACAGGTCCCCTTTGACACTTAAACCTTGTTTAAAACTTCAACTTTTCGGCCTTGATGAGTGCTTGCACTTTGCATTTTAATGACTGACAATTTTCGTGGAATGGCCCTGAATTCCACAATGATAATCACAATATGCGTTCTCATCATACTAATCCGAATATGGGGGCTGAAGAGGTACCACTGGAATTTTGGTAAGGAGCTATTTTTCAACAAATTACGGCAATAATTCGGTGTAGGAAGAGGGAAGTGGATCAATCTGATCTCTTTCTCGGACTGCTCTAGGTTTTCTTTGATTGTTTCTGAAGTTTCTTGATTGGTTCAAAGGTTGAGGAGTAGGCACAAAAGTGGGTGTAGAGATAACGGCATTCATTTGTGGTTGGAAATTTGCAGGGTAAACTGGCTGACGAAATGGTTGATGAAGATACGAGTTATGAGAAATGTTGTTCATAGCTGGATAGTAAGGATGGTATCCAGGATAAGGTTGGTACGGAGCAAAGTTCTTCGGTACTCGATATTCAAGACTGATGACTTGTGCTTCTCTATCTTCTTCCTTAGCTAACCCTTCTTTCTTAGGAGTAGCAGTATCTCCCATATCAATTTTCCCACTTTTGATTGCATTTTCAATCATCTCACCAGAAATAACCATATCAACGAAATTTCTTGTGGCATTCCCATCCAACTTGTCATAATACGGTGCTGATAGTGTATTGATGAATAATACAATGTTTTCTTTCTCAGTGAGTGGTGGTTGCACTTGTGCTGCCAGATCTCTCCACCACTGGGCCATACTCTTTGAAACTTTCAGTATTTCTCTTTTCCAAGTTCTGCAAGGACAACCTATCCGGTGCCATGTCCTTCATGTATTTATACTGAACCGAGAAAGCTCTTGCCAAATTCTTCCAAGAATGGATACAACTCCGATCCAACTGATTGTACCATCTTGTAGCTGACCCTGTTAGATTGTCTTGAAAGCAGTGAATTAGCAATTTTTCATTGTTGGTGTGGCCACCCATTTTCCGACAGAACTTAGTAATGTGGGCCAATGGACACTTCGATCCGTCACACTTTTCAAATTCAGGGACCTTGAATTTTGGCGAAATCACCAAATCTGGGACCAAGCTGAGCTAATTTGGATCCATATTCCCTAAAGCGTCTATTCCTTCTATGGCTTTGAGTCTCTCTTCAAACATATCATACTTCTGTTGCACTTCTGCATCTTCCATTTGCTTCGCCACACGTTTCTTCAGCTTTTCTTGTATTAGTGAATCATCTTGGTTTGGAACAATAACCGGGTCTGAGGGGTGAAGTCCCGAGTTCAATTGAAATTGTCCTTGGCCTTTTTGACTTGGTAGGTAAATCGGATATTCGTTGTTGCTTGCCTGAGGTCAAGGTTCTCCCCTTATGATCGACTCTTCAGCAACCCATTTTCCTCGGGTCAATCTCGTCATCATTTCAATCATCTTGTATATGTGCTCACTTGACTCCTCTTGAGATTTTGTTATCTGTTCCCGTGCTTCTTGCTGAGATCTGGCTAATTGTTCTTGTAGTTCTTTGTGCATTCTTTCCATTTGTTCTGTTTGAACTACTTGTTCATTTTCCATGGCTTTACCTCTTTTTTTCTTTCTGAAATTGAGTTTCCCGTAGAATGCTCTTAAAGCCAAACAAAATCCTATTTATTCCCCAATTTATTACATGTATGCTTATGAAAGGATGTATGTATGCATGTAAAAAAGAAAAAGTATGAACATATTATACAAAGAATTAAAGAGTGACTTTTTTTTGGTTTTTCTTTTCTGACAACTTTTTTTTTGACATTTTTTTCTTTTTTTTCCCATATTTCCACAAAAGTCAAAACCAAACGAAAATTTTATTATTGTTCACAACAATACTCTATCACAAAATTTTTATGATTCTCATTTTTTATTTCATTTTTTTTCAAAGAAGAATTTTTTGTTTTTTAAAAGTTAATGAATATTTGCCCCAACAGTATCAACTTATTTAGGCATCATGGCACCTTTTGGGATGAAGTTTTAAACTTATTACGTGCGACGTACGTTCATCCTGACCCGGTGTACCATACTTATTTGGAATGTAAAACAAATAGGAAAAGGTTGAAAATGTTCCTCCATGTTTCCTAACTTTGGTGTATCTAACGAAAATTCGGCATGGCTTCGTATAGGTTCACTATATGAGGTTGAATTAGGTTCTAAAGGCCCCAAATTGTTCTTTACTATCGCCGGTGAAGGCTAGTGAGGCACCCAGATAAAAGCGGGTTCAATTTGTTAGAGTATACTTTCCTAAGCCCATACGGAGGATCAATCACGAAGGCTTTAGGTACTTTATACTTTGAAAGTGTTTCACTAGCCCATGCAGATTGTTAATCACGAAGGCATAGTTACTTTACTTCCACTTAAAAAGGACGAAGCCAAGGTAGAGAGCTCATGCTATGCAAATGCAAGTGTAGTGTGTGAGGAGGAAGAGATAAACCTTTCACCACCTATTTTACAATCTTAATATCCCAACAATTTATTAAATAATAAATCAAATAATGTAAAGCATTAGATGACCAGAGAGCAAAAAATAATATTCATCATAACATAACTAGAAAACAATAATAACATGCATGTAAATGAACATATTTAAAACTATTTTATTGTTTTAAGAAACCCTATTTATTTCAAAAAATGAGAATTACAATTAAATACATAAAACCAACAAATCGAGACTTTCGATAACACACGACTAATTTCAGGCCTGACTCTTTAAATATCTCTAGTGGAGTCGCCAAGCTATCATAACGGTTTTTCGATTGCTAGACGATTTTCAAGAATAATGCGGAGTCGCCACCAATCTTTTTTTTGTTTAGGTGTGATTGGTCAGCTATTAAAACTGGTTTTAGTAAAATATTTTAAAATTAATTAAAACATTTTTTTAAGAAAACCAATTTCGAAGTCTACGCTTTAAACCAGAGAGAAAACATAATCGGGTTCGGGAGTCGGTTAAGTGCAAGGATTAACACCCACACAACGCCCGTTCAGAAAACGATACCATTTAATCATGTGTTATCCTTTAATCTTGATAAAACGATTTTAATTTTGATATTTAAAAATAATTCCCATAACTCTCTTTTTTTGCAAATTTTTGTATTTGTAGAAAAGAACAAATTATTTCATTTAGGAATAAAATGAAATTTTTTGACATCGAAAACTTTCATCGAATTCTCCAACGTCTAAGCAGAATTTGAAAAGGGTTTATTTGCTTTCGAATTTGCATAATATTCCTCTAAATCAAATAATTTTCCTTCGTAATCAACAATTATTCAAAATCCTCCAACGTCTAGGCAGGATACCAATATTTGTTTTTTACTCGGAATATTATTTTATTTTGTTTCATAGGATCTTCTTAAAACTCTCAGTTTTCCTTTTTTATTTTTATTTTATAATAAAATATGATGTACGATGAAAAGAATAATCAATAATATTGATTGAGCATACGTAGAAAAATAACGAGTAATAATTTAAACAATAAAATGTTTGATTTTAGAAATAAAATTTTATTTGGGTGAGGATAAGAATCTCCGGTGTGAGAGCTTTCCCAAATTCCCCATCGTCTAGGCAGAATTTGGATAAGATCTCTACATTTGTAAAATCTTACCATGATCATTAGAACTGACGTATTACTAATCGTTTTTTTCAAAAAAAAAAAAAAATATACGATAATATGGATAATGAACTAATTTAATTATAAAATGGGATATTTTATTTTTTAAAGCGGCAATACAAGAACCTTCGATGTGAGATCTTCCGCAAATTCCCCATCGTCTAGGCAGAATTTGGAAAAGATCTCTATACTTGAAAATTCTCCTTTAAGCATATTATTATTATTCGAGAAAAAATCTTATATTTTTTTGTTAAAAAAAAAAATTATTTAATGTTTGTGCTATGTAACATATTATAAACTGAATAAAAATATTACCATGCCAACCAAAGGCGAATAAATAAGTGCGAATAAATAGATGACATCACGAATTAGTTAAAAATACATTTTATTATTTTTTTGTATTATTATCCCCTTTTATCCTTTTTTATTCATTACTTATTTTAACTATTACTTTGACTACCATTTTTTTATTATTATTATTATTTTTTTTATTTTTTATTTTTTAGAAATAAAACAAGAACCCTCGTTGTACGTGAGAGCCTTCCCAAATTCTCCAACGTCTAGGCGGAATTTGGAAAGGCTCTCCATATTGAGAGTTCTTATAACGAAACCTTAGACGATCATTTTTGAAAATACTGGGATTCTTCCAACATTTAGGCAAGAATCCACGAATCGTTTTTACTTAAAAACATTTTTTTTGGCGAAATCATAAGCTATAATTTCGTATTTATCAAAACGAAAGAATAACAGTAAAACAAAATAAAAATACTTAAAGCATGACCAACAATCTATCTTCATCTGACTTTTTATTTTCTTGATTATGCATTTTTTGTCTCTTCATGATTATTATTTGTCGCAACCTAAAAAATAACGAGTCTCATCGCAAGACTTTATTATTCGTTAAGCGTGACATTAAAAAACCGAGGAAAAGTCGATTTAATTCCTCTAAAAAATAAATGTTTTGAAAATGACCTTAAAAAAGACATGGAGTCGCCACCAATCTTTTTTAGCTAGGTGTGATCGGCCACCTATTAAAATCGGTTTTATAAAATATTTTAAAAATTAATTAAAACATTTTAAAAACCAATTTCAAGTCTGTGTTTTAAACCAGAGAAATCAAAGAAGCGGGTTCGGGTGTCGGTTACGTGTGGGGAATGATTAGCACCCCCACAACCCCCGTATAAATTGGTACCTTATTAATCGTGTGTTATCTCAAGTCTCGGTAAAAATTGGTTTTAAATTTAGTATTTCAAGTTAATTCTCAATTTAAAGAAAAATAATTCCATTTTTAATTGAAAATGATCCGGAATTTATAAATTCAAAATTTTCCTATATTCTCCAACAAACGTGGCAAAATATAAAAATTTTTATTAATTTTGGAAAATTTTCCGAATCATTTTCTTTTTAAAGAAGATATTCCGTTATTAATAATAATTGATGATATCCTCCCCAGCAAACCCGGCAGAGAACTCATGAATTATTTTAACTCGGGAATATCTTTATTTTTTTGAAAACCGTTATCTTTTTTTTTTTTGTTGAAAACATTTAAAAGAAATGAATATGTATATGCATGACATAAATAAAATGACATAGTAAAATCTAAATAATATAATGCAACCTAAATGACATGATATGATTTGAATGCCTTAGCATATTCTGAATGAAATGAAATATCGTAAGTTATATGATATATTTTAAATGAAATTAAATGACCTATGTAACATAATACATTCTATATGAAATGCAATATCCTAAGTCATATGATATAATCTAAATGAAATAAAATATTCTAGATGACATAATATATCCTAAATGAAATGAAATGAACTAGGTAATATAATATATTCTACATGAAATGCAATATCCTAAGTCATATGATATAATCTAAATGAAGTAAAATATTCTAGATGACATAATATATCCTAAATGAAATGAAATAATTTAAATGACATGGAATAAAATAATGCTATCATATAATATGCATGAATATAAAAATAATAATACATGAACATAGTATATGCTAAATAACAATAACTAAATAAAAGCATAGGATATCATGAAATATTCAAAACCATATATAATAAACCATATAACATCAAAAAATATAAATCAAAATAATAACAATATCATAGAAATTATTATAGCAAGAATCTCATATTATATAAAATGCATGAATATGAAAAATGCAATGCATGAAATGTATTTTTTCCTTTAATTAAGGAAATCCGTATATCTAAAAAGATATCCGGCTACCTTAGGAAAATATGTCAAATTAAATATTCTAAAACCAAAATACTTTGTGATTGTTTGAAAACAACTTTGAAAAGCTTGAATTAAAAGTAAAAACTGGGCTAAATCTTTTTTTTAAATGGCTTTAATTTCCTAAGTTTAAAAAAATCCGGACTTGACTACCCTTAACCCGAGACTTGAAAAACCATTTTTAGAGTTTAAAAAGGCGTAGACACTACCCTAAGTCAGTAGCTAACCCTCCTAATCAGCCCACTCTAAGTAACTTAACCAAAACAGAAAAATGATTTTTCTTTAAATTCAATTCTGACTCCATTGTCCAGTTTTAAGCCACGATTTTTTACCTTATTTTTAAAAATTCAAAAAATTCTGAAAAAATACTGGTGACTCAGGACATGTAAAAAAACACGAAAAAAAATCGGCTTAATTTTCTGATTAAAGATGAATTCCCAGAAAAATCAGAGATGTACGAGTTTTGGGTGAAAAAAACTACTTTGCCAAAACACATTTTTGCCTTTGATAAAATCATTTAAAAATCAAAGTAAAAATATTTGAAATTCCTAAAATGACTTACAAACAGTAGCTAGGACTTTTTGAAAGTTAGATAAAAAATGGCTAAGTAAAAAAATCACAAAGGTAGAATAATCAACTTGACAAACTTAATTTTCCACAAGTGTGCTCAAGAGAGCATGACTTTGAACCATTAATTGGCTCAAGTCATTATTCAAGTGGCATGAACATGAAATGCATGAAACAATACAACAAACATAATGCATGAAATGCATGGATTTAAACCTAAATGTCATGAAAAAATGCATGGCATTCATAAAGTGACCTAGACCTAAATGAACTTGCATGGCATTTAATGCAACTTAGACCTAAAATGCATGAACATGCATGGCAAATAAACCTAACTTAATAACTAAAATATGCATGGCATTTTCACAAACACAAATCATGCTTAAACCAAAAACTCAACCAAATATCATGCAAATGCTAACCTATCAACTAACATGGCAAGAATGCACATAAAATGCAAGAATTCCAAGGGTGGCCGAATAGCATAATGTAACTAGCAAACATGGCATTTTCACAAACACTTGGTATACTAGCATGCAAAACTAAATTAAATGTCATGCAAAAGCAAAAACCTACCAACTGACATGGCAAAAATGCAACACACAATGCAAAACACATGGAGTAGCCAAATGGCCTCAAGCTCCAACAAGTATGGCATTTTCACAAACACATGGTATACTAACATGCTCAACTAAAATATAACACTCAAATCATGCAAAAACCACACAAGCATTTTCACAAACACTTAATATACTAAATCTAAAACATGCTCAACTAAGATATAAAACTCAAATCATGCAAAGACCACACAAGCATTTTCACAAACACTTGATATGCTAAATCTAAAACATGATCAAATTTAAAAATTATGAAAACAGAAAATTAAAAATGCAAAGACATGATATTTAAAACATAAATGGCAACAAACAAAGCAACCAAATTAAAATATAACTCAAGAATATGAAGTAACATAAAATTTAAAACATCAAAATCAAAGAAAATAACATAAAAAATATGATAAAATTATTCAAAACAGCAACTTAACTAAATAAGGTAGGCCATTTGGCCATGGTGAGTATATTGTAAACACAAATGTATAAAAATATATTTAAGAAAAAGATGAAGGAAGAACTTAAGAAGAGCAATAAAAAACATTTATTTAAAATGGAAACTCACCAAATAGTAATCAAAATAGCAAAAACAAGAATGAAAAATCAAGATAGTGCAAGAGTTGGTGCTCAAGAGCAACCTCAAGAAGCTATATTTCAAGCTTTATCTCTTCAAACTTTCCTTTTTTTTTTCTAAACTTTTCTTTTTTGCTTTCAACCAAGGAGAGAAAAAACTAAGTAAATACCAAAAGAACTCAGTAAAATGAAATGAAAAAATGAATTTTCTGCCCCCCAAGTGCTGGCCGAAACCCCCTCTAAATGGCACAAGGATGTTGTCATTTTTTTGTAACCAATTTTCCATCAAATGGCTAATAATTCAAGGTGAAAAATCACGAAATTACCACCTTTAGATTATCATCTCAGCTCTCTCAAATTACAGCTGTTCAAGAATAATGTTGACATCTCTCTTGGCCTATGTGGCTTAATCACCATGGCTTGATCAAAGAGAATCTCTAACTAACTCTTGATTTTTAGCCATTTGATTGAAAAATCAGAAGCTTCCTCCTTCCTTTGGGCTTGGGCAGGCCAGAACTTCTCTTTTCCAGCCCAACTCTGATTTTTTGAAAGGCCCAAAGAAGCCCTTTTCGGTTACTTGGGTGAAATGACCATTTTGCCCCCCGGATGCAAATAAATATCAAACGGACTCTAAATTCAATTTTTATTTTTTTAATACTTCCAAAATAATAAAATATTGAGTTCTGGAAGTTTTCAAAATTATCCGAGTCCATTTTCTATTTATTTGGAGTTTTTCTTTCAAAAATGCCCTTTTATGCCCCTACATTTTACCATTTTTTAAACGAGCCCCAAATAAAGATTTTTCTTCACCGATCTCTTCCAAATAATTTAAAAGTGTGATCTGGAAGTTTTCATAATTTTTGGAGCTCATTTGGTATTTTTTCAGGATTTATCGGCTTGAATTACTGCATAGGAGGCCCGGGATTTGGCTATTTTGCAAACGAACTCCAAATCAAGATTTTCTTTCTCCAATATCTTCCAAATAATCTAAAAATGAGATTTGCAGAATTTCAAAATTTTTGGAGTCCATTTGCTATTTTTTCGGGATTTATCTTCTTAAATTATTGCATAGGAGGCCGGGATTTGGTCATTTTGCAAACGAACTCCGAATGAAGATTTTATTTTACCAATCTATTTAAAATGATTTAAGAATGAGATTGACAAATTTTCAGAATTTTCGGAGTCCATTTGCTATTTTTCCCAAATTTTCTAATTTTGCCCTTTTGCCTCCAAAACCCGGTTTTGCTCAAAACAAGTCCGATTTTCAGATTTTCTTCAAGCTGAGCCTTGGGCTCTCCTTTTTTACTCATTCCTCATGCATTGGGGGCTTTGTTCTTACCCAGTCAGGCTATTTCTATGATTCTTCCCGATTTCACCGAAATCCATTAAAAACCCTAATTCTCGGTTTTCTCCCAGATTGATTTTTCTTTCGATTTTTCTTGCAAGTGGCTTCTCCATTACCCGTAGTCAGTGCTTATCTTTCATTTGGAACCTTCAAATTCGACCAATTTGATCGTTTAAGCACTTTTCCCCAAATTTCTCGGATTAGGGTTTCCTTTCTACTGAATCTCCAACTCCTAACTTCCGAACTCCATATCTTTCAATGTAGACCTCGGATTATCAAAATACTTTCGCCATTTTTAAATTGAACTTAAAATCTTGATTTTGAAAGTGGGTTGACTTTTTCAGTAGTTGACTTTTTGGGGTTGACTTTTTCGAGGTTGACTTTTTCCGGTGTTGACTTTTTCAAGTTTGACTTTTTATGCTCACCCTCTTAAAATAAGTCTCGAAGTACCACCTGCAGGATGAAAAAAGTCTTTTTACACTCGAAAACATCAATATAGGAAGAAAACATACCTGTTTAGTGGTCCAGACAAAATTAGGTGTCTATAGCTGCCCCTCTTTGGCTATTGCTGAGAATCAGGAATCAGGCAAAGATAAACCGACACTAATTTTGTACGGTCAGTGAAATCACATGTGAAGGAAAGGGAAAGAGGTTTCTTCTTCATTCTTCTATCATTTTTTTTTGAAAAAGCTGTAAATTGAAGATTTGTCCTTAAATTGAATTCCCCGACTAATCAAGGCTCGACCCGTCTTAAGGAAACGAATTCGATTTTCAAAAGAAAAATTGTGCCTGGAGGTCTTAAAAATGGTGCCCGGAGGTCTTACCCACGATTTGAAAAATTATGCCCGGAGGTCTTAAAAATGGTGCCCATAGGCCTTACCCGTAAAAAGAAACTTATGCCTGGAGGTCTTAAGAATGGTGCCCGGAGGTCTTTAAAATGGTGCCCGGAGGTCTTAAGAATGGTGCCCGGAGGTCTTACCCGTGATTTGAAAAATTATGCCCGGAGGTCTTAAAAATGGTGCCCATAGGCCTTACCCGTGAAAAAAAAGTTATGCCCAGAGGTCTTAAGAATTGTGCCCGGAGGTCTTTAAAATGGTGCCCGGAGGTCTTAAAAATGGTGCCCATAGGCCTTACCCGTGAAAAAAAAGTTATGCCCGGAGGTCTTAAGAATGGTGCCCGGAGGTCTTCAAAATGGTGCCTGGAGGTCTTAAGAATGGTGCCCGGAGGTCTTACCCATGATTTGAAAAATTATGCCCGGAGGTCTTAAAAATGGTGCCCATAGGCCTTACCCATGAAAAAAGGTTATGCCTGGAGGTCTTAAGAATGGTGCTCGGAGGTCTTTAAAATGGTGCCCGGAGGTCTTAAGAACAGTGCCCAGAGGTCTTACCCGTGATTTGAAAAATTATGCCCGGAGGTCTTAAAAATGGTGCCCGGAGGTCTTACCCGCGGTTTGAAAAATTATGCCCGGAGGTCTTAAAAACTGATTTGAAGATACCTTGATGACGGTCTCAGGTTCGACTCATTTAATAAAACAGAATGAATTCGATTTAAAACAGAAAGGAATACTTCGACGGAGGTCTCAAGGCTCGACTCATTTGATAAAACAGAATGAATTCGATTTAAAACAAAAGGAAATACCTCGATAGTTGTCCCAAGGCTCGACTCATTTGATAAAACAGAATGAATTCGATTTAAAAGAGAAAGGAATACCTCGACGGAGGTCTCAAAGCTCGACTCATTTGATAAAACAGAATGAATTCGATTTAAAACAAAAGGAAATACCTCGACAGTTGTCCCAAGGCTCGACTCATTTGATAAAACAGAATGAATTCGATTTAAAACAAAAGGAAATACCTCGACGATAGTCTCAAGGCTCGACTCATTTGATAAAATAGAATGAATTCGATTTAAAACAAAAGGAAATACCTCGACGATAGTCTCAAGGCTCGACTCATTTGATAAAACAGAATGAATTCGATTTAAAACAAAAGGAAATACCTCGACGGTGGTCCCAAGGCTCGACTCATTTGATAAAACAGAATGAATTCGATTTAAAACAAAAAGAAATACCTCGACGGTGGTCCCAAGGCTTGACTCATTTGATAAAACAGAATGAATTCGATTTAAAACAAAAGGAAATACCTCGACGGTGGTCTCAAGGCTCGACTCATTTGATAAAACAGAATGAATTCGATTTAACACAGAAAGAAATACCTTGATGGTGATCTCGGAGTCTGAATCTTTTGAGAAGCAACACGATTTCTCTTTGGGGAAGTCCAAGTTTCCCTGACTTTTGCAATGTTAGCTAAATGCAATGATGAGAATTTCATGCTTTGCAAATGCTTGTATGTTTCCTAAAATAAATGCAATCAAATGATTGTGCCAATTTCTAATCCATGGTTTCTTTGAGGTTCACAAATTATATGACTTTTGGACAGAGTCTTCAATTGTTCATTGATGCCCCTCTTAAGGAATTCTTCACTCCAGATATCTTGTCAAACAGTCTCAGTTTCTGTCTTTCGATGAATTTCATAGATTTTCTAACTTCGTGATGGAGTTTCCAACACGTTCGTTGTTCCCTTTTCTTTGATGATCTTTCAAAACCTTTCCCAAGATTTAAATATATTCCTTAGTAATACTTTGAAATCTTTTTATTTAAAGATTTTTATTACTAATTATCATTCAATTTAATAACAAACATAATGCATCTCAAAATATATGAAAGAAAGTATGAGTCAGGCAAAAATTGTCATGACAAGGATAACAAGAATTTATTGCAAGAAATGTTTTAAAATGATAAAAATAAATATCAAGGATATAAGAAACAAGTATAAGGTTATAGGCTGTAGATGCCCCGGATGCGGAATATCTTGGACCCCTCCTTTATCAAACCATCTGAAATTTCTCTTGAACGAGCAATTCACTTGGGTAATCTCTTAGCTTCTGTAGTTACATCAGACTGAGTTGTTCCCTTTTCCTCTGATTGTCAAATACTTTCTCCCCCTTTACACGGAGCATTGGTTCAAACTTTGATTAGTACTTGAGCCACCTTTTGTAGGTTTTCAACTCAAGTGTCCTCCGTTCGGTATTAAGTCGCCCTTTGCGGGTTTTCGGCTTAAACCTCTCCTTTTTCATTATTTTTTATTTCCATTTTTTTTGTATTCTACCCAGCATCTGAGAATTCTAAATGCTTCCAAGGTAAAAATATCAATTCAAAAGATGGGATGAATTCTGAGAATAACCTTTCAAATTAAATATCCATGCTTGATCAAAATGGGCTTTTAAAGCATGTAATGTAGGCCAAGGTTTAGGTTTATAAAGAAAGGATAAATAGGCCCAAAATGTGTTTAAGGGTGATTGGATCAAGGATCAGTTCCTGAGGAGAACTCATTCTTGAAAAATTTGTCCCTTTTTTGGACTTTCTTTTCTTTTTTGCTTTGTTGGTTTTCATTTGCCACATTTTCTGATGGCTTTTATTTATTTATTTTTTGCCATTATTTTTGATTATCTTCCCTCTTATTTGCCCTCTAGTGTAGAGGGTGATCCTTGATCAAGGTTTTAAAGAAAGAAATAATTCTTAAGGCTCAAAGGGGTGACTAAGGATAATTTCTTCTTAGTGGAAGGAATATGAAAAACGGCCATTCATCATATCAAGCATAAATATTCTCTTTGAAAAGCAATTCTCAAGGGAAATAGATATATAGAATTTCTATTTTTACACTTGGAATCATTCGAATTTTCATGTGCACAGCATCACACAATTATTTTATTTATTTATTTATTTTTTAAGCATAATACTTCTTCAATTCATCAGCATTCACGGGATGTCTAAAATCATCTCCGTCCATCCGAGTTAGAATCAATGCTCCTCCAGAAAAAGCTCTCTTTACGACATAGGGTCCTTCCCAATTTGGAGCCCATTTTCCTCTCGGGTCCTTCACTATAGGGAGAATTTTCCTCAATACCAACTCCCCCTCTCGGAATTGTCTGGGACGAACTTTCTTGTTGTGGGCTCGAATCATCCTTTTCTGATACAACTGCCCGTGACAAATTGCTTTCAATCTTTTCTCATCCATGAGATTCAACTGTTCATAACGAGCTCTAACCCATTCTGCTTCCTCTAGGCCAACTTCCATCAGAACCTGAAGTGAAGGGATCTCAACTTCAATAGGTAGCACTGCTTCCATCCCGTATACCAAAGAAAACGATGTTGCCCCTGTAGATGTGCGGACCGAAGTACGATATGCATGAAGAGCAAACGGCAAGATCTCATGCCAATCTTTGTACACATTGGTCATCTTCTCAACAATCCTCTTGATGTTCTTATTAGCTGCTTCTACTGCGCCATTCATCTTCGGACGGTAAGGTGCCGAATTATGATGTGTGATCTTGAATTGAGTACACATTTCTCTCATCATCTTATTGTTCAAATTGAGAGCATTATCCGAAATAATTCTTGCTGGCAACCCATAACGGCATATGATTTCTTTCTTGACGAATCTGCATACTATCGACTTTGTTACATTCGCATATGAAGCAGCTTCTACCCACTTTGTGAAATAATCTATGGCCACCAAGATGAAACGATGTCTATTTGAAGTTTTCGGGGTAATAGGCCCGATCATATCCATTCCCCACATTGAAAACGGCCATGGTGCAGTCATGACATGTAATGGCGATGGCGACACATGAATCTTATCTGCATAAATCTGGCATTTATGGCACTTCCGGGAATAACTGATACAATCTCCTTCCATCGTCAACCAATAGTACCCTGCCCTCATAATCTGTTTAGCAAGCATGTGACCATTAGCGTGAGTACCACATATCCTTTCATGGACCTCTTCTATGATTCTTCGAGCTTCGGCAGACCCGACACATCTCAATAGGACTTGATCTTTCCCTTTCTTGTAGAGAATCTCGCTATCTAAAACAAAATCCATTGCTAACCTTCTCAGAGTCCTCTTGTCATTCTCTGTTGCTTGTTCTGGATATTGTTGACTCTTGATGTACTGCAAGATGTCATTATACCAAGGGAGACCATTTGCTTCTTTTTCGATACTCAAACAGTGGGCAGGAGATTCATATATGCTCATCTTTTGGTTGAATAATATCCCGAGACCAATAACCTTCAAATGTGCAAAAATGATGGCAAGAATGCAAAAGAAACACAACAAAAACAACAACAAAAAGAAAATGAATTAGTAACGGGAATAAATATGAATAATACAAAAAACATATAATTCAAAGCAATAATTATCCCTGAGGATGCCAACAAAATTTCAGCATTATAACGCCCCGGGGACGAAATATCAACATTTATTATGGACATTGTGATGTACGTTCATCATTTTCCGAAAAAATAAACTTATTCAGAAAGTAGAATAGAAGGTAAAAGGATTGGAAATATTTCTCCATGTGTTCTTAACTTCGGGATATCTAATTGGAAATCTATCATGGCTTCACCTAGGTTCACTATATGACGGTGAATCGGTTCTAAAGGCCCCGGATTGTTCCTCACTGTCGCCGGTGAAGGCTAGTAAGGCACCCCGATAAAAACGGGTTCAATTCGTTAGAGTCTATTTCCCTAGCCCATGGATTGTTAATCACGAAGGCTTAGGTAATTTAGTACTCCGGAAGTGTTTCACTAGCCCATGCGGATTGTTAATCACGAAGGCTTAGTTACTTTGCTCCCACCTAAAAGGACGGAACCCGGGTATAGGATTCATGATATGCAAATGTACGTGTAGTGTGTGAGGAGAAATGACAAACCTTTCACCAACTATTCTATATCTCTTATTCTAAATGCCCCAACAAAATTAAACAACATAAATCATCAATTAATCAATAAATAGATATATACACCAAAATAACCAGAGAACAATTATAATATGTATGCACATGAATATGGACATATTTAAAAACAATTTATTATTTTTTCGAAATTATTCTTATTTTTTTAAAATGTGGGAATTAAAATTAAATACCAATTAAACCAACAAAACCGAGACTTTGATAACACACGACTAATTCTAGGCCTGACTCTCTAATATTTCCCTAGTGGAGTCGCCAAGCTGTCGCAACCTAAAAAATAACGAGTCTCATCGCAAGACTTTATTATTCGTTAAGCGTGAGATTAAAAAAAACCGAGGAAAAGTCAACTTAATTCCTCTAAAAAATGAAGGTTTTGAAAATGACCTTAAAAAAGACATGAAGTCGCCACCAATCTTTTTTAGCTAGGTGTGATCGGCCACCTGTTAAAACCGGTTTTATAAAATATTTTAAAAATTAATTAAAACATTTTAAAAACTAATTTCAAGTTTGCGTTTTAAACCAGAGAAATCAAAGAAACGGGTTCGTGAGTCGGTTATGTGTGGGGAAGGATTAGCACCCCCACAATGCCCATATAAATTGGTACCTTATTAATCGTGTGTTATCTCAAGTCTCGGTAAAAATTGGTTTTAAATTTAGTATTTCAAGTTAATTCCCAATTTAAAGAAAAAAAATTCCATTTTTAATTGAAAATGATCCGGAATTTATAAATTCAAAATTTTCCTATATTCCCCAACAAACGTGGCAAAATATAGAAATTTTTATTAATTTTGGAAAGTTTTCCGAATCATTTTCTTTTTAAAGAAGATATCCTGTTATTAATAATAATTGATGATATCCTCCCGAGCAAACCCGGCAGAGAACTCATGAATTATTTTAACTCGGGAATATCTTTATTTAATTGAAAACCGTTATATATATATTTTTTTGAAAACATTTAAAAGAAATGAATATGTATATGCATGACATAAATAAAATGACATAGTAAAATCTAAATAATATAATGCAACCTAAATGACATGTTATGATTTGAATGCCTTAGCATATTCTAAATGAAATGAAATATCGTAAGTTATATGATATATTCTAAATGAAATTAAATGACCTATGTAACATAATACATTCTATATGAAATGCAATATCCTAAGTCATATGATATAATCTAAATGAAATAAAATATTCTAGATGACATAATATATCCTAAATGAAATGAAATGACCTAGGTAATATAATATATTCTACATGAAATGCAATATCTCTAAGTCATATGATATAATCTAAATGAAATAAAATATTCTAGATGACATAATATATCCTAAATGAAATGAAATAATTTAAATGACATGGAATAAAATAATGCTATCATATAATATGCATGAATATAAAAATAATAATGCATGAACATAGTATATGCTAAATAACAATAACTAAATAAAAGCATAGGATATCATGAAATATTTAAAAACATATATAATAAACCATATAACATCAAAAAATATAAATTAAAACAATAACAATATCATAGAAATTATTATAGCAAGAATCTCATATTATATAAAATGCATGAATATGAAAAATGCAATGCATGAAATGTATTTTTTCCTTTAATTAAGGAAATCCGTATATCTAAAAAGATATTCAGCTACCTTAGGAAAATATGTCAAATTAAATATTCTAAAACCAAAATACTTTGTGATTGTTTGAAAACAACTTTGAAAAGCTTGAATTAAAAGTAAAAACTGGGCTAAATCTTTTTTTTTTAAATGGCTCTAATTTCCTAAGTTTAAAAAAATCCGGACTTGACTACCCTTAACCCGGGACTTGAAAAACCATTTTTAGAGTTTAAAAAGGCTTAGAAACTACCCTAAGTCAGTAGCTAACCCTCCTAATCAGCCCACTCTAAGTAACTTAACCAAAACAGAAAAATGATTTTTCTTTAAATTCAATTATGACTCCACTATCCAGTTTTAAGCCACGATTTTTTACCCTATTTTTAAAAATTCAAAAAATTCTGAAAACAATACTAGAGACTCAGGACATGTAAAACTACACGGAAAAAAATCGGCTTAATTTTCTGATTAAAGATGAATTCCCAAAAAAATCAGAGATGTACGAGTTTTGGGTGAAAAAAACTGCTTTGCCAAAACACATTTTTGCCTTTGATAAAATCATTTAAAAATCAAAGTAAAAATATTTGAAATTCCTAAAATGACTTACAAACGGTAGCTAGGACTTTTTGAAAGTTAGATAAAAAATTGGCTAAGTAAAAAAATCACAAAGGTAGAATAATCAACTTGACAAACTTAATTTTCCACAAGTGTGCTCAAGAGAGCATGACTTTGAACCATTAATTGGCTCAAGTCATTATTCAAGTGGCATGAACATGAAATGCATGAAATGCATGGATTTAAACCTAAATGTCATGAAAAAATGCATGGCATTCATAAAGTGACCTAGACCTAAATGAACTTGCATGGCATTTAATGCAACCTAGACCTAAAATGCATGAACATGCATGGCAAATAAACCTAACTTAATAACTAAAATATGCATGGCATTTTCACAAACACAAAGCATGCTTAAACCAAAAACTCAACCAAATATCATGCAAATGCTAACCTATCAACTAACATGGCAAGAATGCACATAAAATGCAAGAATTCCAAGGGTGGCCGAATAGCATAATGTAACTAGCAAACATGGCATTTTCACAAACACTTGGTATACTAGCATGCAAAACTAAATTAAATGTCATGCAAATGCAAAAACCTACTAACTAACATGGCAAAAATGCAACACACAATGCAAAACACATGGAGTAGCCAAATAGCCTCAAGCTCCAACAAGTATGGTATTTTCACAAACACTTGGTATACTAACATGCTCAACTAAAATATAACACTCAAATCATGCAAAAACCACACAAGCATTTTCACAAACACTTAATATACTAAATCTAAAACATGCTCAACTAAGATATAAAACTCAAATCATGCAAAGACCACACTAGCATTTTCACAAACACCTGATATGCTAAATCTAAAACATGCTCAAATTTAAACTTATGAAAACAGAAAATTAAAAATGCAAAAACATGATATTTAAAGCATAAATGACAACAAACAAAGCAACCAAATTAAAATATAACTCAAGAATATGAAGTAACATAACATTTAAAACATCAAAATCAAAGAAAATAACATAAACAATATGATAAAATAAATCAAAACAACATCTTAACTAAATAATGTAGGCCATTTGGCCATGGTGAGTATATTGTAAAAAAAAATGTATAAAAATATATTTAAGAAAGAGATGAAGGAAGAACTTAAGAAGAGCAATAAAAAACATTTATTTAAAATGGAAACTAACCAAATAGTAATCAAAATAGCAAAAACAAGAATGAAAAATAAGAAAGTGCAAGAATTGGTGCTCAAGAGCAACCTCAAGAAGCTATATTTCAAGCTTTATCTCTTCAAACTTTCCTTTTTTTTCTAAACTTTTCTTTTTTGCTTTCAACCAAGGAGAGAAAAAACTAAGTAAATACCAAAAGAACTCAGCAAAATGAAATGAAAAAAATGAATTTTCTGCCCCCCCAAGTGCTGGCCGAAACCCCCTCTAAATGGCACAAGGATGTTGTCATTTTTTTGTAACCAATTTTCCATCAAATGGCTAATAATTCAAGGTGAAAATCATGAAATTACCACCTTTAGATTAGCATCTTAGCTCTCTCAAATTACAGCTGTTCAAGAATAATGTTGACATCTCTCTTGGCCCATGTGGCTTAATCACCATTGCTTGATCAAAGAGAATCTCTAACTAACTCTTGAATTTTAGCCATTTGATTGAAAAATCAGAAGCTTCCTCCTTCCTTTGGGCTTGGGCAGGCCAAAACTTCTCTTTTCCAGCCCAACTCTGATTTTTTGAAAGGCCCAACGAAGCCCTTTTCGGTTACTTGGGTGAAATGATTGTTTTGCCCCCCGGATGCAAATAAATATCAAACGGACTCCAAATTCAATTTTTATTTTTTTAATACTTCCAAAATAATAAAATATTGAGTTCTGGAAGTTTTCAAAATTATCCGAGTCCATTTGCTATTTATTTGGATTTTTTTTCCAAAAATGCCCTTTTATGCCCCTACATTTTACCATTTTTTAAACGAGCTCCTAATAAAGATTTTTCTTAACCATTCTCTTCCAAATAATTTAAAAGTGTGATCTGAAAGTTTTCATAACTTTTGGATCTCATTTGGTATTTTTTCGGGATTTATCGGCTTGAATTACTGCATAGGAGGCCCGGGATTTGGCCATTTTGCAAACAAACTCCAAATCAAGATTTTCTTTCTCCAATATCTTCCAATTAATTTGGAAATGAGATTTGAAAATTTTCAAAATTTGTGGAGTCCATTTGCTATTTTTTCGAGATTTATCTTCTTGAATTATTGCATAGGAGGCCTAGGAGTTGGCCATTTTGCAAAGGAACTCCGAATCAAGATTTTCTTTTACCAATCTCTTTCAAATGATTTAAGAATGGGATTGACAAATTTTCAGAATTTTAGGAGTCCATTTGCTATTTTTCCCAAAATTTCCAATTTTGCCCTTTTGCCTCCGAAACCCGGTTTTGCTCAAAACAAGTCCGATTTTCAGATTTTCTTCAAGCTGAGCCTTGGGCTATCCTTTTTTAATCATTCCTCATCCATTGGGGGCTTTGTTCTTACCCAGCCAGGCCATTTTTGTGATTCTTCCCGATTTCACCGAAATCCACTAAAAACCCTAATTCTCGGTTTTCTCCCGGATTGATTTTTCTTTCGATTTTTCTTGCAAGTGGCTTCTCCATTACCTGTAGTCAGTGCTTATCTTTCATTTGGAACCTTCAATTTCGACCAATTTGATCGTTTAAGCACTTTTTCCCCAATTTCTCGGATTAGGGTTTCCTTTCTACTGAATCTCCGACTCCCGACTCCCAACTTCCGAAGTCCATATCTTTCAATGTAGACCTCGGATTATCAAAATTATTTCGCCATTTTTCAATTGAACTTAAAATCTTGATTTTGAAAGTGGGTTGACTTTTTCAGTAGTTGACTTTTTGGGGTTGACTTTTTTGGGGTTGACTTTTTCCTGGGTTGACTTTTTCAAGTTTGACTTTTTATGCTCACCCTCTTAAACTAAGTCTCGGAGTACCACCTGCAGGATGAAAAAAGTCTTTTTACACTCGAAACCATCAATATAGGAAGAAAACATGCCTGTTTAGTGGTCCGGACAAAATTAGGTGTCTACATTATTTTTTAAATTTATTCAAAATATTTGCCGAAACAAACGCCATCTATTTTTTCTACAAATGTAAATACATATATAGGTTCTTGATTTCTAAAAATCTAAATAACTATTTATTTATTTATTTGAAAATTATTCAACACAAAAATATTATTATTTTTATCATGCCTCTAATAATGTATAAATGGAAATAGGCTAAAGGAGTATACCCAATAAGCTCTAAATGTGAAGGCCCAGAATGAAGAAGTTAGAGGCCTAGAATCAAAACCCTACTGCCATGGATCGGGCCGAATTTGAGCGGGTTGGGTCGGTTCGTTGAGGGTCGGGTCGTTTCGCCGCGGGTCGGGCCGGTTGCTAGCTTTCCTTCCCTTTTCTTTTCTTTTTTTTTTTGCCTGAACCCAAGTTAGGCGTGCGGACCCCTGGTCGGATCTGAGTCCTCGAGCGGACCATCTCTTCCCCTAAACGGTACCGTACGACACCCCTATAAAACCCCAACTTTTTTTTTCATTTTCCTAATTCTTCTCTTTCTCTACCCTTCTTTTCCTCTACCCTCTCTCTAAAATCTAAAGCCCAGAAACCACCCCATTACCTAGAATCCAGCGCCGGTCTGTCATGAGCCACCGTCGGTCGTAGCTCGTCGGTGGTCGATATACTCCAAACTTCACCTTTAGGCTCCCTTCAACCGACCCTTTCCTTCTACTGGCTTAGGTTCCTCCAAAAACAACACAAAAGGCCTAGATCTAGGTTTTAAAGGTTGCGGTTCCAACCTTAGCTATGGCCACTGTCCACCGTCGGACTGGGCTGAAACCCTCACCGGAGTCTCCTCCATCACTTTCCCTCCATGGGTTTTCCCAAAGTGGGCCCAAATCACCCGGATCCAACAAAATCGAAACCCCTGCGGTGTTTGTGCCCTTTTTTTTTGGTCGTTGGTATTCTTTTTTTTTTTTACTATTTTTTTTGCTAAGGGATATGGGTGGCTTTGGTCGATGGCTGTCTGCGGTGGTTGTTGTTGCTGATTTGGGGGTTGAGATAGTGGTGGCTCGTTGACAGTGGAGTTGGTGAGGGGCGGGGGCCGAGAGTCTCCTTGGCTTTTTTGGTTGGTTTTTATGGGGGGTTGCTTGTGGTTATTTGCAGAGGTTGCTTGTAAGCAACCGATTGGGGTGGCATGTGGGAGAAAGACGGTGGTAGGTGGCTGCCTGACAGGGGTAGGGGGTGGCGTGAGGGGAAAAGGGGCTAGCTATTTCTAGGGAGAGGTAGGCTGTGAGAGGATGGGCTAGGGTTTGGTGTTGGGCTTGGGCTAGAGGATAGGCAGCAAGGTGGGCTTGTTTGGGTTTGGGCTTGGTGTGGCTGTAGGGTATTTGGGTCAAAAGGCCTAGGTTGGCAAGTGGACCTGCTGCCTTGCAGGCCCAGTACTTGGGTGTGGCTAAGGGTGGTATCGGGCCAGTGGGCCTGCTACTAGACAAGCCCAATTTGGATGGGAAAAGGGTTGTTGGGTTTGGTGGCCTTGGCTGGTGGGCTTGCTGGGCCTGGTGGCCTGGGCTGTGGTCCAGGACTTAGCCCGAAAAAATTAGTCTGACAATCTTTGAACAAGTCTTATACACTAATCAATAGCTTAAAGAATTTTACAAAAAATAATGCTTGAATGTAAATAGTTTGAGTTAAGCCAATATTGACATAAAATATTTCTAGCAAAATAGTGCATATTTAAAGTTAATCTCAACTTCTCACAGGGGATACTCTCATGATTTTCACTCTTTAAAGTAGTGGTAAAGTGTTTACACTCAATCAATCTCATGAAAACAGTTCTACCATATGCTTGCTTGTCCACCTATTCTCCACTATTTAGATCATGCAACTTCATAAATCAAGAGGTCTTTATTCAAGGTTGTAATGGGGCCAAGGGGTTGTAATATGGTTAAAGAATAAAAGGATAAAGATATAACAAAGATTCCAAAGATTTCATAGAGTTTAGAGACATAATAAGATCATACAAATAAAACTTCTTGAAACTCTTATAAAACACATAATAACATAGGCTAAATATTCATGTTTAACCTTTTTTCATTCTAACCAACTTTGTAACATCTTTTTATTTAACCAAAAGTTCAAGAGATGATTCAATTTTTTTTCAATATGGGAATGTATTTGACAATGATCCCTTTATTTTTCTCTAGACTTTTTCTTTTCTTTTCTTCCTCCACACTTATCTTTTGTTTCCAACCCAAATTTTCAATAAGTATCCCTTGTTTTGCAATATGTCTCAACCATTCTAGTCCATTTTTTGAACAAGGGTAAAGATATAAATGTGTTTAGGCTAGGTGTAAGATATGGTTACCAATAAAATAGCTTAATCAATATAGGCTCAAATTGGCTCACTAGGGGGATGTTCTCTTGGAACATCAATAATGGATGGCTATTTGGCCCTATTTACAATCCTAATGTCTCTATCATATTCATGTTGTCATATGTATCAATATAGTCTCAAACCGGTTTAAAGCAAGTTCTAGAGAAACATGTAATCAGAAGAGCACTCAAGAAAGAAATTAGATTGATATGTATAATGCATCAATCATATAGGCTCAAAACTCACAAGGATGATTAAACAAGTCAATATTAAGTTTAAACATGCTTCTTTCTCGATCAACATATCATGTTAACATTGGCTCATAAAAATAGTAGTCAAGCTTAATTCTCATAAAAATCTTCTCACTAATAACCAGTTTTAGACCCAATGCAATTCATATCTCATCATTGTATTGAAAGTAACTAAAACACACTAAAAACAAACTAAAAAGACTCAAAACAAAATAAAATAACTAAACTCAAAACAAAACAAAATAAAATAACTAAAGGAAATCCTAAATTCTTCCCCCCACACTTAATTCTTACATTGTCCTCAATGTAATGCTATTATCCCCAATGAAAGAATCACGGTAAGAGAAAAGAACTAATAAACAAAATAACTAAGACTCAAAACAAAATAAACTTATGCAGCCTAAATGAACTCAAGAGCACTAAACACAATTAACAAAGAAACATAAGAAAAAGAGAGCAAATTTGAGGATGGCAGTTTGGCAATGCTTTCACTAATTGGCTGCCTCCCAATTAGCACTTGATTGATGATTTTCAGCCTAGCCAATACCTCTTCTTGGCTTTTTAGGATCTTTTGGCTTGGATATGAAACTTCTTGGATTTTTGCATTTGGAGGAAGTTTTTTTTTTTGCAAAACAGCCAATGCATTCTCCCCCACACTTATTGTTTCATCATTCTTGGAGGTGCATTTTTTGGTACTTGCTTAATAGCATCCACACGCAAGCTGTTTAAGGCTTCCAGCTTTTGTTGTTCATGTTCCTCTTTCTTGGGCATTGCAAATCTGGTATGAAAAAGTGAAGAAGAAACATTAGTAGAAATAGGAACCTTAAAAGTTACCTTAGGTGCCGAATTACTCTCAATTGGAATTGTAGCTTCATCATCCTCAAGAGTAGAATCCATCTCTAGTTCTTTCTTATCCTCGGGTTCCCTTAGATTTTCTGATTCATCCTCCAGTTGTGTGGCATTAACACTCTCTTTTGGGTCAATCATAGTTTGGGAAGGGAGTTCTTGAGATCTTTGTTCTACTAATTGGCTTATCGCTGTTACCATTTGTCCCATTTGAGTTTGCAATTGATTCATCCTTGTTGCCATTTGTCTGTTTGTTTCCCTTGTTTCTTGTTGCATTTGCTTGTTTGTTTCCCTTATGTCCTTTTGCATTTGCAATTGGTTATTAGCAAGGGATTTGACAAGATTTGCTAGAGACTCACCTGAATTTTGTGATTGGGGTTGAAAAAGATCTAGTTCTTGGGACCATGATTGATTGAAGCTCGATGGATGAGTGTAATTGGTATAAGGATCCATTTCATGATAATTTCCCGAGTAGCCATAATTAGGATGATCCCACTGATAACTCGTATAATTATATAGTTTTTAGTTATGTTTTATTATTGTTTTGTGTCAAATACGAGTTATTATTGTTTAGTCTAATTGTGTTTATGATCTTTTATATTTTTATGTAATTTGGTGCTTTTCACAAGTTTCTTTGAGTGATTTCAGATTACTAGAATTAAGGGCAAATCCAGTTCAGTTCCAGTTCCGACATCTTTTTCCATATCAGCTATATCTGGAGTTTCACAGAAGCAATAAGGCTGAAATTTGTAGCCGTGCAAAGCTAAGAGGCATATCTATCTTTTTCATGTTTTACACTTCTTGAAACGGAGTCGTTTTCCCTAGCGAAATCGACCAACAAGTTGGCTGATGTGCAATGACGTCTGTGCTGACATGTTTTCGTCTTTTGCCCATATCTGCTTATCCACATCAGCAAATGAGCTGATTCCAATGGCTATGGATCCGTAACTGATACGGGAACCTTTTTCTAGAAGACCATATGATCAGATCAGGCCTCTAATATTGACGAAATCGACCATCAAGTTGGCTGATGTGCAATGACGTCTGTGCTGACCTGTTTTCGTATTTTGCCCATATCTGCTTATCCACATCAGAAAATGAGCTGCTTCCAACGGCTATGGATCCGTAACTGATAGGGGAACCTTTTTCTAGAAGACCATGTGATCAGATCAGGCCTCCAACATTGACGAAATCGACCATCAAGTTGGCTGATCAAAATTGTCATACAATATGACGAAAATTGTTAGAAAAATTCACCCACCTATTATACCTACCTTTGAAATTTGTAAAGCTTGTCTCTTGTCATTTAGCCCTCCAAAATGTGTATAAATAGAGGGCCTTGGATGATTGTAGAGGATCATATTGTACATAGGTAGGATATTAGCCATTGTAATAAAATTCTCTAAGTTTTATTCTTCTTTCTTTTCTCTAGTTTTCTTTTTCTTTAGAAAGAGCAAGAGGTTGGATAATTAATATTCTTCTTCTTCTTCTTTCTTTCTTTTATTTTCTTCTTAGATTCTATTTAATTTTATGTTTATAATGCCTATGCTAGGCTAAACTTCTATTTGGTTAAGGGTGATTTCAAAGCCCTAGACATGTTTTGTGATTGATTTTCAGATTCTATCTATCATTAATTTTCTATCAAAGTTGCTTATGTTCTTCTACAAGAATTGTTCATGATGTTGTCTTGATTTATTTAGGTGTACAACTAGATAGATCTTGATAATTATCTATTGCTAGTTTAGGAGTCTTGATCCGTGTAATTGTCTTGATTTCCTATTCATAAGTGGCAATTTGTGATTAATGATTATGGTCAAGTTTTCAATAATTGCAAAGTGGAACATAACCTAAGTTGAACAATCCGAGCTTATGTGTTTGTTGCTTAGATCAACCTATCTTTCTCATCATAAAGCTGCCATTAAATTGAATTTAGAGAGCTTATTCTAGGTTGTTTAATGGTTAGAGATTAAATAGAGAGCTTGTTCTATTTAACGACAAACTAAGGAAAGATTGGGATAACAGAGCTTGTTGTTATCTACGGTTGTTAACTTTGATAGTTGGTTGATATTGATAGATCTGAAATTGATTCTTAATGATGTCTAGTGGTGGAGAATGAAACCTTAACCATATTTTTCATATTTGATTCTTCTTACTTACTTGTTTTCTTACTTTTCTAGTTTGCTTATTTTTAAAAGTATATTTATTTTTATTGGCTGGTTATACCGCCTAATTTGTATATTAACTTTGTTTTATTTTTATTGGCTGGTTATACCGCCTAATTTGTATATTAACTTATTTTATTTTTATTGGCTGGTTATACCGCCTAACTTAGTATATATATTTTTATTGGCTGGTTATACCGCCTAATTTAGTATATATATTTTTATTGGCTGGTTATACCGCCTAATTTAGTATATATATTTTTATTGGCTGGTTATACCGTCTTGCATCTTATTCTTATTATTTACTTTAGTTTAAATCTGGCTTCAAAAACCCCTTTTCTTTTATTGTTTTCTTTGAACGTAAGTTATAAACTAATAACTCATAGATTAAAACCCAATCCCTGAGGACTCGACCCTTGCTAATCATTATACTTACAATTGATCTTTTTAGTGCAAGGTTAAATAAGATACACTCTTTTGGGTGCATCAAATTTTTGGCGCCGTTGCCGGGGATTGCTTTCTTTAGTTTATTTGTTACTTGGTTTATTCTTATTTTCAGTTCTAATTAGTTTTATTTTCTTGTACATACAAGTTTTTCTTTTCAAATTAAAAAAAAAAAAAAAACAATGGAATTGAGCAATCTAACACTTGAAGAGTTGGTGGCATACATGAACATGGAGAATCAACAAGCCAATCTCACCTCCCCAGTTCAACAATTGGCCATGGGAGGATGTCAAGGCCATCAAGTGTTCCAAGACCAACAGTATGATCATTACTCAAACACTTACCATGAGGGATGGTGGGATCATACTAATTATGGCTACTCGAAAAATTACCAAGAAGTAGATCCTTATGCCAATTACACTCATCCATCTAGCTTCAATCAATCATGGTCTCAAGAACCAGATCTTTTTCAACCACCACTTATGACTCAAAACTCAGGTACTTCTTTAGAAGATCTTGTATATTCTCTTGTTACTGATACTTTGCAATTTCAACAGGAAACAAGGGCAAGCATCCAGAGTTTGGAAAGGCAAATGAGCCTATTGGCTAGTAGTATGGTGGGATGGGTAGCACAAAGATCTGAAGAACTCCCAGCCCAAACGATGGTTAACCCAAAGGAGAATGCTACTATTGTGACCTTGAAGAATGAGGAACAAGATGAGGATGAAACAAAATTAGAGATGGATTCTATTCTTGAGGATAATGAAGCCAAAGATCCAAATAAGAGTATTTCGGCACCTGAGGTAACGTTTAAGGTTTCACTTTTTACTAATGTTTCTTCTCCACCTTTTCCTAGTAGATTTGCAAAGTTCAAGGAGGAAGAACATGAACAACACATGCCGGAAACCTTAAACAACTTGTTTGTGGAGGTCATTCAACAAGTATCGAAATATGCTCCATTCATCGATGACATATGCACCACAAAGGATGATGGAATAATACTTGTAATGGAGAATGCATCCACTGTTGTGCAAAGAAAGCTTCCTCTCAAACGCATAAATTTGGGAAATTTCATGTATGAGCCTGACAAGCCTAAAATGCCAAGAAGGGGTGTTGGTTAGGTTCAAAACACTAAATCAAGTGCTAATTGGGGGAGGCAGCCTAATTAGTGAAAGCATTGCCAAACTGCCATCCTCAGATTTGCTCTCTTTTTCTTTATCTTTTTCTTATGTTTTTTTGCTAATTGTGTTTAGTGTTTCTAAGTTCATTTAGGCTCAATAAGTTTATTTTGTTTATTAGTTCTTTTCACTTACACATGATTCTTTCATTTGGGATTAATAGCATTACATTAATGACAATGTAAGAATTATGTGTGGGGGGAAGAATTTAGGATTTTATTTAGAGTGTTTTGTTTTTGAATCTTTTTAGGTTGTTTTTCTTTCTGATCCTTGTTTTTAAAATAACTAGATGTAAATATAATTTTTATTTTTTTTACCCCGGTTAAATGGCGGATAACGGTACTCCGTGATTATTTAAATCGGTTCCATCAGCTACCCACAAAACCGATATTGTATATAAATTTCTCTTCCAATTTCTCTTTCAATTTTTTTTTCATTTTTTTTCAGGATGGATGATATTCTCACAAGATTGCAGAAACGATTTCCTCTTTTTCCTCGAAATATTTTACTGAAGCTTTACCAAGTTCGATTTGAAAGATTAAGAATGCTTATGCACAAAGGGATTCCTGAAGACATACGTTGGATAATTGAAGCCAAGGTACGTGAAGATGAATATCTTCCTGTTTTGCATTTACCAGGTACAGGTAGAAGCACTTTTGCAAAGAAGCGACGAGCAAAGCGCATGAGTTCAAATTGCCACAAATGTGCACGATGGACGTGTAACGGTAAATGTCGTTCTATTGGGATTCCGTCCTCTAATCGAGATGATAAAATTGAATTCATTAAGGATGGACTGAGTAAGGAGAATTTGGGTAATATCCAACTTTCTCTTGAGACGCATCCTAGTGGAGACGTACAAAGAGAAATTCTTGATTTATGGCCACAATTCCAAAGGGAATGGCAGCATCTTGGGAATCTGATGTTAAAAGACCCTGTTTGCCAGCTTGTAAGAAAACTGGATGGGAAGCATATCCTCGACTCATAGAAGGCGTTTAAGCCGTTTCTGGACGTAAAACCAGAGGAAGATGTGAGCCACAATCACAACTACAATAAATGATTCTCAGCTTTTGGTTTGATTTGCAATAACTTTATTTTGGTTTAATTTACGTGTTGTTCGATTTGTGTAATTATTCTCGTTTTTTTTATTTGTCTTTTACGGTTGATTTTTTCTTCTCTTTTTGATTTTCTTCCTGAAATCACGCAAAAATCTTTTGTTAGGTTAACATTTTCTTCTGACAGGTCAGATACACTTTCGGCGACATTATTACTCTTGTCTGATTCACTACTCAGTCCTCTATATATTACACCATGTACTCATTCTCTTTCAGGCACTCGAAAAAAAAAATGGAAAGTACTTCATCCCAGCGCATTAAAAAAATTTGTGTCTTTGGAGGTGCTTATCCAGGGAAAAATAACATATTCGCTGATGAAGCCATAAGAGTTGGAGTAATACTTGCCCAACAAAAGATCCACTTGATTTATGGAGGCGGTAGTACGGGTTTAATGGGAGCAGTCGCTACAGCAGCACACGCCTTAGGAAGTCCAGTTCTAGGAGTCGTGCCAAAACTATTCACAGATTTTTGTGGGCCTACCGTGGGTAAGGAAATACAAGTCTGGAGTATCCCTGAACGGATGACAATCATGTACCATTCTGCCGATGCATTCATTGCTTTACCAGGAGGTCTGGGTACATTGGAAGAAATAGCTTGCGTGACTTCTTGGTCATCTTTGGTCACAAATAAGAAACCCATTGGTTTGCTTAATATTAATAGTTATTTTAGTATTTTGCTTTCATATTTAGATAATGCTGTGGATAATGGATTCATGTTTTCAGAGGCAAGGAGAACCATAATTTCTGCTACAACCATTGAAGATTTACACAAAAAGCTCCAAGCTTATGAGTGTTTATCTGCTACGGTTGTTTCGCAAACGCTCGGAAAAAGAAAAAGAGATATGGACGAGCAAGGAGTGGACTGTACTTTGTCTTTGTGACATTATCTAACATTTTGTTTGTTGTGTCTCAGTTATAATAAGTGGTTAGCAACCTCTGCAGGTAATATCTCCTAAATTCTACCTTTAAAATTTGACATTGGGGACAATGTCATATTTTAGTAGGGGGTAAGAGACATATTTTGCTAATTTAAAAAAAAAAAAAGTTTGTTGTATTTTAAGCAATTTAGAAGTATTCATTCTGAACAAGGTCTGAGTAAGGGAGACTTGAGACATACCTTGTCAGTTTGATTTTAATCTTTTTATGTTTACTTGTTAATTTTTGTTTAGTATTTTAGGATTATTTAGGTTGCATGAGTTTGTTTTGTTTTGAGTCTTAGTTGTTCCTATTCTTATGTTATTAGTTCTTTTCTCTTACACATGATTCTTTCATTTGGGTTAATAGACTTACATTGAGGACAATGTAAGAATTGAGTGTGGGGGGAATGATTTAGGATTTCGTTTATTTTTGTCTACTATTTTTTTTATGAGTCTTTATTATTATTATTTTTTTTTAGTGTGTTTTAGTTCATTTTTAATACAATGATGAGATATGAATTGCATAAGTCTAAAACAGATTTATTAGTGAGAAGATTTTCATGAGAATTGAGCTTGATGTCAACCTTTTTATGAGCCAATGTTAATATGATATGTTGATTGAGAAAGAAGCTTGTTTAGACTTAATCTGACTTGTATAATCATCCTTGTGAGTTTTTGAGCCTATAATGATTGATGCATTATACAAATCAATCTAATTTCTTTCTTGAGTGCTCTTATGATTACATGATTCTCTAGAACTTGCTTTAAACCGTTTGAGACTATATTGATACATGTGACAACATGAATATGATAGAGGCATTAGGATTATAACCAGAACCAAACAGCCATCCATTATTAATGTTCTAAGAGAACATCCCCACTAGTGAGCCAATTTGAGCCTACATTAAATATGATGTTTTATTGGTAACCACAACTTACACCTAGCCTAAATATACTTATATCCTTACCCTTGTTCTAAAGATGGATTATATATTTTGAGACATATTGCAAAAAAACAAGGGATATTTTTAGTTAAAAATTTGGGTTAGAAACAAGAAATAAGTGTGGGGGGAAAAGAAAAGAAAAGTCAAGAGAAAAAGAAATGGAATACTGGCAAATACATTCCTATGTAAAAAAAAAAAATATGAATCATCTCTTGAATTTGTGGAAAAAGAAAAAAGATGTTACAAAGTTGTTTAGAACGAAGAAAAGACCCAACATGAATATCCGGCCTAGGTGACTATGTACTTGTAAAGAGTTTTGATAAGTTTGTTTGTATGATCTTATTATGTCTCTAAACTTTATGAACTCTTTGGAACCTTTGTGATATCGTTATCCTTTTGTTCTTCAACCACATTACAAACCCCTTGGCCCCATTACAACCTTGATTAAAGACCTCTTGATTCATGAAGTTGTATGATCTAAATAGTGGAGAATAGGTGGACAAGCAAGAATATGGTAGAACTGTTTTCATGAGATTGATTGAGTGTAAACACTTCACCACTACTTTAAAGAGTGAAAATCATGAGGGTATCCCATGTGAGAAGTTGAGATTAAATTTGAACATGCACTATTTTGATTGAGATATGTTATGTTAATATTGGCTTAACTCAAACAATTTACATTCAAGCATGATTTTTTTGTGAAATTGTTTAAGCTATTGATTAGTTTATAAGACTTGTTCAAAGATTGTCTCTAATTTGTATTGAAAGGATTAGGAATAAATATTTTTAGTATATGTAGTTTATTTATATTTTAGTTTTTCAATGTTTGTGGGTATCGTTCTAGTAAACCCTCACGAGACTAAACTCGTCCACTAGGGACACCTAGGGGTTTAAAGGCTTGTGTCACATGCTAAGTGCCACCGTGATTTCCTACGAAAGTGGATTAGATTAGATTTTCTTATTTTATTTTTATTTGATTTTGCTCGAGGACTAGCAAAAAGCTAAGTGTGGGGGTGTGATAACTCGTATAATTATATAGTTTTTAGTTATGTTTTATTATTGTTTTGTGTCAAATACGAGTTATTATTGTTTAGTCTAATTGTGTTTATGATCTTTTATATTTTTATGTAATTTGGTGTTTTTCACAAGTTTCTTTGAGTGATTTCAGATTACTAGAATTAAGGGCAAATCCAGTTCAGTTCCAGTTCCGACACCTTTTGCCATATCAGCTATATCTGGAGTTTCACTGAAGCAATAAGGCTGATATTTGTAGCCGTGCAAAGCTAAGAGGCATATCTATCTTTTTCATGTTTTACACTTCTTGAAACGGAGTCGTTTTCCCTAGAGAAATCGACCATCAAGTTGGCTGATGTGCAATGACGTCTGTGCTGACATGTTTTCGTATTGTGCCCATATCTGCTTATCCACTTCAGCAAATGAGCTGATTCCAATGGCTATGGATCCGTAACTGATACGGGAACCTTTGTCTAGAAGACCATATGATCAGATCAGGCCTCTAATATTGACGAAATCGACCATCAAGTTGGCTGATGTGCAATGACGTCTGTGCTGACCTGTTTTCGTATTTTGCCCATATCTGCTTATCCACATCAGAAAATGAGCTGATTCCAACGGCTATGGATCTGTAACTGATAGGGGAACCTTTTTCTAGAAGACCATGTGATCAGATCAGGCCTCCAACATTGACGAAATCGACCATCAAGTTGGCTGATCAAAATTGTCATACAATATGACGAAAATTGTTAGAAAAATTCACCCACCTATTATACGTACCTTTGAAATTTGTAAAGCTTGCCTCTTGTCATTTAGCCCTCCAAAATGTGTATAAATAGAGGGCCTTGGATGATTGTAGAGGATCATATTGTACATAGGTAGGATATTAGCCATTGTAATAAAATTCTCTAAGTTTTCTTCTTCTTTCTTTTCTCTAGTTTTCTTTTTCTTTAGAAAGAGCAAGAGGTTGGATAATTAATATTCTTCTTCTTCTTCTTTCTTTCTTTTATTTTCTTCTTAGATTCTATTTAATTTTATGTTTATAATGCCTATGCTAGGCTAAACTTCTATTTGGTTAAGGGTGATTTCAAAGCCCTAGACATGTTTTGTGATTGATTTTCAGATTCTATCTATCATTAATTTTCTATCAAAGTTGCTTATGTTCTTCTACAAGAATTGTTCATGATGTTGTCTTGATTTATTTAGGTGTACAACTAGATAGATCTTGATAATTATCTATTGCTAGTTTAGGAGTCTTGATCCGTGTAATTGTCTTGATTTCCTATTCATAAGTGGCAATTTGTGATTAATGATTATGGTCAAGTTTTCAATAATTGCAAAGTGGAACATAACCTAAGTTGAACAATCCGAGCTTATGTGTTTGTTGCTTAGATCAACCTATCTTTCTCATCATAAAGCTGCCATTAAATTTAATTTAGAGAGCTTATTCTAGGTTGTTTAATGGTTAGAGATTAAATAGAGAGCTTGTTCTATTTAACGACAAACTAAGGAAAGATTGGGATAACAGAGCTTGTTGTTATCTACGGTTGTTAACTTTGATAGTTGGTTGATATTGATAGATCTGAAATTGATTCTTAATGATGTCTAGTGGTGGAGAATGAAACCTTAACCATATTTTTCATATTTGATTCTTCTTACTTACTTGTTTTCTTACTTTTCTAGTTTGCTTATTTTTAAAAGTATATTTATTTTTATTGGCTGGTTATACCGCCTAATTTGTATATTAACTTTGTTTTATTTTTATTGGCTGGTTATACCGCCTAATTTGTATATTAACTTTGTTTTATTTTTATTGGCTGGTTATACCGCCTAACTTAGTATATATATTTTTATTGGCTGGTTATACCGCCTAATTTAGTATATATATTTTTATTGGCTGGTTATACCGCCTAATTTAGTATATATATTTTTATTGGCTGGTTATACCGTCTTGCATCTTATTCTTATTATTTACTTTAGTTTAAATCTGGCTTCAAAAACCCCTTTTCTTTTATTGTTTTCTTTGAACGTAAGTTATAAACTAATAACTCATAGATTAAAACCCAATCCCTGAGGACTCGACCCTTGCTAATCATTATACTTACAATTGATCTTTTTAGTGCAAGGTTAAATAAGATACACTCTTTTGGGTGCATCACCCACCATCTCTCATTGTAAGTGTTTGGGAAAGGATCATACTGTTGTTTGTGGAACCCTTGTTGGCTTGGTATCCTTCCACATCATAGGCTGGTTCAAAATTATCTTTTTGGTAGTATGGGCACCAATTGGTTGGATGATCCATCATGAAGCACATTCCACTCTGCCTTGATTGTTGAACATTACCCATGGCCAATTTTTGAACTAGGGAGGTGAGATCGGCTCGTCGGTTCTCAATGTTCATGTATGTCACCAACACCTCAAGTGTTAAATTGCTCAATTCCATCGTGTTTTGCTCAAAAATTGAAAAGAAAAAACCTATATGTACAAGAAAAAAAATTAATTACGACTTAAGAATAAACCAAATAACTAATAAACTAAATAAAGCAATCCCCGACAACGGCGCCAAAAATTTTATGCACTCAAAAGAGCGTATCTTATTTAACTTTGCACTAAAAAGATCATTTGTAAAGTATAGTAGTTAGCAAGGGTCGAATCCACAAGGATTGGTGTTTAGTTTAAGAATTATTAGTTTATACTTAAATTCAAGGAAAACAAAAAAAAAAAGGAGATTTTTGAAATTAGTTTAAACTAAAGCAAAAAATAAAAGTAAGAAAGTAAGCAAATAAGAAGTAATCAAATATGAGAAAGGTATGGTTAAGGTTTCATTCTCCATCACTAGACATCATTAAGAATCAGTTTCAGATCTATCAACATCAATTAACTATCAAAATTAACAACTGTAGATAACAACAAGCTTTGCTACCCCAATCTTTCCTTAGTTTGTCGTTAAATAGAATAAGCTCTCTGTTTAATCTCTAATTATCAAACAACCTAGAAAAGCTCTCTAAATTCAATTTGATAACAGACTTATGATGAGAAAGATAGGTTGATCTAAGAAACAAACATGTAAGCTCAGATTGTTCAACTTAGGTTATGTTCCACTTTGCAATTAGCTAAAACTCTAACATAATCATTAATCACAAATTGCCACTATTGAATAGGAAATCAAGACAATTACACGGATCAAGACTCATAAACTAGCATTAGATAATTATCAAGATCTATCTAGTTGCGCACCTAAACAAATCAAGACAACATCATGAATAATTCTTATAGAAGAACATAAACAACTTTGATAGAAAACTAATGATAGATAAAATCTAAAAATCAATTACAAAACATGTCTAGGGCTTTAAAATCACCCTTAACCAAAGAGAAGTTTAGCCTAGCATAGGCATAGATAATATATACATAAAACTAAAAAGAAAATAAAAGAATGGAGGAGAAGAAGAAGAATAATGATGATCCTTCAGTCTCCTCAAAGATAGATAGTTTGTAGCTCAAAAGATGGTATTTATAGAGTTTTAAAACCCTGAAAACAAGTCATTGTAGCACAAGTAAGGTTAGGGGCTGAAAAATCATGTTTTTGGCATGTTTTTTCGTTTTTTCCCAGGTTTTGGGCGCCTAGGCGCCGGAATTTGGTGCTTAGGCGCTGAACATACTGCCTTGTAATATTTTGCTGCATCTTCCTTCACTTTGTCGACTGATTTGGATGACAATTTCTTGTTCGATTTGAGCGTGTAAACTACCGTTAGAAAGGTATTCAAGTCAGCTTCAAAAGTCAAGCGGAAGTTTCTTCAAATAAAGAATTTAACATCATGATTTCTTAGCACTAAGCTCCGGAGGTCAAATTTGCCTGATTGCTTTGCACTAAAGAATTTGATCTTTTTGACTGCCAAGTCTTTTTCCATCTTATTATTGTGACTTTATAAGCTCTTTAACATCATATTTGACATATTTTGACTTCATATCTTCCAAAATACCTATAATTCAAAAATATAATATAAGTAAACAAGATAAAGATCGAAAACATAACAAAAACTAAAGGTAGAAGACATAAAATGTATATTTTATAAGCTTATTATGTATGTTGTTCGAATGAGTTGGAAGTATATGTCTGAGCTCGATAAAATATTTTCATGTATGTTGTTCGAATGAGTCAGAAGTATAGGTCAATGCAAGCAAAAAGCGTCGAGCCACAGATGGAGACAATCAGAATGAAGTGGCTGAAGACAAGGCTTTGATAAGTGAAGACACGTATACTATGTTTGGTTCAACTAAATGGGCATTCAATTCAGGGCTACAGTAAAACATTTGTTTGGTTCAAAATTGTAAACCGAATAAGCATTCCGTTTCAGGGACTATTACGAGTGAAGGCTGAATAGCCATTCAACGTCCACCCTCTGGATGGCTATTCAGCCCATCTCGTAATAGCAATTTTTTTTCCTGACTAACATGTCCTCACCACTTATCCGAGAATTCACAATTGATAGCATTTTTTCATTTTCCTCAACACTTATCAGACTTGCATCTCTTTCAAACAAACCCTAGGGAATTTACTAACAAGTTGCAGAGAAACAACAACGAAGAAAGCAAGCTGTAGTTGGGTTCGTCTCCAGCATCTAATCTCTACTCCGATTCTGACCCAATTTCAGTTTGTCCAATCACACTAATTCATAACTCTTTTTTTTTTTTCTTTTTTTCTTTTTCTCCCCTTTTATCTTCTTCTTCTATTTTACTTGTAAGAAAAAATGGAGAGGAAATGAAGAAAAAGGAAGAGCGTAGAAAGAAAAAAGAATAAAGTGAAATAAAAGCCTATCAAACTGGAATTTTGCCTTTGAGATTTTTCAAGGTCGTTTGGGGCTGGGATTTGGCTGAAGAAGATGAAGAGGACAGAGATTGATTGAGAGAGAGTGAGGTAGAGAGAGAAAGCAGAATGAAGTTTTTTTGGTGTTTTTTCCTCGAATTTTATTTCTAGATCTACGTTTTTCTATGAGTTTTTAGGAAAAACTAAGTGGAAAAAGGGAAAGAGGGGGTTGATATAAGTTTCGATGAAAAATGGGCAGTTTCTGGGTTACTGGACGGCGGCCGACGGTGGCGGTGGACACGACGGCGGCCACGACAATAGTGACTTGAATATGGGTTGGCCATGAAAGTTTCTGGGTTCTGGTTTTTTTTCTTTCAATTGAGGGAGAGACAAAGGAATAGAGAGAGAATAAAAGTGAAAGGAGATAGAAAATGTATAGTTATATTAATATTCTGAAAAAAATAATAAAGTTTTTTATATTAATTATTTTTATATAATATACATATATTTTTAATATTTAAATGTTAGTTTTTAATATTAAAATTTTTATATTTAAAATATCTTTATATATTTTATTTTGTAAATGATATTTTTAAATATTGTTTTAATATAATTCTAAATTATATGTTTAAGTATAATTTTTTAAAATTTTAAAATTTTTGTAGATGTTAATTTTTATTAAAATATTTATATATATAATAATAATATAAATAACATATTATTTATTTAATTCAGGAATAAATGTTTCATTTTATATTTATTCCTTACATATTCCTTAACACCATTTTAATCTACCAAACAATGTAATATTATTTCTTCTATATTTCATTCAATCAACCAAACTATGTAACTTATTCCCCTTTATTCCATTCCCCCTTTATTCCTTTCCAGCAAATCAAACGTGTCTGTAATTTTTTCCGAAATTAATCCCCGAGTTAAGATCGACAATACTCGATTAAGTCCAATGATCCTAATTTCTTGAACGGTTTTGCTAACGAGTGCCCTTAGGCTTTAGGACACTCTTTAAAATTAGTTAATATACTATTTATAATAATAATATTATATTAAATGCACAAGTTGACAATTTCATTCATCATTTTCATTGTATTGACTGGAGATATTTATTATATTTAGTAATCTTAAGAAGTGCCATTAAAGCACTCGTTAGCAAAATCCTTTCTTGAATGGGTAAATTAGACTAAATTGAACTTCATTGTTAATTGGGTTGGGCTTATAAATCATATTGGGTTTCATTGAGTTATTAAATTTTGGACCCAATTTTTTTTTTTTTTCTAATTTTTAAAATAATAAAATTACCACCTACCCAATCCTCCCCCAGATCACTAAGTCCCTCCCGGTCAAACACCAGGCCCCACACCACCAACCCGCCCTTTCCCTATTTAGTTTCGTTTGTGTTGTTTTGTTTTGCTCGATGACTAGCAAAATCTTAAATTTGGGGGTGTGATAACACTATGAAATAGAGTTATTTTACCATATTTTATATATTTAAATTAGTTAAATCCTTTTAATTCAAACTATTAATTAATTATTTTTAGTAGCTTTTTTAGTTTAGTTTAATTTATTTATTTTATGATTAATATAGTTATTAATTTAATGTCTTTTGTAGTTTTGTAGAGTCGTAAAACAAGAAAGAGAGAATTAGCTCATATATGAAAAGTCCAAGCTGTAAGCAGTTACTTGGCCACAAAGTTTTCCTTCTTCAAGCTTTTAGAGCTCTATAAATAGAAACCATTAGGTCTTTATTTATTTATTTATTTACCTTCTTAGCTCTTAGCTTTAATTTTCTGAAGAGCAGAGCAGCCACCACAATTTTGCGAAGAGCTAAGAGAGGTTTTGGAGACTAGAAGACTGAAGTCCTGCAACCTTAGTTTTCTCTTTTTCCTTAATCTTCTTTTATTCTCTTGTAATTATATGATGGTGAAACTCTCTTGTTTATTGTTTTCAATGTTGAGCATGAACTAAATTTATTTTTCTAGGATTGCAATGGAACTCAACATGTAGTTTGTATTATTTTACTTTCTAGCTTGATTTAATGATATTTGATGTTGTTTATTCAATCTTGTGCTTAATGATTTTAATTGCTTGATCTCCAGTTAAATTGATTTGGTAACCTAAATACAATAGGGAGTTTAGTATTAGACATGGATTGAATAACATGTATTTTAGATTCATTTATTATGATGAATTGAGTTGCATGTAGGATAGAAATATACCTACATGTCATGTGTAACCAAGTTTAGAGTCTAATTTATGAGTTTCCCTTTAATTCAATTATCATAGACATATAGTTAATTGGTTAAGAGATATATTTTTATAAAACCATCGACAGATACTTATAAATAGATTAAAACTCAGGTTAACAACTCATTGTCATTAATCAAGTTAAGAGGGTAAGATAAGTTCATACGAAGTGTTGAGGGAAATTGTAATCTTAGACTTTTCTCCATTGATTTAAATCCCAATTTTAATTTGCTTTCTTTTATTAGTTTTTTTTATTAGTACTTAATTTACACCTTTTAATTAATTGTTTGGATAAGAATAAGCTGTTTTAGTTTTAATATTTAACGAATCTAGTAACAATTCCTCGTGGGAATCGATACTCTACTTTCATTATATTACTTGTTTGCGATAAAGTGCACTTGTGTGGTAAGAATAAGTTGTTTTAGTTTTAATATTTAACGAATCTAGTGACAATTCCTCGTGGGAATCGATACTCTACTTTCATTATATTACTTGTTTGCGATAACGTGCACTTGCCTGGTAAATCCGAAAATAGTGATTCAATTTAGAGAAAAATTTGCGTGTTCGTGACGTGCTCGTGTTATTTTTATGTGTTCAAAGTATTATAAATTTATATAAATTTTTACACGTTAATAATTCATTTTATGTATATTTTGACATGGTCATGTATTTGTGTCGTGTTCATATTATTTTTCGTGTTGTGTTTTAATTATTTTTCTTAAGTTGTGTACGTGTCGTGTCTTAATTCGTCTCATATTTTGCATAATTTTTCATTATGGTTCAATTTAGAAAAAAATGTGTGTTCGTGTTCTGTCTCAATTCATGACATATTTTGCATAATTTGTCATAGTAATTCAATTTAGAGAAAAAATTATGTATTCATGACGTGTAGAGCTGTCCATGGGCTGGGCGGATTCGGGCTAGGCCTATGTATGGTATCAACACCATATATGCTTGCCCAAGCCCGGCCCAAAATATAGGTGTAGATACCTAATTTTGTCAAGGCCCCCTGAACAAGGCATATTCTCATTTTCAACTTCCCGGAATGCAAAGAGACTTCCACCATTCCATAGATGGGTCCCCAAGTCTTTGTTTCGGAGGTTAGCACAAAAAGTCAACTTCGAAAAAGTCAACCCCAAAAAGGTCAACCAGTAAAAAAGTCAACTCCCAGTCAAAATCAAGATTCGAAGTTGAATTGAACAATGGCAAAATAATTTTGATAATCCGAGGTCTACAACGAAAGATATAGAGTTCGGAAGATGGGTTGCAGAAATTCAGTGTAGAGAAATACCTAATTTGACAAATTTGAGAAAAAGTGAGTAAACAATCAAATTGGACGAAATTTGAGGTCCCAAACGGAATAAGATTAGTAACTATGGATATTGGAAGGTCCAATTTTGACGCGGGGTTGAAAGAAGAATTGGGTCGAAGAGAAAAAGAAAAATAAGAATTTAATCAATTTGGAGATAATTGCAGAGATGGCCCTCTTCGGTGAAATTGAAGCCCCCCATTGATAAAGGACCAATAAACAAAAATATCCCAAGTCCAGTCTGAAGTGGATCCCAAGTAAGAGCCGATTAGAAGAAAAACGGATAAACGAGAAAATTCCTGGTATTGAAAAGGGGAAAACTAAATTAGAGGGGAATTTGATCTTAAAATTTGGGCGTTTTCGGACCAACTCAAATTCAATATATAACAAAGACATTGAAAAAAGAAAATCCAAAAATCTGACCCGTTTTGAGTAAAATCGAAGTTAGGGTGTTAAAGGGCAATATTGGAAAATCCAAGAAAAATAGGATCCGAGCTCAGAAAATTATGAAAACTTCCAGAATTGAATTTTATATTGTATGGAAGGGATCTATAAAGAAAAATCCAGAATCGGAGTTGAAATGGAAAAAGACAAAGTTCGGGTGCACTAACTCAGAAAATCCAAAAGAAAATTCTGGGAAAAATAGGAAACGAGCTTGAAAAATTATGAAAACTTCCAGATCTGAGTTTTATATTCTTTGGAAGAGATTGGAGAAACAAAATCCGGAATCGAAGTTCAAATGAAAAAGGGCAAAGTTCGAGTGCACTAACCCGAAATTCCAAAAGAAAATTCCTGGAAAAATAGCAAACGAGCTCGAAAAATTATGAAAACTTTCAGATCTGAGTTTTATAATTTTTAGAAGGTATTGGTGAAGAAAAATCCAGAATTGGAGCTCAAATGAAAAAGGCTAAATTTGGGAGGCACTAAACCGAAACTTTAGAGAAAAATCAGAGAAAAATAGAGAATGAGCTCGAAAAAATGTGAAAACCTCTAGAAACACATTTTATACTGGATGGGATGAGTTGGAAAATAAAAATCCAAAATTGGCATCCATTTGCAATTAAATAAAGTTTGGGGGGCCAAAATGCAATTTTACTAAAAAACTGAAAATGGCCAATTTGCAAATAAAAAAAGTAGAATGTCCCGAAAATTTCCAAAACATTTTCGGCCAGCCGCTGGTCAAGGGCAGCGGGTGCGATCATCATGGATCAAATGGCCAAGGATGGATAGCAAGATGACATTTTTACAACAACAAGATTCTTCATTACTTTGCCTACATGGCATTTTAAGCCAATGGGGAGGCTCCAATTTGCAAAGCCATGTGAAAGCCATGTAAAGATCATGTGAAGGCAAGGAGATGGTGCCAAGTAGGATTAAAAATGCCACCTAGGAAGATATTTTAATAGGAAGCCATATGATTGTCGCAACCTAAAAAAAATAACGTCTCATCGCAAGACTTTATTATTCGTTAAGCGTGACATTAAAAAAAGAGGAAAAGTCGACTTAATTCCTCTAGAAAAATGAAGGTTTTGAAAATGACCTTAAAAAAGACATGGAGTCGCCACCAATCTTTTTTAGCTAGGTGTGATCGGCCACCTATTAAAACCAGTTTTATAAACATATTTTAAAAATTAATTAAAATATTTTTAAAACCAATTTCAAGTCTGCGTTAAAACCAGAGAGATCAAAGAAACGGGTTCGGGAGTCGGTTACGTGCGGGGAAGGATTAGCACCCCCACAACGCCCGTATAAATCGGTACCTTATTAATCGTGTGTTATCTCAAGTCTCGGTAAAAGTTGGTTTTAAATTTAGTATTTCAAATTAATTCCCAATTTAGAGAAAAATAACTCCATTTTTTTTATTGAAAATGATCCGGAATTTATAAATTCAAAATTTTCCTATATTCCCCAACAAACGTGGCAAAATATAGAAATTTTTATTAGTTTTGGAAAACTTTCCGAATCATTCTCTTTTTTGAAAGAAAGATATTCCTTTATTAATAATAATTGATGAAATTTCCTCTAGCAAACCCGGTAGAGAATTCATGAATTATTTTAACTCGGGAATATCTTTATTTTTATTGAAAACCATTATCTTTTTGAAAACATTTAAAATAAATGTATATGTATATGCATGACATAAATAGAATGACATAGTACAATCTAAATAATATAATGCAACCTAAATGACATGACAAATATGAATGGTATGGCATATAATTTAAATGACATGGAATAAAATAATGCTATCATATAATATGCATGAAAATAATAATGCATGAACATAGAATATACTAAATAAAAATAACTAAATAGAAGCATAGGATATCATGAAATATTCAAAACCATATAATAAACCATGTAACATCAAAAAAATATAAATCAAAATAACAACAATATCATAGAAATTATTATGGCAAGAATCACATATTATATAAAATGCATGAATATAAAAATGCAATGCATGAAATGTATTTTTTCCTTTTATTAAGGAAATTCGTATATCTAAAAAGATATCCGGCTACCTTAGGAAAATATGTCAAATTAAATATTCTAAAACCAAAATACTTTGTGATTGTTTGAAAACAATTTTGAAAAGCTTGAATTATCAATAAAAACTGGGCTAAAAATTTTTAAATGGCTCTAATTTCCTAAGTTTAAAAAATCCGGACTTGACTACCCTTAACCCGGGATTTTAAAAACCATTTTTAGAGTTTAAAAAGGCTTAGAAATTACCCTAAGTCAGTAGCTAACCCTCCTAATCAGCCCACTCTAAGTAAATTAACCAAATCAGAAAAATGGTTTTTCTTTAAATTCAATTATGACTCCACTGTCCAGTTTTAATACATGATTTTTTACCCTATTTTTAAAAATTCCAAAAATTCTAAAAAAAAATACTGGAGACTCAGGACATGTAAAACTACACGAGAAAAAATCGGCTTAATTTTTTGATCAAAGATGAATTCCCAGAAAAACCAGAGATGTACGAGTTTTTGGAGGAGAAAAAAAACTGCTTTGTTTTTCTTTAAATTCAATTCTGACACCACTGTCCAGTTTTAATCCACGATTTTTTACCCTATTTTTAAAAATTCCAAAAATTCTAAAAAAAATACTGGAGACTCAGGACATGTAAAACTACACGAGGAAAAAGTTTCTTAATTTTCTGATCAAAGATGAATTCCCAGAAAAATCAGAGATGTACGAGTTTTTGGAGGAGAAAAAAAAAACTGCTTTGCCAACACAATTTTGCTTTTGATAAAATCATTTAAAAACCAAAGTAAAAATATTTGAAACTCATAAAATGACTTGCAAACAGTAGCTAGGACTTTTTGAAAGTTAGATGAAAATTGGCTAAGTAAAAAAAATCACAAAGGTAGAATAATCAATTTGACAAACTTAATTTTTTACAAGTGTGCTCAAGAGAGCATGACTTTGAACCATTAATTGGCTCAAGTCATTATTCAAGTGGCATGGCGAAATGCATGAACTAAATGACATGGAATATGCATGACCTAGTGTCTGAAATGACATGGCAAAATGAATGACATGGCATAATGAACAAAATGAGACCATCACAAAATATTCATAATCACATCATGATCACATACACACATCATTATTTGAAATAAATTATTCATGTGAGGAATCACATAAATAGCATATGTCAAAAAATATTATCTTGCTTCCCGGCAAACCCGACAAAGCTTGAAAAATAATTCTTTTATATGATATTTACATGATTCCGAGTAAAATGAAAACCATACGTTTCGATTCTATAAACACGTGCGTTGAACAATTTCCTAACCTCCCCGGCAAACCCGGCAAAGATCGGGAACTAATTCTCGCCAAATGTTTAATAAAACGAAAAGTACGTTTTTATGACAAATTAAGTAAAAACATTTTGAAAATGCAATGCATGGAGATGTATTTCTTCCTTAAAGTAAGGACATCCGTATACCTAAAAAGGTATCCGACTACCTTAGAAAGATACTTAAATCGGATTTAGCAAAAACGGACCCGAAGGTTTTTTAAAAAAAACACAATGCCAAAAGGATTTGAAGAATTGTAACCCGGAGGTTTTGAAAACAAATGCCCGAAGGTCTTAAAAAGTTTTTACTTCAAAAAATAGCCTTGAAAAATTGTTTTTGGATTTTTAAAACATTTTCGGGAAAATAAAGGATGGTTAGGAATTTTGAGTCCGTAATCACATAATCCGAAAAAATTGATATGCCCCGGATATCATGAGAATAAAAGCAAACTTGGTAATGGACTATTAATTAATCCGAACCAAGAATTTTCGGGGGGTGGCGTAAAAACTGTTTTCAAGAAATGATAAAATAGACATCAATAGACCATATCCAAGGCAAGCAACATTAGGCATTTCATCAAACACTAAATATGCATATCACAATAAATCATATCTAAGACAAGCACAATAAATATAAGAGAAATGAAAGAAAGATTACCTCCTTAAATTATCACCACCGCATATTTGAATATTGGCGACAGGTAAAGAATAAATCCATTAAAAAGAAAACCATGCATAATAGACACATCTCACCCTAGGATGTGCCTCTCAAACTTCGGCCATCCTTAATGTTGTTTAATTCTGTTGATGTACACGAAGATGCGTCTTCATGCCTCCGATGATTAGATCAACGGCATTCGGGTTGAGAGTACCGCCCAAAATATGATGCAGAGTACGAATTTCAATAACCAACTTCTTTGAACCACTTATGCAACCAGCAAGAACATCATTGTGGCCCCCAAAGAATTTTGTTGCAGAATGCGAAACAAGATCAGTACCAAGGACCAGGGCCAAAGGTACCATCAATGCAGACAAGTGCTCCTTTGCTGCGACACAGCTTTGAAACTCTTTCTATGTCAACACATCTGAGGAAAGGGTTTGTTGGATACTTGATAACTCGTATAATTATATAGTTTTTAGTTATGTTTTATTATTGTTTTGTGTCAAATACGAGTTATTATTGTTTAGTCTAATTGTGTTTATGATCTTTTATATTTTTATGTAATTTGGTGTTTTTCACAAGTTTCTTTGAGTGATTTCAGATTACTAGAATTAAGGGCAAATCCAGTTCAGTTCCAGTTCCGACACCTTTTGCCATATCAGCTATATCTGGAGTTTCACTGAAGCAATAAGGCTGAAATATTAACCGTGCAAAGTTAAGAGGCATATCTATCTTTTTCATGTTTTACACTTCTTGAAACGGAGTCGTTTTCCCTAGCGAAATCAACCATCAAGTTGGCTGATGTGCAATGACGTCTGTCCTGACCTGTTTTCGTATTTTGCCCATATCTACTTATCCACATCAGCAAATGAGCTGATTCCAACGGCTATGGATCCGTAACTGATAGGGTAACATTTTTCTAGAAGACCATGTGATCAGATAAGGCCTCCAAAATTGACAAAATCGACCATCAAGTTGGCTGATCAAAATTGTCATGTATGACGAAAATTGTTAGAAAAATGCACCCACCTATTATACCTACCTTTGAAATTTGTAAAGCTTGTCTCTTGTCATTTAGCCCTCCAAAATGTGTATAAATAGAGGTCCTTGGATGATTGTAAGGGATCATATTGTACATAGGTAGGATATTAGCCATTTTAATAAAATTCTCTAAGTTTTCTTCTTCTTTCTTTTCTCTAGTTTTCTTTTTCTTTAGAGAGAGCAAGAGGTTGGATAATTAATATTCTTCCTCTTCTTCTTTCTTTCTTTTATTTTCTTTTTAGATTCTCTTTAATTTTATGTTTATGTTTACAATGCCTATGCTAGGCTAAATTTCTATTTGGTTAAGGGTGATTTCAAAGCCCTAGACATGTTTTGTGATTGATTTTCAGATTCTATCTATCATTAATTTTCTATCAAAGTTGCTTATGTTCTTCTACAAGAATTGTTCATGATGTTGTCTTGATTTATTTAGGTGTACAACTAGATAGATCTTGATAATTATCTATTGCTAGTTTAGGAGTCTTGATCCGTGTAATTGTCTTGATTTCCTATTCATAAGTGGCAATTTGTGATTAATGATTATGGTCAAGTTTTCAATAATTGCAAAGTGGAACATAACCTAAGTTGAACAATCCGAGCTTATGTGTTTGTTGCTTAGATCAACCTATCTTTCTCATCATAAAGCTGCCATTAAATTGAATTTAGAGAGCTTATTCTAGGTTGTTTAATGGTTAGAGATTAAATAGAGAGCTTGTTCTATTTAACGACAAACTAAGGAAAGATTGGGATAACAGAGCTTGTTGTTATCTACGGTTGTTAACTTTGATAGTTGGTTGATATTGATAGATCTGAAATTGATTCTTAATGATGTCTAGTGGTGGAGAATGAAACCTTAACCATATTTTTCATATTTGATTCTTCTTACTTACTTGTTTTCTTACTTTTAGTTTGCTTATTTTTTATATTTATTTTTATTGGCTGGTTATACCGCCTAATTTGTATATTAACTTTGTTTTATTTTTATTGGCTGGTTATACCGCCTAATTTAGTATATATATTTTTATTGGCTGGTTATACCGCCTTGCATCTTATTCTTATTATTTACTTTAGTTTAAATCTGGCTTCAAAAACCCATTTTCTTTTATTGTTCTTGAATTTAAGTTTTAAACTATTAACTTATAAACTAAAACCCAATCCCTGAGGACTCGACCCTTGCTAACTACTATACTTACAATTTATCTTTTTAGTGCAAGGTTAAATAAGATACACTCTTTTGGGTGCATCAAATTTTTGGCGCCGTTGCCGGGGATTGTTTTCTTTAGTTTATTTGTTATTTGGTTTATTCTTATTTTCAGTTCTAATTAGTTTTATTTTCTTGTACATACAAGTTTTTCTTTTCAAATTTAAAAAAAAAAAAATACAATGGAATTGAGCAATCTAACACTTGAAGAGTTGGTGGCATACATGAACATGGAGAATCAACAAGCCAATCTCACCTCCCCAGTTCAACAATTGGCCATGGGAGGATGTCAAGGCTATCAAGTGTTCCAAGACCAACAGTATGATCATTACTCAAACACTTACCATGAGGGATGGTGGGATCATACTAATTATGGCTACTCGAAAAATTACCAAGAAGTAGATCCTTATGCCAATTACACTCATCCATCTAGCTTCAATCAATCATGGTCTCAAGAACCAGATCTTTTTCAACCACCACATATGACTCAAAACTCAGGTACTTCTTTAGAAGATCTTGTCTATTCTCTTGTTACTGATTCTTTGGAATTTCAACAGGAAACAAGGGCAAGCATCCAGAGTTTGGAAAAGCAAATGAGCCAATTGGCTAGTAGTATGGTGGGATGGGTAGCACAAAGATCTGAAGAACTCCCAGCCCAAACGATGGTTAACCCAAAGGAGAATGCTACTATTGTGACCTTGAAGAATGAGGAACAAGATGAGGATGAAACAAAATTAGAGATGGATTCTATTCTTGAGGATAATGAAGCCAAAGATCCAAATAAGAGTATTTCGGCACCTGAGGTAACGTTTAAGGTTTCACTTTTTACTAATGTTTCTTCTCCACCTTTTCCTAGTAGATTTGCAAAGTTCAAGGAGGAAGAACATGAACAACACATGCCGGAAACCTTAAACAACTTGTTTGTGGAGGTCATTCAACAAGTATCAAAATATGCTCCATTCCTCGATGACATATGCACCACAAAGGATGATGGAATAATACTTGTAATGGAGAATGCATCCACTGTTGTGCAAAGAAAGCTCCCTCTCAAACGCATAAATTTGGGAAATTTCATGTATGAGCCTGACAAGCCTAAAATGCCAAGAAGGGGAATTGGCTAGGCTGAAAACAATCAATCAAGTGCTAATTGGGGGAGGCAGCCTAATTAGTGAAAGCATTGCCAAACTGCCATCCTCAGATTTGCTCTCTTTTTCTTTATCTTTTTCTTATGTTTTTTTTTTGCTAATTGTGTTTAGTGTTTCTAAGTTCATTTAGGCTGCATAAGTTTATTTTGTTTATTAGTTCTTTTCACTTACACATGATTCTTTCATTTGGGATTAATAGCATTACATTAATGACAATGTAAGAATTATGTGTGGGGGGAAGAATTTAGGATTTTATTTAGAGTGTTTTGTTTTTGAGTTTTTTATGTTGTTTTTCTTTCTGATCCTTGTTTTGAAAATAACTAGATGTAAATATAATTTTTATTTTTTTACCCCGGTTAAATGGCGGATAACGGTACTCCGTGATTATTTAAATCGGTTCCATCAGCTACCCACAAAACTGATATTGTATATAAATTTCTCTTCCAATTTCTCTTTCATTTTTTTTCATTTTTTTTTTCAGGATGGGTGATATTCTCACAAGATTGCAGAAACGATTTCCTCCTTTTCCTCGAAATATTTTACTGAAGCTTTACCAAGTTCGATTTGAAAGATTAAGAATGCTTATGCACAAAGGGATTCCTGAAGACATACGTTGGATAATTGAAGCCAAGGTACGTGAAGATGAATATCTTCCTGTTTTGCATTTACCAGGTACAGGTAGAAGCACTTTTGCAAAGAAGCGACGAGCAAAGCGCATGAGTTCAAATTGCCACAAATGTGCACGATGGACGTGTAACGGTAAATGTCGTTCTATTGGAATTCCGTCCTCTAATCGAGATGATAAAATTGAATTCATTAAGGATGGACTGAGTAAGGAGAATTTGGGTAATATCCAACTTTCTCTTGAGACGCATCCTAGTGGAGACGTACAAAGAGAAATTCTTGATTTATGGCCGCATTTCCAAAGGGAATGGCAACATCTTGGGAATCTGATGTTAAAAGACCCTGTTTGCCAGCTTGTAAGAAAACTGGATGGGAAGCATATCCTCGACTCATAGAAGGCGTTTAAGCCGTTTCTGGACGTAAAACCAGAGGAAGATGTGAGCCACAATCACAACTACAATAAATGACTTCTCAGCTTTTGATTTGATTTGCAATAACTTTATTTTGGTTTAATTTACGTGTTGTTCGATTTGTGTAATTATTCTCGTTTTTTTTTTCTCTTTTACGGTTGATTTTTTCTTCTCTTTTTGATTTTCTTCCTGAAATCACGCAAAAATCTTTTGTTAGGTTAACATTTTCTTCTAACAGGTCAGATACACTTTCGGCGACATTATTACTCTTGTCTGATTCACTACCCAGTCCTCTATATATTACACCATGTACTCATTCTCTTTCAGGCACTCGAAAAAAAAAAGAAAAGAAAAAAAAAATGGAAAGTACTTCGTCCCAACGCATTAAAAAAATTTGTGTCTTTGGAGGTGCTTATCCAGGGAAAAATAACATATTTGCTGATGAAGCCATAAGAGTTGGAGTAATACTTGCCCAACAAAAGATCCACTTGATTTATGGAGGCGGTAGTACGGGTTTAATGGGAGCAGTCGCTACAGCAGCACACGCCGGAGGAAGTCCAGTTCTAGGAATCGTGCCAAAACTATTCACAGGTTTTTGTGGACCTACCGTGGGTAAGGAAATACAAGTCTGGAGTATCCCTGAACGGATAACAATCATGTACCATTCTGCCGATGCATTCATTGCTTTACCAGGAGGTCTGGGTACATTGGAAGAAATAGCTTGCGTGGCTTCTTGGTCATCATTGGTCACAAATAAGAAACCCATTGGTTTGCTTAATATTAATGGTTATTTTAGTAATTTGCTTTCATATTTAGATAATGCTGTGGATAATGGATTCATGTTTTCAGAGGCAAGGAGAACCATAATTTCTGCTACAACCATTGAAGATTTACTCAAAAAGCTCCAAGCTTATGAGTGTTTATCTGCTACGGTTGTTTCGCAAACGCTCGGAAAAAGAAAAAGAGATATGGATGAGCAAGGAGTGGATTGCACTTTGTCTTTGTGACATTATCTAACATTTTGCTTGTTGTGTCTCAGTTATAATAAGTGGTTAGCAACCTCTGCAGGTAATATCTCCTAAATTCTACCTTTAAAATTTGACATTGGGGACAATGTCATATTTTAGTAGGGGGTAAGGGACATATTTTGCTAATTAAAAATAAAAAAATAAAAAAATTTGTGTTTTAAACCATTTAGAAGTATTCATTCTGAACAAGGTCTGAGTAAGGGAGACTTGAGACATACCTTGTCAGTTTGACTTTAATCTTTTTATGTTTACTTGTTAATTTTTGTTTAGTATTTTAGGATTATTTAGGTTGCATGAGTTTGTTTTGTTTTGAGTCTAGTTGTTCCTATACTTATGTTATTAGTTCTTTTCTCTTACACATGATTCTTTCATTTGGGTTAATAGACTTACATTGAGGACAATGTAAGAATTAAGTGTGGGGGGGAATGATTTAGGATTTCTTTTATTTTTGTCTACTATTTTTTTTTTATGAGTCTTTATTATTATTATTATTTTTTTAGTGTGTTTTAGTTCCTTTTTAATACAATGATGAGATATGAATTGCATAAGTCTAAAATAGATTTATTAGTGAGAAGATTTTCATGAGAATTGAGCTTGATATCATTTTTTTTATGAGCCAATGTTAATATGATATGTTGATTGAGAAAGAAGCATGTTTAGACTTGATATTGACTTGTATAATCATCCTTGTAAGTTTTTGAGCCTATATGATTGATGCATTATACATATCAATCTAATTTCTTTCTTGAGTGCTCTTATGATTACATGATTCTCTAGAACTTGCTTTAAACCATTTGAGACTATATTGATGCATGTGACAACATGAATATGATAGAGGCATTAGGATTTTTAGCCAGGGCCAAACAGCCATCCCTTATTGATGTTCCAAGAGAACACACCCTTAGTGAACCAATTTGAGCCTACATTGAATAAGCTATCTCTTTGGTAACTATAACTTGTCCCTAACCTAAATATACTTATATCTTTACCTTTGTTCCAAAGATGAATTAGCATGTTTTGAGACAAGTTGCAAAGACAAGGCAGATCTATTGAAAATTTGGGTTAGAAACAAGAAATAAGTGTGGGGGGAAAAGAAAAGTCAAGAGAAAAAGAAATGGAATACGGGCAAATACATTCCTATGTAAAAAAAATATATATATATATATGAATCATCTCTTGAATTTGTGGAAAAAGAAAAAGATGTTACAAAGTTGTTTAGAATGAAGAAAAGGCCCAACATGAATATCCGGCCTAGGTGACTATGTACTTGTAAAGAGTTTTGAGAAGTTTCTTTGTATAATTTTTTTATGTCTCTAAACTTTATGAACTCTTTGGAACCTTTGTGATATCTTTATCCTTTTGTTCTTCAACCACATTTCAAACCCCTTGGCCCCATTACAACCTTGATTAAAGACCTCTTGATTCATGAAGTTGTATGATCTAAATAGTGGAGAATAGGTGGACAAGCAAGAATATGGTAGAACTGTTTTCATGAGATTGATTGAGTGTAAACACTTTACCACTACTTTAAAGAATGAAAATCATGAGAGTATCCCATGTGAGTAGTTGAGATTAAGTTTGAATATGCACTATTTTGATTGAAATATGTTATGTTAATATTGGCTTAACTCAAACAATTTACATTCAAGCATGATTTTTTGTGAAATTCTTTAAGCTATTGATTAGTTTATAAGACTTGTTCAAAGATTGTCTCTAATTTGTATTGAAAGGATTAGGAGTAAATATTTTTAGTATATGTAGTTTATTTATATTTTAGTTTTTCAATGTTTGTGGGTATCGTTCTAGTAAACCCTCACGAGACTAAACTCGTCCACTAGGGACACCTAGGGGTTTAAAGGCTTGTGTCACATGCTAAGTGCCACCGTGATTTCCTACGAAAATGGATTAGATTAGATTTTCTTATTTTATTTTTATTGAGTCGTTGCTAGGGACTAGCAACAATCTAAGTGTGGGGGTGTGATAACTCGTATAATTATATAGTTTTTAGTTATGTTTTATTATTGTTTTGTGTCAAATACGAGTTATTATTGTTTAGTCTAATTGTGTTTATGATCTTTTATATTTTTATGTAATTTGGTGTTTTTCACAAGTTTCTTTGAGTGATTTCAGATTACTAGAATTAAGGGCAAATCCAGTTCAGTTCCAGTTCCGACACCTTTTGCCATATCAGCTATATCTGGAGTTTCACTGAAGCAATAAGGCTGAAATATTAACCGTGCAAAGTTAAGAGGCATATCTATCTTTTTCATGTTTTACACTTCTTGAAACGGAGTCGTTTTCCCTAGCGAAATCAACCATCAAGTTGGCTGATGTGCAATGACGTCTGTCCTGACCTGTTTTCGTATTTTGCCCATATCTACTTATCCACATCAGCAAATGAGCTGATTCCAACGGCTATGGATCCGTAACTGATAGGGTAACATTTTTCTAGAAGACCATGTGATCAGATAAGGCATCCAAAATTGACAAAATCGACCATCAAGTTGGCTGATCAAAATTGTCATGTATGACGAAAATTGTTAGAAAAATGCACCCACCTATTATACCTACCTTTGAAATTTGTAAAGCTTGTCTCTTGTCATTTAGCCCTCCAAAATGTGTATAAATAGAGGGCCTTGGATGATTGTAAGGGATCATATTGTACATAGGTAGGATATTAGCCATTTTAATAAAATTCTCTAAGTTTTCTTCTTCTTTCTTTTCTCTAGTTTTCTTTTTCTTTAGAGAGAGCAAGAGGTTGGATAATTAATATTCTTCCTCTTCTTCTTTCTTTCTTTTATTTTCTTTTTAGATTCTCTTTAATTTTATGTTTATGTTTACAATGCCTATGCTAGGCTAAATTTCTATTTGGTTAAGGGTGATTTCAAAGCCCTAGACATGTTTTGTGATTGATTTTCAGATTCTATCTATCATTAATTTTCTATCAAAGTTGCTTATGTTCTTCTACAAGAATTGTTCATGATGTTGTCTTGATTTATTTAGGTGTACAACTAGATAGATCTTGATAATTATCTATTGCTAGTTTAGGAGTCTTGATCCGTGTAATTGTCTTGATTTCCTATTCATAAGTGGCAATTTGTGATTAATGATTATGGTCAAGTTTTCAATAATTGCAAAGTGGAACATAACCTAAGTTGAACAATCCGAGCTTATGTGTTTGTTGCTTAGATCAACCTATATTTCTCATCATAAAGCTGCCATTAAATTGAATTTAGAGAGCTTATTCTAGGTTGTTTAATGGTTAGAGATTAAATAGAGAGCTTGTTCTATTTAACGACAAACTAAGGAAAGATTGGGATAACAGAGCTTGTTGTTATCTACGGTTGTTAACTTTGATAGTTGGTTGATATTGATAGATCTGAAATTGATTCTTAATGATGTCTAGTGGTGGAGAATGAAACCTTAACCATATTTTTCATATTTGATTCTTCTTACTTACTTGTTTTCTTACTTTTAGTTTGCTTATTTTTTATATTTATTTTTATTGGCTGGTTATACCGCCTAATTTGTATATTAACTTTGTTTTATTTTTATTGGCTGGTTATACCGCCTAATTTAGTATATATATTTTTATTGGCTGGTTATACCGCCTAATTTAGTATATATATTTTTATTGGCTGGTTATACCGCCTTGCATCTTATTCTTATTATTTACTTTAGTTTAAATCTGACTTCAAAAACCCATTTTCTTTTATTGTTCTTGAATTTAAGTTTTAAACTATTAACTTATAAACTAAAACCCAATCCCTGAGGACTCGACCCTTGCTAACTACTATACTTACAATTTATCTTTTTAGTGCAAGGTTAAATAAGATACACTCTTTTGGGTGCATCAATACTCAGTAAAGAAAAGAGAAACTTTGTTCTTATTGAGTGCAGCCTCCAGGCCATCCACATCTGAAGGGTCAATAACAGTAGCTGAGATTCCCATTTTAGGCAGAATGTTCTCAATGAATATCCTAGTTTTTTGGTAGCAATCTGTTGTTGTTACCATATGTCCACCAGCAGGAATTAATGCCATCAGCATGACTGTGCTAGCATGCATACCAGATGCCATAATCAGGGTCGATTCAGCCCCCTCAAGTGCACTTATCTTCTCCTCTGCAACAACTGTGGTCGGGTTTCCATACCGCCAATCAAAACTTTTATGGCATTTCTCCTTGAACTGAATAAGCTCCTGAGTTTTCTTAAAGAAGTAAGCAGAAGTATTAACCACTGGAGTAGTAATTGCATCAGTAACTATACCGCAACCTAATCTTTCACCAGAATGAACAATGATGCTCCCATCAGAGCTCAAAAATGATGTCTTCAAATTATCTGAACCCCCAATCTGTACACTACTGTTGTCAATACAACCTTCTACAGCCGCCACGTCATCAGTAATGGTGACGGCGACTACTTGAGCAGCAGCAGCCCCCGAGAAGGGGAAACCCAAAGCGAGATCGTTTGACCATGAAGCAGCGACGATTTGCGCGACACCAATATTGCTACAGTTGCGGCGAGCCTTGATGCTGAGAGATTATGAAGAAGTGTTGAAGCATCAGGCTATTGCTTTAGATATACTCAGATAGTTGGACGGGTATGCCGAATCGCTCAGCTCAGCGAATCTTTTTTTTTTTTTTTGGACATCGTTCACGGGACCACTGCTTTCCCCTGGCGAACTACAAGCTTTGGGGCACAGCGTTGAGGAATCACAATGTCCCTTCTTAAAGGCCTACCAATATCATCTTTCCGTTCGGGTTCTTCACCACACTGCCCATATTCGTTCCCACCCCAGGCGTAAGCTCTATCTTCATTATCAATAGCCAAACAATGCCACCCACCAATAGCTGCCTGAACAATTTTAACATTAGCAAGTGCCTTAACTTGACTAGGAATATTCTCAGTTTTGGTCTTAGGAGGGTGCCCTAAGGTTCCTCTCTGGTTCCATCCCCATGTAAACAACTTTCCATCATGACAAATAGCGAGGGAGTTGCGGCTGCCAGCGACGACGGAGCGAACGTGGTGAGGCTCAAGAGCTTTAACAACGCAAACCCGTTCTCTTTCTTCATTGTTTCCAATACCCAATTGCCCATCTTAACCTGAGCCCCAAGCAATAACAGAGGAAGTGGAAGCCATGGAAGAGTTTAAAGACCGCTGAAAAATGGGAGAATAGCAGTGGGGAGACAACGTAGAGAGAAAAGGAAATACCAAAAAATAGAGGTCTTTGATATTAAAATCCAAGAAAACCAACCAAAATTTTCCAACCAACAAAAACTTAAAAACCCAATTTGTATTTCCTTGAATTCAATCGAATAAAACCACCAAAGGAATAATTGAGGCCTAACCCAGAAAAGAAAGACCCAACAACCAGAAAGTTAAAAAAAAATGTTTATTTGACTCCTCTGTAACTTGCTAGCTTTTTCAAAATGCTCCTAATGACTTTTCATCCTTTCTTAGCAGCTAGTGTTCTCCACCCAAAAATGATTGGCTTCCCCAGTTTTTCCAAAACCCAAAGCTTTTTTTTCTGTCTTTTAGCCGCCAGCTTTTCTCCACTAATCGGCCCCCTCTTCCCTTTTCTTAAACCGGCCCCTTTATAGCCAATTTCTAACCTAAAATGTATAATGTCTAAATTACCCACTCTTTTATTTTTAAGTCTTTTTTTGTTTTTTTTTTTGTTTCTTTTAATATTTTCAATTAAAAAATTTATTTTAAAAATCTAATAACACTCAAGATTAAACTTTTTTCACCTCGGGTTTAAATTGAATTTTAAAATTGGTAATTTTACGGTCCGATTTTATTTGAACGATTAAAGCTAAAAAGGATATATATAATTTAGAACATTTTAAAAGTTTAAAATCGCGACCGTGACTTTTACAAAAACATTAAACCCGAGAGGGGGACAAATCAAATTTTTTTTTTAAAAAAAAAAAACCGGACAAAATTAGGTGTCTACAATGATCTTGACAAGTGGATAGGATATTTTGTAGAGGCAAGGGGACAAGAATTATCTAGGTGGCATTTTTGGCCAATGGAAGGCTAGGAATCCCTATTTTTAAGGGAAGCACCATGCAAATAGGGGACAAGCTCCCTATTTTTAAGGAAAATAGTCATTTAGGGGGAACATTTTTGGCCATGTGACAAAGGATGTTGGAGGAGCATGGGAAGCATGACAAGGGTAAAAAAATAAAGGCCACACTCTCATATTATTATACAAGGGCTGGCCAAGCTTGTAGGGAGGGGATTCATTATTTTGATAAGGCATTTTTCATTCTTGAGAGAAAAGGGAGAAGAAAAAGAAAAGAGAAGAGAAAAATTTGACAACTTTGATTTGGAAAGCAAAAGCTAGGTAGCTACCTCTTCTTTAATGTTGTGATTCTTTTTATTCTCTTTTTGTTCATGTGATTTGTAAACTTTTGATGAATAAAAAGGTTTTCAAATTAAATCATAAAAGTTTTCTATCCTTGTTCTTCATTCTTTATCAAATAACCAAATTGACAAAAATTTTCTACATGTTTCGTGCAATAGCCGAACCTACTAGGATGTCTTTGTGCTTGTTCTTGCTTGATATTTCTTGCTTGCTTAGTTGTGTTCATGATTTTGACTCATGTTTGATCTATTGTCATATGATTGTGGGGTGTAAAATCATGCATTTCATGACATTTCAACTAGGTTTTTGGCCAAGATCAACCAATGATCTCAAGCCAAAATCCCTTTGTCTATGATAGTTGAGAGAGTGATATTTTAGATTGGGTATTCTAACTTTGATTTCTTTTCACTACTTATCCATTGTCAAAATAAATTGATTTTTTACCAGATGCACTAGTCATTTAAAGGATGCCATTTTATTTTTCTCATGATTTTAAAATTTTTTTTATCATGGTTGGAAAATTGGATTTTGACAAAGCAGTTTTTAACTCACTATCTTGATTTTGGTAAAATTAGGTCATAGTACCCTTGCTCCAAAAATTAAGCTAATTTTTTCCCATGGAGATTAACATGTTCTAGGTCTACCCTAATGTTTTCATATTTTTCTGAAATTTTTTAGAAGGGCAAAAAATAGTTTTTCAAAACTGCTAGTGAGAGTCATATTTAATTTTTAAGAAATAATAATTTTTTGTTATTGTTAGGATACAAAGAGGGAGCTGATTTGGGATATTGGTTACTGTCTTATTTTAATTTTCATGTCATTTCAATCATAAAATTTGATTTTATAAAAGTCGGTCAAGGGTGGTCAACCCAGATTTCAAAACTAGGAAAATAGAGCCTTTTAAAGATGGGGATTCAGCCATGAGGCCTTGTTCATCTAAAAAAATTTCCAATCTTTTAAATCCGAGCCCAAAGTCTTTTGATTTTGAAAATCCGATTTAAGTCTCTTCCAAAGGTAGTCGGATACTTTTTTAGGTATACGGATGTCCTTACTTCAAGGAAGAAATACATCTTCATGCATTGCATTTTTAAAAATGTTTTTACTTAATTCGGCATAAAAACGTAATTTTCGATTTCCTAAACATTTGACGAGAATTAGTTCCTAATCTTTGCCGGGGAGGTTAGGAAATTATTCAACGCACGTGTTTATGGAATCAAAACATATGGTTTTCATTTTACTCGGAACCATGTAAATATCATATGTAAGAATTATTTTCCAAGCTTTGCCGGCAAGCATGGTAATATTTTACGACATATGCTATTCATGTGATTCCCCACATGAATAATCCATAATGATGTGTACATGTGATTATGAATATTTTATGATGATGTCATTTTGTGATTTTGCCATATCATTCATTCATATGCCATGTCATCCATTTACATGTCATTAATTCATATGCCATATCACTTAGATTATGTCATGTCATACTCATGCTATGTCATTCATATGTCATTCATTCACATGCCATATCACTTAGATTATGTCATGTCGTTCTCATGCTATGTCATTCATATGTCATGTAATCCATTCATATTCCATGTCATTTATTTAGTATGACATGTCATTCGCCCTTGCCATATCACTTAGATTATGTTATGACATTCATTCTTATGTTATGTCATTCATATTCCATGTCGATTTCATTCACATGATATTCATTCTTATGCCATGTTATCCATATTCCATGTCATTTTGTTTGCCATGTCGATTTCAATCACATGACATTCATTCTTATGCCATGTTATTCATATGCCATGTCATTTTGTTTGCCATGTCGATTTCATTCACATGGCATTCATCCTTATGCCATGTCATTCATATGCCATTGTCATTTTGTTTGCCATGTCGATTTCATTGACATGAGATTTATCCTTATGCCATGTCATTCATATGCCGTGTCATTTTGCAAGCTATGTCGATTTCATTCACATGATATTCATCCTTATGCCATATCATTCATATGCCATGTCATTTTGTTTGCCATGTCGATTTCATTCACATGACATTCATCCTTACGCCATGTTATTCTTATGCCATGTCATTTTGCATGCCATGTCGATTTCATTCACATTACATTCATCCTTATGCCATGTCATTGTGTTTTCCATGTCGATTTCATTCACATGACATTCATCCTTATGCCATGTCATTGTGTTTGCCATGTCGATTTCATTCACACGACATTCATCCTTATGCCATGTTTATTCGCTTACCATGTCGATTTCATTCACATGGCATTCATTCTTATGCCATGTCATTCATATGCCATATTATTTTGTATGCCATGTCGATTTCATTCACATGCCACTCATCCTTATGCCATGTCATTCATATGCCATGTCATTTTGCTTACCATGCCGATTTCATTCATATGACATTCATCCTTATTCCATATCATTCATATGCCATGTCATTGTGTTTGCTATGTCGATTTCATTCACATGAATTCATCCTTATGCTATGTCATTCATATGCCATGTCATTTCGCTTACCATGTCGATTTCATTCACATGACATTCATTCTTATGTCATGTCATTCATATGCCATGTCATTTTGCATGCTATGTCGATTTCATTCACATGACATTCATCCTTATGCCATGTCATTTTGCATGCCATGTCGATTTCATTCACATAACATTCATCCTTATGCCATGTCGATTTCATTCACATGACATTCATCCTTATGCCATGTCATTTCACTTACCATGTCGATTTCATTCACATGACATTCATTCTCATGCCATGTCATTCGTATGCCATGTCATTTGTAGGCCATGTCGATTTCATTCACATGACATTCATCCTTATGCCATGTCATTCATATGCCATGTCATTTTGCATGCCATGTCGATTTCATTCACATGACATTCATCCTTATGCCATGTCATTCATATGACATGCCATTTTGCATGCTATGTCGATTTCATTCACATGACATTCATCCTTATACCATGCTACAATAAAATACTTACCATGCAATGAATACGCATGTTCATTTAATTTTTATCTTAGTGACATTTTTGCATACTCATGGTTATTTTCAATAAGTTTTCAAATACATGGAAAATGAATAATATTTTTTTAAATCAAGATTATTTTCGAGTTAAAATAATTCATGAATTCTCTGTTGGGTTTGCCGGGGAGGATATCGTCAATTATCATTAACAAAGAAATATCTTTTTTCCAAAAAACGAGGATGATTCGACGAATTTCGAAATCAAAGAAAAATTCCATGTTTTGCCGATTTGTCGGAAAATTTTATGTTAATAAATTACCGGATCATTTTCAAAATAGAATATGAATGTTTATATATGGAATTATTTTTAAACACCAAATTTAAAACTGACTTTTTATCAAACTCGAGATAACACACGACTAATAAGGTACCATTTTATACGGGCATCGTAGAGGTGCTAATCCTTTCCCTCACATAACTGACTCCCGAGCCCGCACTTGTTTTCTCTAGTTCAAAGCGCAGTCTTGAAAATTGGTTTTAAAAAATATTTTAATTTATTTTAAAATGTTTTTATAAAAATTGATTTTAATAGGTGGCCGATCACACCTAGCCAAAAATGATTGGTGGCGACTCTATCTCTTTTTTCAAGGTCGTTTTCATACCCTCAACCATTTATTTCAAGAGGAATTAAGTCATCTTTTTCTCTATTTTCCCCAATGTCACACTCCTTAAACGAGGCCGATTTGTCCCCGCGACGGGGGCAGATTTCTTCGAGACTTCTCAGTGGAGGTTGCTATAGCTTGGCGACTCCACTGGGGACATTTAGAGAGTCAGGCCTAGAGTTAGTCGCGTGTTATCGAAAGTCTCAGTTTTGTCAGTTTTGGTTGGTGTTTACTTTTAATTCCTTTTTTTTTCTAATAAGGAAAATTTTGAAAACGACCAAATGTTTTAAAATATGTTCATTCTCATGTGCATGCGTATCTTTACCATTCTCTGTTTATTCAGCTTTAATTGTCATCATTATTCTTTGTTTAACTAATATTTTGCATTATTTAATTTTGTCTTTATTAAATTGCTCGGGTGTTAGAATAAGGGTATAGAATCGGTGGTGAAAGGTTTGTTTGTCCTCTTCACACACTACACGTGCATTTGCATAACATGAGCCCTCTACCCGAGTTTCGTCCTTTAGGTGGAAGTAAAGTAACTACGCTCTCGTGAGGTGTTAACCTCCGCATGGGCTAGCGAAACACTTTCGGAGTAGTAAACTACCTACGCTCTCGTGAGGTGATAACCTCCGGAAATACACTCTAACAAATTAAACCCGCTTTAATCAGGGTGCCTTACTAGCCTTCACTGACGATCGTGAGGAGCAATTTGGAGCCTTTTTAGAACCTAATGCAACCTCATATAGTAAACCTAGGCAAAGCCATGCCGAATTTTCGTTAGAGGTACCGAAGCTAGGAACACTCCGATGACCCTTTCTTACCTCTGGCTATTTATTTCAATATCGCATTGATTTGATTATTATACCCCTGTACTGACTCGTTTCCTTTTGTTTTGTTTGTTTTGTCTTGCTTTGTTTTTATCACATGCATCATGATCATTTATGAGTGTTTGCCTTAAGTCGAAGTCCAATTAGAGGGGTTTTTATTATGGTCATGGAACACCGAGATCTTGCATTAGTGTCAGTTAGTTCCAAAACATACCGAGAGGTCCGAATAGAGTCAGAGAAGTATCAAGTTGATAAGGGAGACTGCTTGGCTAAAGACTTCATGTCTGTTCTTCCCAAGTCGGTTCATTTAGATCTGGTTCAGAATAATTTGATAGAATTAGAAGAGATTTGGGGACGATGGGGAACTGCAAAGAAAAACGAGTTCACTAAGAAGTATGGCGACATAGCATTACTTCTCCCGATCCAAATAGATGAGCAGTTGATTAGGGCAGTGGTACAGTTTTGGGATCCCTCATACCGATGCTTCACATTCAATCGGGAAGATATGACACCCACCATCGAGGAGTACTCAATCTTGCTCCGTATTGAGTCGTCCACCCCTGATAAGATATATTGCAAGTAGCAAAAGACAGTTAGCTTTCGGAAGAAGCTATCGGACATATTGGGTATCGAGATACCAATCGATTCCTCGAATATTAAGAAGAAGGGTTCAAGTGTTTGTATCCTATGGGTATTCTTGCGAGACTATATCATGAGCAATCCGGAGAGTGATCGTGTGGTGGATGTATTTTCTTTGGCGATCTAGGGTTTGGTGATATTTCCAAAGATCGTGGGGCACATTGAGATGGCCGTAGTAGATTTCTTTGAGTGTCTGGGCAAACAAATTGATCCTTCTCCTGCTATCCTTGTCGAGATGTTTAGGTCACTCAATTTCTGTCGAAGAAAAGGCGAGGGACATTTCGAGGGATGTGCACAACTTCTGTATGTTTGGATCCAAAGTCATTTCTGGGGAAATGATAAGGAAAAGCTTCGTCCCTATATAAAGACTTTCATTCCTCTTAAGGAATTCTGCAAGAAAGAGTGACCGAGAAAGGGAGATAAGAAACAATGGATCATGACCCTTTGTCACTTAGCCCGAGAGAATGTCACTTGAAGATCACCGTGGATGCCGATGGGATCCATTTTGTATAGTTGTGGAGACAAATCGTAGGTTCCGTTAATGGGAATTTGGGGAGCTATTAGCTATGCACCACTCCTGGTACGAAGACAGTATGAGTCTGGGCAGTTCGTCCCAATGACTCATGAGCTCACTTTGGTAGATTTTGAATATAATGGGCCTGGGTACATGAAAAAAAACACGTGAGCTCATCAAAGCGTGGAGGAAGTTGCATCGATCAGATTTGGGAAGATATACCGATAACGATACTCCCAGATACTTGGTTTGGAGAGCCAAGAGGATCCACGACGTAGTGCTCCCTACCGAAGATGCCTCTGTTTATCCGGTAATTCTTTAGCCGGAGTCGGTAGTACCCTCAGAGATTGAGTTTGTCAGGCAAGAAATAGAAAAAGACAAGGGGAAATTGAAGCGAGAATGTGATAAGCTTCAAGAGGATGTCGAGGATTTGAAGACTAGGCTTGAGATCCAAAAGGTCAAGACATAGAAAGTGGCCAGAGAGCTAGACACGGCACAATCTGATATACAGGACTTGCATCAAGAGAACAAGAAGATAAAAGCCAAGGGAAAGTTCACTGGAACTAGCAGGTCTCTGAGTGCCCATGAGAAAGAAATAGAAAAGCTTCAGAAAGAATTAGACTTCTGGAAGGGTAAGGCTAAGGAAAACAAAGAAAAGGAGTCCTGATTTTCTCATGAGCGGCAGAAGTGGGGAGATGCACGTTCATTGATCTCGGCCAAGTTACAAAGATGCCTACAAGAGAATGAGCTGTTGAAAGCCAAATTGGGAAATGAGAGGGAAAGGACATCTATGCTACGCAAGGAGAATGAGACACTCTATGCGACCATTCAGACCCTAGAACAATAGTTGCAAGTCCAGAAAGCTAACATCGTTGCCATCATTCAAGAATATAGAGAGAGGAAGATCGAATGGAGCCAGGCAAATGACTTAGCTTTAGGTGCCAGTTTAAGGTGGAAGACTAAGACCTTGGGGAGGCAACAATATATAGACAACCTGACTAGGCAGATCCGCAAGGCTGTGGTCAAGGCCACAGAGATGTCAGAGAAAGTGAAGACTCTTAGGTGTGATGTCAACCCGATAGGGGAGCATGGACAGTGGCTGTTGAATTTCTTAGAGGAGACTCAAGACCAGTACGAGCATATTAGATATTTCTATGTAACTCGAGAGTGAGAGATGATTTCTAAAAGGTTTCTATGAATTAATGAAAAACCTTTGTGTTGGAATTTGATCTTAAGGCAAATATTGTTATTTGAATCATCTCATTTCATACAATTATAAGAGCATACATTTATTCATTCATTTGTTTCATCAGTCATGCATTGATTTATTTATTCATTCTTGCACACATTTAATAAGCAAAAAAGGAATAATGTGCCATGAAATTCTAATCCGTGGTATTTACACAAAGGTCTAAAAATTGGACATCCACCGAAACTCCGAGAAAGAAGAACTCCGCATCAGTATAATACTCGATCACAAGTCAAGATCATGGAGAGTGAACAGATTCCCCGGATAGAGAGAATGAAAAAAACACAAGATGAGTTAAGGTAACAATTGGCAAAATCACAAGCCGAATCGAGAGATTAGATGAATAAGTTGATGGAACTGGTGTCTGCCACAGATAAGGGAAAGAGACACATGGAAAACTCAGCCCTATGATTAGAATCACTAAATCAAGGGAGCAAAGAGGGTCAGCAAGAAGCCGTACTGAGAAATGGCCAATCTACACAGAATACAGAAATTCCACCACCAGCAGATGAAATGCCTTTCGTGTATGTTCAAAGCAACATAGGGGCACAAAAATAAATACCAATTAGGGTAAATCTTGGGGCAATTCCGACAAATCCTATCGATGTCCCAGACCTGGATAATCTCGTCGAGCAAGAAAAGATGAAAAAAAACAGCAGAGCTAAAAAGGGTTGAAACGGCTGAATCACACAAGAACTATCAGCTATTGAAAGAAAGGCTGTGGGTCATGGAAGGGGCCGAGTTGTTTGGAACCCTCGATGCTAAAGAGATGAGTTTAGTCTCCAGTTTAGTGATCCCACCCAAGTTCAAAACGCCAGATTTTGAGAAGTACAATGGGACCACCAATCATTCTGCACATTTGACGATGTATTGCCGGAAGATGACCGAACACGATAGTGATGAGAAATTGCTTATCCACTGCTTTCAAGACAACCTTACTGGGTCTGCTACTCGATGGTACAATCAACTCACGCGAAGCAAGATCCGATCATGGACAGACTTGGCTAGGGCCTTTCTGGAACACTACAAGCACGTATCTGACATGGTACCTGACAAATTATCCCTGTAAAACATGGAGAAGAAAGCTACTGAAAGCTTCAAACAGTATGCCCATAAATGGAGAGACATGGCTACCCTGGTGCAGCCACCTTTGATAGATAAAGAAACTACGATTCTCTTTATCAATACTCTGAAGGCACCATACTACGAAAAATTGATAGGTAATGCCACGAAGAATTTTGCAGATATGGTCATATCTGGAGAGATGATTGAAACCGCTATTAAGAGCGGGAAGATGAGCCGAGGTTATCTACGAATACTAGGTTAGGGGTGAAGACGACAGTTGGAAAAGGTTGTTGAGTCGAAAAAAGATTAGAAAAATATCTCCAAGGGATGGGCAGAGTGATAGAAGTGGGCCGGAAAGAAAGACCGTTTTGATCTTGGGTACCTCCCTAAAGCCCACGAGAAAAGAAAACAAGTTGAGAAGAACCGAAAGAAGAGGATTGCCCGTCTTTCAGGTATGGATACGGAATGAGAGCCCATGATTTTGCCTCTAATCTTTCACATTTTTTGCTCGACTGATTTCGAGTTTAGGGATAAGAATTCCGAAGATGTGATGGTCATGCTGGAACAAGATTTTGAGAAATTCTACGGGTTGAAGATAAGCAGCCACAGGAAAGATGGTCGGCATGGCCGAAACAGATGAGCTAGGAAAGTAAAGTACTAGTTGGATGGTGCACCCGTTCCCTTCGAGTTATGAGCTAAAAAATTGGAGTATGACTAAACTTCCCATAGTTTTTAGGTCTACTCTAGTGTAATGCTCAATTCAACCCTAATTTCCTCTGCCCAAAGGCATTAAGAATCTTTTGTATGGGCTTACGTTTAAGATTAATCATTCAAATAAATAACAATCACTATGCATTTTCTTCATATTGATGTGTCCACATTCTTTCATTATTATTGCCTATATGCCTTCCTATATTGTTTCGTCCCCACCTATTTACAGGTGCCTGGATATAAAATATGAGGACCGTCCTGCCGATAATTCTAAAATTGATTTTGAAAAACCCATTTGTACGGGTGATTTCGACGCTAATAAAGATGTCGAGGATTGTGATTTGACTCCAGATTTGTTGAGAATAATAGAATAAGAGAAAAAACAAGTATTGCCTCATAAAGAACAGTTGGAAGTGATAAACTTAGGGAATGGGGAAGAAATAAAAGAAGTCAAGATTGGGACTGCCAGTTCACCATCGTAAAGCAAGATTTGATAAGTCTACTCCGGGAATATGCGAATGTGTTTGCATGGTCATACCAAGACATGCCTGGGTTGGACCCTGATATCGTGGTTCACAAACTTCCGTTTAAACCATATTGCAAGTCGATTCAGCAGAAACTAAGAAGAATGAGGCCCGAAATGTTGTTAAAAGTGAAAGAAGAAGTGAAAAAGCAATTCATTACCGGATTCTTGGAAGTGGCAAAATACCCGGAGTGGGTAGCAAACATCGTCCCAGTTCCAAAGAAAGAAGGCAAAGTACGGATGTGTATCGATTATCGAGATCTAAATAGGGCAAGCCCTAAAGATAATTTCTCGTTGCTTCACAATGATACTCTAGTCAATAATACCGCCAAGAATTTCGTGTTTTCATTCATGGACGGGTTCTCAGGGTATAATCAGATTAAGATGGCATTGGAGGATATGGAGAAAACCATATTCATGATGATATGGGGAACTTTTTGCTATAAGGTAATGCTATTCGGGTTGAAAAATGCTAGGGCAACATATCAAAGAGCCATGGTAACTTTGTTCCATGACATGATGCATAAAGGAATCGAAGTTTATGTCGATGATATCATCGTAAAGTCGTAAGGAGAGGATAAACATATTGCGAATCTTAAAAAGCTTTTTGAGAGGTTGAGAAAGTTCCAACTTAAACTCAACCTGGCAAAGTGTACTTCCGGAGTCACCTCAGGGAAGCTACTGGGCTTCATTGTTAGCCAGAAAAGGATTGAGATTGATCCGGATAAAGTAAAAGCTATTCAGAGCTTGCCTCCTCCTCGTACTCAGAAAGAAGTAAGAAGCTTTTTGGGTAAGCTGAATTATATCACTCAATTCATTTCTCAACTGACTGATAAGTGTGACCCGATCTTCAAGCTACTCCGAAAGCGTGATCCAGGGAAATGGGATGAAAGATGCCAGATAGCCTTTGATAAGGTCAAGCATTATCTGTCAAACCCACTGATACTAATGCCACCAATCCCAAAGAAGCCGCTGATATTGTATTTGTCAGTATTTGAAAGGTCTATGGGATGTGTGTTGGGGCAACATGTTGAAATCAGAAAGAAAGAACAGGCCATCTACTATCTTTGTAAGAATTTCACTAAGTACGAGTTGAAATTTTCATTGGAAAAAAGGCTTTCTACTATCCCTAGCTTGGACTGCCCGAAGGCTCAAGCAGTACATGTTGTATGACACGACGTCGCTGATTACAAAGTTAGATCCCCTCATATACGTATTCGAGGCACCTTTGTTGTCAGGAAGAACGGCGAGATGGCAAGTGTTGTTTTTCGAATATGATATTTTATATGTGAGCCAAAAATCTATAAAGGGTAGCGTAGTAGCCGAATTCCTAGCAAGTCGAGCGGTGGAGGATTACGAGCCCTTAGACTTTAATTTCTCTGACGAAGACTTAATGTGTGTCTTGCAAGAAGAAGGGACCTCTTATGAGAAGAGAAATTGGAAAATGTATTTTACGGCGCTTCTAATTCCATAGGGCACGAAATCGGTGCAGTGCTCATATCCCCTGAGGGAGATTATTATCTTTTCACTGCCAGATAGGATTTTGATTGTACAAACAATATCGCTGAGTATGGAGCATGTATCATGGGTCTTCATGCTACCATAGAAAAGAAAATCAAAACACTAGAGGTCTTCAGAGATTCAGCCTTGGTGATATATCAACTACGCGGAGAATGGGAAACCCGAGATGCAAAGTTAATCTGATATCGAGAGCTTATACTAAGCTTGATTGAGGAGTTCAAAGAGGTGGTTTTCAATTACCTCCACCGAGAAGAGAATCGAATGGCAGATGGTCTAACCACTTTATCATCAATGTTTAAAGTGAATGAAGGGGCCGAAGTTGTGCCAATCAAGATGAGCATATACGAGTCTTTTACCCACTGCTTGAGTATCGAAGAAGAAGCAGATGGTCACCCTTGGTATTACGACATCTTGCAATACATCAAGAGTCAAAAGTACCCTGAGCAAGCAACGAAAAATGATAAAAGAACCCTGAGAAGAATGGCGATGGGTTTTGTCTTGGATAATGAAATCCTTTACAAGAAAGGGAAATACCAGGTTTTGTTGAGATGTGTCGTTTCTGCTGAAGCTCAGAGAATCCTCGAAGAGGTCCACGAAGGGATATGCGGCACTCATGCCAATGGCCACATGCTGGCTAAACAGATTATAAGGGCAGGATACTATTGGCTAACCATGGAAGGGGATTGCATTAATTATTTTCGAAAGTGCCACAAATGCTAGATATATGCCGACAAGATTCATGTGCCGCCATCGCCTTTGCATGTCATGACAGCTCCATGGCCATTTTCAATGTGAAGAATGGATATGATCGGGCCCATTACCCCGAAAGCTTCGAACGGACACCGCTTCATCCTGGTAGCCATAGACTACTTCACAAAGTGGGTAGAAACAACTTTCTATGCCAACGTAACAAAGTCAGTGGTGTGCAGATTCGTCAAGAAAGAAACTATGTGCCGATATGGACTTTCGGAAAGAATAATTTTGGAACAATACTCTCAACCTGAACAACAAGATGATGAGGGAAATATGTACCTAGTTCAAGATCAAGCATCATAGTTCGGCACCTTATTGTCCGAAAATGAATGGGGCAGTAGAAGCAGCCAATAAGAACATCAAGAATATTGTTGAAAAGATGACTGATGTGTACAAAGATTGGCACGAGATCTTGCCTTTTGCTCTCCACACATACCGTACTTCAGTTCGCACATCTACGGGTGCCATGCCATTTTCGCTGATATACGAGATAGAGCAGTGCTGCCTGTTGAGGTTGAAATCCCTTCACTTCGTGTCTTGATGGAAGTAGTCCTAGAAGAGGCAGAATGGGTTAGAGCTCGCTAAGAACAGTTGAATCTCATCGAGAAGAAAAGGCTGATGGCAATTTGCCATGGGCACATGTATCAGAAAAGGATGATCCGAGCCCATAATAGAAGGTTTGCCCCAGGCAATTTCGAGACGGAGAGTTGGTATTACAAAAAGTTCTACCTATCGTGAAAGATCTTCGTGGAAATGGGCTCCAAATTGGGAATGACCCTATGTGGTACAAAGAGCTTTTCCTGGAGGAGCATTGATCTTAACTCCGATGGACGGTGATGACTTGAGAAATCCCATGAACGTCGATGAATTGAAGAAATACTATGCTTGAAGAAAATTAAAAGAAAAAAAGAAGAAAAATTTGATACTGTAAATACGTGAATTCGAATGATTCCAAATGTAAAACTAAAAATTCCATGTATCTATTCCCCCTGAGGGTTGCTTTTCAATGAGAATATTCGTGCTTGATATGAGAAATAGCCATCTTTCATATTCCTGCCACTAACAAGAAATTATCCCTAGTCACCTCTTTGAGCCTTAGGAGTTCTTTCTTTCTTTAAACCTTGATCCAGGATCACCCTCTACACTAGGGGGCAAATGCGAGGAAAAATCTCCTTCAAAAAATTTTATGGCGAAAAGAGCAATAAAAAAAAAAAAGAAAAAGGCACACAAAAAACGTGTGAAATTAAAGAGTGGCAAATGAAAGCCAATAATGAAAAGAAACAAAAATCAAAGATTCAAAGGAGAAAAACCAAAAAAGACGAATATTTCAAAAGTGGAACCTCTTCATGAAATGATCCTTGATATGATCACCCATAAACACATTTCGGGCCTATTTATCCTTTCTTTCTAAACCCAAACCTTGGCCTACATTACGTGCTTTTGAAGTCTACTTTGATCAAGCATGGGTATTTAACTTGAAGGGTTTTTTTTTTTTTTTTCAGATTTCATCCCATCTTTTGAATTGTCTTTTTTTACCTTGGAAGCATTTAGAATTCTCAGATGCATGGTAGAACACAAGAAAAAAGAAAAAATGAGAAAAGAAAAAAAGAATGTAAAAGGAGAGGTTTAAGCCAAAAACACGAAATCCCGAAAAGAGCGGCTTAAAACCTAACGGGGGACACTTGGGTTGAAAACTCACAAAGGGCGGCCCAAGTACTGATGAAAGATTGAATCAATGCTTCGTGAATAGGGGGAGAAAGTATCGAGAAAATTCAGAAAAAAGGGTAAAGCTCAATCTGAAGCAACAGCAAAAGCCGAGAAACCACCCAAGCAAATGTTTTGTTCAAAAGATATTTCAGTGGAACTAAAGCAGGAAGGGTCCAAGATATTTCACGTCTGGGGCATCTAGACCTTCTCCTTTGTATTTTCCTTTTAATCCTTGTTATTCATCTTTGTTATCTAAACCTTTTTGCAATGAACTCATGTTGGCCTTTTCATGGCATTTGGCTATTCCACACCTTCTTCCATACATGTTGCGATGCATTTTGAATGTTATCAAATTGAATGATGATTAGTAAACATAAAAATCTCTATATAGAAAAATCTCTTTGCATTATTGTGGAGTAGATTTAAATTTCAGAAGAGGTTTTGATACCACTAAAATTTGGAGAAAACTCGCGACAATCTATAATGGTGAAAAGCTCATCAAGTGGGGCAAACAATGGATGGACTAAATGCATCAAACCACGATAGAAAAAGCTCATCAGAGATAGGCCGGATACACCATTACAAAGTCAAAACTTGTAGATCATGGTGAAACCATAGAGAAAAGCTCATCAAGTAGAACAAACAGTGGAGTTGAGAAGATTCGTGAACCTCAGTGAATTCATGGATTAAAACTCATAACAATCATATAATTGCATTCATCCTTAGGGAACATGCATCTTACAAACATTTGCAAAACTTGTCATTAGCATTACTGCATTTGACTAACATTGCATAAATCATGGAAAATTTTCTTTCTTAAGTCCAACACAGCTGGCACAAAAGGAAGCAAAACGTCCAAATTTTCCTGGACAAGATAACTAGATTTCTTGGACAAGACATCCAAATTTTCTTAAACAAGACAACCAAATTTCTCAGACAAGACATCCAAACTTCCCTGGACAAGACAACCAGACATCTTTTCAAGACCTCCGGGCACTAATTTTAAAATTATGATTAAGACCTCCGGGCGCCATGTAAAAAAAAAGACATCTTTTTAAGACCTCCGGGCACAATTCTTCAAAATCATGGATAAAACCTCTGAGCGCCATTTAAAAAAAAAAGAGACATCTTTCTAAGACCTCTGGGCACAATTCTTCAAAATCATGTATAAGACCTCCGGGCGCTATTTTCAAAAAAGACATCTTTTTAAGACCTCCGGGCATAATTCTTCAAAATCATGGATAAGACCTCCTGGCTCCATTTTCAAAGAAAATATACTTTCTCAAGACCTTCGAGCACTATTTCAAAAACTTTGGATAAGACCTCCAGACATTTTTTTTTTTAAAGAAGCAACACTTTGTAAGACTTCCGAGGATCTGTTTTTCAAAGCCCTCGGGACTTTCGCCGAGGTATTGTCTTCTCTTGCAAATCGAACTCGTTTCCTTAAGACGGGTCGAGACTTGATTAGTCAGGGAACTCAAGCTAAGGACAAATCTTATCGTTGTTGACCAAGCTGCACCAAGATGAAGAAAGGCTCGGGACTTCCGCCGAGATATTGTCTTCTCTTGCAAATCGAACTCGTTTCCTTAAGACGGGTCGAGCCATGATTAGTTAGGGAACTCAAGTTAAGGACACATCTTTTTGTTAGTCAAAGCTGCACCAAGATGAGGTAAGGCACCGGGACTTCCGTCGAGGTATTTCCTTCTCTCGCAAATCGAACTCGTTTCCTTAAGACGAGTCGAGCCTTGATTAGTCAAGGAACTCAATTTAAAGACAAATTTCTTTTATTTTATAGTTTACCAAAAAAATAAAAAAAAATGAATAAAAAAAAAGAATAAGAATCTTTCCTCTTATCCTGCACATGTGATTTCACTGACCAAACAAAATTATTGTCTAGTTTATCTTTTCCTGATTCCTGATTCTCAGCAATAGTAAAAGAGGGGCAACTATAGAAGCTAATTTTGTCTGAGCCCCCTAAACAAAGTAGATTCTCCTTTTCAACTTCCCGGAACGCAAAGAGACTTCCACCATTCCATAGATAGGTAAGCACAATAAGCCAACTTCGAAAAAGTCAACCACTAAAAAAGTCAACTCCCAGTCAACCTAGTCAAAATCAAGATTCAAAGTTGAATTGAACAATGGCGAAAGAATTTTGATAATTTGAGGTCTACAACGAAAGATATAGAGTTCGAAATATGGGTTTTAGAAATTCAGTGTAGAGAAATACCTAATTTGGCAAATTTGGGAAAAAGTGCGTAAAAAATAAAATTGGACGAAATTTGAGGTCTCGAACGGAATTAGATCAGTAACTACGAATATTGGAAGGTCTAATTTTGACGCGGAGTTGAAAGAAGAATTGGCTCGAAGAGAAAAAGAAAAATAAGAATTTAATCAATAAATGGGAAAATTCAAAATTTTGGGGAAAACTGCATAGATGGCCCATTTCGGTAAAATTGAAGCCCCCAATTGATAAAGGAACAATAAACCAAAGTATCCCAAGTCCCAGTCTGAAGTGGATCGCAAGGAAGAGCTGGCTAGAAGAAAAACGGATAAACAAGAAAATTTCCGGTATTGAAAAGGGAAAAACTAAACCGGAGGGGAATTTGATCGTAAAAATTGGGTGTTTTTGGACCAACTCAAATTCAATATATAACAAAGGCATTGGAAAAATAAAATCCAAAAATCGGACCCGTTTTGAGTAAAATCAAAGTGTCAGGGGTTAAAGGGCAATATTGGGAAATCCGAGAAAAATAGGATTCGAGCTAAAAAAATTATGAAAACTTTCAGATTTGAATTTTATATTGTATGGAAGGGATCGGTGAAGAAAATCCAAAATAGGAGTTCAAATGGAAAAAGACAAAGTTCGGGTGCAACCTAGAAAATCCAAAAGAAAATTTCGGGAAAAATAGGAAACGAGCTGGGAAAATTATGAAAACTTCCAAATCTGAGTTTTATATTTTTTGGAAGATATTGGAGAAAGAAAATTTGGAATCGGAGTTCAAATGAAAAAGGGAAAAGTTCGGGTGCACTAACCCGAAATTCCAAAAGAAAATTTCGGGAAAATAGCAAACGAACTCGAAAAATTATGAAAACTTCCAGATTTGAGTTTTATAGTTTTTAGAAGGTATTAATGAATAAAAATCCTGAATTGGAGCTCAATTGAAAAAGGCTAAATTTGGGAGGCACTAAATCAAAACTTTAGAGAAAAATCTGGGAAAAATAGAGAATGAGCTCGAAAAAATGTAAAAAACTCTAGAACCAAGTTTTATATTGGATGGGATGAGTTGGGAAATAAAAATCCAAAATTGGGGTCCATTTGCAATTGAATAAAGTTTGAGGGCCAAAATGCAATTTTACCAAAGAAAATGAAAAGGGCCAATTTGCAAATAAAAAAAGTTGAATGGCCTAAAAATTTCAATGCCATTTTCGGTCAGCAGCTGATGAAGGGGAGGGGGTGTGATCATCATGGATGAAATGGCCAAGGATGGATAGCAAGATGACATTTTTACAAGGACAAGATTCTCCACTACTTTTCCTACATGGCATTTTAAGCCAATGGGAATGCTCCAATTTGCAAAGCCATATGAAGGCCAAGTGAAGAGCATGTGAAGGCAAGGAGATGGTGCCAAGTAGAATTAAAAATGCCACCTAGGTAGATATTTTAATAGGAGGCCATATGATCTTGACAAGTGGACAAGATATTTTGTAGAGACAAGGGGACAAGAATTATCTAGTTGGCATTGTTGGCCAATGGGAGGCTAGAAATCCCTATTTTTAAGGGAAGCACCAAGCAAATAGGGGACAAGCTCCCTATTTTTAAGGAAATAGTCATTTAGGGGGAACACTTTTGGCCATGTGGCAAAGGATGTTGGAGGAGCATGGGAGGCATGATAAGGGTAAAAAAATAAAAGTTGTCGCAACCTAAAAAATAACAAGTCCCATTGCAAGACTTTATTATTCGTTAAGCGTGACATTAAAAAAAATCGAGGAAAACTAAGGTTTTGAAAATAACCTTAAAAAAGACATGGAGTTGCCACCAATCTTTTTTGGCTAGGTATGATCGGCCACCTACTAAAATCGTTTTATAAAAAAATTTTAAAATTAATTAAAACATTTTTATTATTCGTTAAGCGTGACATTAAAAAAACGAGGAAAAGTCGACTTAATTTCTCTAGAAAAATGAAGGTTTTGAAAATAACCTTGAAAAAGACATGGAGTCGCCACCAATCGTTTTTGGCTAGGCTACTAAAACCGGTTTTATAAAACATTTTAAAATTAATTAAAACATTTTTTAAAACCAATTTCAAGTCTGCGTTTTAAACCAGAGAAATCAAAGAAGCGGGTTCAGGACTCGGTTACGTGTGGGGAAGGATTAGCACCCCCACAACGCCCGTATAAAACGGTACCTTATTAATCGTGTGTTATCTCAAGTGTCGATAAAAAGTCAATTTTTAATTTAGTATTTCAAGTTAATTCCCAATTTAAAGAAAAATAATTCCATTTTTTTATTGAAAATGATTCGGAATTTATTAATTCAAAATTTTCCTATATTTCCCAACAAGCGTGGCAAAATATAGAAAATTTTATTATTTTGGAAAATTTTCCAAACCATTCTCGTTTTAAAGAAGATATTCCGTTATTAAAAATAATTGATGATATCCTACCCAGCAAATCCGGCAGTGAACTCATGAATTATTTTAACTTGGGAATATCTTTATTTTATTGAAAATCATTACCTTTTTCAAAGTATTTTAAAAAATATGAATATGTGTGACATAAATAAAATGACATAGCAACCTAAATGGTATGATATAATTTAATTGTCATAGCATATTCTAAATGAAATGAAATATACTAAGTGACATAATATATTCTATATGAAATGAAATGACCTAGGTAACATGATATATTCTAAATGGAATAAAATGATTTAAATGACGTGGCAAATATAAATGATATGGCATATAATCTAAATGACATGAAATGACATGAAACATAAAATAATACTATCATATAATATGCATGAAAATAAAAATAATAATAATAATGCATGAACATAGTATATGCTAAATAATGTGACAAAAATAAATAACTAAATAAAAGCATAAGATATCATGAAATATTCAAAACCATATAATAAACAACATAACATCAAAAATATAAATAAAAAGTAATAACAACATCATAGAAATTATCATAGCAAAAATCACATATTATATAAAATGCATGAATATGGAGAATACAATGCATGAAAGTGTTTTTTTTCCTTTAATTAAGGAAATCCGTATATCTAAAAAGATATCCGGCTACCTTAAGAAAATATATCAAATTAAATTTTCTAAAATCAAAATACTTTGTGATTTGTTTGAAAACAATTTTGAAAGAAACTTGAATGAAGATTGAAACCCTAGCCAAACCCTTTAAAAATGGCTCTAATTTTCTAAGTTTAAAATCCCGGACTTGACCACTCTTAACCCGAGATTTATAAAATCATTTTTAGAGTTTAAAAAGGCCTAGAAATTACCCTAAGACAGTAGCTAAAGTTTCTAACCAATCCCCTCTAAATGCCTTAGCCAAATTTAACAATTGTTTTCCTTTTGAATTCAAATCTGCCTCTACTGTCCAGTTTTAAAACATGATTTTTTAACCTATTTTTAAAAATTCAAAAAAATCTGAAACAAATACTGGAGAATCAGAACATGTAAAATTACACCAGAAAAAATTGGCTTAATTTTCTTATTAAAGATGACTTCCCATGAAAATCGGGAAAGTCCAAGTACTGAGTGAAAAACTGTTTTGCCAAAACACATTTTTTTTGCCTTTGATAAAGTCATTTAAAAATCAAAGTAAAAATGTTGGAGACTCTCCTAAAGACCCACAAACAGTAGATAACACTTTTAAAAAGTTAGACAAAAATTGGCTAAGTAAAAAAAATCATAAAGGTAGAATAATCAATTTGACAACTCTTTAATTTTTTCACAAGTATGCTCAAGTGAGCATGACTTTGAACCATTGATTGGCCTAAGTCATAAATCATGTGGCATGACATGAAATGCATGATCATACAGCAAATTGAATGCATGATTTAAAACCTAAATGACATGAAAAATGCATGGCATAGAGAATATGGCCTAGACCTAAAATGAACTTGCATGGCATTTAATACAACTTAAGTCTAAAATGCATGAAATGCATGGCAATGCAAATGAGACCTAGAATTAAAAAACGCATGGCAATAACACAAACACATGGCATACTAAATACAAGACTTAAAAGGAAACATGTTAAACTAAGCAATCATAATGCAAATGCATGAATATAACTAGACATTTTCACAAACACATGGCATGGTCTATAGCTAAACTACCACAATCAAGCTAAACTACCACAATCAAGCTAATCTACCACAAGTAAGCTAACCTACTACAACAAATCACATAAACAAGATCAAACACAAAATCATTTAACAAAAGTGATTCATTCAACCATGATGAAAAATAGAGAAAAACTTGTTTTCTTGAATTCTTTTAAAAAACAAAGTAGAAGCTCCTTAGAACTTATTTTAAAAAACAAGTTTATTTCATAAAAGAGAATAAAATGACAATCAAAATATCAAAATCATGTCAAAAAAGTATGAGAAAACCATGAAAGAACATAGCTACCTTGCTCTAGCTTTCCAAATCAAGAAGTAGCAAGCCAAACCTTTATTTTTTCTTCTCCCTTTTTCTCCTCTATTTTTCCTTTCTTTTTTTTTTATTCTCTTTTTTTCCTTAGCTACTACCTCTATTCAGCCCCTCAAGCTCCAGCAAAAATCTGAATTCCCCCTTCCCAAATGCCTTGGCCAAATGGTGTATAGAATTCTCTAGAATGTTGTAGTTTTTTCCTAACCAATTTTGATCCCATGGCCTTTAATTCAAGATTCTTTCTATGTAAAATCCTACCATTAGATTGGAATAATCAGCTCCTAAATATGATGTCATGAAGATGTCATAAATAGGATGCCATAAATATGACATCATCCCTCTCCATCTATTGGTCCATGTGTCACAATTTCAAAGGCTTGATCAAGAAAAATAACTACCTTCCTCTTCACTCTTGGCCCTTTGATCTAAAATCTCAGCAAAATCACTCTCCATTATGGGCTTGGCTGATTGCCTTTTTAAAATCCAGCCCAATCTCCAATTTTTTAAAGGCCTTCTTCGGTTTTTTTGGTGAAATAACCTTTTTGACCCCCAAACCAAATTAAATAGCAAACGGACTCCAAATTCAAATTTTTTTTTATACTTCCTAAATAATAAAAAATTGAATTCTGGAAGTTTTCATAATTTTTGGAGCCCATTTGCTATTTTTTCGGATTTTTCTTCCAAAATTGCCTCTTTGTGCATCCGAAATTTTGCCATTTTTTAAACGAGCTCCAAATCCAAATTTTTATTCACCAATCTCTTCCAAATAATTTAAAAGTGTGATCTGGAAGGTTTCATTATTTTTGGAGCTCATTTGCTATTTTTTGGGATTTATCTGCTTGAATTATTGCATAGTGGGCCCGAGATTTGGCCATTTTGCAAACGAACTCCAAATCAAGATTTTTCTTCGCCAATCTCTTTGAAATAATTTAAGAAAGAGATCTGAAAATTTTCAGAATTTTTGGAGCTCATTTGGTATTTTTTCGGGATTTTTCCTTTTGAATTTCTACATAGGGGACTCGGGATTTGGCCATTTTGCAAACAAACTCCGAATCCGGATTTTTCTTTCGCCAGTCTCTTCGAAATGATTTAAGAATGAGATCAGCAAATTTTCAGAATTTTTGGAGTTCATTTTCTATTTTTCCCAAATTTTCCAATTTTACCCTTTTGCCTTCGAAACTTGATTTTCCTCAAAACAAGTTCGATTTTCAGATTTTCTTCAAACTGAGCCTTGGGCTATCATTGTTTAATCACTCCTCATCAATTAGGGGCTTTAGTTTTACCGAATCGGGTCATTTTTGTAATTCTTCCAAATTTCAACGAAATCCACCAAAAACCCTAATTCTCGATTTTTTTCCGAATTGACTTTTCTTTCAATTTTTCTTTCAAGTAGCTTCTCCAATACCCGTAGTCAATTCTTATCTTTCATTTGGAACCTTCAATTTTGACCAATTTGATCGTTTAAGCACTTTTCACCAAATTTTCCGAATTAGGGTTTTCTTTCTACTAAATCTCCATAACCCAACTTCCGAACTCCATATCTTTCAATATAGACCTCGGATTATCAAAATTCTTTCGCCATTTTTTCAATTGAACTTCAAATTTTTATTTTTAAAATGGGTTGACTTTTTTAGTAGTTGACTTTTTGAGTTTGACTTTTTTAGGATTGACTTTTTCAAGTTTGACTTTTTATGCTCGCCTTCTTATACTAAGTCTCGGAGTACCAGCTGCAGCATAAAAAAATCTTTTTACATTCTGAAACATCAATTTATGAAGAAAACATACTTGTTTTAGTGGTCTGGACAAAATTAGGTGTCTACAAAATTTTTTTAAAACCAATTTCAAGTCTGCATTTTAAGCCAGAGAAATCAAAGAAGCTGGTTCGAGACTCGGTTAAGTGTGGGGAAGGATTAGCACCCCCACAACGCCCGTATAAAACGGTACCTTATTAATCATGTGTTATCTCAAGTCTCGGTAAAAAGTCAATTTTTAATTTAGTATTTCAAGTTAATTCCCAATTTAAAGAAAAATAATTCCATTTTTTATTGAAAATGATCCGAAATTTGTTAATTCAAAATTTTCCTATATTTCCCAACAAGCGTGGCAAAATATAGAAATTTTTATTATTTTGGAAAAAATTTTGAACTATTCTCGTTTTAAAAAAGATATTCCGTTATTAATGATAATTGATGATATCCTCCCCAGCAAACCCGGCAGAGAACTCATGAATTATTTTAACTCGAGAATATCTTTATTTTATCGAAAATCATTACCTTTTTCAAAACATTTTAAAAAATATGAATATGTGTGACATAAATAGAATGACATAGCAAAGTCTAGATAATATATTGCAACCTAAATGGTATGATTTAATTTAAATGTCTTAGCATATTCTAAATGAAATGAAATATCCTAAGTCATATGATATATTCTAAATGGAATGAAGTGATCTAGATTACATGGCAAAATTAAATGATATGGCATATTTTAAATGACATGGCATATTCTAAAAAATATAATCTACATGACATGAAATGACATGAATCATAAAATAATGTTATCATACAATATGCATGAAAATAAAAATAAAAATAATAATGCATGAACATAGTATATGCTAAATGATGTGACAAAAATAAATGACTAAATAAAAAGCATAAGATATCATGAAATATTCAAAACCATATAACAATTAATATAATATCAAAATTTAAATCAAAGATAATAACACCATCATCGAAATTAACATAGCAAAAATCACATATTATATAGTATGCATGAATATGGAAAATGCAATGCATGAGAATGTATTTTTTTTCTTTAATTAAGAAAATCCGTATATCTAAAAAGATATCCGGCTATCTTAGGAAAATATATCAAATTAAATTTTCTAAAAATCAAAATACTTTGTGATTGTTTGAAACAATTTTGGAAAACTTAGATCAAAAAAATAAAAGCCTAGCTAAACCTTTTCGAATGTCTCTAATTTCTTAAATTTAAAATCTCGGACTTGACCACCCTTAACTCGAGGTTTAAAAAATCATTTTTAGAGTTTAAAAATGCTTAGAAACTACCCTAAGACAGTAGCTAAACTTCCTAATTAGCCCCCTCTAAGTAACTTAACCAAGACAGAAAAATGATTTTCCTTCAAATTCAATTCTGCCTCTAGTGTCCAGTTTTAAAGCATGATTTTTTACCCTATTTTGAAAAATTCAAAAAAAAATATAAAAAAATACTGGAGACTCAGGACATGTAAAACAACATGGGAAAAAATCGGCTTAATTTTTTCATTAAAGATGACTTTCTAGAAAAATCGAGAAAGTACGAGTACTGGGTGAAAAACCTATTTTGTTAAAACACATTTTTTTGCCTTTGATAAAATCATTTAAAAATCAAAGTAAAAATGTTAGAGACTCTCCTAAAGACTCACAAACAGTAGATACAATTTTGAAAAGTTAGACAAAAATTGGCTAAGTAAAAAAAATCACAAAGGTAGAATAATCAATTTGATAACTCTTTAATTTTCCACAAGTATGCTCAAAATGAGCATGACTTTGAACCATTGATTGGTCTAAGTCATAAATCATGTGGCAATGACATGAAATGCATGAAAATACAGCAAATATGATGTATGAAATGCATGATTTAAAACCTAAATGACATGAAAAATGCATGGCATCAATAAAATGACCTAGACCTAACATGAACTTGCATGGCATTTAATGCAACCTAGGTCTAAATGCATGATAATGCAAGCACAACCTAAAACTAAAAATGCATGACAAATACACAAACATATAGCATACTTAAACTAAAAATACACAACAACATATCATGGGAATGAAAACCTATCAACTAATATAACAAAAATGCACACACAAAGCTTAAAAGAGAGTGGTAGCCGAATGGTCAAGTGAACATGGCATTTTCACAAACACTTAACACAATTACATGCATAGCTAAGAATAATACTTAGATCATGCAAATATAAAGTAAAGGCATGAAAACCAATAGGCATTTTCACAAACACATGGATTATCAAAATGTAAAACATAAACAACTTAAATATTTTGAAAACAGAAAATCAAAAATGCAAGATAAGTAAAATAAACATGATAACAAGATAATAGACTCAACAATGGAAACAAGCAAGCAACCAAATCAAAACAAGCTTCATATTCATGTATTTGAAGAAGATTTAAAGCATCCAAACTTGTTAAATATCACTAATAACATAAAATAAAAAACAAAACAGCAACTACACAAAAACAGCAAGCTATTCGGCTACCCCTCTAAATCAAGAAAAAAATTTCAAAAAAAAGCTTTTTACAAGAAAGTATCAAGAAGAACTTGAAGAAGAAACTTAAAAACACTTATTTTAAAAAAGAAAAAAAAAAACTTACCAAAATAGCAATCAAAACAGCAAATCAAGAATAGAAAATCAAGGAAAGTGCAAGAGTATGGTGCTTAAAGCAACCTCTAGAAGCTATATTGCAAGCTTTTTCTCTTCTAACTTTCTTTTCTTTTCTAAACTTTTCTTTTTGCCTTTCAAAAATGGAGAGAAAATCAGCCAAACAAGAGTGTGAATAGAGTGAAAATGAAAGAGAGAAACCCCTCCCTCCTATAGTGGCTGAATGGCTTCTTGTTCTAGAAGCTAGATGGTTATTTTTTTTATCTCATCCAATGGCTATCATTTCAAGATGCCTTCTATGTAAAATTTTCACCATTGGATCAGATCTGATCAGCCCTTGAATTATGATGTCATAAAGATGTCATAAATAGAATATCTCTCCAACCATTGGTCCATGTGTTGCAAATTCAAAGGCTTGATCACAAAAAACAACTATCTTCCTCTTCATTGTTGGCCTTTTGATTAAAAATCAGAAAATATCTGCTCACCAATGGGCCTTGGCCGGCTGATCCTTTTTCGATTTTTTAAAAACAAGAAAAGGCCTTTTTCGATTTCTTTGGTAAAATGACCTTTTTACCCCCAGAACATAAATAAATAGCAAACCGACTCCAAATTCAAAATTTCCTTTTTTAATACTTCTAAAATAATAAAAAAAAATTAAATTCTTGAGGTTTTTAAAATTTTCCAAACCATTTGCTATTTATTTGGATTTTTCTTCCAAAATTGCCCTTTTGTGCTCCCAAACTTTACCATTTTTTAAACGACCTCCAAATCCAAATTTTTTTCGCCAATCTCTTCCAAATAATTGAAAATTATCATCTGGAAGTTTTCGTAATTTTTGGAACTCATTTGGTATTTTTTGGGATTTATCTGCTTGAATTACTACACAACAAGCCCGAGATTTGACCATTTTGCAAACGAACTTCGAATCAAGATTTTTCTTCGCAAATCTCTTCGAAATAATTTAAGAAGAAGATCTAAAATTTTTCAGAATTTTTGGAGCTCATTTGGTATTTTTTCCGGGATTTTTCCTTTTGAATTTCTACATAGGGGACCCGGGATTTAGCCATTTTGCAAACGAACTCCGAATCCAAATTTTCTTTCTCCATTCTCTTCAAAATGATTTAAGAATGAGATCTGCAATTTTTCAAAATTTTTGGAGTTCATTTTCTATTTTTCCCAAATTTTCCAATTTTGCCCTTTTGTCTCCGAAACCCGGTTTTGCTTAAAACAAGTCCGATTTTCAGATTTTCTTCAAAATGAGCCTTGGGATATCCTTTTTTAATCACTCCTCATCAATTAGGGGCTTTATTCTTACCGAATCGGGCCATTTCTGTAATTCTTCCAAATTTCATCGAAATCCACCAAAAACCCTAATTCTCGATTTTCTTCCGAATTGGCCTTTCTTTCAAATTTTCTTTCAAGTAGCTTTTCGATTACCCATAGTTAGTGCTTATCTTTCATTTGGAACCTTCAATTTCGACCAATTTGATCGTTTAAGCACTTTTTCCCAAATTTCCTGAACTAAGGTTTCCTTTCTACTAAATCTCCGTAACCCAACTTTCGAACTCTATATCTTTCGATGTAGACCTCGGATTATCAAAATTATTTTGCCATTTTTCAATTGAACTTCAAATCTTGATTTTTAAAGTGGGTTGACTTTTTCAGTAATTGACTTTTCGGGGTTGACTTTTTCAAGTTTGACTTTTTATGCTTGCCTTCTTAAACTAAGTCTCGGAGTACCACCTGCAGGATGAAAAAAGTCTTTTTACATTTTGAAACATCAATTTAGGAAGAAAACATACCTGTTTTAGTGGTCCGGACAAAATTAGGTGTCTACAAAAGCCACAATCTCATATTATTATACAAGGGCCGGCCAAGCTTGTAGGGAGGGGATTCATTATTTTGATAAGGCATTTTTTATTCTTTAGAGAAAAGGGAGAAGAGAAGAGAAAAATTTGACAACTTTGATTTAGAAAGCAAAAGCTAGGTAGCTACCTCTTCCTTTCTTCTTCTTTAATGTTTTTCTTTGATGTTGTGATTCTTTTTATTCTCTTTTTGTTCATGTAGTTTGTAAACTTTTGATGAATAAAAAGGTTTTCAAAAATAAATCTTAAAAGTTTTCTATCCTTTGTTCTTCATTCTTTATCAAATAACCAAATTGCCAAATTTTTCTACATGTTTCATGCAATAGCCGGTTAACCTACTAGGATGTCTTTGTGCTTGTTCTTGCTTGATATTTCTTGCTTGCTTGGTTGTGTTCATGCTTCTGACTCATGTTTGATCTATTGTCATATGATTGCGGGCTGTAAAATCATGCATTTCATGACATTTCTACTAGGTTTTGGCCAAGATCAACCAATGATCTCAAGCCAAAAACCCTTTGTCTATGATAGTTGAGAGAGTGATATTTTAGACTGGGTATTCTGACTTTGATTTTTTTTCACTATTCATCCATGGTAAAAAAAAAAAAATTTACCAGATGCAGTTGTCATTTAGAGGATGCCATGGTATTTTTCTTATGATTTTTAGATTTTTTTTTTTATCATGGTTGGCAAAATGGATTTTGACAAAGCTGTTTTTGATTCACTATCTTGATTTTGGTAAAATTCGGTCATAGTAACCTTGGTCCAAAAATTAATCTGATTTTTCCCATGGAGATCAACATGTTCTAGGTCTACCCTAATTTTTTCAGATTTTTCTGAAATTTTTTAGAAGGGAAAAAAATAGGTTTTCAAAACTGCCTTTTAGAGTCAGATTTGTTTTTAAGAAATAATAGTTTTTTGTTTCTGTTAGGATACAAAGAGGGGGCTGATTTGGGACATTGGTTACTCCCTTAGGTTAATTTCCATGTCATTTCAATCATAAAATTTTATTTTATAAAAGTCGGGTCAATGGTGGTCAACCCAGATTTCAAAACTAGGAAAATAGAGCCTCTTAAAGAAGGGTGTTCAGCCATGAGGCCTTGTTCATCTAAAAAAATTTCCAATATTTTAAATCAGAGCCCAAAGTCTTTTGAATTTGGAAATTTGATTTAGGTCTCTTCCAAAAGTAATCGAATACCTTTTTAGGTATACGAATGTCCTTACTTCAAGGAAGAAATACATCTTCATGCATTGTATTTTTAAAAATGTTTTTACTTAATTCGGCATAAAAGCGTATTTTTCGATTTCCTAAATATTTGGCGAGAATTAGTTCCCAATATTTTTCGGGTTTGCTGGGGAGGTTAGTAAATTATTTAACGTACGTGTTTATGGAATCGAAACGTATGGTTTTCGTTTTACTTGGAACCATGTAAATATCATATGAAAGAATTATTGTCCAAGCTTTGCTGGGTTTGCCGGGAAGCATGGTAATATTTTCTGACATATGCTACTCATGTGATTCCCCACATGAATAATCCATAATGATGTGTGCATGTGATTATGAATATTTTATGATGATGCCATTTTGTGATTTTGCCATGTCAAGCATGCCATGTCATTCATTCATATGCCATGTCATCCATTTACATGTCATTCATTAATGTGCCATATCACTTAGATTATGTCATTTCATAATCATGCTATGTCATTCATTCACATGCCATATCACTTAGATTGTGTTGATGCACCCAAAAGAGTGTATCTTATTTAACCTTGCACTAAAAAGATCAATTGTAAGTATAATGATTAGAAAGGGTCGAGTCCTCAGGGATTGGGTTTTAATCTATGAGTTATTAGTTTATAACTTACGTTCAAAGAAAACAATAAAAGAAAAGGGGTTTTTGAAGCCAGATTTAAACTAAAGTAAATAATAAGAATAAGATGCAAGGCGGTATAACCAGCCAATAAAAATATATATACTAAATTAGGCGGTATAACCAGCCAATAAAAATATATATACTAAATTAGGCGGTATAACCAGCCAATAAAAATAAAACAAAGTTAATATACAAATTAGGCGGTATAACCAGCCAATAAAAATAAATATACTTTTAAAAATAAGCAAACTAGAAAAGTAAGAAAACAAGTAAGTAAGAAGAATCAAATATGAAAAATATGGTTAAGGTTTCATTCTCCACCACTAGACATCATTAAGAATCAATTTCAGATCTATCAATATCAACCAACTATCAAAGTTAACAACCGTAGATAACAACAAGCTCTGTTATCCCAATCTTTCCTTAGTTTGTCGTTAAATAGAACAAGCTCTCTATTTAATCTCTAACCATTAAACAACCTAGAATAAGCTCTCTAAATTCAATTTAATGGCAGCTTTATGATGAGAAAGATAGGTTGATCTAAGCAACAAACACATAAGCTCGGATTGTTCAACTTAGGTTATGTTCCACTTTGCAATTATTGAAAACTTGACCATAATCATTAATCACAAATTGCCACTTATGAATAGGAAATCAAGACAATTACACGGATCAAGACTCCTAGACTAGCAATAGATAATTATCAAGATCTATCTAGTTGTACACCTAAATAAATCAAGACAACATCATGAACAATTCTTGTAGAAGAACATAAGCAACTTTGATAGAAAATTAATGATACATAGAATCTGAAAATCAATCACAAAACATGTCTAGGGCTTTGAAATCACCCTTAACCAAATAGAAGTTTAGCCTAGCGTAGGCATTGTAAACATAAAAATAAAATTAAAGAGAATCTAAGAAGGAAATAAAAGAAATAAAGAAGAAGAAGAAAATAAAGAAAAAGAAAACTAGAGAAAAGAAAGAAGAAGAAAACTTAGAGAATTTTATTACAATGGCTAATATCCTACCAATGTACAATATGATCCTTTACAATCATCCAAGGCCCTTTATTTATACACATTTTGGAGGGCTAAATGACAAGAGACAAGCTTTACAAATTTCAAAGGTAGGTATAATAGGTGGGTGCATTTTTCTAACAATTTTCGTCATATTGTATGACAATTTTGATCAGCCAACTTGATGGTCGATTTTGTCAATATTGGAGGCCTGATCTGATCACATGGTCTTCTCGAAAAATGTTCCCCTGTCAGTTACAGATCCATAGCCGTTGAAATCAGCTCATTTGCTGATGTGGATAAGAAGATATGGGCAAAATACGAAAACAGGTCAGCACAGACGTCATTGCACATCAGCCAACTTGATGGTCGATTTCGCTAGGGAAAACGACTCCGTTTCAAGAAGTGTAAAACATGAAAAAGATAGATATGCCTCTTAGCTTTGCACGGTTAAAATTTCAGCCTTATTGCTTCAGTGAAACTCCAGATATAGCTGATATGGCAAAAGGTGTCGGAACTGGAACTGAACTGGATTTGCCCTTAATTCTAGTAATCTGAAATCACTCAAAGAAACTTGTGAAAAACACCAAATTACATAAAAATATAAAAGATCATAAACACAATTAGACTAAACAATAATAACTCGTATTTGACACAAAACAATAATAAAACATAACTAAAAACTATATAATTATACGAGTTATCACACCCCCACACTTAGATTGTTGCTAGTCCCTAGCAACGACTCAATAAAAATAAAATAAGAAAATCTAATCTAATCCACTTTCGTAGGAAATCACGGTGGCACTTAGCATGTGACACAAGCCTTTAAACCCCTAGGTGTCCCTAGTGGACGAGTTTAGTCTCGTGAGGGTTTACTAGAACGATACCCACAAACATTGAAAAACTAAAATATAAATAAACTACATATACTAAAAATATTTATTCCTAATCCTTTCAATACAAATTAGAGACAATCTTTGAACAAGTCTTATAAACTAATCAATAGCTTAAAGAATTTCACAAAAATTCATGCTTGAATGTAAATTGTTTGAGTTAAGCCAATATTAACATAACATATCTCAATCAAAATAGTGCATGTTCAAATTTAATCTCAACTTCTCACATGATATACCCTCATGATTTTCACTCTTTAAAGTAGTGGTGAAGTGTTTACACTCAATCAATCTCATGAAAACAGTTCTACCATATTCTTGCTTGTCCACCTATTCTCCACTATTTAGATCATACAACTTCATGAATCAAGAGGTCTTTAATCAAGGTTGTAATGGGGCCAAGGGGTTTGTAATGTGGTTGAATAACAAAAGGATAAAGATATCACAAAGGCTCCAAAGAGTTCATAAAGTTTAGAGACATAATAAGATCATACAAAGAAACTTCTCAAAACTCTTTACAAGTACATAGTCACCTAGGCCGAATATTCATGTTGGGCCTTTTCTTCATTCTAAACAACTTTGTAACATCTTTTTCTTTTTCCACAAATTCAAGAGATGATTCATATTTTTTACTTAGGAATGTATTTGCCAGTATTCCATTTCTTTTTCTCTTGACTTTTCTTTTCTTTTCCCCCCACACTTATTTCTTGTTTCTAACCCAAATTTTCAACTAAAAATATCCCTTGTTTTTTGCAATATGTCTCAAAATATATAATCCATCTTTAGAACAAGGGTAAGGATATAAGTATATTTAGGCTAGGTGTAAGTTGTGATTACCAATAAAACAACATATTTAATGTAGGCTCAAATTGGCTCACTAGTGGGGATGTTCTCTTAGAACATTAATAATGGATGGCTGTTTGGCTCTGGTTATAATCCTAATGCCTCCATCATATTCATGTTGTCACATGTATCAATATAGTCTCAAACGGTTTAAAGCAAGTTCTAGAGAATCATGTAATCATAAGAGCACTCAAGAAAGAAATTAGATTGATTTGTATAATGCATCAATCATTATAGGCTCAAAAACTCACAAGGATGATTATACAAGTCAGATTAAGTCTAAACATGCTTCTTTCTCAATCAACATATCATATTAACATTGGCTCATAAAAAGGTTGACATCAAGCTCAATTCTCATGAAAATCTTCTCACTAATAAATCTGTTTTAGACTTATGCAATTCATATCTCATCATTGTATTAAAAAGGAACTAAAACACACTAAAAAAATAATAATAATAATAATAAAGACTCATAAAAAAAAATAGTAGACAAAAATAAAAGAAATCCTCAATCATTCCCCCCACACTTAATTCTTACATTGTCCTCAATGTAAGTCTATTAACCCAAATGAAAGAATCATGTGTAGGAGAAAAGAACTAATAACATAAGAATAGGAACAACTAAGACTCAAAACAAAACAAACTCATGCAACCTAAATAATCCTAAAATACTAAACAAAAATTAACAAGTAAACATAAAAAGATTAAAATCAAACTGACAAGGTATGTCTCAAGTCTCCCTTACTCAGACCTTGTTCAGAATGAATACTTCTAAATTGCTTAAAACACAACAAACTTTTTTTTTTTTTAAATTAGCAAAATATGTCCCTTACCCCCTACTAAAATATGACATTGTCCCCAATGTCAAATTTTAAAGGTAGAATTTAGGAGATATTACCTGCAGAGGTTGCTAACCACTTATTATAACTGAGACACAACAAGCAAAATGTTAGATAATGTCACAAAGACAAAGTGCAATCCACTCATTGCTCGTCCATATCTCTTTTTCTTTTTCCGAGCGTTTGCGAAACAACCGTAGCAGATAAACACTCATAAGCTTGGAGCTTTTTAAGTAAATCTTCAATGGTTGTAGCATAAATTATGGTTCTCCTTGCCTCTGAAAACATGAATCCATTATCCACAGCATTATCTAAATATGAAAGCAAATTACTAAAATAACCATTAATATTAAGCAAACCAATGGGTTTCTTATTTGTGACCAAAGATGACCAAGAAGCCACGCAAGCTATTTCTTCCAATGTACCCAGACCTCCTGGTAAAGCAATGAATGCATCGGCAGAATGGTACATGATTGTCATCCGTTCAGGGATACTCCAGACTTGTATTTCCTTACCCACGGTAGGTCTACAAAAACTTGTGAATAGTTTTGGCACGATTCCTAGAACTGGACTTCCTCCGGCGTGTGCTGCTGTAGCGACTGCTCCCATTAAACCCGTACTACCGCCTCCATAAATCAAGTGGATCTTTTGTTGGGCAAGTATTACTCCAACTCTTATGGCTTCATCAGCGAATATGTTATTTTTCCCTAGATAAGCACCTCCAAAGACACAAATTTTTTTAATGCGCTGGGATGAAGTACTTTCCTTTTTTTTTTTCGAGTGCCTGAAAGAGAATGAGTACATGGTGTAATATATAGAGGACTGAGTAGTGAATCAGACAAGAGTAATAATGTCGCCGAAAGTGTATCTGACCTGTCAGAAGAAAATGTTAACCTAACAAAAGATTTTTGCGTGATTTCAGGAAGAAAATCAAAAAGAGAAGAAAAAATCAACCGTAAAAGACAAATAAAAAAAATGAGAATAATTACACAAATCGAACAACACGTAAATTAAACCAAAATAAAGTTATTGCAAATCAAACCAAAAGCTGAGAAGTCATTTATTGTAGTTGTGATTGTGGCTCACATCTTCCTCTGGTTTTACGTCCAGAAACGGCTTAAACGCCTTCTATGAGTCGAGGATATGCTTCCCATCCAGTTTTCTTACAAGCTGGCAAACAGGGTTTTTTAATATCAGATTCCCAAGATGTTGCCATTCCCTTTGGAATTGCGGCCATAAATCAAGAATTTCTCTTTGTACGTCTCCACTAGGATGCGTCTCAAGAGAAAGTTGGATATTACCCAAATTCTCCTTACTCAGTCCATCCTTAATGAATTCAATTTTATCATCTTGATTAGAGGACGGAATCCCAATAGAACGACATTTACCGTTACACGTCCATCGTGCACATTTGTGGCAATTTGAACTCATGCGCTTTGCTCGTCGCTTCTTTGCAAAAGTGCTTCTACCTGTACCTGGTAAATGCAAAACAGGAAGATATTCATCTTCACGTACCATGGCTTCAATTATCCAACGTATGTCTTCAGGAATCCCTTTGTGCATAAGCATTCTTAATCTTTCAAATCGAACTTGGTAAAGCTTCAGTAAAATATTTCGAGGAAAAGGAGGAAATCGTTTCTGCAATCTTGTGAGAATATCATCCATCCTGAAAAAAATGAAAAAAAATTGAAAGAGAAATTTATATACAATATCAGTTTTATGGGTAGCTGATGGAACCGACTTAAATAATCACGGAGTACCGTTATCCGCCATTTAACCGGGGTTAAAAAAAATTATATTTACATCTAGTTATTTTCAAAACAAGGATCAGAAAGAAAAACAACATAAAAAGACTCAAAAACAAAACACTCTAAATAAAATCCTAAATTCTTCCCCCCACACATAATTCTTACATTGTCATTAATGTAATGCCATTAATCCCAAATGAAAGAATCATGTGTAAGTGAAAATAACTAATAAACAAAATAAACTTATGCAACCTAAATAAACTTAGAAACACTAAACACAATTAGCAAAGAAACATAAGAAAAAGATAAAGAAAAAGAGAGCAAATCTGAGGATGGCAGTTTGGCAATGCTTTCACTAATTAGGCTGCCTCCCCCAATTAGCACTTGATTGATTGTTTTCAGCCTAGCCAATTCCCCTTCTTGGCTTTTTAGGCTTGTTAGGCTCATACATGAAACTTCCCAAATTTGAGCGTTTGATAGGAAGCTTTCTTTGCACAAAACTGGATGCATTCTCCATTACAAGTATTATTCCATCATTCTTGGTGGGGTATAGCTCTTTGAGGAATTGTGCATATCTTGGTACTTGTCTAATGGCATCCACAAGCAAGCTGTTTAAGGTTTCCAAAAATTGTTGTTCATGTTCCTCCTTCTTGGACTTTGCAAATCTGCTAGGAAAAAGTGGAGAAGGAACATTAGTAGAAATAAGAACCTTAAAAGCTACCTGAGGTGTCAAAGTACTCTCAATTTGAATGGTGGCTTCATTATCCTCAAGAAGTGAATCCATCTTTGGTTTTGTCTCATCCTCATCTTGTTCCTCATTTCTCAAGGTCACAATAGTAGCATTCTCCTTTGGGTTAATCACCGTTTGGGAAGGGAGTGCTAGAGATCTTTCTGCTACTAATTCCACCATACTACTAGCCAATAGGCTCATTTGCCTTTCCAAACTCTGGATGATTGCCCTTGTTTCCTGTTGAAATTGCAAAGTATCAGTAACAAGAGAATGTACAAGATCTTCTAAAGAAGTACCTGAGTTTTGAGTCATATGTGGTGGTTGAAAAAGATCTGGTTCTTGAGACCATGATCGATTGAAGCTAGATGGATGAGTGTAATTGGCATAAGGATCTACTTCTTGGTAATTTTTCGAGTAGCCATAATTAGTATGATCCCACCATCCCTCATGGTAAGTGTTTGAGTAATGATCATACTGTTGGTCTTGGAACACTTGATGGCCTTGACATCCTCCCATGGCCAATTGTTGAACTGGGGAGGTGAGCTTGGCATGTTGATTCTCCATGTTCATGTATGCCACCAACTCTTCAAGTGTTAGATTGCTCAATTCCATCGTTTTTTTTTTTTCTTTAAAAATTTGATAAGAAAAACCCGTATGTACAAGAAAATAAAACTCATTAGAACTGAAAATAAGAATAAACCAAGTAACAAATAAACTAAAAAAAACAATCCCCGGCAACGGCGCCAAAAATTTGATGCACCCAAAAGAGTGTATCTTATTTAACCTTGCATTAAAAAGATCAATTGTAAGTATAATGATTAGCAAGGGTCGAGTCCTCAGGGATTGGGTTTTAATCTATGAGTTATTAGTTTATAACTTACGTTCAAAGAAAACAATAAAAGAAAAGGGGTTTTTGAAGCCAGATTTAAACTAAAGTAAATAATAAGAATAAGATGCAAGGCGGTATAACCAGCCAATAAAAATATATATACTAAATTTGGCGGTATAACCAGCCAATAAAAATATATATACTAAATTAGGCGGTATAACCAGCCAATAAAAATAAAACAAAGTTAATATACAAATTAGGCGGTATAACCAGCCAATAAAAATAAATATACTTTTAAAAATAAGCAAACTAGAAAAGTAAGAAAACAAGTAAGTAAGAAGAATCAAATATGAAAAATATGGTTGAGGTTTCATTCTCCACCACTAGACATCATTAAGAATCAATTTCAGATCTATCAATATCAACCAACTATCAAAGTTAACAACCGTAGATAACAACAAGCTCTGTTATCCCAATCTTTCCTTAGTTTGTCGTTAAATAGAACAAGCTCTCTATTTAATCTCTAACCATTAAACAACCTAGAATAAGCTCTCTAAATTCAATTTAATGGCAGCTTTATGATGAGAAAGATAGGTTGATCTAAGCAACAAACACATAAGCTCGGATTGTTCAACTTAGGTTATGTTCCACTTTGCAATTATTGAAAACTTGACCATAATCATTAATCACAAATTGCCACTTATGAATAGGAAATCAAGACAATTACACGGATCAAGACTCCTAGACTAGCAATAGATAATTATCAAGATCTATCTAGTTGTACACCTAAATAAATCAAGACAACATCATGAACAATTCTTGTAGAAGAACATAAGCAACTTTGATAGAAAATTAATGATAGATAGAATCTGAAAATCAATCACAAAACATGTCTAGGGCTTTGAAATCACCCTTAACCAAATAGAAGTTTAGCCTAGCATAGGCATTGTAAACATAAACATAAAATTAAAGAGAATCTAAGAAGGAAATAAAAGAAATAAAGAAGAAGAAGAAGAAAATAAAGAAAAAGAAAACTAGAGAAAAGAAAGAAGAAGAAAACTTAGAGAATTTTATTACAATGGCTAATATCCTACCAATGTACAATATGATCCTCTACAATCATCCAAGGCCCTCTATTTATACACATTTTGGAGGGCTAAATGACAAGAGACAAGCTTTACAAATTTCAAAGGTAGGTATAATAGGTGGGTGCATTTTTCTAACAATTTTCGTCATATTGTATGACAATTTTGATCAGCCAACTTGATGGTCGATTTTGTCAATATTGGAGGCCTGATCTGATCACATGGTCTTCTAGAAAAATGTTTCCCTGTCAGTTACTGATCCATAGCCGTTGGAATCAGCTCATTTGCTGATGTGGATAAGAAGATATGGGCAAAATACGAAAACAGGTCAGCACAGACGTCATTGCACATCAGCCAACTTGATGGTCGATTTCGCTAGGGAAAACGACTCCGTTTCAAGAAGTGTAAAACATGAAAAAGATAGATATGCCTCTTAGATTTGCACGGTTGAAATTTCAGCCTTATTGCTTCAGCGAAACTCCATATATAGCTGATATGGCAAAAGGTGTCGGAATTGGAACTGAACTGGATTTGCCCTTAATTCTAGTAATCTGAAATCACTCAAAGAAACTTGTGAAAAACACCAAATTATATAAAAATATAAAAGATTATAAACACAATTAGACTAAACAATAATAACTCGTATTTGACACAAAACAATAATAAAACATAACTAAAAACTATATAATTATACGAGTTATCATGTGTCATGTCGTTCTCATGCTATGTCATGTAATCAATTCACATGCCATGTCATTTATTTAGTATGTCATGTCATTCGGCCTTGCCATATCACTTAGATTATGTTATGACATTCATTCTTATGCTATGTCATTCATATGCCATGTCAATTTCATTCACATGACATTCATTCTTATGCCATGTCATTCATATGCCATGTCATTTTGTTTGCCATGTCAATTTCATTCACATGACATTCTTCCTTATGCCATGTCATTCATATGCCATTGCCATTTTGTTTGCCACGTCGATTTCATTCACATGACATTCATTCTTATGCCATGTCATTCATATGCCATGTCATTTTGTTTGCCATGTCAATTTCATTCACATGACATTCTTCCTTATGCCATGTCATTCATATGCCTGATGGAAACTCAATTAAGAGTTGTAAACCCAAGTGCAGGTTATGTTCAAGTAATAAATTCTCGGGTGTCCGAGGTCGAACCACAGGGAAGCGTATTAGTAAGTATAAGTTTATAAATATATAAGAAAAAGAAAGTAAACAAGATATTAGGGAATCAACAACAAAATAAGATAAACAAGATATTAGAGAACAAAATAAACAAAATAACATAAAAGAAATTAAACAAGATATAAAAACAATAAGAAAAGATGTTGAGGTTAGAGAATCCACTCTTGGTGTTATGCTAAGATTAATCTTGTTTTATTACACAATTGAAATCCACACATAAGGGAGGTTCCAATCGGAAGGTTTAGCAATTCAGTCCAACGTCCATAGCATATGATATTATGTTCATTTGGTGTCCTCAAAACTCATAAAAAGAGTCCAAGCATTCCTTATGCCAAGGTATATGTCTACAACAAATCAAGGTTATGAAACCAAGCATTTACTGTGCCATTTTCATTGTCAATAATGAATCAAGATCTCTACTTTGCAAGTATGATTTTAAACCAAAAGAAAATATTATCTATACTAGTATTTATAAATGATGATTCATTTTAGCTCATGTTTAAGAGACTAACCTTAGCATTTACCAAGAGCTTCACCTCATCACCTCAACAATATGATTAGCAACACATACTAGATATGAATAAAATGAAAAGAAATGTAAGAAGCATAAGTAGATAAAAAAGAAAACTAGAGAAAGGAAAGAAGAAGAAAACTTAGAGAATTTTACTACAAAGGCTAATATCCTACCAATGTATATTGTATCCCAATACTCATCCAAGGCCCTCTATTTATACACATTTTGGAGGGCTAAATGACAAGAGACAAGCTTTACAAATTTCAAAGGTAGGTATAATAGGTGGGTGCATTTTTCTAACAATTTTCGTCATATTGTATGACAATTCTGATCAGCCAGCTTGATGGTCGATTTTGTCAATGTTGGAGGCTCGATCTGATAAAATGGTCTTCTAGAAAAATATACCCCTATCAGTTACGGATCCATAGCCGTTGGAATCAGATCATTTGCGCACGTGGATCGGAATATATGGTCAAAATACCAAAACGGTGCAGAACAGACGTCATTGCACATCAGCCAACTTGATGGTCGATTTCGCTAGGGAAAACGACTCCGTTTCAAGAAGTGTAAAACATGAAAAAGATAGATATGCCTCTTAGCTTTGCAGGGATACAAAGTTCAGCCTTATTGCTTCAGTGAAACTCGAGATATAGCTGATATGGCAAAAGGTGTCGGAACTGGAACTGAACTGGATTTGCCCTTAATTCTAGTAATCTGAAATCACTCAAAGAAACTTGTGAAAAACACCAAATTACATAAAAATATAAAAGATCATAAACACAATTAGACTAAACAATAATAACTCGTATTTGACACAAAACAATAATAAAACATAACTAAAAACTATATAATTATACGAGTTATCACACCCCCATACTTAGATTGTTGCTAGTCCCTAGCAACGACTCAATAAAATAAGAAAATCTAATCTAATCCATTTTCGTAGGAAATCACGGTGGCACTTAGCATGTGACACAAGCCTTTAAACCCCTAGGTGTCCCTAGTGGACGAGTTTAGTCTCGTGAGGGTTTACTAGGACGATACCCACAAACATTGAAGACATAAGAAAAACTAAAAATAATAATTATAACTAATCCTTCCAATATAAATTAGAGATAATCATTGGACAAGTCTTAAAAACTAATCAATAGCTTAAAGAAATTCACAAAAAAATCTTGCTTGAATGTAAATAGTTTGAGTTAAGCCAATAATAACATAACATATTTCAATCAAAATAGTGTATATTCAAACTTAATCTCAATTTCTCACATGGGATACTCTCTTGATTTTCACTCTTTAAAGTAGTGGTAAAGTGTTTACACTCAATCATGAAAACACTTCTACCATATGCTTGCTTGTCCACCTATTCTCCACTATTTAGATCATACAACTTCATAAATCAAGAGGTCTTTATTCAAGGTTGTAATGGGGCCAAAGGGTTATAATGTGGTTAAAGAACAAAAGGATAAAGATATCACAAAGGTTCCAAAGAGTTCATAGATTTTAGAGACATAATAAGATCATACAAATAAAACTTCTCAAAACTCTTATAAAGCACATAATAACATAGGCTAAATATTCATGTTGAGCCTTTGCATCATTCTAACCAACTTTGTAACATCTTTTTCTAGAAGTTCAAGAGAAGATTTTTTTTTGTTTTTTTTTTTTTTTTTTTTTTTAATATGGGAATGTATTTGACAATGATCCCTTTCTTTTTCTTTTGACTTTTTCTTTTCTTCTCTTCCCCCACACTTATCTTTTGTTTCTAACCCAAATTTTCAAATAAAAATATCCCTTGTTTTTTTTGCAATATGTCTCAAAATATAAAATTCATCTTTAGAACAAGGGTAAGGATATAAGCATATTTAGGCTAGGTGTAAGTTGTGGTTACCAATAAAACATCATATTTAATGTAGGCTCAAATTGGCTCACTAGTGGGGATGTTCTCGTAGAACATTAATAAGGGATGGCTGTTTGGCTCTGGTTATAATCCTAATGCCTCTATCATATTCATGTTGTCACATGTATCAATATAGTATCAAACGGTTTAAAGCAAGTTCTAGAGAATCATGTAATCATAAGAGCACTCAAGAAAGAAATTAGATTGATTTGTATAATGCATCAATCATTATAGGCTCAAAAACTCACAAGGATGATTATACAAGTCAGATTAAGTCTAAACATGCTTCTTTCTCAATCAACATATCATATTAACATTGGCTCATAAAAAGGTTGATATCAAGCTCAATTCTCATGAAAATCTTCTCACTAATAAATCTGTTTTAGACTTATGCAATTCATATCTCATTATAGTACTAAAAAAACACACTAAGTCTAAACATGCTTTTTTTTTTTTTTTTGAAGAAGAAGATTAAATCAAACTGACAAGGTATGTCTCAAGTCTCCCTTACTCAGACCTTGTTCAGAATGAATACTTCTAAATGTCTTAAAACACAACAATTTTTTTTTTTTTTTTTTAGCAAAATATGTCCCTTACCCCCTACTAAAATATGACATTGTCCCCAATGTCAAATTTTAAAGGTAGAATTTAGGAGATATTACCTGCAGAGGTTGCTAACCACTTATTATAACTGAGACACAACAAGCAAAATGTTAGATAATGTCACAAAGACAAAGTGCAATCCACTCCTTGCTCGTCCATATCTCTTTTTCTTTTTCCGAGCGTTTGCGAAACAACCGTAGCAGATAAACACTCATAAGCTTGTAGCTTTTTGAGTAAATCTTCAATGGTTGTAGCAGAAATTATGGTTCTCCTTGCCTCTGAAAACATGAATCCGTTATCCACAGCATTATCTAAATATGAAAGTAAATTACTAAAATAACCATTAATATTAAGCAAACCAATGGGTTTCTTATTTGTGACCAAAGATGACCAAGAAGCCACGCAAGCTATTTCTTCCAATGTACCCAGACCTCCTGGTAAAGCAATGAATGCATCGGCAGAATGGTACATGATTGTTATCCGTTCAGGGATACTCCAGACTTGTATTTCCTTACCCACGGTAGGTCCACAAAAATCTGTGAATAGTTTTGGCACGATTCCTAGAACTGGACTTCCTCCGGCGTGTGCTGCTGTAGCGACTGCTCCCATTAAACCCGTACTACCGCCTCCATAAATCAAGTGGATCTTTTGTTGGGCAAGTATTACTCCAACTCTTATGGCTTCATCAGCGAATATGTTATTTTTCCCTGGATAAGCACCTCCAAAGACACAAATTTTTTTAATGCGCTGGGACGAAGTGCTTTCCATTTTTTTTTCTTTTTCGAGTGCCTGAAAGAGAATGAGTACATGGTGTAATATATAGAGGACTGAGTAGTGAATCAGACAAGAGTAATAATGTCGCCGAAAGTGTATTTGACCTGTCAGAAGAAAATGTTAACCTAACAAAAGATTTTTGCGTGATTTCAGGAAGAAAATCAAAAAGAGAAGAAAAATCAACCGTAAAAGACCAATGCAAAAAAAATAAAACAAAAATAATTACACAAATCGAACAACACGTAAATTAAACCGAAATAAAGTTATTGCAAATCAAACCAAAAGCTGAGAAGTCATTTATTGTAGTTGTGATTGTGGCTCACATCTTCCTCTGGTTTTACGTCCAGAAACGGCTTAAACGCCTTCTATGAGTCGAGGATATGCTTCCCATCCAGTTTTCTTACAAGCTGGCAAACAGGGTCTTTTAACATCAGATTCCCAAGATGTTGCCATTCCCTTTGGAATTGCGGCCATAAATCAAGAATTTCTCTTTGTACGTCTCCACTAGGATGCGTCTCAAGAGAAAGTTGGATATTACCCAAATTCTCCTTACTCAGTCCATCCTTAATGAATTCAATTTTATCATCTCGATTAGAGGACGGAATCCCAATAGAACGACATTTACCGTTACACGTCCATCGTGCACACTTGTGGCAATTTGAACTCATGCGCTTTGCTCGTCGCTTCTTTGCATAAGTGCTTCTACCTGTACCTGGTAAATGCAAAACAGGAAGATATTCATCTTCACGTACCTTGGCTTCAATTATCCAACGTATGTCTTCAGGAATCCCTTTGTGCATAAGCATTCTTAATCTTTCAAATCGAACTTGGTAAAGCTTCAGTAAAATATTCCGAGGAAAAGGAGGAAATCGTTTCTGCAATCTTTTGAGAATATCATCCATCCTGAAAAAAAAATGAAATAAAATAAAATGAAAGAGAAATTTATATACAATATCAGTTTTGTGGGTAGCTGATGGAACCGACTTAAATAATCACGGAGTACCGTTATCCGCCATTTAACCGGGGTAAAAAAAAAAAAATTATATTTACATCTAGTTATTTTCAAAACAAGGATCAGAAAGAAAAACAACCTCTTCTTGAGTAACATGATTTTCCAAAAAGAGTTTGAGTCTTTGTCCATTTACCTTGAATACGTTACCATTTTGAGGATTCTCAATGTCAACTGCTCCATAATGATACACATGCTTAACCACAAATGGGCCAGTCCATCTTGATCTCAACTTACCAGGAAATATGTGAAGTCTAGAATTATAAAGTAGAACTTTTTGCCCAACATCAAATGTTTTTCTTGAAATTAACTTGTCATGAAAGGCTTTAGTTCTTTCTTTATGAATTTTAGAATTCTCATATGCATCATTTCTGAGTTCCTCAAGTTCATTTATTTGTAATTTTCGTAAATTAGAAGCGTCATCAAGGTTTGAGTTGAACATTTTAATGGCCCAATATGCTTTATGCTCAAGTTCCACAGGTAAATGACAAGGTTTTCCATAAACTAGCCTATAAGGAGACATGCCCAATGCTGTTTTAAAAGCTGTTCGATAGGCCCATAATGCATCGTTAAGTCTAAGAGACCAATCTTTGCGATTTGGATTAACTGTCTTTTCCAAAATTTGTTTAATCTCCCTATTTGCTAATTCTACCTGTCCATTTGTCTGCGGGTGATAAGGGGTTGCAACTTTGTGTGTAATGGCATATTTCTTCATTAATATTTCAAAAACCTTGTTGCAAAAATGTGTTCCCCCATCGCTTATGATAGATCGAGGAATTCCAAATCGACTCAAAATATTTTCTTTTAAAAATTTAATCACTGTTTTGTGATCATTATTTCGACATGGAATTGCCTCTATCCACTTTGAAACATAATCTATTGCAACTAAAATGTATAAGAAACCAAAAGATGGTGGAAATGGTCCCATGAAATCAATACCCCAACAGTCAAAAATTTCAATTACAAGAATTGGGTTCAAAGGCATCATGTTTCTTTTCGAAATGGAACCTAATTTTTGACAACTTTCACATGACTTGCAAAAATTATGTGCATCTTTGAACAAAGTTGGCCAGTAAAATCCACACTGTAAAATTTTTGCAGCAGTTTTCTTTGATGAAAAATGACCACCACATGCCTCGGAATGACAAAACTTAATTACACTACTTACCTCATTGTCGGGAATGCATCTTCGAAAAATCTGATCAGGACAATATTTGAACAAGTAAGGGTCATCCCAATAGAACTTCTTTACCTCATTCAGAAACTTCCTTTTATCTTGTGTGCTCCATTGAGAAGGAATTTTTCCTGTAGCAAGAAAATTAGCAATGTCAGCAAACCAAGGTGTTGTGGAGACAATTAGAAGTTGTTCATCAGGAAAAGTATCATTTATTGGTGAGGTTCCAAAAGATTCATCACAAACAAGTCTTGATAAATGATCAGCCACCACATTTTCTACTCCTTTTTTATCTCGAATGGTGATGTCAAATTCTTGCAGCAAAAGGATCCACCTCAGCAACCTAGGTTTTGCATCCTTCTTAGAGAGAAGATATTTTAAAGCTGCATGATCACTAAAGACAACAATTGATGATCCAACAAGGTAAGATCTGAATTTATCCAATGCAAAAACAACTGCAAGTAATTCCTTTTCTGTAGTGGAATAATTCATTTGGGCTCTATTTAAAGTTTTACTTGCATAGTAAATTACATGTGGTTTATTATCTTTCCTTTGTCCTAACACAGCACCAACAGCATAGTCACTAGCATCACACATTATTTCAAATGGTAAAGACCAATCAGGAGATCTCATAATAGGAGCAGTAGTGAGCATATTTTTGAGTTTTTCAAAAGCATCTTCACAATCTTTAGTCCATTCAAATGCAGTGTCTTTCATTAAAAGATTACATAGAGGTTTAGATATCGTGCTAAAATCTTTTATGAATCTTCTATAAAAACCTGCATGTCCCAAGAATGACCTAATGTCCTTTACTGTCTTTGGTGTGGGTAGATTAGCAATCAATTCAAGTTTTGACTTGTCTACCTCAATCCCTTTTGCAGAAACAATGTGACCTAGTACAATACCTTTAGTGACCATGAAATGACATTTTTCCCAATTAAGAACAAGATTTTTTTCTTCACACCTAATCAATACATTTTTCAAATTGGCTAAGCAATCATCAAATGAATCACCAGAAACAGAAAAATCATCCATGAAAATCTCAAGATTACGTTCAATCATGTCACTAAAAATGCTAAGCATGCATCTTTGAAATGTGGCAGGGGCGTTACATAATCCAAATGGCATTCTACGATATGCAAAAGTACCAAAAGGACATGTAAAAGTGGTTTTCTCTTGGTCCTCAAGTGCAATGGCAATTTGATTATACCCAGAATATCCATCTAGAAAACAATAAAACTCATGCCCTGCAACTCTTTCTAAGATTTGATCCATGAAAGGCAAAGGGAAATGATCTTTCCTCGTCACTGAGTTAAGTTTCCTATAGTCAATGCACATGCGCCAACCAGTAACAGTCCTAGCTGGAATTAATTCATTGTTTTCATTTTTAACTACAGTAACTCCAGATTTCTTAGGTACGACTTGAGTAGGACTTACCCATTTGCTATCAGAGATAGGATAAATGATTCCATTATCTAGAAGTTTAATGACTTCATTTCTCACTACTTCTTTCATATTAGGATTAAGCCTTCGTTGCATTTGTCTAGAGGGTTTAGCATTTTCCTCTAAATAAATATTATGTGTGCAGATTAATGGGCTTATTCCCTTTATGTCAGCTAAGGTCCATCCTAATGCATTTTTGTGCATCTTCAAAAGTTGTAACAACTTACCTTCTTGTAGTTCATCAAGATGTGAAGAAATTATGACTGGAAAAGTTTCACTCTCACCCAAAAAGGAATATTTTAGCTCGGATGGCAATGGTTTTAACTCCAGCTTGGGTGGTTCAATAGTTGATGGTACAGTGACATTTGTAAGTGATGGTAGTTCCTCAAACTTTTGTTTCCAACAATGCTTATCCTGAAAAGATTTTAACAAAGAATCAGTGTGTGAAATTTCTGAAGCATTATCAAACTCATATTCAATTAAATAAGCTTCTAAAGGATCATGGAATGTGGTAGTGGTGAGATGTTCATGAACAAGTTCTTCAATGAAATCCACTTCATGTACTTCTGAATTATCACCAGGTTGCTTGCAAATGTTGAACACATTTAATTCTAAAGTCATATTTCCAAAAGAAATGTTCAACATACCATTCCTGCAATTTATCAGAGCATTAGAAGTTGCAAGAAATGGACGGCCTAATATAACAGGAATTTGAACATTTGGATTTGAAACAGGATGTGTGTCCAAAACAATAAAATCAACAGGGAAGTAAAAATTATCAATTTGAACCAAAACATCTTCAACTATCCCTCGAGGAATTTTTACAGAACGATCAGCTAGTTGAAGTGTAACAGGTGTTTCCTTGAGTTCACCTAAACCTAACTGTTGATAAACAGAAAAAGGCAAAAGATTAACACTAGCACCAAGATCAAGCAATGCACGTTCTATTCTAGTGTTTCCAATGATGCATGAGATTGTTGGACATCCAGGATCTTTGAATTTTGGTGGAGTAAGGTGCTGAATGATTGAGCTCACACTTTCCGTCAAAAATGCTTTCTTTTGTACATTATGTTTCCTTTTAACTGTGCACATGTCCTTCAAAAATTTAGCATAAGATGGAACTTGTTTGATTGCATCCAATAAAGGAATGTTAATCTTGACTTGTTTGAAAAGTTCATAAATTTCTGCATTTTGATTCAAATTCTTTATTGTTTGCAACCTTTGAGGAAAAGGAGCAGGATGCATACCTTTTTCTTTGTCCAAATTTTCAAGAAGTTCAGACTTACCATCATCCTTACCATTACTTTTCGGAGGGGAAAGAGGATCTTGGTCTTTTGATGGAATCTTTTTGTCAATTGCCTTTCCACTTCGAAGAGTTGTGATAGAACTGGCATTTTCCTGTTGAGTTTCATTGGAGCAAGAAACAAGACATTGAGTAGAAGGGTTAGGCTGAGGTTGAGCAGGAAACTTACCTTTTTCTTGAGTGCGTAATGAAGCTGTCAATGTGGACAAGGTGTTTTTGATCTCATTGATGTCCTGTGAAGTCCGGCTATTCACATTTGCTTGTGTTTGCATGAATGCTTGCAATGTTTCTTCCAAGGTTTGTACACGTGAAGGTTGATAGGAAAAAGTGTTGCCCGGCTTTTGAGATTGTGGTACCTGAACATGATTATTATTCCGCCAACTGAAGTTGGGATGATTTCTCCATTCAGGGTTATACGTTTCAGAGTAAGGAGAAGGAAAAGGTTTTTTAAATGTGTTTATGGAATTTACTTGATCATGCAACGCTTCTTTAAGAATGGGAATGTTTGGACATTCAGAAGTGGGGTGTCCCATGATTTCACAAATTCCACAACTTTTTTCATTTTTAACCGTTTTGACTTCTTTTACTTCTCTAAGTTCCATGGCTTCAATCTTTCTAGCCAAATTAGCTACTTTAGCTTTTATCTCATCTTCTTGACTAAAATGATATTTTCCTCTGTTAGAAACAAGATTAGATCTATTGGAACTTTCAGAGGAATTATCTGTGTGCCAGGCTTGAGAGTTATCTGCCAAATGGTCTAAGTAGTCAAAGGCTTCTTCAGGTTCTTTTTCTAGAAACTCACCGTTACACATTGTTTCAACAAATTGTTTAGTTTCGGGAGTTAAACTTTCATAAAAGAAACTAATAAGACGCCATTTTTCAAAACCATGATGTGGACAAGAACTTAACAAATCTTTAAAACGATCCCAGCACTGAAAAAATGCTTCATTTTGATTTTGATTGAAATTTTGAATCTGTCTTTTCAAAGCAGTAGTTTTATGTGCTGGGAAAAATTTCTTTAGAAACTCAGTTTGTAATTCTTGCCATGTGCCAATTGACCTTGGTTTTAAATTATGAAGCCAAATTTTTGCTTTATCTTTTAAAGAAAAAGGAAATAATTTTAGCTTGACAATTTCATTTGTACATTGTTGGTCATTAAAGGTGACACATACATCTTCGAAGTCTTTTAGAAACGAGTAAGCACTTTCCGATTCCAACCCATAGAAATTTGGAAGCAAAGCTATCATACCTGGTTTAAAACGAAAGTTGTTTGCATTGAGAGGAAAAATAAAACAAGAGGGTGATGAGCTTCGAGTTGGTTGCAAGTAGTCACGCATGGTGCGTACTTGTCTGTTCTCATCTTCAGCATGAACACTCTCATTGTCAGCCATGGTAGGAGTTGTATTAGAAAGATTACCTGAAAAAGTTTCACAATAAAATCTAACTAAACGACGAGATCTAAAATCACGTCGCCAAACAAGCATAAAACAAAGTTAATAAACAAAATTAGGCGGTATAACCAGCCAATAAAAATAAATATATACAAATTAGGCGGTATAACCAGCCAATAAAAATAAATATACTTATAAACTTATATACTTAGTATTGCTTCCCCGGCAACGGCGCCAAAAACTTGATGGAAACTCAATTAAGAGTTGTAAACCCAAGTGCAGGTTATGTTCAAGTAATAAATTCTCGGGTGTCCGAGGTCGAACCACAGGGAAGCGTATTAGTAAGTATAAGTTTATAAATATATAAGAAAAAGAAAGTAAACAAGATATTAGGGAATCAACAACAAAATAAGATAAACAAGATATTAGAGAACAAAATAAACAAAATAACATAAAAGAAATTAAACAAGATATAAAAACAATAAGAAAAGATGTTGAGGTTAGAGAATCCACTCTTGGTGTTATGCTAAGATTAATCTTGTTTTATTACACAATTGAAATCCACACATAAGGGAGGTTCCAATCGGAAGGTTTAGCAATTCAGTCCAACGTCCATAGCATATGATATTATGTTCATTTGGTGTCCTCAAAACTCATAAAAAGAGTCCAAGCATTCCTTATGCCAAGGTATATGTCTACAACAAATCAAGGTTATGAAACCAAGCATTTACTGTGCCATTTTCATTGTCAATAATGAATCAAGATCTCTACTTTGCAAGTATGATTTTAAACCAAAAGAAAATATTATCTATACTAGTATTTATAAATGATGATTCATTTTAGCTCATGTTTAAGAGACTAACCTTAGCATTTACCAAGAGCTTCACCTCATCACCTCAACAATATGATTAGCAACACATACTAGATATGAATAAAATGAAAAGAAATGTAAGAAGCATAAGTAGATAAAAAAGAAAACTAGAGAAAGGAAAGAAGAAGAAAACTTAGAGAATTTTACTACAAAGGCTAATATCCTACCAATGTATATTGTATCCCAATACTCATCCAAGGCCCTCTATTTATACACATTTTGGAGGGCTAAATGACAAGAGACAAGCTTTACAAATTTCAAAGGTAGGTATAATAGGTGGGTGCATTTTTCTAACAATTTTCGTCATATTGTATGACAATTCTGATCAGCCAGCTTGATGGTCGATTTTGTCAATGTTGGAGGCTCGATCTGATAAAATGGTCTTCTCGCAAAATATACCCCTATCAGTTACGGATCCATAGCCGTTGGAATCAGATCATTTGCGCACGTGGATCGGAAGATATGGTCAAAATACCAAAACGGTGCAGAACAGACGTCATTGCACATCAGCCAACTTGATGGTCGATTTCGCTAGGGAAAACGACTCCGTTTCAAGAAGTGTAAAACATGAAAAAGATAGATATGCCTCTTAGCTTTGCAGGGATACAAAGTTCAGCCTTATTGCTTCAGTGAAACTCGAGATATAGCTGATATGGCAAAAGGTGTCGGAACTGGAACTGAACTGGATTTGCCCTTAATTCTAGTAATCTGAAATCACTCAAAGAAACTTGTGAAAAACACCAAATTACATAAAAATATAAAAGATCATAAACACAATTAGACTAAACAATAATAACTCGTATTTGACACAAAACAATAATAAAACATAACTAAAAACTATATAATTATACGAGTTATCAATGCCATTGTCATTTTGTTTTCCACGTCGATTTCATTCACATGACATTCATCCTTATGCCATGTCATTCATATCCCGTGTCATTTTGCATGCTATGTCGATTTCATTCACTGATATTCATCCCTATGCCATGTCATTTTGTTTGCCATGTCGATTTCATTTACATGACATTTATCCTTATGCCATGTCATTCATATGCCATGTCATTTTGCATGCCATATCAATTTCATTCACATGACATTCATCCTTATGCCATGTCATTCATATGCCATGTCATTTCACTTACAATGTCGATTTCATTCATATGACATTCATCCTATTTCATGACATTCATATGCCATGTCATTGTGTTTGCCATGTCGATTTCATTCACATGACATTCATCCTTATGCCATGTCATTCATATGCCATGTCATTTTACTTACCATGTCGATTTCATTCACATGACATTCATTCTTATGCCATGTCATTTTGTATGCCATGTCGATTTCATTCATATGACATTCATCCTTATACCATGTCATTTAACTTATCATGTCAATTTCATTCACATGACATTCATTCTTATGCCATGCCATTTTGTATGCCATGTCATTTTGTATGCCATGTCGATTTCATTCACATGACATTCATCTTTATGCCATATCATTCATATGCCATGTCATTTTGCATGCCATGTCTATTCCATTCACATGACACTCATCCTTATGACATGTCATTCATATGCCATGTCATTTTGCATGCCATGTCAATTTCTTTCACATGACATTCATCCTTATGCCATGTCATTCATATGCCATGTCATTTCGCTTACCATGTCGATTTCATTCACATGACATTCATTCTCATGCCATGTCATTCATATGTCATGTCATTTTGTATGCCATGTTGATTTCATTCACATGACATTCATCATTATGTGATAAGTGCTTAATTTCATACATTTTCCTATTTAATTTCCTTACACTTTGTGCTTTGATTCTTACTTCCTTGACATTTTACTAGGTTTTTATGCTTTGTAGGTATTTTGGAAGAGATGAAGTCAAAACATGTCAATTAGGATGTTAAAGAGCTTACAAAATCACAATCACAAGATGGAAAAAGAGTTGGGAGTCAAAAAATATCAAATTCTTGGAGCGAAGCAAGAAGATAGATTTGACCTCCAGAGCTTGTTGCTAAGAAAACATGATGTTAGATTCTTTATTCGAAGAAACTTCCTTCTTTACTTTTGAATATCACTTGATTACCTTTCCAACGGTTGGTCATAGGCCTAAATCGGATAAGAAATGGTCATCGAAATCGGCATTGGAATATCTCTCTAAACAACCCTAGTGGCAGAAAAAACCCTAGCCGCAAATCATATTTTTTTCTTAATACCCTAGCTAACTTTTATGTTTATCCTTGTCAAAGAAGGATAAGTGGCTGTCAACTTGCATTAATTGCAAGAATCTTTCCTTAAAATGAATCTTAGTCAAAGTAGGAGAATTAAATCAGCCAAGACTTTCCTTCCTTACACTTACTTTGGTTGCAAGTTTGTAATCTCTCCTCATTAAAGAGTACTTTGACTAAGACTTTCTTACTTTATTAAAACCTTGGCTGCCAAGTATTCCTTCTTTCCTTAAAACACAAAAGTCAGCCACTTTTCCTTAACTTTAGCCACAAGTCAGCATTTATTGAAGGGATAGAGCTGAAATTCTCTTGTTTGATGCCCTAGCTATTGCCTATAAATAGAGAACAATGGGGCAACCAAAACACACTTCTCCACGCATCAAAGTTCTGATTTCTTCTTTGTTTCTTTGTTTTTTTAGAGAGCAAGAGGCTGTACAATTAATATTCTTCTTCTTCTTCTTTCTTTCTTTTATTTTCTTCTTAGATTCTCTTTAATTTTATGTTTATGTTTACAATGCCTATGCTAGGCTAAACTTTTATTTGGTTAAGGGTGATTTCAAAGCCCTAGACATGTTATGTAATTAATTTTCAGAATCTATCTATCATTGTTTTCTATCAAAGTTGATTATGTTCTTCCATTAAAATTGTTCATGATGATGTTTTGATTTGTTTATGTGGCCAACTAAATAAATCTTGATAATTGTCTAATGCTAGTTTAGGGGTCTTGATCTGTGTAATTGTCTTGATTTCCTATTCATAAGTGGCAATTTGTGATTAATGATTATGGTCAAGTTTTCAATAATTGCAAAGTGGAACATAACCTAAGTTGAACAATCCGAGCTTATGTGTTTGTTGCTTAGATCAACCTATCTTTCTCATCATAAAGCTGCTATTAAATTGAACTTAGAGAGCATATTCTAGGTTGTTTGATAGTTAGAGATTAAATAGAGAGCTTGTTCTATTTAACGACAAACTAAGGAAAGATTAGGGTAACAGAGCTTGTTGTTATCTACGGTTGTTAACTTTGATAGCTGATTAATGTTGATAGATATGAAATTGATTCTTAATGATGTCTAGTGGTGGAGAATGAAACCTTAACCATATTTTTTATATTTGATTCTTCTTAATTACTTGTTTTTTGCATTCTTATTGTTAACTTTAGTTTAAATCTGATTTCAAAACTCCCTTTACTTTTGTTTACTTGTTTTTAAGTGATAAACTATTAACTTATAAACTAAAACCCAATCCCTGAGGACTCGACCCTTGCTAATCAATATACTCTACAATTGATTCTTTTTAAGTGCAAGGTTAAATAAGATACACTCTTTTGAGTGCATCAAGTTTTTGGCGCCGTTGCCGGGGATTGCTTTTTTTAGTTTATTAGTTTATTGGTTTATTCTTATTTTCTGTTCTAAAACTTTCTTATGTTTTTTTTTTGTTTGTTTATTAGTGAATGTTCCAAGCTCCCGAAGAATACTTAAGACTTAGGAGAATTTGGGAATTTATAACTTCTCACCAACAACCAATCGAGGAGTTGATCCAAAACATCCAAGAGGAGCAAGGAGAGATGGCAGCAACTGACAACCGAACTCTCAAGGAGCTAGCCGCTCCAGACTTGGGTCAACAACCATTATGCATTGAATATGCTAATCTTGAGGTAGCTTTTGAATTAAAATCTGGTTTGATTCATCTTCTCCCAACTTTTCATGGTTTTGCAGGAGAGGATCCAAATAAGCACCTCAAGGAATTCCATGTAGTTTGCTCAAGCATGAGACCAACAGAAGTCCCGGAAGAGCAAGTTAAGTTGAGAGCCTTCCCATTCTCTCTAGCTGATTCAGCAAAGGAATGGCTTTACTATCTACCATCCGGGACCATCACTACATGGAATGATATGAAGAAAGCATTCTTGGAAAGGTATTTCCCAGCATCTAAGGCTGCCAACATTAGAAAAGAGATATGTGGGATTAGGCAATACAATGGAGAGTCCTTATATGAATATTGGGAGAGGTTCAAGAAACTTTGTGCATCATGTCCACACCATCAGATCAGTGAACAACTTCTCATCCAATACTTCTATGAAGGTCTCATGCCCATGGAGAGAAGTATGATAGATGCCGCTAGTGGGGGAGCTCTAGTTGATAAGACTCCCGGGGCTGCTAGAACTCTAATCTCCAACATGGCAGCCAATTCTCAACAATTCTCAATGAGACAAGATCCACCACCACCCCAAGAGAGTTAATGAGGTAAGTATATCATCCCTTGAACAAAAATTTGATAAACTGACTTCTCTTGTTCAACAATTGGCTGTAGGTAATATACAGCAAATAAAGGCTTGTGGCATATGTTCAAACATAGGGCACCAAACTGATATGTGTCCAACACTTCAAGAAGACACCAGTGAACATGTGAATGCCATGGGTGGATTTCAGAACCAACCAAGGAAATATGATCCCTACTCAAACACATACAATCCAGGATAGAGTGATCATCCAAACCTCAATTATGGAGGGAACCAATAATAAACTGTTCCTCCACCATTTGACAACAGGCCAATGGGTTTTCAGTAAAGAGTGCAACAACCATATCAAACCCGACAACAAGTGCCACCACAAAAAAATTCAGGTGAGACTCTTGAAGATCTTGTCAAAACCCTTACTACTAATACAATTCAACTTCAACAGGAATCAAGGGAGACAAAGGTAAGTATCCGAAACTTAGAGGCTCAGATGGGGCAATTGGCAACAACCATGAGTCAAATGCAAGCAAGGGATTCTGGGAAATTACCTTCCCAAACCATAGTGAATCCAAGAGAGAATGCCAATGCTATAACTTTAAGAAGTGGGAAACAGTTAGAGACACCACAAAAGGATAGAGCTCAAGGGGAGAACAACACCATGGCATCCTCTTCACATCCCAACGAGCCACTAAAAAAGGTAATTCCTAAACCATCCTTTCCTTCTTATATAACTCCTCCACCTTTTCTAGTAGGTTAGCAAAGTCCAAGAAGGAGGAGCAAGAGAAGGAAATTTTGGAAACCTTTCGGAAAGTAGAGGTGAACATTCCTTTACTAGATGCTATCAAGCAAGTGCCAAGATATGCCAAGTTCCTAAAAGAGTTGTGCACATCTAAACGGAAGTTGAAATGGAATGAAAAGGTAAGTGTGGGGGAGAATGTGTCAGCTGTTCTTCAAAAGAAACTCTCACCTAAATGCAAGGATCCAGGTATGTTTACCATTCCTTGTAAGATAGGCAACACCAGGTTTGAGCGTGTTATGCTAGATCTAGGGGCATCTATTAATGTCATTCCATGTTCAATTTATGCTTCATTGAATCTAGGACCGTTACAGGAAACCGGTGTTATAATACAACTTGCTGACAGTTCTAACACTTATCCAAGAGGAGTTGTAGAAGACGTTCTTGTACAGGTTAATGAATTGGTTTTTCCCGTTGACTTTTATGTTATTGAGATGGAAGATGAGATGTCTTCTAATCCCACACCTATTCTATTAGGGAGACCATTCTTGAAAACAGCAATAACTAAAATAGAAGTACATGATGGCTCTTTAACTATGGAATTTGATGGTGAAATAATTCGTTTTAACATTTTTGAGGCCATGAGATATCCTAGTGATGTGCATTCTGTTTTTAATAATGATATAATTGACTCACTAGTGCAGCAAGCTTATGAACTAGATGGTGGGGATAGTGTGGAGATAATCCTTAGCAAACATCTCAGAATGGGGAATGCTAAAGGGGAACTAGCCTTTAGTGACCATGTGGAAGGGGCACTAGAATCTTTACACTCGCTGCCACCTAAAGATGCAAGGTTTAATGTTTCATTTATTGATTTGCCTTTATCTAATGAGAAACTTCTCACATCCAATTTGCAAGCACCAACTTTAAAGTTGAAACCACTACCGAACCACTTGAAATATGTGTTCTTAGGTGAAAATGACACACTACCGGTCATCATTGCCAAAGAGCTCACACCTTTGCAAGAAGAGCGACTTATCCGGGTGCTTAGAGAGCATAAAACAGCAATTGGTTGGACAATTCCCAATATAAAGGGAATAAGCCCATCCATGTGCATGCACCGAATTTTGTTAGAGGAGGCATCCAAACCAACAAAAGAAGTACAAAGAAGATTGTGCCCTCCTATGATGGAGGTTGTGAAAAAGGAGATACTGAAGCTCCTTGATGTTGGAGTGATCTATCCTATCTCGGATAACAAATGGGTGAGGTCCAAGTGGTTCCAAAGAAATCAGGTGTAACGGTGGTAACAAATAATGAGAATGAACTTGTTCCTACTAGGATTCAAACAGGGTGGTGAGTTTGTATTAATTATCGTAAACTTAATTCCACAACTCGCAAAGACCACTTTCCTTTACCTTTTATTGATCAAATGCTTGAAAGGTTAGCTGGCTATTCTCATTACTGTTTTCTTGATGGTTTTTCAGGTTATAATCAGATTGCCATTGCTCCGGAGGACCAAGGGAAAACAACATTCACATGTCCATTTGGTACTTTTGCATACCGGCGTATGCCATTTGGTCTTTGTAATGCACCAGCTACATTCCAAAGGTGTATGGTTAGCATATTTTCAGATTATGTAGAGAACATCATAGAAGTGTTTATGGATGATTTTAGTGTCTATGGTGATTCTTTTGATAGATGTCTAGAGAACCTTACACTTGTACTTGAAAGATGCATGGAAACTAACCTTGTTTTGAATTGGGAAAAATGTCACTTTATGGTAGAACGAGGAATAGTTTTGGGCCATGTTATTCCTTCTAGAGGGATAGAGGTTGATAAATCTAAAATAGATATTATGCATTCTTTACCTCCTCCCACAAATGTGAAAAAGGTTTGTTCTTTACTTGGACATGCAGGTTTCTATAGGAGATTTATCAAAGACTTCTCAAAGATCACATTACCTCTTTGCAAGCTACTACAAAAAGATGTGGTTTTCCACTTTGATGATAAATGCAAAAAGGTGTTTGGAACATTGAAGGGACTCTTGACATCAGCTCCTATCATGCAACCAACAGATTGGAATATACCTTTTGAAATCATGTTGATGCTAGTGACTATGCCATTGGAGTTGTTTTGGGCCAACGGGTTGGCAAAGCCTCACATGCCATTTATTATGCCTCTTGAACTCTTAATGATGCTCAATTAAACTATTCCACTACTGAAAAAGAACTTTTGGCTGTTGTATTTGCTTTAGAAAAATTTTGATCTTATTTAATTTGTACTAAAGTAATTGTATTTTCTGACCATGTAGACCTTCGGTACTTACTCACTAAGAATGAGGCCAAACCATGGTTGATTAGATGGATACTTCTCTTACAAGAGTTTGATTTAGAGATAAAAAATAAGAGAGGTAGTGACATCCTGGTTGCGGACCATCTTAGCCGTTTAGTTCATGAAGAGGATGCACTACCCTTGAATGAGAACTTTCTGGATGAGCAACTTCTTTTTATAAGTACAACAACTCCTTGGTATGTCGATATTGTTAATTACTTAGTTACCAAGAAGTTGCCACAAGAGTTGACACAAGCTCAAAGAAATAAGATCAAGAGTGATGCCAAATACTACATATGGGATGATCCTTATCTTTGGAAGCATTGCTCCGATCAGATTATAAGAAGGTGTGTACTCGAACCTGAATTTCAATCTATTCTCACCTTTTGTCACTCTTATGCATGTGGAGGACACTTTAGATCCAAAAGAACAGCCATGAAAGTTCTTGATTTTGGATTTTGTTGGCCTACGATATTCAAAGATGCATACCTCTTTTGCAAGTCATCTGATCGTTGGCAAAGAACAGGTAACTTAGGTGCTAGAAATCAAATGCCTCAAACTCCAATACTTATTGTTGAAATTTTTGATGTATGGGGCATGGATTTCATGGGACCTTTTCCTTCTTCTTTTGGTAATCTTTATATTTTACTTGCCGTTGATTATGTTTCGAAGTGGGTGGAAGCAAAATCCACTAGGACTAATGACTCTAAAGTTGTTTCAGATTTTGTCAAGACTAACATCTTTGCTAGGTTTGGAACACCAAAGGTCATAATCAGCGATAGAGGTACTCACTTTTGCAATAGGACTATAGAAGCAATTTTGAGGAAGTATAACATCACACACAAGGTCTCCACCTCACATAATCCTCAAACTAGTGGACAAGCTGAAGTGTCAAACCGAGAAGTTAAGTCCATTCTTGAAAAGACAGTTAATCCAAATAGGAAGGATTGGAGTTCAAGACTTGATGATGCACTTTGGCCTTATAGGACAGCATATAAGACACCTATTGGTATGTCTCCTTATCGACTTGTTTATGGTAAGCCTTGTCATCTTCTGGTTGAATTAGAACATAAGGCATATTGGGCTATCAAACAATGCAACATGGAGATGGATGAGGCAGGTAAGCAAAGAAAACTAGACCTACAAGAATTAGAGGAGATAAGAAATGATGCCTATGAGAATTCTAGGATTTACAAGGAAAAGACTACGGCATTCCATGACAAGATAATATCAAGAAAGGACTTTGTTGTTGGACAAAAAGTTCTTCTCTTCCATTCACACCTTAAGTTATTTCCAGGTAAGTTACGTTCTCGTTGGGTTGAACCTTTTGTTATTACTAATGTGTTTACTCATGGTGCAGTTGAAATCCAAAGCCTAAAAACAGATAAGGAATTCAAAGTGAATGGTCATCGATTGAAGCCTTACTATGAGAACTTTCCAATACAAGATGTGGAGGAGTTACCACTCTTTGAGCCAAATTATATTGAATAATAATAGCATGGGTCTAAGTCAGGTTGAGGACAATAAACCAAGCGCTTCTTGGGAGGCAACCCAAAAGGATGGAGAGCATCTACTATATCAGATTTGCATATTCCTTACTCTCCATCATTCTATCTTTTATTATTTTTCTTTTGTTTTGTTTAGTAGTTCTTTTCTCTTACATATAATTCTTGCATTGGGGGATAATAGCATTACATTGAGTACAATGTAAAAATTATGTGTGGGGGAAGAATTTAGGATTTTATTTAGAGTGTTTTGTTTTTGAGTCTTTTTATGTTGTTTTTAGTGTGTTTTAGTTACTTTCAGTACTATGATGAGATATGAATTGCATAAGTCTAAAACAGATTTATTAGTGAGAAGATTTTCATGAGAATTGAGCTTGATATCATTTTTTTATGAGCCAATGTTAATATGATATGTTGATTGAGAAATAAGCAAGTTTAGACTTAAATCTGACTTGTATAATCATCCTTGTGAGTTTTTGAGCCTATATTATTGATGCATTATACATATCAATCTAATTTCTTTCTTGAGTCCTCTTATGATTACATGATTCTCTAGAACTTTCTTTAAACCTTGTTGAGACTATATTGATGCATGTGACAACATGAATATGATAGAGGCATTAGGATTTTTAACCAGGGCCAAACAGCCATCCCTTATTGATGTTCCAAGAGAACATCCCCCTTAGTGAACCAATTTGAGGCTACATTGAATAAGTTATTTCTTTGGTAACCATAACTTGTCCCTAACCTAAATATACTTATTTATATCTTTACCCTTGTTACAAAGATGAATTAGCATGTTTTGAGACATGTTGCAAAGACAAGGAAGATCTATTGAAAATTTGGGGTTCGAAACAAGAAATAAGTGTGGGGGAAAAGAAAAGAAAAATCAAGAGAAAAAGAAAGGGAATATTGGCAAATACATTCATATGTGAAAAAAAAAATGAAAAAAAAATATGAATAATCTCTTAAACTTGTGGAAAAAGAAAAAGATGTTACGAAGTTGTTTAGAATGAAGAAAAGGCCCAACATGAATATTCGGCCTATGTGATTATGTACTTGTAAAGAGTTTTGAGAAGTTTCTTTGTATGAATCTTATTATGTCTCTAAACTCTATAAAATCTTTGGAACTTTTGTAATATCCTTTATCTTTTATTCTTTAGCCTCATTATTACCCCTTGGCCCCATTGTAACCTTGCATAAAGACCTCTTGATTCATGAAGCTGCATGATCTAAGTAGTGGAGAATAGATGGACAAGCAAGCATATGGTAGAAACTGTTTTCATGAGATTGATTGAGTGAAAACACTTCACCACTACTTTAAAGAGTGAAAATCATTAGGGTATCCCATGTGAGAAGTTGAGATTAAGTTTGAACATGCACTCTTTTGATTGAGATATGTTATGTTAATTTTAGCTTAACTCAAACAATTTACTATCAAGCATGATTTTTTGTGAAACTCTTTAAGCTATTGATTAGTTTATAAGACTTGTCCAATGATTGTCTCTAATTTGTATTGAAAGAGGATTAGATTAGGTTTTAATTACTTTGTCTCTATTTGATTTTGCTTGAGGACTAGCAAAAGATTAAGTGTGGGGGAATTTGATAAGTGCTTAATTTCATACATTTTCCTATTTAATCTCCTTATACTTTGTGCTTTGATTCTTACTTCCTTGACATTTTACTAGGTTTTTATGCTTTGTAGGTATTTTGGAGGAGATGAAGTCAAAACATGTCAATTAGGATGTTAAAGAGCTTACAAAATCACAATCACAAGATGGAAAAAGAGTTGGGAGTCAAAAAAATCAAATTCTTGGTGCAAAGCAAGAAGACATATTTGACCTCTGGAGCTTGTTGCTAATAAAACATGATGTTAGATTCTTTATTCAAAGAAACTTCCTTCTTGACTTTTGAAGATCACTTGATTACCTTTCCAACGGTTTCATGGGCCTAAATTGGATAAGAAATGGTCATCCAAATCGGTATTGGAATATCTCCCTAAACAACCCTAGTGGTAGAAAAAACCCTAGCCGCAAATCACATTTTTTTCTTAATACCCTAACTTTTATGTTTATCCTTGTCAAAGAAGGATTAATGGCTGTCAACTTGCATTAATTGCAAAAATCTCTCCTTAAAACTAAACCTAGTCAAAGTAGAAGAATTAAATCAGCCAAGACTTTCCTTCCTCACACTTACTTTGGTTGCAAGTTTGTAATCTCTCCTCATTAAAGAGTACTTTGACTAAGACTTTCCTACTTTATTAAAACCTTGGCTGCCAAGTATTCCTTCTTTCCTTAAAACACAAAATTCAGCCACTTTTCCTTAACTTTAGCCACAAGTCAGCATTTATTGAAGGGAAAGAGCTGAAATTCACTTGTTTGATGCCCTAGCTATTACCTATAAATAAAGAACAAGGGGGAAAACCAAAACACACTTCTCCAAGCATCAAAGTTCTGATTTCTTCTTTGTTTCTTTGTTTTTTGAGAGAGCAAGAGGCTGGATAATTAATATTCTTCTTCTTCTTTCTTTCTTTTATTTTCTTCTTAAATTCTCTTTAATTTTATGTTTATGTTTACAATGCCTATGCTAGGCTAAACTTTTATTTGGTTAAGGATGATTTCAAAGCCCTAGACATGTTATGTAATTAATTTTCAGAATCTATCTATCATTGTTTTCTATCAAAGTTGATTATGTTCTTCCATTAAAATTGTTCATGATGATGTTTTGATTTGTTTAGGTGGCCAACTAGATAAATCTTGATAATTGTCTAATGCTAGTTTAGGAGTCTTGATCTGTGTAATTGTCTTGATTTCCTATTCATAAGTGGCAATTTGTGATTAATGATTATGGTCAAGTTTTCAATAATTGCAAAGTGGAACATAACCTAAGTTGAACAATCCGAGCTTATGTGTTTGTTGCTTAGATCAACCTATCTTTCTCATCATAAAGCTGCTATTAAATTGAACTTAGAGATCATATTCTAGGTTGTTTGATAGTTAGAGATTAAATAGAGAGCTTGTTCTATTTAACGACAAACTAAGGAAAGACTGGGGTAACAGAGCTTGTTGTTATCTACGGTTGTTAACTTTGATAGCTAATTAATGTTGACATATATGAAATTGATTCTTAATGATGTCTAGTGGTGGAGAATGAAACCTTAACCATACTTTTCATATTTGATTCTTCTTAATTACTTGTTTTTTGTATTTTTATTGTTAACTTTAGTTTAAATCTGATTTCAAAATCCCCTTTACTTTTGTTTACTTGTTTTTAAGTGATAAACTATTAACTTATAAACTAAAACCCAATCCCTGAGGACTCGACCCTTGCTAATCACTATACTCTACAATTGATTCTTTTTAGTAAAGTTAAATAAGATGCACTCTTTTGAGTGCATCATTATGCCATGCCATTCATATGCCATGTCATTTTGCATGCCATGTCGATTTCATTCACATGACATTCATCCTTATGCCATGTCATTCATATGCCATGCCATTTTGCATGCTGATAAGCTCATAAAATATACATTTTATGCCTTTCTACCTTTAGTTTTTGTTATGTTTTCGATCTTTATATTGTTTAATTATATTATGTTTTTGAATTTTAGGTACAATAAGGAGAATGAAGTTAAAAGATGTAAATAATGATGGTAAAGAACTTACAAAATCATAATCACAAGATGAAAGAAGATTTTGGAGTCAAAAAGATCAATTTCCTAGTGTTAAGTGATTAGGCAGATTTGACCACCGGAGCTTGTTGCTAAGAAATCATTATGTTAAATCATTATTTGAAAAAACTTCCTTCTTGACTTTTGAAATTGACTTGAATACCTTTCCAACGATAGTTTACACGCCTATATCGGACAAGGAATGATCATCCAAATCAGCCGACGAAGTGCGAGAGAGTACAGCAGCAATGAAACCGAAGTCCGCGGACAAAAAGCCACAAGTCTGTGTACTTGGCGTCGCGGTGCCGACCATTCTGTCTCCAAATCCGCCAAATCTGTGAAAAATCCAAAAATTTGCCTATTTTGCATTCCTTTGCCTCCTAACTTCCTTGATCAGCAAGAAAGGTTTTCCAAGGCCAAAAAACTCCATAAATACCATCTTTGAGCCACAAACTATCAGGATCTTTTGAGGAGACTCAAGGATCATCATTATTATTCTTCTTCTCCATTCTTTTATTTTCTTTTTAGTTATATGTATATATTATCTATGCCTATGCTAGGCTAAACTTCTTTTTGGTTAAGGGTGATTTCAAAGCCCTAGACATGTTTTGTAATTGATTTTGAGATTCTATCTATCATTAGTTTTCTATCAAAGTTGCTTGTGTTCTTTTATAAGAACTGTTCATGATATTGTCTTGATTTGTTTAGGTTGCAAACTAGATAGATCTTGATAATTATCTAATGCTAGTTTAGAAGTCTTGATCCGTGTAGTTGTCTTGATTTCCTATTCATAAGTGGCAATTTGTGATTAATGATTATGGTCAAGTTTTCGCTAATTGCAAAGTGGAACATAACCTAAGTTAAACAATTCATGTTCATGCTTTTGTTGCTTAGATCAACCTATCTTTCTCATCATAAAGCTGCTGTCAAATTAAATATAGAGATGTTTATTCTAGGTTGTTTGATAGTTAGAGATTAAGTAATGGTGTCCGTCTTGCTTAACGACGAACTGAGGAAGGATTAGGGTAACACGGGATGTTGTTATCTACGATTGTTAACTTTGATAGCTAATTGATGTTGATAGATCTGAAATTGATTTTCAATGATGTCTAGTGGTGGAGAATGAAACCTTAACCATACTTCTCTTATATTTGATTTTCTCTTATTTATTTGCTTTTTACTTATCTTGTTTTCTTTACTTTTAATTATTTCAAAACTCTATTTTCTTTTATTGTTCTTGGATTTAAGTTTTAAACTAGTAATATATAAACTACAAACCAATCTCTGTGGATTCGACCCTTGCATGCTATTTTACTATAATCGACCATATTAATTGCAAGGTTAATAAAGATACACTCTTTTGGGTGCATCACATGCTATATCTGTCGCAACCTAAAAAATAACAAGTCTCATCGCAAGACTTTATTATTCGTTAAGCGTGATATTAAAAAAACCGAGGAAAAGTCGACTTAATTCCTCTTGAAAAATGAAGGTTTTGAAAATGACCTTGAAAAAGATATGGAGTCTCCACCAATTTTTTTTAGCTAGGTGTGATCGGCCACCTACTAAAACCGATTTTATAAAATATTTTAAAATTAATTAAAACATTTTTAAAACCAATTTCAAGTCTGCGTTTTAAACCAGAGAAATCAAAGAAGCGGGTTCGGGACTCGGTTACGTGTGGGGAATGATTAGCACCCCCACAACGCCCATATAAAACGATACCTTATTAATCGTGTGTTATCTCAAGTCTTAGTAAAAAGTCAGTTTTAAATTTAGTATTTCAAGTTAATTCCCCAATTTTTAAAAAAAAAAAATCATTTTTAATTGAAAATGATCCGGAATTGATAAATTTAAAATTTTCCTATATTCCCCAACAAACGTGGCAAAATATAGAAATTTTTATTAGTTTGAAAATTTTCCGAATAATTCTCATTTTAAAGAAGATTTTCTGTTATTAATGATAATTGATGATATCCTCCCCAGCAAACCCTGCAGAGAACTCATGAATTATTTTAACTCGAGAATATCTTTATTTTATTGAAAATCATTACCATTTTGAAAGCAGTTTAAAAAATATGAATATGTATGACATAAATAAAATGACATAGCAAAGTCTAAATAATATAATGCAACATAAATGGTATGATATAATTTAAATGTCTTAGCATATTCTAAATGAAATAAAATATCCTAAGTTATATGATATATTAAATAAAATAACCTAGGTGACATAATATATTCTAAATGAAATGACCTAAGTGACATAATATATTCTGAATGAAATGAAATGACCTAGGTAACATAATATATTCTATATGAAATGAAATGACCTAAGTCACATGACATATTCTATACGAAATGAAATAATTTAAATGACATAGCAAATATAAATGATATGACATATAATCTAAATGACATGAAACATAAAATAATGTTATCATATAATATGCATGAAAATAAAAATAAAAATAATAATGCTTGAACATAGCATATGCTAAATAATATGACAAAAATAACTAAATAAAAAACATAGGATATCATGAAATATTCAAAACCATATAACAAATAATATAATATCAAAAATTTAAATCAAAGATAATAACAAATCATGAAAATTAACATAGTAAAAATCACATATTATATAGTATGCATGAATATGGAAAATGCAATGCATGAGAATGTATTTTTTCCTTTAATTAAGAAAATCCGTATATCTAAAAAGATATCCGGCTACCTTAGGAAAATATATCAAATTAAATATTCCAAAATCAAAATACTTTGTGATTGTTTGAAAACAATTTTGAAAAGCTTAGATTAAAAATAAAAAACTTAGCTAAACCCTTTTTAAATGGCTCTAATTTCCTAAGTTTTAAAATCCCGGACTTGACCACCCTTAACCCGAGACTTAAAAAATCATTTTTAGAGTTTAAAAAAAACTTAGAATCTACCCTAAGTCAGTAGCTAAACTTCCTAATCAGCCCCCTCTAAGTAACTTAACCAAAACAGAAAAATGATTTTCCTTCAAATTCAATTCTGACTCCACTGTCCAGTTTTAAAGCACGATTTTTCATCCTATTTTTAAAAATTCAAAAAAATCTAAAAAAATACTGGAGACTCAGAACATGTAAAACTACACGGAAAAAAATCGGATTAATTTTCTGATTAAAGATGACTACCCAGAAAAATCGAGAAAGTACGAGTATTGGGTGAAAAAATTGTTTTGTCAAAACACATTCTTTTGCCTTTGATAAAATCATTTAAAAATTAAAGTAAAAATATTAGAGACTCTCTAAATGACTCACAAATAGTAGCTAACACTTTTGAAAAGTTAGGCAAAAAATTGGATAAGTAAAAAAAAATCACAAAGGTAGAATAATCAATTTGACAACTCTTTAATTTTTCACATGTATGCTGAAGAGAGCATGACTTTGAACCATTGATTGGCCTAAGTCATAAGTCAACTGGCAAGGACATGAAATGCATGAAAAATACAGCAAATATGATTAATGAAATGCATGATTTAAAACCTAAATGACATGAAAAATGCATGGCATCAATAAAATGACCTAGACCTAAATGAACTTGCATGGCATTTAATGCAACCTATGTCTAAAAAAATGAATATGCATGGCAAAACAAACCAATCCTAAACCTAAAATATGCATGGAAATAACACAAACACATGGCATGCTTAAACAAAATACTCAACCAAATATCATGAAAATACAAACCTATCAACTAACATAACAAAAATGCACACACAAAGCAAACAATATGAAGTGGCCAAATGTGGTGGATGCTTAAAATAAGCATGGCATTTTCACAAACACATGATATACTAACATGCATAGCTAAAAAATAATGCTCAAATCATGCAAATATAAAGTAAAGGCAAAACCAATATGCATTTTCACAAACACATGGATTACAAAATATAAAACATAAACAAACTTAAACATTTTGAAAACAGAAAATCAAAAATGCATGACAAGTAAAATAAACATGATAACAAGATAATAGACTCAAAAATAGAAACAAGCAAGCAACCAAATTAAAACAAGCTTCATATTTATATATTAGTAGAAGATTAAAGCATCAAAACTTGTTAAATATCAAGAATAACATGAATATAAAAATACAAACAGCAACCCTCAAAAATACTAGGCCATTCAGCCAACCTTATAACAAAAGAAATAAATTTCAAAGCCTTTTTTTCAAGAAAGCATGAAGAAGAACTTGAAGAAGAATATTAAAAACACTTATTTTAAAAGAAAAATCAAAAGAAACTCACCAAAATAGTGATCAAAACAGCAAATCAAAAATGGAAAATCAAAGAAAGTGCAAGAGTATGGTGCTTAAAGCAACCTCTAGAAGCTATCTTTCAAGTTTTTTCTCTTATAACTTTCTTTTCTTTTCTAATTTTTTTTTTTTTTGCTTTTCAACAATGGAGAGAAAAATCAGCCAAAACCAAGAGAGAATAGAGAGTGAATAGCTGGAAATGAAAGAGAGAATTCCTCTCCCTTGTAGTGGCCGAATGGTCCTCCCTAGGCTAGGATGTTGTCATTTTTCATTCAACCAATTTTTATCAAAAGGCTATTGATCCAAGATGTTTAAAACATAAAATTGTCACCCTTAGATTAGGCCATTAGCTATCCACAATTACAGCTATTCAAGAATCTTAAGCCATTATGTTGACACTCTCCCTCTTCATGCATTGGTCCATGTGGCTTATTTGCAATGGCTTGATCAAAAAATAACTAACTTCCTCTTCATTGTTGGCCTTTTGATTAAAAATCAGAAACTATCTACCTATCCTTGGGCCATGGCCAGCCAACCCCCCTTCTTCCATCCCATGTTTCATTTTTTTAAAAGGCAAGAAAAGCCCTTTTCGGTTTCTTGGGTAAAATGACTTTTTTGCCCCCAAACATAAATAAATGGCAAATGGACTCCAAATTCACATTTTCTTTTTTCAATACTTTCAAAATAATAAAAAATTGAATTATGGTTGTTTTCAAAATTTTTCGAGTCCATTTGCTATTTATTTGGATTTTTTCTTCCAAAATTGCCCTTTTATGCTCCCAAACTTTACCATTTTTTAAACGAGCTCCAAATCCAGATTTTTATTCACCAATCTCTTCCAAATAATTTAAAAGTGTGATCTGTAAGTTTTCATAATTTTTGGAACTCATTTGGTATTTTTTCGAGATTTATCTGCTTGAATTACTACATAAGGGGCCCGGGATTTGGCCATTTTGCAAACGAACTCTGAATCCAGATTTTCTTTCGCCAATCTCTTCCAAATAATTTAAAAATCAGAATTGCAAATTTTCAGAATTTTTAGAGTTCATCTGCTATTTTTTCGGGATTTATCTTTTTGAATTTCTGTATTGGGGACCCGGGATTTGACCATTTTGCAAACGAACTCCGAATCAAGATTTTTTTTCTCCAATCTCTTCAAAATGATTTAAGAATGAGATTTTCAATTTTTCATAATTTTTGGAGTTCATTTGCTATTTTTTCCAAATTTTTCAATTTTGCCCTTTTACCTCCGAAACCCGGTTTTGCTCAAAACAAGTTCCATTTTTAGATTTTCTTCAAACTGAGCCTTGGGCTATCCTTTTTTAATCACTCCTCATCCATTAGGGGCTTTATTCTTACCGAGTCGGGCCATTTCTCCCAATTTCACCGAAATCCACCAAAAATCCTAATTCTCGGTTTTCTTCCAAATTGACTTTTTTTCAGTTTTTCTTTCAAGTGGCTTCTCCATTACCCGTAGTCAGTGCTTATCTTTCATTTGGAACCTTCAATTTTGACCAATTCAATCATTTAAGCACTTTTCCCCAAATTTCTCGGATTAGGGTTTTCTTTCTAATGAATCTCCATAACCCAACTTCTGAACTCCATATCTTTCGATGTAGACCTCGGATTATCAAAATTCTTTCACCATTTTTCAATTGAACTTCAAATCTCGATTTTGAAAGTGGGTTGACTTTTTCAGTAGTTGACGTTTTGGGGTTGATTTTTGGGGTTGACTTTTTCAAGTTTGACTTTGTATGCTCACCTTCTTAGGCTAAGTCCCGGAGTACCACCTGTAGGATGAAAAAAGTCTTTTTACATTCTGAAACATCAATTTAGGAAGAAAACATACCTGTTTTAGTGGTTCGGACGAAATTAGGTATCTACAATGTCGATTTCATTCACATGACATTCATCCTTATGCCATGTCATTCATATGCCATGCCATTTTGCATGCTATGTCGATTTTATTCACATGACATTCATCCTTATACCATGCCATAATAAAATGCTTACCGTGTCATGAATACGAATGTTCATTTAATTTTTATCTTAGTGATATTTTTGCATACTCATGGTGATTTTCAATAATTTTTCAAATACATGGAAAATTAATAATATTTTTATAAATCAAGATTATTCTCGAGTTAAAATAATTCATGAATTCTCTGTTAGGTCTGCCGGAGAGGATATCATCAATTATCATTAATGACGAAATATCTTTTTTCCAGAAAACGAGGATGATTCGGTGAATTTCAAAATCAAAGAAAAATTCCATGTTTTGCCGAGTTTGTCGAAAAATATGGAAAATTTTATGTTAATAAATTACCGGATCATTTTCAAAATAGAATATGAATTTTTATATAGGGAATTATTTTCAAACACCAAATTTAAAATTGACTTTTTACCGAGACTCTAGATAACACACGACTAATAAGGTGCTGTTTTATATGGGCGTCGCAGGGTGCTAATCCTTCCCCGCGCATAACCGACTCCCGAACCCGCACTTGTTTTCTCTGGTTCAAAGCGCAGACTTCAAAATTGATTTTTAAAAATATTTTAATTAATTTTAAAATGTTTTTATAAAAATCGATTTTAATTAGGTGGCCCGATCACACCTAGCCAAAAAAGATTGATGGCGACTCCATCTCTTTTTTCAAGGTCGTTTTCATACCCTCAACCATTTGTTTCAAGAGGAATTAAGTCATCTTTTCCTCTATTTTCCCCAATGTCACACTCTTTTAATGAGGCCGATTTGTCCCCGCGACAGGGGTAGATTTCTTCGGGACTTTTTAGGGGAGGTTGCGACAATAGGCTTAAATTTTTGCCCAAACCCGTCCATATTTGTAAATGGATAGCCCAAACTTGTTTAGGCCCACCCATATTATTATTTTTTTAAAAATATATATGTTATTTTTATTTAAATTTTTAATAATTTTATATTTTTTCTTTTATTAAAATTTTAAATACGGACAACTTAATATATTTTTTAATATTTACACTATAATATTATATATATATATACATATACATATACATATACATATACATATACATATACATATATATATATATATATATATATATTTCTCAATCAAGAAATTTACTAACTTTTTTTGATGAAATTTACTAAGGTTTCGTTTGGAATCAAATAGAGCTTTGGTGCGGCCCAATTGGGGCACTTTTTGACCCCAATCGGGCTGCACAATAAGGCCAGCACGATTTAACCGTGCTGGCCCCTTATTTTCCTACTGGAGAATTATGCTCCAGTGGGAGGCCATTTCCCAGGTATAGCCTTACTTTTTTTTTTTGGGGGATAATTTTTTTAATGTTTAAGGAATAGTTCGTTCATGCCATTTTTTATTTAAAAATGTAAAATATTTTTTAATTTAATATAATTAATAAATTATTATATAATTAATATGAATTAAAAAAATAAATAATTCTAAAATAAATATTTGATATATTATTATTTTTTATTAATTTTCAATATTTATTAGTAAAACTATTATTTGATATAAATATAATTTTATAAATATCAAATAATTAAAAATTTTCATTATATATACACATTTTTATTTAATGTCCTTAGTAGTCATTTTCTCTTCTCACTATAATTAATCTCACCGCCACTGCTGCTTTTGCATCCAAACACATATCCTACCGCTGATTTTAATACCGCTACAGTATCCAATCTCACCACTACAGTAACTAATCTCACCTCCACCGCTGTTTTTAATCTCACCGGAGTTAATCTCACCGCCCATCCAAATGGAGCCTTAAGGCTCCATAGGCATTACCAGTTAGCTCGAGTGCGACACGGTTGGTGGTTTCAAACTCCACCGAAGGTTGTCTGGCACACAATGGTCTGGTGCAGTTGAGATCTTTCAACTGCACTAGACCCTTCAATCTCCACTGGACCTTTAAAGGTCCAGTGGAAAATTTTACTCCGACCGCACCCATCCTTTCCCCTTATGCCCTTGGTTTTTTTCTCTCTTCAATCTACATTGTTAAGTTAAAATATCTTTATCACTTATAATCTTTATATTTGTTTTGATATTTATAGTTAGTTTTTTATATTTTATATTTGATATGTTTATTTGTTAAATAGTATTTATAATTGTTGTAAGTATTATTTTTTCAAATGTTAAATATTTTATTTTAAGTTGTGTAAGTATTATTTTATTTTATTTATAAATTTTTAATTATTTATTAATTTCTCAAATATGTTATAAATTCCATTATATGTAAATTATAATCTATGCCCTTAATTATCATTTTCAAATTAATTATTCTTATTAACTCTCTTAAATTTTTAAATTTATACTTTGTCAATATTTTTGAAATAATTTTTTAAAATGTTAAATAAAATTAAAATATTATCAAAATACATAAAAGATAATAAAGAATTAAAAATTACTTTACTAAGCTTTAATTTGTGTAAATATATTATTATCAATTATATACAAATTTTATTCTAATGTCCTTAAAAGTTATTTTTCTTTCTCATTATAATTCACATCACCGCTACCGCTGCTTTTGAATCCAAACACATATCCCACCACTGATTTTAATCTCACCGCTACAATACCCAATCTCATCACTACAGTAATTAATCTCATCTCCACTTCTGTTTTTAATCTCACCGGAGTCAATCTCACCGCTAGAGGTGGCAATTGGGCGGGTTCGGGTCGGGTTCATTCGGGTTCGGGCTCATTCGGATTCGGGCTCATTCGGGCTCGGGCTCATTCGGGTTCGGGTCCATCCGGGTTCGGGCTCATTCGGGTTCGGGTCCATTCGGGTTCGGGCTCATTCGGGTTCGGGCCCATTCGGGTTCGGGCCCATTCGGGTTCGGGCTCATTCGGGTTCGGGCCATTCGGGTTCGGGTTCGGGTTCGGTCTGGGTTCGGGTTTGGTCTGGATTCAGGTATGTTTTACATCATTTTATTTTATATTAGATGTAATCATTTTTACGTAATTTAAATATTTATATCTAAAAACAAATTATTAATTTATTATTATTTTTATACTTTTGCTATTATATGATATTTTTAATTATATTTATTTTTTAAAATTAATATTTGTTAGCACCAAAAGAATAAGAAATTAATTTGTTATATAAAATCAAATTTTGAAATAATTTATTATAAAAAATATGATATATTATAAATTAATCATATTGATATTTAAAATAATTGATTTGATGAACTCGAATTTCAAAATATAAATACATTATAATTTATATTCACTATAAAATAAAAAACTTTTAAAAATAAATTCTGGCCTTCATCTATTCGTTTATATACTTATAAAATGCAAAAATTTTATACTTATAGTCAAGATATATATATATATATATATCGAGTACTTATATTTTTTCACCAGTATAAAGTATAAATTATAAAGTAGTACTAAAAAAATATAATTTATATTTAAATTATACGTAATAAATATATAATTAATATGATTATTTATTAATATATAATAAATATACCCAAAACCAAAAGGCCATAAAACCCAAAACCCCATTAAACCCACCCTCTAAAATAAAATCCCATGAAAGCCATAATCCAATTAAACCCACTCTAACCTAACCGTATAAGTATAACCCAAAAGGCCAAAATAATTGAATTATTGTCAAATTTTTTTACCCTTAAAGAATAATTGAATTATTGTCAAATTTTTTTTCACATCTCTAAAATTTTCAAAAATTTAAAATATTTAGATTGTAAATTCATCATGATATGAGACGTTAAAGTTATAACTTATAAGTACAAAATATAATTTACTTTTTGATAAAATTATTATTTCATCATCATATATATATATATATATATATATATATATATTAAATTTTAATTAAATTATTTTAAAAAATTAGAATAAAATTAATAATTAAAGTTATTGCTTTGTAAAAAAAATTAATTAATTGCAATTTGATTATTTTTATTTTTAGTATTAAATTCGGGTTCGGGTTCGGGCCGGTCTCGGGTTCGGGTCCATTCGGGTTCGGGCTCATTCGGGTTCGGGCTCATTCGGGTTCGGGCCCATTCGGGTTCGGGTCCATTCGGGTTCGGGTCCATTCGGGTTCGGGCCCATTCGAGTTCGGGTCCATTCGGGTTCGGGCCCATTCGGGTTCGGGTTTTTGACTTTTTGGTCAAATCGGGTTTGGGCGGGTTCGGGTTTTCCTGGGCGGGTTTTCGGGTTCGGGTTTATTTTGCCACCTCTACTCACCGCCCATCCAAATGAACCCTAACTTGATAAAACATCTAGATACAAAAACTTAGTACTGGATAGGCAGTCATCAATACATGAGGAAACATAAAAACGCCAAATAATGAAAACTTAAAACTACCCCTGAATCTACCATTACACAGAAAAAAAATCAGATCATGCATAAAATTACATAATATTTAATTATATTTAATATATAAATTACATAATATATATTAAAAAAAATAATATGTTATTTAATTTAAAAAATGGGTCAGGTCGGGCCGGGCTCGGGCCTTGAATGTTAGAGCCAAGGCCCGACCCATTTTTTAAACGAGTCCCATTTTTTTGCCCAAACCCATTTTTCGAGCCTAATATTTTTGTTCATGCCCTCCCAAATATCGGACGGGCCTTAGGCTTGGACGGGTAGCCCGGCTCTTGGACAGGTCTAGTGACGTGTTCGTTTTATTTCTTTGTGTATTCAAAGTATTATAAATTTATATAATTTTTTACACATTATTAATTCGTTTTATATAAATTTGGATAGGTTCGTGTATTCGGGTCGTGTTCAAGTTATTTTTCATGTCGTGTCGTTTTTAATTATTTTTTCATGTTGTGTTTGGTGTCATGTCTCAATTCATCCCATATTTTGCATAATTTGTCATAGTGATTCGATTTTAGCTCTAAATTCATTTACTTAAGATATTAAAATATAAAAATTATTTAAATAAATCATAATTATTAATATGATTCATTTTAAATTTATTTGTGATTATTAATTTAATAAAAAATTTATAAATATTAAAAAAAATTGCCAGCGAAATGGGGGGAAATTTTTAGTTTTTTATTATACTTACATCTATTTATTATTAAATTTGTTATCTATTTGTTATTAATTCACAAATTTAACAAAACTACGTGTAAATATGCAATACGATAATATAACTTTTATATATTTTATTTGAGATAGTATAATACTATGTAATATCATAATAAATAATTGTAAGAAATAAAAAATAGTATTACTACTTCCTCTTAGCTAAAATGATAGAAATAAAAAAATAGATTTAAATAATAATAAAAAGTCATATTACGATCTGTATTAGATTGACTGATTGAGTAGCAAAATTACATGTAAATGTAATAAAAATAGTAGTAATAGTAATTTTTTTAATAAGTGTAACTAATTACGTAATTTAATAATAAATAAATGTAAAAATAAAAATAAGTTATGATTCTTTTATATTGTTATAAATTAAAATATTGCAATCAAGTTAATAATAAAACATGTGATGGTAACATAAGTAATAATAACACTTTGTGTTATTCATAATAATAAAATGAGTATTTTAATAAGAAATATATATATATATAACTATTAACATAAAATAGTAATGTTATTACTTTAGACTAGTAACCAATATAACAAAATAAGTAATTTTATAATAATATCTTGTAAGAATACGAAGTAGTAAAATAAAACTTTTCGATAAATAAGAATAACCAAATAAATTAGTTCGTAACAAAAAAAATGTAATTTATTTTAAATTATTAAGAATGACAAAAATTTCAATTCAAGTAATAGCAAATGCCAAACAATTACATATTTTAAATCATTTAAGAACAAAATATACCGAATAATTTGTATTATATCTAGTATTACAATATTATGAAAGTATAAATTCATTTAAATTTTATTTAATGTATTTTTACATACTTAATAATTAACAATGCAATCTTAAATTTTATGATTGATTCTCATCATTTTGTTTTTGTTATATACCGATATATTTAATATCTTAAATACACATTTTGATATTATTTTTAATTGCATGAAATTTTATTTTAAAATTAAATTTCAATAATGTATAAATGTTTCGAAACATCAGGAAGCTCACCTTAAGGTTTCATATTTTCTTAAGATGAAAGAAGAATTTATAAAACAAAAAAACAACAAAAAACTAATAAAGCCCTAAGCATCCAATCTAAAATCAATTGATTATAGATGGAGAAGCTTAACTTGACCATAAGACCAAAGATAATCCAAGATTTAATTGATGTGGGATAACACCACTTCAACAAATTTCATCACGTGTAGGCAGATACAGAGGAGCCTACCACTTGACAAACTCGAAAGAGGTCACATACAAGAGTAACATGCAAGAGGAACATAATAGAACTTGACTCCGATACCATGTTAAGCATCCAACTGATGCACCCAAAAGAGTGTATCTTATTTAACCTTGCACTTAAAAAAATCAATTGTAGAGTATAGTGATTAGCAAGGGTCGAGTCCTAAGGGATTGGGTTTTAGTTTATAAGTTAATAGTTTATCACTTAAAAACAAGTAAACAAAAGTAAATGGGATTTTGAAATCAGATTTAAACTAAAGTTAACAATAAGAATGAGAAAACAAGTAATTAAGAAGAATCAAATATGAAAAATATGGTTAAGGTTTCATTCTCCACCACTAGACATCATTAAGAATCAATTTCATATCTATCAACATTAATTAGCTATCAAAGTTAACAACCGTAGATAACAGTAAGCTCTGTTACCCCAATCTTTCCTTAGTTTGTCGTTAAATAGAACAAGCTCTCTATTTAATCTCTAACTATCAAACAACCTAGAATAAGCTCTCTAAGTTCAATTTAATAGCAGCTTTATGATGAGAAAGATAGGTTGATCTAAGCAACAAACACATAAGCTCGGATTGTTCAACTTAGGTTATGTTCCACTTTGCAATTATTGAAAACTTGACCATAATCATTAATCACAAATTGCCACTTATGAATAGGAAATCAAGACAATTACACGGATCAAGACTCCTAAACTAGAATTAGACAATTATCAAGATTTATCTAGTTGGCCACCTAAACAAATCAAAACATCATCATGAACAATTTTAATGGAAGAACATAAGCAACATTGATAGAAAACAATGATAGATAGATTCTGAAAATTAATTACATAACATGTCTAGGGCTTTGAAATCACCCTTAACCAAATAAAAGTTTAGCCTAGCATAGGCATTGTAAACATAAACATAAAATTAAAGAGAATCTAAGAAGAAAATAAAAGAAAGAAAGAAGAAGAATATTAATTATCCAGCCTCTTGCTCTCTCAAAAACAAAGAAACAAAGAAGAAATCAGAACTTTGATGCTTGGAGAAGTGTAAATTTTGTTTGCCCCCTTGATCTCTATTTATAGGCAATAGCTAGGGCATCAAACAAGTGAATTTCAGCTCTCTCCCTTCAATAAATGCTGACTTGTGGCTAAAGTTAAGGAAAAGTGGCTGACTTTTGTGTTTTAAGGAAAGATATAAGCCTTGGCAGCCAAGTTTGAATAAAGTAGGAAAGTTTTAGTCAAAGCACTCTTTAATGAAGAGAGATTACAAACTTGCAGCCAAAGTAAGTGTAAGGAAGGAAAGTCTTGGCTGATTTAATTCTCCTACTTTGACTAGGATTAGCTTTATGGAAAGATATTTGCAATTAATGCAATTAATGAAAGTTGACAGCCACTAATCCTTCTTTGACAAGGATAAACATAAATGTAAGCTAGGGTATTAAGAAAAAGATGTGATTTACGGCTAGGGTTTTTTCTACCACTAGGGTTGTTTAGGGAGATATTCCATTGCTAATTTGGATGACCATTTCTTATCCGATTTAGGCCCATGACCAACCGTTGAAAAGATAATCAAGTGATCTTCAAAAGTAAAGAAGGAAGATTCTTCGAATAAAGAGTCTAACATCATGTTTTCTTAGCAACAAGTTCCGGAGGTCAAATCTGTCTTCTTGCTTTGCACCAAGAATTTGATCTTTTTGACTCCCAAGTCTTTTTCAATATTGTGATTGTGATTTTGTAAGCTCTTTAATATCCTAGTTGACATGTTTTGACTTCATCTCTTCCAAAATACCAACAAAGCATCAAAACCTAGTAAAATGTCAAGGAACTTAAGAATCAAAACACAAAGTATAAGGAAATTCAATTGGAAAATGCATGAAATTAAGCACTTATCAAACCCCCCCACACTTAATCTTTTGCTAGTCCTCAAGCAAAATTAAATAGAGACAAAGTAATAAACCTTATCTAATACTCTTCCAATAGAAATTAGAGACAATCATTGAACAAGTCTTATAAACTAATCAATAGCTTAAAGAGTTTCACAAAAAATCATGCTTGATAGTAAATGGTTTGAGTTAAGCTAAAATTAACATAACATATCTCAATCAAAATAGTGCATGTTCAAACTTAATCTCAACTTCTCAAATGGGATACCCTCATGATTTTCACTCTTTAAAGTAGTGGTGAAGTGTTTACACTCAATCAATCTCATGAAAAAAGTTTCTACCATATGCTTGCTTGTCCACCTATTCTCCACTACTTAGATCATGCAACTTCATGAATCAAGAGGTCTTTATGCAAGGTTATAATGGGGCCAAGGGGTAATAATGTGGCTAAAGAATAAAAGATAAAGGATATTACAAAATTTCCAAAGATTTTATAAAGTTTAGAGACATAATAAGATTCATACAAAGAAACTTCTCAAAACTCTTTACAAGTATATAATCACATAGGCCGAATATTCATGTTGGGCTTTTTCTTCATTCTAAACAACTTTCTAACATCTTTTTCTTTTCTTTAACTAGAAGTTCAAGAGATTATTCAAAAAAAAAAAAAATCACATGGGAATGTATTTGCCAATATTCCCTCTATTTTTCTCTTGACTTTTGCCTTTCTCCTCCCCCACACTTATTTCTTGTTTCTAACCCAAAATTTTAATAGATCTTCCTTGTCTTTGCAATATGTCTCAAAACATGCTAATTCATCTTTAGAACAAGGGCAAGGATATAAATAAGTATATTTAGGTTAGGGACAAGATATGGTTACCAAATAAATAGCTTATTCAATGTAGGCTCAAATTGGCTCACTAAGGGGGATGTTCTCTTGGAACATCAATAAGGGATGGCTGTTTGGCCCTGGTTAAAAATCCTAATGCCTCTATCATATTCATGTTGTCACATGCATCATATAGTCTCAACAAGGTTTAAAGCAAGTTCTAGAGAATCATGTAATCATAAGAGCACTCAAGAAAGAAACTAGATTGATATGTATAATGCATCAATCATATAGGCTCAAAAACTCACAAGGATGATTATACAAGTCAGATTTAAGTCTAAACATGCTTCTTTCTCAATCAACATATCATATTAACATTGGCTAAAAAAAAATGATATCAAGATCAATTCTCATGAAAATCTTCTCACTAATAAATCAGTTTTATACTTATGCAATTCATATCATAGTATTGAAAGTAACTAAAACACACTAAAAACAACATAAAAAAAAAATAAAAAACAAAACACACTAAAGAAAATCCTAAATTCTTCCCCCACACTTAATTTTTTCATTGTTCTCAATGTAATGCTATTATCCCCAATGCAAGAATTATATGTAAGAGAAAAGAACTACTAAACAAAACAAACTAAAGACAAACAATAAAAGATAGAATGATGGAGAGTATGGTGTCGACACCTAATTTTGTCTGGACCACTAAACAGGTATGTTTTCTTCCTATATTGATGTTTCCGAGTGTAAAAAGACTTTTTTCATCCTGCAGGTGGTACTCCGAGACTTATTTTAAGAGGGTGAGCACAAAAAGTCAAACTTGAAAAAAAAGTCAATCCCGAAAAAGTCAACCCCAAAAAAGTCAACCCAGAAAGTCAACTACTGAAAAAGTCAACCCACTTTCAAAATCAAGATTTTAAGTTCAATTGAAAAATGGTGAAAGAATTTTGATAATCCGAGGTCTACATTGAAAGATATGGAGTTCGGAAGTTGGGATTTGGAGATTCAATAGAAAGGAAACCCTAATCCGAGAAATTTGGGGAAAAGTGCTTAAACAATCAAATTGGTCAAAATTGAAGGTTCCAAATGAAAGATAAGCACTGACTACGGGTAATGGAGAAGTCACTTGCAAGAAAAATCGAAAGAAAAGTCAATCCGGGAGAAAATCGAGAATTAGGGTTTTTAGTGGATTTGGGTGAAATCGGGAAGAATCACAGAAATGGCTCGACTTGGTAAGACCAAAGCCCCAATGGATTAAGAATGATTAAAAAGGATAGCCCAAGGCTCAGATTGAAGAAAATCTGAAAATTGGACTTGTTTTGAGCAAAACCGGGTTTCGGAGGCAAAAGGGTAAAATTGGAAAATTTGGGAAAAATAGCAAATGGACTCCGAAAATTCTGAAAATTTGTCAATCTCATTTTTAAATTATTTTAAAGATATTGGTAAAAGAAAATCTTTATTCGGAGTTCTTTTGCAAAATGGCCAAATCTCGGGCTTCTTATGTAGTAATTCAAAAAGGAAAATCCCGGAAAAATAGTAAATGAGCTCCAAATCTTTTGAAATTTTGCAAATATCATTTTTAAATTATTTGGAAGAGATTGGCGAAAGAAAATCTTGATTCGGAGTTCGTTTGCAAAATGGCTAAATCTCGGGCCTCCTATGCAGTAATTCAAGCCGATAAATCCCGAAAAAATACCAGATGAGCTCCAAAAATTATGAAAACTTCTAGATCACATTTTTAAATTATTTGGAAGATATTGGTGAATAAAAATCTTGATTTGAAGCTCGTTTAAAAAATGGTAAAATGTAGGGGCATAAAAGGGCATTTTTGGAAGAAAAAATCCAAATAAATAGCAAACGGACTCGGATAATTTTGAAAACATCCAGAACTCAATATTTTATTATTTTGGAAGTATTAAAAAAATAAAAATTGAATTTGGAGTCCGTTTGATATTTATTTGCATCCGGGGGGCAAAACGATCATTTCACCCAAGCAACCAAAAAGGGCTTCTTTGGGCCTTTCAAAAAATCAGAGTTGGGCTGGAAAAGAGAAGTGTTGGCCTGACCAAGCCCAAAGGAATGAGGAAGCTTCTGATTTTTCAATCAAATGGCTAAAAATCAAGAGTTAGTTAGAGATTCTCTTTGATCAAGCCATGGTGATTAAGCCACATAGGCCAAGAGAGATGTCAACATTATTCTTTAACAGCTGTAATTTGAGAGAGCTGATATGCTAATCTAAAGGTGGTAATTTCATGATTTTTCACCTTAAATTATTAGCCATTTGATGGAAAATTTGTTACACAAAAAATGACAACATCCTAGGGGAGGAGAGAGGTAAAATTCTGCCAACATTAAGGGGAGGTCAGAATTTCGAATTTGGAGGTTCATTTTGCTGAGTTCTTAGAGTTTTTACTTAGTTTTTCTCTTCTTGGTTGAGAGCAAAAAAGAAAAGTTTAGAAAAAAAGGGAAAGTTTGAAGAGATAAAGCTTGAAAGATAGCTTCTTGAGGTTGCTCTTGAGCACCAACTCTTGCACTTTCTTGATTTTCTATTCTTATTTTTGCTATTTTGATCTCTATTTGGTGAGTTTCCATTTTAAATAAATGTTTTTTTTATTGTTCTTTAAGGTTCTCACTTCATATCTTTTTTAAGTATATTTTTACATTTTATTTTTACAATAAACTCACCATGGCCAAATGGCCTACATTATTTATTTTAAGTTGCTCTTTTGGGTTCATTTTACCATATTGTTTATGTTATTTTCTTTGATTTTGATGTTTTAAATGTTATGTTACTTCATATTTTTGAGTTATATTTTAATTTGGTTGCTTTGTTTGTTGCCATTTATGTTTTAGATATCATGTTTTTGCATTTTTAATTTTCTGTTTTCATGTTGTTTAAATTTGAGCATGTTTTAGATTTAGTATATCAAGTGTTTGTGAAAATGCTTGTGTGGTCTTTGCATGATTTTTGTTTTATATCTTAGTTGAGCATGTTTTAGATTTAGTATATTAAGTGTTTGTGAAAATGCTTGTGTGATTTTTGCATGATTTAAGTGTTATATTTTAGTTGAGCATGTTAGTATACCAAGTGTTTGTGAAAATGCCATGCTTGTTGGAGCTTGAGGCCATTTGGCTACTCCATGCTTTTTGCATTGTGTGATTGCATTTTTGTCATGTTAGTTGGTAGGTTTTTGCATTTGCATGTCATTCGATTTAGTTTTGCATGCTAGTATGCCAAGTGTTTGTGAAAATGCCATGTTTGCTTGTAACATTATGTTATTCGGTCCTCTTGGAATTTTTGCATTTTTTGTGCATTCTTGCCATGTTAGTTGATAGGTTAGCATTTTGCATGATATTTGATTGAGTTTTTGGATTAAGCATGCTTTGTGTTTGTGAAAATGCCATGCATACTTTAGTTATTAAGCTAGGTTTATTTGCCATGCATGTTCATGCATTTTAGGTCTAGGTTGCATTAAATGCCATGCAAGTTCATTTAGGTCTAGGTCACTTTATGAATGCCATGCATTTTTTCATGACATTTAGGTTTAAATCCATGCATTTCATGCATTATGTTTGCTGCATTGTTTCATGCATTTCATGTTCATGCCACTTGAATAATGACTTGAGCCAATTAATGGTTCAAAGTCATGCTCTATTGAGCACACTTGTGGAAAATTAAGTTTGTCAAATTGATTATTCTACCTTTGTGATTTTTTTTACTTAGACAATTTTTATCTAACTTTCAAAAAGTCCTAGCTACTGTTTGTAAGTCATTTTATGAGTTTCAAATATTTTTACTTTGATTTTTAAATGATTTTATCAAAGGCAAAAATGTGTTTTGGCAAAGCAGTTTTTTTTCATCCAAAACTCGTACATCTCTGATTTTTTTGGGAATTCATCTTTGATCAAAAAATTAAGCCGACTTTTTCCCGTGTAGTTTTACATGTCCTGAGTCTCCAGTATTTTTTTCAGAAGTCTTTGAATTTTTAAAAATAGGATAAAAAATCGTGGCTTAAAACTGGACAGTGGAGTCAGAATTGAATTTGAAGAAAAATCATTTTTCTGTTTTGGTTAAGTTATTTAGAGTGGGCTGATTAGAAGGGTTAGCTACTGACTTAGGGTAGTTTCTAAGCCTTTTTAAACTCTAAAAATGATTTTTCAAGTCTCGGGTTAAGGGTAGTCAAGTCCGGATTTTTAAACTTAGGAAGTTAGAGCCATTTAAAAAAAGATTTAGCCCAGTTTTTTATTTTTAATTCAAGCTTTTCAAAATTGTTTTCAAACAATCACAAAGTATTTTGGTTTTAGAATATTTAATTTGACATATTTTCCTAAGGTAGCCGAATATCTTTTTAGATATACGGATTTCCTTAATAAAAGGAAAAAAAATACATTTCATGCATTGCATTTTTCATATTCATGCATTTTATATAATATGTGATTCTTGTTATAATAATTTCTATGATATTGTTATGTTATATTGTTTATTATATGATTTGGAATATTTCATGATATCCTATGCTTTTATTTAGTTATTTTTTGGTCATATTATTTAGCATATACTATGTTCATGCATTATTATTTTCATTTTTATTTTCATGCATATTATATGATAGCATTATTTCATATTCCATCTCATTTAATTGATATGCCATATCATTCATGTTTGCCATGTCATTTAAATTATTTCGTTTCATATAGAATATGTTATGTTACTTAGGTTATTTTATTTCATTTAGAAAATATCATGTTACTTAGGTCATTTCATTTCATATAGAATATGTTATGTTACTTAGGTTATTTTATTTCATTTAGAATATATCATATGACTTAGGATATTGCATCTCATATAGAATATACTATGTAATATAGGTCATTTCATTTTATTTATAATATGTCATATAGCTAAGGATATTTCATTTCATTTTAGAATATGCTAAGGCATTTACATTATATCATATCATTTAGGAAGCATCATATTATTTAGATTTTGCCATGTCATTTTATTTATGTCATGCATATACATATTCATATCTTTTAAAATGTTTTCAAAAGGATAATGATTTTTCAATAAAAAAATAAAGATATTCCCGAGTTAAAATAATTAATGAGTTCTCTACCGGGTTTGCTGGAGGGAATATCATAAATTATCATTAATAAAGGAATATCTTTCTTTCAAAAAAGAGAATGATTCGGAAAGTTTTCCAAAACTAATAAAAATTTCTATATTTTGCCACGTTTGTTGGGGAATATAGGAAAATTTTGAATTTATAAATTCCGGATCATTTTCAATTAAAAATGGAATTATTTTTCTTTAAATTGGGAATTAACTTGAAATACTAAATTTAAAACCAATTTTTACCGAGACTTGAGATAACACACGATTAATAAGGTACCGATTTATACGGGCGTTGTGGGGTGCTAATCCTTCCCCACACGTAACCGACTCCCGAACCCGCTTCTTTGATTTCCCTGGTTTAAAACACAGACTTGAAATTGGTTTTTTAAAATGTTTTAATTAATTTTTAAAATATTTTATAAAACCGGTTTTAATAGGTGGCCGATCACACCTAGCTAAAAAAGATTGGTGGCGACTCCATGTCTTTTTTAAGGTCATTTTCAAAACCTTCATTTTTCTAGAGGAATTAAGTCGACTTTTCCTTGGTTTTTTTTTAATGTCACGCTTAAGGAATAATAAAGTCTTGCGATGAGACTCGTTATTTTTTAGGTTGCGACAGCTTGGCGACTCCACTGGGGAATATTAGAGAGTCAGGCCTAGAATTAGTCATGTGTTATCAAAGTCTCGATTTTGGTTGGTTTAATTGGTATTTAATTTTAATTCCCACATTTTTTAATAAGGAGAATTTTGAAAATAATAAAATCTTTTTAAATATGTTCATACTCATGTGCATGCATTTTATTATTGTTCTCTAGTTATTTAAGGTTGTATATTATAATTGCTTGTTGGTTAATGCGTTACACTATTCTTGAATGTTTTAATTGCTAGGGCATTTAGAATAAGGTTTGTAGAATAGGTAGTGAAAGGTTTGTTATTCCTCCACACACACTACACGTGCATTTGCATATCATGAATCCTATACCCGGGTTTCGTCCTTTTAAGTGGGAGTAAAGTAACTACGCCTTCGTGATGATCCTCCGTATGGGCTAGTGAAACACTTTCGGAGTATAAAGTACCTAAAGCCTTCGTGATGATCCTCCGTATGGGCTTAGGAAAATATAATCTAACGAATTGAACCCGCTTTTATCGGGGTGCCTTACTAGCCTTCACCGGCGACAGTAAGGAACAATTCGGGGCCTTAGAACCGATTCACCCTCATATAGTGAACCTAGGCGAAGCCATGCCGGATTTCCATTAGATATACCGAAAATAGGAACACATGGAGGGACATTTCTAAACCTTTTGTTACCTGTTTTACACTTTGAATAAGTGTGGTAGATCGGGCAACAATGTACGTACATCGCCCGTAATAAATGTGATACTCTGCCTCGAAGGCATCGTGATGCCTAAATAAGCAGATATTGTTGGGGCAGATGTTCATTAGCTATTTTTTTTTAAAAAAAAAAAAAAAAAAATCCTTTTTCAAGCATTTTTGCATGTTGCACATTTCATGCATATGTGAATAGAGCATGTACATTTTTGGTTGTATTATTGATCTTATTCTTTGCAATAAACAGTTGGTAATTTTATTTGATGGTTCATAAAACCGGTAGTGTTGCATGAACATTTGGACATTGTACCATAGTAGGATCCATTACCCCGAAATTCTTTTGAAAATAACATGATTGGTTTTTCATAGAAAAAACATGTTTCAAAAAGTCATAAGAGGCAAATCATGCATAATGAGATTTTTGAATAATCAAGATTTAGGTCCCACCAATTTCGTGTAATCATTGGTTAATTTATTTTGTTGACATCATGTCACAGTCCTAACATTCATGGTTATTCATTGTAGAATACATTTGTGATATACATGGTTATTCTTTGTACCTACCTTTGTATTAATTCATTTATTCTTAGCATGTATCATTTTGACATCATAGCATGCATGGTTATTCATTGTAGAATACATTTGTGATATACATGGTCATTCTTTGTACCTACCTTTGTATTAATTCATTTATTCTTAGCATGTATCATTTTGACATCATAGCATGCATGGTTATTCATTGTAGAATACATTTGTGATATACATGGTCATTCTTTGTACCTACCTTTGTGTTAATTCATTTAGTCTTAGCATGTATCATTTTGACATCATAGCATGCATGGTCATTCGTTGTAGAATACATACATGGTCATTATTTGCATATACTTGTGCATCAATTTATTCATTTTTTTAATCCATCATGTTGGCATTAGATTGCATCCATAGCATACATAGTCACCATAATTTCTTTGTATATGTTCATGCATTAATCATCAGTATATTCATGCACATAGGAATAGAGCATGTACATTCACAATTGTATTCTTAATCTCATGACATTTTCATTTGCATGAAAGGGGTTCAAGATATGAGGAAGGAATCGGAGGAACGATTGGGTGCTTCGGAACGCAATCAAGAGGAATGTGGACATGAAATCCGGGAGGTGGAGGAACAACTTGCCAAATTGCTGAAAATGTTTGAGGATATGGGTAAGAGTAAAGGGGAACTTTCTCAGGGCTCTGCATCGCCTTCGGATCAACCAAAACTCTTAGGTCCAGAACATACAATCCTTGCTGGATCCTGCGCTTGTCAATGCTACAAAGGTTGCAATCCTGATGAAATTGTGGACAAAATCATGAAAATTATTAAACCTGAAAGCCTGATACCAAAGATAGAAACCTCGAATCCAGTACCATACCTGCAAACTATTCTAGGTCCAAACCAGTATCCCCACCCTACTATGGTCCAATCGTCCATTGGGATGACCACTACGGGATTCCAGAATCCCACACCATCACCACCAACTGCCAGTTCATACTATTTCCCTCATCAATCACCTTATCTAGTATCTGGGATAGGAACCTCGAGCTATGTACAATCTCCAAAGGCCCCGTGTCCAAATCCATACCCTTACCATGCTGTTCCACCACATCCCCATGTAAACACTCCGGTTCGAACCTTAGTGCCACCACCAAGTGCCCCAACTCCTAGGCCATGTGTGACTAAGAAACGATCCCAGAATAAGACCCAAATGCATTTTGATCCCATTCCAATCAGCTACCAAAAGCTTCTCCCTATACTGATCCAAAATCACATGGTTGCCTGTATCCCATTGAAACCCCTATTACCACCATATCCAAATGGGTATAATCCAAATGCAAGATGTGATTATCACTGTGGAATTGTTGGCCATAATGTTGAAGACTGTATGGCATTCAAAAAGAAAGTACAAACTCTTATAAATGCCAAGTGGTTGGATCCAACGACACTGATTGATAAAGGACTGGGAAAGCGCCATTAGGATTGGGAGTTTTACAGCATTGAGGTGGAAAGACTTCGGTCTTATATGATGTAATAGGATTTCACTTTTTCAGTAGCCGGCTCTTATAGCCTTAGGATGCTAGAAAGAATAAAGGGCTTGTAAAAGACAGTTTTAACCATTATTCAAATTTTGTAAAACATGGTTTATACCATTGTGAAAATTGGTATGAGAATGAATTGGTTATGTTTCAAATTCATGAGAGGTTGATGATTAAGTTCCTCCGATTCTTATTTCCTCTGTGATATCTTCCCCTTTTGCATTTTGCATCCGATCAATTATTGGTCATACCATACATTCATACATGTATCATGTTAGCATCAGGTTGCATTTATGCATTCATAATCATCATGATTTTTCTGTTTATATCCATACATTAATTTTCTTATTACAATACATCATGATTAGCATTAGGTCACATTCATGACACACATGGTTAGCATGATTTTCTTTGTATATACTCTGTATCAATCATTCATTGTTTGCATGTATCATAATTGACACTGTGTTGCATTCATAGGATATATGATCATTCATTGGGAAATATGCTAAAATGCACATGATCAGTCATTGCATATATCCATGTATTGATTTGCTTATTCTTTGCTTGCAACATGTTGGCATTATGATTGCATTTATTACATATATGGTCAACATGTTTCCATTGTACATGTCCATACATCATATTGTTTAGGCTTCACATGCATCAAATTGCATTCATGGCTCATTCATCATGACATACATTTGGGGGAAATAAAACAGAAGTTGGCTTGGCTTTAAGAGTCTTTGAAAGAATTTCCATTTCAAATCAGTTGAAGTACTAAGTACCCTTTCAATACAGGCTAGTGCTATGGAGGATGAACAAGTTGCCCGAATGGAAAAAATGGAAAGGGAACAGAAAGAATTGCGAGAACAGCTAGCAAAGTCTCAAGCAGAATCTAAGGATAAGATGACTAAATTAATGGAGCTGATGTCCGCCGTAATCAAGGGAAAAGGATACACTGAAAACTTTGTCGCCAGGAAAGGGTTAGAGGCACAAAAGGGTCAGAATGAGATCGTAATGATTGATGCCCAAAACACAGTCAATGTCCTAAACTCAGATGATCCAGCTGAACAGGCAAAGTTGAAAAGGGTTGCAGTAAATGAGGTTGAGTTGGCAGATTCCCAAGGGAAATATCAGTTGCTAGATGAAAGGCTCCGGATAGTAGAAAATACAGATGTATTTGGGAGTTTAGATACGAAAGAACGATGTTTGGTCTTCGATTTAGTCATTCCTCCCAAGTTCAAGATCCCTGACTTTGTAAAATATGACGGGACGACTGATCCATCAGCCCACATCACTATGTTCTGCCGGAAGATGACAAGTCATATAGATAATGATAGGCTTTTGATTCACTGTTTTCGGGATAGCCTCAGCGGGTCCGCAATTAGGTGGTATAGTCAGTTGAGCAAGGATCAGATTCGCTCTTGGAATGACCTGGCTAGGGTTTTTCTAAACCAGTACAAGCATATGACCGACACGGCGCCTGACCGTCTCACCTTACAAAATATGAAGAAAAGAGCTACTGAGAGCTTCAAAGAATATGCGCAACGGTGGATGAGCCTGGCCGTCCAAGTACAACCGCCTTAACTCAGAAGGAAACCATTGTCCTTTTTGTGAATACACTGCAAGCCCCATACTACGATAGACTTGTCGGCAACACCACGAAGAATTTTTTGAACATGGTAATTTCAGGGGAGATGATTGAGAATGCTATCAAGGATGGGAAAATTGAAGGAGAAAGAACATCCAATACCAAGAACAAGGGGGCATCTGAAAAGAAAAAGGAAGATACCCAAGTCGTGGAAGACTTTGCCCCACCTCCCCAATTCTCCTCGTATCAGCCATTTTACTCTACCCTGAACAATGTCTCTAAAGGTTTTTATCCCTACCAACCAATGACTGCAACTACACCAGAATTTACATCTGTCTATCAATCGAACACCCTTGGGAATAATCGAAGGGGGCATAAAAAGCGAAAAAGAAATCAGGTTGACCCGATTCCTGTGACATACAGTGAGATACTACCTCAACTCATCCAGAATCACCTTGTGACACCCATGCAAATAGAGCCTCTGAAGCCCCCTTATCCGAGCTGGTATGATGTTAATGAGTGTTGTGGTTATCATTCTGGCAATCAAGGTCACTCAACAGAGAACTGCCCCGCTTTGAAGTACAAGGTCAGGGATCTCATCAAGGCTGGTTCGATAAGTTTTGAAGACGGGAAAGCCAAGTGTCATAAGAAACATTGTGCATGATCATATTAGGCTTTTGACGCATGTAGTTCTATACACTGTGATGATGAAAGCACTTGTCTCATGTTAACATCTACATGAATTAAATGAATTTTGAATTTTAAATGCTTTGTGTTTGTTGTGTTTTAACAATAACTTGAATTTGCAAAAACAAGCATTAAGGAATTTTTAATAATGGATAGTCTCAAGAAGATTAATGATCAGTGTTACAAATGACCCAATACCTTTTCCCCTCTCTTTAGGTTTTCCTAAGCCTAAATCTCTTAAACCAAGAACACTTGAAAGACCTAATGCTTCAAGGAATATGAATGATTTGACTTCATAAAACCATTGTCATCACAGAATAAGCAAAGACGTAGATCTTAGTCTAGGCTATGAACAAAGGAACGAACTTTTTGAAATTTTTTTCGAATCCCTTGAAATTCAAACAAATGAGACATTCTTTCAAGAATCTAGATTTTGATAATTTGGTGTGTGTCAAGATTGTGCTAAAACCATTCATGACCTTTCCCAATGATCATAAAACTTCAAATACCCAAACATCACTTCATGATTGACACCCTGGGGCATAATGATAAACTAGATTATTCTTTGTCCCAGAGAAAACCTGTTTTTGGGGTCATATTTTCCTTGTCTCTTCAAAGAACTCAGATTGGAAACTCAGCCTTTTCAAAATAGACCTAGACTTGCTATGTTTCTTGTTGATACAAATTCTCATGGTTAATCAAATTGGGGCATCATATGTGGAAATGATGGATACATGGTGAAGAAGGATGGGCTAACACATGAAATCATTGGGGTATGCGATGGAAAAAAGAGAAGAAATTTTTTGTGATATCATGCATATGAGAATTCGGATGATTCGAAGGTGCAAAATGAAATTTTGATTATCTATTTCCCCCGAGGATTGCTTTTCAATGAGAATATTTGGGCTTGATATGATGAATGGCCATCTTTCATATCCCTTTCACAAGAAAAAATTATTATCCATAGTCACCCTTTTTGAGCCAAAATAATTCTTTTTTCTTTGAACCCTGATCAAGGATTACCCTCTACAATGGGGGCAAATGCGAGGAAAGATCTTTTCAAAGATCATTGAGAAATGAGTAACAGCTCAAGGACAGACACAAAGCAAATGGAGCCCCGAATAAATACGGGCGCACTCTGTCAAAGAAAAAGAAGAGGAAAAGATGGCGAAATGAAAGCCAAGAAAAAAAAAACACAATAAAAAAGAAAACAAAATGTGTGAAAGACATGGCAAATTGAAAGCCAAGAACGAGGAAAGAAAGACACAAAAGTCAAAAGGAAAGAAATGTCCAAGAAGGGACAAATGCTTCAAAGAGAATCCTCCTCAAGAAATGATCCTTGATCAGATTACCCTCAAACACGTATTTTTGGCCTATTTATCCTTTCTTTCTGAACCCTGAGCCATGGCCTACATTACGTGCTTTAAAAGTCCATTTTGATCAAGCATGAATATTTAATTTGAAAGGTTTTTCCTCAGATTTTATCCCATTTCAGCGAATTATCATTTCACTAAGGAAGAATTCAAAATTCTCAAGTGTATGGTAGGAAAAAAATGGAAAGAATGGGATTCTAGGGCGAAAACCCAAAAATGGGCGGTCTAGAGTAAATTTGGAAATTTTCGATGCCATCTATGATAGTGCCGATACCCCAAAAGAAAAGATCTTATTAAAGGAGTGGTCATCGAGGAACATCTAGGAATTCCTGAACCCCCAAAATATTCAACTCTTATTCGGAGGATTGTCTTCAAAAATTGAATCTTTTTTTCCTCCAAGATTAAACTTTCCGATTTAAACATCTCGGTCAATCTTGACGCTTGTCAAAATGCCTTGATATGGAAACCAAAAGAATGTTGAATTTGCTTGGTTCTCAATGAATTCATGATTTATAAAACCTGTTCCATTTGTGAGCCTAGAAGGGATATACATTTTTGTCATGAAGTTTTCCTGGAAAAGCCAGAATCTTGTTATACCAAGCCTTGCCAATCCCAGTTGAAAAAACCCAGATTGATACTTAGAGAAATTTCTAACAATGATCATCAGTCTTCAAAAGATTTATATATCACACATTGTGGGGTTAATATTTTTTGTTCAGAAGTTTTCAAAATACGAAAACAAATAAAGAGTTTTTTTTTTTGAAATACCCATTTTGATGTTGACATGAGACAAGGATTTTTCTAACCCAAAGGTATAGAACTGCCAGGGTAGGTCCTGACTTCCAGATATGAGAAGAAGAAATAGAACCCGGTTCAGATCTCTGTTGATGAAAGTTTGAAAACTGTTGGGGCAAAGAGAATAGCCAAAATGAATTGAAGGTATACTCTGATTTGAAGAGGAAAAATGAATTTGAAAGGATAAGCCAAAGTCTAGAAAAACAACCGGGGGCATTTGCATCACTCATGAGCACTCATCTCTTTATCGAGTTTTTGCATCTGCACAGTGTCGGCAAGCATTTGCATCATTCATGGGTATTTGCATTGGCATTATTCCATAAGCATCTGCATTTTACCTTTACATTTACATTCTTCATGGAATTCGCATTTGTGTCATCTCAAGCAATTGCATTCATCTCTAGAATCATTGCATTTTCATTAATGTGTGGTAATTGTAGTTACAGCATTCATAAACCAGTTACGTGAACACAATTAGTAGGGGCATCTGCATCATGAAACATGAGCATCAATCCAGGCCATTTGCATTTGCACTAAGAAATATTTTACATTTGCACCATGAAGCATTAGCACCTTGTTAAAAGACATGTGCATCTGCATCATTTCTCAAAGCTTCTGGTGGGGATATCCAAAATTTTACAGTTTTTAAAAGTGAACAAGTCTTCGGTGGTGATAGCTGAAGCCTCTGGTAGAGATATCCAGGGTTTTATAATTTTGAAACATGAGAAATCTTCTTCTGAAGGAGTTACCCAAAATTTTACAATGAGCAATTCTTTGGTGGTGATAGCCAAAGCTTCTGGTGGAGATATCCAGAATTTTACAGTTTTAAAAGAACAAGTCTTCGGTGGTGATAGCTGAAGCCTCTGGTGGAGATATCCAGGGTTTCATAATTTTGAAACATGAGAAATCTTTTTCTGAAGGAGTTACCTAGAATTTTACAATAAGCAAGTCTTTGGTGGTGATAGCCAAAGCTTCTGGTGGGGATATCCAGAATTTTACAGTTTTAAAAGTGAACAAGTCTTCGGTGGTGATAGCTGAAGCCTCTGGTGGAGATATCCAGGGTTTTATAATTTTGAAAAAAGAGAAATCTTCTTTTGGAGGAGTTATCCAGAATTTTATTCAACATGTGCATCTACATCAAGAAGTATTTGCATCAATCTAAGTTAGTTGAATCTGCATCAAGAAAGTTTGCATCAAATCAAGTCATTTACATTTGCATCAAAGACATTTGCACCAATCTAAGTCATTTGCATCTACATCAAGAAGCGTTTGCATCAAATAAAGACATCTGCATTTGCATCATCTCTTAAAGCTGTCAGGTATAATCGAACTCGTTTTGCTTCTCAAATGAGTCGAGCCCCGAGATCATCGTCGAGGTCCTTTTTTTATTATGAACAAGTCTTCGGTGGTGATAGCTGAAGCCTCTGGTGGCAATATCCAGAGTTTTAAAATCCTTTGAAAAGGTAAAAAGTCTTTGGTGGTGATAACTGAAGCTTTTAGAGGTGATACCCAGAATTTTTACATTAAAAAAAAAATGAGCAAGACTTTGGTGGTGATAGCCGAAGCTTCTGGAGGAGATATCCAGAATTTTAAACACAGCTGAGAACAAGACAGGTTAAGGCCCCGAGACCATCGTCGAGGTCATTTCCTTTCTTGCAAATCGAATTCGTTTCCTTAAGACGGGTCGAGCCTTGTTTAGTCAGGGAATTCAATTTAAGGATAAAATCTTCAATTTACTGTATGGTAACAAAAAAAACAAAACAAAACAAAACAAAAAAAAATTGAAAAAAAGAAAAAAGGAAAAATGAAATAGAAAATGGAAAAAAATGAAAAAAAATGAAAAATGAAAAAATGATAGAAGAATGAAAAAGAAAACCTCTTTCCCTTTCCTTCACATGTGATTTCATTGACCGTACAAAATTAGTGTTGGTTTATCTTTGTCTGATTCCTGATTCTCAGCAATAGCCAAAGAAGGGCAGCTGTAGACACCTAATTTTGTCCGGACCACTAAATAGGTATGTTTTCTTCCTATATTGATGTTTCCGAGTGTAAAAAGACTTTTTTCATCCTGCAGGTGGTACTCCGAGACTTAGTTTAAGAGGGTGAGCACAAAAAGTCAAAATTGAAAAAAAGTCAAGCCCGAAAAAAAGTCAACCCCAAAAATGTCAACCCCAGAAAGTCAACTACTGAAAAAGTCAACCCACTTTCAAAATCAAGATTTTAAGTTCAATTGAAAAATGGTGAAAGAATTTTGATAATCCGAGGTCTACATTGAAAGATATGGAGTTCGGAAGTTGGGATTTGGAGATTCAGTAGAAAGGAAACTCTAATCTGAGAAATTTGGGGAAAAGTGCTTAAACGATCAAATTGGTCAAAATTGAAGGTTCCAAATAAAAGATAAGCACTGACTACGGGTAATGGAGAAGTCACTTGCAAGAAAAATCGAAAGAAAAGTCAATCTGGGAGAAAACCGAGAATTAGGGTTTTTAGTGGATTTGGGTGAAATCGGGAAGAATCACAGAAATGGCCCGACTTGGTAATACCAAAGCCCGAATGGATGAAGAATGATTAAAAAGGATAGCCCAAGGATCAGATTGAAGAAAATCTGAAAATCGGACTTGTTTTGAGCAAAACCGGGTTTAGGAGGCAAAAGGGCAAAATTGGAAAATTTGGGAAAAATAGCAAATGCACTCCGAAAATTCTGAAAATTTGTCAATCTCATTTTTAAATTATTTGAAAGAGATTGGTAAAAGAAAATCTTTATTCGGAGTTCGTTTGCAAAATGGCCAAATCCCGGGCTTCTTATGTAGTAATTCAAAAAGGAAAATCCCAAAAAAATAGTAAATGAGCTCCAAATATTTTGAAATTTTGCAAATCTCATTTTTAAATTATTTGGAAGAGATTGGCGAAAGAAAATCTTGATTCGGAGTTCGTTTGCAAAATGGCCAAATCCCGGGCCTCTTATGTAGTAATTCAAAAAGGAAAATCCCGGAAAAAAGAGTAAATGAGCTCCAAATATTTTGAAATTTTTCAAATCTCATTTTTAAATTATTTGGAAAATATTGGTGAAATAAAATCTTGATTCGGAGTTCGTTTGCAAAATGGTCAAATCCTGGGCCTCATATGTAGTAATTCAAGCCGATAAATCTCGAAAAAATACCAGATGAGCTCCAAAAATTATGAAAACTTCCAGATCACATTTTTAAATTATTTGGAATAGATTGGTGAAGAAAAATCTTGATTTGAAGCTCGTTTAAAAAATGGTAAAATAAAGGGGCATAAAAGGGTATTTTTGGAAGAAAAAATTCAAATAAATAGCAAACGGACTCGGATAATTTTGAAAACTTCTAGAACTCAATATTTTATTATTTTGGAAGTATTAAAAAATAAAAATTGAATTTGGAGTCCGTTTGATATTTATTTGCATCCGGGGGGCAAAACAGTCATTTCACCCAAGCAACCGAAAAGGGCTTCTTTGGGCCTTTCAAAAAATCAGAGTTGGGCTGGAAAAGAGAAGTGTTGGCCTGCCCAAGCCCAAAGGAAGGAGGAAGCTTCTGATTTTTCAATCAAAATGGCTAAAAATCAAGAGTTAGTTAGAGATTCTCTTTGATCAAGCCATGGTGATTAAGCCACATAGGCCAAGAGAGATGTCAACATTATTCTTTAACAGCTGTAATTTGAGAGAGCTGAGATGCTAATCTAAAGGTGGTAATTTCATGATTTTTCACCTTGAATTATTAGCCATTTGATGGAAAATTGGTTACACAAAAAATGACAACATCCTAGGGGAGGAGAGAGGTAAAATTCTGCCAACATTAAGGGGAGGTCAGAATTTCGAATTTGGATGTTCATTTTGCTGAGTTCTTAGAGTTTTTACTTAGTTTTTCTCTTCTTGGTTGAGAGAAAAAAAGAAAAGTTTAGAAAAAAAGGGAAAGTTTGAAGAGATAAAGCTTGAAAGATAGCTTCTTGAGGTTGCTCTTGAGCACTAACTCTTGCACTTTCTTGATTTTCTATTCTTATTTTTGCTATTTTGATCTCTATTTGGTGAGTTTCCATTTTAAATAAATGTTTTTTTTATTGTTCTTTAAGGTTCTTACTTCATCTCTTTCTTAAGTATATTTTTACGTTTTATTTTTACAATAAACTCACCATGGCCAAATGGCCTACATTATTTATTTTAAGTTGCTCTTTTGGGTTCATTTTACCATATTGTTTATGTTATTTTCTTTGGTTTTGATGTTTTAAATGTTATGTTACTTCATATTTTTGAGTTATATTTTAATTTGGTTGCTTTGTTTGTTGCCATTTATGTTTTAGATATCATGTTTTTGCATTTTTAATTTTCTGTTTTCATGTTGTTTAAATTTGAGCATGTTTTAGATTTAGTATATCAAGTGTTTGTGAAAATACTTGTATGGTCTTTGCATGATTTTTGTTTTATATCTTAGTTGAGCATGTTTTAGATTTAGTATATTAAGTGTTTGTGAAAATGCTTGTGTGATTTTTGCATGATTTAAGTGTTATATTTTAGTTGAGCATGTTAGTATACCAAGTGTTTGTGAAAATGCCATGCTTGTTGGAGCTTGAGGCCATTTGGCTACTCCATGTGTTTTGCATTGGGTGATTGCATTTTTTTCATGTTAGTTGGTAGGTTTTTGCCTTTGCATGTCAATCGATTTAGTTTTGCATGCTAGTATGCCAAGTGTTTGTGAAAATGCCATGTTTGCTTGTTACATTATGCTATTCGGCCCTCTTGGAATTTTTGCATTTTTTGTGAATTCTTTCCATGTTAGTTGATAGGTTAGCATTTTGCATGATATTTGATTGAGTTTTTGGATTAAGCATGCTTTGTGTTTGTGAAAATGCCATGCATATTTTAGTTATTAAGCTAGGTTTATTTGCCATGCATGTTCATGCATTTTACGTCTAGGTTGCATTAAATGCCATGCAAGTTCATTTAGGTCTAGGTCACTTTATGAATGCAATGCATTTTTTCATGACATTTAGGTTTAAATCCATGCATTTCATGCATTATGTTTCCTGCATTGTTTCATGCATTTCATGTTCATGCCACTTGAATAATGACTTGAGCCAATTAATGGTTCAAAGTCATGCTCTATTGAGCACACTTGTGGAAAATTAAGTTTGTCAAATTGATTATTCTACCTTTGTGATTTTTTTTTTACTTAGCCAATTTTTATCTAACTTTCAAAAAGTCCTAGCTACTGTTTGTAAGTCATTTTATGAGTTTCAAATATTTTTACTTTGATTTTTAAATGATTTTATCAAAGGCAAAAATGTGTTTTGGCAAAGCAGTTTTTTTTCATCCAAAACTCGTACATCTCTGATTTTTTTTGGGAATTTAGCTTTGATCAAAAAATTAAGACGATTTTTTCCCGTGTAGTTTTACATGTCCTGAGTCTCCAGTATTTTTTTCAGAAGTTTTTGAATGTTTAAAAATAGGATAAAAAATCGTGGCTTAAAACTGGACAGTGGAGTCAGAATTGAATTTGAAGAAAAATCATTTTTCTGTTTTGGTTAAGTTATTTAGAGTGGGCTGATTAGAAGGGTTAGCTACTGACTTAGGGTAGTTTCTAAGCCTTTTTAAACTCTAAAAATGATTTTTCAAGTCTCGGGTTAAGGGTAGTCAAGTCCGGATTTTTAAACTTAGGAAGTTCGATCCATTTAAAAAAAGATTTAGCCCAGTTTTTTATTTTTAATTCAAGCTTTTCAAAATTGTTTTCAAACAATCACAAAGTATTTTGGTTTTAGAATATTTAATTTGATATATTTTCCTAAGGTAGCCGGATATCTTTTTAGATATACGGATTTCCTTAATAAAAGAAAAAAATACATTTCATGCATTGCATTTTTCATATTCATGCATTTTATATAATATGTGATTCTTGTTATAATAATTTCTATGATATTGTTATGTTATATTGTTTATTATATGATTTGGAATATTTCATGATATCCTATGCTTTTATTTAGTTATTTTTTGGTCATATTATTTAGCAGATACTATGTTCATGCATTATTATTTTCATTTTTATTTTCATGCATATTATATGATAGCATTATTTCATATTCCATCTTATTTAATTGATATGCCATATCATTCATGTTTGCCATGTCATTTAAATTATTTCGTTTCATATAGAATATGTTATGTTACTTAGGTTATTTTAATTCATTTAGAAAATATCATGTTACTTAGGTCATTTCATTTCATATAGAATATGTTATGTTACTTAGGTTATTTTATTTCATTTAGAATATATCATATGACTTAGGATATTGCATCTCATATAGAATATACTATGTTATCTAGGTCATTTCATTTTATTTATAATATTTCATATAGCTAAGGATATTTCATTTCATTTTAGAATATGCTAAGGCATTTACATTATATCATATCATTTAGGAAGCATCATATTATTTAGATTTTGCCATGTCATTTTATTTATGTCATGCATATACATATTCATATCTTTTAAAATGTTTTCAAAAGGATAATGATTTTTCAATAAAAAATAAAGATATTCCCGAGTTAAAATAATTCATGAGTTCTCTACCGGGTTTGCTGGAGGGAATATCATCAATTATCATTAATAAAGGAATATCTTTCTTTCAAAAAAGAGAATGATTGGGAAAGTTTTCCAAAACTAATAAAAATTTCTATATTTTGCCACGTTTGTTGGAGAATATAGGAAAATTTTTAATTTATAAATTCCAGATCATTTTTAATTAAAAATGGAATTATTTTTCTTTAAATTAGGAATTAACTTGAAATACTAAATTTAAAACCAATTTTTATCGAGACTTGAGATAACACACAATTAATAAGGTACCGATTTATACGGGCGTTGTGGGGGTGCTAATCCTTCCCCACACGTAACCGACTCCCGAACCCACTTCTTTGATTTCTCTGGTTTAAAACGCAGACTTGAAATTGGTTTTTTAAAATGTTTTAATTAATTTTTAAAATATTTTATAAAACCGGTTTTAATAGGTGGCCGATCACACCTAGCTAAAAAAGATTGGTGGCGACTCCATGTCTTCTTTAAGGTCATTTTCAAAACCTTCATTTTTCTATAGGAATTAAGTCGACTTTTCCTCGGTTTTTTTAATGTCACGCTTAACGAATAATAAAGTCTTGCGATGAGACTCGTTATTTTTTAGGTTGCGACATATGGAATATGCAAATCTGATTATAATGGATGCTCTCCATCCTTTTGGGTTGCCTCCCAAGAAGCGCTTGGTTTATTGTCCTCAGCCTGACTTAGACCCATGCCATTATTATTCAACATAATTTGGCTCAAAAAGTGGTAACTCCTACACATCTTGTATTGGAACGTTCTCATAGTAAGGCTTCAATCTATGACCATTCACTTTGAATGCCTTATCTATTTTTGGGCTTTAGATTTCAACTGCACCATGAGTAAATACATTAGTAATAACAAAAGGTCCAACCCAACGAGAATGTAACTTACCTGGAAATAACTTAAGGCGTGAATGGAAGAGAAGAACTTTTTGTCCAACAACAAAGTCCTTTCTTGATATCATCTTGTCATGGAATGCCTTAGTCTTTTTCTTGTAAATTCTAGAATTCTCATAGGCATCAGTTGTTATCTCCTCTAATTCTTGTAGGTCAAGTTTTTTTTGCTTACTTGCCTCATCCATCTCCATGTTGCATTGTTTGATAGCCCAATATGATTTATGTTCCAATTCAACCGGAAGATGACAAGGCTTACCATAAAGAAATTGATAAGGAGACATACCAATGGGTGTCTTATATGCTGTCCGATAAGCCCAAAGTGCATCATCAAGTCGTGAACTCCAATCCTTCCTATTTGGATTAACTGTCTTTTCAAGGATGGACTTTACTTCTCGATTTGACACTTCAGCTTGCCCACTAGTTTGAGGATGGTATGAGGTGGAGACCTTGTGTATGATGTTATACTTCCTCAAAAGTGCTTCCATAGTCCTATTGCAAAAATGAGTACCTCTATCGTTGATTATGGCCTTTGGTGTTCCAAACCTAGCAAAGATGTTAGTCTTGACAAAATCTGAAATAACGTTATAGTCATCAGTCCTAGTGGCTTTTGCTTCCACCCACTTCGAAACATAATCAACGGCAAGTAAAATATAAAGATTACCAAAAGAAGAAGGAAAAGGTCCCATGAAATCCATGCCCCATACATCAAAAATTTCAACAATAAGTGTTGGAGTTTGAGGCATTTGATTTCTAGCACCTAAGTTACCTGTTCTTTGGCAACGATCACATGACTTGCAAAAGAGGTATGCATCTTTGAATATAGTAGGCCAATAAAATCCAGAATTAAGAACTTTCATGGCTGTTCTTTTGGATCCAAAGTGTCCTTTGTAGACACCTAATTTTGTCCACGCTTTTTTTTTAAAATCAATTTTCATTTGTCCTCCTCTCTGGTTTAATATTTTTGTAAAAATCACGGTCGCGATTTTAGATTTTTAAAATGTTCTAAATTATATATATCATTTTTAGCTTTAATTGTTCAAATAAAATCAGACCATAAAATTACCAATTTTAAAATTCAATTTAAACCCAAGGTGAAAAAGTTTAATCTTGAGTTTTATTAGATTTTTAAAATAAATTTTTTAATTGAAAATGTTTGAAAATTAAAAAAAAAAAGACTTGAAAAATTAAATGAGGGGGTAATTTAGTCATTACACATTTTTAGGTTAGGAATTGGTTATAAAGGGGGCGATTATTTTAGAAAAAAATGGGGGGTTGGCGGCTAAAGAAAAAGAAAAGAGGAAAAAAGGGGAGAGCTTGTGATGCACCCAAAAGAGTGTATCTTATTTAACCTTGCACTAAAAAGATCAATTGTAAGTATAATGATTAGCAAGGGTCGAGTCCTCAGGGATTGGGTTTTAATCTATGAGTTATTAGTTTATAACTTACGTTCAAAGAGAACAATAAAAGAAAAGGGGTTTTTGAAGCCAGATTTAAACTAAAGTAAATAATAAGAATAAGATGCAAGGCGGTATAACCAGCCAATAAAAATATATATACTAAATTAGGCGGTATAACCAGCCAATAAAAATATATATACTAAATTAGGCGGTATAACCAGCCAATAAAAATAAAACAAAGTTAATATACAAATTAGGCGGTATAACCAGCCAATAAAAATAAATATACTTTTAAAAATAAGCAAACTAGAAAAGTAAGAAAACAAGTAAGTAAGAAGAATCAAATATGAAAAATATGGTTAAGGTTTCATTCTCCACCACTAGACATCATTAAGAATCAATTTCAGATCTACCAATATCAACCAACTATCAAAGTTAACAACCGTAGATAACAACAAGCTCTGTTATCCCAATCTTTCCTTAGTTTGTCGTTAAATAGAACAAGCTCTCTATTTAATCTCTAACCATCAAACAACCTAGAATAAGCTCTCTAGATTCAATTTAATGGCAGCTTTATGATGAGAAAGATAGGTTGATCTAAGCAACAAACACATAAGCTCGGATTGTTCAACTTAGGTTATGTTCCACTTTGCAATTATTGAAAACTTGACCATAATCATTAATCACAAATTGCCACTTATGAATAGGAAATCAAGACAATTACACGGATCAAGACTTCTAAACTAGCAATAGATAATTATCAAGATCTATCTAGTTGTACACCTAAACAAATCAAGACAACATCATGAACAATTCTTGTAGAAGAACATAAGCAACTTTGATAGAAAATTAATGATAGAATCTGAAAATCAATTATAAAACATGTCTAGGGCTTTGAAATCACCCTTAACCAAATAGAAGTTTAGCCTAGCATAGGCATTATAAACATAAACATAAAATTAAAGAAAATCTAAGAAGAAAATAAAAGAAAGAAAGAAGAAGAGGAAGAATATTAATTATCCAACCTCTTGCTCTCTCTAAAGAAAAAGAAAACTAGAGAAAAGAAAGAAAACTAGAGAAAAGAAAGAAGAAGAAAACTTAGAGAATTTTATTAAAATGGCTAATATCCTACCTATGTACAATATGATCCTCTACAATCATCCAAGGCCCTCTATTTATACACATTTTGGAGGGCTAAATGACAAGAGACAAGCTTTACAAATTTCAAAGGTAGGTATAATAGGTGGGTGCATTTTTCTAACAATTTTCGTCATATTGTATGACCATTTTGATCAGCTAACTTGATGGTCGATTTTGTCAATCTTGGAGGCCTGATCTGATCACATGGTCTTCTAGAAAAATGTTCCCCTATGAGTTACTGATTCAAAACCGTTGGAATCAGCTCATTTGCTGATGTGGAGAAGAAGATATGGGCAAAATGCAAAAATTGCTCAGGACAGACGTCATTGCACATCAGCCAACTTGATGGTTGATTTCTCTAGGGAAAACGACTCCGTTTCAAGAAGTGTAAAACATGAAAAAGATAGATATGCCTCTTAAATTTGCACGGTTAAAATTTCAGCCTTATTGCTTCTGTGAAACTCCAGATATAGCTGATATGGCAAAAGGTGTCGGAACTGGAACTGAACTGGATTTGCCCTTAATTCTAGTAATCTGAAATCACTCAAAGAAACTTGTGAAAAACACCAAATTACATAAAAATATAAAAGATCATAAACACAATTAGACTAAACAATAATAACTCGTATTTGACACAAAACAATAATAAAACATAACTAAAAACTATATAATTATACGAGTTATCACACCCCCACACTTAGATTGTTGCTAGTCCCTAGCAACGACTCAATAAAAATAAAATAAGAAAATCTAATCTAATCCATTTTCGTAGGAAATCACGGTGGCACTTAGCATGTGACACAAGCCTTTAAACCCCTAGGTGTCCCTAGTGGACGAGTTTAGTCTCGTGAGGGTTTACTAGAACGATACCCACAAACATTGAAAAACTAAAATATAAATAAACTACATATACTAAAAATATTTATTCCTAATCCTTTCAATACAAATTAGAGACAATCTTTGAACAACTCTTATAAACTAATCAATAGCTTAAAGAATTTCACAAAAATTCATGCTTGAATGTAAATTGTTTGAGTTAAGCCAATATTAACATAACATATTTCAATCAAAATAGTGCATATTCAAACTTAATCTCAACTACTCACATGGGATACCCTCATGATTTTCACTCTTTAAAGTAGTGGTGAAGTGTTTACACTCAATCAATCTCATGAAAACAGTTCTACCATATTCTTGCTTGTCCACCTATTCTCCACTATTTAGATCATACAACTTCATGAATCAAGAGGTCTTTAATCAAGGTTGTAATGGGGCCAAGGGGTTTGTAATGTGGTTGAAGAACAAAAGGATAAAGATATCACAAAGGCTCCAAAGAGTTCATAAAGTTTAGAGACATAATAAGATCATACAAAGAAACTTCTCCAAACTCTTTACAAGTACATAGTCACCTAGGCTAAATATTCATGTTGAGCCTTTGCATCATTCTAACCAACTTTGTAACATCTTTTTTTTTTTTTACTTTAACTAGAAGTTCAAGAGAAGTTTTTTTTTTTTTTTTTAATATGGGAATGTATTTGACAATGATCCCTTTCTTTTTCTCTTGACTTTTTTCTTTCTTTTCCCCCCACACTTATTTCTTGTTTCTAACCCAAATTTTCAATAAATCTTCCTTGTCTTTGCAACTTGTCTCAAAACATGCTAATTCATCTTTGGAACAAAGGTAAAGATATAAGTATATTTAGGTTAGGGACAAGTTATGGTTACCAAAGAGATAGCTTATTCAATGTAGGCTCAAATTGGTTCACTAAGGGTGTGTTCTCTTGGAACATTAATAATGGATGGCTGTTTGGCTCTGGTTATAATCCTAATGCCTCTATCATATTCATGTTGTCACATGTATCAATATAGTCTCAAACGGTTTAAAGCAAGTTCTAGAGAATCATGTAATCATAAGAGCACTCAAGAAAGAAATTAGATTGATTTGTATAATGCATCAATCATTATAGGCTCAAAAACTCACAAGGATGATTATACAAGTCAGATTAAGTCTAAACATGCTTCTTTCTCAATCAACATATCATATTAACATTGGCTCATAAAAAGGTTGACATCAAGCTCAATTCTCATGAAAATCTTCTCACTAATAAATCTGTTTTAGACTTATGCAATTCATATCTCATCATTGTATTAAAAAGGAACTAAAACTCAAAAAAAAAAAATAATAATAATAATAAAGACTCATAAAAAAAATAGTAGACAAAATAAAAGAAATCCTAAATCATTCCCCCCACACTTAATTCTTACATTGTCCTCAATGTAAGTCTATTAACTCAAATGAAAGAATCATGTGTAAGAGAAAAGAACTAATAACATAAGAATAGGAAAAGCTAAGACTCAAAACAAAACAAACTCATGCAACCTGAATAATCTTAAAATACTAAACAAAAATTAACAAGTAAACATAAAAAGATTAAAATCAAACTGACAAGGTGTGTCTCAAGTCTCCCTTACTCAGACCTTGTTCAGAATGAATACTTCTAAATTGCTTAAAACACAACAAACTATTATTTTATTTTTTTTTTTTTTTGAAAAGAAGAAATCAAACTGACAAGATATGTCTCAAGTCTCCCTTACTCAGACCTTGTTCAGAATGAATACTTCTAAATGGCTTAAAACACAACAATTTTTTTTTTTTTTTAAATTAGCAAAATATGTCCCTTACCCCCTACTAAAATATGACATTGTCCCCAATGTAAAATTTTAAAGGTAGAATTTAGGAGATATTACCTGCAGAGGTTGCTAACCACTTATTATAACTGAGACACAACAAGCAAAATGTTAGATAATGTCACAAAGACAAAGTGCAATCCACTCCTTGCTCGTCCATATCTCTTTTTCTTTTTCCGAGCGTTTGCGAAACAACCATAGCAGATAAACACTCATAAGCTTGGAGCTTTTTGAATAAATCTTCAATGGTTGTAGCAGAAATTATGGTTCTCCTTGCCTCTGAAAACATGAATCCATTATCCACAGCATTATCTAAATATGAAAACAAATTACTAAAATAACCATTAATATTAAGCAAACCAATGGGTTTCTTATTTGTGACCAAAGATGACCAAGAAGCCACGCAAGCTATTTCTTCCAATGTACCCAGACCTCCTGGTAAAGCAATGAATGCATCGGCAGAATGGTACATGATTGTCATCCGTTCAGGGATACTCCAGACTTGTATTTCCTTACCCACGGTAGGTCCACAAAAATCTGTGAATAGTTTTGGCACGACTCCTAGAACTGGACTTCCTCCGGCGTGTGCTGCTGTAGCGACTGCTCCCATTAAACCCGTACTACCGCCTCCATAAATCAACTGGATCTTTTGTTGGGCAAGTATTACTCCAACTCTTATGGCTTCATCAGCAAATATGCTATTTTTCCCTGGATAAGCACCTCCAAAGACACAAATTTTTTTAATGCGCTGGGACGAAGTGCTTTCCATTTTTTTTTCGAGTGCCTGAAAGAGAATGAGTACATGGTGTAATATATAGAGGACTGAGTAGTGAATCAGACAAGAGTAATAATGTCGCCGAAAGTGTATCTGACCTGTCAGAAGAAAATGTTAACCTAACAAAAGATTTTTGCGTGATTTCAGGAAGAAAATCAAAAAGAGAAGAAAAAATCAACAGTAAAAGACAAATAAAAAAAAACGAGAATAATTACACAAATCGAACAACACATAAATTAAACCAAAATAAAGTTATTGCAAATCAAACCAAAAGCTGAGAAGTCATTTATTGTAGTTGTGATTGTGGCTCACATCTTCCTCTGGTTTTACGTCCAGAAACGGCTTAAACGCCTTCTATGAGTCGAGGATATGCTTCCCATCCAGTTTTCTTACAAGCTGGCAAACAGGGTCTTTTAACATCAGATTCCCAAGATGTTGCCATTCCCTTTGGAATTGCGGCCATAAATCAAGAATTTCTCTTTGTACGTCTCCACTAGGATGCGTCTCAAGAGAAAGTTGGATATTACCCAAATTCTCCTTACTCAGTCCATCCTTAATGAATTCAATTTTATCATCTCGATTAGAGGATGGAATCCCAATAGAACGACATTTACCGTTACACGTCCATCGTGCACATTTGTGGCAATTTGAACTCATGCGCTTTGCTCGTCGCTTCTTTGCAAAAGTGCTTCTACCTGTACCTGGTAAATGCAAAACAGGAAGATATTCATCTTCACGTACCTTGGCTTCAATTATCCAACGTATGTCTCCAGGAATCCCTTTGTGCATAAGCATTCTTAATCTTTCAAATCGAACTTGGTAAAGCTTCAGTAAAATATTTCGAGGAAAAGGAGGAAATCGTTTCTGCAATCTTGTGAGAATATCATCCATCCTGAAAAAAAAAATGAAAAAAAATTGAAAGAGAAATTGGAAGAGAAATTTATATACAATATCAGTTTTGTGGGTAGCTGATGGAACCGATTTAAATAATCACGGAGTACCGTTATCCGCCATTTAACCGGGGTAAAAAATTAAAAATTATATTTACATCTAGTTATTTTCAAAACAAGGATCAGAAAGAAAAACAACATAAAAAGACTCAAAAACAAAACACTCTAAATAAAATCCTAAATTCTTCCCCCCACACATAATTCTTACATTGTCATTAATGTAATGCTATTAATCCCAAATGCAAGAATTATATGTAAGAGAAAAGAACTATTAAACAAAAGAAACTTATGCGGCCTAAATGAACTTAAAAAAACAGTAAACACAATTAACAAAGAAACATAAGAAATAAAAATAAAAACAATAACAATAAAAACAATAAAAGAAAAAGGAAAAGAAAGAGAAAGAGAAAGCAAATCTGAATATGGAAGGTTGGCAGTTTCATCTTTAATTGGGCTGCCTTCCCAATTAACACTTGAGTTAGTGTTTTGAATCTAACCAACACCCCTTCTTGGCTTTTTAGGCTTGTGAGGCTCATACATGAAATTTCCCAAATTTATGCGTTTGAGAGGAAGCTTTCTTTGCACAACAGTGGATGCATTCTCCATTACAAGTATTATTCCATCATCCTTGGTGGTGCATATCTCATCGAGGAATGGTGCATCTTTTGGTACTTGTTGAATGACATCCACAAACAAACTGTTTAAGGTTTCCAGCGTGTCTTGTTCATGTTCATCCTCCTTGAACTTTGCGAATCTACTAGGAAAAGGTGGAGAAGAAACATTAGTAAAAATTGGAATCTCAAACGTTACCTCAGGTGCTGAAATACTCTTATTTGGATCATTGGCTTCATTATCCTCAAGAATAGAATTCATCTCTAATTTTGTCTCATCCTCATCTTGTTCCTCATTCCTCAAGGTCACAATAGTAGCATTCTCCTTTGGGTTAATCATCGTTTGGGCAGAGAGTTCTTCAGATCTTTGTGCTACCCATACCACCATACTACTAGCCAATAGGCTCATTTGCCTTTCCAAACTCTGGATACTTGCCCTTGTTTCCTGTTGAAATTGCAAAGTATTAGTAACAAGAGAATCGACAAGATCTTCTAAAGAAGTACCTGAGTTTTGAGTCATATGTAGTGGCTGAAAAAGATCTGGTTCTTGAGACCATGATTGATTAAATCTAGATGGATGGGTGTAATTGGCATAAGGATCTACTTCTTGGTAATTTTTCGAGTAGCCATAATTAGTATGATCCCACCATCCCTCATGGTAAGTGTTTGAGTAATGATCATACTGTTGGTCTTGGAACACTTGATGGCCTTGACATCCTCCCATGGCCAATTGTTGAACTGGGTAGGTGAGATTGGCTTGTTGATTTTCCATGTTCATGTATGCCACCAACTCTTCAAGTGTTAGATTGCTCAATTCCATCGTTTTTTATTTTATTTTTTCTTTTTTTATTTTTTTTTTCTTCAAAATTTGATAAGAAAAATCCGTATGTACAAGAAAATAAAACTCATTAGAACTGAAAATAAGAATAAACCAAGTAACAAATAAACTAAAGAAAACAATCCCCGGCAACGGCGCCAAAAATTTGATGCACCCAAAAGAGTGTATCTTATTTAACCTTGCACTAAAAAGATCAATTGTAAGTATAATGATTAGCAAGGGTCGAGTCCTCAGGGATTGGGTTTTAATCTATGAGTTATTAGTTTATAACTTACGTTCAAAGAGAACAATAAAAGAAAAGGGGTTTTTGAAGCCAGATTTAAACTAAAGTAAATAATAAGAATAAGATGCAAGGCGGTATAACCAGCCAATAAAAATATATATACTAAATTAGGCGGTATAACCAGCCAATAAAAATATATATACTAAATTAGGCGGTATAACCAGCCAATAAAAATAAAACAAAGTTAATATACAAATTAGGCGGTATAACCAGCCAATAAAAATAAATATACTTTTAAAAATAAGCAAACTAGAAAAGTAAGAAAACAAGTAAGTAAGAAGAATCAAATATGAAAAATATGGTTAAGGTTTCATTCTCCACCACTAGACATCATTAAGAATCAATTTCAGATCTACCAATATCAACCAACTATCAAAGTTAACAACCGTAGATAACAACAAGCTCTGTTATCCCAATCTTTCCTTAGTTTGTCGTTAAATAGAACAAGCTCTCTATTTAATCTCTAACCATCAAACAACCTAGAATAAGCTCTCTAGATTCAATTTAATGGCAGCTTTATGATGAGAAAGATAGGTTGATCTAAGCAACAAACACATAAGCTCGGATTGTTCAACTTAGGTTATGTTCCACTTTGCAATTATTGAAAACTTGACCATAATCATTAATCACAAATTGCCACTTATGAATAGGAAATCAAGACAATTACACGGATCAAGACTCCTAAACTAGCAATAGATAATTATCAAGATCTATCTAGTTGTACACCTAAACAAATCAAGACAACATCATGAACAATTCTTGTAGAAGAACATAAGCAACTTTGATAGAAAATTAATGATAGATAGAATCTGAAAATCAATTATAAAACATGTCTAGGGCTTTGAAATCACCCTTAACCAAATAGAAGTTTAGCCTAGCATAGGCATTATAAACATAAACATAAAATTAAAGAAAATCTAAGAAGAAAATAAAAGAAAGAAAGAAGAAGAGGAAGAATATTAATTATCCAACCTCTTGCTCTCTCTAAAGAAAAAGAAAACTAGAGAAAAGAAAGAAAACTAGAGAAAAGAAAGAAGAAGAAAACTTAGAGAATTTTATTAAAATGGCTAATATCCTACCTATGTACAATATGATCCTCTACAATCATCCAAGGCCCTCTATTTATACACATTTTGGATGGCTAAATGACAAGAGACAAGCTTTACAAATTTCAAAGGTAGGTATAATAGGTGGGTGCATTTTTCTAACAATTTTTGTCATATTGTATGACCATTTTGATCAGCCAACTTGATGGTCGATTTCTTCAATATTGGAGGCTTTATCTGATCACATGGTCTTCTAGACAAATGTTCCCCTATCAGTTAGTGATCCATAGCCGTTGGAATCAGCTCATTTTCGGATGTGTATCGGACGATATGGTCAAAATTCAAAAACTGCTCAGGACAGACGTCATTGCACATCAGCCAACTTGATGGTTGATTTCGCTAGGGAAAACGACTCCGTTTCAAGAAGTGTAAAACATGAAAAAGATAGATATGCCTCTTAACTTTGCACGGTTAAAATTTCAGCCTTATTGCTTCTGTGAAACTCCAGATATAGCTGATATGGCAAAAGGTGTCGGAACTGGAACTGAACTGGATTTGCCCTTAATTCTAGTAATCTGAAATCACTCAAAGAAACTTGTGAAAAACACCAAATTACATAAAAATATAAAAGATCATAAACACAATTAGACTAAACAATAATAACTCGTATTTGACACAAAACAATAATAAAACATAACTAAAAACTATATAATTATACGAGTTATCAGCTTGATTTCTTTGGGAAAGAATTATGGCGGTTAATTTTTTTTTTTGGGATAAAAAAAACCAAATTGGGAAATAGAGGGGAGTGAGTAAATTTTTGTTTTTTTTTGTTTTCTTTGGGTTTTTATAAGAATAATAAGGGAGGATTAAATCATTTTTCTTTTTCTTCTTGGACGTCGGTGATGCTCCTGCACTTCATGAGTGCTGATATTGGAGTTATGAAACTTCATAAGTCCTGAGAAAAGTTGTTCTACCATGGCCACTAACCCTAGACAGAGAAGAAAAAAGCAACTACCAAGATGGCTATTTGGCAGCAGTCGCAGCTCGTAGAGCAGCAATACTAGCTCGAACACCGGCTCCGTTTCAAGTCGCTTCTATCATTCCTCGCCGTGGTCTTGCTGGCACCGCAGATCACCATGGACCTCCAAGTGGATACAAGTTCTTCAATAGAGGCGAAGGCAAGAAGGAAGAGAACATGATGGAAACTGCACCGTAATGAGGTTGGAGCTTTTATTTTGTACAACATTCCAAGTAATAATGTGTGGCTGGAAATTTCATGTCCTTGGATATTTTATTTTATTTTTTTCATTATTGGCAAATTATTTTGTTTCCCTGTTCATCATTTCTCTTATGATGAGCGAGTAAACTTGGAGGTCTGTTCGATATCAGTGAACACACAACCTGTTTCGTTGGCTTGTCATGTCGATAATGGGATGTAACAGTTTTTAAGACCCAAAATCTGTTGTTTCCAGTATCATGTTCTTCAAGTTTTTACAAGCGGCCATAAACATAGGGTAATAAACTAAGATTCTGAGTCATTTTTGATTGGTTGGACGGCTAGAAAGCATTATGGTTGTTGACAAGAGCAGGAGCATCAGTGACACATCAAAGCAGCAGTATAATTGATGTTTGCTACAAAATTGCAAGCGTGGGTGAAACAATTTTGGAGACTAACCATACTACAAATTTGAAAGATCGATATATTCTTGGAAAGCAATTGGGTTGAGATCAATTTGGTGTTATTAGGTTGTACTCAGATAAGTTGACAAGAGAGGTATTGGCGTGCAAATCAATATCAGGGCATCCAAATGTTGTAGATCTCAAGGCTGTTTATGGAAATGAGGATTATGGCCATTTGATGATGGAGCTTTGTGCAAGCTTTGAGCTTAAAAAGAAAGGAAATTCAAAAGAAAGAAAAGAATTCACGAGAAGAGCTTCAGGGGTTTGGTGGTTTTAGTAGCCTTGAATTCACAGCAAAATAGCCATGCAGACAAACCTATAGCATTACATGCAGACAAAGATGGAACTTCAAGAAGGAGACTTGTCAAAGGCTTTAGTAGCCTTGAATCCTAAAGCTGCTTCTATCCCTACTCCCAAATTAAAGAATGTGAGTAGGCTACGAACAGAGCACTATGTATATGAGCTTCCAGATACGCATCCTCTCTTGAAACAGATGGAAAGGTGAGAATCTGATAATACTAGTGGACCTAGCCCCTATCTTCTTGCTATATGGACACCAGGTGAAACCGCAAATTCAACCACTAGAACAAAGTTGTGGGTCCCAAGAACTAGGAAGATTGTGCAATGAGAAGACCTATTTTTTCTTGCAGTAGTGTAAGAGAAGCTAATGCACGGACAGTCCGAAGAACCATCTTGATACCTTGTAGAATTGCAATGAGAGGAAGCTTTCCCTTAAATAGGACGTATTTTCAAGTTAATGAGGTCTTTGTAAATCATGAATCAAGCCTCAACCTGATGGGCATTCCAAGGGAATGGATATGGAGTTTACCTAGACGAACTGTATACTTTGGAAAATCTGCATCATCAATATTCAAAGGACTTTCAACTGAGGGAATTCAGTACTGCTTTTGGAGAAGATTTGTTTGTGTAAGGGGATTTTGACAGGACCATCAAATTCTATACCGAGTGCCTGGGAATGAAGCTGTTGAGGAAACGGGATATACCAGAGGAGAGATACACAAATGCCTTTCTTGGATATGGGCTAGAAGATTCTCACTTTGTTATTGAACTCACTTACATTTACGGAGTTGACAAGTATGATATCGGAATTGCATTTGGTCATTTTGGTATTGCTGTTGAAGATGTTGCCAAGACTATATAAAGGCCAAGGGTGGAAAAGTAACCATAGAACCTGGTCTAGTGAAAGGTGGTACTACTGTAATTGTTTTTTTTAATATCCTGATGGTTACAAGTTTGAACTGATTGAAAGGGGGCCTACTCCTGAACCATTGTGCCAAGTAATGCTCCGTGTTGGTGATCTTGATCGTTCCATAAATTTCTATGAGAAGGCCTTTAGCATGGAACTTCTTCGCACACGAGATAATCCAGAGTACAAGTGAGATAGGAAGATGTAAGAAAGTGTTTTAACATGTTAATATGGAGGTTGTAACTTAAGGTGCTTTGAGAGGTAGTTTCTTTCTTTTTATATTTATTGTGTTTGTTCTTACTTGATATCTCTTGCTTTGTTGGTTGTGGTAATATAGGTCCCCCTATTTGTTGCTCCATGTTCATGCATTTCATATCATGCCGCTTGAATAATGACTTGAGCCAATTAATGGTTTAAAGTCATGCTCTCTTGAGCACACTTGTGGAAAATTAAGTTTTGTCAAATTGATTATTCTACCTTTGTGATTTTTTTTTACTTAGCCAATTTTTATCTAACTTTCAAAAAGTCCTAGCTACTGTTTGTGAGTCATTTTGTGAGTCTTAAATATTTTTATTTTGATTTTTAAATGATTTTATCAAAGGCAAAAATGTATTTTGGCAAAACAATTTTTTTTTTCACCCAGTATTCGTACTTTCTCGATTTTTCTGGGCATTCGTCTTTAATCAAAAAATTAAGATGATTTTTTCCCGTGTAGTTTTACTTGTCTTGAGTCTCCAGTGTTGTTTTCAGAATTTTTTGAATTTTTAAAAATAGGGTAAAAAATCGTGGCTTAAAACTGGACAGTGGAGTCAAAATTGAATTTAAAGAAAAATCATTTTTCTGTTTTGGTTAAGTTACTTAGAGTGGGCTGATTAGGAGGGTTAGCTACTGATTTAGGGTAGTTTCTAAGCCCTTTTAAACTCTAAAAATGATTTTTTTAACTCTCGGGTTAAGGGTGGTCAAGTCCGGGATTTTAAACTTAGAAAATTATAGCCATTTAAAAAAGGGTTTAACCCAGTTTTTATTTTTAATTCAAGCTTTTCAAAATTGTTTTCAAACAATCACAAAGTATTTTGGTTTTAGAATATTTAATTTGACATATTTTCCTAAGGTAGCCAGATATCTTTTTAGATATACGGATTTTCTTAATTAAAGGAAAAAATACATTTTCATGCATTATATTTTTCATATTCATGCATTTTATATAATATGTGACTTTTGCTATGGTAATTTCTATGATATTGTTATGATTTTGAGTTATGTTATATTGTTTATTATATGTCTTGGAATATTTCTTGATATCCTATGCTTTTTATTTAATTATTTTTTTTTTGGTATATTATTTAGCATATGCTATGTTCATGCATTAATATTTTCATTTTTATTTCCATGCTAATTATATGATAGTATTATTTTATATTCCATGTCATTTAGATTATATGCCATATCATCCATATTTGCCATGTCATTTAAATTTTGTCATTTCATATAGAATATATTATGTTACTTAGGTTATTTTATTTCATTTAGAATATATCATATGACTTAGGATATTGCATCTCATATAGAATATATTATGTTACCTAGGTCATTTAATTTCATTTAGAATATATCATATAACTTAGGATATTTCATTTCATTTAGAATATGCTAAGGCGTTCAAATCATGTCATGTCATTTAGGTTGCATTATATTATTTAGATTTTCCTATGTCATTTTATTTATGTCATGCATATACATATTCATTCCTTTTAAATGTTTTCAAAAAAGATAATGGTTTTCAATAAAATAAAGATAATCCCGAGTTAAAATAATTCATGAGTTCTCTGTCGGATTTGCTGGGGAGGATATCATCAATTATTATTAATAACGGAATATCTTTTTTAAAAAGAGAATGATTCGGAAAATTTTCCAAAATTAATAAAATTTCTATATTTTGCCACGTTTATTGGGGAATATAGGAAAATTTTAAATTTATAAATTCCGGATCATTTTCAATTTAAAATGGAATTATTTTTTTTAAATTGGGAATTAACTTGAAATACTAAATTTAAAACCGATTTTTTACCGAGACTTGAGAAAACACACGATTAATAAGGTACCGATTTATACGGGCGTTGTGGGGGTGCTAATCCTTCCCTGCACGTAAACCGACTCCCGAACCCGTTTCTTTGATTTCTCTGGTTTAAAACGCAGACTTGAAATTGGTTTTTAAAATGTTTTAATTAATTTTTAAAATATTTTATAAAACCGGTTTTAATAGGTGGCCGATCACACCTAGCTAAAAAAGATTGGTGGCGACTCCATGTCTTTTTCAAGGTCATTTTCAAAACCTTCATTTTTCTAGAGGAACTAAGTCGACTTTTCCTTGGTTTTTTTTTAAAGTCACGCTTAACGAATAATAAAGTCTTGCGATGAGACTCGTTATTTTTTAGGTTGCGACAGCTTGGCGACTCCGCTGGGGACTATTAGAGAGTGAGGCCTAGAATTAGTCGTGTGTTATCAAAGTCTCGGTTTTGTTGGTTTAATTGGTATTTAATTTTAATTCCCACATTTTTTAATATGGAGAATTTTGAAAATAATAAAATGTTTTTAAATATATCCATATTCTTGTGCATACATTTTATTATTGTTCTCTAGTTATTTAATAATTGTATATTATAATTGCTTGTTGGTTAATGCGTTACACTATTCTTGAATATTTTTATAAATTGCTAGGGCATTTAGAATAAGGTTTGTAGAATAGGTGGTGAAAGATTTGTTGTTCCTCCACACACACCACACGTGCATTCGCATATCATGAGCCCTATACCTGGGTTTCGTCCTTTTAGGTGGGAGCAAAGTAACTAAGCCTTCGTGATTAACAATCCGCATGGGCTAGGGAAATAGACTCTAACGAATTGAGCCCGCTTTTATCGGGGTGCCTTACTAGCCTTCACCGGCAACAGTGAGGAGCAATTCGGGGCCTTTAGAACCGATTCACCCTCATATAGTGAACCTAGGTGAAGCCATGCCAGATTTTCGTCAGATATACCAAAGATAGGAACACATGGAGGGACATTTCTAAACCTTTTGTTACCTATTTTACACTCTGAATAAGTTTTGTAGATCGGGCAACGATGTACGTACATCGCCCATAATAAATGTGTTAATCCGTCCCAAAGGCACTGCGATACCTATATAAGTAGATATTTGTCGGGGCAAAATATTCATTAATTGTTTAAAAAAATAAAATTCCTTTTTCAAACATTTTTGCATTTTTCACATTTCATTCATGTGTGAATAGAGCATGTACATTTTTGGTTGTGTTATTGATCTCATTCTTTGCATTAAACAGTTGGTAATTTCATTTGATGATTTCATAAAACCGGTAGTGTCACATGAATATTTGCATATTGTACCATAGTAGGATCCACCCTGAAATTCTTTTGAAAATAATGTGATTGGTTTTTCATAGAAAAAAAAAAACATGATTCAAAAAATCATAAATTTGGAGGCAAATCTTGCATAATGAGATTTTTGAATAATCAAGATTTAGGTCCCACCAATTTCGTGTAATCATTGATTTCTTTGTATATACCTTTGTGTTAATTCATTTATTTTTTGCATGTATCGTTTTGACATCATGTTATAGTCCTAACATGCATGGTTATTCATTGTAAAATACATTTGTGATATAGATGGTCATTCTTTGTATATACCCTGGTGTAAATTTATGAATTCTTTACATGTATCATTTTGACATCATGTTACAGTCATAGCATGCATGGTCATTTATTGCAGAATACGTTTATGACATGCATGGTCATTATTTGTATATACTTATGTATCAATTTATTCTTTCTTTACATGCATCATGTTGGCATCAAGTTGCATTCATGCATTCATAGTCAGCATGATTTTTCTGTATATATCCATATATCAATTTATTCTTTCTTTACATGCATCATGTTGGCATCAAGTTGCATTCATGCATTCATAGTCAGCAAGATTTTTTTGTATATATCCATATATCAATTTATTCTTTCTTTACATGCATCATGTTGGCATCAAGTTGCATTCATGCATTCATAGTCAGCATGATTTTTCTGTATATATCCATATATCAATTTATTCTTTTTTTACATGCATCATGTTGGCATCAAGTTGCATTCATGCATTCATAGTCAGCATGATTTTTCTGTATATATCCATATATCAATTTATTCTTTCTCTATATGCATCATGTTAGCATCAAGTTGCATTCATGCATTCATAGTCAAAAATGATTTTCCTATATATATCCATGCATTAATTTACTTATTCTTTGCATTGATTTGTTTATATAAATCATGTTGACATCGGGTTGCATTCATGGCATACATAGTCATCATGATATGCTCATGCATTAATCTGTCATATTAATATCAGGATGCATTCATGACACACATTATCAGCATGATTTTCTTTGTATATACTCTGTGTCAATCATTTATTCTTTACATGCATCATAATTGACATTGTGTGGCATTCATAGTGTATATGATCATTCATTGGAAAATGCATTTGGAACATACATGGTAATTCATTATATATATCCTTGCATTAATTTGCTTGTTTTTTACATGCATCATGCTGACATCAGGTTGCATTCATGGCATACATAGTCATCATGATATGCTTATGCGTTAATTTGTCATATTGGCATCAGGTTGCATTCATGACATACACGGTCAGCATGATTTTCTTTGTATATACTCTGTGTCAGTCATTTATTTTTCACATGCATCATAATTGACATTGTGTGGCATTCATAGTGTATATGATCATTCATTGGGAAATGCATTTCGAACATACATGGTCATTCATTGCATATATCCATGCATTGATTTTTCTTATTCTTTAAATGCATCATGTTGGCATCATGTTGCATTTATAACATACATGGTCAACATGTTTCCACTGTATATGACCACACATAACTTTGTTTATCCTTTACATGCATCAAATTGCACTCATGACATTCATAGCTCATTCATCATGAAACACATTAATAAGATGAAATAGAAATTGGCTTAGCTTTGAAGAGTTTTCTTCGTCAGCTAAAAGCTATGACCCCAACAACAAGTGTGAGTATCATATTGGGGCAATTGGGCATTCGACTAAAAAATACAGACAACTGAAGGAAAGAATTGAAGGTCTTTTCCACGATGGCACTTTGATTCCAGAGCTTATCGAACATTTGAAATCTGTTTTACCATAGATTGATTTCCTCTTAAAGAATTTTGAGGATAAGAATTGTTATCTTTGAAAGCATGTCAATAGGAGCATTCTGATGCATATATTTCTATACACTTTGATGATGAAAGCGCTTGTCTCATGTTGACATCTACATGAAATAAATAAATTTTGAATTTAAATGTTTTGTGTTCACTTTATTTTAGCAATAAATTTGAATTTGCAAAAACAAATGAAACTTTGAGAAAATTTATGGTAAACAATAAATAAGTGGTTGTCACATGAAATAATGAACAATCTTGAGAATATTGATGATCATTGTTACAAATGACCCAATACCTTCTCCCCTCTCTTTTAGGCTTTCCTAAGCCTAAATCCCTTGAACCGAGACCACTTGAAAGACCTCATACTTCAAGGAATATGAATAAATTAAACTTCATAAACCATTGTCATTACAGAATAAGCAAAGATATAGATCTTAATCTAGACTACGAACAAAGGAACAAACTTTTTGAAAAAATTTCGAATTCCTTGAAATTAAACAAATGAGACATTCTTTCAAGAATCTAGATCATGGTAATTTGATGTGTGTCAAGGTTGTGCCAAAGCCATTCACATCCTTTCCAATAACCACAAAACACCAATTGCCCAAACATCACTTCATGATTGATACCTTGGGGCGCCATGACCAAACAAGATTAGCTCATGTCCTAGAGAAAACCTGTCTGGGGAAATATTTTCCTAGGCACTTCAAACAAACCCAAGATTGAAACTCAACATTTTCATTGTAAACCTAGATTTGTGATGTTCCTCGCAATGATAAAAATCCTCATGGTTAATCAAATTAGGGCATCATATGTGGTAATGATGGATAAATGGTGAATAAGGATGGATTAATGCATGAATCATTGGGGGCATGCGACCAAAAAAAGACCAAAAAAGAAAAAGAAAAAAAATTGTGATATCATGCATATGAGAATTCAGATGATTCCAAAGTGCAAAATGAAACTTTGATTATCTATTTCCCCTAGGGATTGCTTTTCAATGAGAATATTTGTGCTTGATATGATAAATGACCATCTTTCATATCCCTTTCGCAAAAAAGAAATTATCCATAGTCACCCTTTTGAACCAAAAGAATTCTTTCTTCTTTGAACGCTGATCAAGGATCACCCTCTATATTGGGGGGCAAATGCGAGGAAAGATCTTCCCAAAGATCACGAAAAAATGAGTCCTAGCTCAAAGATAGATACAAAGCAAATTGAGGCCCGAATAAATATGGGCTTACTTTGTCAAAGAAAAAGAAAAAGGAAAAGATGGCGAAATGAAAGCCAAGAAAAACAAAAAAAAAAACACACAAAAAAAGTGTGTGAAGAAGTATGGCAAATGAAAGCCAAAAGCAAAGAAGGAAAAAAGCGAAGTCAAAAGGAATGAAAAGTCCAAAAGGGACAAATGCTTCAAAGAAAATCCTCCTCAAGAAATGATCCTTGATCTGATTACCCTTAAACACATATTTTGGGCCTATTTATCCTTTCTTTTTGAACCTCGAACCATGGCTTACATTACGTGCTTTAAAAGTCCATTTTGATCAAGCATGAATATTTAATTTGAAGGGTTTTTTCCTCGGATTTTATCCCATCTCATCGAATTATCATTTCACTAAGGAAGAATTTAGAATTCTCAAGTGCATGGTAAAACAATGAAAAAGAAAAAAGAAAGAGAAGGAAAGATGGAAAGAATGGGACTCTAGGGCGAAAACCCAAGAATGGGCGGTCTAGAGTAAGATGGGAATTTTTGATGCCATCTATGATAGTGCCGATACCACAAAAGAGAAGATCATCATAAAGAAGTGGTCATTGATGAACAGCTAGGAATTCCTGAACCTCCCAAAATGTCAACTCTCATTCGGATGATTGATTTCAAACTGAAACTTTTTTTTTCCTCCAAAATCAACTTTCCAGTTTAAACATCCCAGCCAATCTTGACACTTGTCAAAATACCTTGATATTGAAAACTAAAAGAATGTTGAATTTGTTTGGTTCTCAATGAATTCATGATTTATAAAATTTGTTCCATTTGTGAGCCTAGAAGGGACATACATTTTTGTTGTGAAGTTTTTCTGGAAAAACCAAAATCTTGTTGTACCGAGCCTTGTCAATTCAAATTGAAAAACCCAAATTGATACTTAGGAAAATTTCTAACAGTGATCATCAGTCATCAAAAGATTTGTACATCATACAATGTAGAGTTAAAATTTTTGGCTCAGAAGTTTTCCTTAAATAAGCAAAATTGTTTTTCAAAAAGGAAAAATAAAAATATTTTTGAAATACCCATTTTTGATGTTGACATGAGACAAGGGTTTTTCTAACCCAAAGATGTGGAATTACTAGGGATAACCTTGACTTCCAAATAGGAGAAGAAGAAACAAAACTCAGCAAGCAGATCTCTATTGATGAGAGTTTGAAAACTGGTGGGGCAAAGAGAATAGCCAAAGATTGAAAAAAAAAAAAGAGTTGAAGATATACTCTTATTTGAAGAGGAAAAATGAATGGGAAAGGCTAAGCCAAAGTTTAGAAAATATGATTAGGGGCATTTGCATCATTCATGAACACTCATTTCTTCATTAAGTTTTGCATCTGCACCGTGTCAGCAAGCATTTGCATCATTCATGAATATTTGCATTGGCACTATTCCATGAATATTGGCATTTTACCTTTATATTTACATCTTTCATCGATATTTGCATTTGCGTCATCTCAAGCAATTGCATCTTTTTAGAATCATTGCATTTTTATTATTGTGTGGCAATTGCAGTTACACCATTCATAGACCACTTACATGAACATGATTAGTAGGGGCATCTGCATCATTCCATGAAGTAGTTGCGTCAGTGACAATTTTTGCATTTACATCATTTAGAAGCATTTGCACATTGTTAATCTTATTATACATCATTCCATGAAGTAATTGGGTTATTTGAGAATCTTTGCATTTGCATCATTTAGAAGCATTTGCATCAACCGAAGTCATTTGCATTTGCACAATGAAGCATTAGAAGCATTTGCATCAACAAAAGGCAGTTGCATTCGCACCATGAAGCATCTGCATCTTATTCAACATGTGCACCATGAAGCATTCGAAGCATGTGCATCAATCCAAGGCATCTACATCTTATTCAACATCTGCACCATGAAGCATTTGAAGCATGTGCATCAATCCAAGGCATTTGCATCTTATTTTGCATCATTTCATGAAGTAGTTGCATCAATCGAAGATATTTGCATTTGTATTGAAACATTTGCATCTTATTTTTGCATATGCATTAAGAAGCATTTGCATCAATCGAAGACATTTACATTTGCATCATGAATCATTGGCATCTTATTCAATATATGCATCTGCATCAAGAAGCATTTGTATGAATCCAAGCGTTTGCATCCTTTCTCGAATCTTCCAGGTTAATTTCCAAAATGTTTAGCAATCTCTGGTTTCATCTAGATCTTTTTTAACTTTTTGGTTTCACCCATGCCTTCAATTCCCTGGTTTCATCCAGATTTCCTTCAATTTTATGGTTTCACCCATGACTTTAACTTATGGTTCCATCCAGATAATTTTCAAATTTATGGTTTCACTCATGCCTTTAATCTCTGGTTTCATCCAGATCTCTTTCAATTTTATGGTTTCACCCATGTTTTTCAAATTTCAGGTTCCATCCAGATCATTTTCAAATTTCTGGTTCCATCCAGATCATTTTCAAATTTCTGGTTTCACCCATGCCTTCAATTCCCTGGTTTCATCCAGATCTTTTTCAACTTTTTAGTTTCAACCATGTCATTTCAATTTCTGGTTTCATCCAGATCTTTCTCAATTTTTTTTGGTTTCACCCATGTGATTTCAATTTCTGGTTTCATCCAGATCTTTCTCAATTTTTTGGTTTCACCCATGTCATTTCAATCTCTGGCTTCATCCAGATCTTCCTCAATTTTCGGTTTCGCCCATGCCAGTTTGGTTAGCACAAGACAGGATAAGACCCCAAGACCATCGTCGAGGTATTTTCTTTTGTTTTAAATCGAATTCATTATGTTCCGTCAAATGAGTCGAGTCTTGAGACCACCGTCGAGGTATTTCTTTTTGTTTTAAATCGAATTCATTCTGTTTTATCAAATGAGTCGAGCCTTGAGACTAACGTCGAGGTATTTCCTTTTATTTTAAATCGAATTCATTCTGTTCCATCAAATGAGTCGAGCCTTGAGACCACCGTCGAGGTATTTCCTTTTGTTTTAAATCGAATTCATTCTGTTTTATCAAATGAGTTGAGCCTTGAGACCTTCGTCGAGGTATTCCTTTTTGTTTTAAATCGAATTCATTCTATTTCATCAAATGAGTCGAGCCTTGAGACCTCCGTCGAGGTATTCCTTTTTGTTTTAAATCGAATTCATTTTGTTTTATCAAACGAGTCGAGCCTTGAGACCACCGTCGAGGTATTTCTTTTTGTTTTAAATCTAATTCATTCTGTTTTATCAAATGAGTCGAGCCTTGAGACCACCGTCGAGGTATTTCCTTTTGTTTTAAATCGAATTCATTCTGTTTTATCAAATGAGTCGAGCCTTGAGACTATCGTCAAGGTATTTCCTTTTGTTTTAAATCGAATTCATTCTGTTCCATCAAATGAGTCGAGCCTTGAGACCACCGTCGAGGTATTTCCTTTTGTTTTAAATCGAATTCATTCTGTTTTATCAAATGAGTCGAGCCTTGAGACCTTCGTCCAGGTATTCCTTTCTGTTTTAAATCGAATTCATTTTGTTTTATCAAATGAGTCGAACCCTGAGACCGTCATCAAGGTACCTTCGGAAACCAGTTTTAAAGACCTTCGTGCACCAATTTTAAAAACCTTCGGGCACCAGTTTTAAAGACCTTCGGGCACCAATTTTAAAGACCTTCGGGCACCAGTTTTAAAGACCTTTGGGCACCAGTTTTAAAGACCTTCGGGCACCAGTTTTAAAGACCTTCGGGCACCAATTTTAAAGACCTTCGGGCACCAGTTTTAAAGACCTTCAGGCACCAATTTTAAAGACCTTCGGGCACCAGTTTTAAAGACCTACGGGCACCATTTTAAAGACCTTCGGGCACCAATTTTTAAAGATCTTCGGGCACAATTTTTTCTTTTAAAAATCGAATCCGTTTCCTTAAGACAGGTCGAGCCTTGATTAGTCAGGGAATTCAATTTAAGGACAAAATCTTCTATTTACAGCTTTTTCAATAATTAAAAAAAATGAATGAAAAAATGATGAATGAAAACCTCCTTTTCTTTCTCTCCACATGTGATTTCACTCACCGGACAAAATTGTTGTCTATTTTATCTTTGCCTGATTCCTGATTCTCAGCAATAGCCAAAGAGGTGCAGCTGCAGACACCTAATTTTGTCCGGGCTTTTTCTTAAAATCAATTTCGATTTGTCCTCCTCTCGGGTTTAATATTTTTGTAAAAATCAGGATCGCGATTTTAGATTTTTAAAATGTTCTAAATTATATATATCCTTTTTAGATTTAATTGTTCAAATAAAACCGGACCGTAAAATTACCAATTTTAAAATACAATTTAAACCCGAGGTGAAAAAGTTTAATCGTGAGTTTTATTAGATTTTTAAAATAAATTTTTTAATTGAAAATGTTTGAAAAAAAAAAAAAAGACTTGAAAAAATAAAGGAGGGGGTAATTTAGACATTGCACATTTTTAGGTTAGGAATTGGTTATAAAAGGGGGCGATTATTTTAGAAAAAAATTTGGGGGTTGGCGGCTAAAGAAAAAGAAAAGAGGAAAAAAAGGGAGAGCTTGATTTCTTTGGGAAAGAATGATGGCTGATGCACCTAAAAGAGTGTATCTTATTTAACCTTGCACTTAAAAAGAATCAATTGTAGAGTATAGTGATTAGCAAGGGTCGAGTCCTCAGGGATTGGGTTTTAATCTATGAGTTATCAGTTTATAACTTACGTTCAAAGAAAACAAAAGAAAAGGGGGTTTTGAAATAGTTTTAAAAATAAGCAAACAAGAAAAGTAAGAAAACAAGTAATTAAGAAGAATCAAATATGAAAAATATAGTTAAGGTTTCATTCTCCACCACTAGACATCATTAAGAATCAATTTCATATCTATCAACATTAATTAGCTATCAAAGTTAACAACCGTAGATAACAACAAGCTCTGTTACCCCAATCTTTCCTTAGTTCGTCGTTAAATAGAACAAGCTCTCTATTTAATCTCTAACTATCAAACAACCTAGAATAAGCTCTCTAAATTCAATTTAATAGCAGCTTTATGATGAGAAAGATAGGTTGATCTAAGCAACAAACACATAAGCTCGGATTGTTCAACTTAGGTTATATTCCACTTTGCAATTATTGAAAACTTGACCATAATCATTAATCACAAATTGCTACTTATGAATAGGAAATCAAGACAATTACACGGATCAAGACTCCTAAACTAGCATTAGACAATTATCAAGATTTATCTAGTTGGCCACCTAAACAAATCAAAACATCATCATGAACAATTTTAATAGAAGAACATAAGCAACTTTGATAGAAAACAATGATAGATAGATTCTGAAAATTAATTACATAACATGTCTAGGGCTTTGAAATCACCCTTAACCAAAGAAGTTTAGCATAACATAAGCATGGATAATATATACATAAAACTAAAAAGAAAAATAAAAATAAAATAATGGAGAAGAAGAAGAAGAATAATGATGATCCCTTGAGTCTCCTCAAAAGATGTCTATTTTGTGGCTCAAAATATGGTATTTATAGAGCTTTAAAACCCTGAGAATAAGTCCTTGCCGCACAAGTAAGCCTGGAGGCAGAAAAATCACTTTTTGCCTTTTTTTTTAGATTTGCGATTAGGGTTTTTCTGGCCGTAGGGTTCTTTAAGGAGATCTTCTAGCGACAATTTGGTTGCCCATTTCTTATTCGATTTGGGACCATAATATATCGTTGGAAAGATAATCAAGTCAACTTCAAAAGTCAAGAAGGAAGTTTCTTCAAATAAATACTCTAACATCATGTTTTCTTTACAAAAAGCTCTGGAGGTCAAATCTGCCTGATTTCTTTTCAACCAGAAATTGATATTTTTGACTCCCAAGTCTTCTTCCATCTTGTGATTATGATTTTGTAAGCTCTTTACCATCATTATTGACATCTTTTGAATTCATTCTCCTTATTTTACCTAAAATTCAAAAACATATTATAAGTAAAAAAGATAAAGATTGAAAACATAACAAAAACTAAAGGTAGAAAGACATAAAATGTATATTTTATGAGCTTATCAATGGCGGTTAATTTTTTTATTTTTTTTTATTCTTTTGGGATAAAAAAACCCAAATTGGGAAATAGAGGGGAGTGAGTACATTTCTGCTTTTTTTTTGTTTTCTTTGGGTTTTTTATAAGAATAATAAGAGAGGATTAAATCATTTTTCTTTTTCTTCTTGGACGCTGGTGATGCTCCTGCACTTCATGAGTGCTGATATTGGAGTTATGAAACTTCATGAGTCCTGAGAGAAGTTGTTCTACCATGGCCACTAACCCTAGATAGAGAAAAAAAAAACAACTACCAAGATGGCTATTTGGCAGCAGTCGCAGCTCGTAGAGCAACGATACTAGCTCGAACACCGGCTCCGTTTCAAGTCGCTTCTCTCATTCCTCGACGTGGTCTTGCCGGCACCGCAGATCACCATGGACCTCCAAGTGGATACAAGTTCTTCAATAGAGGCGAAGGCAAGAAGGAAGAGAACATGATGGAAACTGCACCGTAATGAGGTTGGAGCTTTTATTTTGTACAACATTCCAAGTAATAATGTGTGGCTGGAAATTTCATGTCCTTGGATATTTTATTTTATTTTTTTCATTATTGGCAAATTATTTTGTTTCCCTGTTCATCATTTCTCTTATGATGAGCGAGTAAACTTGGAGGTCTGTTCGATATCAGTGAACACACAACCTGTTTCATTGGCTTGTCATGTCGATAATGGGATGTAACAGTTTTTAAGACCCAAAATCTGTTGTTTCCAGTATCATGTTCTTCAAGTTTTTACAAGCGGCCAGAAACATAAGGTAATAAGCTGAGATTCTGAGTCATTTTTTATTGGTTGGACGGTTAGAAAGCATTATGGTTGTTGACAAGAGCAGGAGCATCAGTGAAACGTCAAAGCAGCAGTATAATTGTTGTTTGCTACAAAATTGCAAGCGTGAGTGAAACAATTTTGGAGACTAACCATACTACAAATTTGAAAGATCGATATATTCTTGGAAAGCAATTCGGTTGAGATCAATTTGGTGTTATTAGGTTGTACTCAGATAAGTTGACAAAAGAGGTATTGGCGTGCAAATCAATATCAGGGCATCCAAATGTTGTAGATCTCAAGGCTGTTTATGGAAATGAGGATTATGGTCATTTGATGATGGAGCTTTGTGCAAGCTTTGAGCTTAAAAAGAAAGGAAATTCAAAACAAAACAAAAAAGAATTCACGAGAAGAGCTTCAGGGGTTTGGTGGTTTCAGTAGCCTTGAATTCACAGCAAAATAGCCATGCAGACAAACCTACAGCAGTACATGCAGACAAAGATGGAACTTCAAGAAGGAGACTTGTCAAAGGATTTAGTAGCCTTGAATCCTAAAGCTGCTTCTATCCCTACTCCCAAATTAAAGAATGTGAGCAGGCTACGAACAGAGCACTCTGTATATGAGCTTCTAGATACGCATCCTCTCTTGAAACAGATGGAAAGGCGGGAATCTGATAATCCTAGTGGACCTAGCCCCTATCTTCTTGCTATATGGACACCAGGTGAAACCTTAAATTCAACCACCAGAACAAAGTTGTGGGTCCCAAGAACCAGGAAGATTGTGCAATGAGAAGACCTATTTTTTCTTGCAATATTAAAAGAGAAGCTAATGCACGGACAGTCCGAAGAACCATCATGATACCTTGTAGAACTGCAATGAGAGGAAGCTTTCCCTTAAATAGGACGTATTTTCAAGTTAATGAGGTCTTTGTAAATCATGAATCAAGCCTCAACCTGATGGGCATTCCAAGGGAATGGATATGGAGTTTACCCAGACGAACTGTATACTTTGGAAAATCTGCATCATCAATATTCAAAGGACTTTCAACTGAGGGATTTCATTACTGCTTTTGGAGAGGATTTGTTTGTGTAAGGGGATTTTGACAGGACCATCAAATTCTATACCGAGTGCCTGGGAATGAAGCTGTTGAGGAAACGGGATATACCAGAGGAGAGATACACAAATGCCTTTCTTGGATATGGGCTATAAGATTCTCACTTTGTTATTGAACTCACTTACATTTACGGAGTTGACAAGTATGATATCAGAATTGTATTTGGTCATTCTGGTATTGCTGTTAAGGATGTTGCCAAGACTATATAAAGGCCAAGGGTGGAAAAGTAACCATAGAACCTGGTCCAGTGAAAGGTGGTACTACTGTAATTGCTTTTGTTGTGGATCCTGATGGTTACAAGTTTGAACTGATTGAAAGGGGGCCTACTCCTAAACCATTGTGCCAAGTAATGCTCCGTGTTGGTGATCTTGATCGTTCCATAAATTTCTATGAGAAGGCCTTTAGCATGGAACTTCTTCGCACACGAGATAATCCAGAGTACAAGTCAGATGGAAAGATGTAAGAAAGTGTTTTAGCATGTTAATATGGAGGTTGTAGCTTAAGGTGCTTTGAGAGGTAGTTTCTTTCTTTTTCTTTTTATATTTATTGTGTTTGTTCTTACTTGATATCTCTTGCTTTGTTGGTTGGGGTAGGATAGGTCCCCCTATTTGTTGCTCCATGTTCATGCATTTCATATCATGCCACTTGAATAATGACTTGAGCCAATTAATGGTTCAAAGTCATGCTCTCTTGAGCACACTTGTGGAAAATTAAGTTTTGTCAAATTGATTATTCTACCTTTGTGATTTTTTTTTTACTTAGCCAATTTTTATTTAACTTTCAAAAAGTCCTAGCTACTGTTTGTGATTCATTTTGTGAGTCTTAAATATTTTTATTTTGATTTTTAAATGATTTTATCAAAGGCAAAAATGTATTTTGGCAAAACAGTTTTTTTTCACCCAATACTCATACTTTCCCGATTTTTTTGGGCATTCGTCTTTAATAAAAAAATTAAGCCTATTTTTTCCCGTGCATTTTTACATGTCTTGAGTCTCTAGAATTTTTTTCAGAATTTTTTGAATTTTTAAAAATAGGGTAAAAAATCGTGGCTTAAAACTAGACAGTGGAGTCAAAATTGAATTTAAAGAAAAATCATTTTTCTGTTTTGGTTAAGTTACTTAGAGTGGGCTGATTAGGAGGGTTAGCTACTGACTTAGGATAGTTTCTAAGCCTTTTTAAACTCTAAAAATGATTTTTTTAACTCTCGGGTTAAGGGTGGTCAAGTCCGGGATTTTAAACTTAGGAAATTAGAGCCATTTAAAAAAGGGTTTAACCAGTTTCTATTTTTAATTCAAGCTTTTCAAAATTGTTTTCAAACAATCACAAAGTATTTTGGTTTTAGAATATTTAATTTGACATATTTTCCTAAGGTAGCCGGATATCTTTTTAGATATACGGATTTTCTTAATTAAAGGAAAAATATATTTTCATGCATTGCATTTTTCATATTCATGCATTTTTTATAATATGTGACTTTTGCTATGGTAATTTCTATGATATTGTTATGATTTTGAGTTATGTTATATTGTTTATTATATGTCTTGGAATATTTCATGATATCCTATGCTTTTTATTTAATTATTTTTATTTTTTTGTTGGTATATTACTTAGCATATGCTATATTCATGCATTATTATTTTCATTTTTATTTCCATGCATATTATATGATAGTATTATTTTATATTTCATGTCATTTAGATTATATGCCATATCATCCATATTTGCCATGTCATTTAAATTTTGTCATTTCATATAGAATATATTTTGTTACTTAGGTTATTTTATTTCATTTAGAATATATCATATGACTTAGGATATTGCATCTCATATAGAATATATTATGTTGCCTAGGTCATTTAATTTCATTTAGAATATATCATATAACTTAGGATATTTCATTTCATTTAGAATATGCTAAGGCATTCAAATCATGTCATGTCATTTAGGTTGCATTATATTATTTAGATTTTGCTATGTCATTTTATTTATGTCATGGATATACATATTCATTTCTTTTAAATGTTTTCAAAAAAGATAATGGTTTTCAATAAAATAAAGATAATCCCGAGTTAAAATAATTCATGAGTTCTCTGCCGGGTTTGCTGGGGAGGATATCATCAATTATTATTAATAACGGAATATCTTCTTTAAAAAGAGAATGATTCGGAAAATTTTCCAAAATTAATAAAAATTTTTATATTTTTCCACGTTTATTGGGGAATATAGGAAAATTTTGAATTTATAAATTTCGGATCATTTTCAATTAAAAATGGAATTATTTTTCTTTAAATTGGGAATTAACTTGAAATACTAAATTTAAAACCGATTTTTTACCGAGACTTGAGATAACACACGATTAATAAGGTACCGATTTATACGGGCGTTATGGGGGTGCTAATCCTTCCCCGCACGTAACCGACTCCCGAACCCGCTTCTTTGGTTTCTCTGGTTTAAAATGCAGACTTGAAATTGGTTTTTAAAATGTTTTAATTAATTTTTAAAATATTTTATAAAACCGGTTTTAATAGGTGGCCGATTACACCTAGCTAAAAAAGATTGGTGGCGACTCCATGTCTTTTTCAAGGTCATTTTCAAAACCTTCATTTTTCTAGAGGAATTAAGTCGACTTTTCCTCGGTTTTTTTTTAAAAGTCACGCTTAACGAATAATAAAGTCTTGCGATGAGACTCGTTATTTTTTAGGTTGCGACATCCTCCACATGCATAAGAGTGACAAAAGGTGAGAATAGATTGAAATTCAGGTTCGAGTACACACCTTCTTATAATCTGATCGGAGCAATGCTTCCAAAGGTAAGGATCATCCCATATGTAGTATTTGGCATTACTCTTGATCTCATTTCTTTGAGCTTGTGTTAACTCTTGTGGCAACTTCTTGGTAACTAAGTAATTAACAATATCGGCATACCAAGGAGTTGTTGTACTTATAAAAAGAAGTTGCTCATCCGGAAAGTTCTCATTCAAGGGTAGTGCATCTTCTTCATGAACTAAACTGCTAAGATGGTTCGCAACCAGGTTGTCACTACCTCTCTTATCTTTTATCTCCAAATCAAACTCTTGTAAGAGAAGTATCCATCTAATCAACCTTGGTTTGGCCTCCTTCTTAATGAGTGAGTACCTAAGGGCTGCATGGTCAGAAAATACGATTACTTTAGTACCAATTAAATAAGATCAAAATTTTTCTAGAGCAAATACAACAGCCAAAAGTTCTTTTTCAGTAGTGGAATAGTTTAATTAAGCATCATTAAGAGTTCGGGAGGCATAATAAATGGCATGTGAGGCTTTGCCAATCCGTTGGCCCAAAACAGCTCCAATGGCATAGTCACTAGCATCACAAATGATTTCAAAAGGTATATTCCAATCTGGTGGTTGCATGATAGGAGCTGATGTCAAGAGTCCCTTCAATGTTTCATACGCCTCTTTGCATTTATCATCAAAGTTGAAAACACATCTTTTTGTAATAGCTTGCAAAGAGGTAGTATGATCTTTGAGAAGTTTTTGATAAACCTGCATGTCCAAGAAAAGAACGAACCTCTCTCACATTTGTAGGAGGTGGTAAAGAATGCATAATATCTATTTTAGATTTATCAACCTCTATTCCTTTAGAAGAAATAACATGGCCCAAAACTATTCCTTGTTCTACCATAAAGTGACATTTTTCCCAATTCAAAACAAGGTTAGTTTCAATGCATCTTTCAAGTACAAGTGTAAGGTTCTCTAGACATCTATCAAAAGAATCACCATAGACACTAAAATCATCCATAAACACTTCTATGATGTTCTCTACATAATTTGAAAATATGCTAACCATACACCTTTGGAATGTAGCTGGTGCATTACAAAGACCAAATGACATACGACGGTATGCAAAAGTACCAAATGGACATGTGAATATTGTTTTCTATTGGTCCTCCGGAGCAATGGCAATCTGATTATAACCTGAAAAACCATCAAGAAAACAATAACGAGAATGGCCAGCTAACCTTTCAAGCATTTGATCAATAAAAGGTAAAGGAAAGTGGTCTTTGCGAGTTGTGGAATTAAGTTTATGATAATCAATACAAACTCGCCACCCTGTTTGAATCCTAGTAGGAACAAGTTCAGTCTCATTATTTGTTACCACCGTTACACCTGATTTCTTTGGAACCACTTGGACCGAGCTCACCCATTTGCTATCCGAGATAGGATAGATCACTCCAACATTTGGGAGCTTCAGTATCTCCTTTTTCACAACCTCCATCATAGGAGGTTTCAATCTTCTTTATGCTTCTCTTGTTGGTTTGGACGCCTCCTCTAACAAAATCCGGTGCATGCACATGGATGGGCTTATTCCCTTGATATCGGCAATTGTCCAACCAATTGCTGTTTTATGCTCTCTAAGCACCCGAATAAGTCGCTCTTCTTGCAAAGGTGTGAGCTCTTTGGCAATGATGACCGATAGTGTGTCCTTTTCACCTAAGAACACATATTTCAAGTGGTTCGGTAGTGGTTTCAACTCTAAAGTTGGTGCCTGCAAAATGGAAGGTAGAAGTTTCTCATTAGATAAAGGCAAATCAATAAATGAAACATCAAACCTTGCATCTTTAGGTGGCAGCGAGTGTAAAGATTCTAGTGCCCCTTCCACATGGCCACTCAAGGCTAGTTCCCCTTTAGCATTCCCATTCCGAGATGTTTGCTAAGGACTATCTCCACACTATCTCCACATATCTTCACCATCTAGCTCATAAGCTTGCTGCACTAGTGAGTCAATTATATCAATATTAAAAACAGAATGCACATCACTAGGATATCTCATGGCCTCAAAAATGTTAAAGCGAATTATTTCACCATCAAATTCCATAGTTAAAGAGCCATCATGTACATCTATTTTAGTTCTTGCTGTTTTCAAGAATGGTTTCCCTGATAGAATAGGTGTGGGATTCATCTTCCATCTCAATAACATAAAAGTCAGCGGGAAAAACCAATTCATTAACCTGTACAAGAACGTCTTCTACAACTCCTCTTGGATAAGTGTTAGAACGGTCAACAAGTTGTATTATAACACCGGCTTCCTCTAATGGTCCTAGATTCAATGAAGCATAAATTGAATATGGCATGACATTAATAGATGCCCCTAGATCTAGCATAGCACGCTCAAACCTGGTGTTGCCTACCTTACAAGGAATGGTAAACATACCTGGATCCTTGCATTTAGGTGGGAGTTTCTTTTGAAGAACATCTGACACATTCTCCCCCACACTTACCTTTTCATTCCATTCAACTTCCGTTTAGATGTGCACAACTCTTTTAGGAACTTGGCATATCTTGGAACCTGCTTGATAGCATCTAGTAAAGGAATGTTCACCTCTACTTTTCGGAAGGTTTCCAAAATTTCCTTCTCTTGCTCCTCCTTCTTGGACTTTGCTAACCTACTAGGAAAAGGTGGAGGAGTTATATAAGAAGGAAAGGATGGTTTAGGAATTACCTTTTTTAGTGGCTCGTTGGGATGTGAAGAGGATGCCATGGTGTTGTTCTCCCCTTGAGTACTATCCTTTTGTGGTGTCTCTAGCTGTTTCCCACTTCTTAAAGTTATAGCATTGGCATTCTCTCTTGGATTCACTATGGTTTGGGAAGGTAATTTCCCGTATCCCTTGCTTGCATTTGACTCATGGTTGTTTCCAATTGCCCCATTTGAGCCTCTAAGTTTCGAATACTTACCTTTGTCTCCCTTGATTCCTGTTGAAGTTGAATTGTATTAGTAGTAAGGGTTTTGACAAGGTCTTCAAGAGTCTCACCTGAATTTTTTTATGGTGGCACTTGTTGTCGGGTTTGATATGGTTGTTGCACTCTTTGCTAAAAACCTGGTGGCCTGTTGTCAAATGGTGGAGGAACAGCTTGTGACTGGTTCCCTCCATAATTGAAGTTTGGATGATCCCTCCATCCTGGATTGTATGTGTTTGAGTAGGGATCATATTTCCTTGGTTGGTTCTGAAATCCACCCATGGCATTCACATGTTCATTGGTGTCTTCTTGAAGTGTTGGACACATATCTGTTTGGTGCCCCATGTTTGAACATATGCCACAAGCCTTTATTTGTTGTATATTACCTACAGCCAATTGTTGAACAAGAGAAGTCAGTTTATCAAATTTTTGTTCAAGGGTGATATACTTACCTCATTAACTCTCTTGGGTTGTGGTGGTGGATCTTGTCTCATTGAGAATTGTTGAGAATTGGCTGCCATGTTGGAGATTAATGTTCTAGCAGCCCCGGGAGTCTTATCAACTAGAGCTCCCCCACTAGCGGCATCTATCATACTTCTCTCCATGGGCATGAGACCTTCATAGAAGTATTGGATGAGAAGTTGTTCACTTATCTGATGGTGTGGACATGATGCACAAAGTTTCTTGAACCTCTCCCAATATTCATATAAGGACTCTCCGTTGTATTGCCGAATCCCACATATCTCTTTTCTAATGTTGGCAGCCTTAGATGCTGGGAAATACCTTTCCAAGAATGCTTTCTTCATATCATTCCATGTAGTGATTATCCCGGATGGTAGATAGTAGAGTCATTCCTTTGCTGAATCAACTAGAGAGAATGGGAAGGCTTTCAACTTAACTTGCTCTACCGTGACCCCTATTGGTCTCATGCTTGAGCAAACTACATGGAATTCCTTGAGGTGCTTATTTGGATCCTCTCCTGTAAAACCATGAAAAGTTGGGAGAAGATGAATCGAACCAGATTTTAATTCAAAAGCTACCTCAAGATTAGCATATTCAATGCATAATGGTTGTTGACCCAAGTCTGGAGCGGCTAGCTCCTTGAGAGTTCGGTTGTCAGCTGCTGCCATCTCTCCTTGCTCCTCTTGGATGTTTTGGATCAACTCCTCGATTGGTTGTCGGTGAGAAGTTATAAATTCTCGAATTCTCCTAAGTCTTAAGTCTTCTTCGGGAGCTTGGAACATTCACTAATATAAAAAAATAAGAAAGTAAATAATTAGAACAGAAAATAAGAATAAACCAATAAACTAATAAACTAAAGAAAGCAATCCCCGACAACGGCGCCAAAAATTTGATGCACCCAAAAGAGTGTATCTTATTTAACCTTGCACTTAAAAAAATCAATTGTAGAGTATAGTGATTAGCAAGGGTCGAGTCCTCAGGGATTAGGTTTTATTTTATAAGTTAATAGTTTATCACTTAAAAACAAGTAAACAAAAGTAAAGGGGATTTTGAAATCAGATTTAAACTAAAGTTAACAGTAAGAATGAGAAAACAAGTAATTAAGAAGAATCAAATATGAAAATATGGTTAAGGTTTCATTCTCCACCACTAGACATCATTAAGAATCAAATTCATATCTATCAACATTAATTAGCTATCAAAGTTAACAACCGTAGATAACAACAAGCTCTATTACCCCAATCTTTCCTTAGTTTGTCGTTAAATAGAACAAACTCTCTATTTAATCTCTAACTATCAAACAACCTAGAATAAGCTCTCTAAGTTCAATTCAATAGCAGCTTTATGATGAGAAAGATAGGTTGATCTAAGCAACAAACACATAAGCTCGGATTGTTCAACTTAGGTTATGTTCCACTTTGCAATTATTGAAAACTTGACCATAATCATTAATCACAAATTGCCACTTATGAATTGGAAATCAAGACAATTACACGGATCAAGACTCCTAAACTAGCATTAGACAATTATCAAGATTTATCTAGTTGGCCACCTAAACAAATCAAAACATCATCATGAACAATTTTAATGGAAGAACATAAGCAACTTTGATAGAAAACAATGATAGATAGATTCTGAAAATTAATTACATAACATGTCTAGGGCTTTGAAATCACCCTTAACCAAATAAAAGTTTAGCCTAGCATAGGCATTGTAAACATAAACATAAAATTAAAGAGAATCTAAGAAGAAAATAAAAGAAAGAAAGAAGAAGAATATTAATTATCTAGACTCTTGCTTTCTCAAAAACAAAGAAACAAAGAAGAAATCAGAATTTGATGCTTGGAGAAGTGTAAATTTCGTTTGCCCGCTTGATCTCTATTTATAGGCAATAGCTAGGGCATCAAACAAGTGAATTTCAGCTCTCTCCCTTCAATAAATGCTGACTTGTGGCTAAAGTTAAGGAAAAGTGGCTGACTTTTGTGTTTTAAGGAAAGATATAAGCCTTGGCAGCCAAGTTTGAATAAAGTAGGAAAGTTTTAGTCAAAGCACTCTTTAATGAAGAGAGATTACAAACTTGCAGCAAAGTAAGTGTAAGGAAGGAAAGTCTTGGCTGATTTAATTCTCCTACTTTGACTAGGATTAGCTTTAAGGAAAGATACTTGCAATTAATGCAAGTTGACAGCCACTAATCCTTCTTTGACAAGGATAAACATAAATGTAAGCTAGGGTATTAAGAAAAATATATGATTTACGGCTAGGGTTTTTTCTGCCACTAGGGTTGTTTAGGGAGATATTACAATGGCAATTTGGATGACCATTTCTTATCCGATTTAGGCCCATGACCAACCGTTGGAAAGATAATCAAGTGATCTTCAAAATTCAAGAGGAAGTTTCTTCGAATAAAGAGTCTAACATCATGTTTTCTTAGCAACAAGTTCCGGAGGTCAAATCTGTCTTCTTGCTTTGCACCAAGAATTTGATCTTTTTGACTCCCAAGTCTTTTTCAATCTTGTGATTGTGATTTTGTAAGCTCTTTAATATCCTAATTGACATGTTTTGACTTCATCTCTTCCAAAATACCTAGAAAGCATAAAAACCTAGTAAAATGTCAAGGAACTTAAGAATCAAAACACAAAGTATAAGGAAATTCAATAGGAAAATGCATGAAATTAAGCACTTATCACCAACCTAAAACCAATTAGTTATAAGTGGATAGGTCTAACTTGGGTATAAGATCACAAGCAATATAAAATTTAATCGATGTGGGATAATACCACTTGAATACCATGCATGAGAAGTAGAAGCTAATGCTTTCTTGTGTTGGTGGAAATAAACGAGTATCTTATTCTTATTCCTAATGGTAGGTTGTCTTTGATCACTGAATGTTTCAAGAACCTGTTGATCTAGGCAATGGTGGTTGGAAATTTAACTACTTCTAATCCCTGCATGGATTCAACTTCTTACCAAACTAGAAGACAATAAGAGATCCAACCTCCTTACCCTATGGTCTCCCCTCCAAACAATTGTTACTTCCCTTTAAGTTTCCCCTCCATTTTTCTCCATGGCTTCTATGGTTTGTTGCAAAGCCTTCTGCTTTTCCTCTGCTTGGGAGAACAAAGCATTCCATGCACCTTCAAGTATCCATATTTTCATGCAAGTAAATTTATTCCTGTTTGAGAGTTTATCTAGTTTCTTGATAAGGAAAACAAATTTCTTTTATAGTGAGGATATGGTGGGTTGCTTAGACTTAAATCCAAACCTATATGCCTCACAAAATCTTCATTTTGTCAATCAATCAAAAGGTTGTTGGCCAAATAAAAGATTCTTATGCTCGAAGTAATTGCTACCTTCTGTTCAGCAAATCTAGCCAATGTTCTTTGCAAGGGCGGATCCAAGAAGTTGGCAAAGAGGCTTTGGCCCCTTTGACTCCTCAAAACTCTTTAGTCCTTAAGTATTGTCTAATCTAAAAAATGATAAAATTTTATTTTGATTCTTAAAAGTTTTATAATTTGACTCCCTTTTATCTTGACCCCCAATATATATTTTTTGATTTTGCCTTGGTTCTTTGGTAAGGATCTTGAGACAAAAATGAGTTTTGCTTCCATGTTTCGTCAATGCATGTGTTGAAGAATAAAAATGGAATCTGCAATCAATTTCCATTCATGAACAAGCAATGGGAGTCTAGACCTGTCAACTGGGCAGGTCCGGTTGGGTTTGAATCAGATCAATTCGAGTCCGGTCAATTTCGGATTCGGGTCATCTCAGGTTTGACATTTGGATTATTCGGGTGGGGTCATTCTGGTTCAGATCATTTTGGATTCGTATAGTTCGAATTTGAAATAAAATTATACTTAATTTAAGTTCGATCATTTCGATTATTTCGGGTTCGGATCAATTCGAGTTCGACTTATTTTGAGTCTGAATTGTTTTGAGTTCGGGTTATTTCGTGTTCATGTTGTTGATTTTATGATCAAATCGAATTGAATTGAATTTAAATTCAGATAAATCAAATTAATTTTTTGGATTCGAATTAAAATTGACGGATCTAATCGAGACCTTGGAGTGAACTGGATTCAATTCCATCAAAGTTCCTGATATTCTAGTCTAGGATAGCGAAACGTGGAATAGCTAGTATTTAAATATACGACTGTTGACAAATTCTTCATTTAAGAAAATCTTAAATTAAAAAAATAATTTTAAAAAATATCTGGCTGAGTATTTGACATTTGTGGCAATAATTTAATTTCATTGGGGCCTGTTGGTACGCTCAGTTTAAAGCCACTACTTTTGTCTTTAGGCCTAACAAATACAAACTTTTCTGTTAAAAAGTAAAAGGATTTATTTTTTAAATTAGATAGCTGAGCTTCGAGGAAGCATGATACTCGTCGTCACATGGCCCACTTCCCTCACACATCTGGGCTCCACAAATGTTGTCCACATCTCAACGGCATATATTATCTCACCTACAACGACGACGTTTGACACATTTTGCAAAACTCAAACCCTCCTTGGCAATATCACTTCCTTGGCCGATAAATATCTCCGATTCCTCGCGTTCTTGTCTGTTCTTTGTCCCTCGACTCGAAATCTTCAGCTCACTCTCTCCACTGAACTCTCTCAAACCACATCGTTTTTGTTATCCTTCGATCTCCATCAATGGCAAAAGAACCAGTTCGCGTCCTCGTTACTGGAGCTGCAGGTACTATTATGTTCCATCAATCAGATCCTTTACTTAACATTTCTCAGCTCAAATCTAATCTTCAGATCTAGCCATTTTTATTGGATGAATCTGATCTCTATATTCAGATCTAGTTAATCGTGATCTAGACTTCAACTATTTTTTTTTTTTTTTTTTATTTCGAATGTTTCGGTTGGACTGATTCTTGTTTGGATTAGAAATAATTGATCTAAAATTAGGGTTTCACTGAAAAGAATTTTAATCTGCCATGGATCTGAACTTTGTAGCTCAAGTAGTAATTGTGGAAGTTTATATGTTAAATGAAGAAAGAAATGCTTTAAAATTTTGAATTTTTTTTGAATTTCATGCTAGTTTGAGAAACAAATATGTTGACTTGCTAAGATCATAAATAAATAAAAGTATATTCTACATGCTCGGTAATGGAATATGCGTTTTTGATTAATGCTCGAAAATGGATGAATCTGCTATCTTTCGGATTGACATTAAAAAGTTAGTTTTTGGGAGTTGAATTAAATTTGCCAAGTGAAGCTTCAAAATGATTTATTGAAAAATTGTTGTTGCTGTTGTATTTGCAGGACAAATTGGGTATGCTCTTGTACCCATGATTGCTAGGGGAGTCATGTTGGGTGCTGACCAGCCTGTGATCCTTCACATGCTTGATATCCCACCTGCAGCAGAGGCTTTGAATGGAGTCAAAATGGAGTTGGTGGATGCCGCGTTTCCTCTTCTAAAAGGTATATATGTTCATTTATCGTGCGGTTTAAGTATTGAATGGCGTTGTTGAGGTGTATTAAAGATTCTACAAAATTTGTATGAATATGTTGTATGGTTATGGGATCTAACCTTTCGTTTTTTCGGGTCAGGTGTTGTTGCTACAACTGATGTTGTTGAGGCATGCACTGGAGTCAACGTTGCTGTCATGGTCGGTGGTTTCCCAAGGAAGGAAGGAATGGAAAGGAAAGATGTTATGTCAAAGAATGTGTCAATTTACAAGTCCCAGGCTTCTGCCTTGGAACAGCATGCAGCTCCAAACTGCAAGGTGAGAAAACAAAATGTTTCAACGCGAAAGTTCTAGCATTTTGATCACCTGCAAAATGGAAATTCTCAATTTACATTTTTAACTTTATTTAGTTTTCTTGCATAAAATATATGAATATTGTTAAAATTCTATTCTTCTCCACCAATATAGATGGGAGCAATATAATTTATTGAAATTCTGAAGCTGTATTTTACTATTTCTTGTAAGCCTTTGAAGCATCAATACTGTATTTTGTGATTTGTTACTGATTTGGCAGGAATGGACAATCATATGTTCGTATAACATCTTAAAGTTGTATTAAATGAACTAATTCATATTCTATCGATTATGCATTGGCATATTTTTCCTTTCATGAGACCTTGGAAGTTCCTTAATGGCACTTAAAAGTTGCTAAGTTTATAGATTAAGATTTCATGTACTGTTTGACCTTATTTGCTTTCATGTACTTCCTGTTTGTTTCAGGTTCTGGTTGTTGCTAACCCTGCCAACACCAACGCATTAATCCTGAAGGAATTTGCACCTTCAATCCCTGCAAAGAACATTACCTGTTTGACAAGGCTGGATCATAACAGGGCATTAGGTCAAATCTCAGAGAGACTAAATGTCCAGGTTTCTGATGTTAAAAATGTGATTATTTGGGGTAATCATTCATCAACTCAGTATCCTGATGTCAATCATGCAACTGTTAAGACTCCATCTGGGGAAAAGCCTGTTCGGGAGCTCGTGAAAGATGATGCATGGTAAAGAAAATAATACTAACATAATTGATTATCTGATGAAAATGATATATTTGAACTGAGATTTTTGAAACATCATTTTGATATTATTGATTCATTAAAGGTTGAATGGAGAATTCATAACCACTGTCCAACAACGTGGTGCTGCAATCATCAAAGCTAGGAAACTCTCAAGTGCACTATCTGCTGCTAGTGCTGCTTGTGATCACATTCGTGATTGGGTCCTTGGAACTCCCGAGGTTGGCAATGTTGTTAATCTGTTCTTTCTTAATGATATTTCATATGGTCACGATCTTATTTTTTTTGCTTTATTTGGTTGCACCGGTAGGGCACATGGGTTTCCATGGGGGTGTACTCCGATGGTTCATACCATGTACCAGCTGGGGTCATTTATTCCTTCCCAGTAACTTGTCGCAATGGAGAATGGACAATCGTCCAAGGTAAGAATACAGCAAAATGTGATCCCATGATTTGTGTGAATTGTGGGTAGTCTTATGTCAATACAGCAAAATGTGATCCCATGAATTGTGTGAATTGTGGGTAGTCTTATGTCAGCACGCGTTAACTGATAAGAATAACTAGATATTGATGCAGTGATGCTTGTAATAATCTAACTCACTTTCTCGTGCCTCTCCTCCTCTCCCACACCTTCTGAATCCCCAAAGGGATGAAAAAGCTGTACAGCTCATACGTTATCACTTGACTTGTTGCTGAAGTGCTGCCCCTTTTAGTTGAAATCTTATCGTATACTTTTTAATCTCTTCTTCAATTTTCTTAGGAAGTTTGAAGAAACTCTGATACCAACGTGTATCAGCAGTTTCTCTCTCTTGCTCATTTGCGAGCTTTTTCTTCAAGAATTTAATTAGAACATTTTAGTTACTTTCTTTCTGTTCTTTTTTGTCTCAGGGCTGGCTATCGATGAATTCTCGAGGAACAAGTTGGACTTGACCGGAGCAGAGCTCAGTGAGGAGAAGGAATTGGCATACTCCTGCCTCTCATGAATGCATTCATCATTTCTGTAATGTGTTTGAAAGAGGGGTGGTTTGGCTTAGTAGGGTAGCTGCTGCAGTTTTGAATAAAAGCATTATAGATGAACTGTTAATGATGGGGAAGCTGCCTCCCCGGATCTTACATCATTGCACCTGTCGCTTTATATGGGGATTTTGGATTTTTTTATCATTAATCCCGGATTTTAGCTTCAATTTTAAATGGGCTAAGCAAGACTATTGTCATATCTAATGTGTGTTGGTTACTGCGAATATCTGGAATTTTCTTCGTTTTATTAACAATTCCTAGACTGCAGTGAACACTATGATACTTCGACTCTTTTTTTACGAAGTACTTGTGTCAGACATTCGTATTTGATACATATTTGGATATGGATATCGGATGCATATTCATGTCGGATATATATCCGTATTCGATATTCACTACTGCAGTTGAGTAACATAGAGTGAGTAGATGATTTTTCTTTTACAGCAAATACCAATGAGGGCGATACGCTTCATTATGTCAATTTCAGGGATAAGACACATTTTAAGAGCTATAGTTGCTAGTTTTCGAACCAGAGAAGTTGTGATCATATGTTTGCATTCATATTGTTGGATGTAAAGAAAAGTTGCAAGATGCTGGGCGCTGGAATGGTATCCCTACTGTTAGATCTGGCACGAAAAAAAAAAAAAAAAGATATGAAATACGACATAGTACGAAGAAAAAAAAACAAAACAAAAATACGATATAAATAGACAAATATGTTAAAATTCATTTAACACAAATTATTAATACATTAAAATTTGTACAAATATAAAGTATCTTAAATATGATTATAATATGAAAAAAATATACGAATACGATACGGATAAATGAATTTCTAAATCTACCTGTTGTATTGGATCCATGACATCTTGTTAAGCTGTATGATTGAGCCGTTTTCAAATATTACGAAAAGATATAGTTTCACAGCTATCGAGTGATGGTGCCCTGTGTCAAAAGGGAACCAAAGACAACCAAGAAACCAAATTGATTACTAACCTAAATTAAAACATAAGATTTGTAGACACATAATTTTGTCCGGATTCCTAAATCAGGTGATTTTTTTTTCCTAATGATGTTTTGTAATGCAGAAAAACTCTTCTTATCCTGCAGGTGGTACTCCGAGACTTAATTTAAGAAAGCAAGCATGAAAAGTTAATTTGGAAAAAGTCAATTTGAAAAAAATCAACTCCGAAAAGTCAACTATTAAAAAGTCAACCCTCATTCAAAAATCAAGATCCAAAGTTTAATTGAACAATGGTGAAAGAATTTTGATAATCCGAGGTCTACAACGAGAGATATGGAGTTCGGAAGATGGGTTACAGAGATTTAGTGGAAAAGAAACCCTAGTTCGGAAAATTTGGGGAAAAGTGCTTAAACGATTAAATTGGTCGAATTGGAGATTCCAAATGGAAGATAAGCAATGACTACGGGTAATGGAAAGGCCATTTGGAAGCAAAACCAAAGGAAAAGTCCATTCGGAAAAAAATCGAGAATTAAGATTTTTGGTGAATTTTGGCAAAATTGGAGAAAATTGCAAAAACGGCCCGGTTCAGTAAAATTAAAGCCCCTAATTGATGAGGAGTGAGTAAACAAGGATAGCCCAAGACTCAGTTTGAAGTAATTCCGAGAAAAGAGCCGATTGGAGGAAAAACGAAAAAATGAGAAAATTTTCGATACTGAAAAAAGGAAAAATCAAATCGGAGGGGAATTTGATCGTAAAAATTGGGCGTTTTTGGATCAACTCCAATTCAATATATAACAAAGGCACAAAAAAAGAAAATCTGAAAATCGGACTTGTTTTGAGTAAAATCGAGCTTCGGAGGTAAAAGGGCAAATTTGGAAATTTTGGGAAAAATTGCAAATGAGCTCGGAAAATTACCAAAACTTCAAGATCTCAATCTTATGTCATTTGGAAGAGATTGGCGAAGAAAAATAAGGATACGAAGCTCGTTTGCAAAATGGCAAATTTCGGACCCACTAAGTTGAAATTCTAGAAGATAAATCCCGAAAAAATAGCAAATGAGCTCGAAAAATTATGAAAACTTTCAGATATGAATTTTAAATTATTTGGAAGAGATTGATGAATAAATCCGGAATCGGAGCTCGTTCGCAAAATGGAAAAATTTCAGGCCCACTAAGCTGAAATTCCAGAAGATAAATCTCGAAAAAATAGAAAATGAGCTCGGAAAATTATGAAAACTTCCAGATCTCAATTTTAAATTATTTGGAAGAGATTGGAGAAGAAAAATCCGGAATCGAAGCTCATTTGAAAAATGATAAAAGTTCGGGTGCACTAAAGGCAATTTTGGAAGAAAAATCCGAAAAAATAGAAAATGGGCTTTAAAAATTATGAAAACTTCCAGAACTGAATTTTATATTATTTAGGAAGTATTGAAAAAAGAAAATTTGTATTTGGAGTTCCATTGCTATTTAATTAAGTTCGGGGGCTAGAAGGGTAATTTTATCGAAGAAACCGAAGAAGGGCTTTTCTTACAATTAAAAAATAGAGATTGGACTGGAATGTGAAGGGCCATTCGGCCAAGCCCAAGGGGAGGATGAATTTTGCTGAGTTCTTGCATCCAAGGGCCAAAAGTGAATAGTAAGATAGTTATTTTTTTGATCAAGCCTTTGTAATTGTGTCACATGATCCAATGCATGAAGAAGAAGGATGTCAACATGATGGCTTCATATTTTTGAACAGTTGTATTAGTGAGGGGCTGATCACTTAATGTAAGGGTGGTAATTTCATATTTTAAGCATTTTGGATTAGTGGCCTTTGGATCAAATTGGCTAGGGAAAAAAATGACAACATCCTACACCATTTTAGGGACCATTCGGCTACCACTTGGGGGAGGAGGGTTTTGATTTTCATTTTGGGTTCATGGCTAATCACTATTCATTTTGGGAGCAAATAGCTAATTTTGAAATGCAAAGAAAGTTAGAAGAGAAGAAAGGCTTGAAAAATAGCTTTTGAAGGTAGCCAAAAGGCACTTAACTCTTGCATTTTCTTTCCTTTTCCATGCTTAACTTGCTGATTTTCTTTGAGATTTTGTATTTTTTTTTTTGGTTGTGAAATAAATGTTTTAAAACTTCCTTCTAATGCTCCTATCTTATGTTTCTTAAAAAAAAATCAAAGGAAAAACAATTTTTTTTACCTATTTTTTGAGTTGGCCGAAAGGCCCTTTGTTTATGCGTGGCTTGTGTTTGATCTATTTTTCATATTGGTTGTGATGTTCTAGCTTGTTTTGATGTTCTAACTTTTTAAAAATAATCAAGATATGGAGCTTGTTTTAACCTTCTTTACTTACTTACCTTTATTTTTGCTGATTTTATCATTTTATTTTCATGTCTCCTTACTTTGTTTGCCATTTTTAATTTTCTGTTTTCAACATGTTAAGTTGTTCATGCTTTGTGGTTTTACCATACTATGTGTTTCTGTATATGTCTAGCTACATCTTTGCATTTGCTTCATGTTTGTTTAGTCTAACATGTTTCCTTTTACGTCTTGCATATATTATACCATGTGTTTGTGTTAATGTCATGCTAGGATTTCACCATTTAGATATGTGACCGTTCGGCTTCCCTATTTTTCTTTGCCTTGTGTGTGCATTTTCATCTTGTTAGTTGACATGCTTGCATCTCTGTGCCATAATATTGTGTATTTGATTTACTATGCCATGTGTTTGTGTTATTGCCATGCATTTCCATACTCATTAGGTCTAGGTTACATTTGCAATGCCATGCATTTCATGCATGTTTAGGTATAGGTTGCATTTATTGCCATGCAAGTTCATGTTAGGTATTAGGTCATTTTTATGCCATGCATTTTCTATGTTATTTAGGCCTTAGATCATGCATTTCATGCATTTAACTTGTTGTTTGTTCATGCATCTCATATCATACCACTTGATTTTTGACTTAAGCCAATCAATGGCTCAAAGCCAAGCTCACATGAGCATGCTTGTGGAAAATTAAGAAGTTGTAAAGTTGGGTTTTCTACCTTTATGATTTTTTTTTTTTCATTAGGCAATCCTTGTCCAAATTTTTAGAAATTTTTGCTACTATTTTAGGTCTTTAGAAGAGCCTCCAATATTTTTATTATGATTTTTCTATGATTTTATCAAAGGCTTAAAAATATTTTTTTTGCAAAACAGTTTTTCACCCAGTGTTTTGACTTTCGTGATTTTTCTGATTTTTCATCCTTAGTCTAAAAATTAAGCGAATTTTAGAGTTCGACATGTTCTGAGTCTCTCATAATTTTTTCAGATTTTTTTGAAAATTTAAAAATAGGTTAAAAAATCATGTTTTAAAACTGGACAATAAAGTCAGATTTGATTTCAAGGGAAAAATAATTTTCTGTTTTTGCTAAGGCATTAGGAGAGGGCTGGTTAGGAACCTTAGCTACTGTCCTAGGTTGATTTCTAAGCCATTTTAATCCTAAAAAATGATTTTATAAAGCTCGATCAAGGGTGGTCAAGTTCGGGTTTTCAAAGTTAGGAAAATAGAGCCATTTTTAAAAAGGGGTTTAGCCATGTGTCATTTTTCATCCAAGAATTTTCAATATTGTTTTTAAACCAATCACAAAGTATTTTTGATTTTAGAAAATTTAATTTGATGTTTTTTCCTAAGGTAGTCGGATATCTTTTTAGGTATACGTATTTCCTTATTTAAAGGAAAAAATACACTTTTATGCATTATATTTTCCATGGTCATGCATGTTATATGATATATGATTTTTGCTTTGAATATTTCTATGATAATGTTATTATTTTGATTTATACTTTATGGTGTTATATTGTTTGTTATATGGTTGTGAATATTCTATGTTATCCTATGCTTTTTGCTTAGTCATTTAATTTTGTCAGATCATTTAGGATTTATTATGTTCATGCATTGTTTATTTTTATTTTCATGCATATTTCATAATAATATTATTTTATGCCTCATATCATTTCATGTCACTTAGATTGTATTGCCATGTCATTTAGATTATATTATGTCATTTAGATTTGCCATGTCATGTAAATTATATTAGGTCATTTAGAATATTTCATGTCATTTAAACTATATTAGGTCATTTAGAATATTTCATGTCATTTAGGTTATATCATTTCATTTAGAATATATTATGTCACTTAAGTTATATCATTTCATTTAGAATATATTATGTCACTTAGGTCATATCATTTCATTTAGAATATACTATGTCACTTAGATTATATCATGTCATTTAGGTTATATTATATCATCTAGATTGTGCTATGTCATCTTTATTATGTCACACATGTTCATATTCATTTTTTTAAAATGTTTTAAAATAAGATAATGAATTTCAATAAAATAAAGATATTCCCGAGTTAAAATAATTCATGAGTTCTCTGTCGGGTTTTCAATTATCATTAATAAAGGAATATCTTTCTTTTAAAAAATGAGAATGATTCGAAAAATTTTCCAAATAAATACAGTTTTCTATATTATGCCGCGTTTGTCGGGTAATATAGGAAAATTTTGAATTAATAAATTCTAGGTCATTTTCAATTAAAAATGAAATTATTTTTTAAAATTGGGAATTAATTTGAAATACCAAATTTAAAAATGACTTTTTGCCAAGACTTGAGATAATACACTATTAATAAGGTACCGTTTTATAAGGGCGTTGTGGGGGTGCTAATCTTTCCCCACACGTAACTGAATCCCGAACCCGTTTCCTTGATTTTCTCTGGTTTAAAAATGCAGACTTGAAATTGGTTTTAAAAATGTTTTAATTAATTTTAAAATGTTTTACAAAATCGGTTTTAGTAGGTGGCCGATCACACCTAGCCAAAACAGATTGGTGGCGACTCCATGTCTTTTTCGAGGTTGATTTCAAACCCTCATTTTATTTCTAGAGGAATTAAGTCGTCTTTTCCTCTGTTTTTCCAATATCATACTTAACGAATAAAGTCTCGCGATGAGACTTGAAATTTTTTAGGTTGTGACAACTTGGTGACTTCACTGGGATGTTTAGAGAATCAGGCCTAGAATTAGTCGTGTGTTATCAATTTCTCGATTTTGTTTGTTTTATTTGGTATTTATTTAATTCCCATATTTTTCAATAATTAGGATAATTTTGAAAATAATAAAATGTTTTTAAATATGTACATATGCATGTGCATACATATTATTATTGTTCTCTGGTTATTTTGTTGCATATATTTATTCTTTGCTTAATTGATGCTTTACATTGTTTAATCTTGTTGGGATATTTAGAATAAGGGGTGTAGAATAGGTGGTGAAAGATATGTTATTTCTCCTCACACACTACACGTGCATTTGCATATCATGAGCCCTATACCCATGTTCCGTCTTTTTAGGTGGGAGCAAAGTAACTAAGCCTTCGTGATTAACAATCCGCATGGGCTAGTGAAACACTTCCGGAGTACTAAATTACCTAAGCCTCCGTGATTAACAATCCGCATGAGCTAGGGAAATAAACTTTATCGAATTGAACCCGCTTTTATCGGGGTGCCTTACTAGCCTTCACCGGCAACTGTGAGGAACAATTCAGGGCTTCTAAAACTGATTCACCTTCATATAGTGAACCTAAACGAAGCCATGACGGATTTCTGATTAGATATCCCGAAGCTAAGAACACATGGGGGAATATTTCCAATCCTTTTACTTTCTATTCTACATTCCGAATAAGTTTACCTTTGTAAATCGGGCAATGATGAACGCACATCGCCCATAATAAGTTTTGAGAATAACAAAATATTTTTGCATGCATATTATTATTTCTCTCTGGTTGGTTAATGCGTTACACTATTCTTAATCTTTGTTTTAATAAATTGTTGGGGTACTTAGGATAAGGATTATAGAATAGGTGGTGAAAGGTTTGTTTTGTTCCTCCGCACTCATTGCACTTGCATTTGCATAACATGAGTTCTATACCCGAGTTCCGTCCCTTTAAGTGGAAGTAGTAGTTATGCTCTCGTGATGATCCTCCGCATGGGCTAGAAAAATATACTTTAACGAATTGAACCCGCTTTTATCGGGGTGCCTTACTAGCCTTCACAGGCGATAGTGAGGAACAATTAGAAGCCTTTAGAACCGATTCACCCTCATATAGTGACCCTAGGCAAAGCCATGTCGGATTTCCATTAGAGATACCCCGAAGTTAGGAACACGCGGAGGAACGTTTCTAACCCTTTACCCCGTAATTCTACATTCTGAATAAGCATTGTAGATCGGGCAACGATGTACGTGCATCGCCCATAATAAGCTTAATACCCCACCCCAAAAAGGCCCCGTGATGCCTAAACAAGTTGATATTATTAGGGGGCATTCATTAATTTTCTTACTTTGCATTGATTATTCCACTATTTTAGTGCTTTACTATTTTTTTTCTATGTAATAATGCTGGAAAGTAGTATCTTGGGGTTTTTTTTTAAAATAAAAAAAAAATCTTTACAGGAATTTAAAAAAGAGAAAAGATGATAGAAAAATATTTCCTTTTTGAAAAGTAAAAAAATGAAAATAAAAAATGATGAAAAAGTTCTTTTATAGTGGAGTAGTGATGTGAATAATAAAAATCTCCTTTTAGTTTTAGACTTTTGAGAAAATGAGAAAATGAAAAAAATAAAAAATGTCCAAAAAAATAGTTGTCAAGAAAATTCAAGAAAAATAGAAAGAAAAAAAAAAGTGATGTTAGGATCTTCTTTTCCTTAATCTTTTCATTTGCATTTTTGCATAACATGCAAGCAGTTGTAAATATGAAAATTCATCCCCTCAAACATCTTCGCATCTTATACATTTCATGCATTAATCCTTATCACATTCATGCATATGTGAATAGAGCATGTACATTTATTTGCATTTTGATCTCATGATAATAATGTCATTTTCATTTGCATGAAAGGGGTTCGAGATATGAGGAAGGAATCGGAGGAACGATTGGATGCCTTGGAACGCAATCAAGAGGAATTTGGACATGATATCCAAGAAACGAAAGGGCAGCTCTCTAAGTTGATGAAAATGGTTGAAGACCTTTTACAAAGCAAAAGGGGAATCCTCTCAAAAGTCTTCATCGTCTTCAGTGCAACCAAGCCTTGAGAAACAATCGAGCCCAGATCGAAGGATCTCCGTTGAATCCTGCATTGGTCAATGCCATCCATGTAAAGAGTTAAGCTTGGACGAAGTTGTTAACAGTATCGTGCGAATGGTCGAATTCGAAGACTCACAGTTCAAGGCAGGATCTCAATCATCCCATCAAGTACATGGGATAGAAACCTCGAGATTTGTGCAACCTCTAAGGGTCCCATGTCCAAATCCATACCCTTGCCTTGTTATTCCACCATCTCCCCATATAATTACTCCAGCTCGAGCTTCAGCGCCATTATCAAGTGCCCCAACTCCTAGGCTATGTGTGACTGAGAAACAACCCAAGGATAAGATCCAAAGGCATTTTGATCCTATTCCAATCAGCTACCAAGAGCTTTTCCCTATGTTGATCTGAAATCACTTGGTTGCCTATGTGTCGTTGAAACCCCTGTCACCACCATATCCCAAGTGGTATAACCCGAATGCAAGATGTGATTATCACTATGGAACTGTTGGACATAGCATTGAGCACTACATCGCACTCAAGAACAAAGTACAGTCTCTTATAAATGCCAAGTGGTTGGATCCAACGACACTGATTGATAAAGGACTAGGAAAGGGTAATTAGGATTGAGAGATTTAAGGCAATGATGTAGAAGGACTTCGGTCTGATATGATGTAGTAGGATTTTGCTTTTTCAGTAGTCGGCTCTTATAGCCTTAAGATGCTAGGAAAAATAAAGTGCTTGTAAAGACAATTCTAATCATTGCTCAGATTTTGTAAACATGGTTTATACCTTGTGAATATTGATATGGGAATGAATTGGTTATGCTTCAAATTTATGAGATGTTGATGATTAAGTTCCTCCGATTCTTATTTCCTCCGTGATATCTCCCCCTTTTGCATTTTGCATCCGATCAATTATTTGTCATACCATACATTTCATTCATACATGCATCTTGGTAGCATCAGGTTGCATTCATGACATATATAGTCAGCATGATTTCTCTGTATATGTTCATGAGTTAATTTGTCTATTCTTTACGTGCATCATATTGATATTGTGTTGCATTCATAGGGTCATTCATTGAAAAATGCATCTGGAACATACATGGTCATTTATTGCATATATCCATACGTTGATTTGGTTATTTTTTTGCTTGCATCATGTTGGCATCGTGATTGCATTTATTACATACATGGTCAGCATGTTTCCACTGTATATGTCCATACATCACATTGTTTATGCTTCACGGGCATCAAGTTGCATTCATGGCTCATTCATCATGACATGCACTTGGGGAAATAAAACAGAAATTGGCTTTAAAAGTCTTTGAAAGAATTTCCATTTCAAATCAGAGGTATAAGAAGTACTGAGTACCTCTTTTTTTAGTACAGGTTAGAGCTATGGAGAATGAACAAGTTGTCCGAATGGAAAGATTGGAAAGGGCACAAGAAGAATCGCGAGAACAATTGGCAAAATTTGAAGCAGAATCTAGAGATCAGAGGACTAAATTGATGGAACTAGTATTCGCCATAGTTAAGGGAAAGGGACACACTGAAAACTTGGCCACCAGAGAAGGGTTAGAGGCACAAAAGGGTCAGATTGAGGTCATGATATTGGATAGCTAGAATACAGTGAATTCCAGCAACATCCTGAACTTAGATGATCCAGCGGAACAGGAAAAGTTGAAAATGGTTGAATCGAATAGGGCTGAGTCGGTAGATTCCCAAAGGAAGTATTAGCTGTTGGTGGAAAGAATTCGAGTTGTTGAAGGTGTAGATGAAGTAAGTGTAGGAGAGTTTCTTTTGATCCCTGATCTGGTCATCCCGCCAAAATTCAAGGTTCCGAAATTCGAGAAGTATGATGGACTTAAAAGCCCCAAAACACACTTGTCTGCATATTGTAATAGGATGGTGGGACACGCGCATGATGAGAAATTGCTTATCCATGTTTTTCAATACAGCCTGACAGAAGGAGTATCTAATTGGTATTATCAATTGAAAAAAGACCAAATGCATACATGGAGGGACTTAGTCCGGGCATTCCTGAAACAATACAAGCACATGTTGGAAATGGATCCAAATCGATTAACACTCCAGAACATGAAAAAGGAGCCCAATGAGAACTACAAAGAATATGCTCATATATGGAAAAATGTAGCCTTGCAAGTCCAAACACCTCTTACTGATAGAGAAATGAATGTTTTGTTTGTAGATACCCTCCCACATCCATATTATGACAAGTTGATCGGCAATGTCTTTTCAAAATTTGTAGATATATTGTTTGTAGTGGGTAGGATTGAGGATGGGATAAAGAAAGGGAAAATTGTGGGTACTAATGCCGAAATATTTTTCGAAAAGAAAAATGATGTTGCCAAGGGGCACGTTCAAGTCGTAAATGTTGAAGGCAGAAACAAAAGAGGGTTCAGTGTAATGCAAGATGATCCTTTTGGTGGTTATTTACATCCTCGACCCTATGTCGACCATTGGATTCAGCACGATCATCATCATGCTCTAAGGCCTTTAACATCACCTCAGGATTCCATCATGCAGAATGATCCGGAGTTTAATTCAGTCTGTTCTCAAAGCAGTGAGAGAAAGAAGGCAAAAATGTACCATTCAATTCCGATGACCTACACAGAACTTCTTCCATTGCTTGTCCAAAGCCAAATGATCTCCGTTGCACTTGCAAAGCCTAGGAAGTCTCCTTACCCGAAATGGTATGATCTTAATGCCACATGCGAGTATCATAGCTGGGTTAAAGGGCATTCCATGAAGAACTGCACTGCATTCAAGGACAAAGTCCAGGCCGTAATTGATGTAAACTCGACAAAGTTCAAAGAACTCATGGATGCTTATCAAGGATGACGGGGCTAAGGATCATTTGTTCTCAGGGTAGCATGCTAATCAGGGGCAATCCTTAACCTTGTTTTAAGTTTTGTACTTTCTTTCAATTTATTTGAAATGAATGAACTTTAAATTCCAAGCATCATACATCATATCTCATTTGAAGTTTTGAATATTCTTCTTAAGCCTTGTTTATATGAATTGTGGGGAAAAAACAAAAGGTTGAAAATAAAAGTCCATACGGATAATTTTCCGTTTTGAAAATAAAAGGATATTCCTTTAAATAGTGAAACGAGTTTCGAAAGAATGAGTGATTGTCATGGGGGATGGATTCCTAGGAAACACTTTGTCTCTACACGTACCAAGATCATAGACCAGTTGAATAAATACCACTCAAAAGTCACAAAGAATAACCTTTATTGAGGCCATGAATAATTAAAATTTGAAAAATTCTTTCGTGGATTTCTTGAAAGTCAAGCAAACATGACAATCTTCCAAAAGATCTAGATTAGGTAGTTTGATACGTGTTAATCATAGCAAAAACTCAAAGATTCAAAACCTTCGAATCCCTTTGAAAGAATCCAAATGCCAAATCTCTAAGCCTTTTCCCAGACCTTGATTTATGAGCACATGAACCAAAGGATGAACCAGAACACTTTTCTTTTGCTCTCCCCATGTGTTGGAAACACTTTGAAGAAATTGAAACCCAAACAAGTTCATTTAGCGAGAAGCTCAAAGATAAAATCTAAGATGTTCCTTTACAGTAGGATTCTCGCAAACCAAAAGACCTTCACTTCAATGGCAAATCAAAATAAGACATCATTTGTGGCTGAAAATGAATCACGCATGATTTTTTTTTTTTTGGGCATGCAGCAAAAAGAAAAAAGAAAGAAAATATTGTGACATCATGAGAATTCGAATGATTCCAAATGCAGAATGAAATTCTGATTATTTATTCCCCCTGAGGATTGCTTTTCAAGGAGAATATTCATACTTGATATGAGAAATGGTCATCTTTCATATCCCTTTCACAAACAAGAATTATCCATAGTCACCCCTTTTGAGCTTAAGGAATTCTTTTTCTTTGAATCTTGATCAAGGATCACTCTCCACACTTGGGGCAAATACGAGGAAGGATTTTCTCAAAAATTATGGTGAAATAAGTCCCAACTGGAAAACAGAAACAAAGCAAATTGAGCTCCCAGATAAGTACGAGCTCACTCTGTCAAAATGGAGATACGAGAAAAAAAAGGGAAAATAAAAAAGAGAAAAAATGGCGAATTGAAAGCCAAGAACGAAAATATACACAAAAAATGTGTGAAAGAGATGGCAAATTGAAAACCAAGGAAAAAAAAAAGAAGCAAAACAAAAAAAGGAAAGAGAAGTCCAGAAAAGACAAATGTTTCAAAGAGAGTCCTCCTCAGAAAATGATCCTTGATCTTATTACCCTCAAACACATATTTTGAGCCTACTTATCCTTTCTTTCTGAACTCTGAACCTTGGCCTACGTTACTTGCTTTAAAAGTCCATTTTGATCAAGTATGGATATTTGACTTGAAGAGTTTTCCTCAAATTTTATCCCATCTCATCGAATTATCATTTCATTGTGGAAGAATTTAGAATTCTCATATGCATGGTGGAAGAATAAAAAGAGAGAAAAAAGAGAAACAATGAAGCTCTGGGGTGAAAACCCAAAAACGACCACTCTAGAGCAGAATAAGAAGAAATTTTAATGCTACACTTTGGTTTTGCCAAAGACATCAATTTGAGGAATACAAGGAGCATCAAGGAACTCCTAGACATACCAAAAGGACAGCCTTTTCTTTGGAATTGATTTTGAAAGATAAACCTTTTTCCTTCCAACATTTAACCTATCATGGCTAAGGTTAACACTTATCAAAGTGCTATATTTAGAGATTGGAGGATTGATGAGATTTAATTAAAACTTTTTCCAAAAAAAAAAAAAAACTTTGGTTTTAAGGAATTCATGTTTTAAGAAAACTTACTCATGAGCCGAGACAAAAGGATATTCACATTCTCCTATTTGTCAAGATGAAAAGCTTTTCTAAACTAGTCCGGACCTTATTTCATTAGCCCATTGACCTTGTTACATTAAACCGTTCAAATCACTCGAAAAGGTGAAGCTGATTTCCCATCTCGCTTAGAGTCTATAATGGTGATCACCAATTTTTGAAAGACTTCGATGTCACCTATTTTGGAAGAAATGAAATTAACATGACTTAGGAAGAACAAATTAAAATTGAGATGTGGATATGCTCTAGCAAAAAGTTCATTTTGTTTAGGGGCATGAAATTTTGAGTTTGAATGAAGTTTGACTCTGTGTTTTGGTTTTGACCAGATAACTGAAAAGAAAGAAGTTGCTGGGGCAAGGAAAAATTGGGAGTACGAAACCATGCGATTTCTTCCAACAAGATGAATTGGAAAATATGGACAAGGGGCAAGAGTCCCTCCAACAGGAAACCTCGTCAGGACACAAGGAAAAAAGGAGATGATCAACCCTCTTAATATTCTCTTAATGTGAAATAATGTCAATGAGCATTCATGCATTATGTAATGAACATATGCATCTGCATCTTCGTAAGTTACATTGGTTTTTGCATCATACATTTGAATCATTACATTCGCCAAGCATTGAAAAGACACAAAGGAAAACAAGATAGGTTTCCTAAAAGGGGAAAGGCTTTCTTTAAATTTAGAGGAAATAATCTGTTGAAGAAAAAAAGAAAAACAAAAGTTTGTCTGAAAAGAAAAGATGTGAGTATTGAGATATTTTGGGACGATGAAATCAAGAAAGTATTGAAAAATCCCAAGTTGATGAAAATTTTTGAAAAATGAAAATAATTTTAGATGAGATATTTTTAAAGTTGTGGAGCTTCGAAGGAGGAGTTTTTCAAGCGAATGATTTGGTTAAACCCAATATAAGCTGGCACAAAAATGATTAAGCCCAGTGAAGTTGGTATTTTAGATTTGGTTAAGCCCAATGAAGTTGGCATAAAAATAATTAAGCCCAGTGAAGTTGGCATTTTAGATTTGGTTAAGCCCAATGTAAGTTGGCATAAAAATGATTAAGCCCAATAAAGTTGGCATTTTAGATTTGGTTAAGCCCAATGCAAGTTGGCATAAAAATGACTAAGCCCAGTAAAGTTGGCATTTTAGATTTGGTTAAGCCCAATGTAAACTGGCACAAAAATGGTTAAACCCAGTGAAGTTGGCATTTTAAATTTGGTTGAGCCCAATATAGCTGGCACAAAAATGGTTAAGCCCAGTAAAGTTGGCACGTTAAATGTGATTAAGCCCAATATAGCTGGCACAAAAATGGTTAAGCCTAGTAAAGTTGGCATTTTAGATGTGATTAAGCCCAATGTAAGCTGGCGGGAAGGAAGTAAGCCCAGTGAAGTTAGCACGTTAGATGTGATTAAGCCCAATGTAAGTTGGCCGGTAGGAAGTAAGCCCAATGAAGTTGGCACGTTAGATGTGATTAAGCCCAATGTAAGCTGGCAGTTATGATTTAAGCCCAACGTAAGCTGGCGGGTAGGAAATAAGCCCAGTCAAATTGGCACGTTAGATGTGATTAAGCCCAATGTAAGCTGGCAGTTATGATTTAAGCCTAGTGAAGTTGGCACGTTAGATGTGATTAAGCCCAATGTAAGCTGGCGGGTAGGAAGTAAGCCCAGTGAAGTTGGCACGTTAGATGTGATTAAGCCCAATGTAAGCTGGCAGTTATGGTTTAAGCCCAGTGAAGTTGGCACGTTAGATATGATTAAGCCCAATGTAAGCTAGCAGTTATGGTTTAAGCCCAGTGAAGTTGGCACGGTAGATATGATTAAGCCCAATATAGCTGGCACAAAAGGAAGTAAGCCCAGTGAAGTTGGCATTTTAGATTGGTTCCGCCTAAGTCATCACTTTGCAAATCGAACTCGTTCTGCTTCTCAAATGAGTCGAGCCCCGGTATTTTCTTCTCTTGCAAGTCAAACTCGTTTCCTTAAGACGGGTCGAGCCTTGATTAGTCAGAGAACTCAATTTAAGGTCAAAATTTTCTATTTTCTTCTTTTGCAAATCGAACTCGTTTCCTTAATACCAGTCGAGCCTTCATTAGTTAGGAAACTCAATTTAAGGACAAATGCTTTTATTTTCTTCTCTTGCAAATCGAACTCGTTTCCTTAAGACGGGTCGAGCCTTAATTAGTCAGGGAATCAATTTAAGGAAAAAATCTTCTATTTATAGTTTCTTTTAATAAAAAAATGATGAAAATGAAAACAAATGAAAAAGGAAAAAAAAAGGAAAAGGAAAAAATGAAAACCCCCTTTTCCTTTCCTTCACATATGATTTCACTAACCGGACAAAATTAGTGTTTGTTTATCTTTGCCTGATTCCTGATTCTCAACAATAGCCAAAAAGGGCAGCTGTAGACACCTAATTTTGTCCGGACCCCTAAATTAGGTAATTTTTTCTTCCTAATGATGTTTTAGAATGCTGAAAAGTTATTCTCATCCTGCAGGTGGTACTCCGAGACTTAGTTTAAGAAAGCAAGCATGAAAAGTCAATTTGGAAAAAGTCAACCTAAAAAAAGTCAACTCTAAAAGGTCAACCACTAAAAAGTCAACCCTCATTCAAAATCAAGATCCAAAGTTTAATTGAACAATGGTGAAAGAATTTTGATAATCCGAGGTCTACAACGAGAGATATGGAGTTCGAAAGATGAGTTACGGAGATTTAGTGGAAAGGAAACCCTAGTTCAAAAAATTTGGGGAAGAGTGCTTAAATGATCAAATTGGTCGAAATTGAAGATTCCGAATGGAAGATAAGCTATGACGATGGGTAATGGATAGGCCATTTGGAAGCAAAACCAAAGAAAGAGTCAATTCGGAAGAAAACCAAGAATTAGGGTTTTTGGTGAATTTTGGCGAAATTGGGGAAAATTGCAGAAATGGCCCGATTCGATAAAATTATAGCCCCTAATTGATGAGGAGTGAGTAAACAAGGATAGCCCAAGGTTCAGTTTGAAGTAATTCCTAGAAAAGACCGATTGGAGGAAAAACGAAAAAATATGGAAATTCCCGATACTGAAAAAAGGAAAAATCAAATCGGACGGGAATTTGATCGTAAAAATTGGACGTTTTCGGACCAACTCCAATTAAATATATAAAAAAGACACAATAAAAGAAAATCTGGAAATCGGATTTGTTTTGAGCAAAACCGAGCTTCGGAGGTAAAAGGGCAAATTTGGAAAATTTGAGAAAAATAGAAAATGAGCTCAGAAAATTACCAAAACTTTTAGATCTCAATCTTATGTCATTTGGAAGAGATTGGCGAAGAAAAATCTGGATTCGGAGCTCGTTTGCAGAATGATAAATTTTTGGCCCACTAAGTTGAAATTCCAGAAGATAAATCTCGGAAAAATAGCAAATGAGCTTGAAAAATTATGAAAACATTCAGATCTCAATTTTGAATTATTTGGAAGAGATTGGTGAAGAAAAATCCAAAACCAGAACTCGTTTGCAAAATGGCAAATTTTGGGCCCACTAAGTTGAAAATCGAAAAGATAAATCCCGAAAAGATAGCAAATGAGCTCGGAAAATTATGAAAACTTCCAGATCTCAATTTTAAATTATTTGGAAGATATTGGCAAAGAAAAATCCGGAATCGGAGCTCGTTTGAAAAATGGTAAAAGTTCGGGTGCATTAAGGGGCAATTTTGGAAGAAAAATCCGGGAAAAATAGCAAATGTGCTCGGAAAATTATGAAAACTTCTAGAACTCAATTTTATATTATTTAGGAAGTATTGAAAAAGAAAATTTGTATTTGAAGCAAGGTAGTCAGTATCGTATCGGTGGGCGTATCGTTTCTGTTCTGGTACTGGTACGTATTGGTACCAGTGTGTTTCGGTGTACCATTTCGGGTTTATCGATATTTTTCAAATATTTTTTCATATATCTATATGTATAACCTATTTTCAAGTTTCTTAATAAAATATATATTATATACGCATGCAAATATACATCCATTACATGCATATATATATGTTTTTATGCAAATATAAATTTTAAATATTTAATATCTAAAATTTTTAAACATCAAATAGGTCAAAAAAATATTAAAATGTTAAAAAAGATAGTGAATTATTATTAATTATGTTCAATAGCCTAATTTAATGAACATGTTTTATTTTTAAATGTAATTATGAACAAAATAAAAATGATCATGACACAAAAAATATTTAAAATGGTTTAAAAAATCAAATAATTGATTTTTTTTCAAAAAAAAAAATTTAAAAATCAAAATCTTGTATCATTCGGTACGTACCGGTACAGGCCGGTACCAACCGGTACAGGCCGGTACGACCGGTACGGGCTAGTACCAAAATCGGAACGAAACTAAAGGTTGCTTGTACCAGTTTAGTTAAAAACTGGGACGTACTGGCCGATATCGGAACGATACCGACAACCATGATTTGGAGTCTGTTTGCTATTTAATTAGGTTCGGAGGCTAAAAGAGTAATTTTACAGAAAAAATCGAAGAAGGGCCTTTCTTGCAATTAAAAAATAGATAATGGGCTGGAATGTAAAGGGCCATTCGGCCAAGCCCAAGGGGAGGATGAATTTTGCTGAGTTCTTGCATCCAAGAACCAAAAGTGGATAGTAAGGTAGTTATTTTTTTGATCAAGCCTTTGAAACTGTGTCACATGGTCCAATGCATGAAGAAGAAGGATGTCAACATGATGCCTTCATATTTTTGAACAGCTGTATTAGTGAGGGGCTGATCACTTAATCTAAGTGTGGTAATTTCATATTTTAAGTATCTTGGATTAGTGGCCTTTGGATCAAATTGGCTAGGAAAAAAAATGACAACATCCTACACCTTTTTAGGGACCATTCGGCTACCACTTGGGGGAGGGGGTTTTGATTTTCATTTTGGGTTCTTGGCTGATCAATATTCATTTGGGAGCAAATAGCTAAGTTTTGAAAAGCAAAGAAAGTTAGTAGAGAAGAAAGGCTTGAAAAATAGCTTTTCAAGGTAGCCAAAAGGCACCTAACTCTTGCATTTTCTTTACTTTTCCATGCTTAACTTGCTGATTTTCTTTGAGATTTTGTATTTTTTGTTGTTTTTGGTTGTGAAATAAATGTTTTAAAACTTCCTCCTAATGCTCCTATCTTATGTTTCTAAAAAAAAATCAAAGGAAAAACAATTTTTTTTTACCTATTTTTTGAGTAGGCCGAATGGCCCTTTGTTTATGCATGGCTTGTGTTTGATCTATTTTTCATGTTGGTTGTGATGTTCTAGCTTGTTTTGATGTTCTAAATTTTTAAAAATAATCAAAATATGGAGCTTGTTTTAACCTTATTTACTTACTTACCTTATTTTTGCTGATTTTATCATTTTATTTTAATGTCTCCTTACTTTGTTTGCCATTTTTAATTTTCTGTTTTCAACATGTTAAGTTGTCCATGCTTTGTGGTTTAACCATACTATGTGTTTCTGTATATGTCTAGCTACATCTTTGCATTTGTTTCATGTTTGTTTAGTCTAACATGTTTCCTTTTATGTCTTGCTTATATTATACCATGTGTTTTTGTTAATGCCATGCTAGGATTTCACCATTTAGGTATGTGACCGTTCGGCTTCCCTATTGTTCTTTACCTTGTGTGTGCATTTTCATCTTGTTAGTTGACATGCTTGCATTTCTATGCATAATATTGTGTATTTGATTTACTATGTCATGTGTTTGTGTTATTGCCATGTATTTCCATGCTCATTAGGTCTAGGTTACATTTGCATTGCCATGCATTTCATGCATGTTTAGGTCTAGGTTGCATTTATTGCCATGCAAGTTCATGTTAGGCATTAGATCATTTTTATGCCATGCATTTTCTATGTCATTTAGGTCTTAGATCATGCATTTCATGCATTTAACTTGTTGTTTGTTCATGCATCTCATATCTACCACTTGATTTTTGACTTAAGCCAATCAATGGCTCAAAGCGAAGCTTACATGAGCATGCTTGTGGAAAATTAAGAAGTTGTCAAGTTGGATTTTCTACCTTTGTGATTTTTTTCATTAGGCAGTCCTTGTTCAAATTTTTAGAAATTTTTGCTACTGTTGGTAGGTCCTTAGAAGAGCCTCCAATATTTTTATTATGATTTTTAAATTATTTTTAAATGATTTTATCAAAGGCTTAAAAATGTTTTTTTTTTTTTGCAAAACAGTTTTTCACCCAGTGTTTTGACTTTCATGATTTTTATGGTAGGTCATCCTTAGTCTAAAAATTAATCCAATTTTTTCCCATAGAGATCGACATGTTCTGAGTCTCCCATAATATTTTCAGATTTTTTTGAAAATTTCAAAATAGGTTAAAAATCACGTTTTAAAACTGGACAGTAAAGTCAGATTTGATTTCAAGGGAAAAATAATTTTTTGTTTTGGCTAAGGCATTAAGAGAGGGCTGATTAGGAACCTTAGCTATTGTCCTAGGTTGATTTCTAAGCCATTTTAATCCTAAAATATGATTTTATAAAGCTCGGGTCAAGGGTGGTCAAGTCCGGGTTTTCAAAGTTAGAAAAATAAAGCCATTTTTAAAAAGGGGTTTGGCCATGTGTCATTTTTCATCCAAGAATTTTTAAAATTGTTTTTAAGCAAATCACAAAGTATTTTTTATTGTAGAAAATTTAATTTGATGTCTTTTCTTAAGGTAGTCAGATATCTTTTTAGGAATACGGATTTCCTTATTTAAAGGAAAAAATACAATTTCGTGCATTGTAGTTTCCATGTTTATGCATATTATATGATATTTATGATTTTTTGCTATAAATATTTCTATGGTAATGTTATTATTTTGATTTAAATTTTATAGTGTTATATTGTTTGTTATATGGTTGTGAATATTCTATTTTATCCTATGCTTTTTGCTTAGTCATTTATTTTTATCACATCATTTAAGATTTATTATGTTCATGCATTGTTATTTTTATCATGCATATTTCATGATAATATTATTTTATGTCTCATATCATTTCATGTCACTTAGATTATATTGCCATGTCATTTAGATTATATTATGTCATTTAGAATATGTCATGTCATTTAAATTTGCCATGTCATGTAAATTATATTAGGTCATTTAAAATATTTCATGTCATTTAAACTATATTTGGTCATTTAGAATATATTATGTCATTTAGATTATATCATTTCATTTAGAATATATTATGTCACTTAGGTCATATCATTTCATTTAGAATATACTATGTCACTTAGATTATATCATGTCATTTAGGTTATATTATATCATCTAGATTGTGCTATGTCATCTTTATTATGTCACACATGTTCATATTCATCTTTTTAAAATGTTTTAAAATAAGATAATGATTTTCAATAAAATAAAGATATTCCCGAGTTAAAATAATTCATGAGTTCTCTGTCGGGTTTGCTGGGGAGGATATCATCAATTATCATTAATAAAAGAATATCTTTCTTTGAAAAACGAGAATGATTCGAAAAAAAATTCAAATAAATAAAATTTTCTATATTTTGCCGCGTTTGTTGGGGAATATAGGAAAATTTTGAATTAATAAATTCCGGATCATTTTCAATTAAAAATGAAATTAATTTTTAAAATTGAAAATTAATTTGAAATACCAAATTTAAAACCAATTTTTTGCCGATACTTGAGATAATACACGATTAATAAGGTACCATTTTATACGGGCGTTGTGGGGGTGCTAATCCTTCCCCACACGTAACCGAGTCCTGAACCCGCTTCCTTGATTTTCTCTGGTTTAAAAATGCAGACTTGAAATTGGTTTTAAAAATGTTTTAATTAATTTTAAAATGTTTTACAAAACCGGTTTTAATAGGTGATCGATCACTCCTAGCCAAAAAAAGATTGGTGGCTACTCCATGTCTTTTTTCGAGGTTATTTTCAAATCCTCATTTTATTTCAAGAGAAATTAAGTCATCTTTTCCTCTGTTTTCTCTAATATCACACTTAACGAATACAGTCTCGCGATGAGACTTGATATTTTTTAGGTTGTGACAAGATTATAATTAAAATTCCGAATATAAATAAACTTTTATCACTTATATCTTTTTTAAAATTGGATTGCATCCTTCAAAGGGATAAATCAGTGTTGAAAAAATCAGATTGAATCAACCAATTGGATCGATTTAATCGAGAATTAGAGACCTGTTCGATTTGGTATGTATCCTAAAATCAAGTTTTCAGCGAATTGGTAAAAAATCAAATTAAACTGGTTTAATTATTTTATATATATATATAAATGATGAGATTTGAATATTTAACCTTTTAATTTTATATTAAAAATAAATCCATTAAACTAAATACATTTTTATTAATTATTTATTATATTTAAAATTTAAAATTTTTAATCTAACCAATCGATTAGCTAGGTTCAACCTTACATCCGATTTTTTTTTAATCATCGAGGTAAATTGATAAAAGATTTAGTAATGGTTCCCTCAAATGCCAACTTCATTCAAAAAAATGTTGAACGGATCCAAATTGATTTGATATAATTCTTAATCTTGGCTTTACTACAAGATGATAAGGTTCTCCAAACTGGAAACTGGCTGATTCTTTCACATTCTCACCTTGCTTACACATTATGGACGAATGAGGGCTTAATTAGGCTTTTTCTGTTGGCATTGTAAAAACCTAAAAACTACCATCTCCATTGATCAAATTCTATTCCAAGATCAGATACTTCAAAAATGGGAACTAAATGGAAGTTTTCCTTGTTTATTCTTGATTATAATTTAGGGAATTTTTGTTCTTTGATGAAGCTCTCATAAAAAATTTAAATGATAAAGTGAAAATTTAAATCCTCCTCTCTAATGGAATTTTGTCAATAATCATGTGATCCGTTGGTATAATGTTAAATTTTTTAATTCTAGTGACTAGAATATAGATCTATTTACAGGTCGGGCTTTTCGTCCAAACCCGAAAGCCTACATGATATTTGGGAGATTTGAACAAAAATACTGGGCTCGAAAATGAGTTTATTAAAAAAAAAAAAACAAAAGATTCGTTTAAAAAATGAGTCAGACCTTGGCTCTAGTGTTCAAGGTTCGAGTCTGACCCATTTTTAATGTATAATAATATTATTTTTATATTTATATATTATGTATATATAAATAATAAATATATATAATATTATAAGGTAAATATTAAAACATATGATACATTACCTAAGTTTTAAAATTTAATAAAAAATAAAAAGATTAAATTATTTAAGATTAAATAAAAAAAAAATTATTAAAAAATATGGGTGGTTTGAATGGCTTAAGCTATCTATTTACAAATTTGAGCAACTTTGGGCAGGATTTGAGACTCAAATTGTCAAATGGGACTTGGACAAGTAAATATGGTGCTGAAACCATATCTAAATTCAGTTTGAATTTGATCCAGTTCGATCCATGAACACTTTTACTGAAATTCAATCCTTGCCAATTTCAAATAAAAAAATGTGCTAGAATTTTGATTTTTCTCTCTTCTTTTTCCATTTTAGTTTATTTCTAAATTTTGTCAAATTTTTATACTTGATGAAATGGATTAAACTATTCAATTTTTTAAAACATAGACTAAATGCTTAGTCAAGTATGTGAAGTGTGTGGAAAAATTTACCAGATCTAATGAAGAATATATAACCTCAACTCTTATGAATTATTGGTAAGAAAACTAGCAAAAATATGAAGTATAAATAAGCTCTTCACTATTATAGAATTGTTACCTTTTTATGAATATAATAATTTTATTGATCCAAACTCAAGCACTACCTACCAATGAAGATTGTACAAGCAATGCAAAGTAGAAGAAAAATAAGCTACTTTCTCTTAATTAGACTTTACAAGACCAAGTAAAATTAAAAAGTCAAAACAAAATTTAATAGTAATAGTAATAGAAAAAGAAAAAGAAAATTATGTTCAAGAGAATTTTTAATTAATTTTCAATAGATCATGTAAAACAAAAGAGAGTAAAATTTTCTTGTTCATCCTTTTACCACTTCACTCGTGTGCCAAGACTTAGAACCTTAACATCTCAAGACTTTCTATATATCTTGGCATGCACCAAGTTATGTTGGAGGAAAAAAAAAAAAAAAAGTTTAACTTACTATCATATCACAGATGTTGGAATTTAAACCCATACCTATTGAATGTTATTTTTTAAGATTTGACTGTATAAATCGATAGGATTTAGTTTCAAGTTTTTCGCTTTTTCCTTTATTCTGTTCGAGAAAGGATTGTATGAAACAGTTATTCCATGTCAGCATATATCATTTCCATTCAAATCATGCCACATTATCAAATTTTTGAAAAAAAATCAACTATTTATTACCAAAATCTTTAATAAATTACTGAAATAAATATTTATCATTTAATTATTACATGTAATATGTAATAAATAGTTGACTTTTTTCAAAAATCTAATTATATGACATGATTTGAATGAAAAAATTATATACTGACGTAAAATAATCGTTTTATACAATCCTTTCTCTATTAGCTTGTTTGGCCCTTCAACACCAAGTCTCCAGGGGGATAATTTTCCTTTTGAATGAATGAAACTCTTCCTAAGAAGATCTTGCTCTTTAGTTTTCTCCGTCAATGAGCTGATTCTTACATTTGGAAAGGGAACAGGTTTATCTCTACCTTGGGTAATTACTGTCCCCTTTTAGTCAAAAACAGGAAACAGTAAATACTCCAATTAAAGAATCATTTAGAATTCTGTAATTAATTCTTGTTCACCTCCAGCTTTAATGAACAGGTCGTACCAGAACTCCATTGCATCATCAAGATTTTGATCATATCCATAGTCAGGCTCCATAACATGATCAATTGAACTTGAAGGAACTTGAGATTGTAATACATTAGAGACTCCAAAATTTAATGGTACTGCAATAGAATTATCCGAGGACGACAGTGCATTATCTGACCAGAAACTCTCATCAATTTCAGGAAAATATTCCCAAGAATCCATGTTTTCAGCCTTGATATCCATGTTATTGTTAACTGTAATGGAGGAAACTTCACTTGATGTTGATGGCTGAGGGGACATTGGGGTTTGCCCTGGAATTTCAGTTCTTGATGGAATATTGTTGGCTGTGCTGGAACTTGAGTGCCCAGATTCTGATTGGATTTTGCTGATGTTTTCGGACGACTCACATTCGATCTTGGATTTGGAGTTGGGGTTTTTTTTGGTTTCTGGTTTGGTCTGGTATTGTTTATAAAGTCTCTTCTTCAAATGAGTATGCCACACATTTTTTATCTCATTATCTGTTCTTCCGGGTAATTTTGCTGCAATTGTTGACCACCTGAAAGTTTACAAGAAAATATTATCTAAGCAATTCTTTTTTTTTCTTTTTAGTATTTGAATTGGTTAGAAATTAAATCATAATCAAAATTAAAAAGTTCAACACCATATTAACAACAGTCTATTTGCATGCAATATATATAAGCTATGTTATCTAGATTTTTCATTTTTTAAAAAATATTTGTGTTTGATATTTATGTTTGACACATATTTAGATATGAGTATGGATGTATGATTCTTCAAATAAAATAAAAAAATTAAAAAAATTGAGTATACCTATGCCTAGACCTATTCATGGTGAGGTTGGGCTTGAGTCAGTCCAAAAGCCCATTTTATTGTTTAAAAGATTTTAAAATATTATTTTAATATTAATATTTATATATTTTATAATTAAATAAAAAATATTTTTTTTGTTTAATAAATAGTAATTCAAGCCGGATTGAACTCAGACCCTATCTTTTAACAAACAATCCATACCGAACACATCAATTTCCAATACTCACTTCTAAATCTAGGTAAAATAATATATAAGCGATTTTCGTAAGACTTTTCTACTTGTTAATTTTGTATAGTATGTATTAATTATGGAATGCACAAGGCTACAAATTAAGGATACTACTTTTCTTCCATAGTTTCCTTTAAAACAAATAATTGAACAGAGAAAATAGATATTTCAGCCCACTTGCAGTCCTTTGTACGCAAAACCAACCCACAGAAAGAGAGGAAAACAACTTGTCCCCCACAAAAGACCAATTTATTTCATAGACTTCTCTTTCTCTCTCTCTCAATTAAGTCTCCCATAATAAAGAAGGAAAAGGCTAAAAAAAGTATTTTACAGCATTTAATTTCTAACAAAAATTGTAAAAGAGCGTCGAGCAAGATATGAAATAGTAATGGTTTTTGATATATACCTATTCCCTAACATTTCATGCAGCTTAATGATAGTTTCCTCTTCTTCCGAAGTGAAGTTTCCCCTCTTAATATCAGGCTTTAAGTAGTTTATCCATCGTAATCTGCAACTCTTCCCGCATCTTAGAAGACCTATACAGAAACACAAGTTGAAGAAGAACACAAATTTATCAGACAAACCATGATAATGCATAGTCACTTTTTAGGTGTAAAACTATTCCATGAAAACTAGTTTTTGGCAATTTGTTTCGATCTTTATGGACTAAAGATGTAATGGAAAAAGAAATCGAATCCAGATCTTAATTTCATACAATCACTTTTAAAAAATGATATTCAACAGAATATCCGTAAATTTTTTTCTTATTCTCATACTATGACTTTTTTTATAACAAAAATAAATGCCCAGAGATAAGATTTTTAGAAATTACCAGCTTGCTTTGGTAAGGCACGCCAATTTTCATGGCCATATTTTTGAATGTAGGAGATTAAAATCTGATCTTCTTCGGGAGTCCATGGACCCTTTTTCAATCCCATCTTATCAGTACTGCAAGGAGCTCTCACCATTTGTTTTTTTTCTTCTTTCTTTGTTATTAATTCAATAAAAACTGGGTTTTACAAGGTATTCCCAGACAAAACAACTCTCTTTTTCTCTTTCTAATCAAGCCCTCAGCTTAAGATTTCCTCAGCCTCCTGGTGGGCTATTTATATTCAAAATTTGCTTGAAAAGTCAAAGACATGGAAAGTAAAGCATCTATATTCAAAAGCTATGGAGGCAATTTCCAGGAAAAAGGATTTCCCTGCTATATTTCTCTCTCACACAGCCACACTCCAAAAGTAGATTTTTTATTAGCAAAATTTTGAAAAATTACTACATATATTTCTCAATTTGTCGGTGGAAGATTAACACATGCAAGAACATTAATCAGACAAAAATTCATCCATTAATCCAATTAAATATGATTAATTTTAAATTAAATAATAATTATCAGACATTAGAAAAAGGACATCTTTACAAATAAAAAAAAATTGAAGCAGCCAAAGTTAAAGCAGAGCAGAGCTTCGACATTGACATTTCATTGATGGGTTTTTTTTTTTTTTGTTCTTCCATACCCTAATAAATTTAGTACTATGGCTTGCACATGGACTGTAATTTTTAATTAAATAATTTTGGATTAATTATGCTATCGATCTTTATATTGATTCAAAATTTAAAATTTAATCCTTTTATTATAATTTATATAAATTAAATCATCTTACTATATTAATTTAAAAAATTTGGTCCATTTGATAACGGTATTATTTTTTTCCGTTTAAAATGCTGATGTGGACGTTGACTTGCTGACGTGACGATAACTTTGCTGACGTGGGAGCTTAATCAGCATGTTTTTTGGCCAATTGATGGCGTGGAATTTTTTTTCCACGTGGCTTACTAAGAAATTGTGTTATTAGTCCCTATACTTATGCAAAAATACAGATTTAATCTTTCTACAATGATTTAAAAAAAAACATTGTACCTATATTTTTGGAGACTTTCAATTTCGATTCAATCTTAAAAATATTCACATTATTAAAAAAAAATTATTGAAATAATATTATTATATTAAATAAATTTTATTATTTAAATAATAAAATATATTATTTTTTGTAAGTATTAATATTTATATATTTTTATAATAATATTTTTATAATTAAATGTATATATTTTTATATTTTTATAAAAATTATTTTTATATTAATATTTATATATTTTCAAAAAAAAAAATTAGTCTCTTTATAATGATTTAAATTATTTAAATTTAATTATAAAAATATATAAATATTAATATAAAAACAATTCTTTTAATATTTTTTAAATAGTATTTCGAGCTTATGGGTCGCCCCTGCCGGACTTGGGTAAAAGTTATAAAAAAAAAAAAAATTGGATCACAACCCGGTCCGATCCATGAACACCTCTAACACCAGCAAATTAAACAGTAAAAAATGAAATTTGTTTAAGACTCCATCTGTTTTGCAAAAATTTATCTTTCATAATTTTTAGAAAAGAGCTATAGTGTACTCATCAAACCATGAATCTAATTTGACTCGAACCATATCTTGAACATGATTTTTATGCCTGGACTTAACTTGAACCGACACGATATATTATTATTTTAATAAAAACTACTTTATTTAATTAAAAAACATTTAAAAATGTTAAAATAAAAAATCTTTAATATTTTAATTTTAAATATTTCTTGAATATTATTAAACATAAATATTTTTATATTTTAATAATAAATATTAATACTAGCAAAAAATAATATATTTTATCATTTAAATAATAAATATTATTTAATATAATAATATTATTATTTCAATAATAATTTCTTTAATAATGTGAATATTTTTAATCATTTTTTAATATTTTTAAAATTTGATCGAAATTTGAAATCTTGAAAAATATAGGTACAATTTTTTTTTAAAATCATTGTAGGGAGATTAAATCTGTATTTTTGTATAAGTACAAGGACTAATAATACCATTTATTAGTAAACCACGTAAAAAAAGGTCCACGTCATCAAAAGTTTTGTTGACTTAGCTCGCCACGTCAGCAAGTCAACTTCCACGTCAATATTTTAAACTGAAGAAAAATAAAACCGTTATCAATTGGACCAACATTTTTAAATCAATATAATAAAGGATTAAATTTATATAAATTATAGTAAAAGAACTAAATTTTAAATAAATATAAGGACCGAGAACATAATTAGACCATTAATTTTTTATGAGTCAAATTAAAACAATTCGCAGCTCAAAAACGACAAACCGTTTTTAAAACACACGTGGGTTTGATTGGTACATCGTATAGTTCTATGAAACAAAACTTACAAACTAAATATTAACTTAAATAATAAATAAAATAAAAAAAAAGACATTCACTTAAAAAAAGTTTAAATTGTTGAGGAAAGAAAAAAAAATCACATGAAAGATACTTTTATTCAAATAGAATGACATATTTGAATACTTAAATTTTGAGGATATTTTTAAACTATAACCACCAGTCTATTGGAATATTTATTGGCATTAATGTACCATGTTGATTAGTCCAAAAAGTTTCTACCATTTTGAATAATTTCAACTATTAAATTAAGTGGATTTTAGAAAGAAAAAAAAAATTTATTTAAGCGTTTTTGAAAAGAAATAGTTTTATTAAGTAAATTTCACTAAATAACTATGACTTTTATGTAATATTTTATTTTCTTGTACGATCTTTAAAATTTTATTTTAAATCTGTGATTTTTTAAAAATGTCTCAAACTCATCTATTTCGTCAACTGCTGTTAAAATATGATGAATTTGAGTTACGTGAATGTTCGTGTAGATGTGATAAAAAAATGTGAACCCGTTTGATTTTTGAATTGGAATTTTTTTCCACATAAATGTTTACATGACATTTTTTTTTGAAATTTTAATGGTGGATGGAAATGGACGGATTTGAATTTTTTTTAAAGATCATGAATTCAAAAATTGAATTTTGATAATCATGAATGAAAATGAAATATTGTACAAAAGATCACAAATGATTGGCGCATATATTACAACTTTAGATTGTAAATTCGAATTATGAGATGCATGGTTCAAAGTTGGGGCTTATTATAGAACAATTGGAGATCGAATTAAACGCTTATGTAATCTATAAGACCAAATATATTTATGTATGATTAAAAGATTTTAAAAAAAGAAAATATTTGTAATTAATTAATTCATGTTGTAAAGCTTAAATTGTTTATATATGCATGCACAAATAGGCGTACTAAAAATTGGAATCCATTTTGAAGTCCTTACAAAATAAACTTAAAATTTTAGATTTAATTCTTTTTATTGCATTACAATGCTGTCATATTAATTAGGTTTTATATTTTTGGATAAAAACTAATTTTGAGTATTTCATGAAATATTTTGTTAATGTAAATGAATTTTATCACTATGTTTTCAAACATAAAGTAACAAAATTGAAATATTTCATCAAATATTCTTTTAATGTAAATGAAAATTTTCTATCAGTTTTGTTACTTTATGCCTTTTGTCCGTTTGGTACCTGAAGAAATTTTTTTGTCATTTTGGTACTTGAACTTTCATTCCGTCAATCATATTAACCTTTTGCCCTAAAACCGTTAGTTAATGGCTGACTAGGCAAAAAGAAACCAATCAGAGGCTGACACGTGGCAAAAACTGCCACATCATCAGTGCCACATCATCATATAAGAAAAAAATTCAAAAATATCCAAAAAAATTCAAAAAAAAATTAAAAAAAATAAAAATTTAATTTTTTTTTTGGGTTAATGTATAAATTAGCCCCTGAACTTTAGGCCTTTTGTCTGTTTGGTACCTGAAGAATTTTTTTTGTCACTTTGGTACTCAAACTTTCATTCCATCAATCACATTGGCCATTTGCCCTAACACCGTTAGTTAAAAGCTGACTAGGCAAAAAAACACCCAATCAGAGCCTGACACATGGCAAAACTGTCACATCATTAGTGCCACGTCATCATATAAGAAAAAATTTCAAAAAATTTAAAAAATCAAAATTAAAAATTTGAAAATCTCATTTTTTTTAAATTATAAAATAAAAAAACAAAATTCAAAATAAATTATAAAAATTAAAAACTTTATATATATATATTTAAAAATCTCTAAAAAATAAGAAAAAGAAATCTGAATATATTTAATAAAAATGAAAAACAAAAATCTATTTTTAAAATTTAAAATTCTATTTTTTTTAATTCCGAATTTTCATATATATTATAAAAATCAAAAATCAAAATAAATTATAAAATTGAAAATTATATATATATTTAAAAATCTGTAAAAATAAAAAAATAAGAAAAAAGAAAAAAATCTGAATATTTTTAATAAAAATGAAAAAAATGATTCTATTTTTAAATTTTAAATTTCTATTTTTTTAAATTTCTATTTTCATATATATATATTTTTTTTTAATTTGAAATTATTTTTTCTTTTTAATTTTTAATTTTTTAGATTTATCTTTTGATTTTTTATAATTTTTATAATTTCTAAAATTTTTAAAAAAATTTAAAATTTTGATTTTAAAAAGAAAATCCGTTTTTTATTTTGATTTTTATATTTTTTTTTTAATTTTTTTGAATTTTTTTTTTAAAAATGTGATTTTCAAATATTTAATTTTGATTTTTTTTAAAAAAATTAATTTTTTTTATTTTATTTTGATTTTTATAAAAAAAAAAAAAATTTGAATTTGTTTGGATTTTTTTGGATTTTTTTATTTTTTTTCTTATATGATGATGTGACACTAATGATGTGGCAGTTTTTGCCACGTGTCAGCATCTGATTGGTTATTTTTTGCCTAGTCAGTCATTAACTAACGGTGTTAGGGTAAAGAGCTAATATGATTGACGGAATGAAAGTTCAAGTATCAAAGTGACAAAAAATTTTCTTCAGGTACCAAATGGACAAAAGGCATAAAGTACAAGGGCTAATTCAAGAACAAGCAACAGATACCATTAGATCTGGCCATCCTTTATATATGCATGTCGTGTCTCGTATATTTTCTGTATTAGTCATGTGAATATAAACATTATATAAACTATTAAATATATCAAAATCCTAAATGAGGATACGATACGTGTATTAAGCATGTTGTGTTAATTTTTTTTAATTGTGTTTAAACATATCGAGTTAATTACAATGTTTTAGTGTTTATTAAATATATTACGTTCGTGTTATATTTTCATATTGTGTTTAAAGTTACAAGATCTAAATACTATTCATGCTCTTTTCTAGCTAAAACCTAGACCATAAGTCCATAACTTAAGGGTTTTTCTTTTATTGACCCAATTACCTCACATCATTATGTTCTAAGATTCCAATTAGAAGAAGCAAATTTTAATTTAAAAAAACAAAACATTATATAAAACTTATGCTAATACACCCCGAACATTTGGCTAATGCGGTAGATACATGAAAATCATCTACTCAAATAGCATAATTTGAATCCCGTTTCTTCAACCAAAAAAAAAAATTTGATAAACACTCAAAATTTAATATAAAGGCATTCTGTTTTGTTCACATGAAATAAAGTACTTATCATTTAAAGCAATTAAAGATCATATTATTTTCAGAAATTATCTCAATCTATCGTCATTAGAATAGGATGATATATATCCTTTGAATATTTTTTTTTTAAAAAAAAATTAATTTTAAAAAATAAAATATGTGATAGTCTCTTAACTTTACTTGTGGACTTAAAAAAAAAATTATTGTCAGTATATCAAAAACTAATTTTTTAGGAAAGAAAAATTATCACATCTGATCAAATTATTAAACTCCATAAATAAGATTAACAAGATGATACAAATTTCTTAAAATATAATTAAAAAATTAAAAAATAAAATATATAACAATATTTTAATTCACTTGTAAATAAAAAAAATTTCACCGAACGGTGTATAAAAAACGAACTCATTGAGAAAGATGAGATGTTCCCTTGATCCAGCAGGTTGATGATTTGTTGACTATGAATGGAATTAAAGTTCACATTTGTTGACTTATTCTGTGATTGTAAAAGGATGGGAAAATAGCTCTAATAAGTCAAGAAAAGAGGCACTCAGACATAAATGATTAGTGGGTCATATTGAAATATCCAAAATTAAAAAATTAAAAAAAAAAAATACATTAGATTTAATTAGCATTGTCAACATCCTTTTGTTTAAAGCATAGGTGGATGGCTGTTCTAGTCAAATCCCACAAGACTTTGAATTTTTATTTTTATTTTTTTAATTTGGGTTTCATTTTATGAAAATAATATGTTCTTAGTTTTGAAATTATACGCCTCTTATATCATATTTTATGCTAAGAAATTGTATTTTCTTTCGTGCATTTATGTATAAATAAATTTCACGTGTTATTTTTCTTTTCTTTTTTTATGAGGCATTATTCTAAAGAAAATAAATTGAATAATATCCAGAAATTAATTAATAAAAATACATCTAACTCATTTTTCCCTTTCCTACTTGTATTAAAACTCCAAATGAAAAAAGAAAAAAATATATATTATTCTACTTTATATTTTTTAGATTTAAAAAGTGTCCTTTAATTTGTTTTCTGTCATTTTATTTTTCCTTGAAATTTATTTTTCTGCGTTGGTTTACCAAAAAAGTACTGCCTAACAACAAGAAATTCTCCATATTTCTATTGTATCTTAATATTATTTACTTCATTTTTTTTTTTTTAGATACGAAAATTTCAAAGAAAAATTGCAATCTTTCGTAAGAATTGAGACATTTATATCATTAATTAATAAATTCATTGACAAAACTACCTTAAGGTTTGAAACAATTAATCTGGAAATCTACTTCAAATAGACTACTTTTTTATAATATATATATATATATATATCTTCCGGAAAAGATAGAATTAGACTATTACTATATAAGACACGATTACACGAATACCATATGAAAAAAACAACTAAAACACGATAAGATACGAAATAAAAAACACGAACACGACACGAATACATGAGCATGTCAAAATCTATATAACACAAATTATTAATACGTCAAAATTTATATAAATATAAAACACTTTAAACATGATTATAATACAAAAAAATATACAAATACATAAATGATCAAAATACACCAATTATCATATTCTAGTTAACATTGAAGACTTCATTAATATATTTCTTTGTGTGCTTCCAGTGCCTGACAAATTAAGTTACCACAGCAGTCAAAGAAGATCTCATTATTTACCCTCAAATTTCAAATATATTTGAATATATTCCAATCTTTAAGCTTAATTTAACATATATTGGCAGGCATTCAATATTATATTTTTGAACAAGAACAAGTTGAGAAGTTGATGCAATTTTTCAACAAAAAGATCGAAATTAATTAATTATTGGGGGTAATTCTTTTTAACTAATGTATTAATTTGACCATGAATTTAAAAAATGTGAAGATGCAGGTGTTTTGAGAAAACATGGATTTTGGAGTTTTGAGAGAGGAAAATGGCATGAAATATATAGAATAGAAATAGATAACAATTTATTAATTCTTGAAATAGTATAAGGTCTCTTTGAAACTCTACTTTGCCAATTTGCTATGGCTTCCCCCACCATTGAGATTGGCAAAAATTGAAATGTGTGTTCTTATTCTTATATTATTATTAGAAAAATGTTAATCAATGTTATTAGGTATTGATTAAGATGATATATATATATATATATGAAAAAATATATAATTAATGCACTATTTTTTTCTGAATTCAATAAAATTAATATATTAAATGCAAAAAATAAAAAATCTTTATTAAAATGATAATTAAATAATCCTCAATTAGAGACATTCATTAACCGAACCCTTTAATTAATATTTTATGTTTTTTTTATAGAGTTGGCTAAAAAAGGTATCCCAATGGATAGAGGAAGAAAAATATAGGTTTGCTTAACCGAAGTTTAGCTCAGTTGGTTCATGCAATCATTCTTAAGAGGTGCAATTCAAAGTCTGAGATTCAAATTTCAGCATCTATAATCTCTTTCCCTATCCCTAAGCTGCGGTCTCCTTTGTATAAAAATATATATAATTTTGTTTTTATATTTTTTAAAATGAATATTATGGCTCTACCTTTTAAAACTTATATACTAACTATATATTCATCCATGACTGCCAGAAGATTAATGCAATCTGTTGATGTCTTTTTTATGTCGTGATGGTGTTCCTGAAATCCCTGGTGGTCTGAGGTCCTGAGAAAGAGAAAGAATAGGTCAGAAGGCACTAGAGGTTGAGCTCTGGGACGCGCTCCGACGGTTAAGTCATTGTTTGGAGGAGAAGGTAAAGGAATGTTAAAGAGAGAAAGAGTAGATAGTCTTATGAGAGAGGGAGAGAGAGAGCTTAGCCTGTGAATAGCCTTGAGGGAGGCCATTTATAGCGGAGGTTGGGCGAGCTGGTGCTCGCCCAACTAGTTCCACGTGCCCGACTCTGGTAGATCGTTTGGTGCAAGCGACCTCGGGGGGCTTGTCGAGGAGACGGCTGCATTTAATGTCCGTCGTCTGCAGACTATAGCATTTAATGTCTCGCACTGCCCTAGGTGGGCGCCGAGGTGACCAAGGATGTGACCTTTGGGAAGAAGGGAGATGGCCACGTGTCCCTTGCCTCTGCTCCTGATGCCTGCTGGGCTTGTCTGGTCGGGCTGTTCATCTGGGCCTTGTGCTTGTCAGACTGGGCTTGTTCTTGGTAGGGCGAGTGGGTCTGAGGATGTCAATCCCCCACATTGTTTGCCTTGGAACGGTGGCGAACTTTTGGCACTTGTCGCACTTTTTTACCATTTCTATGGCGTCCTTCTTCATTGTTGGCCAGTAAAAACCCTGTCTAAGTGCTTTCTGTGCCAAAGGCCTGCCCCCATGTGATTTCCACATACCCCTTCGTGGATCTCTTGGAGGACGTATTCAGCTTCTACGGGCTCTAGGCATCTCAACAAGTTTCACTGAATGACTTCCTATAAAGGGTTTCTCCTATTATGGTGTATTTGGCAACTCTTCTTCTTAGCCTGAGTTGCTCTTTGGGATCGACGGGCAGGGTCCCGTTTGTGAGGAAGTCTGTGATGCTTGTTGACCAACTATGTTCATTAGTTATTGGGAATATCTCTTCGCCTTCTTGATGGCTTGGCAGAGGACGGTGTTCGAGAAGGATCTTTCCTCTTTATCTTATTTTGATGGCGGAGGCGAGCTTGGACAAAGAGTCTGCTCTGACATTTTTCTCTCTGGCGATCTACTGGATTATCAGCTGGCTGAACGCCGCTTTAGGTCCATCACCTTTTTGTGATACTTTATCAAGGCGGGCTCCCTTACTTCGTACTCCCCATTTACTTGTTTTGCCACTATTTGGGAATCGGTAGACACAGATAACCTTACGGCCCCAAGCTTGAGGGCCAGCTCGAGCCCCGCCATGAGAGCTTCATATTTCGCTGCATTGTTCGAGGCGGGGAAACCGAAGGACAAATCGTATTGCCATTCACTTCCATGAGGGTCAATTAGCAAGATTCCAGCCCCTGATCCCTCTTTTCCTGAGGATCCATCCATGTACAAGGTCCACGTGCTGGTTGGGGCGGCTTCCCGCCGCTGGGGTTGTTGTATCAAGGTTGGTTCTGGGGGTAATGGCTATGTCACCTCGTCGGAGTTTGGTTGTGGCTCTTCGAGGTATTGGATTGGTATCGTGATAGCATTGTCAAAAGAGCACTCAGCTATGAAGTCCGCCAAATCCTGGGCCTTGATGGCCTTCATTTGCTTATACTCCAAACCAAACTCACTGAGTTCAACACTCCACTTGGCCATTCTGCCCGCAGTGTCTACTTTTTGCAAAACCTACCTTAGTGGTTGATCCGTTAGCATTGTGATGGGATGAGCTGGAAATACTGCCTTAGGCGTCTGGCGGCTACTATCAGGGCGTATATGGTTTTTTCCAGCCGAGTGTAGTTAATTTCTCCATTCTACAGGGCTCGATTGACATAATAGACTGGTGTTTGGCGGCCTTCTTTCTCTTTAAGGAGTACGACTGCTATGGTTTCGTCTGAAGCTGCCAGATAGATATACAGCTGGTCTCCTAGTAACGGGCTGGTGAGTAGGGGCGGTGAGTAGAAGTATTTTTTTAGTTCCTCAAAAGCCTTTTGGCAACCCTCTGTCCATTGATATCTGGAGGCTCCCCTAAGCACTTTGAAAAAAGGTAAGCACTTGTCAGCGAGCTTGGAGACGAACCTATTGAGGGCGACCACTCTGCCAGTAAGTCTTTGTATTTCTTTAGTGTTTCTTGGTGGGCACATGCCTAAGATTGCCTGGATTTTTTTCGGATTTGCTTCTATTCCTCTGTCGGAGACCATAAAGCCGAGGAACTTCCCTGGGTTTTTTTACTATAAAAAAAAAAAAAAAAACAAATTACCGTTGGTTTTTGATTATTTTCCAAAATACGGCTTTTTTTTTCCTAGCTGGGAAATCGCCATCCCCCACGGCGATTTCCCAGCGTTTTTTTTTTTTTGAAAATTTGTAAAAAACACCAAGGGAAATCGCCATGGGGGGTGGCGATTTCCCTTGGTATTTTTTCTTCAAATTTTCATTCCTCTCATTCAAATTTTCATTTTCTTTCAACAATTTTTCATTTTTCTACAAAAAAAAATTTCTTTCTACAAATTTTTTTTTTCTACAACAATATTTTGAAATGGCTTCACTATTGAGGTTACAAGAAAATCACATCTCGGAGGTTATATTTAACGAGGTAAGTAAATTGTTATATTATTATTGTTTTTTATATTATTATTATTTTTTATATTATTATTGTTTTTTATATTATTATTGTTTTTTATATTATTATATTATTATTGTTTTTTATATTATTATTATTTTTTATATTATTATTGTGTTATATTATATTATATTATTATTGTTTATATTATATTATATTATTATTGTTTTTTATATTATTATTGTTTTATATTATATTATATTATTATAGTTTTATATTATATTATTATAGTTTTTTATATTATTATTGTTTTATATTATATTATATTATTATTGTTTATATTATATTATATTATATTATTATTGTTTATATTATATTATATTATTATTGTTTTTTATATTATTATTGTTTTATATTATATTATTATTGTTTATATTATATTATTATTGTTTATATTATATTATTATTGTTTTTTATATTATTATTGTTTTATATTATATTATTATTGTTTATATTATAATATATTATATTATATTATTATTGTTTTATATTATATTATATTATTATTGTTTATATTATATTATATAATATTATATTATTATTATTTTGTTATTTTATAGTTTTATTTATTAATTTTTAATTGTTATAGTTTTTTAATATATTAATTTTTATTATTATAACAGGAAACTCGTCGCGTATTACGTGCGAGAAAATTTACATTGGAGGACCCGCATCCTTATATTATCGACCACTTAAGAAGAGCCGGATTCTATCACGCAAATCAAATTCGACGACTTGTGATACAACCCGATTTAATCTCTGCGTTGGTCGAACGATGGAGACCCGAGACGCACACTTTTCATTTTCCATGTGGTGAATGCACGGTCAGTCTCGAAGATGTTGCGCTGCAACTTGGACTTCCGATCCATGGCGATGCAGTTACAGGCGGAAGCCTGCTAGATTGGAATGAAGTGTGTCAAGATCTATTGGGTGAGGTACCTCCAGAAGACTATGTATCTGGCTCAACGGTGAGACTGACTTGGTTGAAATCGTTTCAAAATCTGCCATTACATGCAACCGAACAACAAATACAATATGCTGCTAGAGCATATATTTTACGTTTGATTGGAGGATTACTGATGCCTGACAAATCGAGCAGTCGGGTACATTTAATGTATCTTCCATTGCTACGTGATTTAGAGCAAGCAGCAAATTATAGTTGGGGTTCTGCGTGTTTGGCGGTTTTGTATAGAGAACTTTGCCGAGCTACAGTTCCAAAAATCCATGACATAGGTGGATGTCTAGTGCTTCTACAATCATGGGCTTGGTATCGGCTACCATTTCTTGCTCCGCGCGTGGATATTTCGGCTGTATACCCCCTTGCAAGCAGGTAATAATCTTTACTATTTTATTAATTTTGTACGAACTTGTATTTTTATAGGTGATAACTCGTATAATTATATAGTTTTTAGTTATGTTTTATTATTGTTTTGTGTCAAATACGAGTTATTATTGTTTAGTCTAATTGTGTTTATGATCTTTTATATTTTTATGTAATTTGGTGTTTTTCACAAGTTTTTTTGAGTGATTTCAGATTACTAGAATTAAGGGCAAATCCAGTTCAGTTTCAGTTCCGACACCGTTTGCCATATCAGCTATATCTCGAGTTTCACTGAAGCAATAAGGCTGAAATTTGTAGCCCTGCAAAGATAAGAGGCATATCTATCTTTTTCATGTTTTACACTTCTTGAAACGGAGTCGTTTTCCCTAGTGAAATCGACCATCAAGTTGGCTGATGTGCAATGACGTCTGTGCTGACCTGTTTTCGTATTTTGCCCATATCTTCTTATCCACATCAGCAAATGAGCTGATTCCAACGGCTATGGATCCGTAATTGATAGGGGTATATTTTTCTAGAAGACCATTTTATCAGATCGAGCCTCCAACATTGACAAAATCGACCATCAAGCTGGCTGATCAGAATTGTCATACAATATGACGAAAATTGTTAGAAAAATGCACCAACCTATTATACCTACCTTTGAAATTTGTAAAGCTTGTCTCTTGTCATTTAGCCCTCCAAAATGTGTATAAATAGAGGGCCTTGGATGAGTATTGGAGGACATTGATACATTGGTAGGATATTAGCCATTGCAATGTAATTCTCTAAGTTTTCTTCTTCTTTCCTTTCTCTAGTTTTCTTTTTCTTTATTTTTCTTTTCATTTTCTTCATATCTAGTATGTGTTGCTAATCATATTGTTGAGGTGATGAGGTGAAGCTCTTGGTAAATGCTAAGGTTAGTCTCTTAAACATGAGCTAAAATGAATCATCATTTATAAACACTAGTATAGATAATATTTTCTTTTGGTTTAAAATCATACTTGCAAAGTAGAGATCTTGATTCATTATTGACAATGAAAATGGCACAGTAAATGCTTGGTTTCATAACCTTGATTTGTTGTAGACATATACCTTGGCATAAGGAATGCTTGGACTCTTTTTATGAGTTTTGAGGACACCAAATGAACATAATATCATATGCTATGGACGTTGGACTGAATTGCTAAACCTTCCGATTGGAACCTCCCTTATGTGTGGATTTCAATTGTGTAATAAAACAAGATTAATCTTAGCATAACACCAAGAGTGGAGTCTCTAACCTCAACATCCTTTCTTATTGTTTTTTTTATATCTTGTTTAATTGTTTTTATGTTATTTTGTTTATTTTGTTCTCTAATATCTTGTTTATCTTATTTTGTTGTTGATTCCCTAATATCTTGTTTACTTTCTTTGTCTTATATATTTATAAACTTATACTTATTAATACGCTTCCCTGTGGTTCGACCTCGGACACCCGAGAATTTATTACTTGAACATAACCTGCACTTGGGTTTACAACTCTTAATTGAGTCTCCATCAAGTTTTTTGGCGCCGTTGCCGGGGAGGCAATACTAAGTATATAAGTTTATAAGTATATTTATTTTTATTGGCTGGTTATACCGCCTATATTTATTTTTATTGGCTGGTTATACCGCCTAATTTTCTATATATTTATATTTATATTGTATATTAACTTTGTTTTATTTTTATTGGCTGGTTATACCGCCTAATCTGTATATTAACTTTGTTTTATGCTTGTTTGGCGACGTGATTTTAGATCTCGTCGTTTAGTTAGATTCTATTGTGAAACTTTTTCAGGTAATCTTTCTAATACAACTCCTAACATGGCTGACAATGAAAGTGTTCATGCTGAAGATGAGAACAGACAAGTACGCACCATGCGTGACTACTTGCAACCAACTCGAAGCTCATCACCCTCTTGTTTTATTTTTCCTCTCAATGCAAACAACTTTCGTTTTAAACCAGGTATGATAGCTTTGCTTCCAAATTTCTATGGGTTGGAATCGGAAAGTGCTTACTCGTTTCTAAAAGACTTCGAAGATGTATGTGTCACCTTTAATGACCAACAATGTACAAATGAAATTGTCAAGCTAAAATTATTTCCTTTTTCTTTAAAAGATAAAGCAAAAATTTGGCTTCATAATTTAAAACCAAGGTCAATTGGCACATGGCAAGAATTACAAACTGAGTTTCTAAAGAAATTTTTCCCAGCACATAAAACTACTGCTTTGAAAAGACAGATTCAAAATTTCAATCAAAATCAAAATGAAGCATTTTTTCAGTGCTGGGATCGTTTTAAAGATTTGTTAAGTTCTTGTCCACATCATGGTTTTGAAAAATGGCGTCTTATTAGTTTCTTTTATGAAAGTTTAACTCCCGAAACTAAACAATTTGTTGAAACAATGTGTAACGGTGAGTTTCTAGAAAAAGAACCTGAAGAAGCCTTTGACTACCTAGACCATTTGGCAGATAACTCTCAAGCCTGGCACACAGATAATTCCTCTGAAAGTTCCAATAGATCTAATCTTGTTTCTAACAGAGGTAAATATCATTTTAGTCAAGAAGATGAGATAAAAGCTAAAGTAGCTAATTTGGCTAGAAAGATTGAAGCCATGGAACTTAGAGAAGTAAAAGAAGTCAAAACGGTTAAATATGAAGAAAGTTGTGGAATTTGTGAAATCATGGGACACCCCACTTCTGAATGTCCAAACATTCCCATTCTTAAAGAAGCGTTGCATGATCAAGTAAATTTCATAAACACATTTAAAAAGACTTTTCCTTCTCCTTACTCTGAAACGTATAACCCTGAATGGAGAAATCATCCCAACTTCAGTTGGCGGAATAATAATCATGTTCAGGTACCACAATCTCAAAAGCCGGGCAACACTTTTTCCTATCAACCTTCACGTGTACAAACCTTGGAAGAGACATTGCAAGCATTCATGCAAACACAAGCAAATGTGAATAACCAAACTTCACAGGACATCAATGAGATCAAAAACACCTTGTCCACATTGACAGCTTCATTACGCACTCAAGAAAAAGGTAAGTTTCCTGCTCAACCTCAGCCTAACCCTTCTACTCAATGTCTTGTTTCTTGCTCCAATGAAACTCAACAGGAAAATGCTAGTTCTATCACAACTCTTCGAAGTGGAAAGGCAATTGACAAAAACATTCCATCAAAAGACCAAGATCCTCTTTCCCCTCCGAAAAGTAATGGTAAGGATGATGGTAAGTCTGAACTTCTTGAAAATTTGGACAAAGAAAAAGGTATGCATCCTGCTCCTTTTCCTCAAAGGTTGCAAACAATAAAGAATTTGAATCAAAATGCAGAAATTTATGAACTTTTCAAACAAGTTAAGATTAACATTCCTTTATTGGATGCAATCAAACAAGTTCCATCTTATGCTAAATTTTTGAAGGACATGTGCACAGTTAAAAGGAAACATAATGTACAAAAGAAAGCATTTTTGACGGAAAGTGTGAGCTCAATCATTCAGCACCTTACTCCACCAAAATTCAAAGATCCTGGATGTCCAACAATCTCATGCATCATTGGAAACACTAGAATAGAACGTGCATTGCTTGATCTTGGTGCTAGTGTTAATCTTTTGCCTTTTTCTGTTTATCAACAGTTAGGTTTAGGTGAACTCAAGGAAACACCTGTTACACTTCAACTAGCTGATCGTTCTGTAAAAATTCCTCGAGGGATAGTTGAAGATGTTTTGGTTCAAATTGATAATTTTTACTTCCCTGTTGATTTTATTGTTTTGGACACACATCCTGTTTCAAATCCAAATGTTCAAATTCCTGTTATATTAGGCCGTCCATTTCTTGCAACTTCTAATGCTCTGATAAATTGCAGGAATGGTATGTTGAACATTTCTTTTGGAAATATGACTTTAGAATTAAATGTGTTCAACATTTGCAAGCAACCTGGTGATAATTCAGAAGTACATGAAGTGGATTTCATTGAAGAACTTGTTCATGAACATCTCACCACTACCACATTCCATGATCCTTTAGAAGCTTATTTAATTGAATATGAGTTTGATAATGCTTCAGAAATTTCACACACTGATTCTTTGTTAAAATCTTTTCAGGATAAGCATTGTTGGAAACAAAAGTTTGAGGAACTACCATCACTTACAAATGTCACTGTACCATCAACTATTGAACCACCCAAGCTGGAGTTAAAACCATTGCCATCCGAGCTAAAATATTCCTTTTTGGGTGAGAGTGAAACTTTTCCAGTCATAATTTCTTCACATCTTGATGAACTACAAGAAGGTAAGTTGTTACAACTTTTGAAGATGCACAAAAATGCATTAGGATGGACCTTAGCTGACATAAAGGGAATAAGCCCATTAATCTGCACACATAATATTTATTTAGAGGAAAATGCTAAACCCTCTAGACAAATGCAACGAAGGCTTAATCCTAATATGAAAGAAGTAGTGAGAAATGAAGTCATTAAACTTCTAGATAATGGAATCATTTATCCTATCTCTGATAGCAAATGGGTAAGTCCTACTCAAGTCGTACCTAAGAAATCTGGAGTTACTGTAGTTAAAAATGAAAACAATGAATTAATTCCAGCTAGGACTGTTACTGGTTGGCGCATGTGCATTGACTATAGGAAACTTAACTCAGTGACGAGGAAAGATCATTTCCCTTTGCCTTTCATGGATCAAATCTTAGAAAGAGTTGCAGGGCATGAGTTTTATTGTTTTCTAGATGGATATTCTGGGTATAATCAAATTGCCATTGCACTTGAGGACCAAGAGAAAACCACTTTTACATGTCCTTTTGGTACTTTTGCATATCGTAGAATGCCATTTGGATTATGTAACGCCCCTGCCACATTTCAAAGATGCATGCTTAGCATTTTTAGTGACATGATTGAACGTAATCTTGAGATTTTCATGGATGATTTTTCTGTTTCTGGTGATTCATTTGATGATTGCTTAGCCAATTTGAAAAATGTATTGATTAGGTGTGAAGAAAAAAATCTTGTTCTTAATTGGGAAAAATGTCATTTCATGGTCACTAAAGGTATTGTACTAGGTCACATTGTTTCTGCAAAAGGGATTGAGGTAGACAAGTCAAAACTTGAATTGATTGCTAATCTACCCACACCAAAGACAGTAAAGGACATTAGGTCATTCTTGGGACATGCAGGTTTTTATAGAAGATTCATAAAAGATTTTAGCACGATATCTAAACCTCTATGTAATCTTTTAATGAAAGACACTGCATTTGAATGGACTAAAGATTGTGAAGATGCTTTTGAAAAACTCAAAAATATGCTCACTACTGCTCCTATTATGAGATCTCCTGATTGGTCTTTACCATTTGAAATAATGTGTGATGCTAGTGACTATGCTGTTGGTGCTGTGTTAGGACAAAGGAAAGATAATAAACCACATGTAATTTACTATGCAAGTAAAACTTTAAATAGAGCCCAAATGAATTATTCCACTACAGAAAAGGAATTACTTGCAGTTGTTTTTGCATTGGATAAATTCAGATCTTACCTTGTTGGATCATCAATTGTTGTCTTTAGTGATCATGCAGCTTTAAAATATCTTCTCTCTAAGAAGGATGCAAAACCTAGGTTGCTGAGGTGGATCCTTTTGCTGCAAGAATTTGACATCACCATTCGAGATAAAAAAGGAGTAGAAAATGTGGTGGCTGATCATTTATCAAGACTTGTTTGTGATGAATCTTTTGGAACCTCACCAATAAATGATACTTTTCCTGATGAACAACTTCTAATTGTCTCCACGACACCTTGGTTTGCTGACATTGCTAATTTTCTTGCTACAGGAAAAATTCCTTCTCAATGGAGCACACAAGATAAAAGGAAGTTTCTGAATGAGGTAAAGAAGTTCTATTGGGATGACCCTTACTTGTTCAAATATTGTCCTGATCAGATTTTTCGAAGATGCATTCCCGACAATGAGGTAAGTAGTGTAATTAAGTTTTGTCATTCCGAGGCATGTGGTGGTCATTTTTCATCAAAGAAAACTGCTGCAAAAATTTTACAGTGTGGATTTTACTGGCCAACTTTGTTCAAAGATGCACATAATTTTTGCAAGTCATGTGAAAGTTGTCAAAAATTAGGTTCCATTTCGAAAAGAAACATGATGCCTTTGAACCCAATTCTTGTAATTGAAATTTTTGACTGTTGGGGTATTGATTTCATGGGACCATTTCCACCATCTTTTGGTTTCTTATACATTTTAGTTGCAATAGATTATGTTTCAAAGTGGATAGAGGCAATTCCATGTCGAAATAATGATCACAAAACAGTGATTAAATTTTTAAAAGAAAATATTTTGAGTCGATTTGGAATTCCTCGATCTATCATAAGCGATGGGGGAACACATTTTTGCAACAAGGTTTTTGAAACATTAATGAAGAAATATGCCATTACACACAAAGTTGCAACCCCTTATCACCCGCAGACAAATGGACAGGTAGAATTAGCAAATAGGGAGATTAAACAAATTTTGGAAAAGACAGTTAATCCAAATCGCAAAGATTGGTCTCTTAGACTTAACGATGCATTATGGGCCTATCGAACAGCTTTTAAAACAGCATTGGGCATGTCTCCTTATAGGCTAGTTTATGGAAAACCTTGTCATTTACCTGTGGAACTTGAGCATAAAGCATATTGGGCCATTAAAATGTTCAACTCAAACCTTGATGACGCTTCTAATTTACGAAAATTACAAATAAATGAACTTGAGGAACTCAGAAATGATGCATATGAGAATTCTAAAATTCATAAAGAAAGAACTAAAGCCTTTCATGACAAGTTAATTTCAAGAAAAATATTTGATGTTGGGCAAAAAGTTCTACTTTATAATTCTAGACTTCACATATTTCCTGGTAAGTTGAGATCAAGATGGACTGGCCCATTTGTGGTTAAGCATGTGTATCATTATGGAGCAGTTGACATTGAGAATCCTCAAAATGGTAACGTATTCAAGGTAAATGGACAAAGACTCAAACTCTTTTTGGAAAATCATGTTACTCAAGAAGAGGTTGTTTTTCTTTCTGATCCTTGTTTTGAAAATAACTAGATGTAAATATAATTTTTACTAATCTTCAAAAAAAAAAAAAAAAAAATTCATTTTTTTCCCGGTTAAATGGCGGATAACGGTACTCCGTGATTATTTAAGTCGGTTCCATCAGCTACCCACAAAACTGATATTGTATATAAATTTCTCTTTCATTTTATTTTATTTCATTTTTTTTTTCAGGATGGATGATATTCTCAAAAGATTGCAGAAACGATTTCCTCATTTTCCTCGGAATATTTTACTGAAGCTTTACCAAGTTCGATTAGAAAGATTAAGAATGCTTATGAACAAAGGGATTCCTGAAGACATACGTTGGATAATTGAAGCCAAGGTACGTGAAGATGAATATCTTCCTGTTTTGCATTTACCAGGTACAGGTAGAAGCACTTATGCAAAGAAGCGACGAGCAAAGCGCATGAGTTCAAATTGCCACAAGTGTGCACGATGGACGTGTAACGGTAAATGTCGTTCTATTGGGATTCCGTCCTCTAATCGAGATGATAAAATTGAATTCATTAAGGATGGACTGAGTAAGGAGAATTTGGGTAATATCCAACTTTCTCTTGAGACGCATCCTAGTGGAGACGTACAAAGAGAAATTCTTGATTTATGGCCGCAATTCCAAAGGGAATGGAAACATCTTGGGAATCTGATGTTAAAAGACCCTGTTTGCCAGCTTGTAAGAAAACTGGATGGGAAGCATATCCTCGACTCATAGAAGGCGTTTAAGCCGTTTCTGGACGTAAAACCAGAGGAAGATGTGAGCCACAATCACAACTACAATAAATGACTTCTAAGCTTTTGGTTTGATTTGCAATAACTTCATTTCGGTTTAAATTAGGTGTTGTTCGATTTGTGTAATTATTCTCGTTTTTTTTTTTTTGCATTAGTCTTTTACGGTTGATTTTTCTTCTCTTTTTGATTTTCTTCCTGAAATCACGCAAAAATCTTTTGTTAGGTTAACATTTTCTTCTGACAGGTCAAATACACTTTCGGCGACATTATTACTCTTGTCTGATTCACTACTAAGTCCTCTATATATTACACCATGTACTCATTCTCTTTCAGGCACTCGGAAAAAAAAATGGAAAGTACTTCGTCCCAGCGCATTAAAAAAATTTGTGTCTTTGGAGGTGCTTATCCAGGGAAAAATAACATATTCGCTGATGAAGCCATAAGAGTTGGAGTAATACTTGCCCAACAAAAGATCCAGTTGATTTATGGAGGCGGTAGTACGGGTTTAATGGGAGCAGTCGCTACAGTAGCACACGCCGGAGGTAGTCCAGTTCTAGGAATCGTGCCAAAACTATTCACAGATTTTTGTGGACCTACCGTGGGTAAGGAAATACAAGTCTGGAGTATCCCTGAACGGATGACAATCATGTACCATTCTGCCAATGCATTCATTGCTTTACCAGGAGGTCTGGGTACATTGGAAGAAATAGCTTGCGTGGCTTCTTGGTCATCTTTGGTCACAAATAAGAAACCCATTGGTTTGCTTAATATTAATGGTTATTTTAGTAATTTGCTTTCATATTTAGATAATGCTGTGGATAATGGATTCATGTTTTCAGAGGCAAGGAGAACCATAATTTCTGCTACAACCATTGAAGATTTACTCAAAAAGCTACAAGCTTATGAGTGTTTATCTGCTACGGTTGTTTCGCAAACGCTCGGAAAAAGAAAAAGAGATATGGACGAGCAAGGAGTGGATTGCACTTTATCTTTGTGACATTATCTAACATTTTGCTTGTTGTGTCTCAGTTATAATAAGTGGTTAGCAACCTCTGCAGGTAATATCTCCTAAATTCTACCTTCAAAATTTGACATTGGGGACAATGTCATATTTTAGTAGGGGGTAAGGGACATATTTTGCTAAAAAAAAAAAAAAACAAGGTCTGAGTAAGGGAGACTTGAGACATACCTTGTCAGTTTGATTTAATCTTCTTCTTCAAAAAAAAAAAAAAAAAAGCATGTTTAGACTTAGTGTGTTTTTTTTTTTAGTTACTTTCAATACAATGATGAGATATGAATTGCATAAGTCTAAAACAGATTTATTAGTGAGAAGATTTTCATGAGAATTGAGCTTGATGTCAACCTTTTTATGAGCCAATGTTAATATGATATGTTGATTGAGAAAGAAGCATGTTTAGACTTAATCTGACTTGTATAATCATCTTTGTGAGTTTTTGAGCCTATAATGATTGATGCATTATACAAATCAATCTAATTTCTTTCTTGAGTGCTCTTATGATTACATGATTCTCTAGAACTTGCTTTAAACCGTTTGAGACTATATTGATACATGTGACAACATGAATATGATAGAGGCATTAGGATTATAACCAGAGCCAAACAGCCATCCATTATTAATGTTCTACGAGAACATCCCCACTAGTGAGCCAATTTGAGCCTACATTAAATATGATGTTTTATTGGTAACCACAACTTACACCTAGCCTAAATATGCTTATATCCTTACCCTTGTTCTAAAGATGAATTTTATATTTTGAGACATATTGCAAAAAAACAAGGGATATTTTTATTTGAAAATTTGGGTTAGAAACAAAAGATAAGTGTGGGGGAAGAAAAGAAAAGAAAAAGTCAAGAGAAAAAGAAAGAGATCATTGTCAAATACATTCCCATATTAAAAAAAAAAAAAAAAAAATCTTCTCTTGAACTTCTAGAAAAAGATGTTACAAAGTTGGTTAGAATGATGCAAAGGCTTAACATGAATATTTAGCCTATGTTATTATGTGCCTTATAAGAGTTTTGAGAAGTTTTATTTGTATGATCTTATTATGTCTCTAAAATCTATGAACTCTTTGGAACCTTTGTGATATCTTTATCCTTTTGTTCTTTAACCACATTATAACCCTTTGGCCCCATTACAACCTTGAATAAAGACCTCTTGATTTATGAAGTTGTATGATCTAAATAGTGGAGAATAGGTGGACAAGCAAGCATATGGTAGAAGTGTTTTCATGAGATTGATTGAGTGTAAACACTTTACCACTACTTTAAAGAGTGGAAATCAAGAGAGTATGCCATGTGAGAAGTTGAGATTAAGTTTGAATATGCACTATTTTGATTGAAATATGTTATGTTAATATTGGCTTAACTCATTTATTTACATTCAAGCAAGATTTTTTGTGAATTTTTTTTAAGCTATTGATTAGTTTATAAGACTTGTCCAATGATTATCTCTAATTTATATTGGAAGGATTAGTTATAATTATTATTTTTAGTTTTTCTTATGTCTTCAATGTTTGTGGGTATCGTCCTAGTAAACCCTCACGAGACTAAACTCGTCCACTAGGGACACCTAGGGGTTTAAAGGCTTGTGTCACATGCTAAGTGCCACCGTGATTTCCTACGAAAATGGATTAGATTAGATTTTCTTATTTTATTTTTATTGAGTCGTTGCTAGGGACTAGCAACAATCTAAGTGTGGGGGTGTGATAACTCGTATAATTATATAGTTTTTAGTTATGTTTTATTATTGTTTTGTGTCAAATACGAGTTATTATTGTTTAGTCTAATTGTGTTTATGATCTTTTATATTTTTATGTAATTTGGTGTTTTTCACAAGTTTTTTTGAGTGATTTCAGATTACTAGAATTAAGGGCAAATCCAGTTCAGTTTCAGTTCCGACACCGTTTGCCATATCAGCTATATCTCGAGTTTCACTGAAGCAATAAGGCTGAAATTTGTAGCCCTGCAAAGATAAGAGGCATATCTATCTTTTTCATGTTTTACACTTCTTGAAACGGAGTCGTTTTCCCTAGTGAAATCGACCATCAAGTTGGCTGATGTGCAATGACGTCTGTGCTGACCTGTTTTCGTATTTTGCCCATATCTTCTTATCCACATCAGCAAATGAGCTGATTCCAACGGCTATGGATCCGTAATTGATAGGGGTATATTTTTCTAGAAGACCATTTTATCAGATCGAGCCTCCAACATTGACAAAATCGACCATCAAGCTGGCTGATCAGAATTGTCATACAATATGACGAAAATTGTTAGAAAAATGCACCAACCTATTATACCTACCTTTGAAATTTGTAAAGCTTGTCTCTTGTCATTTAGCCCTCCAAAATGTGTATAAATAGAGGGCCTTGGATGAGTATTGGAGGACATTGATACATTGGTAGGATATTAGCCATTGCAATGTAATTCTCTAAGTTTTCTTCTTCTTTCCTTTCTCTAGTTTTCTTTTTCTTTATTTTTCTTTTCATTTTCTTCATATCTAGTATGTGTTGCTAATCATATTGTTGAGGTGATGAGGTGAAGCTCTTGGTAAATGCTAAGGTTAGTCTCTTAAACATGAGCTAAAATGAATCATCATTTATAAACACTAGTATAGATAATATTTTCTTTTGGTTTAAAATCATACTTGCAAAGTAGAGATCTTGATTCATTATTGACAATGAAAATGGCACAGTAAATGCTTGGTTTCATAACCTTGATTTGTTGTAGACATATACCTTGGCATAAGGAATGCTTGGACTCTTTTTATGAGTTTTGAGGACACCAAATGAACATAATATCATATGCTATGGACGTTGGACTGAATTGCTAAACCTTCCGATTGGAACCTCCCTTATGTGTGGATTTCAATTGTGTAATAAAACAAGATTAATCTTAGCATAACACCAAGAGTGGAGTCTCTAACCTCAACATCCTTTCTTATTGTTTTTTTTATATCTTGTTTAATTGTTTTTATGTTATTTTGTTTATTTTGTTCTCTAATATCTTGTTTATCTTATTTTGTTGTTGATTCCCTAATATCTTGTTTACTTTCTTTGTCTTATATATTTATAAACTTATACTTATTAATACGCTTCCCTGTGGTTCGACCTCGGACACCCGAGAATTTATTACTTGAACATAACCTGCACTTGGGTTTACAACTCTTAATTGAGTCTCCATCAATAGGTCATTAAGATATTATATGCATTTTAATAGGTGGAGTAGGAGTACGGGTAGAGATTTTACAGAGACTCCGACCGATTTTGCAAGTATAAGACTACGACTAGATCGACTAGGATATGATAAGGTAAATATTTCGATTGTTACATTGAAGGTTTTTTTTATTTATTTAATCCATATGAAACTAATAATTTGTAATAATTATTCGCAGTTTCTGTGGATGCCATATTCCTCGAGTGAAATTATGGCATGCCTCCCATCGGATGCCTACAATAATTTCAATATATGGAAAGCAAACACAGCATTGATATGTTTTTCATATGTAGAGTGGCACCAAGCTGACCGGGTGTTGCGACAATTTGGGATGCAACAACCAATTCCTGCAGCCCCGGTGAACCTTGATAAGCTTCACAAGGTCGACATGCGTGGTCGTAATGATGAATTCTGGCCTGCGAAGCATGAACATTGGATCCAATGGTGGAACATACGTTTTCAACGAATTCCTACAGGTTACCCGATTGTTGGTAATAATTTCAACCCATCTGCTGATTACATAAGATGATATAGAAATGAAGGTCGGCCTTTCGTTTGTCCACCGTCGATGCACGAGGATGTTAGGAGTATGCCATTTACCGGACAAACTTCAGCTCCAGTCCCTCCGACACAGGATATGGATGCTCCTAGACCTCGCCGACAACGTGGGCGAACACGTCAACCAACCTCATCGGAGTTCACAGCACCGAGGATGTCATTTGATCATCCTGAACCTGAACGGGATCATGGAGTACCATCCAGCCATCGTTATTCCGTAAGTCACCCCGGATATGACGTTGATGAGTGTTACCGACCATCACCGCCAAGAACGAGGTTAGATGACCAGCTCCCCGTCCTAAGTCCAAGTTCAGCATATTTAACATCCATGTATCAGTTTGGAACCCCTTCGTCAGCATTTGATGCTACATCATTTATGGGTGCATCTAGTAGTCAGGTTCCCGTTATGGGTGAACTAGGTGTTGGCTCATCCAGCAGTGGGTTTCAAATTTTTGATACGGATGAAACGACTGATGACATACAACCGGAACCAGTGGCGGTTATAGCAAGAGGTCGTGGTGGACCGCGAATACGTGCCACTGACGAGGTTGAACGACGGGTGCAACCACCACGCACTAGAAAGCTCGACACTGTTGCTCTACACCACGCAATAATTAGAATAATTGTAATGTGTTTTAAATTTCTAATATAAATTTATATGTTTTGCATTTCATGTTATTTATTTTAAATTTGTTCGGAAATTAATTGTTATATTTTATTTTAATTTATATCTTAATGTTGTTATTTAATTTTAATATAATAATCCAAATTACATGATAAGTTGCTTTTCTTTTTTTTCATTTTAATTTAATTTTCTTTTTAAATTTTAATAAAAATAAAATTTTAATCATAAATTAAATTAAAATTATTTTATCAAATATCTAGTTTTAAACTGTAACAATATATACTATTATTAAAAACAATGATTAAATTGATGTCACGAGTTAATCGAATACCAACTCAAAAAAACTAATCAAATTAAAAAAATTATTTTACGATACCAACTTAAAAATAACTTCTTTATTTAAAAAAGTGACTCGATAAATTTCTTTAAAAAATTTTTTTTTTACATTTTACAACATTAAATTATTTTTGATATAAATTAAATTTTCTTTTTTATAATATTACAAAATTATAAAAAATAAAATTTTTGATATAAAATTTTAATAAAAAATATAATCTTCTTTTTAAATTTTAATAAGAAATATATTTTTATTTTTATAAAATTGTAATAATAAATTAAATTACATTTTTAATATATATTTTTCAAAAATAAATAACCAAACCTATAAAAAAATATTTTAATTTAATTTATAATTTTTAAAAATAAATTTATCAAATTAAATTAAATTTTTGTTTAAATTTTAATTTTTGTTTATTAATTAAAAAAAAAATTATACATGAAGGGAAATCGCCACCCCCCATGGCGATTTCCCTTCATGATTTTAGCAAAATTTGCTAAAAATACCAAGGGAAATCGCCACCCCCCATGGCGATTTCCCTTGGTGTTTTTTACAAATTTTCAAAAAAAAACGCTGGGAAATCGCCATGGGGGATGGCGATTTCCCAGCTAGAAAAAAAATAGCCGTATTTTGGGAAATAATCTAAAACCAACGGTAATTTCGTAATTTTTTTTTTTGCTATATTGTAATAAAAAAACCGGTTTCCTACTGTGAATATGCATTTTTTCGGATTCAACCTCATGTTGTGTTTCCTGATGATACTGAAAGCTTCTTCCAGATCCCTGACGTGTTGGTCTAGTGAGGGACTTTTGACCAGCATGTCATCCACATATACTTCCATACTCCGCCCAATTTGGTCTTTGAAAAGTCTGTTTACTAACCTTTGATAGGTGGCTCCTGCGTTCTTTAGCCCAAAGGGCATGACTTGGTAGCAGAATAGACCTTCCTCCGTCACAAAAGGACGTCTTATCTTGGTCTGCGGGATTCATTTTGATCTGGTTGTAGCCAAAGAAAGCATCCATAAAACTTAGGTATTTGTGACCTGCCGAGGAGTCGACCAATCGATCTATGGCTGGTAGGGGGAACCTGTCTTTAGGGCAGGCCTTATTCAGATCTATGAAGTCAACACACATTCGTCCTTTCCCACTAGACTTTTTCACCATTACTACGTTGGCAAGCCAGTCAGGGTAGACCACTTCCTTGATGAAGTCAGCGGCGAGCAGTTTCTGAACTTCTTCTCTAACTACCTTGATTCTTTCTGGGGCGAACTGGCACTTCTTTTGTCTAACTGGTCTTGTTGTAGGGTTAACATTGAGGGAGTGGGTGATATTACTGGGTTTATTCTCGGCATGTCAGTCGCCGACCATGCAAAGATGTCGGTATTTTCTTGCAGTACTGCCACTAGTGACCGCCTTTCCTCACTTCCTAGGGAGGACCAACCTTGGTTGTTTTAGATGGGTTTTCTGGGTCCAAAGGGACTGTCTTTGTTTGCTCTGCAGGCTCCGTCTTATACTAACTTGTTTCTGTCATGTTATCCAAGCTTTTCAGGGTGAGCATCGTTTTGTCAATTGATCTGGGTCTCCATTTGTTGCCCCCCTATTTCTTCGTCTTGCCCCCCAGCCTCTGCCTTGCCGTCATCATACTCGACGTTTTTGTGCTTGTTCGTAATCTGTATAGACAACACGTGGTACTGCCGAGCTGTTTACTGGTCTATCTTCATGTAGCCGATCCCTATTGGTGTTGGGAATTTCACTGTCAGACAGTAAACAACGGCCACCATTCTTCCATTTCTCATCACAGACCTTCCAAAGATTACATTGTAGGCCGAAAGCTGGTCGACCACTAGGAATTCTAAAATGACGGTAAGGGTGTGGTCGCCGTCTCCCATTGTTATCGGCAGGGTGATCGACCCTTTGACTGTAATTGGCTGGTTCGCAAAGCCAAAAATCAGGCTTGCTGGTTTCAACTTTTTTTCAGGGATGCCCATCTTCTTGAAGGCCTCCCACTGAATAACTTCCACTGCACTGCCACTGTCGATAAAGACCTTTTTTATTTTGAAATTTTTGATTGTGCCCGCTACGACAATTGGGTCGTTACCATTATCTTCTAGGATGTCGACATCGTTATGGGTGAAGTCTATTATCCAGTCTTCATTTTGTTTGACTCGCTTGGGAGTTGCATTAATTGTCATTATGCTTCTTAAGTGAGTCTTTCTTTCGGAGTTACTGGTTGTCCATTCTTCGATGCCCCCCACTATCATATTTATCACCCTCTGTATTGGTTTCTTCAATTCTGTCCTGCCCGAATTTTCCTGATTATTCACTGACAATTGCCCCTGTTGAGCCTATGCCTTTCTCACAAACTGTTTAATCTGCCCTTTTCTAATGGCGTTCTCGATTGCGTCCTTCAAAGACCTGCAGCCTTCCGTGTTGTGCCCCACGTCGTTGTGATAGTTGCACTTTTCTTTGGAGTTAAGGCGCAGGAGGTTATCTTTCATTGGGCAGGGTGTTACCAAGATGCTCTCGTGGGCCACAGTATTCAAGATGTAGCCTTCGAGGCGTTAAGAGGGGTGTACTCGTCAAACTTAGAGTACGAGGCTCTTTCCCCTCTCCGCCCTCGGCCCTGGACGTCTCTTTCTGTGTTAATCTGTCAGATTATTCTTTCAGGTGACCTGGATCTATGACAGTGCGAGTCAAGACCCAACTATCTTCTGTTGTCTTGATATCCCTGCTTGGTTTTTGGTGGACGCCCTTGGTCCCGTTGGTAGTTGGTTTTTTCTTCAGGCCCCTCGGCCAATTTCATCTCTTCTGTTTCGGCGTCCCTCTGGGCTTTCTCATACAGACTGTAGAGTTTTTCAGGCTTCTCATCCGTTAGGGAGTACCGTAGGTGCTCATGGCGGACTTCATAGATGAAGGCTTGGATGGCCCAGTCATCGTGCAGGTCTTTGATTTCCATAGTGGCGGAGTTGAACCTGCGGATGTATTCTCTAAGGGTCTCGCTCTCCTTTTGCCTCACTACAAGGAGGCTGGCGGGTGTTTTGAAAGTCGCCTTGTTGGCGAGGAAATGGGTGATGAAAGTTCTGCCGAGCTTTTGGAAGCTGTCAATGGACCCGGCTGGCAGTGAGTGGTACCATGTTCTGGCGTGCACCCTAAGTGTCATGGGGAAACCTCTGCACTTCTGGGCGTCGGTAGCCCCGAGCAAGTCCATGTAATTTTTATATTGGACGAGGTGATCCGTAGGGTCCCTAGTGCCATCATAGGTTTCTTTGGGGAGCTTAGTGGTCTTGGGCATCGATTCTTGCCGGATTTCCAGGGTTAAGGGGCTGTTATCATTCGTCATCCATTCTGTTTCCTCATTCTTGTTTTTCATCATACTGTGGACTTCTTTTCTTAGGGCCACCATCTGGGCCTCCATGGCAAAAACAATGGTCTCTTTATTGACGGGTAAGTTTTTTGAGTCCTGGGGTCTCTCCTCAGGGCATTGCCGCCTGATCTGTCGGAGGGCTCTACTGGCGACTGTTCGGTGACTGCCTCGATAAAACGAGGTGGCACTGTTCTCTTCGTGGTTGTTGTGGTTGCCCCGTTGGTTTGAGCCAGATTTCTAGTTAGGCTATCAGGCGGTCCGCTGCTGCTCACCCAACTGTGCCTGAAGGGTTTGTATATGGCTCATGAGCATTTGGTATGCGGGGTCGACATAGGATAGCATGGTCGGGTGGAAGGTGGTGTTGGGTGTTTGGATGATGGGGTTGGGTGCTGGTGGCGGGATTCGGTGATAGCGTGGCTGGCGGGTTCCCTGCCAGCTGGTCCCCGCGAGGGAAATGCTTGTTTGTCCCACAAAGTTAAACTGAGCCTCCAGGAGGCTGGAGAGGGTTGCGTGGGTGGTTTGTTGAGTGGTTGGGAGTACATCTTGCAGCGGAGTTGTGAGGGTTGAGAACACTAGAGAGGGGGCTGTGAGTAAGTTTTGGTAGTAAGGCTGGTGGTAGAAGGGTTGTTGGGGCCAGAAGTTGGGCAGAAAGGGTGGTTGGTAGCTGGTGCCAGGTCCCGGGAGGTTGGAAAAGTTTCTGGGGAGAGGAAAACGAGAACTGCCTGTGACCGGAGGTGTAGAGGAGTTAGTGATGGGGGGATGGTCCCCTGGTTTCCCGGTGAGGAGGTTGTTAGGATTGGTGGTGGCAAAGACATGGCTTGTCGTTGCCCACAAACGGCACTAGATGTTGATGTCTTTTTATGTTGTGATGGTGTTCCTGAAAGCTCTGGTGACCTGAGGTCCTGAGAAAGAGAAAGAATAGGTCAGAGGGCACCAGAGGTTGAGCTCCGGGACGCGCTCTGATGGTTAAGTCAGTGTTTGGAGGAGAAGGTAAATGAATGTTAAAGAGAGGAGTAGATAGTCTTACGAGAGAGGGAGAGAGAGAGAGCTTAGCCTGTGAATAGCCTTGAGGGAGGCCATTTATAGGGAAGGTTGGGCGAGCTGGTCGCCCAATGATGGAGACTCAATTAAGAGTTGTAAACCCAAGTGCAGGTTATGTTCAAGTAATAAATTCTCGGGTGTCCGAGGTCGAACCACAGGGAAGCGTACGAGTAATTATAAGTTTATAAATATATATGAAAAAGAAAATAAACAAGATATTAGGGAATCAATAACAAAGAAGGTAAACAAGATATTAGAGAACAAAATAAACAAAATAACATAAAAGCAATTAAACAAGATATAAAAAACAATAAGAAAGGATGTTGAGGTTAGAGAATCCACTCTTGGTGTTATGCTAAGATTAATCTTGTTTTATTACACAATTGAAATCCACACATAAGGAAGGTTCCAATCGGAAGGTTTAGCAATTCAGTCCAAATTGTCCAACGTCCATAGCATATGATATTATGTTCATTTGGTGTCCTCAAAACTCATAAAAAGAGTCCAAGCATTCCTTATGCCAAGGTATATGTCTACAACAAATCAAGGTTATGAAACCAAGCATTTACTGTGCCATTTTCCTTGTCAATAATGAATCAAGATCCCTACTTTGCAAGTATGATTTTAAACCAAAAGAAAATATTATCTATACTAGTGTTTATAAATGATGATTCATTTTAGCTCAAGTTTAAGAGACTAACCTTAGCATTTACCAAGAGCTTCACCTCATCACCTCAACAATATGATTAGCAACACATACTAAAAATGAAAAGAAATGTAAGAAGCATAAGTAAAAAAAGAAAACTAGAGAAAGGAAAGAAGAAGAAAACTTAGAGAATTTTACTACAAAGGCTAATATCCTACCAATGTATCAATGTATCCCAATACTCATCCAAGGCCCTCTATTTATACACATTTTGGAGGGCTAAATGACAAGAGACAAGCTTTACAAATTTCAAAGGTAGGTATAATAGGTGGGTGCATTTTTCTAACAATTTTCGTCATATTGTATGACAATTCTGATCAGCCAGCTTGATGGTCGATTTTGTCAATGTTGGAGGCTCGATCTGATAAAATGGTCTTCTAGAAAAATATACCCCTATCAGTTACGGATCCATAGCCGTTGGAATCAGATCATTTTCGCACGTGGATCGGAAGATATGGTCAAAATACCAAAACGGTGCAGAACAGACGTCATTGCACATCAGCCAACTTGATGGTCGATTTCGCTAGGGAAAACGACTCCGTTTCAAGAAGTGTAAAACATGAAAAAGATAGATATGCCTCTTAGCTTTGCAGGGATACAAAGTTCAGCCTTATTGCTTCAGTGAAACTCGAGATATAGCTGATATGGCAAAAGGTGTCGGAACTGGAACTGAACTGGATTTGCCCTTAATTCTAGTAATCTGAAATCACTCAAAGAAACTTGTGAAAAACACCAAATTACATAAAAATATAAAAGATCATAAACACAATTAGACTAAACAATAATAACTCGTATTTGACACAAAACAATAATAAAACATAACTAAAAACTATATAATTATACGAGTTATCACATCCCCATACTTAGATTGTTGCTAGTCCCTAGCAACGACTCAATAAAATAAGAAAATCTAATCTAATCCATTTTCGTAGGAAATCACGGTGGCACTTAGCATGTGACACAAGCCTTTAAACCCCTAGGTGTCCCTAGTGGACGAGTTTAGTCTCGTGAGGGTTTACTAGGACGATACCCACAAACATTGAAGACATAAGAAAAACTAAAAATAATAATTATAACTAATCCTTCCAATATAAATTAGAGATAATCATTGGACAAGTCTTAAAAACTAATCAATAGCTTAAATAATTTCACAAAAAATTTTGCTTGAATGTAAATAAATGAGTTAAGCCAATATTAACATAACATATTTCAATCAAAATAGTGTATATTCAAACTTAATCTCAACTTCTCACATGGGATACTCTCTTGATTTTCACTCTTTAAAGTAGTGGTAAAGTGTTTACACTCAATCAATCTCATGAAAACACTTCTACCATATGCTTGCTTGTCCACCTATTCTCCACTATTTAGATCATACAACTTCATAAATCAAGAGGTCTTTATTCAAGGTTGTAATGGGGCCAAAGGGTTATAATGTGGTTAAAGAACAAAAGGATAAAGATATCACAAAGGTTCCAAAGAGTTCATAGATTTTAGAGACATAATAAGATCATACAAATAAAACTTCTCAAAACTCTTATAAAGCACATAATAACATAGGCTAAATATTCATGTTGAGCCTTTGCATCATTCTAACCAACTTTGTAACATCTTTTTCTAGAAGTTCAAGAGAAGATTTTTTTTTTTTTTTTTTTTTTTTTTTTTTTTAATATGGGAATGTATTTGACAATGATCCCTTTCTTTTTCTCTTGACTTTTTCTTTTCTTTTCTTCCCCCACACTTATCTTTTGTTTCTAACCCAAATTTTCAAATAAAAATATCCCTTGTTTTTTTGCAATATGTCTCAAAATATAAAATTCATCTTTAGAACAAGGGTAAGGATATAAGCATATTTAGGCTAGGTGTAAGTTGTGGTTACCAATAAAACATCATATTTAATGTAGGCTCAAATTGGCTCACTAGTGGGGATGTTCTCGTAGAACATTAATAATGGATGGCTGTTTGGCTCTGGTTATAATCCTAATGCCTCTATCATATTCATGTTGTCACATGTATCAATATAGTCTCAAACGGTTTAAAGCAAGTTCTAGAGAATCATGTAATCATAAGAGCACTCAAGAAAGAAATTAGATTGATTTGTATAATGCATCAATCATTATAGGCTCAAAAACTCCCAAGGATGATTATACAAGTCAGATTAAATCTAAACATGCTTCTTTCTCAATCAACATATCATATTAACATTGGCTCATAAAAAGGTTGACATCAAGCTCAATTCTCATGAAAATCTTCTCACTAATAAATCTGTTTTAGACTTATGCAATTCATATCTCATCATTGTATTGAAAGTAACTAAAAAAAACACACTAAGTCTAAACATGCTTTTTTTTTTTGTTTTTTTTTGTTTTTTTGTTTTTTTGTTTTTTTTGTTTTTTTGTTTTTTTGTTTTTTTTTTGTAGAAGAAGATTAAATCAAACTGACAAGGTATGTCTCAAGTCTCCCTTACTCAGACCTTGTTCAGAATGAATACTTCTAAATGTCTTAAAACACAACAATTTTTTTTTTTTTTTAAGCAAAATATGTCCCTTACCCCCTACTAAAATATGACATTGTCCCCAATGTCAAATTTTAAAGGTAGAATTTAGGAGATATTACCTGCAGAGGTTGCTAACCACTTATTATAACTGAGACACAACAAGCAAAATGTTAGATAATGTCACAAAGACAAAGTGCAATCCACTCCTTGCTCGTCCATATCTCTTTTTCTTTTTCCGAGCGTTTGCGAAACAACCGTAGCAGATAAACACTCATAAGCTTGTAGCTTTTTGAGTAAATCTTCAATGGTTGTAGCAGAAATTATGGTTCTCCTTGCCTCTGAAAACATGAATCCATTATCCACAGCATTATCTAAATATGAAAGTAAATTACTAAAATAACCATTAATATTAAGCAAACCAATGGGTTTCTTATTTGTGACCAAAGATGACCAAGAAGCCACGCAAGCTATTTCTTCCAATGTACCCAGACCTCCTGGTAAAGCAATGAATGCATCGGCAGAATGGTACATGATTGTTATCCGTTCAGGGATACTCCAGACTTGTATTTCCTTACCCACGGTAGGTCCACAAAAATCTGTGAATAGTTTTGGCACGATTCCTAGAACTGGACTTCCTCCGGCGTGTGCTGCTGTAGCGACTGCTCCCATTAAACCCGTACTACCGCCTCCATAAATCAAGTGGATCTTTTGTTGGGCAAGTATTACTCCAACTCTTATGGCTTCATCAGCGAATATGTTATTTTTCCCTGGATAAGCACCTCCAAAAACACAAATTTTTTTTATGCGCTGGGACGAAGTGCTTTCCATTTTTTTTTTCTTTTTCGAGTGCCTGAAAGAGAATGAGTACATGGTGTAATATATAGAGGACTGAGTAGTGAATCAGACAAGAGTAATAATGTCGCCGAAAGTGTATTTGACCTGTCAGAAGAAAATGTTAACCTAACAAAAGATTTTTGCGTGATTTCAGGAAGAAAATCAAAAAGAGAAGAAAAATCAATCGTAAAAGACCAATGCAAAAAAAAACGAGAATAATTACACAAATCGAACAACACGTAAATTAAACTGAAATAAAGTTATTGCAAATCAAACCAAAAGCTGAGAAGTCATTTATTGTAGTTGTGATTGTGGCTCACATCTTCCTCTGGTTTTACGTCCAGAAACGGCTTAAACGCCTTCTATGAGTCGAGGATATGCTTCCCATCCAGTTTTCTTACAAGCTGGCAAACAGGGTCTTTTAACATCAGATTCCCAAGATGTTGCCATTCCCTTTGGAATTGCGGCCATAAATCAAGAATTTCTCTTTGTACGTCTCCACTAGGATGCGTCTCAAGAGAAAGTTGGATATTACCCAAATTCTCCTTACTCAGTCCATCCTTAATGAATTCAATTTTATCATCTCGATTAGAGGACGGAATCCCAATAGAACGACATTTACCGTTACACGTCCATCGTGCACATTTGTGGCAATTTGAACTCATGCGCTTTGCTCGTCGCTTCTTTGCATAAGTGCTTCTACCTGTACCTGGTAAATGCAAAACAGGAAGATATTCATCTTCACGTACCTTGGCTTCAATTATCCAACGTATGTCTTCAGGAATCCCTTTGTGCATAAGCATTCTTAATCTTTCAAATCGAACTTGGTAAAGCTTCAGTAAAATATTCCGAGGAAAAGGAGGAAATCGTTTCTGCAATCTTTTGAGAATATCATCCATCCTGAAAAAAAAAATGAAATAAAAAAAAATGAAAGAGAAATTTATATACAATATCAGTTTTGTGGGTAGCTGATGGAACCGACTTAAATAATCACGGAGTACCGTTATCCGCCATTTAACCGGGGTTAAAAAAAAAAATTATATTTACATCTAGTTATTTTCAAAACAAGGATCAGAAAGAAAAACAACCTCTTCTTGAGTAACATGATTTTCCAAAAAAAGTTTGAGTCTTTGTCCATTTACCTTGAATACGTTACCATTTTGAGGATTCTCAATGTCAACTGCTCCATAATGATACACATGCTTAACCACAAATGGGCCAGTCCATCTTGATCTCAACTTACCAGGAAATATGTGAAGTCTAGAATTATAAAGTAGAACTTTTTGCCCAACATTAAATGTTTTTCTTGAAATTAACTTGTCATGAAAGGCTTTAGTTCTTTCTTTATGAATTTTAGAATTCTTATATGCATCATTTCTGAGTTCCTCAAGTTCATTTATGACTGGAAAAGTTTCATTCTCACCCAAAAAGGAATATTTTAGCTCGGATGGCAATGGTTTTAAATCCAGCTTGGGTGGTTCAATAGTTGATGGTACAGTGACATTTGTGAGTGATGGAAGTTCCTCAAACTTTTGTTTCCAACAATGCTTAACCTGAAAAGAATTTAACAAAGAATCAGTGTGTGAAATTTCTGAAGCATTATCAAACTCACATTCAATTAAATAAGCTTCTAAAGGATCATGAAATGTGGTAGTGGTGAGATGTTCATGAACAAGTTCTTCAATGAAATCCACTTCATGTACTTCTGAATCATCACCAGGTTGCTTGCAAGTGTTGAACACATTTAATTCTAAAGTCATATTTCCAAAAGAAATGTTCAACATACCATTCCTGCAATTTATCAGAGCATTAGAAGTTGCAAGAAATGGACGGCCTAATATAACAGGAATTTGAACATTTGGATTTGAAACAGGATGTGTGTCCAAAACAATAAAATCAACAGGAAAGTAAAAATTATCAATTTGAACCAAAACATCTTCAACTATCCCTCGAGGAATTTTCACAGAACGATCAGCTAGTTGAAGTGTAACAGGTGTTTCCTTGAGTTCACCTAAACCTAACTGTTGATAAACAGAAAAAGGCAAAAGATTAACACTAGCACCAAGATCAAGCAATGCACGTTCTATTCTAGTGTTTCCAATGATGCATGAGATTGTTGGACATCCAGGATCTTTGAATTTTGGTGGAGTAAGGTGCTGAATGATTGAGCTCACACTTTCCGTCAAAAATGCTTTCTTTTGTACATTATGTTTCCTTTTAACTGTGCACATGTCCTTCAAAAATTTAGCATAAGATGGAACTTGTTTGATTGCATCCAATAAAGGAATGTTAATCTTAACTTGTTTGAAAAGTTCATAAATTTCTGCATTTTGATTCAAATTCTTTATTGTTTGCAACCTTTGAGGAAAAGGAGCAGGATGCATACCTTTTTCTTTGTCCAAATTTTCAAGAAGTTCAGACTTACCATCATCCTTACCATTACTTTTCGGAGGGGAAGGAGGATCTTGGTCTTTTGATGGAATCTTTTTGTCAATTGCCTTTCCACTTCGAAGAGTTGTGATAGAACTGACATTTTCCTGTTGAGTTTCATTGGAGCAAGAAACAAGACATTGAGTAGAAGGGTTAGGCTGAGGTTGAGCAGGAAACTTACCTTTTTCTTGAGTGCGTAATGAAGCTGTCAATGTGGACAAGGTGTTTTTGATCTCATTGATGTCCTGTGAAGTTTGGTTATTCACATTTGCTTGTGTTTGCATGAATGCTTGCAATGTCTCTTCCAAGGTTTGTACACGTGAAGGTTGATAGGAAAAAGTGTTGCCCGGCTTTTGAGATTGTGGTACCTGAACATGATTATTATTCCGCCAACTGAAGTTGGGATGATTTCTCCATTCAGGGTTATACGTTTCAGAGTAAGGAGAAGGAAAAGGCTTTTTAAATGTGTTTATGGAATTTACTTGATCATGCAACGCTTCTTTAAGAATGGGAATGTTTGGACATTCAGAAGTGGGGTGTCCCATGATTTCACAAATTCCACAACTTTCTTCATTTTTAACCGTTTTGACTTCTTTTACTTCTCTAAGTTCCATGGCTTCAATCTTTCTAGCCAAATTAGCTACTTTAGCTTTTATCTCATCTTCTTGACTAAAATGATATTTACCTCTGTTAGAAACAAGATTAGATCTATTGAAACTTTCAGAGGAATTATCTGTGTGCCAGGCTTGAGAGTTATCTGCCAAATGGTCTAAGTAGTCAAAGGCTTCTTCAGGTTCTTTTTCTAGAAACTCACCGTTACACATTGTTTCAACAAATTGTTTAGTTTCGGGAGTTAAACTTTCATAAAAGAAACTAATAAGACGCCATTTTTCAAAACCATGATGTGGACAAGAACTTAACAAATCTTTAAAACGCTCCCAGCACTGAAAAAATGCTTCATTTTGATTTTGATTGAAATTTTGAATCTGTCTTTTCAAAGCAGTAGTTTTATGTGCTGGGAAAAATTTCTTTAGAAACTCAATTTGTAATTCTTGCCATGTGCCAATTGACCTTGGTTTTAAATTATGAAGCCAAATTTTTGCTTTATCTTTTAAAGAAAAAGGAAATAATTTTAGCTTGACAATTTCATTTGTACATTGTTGGTCATTAAAGGTGACACATACATCTTCGAAGTCTTTTAGAAACGAGTAAGCACTTTCCGATTCTAACCCATGGAAATTTGGAAGCAAAGCTATCATACCTGGTTTAAAACGAAAGTTGTTTGCATTGAGAGGAAAAATAAAACAAGAGGGTGATGAGCTTCGAGTTGGTTGCAAGTAGTCACGCATGGTGCGTACTTGTCTGTTCTCATCTTCAGCATGAACACTTTCATTGTCAGCCATGGTAGGAGTTGTATTAGAAAGATTACCTGAAAAAGTTTCACAATAAAATCTAACTAAACGACGAGATCTAAAATCACGTCGCCAAACAAGCATAAAACAAAGTTAATAAACAAAATTAGGCGGTATAACCAGCCAATAAAAATAAATATATACAAATTAGGCGGTATAACCAGCCAATAAAAATAAATATACTTATAAATTAGGCGGTATAACCAGCCAATAAAAATAAATATACTTATAAACTTATATACTTAGTATTGCTTCCCCGGCAACGGCGCCAAAAACTTGATGGAGACTCAATTAAGAGTTGTAAACCCAAGTGCAGGTTATGTTCAAGTAATAAATTCTCGGGTGTCCGAGGTCGAACCACAGGGAAGCGTACGAGTAATTATAAGTTTATAAATATATATGAAAAAGAAAATAAACAAGATATTAGGGAATCAATAACAAAGAAGGTAAACAAGATATTAGAGAACAAAATAAACAAAATAACATAAAAGCAATTAAACAAGATATAAAAAACAATAAGAAAGGATGTTGAGGTTAGAGAATCCACTCTTGGTGTTATGCTAAGATTAATCTTGTTTTATTACACAATTGAAATCCACACATAAGGAAGGTTCCAATCGGAAGGTTTAGCAATTCAGTCCAAATTGTCCAACGTCCATAGCATATGATATTATGTTCATTTGGTGTCCTCAAAACTCATAAAAAGAGTCCAAGCATTCCTTATGCCAAGGTATATGTCTACAACAAATCAAGGTTATGAAACCAAGCATTTACTGTGCCATTTTCCTTGTCAATAATGAATCAAGATCCCTACTTTGCAAGTATGATTTTAAACCAAAAGAAAATATTATCTATACTAGTGTTTATAAATGATGATTCATTTTAGCTCAAGTTTAAGAGACTAACCTTAGCATTTACCAAGAGCTTCACCTCATCACCTCAACAATATGATTAGCAACACATACTAAAAATGAAAAGAAATGTAAGAAGCATAAGTAAAAAAAGAAAACTAGAGAAAGGAAAGAAGAAGAAAACTTAGAGAATTTTACTACAAAGGCTAATATCCTACCAATGTATCAATGTATCCCAATACTCATCCAAGGCCCTCTATTTATACACATTTTGGAGGGCTAAATGACAAGAGACAAGCTTTACAAATTTCAAAGGTAGGTATAATAGGTGGGTGCATTTTTCTAACAATTTTCGTCATATTGTATGACAATTCTGATCAGCCAGCTTGATGGTCGATTTTGTCAATGTTGGAGGCTCGATCTGATAAAATGGTCTTCTAGAAAAATATACCCCTATCAGTTACGGATCCATAGCCGTTGGAATCAGATCATTTTCGCACGTGGATCGGAAGATATGGTCAAAATACCAAAACGGTGCAGAACAGACGTCATTGCACATCAGCCAACTTGATGGTCGATTTCGCTAGGGAAAACGACTCCGTTTCAAGAAGTGTAAAACATGAAAAAGATAGATATGCCTCTTAGCTTTGCAGGGATACAAAGTTCAGCCTTATTGCTTCAGTGAAACTCGAGATATAGCTGATATGGCAAAAGGTGTCGGAACTGGAACTGAACTGGATTTGCCCTTAATTCTAGTAATCTGAAATCACTCAAAGAAACTTGTGAAAAACACCAAATTACATAAAAATATAAAAGATCATAAACACAATTAGACTAAACAATAATAACTCGTATTTGACACAAAACAATAATAAAACATAACTAAAAACTATATAATTATACGAGTTATCACCCAACTAGTTCCATGTGCCCGACTTTGGTAGGTCGTTTGGTGCAAGCGGCCTCGGGGGGCCTTGTCGAGGAGACGCTGCATTTAATGTCCATCGTCTGCAGACTGTAGCATTTAATATCTCGCACTGCTCTAGGTGGGCGCCGAGGTAACCAGGGATGTGACCTTTGGGAAGAAGGGAGATGGCCACGTGTCCCTTGCCTCTGCTGATGCCTGCTGGGCTTGTCTGGTCGGGTTGTTCATCCAGGCCTTGTACTTGTCGAACTGAGCCTGTTCTTGGTAGGCCGAGTGGGTTCAACACAATCTTTCATGATACATTTCAAAGTAAAAAAAGTGGTTTAGCTACTTCGTTTTTTTTATTAAAAAAAAATAAATAACAACTTTCCATCAAATTGAGAAAAGGAGAGAAGACTAGCTAGAAAAGTAGAAATGAGTTTGCAATAATGTAACTATATAGTCGTTAATTATTCAAAGTACAATGTTTTAATCAATAGGTTATGAAAACTTAATGTCAAATTTCTTCTTTTATTATGAAATTCTCATTCTTTTTTTTTTCTCACATATGTGAAAAATTCATGCTACTTTGTTTTTATTATGAAAGAATATCCATTTAATTTGAGTCATAGACTTGCTCAAAGATCGGGTAGTTCGCTCGACCCGAATTTGAGTAAATTTTTTTATAATTCGAGTCGACCTGACCCGATCTAAATTATTGTTTATTAAATAAAAAAAAATTTATTTAAATTTAATTATAATATATATAAATATTAATATAATAATAATTTTTTAATAATTCATAAACAATAAAATAAATCAACCCTCCACAAGACAAGAGCTTTGCTAGCTATTGCTTTCATATGTTCTTTGTTCAGACTAGTCCCATCTCGCATGTATCAAAAAATAAAATAAAATAATCCTTATTTTCTTTGCTTAAGATGATTTGAGAGTAAATTATAGGAAACACTCATCATTTTTGTAATATTTTATTGTCAAGGAATTTTCATCCTTGACGTTTAAATTTAATTTTTCAGATCAACGATCTTTTAAAATGCTTTAAATTTGACAATTTCATCGACGGAGTTAAATTTTGATCAAATTTGTCATCTCAATATTTTATGAATGTTCATATGATGTAATCATGTGATTTGTTGCTAAAATATTAAATTTTTAATTTTAATGAAAAAAATCAAATCTTGATAACTTAAAATATTAAAAAAAAATATTCACGTGATAAAAAAAAACTTGTTTAATTTTTGAATGGGACTTATGTCACGTAAATGTTCGCATGACATATTTAGTTGAATTTTTAACTCTAATTAATGGAATAAATAGATTTGATTTTAAAAAAAAAAAAATCATGGATTAAAAAATTTAACTTTAAAATTCACAAATGAAAATAAAATATTACATAAATACTTATTCAAGGATCGAATTACCCGACATGTCTGATTTATATTAGATCGGATCTGGATAGGGATATTTTAAATTTGGGCTGGTCCGACCCAGTGCAAATTATTGTTCATCAATTAAAAAATAATTTTTTATTTAAATTTAATTATAAATATTAATATAATTTTTTTTAATTTTAATATTATTTTAAATGATGATATGAGTCTTCGGATCAATCCGATCCAGACCAAGGTAAAGAAAATAAAAATTTTCTAGACCGTGATCCGATCCATGGACACCTTCACTTGAACTTGAAGATAAAAAATAAATAAATAAAGCTAGATATAGTTAAAAACTTCAATATGAACATTTATAATTTAGATGTTGTTTAAAAAAATTTGAATCTAACCAGTGAAGAGGGATAAGGTCAAAACCATGGGCAAATTCTCTCTTTTGATTCAAAAAAGTGGTGTAAATGAATGTCTAACTATGATTGTACTTTCTTCTCCAAGAAATTTTCAATATAAAAACATTTGAGCGAGTTGTTGTGTCTAATCTGATCTGATGTATGCAGAAACAATTGGTACCGTAAACTGACCGTACTTGCACAACCACATCTTCCCTTCTTTTCTTGTTGTTGCCCCGATTTGATAGTTCTATGTTTTTTTCTTCAAAATTTTCCCTCATTTGTTCATGAAATTTACGTTTTCCTAATATTTAATATTTAGGTTCGCTTAATCAGTGTCTATAGACATCAATTAAAAATTGATGCATCCAAAAGAATGTATTTTTATTAAACCTTGCAATTAATATGATCAATTATAGTAAAGTAGCATGCAAGGGTCGAATCCACAAAAATTGATTTTTAGTTTATAAATTACTAATTTAAAACTTAAATTCAAGAACAATAAAAGAAAAGAGGGTTTTTGAAATAATTTTTAAACTAAAATAAATAATAAAAGTAAGAAAGCAAGTAAATAAGAAGTAATCAAATATGAGTGTAATAACCAATTTTGGTCCGAGTCGGATCCGAATCCGACCCGGGCCATTTGCGAACAGGGCCTGCTATTTAGCAGGCCCAATCTGCAAACCCGGGCCACCAGCGGGCCCATACCCCTCAACCCCCAAACCAGGCCCAGTGCCCAGGCCACCAGCGGGCCCAAACCCAGAACCACCCTCCCCCACTGGCCCCTAACTGCCCCAAACAGAAACCCTAGCCCCCCTGAAACCCTAGCCCACTTGACAACCCCAACCGACAGCCCTGCCACACGCCAGCCCCTACCCTGACGGCCACTCAACCCCCACACGCCACCACCAACCCCCACTCAACCTTCCCCAAACACTCAACCATCCTCCAAAAAAACCCCCCAAATTCGGACCTTCAGAAGGAAGAGGAAGGAGCCCCACTGATTCGGCCCCCTAAAAAAAACAGACCCTCCACCAAAAACTAGATCCGGACGCCCCTCAGCCAGCCAGGGCCACGAGATCGGAGCCCCCCCTCGCCAAAAAAAAAGATCGGAGCCAAAAAAAAACCCTACAAAAAAAAAACCAAAACCACCCCCTCTTCCAATTCGAAACCCTCACAGCAATCAAAAAGCCCTCCAAAAAAAGAAAAAAACCACAAGCCACACAAACCAAAAAGGAAAAAAACCAAACAGCCATAAAAAAAAAAAAAACAAAAACAAAAGAGGAGAGGAGAGGAAAAGTCGAAAAGTTTACCCTAGATCTAGGGCGTTTGACTCCGATTCGGGCAAAACGGGGCCCGAATCGGAGAAGAGGGGATCGAAACCCTCTTAGGCGTGAGATTTGGAGCCCAACGGTCGCCGACGAGCGGCGGCCGGCGCAGTGGTCCGACCGCCGGATTCTGGGCTGGGGGGGTTTTGCTGAGCTGAAGAGAGAGAGAGAGAGGAGAGAGAGAAGGGGAAGAAAAAAATGAAAAAAAAAAAAGGGGGGGCTATTTATAGCCCCCTGGAGCGAGTGGAGTGACCCGCGCGTCGACCCGCGGGTCGACCCGGGGTCCGCGCGGGTCACCCGCTTCTTTTTAAAACAAAAAAAATTCGGTGTCAAAACGACGCCGTTTCGACCCAGGGTCCGCGCGTGGACTCGCGGGTCGACCCGGGGTCCGCGCGCCCGACCCAGGTTCGTAAAAAAGAAAAAAACTCGGTGCCAAAACGGCGTCGTTTCGTTTAGACCCAAGGTCCGCGCATGGACCCGAGGTCCGCGAGCCCGACCCGGGTTCAAAAAAAAAGGGAAAACGGCGCCGTTTTGGCCCCTGGAAGCGGGTCAGCAGAACCCGCGCGCGGACCTGCGGGTCGACCCGGGGTCCGCGCACCCTACCCTTTTCGGGCAGAAAAAAAAAAAAAAAAAAAAAAAAAAAGAGAAGGAAGGTTCGGCCCACGCCGAACCAGGCCCAAAAGGCCTGGCCCCCAGCAGGACAGGCCTGGTTTTGGGCCCAGCAGCCCAAAACCATGCGTTTTGGGCTAGGAATGAGGAAAAAAAAAGAAAATAAAAGAAATTAAAATTTTGAAAAATAAAATTAAAATTAAAATTAAAATTTAGAAAAAAAAAAGAAAGGAAAAAATTATAAAAAATAAGGAAAAAATAGAAAAAAAAAGGGTAAAATTAAAAAAGGAAAAATATATAAAATAATAAAATATATATAAAATAATAATAAAATAAAAAAAGAAAAAGAAAAAAAACAAAACAAAACAAAACAAAACAAAACAAAACAAAACAAAACAAAAATAAAAAAATAAAAATAAAAAAAGGGGAAAATTTTACGATTATCAATCTTGACGTTTTGATTTTTTCAGGTGGTCGAGGACAAGCAAAGAATTTTACGGAGATCAAGTCCGGCATTTTGATTTTTTGGATTCTCGACATTTGTCAGGTATGATTTTAATTTTCTTATTTATTTTCATTACTATTTGTATTTATTTATTTTTGTCCGGCATTCGATATATTTTTGTTATTCGGTTTCGATTTTAAAATATTAAAATAATAATTTTTCTAATTAATACATGTCTTTTAAAATTATTTTCGTTAAATAAAATTCTCTAAAAACGGATTTCTTTCTCGGAATGGTCGGAACATCAATCGTTCTTTGAAGTGGTCCGAGTAAGAATAATAATCGAAATACTATCGAAAATATCGGAGTAATTCGGGAATTATTCTTACATAGATAATTTCTTTTATTTCGGAAATAATTATTAAAAGCATTTTAATTTACTTTTCAAAAAAAAAAAGATTTTAATAAATGCGAGTTGCCGACGACGGAATTCGAAAGATATCACGGTTGTGATTCCCAAGATGTCTTGAGGTGAGAAGATCTCGTTAAATACCACCGAGAGTGTCGGAAATATTTAATGAGTATTTTCGATAATAAATTTGCGTTCACTTTCGTTTTCAAAAAATAATAATAATCAAAAAAATTCAAAAATAATAAACATGTTTTTTTAAAATAAAATAAAATAAAAATAAAAGAGAATTATTTTTAAATATTGATGTCAAGTCCATTAAATCGAGATTTAAGATAACACGTGATTAAATGGTACCGTTTTCTAAATGGGCGTTGCGGGGGTGCTAATCCTTCCCCGCACGTAACCGACTCCCGAACCCAATTTTTTTTTTTTACTCTAGTACAAAGCGCGGACTTCGAGATTGGTTTTACAAAAATGTTTTAATCAATTTTAAAATATTTTACTAAAACCGGTTTTAATAGGTGGCCAATCACACCTAGCAAAAAAGATTGGTGGCGACTCCATTTTGTGTTTTCAAATTCGTCTTAGCGGTCGGAAAAACCGTGATGACAATGAGAAAGGTATGCTTAAGGTTTCATTCTCCACTACTAGACATCATTAAGAATCAAATTCAGATCTATCAACGTCAATTAGCTATCAAAGTTAACAACTATAGATAACAACATCCTGTGTTACCCCAATCCTTCCTTAGTTCGTCGTTAACCAGGACGAACGCCACTATTTAATCTCTAACTATCAAATAACCTAAAATAAACATCATTAGATTCAAAGTGATAGCAACTTTATGATAAGAAAGATAGGTTGATCTAAGCAACAAAAGCATGAACATGAATTGTTTAACTTAAGTTATGTTCCACTTTGCAATTAGCGAAAACTTGACCATAATCATTAATCACAAATTGCCACTTATGAATAGGAAATCAGGATAATTACACGGATCAAGACTCTTAAACTAGCATTGGATAATTATCAAGATCTATCTAGTGTGCACCCTAAACAAATCAAGACAACATCATGAACAATTTTTATGGAACTTTGATAGAAAACTAATGACAGATAAAATCTAAAAATCAATTACAAAACATGTCTAGAGCTTTGAAATCACCTTTAACTAAAGAGAAGTTTAGCCTTGCATAGGCATAAAAAATATAAACATAAAACTAAAAAAAAAAAAAATGGAGAATAAGAAGAAGAATAATGATGATCCTTGAGTCTCTTCAAAAGATAATAATAGTTTGTGGCTCAAAAAATGATATTTATAGAGCTTTTTGACCTTGGAAACCCTTTCTTATTGATCAAGGAAGCTAGGAGGCAAAATAAGGCAAGTTTGGACTTTTTCCTGGTTTTTCTCGGTTTTGGAGGCAGTAAGGTCGGCGCCAAGTGGGCTGACTTGGTATTTTGCTCGCTGACGTTGGTTTCGCGACTGTTGCACTGTCTTGTACTTCATCGACTGATTTAGATAACCATATATTGTCCGATTTTGGCATGTAAACTATCATTGGAAAGGTATTCAAGTCAGCTTCAAAAGTCAAGAAGGAAGTTTCTTCAAATAATGACTTTAACATAATGTTTTTCTTGAAACAAGCTTCGAAGGTCAGATCTACCTGATCATCTAGCACTAAGAATTTGATCTTTTTGACTCTCAAGTCTTCTTCCATGTTTTGATTGTGACTTTGTAAGCTTTTTAACATCATAATTGACATGTTTGATTTCAACTCTTACAAAATACTATAATTCATAAAAATATAATAATTTGTCAAGGAACTTAAGAATTAAAGCACAAAGTATAAGGAAATAATACATTAAAATCTATGCAATTACGCACTTATCAAATTCCCCCACACTTAGTTTTTTTGCTAGTCCTCGAGCAAAACAAAATAAAATTTAAGAAAATCTAATCCACTTTCGTAGGAAATCACAGTGGCACTTAGCATGTGACACAAGCCTTTAAAACCTTAGGTGTCCCCAGTGGACGAGTTTAGTCTCGTGAGGGTTTACTAGGACGATACCCACAAACATTGAAAACATAAGAAAAATAAAAATAAAACTAAATATAATAATTACAACTAATCCTTTCAATATAAATTAAAGAAAATCAATGGATAGGTCATATAAACTAATCAATAGTTCAAAGAACTTCATAAAAAAAATCATGCTTGAATGTAAATAGTTGAGTTAAGTCAATATTAACATAACATATTTCAATCAAAATAGTGCATATTCAAACTTAATCTCAACTTCTCACATGGGATACTCTCAAGATTTTCTCTCTTTAAAGTAGTGGTAAAGTGTTTACACTCAATCAATCTCATGAAAACAATTCTACCATATGCTTGCTTGTCCACCTATTCTCCACTATTTAGATCATGCAACTTCATAAATCAAGAGGTCTTTATTCAAGGTTGTAATGGGGCCAGGGGGTAATAATGTGGTTAAAGAATAAAAAGGAAAAGATATCACAAAGGTTCCAAAGATATCATAGAATTTAGAGACAAAATAAGATTTTGCAAATAAAAAATATTCCTTGGAAGTACATAGTCACATAGGCTGAATATTTCATGTTGAGCCTTTGCTTCATTCTAACCAACCTTGTAACATTCTTTTTCTTTTCTTTAACTAGAAGTTCAAGAGATGATTCAAATTTTTTTTTCATTTTTTTTATGGGAATGTATTTTTACAATATTCCTTTTTCTTTTTCTCTTGACTTTTGCCTTTCTCCTCCCTACACTTATTTCTTGTTCTAACCCAAATTTTCGAAAAGTATCCCTTGTTTTTGTCATATGTATCAAACATTCTAGTCCATCTTTAGAACAAGGGTAAAGATATAAATGTGTTTAGGCTAGGTGTAAGATGTGGTTACCAATAAAATAGCTTAATCAATATAGGCTCAAATTAGCTCACTAGGGGGATGTTCTCTTGAAACATCAATAATGGATGGTTGTTTGGCCCTGGTTATAATCCTAATGTCTCTATCATATTCATGTTGTCACATACATCAATATAGTCACAAAAAGGTTTAAAGCAAATTCTAGAGAATCATGTAATCATAAGAGCACTCAAGAAAGAAATTGAATTGATATGTATAATGCATCAATCATATAGGCTCAAAAACTCACGAGAATGATTATACAAGTCCATATCAAGTCTAAACATGCTTCTTTCTCAATCAACATATCATATCAACATTGGCTCATAAAGAATAGTATCAAGCTCAATTCTCATGAAAATCTTCTCACTAATAACCAGTTTTAGACCTATACAATTCATATCTCATCATTGTATTAAAAAGGAACTAAAACACACTAAAAATAATAATAATAATAATATTAATGACTTATAAAAAAAATAATAGCCAAAAATAAAAGAAATCCTAAATATTTTCCCCCACTCTTAATTCTTACATTGTCCTCAATGTAATGCTATTAACCTAAATGAAAGAATCATGTGTAAGAGAAAAGAACTAATAACATAAGAATAGAAATAACTAAGACTCAAAACAAACTAAACTCATGCAACCTAAATAATCCTAAAATACTAAACAAACAATTAACAAATAAACATAAAAATAAAAATAAAAATAAAAATAAAAACAATAAAAATAATAAAAGAAAAGGGAAAAGGAAAAGGAAAAGAAAGCAAATATGAGTATGGCAGGTTGGTAATTTCTTCATTAATTGGGCTGCCTTCCCAATTAGTACTTGAGTTAAGTTGTCCAACCAAACCAACACCCTTTCTTGGCTTTTTAGGCTTGTCAGGCTCATACATGAAACTTCTCATATTTGTGCGTTTGATAGGAAGCTTTCTTTGCACAATAGTGGATGCATTCTCCATTACAAGTATTGTTCCATCATCCTTTGTAGTGCATTGCTCATTGAGAAATGGAGCATATTTTGGCACTTGTTGAATGAAATCCACAAACAAGCTGTTTAAGGTTTTCGACATGTGTTGTTCATGTTCCTCCTCCTTGAACTTTGCGAATCTACTAGGAAAAGGTGGAGAAGAAACATTAGTAAAAATTGGAACCTTAAACGTTACCTCAAGTGCCGAAGTACTCTCCTTTGGAATTGAAGCTTCATTATCTTTAAGAAGTAAATCCATCTCAAGTTCTTTCTCATCCTCGGGTTCCCTTGGATTTTCTGATTCATCCTCAAGTTGTGTGGCACTAACATTCTCCTTTGGATCAATCAAAGTTTGGGAAGGGAGTTGTTCATGTAGTTCCTCAGATCCTTCTTCTACCTATCGCGCCACACCATTAGACAATTGGCTCATTTGCGTTTCCAAATTCTGGATACTTACCTGAAGACTTATCCTTGTTTCCTGAATGTTTGCCTTTATTTTTTGTTGAAATTGCAAATTATTCGTAGCAAAAGTATTGATAAGGTCTTCTAAAGAAGTACCTGAACTTTGAGTTGGGGGCTGCAAAAGATCTGGTTCTTGAGACCATGATTGATTGAAGCTCGATGGATAATTGTAGTTGGCATAAGGATCTATTTCTTGATAATTTCCCAAGTAGCCATAATTAGTATGATTCAACCATCCCTCATTGTAAGTGTTTGGGAAAGTATCATACTGTTGTCCTTGGAACCCTTGATGGCTTTGGTATCCTCTTAGATCATAGGATTGTTCAGAATTATTTCCTTGGAAGTATGGGCACAAATTGGTTGAATGATCCATCATAAAGCACACTCCACACTTCCTTGATTGTTGAACATTACCCATGGCCAATTGTTGAACTATGGATGTGAGATTGGCTAGTTGGTTTTGAATTTTATACGTGCCATCTACTCCTCAAGTGGTAGATTGTTCAATTCCATCGTTCTTTGCTCAAAATTTGAAAAGAAAAACCTATATGTACAAGAAAAATACAACTAATTAGAATTGAAAATAAGAATAAACCAAGTAATAAATAAACTAAAGAAAGCAATCACCGGCAACGGTGCCAAAATTTTGATGCACCCAAAAGAGTGTATCTTTATTAAACCTTGCAATTAATATGATCAATTAAAGTAAAGTAGCATGCAAGGGTCTAATCCACAGAGATTGGTTTTTAGTTTATAAATTACTAGTTTAAAACCTTAAATTCAAGAACAATAAAAGAAAATGGGTTTTTGAAATAATTTTAAAACTAAAATAAATAATAAAAGTAAGAAAGCAAGTAAATAAGAATAATCAAATATGAGAAAGGTATGGTTAAGATTTCCTTCACCACCACTAGACATTATTAAGAATCAAATTCAGATCTATCAACATCAAATAGCTATCAAAGTTAACAACCGTAGATAACAACATCCTGTGTTACCCAAATCTTTCCTTAGTTCGTCATTAAGCAGGACGAACGCCACTACTTAATCTCTAACTATCAAATAACCTAAGATAAACATCATTAGATTCAAAGTGATAGCAGCTTGATTATATGAAAAATAGGTTGATCTAAGCAACAAAAGCATGAACATGAATTGTTTAACTTAGGTTATGTTCCACTTTGCAATTAGAAAAACTTGACCATAATCATTAATCACAAATTGCCATTTATGAATAGGAAATCAAGACAATTACACGGATCAAGACTCCTAAACTAGCATTAGATAATTATCAAGATCTATCTAGTGTGCACCCTAAACAAATCAAAACAACATCATGAACAATTCTTATGGAAGAACATAATCAACTTTGATAGAAAACTAATGATAGATAAAATCTAAAAATCAATTACAAAACATGTCTAGGGCTTTGAAATCACCCTTAATCAAAGAGAAGTTTAGCCTTGCATAGGCATAGATAATATATACAGAAAACTAAAAGAAAATAAAAAGAATGGAGAAGAAGAAGAAGAAGAATGATGATCCTTGAATCTCCTCAAAAGATAATAATAGTTTGTGGCTCAAAAGATGATATTTATAGAGCTTTTTTATCTTGGAAACCCTTTCTTGTTGATCAAGGAAGCTAGGAGGCAAAATAAGGCAAGTTTGGACTTTTTCCTGGTTTTTCTCGGTTTTGGGGGCAGTAAGGTCGGCTCCGCTGCTCCAAAGCAAATATGAGTATGGCAGGTTGGTAATTTCTTCATTAATTGGGCTGCCTTCCAAATTAGTACTTGAGTTAAGTTGTCCAACCAAACCAACACCCCTTCTTAGCTTTTTAGGCTTGTCAGGCTCATACATGAAACTTCTCATATTTGTGCGTTTGATAGGAAGCTTTCTTTGCACAATAGTGGATGCATTCTCCATTACAAGTATTGTTCCATCATCCTTTGTAGTGCATTGCTCATTGAGAAATGGAGCATATTTTGGCACTTGTTGAATGAAATCCACAAACAAGCTGTTTAAGGTTTTCGACATGTGTTGTTCATGTTCCTCCTCCTTGAACTTTGCGAATCTACTAGGAAAAGGTGGAGAAGAAACATTAGTAAAAATTGGAACCTTAAACGTTACCTCAAGTGCCGAAGTACTCTCCTTTGGAATTGAAGCTTCATTATCTTTAAGAAGTAAATCCATCTCAAGTTCTTTCTCATCCTCGGGTTCCCTTGGATTTTCTGATTCATCCTCAAGTTGTGTGGCACTAACATTCTCCTTTGGATCAATCAAAGTTTGGGAAGGGAGTTGTTCATGTAGTTCCTCAGATCCTTCTTCTACCTATCGCGCCACACCATTAGACAATTGGCTCATTTGCGTTTTCAAATTCTGGATACTTACCTGAAGACTTATCCTTGTTTCCTGAATGTTTGCCTTTATTTTTTGTTGAAATTGCAAATTATTCGCAGCAAAAGTATTGATAAGGTCTTCTAAAGAAGTACCTGAACTTTGAGTTGGGGGCTGCAAAATATCTGGTTCTTGAGACCATGATTGATTGAAGCTCGATGGATAATTGTAGTTGGCATAAGGATCTATTTCTTGATAATTTCCCAAGTAGCCATAATTAGTATGATTCAACCATCCCTCATTGTAAGTGTTTGGGAAAGTATCATACTGTTGTCCTTGGAACCCTTGATGGCTTTGGTATCCTCTTAGATCATAGGATTGTTCAGAATTATTTCCTTGGAAGTATGGGCACAAATTGGTTGAATGATCCATCATAAAGCACACTCCACACTTCCTTGATTGTTGAACATTACCCATGGCCAATTGTTGAACTATGGATGTGAGATTGGCTAGTTGGTTTTGAATTTTATGCGTGCCATCTACTCCTCAAGTGGTAGATTGTTCAATTCCATCGTTCTTTGCTCAAAATTTGAAAAGAAAAACCTATATGTACAAGAAAAATACAACTAATTAGAATTGAAAATAAGAATAAACCAAGTAATAAATAAACTAAAGAAAGCAATCCCCGGCAACGGTGCCAAAATTTTGATGCACCCAAAAGAGTGTATCTTTATTAAACCTTGCAATTTATATGATCAATTAAAGTAAAGTAGCATGCAAGGGTCTAATCCAGAGAGATTGGTTTTTAGTTTATAAATTACTAGTTTAAAACCTTAAATTCAAGAACAATAAAAGAAAATGGGTTTTTGAAATAATTTTAAAACTAAAATAAATAATAAAAGTAAAAAAGCAAGTAAATAAGAAGAATCAAATATGAGAAAGGTATGGTTAAGATTTCCTTCACCACCACTAGACATTATTAAGAATCAAATTCAGATCTATCAACATCAATTAGCTATCAAAGTTAACAACCGTAGATAACAACATCCTGTGTTACCCAAATCTTTCCTTAGTTCGTCATTAAGCAGGACGAACGCCACTACTTAATCTCTAACTATCAAATAACCTAAGATAAACATCATTAGATTCAAAGTGATAGCAGCTTGATTATATGAAAGATAGGTTGATCTAAGCAACAAAAGCATGAACATGAATTGTTTAACTTAGGTTATGTTCCACTTTGCAATTAGAAAAACTTGACCATAATCATTAATCACAAATTGCCATTTATGAATAGGAAATCAAGACAATTACACGGATCAAGACTCCTAAACTAGCATTAGATAATTATCAAGATCTATCTAGTGTGCACCCTAAACAAATCAAAACAACATCATGAACAATTCTTATGGAAGAACATAATCAACTTTGATAGAAAACTAATGATAGATAAAATCTAAAAATCAATTACAAAACATGTCTAGGGCTTTGAAATCACCCTTAATCAAAGAGAAGTTTAGCCTTGCATAGGCATAGATAATATATACAGAAAACTAAAAGAAAATAAAAAGAATGGAGAAGAAGAAGAATGATGATCCTTGAATCTCCTCAAAAGATAATAACAGTTTGTGGCTCAAAAGATGATATTTATAGAGCTTTTTGATCTTGGAAACCCTTTCTTGTTGATCAAGGAAGCTAGGAGGCAAAATAAGGCAAGTTTGGACTTTTTCCTGGTTTTTCTCGGTTTTGGAGGCAGTAAGGTCGGCTCCGCGGCTCCAGTGGGCTGACTTGGTGATTTTGCTCGTTGACGTCGGTTTCGCGATTGCTGCACTATCTCACACTTCTCCGGCTGATTTGGATGACCATCTGTTGTCCGATTTAGGTGTGTAAACTATCATTAGAAAGGTATTCAAGTCAGCTTCAAAAGTCAAGAAGAAAGTTTCTTCAAATAATGACTGTAACATAATGTTTTCCTTGCAACAAGCTCCGAAAGTCAGATTTGTCTGATCATCTAGCATTAAGAATTTGATCTTTTTGACTCCCAAGTCTTCTTCCATCTTTTGATTGTGACTTTGTATGCTCTTTAACATCATAATTGACATATTTTGATTTCATCTCTTCCAAAATACCTATAATTCATAAAAATATAATAATTTGTCAAGGAACTTAAAAATTAAAGCACAAAGTATAAATAAATAATATATGAAAATGTATGCAATTACGCATTTATCAAATATTATTTAATTATCAATTTAGAATTTTTTTTTTTACATTTAATACATTACTTTTTCTGAATTCAAAAAAAAATAAATTATTAATTATACTTTTTATATATATATATATCATTTTAACTAATATCACTAGACACTGATTAACATTTTCCTTAATATTTTTATCCTAAAAGTTGATTCACCCAAACTTTTTCGCAATCTAATTTTCAAACTCACTTTTCTATAATATCTTTCGTCATATTGAGTTTGAGAGTGCTTAAATTTTGATTCATGTTGACATTGGTTAAGGACTATCCTATAGTTCGTTTAATAGCTCGAGTGCGATAACGATTTAGATTTTATATATATATATATATATATATATATAAAGGAGGTTGTAGTTTGGAGATGGGTTGAGATTTGAATTTTAAATCTACTAAATATCATTTTTTAAAAGTGATTATATAAACAAACTGAATTAAATCTCGAATTCGAAGTGAATAAATACTCTAAATAAGTAATAGGGAAAACAGTTAAGTTCTTTTTTCCTCAAATTCTGTTCTTTCTTTGCTTTGCATGATACCAGGGCTGGAAATTGTATGCAGCCTTTGATGGACCTTTTTCATTTTCCCCTTTCTTTTGTTTAATTACTTAATTTATGTCGGTTTAAGTTATGTCTGCCAAGGTTGTGCTTGGTGCAAAGAATACCAAATTCTGATTAAAATAAAGTAAGAGAAGTTCAACAAATAAATTATCTTCATTCTAACTTATTTTTGCTGTATCTATAACTAATATGTTCGTGCCTCTGTTATACCACAATTTTCTTTCATATGAGATCATAGAAATCCTAGAAAAATAAGATAAATGAAGTTACCCTTTTTTTTATCAATTGGGGTTTAATCCAAGGTAGTCAGTACCGTACCGGTAGACGTACTGTTTTTTTTTTAATATTAGTACGTGTTTCGGCGTACCGTTTTGGGTTTACAGGTATTTTTTAAATATTTTTTTTATATATCTATATGTATAACCTATTTTCAAGTTTTTTAATAAAATATATATTATATACACATGCAAATATACATTATACATCCATTACATGCATATATATGTTTTTATGTAAATATAAATTTTAAATATTTAATATCTAAAAATTTTAAATATCAAATAGGTAAAATAAATATTAAAATGTTAAAAAAATATAGTAAATTATTATTAATTATGTTCAATAGCCTAATTTAATGAACATATTTTATTTTTTAATGTAATTATGAAAAAATAAAAATGACAATGACATAAAAAATATTAAAACTGGTTTAAAAAATCAAATAAGTGAATTTTTTTAAAAAAAATTAAAAATCAAAATCTTGTACTAACCGGTACGTATCGGTACTAATCAGTATTGACCGGTACAGGTCGGTACCAAAATAGGAACGGAACTAAAGGCTGCCTGTACCAGGTTAGTTAAAAACTGGGACGTACCGACCGATACCGACCACCATGGTTTAATCCCGAAACATTTTAAAAGTAAAAAAATAAATTATCGGTCGGATTGGACCTAAACATGATATCAATACTACATATACTTGTTCAAGCCTAGTCCAACTCGAAATATGAGCCTCAAATTATATCCAAGCTTGCTCATATTGTAAATGATTAGGTAGTCCAAACCCATTTAAACCCGCCCATATTTTTTTTTTTTCTAAAAAATTTTAAACAAATATGTTATTTTTTATTTAATTTTTAGTAATTTTATCTTTTTTTCCCTTTTATTAAGTTCTAAAACATAGATAATTTAACATATTTTTAAATATTTACACTATATATTTATTTATTTTTTATATGATATAAATTACATAATATATATAAATATAAAAAATATATATTATATAAATGAAAAACAAATCAGACTGGATCGGACTCGAGCCTTGATTGTTGAAACCAAAATCCGACTCATTTCCTAAACGAGTTTTATTTTTTTTGCCCAAGTCCATATTTCAAGCCTAATATTTTGTTCAAACCTTCCCAAATATCGAACGATCTTCGAGTTTGAACGAATACCCGACCTTTGAACATGTCTACAACCAAGCCTCCTAAACTAATATCTTCAAGTCCTACCAGATAAAGGGTACAAAAGTACAAAGAACTAAGTTGTACACGGAGGGAGGTTATAATTGGAGCTAAACTGGAGTTTAGCTAATTCTCGACAATGTCAATATAAAGAACATAATATAATCAAAACAATCAAGATACAGGAAGGTGGAAATTATACAATAATTATACATGACACTTCTACATTCGCTACATTCTTCATATGCAAATTCAGCCACCCTAAAGGCCGCTTTCGGTATCACCTAAATGCTAGACTACCTAAGACTAAATATTAAGAATTCCCCTCAATTGTTATAAAATACACTTATACATCTAAAGTTACATCACAAGTCCTTATAACTTATCTCAAGCTCATATCAGGATCATCTTCATCATCAAAATCTTGTTCACTTGATGGCCTGATTCTCTTTCCATCTCTTGCTGATGAGGCGGTTCTTCCCTTCTTTGGTTTCCCTCTAAAAGTTGAAGAAATAAAAGGTCTATGTTATGAACTGATATATTATGTTATCCGGACTCTTCATTTTCTCTAAAGTACCCATGTCCAACACATATTTAGACATGAGTATTGGGGTATGATCCTCCAAATATATGAAAAAAACTTAGAAAAAAATTGAGCATATCCATGTCGGATACATACTGGTATCCGACACTCACCCCAAATCAAGATAACTAACCTATGTTACTCGGACTCGGATGTCAGTGTCGGACATAGATATCTGTCCAACATGGGTATGTTTAATTTTTTTCCAAGATTTTCATGTATTTAGAAGGTTTTTGGAGGATCATATCCCTATACCCATTTCCGGATATACGTCGGACACGAGTACTTCAAGAAAAATTAAGAGTCGGAGCAACATTAAACATAACTAATATGTAAAAGTTTCACTTGATTGAGTAATGCCAACTCAATCTGGAACCTGTTGTTTTCTTTGCTTGTTTCTCTTCAAATTAAATGCTTATAGAACCCAAATAGTAAACATGAATGAGCACAATCACCGGCCATTGGCAGCTAAGCCTCCACCCTTAGACCGTGCTGGACCGAAATCAGATCTTCCATCTGCAACAGAGAGGATGCCAAATCAAAGGATGTCCAAAATAGCTTTTAAGGGGGTTAAAATTTAGTATAATAATGAACAAGGTTTACCATCTTGTCGAACTCCGAGTTCTTCAGCCTGAACATAAAGAAGCAAAGTAAACAAACCAGTCTTGTTAAATCTGAATAACTATCTCAACTACGTGTACTTTTGAGACAGCCTGGTGATCATGACCATTTTGCGCAATTGATTTCTGCTAAAACAAATGGAAGGTGCAGCACAATTGCACAATCATGGTGAGACTAGAGAAATAGTTGAATATAATTCTTAAAGATAACAAATTATTATTATAAACAATGACAATCTATGTTACTAGAACTCCGGTGTGAATGTCGGACACGAGTATGTTCAATTTTTTTTAAGATTTTCATGTATTTGGAAGGTCCTTCGAGGATTATATTCCCATACCCATGTCCGGATATGCTTTAGACACGGGTACTTCAAGAACAATGAAGAGTCGGAGCAACTAGATGACAATTCCATTCACCAACTCGTGTAAATAATGGTTTATCTTGATACAATATCCAACCAAAATTCTTTTGAGAAAGATATGCAACAAGTAGATCTGAAGATGAGCATCAACAGTACTTGATTTTACATTCTGACAGTTAAATGCTTTCATGTTAAAATATGATCATAGATTCCTAAAAGTGGATTGAAACAGAAATAAAGTAGAGCATATCATTCGTAAAAGGGTATATTATTGAAAAAAATCCTTTATGCTTCTAGTTTAATCAAGTCAAGTGCAGAAGGAAATCTAATACAGAGTTTCAGCTTACCATCTCAGCATGCATTGTTGCTATCATATTAGGCCACGAGTTCTCCTTGTGACTCTCCAGGCAATAAACATTAATATCCAACTACTTGATATCATCACATACTGATATGGAGATGGCTCAGGAGATGCCATTCAAGAAGTTGACAGGACCAATACCTCATACGTTGCTCCGACTCTTCATTTTTCTTGAAGTACCCGTGTCCAACGCATATTCGGACATGGGTATGAGATATGAGTGACCCTCCAAATAAATGAAAAAACTTAGAAAAACTAAATATATCTGTTTCGGACATATACCCGTATCCGACACTCACATCCGAGTCCGAGTAACATACCCATCTCAACTCTCTTTAGCTCAAATAAACTTATTATATGTAAGAATGACAATTAATAATAGCAGCAAATCAAATGTCATACTAAAACATACCAGCCTTTGTAAGCTCAATACATACAGTGATTGATAGATATTTCATCTGTGATCTAATCTGTTAGGAAACTTAGTTGAAACTTCAATTTAAGATGCACAAGATCACCGAGACATTAAGCCTACGTAAATGCTCGCAATTTTTATCAACTCTAACCATCTAACACTGAAATACACATGTCAAGTGTCACCTCTATCCATGAGAAAGAATAAAGAAAAAGAACATGCTACAAAGTGATAAAACACAGTTATGCATAAATACTGAAGCTTATACTATCACATACCGCTGGTGACGTGACTAATGACAGAGAACAATCTATCTTCTGGCTGAAATTTCCTGGACCTCTTTAAGCTACAAAAACAAATTTAAATGAATTTTCTGTAACAAAAATCGAACATGAAATACTTAACATGATTACCAACCAGCAGTATTCAGCTATGTTGCTCGGACTCTTCATTTTTTTTGAAGTATTCGTATCCGACACCCGTGTCCGATTCATATTTGGACATGGGAATGGAGATATGACCCTCCAAATACATTAAAAAATTTAGAAAAAAATTGAACATACCCGTGTCAGACACATACCCGTATCCGACACTCACACCTGAGTCCGAGTAACATAGGTAGTCAGTAGTAGTCTCAATTAAAGACATGAATATGTGGTGTGATTTCCATATATGCACTACTTTGAATCCTATAATTTGGAGAAATTACTTCATAAACTCTTCCTACTACGTTAATTATGGGTTCACATATAATCAAGATATAACACTTTATTAAAATTTCTATGTCAACATAAACAGGTACAAATTTTTCATTAACCAGGAAAAGTATTGTAACCTAAGCTAGCTAACATGGCAAATTTCAATGATTTGTCATAACTTGATTATTCGGCCTACCACTAACATGAAAACAAGAGCTTATGTAACAATTTCTCACTAATTTTCTATAAAACTCAAATTTTCCAGTAAAGAAGTTTTAATTCATACAGATAATAATAATCTGCATACAGCCAGATATTTAGAAACTGCAAACTGGCAATTAAATGATTAAAATAAAATCAGATATAAAATTATCAGCAGTTAATAGAACAACATAGGGGTAAAAAATAGTTACTTTGCTGTGTTCTTGGGTAAAAAACTGGCAATTTTGAGTTTCAATTTAATTATAACGTTGTCAAATTTTCATAGTTAAATATACTTACGTGACGTTAATTTTGTAAGCAAAAATTTTTAGGTAACTGATGACGTTAAATTTTTTCACGTGACTTATTAATTTGGATGCTCAAATGATATAATTAATCCTTATACTTATATCAAAATACGAATTTATTCCCTCTACAATGATTTAAAATTTTTTTGATACTTGTACTTTTTAAAATTTTAAATTTCAATTCAATCTTTAAAATATTAAAAAAATAATTAAAAATATTCTCATTATTAAAACATTATTATTAAAACAATAATACTAAAATATTTAAAAAATAATTAAAAAATGAATGCAAATCACTAATTCTCTTTAGGCCTTCACTTCTACAATCAACAATGATGTCTCGATGCCTATTATATTCACCTATATCTCCGACAATCAATGCAGCTACTTCAGACCCAGTTGGAGGCATAATTTTTCTCCCTTCCAGTCCTCGTTCCTATTAACTTAAGTTTCATTGGAATATAGTCTGACTCTTTAAATCTATCTCTTGCTGTGCGAAAGATTTTCACAATCTCATTGTTCTCATCGAGCACCTTAATCAGTCCATCAACTATAGTGCTGTCAAATCTCGAATCTTTATTGTTACCACCAAAAGCAGTCATTCTATTAACAATCTCATTATCTGTATCATATATGTACAGCTGAGCGACCTTTGGTTTTTGACTGACAACAGGAAGAAGTTATCCTATCTTGTGATGATTCTGGCCACTTATTTTAAAAACATATGGACCTCCCCTATTATTGATGAAATTATCAACTTTACCTCTAATGGAAGTGAATTGAAACATAAGAGTTGTAAGCACATATATTATCCCTGAATTTAGCTCCTCTAGGCCCCCCTCTGTAATTCAACAAATCATCCAAAAATTGTGGAGCACTCCTAAAAGCAGGTAGTCTAACAATTCCTTGCTGACAACAGAGCGAAAATGTGGGGTTCAAATTTGGCTTTGACACATCAACTCTCTCTTCGTACCACATGATGGCATTACAAAAAGGGCAAACACACTTAGGATCACCAAAGCTGAAAGCAGCATGATATATTCCTATAAAATTATTAACCGGCAAAAATCACTTGTGTCAAATTTAATAAAGCAATCATACCAATTGCTAATAGAACAAAACGTTATCAACTCAAGATAACTAACTCAAATGAACATTTGATATGGCCCTCGTACCACCTCCGTCAAGCGATTGTTGTTCTCCAATCCCATAACTTGCATTATTAACGTTACCTTTATACACGAAAGATAATAGTCAACGAATGAATTGCCAGCTACTTTCCTTTATTCATCCATCAAAAAAAAAAAAATACAGCCTAAAAGAATTACCATCTGATAGGATCCAAGATGGCCCAATCCCATGGCAATTTCTATATGGGCCAAGATCCAAGAAGATCTAGGAAACATGGCAAGAATGGGTGGAATTCATTTGGGCCATGTTGCAAGTTATTCAGGAAAGGCTTCAACATGCAAGATGGGCTTGCATCCAAGTTTGGTCCATGTGATTCAAGAACACAAGGTGGCACATTAAGAGGGCTTATTTTAATTCTTATAATTACTTAGGCATTTGGGCCTATATTATGTAACGTGGACATCTTTTAATTATTTAGATTTGGGCTTGAGTATGTTCAGCCCATATTTTACATATTATTAATTAGTAGATTTGGGTTATCGTAGGGAGACTATAAATATATGTCTTAGCCGCCTACTTCAATTATCTTTTGATCAATTGAGTTTGAATTTATTCAAAGTGAGTGTTTCACTCTTTTTAGTTCTTGAAAGAACTTAGGAACTTATCAAAGAATTCTTTCTTTGTGGCGTTCAACCTATCAAACTTAGGTTCTTGAAACGAGAGTTCTTAGGGTCTAGCTTACATGCTTAATCTAGGTTCTTTGAAACAGGTTTTTAAGGGTTTAAGTTTTCTTTGACTGAATCTTGGCTTTTCTGGGTTAGGTATTTTAATTTGTTAGTGGGTTCAAAGGGTTTAACCTCTAGGGTTCACATCAGTTGGTATCAGAGCTTAGGAACCAATCAGGTCAAATCTTATCTTCTTTACCATAGGGTATTGGAGTTTTTCTCAACTTTTTTTGTTTTGGGGTTTCAGACATACTTGTCATAGGGGTTATAGCTTTAGGCTTTCTTTGTCTAATAGTTATAGTGTTTTAGTTTGGGGTTTCATTCTGAGAGTTGGTTTAAATCAAAATTTCGTTTCTTGAATTCTTGATTTATGTAATATTTTCTTCTTGTTGATTCTTGATCCGAATCTTGAAAAAAAAAATTCAAGAATTTAGAGGGGCATTCGAACAGTCTCAAGAAAAAAAAAATAAGTTCATCCGAGATTTCAAGAAAATCAAGAAGTCTCGTTCTTGAAAAAAAAAAAAAGAAAAGTGTTCGTACAGCAAGAAAAAAAAAGAAAGATTCGAAAAAGATTGAAAAGAAGTGGAAAGAATCGACATTCATTTTTTTTTTTTTACTAATCAAAGTTGTTTTGCAGCGACTTTAAGATGTCTCTCACTTTATGCGACGAAGTAAAGCAAGCTCTACAAGAGATGAAAGATCTCACCTCATTGTTTGAGAGGTTTGTGCAACAAGAGGAAGAAATATGGAGAAGAAAAAAAAGAGAAAAAGAGAGAAGAAAAAAAGAAAAAGAAAATGAGGTGGCAAAAGCAAGAGGAAACGGAGAGTAAAAAAGAAAGTAAAAAAGAAATAGAGGTGGCTGAAATTAAAGAAGTAAAAAAGGAGCCACTAGTGGAAAATGAGACAATTCCTGCCGAGAAAAACAAAGAATTTGCGAATTTTTCTGATGAAAAATAGAGTGAGGTTCTTATTCTTGATGCTCCTAACAATCTCTACCTATTTTGCATGTTTATTTGTTGAAGGATTGTGAGAATTTACTTTCGAAGGAGTTGCAAGATGGGTTGCCACCCATAAGCGGCATTGTGCATCACCATGATTTAGTTCCTAGCGCTGTCATTCTCACACACAAGGCTCAAATTCGAGGGCGAATCTTTTCGAGGAAAGGGGGAATGATAGGATCCAAGATGGCCCAATCCCATGGCAATTTCTATATGGGCCAAGATCCAAGAAGATCTAGGAAACATGGCAAGAATGGGTGGAATTCATTTGGGTCATGTTGCAAGTTATTCAGGAAAGGCTTCAACATGCAAGATGGGCTTGCATCCAAGTTTTAATTCTTATAATTACTTAGGCATTTGGGCCTATATTATGTAACGTGAACATCTTTTAATTATTTAGATTTGGGCTTGAGTATGTTCAGCCCATATTTTACATATTATTAATTAGTAGATTAGGGTTATCGTAGGGAGGCTATAAATATATGTCTTAGCCGCCTACTTCAATTATCTTTTGATCAATTGAGTTTGAATTTATTCAAAGTGAGTATTTCACTCTTTTTAGTTCTTGAAAAAACTTAGGAACTTATCAAAGAATTCTTTCTTTGTGGCGTTCAACCTATCAAATTTAGGTTCTTGAAACGAGAATTCTTAAGGTCTAGCTTACATGCTTAATCTAGGTTCTTTGAAACAGGTTTTTAAGGGTTTAAGTTTTCTTTGCCTGAATCTTGGCTTTTCTGGGTTAGGTATTTCAATTTGTTAGTGGGTTCAAAGGGTTTAACCATCAGAGATGGTCCGGCTAAATCGAGGTACATCATTGACAGAATTATCATTCTCAAGGAGCAAATCGAATGCAATTGGGGCTGTGTTCGAACTGCTAATAGAAATAGTAGAACTTGTTGAGGCATTTGGGTCCAAGTGGAACCTCCTTTTTTTAGCAATCGGGTTAATAGAATTGTTGGTGATAGGTGATCTCACAACCTTAGACGAAACTGTTTCTAATTCACTGTTAAGACCAACAATGGAATGCACTGATAAATGAACCTGATTGCATATATTAGAATTTGGCGACTTACTGTTTACAGCATCAACATCGATCGATGTTGAAGTAACTGACGCATTGTTTAAGTCTTCGAAATTGGTTCTATTTGCCCCTGCGATTACACCCCTAGTCCTATTTGGGTTTCTTCTATTCACGCTCATGACCCGGGCCCAAGTCCTACCCGAAACAGCCATTCCATCGTGCCTATTCCCACGAATAGGAGTACCTAAAATACTGTTAGAGTTAACGTTGTTTTCTCTCCTGGATCTATTGAACCTCAATCTTTCCAACCTTCTAAGCCTATTTTCCCTTGCTTCATTACTGCAATCCATAGCGTAACCAACTTTAGTGAAAAAACAACTACGAACTACTGTAATGTACACACAAAACAGCTGAATATTGAAAAGGTAAAGCGAACTTAAATTCAACAGTTAATTCTGCAAAGTGAAAGTTGAAGGAAAAAAAAATGTCTAAAAAAACATCAAACCATGTAAAGTAAAACTAACCTAGCAGATGCTCGATGCAGTAGCTGGGGGCAGCCCTTGCACAAAAAATCAAAGACAAAAAGTGAATGTCAAACGACAGCAATCATAAATAATCGAAGCAAGGTTGATTTAAGGACCCCAAGTCGAAACTTACACCTTATCGTAGGTAACCATAATGTAAAATATAACCCATTTCAAACCAGCAAAAGTATTTAAGCTAAGTATCCACAAAACAGCTGAATATCGGAAAGGTAAAGTGAAATTAAATTCAACAGTTAATTCTGCAAAGTGAAAGTTGAAGGAAAAAAATGTTTGAAAAAAATCAAACCATGTAAAGTAAAACTAACCTAGCAGATACTCGATGCAGTAGCTGGGGGCAGCCCTCACATTAAAAAACAAAGACAAAAAGTGAATGTCAAACGACAACAATCATAAATAATCGAAGCAAGGTTGATTTAAGGACCCCAAGTCAAAACTTACACCTTATCGTAGGTAACCATAATGTAAAATATAACCCATTTCAAACCAGCAAAAGCATTTAAGCTAAGCATCCACAAAACCGCTAACAAAAATTTAACCATGTACAAAACCAATAACAAAAATTTCAATATCGATAATAGGCGTGCATTCCAATTTTTTTATGCGTAAACAGAAGAAATCAAGTTTCAAGTATAGCTCATATAAGCTAATGTACCAAAAAAAGATATTTTATATAAGCCGTAGTGAATAAGAGATTCGAAAAGGACTATTTTTCTTATTGACTTTTTTTTTGTTTTCCTTTTCAATTAAGGGATTTGATATTTCTTCTTTTGTAATAAATAAATTAGCACTTTCATTCCAAAGTTGTTTTCTATTTATCTTTGTTTCTTTTTTTTTCCATATATTTTTTTTTTTTTTACTAATTTTTATTTGGATTGCATATGATATAGGAGAAATTAGCTAATGAAATAATTGGATTATGATAACTAAAGCTAATTTGATGGGATTATTTTTATAAAACGAATCTTGTGACCACCCAAAAAAGAAACAATGAGATATATATTGTGAAAAAATATCTGGATATCCGGATATTTATTTAATTATATTAAATAATAATCATTTATTTAAATAATTTAATATATATTAAAATAATTATATTTTTTAATATAATAATTAAATATTTTAAATTACATCTTTCTCACAAATGAAATCGGTGATGAAGAAAAAACCATTCAAGCATAGTGAATAAAGATAACCGAAAGTTCAAATGTGATTTCAAACAAAAAACAGTTTGAATTTTGGAGCATCCTTAAGCAGTCATCACATACCAAAGAAACGAAATTTCTGAAAAATTAAAAGCCAATTTCGAAGCAAGCACAATATAAACATATTCCATTTAAACAAAGCTCAATTTAAAGAAAGCAAAATTGACAACAATGGATGCCCTTAAGCTAACACTAAATCAACTGCCAAAATACATAAACGAACTCAGAAAAAACTGCAGTGACTTGACTAAAAGCAGAGCTCAATACAAAACCAACTAAAAGTGCTTCGACAAATCATGGAACAAATACGTGATAAAACAGTGTTCAAAAACATCTGCTGTTTTTTTAGGTTAAGAATTCGAACACAGGGGAAAAAGGGCAGACAAAACTGCCAGCGAACTCGAAAACGTAGAAAGCGAATAAAATGCACACAGCTTCCAAGTCTTAATTTCTATGTAATTAATTCTAAAAAAAAAAATCAGAAAAACCTACATGCAAACATGAAACCCAACTTTAATAGGCCAAGAAAACAATACAGAGCAGCCCCAAATTTCCAAAAGCAATAAAAATTTGCAGTGATTTAAACAAACCAAAATGACTATAAGCATGTGTGAAATAAAATCTCAAAAACGAACAGCCACAACACTAAAATCAGACATGCAAACACAATGAATCTGAAATACCAACATCGAAACTAACCTCGAATACAAATCAGCTCCTGTCCTCACTGATTTCCCAAACGATTGCTGAAAAGATAAACAAACGAAAAAGAAATCAAACTTTTTCTCTCCATCAAATTAAAGACAATTAGCAAAATAAAATAAAAAAATAAAACCATCCACAAATAAAGCAAACATGCAAACCACAAAATGTTGCAAAATCGGACATGTTCCTTCGAAATTAAAATAATAAAAATAAAAAATAAAAGGAAAGGAAAGGAAAGAACATGGTGAGGTGAAGAACGGTCTTAACATACAAAAAATCGCAAGACACAGACTGATAAAACGGACCCAGAAATCCACCATCAAACTGTATAGAAGTAAACCCACAGACCGATAGAAAGAAGAAAAAAAAAAAGAGAGAGAGAGAGAAAAATAATCGGATAAACAACCCGAATGCAGAGAAGCCAGGAATGCACACGACCAAAATCAAATGGCAAACTCTCAAAGAAGAAATGAAAACTTACCCAAAACGACGGAATAGAAAAGGAACAAAGCAGTAGGGAAAGTCGGTTAGAAACAAATAGGAAAAGAAAACAGAGAAAGTGGCAGACATGAAAAACCAAGCTGACACTGATTTCACATCAGTTGCAGCCCCTACTGCAAGCTTGTTTCCCTTTTGTTTTGTTGACGTTTTGAGTGAAAAGAAACAAAATTGAAGTTGATTTTTATGGGCTTAAAACCAAAAAATCTCAGCATAAAAACCAAAACTTAAGTTTTCAAGCCTAATACCCACTAATAAACCAGCCCGCCTCAAACAAAACAACATCTAAAAAAAGCCCAGGCCAGGTGTCAAAATTTTAATTTCCTTGAGATCATTTTAATATATAGATGTATAAATTATTAAAATATAAAAATATTTATGTTTAGTTTAATAATATTCAAGATAGAAATATTTAAAATTAAAATATTAAAAAAAATTATTTAAACATTTTAAATGTTTTTTAAATTAAAATTAAATAAAATAGTTTTTATTAATATAATAATTTATTGTATCGAATCAAACATAAAAAGGGATAAAAATAAAAAGTAACCTCAAATAATCAGAGAGAATAGAGAGAGTGATGAGCTTCAAAGAAAAACTTCTTATAAGTAGTCTGGTCAAACAACACCATTGTTCACCATCTCTTTTTGCTTTTCTTTTTTCCACTTTTGTTATTACAACAAAGAAAAAAAACAAAAACTCACTTCTTATTTAACTCTAGAAAGTAGAAAATCAACCTCCATTAAAAATATAATCAAGGAAATATATAGTAAAGAAAATGACATTATTCTTTTGCTTGCCACTTCTAGATTTTGTTGGCTTGGAGGAAGAAAGTAGAAAATCAACCTCCATTAAAAATATAATCAAGGAAATATATAGTAAAGAAAATGACATTATTCTTTTGCTTGCCACTTCTAGATTTTGCTGGCTTGGAGGAAGGAAGAGGGGTTGTCTTTCTCTGGGATCTGCAACAACAAACAAAAAAACCAAAACTAAGTTAGTTATCAATCTAAAACAAAGTTGGTTTTAGGTTTTGTTGGTATAAAAAGGATTGATAAATCTAAGGAGATGAACATATAATGATATTTGCTAGAAGTGAAAAAAAAAAAAAAAAAAAAGGAGAAAGAAATGAGGTGTAGTTTTTGGGTGTCATGAGACAAGAAATTGGGAGGTGAGGTGAGAGTTTTTTCTAACCTTTGGTTATTTGCTTCTTGAGACTTCCAAAGTCTCTTTATAGATTTGTGTTAATTTTAGCTTTGAAATTATTACCTTTTTCAGTATTTGAGGTTTGATTGATTTTTTTTTTTTTTTTTTGATATTGTTTGAACATAACTTATAAACCAACTAAATGTTATTGTTTTAACTTTTAATAGTATAAATATTTTTAATAATTTACGAATAAATATTACTCTTTTTAATATTTTAATAATATTATTATTTTAAATATTAATATTAATATTATATTATTTTAAATATTAATATTATATTATTTTAAAATATTATTATTTTTTATAAATTATTTTTAGAGATGATTTTTGCAAAATAAATGAAGCTTAAAATTTGACCAAAATTTGAAATCCCAAAAAGTATAGGTATCAAAAAAATTTTAAATCACTGTAGAGGGACTAAATTCATATTTTGATATAAGTACAAGGACTAATTACATCATTTGACCATCCAAATTAGTAAGTCACGTAGAAAAAAATTTCATGCATTAGTTGCCCAAAGAATTTTGTTGACTAAGCTCGCCACATTAGCAAGATCAAAGCCATGTCAGCATACTTAACAGTGAAAATTTGACACCATTTAAAATTAAACTGAAATTCAAACTCCTGAAAAATAAAGGTAGCAAAATTCTTCGAATTACAGTAGAGTAGGGATGGCAATAGATAGTGCAGATTTGGATATTTGCAATTATTCAATCCGCTTTTTGTGGATTCGGATAAAATTTGGATTCGGATATTATAATTACTATCCGCAACGGATTTGAAGCAGATGAGGATATGAAGTCTTGAATATCCATTATCCGAATCCGCATTACTTATGCGGATAACGGATTCGGATTATTTTTTCGGATTCGGATTCGGATATCCGAATTCATTATCTATTTAGTTGAATTTAAAATTAATTTTTATTTATTGAATTACGATATCTAGTGAATTCAGATATTCGACGGATAATGTTATTTAATTCGGATTCGGAAAGTAATATTCGGATTTAATGCAGATAATAAACAGATTCGAATTTTAAAGCAGATATGCGGATTTTGATTCGGATATTAAAAAAAAAAAACAGATATCCGACCTTCTGCTATCCCTATAGTAGAGGGACTAAATCCATATTTTGACTATAGTATAGAGACTAATAGTATAATTTGACCAATAATTCGCCATAAAGATTTTTTTTAGTTTTTTTAATTTTCAAAAACAGTTAGGCGTAGTTTAGGAAAAAGCAGCACCGTACCACCCATCCAAATATAACTTAAATCAGAATTGAAATTAAAAATTAACTTTTTTATGTTAAAAATTGACCTATAAAAATAAAATATTACATAAGATTTTTAATTAAAAATAGTCAAAAAAGTTATTTATCATATCAATTAAAGAAGAGTTAATAGCACCAATGGTCTCCAAACTATAAGGCATATTTTATATTGGTCCTTAAACTTCAAAACGTATCAAATTGGTTCTTAATTACTGATAAGCTCATAAAATATACATTTTATGCCTTTCTACCTTTAGTTTTTGTTATGTTTTCGATCTTTATCTTGTTTACTTATAATATGTTTTTGAATTTTAGGTACAATAAGGAGAATTGAAGTCAAAAGATGTCAATAATGATGGTAAAGAGCTTACAAAATCATAATCACAAGATGGAAGAAGACTTGGGAGTCAAAAATATCAATTTCTGGTTGAAAAGCAATCAGGCAGATTTGACCTCCGGAGCTTGTTTCAAGGAAAACATGATGTTAGAATCTTTATTTGAAGAAACTTCCTCCTTGACTTTTGAAGTTGACTTGATTATCTATCCAACGATATATTATGGGCCCAAATCGGATAAGAAATGGGTATTCAAAATGGCGCTAGAAGATCTCCCTAAAGAACCATGTGGCCAGAAAAACCCTAATCGCAAATCTGAAAAAAAAAAAAAGGCAAAAAACGTGATTTTTGCACCTCCAGGCTTACTTGTGCGGCAAGGACTTATTCTCAGGGTTTTAAAGCTCTATAAATACCATCTTTTGAGCCATAAACTATACATCTTTTGAGGAGACTCAAGGGATCATCATTATTCTTCTTCTTCTCCATTCTTTTATTTTCTTTTTAGTTTTATGTATATATTATCTATGCCTATGCTAGGCTAAACTTCTATTTGGTTAAGGGTGATTTCAAAGCCCTAGACATGTTTTGTAATTGATTTTCAGATTCTATCTATCATTAATTTTCTATCAAAGTTGCTTATGTTCTTCTACAAGAATTGTTTATGATGTTGTCTTGATTTATTTAGGTGTACAACTAGATAGATCTTGATAATTATCTATTGCTAGTTTAGGAGTCTTGATCCGTGTAATTGTCTTGATTTCCTATTCATAAGTGGCAATTTGTGATTAATGATTATGGTCAAGTTTTCGATAATTGCAAAGTGGAACATAACCTAAGTTGAACAATCCGAGCTTATGTGTTTATTGCTTAGATCAACCTATCTTTCTCATCATAAAGCTGCCATTAAATTGAATTTAGAGAGCTTATTCTAGGTTGTTTGATGGTTAGAGATTAAATAGAGAGCTTGTTCTATTTAACGACAAACTAAGGAAATATTGGGATAACAGAGCTTGTTGTTATCTACGGTTGTTAACTTTGATCGTTGGTTGATATTGATAGATATGAAATTGATTCTTAATGATGTCTAGTGGTGGAGAATGAAACCTTAACCATATTTTTCTCATATTTGATTATTCTTATTTACTTGCTTTCTTCTTTGATTATAAGTCTTTAGTTTAAATTGATTTTAAAAACCTCTTCTTTTATTTTGTTTTCTTTGAATTTAGGTTTTAGACTAATAATTCTTAAACTAAAACTCAATCCCTGAGGACTCGACCCTTGCTAACTACTATACTTACAATTGATCTTTTTAGTGCAATGTTAAATAAAGATACACTCTTTTGGGTGCATCAATTACAAGTATCATAACAAATTGATCCATTCCGTTAGTTTTTCCGTTAGCATTACTGTAGCAATCAGCTAGAGACACGTGTCACCAGCTGATTGCTCCAACTTGCCTCTTTATTTTTTTTTTTCCTTTTGCTTTAATTCTTTTTATTTTTTCTTTGATTTCTTTTTATAAATAAATACAAAGAAAAAATAATTCATATTATAAATTAAAATAATTTAAAAATATATATAATTAATTTCAAAAATATGAAATATTTATTTACTTTAATTTTATAAAAATTATTTTTAATTTTTTCGTTTCTTCCTCTTTTTTTTGTTGCTTTTCTCTTCTTTATAAATAAATATTAAAAACTAAATAATAATTTACATTATAATTTAAATTAATATTGTAATAATCAAATAATTGAAAAAAAATATAAAACTATTTATTTACATTAATTTTATAAAAATATTTTTTTTATTTTTTTCTTCCCTTTCTTCTGTTTTTCTCTTCTTTATAAACAAATACAAAATATATATATATTATATTATATTTTAAATTAAATTAAATTAACTTTCTAAAAATTAAATAATTTATAAATATAAAATATTTATTTTATATTTATAAGTTTTTTTTCCTTTCTTATCTTTTCTCTTTTTCTCTTGTTTGTAAATAAATATAAATAAAAATAAATAAATAATAATTCATACTATAATTTAAATTAATTTTTAAAATATAAAATATTTTATTTACATTAATTTTATAAGAAAAGAGGAAAAAAAGGAAAGAAAAAAGAAAGAAAGAAAAGGAAAATAAAAAAGTAAAAAATATATTTTTAATAAATGAATGTAAATAAATATTTTATAATTATAAATTATTTAATTTTTACGAAATTAATCTATTTATAAAAAGAAAAAAAAAGAAGAAAGAAGAAAAAGTAAAAGAAAAAAAATATTTTTTATAAAATTAATTTAAATAAATATTTATATTTCATAAATTATTTAATTATTAAGAAATTAATTTAAATTATTATTTATCTTTTGTATTTATTAATGTATTTATTTTTTCTTTTTCTTTATTATTCTTTATAAATAAATACACAAGATAAATAATAATTTAAATTAATATTTTAATAATTAAATAATTTATAAAATATAAATATTTATTTACATTTATTTATTAAAAAATATTAAAGAAAAAAAATGAAGAGAAATGTAATACAATCAGCTGATAACACGTGTCACTAAGCTGATTGCTACAGTAAAGGTAACGAAAAAGCTAACAGAAGGGTTCAATTTATTATGATACTTGTAAGTAAAGACTAATTTGATACGTTTTAAAATTTAAGAACCCAAATAAAATATATCCTATAATATGAAAATTATTGGTGCTATATTCTATATCTTGATTCGAAAAAATCACTTTCAAAACGGATGTGCTAATATCTATCTAAGAGTCGAGGGCTGACCTTACCGCATTTTCAATCCACAAGCAAAGCATTGAATGAACACAAAAAAGAGTGGGAATATGCTCCTAGACTATAATAGAGGGTTTTCCTCACCTCTTAAGCTTTCAACTCATCATATGGCTATGCTTATGCGCGAGAACTTGTGTACATACAATCATGAAAGAGCATTTCGAGATGGAAGCAAATACTTGCAATGAAATCACAGACTCAATAACGGGGGAAGCTCTCAAGGCAAGGTAATTAACTCACTAAAGAAAGAAATTAGACTAAAAAATCAATATTTTACAGTGACAGAAAATGGACCACTGAAAAATAGACACGTGAACAACAAAGGATGATGATGGCTGTCATTGATAGAAAACACGACGGGCCTTTTTTCGGTTTTTTTATATAAATATAGCTAAAAAAAATCCCAAAATACCGACCCTTTTAGATTATTTCCCAAAATACGCTGGTTTTAACACTAGCTGGGAAATCGCCACCCCCCATGGCGATTTCCCAGCATCAAAATATTGATTTTGGCTAAAAATACCAAGGGAAATCGCCATGGGGGGTGGCGATTTCCCTTCATGTAATTTTTTTTTAAATTTATAAACAAATTTTAATTTTTTTTTTTTAATTTGTAAATTTTATTTTTTAAATTTAAAAATTATAAATTAAATTAAATTTCTTATTAAATTTAAATATGGAAAATTTTGTTTCTTATAAAAATTAAAAAAACAAAATAATATTTCTTCTTAAATTTGTATATCAAAAATTATATTTGTAAGTTTTGTTTTAATTTTAAAAATTTGTAAGTTTTGTTTTTTAATTTTAAAATTTATAAATTAAATTAAAATAATTTTTTTATAATTTTAAAAATAAAGAAATTTCGTAAGGTATATTTTATTATTTAAAATTTATGAACAAATTTTTTTAAATTTTGTTAATTGATTTGTATTAGATAAAAACAAAAAACAAACAAAAAAACTTGCATTACATTTTCCCTTATAATCCAAAGTACATAATAAGTTGAGAAAAACATGTAATTCATTTATTGTTGATGCGAAGTCTCCCCCAATGTGCCAAATCGATGCGGACAATTTCGACGGTTATGACCTTCGTTTCTGCATAATCCACAACGTTTTGGTTGGCCTTTCTCCCTGAGGTCCATTTCATTACGAATACGACTTGATTTTGGCCGACCATGTGGATTTCTCCGCATTTCTTGATTGGGACACACTTCTGGACCATCATATTGAGGCCAGTAACCTTCATTTCCAACAGTTTCGAACTCATGTCTATAAACATTCAATATAGTTTCCAGTCTATAGACTTTGTCCACATATTGCATGCAATCTACATGGACATGTGCACAGGCAGCAACTACATGTGAACAAGGGAACCTTTGTGCTTGAAACTTTCCACAATCACACCACATGTCACTGAGGTTGACTTTGTACTTCATTGCAGAAACACCCTCTTGTGGGCAACTAACTCTTCAACCAGAAAAGATTGATTTGTTCGCGTAAAATTACTAACAATGTGGGAGTTAGCTTTCCTGCGATTTTCTTGCATAGCTTGTGTGACTGTTTCACAATATGTGTGCCCTCCCTCCATCATGGCAATTTGCTTGTTCCCCATCTTAACAAAAAGTGCAGCCAACCTATAATATGTTGATTGCACTAAAGCAGTAATGGGAAGATGACGCGTTCCCTTCAACACCGAATTGATAGATTCAGCTAGGTTGGTTGTCATATGGTCATAACGCCTTCCTTGATCATATGACTGCGCCCACTTCTCCTTGGGGATCCTATCAAGCCAATTAGTCGCCTCTGCATTTTCTCCACGAAGATTGTCATACATGAAATGAAAATTCGGTCGCCTCAACTCGTATCCTAATAAATTTTAAAACAAAAAACTTGTGAATTTCAATATTATTTTATATGCTAAACGAAATATAAGAGATAAAATAACTATGATTTGATTCCATACCCATGTTAACAATTTGTCGACGCAATTCCTTATTGTTAAACTTTTTCATAAAGTTCGCTGCAATGTGTCGAATGCAGTACACTGAATATGCATGTGGAGGATTCCATCCACCATCACGTCTAATCGCAGCTTTGATGGCTTCATGTCGATCAGACATCAAGCAAATGCCAGGCTGTTTTGTCACGTGTCTGCGCAAGTTACTGAGAAAGAATGACCAAACCTCTGTTGTCTCACCCTCCACAATGGCAAAGGCAATTGGCAGTATGTTTCGGTTGCCATCTTGTGCAATAGCTAACAATAATGTGCCTTTGTATTTTCCATATAAGAAAGTACCGTCTATTTGCACAATAGGTTTACAATACGGATACCCTTCAATGCACGACTTAAATGTCCAAAATAGTCGATGGAATATTCTCTTACCCTGGACCAGTCGATCACCGTGATATGCAGGTACCGTTTGCAATTCCACAATTGTACCAGGCACGAAATGTTGCATTGCACCTAACCATTTAGGTAGCTCATTGTACGATGTTTCCCAATCGCCAAATACTCGAACAATTGCCTTTTGCTTTGCTTGCCATGTTTTCTTGTAGGAGGTGATGTATCCATACCGGATTCGCATCTCAGCGATCAAAACTGAAATGGAAATCTCCGGATTTGCTTGGACCAATGACAAAATGCATGAACAGATCATGTTACAATCTAACTTGCAATGATTTGTGAAATCCTCCCCGATGTGCAAGTATGAGGCCCTTCATATTTTCTAATCTCCCATAGATGTTTCTTCTTCATAAAAGTTGCCCTTATTCTCCAATTACACCCATTCCCATACATTACGCACTTGGCATAATATTTCGTCGGTTCAGATTCAATTACTCTGTAATCTACAGAGTTTTTGATGTTATAGTGCTTGATAGCTGAAAGCACAGCCTCTTTCGTTGGGAATTGTAACCCAACACACAGATCAACTGCAGATGGATCAAATGTCAGAGGCATAGCTAATGTATGAGCATACTCTGGAAATTCCGGCACATGCATTGCCTCCAAATCCAGTGTATGCATATGGGATGCAGCCTGATATGGGGGAATATCTCGATGAGTGTTGATATCTCCATGAGTGTTGATATCTCCATGAGTGTTGATCTCAGCAGGGACGACGTCTGGGTCAGAATCAGTATTGTCATCACTTGCGAATTCAGCATCCTCTTCCTGCTCACTAAATTCACCAACATCTTCACCATGGACTCCACGTGGACGAACAGGATCAACACCAGCTGGCTCATCTTCGAGGGTAGTAGGAATTAGGGTTTGTGAGACTAATGAAGTCTGAAAAGTTGTAGCTTGAGATAAGGGCACGACTTCTTCTGTGGGAACGTCGTATGTAGTGTGAATATAGAACGACCCAGAATCATAATCTTCTATGGGAAAGTTTTCTGTTGTGCGAACATTTGAAGGGCCGCAATCATCGTCAACATCATCTATGTCAGCATATAACTCAAGGACACCAACATTTGCAAATGTCTCATGAGCATAAAACATGCATCTGACATCATCATCATCTTCAAGTGGAAATGTTCTATATCGGACACATCCTTCACCAATAGAAAGAGGATGCCTGTACTTAACCTCTGAAACTCTTTTTCTAGTTCCAGCTTTAATTTTTGTATGAATTTGCAGCTTCAGTTCCTCTAATGTGACGTCGTCTTCAACACGAAAACTTTTTGGACGTTCACAATCAAAGGTAGCACCTTCGTCAGTATTATGAATTTGGCCATTATAGTAGACCAATGCGATCACTCTATTGCTCATGTTGTGTAGCAAAAGAAAGAAGAAATATAGAAGGATGAGAATGAGAATGAGAATGAGGAGGTTTTAGCACTCAGGAAAAATCTGATTGAAAAACTGTTGTAGGGGGTATTGTAAACCTTCATAAGTATTATGAATTTATAATGGTTCATTATGTTGTACCAGATGACAAATCCCATCCTTTGTATAGGATGGAATCTGATTCTGATATTCTGCCTAGGACTATTTGACTGAAAAAGTTATAACTTATTCAATGCAAAATGTGATTGATAAATCCCATCATTTGTCTCATCCATTGCAGAAAGAATCAAGTTCCAATATTTTCTGCAACATTTGATGGACTGGAAATATAGCTGAAACCTGTCTAAAAACCTATATCATCAGTCTTATCCATTGCAGAAAAAATCAAGTTCCAATATTTTCTGCAGCATTTGATGGACTGGAAAATAGCTGAAACCTGTCTAAAAACCTATATCATCAGTCTTATCCATTGCAGAAAGAATCAAGTTCCAATATTTTCTGCAGCATTTGATGGACTGGAAATATAGCTGAAACCTGTCTAAAAACCTATATCATCAGTCTTATCCATTGCAGAAAGAATCAAGTTCCAATATTTTCTGCCGCATTTGATGGACTGGAAATATAGCTGAAACCTGTCTAAAAACCTATATAATCAGTCTTATCCATTGCAGAAAGAATCAAGTTCCAATATTTTCTGCACCATTTGATGGACTGGAAATATAGCTGAAACCTGTCTAAAAACCTATATCATCAGTCTTATCCATTGCAGAAAAAATCAAGTTCCAATATTTTCTGCACCATTTGATGGACTGGAAAATAGCTGAAACTTGTCTAAAAACCTATATCATCAGTCTTATCCATTGCAGAAAGAATCAAGTTCCAATATTTTCTACACCATTTGATGGACTCGAAATATAGCTGAAACCTGTCTAAAAACCTATATCATCAGTCTTATTCATTGCAGAAAGAATCAAGTTCCAATATTTTCTGCAGCATTTGATGGACTGGAAATATAGCTGAAACCTGTCTAAAAACCTATATCATCAGTCTTATCCAGAAATTTTTTTTTCTGCTTTCCAGAATTTCACTTGTTTGCTTATGAAAATGTAATGCAAGTTTTTTTGTTTGTTTTTTATTTTTATCTAATACAAATCAATTAACAAAATTTTAAAAAATTTGTTCATAAATTTTAAATAATAAAATATACCTTACGAAATTTCTTTATTTTTAAAATTATAAAAAAATTATTTTAATTTAATTTATAAATTTTAAAATTAAAAAACAAAACTTACAAATTTTTAAAATTAAAACAAAACTTACAAATATAATTTTTGATATACAAATTTAAGAAGAAATATTATTTTGTTTTTTTAATTTTTATAAGAAACAAAATTTTCCATATTTAAATTTAATAAGAAATTTAATTTAATTTATAATTTTTAAATTTAAAAAATAAAATTTACAAATTAAAAAAAAAATTAAAATTTGTTTATAAATTAAAAAAAAGAAAATTACATGAAGGGAAATCGCCACCCCCATGGCGATTTCCCTTCATCCTTTTTACAAATTTGGTTAAAAATACCAAGGGAAATCGTCATGGGGGGTGGCGATTTTCCTTGGTATTTTTAGCAAATTTTGAAAAAAACACCAAGGGAAATCGCCACCCCCATGGCGATTTCCCTTGGTATTTTTAGCCAAAATCAATTTTTTCATGCTGGGAAATCGCCATGGGGGTGGCGATTTCCCAGCTAATTTTAAAACTAGCGTATTTTGGAAAATAATCTAAAAGGATCGGTATTTTGAGAAATTTTTTTTTCTATATTTATATAAAAAAAACCCCTTTTTTCTTTCTATTTTTATTCTTAAAAGCAGAAAAAAAAATATTTTTTATTAAATTTTCAAAGTAGTTTCAAAATTTTCCTTTTCTTCTTCTTTCTGGTGGCTGCCTTTTCTCCTTATTTTTTCTCTCCATAAGGACTCTTTCTCTCATTGCCCCCTTCTTTCCAAAACTCCTGATTTTCTTTCTTCATTTGAATTAGCCATGTCTTTTAGAGGAGTAAGTGTCTCTTTCTTGTGATTCTTTTTGATCTGATTCTTTGGGTTCTTTTTATTCTCTTTGTTTTAGCTTAAAATGAGTTGAATTTATTTTCCATGCTGAAACTTAAATAAAGTTGAGGTTTTTATTGTATGGGTAGCTTCTATTTTTGTTTTAATTTATTGGGTTTTTTTTTTTTCTTTGTGTAAGATTGAATATTCCATGGCTAGTTAGACCTTAGCTTTTAGTTTTAGTTAATGCTATTTTTTTTTTTTTCTTTTTGGGTTCATGAAATAATTGATTATTAGATTACATTTGTTTTACAGTTTAATTAATTAAAACTTCCCATTGAGCTTAGTTGAAGTAAAGTTATCTCAAGAACACAACTTGAAGAAAAGAAGGATTTTGATTTTGTACTCAAAATAGTGTCTTTTGTAGGTTTGTCTCGTTGTAAATAAATGGGTCTTGAGATTTGAACCAGGATTAGGCTTTTGAATTATGTTTGATTTTACTGATGGACTTGAAATTATATTTGCACTACATTAGCCTCAATTCCCATATGACATGTATGGCACTTGTGAATAGTGATGGAGTTAGAATTTAAGGATCGTGTTGGAAAATATTGTTTTGTGTCTATTTACAAATATGACATTCTTAAATTTTGTGAACGTTTTCGTGATATAGCAGATGCTTCTGCATCTCGGACCTGTTGTTTAGGGTTCATTGAATAAGTTTGTTCTGCTTTGCAGAAAATTTAATTGTTTTTTAATATGAAAAAGTCAATACTACTCAAGTTTGGTTGGAGTAAGCATTGAACATTGAGCACTTGTTTATGGTTTTCAGGCAAATGCATCATCTGGCATGGGAGTGGCTGAACTCAGCAAAAGCACGTACCTGGATCTGTAGAGGAAGAAGGTGTTCCGATATGTGATCTTTAAGATTGATGAGAAGAAAAAAGGGGTTGTAGTTGAAAAGACTGGAGGTCCAGCTGAGAGCTATGATGATTTCGCTGCCTCATTGCCTGAGAACGATTGCCGATATGCAGTTTATGACTTCGGTTTTGTGACTTCGGAGAACTGCCAGAAGAGCAAGATCTTTTTTATTGCATGGCCAGTTTCTCTTTCAATTGCAAAATTATTCAATTCTGACAATTTGGTGCTGCATTTGCATTATAAGTTAGCGAGTCTGATCTAATTATAACACATCTCATTCTTTCTTTCCTATTCTCTCTGTTTGGCTTCTGAAACTTCAACACCATTGTATGCCCATTGTGTAGTGCAACTTGACAGAGAATGTAAGCATTTATGGTTGCAACAATTATTTAATTCCTTTCCATATACCTCCATTGCTTTGTTGATTGCAGATGATCTTTTGGTTTAAAATTTGATAATTTATGCTTTGTTAATACCAGGATCCTTAGGTTTTGAATTCAGTTGGTTTTTCTGAGGACTTTCTTGGAAATTATCTTCCTCACTTAGGTTATTGTAGATTGTGTTAGGTTTTGCTAGAAATACAATCAATTATGATGAATGTATGATGCAGTCTCTGTTCTCCGTGCAAAGAGATGGAGAGGGAACAAATATCGGTGGTGATTGGATCCATGGATGTCATGCTTGCATTGCTACTTTTGTATTAGTCTGAATTTTAAAAACTTCTGAGATGACGTTTTTTCCTCCGGTTCCATCCAAAATCAAATCATCATCTTTACATTGGATATTAGTTTTTTTTTTTTAGTCATATTTCCTTCTATGCAGTTTCTGTTTGCAAAATTTGCTTATTACCTCTGAATTTGATTCTTCCTGTTCTTTTACAATACTAAAAAACAGGGTGTTTTGGAGTTTTTTTTTCGCTGCCACTGGTTTGGCACAAATTTGCCATTATGATCTGGAAGGAAAGCTGATTTGGCAGCTTGATGTTTTTTTCCATTCCTTCTGGCATTGAGAAAAATGGAGTTTATATTCATGAAAGGTGTAAGATATTTAGTTAAGATCAAACTTTGGAGCTGAGTTGGTTTTGTGGTGGCTTCGACGCTAGGGTAAGCAAAGAATGTTGTGTGCGATTACAAGTTATGTTACTCGGAGTTGGGTGTGAGCGTCGGATACGGGTATGTATCCGACATGGGTATATTCAATTTTTTTTTTATTTAAGATTTTCATGTATTTGGAGGGTCTTTGGAGGATCATATCTTCATATTCATGTCAGGATATGCATCGGATACGAGTACTTCAAGAAAAGTGAAGAGTCAGAGCAACATAGATTATAAGGCTCTCCATCATTGGTCCTATTTTTGGTGCATTCCTTGCTTATCTAATGAAATATTGAGCCAATTATATCTGCTTTGCTTTCTTTTTAAGGTTCATAAAAACTCAAGTTGTTTGAGTATGCAAAGCAGTGGTAGGAAAATCACGAAATTAGTTATTCAATTCTTGCCATTGACAATTGAAGTTTTTGTGGAATTGTAAGAGGAAACAACCATGAAAATTAACTGTTGCACATTTTTTTTCTATTTGTCATCTCTTTCTGTATACAACTCTGACTTTATGTTCTTCTGTAGGTCTCCTTCTGTTTCAAGGATTCGTGCCAAGATGCTCTATGCAACATCCAAGGACAGGTTCAGAAGGGAATTGGAGGGAATTCATTATGAAATCCAAGCAACCGATCCAACTGAGATGGATCTTGAGGTGATCAGAGAGCGTGCACATTAAGCATGTTCACTCCCTTTCATGGGTTTCGCTCGCATGCTTAGTAAACTCCCTAGAGTTGCTTTTAGGATCGTTTCCTGGTTCAGTTCGTTGCTGAATGAAGTGCCGTGATCGTTAATTAACACCTACGAAGGCTGATTAGGAGCTCAGGGTTCAAACATCTGCGGTGGTGTTGGGACTTTGGGCTCTTCATTGCTATGATGCTTCTCAGGTGAAAATGGGTGTGTGATTATGGATATTTGACTCTTATTAATGGAATGGTATGTCAATCACTTGCCCTACTGTTCATGTGAGCCTTTTTCTGATAAAATTTTGAAATCTTGTAAGGGCTAGGAGTATAATCCAATCGATCCCAAACAATAAGAATCTCGAGCTTGAACTCGAATTGAAACTCAATTTGAGCTTGATCGAGTTTCATTTTTAAAGTTTGAGTTCGATTTGAGACAAAAATCGAATTATTAGAATTTGCTCGATTAGGTTTGTTTATCTAGTAAAAAAAGAACTCGATTTCAAACTTTATTACTTGAGCTCAAGTTCAAATTAAGGGGTTTTTTTTTTTATTTTAAATATTAATTAAAAATAATAAAAGTATATATTAAATTTAAAAGGATCGATTAGGCTCGTAAGCTACTCGAGTCGGGTATTAAGATATTCAAATTCGGTTCGCTTGATAATTCGAGCTACTTATATTCAAACTTAGTTTGATAATAATCGAATCAAATTGGAGTTTTTTTTTTTTTAATTGAATCCAAATAGTTTGTGAGTATAGGAGATTGAACCACTCTACAAAACAAGAAAAAGGTTATTGGCTACCGTTCCAAGAATAATGATGCCCAGAAAGTCCACAAGGATGGCCAAAAGGTCGCTGGATTACGATGGAAAATTAGTCTTCTGCTAGGCTTGTGATAAAAAAAGCTAGCACTGTAGGATGAAATTTGGTCCCCTTTGTCGTCTCAACGGTTCAACAAATGATGATAATATTCTCATCACATGTAACCAGTAACCCCAAAATTGAAAAATTAAAATCCGAAATGATACATAAATTTGAATTCAGACTTGATATGATCTGAATTTAACTTAAATTTCAATTAAAATGATTTGATAATTGAAATTTGACATTATCCAAATTTGAAATGACAGCTTAATGACAAGTAATGAGAAAAGCCTGATCCTTCAAGGTTATAATTATTGAAATTATATCTTTTTTATGGTATAGTATTTCATTTGGGTCTAATAAGAGAACTAGGAAATCAGACCAGATGCTTGAAAAAAACCTTACCCAAATTCATTTGTTCAGAAATCTAAGCTCTTCTTTCATTTTCGTTCTATCCCCATTTGAGGTCCACATTTTGTGGTCCTCTTCGACCAAAAGCTGTTTTCTCAAAGCAAGACAGAAGCAAATTGCAAAAGCTTATAAAAAAGGCAAAAATCTTTTCTAAATAAAGTAAATGATATGAAATCACCAGAAATAACCAGTTACAAAACTTGGGAAATATCACATGTTTCCTATGCATTTTTTATTTAATTAAACAGTTTTAACAAATGAGTCTTTCATCATGAGAAGATGAAAAAAAACAAAACCCTGTTATTTGACCTAAAGAGTTAGAATTCGTTTAGTATTGTTTCTGGTATAACTTTTTGTTAGAACTTATCCCACATCGGTGGGAGCAACGAAGGAGTTCCTCCTTGAAGGCTATATAAAGAGCCTTAAGGAGAAGTATTAAAACCATCCCAAGAATTATCTCTTCCTCTCTTGTATACTTTCTTATATTCTTTGTGAGGTTGTTCTCTCCTAGTAATTAGAGAGAGGTGTTGTAATATTTTCTCATAGTGAAATTCTTCTAGTCTTGTCCCGTGGTTTTTCCCTTTATTCATTGAGGGTTTTCCACGTTAAATTTTGTGTGTTCAGTTCCTATTTTCTCATCTCTTATTTTAGTTGTGAGACACTATTCCGTCACTCTGGTACCTAACAGTGGTATCAGAGCCATTGGTTCGTGGTCCTTATTCCGCTGCAGTGAAAGTGTTGGTTCTTAGTATGCTCTGTGGTTGCAGTATTGTCTGATCTTCCACATCAGAAAAGAATTATTCTTGTTGCTGGAAATAAAGTGTGGTAGTGTGAAAGTGTCTAGGGAAGTTCTGGCTAGGAAAGACTTGGTATTTAAGTGTGTCTATCAGTGACCCACCTCTCTTTCCTGGGAACCTACCTGGTGCACTATTCACGGGCTACGGTCACTGTTCCAGTATACGGGCTATTCAATTGTACTGTACTATTCACAGATACGGTTATTATTCATACGTGTGGTTGTATACTTTTGCAGTAATTGTTAACGTATACTGGATTTGTTCTAGTGTACGACATACGTACAATACTGTTCACGTATATGGTACTATTCACAGTGAAATAGTGTAACTCGCTTCAGTTCGTGTACAACCATGGCAGCAAAATTCGAGATAGAGAAGTTCAGTGGGAGAAATTTCTCCTTGTGGAAATTGAAGATAAGAGCAATTTTGAGGAAGGATAATTGTCTAGAAGCAATTGAAAGTAGACCCACAGAAATGACTGATGAAAAGTGGAAAGAGAAGGATGACAATGTTGTTGCCAATCTGCACCTAGCAATGGCGGATTCAGTTTTGTCAAGTGTTGCAGAGAAGAAGACTGCAAAGGAGATTTGGGATGTTCTAAACAAATTGTACGAGGTGAAGTCACTTCACACCAGAATATTCTTGAAGAGGAAACTCTACACTCTTCGAATGAGTGAATCCACGTCGGTAACGGATCACATCAACACTCTGAATACGCTATTTGCTCAACTCACAGCATCAGATTTCAAAATAGCGGAAAATGAACGTGCGGAACTTCTACTTCAGAGTTTACCAGATTCGTATGATCAACTCATCATCAACATCACAAATAACAATGTTAGTGACTCTCATGTTGCCGGTGCTATTCTTGAAGAAGAATCCAGGCGCAAGAATAAGGAGGAAAGGTCAGAAAATTCAAAGCAAGCAGAGGCTTTAACGGTGATGAGAGGCAGATCAACAGAACGTGGCTCCAGTGGGAGTCAGAATCATGGTAGATCAAAATCTCGAAGAAGGAAGAATCTTAAATGCTACAATTGTGGCATGAGAGGGCACTCGAAGAAGGAGTGTTGGCATAATAAGAAGGGTGGAGAAAAGAATTCTGAAACATCAACCTCCCAAGGTTGTGTTGCAAGTACCTCAGATGATGGAGAAATCTTGTATAGTGAAGCAGCGACTAGTTCTAAAGGCGGAAAGAAACTCAATGATGTCTGGATAATGGATTCAGGTGCGACATGGCACATGACTCCACACCGAGATTGGTTTTGCACTTATGAACCTATTTCGGAAGGATCTGTGTTCATGGGAAATGATCACGCCTTAGATATTGCTGGAGTCGGTACCGTCAGATTAAAAATGCATGATGGTACTGTTCGCAAAATTCAAGGGGTACGACATGTGAAGGGCTTAAAGAAGAACTTATTGTCAATTGGACAATTGGATGACCTCGGGTGCAAGATCCACACTGAATGTGGAATATTGAAAGTAGTGAAAGGAAACCTTGTGGTGATGAAAGCAGAGAAGATCACAAGCAATCTATACATGCTTTTGGGAGAGACGTTGCAAGAGGCAGATGCATCAGTTGCAGCAGCCAGCCAAGAAGAAACGACGATGATGTGGCATCGCAGATTAGGCCATATGTCAGAGCGAGGCTTGAAAGTCCTTGCAGAACGCAATCTCCTGCCCGGGCTCAAGATGGTCAATTTACCTTTCTGTGAGCACTGTGTGATAAGCAAGCAGCATAGATTTAAGTTTGCTAAAGTAACTACAAGAAGCAAACACATACTGGACTTAATCCATTCTGATGTGTGGGAGTCACCAGAAATATCCCTGGGTGGAGCAAAGTATTTTGTATCATTCATTGATGACTATTCCAGGAGATTATGGGTGTACCCAATCAAGAAGAAGTCAGATGTGTTTCCAGTATTCAAGGAGTTCAAAGCACAAGTAGAGCTTGAAACTGGGAAAAGAATCAAGTGCTTGAGGACAGACAATGGAGGAGAATATGTAGACGGTAACTTTCTAGCATTCTGTAAGAAAGAGGGTATTATGAGACAATTCACGGTTGCACATACGCCTCAACAGAATGGTGTAGCAGAGCGGATGAACAGAACTCTCCTAGATAGAACAAGAGCCATGCTGAGAACAGCGGGATTGGCCAAATCTTTCTGGGCAGAAGCAGTCAAAACCACCTGTTATGTGATAAATCGATCACCATCAACGGCGATTGGTTTGAAGACGCCTATGGAGATGTGGAAAGGAAAGCCAGCTGATTATTCTTCTCTACATGTGTTTGGATGTCCTGTGTACGTGATGTACAACTCCCAAGAAAGAACAAAGCTGGATCCAAAATCCAGAAAATGTATATTCTTGGGTTATGCTGACGGTGTTAAGGGGTATCGCCTGTGGGATCCCACTGCCCGCAAGGTTGTTGTCAGCAGAGATGTAGTTTTTGCAGAAAAAGAACTGCAAAGTGAGCAAACAAATGACAACACTTCAAAAGAGACTGCTACAGTGCAGATGGATAGAAATTCTCAAGAAGATGATTCTTCTGAAGCAGAACCAGAGCATGAGGTACCAGAACCAGTTGAGTCCGAGGCTGTAGAAGTTCGACGGTCAACTCGTGAGAGAAGGCCTCCAAATTGGCACACGGAGTATGTTACGGAGAGCAATGTTGCATACTGTCTTTTAACAGAGGATGGAGAGCCATCAACTTTTCATGAAGCTACTAGTAGCCCAGATGCTTCTCTGTGGATGACAGCAATGCAGGAAGAAATTGAAGCTCTTCACAAGAACGAGACATGGGAACTGGTGGAATTACCACGTGGCAGAAAAGCCATTGGTAACAAATGGGTCTACAAGATCAAGCGGGATAGCAATGATCAAGTAGAACGATATCGTGCTAGATTGGTTGTAAAAGGATATGCTCAGAAAGAAGGTATTGACTTCAACGAGATATTTTCTCCAGTTGTCAGACTTACTACTATCAGAGTAGTGTTGGCTATGTGTGCTGCATTTGATTTACATCTTGAACAACTAGATGTAAAGACGGCTTTTCTACATGGAGAGCTTGAAGAAGAAATTTATATGCTCCAACCAGAAGGTTTTGTTGAAACAGGCAAAGAGAACTTGGTTTGCAGGTTGACCAAATCTCTGTACGGTCTAAAGCAGGCGCCCAGATGTTGGTACAAGAGATTTGATTCTTTCATAATTAGCCTTGAATACAACAGACTGAGTTCAGACCATTGTACGTACTACAAGAGGTTTGATGATAATGATTTCATTATTTTGCTGTTGTATGTGGATGACATGTTGGTGGTAGGCCCCAACAAAGATCGAATCCAAGATTTGAAGGCACAGTTGGCTAGGGAGTTCGATATGAAGGACTTGGGACCCGCAAACAAGATTTTAGGGATGCAAATTCACCGAGACAGAAAAGACAGGAAAATTTGGCTTTCTCAAAAGAATTATCTGAGGAAGGTCTTGCGACGCTTCAACATGCAAGACTGTAAGCCAATATCTACCCCACTTCCTGTCAATTGTAAATTATCCTCAGGTATGAGTCCTAGCAATGAAGCAGAGAGGATGGAAATGTCTCGAGTACCGTATGCATCAGCGGTGGGAAGCCTTATGTATGCTATGATATGTACAAGACCAGACATTGCACAAGCAGTGGGAGCGGTCCGTCGATTTATGGCAGATCCTGGTAGAGAGCATTGGAATGTTGTTAAGAGGATCCTTAGATACATTAAAGGAACCTCAGATGTTGCATTATGTTTTGGAGGATCAGAACTTGTTGTCAGGGGTTATGTTGATTCAGATTTTGCAGGTGATCTTAATAAAAGGAAATCCACTACTGGCTATGTGTTCACACTTGCAGGAGGAGCGGTAAGCTGGTTATCTAAGTTACAGACTGTTGTAGCTTTGTCTACTACAGAAGCTGAGTACATGGCAGCTACCCAAGCATGCAAGGAAGCAATATGGATACAAAGGTTAATGGAAGAACTCGGGCACAAGCAGCAGAAGATTATTGTGTATTGTGACAGTCAGAGTGCCTTGCACATTGCAAGGAATCCAGCCTTTCATTCCAGGACAAAGCATATAGGTATACAGTATCACTTTGTTCGAGAAGTAGTAGAAGAAGGAAGTGTGGATATGCAAAAGATTCACACCAAAGACAACCTAGCAGATGTTATGACAAAGCCAATCAACACTGACAAGTTTATTTGGTGTCGATCCTCCTATGGTCTATCAGAAACGTAAGCAACATGAAATGGCAAGACAGAAAGAGTGGTGTGAAGATATGATTGGTTTAATCAAATCTTCAAGTGGGAGAATTGTTAGAACTTATCCCACATCGGTGGGAGCAACGAAGGAGTTCCTCCTTGAAGGCTATATAAAGAGCCTTAAGGAGAAGTATTAAAACCATCCCAAGAATTATCTCTTCCTCTCTTGTATACTTTCTTATATTCTTTGTGAGGTTGTTCTCTCCTAGTAATTAGAGAGAGGTGTTGTAATATTTTCTCATAGTGAAATTCTTCTAGTCTTGCCCCGTGGTTTTTCCCTTTATTCATTGAGGGTTTTCCACGTTAAATTTTGTGTGTTCAGTTCCTATTTTCTCATCTCTTATTTTAGTTGTGAGACACTATTCCGTCACTCTGGTACCTAACACTTTTGAGGTTAAAAATTATTTTTCATCGCAAACGTAATGTTAAATAGATAAAAAAATTTGGCTTCTACTGTTCAAACCATGATTTGAAAAGTCAAATTAAAAAGCCAAAAAATATAATTTTTAGACTTTAAAAGCTGACTTTTGAATAAAATGACTTTATTATCCTCATATCTTTAAACCATACTTTTTTTTTACATTTTAATTCTCTACAATACTTTTTTCACAATAATACTAAACACTTAAAATTTTTAAACCATACCTTTTATCATACTTTTTAAATATAATTTTTTTTAACCTAATTTTTTTTCAAGAGGCTAAACTAATCCTTATTATTACTTAACAGTCTTGAAAGAGAGAGATTGAGGGTGTGTGAATTGAATGAGACAGAGAGAAAACACCCTTATCTTGAGAGAAATTTACACTGGATCCACAAAGCAGACAAGACTTGTCTCCCACCACTATCATCAATATTATATGAGTCCCACGTGGTCTCGACACATGCAAGGATAAAGACATTGTCAGTTCCATTTGTTCAAAGGAATGTCACTGTTCAATGTACTGTAAGTAATGAAGAAATATCATCAAATATGTCTTTTTTGCTGAGTTTCTAGCTACTAGCTACATGGGATAAAAGTTCAAGAAATTAACTTTGAATAAAAACTGGGTGTGGTAAAAAAATTTTTTTTTTTAAATTTTAGTTGGTTGTCTTAAAAGATATACAAAGTATTTGTGTTTTAGTTGTCCTTGTTTGTGGATAATTTGAGTTATTAAGGAATCACTTATTTCTCTTTTTGGAGGCTCGGATCTGTATTCTTTACTCGTAGAAAATCTGATCTTCCACTGTATATAGAGTATTGGAAAGTTCATGAAAAGTGCTTTTAAGATTTGAAGAGGTTGTTTGACAATAAAGGGTATTATTTCTAATTTAGTTCAATTGGTTGATGTAATTCATTTTTAAGAGGTGACACTTAATAAATTTGGGGTTCAAATATCAGTATTTACAATATTTTCTTTTATAAGGGTATTGCTTCTTCTTGTAGAGTTTTAGCTTGTCTATTCTAGTTCTGGTGGAGGTCTGCATCAAGGTCTTGAAATAGGAGATTTTTTGGAAGGCTCTGGTGTTTGATTGGTGGAATTGGGGATCGATGAGACAGGTAGGGAAGGCCTAATTGAAGTTAGATTTGGTTGGATATCCTGGATACATGAGAGCATGAAAACAGCTGGATAGTCTGGTTTTTTTGGCCATAGCATCAACAGGTAATTTTGACTGCAATAGACCAAACTAATATTTCTCAGTTTTATGGTTCAAGGGGCTTTTGTTGCTATTGAGATATTTAGCAAGTGTTTGGCAAATCTGAGTTTGTTTCAAGTTTGATTTGCTTTGTAGCATAAAACTATCTTGGATGAGTTTGTACGATTTAGGCCTTTGTTGATGTTCATGTTTTGGATTGAAGGAAAGATATAGAGATTATTCATATCTTTATGAATTCGAATACTTGAGTCTTATCTGAAAGATCTTATTAGTTCAACATGAGTCGCAGTAAGACGATAGTCTGGTTCAGGAGGGACCTCAGGATTGAAGACAATCCTGCTTTAGCTGCTGCTGCAAGGGATGGTAGTGTCTTTCCTGTCTATATATGGTGCCCCAAAGAGGAAGGGCAGTTCTACCCGGGTCGAGTGTCGCGATGGTGGCTGAAGCAATCTCTTGCTCATTTGGAGCAGTCCTTGAAGTCTCTTGGAGCTGAACTTGTGCTGATTAAGACCCAAAGTACTCTTTCAGCTCTTTTAGATTGCATCAATGCTACTGAGGGGACAAAAGTAGTATTCAACCATCTTTATGGTATATTCTGATTCCTCTGATCAAATGCTGCTTTTTTTTTTTTTTTAAACCAATATGAATTTTAATTTGCTTTATATTAGTGAAGCATGTTTATCATTGAATTCTGATGTGATATATCTTTCTTGGTACCCCTGGAATACAAACAATTGTAACTGCAATTGCCTCTATTGAATTAGACATGCAGTTGACTTCCTATCTTGTCATTATAATTTACTTGCGGAAGCTTGATCATGGGCTTCATAGGAGATAATTTCAAGTCCCCGTTCTCAGCCTTTTTTCCCTAGAAAAAGAGAAAACAGTAAGCAGAAATATTGGTAAGATAAAAAGGATTCAAAGAAGTTATGACAAGTTTAGTTTAGTGGGTTATTCAAATGTTTAAGAATTAATTGAGAAAAACTTGTTGCTTAAAAGTTCAGAAACATTGAAGAATGAAATTGGATGGAAGTAAACTCATAAGAAGCATAGTTGTCATCATGGATTTACCTTGAGATCACGGTTATGCTTAGATATCTGCAAAATAAAGAGTCTAAGAAGTGAACTAATGCCAAATGCAATGCGATATTTTCAGTTAACATGTGAAATACATGAGCATCCATCCAAATTTTTTTTGTTTTAGTTGGAAACAACTCTTTATTTACCCCTAGAGTACATTATTCCTTTATGGATGAGAAGTTTTGCTGGCGGATTTTGTTCATATTCCATTTCTTTTCCTTGAGAGGTCTTGTAAGATGTGTCATGTTTCCTGTCCTTTATCCAGATCCTGTTTCGCTGGTTCGCGATCATAGCATCAAAGAGAAACTGGCAGAGGTTGGCATTTCTGTGCAAAGCTATAATGGAGATTTGTTATATGAACCATGGGAGATATATGACGAGAAGGGACAAGCTTTTACGACCTTTGATGCATATTGGGACAAGTGCTTGAACATGCAAATGGAACCCATTTCACTTCTCCCCCCATGGAGATTGGTGCCAGCTGCAGGTAAATTTAAACAGAATATCATGTAATTAAGTGCGGTTCTTTATTGATATAGTACAATTAATTGGAAGCTAACTTGGTTAAAACAATAGTGTTAAAATGAAGATGATAGATCTGCTTCTTTTTGTATGATGATTTAAGTGGCAACCATATCATCCTGGTCTTCTGCTAAGAATCCATCTTCCTTGAAGAAGTTATGTTTTATGGATATGTGTAAGTATATGCATATGCATGCATTTGTTTGCTTGTTACGGCCTACAAAAGTTTTCACTTTTTCATTCTTAGGGGCAAAAATATGAACCTGGGTTGCTGATAAATATATTTCCCTAGACAGATGCATATGAAGTTGTTCATGCAAAACATGCACAATATAGGTTTATATGTATTTATGTATGTATAGATTTTGACGAAACGACCTGTTTGTATATATATACATATATGCACATTGCAAAATGAGTAACTAGTTGCTGAATCCTTATTAGTGACAGGAACGGTTGAAAGGTGCTCTATTGAAGGTTTGGGCCTTGAAAACAAATCAGAAAAATCTAGCAATGCATTGTTAGGAAGAATATGGTCTCCAGGTTGGAGCAATGCTGATAAGGCTCTAACTGAGTTTGTTGAACAGAATCTATTCGACTATTCAAAAAGCGGGGTTAAGGTTGGGGGCAACTCCACATCACTTTTGTCCCCATATCTTCATTTTGGAGAGCTAAGTGTGAGGAAAGTTTTCCAGCGTGCACGTATGAAACAGATACTATGGAAAAGAGAACAGAACTCTCAAGGGGAAGAGAGTGTAACTCTATTTCTAAAGGCCATCGGGCTTAGAGAATACTCGCGTTATCTTTGTTTCAACTTTCCATTCACTCATGAGAGATCGTTGTTGAGCAACTTGAAGTATTTTCCTTGGCATGCTGATGTGAACCATTTTAAGGCTTGGAGACAAGGTCGGACTGGATATCCTTTGGTTGATGCAGGAATGAGGGAGCTTTGGGCAACTGGTTGGATACACAACAGAATAAGAGTGATTGTTTCAAGTTTTGCGGTGAAGTTTCTTCTTCTTCCATGGAAATGGGGAATGAAGTATTTCTGGGACACGCTTTTGGATGCAGATTTGGAATGTGATATTCTTGGTTGGCAGTACATATCTGGGAGCTTACCAGATGGTCATGAGCTAGAACGATTAGACTGCCCGCAGGTGCGTTCAGTTCCCTAGTTAATTTATTAACTGCAAAATAAGTAGCTATGCAATGCAGATTACAACAAATATCTTTAGCACCTTCCATCTCGAGGCCATTTAATCTATATTCATAGTAACTTGAGATTTACAGTCTTTTGCATCTGATTAATGTTGTGTGTATTTTCATCAAGTTTCAGCTTTCCGAAATATAGGTTGTGGCCTGGTGATTTTGGACTGCTGATGCAGTATTGCAAATGGAACATATCTTTCTGCCTACACAAATAGTTTAAAAGTGCACACTCATCCTCCAATATGTTTAACAAACTTTCAAAATACGATCCTTAGCATAATTTCTGGTCTGCAAAAGCAAATCATGTTAGTGACAAGGCGCGAATTTTCTAATTGAGGAAAGTTATTTTTCCTATCTTTGGACCTCATTTTGTGTTGTTCTTTGGAGTCAGATTCAAGGCTCGAAATTCGACCCCGAAGGTGAATATGTAAGGCAATGGCTGCCGGAGCTAGCAAGGATGCCAACCGAGTGGATCCATCATCCTTGGGATGCACCTCTTACTGTGCTTAAAGCTGCAGGTGTGGAATTGGGCTTAAACTATCCAAAACCCATAATAGATATAGATAAAGCTAGAGAACATCTGACAGAAGCTATATTTAAAATGTGGGAAATGGAAGCAGCTGCAAAATCTTCAACTTCAGATGGGATGAATGAAGAAGTTTTCGATAATTCTGATGGTATTGAAACCTCTGCCATCCCAAAAGTTATCCTAAAGGAAAAGTCTTCTTGTCCAACATATTCATCTAATGATCAAAGGGTGCAATCATTTCAAAATTGCAACAATGGTTCATTGCATAGGAAGAGAGCAAAATATGTGGAAGAAGAAAAGTTGCATGCAGATAAATTGAATAATCACAATAAAGAAACAGGGACCTCAGGAAGAAAAGAAGACTTATGTTCTTCGACAGCTGAATCTTCAGCATCGAAGAGGCAGAGTACTAGCAGGATGCCATTCTCTGTTCCCCAATCTTGCTCTTCATCCGATGGCAGGCCTTTGCAGGAGTACGAATCTTCTGATCTCAAGCGATCATGGCAAGAAAAGATTGACTTGGAACAGACTTCAAGCAAAAATGGTAAGTAACTGCAGTTAAATTATATTTTGGCTATTTAAGAAGCTGCTGAGTTCGTATTTGTTTCTAGTTCTTTTAATTATCTGTCTAATACATGAGATTAATCCAACCTGCAACTTAAGTCTTTTTCTAAGATCCATGGTGCCATGAACTACCAGGATAGATATTGGTGAAATTAGTGTGCTTTCACATACATGACCATTACAAATTATTGGATGATTTTAAGCCATGGCTACTCTTTAAGAAAAGAAAACTGCTAAGTTGTTTTGGTAAGGGTGCACGGGAAATTTTGAAATTCATGATATCTACACACCCCAATAAGCCGGTTTTGTAGGGAGAGGGTAATGACAACGTGACAAGACTGTGCAGGGCTATTCCAAATACTTCCTTTTATCATTCAAAATTTTGACAAAGCACAATTTGGTTGGTTATGGGCATTGCTGCTGTATTTTCAGTGGAAAAGTACACTTGTTTTGCTGTCTGTATTTATGTTCTATCACAGCATCTTTGGTTTATTTTTTCTGAAAACAAATAAAACACAGGAATACTACTAATAGCAGGAAATTATGATGGTTCAACAAATCATATCCCTTCGAACAAAAATAAATAAATCATATCGCTATAGAAACTTTCACTAAGATTTCAGTTGCTTTATTGCTTTGCTTTGGAAAGTTAGAAAGATTTAATGTAGAAGGGGAGAAAACTAAGAGAATAGGAAGAAAGGAAGAAAGACAACTCGTTTGTACCCAAAAAAAATTCTACTAACAAAGATGTTCTTAAACAACCCTAGTTTGAAACCATTTCAATGAGTAAAGAGTGTGCAGTACTATTTGTGCTATGGATTTTTATGAAGTTTGAGCTTTGATTTCAAATGAAAGATTATGTCTCAGAAAAAAAAAAAAGAAAAAGAAAAATGTGGGATGTTGATCATTTTAACTTCTAATGCATCTTTTGAAGTTTTATACTATCAACTTTGCAGGAGCTATGAGATATTAGTGCCGGACCGTCGGTTTCTCTCTCATATTCCCACACAACGTCCTACTGATCAAGAAAATCAACATGGTCAGTTCATGATTGCTGACCTTTATACTGTTTCATTTAGGCCCGACTAACTTAAATGTTTCCTGTCATATGCTTGTCTTCTGATCAGCTGTTTATATATAGATATTGCCTTGTAGCTATTGCTCCAAGTATAGAACTTTCCTATGTTATTCGGACTTGGATGTGAGTGTCGGATACGGTATGTGTCCGACATGGGTATGTTCAATTTTTTCTAAGTTTTTCATGTATTTGGAGGGTACTTGGAGAGTCATATCTCCATACCTATGTCTAGATATGTGTCGGACTCGAGTATCGAACACGGGTACATCAAGAAATATAAAGAGTTGGAGCAACATAGGAACTATCCACCAAATTAGTTGCTCATGTTTGTTCATGTTCTTGGAAACGATCGAGTTATACCTATGAAATCAAGGTTACATCTTGTAGCAAATAAATAAAGTTGTCTATCTGTTATCTACCTTATACCTTGATGATTGTAATCCAGGATTCCATATAGTCTTGTAAGCTGTTCTACATTTGATGAATCATACTATTAATTTTGTTGTTTGATGATCAAATCTAGTATTTTGCCGCTTTGGGATCAGACATCCATGTTTATGAGGAATGATAGCATTAACTTTTTTATTTTTTTTTATGAAAATCTTTTTGTTAGTTGTATACAACGTTATTCATCGTAACACTATGTTTGGTAGGAAGTAAGAAAAATGGAGGAAAGGAAAGAAAAAGTAAGGAGAGGAAGGAAAGTTATCTTTCATTCATTGTATTTGATATGAATGATGAAAAATAGAGAGAAAGAAAGAAGTTAAGGGTAAAGTTGTAAATATACAACGTTACTGGACGGAAATAGATTCATCCCAACAGGAAGGAAAGAAAATGAAGCCCAACACTATGTTTGTTTGGTAGGAAGGAAAGAAAATGAAGGAAAGGGAAAAATGTGAGGAAATAAAAAGGAAGGAGAGGAAGGAAAGTTACCTTTTATTCATTGTATTTGGTATGAATGATGAAAAATATTTGGTATGAATGATGAAAAATAGACGGAAAGAATGAAGTTAAGGGTAAAATTGTAAATATTTTTTTAATTTAATTTAAATTAAATGATTGTTTTCTTCTCACATTTGGAAGAATTGGATGTGCCGGAAAGGAAAAGTGCAAGTTCACTTATTTTCCATCTCTCTTTCTATTATCTTCCTACGAAACGTAAAAGAATGGAGAGAAAATAGTTTTTCCTTCCTCTTTTCCTCCTGCCAAACAGAATGCAAGAATCCAAGACCATATTTGTTAGCAGGTGAAAGAAAATTGACTAGTCTTCCAAGTTCCAACATGTAGGAATTGCTCCCAAAATTCTTCTTTACCATCTCTTTTTCACAATTTCTTCATTACTTTTTAGTTTAGTTATTCACAAATTTAATCCATCAAATACCAACCAAAAAAAAAAAGTTCATACAAATTTCATGTTATCATTTGAGAAAAATACTCAATGTAGCAAATGTATTTATAAATAAGAAAATTGTTTTATAAATCCTTGTTGGAGTTCTTTAGCAAAATTAGAATTTGACACAATTTTTAAAGATATATATAAAAAAATAAAATAATTTTTAAATTTGACTTATAAAATTTAAAAACTCTATCTACCATGTATAAAATAATAATCCTTAACTATAAATATGAAGCTCGGTTAGTTGTGCTCAATGCGACAATGTTCTGAAATACACAAATATAAAGCTAAAAGTTTTGGGTTGGTCCGCATATTTTCAAATATGACTTGATACATTTAAGATTTTACTCTTAAAATAGTTCTCATAAAGATTGAACCTTAGTTGACAAAGAAAATCAATTTCTTGTCTTACCAACTGGACTAAGTGTTAATTAGGGCTGTAATCGAGCCGAGCCGAGCCCGAATAGTGGAAAGCTCGAGCTCGACTCGAAATTCGCTGCTCGAAACTCGGCTCGAGTTCGACCGAATACTATTTTTTAAGCTCGAGCTCGGCTCGAGATAAAATCGAACTATTCGAGCTCGGCTCGATTAAGCTCGTTTACTCGATTTACATACTCGAGCTCGAGCTCGAGTCTGAGCTCGAACTCGTTTCATATACATTTTTTTTTTTTGTATTTAAGTATTACTTTTTTTAATATAATGATAAAAGAACGCATGGTCTTGTACTTTGTTTTTGGCTTTGAAAAAAAAAAAATAAATAAACAGTTAACACTAAACAAAACTAAGAACTAAGATGTGAACAGTAAAAAACAGAAAAAAACAATTTCAAATAAACGTTCACATTTTTCAATTTTCAAACCCTAATCCACCCGAAACCACCGCCACCAAAAGAAAGCAAAAGAACCCTCTGCCCATGTCTCCACAGATGTACCAGCCGCACCAATACAAGATCCCAACTTCATCGAATCATGGAACAAAGTGATACCCAACATACACCCTCCCAAGACTCCATCTTCCTTCATGATCCCTCGCCCTGCAACCCCTACTTCTATCTCTTTTAAAATCACCCTACTTCTATCTCTTTTAAAATCACCGATGAGAAAAAAAAAATGAAAAGAAAACATGAAAGACTTTTTACAAGGATCTGTGACTGTGAGGGAGAGAAACTGAGGAGCAAAATTGAGGAGTGGGAGAGAAGATGAGAGTGGAGGAGAAACTGAGAAGTGGGAGAGAAGATGAGAGTTTGTGAGAGAGAAGGTGAAGAACGGCTGAAACAAAACAAGTGAAAAAAAAATTAGGTTTTGGGTTATATATATATATATATATTAAGGGTAAAATAGTAAATTAATATTAAAAATATATATTAAAATTAAAAAGCTCGATTAGGCTCGCGAGCTACTCGAATCGGGTATTAAGATACTCGAACTCGGCTCGCTCGATAGCTCGAGCTGCTCGAGCTCAAGCTCGGCTCGATAATAACCGAATCAAATTCGAGTTTTTTTCGAGTCGAACTCGAGTAGCTTGCGAGCACAGGTGTCTCATTTACACCCCTAGTGTTAATGAGTTTTATTTTTTTTCAAAGAATTGAACATAAAAACTATATATTAAGGTGATTATCATCTTATTTACGAGAATTGAAGTGTAAAAAAATGTTAGCAAAACACTTTGTTAATAACATATATATATATATATATATATATATATATATATATAAATTTTAACCTTCAAGCAAGAAAAGAAACATAAAATTATAAAATTAATATTATAAACTTCAAACAAATTCACAATAAAATGTTTGAATGATAGTGTTTGTTAGTTTTTTAGAATCTTACGAAAATTCGACTGCTTCAAGGCAAACAAAAAGTTCTCATCCCTGATACTTTCAGTAACAGCACGAATACACTACAAGGATTTGGACTTTTTGGCAGTTCTAAATGTATTGCAAAATTTGACTTTTTTACAGCAAAATGATGTTATGCTGCTAATAAGGCATATTTTGCAACAAAGATACATCTTGCTGCCACAAGTTATGATATTTTGCAGCAGTAATATATGGTTCTTTTTTTGTGAAAGCTTATATATTTTCCAACAAAAATGCTTTGTTGCAAAATGTTATATACTTTACAACAAGGTAATTCTTGTTGTCAAAGGTTATATGTTTTGTTGCAAAATGCCGCGGCCTGTTTCTTTTTTTTACTTTGTCCAGGCCCGGCCTTGAACTGAGCCGGGTCGGTCCGGCCACATTTATTGTTCATTTATTATTAAAAATTATTTTTATTTTTATTTTTATTTTTATATTAATATTTATAATTATTTTTAAAAAAATATTTTTTTAATGATTAAACAGTGATCCGAGTCTGGTCTGGCCGGATCAACAAAATCCTTACCCAAGCCCGATCCAATACGAATTGAGCCTGCCAAACCTGATCCAATACGAATAGGGTCTGTCAAGCCAGATCCAATACGGACCAGGCCTACCAAACCAGGTGGACTGCTCGGCCATGAACATGTCTAATAAGGAGGCAAAAGCTATCACATGATGTCATGTTTATAATTGGTTGCCAAAAAGTAAGGCAATAATTGATTTTCATAAAAGAAAATATTAATTAGTGTATATTGGTATTGATTAAACTGATATATAAAAAATATATAATTAATATATAATTTTTTTAATTTAATAAAAATAATGTATTAAATATAATTTTTTAAAATAATAATTAAATAATTTTTAACTGATGCTAAGCGGGTCCTATCATTAATATGTGATGATATTTATAATTAGAGTCCGCTTAACCGGTGTCTATAAGCATTAGTTAAAGATTATTTATTTATCATTCTAGAAATTTTTTTCTATAAGCATAGTTAAGGATGATTTATTTACCATTAATTTTGTTTTCGTATTTAATACATTACTTTTAATATATTAATTACACTTTTCTTTTATAATTAAGAGGTGTGTTTATAATTACTCATATAACAATTTAAGTATATTATCGGACAGACGTGGTACAAAAAATTCGAGAAAAAAAAAAAGATAAAAAGAGAAGGGAAAGATAGTTGAAACTTTGACTCACTTTAACCAATGAAGAGCATATATTGAGTTAATAGCAACAATGGTTCTTAAATTATAGAGTATATTTTATATTGGTCATTCAACTTTAAAACGTATCAAATTGATCCTTACTTATAAGTATCATAACAAATTGGTCATTTCCGTTAGCTTTTCCGTTATCTTTACTGTACTAATCAGTTTAGTGACATGTTTCACCAGCTGATTACACCACATTTCTCTTCATCTTTTTCCTTTTTCTTTATTATTTTTTTAAATATTTTTTAATAAATAAATGTAAATAAATATTTTTTTATAAAATTAACATAAATAAATATTTATATTTTATAAATTATGTAATTATTAAAAAATTGATTTAAATTATTATTTATCTTTTGTATTTATTTATAAAGAATAATAAAGAAAAAAGAAAAATAAAAATATTAATAAATACAAAAGATAATAATAATTTAAATTAATTTTTTAATAATTAAATAATTTATAAAATATAAATATTTATTTACATTAATTTTATAAAAATATTTTTTCTTTTTCTTTTACTTTTACTTTTACTTTTTTTTTTTTTTTTTATAAATAAATTAATTTCGTTAAAATTAAATAATTTATAATTATAAAATATAAAATATTTATTTACATTCATTTATTAAAAATATTTTTTTTTTACTTTTTTATTTTATTTTATTTTATTTTCCTTTCCTTTCCTTTCTTTTCTTTTTTCTTTCCTTCTTTTCCTCTTTTCTTATAAAATTAATGTAAATAAAATATTTATATTTTAAAAATTAATTTAAATTATAGTATGAATTATTATTTATTATTTATTTATATTTATTTACAAACAAGAGAAAAAAGGAAAAGATAAGAAAATAAAAAATTATAAATTATAAATAAAAAATAAAAAATAAAAAATAAAAAATTTATATTTATAAAAAATTTAATTTTTAGAAAGTTAATTTAATTTAATTTAAAATATAATTTAATTTAATTTAAAGAAGAGAAAAAAGAAGAAAGGGAAAAAAATAAAAAAATATTTTTATAAAATTAATGTAAATAAATAATTTTATATATATTTTCAATTATTTGATTATTACAATATTAATTTAAATTATAATGTAAATTATTATTTAGTTTTTAATATTTATTTATAAAGAATAGAAAAGCAACAAAAAAAAAGGAAGAAAAGAAAAAATAAAATATTTTTTTATAAAATTAAAGTAAATAAATATTTCATACTTTTTAAATTAATTATATTTTTTAAAAAATTATTTTAATTTATAATATGAATTATTTTTTCTTTGTATTTATTTATAAAAAGAAATCAAAGAAAAAAAAAACAAGAAAAAGGAATAAAAATGAAGAGGCAAGTTGGAGTAATCAGCTGGTGACACGAGTCACTAAACTAATTGCTACAATAAAAGTAATGAAAAAGCTAACGAAAGGGACCAATTTGTTATGATACTTGTAATCAAGGACCAATTTGATACGTTTTAAAATTTAGAAACCAATATAAAATATGCGCTATAGTTTGGGGACCATTGGTGCTATTAACTCGTATATTTTACCAAAAACTTCCGCTTTAATTACTTCCAAATATGAAAAACTCAAGAAAACAGAGCATTAACTTGAAAGAAAGAAAAACCAAAAAATTAGCAAGAAATGGCAGCAACATGCAAAGATCCAATGTTTAAGACACATAATTCATACTAATTAATAAGAGATTACGAGGCCTAATTGAAGTTTGTATACTTTCTGATATCATTTCTGCTGATGTCCAGATTGTGTTTCAGTTCCATTTTCTTGCTCAGCTTCCCCAGACATTTCTTCCAATGATTTTCCTTTAGATTCAGGCACCAAAAATGTGAACAACATTCCCAAGAAGTTAACGACACCCAAAATTATAAGTGTTTGCTTCACTCCAATGGCATCAGCAGCATACAAAAACCCAAATGCACCCACCATTGCACCTGCTTTACCTGATGCAGCTGATATTCCATGGCATGTTGATCTTAATCTTGCTGGGAAAATTTCAGCAGGGACTACAAATGTAGTGGCATTCGGACCGAAATTCGCGAAAAAGAAGGTTAAAGAGTACATGATAACGAATCCAATTCTGTTGTCTGGTAGAGTCCAATGATGGTAAGGAATTGCCAATGCAAACATGAACACTGTCATGAAGAAGAATCCCATCAATTGGATTTTGAATCTCCCCATCTTATCAATTAATGCTACGGTGAACCAATATCCAGGAACAGTGCTGCATAGTGCAATGAGTGTTTGGGCTCTTGCAATTTTGAAAACTTCTTCAAGAGCATTCATGGTTTTCGCCTTTGGAATCCAACCAATGGCACTAAAGATGTCCTTTTGGAACAGGTTCTGACTGTAGAAGGCAATGTCCAACAAGAACCAAGTACTCGTGGTGCCAAGCAAGTGAAGCCCATGTCGATGAAGAAATTGTGTGGTGAATAACCCAAAATCAGTCCCTTTGTTCTGTTCTAGTTTCTCCGGTTCTGCTTCCAAATCAACCTGAAGAACTTTCGACATATCTGCTGCAGCCTGTTTCGTATTCTTGGCGACCAAGGCAGTGTAACGAGCAGTTTCAGGCATCTTCATGCGCCAGTAATAAGTAAGCAAAGCTGGGATTGCTCCAAACATCAAAATAATCCTCCAAACATAATCAGCTTCCGGCACGGTTGATCCATTCGCATCCATCTCATAACTTGGGGCAGGGAAGTTGGCCTTAAAAGCTGCAGAAACTATAATAGCGACCATCCCACCAGCCAAAATCCCAAAACCTTGCATAGCAAAAACAGCAGCAATGAAAGCACCACGAGTTTTTTTGTTAGCATATTCGGACATGATCGTAGCAGAAAGTGGGTAGTCGCCACCAATGCCAAAACCGAGCCAGAAACGAAAGAAGCAAAGGGTAGCCATAACAGATTTAGGTTCACCACCAAAAGAAAGGCCAGAGGCAAACGAACAAATGACCATGACCAAAAGGGTCATCCCATATACACGTTTTCGTCCCATTTTGTCGCCGAGCCAACCAAAAAATAGCTGGCCTGTAAGGGTGCCGCAAAATGCTACACCATTGACAGCAGCCGAAACATTAGAAGGAAGAGTGCCAGGAGTAGCAGCACCTTCTTTGTGGTAATATATGCGACCGAGCAATTTGGTGACTAAGGAAATGCAAAACAAGTCATATGCATCAGTGAAGAATCCCATTCCAGCAATGATGATTGCTGTGAAATGATACCATTGTGTTTTGGCTACATCAAGTGCATTAAGAACTTGCAGTTGATCCTGTGCCATGACTATATCCCTCCTCTGAAGTCTATGGCTGGCTGTATCTGTTTGTTTTCCCTGAAAATATTGCAATAGATCAGGAAACATCAATTTATCTCGACTAATAATATAATTACAAACGTTAAAAATAATTCATGAATCAATGGTGTCAAAGGCTATGTTGCTCCGACTCTTCATTTTTCTTGAAATATCGTGTCCGACACCTATATCCGACGCATATCCAAATATGGGTATGAGGATATGACTTTCAAAGTACATGAAAAAACTTCAAAAAAATTGAACATACCCATATCGAATACATACTCGTGTCCGATACTCACATCCGAGTCCGAGACATAGGCCAAAGGTGAAGTCAGCTGATTAGGACTATTAGATTTGTGATGGTTCCAGGGGGACAAAAAAAAAGAAAGAAAGGCAAGACAGTCCTTTAACTTGTGGGGTCTTAATGTGATTAAGGTTGGTGGAAGATGACAAAATGAAACGTAAGAAAATGACCAAAGACTATGATATAAAGTCTTAGGTCAATAAAGTGAAATTAAAATACTATAAAACAGCTATAAAAAAACAAATTCCAATAAAACATAATGGATGCAACTACATATTGGGATATTCCACAAGAAAAATAAATTTAAAATTTTGGATTAAACAAAAAAATTCTTCCATACTTTCTTCTCCTTTCTAGGAAGCTATCATAAAAAACAATAGTAAGTTAAAATCTATAATTTATTTACCATGAAAAATTATTAATTATTCTAGTACTGAGAAAGGATCCAGCCTGAACTCCCCCACCCTTATCAGGAACATCAAAAAGAGAAAAACAAAATTGAATGTCTTCACATGGGATTGCTAAAATCTCAAATAGAGAGAAAATCATAATTAAAAAGAATTAAAAAACCAAAAGAGTATCGCAAATTTTAACCCAGTTAATTTATATAATTATTTTTAAAATATAATCAACAGATCTAAAATTTAAAATTTATTATCCGCAACCCTTCACTTATCCCTGGTTGCAGTCTATTTGTAAAAAAAATTCATGCAACTAAAAAAAAGCATAGAACAAAAGAACTAAACTAACACCAGCCTTTATAACTCAATCAACACTCATTACTACTCATTCATACCTTAACAGCAAGGAAGCTTTACGTTTAATATGCAAATCCCAATGAAAGAAAAGAGAAATCGAAATAGCTGAGGTTTAAACCAAGAACCCAAGTCTAGTAATGAAAGAAAAAGAGCTTTTTTTTCAATGCTTTAATAAGCTAATGATGAAGAAACAAAGAAAGAGAGAGATGAAGAAGAAATGGAGAGAAAGGAGTTGGTTCCGTATTTAACTGCAAAGGAAGCTCTCTTCTGCTTTTCCATTTAGCCTCGTGGGGGTTTTAAAGAGTAAAACAAAATAAATAAATAAATTATGAGAATCTTTTTTCTTTTCAATATCGCATATTCTCTATAATTGCTCCATATTTTTCTACAATTGCTTAATTTTTGGAGGACTGATTTTAGCAAGTCTATCTATTTTTTCCATATTTGAAACTTTCCAATTTGATTTGGGTTTTAGATTGTGGATATGGATTTTTTTATTTTTATTTTTAATTTTGAATTATTCTCTTAAGTTTGTGTTTGGGTTGGTCACAATTTATCGACCTTAGAATAAGGAAACAGGTATCATGATATGTCATGAGAAATTAAAAAAATTGAATTCGGAACTTAACTAATTTGTTTCATCCCATCATTTTTAATAGGTGATATTCAATAAATTTGAGTTTGAATCTCAGCTTATGCAATTTCTTTTTTTTTATCTCCATCTACGATCACATTTGTATCAAAAAATTTAAAGAAAATAAGAAAATGGTAAAATATGTTAATAGATAAATGGAAAAAATGTAAATTTTTCTAGGCATTCATTGAAAACATGCCGCTTCATATTTTTTTTTTAAAAAATTAATTAATATCATACATTTTCTAACACTAGATCAATTCTCCTTAACATTTTATTCTAGTTATCTTAAACATTTTGTGTTAATTAATTAAATAAAAAATGTAAGAGGGGAAATACAAAAAAAAAATGAAAGACCAACAGATAGAAAAATAAGATTTGGGTTTTTTTTTCTCATATATAAATTCTATTAATTAGGATTTAAAAAACTAATTAGAGTTAATTTGGTGTTAGTGAGTGTATGATATTATTTATGACTTTCTAAAAAAATATAAAGTGACATGTTTTCAATTGATGGTTAAAAAAAGACTTTTTAGGATAATCCTAATATAATATTAGTTAAACTCTAAAAATAATACTCTAAATTACATTTTTTCTAGTTATTTTTCCTATTTTACAAATAACAATATTAAAATAAAAATTTTAGCATAATTATGTCACATCTTATCTTGATAAAACCATTTTGCTGGTCTTTTTTATTTTTTAGGTTATGTTAATCAATTATTGAGCTTATATGTTAAACTCTTTAACTTTTTTTTTTTTTAATAAAAATTCACTCTAACCATTTAAGAAGGTTAATTAATTTAAATTTTACGTTGTCAATTTATTTAGTTACATTAAAAAAACTTATTATGTTTGTTTTTACCTTCTATTACATTTAAAATTTTCATTTTTAGGGTATTATTACACTTTTTAACCTATTTTCCGCCCGTTGATATGTATATTTATTGTTCTTTTCATGTGTTTACATTAATAATTTTTTTTTTCACTTGAGCCTTTGGTTTAGTGATTGGTATATGCTTCTCATTCAAAAGAGTAGGGTTCGAATCCCCTATCCCCAAACTATAATTTTTTTTTATTTTCAAATATTAATTGTTTTACATTTTTTTTTCTTTTTTAGCCTTTTGAATTTTTTTAATCATAAGACTTATATATTTATATGAAAGATAACTAATTTAGATTTTACGTTACCAAGTACCAACTTACTGATTTACTTTAAAATAATATTTTATTATGCTTACTTTTACGGCAAAATTATTCGACTATTGCTTAAAAAAAATTCAAAGTACCGATATTTTAAAATTATTTATCAAAATACGCCAAAATTGTACGAATTTAAAAAAAAATGAAAATTAAAGAAGGGAAGTTGCCATGTGATATGGCGACTTCCCTTCTTTATATATAAAAAAAATTAAAAAAATAAGAACAGAAGTCGCCATATCATATGGCGACTTATGTTCTTGTTTTTTCAATTTTTTAAAAAAATTGTAGTTCGAAAGTTAGCATATGATATGACGACTACCGAACTATTTTTTTTAAAAATTAAAAAATGTTATTGTTTTTATATTTAATTTTACAAAATTAAATTTTAAAATAATAAATTAAAAAATTATACCGTTTTCCAAATTAAAATTTTTAAAAATTAAATTAAAAAAATAATTTTACAAAACCAAAAAAATAAAAAAAAATTATACCTTTTTCCAAACTATTTTTTTTAAAATTTAAAAATTAATAACAAAATTTAAGTAACAAAAATAAAAAATAATAATTTAAAAATTTAAAATTTAAATAAAGGTTAATTTTTACATTTAATGAAAGAAAAATATAAAAAGTACATGATTATTATACAAAAAGTACATTATTAAAAAATCATACAAAAAATACATGATTATTATACAAAAAGTATGTTTATTCTAATTATTTACGGAGGAGCTCTCGTATCGTGTGGTGTTGAGCAACAATGTCGAGCTCTCTTATTGCGTGGTGCTTGCACCCGTCATTCGGCCTTGTCAGTGGCACGTATTCATTGTCGACCTCGTCCTCGACCTACCGCCACTGGTTCTGGTTGTATGTCATCCGCATGCTCATGGAAATCACCCACATCAGTCGATGGAAATGCACTACTAGAGGGACCCATATGTTCTGCATCAAAAAAATGAAAACCCACTGCTCGAGAAGCAGCACCTAGTCCACCCATAAAGGGAACATGACTATTAGATGGACCCAGAAATGATGTACCATCAAATGCTGATGCAGGGGTTCCAAACTGATACATTATAGTTAGATATACTGAACTTAGACTTGGGGTGAGGACATGGTCATCTAACCTCGTCATCGGCGGTGATGGTCGGTAACACTTATCAACATCAAATCCTGGATGACTGACGGAATGACTGGATACTACGCCATGTTTTGGTTGAGGTTCAGGATGACTAAATGACATCCTCGGTGTAGTGAACTCCGCTGCATGTGATGAGGCCGGTTGACGCGTCCGCCTATGTTGTCGGCTAGGTCTAGGAACTTCCATTTCGTGTATAGGAGGGACTGGATTTAAAGTCTGTCCGGGAAATGGCATACTCTTAACATCCTCAAGCTCCAACAATAGACAAACAAAAGGTCGACCTTCATTTTTATACCATCTTATGTAATCAGCAAATGGGTTGAAATTATTACGAACAATGGGTATACCTGTCGGAATTCGTTTAGAACGTAGATTCCACCACTGGATCCATTGTCGATGCTTCGTATGTCAAAATACTTCATGACGCCCACACATATCAATCTTGTGAATCTTATCAAGGTCCACCGGTGGTTGCGAAATTGGTTGTTGCATCCCAAATTGTTGCACCACCCTGTTAGTGTAGTGCCACTCTACATTTGCAAAGCATATCAATGCTGTGTTTGCTTTTCATTTATTACAATTATTGTAGACATCTGATGGGAGGAATGCCATAATTTCATTTGAAAAATATGGCATCCATACAAAGTGCGAATAATTATTACAAGTTATTAGTTTCATATGGATTAAATACAAAAGACTTGAATGTAACAATCGAAACATTTACCTTATGATATCCTACTCGATCTAGTCGTGATCTTATACTTGGAAGGTCGATCGGAATATCACTACAATCTTTAGGATGAATCCACCTGTTAAAATGCATATAAAATCTTAATAGACTTAATAAAAATACAAGTTCGTACAAAATTAATAAAATAGTCAAGATTATTACCTGCTTTCAAGGGGGTATACAGGCAAAAAATTCTCGAGCGGAGTAATAAATGGCAGTCGATGCCAAGTCTATGGCTGCAGAAGCAGTAAACATCCACCTATGTCATGGCTCTTTGGAACTGTAGCTCGGCACAGTTCTCTATACAAAAACCCTAAACACGCAGAACCCCAACTATAATTTGCTACATGCTCTAAATCATGAAGCAATGGAAGATACATTAAATGTACCCGATTGCTCGATTTGTCAGGCATTAGCATTCCTCCAATCAAATGTAAAATATATGCTCTAGCATATTTTACCTCTTCTTCACTTGCGTTTTCAGGGAGATTTTACAATGACTGCAACCAAGTTTTTGTCACCATGGAGCCCTTGAGACACTCTTTTGTAGGTACAGCGCCCAATAAATTTTGACACTCTTCATTTCAATCTAGAAGACTTGTGCCTATAACTGCCATGTCATCCACTGGTAGTCCAAGTTGGAGCACAACATCTTCTAGAGTGATCGTGCATTCACCACACGAAAAATGAAAAGTGTGCGTCTAGGGTCTCTATCGTTCAATCAACACACTAATTAAGTCTGGCAGAAGCATACATTGTCGAATTTGACTTGCATAATAAAATCCGGCACTCTTTGATTGGTCAATAATAGATGGATGCGGATCTTCAAAAAAAAAAATTTATTCGAACGTAAGATGCGAACAGTATCTTGTTGATAATTATTTAAATTAAATAATTATAAAATCATAAAAAATTAATAATGCAACCTCTTGAAATATAATGATAATTAATTATAAAATTATAATAATAATTTTATAATTTTATAAAAAATTAATAACAAACTAATACAAAATTAATAACAATTAGAATGATAATTAATTAAATTATAAAACATTATAAAAAATTTACTAACCTCTTGACATATAACTACAGATATGTGATTATCTTGCAACCTCAATAATGATGAAGCCATTTTTAAATCAACACTAAGAGAAAATTTAAGATTTTTTGGTATGAAATAAGAGGAAGAGAAGAGAATTTGAGAGTTTATTTATGAAAAAATAAATTTGAGGGGGTATTTATAGGTGAAATTTGGGGGGTGGGTGGTGGGTGATAAATTGAAGGCAACAGTCACTTGACCGTTGCCTTCAATTTTAGAAAATTTTTTCTTACCGTTTCAAACGATAACAAATTTTAAATTTAAAAAAATTAGTTCGGAAGTCGGCATATCATATGATGAATTCTGGCGTATTTTGATAAATAATTTCAAAATATCGGTAGTTTGAATTTTTTTTATAGCAATATTCGAATAAATTTGCCTACTTTTACCTTTTATTATATTTATAACTTTCATAGCCCTTTTTAGGGTGTTACGATATTTTCAAATTATTTTATGACAGTTGATACGTATTTTTATTATTCTTCTCATATGTTTTTGTTAATAATTTTAGGTTTAATAAAAAAATTACCCCCTAAACTACACACTCATTCCCGTTTTGGTACCTAAAAATTTTTTGGTCTTAACTAAGTACTCATAGTATCATTCCGTTACACAAATTACCCAAACTACTAACACCGTTAAAAAAAATAATGACGTGGCTAACCTTGGCCAATAATATAACGCCACGTGTATTTTAATACCCATGTCAAATTAAATGGGCTGAAACGTCATAATTGAAATAAAAAATATTAAAAATTCAAACAAAATAGAAAAAAATTATAAAAAATAAAAAAATTACAAAAACAAAAAAAAATAAAAAAAGATTTTTTTTTTTTAAAAAAAATTGGAATTAAAAAAAAAAGAGAGAGGGGGGGAAGAGGGAGAGGGAAAGAGGGAGGCGTCGGCCGGCCTCAGCCTGGCCGGCTCGGGGTAGATCGACGTCGGATTTGCCCTGGGCCGGCCACGCTGCGACCGGCTGGCCTCCCTCTGCTCTCTTCTCTCTCTTTCCCCCCTCTCTCCCTCTCTCTCGCCGGCCCGAGGCCAATTGGCGACCGGTCGACCCCCCTGTCGCCCTTCCCGCCACCCCTGCCTTTCCTCTCTCTCTCTCTCTCTCTCTCTCTTTCTTTCTCTTCTTCCTTTCCCTTCTTCCTTTCCTTTCCTTTCCTTCCCCTTCCCTTTCTCTTCCTCTTTATTTTCCTTTCCAGTTTTCTTTTTCTTTTTTTTTTTAATTTTCTTTTTTACAATTTTTAAAAAAATATATAAATATTCAGTATTTTTAATTTTTCATATTTTAATATATTTTTAAAATTTTTATATTTTTTTAATTTTCTACTTTTTTTTGAATTTTTTGCTTTTTTTTTTTATAAAAAAATTGTGATTTAAAAAAAATTGAATTATATTTTAATTTTCATAAATTTTTTCTATTTTTTGAATTTCTTTTTGAATTTTTTTAAATTTTTTTTTTTAATAATTTTTTCCTATCTATTAATAATTTTTATTATTTTTTCGATGTTTTTGATTTAAAAAAAATATTCTAATTTTTTTGAATTATTTCTATTTTTTTAATTTTTATAATTTTTTTTTGAATTTAAAAAATTATTGTGAATTTTTTAAATTTTATTTTATTTTTTATAATTTTTTTGAATTTTTATAGTTTTTTCCTATTTTTTTTGAATTTTGAATTTTTTCTTCTGTTATTGATGATGTGGCATCATAAAGTTACTGTTGACATGGCATTTTTGCCCCATTTCATGCTCTTATTGGTTGCTGTTTGCCATGTCAGCATTTATTTAACAGTGTTGGTGTCAGGTACCAATCTGTTTGATGGAATTATAATATAGGTACCTGATTATGATAAAAAATTCGTTAAGTACCAAAATGGAAAAAGATGTATAGTACATGAACTATTTTTTTATTTTATTTAAGCCATAATTTTATGAAAAAGATTTTTTTTTTTCACTTTTTAAATATTAATTTCTATACGTTGTCTCTTCTTTTTTTTTTTTATCCTTTAATATATTTTTCCACCATTCGACTTATATATTTACACAAAAGATAGTTAATTTTATTATACTTTTTTCTTATATTCTATCACGTTTATAATATTCATAGTTTTTTAAGGTGTTACGACACTTTTAATTCATTTTACGTTAGTTGATACGTATTTTTATTATTTTTCTTACGAGTTTTATGATTTTTTTGAAAAAGTTTTTTTTTTCTCAATTTTCAAATATTAATTTTTTAACGTTGTCTTTTTTTTTTTTTTTTTAAGATAATTTTTCACAAAGATAATTAATTTTTATTTTACGTTGCCAACTTACTTATTTATGTTAAAATAATATCTCGTTATGTTTATCCTTACATTCCAATACGCTTATAATTTTTGTAACTCTTTTCTAGGGTGTTACGACACTTTTAACCCATTTATGCTAGTTGATTTTTTGTTATTAATCTCATGTGCTTACATTAATAATTTTTTTGAAAACTTTTTTTTTAATTTTCAAATTCTTTTATGTTGTCTCTTCCTCTTTAGCTTTTAATATTTTTTTAACCATTAGGATTATATATTTACAAGAAAGATAATTAATTTAAATATTTTTACATTGCCAACTTACTTATTTACGTTAAAATAATATTATGTTTATTCTTATCTTTCATTACATTTATAATTTTCATAATTTTTTAGGATGTTAAGACACTTGAATTTTTTTTTTTAAACCTAGGGTAGAGGTGGTCATGGGCCGGGCCAGGCCGCGGCCCGGTTTTTTTTTTTTCCTCTGCCCAGGCCCGGCCCTGGGTAGCCCAAGCCCGCCCGTTTAGGCCCGAAACACTGTTCATTGGAATAATTTTTTTTTTAATTTTTTATAATTAAAATTAAATAAAATAATATTTTTATAATCAAAATCACTGTTCCGGGCCGGGCTGGGTCGGCCCGGAACATAAAATATCTTGCCCAGACCCGGCCCGTATTGGGCCGGGCCGGGCGGGCTGCCCGGCCCGTGAGCAGGTCTAACCTAGGGTGTCCCATTCTAATTTTATGGTTGATGAAAGATTAATCCATATTCGGGCCGAAAAACATGGTGGTAAAACCCTCCCAACTCCCAAGACTCGAACTTTTATTTTCATATTAAAAGCTGAAATCGTACCACTCCAACCAACCAAATGTTAATTAATTTTAAGACACTTTTAACTTTTTTTTACGTCAATTAATACGTATTTTTTATTAATTTTATCATGTACTTACGTTAATAAGTTTATTAGAAAAGTTTTTTTTTTTTAATTTTCAATATCAATTTTTTATGATATCGTTTCTTTTTAACTTTTAAGATATTTTTCATCATTGGATTTATATATTTACACGAAATATAGTTAATTTAAATTTTACGTTACCAACTTATTTATTTATGATAGAATAATAATATCTTATTAGTTATTATGCTTATTCTTATCTTCCGTTACTCTATAATTTTTATAGCTTTAATTAGAATGTTACAACACAAAAACCAAGTTAAAAAAAGGAATTATTCAAGAATAGAGAAATCTCTCCTCTGAGTCCACGCTCCGGAGGAGTCGGAAGCTCTTGCTCTGGTCAAGGGATCTCCCTTTACCGTCTCGACATAGGGGCTTTCGGATTGGTTTTTTGCTGGTTGGCTTTCTTTTTTCTTCTCCTTGGCTTCTAATATGGAAGAGGGAGTAGAGGAGATTTTCAAAAGAATATCGTTAACAGAAGAGGAGCAGGAGGATTTGATTGTGGAATCGAAGGAGATACAGGGACTACAAGGATGGGTACCAAATAGTCTGATTGGCAGATTGAACACTCATAAGGCTTTCAACCGTTAAGCCTTTAAAAACACCATGAAAATAGCCTGGAAACCATCCAAAGGTATGACGATTGAGGATGTGGGAGACAATCTTTTTCTTTTCCGTTTTCAGAACCATGAGGATCGGGAACGGGTCCTGTTTGGAGGACCATGGAATTTTGATAATGTTTTAGTGGTTGTCAAAGAACTTGAAAAGGAGGATAAACCATCATCAGTGGTGTTGGATCATGCTGACTTTTGGGTCCATATTTTGGATCTTCCGTTTGCGGCAATGAATGAATATATTGGCAGGTGGTGGAGGAAAGGATTGGGACAGTTATAATGGTATACACTGGGGAGCAATGGGATGGCCTTGGTAAGTCACTTCGAGTCAAGATTTCTCTAAACATTAATAAACCCTTGAAACGAGCATTGAGATTCACTTTTGATGGGAAAAGCTCGTTAGTGTACCTCAAATATGAGAGACTTCCGGAGTTTTGCTATTGTTGCGGAATAATGGGACATCATGAACACGACTGCTTACTTGGAGAGAGGCAACAGAGGGATCAAGGGCGTTTGCAATTGGCTTATGGTGCATGGCTACGTATGATACCTAGAGAAAAGGGAAGCAAGAATATGGCCATGGGGGAAAGAAGAAGTCTGATCAGAGGAGGAATCGAAATGACGTTCCAAACCAACCAGGCATGAACAAGGAAAATGGAGATGACACCATATCGCCGGTGCAGATTTGGCAATAACGGAAATAGAGGGATCTGTAGCAAGAGAATCAACTGTATTCAAAAAGGACATGATCTTAGATGCAAATCGAGGCGAAAATATTTCTGCTGAAAAGGAGGTGACAGGGGTCATAGATAGGGATGGCAAAATCCGATCCGAATGGAGAGGTTTTTTTTTTTGAACAATGGAGGCGGGGCGGGGCGGGGCGGTTTTTTTTGTCTGAAAGGCGGGGATGGAGCAGTTTTGGTAATTGCCTGCTCCGCACCGCCCCGCCCCGAATAGTGAAATTACAATTTTACCCTTACATATTTAGCTTTTAAATGAATAATAAAATAATATAATTAAACTTATTATTTTTATGTTTATATTTAATTTATTTTTAAAATGCTTTATTATTTGAAAAAAATAAAAATAATTAATAAATATCAAATGGGGCGGAGCGGGGCGGGGCGGTTATGGATGTAACCGACATCCATGGAGGTGGTAGTGGTATTGAAATTTCAACATCCATGGCGGAGCGGGGCGGGGCGCGGAGCAGTACAATGGCGGGACGGGGGCGGATACTGCAAAATCCGCCCCCGCCCCGCTCCATTGCCATCCCTAGTCATAGAAGGAAAAAATATCCACGTGACTAAATCTGTGAGGGGAATAGAGCAATCAACTATCATGGTGTCCAATGTCCTTGATAGATTGACAGAGGAGGTAGGCGGGCCATTACAAACTGGGTCTGGGTCAAGAATTTCGGCTGGCCCACATGATCAACAGGAAGAATCACAAGACAAAAGGAGAGGGAATGGGGTGTGGAAACGCTATACTAGAGGTGACCATCAACTTGATGAAACCATGCACATTGAAGAAACAATTTTTCATGCAGGGCATAAAAGACTCTTTACGATGATGGACACACATAAAGAAGACACAAGCATGACAAGGATGGAAAATAAAAAACGCAAGGAGGAGAGTAATATCACCTCAACAGGTTCATTAATGGCAAAGGTTGCATGCAGTGCAGCCCTGCCGGCAGCCATGAGTTCCTTATTCTGGAACTGTCGAGGTTTGGGGCATCCCTCGGCAGTTCGAAGTCTCACTGACCTGGTGAGAAAGTATTGTCCTAGGTTGGTTTTCCTAATTGAGACTAAGCTTGTTGCTTCTTAATGGGATCGACTGAGGGTTCATGTGGGTATAAAAATTGCTTTGTGGTTGACAGTGAAGGCAGAAAAGGGGGTCTAGCATTATTATGGAATGAGGAAATTGGGGTGAAAATATCTAGTTACTCGCAGAATCACAATGATGCTATGATTTCTCCAAAGGACAATGATAGGAAACAGAGACTAACTGGTTTTTATGGGCATTGGAATACTAATCAGCGGAAGGAATCATGGTCTTTGCTAAGAAATTTGGCGGAACAGTCTGATTCGGAATGGCTCATTGGTTGGGATTTCAATAAAATTCTATATGCTCATGAAAAAAGAGGGGGCAACCAACGCTCGGGCTCACAAATGAGGGATTTTCAAATGGCTATAAATGACTCTGGACTTCATGATTTAGGGTTCTCGGGGGCACAAGTGATAAATTCATAAAATATACATTTTATGCCTTTCTACTTTTAGTTTTTGTTATGTTTTCGATTTTTATCTTGTTTACATATATTATGTTTTTGAATTTTAGGTACAATATGGAGAATGAAGTCAAAAGATGTTAATAATGAATGATAAAGAGCTTATAAACTCAAAAAAGGTCAAATTCTTAATGCTAGATGATCAGGCAGATCTGATCTCCATAGCTTGTTGTAGAAAATCATTATGTTAAAGACATTATTTGAAGAAACTTCCTCATTGACTTTTGAAGCTGACTTGAATACCTTTCCAGAGATAGTTTACACGTCTAAATCAGACAACGGATGTTCATCCAAATCAGCCGGCGAAGTACGAGATAGTGCAGCAGTCGAGAAACCGACTCAGCGAGCAAAAACATGCAAATTAGTGTACTTGGCGCCGTAGCACAGGGAAGTGGCGCCACGACGCCAACCTTACTGCCTCCAAAACCGAGAAAAATCACAAAACTCGTAAAACTTGCCTATTTTGCACTCCTTTGACTCCTAGCTTCCTTGATTAGCAAGAAAGGATTTCCAAGATTTTAAAGCTCTATAAATACTATCTTTTGAGCCACAAACTATCATTATCTTTGAGAGGAGACTCAAAGATCATCATTATTCTTCTTCTTATTCTCCATTCTTTTTTTTATTATTTTTAGTTTTATGTATATATTATCTATGCCTATGCAATGCTAAACTTCTTTTTGGTTAAGGGTGATTTCAAAGCCCTAGAACATGTTTTGTAATTGATTTTTAGATTTTATCTATCATTAGTTTTCTATCAAAGTTGATTATGTTCTTCCATAAGAACTGTTCAGGATATTGTCTTGATTTATTTAGGTGGCCAACTAGATAAATCTTGATAATTATCTATTGCTAGTTTAGGAGTTTTGATTCGTGTAATTGTTTTGATTTCCTATTCATAAGTGGCAATTTGTGATTAATGATTATGGTCAAAATTTTCTAATTGCAAAGTGGAACATAACATAGGTTAAACAATCCGAGCTTATGTGTTTGTTGCCTAGATCAACCTATCTTTCAAATCATAAAACTGCCATTACATTAAATCTGGGAGCTTATTCTAGGTTATCTAGTGGTTAGAGATTAAATAGAGAGATTGTTCTAGTTAACGACGAACTAAGGAAAGATTGGGGTAACAGAGCTTGTTGTTATCTACGGTTGATAATTTTGATAGTTAATTGATGTTGATAGATTTGATTATTGATTCTCAATGATGTCTAGTGGTGGAGAATAAAACTTTAACCACATTTCTCTTATATTTGATTTCATCTTATTTATTTTCTTCTTACTTTTTTTGTTTTCTTAATTTTAAAAACTCTTTCAAGAACCCCATTTTCTTTTATTGTTATTGAATTTAAGTTTTAAACTAGTAATTTATAAACTAAAACCCAATCTCTTTGGATCGACCCTTGCATGCTACTTTACTATAATTGATCATATTAACAAGTTTTAATAAAGATACACTCTTTTGGGTGCATCAAGTTTTTGGCGCCGTTATTCGGGGATTGCTTTATTTAGTTTATTCGTTACTTGGTTTATTCTTATTTTCAGTTGTATTTAATATTATTTTTCTTGTACATACAGGTTTTTGTTTTCAAATTTCAAGCAAGAAGAGATGGCTGATGCTACATCAAGACTTCAGAACCTTCAGAACCAACTAGACAATCTCATCTCCATAGTTCAACAAGTGGATATAAGTAAGATTCAACAATCAAGGGAGTGTGGAGTGCGCTTCATGATGGATCATCCAACCAATAGGTGTCCATACTACTAAAAAGATAATTTTGAACCAGCCTATGATGTAGAAGGATACCAAAGCCAACAAAGGTTCCACCAACAACAGTGTGATCCTTTCCCAAACACTAACAATGAGGGATTGTGGGATCATTCTAATTATGGCTACTCGAGAAATTATCAAGAAATAGATCCTTATTCCAACTACAATTATCCATCGAGTTTCAATCAATCATGGTCTCAAGAGCCAGATCTTTTGCAGCCCCCACCTCAAAGTTCAGGTACTTCTTTAGAAGACCTTGTCAATACTTTTGCTGCTAATAATTTGCAATTTCAACAGAAAATAGAGGCAAACATTCAGGAAACAAGGACAAGTCTTCAGATAAGTATCCAGAATTTGGAAACGCAAATGAGCCAATTGGCTAGTGGTGTGGCGCGATGGGTAGAAGAAGGATTTGAGGAACTACATGAACAACTCCCATCCCAAACTATGATTAATCCAAAGAAGAATGTTAGTGCCACACAACTTGAGGATGAATCATAAAATCCAAGGGAACCCGAGGATGAGAAAGAACTTGAGATGGATTTACTTCTTGAAGATAATGAAGCTTCAATTCTAAAGGAGAGTACTTCGACACCTGAGGTAACGTTTAAGATTCCAATTTTTACTAATGTTTCTTCTCCACCTTTTCCTAGTAGATTCAAAAAGTTCAAGAAGGAGGAACATGAACAACATATGCCGAAAAACTTGAATAGCTTGTTTGTGGATGCCATTCAACAAATACCAAAATATGCATCATTCCTCGATGATCTATGCACCACAAAGGATGATGGAATAATAATTGTGATGGAGAATGAATCCACTGTTGTGCACAGACAATTTTCAACAAAACGCATAAATCCTGAAAGTCTCATGCCTAGAATAGAAGATCCTAAAAAGCCAAGAAGGGTGTTGGTTAGGTTGAAAACACTAACTCAAGTGCTAATTGGGAAGGCAGCCCAATTAATGATGAAAGATTAGCCAACCTGCCATATCAGATTTGCCTTCTCTTTCTTTCTTTCTCTATGTGTTTTGTTATTAATTTTTTTTAGGATTATTTAGGTTTCATTAGTATTGTTTTGTTTTGAGTTTTTAATATTTTTATTTTTTTGTGTGTTTTAGAAAGTCTGGCTGAGGACAATAAACCAAGCGCTTCTTGGGACGTAACCGAAAAGGATGGAAAACACACATTATAACCAGAGTTGCTATTTCTTACTCTCCATCATTCTATCTTATATATATATATATATATTTTTTTTTTCTTTCTTTTATACTTAATTCTTGCATATGGGATTAAGTGTGGGGGGAAGAATTTAGGATTTCTTAGTTTAGTTTCTTAGTTTAGGTTGTCAATTTTTTTTTTGAGTCTTTATTTATTATTTTTTTTAGTGTGTTTTTAGTTCCTTTTAATATATTGATGATATATGAATTGCATAGGCCTAAAACTGGTTATTAGAGATAAGATTTTCATGAGAATTGAGCTTGAATACTATTTTTCATGAGCCAATGTTAATATGATATGTTGATTGAGAAAGAAGCATGTTTAGACTTAAAATTGACTTGTATAATCATCCTTGTGAGTTTTTGAGCCTATGTGATTGATGCATTATACATATCAATTCAATTTCTTTCTTGTGTGCTCTTATGATTACATGATTCTCTAGAACTTGCTTTAAACGGTTTGAGACTATATTGATACATGTGACAACATGAAAATGATTGAGGCTTTAGGATTATAACCAGGGCCAAATAAGCCATCCATTATTGATGTTCCAAGAGAACAGTGAGCCAATTTGAGCCTACATTGAATATGCTATTTTATTGGTAACCACATCTTACACCTAGCCTAAACACATTTATATCTTTACCTTTATTCTAAAGATGAATTGAATATTTGAGACATATTGCAAAAACAAGGGATATTTTTAGTTGAAAATTTGGGTTAGAACAAAAGATAAGTGTGAGGGAGGAGAAAGGTAAAAGTCAAGAGAAAAAGAAAAGGGAACATTGTAAAAATACATTCCCAGGAAAAAAAATGAAAAGAAAAAAAAGAAAAAAAAATCATCTCTTGAACTTTTGGTTAAAGAAAAGAATGTTACAAGGTTGATTAGAATGAAGCAAAAGCTCAACTTGAAAATTAATCTATGTTATTATATGCTTTATAAGAGTTTTGAGAGGTTTTATTTGTATGGTCTTATATGTCTTTAAACTCTATGAAATCTTTGGAACCTTTGTGATATCTTTATCCTTTTATTATTTAACCACATTACAACCCCTTGGCCCCATTACAACCTTAAATAAAGACCTCTTGATTTATGAAGTTGCATGATCTAAGTAGTGGAGAATAGGTGGACAAGCAAGCATATCGTAGAACTGTTTTCATGAGATTGATTGAGTGTAAACACTTTACCACTACTTTAAAGAGTGAAAATCATGAGAGTATCCCATGTGAGAAGTTGAGATTAAGTTTGAATATGATTATTTTGATTGAAATATGTTATGTTAATATTGGTTTAACTCAAATTATTTACATTCAAGCATGAATTTTTGTGAAATTCTTTAAGCTATTGATTAGTTTATAAGACCTGTTTAATAATTATCTCTTATTTATATTGGAAGGATTAGGAGTAATTATATTTAGTATATTTTATTTTTTCAATGTTTGTAGGTATCGTCCTAGTAAACCTTCACGAGACTAAACTTGTCCACTAGGGACACCTAGGGGTTTAAAGGCTTGTGTCACATGCTAAGTGCCACCGTGATTTCCTACGAAAGCGGATTAGATTAGATTTTCTTATTTTATTTTTATTTTGTTTTGCTCGAGAACTAGCAAAAAGCTAAGCATGAGGGTATTTGATAAGCTCATAAAATATATATTTTATGCCTTTCTACCTTTAATTTTTGTTATATTTTCGATCTTTGTCTTGTTTACATATATTATGTTTTTGAATTTTAGGTACAATAACGAGAATGAAGTCAAAAGATGTTAATAATGATGATAAAGAGCTTATAAAGTCACAAGCTTATAAAGTCACAATCATAAAATGGAACAAGATTTTGGAGTAAAAAAGATCAAATTCTTAGTGCTAGATAATCAAGCAGATCTGACCTCCAGAGCTTGTTGCAAGGAAATCATTATGTTAAATACATTATTTGAAGAAACTTTCTCTTGACTTTTGAAGCTGACTTGAATACATTTCCAAAGATAGTTTACAGGCCTAAATCGGACAACGGATGGTCATTCAAATCAGCCGATAAAGTGCGAGACAGTGCAGCAGTCATGAAACCGACGTCAACGAGCAAAAACGTGCAAATCAGTGTACTTGGCGTCGCGACGTAGGAAAGTGGGGCCGCGATGCCAACCTTACTGCCTCCAAAACCGTGAAAAACTGCAAAACTCGTAAAACTTGCCTATTTTGCACTCCTTTGAATCCTAGCTTCCTTGGACTCCTAGCTTCCTTGATTAGCAAGAAAGGGTTTCCAAGACTTTAAAGCTCTATAAATATTATCTTTTGAGCCACAAACTATCATTATCTTTGAGATGAGACTCAAATATCATCATTATTATTATTCTTCTTCTTCTTCTCCATTCTTTTATTTTCTTTTTAGTTTTATGTATATATTATCTATGCCTATGCAAGACTAAACTTCTTTTTGGTTAAGGGTAGAACATGTTTTGTAATTGATTTTTAGATTTTATGTATCATTAGTTTTCTATCAAAGTTGATAATGTTCTTCCATAAGAATTGTTCTTGATATTGTCTTGATTTGCTTAGGTGGCCAACTAGATAGATCTTGATAATTATCTATTGCTAGTTTAGGAGTCTTGATCCGTGTAATTATTTTGATTTCCTATTCATAAGTGGCAATTTGTGATTAATGATTATGGTCGAGTTTTCTCTAATTGCAAAGTGGAACATAACATAGGTTAAAAAATCCGAGTTTTTTTTTTTTGGCCTAGATCAACCTATCGTTCTCATCATAAAGCTGCTATTACATTAAATCTGGAGAGCTTATTCTAGGTTGTCTAGTGGTTAGAGATTAAATAGAGAGCTTGTTTTATTTAACGATGAACTAAGGAAAGATTGGGGTAACAGAGCTTGTTGTTATCTACGGTTGATAATTTTGATAGTTAATTAATGTTGCTAAATTTGATTATTGATTCTGAATGATGTCTAGTGGTGGAGAATGAAACCTTAACCACATTTTTCTTATATTTGATTTCATCTTATTTATTTTCTTCTTACTTTTCTTGTTTTGTTAATTTTTAAAACTCTTTCAAAAACGCCCCTTTTCTTTTATTGTTATTGAATTTAAGTTTTAAATTAGTACTTTATAAACTAAAACTCAATCTCTGTGGATTCGATCCTTGCATGCTACTTTATTATAATTGATCATATTAATTGTAAGGTTTAATGAAGATACATTTTTTTGGGTGCATCAACAAGTATACATGGAGCGGAAATATTGAAGGCAACCGAAGTGTTGAGGAAAGGCTGGATCGATGTTTTGCCACGATTGGATGGAGCACCAGGTTCACCATGGCTTCAGTTACCCATCTTGTAGCTTCTAGATCTGATCACCTCCCTATTTTATTAAGAAATGTAGATTGTGGAGTGAGGAGGAAGAGCATGCGAACTTTCAAATTTGGAGCTATGTGGACAAGGGATCCTAATTGTGAATACATTGTGAAAGATGCATGGCAAACAGGGGGTGAGAAAGATAACACACAAGGGTTGGTGCAGGATAAGATTCGACGGTGTGCGAGTCGACTTGAAGAGTGGAACAGGGTTTCTTTTGGTCATATCCGAGAACTCATCAAAACTAAGAAACGGGACCTGGATTATTGGAGTAGAAGAGATGGTGCTTTTTCTTGACAAGCAATGTCCATTAAAAAAGAACTTAATGAACTTTTTGAAAGAGAGGAAGTGATGTGGAAAAAAAGGTCCCGAAATGTGTGGTTAATGGAGGGTGATCGTAATACTTATTTTTTTTCATAATCAAGCCTTAGCAAGGAAGAAGAGGAACAGGATCGTGGTGCTTATGGATGATAATGGATATTGGCAAGAGGAACATGACAAGATAACTGAGATCATATCTAGTTATTTTCAAACCATATTTACTACTGAAGGTCTTAACAATGTGAACAATGTTCTACACGGGTTCCAAGAATGGTCTCTGACGAGATGAATAACGCGTTGTTGATGAAATTTAAGGCTGAAGAAGTTGATTTGGCTTTAAAAGATATGCGTCCCTTGAAGGCTCCAGGACCAGATGGTATGTCAGCAGTTTTTTTTCCAAAAATACTGGATATAATTCGAGATGATGTGGTGAAAGCCGTACTTTCTGTCCTAAACGGTGGTGATCTTATGGAAGATATTAATCATACAACTATTGTCCTAATACCAAAACTCAGTCAACCAAGGAAGGTAACTGATTTTAGACCCATTTCTTTATGTAATGTCTTTTATAAGTTGATTTCAAAGGTATTGGTGAACCGACAGCAAACGATGGCTACCACAAATCATATCCCATAATCAAAGTGCGTTTGTACCGGGATGACTGATCACTGACAATTTCCTCCCAGCTTTTGAGATTCTCAATTTCATGAAAAATAAAAGGCAAGGGAGACAGGGACGGATGGCAATTAAGCTAGATATGAGCAAGGCGTATGACCGAGTGGAATGGCCTTTTTTACAAGGTATGTTGCTGAGATTGGGTTTCGATGAGCGCTGAGTTCAACGAATAATGAAGTGTGTATCAACTGTAACATACTCTATCCTAGTAAATGGAGAGAGTAGGGATGTGATTCATCCTACTCGTGGCTAGAGGTGGCAATTGGGCGGGTTCGGGCGGGTTCGGGTCGGGTTCATTCGGGTTCGGGCTCATTCGGGTTCGGGTTCATTCGGGTTCGGGCTCATTCGGGTTCGGGTCCATCCGGGTTCGGGCTCATTCGGGTTCGGGTCCATTCGGGTTCGGGCTCATTCGGGTTCGGGCTCACTCGGGTTCGGGTCCATTCGGGTTCGGGCTCATTCGGGTTCGGGCCCATTCGGGTTCGGGCCCGTTCGGGTTCGGTCTGGGTTCGGGTTCAGTCTGGGTTCGGGTATGTTTTACATCATTTTATTTTATATTAGATGTAATCATTTTTACGTAATTTAAATATTTATATCTAAAAACAAATTATTAATTTATTATTATTTTTATTTTTATACTTTTGCTATTATATGATATTTTTAATTATATTTATTTTTTAAAATTAATATTTGTTAGCACAAAAAGAATAAGAAATTAATTTGTTATAAAAATCAAATTTTGAAATAATTTATTATAAAAAATATGATATATTATAAATTAATCATATTGATATTTAAAATAATTGATTTGATGAACTCGAATTTCAAAATATAAATACATTATAATTTATATTCACTATAAAATAAAAAACTTTTAAAAATAAATCCTGGCCTTCATCTATTCGTTTATATACTTATAAAATGCAAAAAATTTATGCTTATAGTCAAGATATATATATATATATATCGAGTACTTATATTTTTTTCATCAGTATAAAGTATAAATTATAAAGTAGTACTAAAAATATATAATTTATATTTAAATTATACGTAATAAATATATAATTAATATGATTATTTATTAATATATAATAAATATACCCAAAACCAAAAGGCCATAAAACCCAAAACCCCATTAAACCCACCCGCTAAAATAAAATCACATGAAAGCCATAATCCAATTAAACCCACCCTAACCTAACCGTATAAGTATAACCCAAAAGGAAATAATTGAATTATTGTCAATTTTTTTACCCTTATAGATTAATTGAATTATTGTCAAAAAAATTTTCACATCTCTAAAATTTTCAAGAATTTAAATATTTAGATTGTAAATTCATCATGATATGAGACGTTAAAGTTATAACTTATAAGTACAAAATATAATTTACTTTTTGATAAAATTATTATTTCATCATCATCATATATATATATATAATATATTAAATTTTAATTAAATTATTAAAAAAATTTATAATAAAATTAATAATTAAAGTTATTGCTTTGTAAAAAAAAAAAAAAAATTAATTGCAATTTGATTATTTTTATTTTTAGTATTAAATTCGGGTTCGGGTTCGGGCCGGTCTCGGGTTCGGGTCCATTCGGGTTCGGGCTCATTCGGGTTCGGGCTCATTCGGGTTCGGGCCCATTCGGGTTCGGGTCCATTCGGGTTCGGGTCCATTCGGGTTCGGGCCCATTCGGGTTCGGGTCCATTCGGGTTCGGGCCCATTCGGGTTCGGGCTTTTTCGGGTTCGGGTTTTTGACTTTTTGGTCAAATCGGGTTTGGGCGGGTTCGGGTTCGGATTTTTCTGGGCGGGTTTTCGGGTTCGGGTTCATTTTGCCACCTCTACTCGTGGCCTTCGCCAAGGTGATCCTCTGTCACCGTACCTTTTTCTTTTTATTGCTGAGGGATTATCTAACCTACTGTAAAAAGCAGAAGAAAGAAGAGAGATCCAAGGAGTCTCAATATGCAGGAATTGTCCCACTTTTTCACACCTATTTTTTTTTGCAGATGATAGCCTACTTTTTGTTAGGGCATCCGGAGGTGACTGCATGAAATTGAAGACGCTTTTGCATGTCTATGAAAAAGCATCTGGTCAGCAAGTTAACATTGACAAGTCGGCTGTATTTTTCAGTAAAAATGTGGATGGAGAAACACAGGAATCATTGAAAAACGTACTTGGTATTCACAAAGTAATGACTACAGACATGTACCTGGGGTTACCTTTATTCTGTGGACGCAAGAAAGGGCAGATTTTTAGTTCTATAAAGGAGAGAGTAGGGAACAAAATCCAGGGGTGGAAGGAGCGCCTCCTCTCTAAGGCGGGACGCAAGGTGTTGGTAAAAGCGGTCGCTCAATCTATCCCAACCTATGCAATGTCATGTTTTCTTTTGCCAAATAGTAGGATTTAAGATGGATGGTCTGCAACTTCTGGTAGGACAACGGGATAATAAGAGGAAGCTCCATTGGATCAGCTGGGATAGACTATGCGATTCAAAATAACAGGGTGGAATGGGTTTTTGAGACCACAATTCTTTTAATGTGGCAATGTTAGCAAAACAAGGGTGGCGGTTTCTGCATAACGAAGACCTACTGGTTTCACGTATCTTTAAAGCCAAGTACTTTCCAAGAACTTCTTTTCTTGACTCAAAATTGAGTTGTAAGTTGTAACCCATCTTACGTGTGGCGGAGTATATGGGCAGCGAAGAAAATGCTAGAAATGGGATTGTGTTGGCGTATAGGGAATGGAGAAAAAGTGCGCATTTGGAAGGAGAATTGGTTGTTGGGAACGACAAGTGGCAAGATTAACACACCCTGTCTGTCTTCAAATTCGGGTGCTCTAATGTGTACATTATTTGATGATTCAAAACCAATGTGGAACAAGGAGTTGATACAACAAATGTTCACAAGTGAGGATGCTCAAGCCATTCTAAGATTGCCCCTATGCAAGATACAAGAGGAAGACAGAATTATTTGGCGTGATAACTCTTCTGGCATTTATTCTGTCAGATCGGGGTACAAATTATTGAGAAATAAGAAGGGAGGTGATGGTAGCAGGAGAGAAAGTATAACCTCAGGAATGTGGAAGCTGTTATGGAAGCTGGAGGTACCACCACGGCCTAAAATGCTCTTATGGAGAGCATGCCATGATATTTTAATTGTTAACAACTCTTTAATTTCAAAATACATCCCTTGCGAAGATAAGTGTTGCTTATGTGAAGAAAGCCCAGAAACAGTCCTTCATGCTTTTCGTGATTGTATGGAAGTGAGGAGATTATGGAACATGCAGATTTTTTCACAACGGGTTTATGAGGTTAGGGGAGCTACCTTTGCTAAATGGTTTGTGAATCTTTATAATGGGGTGGGAATGGATATCTTCAAATTATGGTGCGTGGCCATTTGGACAATTTGGAATACCCGCAACAAAGTTAAGTTTGAACAACAAAGATGGGATGCAGATAGGCTTGGTGAGGTTATAGGCCAAACGCTTCAGGAATTGGATGCTAACTGTAAGCCAGTTGAGGGAATGACTACATCGTTTCCTGCTAGATGGTGCCCACCTACATGCGATATATTTAAACTAAATGTTGATGCTGCACGGACCAGTGACAATACAAAGGCGGGCTTTGGGGCTATCATTCGAGACTCAAATGGACAGTTGATAGCTGCTCTTGCAAAGACAACAAATCCTCTATATTCAAGCTATGTACTGGAAATGATGGCAGTAAGGGAAGGAATCCGGTTTGCTCAAAAGATGTGGGCATAGCTGAAATGATAATAGAAACTGATGCTTTTGAAGTGTTTTCAGAACTCAAGGGAAACAGATCAAGATACTCTTTGGCAGGACATATTGCAGAGGAAATCCATTCTTTAACTCGGTGTTTAAAGTCTTTTAGTTGGTCCTTTGTAAAATGGGATGGGAATACTGTTGCCCATTGTTTAGCTAAATATACGTTAACTGTTATGGATGAAGTGGTGTGGTTGGAAGACAGTCCAATTTTTTTTTGACTCCACTACTGGAGCTGGATGTTTTATAATTCTTATTAATAAATAATCTTTTATATATATAAAAAAAGAATGTTACAACACTTTTAATCTATTTTACACTTGTTACGCTTTTTTATTATTTTTCTCACGCTTTTACATTAATATTTAAAAAAAAGATTTATTTATATTTTATTCATTTATGTGAAATTATATTTTTATTGGTCTCTTGTTAAACTATTTTAGAGTTATATTTATTTTTACCATTTATTAAGTTTATAATTATCATAATTTAAATTTTAATTGTTTATGTTAATTTTTTTTAAAAAGGCTAGAATTTTTTATGTTAATATTTTATTGAATTGTGTACAATTATATTTTTATTTAATAATACTTATTAGTTATTTTAAGAGACACCAATTGCTTTAAATTCTAAAAAAATATTTTTAATTATTATTCTTAAATAATTTCATAAGCATCACAATTATATATAATAAAAAAAAAGTAAAAAGTTGAAAACTAATTCCTTTTAGCACATAAAGTGAAGAACAATTAGATTTTGCATAGGACTTCTTTTTAAAGTTTTAAATTTGTTTTGCAATCTCATAAACAGGTTTTACCATTCTCCTCTTTAAATTTGATCAATGGTTGATATTCAACTATATAAATCTAATGGATATTATTTGCTTACCCTTTTTTAAGGCTAAAAAGAGGAAGAACTGTTGTTGTAAGTTAAGTTTGCTGCTGTGCAACAATAATCTCTTTTTTCATTATTTTTAAAAATTAGATAATTTAAGGTTGATGATTTCAAAAAGATAAAAAGAATCAACTCTTACCTCCAAATTAAATAACTCAATCAAAAGCATTAAAAAATTAGCTACTCTGACAAAAATAGAGGTGTTTATGGGTCGGACAGGGCTGAGGCTCGAATTTTTTTCACTCTCTTTATCCAAGTTTAGTTCGAGCGGTCCGTAAACTTGAATCATTGTTTAAAAAAAATTATTTTTATATATTTTTAATTAATTTTTTATTATTAATAAATAGTGATTAGGGCCGGGCCGGATCGGGTTGGCCCGAATAAAAAAAAATGCTTATCTAAACCTAACTCAATACAGACCGAATTGAATAGATAATCCGACTTTTGAATAGATCTAAACCAAAATCCCTTACAAGTAAATTATACATCAATTTCTATGTTGAAAACTTGATAATTTCATTCTCTCTTTTATCTTTTTCCCCGTTAGTAGTATAGTTATTTATTTATTATCTTTTTTTTTTTTTGGTAACTATCAACAACAAGCCTAACTTAAAATCCAATACAATAAAATTTGAACTTAATCCAGTTCATGTAGTCACATTTAAGAAGTTACATCTAGTAGGTTTTAGGTTCGAATCTTAGCATCTACAATCCTTTCTCCTATCTCAGACTGCAACCTCCTTTATATATAAAAATAAAATTCCCATACAATCTAATTTGTCTCACCCTTCATTTTATTGGGTTTAGAATTGCACAATTGGCTGTTTCAGCATTTTTTGCTGAAGTTTGGTTTCTAGCTAGAACTAGATCCAATTTCTCTAATGCTGTAACTTTGTAAGACCTTGCTTTGATGTTGGATTTCTGCAGTTAGCCACAAACAGGGAATGTTATGGAAGGGTAAAGACAAATGGGATTTTTATCAAATTTTTATTATGTTTGCACAAGTCAAGAACCCGAGATTCACCAATGAGAGTGCCTCTTAATCTATGTTTTTCTGACTCTTCATTTTTCTTGAAGTATCCGTGTCCGACACCCGTATCCGACGCATATCCGGACATGGGTATGAGGATATGATCCTCCAAAAACCCTCAAAATATATGAAAATCTTAGAAAAAATTGAACATACCCATGTCGGATACATAACCGTGTCCAACACTCACACCAGAGTCTGAGTAACATAGCTCTTAATTTAGTTTGCGTCATGTATGCATTTTCAGCACTAACCTGGAGGAACTCTTAATAGTGTTAATTATTCAAATGAAAGAAATTGATCAGGTTCGAAAAAATGTCTGTCAGCAACTTTCAGCTGAATCACGCTCATTTTGCACATTTGTCAATGTAAATACTTGATTTCAGCTACTAATATATGATCTCTTCTTAGAGAAAAATAAAGTTGTTTTATAGGAAATTGCACTTATGTGTACAATAGTAAAGGTATTCCAGAACAAGTAATAAGGTCGCTTCACTGGAAGTTCTTTCAGGGGAACAGCTCCTGTTCGGAACAACTTTCGTTCGGAACAACTCTTGTTCAGAACAAGTCCTATTCGGAACAATTTTTGTTCGGAACAGCTCTTGTTCGGAACAGCTTCCGTTCAGAACAACGCTTGATCAGAACAACTCCTATTTGGAACAGCTCTTGTTCAGAACAGCTCCTGTTCAGAATAGCTCTTGTTCAGAACAGCTCTTGTTCGGAACAGCTTCCGTTCAGAACAACTCTTGTTAAGAACAGCTCCTGTTGTTTCCATTCAGAACGACTCCTGTTCAGAATAACTCCTATTCGAAAATAACACCTTCATGGAACAAGTCATTCACAGAACAACTCTTTCATGGAAAGGGACCACTGAGAAGTATTCTACAGAAGAGGCTTCGCCTGATACTACTTCACCGAAGCAGAAGAAATGGAGATAGTTAATAGGTAGGGTTCTTGGGTTAATTTCACTATTGAGATGTTCTGGAGAGCTTGGCATGGTGGATCAGATATGGAGATAGTTAATAGGTCTCCTCTTAACTTTTCCTTGAAGTATCAGAGCTTCTCCCTTTCTTTCAAAACAAATAATGAACTCTTGTTTACTATTCACTATTACCAACAACAATCTAAACTCCCATAAAAAAACATTAATACCTTAGCAACTGACAGTTTCTACCATCATTCTTATTAAATGCTTAGTTATGTAACTCCTATCTTTGACACCTATAAATAACAGCTCTCATAACTTATTTTGGGGACTTTTGGCTATTGGAGCAACTTCTCTCTCTAAAGTTCTCTCTATAATTCTCTCTTCTCTGATTCTCTCCTCATCCATACACAACCTCATTCCACTATCTCCTCACTTCCTCCGCCTTACTTACCACCACCTGCCGTTGCACTTAATACTTCAGGGTCTGCTCCAGTCTTCCTCTCTGCCATCTCCTTATAACATCCCGTTTCACTTGTTTGCAACATTTCCTCTCCCTACCAGAGAACCCTCTGCAGTCAGCAAAGAGGAAATAAATAAGATAAAACGCTTTCAGGTTTCAATATAAATAGCTCCAAAGACCCGTGACAACATAGAAAATCCAGGACTGTTGATTGAGGAAGTTTGCGTTGCCTGCCTCATATGTTGGATTGTTGCAATTATTATTGTCTTTGCCTTAGATGAAAGAAAGGAGTACCTTGTTTCCAGTCTTACTCTCTTATTTCTTTCTTCCATGCTGCATTTTTAGTAGGATTAAAATAGCAACCGCAACGTAAAATTACAGTTGTTATTTCGTGATTTCGACTTCTTTGCCGTCGATATTCATCGTTATGGGGGTGTGAATAGTTAACTGTCCTCACGGTTAAACTCATAACCGTGAATTACATGTATATAGATTCAATTTACAACTTGTTAATAATTTTTTTATTTTTTATTTTTACAAATAAAAAATCATACAATTTCATAAACTATTTTAAAAATCATTAAAAATGAATTTTTATGATTATAATTACTATGTATTACAGTAAATTGTGCAAAATGAAAAAAAAAAATTCACAATCGCGATGACCGTAATAACATCTGTTACATTCGCAACTACGATAATCACGATGCGACCAAATACGCGCCGACAACTGCAATTTAAATAGGTGGTTTCTAGTTTCTACTCATTACTTGTTTTTCTTCGTTGTTTTTTTCTACCCTCGGGTTGTAATTTTTCCAGTCTTGGATCCAAAAGAAGCAACAACTCCAATTCCAAAGAGTTAAAAGAGTCTTTTGTTTTTCTTAGTTAAAGTATCTAGATAGTCGCTCTACTATAGTCAAAAGTGCATTTTAGTTTTTGTATTATAGAAGTGAGCAATCCTTGTACGTTTAAAATTGGTGCAAAGAAGTAAAATTGATAACTATTGTCGCAACCTAAAAAAAATAACGACGAGTCTCATCGCAAGACTTTATTATTCGTTAGGCGTGACATTAAAAAAAAACCGAGGAAAAGTCGACTTAATTCCTCTAGAAATGAAGGTTTTGAAAATGACCTTAAAAAAGACATGGAGTCGCCACCAATCTTTTTTAGCTAGGTGTGATCGGCCACCTATTAAAACCGGTTTTATAAAATATTTTAAAAATTAATTAAAACATTTTAAAAACCAATTTCAAGTCTGCGTTTTAAACCAGAGAAATCAAAGAAGCGGGTTCGGGAGTCGGTTACGTGTGGGGAAGGATTAGCACCCCCACAACGCCCGTATAAATCGGTACCTTATTAATCGTGTGTTATCTCAAATCTCGGTAAAAGTGGGTTTTAAATTTAATATTTCAAATTAATTCCCAATTTAAAGAAAAATAATTTCATTTTTTTTGACAATGATCCGAAATTTATAAATTCAAAATTTTCCTATATTCCCCAACAAACGTGGCAAAATATAGAAATTTTTATTAGTTTTAGAAAACTTTCCGAATCATTCTCTTTTTTGAAAGAAAGATATTCCTTATTAATAATAATTGATGATATTCCCTCCAGTAAACCCGGTAGAGAACTCATGAATTATTTTAAATCGGGAATATCTTTATTTTTATTGAAAACCATTATCTTTTTTGAAAACATTTAAAAGAAATGAATATGTATAGGCATGGCATAAATAAAATGACATAGCAAAATCTAAATAATATAATGCAACCTAAATGTCATGACACATAGAAATTAATATGGCAAGAATCACATATTATATAAAATGCATGAATATAAAAATGCAATGCATGAGATGTATTTTTTCCTTTAATTAAGGAAATCCGTATATCTAAAAAGATATCCGGTTACCTTAGGAAAATATGTCAAATTAAATATTCTAAAACCAAAATACTTTGTGATTGTTTGAAAACAATTTTGAAAAGCTTGAATTAAAAATAAAAACTGGGCTAAAATTTTTAAAATGACTCTAATTTCCTAAGTTTAAAAAATCCGGACTTGGCTACCCTTAATCCGGGACTTGAAAAACCATTTTTAGAGTTTAAAAAGGCTTAGAAATTACCCTAAGTCAGTAGCTAACCCTCCTAATCAGCCCACTCTAAGTAAATTAACCAAAACAGAAAATTGGTTTTTCTTTAAATTCAATTCTGACTCCACTGTCCAGTTTTAATCCACGATTTTTTACCCTATTTTTAAAAATTCCAAAAATTCTGAAAAAATTATTGGAGACTCAGGACATATAAAAATACAAGGAAAAAATCGAATTAATTTTCTGATCAAAGATGAATTCCCAGAAAAACCAGAGATGTACGAGTTTTTGGAGGAGAAAAAACTGCTTTGTTTTTCTTTAAAATCAATTCTGACTCCACTGTCCAGTTTTAATCCACGATTTTTTACCCTATTTTTAAAAATTCCAAAAATTCTGAAAAACTTATTGGAGACTCAGGACATGTAAAAATACACGGAAAAAAATCGACTTAATTTTCTGATCAAAGATGAATTCCCAGAAAAATCGGAGATGTACGAGTTTTGGGTGGAAAAAAAAACTGCTTTGCCAACACATTTTTTTTTTGTCTTTGATAAAATCATTTAAAAACCAAAATAAAAATATTTGAAACTCATAGAATGACTTGAAGACAGTAGCTAGGACTTTTTGAAAGTTAGATAAAAATTGGCTAAGTAAAAAAAAATCACAAAGGTAGAATAATCAATTTGACAAACTTAATTTTCCACAAGTGTGCTCAAGAGAGCATGACTTTGAACCATTAATTGGTTCAAGTCATTATTCAAGTGGCATGAACATGAAATGCATGAAACAATGCAGCAAACATAATGCATGAAATGCATGAATCTAAACCTAAATGTAAGGAAAATGCATGACATAAATAATATGGCCTAGACCTAACATGAACTTGCATGGCATTTAATGTAACCTAGACCTAAGACATGCATGGCATTTTCACAAACACAAGGCATGCTTAATTCAAAAATCCAACAAAATATCATGCAAATGCAAAAACCTAACAACTAGCATGACAAAAATACAACACACAATGCAAAACACATGGAGTAGCCAAATGGTCCCAAGCTTCAACAAGCATGGCATTTTCACAAACACTTGGTTTGCTAGCATGAAAAACTAAGTCATAACACAAAAATCACACAAGCATTTTCACAAATACCTAATATACCAAATCTAAAACATGCTCACTAAGATATAAAACAAGAATCATGCAAAGAATCACACAAGCATTTTCACAAACACTTAATATGCTAACTCTAAAACATGCTCAAATTTAAACAACATGAAAACAGAAAATTAAAAATGTAAAAACATGATATCTAAGACATAAATGGCAACAAACAAAGCAACCAAATTAAATATAACTTAAGAACATGAAATAACATAATATTTAAAACATCAAAAATAAAGAAAATAGCATAAACAATATGGTAAAATGAATCAAAAATAACAACTTAAAATAAATAATGTAGGCCATTTGGCCATGGTGAGTTTATTGTAAAAACAAAATGTAAGAAAAATATACTTAAGAAAGGAAATGAAGGAAGAACAAGAAACATTATTTTAAAATGAAAACTCACCAAGTAGCTTTTGAACGGATTAAGCTATAAACCCTCAGAGTAGCTTTTGAACGGATTAAGCTACAAACCCTCTCACAAGTAGCTTTTGAACGGATTAAGCTATAAACCCTCAGAGTAGCTTTTGAACGGATTAAGCCACAAACTCTCTCACAAGTAGCTTTTGAACGGATTAAGCTATAAACCCTCAGAGTAGCTTTTGAACGGATTAAGCCACAAACCCTCTCACAAGTAGCTTTTGAACGGATTAAGCTATAAACCCTCAGAGTAGCTTTTGAACGGATTAAGCTACAAACCCTCAGAGTAGCTTTTGAACGGATTAAGCCACAAACCCTCTCACAAGTAGCTTTTGAACGGATTAAGCTATAAACCCTCAGAGTAGCTTTTGAACGGATTAAGCTACAAACCCTCAGAGTAGCTTTTGAACGGATTAAGCTACAAACCCTCTCAACAAAAACACTATGACTCATGATAACTCGTATAATTATATAGTTTTTAGTTATGTTTTATTATTGTTTTGTGTCAAATACGAGTTATTATTGCTTAGTCTACTTGTGTTTATGATCTTTTATATTTTTATGTAATTTAGTGTTTTTCATGAGTTTCTTGAGTGATTTCAGATTACTAGGTTAAATCAAGAATTAAGGGCAAATCCAATTTAGTTCCAGTTCCGACACCTTTTGCCATATCAGCTATATCTGGAGTTTCACTGAAGCAATAAGGCTGAAATTTTAACCGTGAAAAGTTAAGAGGCATATCTATCTTTTTCATGTTTTGCACTTCTTGAAACGGAGTCGTTTTCCCTACCGAAATCAACCATCAAGTTGGCTGATGTGCAATGATGTCTGTTCTGCACCGTTTTGGTATTTTGACCATATCTTCCGATCCACATGAGTAAATGATCTGATTCCAACGGCTATGGATCCGTAACTGATAGGGGCATATTTTTCTAGAAGACCATTTGATCAGATCGAGCCTCCAACATTGACAAAATCGACCATCAAGCTGGCTGATCAGAATTGTCATACAACATGACGAAAATTGTTAGAAAAATGCACCCACCTATTATACCTACCTTTGAAATTTGTAAAGCTTGTCTCTTGTCATTTAGCCCTCCAAAATGTGTATAAATAGAGGGCCTTGGATGAGTATTGGGATAGATTATACATTGGTAGGATATTTGCCATTGTAATAAAATTCTCTAAGTTTTCTTCTTCTTTCCTTTCTCTAGTTTTCTTTTTCTTTACTTATGTTTCTTACATTTCTTTTCATTTTATTCATATCTAGTATGTGTTGCTAATCATATTGTTGAGGTGATGAGGTGAAGCTCTTGGTAAATGCTAAGGTTAGTCTCTTAAACATGAGCTAAAATGAATCATCATTTATAAGCACTAGCATACATAATATTTTCTTTTGGTTTAAAATCATACTTGCAAAGTAGAGATCTTGATTCATTATTGACAATGAAAATGGCACAGTAAATGCTTGGTTTCATAACCTTGATTTGTTGTAGACATATACCTTGGCATAAGGAATGCTTGGACTCTTTTTATGAGTTTTGAGGACACCAAATGAACATAATATCATATGCTATGGACGTTGGACAATTTGGACTGAATTGCTAAACCTTCCGATTGGAACCTCCCTTATGTGTGGATTTCAATTGTGTAATAAAACAAGATTAATCTTAGCATAACACCAAGAGTGGAGTCTCTAACCTCAACATCCTTTCTTATTGTTTTTTATATCTTGTTTAATTGTTTTTATGTTATTTTGTTTATTTTGTTCTCTAATATCTTGTTTATCTTATTTTGTTGTTGATTCCCTAATATCTTGTTTACTTTCTTTGTCTTATATATTTATAAACTTATACTTATTAATACGCTTCCCTGTGGTTCGACCTCGGACACCCGAGAATTTATTACTTGAACATAACCTGCACTTGGGTTTACAACTCTTAATTGAGTTACCATCAACTCACCACCCGGATAATCCTAATACAAGTGTATAGACTATCTCACAAGGGGTAGTGGGTGATTTCAACCAAAGGCCAAGACCCCTTATTTATAAGGTGAGCACCTCCTTGGCTTGACATTACAAAGGGATGTGGGATTGGGACTTAGGCTCAAAAATGAAAATCTCTAACTTAACTCTTGATTTTTAATCACTTGATTGAAAAAATCCTAAGCTTCCTCCTTCCTTTGGGCTTGGGCAGGCCAGCACTTCTCTTTTCCAGCCCAGCTCTGATTTTTGAAAGGCCCAAAGAAGCCCTTTTCGGTTGCTTGGGTGAAACGACCATTTTGCCCCCCGGATGCAAAATAAATATCAAACGGGCTCCAAATTCAATTTTTCTTTTTTTAATACTTCTAAAATAATAAAATATTGAGTTCTGGAAGTTTTCAAAATTATCCGAGTCCGTTTGCTATTTATTTGGATTTTTTCTTCCCAAAATATCCTTTTATGCCCCTACTTTTTACCATTTTTTAAACGAGCTCCAAATCAAGATTTTTCTTCACCAATCTCTTCAAAATAATTAAAAAGTGTGATCTGGAAGTTTTCATAATTGTTGGAGCTCATTTGGTATTTTTTTCGGGATTTATCGACTTGAATTACTGCATAGGAGGCCCGGGATTTGGCCATTTTCGGTTTGACCCCGGATTGACTTTTCTTTCGGTTTTTCTTGCAAGTGACTTCTGCATTACCCGTAGTCAGTGCTTATCTTTCATTTGGAACCTTTAATTTCGACCAGTTTGATCGTTTAAGCACTTTTCCCCAAATTTCTCGGATTAGGGTTTATTTTCTAGTGAATCTCCAAATCCCAACTTCCGAAGTCCATATCTTTCAATGTAGACCTCGGATTATCAAAATTCTTTCTCCATTTTTCAATTGAACTTAAAATCTTGATTTTGAAAGTGGGTTGACTTTTTCAGTAGTTGACTTTCTAGGGTTGACTTTTTCGGGTTTTAATTGTTCGGGGTTGACTTTTTTTTTTAAGTTTGACTTTTTGTGCTCGCCCTCTTAAACTAAGTCTCGGAGTACCACCTGCAGGATGAAAACAGTCTTTTTATACTCGAAAACATCAATATGGGAGGAAAACATACCTGTTTAGTGGTCCGGACAAAATTAGGTGTCTACAGCTGCCCCTCTTTGGCTATTGCTGAGAATCAAGAATCAGGCAAAGATAAACCGACACTAATTTTGTACGGTCAGTGACATCACATGTGAAGGAAAGGGAAAGGGGTTTCTTTTTCATTTTCATTTTTTCATTTTCTATTTTTCATTTTTTTCTTCTTTTTTCTTCTTTTTTTCTTTTTTCCTTTTTCCTTTTTTCTATTTTCTCTTTTTTCATTTTTTTTAATTATTTTTTTTAAACAATAAATTGAAGTTTTTGTCCTTAAATTGAATTCCCTGCCTAAACAAGGCTCGATTCGTCTTAAGGAAACGAATTCAATTTTCAGAAGAAAAATTTATGCTCGAAGGGCTTTAAAATTGGTGCCCGAAGGTCTTAAAATGGTGCCCGGAGGTCTTAAAAATTGGTGCCCGGAGGTCTTACCCCTGAAAAAAGTTATGCCCGGAGGTCTTAAAGATGTTGCCCGGAGGTCTTACCTGTGATTTGAAAAAAATTAAGCCCGGAGGTCTTAAAAATGGTGCCCATAGGCCTTACCCCTGAAAAAAAGTTATGCCCGGAGGTCTTAAAGATGTTGCCCGGAGGTCTTACCTGTGATTTGAAAAATTATGCGTTGTATGCGACTTTAAAAATGATGCCTGGAGGTCTTAAGAATGGTGCCCGGAGGCCTTACCTGTGAATTGAAAAAAATGCGCTGTATGCGACTTTAAAAATGATGCCCGGAGGTCTTAAGAATGGTGCCCGGAGGCCTTACCCGTGATTTGGAAGAAATGCGCTGTATGCGACTTTAAAAATGATGCCCGGAGGTCTTAAGAATGGTGCCCGGAGGCCTTACCCATAATTTGGAAGAAATACGCTATATGCGACTTTAAAAATGATGCCCGGAGGTCTTAAGAATGGTGCCCGGAGGCCTTACCCATAATTTGGAAGAAATTCGCTGTATGCGACTTTAAAAATGATGCCCGGAGGTCTTAAGAATGGTGCCCGGAGGCCTTACCCGTGATTTGGAAGAAATGCGCTGTATGCGACTTTAAAAATGATGCCCGGAGGTCTTAAGAATAGTGCCCGGAGGCCTTACCCGTGATTTGAAAAAAATGCGTTGTATGCGACTTTAAAAATGATGCTCGGAGGTCTTAAGAATGGTGCCCGGAGGCCTTACCCATAATTTGGAAGAAATGCGCTGTATGCGACTTTAAAAATGATGCCCGGAGGTCTTAAGAATGGTGCCCGGAGGTCTTACCCATAATTTGGAAGAAATGCGCTGTATGCGACTTTAAAAAAGATGCCCGGAGGTCTTAAGAATGGTGCCCGGAGGTCTTACCCATAATTTGGAAGAAATGCGCTGTATGCGACTTTAAAAATGATGCCCGGAGGTCTTAAGAATGGTGCCCGGAGGTCTTACCCATAATTTGGAAGAAATGCGCTGTATGCGACTTTAAAAATGATGCCCGGAGGTCTTAAGAATGGTACCCGGAGGCCTTACCCGTGATTTGAAAAAAATGCGCTGTATGCGACTTTAAAAATGATGCCCGGAGGTCTTAAGAATGGTGCCCGGAGGCCTTACCCATAATTTGGAAGAAATGCGCTGGATGCGACTTTAAAAATGATGCCCGGAGGTCTTAAGAATGGTGCCCGGTGGTCTTACCCATAATTTGGAAGAAATGCGCTGTATGCGACTTTAAAAAAGATGCCCGGAGGTCTTAAGAATGGTGCCCGGAGGTCTTACCCATAATTTGGAAGAAATGCGCTGTATGCGACTTTAAAAATGATGCCCGGAGGTCTTAAGAATGGTGCCCCGAGGTCTTACCCATAATTTGGAAGAAATGCGCTGTATGCGACTTTAAAAATGATGCCCGGAGGTCTTAAGAATGGTGCCCGGAGGTCTTACCCATAATTTGGAAAAAATGCGCTGTATGCGACTTTAAAAATGATGCCCGGAGGTCTTAAGAATGGTGCCCGGAGGCCTTACCCATAATTTGGAAAAAATGCGCTCTATGCGACTTTAAAAATGATGCCCGGAGGTCTTAAGAATAGTGCCCGGAGACCTTACCCCTGAAAAAAGTTATGCCCGGAGGTCTTAAAGATGTTGCCCGGAGGTCTTACCTATGAATTATGCCCGGAGGTCTTAAAAAATGGTGCTGAAGAATTGTTGAAAATTAACCTAAAGATTTTGAGAAGATGCGAATGTTTTTTGATGCAAATGCATATGTTGAATAAGATACGAAATGACTTAAACTGGTGCAAATGTCTTTAATGCAAATGTAAATGACTTGGATTGATGCCCATGTTTCATGATGCAGATGCCCCTACTAATTGTGTTCATGTAACTGGTTTATGAATGGTGTAACTACAATTACCACACATTAACGAAAATGCAATGATTCTAGAAATGATGCAATTGTTTGAGATGACACAAATACGAATTCCATGAAGAATTGTAAATGTAAAGGTAAAATGCAGATGCTTATGGAATAGTGCCAATGCAAATACCCATGAATGATGCAAATGCTTGCTGACACTGTGCAGATACAAAAGCTCGATAAAGAGATGAGTGCTCATGAGTGATCCAAATGCCCCCGGTTGTTTTTCTAGACTTTGGCTTAGCCTTTCAAATTCATTTTTCCTCTTCAAATCAGAGTATATCTTCAATTCATTTTGGCTATTCTCTTTGCCCCAACAGTTTTCAAACTTTCATCAACAGAGATCTGCACTGGGTTCGATTTCTTCTTCTCATATCTGGAAGTCAGGACCTATTCTGGCAGTTCTACACCTTTGAGTTAGAAAAATCCTTGTCTCATGTCAACATCAGAATGGGTATTTCAAAAATATCTTTATTTGTTTTCTCATTTTGAAAACTTCTGAACGAAAAATATTATCCCCACAATGTGTGATGTACAAATATTTTGAAGACTGATGATCATTGTTAGAAATTTCTCTAAGTATCAATCTGGGTTTTTTTTTTTTTCTTTTTTCAACTGGGATTGGCAAGGCTTGGTATAACAAGATTCTGGCTTTTCCAGGAAAACTTCATGACAAAAATGTATATCCCTTCTAGGCTCACAAATAGAACAATTTTTATAAATCATGAATTCATTGAGAACCAAACAAATTCAACATTCTTTTAGTTTCCATATCAAGGCATTTTGAGAAGCGTCAAGATTGGCCTGGATGTTTAAAACTGGAAAGTTGATTTTGGAGGAAAAAAGTTTCAGTTTTTGAAGACAATCCTCTGAATGAGAACTGACAATTTGGGGGGTTCAGGAATTCCTAGATGTTCCTCGATGACCACTCCTTTAATAAGATCTTTTCTTTTGGGGTATCGACACTATCATAGATGGCATCGAAAATTTCCAAATTTACTCTAGACCGCCCATTTTTGGGTTTTCGCCCTAGAGTCCCATTCTTTCCATTTTTTTTTTGTTCATTGTTTTACCATGCACTTGAGAATTCTAAATTATTCTTTAGTGAAATGATAATTCGATGAAATGGGATAAAATCTGAGGAAAAACCTTTCAAATTAAATATTCATGCTTGATCAAAATGGACTTTTAAAGCATATAATGTAGGCCATAGCTCAGGGTTCAGAAAGAAAAGATAAATAGGCCCAAAATATGTGTTTGAGGGTAATCAGATCAAGGATCTATTTTTTTGAGGAGGATTCTCTTTGAAGCATTTGTTCCTTCTTGGACATTTCTTCCCTTTTGACTTTGCTTTTTTTTTTTTTTTTTTTTTTCTTCTTTGCTTTTGGCTTTCAATTTGCCATATCTTTCACACACATTTTCTTTTTCATTGTGTTTTTCTTTTGTTTTTCTTGGCTTTCATTTCGCCATCTTTTTTCTCTTCTTTTTCTTTGACAGAGTGAGCCCGTATTTATTCGGGGCTCCATTTGCTTTGTATCTGTCTTTGAGCTAGGACTCATTTCACAATGATCTTTAAAAAGATCTTTCCTCGCATTTGCCCCCCAATGTAGTGGGTGGCCCTTGATTAGGGTTCAAAGAAGAAAAAATTCTTTTGGCTCAAAAGGGGTGACTATGGATAATTTCTTTTTGTGCGAAAGGGATATGAAAGATGGCCATTTCTCATGTCAAGCACGAATATTTACATTGAAAAGCAATCCCTAGGGGAAATAGATATTCAAAATTTCATTTTTCACTTTGGAATCATCCGAATTCTCATATGCATGATATCACAATTTTTTTTCTTTTTTTTCTTTTTTTTTGTTTTTTTCGTCGCATGCCTCCAATGATTCATGCATTAGCCCATCCTTCTTCACTATGTATCCATCATTTCCACATATGATGCCCCAATTTGATTAACCTTGAGAATTTGTATCAACGAGGAACATAGCAAGTCTAGGTCTATTTTGAAAAGGCTGAGTTTCCAATCTGAGTTCTTTGAAGAGACAAGGAAAATATGACCCAAAAACGGGTTTTCTCTGGGACAAGGGATAATCTAGTTTAATCATTGTGCCCCAGGATGTCAATCATGATGTTTGGGCAATTAGTGTTTTGTGGTTATTGGGAAAGGTTGTGAATGGTTTTGGCACAGCCTTGACACACATCAAATTACCATGATCTAGATTCTTGAAAGAATGTCTCATTTGTTTAATTTCAAGGAGTTCGAAAAAATTTCGAAAAGTTTGTTCCTTTGTTCATAGCCTAGACTAGGATCTACATCTTTGCTTATTCTATGACGGAAATGGTTTATGAAGTTCAAACATTCATATTCCTCGAAGTATTAGGTCTTTCAAGTGGTCTCGGTTCAAAGGATTTAGGCTTAGGAAAGCCTAAAAGAGAGGGGAGAAAGTATTGGGTCATTTTTAACAAAGATCATCAATATTCTCAAGATTGTTCATTATTTCATGTGAAAACCACTTATTTATTATTTACCACAAATTTTCTCAAAGTTTCACAAAATATTTAAATTCAAAATTTATTTATTTCATGTAGATGTCATCATGAGACAAGCGCTTTCATCATCAAAGTGTATAGAAAAATATGCATCAGAATGCTCCTATTGACATGCTTTCAAAGATAACAATTTTTATCCTCAAAATTCTTTCAAAACAGATTTCCAATGTTCGATAAGCTCTGGAATCCAAATGCCATCGTGGACAAGACCCTCAATTCTTTCCTTCAGTTTTATGCATTTTTTAGTCGAATGCCCAATTGCCCCAATATGATACTCGCACTTGCTGTTGGGGTCATAGCTTTTAGCTGACGAAGAAAACTCTTCAAAGCTAAGCCAATTTCTATTTCATCTTATTAATGTGTTTCATGATGAATGAGCTATGAATGTCATGAGTGCAATTTGATGCATGTGAAGGATAAACAAAGTTATGTGTGGTCATATACTGTGGAAACAATATTGACCATGTATGCTATAAGTGCAACACGATGCCAACATGATGCATGTAAAGAATAAGAAAAATCAATGCATGGATATATGCAATGAATGACCATGTATGTTCCAAATGCATTTCTCAATGAATGATCATATACACTATGAATGCCACACAATGTCAATTATGATGCATGTGAAGAATAAATGATTGACACAGAGTATATACAAAGAAAGTCATGCTGGCCGTGTATGTCATGAACGCAACCTGATGCCAATATGACAAATTAATGCATGAGCATATCATGATGACTATGTATGCCATGAATGCACCCTGATGCTAACATGATGCATGTAAAGAAAGAATAAATTGATATATGAATAGATACAGAAAAATCATGCTGACTATGAATGCATGAATGCAACTTGATGCTACCATGATGCATATAGAGAAAGAATAAATTGATAATGGATATATACAGAAAAATCATGCTGACTATGAATGCATGAATGCAACTGGATGCCAACATGATGCATGTAAAGAAAGAATAAATTGATATATGGATATATACAGCAAAAATCATGCTGACTATGAATGCATGAATGCAACTTGATGCCAACATGATGCATGTAAAGAAAGAATAAATTGATACATAAGTATATACAAATAATGACCATGCATATCATAAACGTATCTTACAATGAATGACCATGCATGCTATGACTATAACATGATGTCAAAATGATACATCCAAAAATAAATGAATTAACACAAAGGTATATACAAAGAAATCAATGATTACACGAAATTGGTGGGACCTAAATCTTGGTTATTCAAAAATCTCATTATGCAAGATTTGCCTCCAATTTTTTTTTTTTTTGATAAACCAATCACATAATTTTCAAAAGAATTTCAGGGTGGATCTTACTATGGTACAATATGCAAATGTTCATGTGACACTACTGGTTTTATGAAATCATCAAATTAAATTACCAACTGTTTATTGCAAAGAATGAGATCAATAATACAACCAAAAATGTATATGCCCCATTCACACATGCATGAAATGTGCAACATGCAAAAATGCTTGAAAAAAGATTTTTTTTTTTTTAAAAACAGCTAATGAACATCTGCCCCAGCAATATCTGCTTATTTAGGCATCAGGATGCCATCGAGGCGGAGTATCACATTTATTACGGGCGATGTACGTACATCGTTGCCCGATCTACCACACTTATTCGGAGTGTAAAATAGGTAACAAAAAGTTTAGAAATGTCCCTCCATGTGTTCCTATTTTCGGTATGTCTAACGGAAATTCGGCATAGCTTCGCCTAGGTTCACTATATGAGGGTGAATCGGTTCTAAGGCCCCGAATTGTTCCTCACTGTCGCCGGTGAAGGCTAGTAAGGCACCCCGATAAAAGCGGGTTCAATTCGTTAGAGTATATTTTCCTATGCCCATGCGGAGGATCATCACGAAGGCATTAGGTACTTTATACTTCGAAAGTGTTTCACTAGCCCATACGGAGGATCAATCACGAAGGCTTAGTTACTTTACTTCCACTTAAAAGGACGGAACCCGGGTAGAGGATTCATGTTATGCAAATGCACGTGTAGTGTGTGTGGAGGAATAACAAACCTTTCACTACCTATTCTACAAACCTTATTCTAAATGCCCTAGCAATTAAAACATTCAAGAATAGTGTAACGCATTAACCAACAAGCAATTATAATATACAACCTAAATAACTAGAGAACAATAATAAAATGCATGCACATGAGAATGAACATTTTTAAAAACATTTTATTATTTTCAAAATTCTCTTTATTAGAAAAATGTGGGAATTAAAATTAAATACCAATTAAACCAACCAAAACTGAGACTTTGATAACACACGACTATTTCTAGGCCTGACTCTCTAATAGTCCCCAGTGGAGTCGCCAAGCTGTCGCAACCTAAAAAAAATAACGACGAGTCTCATCGCAAGACTTTATTATTCGTTAGGCGTGACATTAAAAAAAACCTAGGAAAAGTCGACTTAATTCCTCTAGAAATGAAGGTTTTGAAAATGACCTTAAAAAAGACATGGAGTCGCCACCAATCTTTTTTAGCTAGGTGTGATCGGCCACCTATTAAAACCGGTTTTATAAAATATTTTAAAAATTAATTAAAACATTTTAAAAACCAATTTCAAGTCTGCGTTTTAAACCAGAGAAATCAAAGAAGCGGGTTCGGGAGTCGGTTACGTGTGGGGAAGGATTAGCACCCCCACAACGCCCGTATAAATTGGTACCTTATTAATCGTGTGTTATCTCAAATCTCGGTAAAAGTTGGTTTTAAATTTAATATTTCAAATTAATTCCCAATTTAAAGAAAAATAATTTCATTTTTTTTTGACAATGATCCGAAATTTATAAATTCAAAATTTTCCTATATTCCCCAACAAACGTGGCAAAATATAGAAATTTTTATTAGTTTTAGAAAACTTTCCGAATCATTCTCTTTTTTGAAAGAAAGATATTCCTTTATTAATAATAATTGATGATATTCCCTCCAGCAAACCCGGTAGAGAACTCATGAATTATTTTAAATCGGGAATATCTTTATTTTTATTGAAAACCATTATCTTTTTTGAAAACATTTAAAAGAAATGAATATGTATAGGCATGGCATAAATAAAATGACATAGCAAAATCTAAATAATATAATGCAACCTAAATGTCATGACACATAGAAATTAATATGGCAAGAATCACATATTATATAAAATGCATGAATATAAAAATGCAATGCATGAGATGTATTTTTTCCTTTAATTAAGAAAATCCGTATATCTAAAAAGATATCCGGTTACCTTAGGAAAATATGTCAAATTAAATATTCTAAAACCAAAATACTTTGTGATTGTTTGAAAACAATTTTGAAAAGCTTGAATTAAAAATAAAAACTGGGCTAAAATTTTTAAAATGACTCTAATTTCCTAAGTTTAAAAAATCCGGACTTGGCTACCCTTAATCCGGGACTTGAAAAACCATTTTTAGAGTTTAAAAAGGCTTAGAAATTACCCTAAGTCAGTAGCTAACCCTCCTAATCAGCCCACTCTAAGTAAATTAACCAAAACAGAAAATTGGTTTTTCTTTAAATTCAATTCTGACTCCACTGTCCAGTTTTAATCCATGATTTTTTACCCTATTTTTAAAAATTCCAAAAATTCTGAAAAAATTATTGGAGACTCAGGACATGTAAAAATACAAGGAAAAAAATCGACTTAATTTTCTGATCAAAGATGATTTCCCAGAAAAACCAGAGATGTACGAGTTTTTGGAGGAGAAAAAACTGCTTTGTTTTTCTTTAAAATCAATTCTGACTCCACTGTCCAGTTTTAATCCACGATTTTTTACCCTATTTTTAAAAATTCCAAAAATTCTGAAAAAATTATTGGAGACTCAGGACATGTAAAAATACACGGAAAAAATCGACTTAATTTTCTGATCAAAGATGAATTCCAGAAAAATCGGAGATGTACGAGTTTTGGGTGGAAAAAAAAAACTGCTTTGCCAACACATTTTTTTTTTGTCTTTGATAAAATCATTTAAAAACCAAAATAAAAATATTTGAAACTCATAGAATGACTTGAAGACAGTAGCTAGGACTTTTTGAAAGTTAGATAAAAATTGGCTAAGTAAAAAAAAATCACAAAGGTAGAATAATCAATTTGACAAACTTAATTTTCCACAAGTGTGCTCAAGAGAGCATGACTTTGAACCATTAATTGGTTCAAGTCATTATTCAAGTGGCATGAACATGAAATGCATGAAACAATGCAGCAAACATAATGCATGAAATGCATGGATCTAAACCTAAATGTAAGGAAAATGCATGACATAAATAATATGGCCTAGACCTAACATGAACTTGCATGGCATTTAATGTAACCTAGACCTAAGACATGCATGGCATTTTCACAAACACAAGGCATGCTTAATTCAAAAATCCAACCAAATATCATGCAAATGCAAAAACCTAACAACTAGCATGACAAAAATACAACACACAATGCAAAACACATGGAGTAGCCAAATGGTCCCAAGCTTCAACAAGCATGGCATTTTCACAAACACTTGGTATGCTAGCATGAAAAACTAAGTCATAACACAAAAATCACACAAGCATTTTCACAAACACCTAATATACCAAATCTAAAACATGCTCACTAAGATATAAAACAAGAATCATGCAAAGAATCACACAAGCATTTTCACAAACACTTAATATGCTAACTCTAAAACATGCTCAAATTTAAACAACATGAAAACAGAAAATTAAAAATGTAAAAACATGATATCTAAGACATAAATGGCAACAAACAAAGCAACCAAATTAAATATAACTTAAGAACATGAAATAACATAATATTTAAAACATCAAAAATAAAGAAAATAGCATAAACAATATGGTAAAATGAATCAAAAATAACAACTTAAAATAAATAATGTAGGCCATTTGGCCATGGTGAGTTTATTGTAAAAACAAAATGTAAGAAAAATATACTTAAGAAAGGAAATGAAGGAAGAACAAGAAACATTATTTTAAAATGAAAACTCACCAAGTAGCTTTTGAACGGATTAAGCTATAAACCCTCAGAGTATCTTTTGAACGGATTAAGCTACAAACCCTCTCACAAGGAGCTTTTGAACGGATTAAGCTATAAACCCTCAGAGTAGCTTTTGAACGGATTAAGCCACAAACCCTCTCACAAGTAGCTTTTGAACGGATTAAGCTATAAACCCTCAGAGTAGCTTTTGAACGGATTAAGCCACAAACCCTCTCACAAGTAGCTTTTGAACGGATTAAGCTATAAACCCTCAGAGTAGCTTTTGAACGGATTAAACTACAAACCCTCAAAGTAGCTTTTGAATGGATTAAGCCACAAACCCTCTCACAAGTAGCTTTTGAACGGATTAAGCTATAAACCCTCAGAGTAGCTTTTGAACGGATTAAGCTACAAACCCTCAGAGTATCTTTTGAACGGATTAAGCTACAAACCCTCTCAACAAAAACACTATGACTCACCACCCGGATAATCCTAATACAAGTGTATAGACTATCTCACAAGGGGTAGTGGGTGATTTCAACCAAAGGCCAAGACCCCTTATTTATAAGGTGAGCACCTCCTTGGCTTGACATTACAAAGGGATGTGGGATTGGGACTTAGGCTCAAAAATGAAAATCTCTAACTTAACTCTTGATTTTTAATCACTTGATTGAAAAAATCCTAAGCTTCCTCCTTCCTTTGGGCTTGGGCAGGCCAGCACTTCTCTTTTCCAGCCCAGCTCTGATTTTTGAAAGGCCCAAAGAAGCCCTTTTCGGTTACTTGGGTGAAACGACCATTTTGCCCCCCGGATGCAAAATAAATATCAAACGGGCTCCAAATTCAAATTTTCTTTTTTTAATACTTCCAAAATAATAAAATATTGAGTTCTGAAAGTTTTCAAAATTATCCGAGTCCGTTTGCTATTTATTTGGATTTTTTCTTCCCAAAATGTCCTTTTATGCCCCTACTTTTTACCATTTTTTAAACGAGCTCCAAATCAAGATTTTTCTTCACCAATCTCTTCAAAATAATTAAAAAGTGTGATCTGGAAGTTTTCATAATTTTTGGAGCTCATTTGGTATTTTTTTCGGGATTTATCGGCTTGAATTACTGCATAGGAGGCCCGGGATTTGGCCATTTTGCAAACGAACTCGGAATCAAGATTTTCTTTCGCCAATCTCTTCCAAATAATTTAAAAATGAGATTTGCAAAATTTCAGAATTTTTGGAGTCCATTTGCTATTTTTCCGGGATTTTCCTTTTTGAATTACTGCATAAGAAACCCGGGATTTGGCCATTTTGCAAACGAACTCCGAATCAAGATTTTCTTTTACCAATCTCTTTCAAATGATTTAAGAATGAGATTGACAAATTTTTCAGAATTTCCGGAGTCCATTTGCTATTTTTCCCAAATTTTTCCAATTTTGCCCTTTTACCTCCGAAACCCGATTTTGCTCAAAACAAATCCGATTTTCAGATTTTCTTCAATCTGAGCCTTGGGCCATCCTTTTTAACCATTCTTCATCCATTGGGGGCTTTGGTCTTACCAAGTCGGGCCATTTCTGTGATTCTTCCCGATTTCACCGAAATCCACTAAAAACCCTAATTCTCGGTTTTCTCCCGGATTGACTTTTCTTTCGGTTTTTCTTGCAAGTGACTTCTCCATTACCCGTAGTCAGTGCTTATCTTTCATTTGGAACCTTCAATTTCGACCAGTTTGATCGTTTAAGCACTTTTCCCCAAATATCTCGGATTAGGGTTTCTTTTCTAGTGAATCTCCAAATCCCAACTTCCGAAGTCCATATCTTTCAATGTAGACCTCGGATTATCAAAATTCTTTCTCCATTTTTCAATTGAACTTAAAATCTTGATTTTGAAAGTGGGTTGACTTTTTCAGTAGTTGACTTTCTAGGGTTGACTTTTTCGGGTTTGACTTTTTTGGGGTTGACTTTTTTTTAAGTTTGACTTTTTGTGCTCGCCCTCTTAAACTAAGTCTCGGAGTACCACCTGCAGGATGAAAACAGTCTTTTTATACTCGAAAACATCAATATGGGAGGAAAACATACCTGTTTAGTGGTCCGGACAAAATTAGGTGTCTACAACTATATTAATAAAAAACCATCTAAATGCTAACGTGGACATATGAAATTGACAGAATAGATGACTTGGAAAAAAATAATGTGTCAAATTTTTTTACTCAAGTGGAATTTAAAAACTGATAGAATAGATGACTTCAAAAAAAATGATGTCGTGTTTTTACGGGTACTGAAGAGATTTGGGTAAAAAAAATTATATTTTTCTAAATTTCACTTGAGTAAAGTCATTTTTTTTAAGTCAATTTTTCTGTCAGTTTGACATGTCCATGTCAGCATTTAGACGATTTACCATTAACACTGTTATCAATTTTATTTCTTAGCATCAATTTCAAACGTAGAAGGATTAAATTACTCATTTCTATAATACAAAGACTAAAATATATTTTTGACTACAATAAAGGAACTGTTTAAGTACTTTAACCGTTTTTCTTACATCAGTGGCACCCCTCGTCCTGCTCCCGCTCCTGCCGCAAACATAAAATAATAAAAGTACACCCAAATCATATTTTTCATCTTGAAGAAGAGTTGAAGAACATGAAATATATGCTTTGCTTCTAAAGTTTGGTGAATTTTGATTAGAGATCATGAGCCACCTATGTCTCTTTCAAGCCAGATGAGTCCATTAAGAGAAATACTGCTTAACAGAAGCAATTCCTTTTTCCCTGAATCTCAAGTAGGAGATAGAGATTTAAAGAGCAGCCATGACGTAACATTATGGTTGCTATTTTACGTTTACGATTTTTATCCCCGCCGATATTCAACATCGATGAATTCATAATTGAATGCAATAGCAATTCATTACGTTTGTAATCGCGATAAATATGACGCGATCGAAAGCGTATCTGCAACCGCAATTTAAATCCATGGTAGGAGATATCATTCCTTCTCTTTTATTTCTTTATTTTTTCTTTTTGTTTCTCCTTTACTGCCAAGCTATTAGAAATTAAGGGATAGAAATGAACTTATATAGAAAATTTGTTGCCTTGACAGAAATTATATGGAAATGAGCTTTAGCAGCCGAGCAACTGACATAGTTTAACCCCTAGAAGACTATAGCAAGGTTTAGCCTTATGCAAATAAACTTGACAGACCTTATTTTGTAAGATTAATGCCTTAATGTCCATTGACAAGACTTCCAAATGAGTTTCTGTGAGAAGAAAAATGATATCCTAAGGCTGCCAAAAGCTATGATATTCAATTTTTTTTTTTTTTTTTAAGTATTCGTGTTTAACATTTGTATCCGACACATATTCGGACATGAGTATATGGATATAATCTTCCAAATATATGAAAAAATTGAACAAACCTATATCAGACACATACATGTATCCGATATTCACCCCGAGTCCAGATAACATAGGCCACAAGTATGTATTAAACTAATTTACAAGCAATGACGCACAAAATGAGCAAATCTCAAGATCAAGAAGCATACGGATTTCTAACTGATGCCTTACATATTTCATCCTTTGATTATAATACAAACTAGAGCATCCCAATAGAAGAGGCTGAGAAAATACAAAGATGAAAAAAGAGGGAAAGAGGGGACTCAGTTAGACTATGTTGAAACTAATATACAGGGGGTCAAAGCATAAAAAATTACAGCCTCCAAATATTTTGCAGGTTGAGGAAACATGTTTTGCATTTTTCCTTTATCAAAATAAAGCTCCTAGAAATCACCAGATTTCCATATTCCCTTGATCAAAGGCAGCAATCTCCTCCTGATATCTCCATCAGTTTCAAACATTTTATACCATTGCTCCAAGAAATGACTGGAAAACAAAAGATTAAGACGTTTAAAGAAATTGTTTCAAGTGTCCAAAATAACAAAGAGTAAGGAAACTATTGATTCCCAGGGAAAGATTTCAACTAACTTTATAGAGGATTAAGAGAAGTATGGCATTTTTTACAAATGAGATACCCTATAGTTGAGACCTATGTTACTCGGATTCGGATGTGAGTGTCGGATACGGGTATGTGTCCGACATATGTATGTTAAATTTTTTTCAAATTTTTCCATGTATTTATAAGATCCTTGGAAGATTATATCCCCATATCCATGTCCAAATATGTATCGAAAATGGGTGTCGGACAAGAATACTTAAAAGAAAATAAAGAGTTGGAGCAACATAGGTTGAGACTTGAGTCCCAGGTTTAAAAGTGATGTTTTAAAACGTATGGCGGAACAATTCATTGCCCATCAAAATCGAATATTAGGCTTTTGAAAAGAAAAAACGAGGTGGAAAAGTACGATGAACAAGACAAACTAAGAATTCAATGGACAAGTTAATTCAAGCATGGAATTTTATTAGTGAAAAACAAGGGCATCAGACTTATCCATCTGCTACTGGTTTCCAAGAAAACACCAGATTATGTGTTAATCTGCTACTTCTTGTTCTTGGTTTAGATCTAACACGAAATCACTCCCGGATGCATAGGCTTAGGCAACATTAACCAGACATCAATAAAGAAAAAGGAACACATGGGATGAAGATTAAGTTCATATAATTGAAGAAACAGGGGCAAGGATTTGAATATACCTTGATTCCAGTGGGAGGAGCAGAAGACTTGGTTGAAGTTAAGGCTCCGAAGCCAAACTTTGGTTTCTTATCTGCAGGCTTTAATATTTGGAAAGAACACATTAATGTCTCATCCACGCTCATCATGGCAGCAGCATTGTCAAACTCTCCACAGTAATTAGGTGCTGAAAATATGGTTACAAGTTGCCTATTAGCAAAGAATTCATATCCATCTTCAACAACCTGCAAAGCGTAGATAACCATTTAATGACACAAAAAAAGAAGCTGATCAGTTCTATGTTGTTCCGACTCTTCCTTTTTCTTGAAGTACTCTTGTCCGATGCATATTCGGACATGGGTACGGGAATATGATCCCCCAAGAATCCTCCAAATACATGAAAAAGCTTAGAATAAATCAAACATACCCGTGTCGGGCACATACCTGTGTCCGACACTCACGCCTGAGTCTGAGTAACATAGGATCAGCTATAAGAATTTTGCAAATGCTTCATCTAAAATGCATTTAAACCTGGTGTGCACGACATATTAAATCAAGATCAAGCTTCTTGAGACAATCTATAACCCTATCAGAACCGAATATGTAGGAAACTCCCCTATCATTTGGCCCCCAGCCTTGAATGTCTTTACTAGGATCCGACCATAGGAGATCACAAAGTAAGCCAGATTCTGGAACATCCATTGGCCTCTTTAAATTTCTAATCTGGTCCAAATTGCGAAGCTCAGGTGACAGTCCGCCATGCATGCAGAAAATCTTTTCCTCAACCAGAGCTGCAACAGGCAGGCAGTTGAAACAATCGGTGAATACTTTCCAGAGCCTGACATTGAATCTTCGTTTACATTCGTCGTAAAATCCATAGATACGGTTCACAGACGCACATTCGTGGTTGCCTCTCAGAAGGAAAAAGTTTTCAGGGTATTTTATTTTGTATGCAAGGAGAAGGCATATTGTTTCCAGGCTTTGCTTTCCACGATCTACGTAATCCCCCAAGAATAAGTAATTGACACGAGGAGGGAAACCACCATTCTCGAAAAGCCTCAGGAGATCAGAATACTGACCATGAATGTCTCCTGGATCATGAAAAGCAGCACCATTTAAGACGTACATTCAGTATGAATGATTTATGATGTATCTTTCAGCAGAGGGTAAACTTAATAAATAAAAAATTACCCCATGAAAGTTTCAAAAGAAAAAAAAAATAAAACAAATTATCCCCAAACACAGAGCAGATCTCAAATTATGCGATTCAAAACCTTACATTATGCTATGCAACCATAACCTCTTTCAAACTCTTTTTCGAACAAGGAAAAACCATTGAAAATCCTGTATGACCATGTAAATATAGGCTTCACGTAACCAAAAAAACTATAGCTTTCAAAACAGTATATATTAGTCTGCCAAGAGTATGGATACAAGAAATTTTCAAAGTGGAACCGGGCTTACTTTAGTTGGTTCATGTAACCACCCTTAAGAACTTAAGTGGCATCCAATAAGTCGGTGATTCGAATTGCAGCATCTGTAACCCCTTCCCATATCCTAGACTACCGCCTCCTTTGTAAGAAATTTTCAAAAGTGTAATCCAATTCACATAGGCAATGAAATCAAATAAATGTGAAATATAACTGCTTTTATGGGAGAGTAATCAGCCTCTTCAACAGTTCAATGACAGAATCCCCTGATATAACCCTCAATATGGAACTAATAAGCTTGAGAACTAGAAAGTATAAAACCCAAGTTTTAAACATCAAATTTCAAAAAATGAAACTCAATTTGCAGCCAAAATTAGTAGCAGTCACCATCATACAGTATAAAAAACAAAGAACTGAAAAGGTTTAACTCATATTTAAGGTTTAAACTTTAAAGGCCACACATTGCAGAAGATCTAATTGCATTCAAATTGTCATCATAAAAAAAATTATGAATATAAACATCAATCAGAACCTCCAACACATTGGGTATAAAATTCAGGGATAAATCACACAACAAGCTACACCAAAAACAAGTACTTTCCAAATTCAAACACATAAAACTGGTAGCAATAACCCACTTCAAAAAGAATCAAATTTAACAGAGAGACGAACTTTAAAATGAAGGAAAACAGAGTTAAAGAAGATATACCACAGATCTTAATAGGTGCTTCAAGCTCTAAAAGAATGGGCTGCATCAAGAAGATATCTTTAGAAACAAGACAAAGCTGCCTTATTTCAGACTCAGAAAGCTGGACTTGCTTCCCTGGTTTCCCTCTAACTTCAAGCAACCTATTGATTATACCATCAAGAACCCGAGGTTCCATAGTCCAACACCACCCTCCTTCTCTCTTTTCCTCCAAAAATAAAACTAATCACCTCCTTGGACCAAATAAGAAGAACAGGAAGCCAAGAAGATTAAAAAGAAAAGAGAGAATAAAGAAACAAAGAACTCTTCCACCACCTACATGCTATTTATGACCTTCTAGTGAAAGTGAAAGAGAATATTTTTTCAGAAAGAAATAAATAGGAATTCTTTTTTTTTTTTTTTTGTTTAAGCATGGAATGGTCGTTCTTGGTGCAGAAAAGAATGGTTGGTTGTTGTCTCTTGGAATTAAAAAGCAGCCATAAGAATATATTTGTTACGTGAAAAATAAATGACTCTCTGTTTTATATAGATTTAAATTCTCCCACCCCAATAGTTAGTTTTTATGGTGTGATTTTTCAAAAGTCCATATTAATTGTTATCAGAGCCAGCCCACCTTTGGCGGGACCAGAATTCGGAATGGTGACTCACGGAGTGGTGGTCTGGACCCAAAAAGTGAAAAAAAAGTGCTAGCCGTGACCAACACAGTCGTGACCAACGTGATCATGACCAACAAGGACGTTGATCTTCCAAGCGTGGTGATTTGTTACGATCCCGCATTGGAAAATAAAAACTTCCTTATGAGGTTTATATGGATCTAGACTTTCTCACCTCAATAATTAACTTTTGGGATATGATTCTCCAAAGGTTTATATCAAAATATTCTTCAAGCACTCTTTTTTTTTTTAACAAATAATGGAAGAGAATGATAAGAAGAATAAGAAGAGAGGGATAGAAAGAAATGATGAAAAAAAAAAAAACCAGATAAAGCAAAAGAGTTTGCAAAGTAGGTGAAAAAATGGACCCCAAAGAAAAATAATGCAGCAGGGAAAAAAGAGATGATGATGGGAAATGAAAAGAAATGTAGAAATAGATAAGAGTCTTTCAATTCTTTGATGTTTTTGTAATGTTTAAAGAGAATAAAATAATGTTTGAATTGATTTGTTTAGGAATTTGAGGTTAGAGGAGAGGGAAAGGGAAGGCTTGGCTTTGAAACCGCAGGGCAGTCGGCAGCAGCAATAAGAAACTTTGGCAACTGGCAAAGCGGGCTGCCATGGCAAAAGTAGCACACCAAAATTTGATAGTTGACGCTGAGGAAGGATTCCGTTTGTTTACTGTTTTGATTTAATTATTTCCAATATGAGGCAATGAAGCTGCCCACATGTTTAGCATCTATGAAATGCCAATTTCTTTTTGTTTATTCTTATCAAAAAGAGGTTTTGTTTATTTATTTCATAATGACTTTTTTTAGTCAAAGGGTGTACAATCCTTACCAGAAGAACAATATTATAGTAATCTCAACCTATTGAAAATACCTTGTATGAAATGTAATTACTATTTGTATATTTGTATCGTAATCGTATTATTTTTATATATACATTATAATTATAATTATATTTAAAGTATTATATATTTATATAAATTTTGATACATTAATAATTTATCTTATATAGATTTTGATATGTTCGTATATTCATATCGTATTCGTGTTATTTTTTTATGTTGTACATATCGTGTTTTGTGTTTATTTTTTTTCGTATAATGTTCATATTATGTATAAAATTATCAAATATACCGATTGATATAATCCTTTTTCATACGAAGTGGTCTAAAATTGTTCAACTCAAATTGGTTAAAAAGTTACTACACTTGATTTTAGCCGAAAGATCAAGAAAGATTTAAATTGGTTAAAAAGTTAGTAATTTTAATTAATTAGGTTTTTGATCCAAAGAATTTAAATTCTTCTCTATAGTTTTCACAAGCTAAATAGGCATATGAATTATGGTTGTCTTTTCATTTCATTTTCTTTTATAAGTAAACCTTCTTTAAACTTTGTATTGGTGCAAATGACCACCGGTAAGTTTCATCAATTGTTAGCAGATTTCTACTTTTTGGCATTCTTGAAGCTAAATTTTGATTAAATTTAAGTATAATATGCAGACCATTCAAATCTGATCTGAATTCAAAAAATTCATCCAACTCGTTCGAACCAAAATATGATCTAATCCGATTTGACAATAAAAAATCAACAATCCGAATTTGAAAATATACCCGAACCCGAATCACCCAAAAAATTAACTCGAAATTACCCAAACTTAAATTAATTATAATTTTATCTTCAAAAAATATTAATTTAATAAAAATAATAAATATAACATAAATTATTAATTTATTTTAATTTTAGAACTTTAAATTATCTTTTAAAATCATTTTCTTTATTATTACAACTTTATATAATTTTGAATATTACCTTTTTTTTTATTATGATTAAAAAATAAACTATTTTTATTTTTATTATTATAATTGAATTGAATTTTTATGTTTATTAGTATATATTATAGATAAAGTGTTGAACCTATATTAATTTTGATGACACCAAAATCCTCTTGTTTTTTATAACTAGTTATGAGTTTACTTAAGTTTGTCAGATCATTACTTAGTTTTATTTAAGGCTCTAGTTAGTTAAGCTAGCTAAAGAGATTTTGAGCTAAGAGGTAATTCTAGTAATCGAAGAGATTGATTAAATTAAATGCCGATTGAAGTTCTTGAATAAAAAAATTATAGTTAGGGATGATTTGTCTTAAAGAAAATAAGTTTGAAGAATTACAAAAGTGGTTATAAGATTTAAAATTCAAAAAATGTTTAGACAAGTTTTGACTAAAGCATTCGAATGTCCTATTCAAGGCATTCTAATGACATTTCTGGAAATGAAGAACAATGCCAAGAATAGCAAGACATTCGAATGTCTAACACAAAGCATCAGAATACCCATGAAGAATTTTCAAATAGAATTGAAGAGAAGTTAAGGCATCTGAATGCCCTATCTTAGGCATCGAATGCTTAATCTGAAGGAGCAATTTGTGTAAGAGAAATCATAATTAAGACATCCGGATGTCTATTCCAAAGCATTCGAATGCTCTGTAGAAAAATGAGCACCACATTCAAAATTTGCCTGACATCCGAATGTCCGACCATGCATGGCATCCGAATGCTCTTGCCTGCAAAGTCAATAAGCGTGACAGAACGACTATATTTAGAAAATCTGTTAGAAATCATCAAAGTAGATTTTGTTCCTAAAGATCATCTTCATCCCTACCTATAAATATGACTAAGATGACTAAAGAACAATAATCAACTGAAAAGATACTGAGCTATATCAAGGATAAAAGCATTCTATTGCAAAAGATCAAAGAATCTCTCTTCAAACATTGAGCTATTAATTTTCATATATTTTGAGTGATATTTGTAGTGAGCTTAATTTGTGTATTCAGTGTTTTTATTTTAATATAACTAATTTTATTTTTATTACTGATTTTTATTTTTTATTATTTATCAAAATACTCCGTTTTTATAACGGATGAAAAAAAAAAATTATACAAGGGAAGTCGTCATGACAGATAGTGACTTCCCTTGAATAATTGAAAAAATAAAAAATTATACATGGAGAAGTCACCACCCAGGGTGGTGACTTCTCCACATTAATTTTTATTTATTTATTTTTTAATGTTGGGAAGTTGCATGGCGACTTCCCAACATTTATATATAAATATATATTTTAAATATTAAATAATAAAATTAAAAATTATATAATTTATAGTTTTAAAAAATAAATTTTAAATAAAAAATAATAATTTACAAAAAAGTTTAAAAATATTGATGATTTATCGTAATATCAATCGGATTCTTTCAACTCGTATTCGTAATGAAATGGACCTCTGGGAGAAAGACCAACCAAAGCGTTGTGGATTATGCAAGAATGAAGGTCATAGCCGTCGAAAATGTCTTTATCAATTTGGTACATCGAGGGAGAGTTCGCATCAACAATAATATCGTTATACATATAGTTATTGCATACATACCGTTAAAAAAATATAAATTGTATACATACAGTTAAAAAAATATAAAAATTGTATAAACAAATTTTATATAATTTATTTAATTTTTGTAAATTGTTATTTTTGTTTAAATTTTAAATTTTTTATATAAATTTTAAATTTTAAATTTTAAATTTATTTATTTAAATTATTTATTATTTATTTTTTAAAATTATATATTTTTTATTTAATATTAAAAAGAATGTTGTTCGTCATGAAGAAAAATTTTATATGGGGAAGTCGCCATCTGGGGTGGCGACTTTCCTTGTCTAAAATGCCAATTTTTGGATGACGACTTCCATGCTTATATTTATTTATTTGTTTTTTAAATTCAATTGGAAAGTCACCACTTCAGATGGTGACTTCCCAATGATTTCCAAAATAAGCGCATTTCAATACATAAAAAAAATATCGGTATTTTGAAAAAAAAAACAATATTGAAATAAAATTCTCTAAGATAATTGGTTGACATTTATATATTTTTAAAGCTTGTAAGTTTGGTTTTTGAGTGTGAAGATAACACTAGTTGGGATTTGTAAATTATGATTTTGGAACTTGGGATAGGTCACTTTGTAATTGCTTTGTGGAAGCTGATAATTCCATCAGTTTAATAAAGTTTAAATCCTTGGCAAGAGTTATTAAGGTAGTGGACGTAAGTCAAGGAGGGTCGAACACCATGTATTGTTATTTTTGTCAATCTCAATTACTTGGCGATTTCAGTTCTCTGCTTAAATTCCTTATCATTTCATGTTTGTTGTAATTAAATTTTATACATCTTTAGTTCTCTACGAAAGTGCTATCCACCTCCTAGCGCTATCTACTTGGGATCAATATAAAGTTTTTTTTTTTTTTCCTTTTTTTTTTTCACTTTGATAAAAATAATTAAATAGATCAATAATAATCATTTTAAAATGAAAAATAATTGACAATAATTAATAAAATTAATTATTATACTTTTAAACATTTATTATAAACTTCATAACAAAACATTACTTTTAAAATAGCTAAAAATAAAACCCTATAAAGAATCAAGTAAAAAATAGACCATAAACATAGTCATACATGCTTATACATAACCAAAATATTCAAAGATTTTTAATTACAAATCCACATATTAGACTTTAAAATTTAAATTAAAAATCCAAATATTGTTGTATTTGACTTACTACGCAATAATTTCATTTCAGTAATAATATCATTCACCTTATAATTTATAATTTCATATAGTAAATATTATGGATCCATATGGCCTATAGGCATTTTAATATATATATATACACTCATAGTTAGTGGTAATCTATTAATATTTGGCTTAAGAAAAATGATGGGGTTTTGAAAGTTTAAATTTGAAATCTCTTTGGTATAAAAATTTAAAATTGAGATGATTTTGTGAGATTTGATTAAAAGTGAATTAGTAAACTAATGATTATATATAATGAAACATTAAGTTAAAAAATTTAGTTTAGTAAAAAAAAAATGTAAAATCACATATTTTTCTCATCTATATAAAAATTAACTTTAATATAAAATATACAAATTACAATATTTATATTCATTTTAAAATATACTTTTTATCTGTCAATAAAATTCTAATAAAATATTACTTGATTAAATAATCTATTTTAATTTTAGTTCATTTTAAAAATTAATAAATTAAACCTGAAATGATCTAAATCGAATAATTCAAATTTGAATAACTCGAGTGTCAAATCCGAATTACTTGAACCGAAATAGATACAAACTTGAAATGACTCGAATAAAAAACGATTTGAACTAAAATTGACTCAAATTTTTTAAAATCCAAATTCACCCGATCTAAATTGACTCAATTTAAATCCAATTGTTGACTTATCTCTTATGTATGTTTAGTACTAGGTTACATCATTTTTTTGGGGGTACATACTAGGTTACATCATTTAACAATAAGTTTTTTGGGTACATACTAGGTTACATCATTTAAATTTTAGTTCATTTTAAAAATTAATAAATTAAACCTGAAATTATTTAAATCGAATAATTCAAATCCGAATAACTCTAGTGTCAAACCCCAATTACTTGAACCGGAAATGATACAAATTTGAAATGACTAGAATAAAAAACGATCTAAACTCAAAATTGACCCAAATTTTTTAAAATCCCAAATTCACCCAATCTAAATTGACTCAATTTAAATCCAATTATTGACTTATCTCTTATGTATTTAGTACTAGGTTACATCATTTAACAATAAGTTTTTTAAGGTTGAATTAGGAGTTAGGATTATGACTGGATAAGTTTTGTAAGGTTGAATTAGGAATTAGGATCGTAGAGCCTACTATATTAAATAAACAAAAGTTTAAGTTGACCAAGTTGAAGAAGGCTGGATCATGTGTCGTATTTATTCTATATATGTAAATATATATATTCTTTTTCAAATACATCTTGATCAGTGGGAAGTACGAAAAATAATAAAATCTCAATATAATCAATCACATCTATATTTTCTTCTTCTATTAGTGAGTGTAATTATCCAACACAAAATCAATAAGGCATGGATAAAAATCCCATTATCACCTATTATTTTTCACGATTTATCAAATAATTAATTTTGGTGATTTCAAAAAAAAAATAAAAAATTGGTTACAGTCCCCTTGGTAAGACGAAATGTTTTTAATCTAATGAATTGGTTACAAAATAACACGTATTATTTTGTAGTTCATGGTTAAATTATTATTATTATTATTATTTTTTTTTTTGCCTTTTTATCTGACCAAGCTTAATTAATGATAACAATTTTATTAAAATTAATTAATATAGTATATTTAAGGGGTTTTTTTTACCGTAATGTAGCTGATTTTTTATTTATTTATCAAAATACAGTTGTTTCCAATTTATTTTTCAAAATTCGCTCGTTTTTTAACGAGTTGGAAAATCGCCATGGCTCATGGCGATTTCCCAACGGTAATTTTTCTTTTTAAAACTAAGTTGGGAAATGGTCATGACGATTTTTCAACTTAATTTTTAATTTTTTTTTGATTTTTTACATTGAAAAATTGCCACCGTGGGTGGCGATTTCACAAGGTGAAGAATTCACCTTTTTTTTTAATTTTATTTTATACTTTTAATTATTAAATAATAAATTTAAAATAAAAATTATATAATTTATAATTTTAAAAAATAAAGATTTAATAATTTTTATACATAATTTTTATCCCATGGTGGTATAGGTGTCCATGGGCCGTGTCGCAACCTAAAAAATAGCAAGTCTCATCGCAAAACTTTATTATTCGTTAAGAGTGACAAAAAAAAAAATCGAAAAAAAGTCGACTTAATTCCTCTAAAAAATCGAAGGTTTTGAAAATAACCTTGAAAAAGACATGGAGTCACCACCAATCTTTTTTGGCTATATGTGATCGGCCACCTATTAAAACCGATTTTATAAAATATTTTAAAATATTTTAAAATATATTTTTTAAAATCAATTTCAAGTCTGCGTTTTAAACCAGAGAAATCAAAGAAGTGGGTTCGGGACTCGATTACGTGTGGGGGAAGATTAGCACCCCCACAACGCCCGTATAAAACGGTACCTTATTAATCGTGTGTTATCTCAAGTCTCGGTAAAAAATTAATTTTTAATTTGGTATTTTCAGTTAATTCCCAATTTAAAGAAAAATAATTTCATTTTTTTATTAAAAATGATCCGGAATTTATTAATTCAAAATTTTTCTATTTTCCCAACAAGCGTGGCAAAATATATAAATTTTTATTATCTTGAAAAATTTTCCGAACCATTCTCGTTCTAAAGAAGATATTCCGCTATTAATAATAATTGATGATATCCTCCCCTGCAAACCCGGCAGAGAACTCATGAATTATTTTAACTCGGGAATATCTTTATTTTATTTAAAATCATTACATTTTTCAAAATATTTTTAAAAAAATATGAATATGAATATGTGTGACATAAATAAAATGACATAGCAAAGTCTAGATAATATAATGCAACCTAAATGGTATGATATAATTTAAATATCTTAGCATACTCTAAGTAAATGAAATATCCTAAGTTATATGATGTATTCTAAAGGAAATGAAATGACCTAGGTAACATAATATATTCTACATGAAATGTAATATCCTAAGTCATATGATATATCCTAAATGAAATAAAATGATTTAAATGACATGGCAAATATAAATGATATGGCATATAATCTAAATGATATTGAAATGACATGAAACATAAAATAATGCTAACATATAATATGCATGAAAATAAAAATAAAAATAATAATGCATGAACATAGTATATGCTAAATAATATGACAAAAATAAATAACTAAATAAAAAGCATAGGATATCATGAAATATTCAAAACCATATAATAAACAATATAACATCAAAATATAAATAATAAATAATAACAACACCATGGAAATTATCATAGCAAAAATCACATATTATATAGTATGCATGAATATGAAAAATGCAATGCATGAGAATGTATTTTTCCTTTAATTAAGAAAATCTGTATCTAAAAAGATATCTGGCTACCTTAGGAAAATATATCAAATTAAATATTTTAAAACCAAAATACTTTGTGATTGTTTGAAAATAGTTTTGAAAAGTTTAGATTAAAAATAAAAACTTAGCTAAACCCTTTTTAAATGGCTCTAATTTCCTAAGTTTAAAATCCCGGATTTGACCACCCTTAACACGAAATTTAAAAAATCATTTTTAGAGTTTAAAAAGGCTTAGAAACTACCCTAAGTCAGTAGCTAAACTTCCTAATCAGCCACTTCTAAGTAACTTAACTAAAACAGAAAAATGATTTTCCTTCAAATTCAATTCTGCCTCTACTGTCTAGTTTTAAAGCACGATTTTTTACCCTATTTTTTAAAATTCAAAAAAATCTAAAAAAGATACTGGAAACTCAAGACATGTAAAACTACACGAAAAAAATTGGCTTAATTTTTTGATTAAAGATGACTGCCCAGAAAAATCAGGAAATTATGAGTACTGGGTGAAAAAAACTGTTTTGCCAAAACACATTTTTTTTGCCTTTGATAATATCATTTAAAAATCAAAGTAAAAATGTTAGACTCTCTTAAAGACTCACAAACAGTAGCTAACACTTTTGAAAAATTAGGCAAAAATTGGCTAAGTAAAAAAAATCACAAAAGTAAAATAATCAATTTGACAAAACTTTAATTTTCCACAAGTATGCTCAAAATGAGCATAACGTTAAACCATTGATTAGCCTAAGTCATAAATCATGTGGCAATGACATGAAATGCATGAAAATACAGCAAATATGATGCATGAAATGAATGATTTAAGACCTAATGACATGAAAAATGCATGGCATAGAGAATATGACTTAGACCTAAATGAACTTGCATGGCATTTAATGCAACCTAGGTCTAAAATGCATCAATATGCATGGCAAAGCAAACCAACCCTAAATCTAAAGAATGCATGATAATAACACAAACATATAGCATGCTTAAACAAAATACACAACCAAATATCATGAAAATGCAAACCTATCAACTAGCATGATGAAAATGCACATATAAAGCATACAACATGAGGGGTGGCCGAATGGTCCCATACTTTTAAAATGAGCATGACATTTTCACAAACACATGATATACTAACATGAAAGATTAAAGAATACTCAAATCATGCAAATATAAAGTAAAGCCATGAAAACCAATAGGTATTTTCACAAACACATGGATTAACAAAATGTAAAACATAAACAAACTTAAACATTTTGAAAACAGAAAATCAAAAATGCAAGATAAGTAAAATAAACATGATAACAAGATAATAGACTCAAAAATGGAAACAAGCAAGCAACCAAATCAAAACAAGCTTTATGTTCATGTATTTGAAGAAGATTTAAAGCATCAAAACTTGTTAAATATCATGAATAACATGAAATAAAAATGCAAACAGTAACTATATCAAAACAATAACCATTCGGCCAACCCAAAAAAAAACAAAAGAAAAGAAAATTTTCAAAGCTTTTTCCAAGAAAGTATAAAAAAGAACTTAAAGGAGAAACTTAAAAACACTTATTTTCAAGAAGAAAATCAAAAGAAACTCACCAAAATAGCAATCAAAACAGCAAATCAAGAATAGAAAATCAAGGAAAGTGTAAGAGTATGGTGCTTAAAGCAACCTCTAGAAGCTATATTGCAAGCTTTTTCTCTTCTAACTTTCTTTTCTTTTCTAAACTTTTTTTTTTTTGCCTTTTAAAAAATGGAGAGAAAATCAGCCAAAACAAGAGTAAATAGAGTGAAAATGAAAGAGAGACCCCCCTTCCTTGTAGTGGCCGAATGGCCCTCTAAATGCTAGGATGTTGTCATTTTTCTTTCAATCAATTTTGATCCAAAGGCTATTAATCCAAGATGTTTAAAATGTGAAATTATCTCTCTTAGATTATGCAATCAGCTATCCACAATTACAGCTATTCAAGAATCTTAAGCCATTATGTTGACATTCTCCCTCTTCATGCATTGGTCCATGTGGCTCAATTATAAAGGCTTGATAAAAAAATAACTATTTTCCTCTTCATTGTTGGCCTTTTGATTAAAATCAGAAAATATTTGCCCACCATTGGGCCTTGGCCGGCTGAACCCTCATTTCCAACCCATGCTTCATTTTTTTAAAAGGCAAGAAAAGGCCTTTTCGATTTCTTGGGTAAAATGACCTTTTTGCCCCCCGAACATAAATAAATAGCAAACGGACTCCAAATTTAAATTTTATTCTTTCAATACTTTCAAAATAATGAAAAATTGAATTCTGGAGGTTTTCAAAATTTTCGAGCCCATTAGCTATTTATTTGAATTTTTTTCTTTCAAAATTGCCCTTTTGTGCTCCCAAACTTTACCATTTTTTAAACGAGCTCCAAATCCAGATTTTTCTTCACCAATCTCTTCCAAATAATTTAAAAGTATGATTTGGAAGTTTTCATAATTTTTGGAACTCATTTGGTATGTTTTCGGGATTTATCTGCTTGAATTACTACATAGTGGGCCCGAGATTTGGCCATTTTGCAAACGAACTCTGAATCCGGATTTTCTTTCGCCAATCTCTTCCAAATAACTTAAATGAGATCTGCAATTTTTCAAAATTTTTGGAGTTCATTTGCTATTTTTCCCAAATTTTCCAATTTTGCCATTTTGCCTCTGAAACCTAGTTTTGCTCAAAACAAGTCCGATTTTCAGATTTTCTTCAAATTGAGCCTTGGGCTATCCTTTCTTAATCACTCCTCATCCATTAGGGGCTTTAGTCTTACTGAATCGGGCCATTGCTGTAATTCTTCCAAATTTCACCGAAATCCACCAAAAACCTTAATTCTCGGTTTTCTTTCGAATTGACTTTTTTTCAGTTTTTCTTTCAAGTAGCTTCTCCATTACTCGTAGTCAGTGCTTATCTTTCATTTGGAACCTTCAATTTCGACCAATTTGATCGTTTAAGCATTTTTTCCCAAATTTCCCGAACTAAGGTTTTCTTTCTACTGAATCTCCGTAACCCAACTTCCGAACTCCATATCTTTCAATGTAGACCTCGGATTATCAAAATTCTTTCGCCATTTTTCAATTGAACTTCGAATCTTGATTTTGAAAATGAGTTGACTTTTTAGTAGTTGACTTTTTGTGGTTGACTTTTTCAAGTTTGACTTTTTATGTCGCCTTCTTAGACTAAGTCTCAGAGTACCACCTGTAGGATGAAAAAAGTCTTTTTACATTCTGAAACATCAATTTAGGAAGAAAATGTACCTGTTTTAGTGGTTCAGACAAAATTAGGTGTCTACAGTTGCCCCTCTTTGGCTATTGCTGAGAATTAGGAATCAGGCAAAGATAAACAAACACTAATTTTGTTCCGTTAGTGAAATCACATGTGAAGAGAAGGGAAATGGGGCTTCTTTTTTTATTTTTTATTTTTTATTTTTTATTTTTCATTTTTTCAATCAATTTTCATTTCTTTTTTGGTTGAAAAAAAGCTGTAAATAGAAGATTTTGTCCTTAAATTGAATTCCCTGACTAATCAAGGCTCTACCCGTCTTAAGGAAATGGGTTCGACTTGCAAGAGAAGAAAAGACCTCGACGATGGTCTCGAGGGTTTAACCTGTCTTGTGCTAACCTTAATGGCATGGGTGAAACCAAAAATTGAAAAGGATCTAGATGAAACCATAAATTGAAAAGCATGGGTGAAACCAGAAAATCAAAAAATGATCTGGATGAAACCAGAAATTGAAAAGCATGGGTGAAACCAGAAATTGAAAAAGATCCGGATGAAACCAAAGAATAAAAAGGCATGGGTGAAACCAGAAAATTGAAAAAGATCTAGATGAAACCAGAAATTGAAATGGCCTGGAAATTAACCTGAAGGATTTGAGAGAGGATGCAAATGCTTGATGGTTTAAATGCAAATGTCTTGGATTGATGCAAATGCTTCTTGAAATGATACAGATATCTTGGATTGATGCAAATGCTTCTAAACGCAGATGCAAATGTCTTGGATAGATGCAAATGCTTCTAAATGCAGATGCTCATGGAATAGTGCAAATGAAAATATCCATGAATGATGCAAATGCTTGCTGACACGGTGCAAATGCAAAGCTTAATAGAGAGATGAATGTTCATGAATGATGCAAATGCCCCCGATCATTTTTCTAGACTTTGGCTTAGCCTTTCCCATTCATTTTTCCTCTTCAAATTAGAGTATATCTTCAACTCCTTTTTCAATCTTTGGCTATTCTTTTTGCCCCAACAGTTTTCAAACTCTTATCAACAGAAATCTGCTTACTGAGTTTTATTTCTTCTTCTCATATTTGGAAGTCAAGGTTATCCCTAGTAATTCCACACCTTTGGATTAGAAAAACTCTTATCTCATGTCAACATAAAAAATGGGTATTTCCAAAATATTTTTATTTTCCCTTTCTGAAAAACAATTTTGCTTATTTAATGAGAACTTCTGAGCCAAAAATTTTAACCCCACAGTGTGTAATGTACAAATCTTTTGAAGACTAATGATCACTGTTAGAAATTTTCCTAAGTGTCAATTTGGGTTGTTCAAGTTGAATTGACAAGGCTTGGTACAACATGATTTTGGTTTTTCAAAGGAAATTTCATAACAAAAATATATGTCCCTTCTAGGCTCACAAATGGAACGGGTTTTATAAATAATGAATTTATTGAAAAATCAAACAAATTTAACATTTTTTTAGTTTTCATATCAAGGCATTTTGACAAGCGTGAAGATTGGCTGGGATGTTTAAATTGGAAAGTTGATTTTGGAGAAAAAACGTTTCAGTTTTTGAAATCAATCATCCAATTGAGAGTTGACAATTTGGGAGGTTCAGGAATTCGCAGATGTTCCTCGATGACCACTTCTTTAAGATGATCTTCTCTTTTGTGGTATCGGCACTATCATAAGTGGCATTGAAAATCCCTATTTTACTTTAGACCGCCCGTTTTTTGGGTTTTCGCCCTAGAGTCCCATTTTCTCCAAATTGTTTTTTCTTTTTTCATTGTTTTACCATGCATTTGATAATTCTAAATTCTTCCTTAGTAAAATGATAATTCGATGAGATGAGATAAAATCTGAGGAAAAAACCCTTCAAGTTAAATATTCATGCTTGATCAAAACGGACTTTTAAAGCACGTAATGTAGGCCATGGCTCAGGGTTCAGAAAGAAAGGATAAATAGGCCCAAAATAAGTGTTTGAGGGTAATCAGATCAAGGATCATTTCTTGAGGAGGATTCTCTTTGAAACCTTTATCCTTTTTTGGACTTTTTATTCCTTTTTGACTTTTGCTCTTTTTCTTCCTTGCTTTTGGCTATCATTTGCCATAATTTTTTTCACAATTTTTCTTTTTGTTTTTCTTGGCTTTCGTTTCTCCATTTTTCTTTTTCTTTGACAAAGTCAACCCGTATTTATTCGGGGCTCCATTTTGTTTATATCTCTGTCTTTGAGCCAGGACTCATTTCTCAGTGATCCTTCCTCGCATTTGCCCCACCAGTGTAGTGGGTAATCCTTGATCGGGGTTTAAAGAAGAAAGAATTCTTTCGGCTCAAAAGGGGTGACCATGGATAATGTCCTTTTGTGACAGGGACATGAAAGATGGCCATTTCTCATGTCAAGTACGAATATTCACATTGAAAAGCAATCCCCAAGGTAAATAGATATACATAATTTTATTTTACACTTTGGAATCATCCGAATTCTCATATGTATGATATCACATTTTTTTTTTTTTATTTTTTTGCATTTTTTTTCGCATGCCCTAATGATTCATGCGTTAATCCATCCTTTCTCACCATATAACCATATTTCCACATATGATGCCCTAGTTTGATTAACCATGAGAATTCGTATCAACGAGAAACAGAGCAAATCTGGGTCTATTTTAAAAAGGTTGAGTTTCAAATACGAGTTTTTTCAAAAGGACAAGGAAAATATGACTCAAAAATGGGTTTTCTCTGGGACATGGGATAATCTAATTTAATCATTATGCCCCAGAGTGTCAATCATGAAGTGATGTTTGGGAAATTAGTGTTTTGTGGTTATTGGTAAAGGTCATGAATGGTTTTAGCACAATCATGACATACATCAAATTACCAAAATCTAGATTCTTGAAAGAATGTCTCATTTGTTTGAATTTCAAGGAATTCAATTTTTTTCTTTTCAAAAAGTTCGATCCTTTATTCATGGCCTAGACTAGGATTTACATCTTTGCTTATTCTGTGATGACAATGTTTTTTTTTTTATTTTTATTTTATGAAGTTTAATCATTCATATTCCTTGAAGCATTAAGTCTTTTAAGTGTTCTCGATTCAAGGGATTTAGGCATAGAGAAGCCCAAAAGAAAGGGGGGAGGGTATTGGGTCATTTTTAACAATGATTATCAATATTCTTGAGACCGTCCATTACTAAAACTTCCTTAATGCTTTTTTTTTTTTTTGCAAATTCAAATTATTGTTAAAACACAACAAACACAAAGCATTTAAAATTCAAAATTCATTTAATTCATATGAATGTCACCATAAGACAAGTGTTTTCATCATGAGGTATGAAACTATATGCATAAAAACTTCCCCTTGACATGTTTTCCCTAATTCAAACTGGCTATTCCTCGGTACTCTTTTCGACCTTTCCATCTTCTTCCTCTATTATGACATCCACAATGGTCTCCTCATTCCCATTCAGTAGATTCTCCATGCTGTCTGACCTTTGTTTCTTCCCCACATCTAATTGCGCTTTATTAATAAGTGCTTGAACCTTCCGTTTCAGACATGGGCAATTTTTCGTGGAATATCCTCGAATCCCAGAATGATAATCACAATATGCATTCTCATCATACCAACTCCGATATGGGGATTGGATAGGCTCCATTGGAACTTCAGTGAGGAGTTGCTCTTCGACCAGCTAGGGCAATAGTTCAGAGTAAGACATAAGGAGTGGCTCAAACTGATCTCTTTTTCGGATATTCTTCGATTTCCTCTTACTGACAAAAGGTTGAAAATTTACTAGATTCTGAGAGGCCATTGGCTATGAGTATAAACCCTGGGGGTACATAGTTCATAGAAGGACATGGTGGTTGGTATGAAGTAGCCGGAATATACGGGGCAAAGTCTCCCATGGCTTGGACATCTTCCTCTTTTTGTTTTGGGCGTCCTGTTTCTCTCTGCATTAAATGTTTTACCTCCTTCGAGTTTCCCAGCCTTGATAGCATTTTCAATCATTTCCTCGGAGATTACCATATCTGAAAAATTCTTCGTGGTGTTGCCAACAAGTCTATCATAGTATGGGGCCTGTAGTGTATTCACAAAAAGGACAGTGGTTTCCTTCTGAGTTAAAGGCGGTTGTACTTGGGTGGCCATGTTCCTCCACCTCTGAGCATACTCTTTGAAATTCTCAGTAACCTTTTTCTCCATATTTTGGAAGGTGAGACGGTCAGGTGTCATGTCGATCACATGCTTGTACTGGTTTAGAAAAGCCCTGGCCAAATCATTCCAAGAGCGAATCTGATCCTTGCTCAACTGACTATACCACCTAATTGCAGACCAACTGAGGCTACCCTAAAAGCAATGAATCAAAAGCTTATCATTATCTATGTGGCTTGCCATTTTTTGGCAAAACATGGTAATGTGGGTTGATGGATCGATCGTCTCGTCATATTTCACAAAGTCAGGGACCTTGAATTTGGGAGGAATGACTAAATTGAGGACCAAGCATCGTTCTTTCGCATCCACACTCATGAATATGTCTGTATTTTCTACTGCCTGGAGCCTTTCATCTAGCAACTGATATTTTCCTTGGGAATCTGCCAACTCAGCCTCGTTCGACTCAACCATCTTCATGTTTAGTTGGATCATTTAAATTCAGAATGTTGCTGGGATTAACTGTATTCTGGCCATTTGACATCATGACCTCACTCTGACCCTCTTGTGCCTCTAACCCTTCTCTGGCGGCCTAGTTTTCAATGTATCCCTTTCCCTTGATTACGACGGACATCAGCTCTATCAATTTAGTCATCTGATCCTTAGATTCTGCTTGAGACTTTTCCAGCTATTCTCGCAATTCTTCATGTGCCCTTTCCATTCTTTCTATTCGGGCAGCTTGTTCATTCTCCATAGCTCTAGCTTACTCAGTACTTCTTATACCTCTGATTTGAAATGAAAATTCTTTCAAAGACTCTTAAAGCCAAGCCAACTTCTGTTTTATTCCCACCAAATGTATGTCCTGATGAAGGAGTCATGAATGCAATTTGATGCCCGTGAAACATGTACAATGGAAACATGCTAATCGTGTATGTAATAAATGCAATCACGATGCCAACATGCTGCAAGCCAAGAATAAACAAATCAACGCATGGATATATGCAATGAATGACCATGTATATTTCAGCATATTTCCCAATGAATGATCGTATACACTATGAATGCAACACAATGTCAAATATGATGCATGTAAACAATGAACGATTGACATAGAGTATATACAAAGAAAATCATGCTAACCGTGTGTCTCATGAATACGACCTAATGCTAACATGATGTATGTAATAAGCAAATTAGTGCATGAACATATACAAAAAAATCATGCTGACTATGTTTGTCATGAATACTACTTGATGCTACCAATATGCATATATGAATGTATGGTATGACAAATAATTGATCCGATGCAAAATTCAAAGGGGAAGATATCACGGAGGAAATAAGAATCGGAGAAACTTAATCATCAACATCTCATAAATTTGAAGCACAACCAATTCATTCCCATATCAACGTTCACAATGGTATAAACCATGTTTACAAAATCTGAGCAGTGGTTAAAAGACTAAAACTATCTTTTACAAGTACTTTATTTTTCCTAGCATCCTAAGGCTACAAGAGCCGGCTACTGAAAAAGTGAAATCCTACTACATCATATCAGACCGAAGTCCTTCTACATCATTGCTGTAGATCTCCCAATCCTAATTACCCTTTTCTAGTCCTCTGTCAATCAGTGTCGTTGGATCCAACCACTTGGCGTCTATAAGGGGTTGTACTTTGTTCTTGAGTGCATTGCAGTGCTTAATGCTATGCCCAATAGTTCCACAGTGATAATCACATCTTGCATTCGAATTATACCACTTTGGGTATGGTGGTGACACGGTTTCAACGGCACATAGGCAACCAGGTGATTTTGGACCAACATTGGGAAAAGCTCTTGATAGCTGATTGGAAGGGGATCAAAATGCCTTTGGGTCTTATCCTGGGATTGTTTCTTAGTCACACAGAGCCTAGGAGTTGGGGCACTTGGCGGTGGCACTAAGGTTGGAATCGAAGTGTTTACATGGGGAGATGGTGGAATAACAAGACAAGGGTATGGATTTGGACACGGGGCCTTTGGATGTTGTACATAGCTCGAGGTTCCTATCCAGATGCTGGATAAGGTGTTTGATGAGGGAAGAAATACGAACTGCCAATTAGTGGTAATGGAGTTGGATTATGGGGTCCCGTAGTGATCATCCTAGTATACAATTGGGCCATAGTAGGTTGAGGATACTGGTTTGGACCTAGGACCAATTGCAGGGATTGTTTGGGATCTGAAGTTTCTATCCTTGGTATCAGGCTCTCGGGTTTAATCATTTTCACAATTTTGTCCATAATTTCATCAGGGTTGCAGCCTTTTTGGCATTGACAAGTGCAGGATCTAGCAATGATTGTATGTTCTGGACCTATTGGTTTTAGTTGATCCGAAGGCGATGCAAAGCCATGAGAAAGTTCCCTTTTACTCTTACCCATATCCTCAACCATTTTCATCAACTTAGCGAGTTGTTCTTTCACTTCCCGGGTTTCATGTCCAAATTCCTCTTGGTTTCGTTCCAAAGCACCCAATCGTTCCTTCGATTCTTTCCTCATATCTCGAACTCATTTCATGCAAATGAAAATGTCATGAGATTAAGAATACAATTAGAGTGTACATGCTCTATTCCTATATGCATGAATATACTGATGATTAATGCATGAACATATACAGAGAAAATATGATGACTAGGTATGCCATGGATACAATCTAATGCCAACATGATGCATTTAAAAAATGAATAAATTGATGCATAGGTATATACAAATAATGACCATGCATGTGATAAACGTATTCTACAATGAATGACCATGCATGCTATGACTGTAACATGATGTCAAAATGATACATGTAAAGAATAAATGAATTAACACAAAGGTAGGTACAAAGAATGACCATATACATCACAAATGTATTCTATAATGAGTAACCATGCATGTTAGGACTGTAACATGATGCCAAAATGATACATGCAAAGAATAAATGAATTAACACAAAGGTATACACAAAGAAGTTAACCAATGATTACACGAAATTGGTGGGACCTAAATCTTGATTATTCAAAAATCTCATTATGCAAGATTTGCCTCCAAATTTAATCTATGATTTTTTGAAACATGTTTTCTCTATGAAAAACCAATCATATTATTTTCAAAAGAATTTGGGGGTAGTGGATCCTACTATGGTACAATATCCAAATGTTCATGTAACACTATCGGTTTTATGAAGTCATCAAATAAGATTATTATTACCATCCATTTATTGCAAAAAATAAGATCAACAATACAACCATAAATGTACATGCTCTATTCACACATGCATGAAATGTGGAAAATGCAAAATTTTTTGAAAAATAATGTTTGTATTTTGAATTTCAAAAAGTTAGTGAAAACTTGCCCCAACAGTATCTACTTATATAGGTATCACAGTGCCTTTCGGGCAGATTTTCACATTTATTACGGGCGATGTACGTACATCGTTGCCCGATCTACAACACTTATTCAGAATGTAAAATAGGTAACAAAAGGTTTAGAAATGTCCCTCATGTGTTCCTATCTTCGGTATATCTAACGAAAATCCGGCATGGCTTTGCCTAGGTTCACTAAATGAGGGTGAATTGGTTCTAAAGGCCCTGAATGCACTTCACTGTCGCCGGTGAAGGCTTGTAAGGCACCCCGATAAAAGCGGGTTCAATTCGTTAGAGTCTATTTTCCTAGCCCAAGCGGATTGTTAATCACGAAGGCTTAGGTAATTTAGTACTCCGGAAGTGTTTCACTAGCCCATGCGAATTGTTAATCACGAAGGCTTAGTTACTTTGCTCCCACCTAAAAGGACGAAACCCGGGTATAGGGCTCATGATATGCAAATGCACGTGTAGTGTGTGTGGAGGAACAACAAACCTTTCACCACCTATTCTAAAAACCTTATTCTAAATGCTCTAGCAATTTATTAAAAGAATATTCAAGAATAGTGTAACGCATTAACCAACAAGTAATTATAATATACAACCTTAAATAACTAGAGAACAATAATAAAATGCATGCACATGAATATGGACATATTTAAAAATATTTTATTATTTTTAAAATTCTCCTTATTAAAAAAAATGTGAGAATTAAAATTAAATACCAATTAAACGAACAAAACCAAGACTTTGATAACACACGACTAATTCTGGGCCTGACTCTTTAATATCATCAGTTGAGTCGCCAAGCTGTCGCAACCTAAAAAATAACAAGTCTCATCAGAAGGCTTTATTATTTAGTTAAGCATGACATAAAAAAAACAGTGGAAAAGTCAACTTAATTCCTCTAGAAAATCAAAGGTTTTAAAAATAACCTTCAAAAAGACATGGAGTCGCCACCAATCTTTTTTGGCTAGGTGTGATCGGCCACCTATTAAAACTGGTTTTATAAAACAATTTAAAATTAATTAAAATATTTTCTTAAAAACCAATTTCAAGTCTGCGTTTTAAACCAGAGAAATCAAAGAAGCGGGTTCGGGACTCGGTTACGTGTGGGGAAGGATTAGCACCCCCACAACACCTGTATAAAACGGTACCCTATTAATTGTGTGTTATCTCAAGTCTCGATAAAAAATCGATTTTTAATTTGGTATTTTCAGATAATTCCCAATTTAAAGAAAAATAATTGCATTTTTTTTTTATTGAAAATGATCCAAAATTTATTAATTCAAAATTTTCCTATATTTCCCAACAAGCATGGCAAAATATAGAAATTTTTATTGTCGCAACCTAAAAAATAACGAGTCTCATCGCAAGACTTTATTATTCATTAAGCGTGACATTAAAAACAACCGAGGAAAAGTCGACTTAATTCCTCTAGAAAAATGAAGGTTTTGAAAATGACCTTGAAAAAGACATGGAGTCGCCACCAATATTTTTTTAGCTAGGTGTGATCGGCCACCTATTAAAACCGATTTTATAAAATATTTTAAAAATTAATTAAAACATTTTTAAAACCAATTTCAAGTCTGCGTTTAAACCAGAGAAATCAAAGAAACGGATTCGGGACTCGGTTACGTGCGGGGAAGGATTAGCACCCCCACAACGCCCGTATAGAACGGTACCTTATTAATCGTGTGTTATCTCAAATCTCGGTAAAAAAGTTGGATTTAAATTTAGTATTTCAAGTTAATTCCCAATTTAAAGAAAAATAATTCCATTTTTAATTGAAAATGATCCGGAATTTATAAATTCAAAATTTTCCTATATTCCCCAACAAACGTGGCAAAATATAGAAATTTTTACTAATTTGGAAAACTTTCCGAATCATTCTTGTTTTTTGAAAGAAAGATATTCCTTTATTAATGATAATTGATGATATTCCCTCCAGCAAACCCGGTAGAGAACTCATGAATTATTTTAACTCGGGAATATCTTTATTTTTTATTGAAAAAATCATTATCCTTTTGAAAACGTTTTAAAAGATATGAATATGTATATGCATGACATAAATAAAATGACATGGGAAAATATAAATAATATAATGCATCCTAAATGATATGATATAATTTAAATGCCTTAGCATATTCTAAATGAAATGAAATGTCCTAAGTTATATGACATATTCTAAATGAAATGAAATGACCTAGGTAACGTAATATATTCACTACAGCAAATTGGTCTTTCAGCGGCGTTTTTTTTTTGGAATAGCGGCGTTTATAAACGCCGCGAAAAAAATTAGAGGCGTTTTACAAAACGCCGCAACAAACACCGGTAAAAACAGTGACGGGAAATTTAGCGGCGTTTTCACCATAAACGCCGCTAAATTAGTGGCGTTTTTAGGTACTTTAGCGGCATTTATAAACGCCACAATTGAAGGTCCGAAATGGTAATACTTGAAACTTTAGCGGCGTTTTCTGTTCTCAAACGCCACTAAGTGTTCTATTTTAGCGGCGTTTTTGAATACCAAACGCCGCTAAATTTTGGCTTGTAGCGGCGTTTTCTGATCACAAACGCCGCTATATTCTGGCTTTTAGCGGCGTTTTCTGATAAGAAAACGCCGCTATAATTGCAGGAATTTATATATATAGCGGCGTTTTTTATCAGAAAACGCCGCTATATTTGCAGAATTTTATGTATTTAGCGGCGTTTTTTTCACAAACGCCGCTATAAATGCAGAATATTTTTTTTTAAAAAATACTATTTATTTCCGCTGTAAATGCAGAATATTTTTTTAAAAAAAATACAATTGAAGGTCTGAAATGCGCAACATTGTCGAATAATACACAAACAACACAAATTATAAAAAAAATATATAATATAAAAACATTGTTTAATATGAACCATACAATGTATTATTCAACACATCAAATCCACTTACAAATTCTTTAATCTGAAGTAGATGAGCCTCCTAAATTCTTTTGCTGCACTAAATTCATCAATGACTGAAACTGTGTCTGCAGCTCCTGATATCGTCTATCCTGTTCTTCTTTTTCAGCTTGTCTCTCTGCTTCCTTCTCCTCAAAACGTTTATTCATATTTTGCATTTCTTCTCTCAGCATCTGAACTTCATATGCACTGGAGTTTTGTGAAGAAGAAGCAGTAAACCGTTGAGAACCAAGTCCATAGTAGATAGATGGTGTCGGACCCATTCCGACACCTCGAACCCGTCCATATCGTTCTTTTCCAGCTACTTCAGTGAATATTTGATTCTCCACATCTTGCATATTCGCTGATGATCCATCTGATGCTCCGACTTGATACTCAGCAATTTTATTTCGAGCTTTCTCCTATAAAACAATAAAATTAATAAAATCTTTTGTAAAACATATTTGTAAATGAAAACAAGTTTGAAGAAAATATACCACAATTTCCTGAGTCTCGATGTTCAAATAGGATCCATCCTTCTTAGTATGAGTTAACTGAAACAGTTCAACTCGTCCAATTTTTTCACCCCGCTCAATTTCCTACAAAACAAAAATAATTAATACTAAATTGTATTAAAATAATTGAGAACTAATATATTAATACATTATGAATGTAAACTTACTTTTTCATTAGCTTTTCTGGCAAAACTTTTTGAACCACTGGTGTGACTGTATTTCTGTTGTTGTCTACTGCTTACCCCTATCTTTTCTCGTTCCTGTACATTAGACAAAGCACGTTATAAAACTATACATATTCCATAAAATTGTATTATATCAAGTACTATAAGTAAATGACCAAAATATATTATAAATGATACCTCTCCTTTTTTTGAATACCAGAATCTAACCAGTCTCTCATACTGCCACATAATCACACCACGCGGTATGGTTCGTAGTAAGACATTAGGATCAGTATTTCGATCGAAATACTTTTTCTTCAACTCATGCTTAAAGTCTTTCCATTTTTTCCCCAATGATTTCATAACGAATGATGTGGGAATCTGCAAAGAAAATCGTGACTGAAACGGAGAAGTTGTACAACGTTAGTTTCGATGATCAACAAAATTATTAAAATAATGCAATACTAATGTAACATGCTTATACCTCAATAAACTTTAACATCTCGACTTTCTCAGTATTCGGCACGTCACGCCATGACTCATAATGAATGGGACACTTCATCCCATTTCGAGCAATCAGGCCAAGAAAGCTAGCCAATAATTGTGCTTCTGGACCAATTGGCTGCTGCTCATTATTTGCTGCGACAACAATACGCTCTTCAGGAGGTAGTGCCCATAACTCCTTTAATGTTGTATGACCACGAGTTCTGCGTTGTCCAACATTATCAACTACACAAAAGCAAATATATTAGCAATTTCAATATGATTTTGCGTACTTTTAACACAAACGCCGTACCACGATACCTGTATTCAAGTTCGTATGAACTGCAGTTTCTGCAGCTATGGAGGCAGTCGACAACTCTGGTGGGTTAACATCTGCAGTAGACGCATTCGGCACCTCTGAAGGCGTCACTCTAGTGTCACCCTCAACAGTCTGAATGATATTGATATCCCTTAATCTTTTCCTCGCCATGCTATCTGCATCAATTTTAAGTAAACAACATTAGTATAAGAATGAAATACTATTATGTAAAAAACATTAATAATAATATTAGAAAGCATAAAAACATATTATATACAGAGTATTTGTTTCAAAATAATCTTACTAGATTTTGTTTTTTCATCAATTTTCATAAATGTCTTCATCAACATCTTCGCGAACCCACCGAACATCTGTATTGGTACTGGGGATATTTTCATCCATGTTTTGATCCGTAAATGGCAAGCATTCAGTTCTTTGTTCAATATCATCTTGAAATTTATCACCCATATCAAACAGGTTTCTAGGTGTGTTACGGAGTACAACATACCAACCCGCATCATTCGGATCTTCGGAATAAAATACTTGTTTGACTTGAGATGAAAAAACATAAGGTTCGTCAATCAGTTGTTGTCCGGTGTGAATTAATCGAGAGAAATTCACCATTGTAAATCCGAACTGATCTTTTTTAACACCTCTACTAGTATTCACATCAGCCCAATCACATCGAAATAACACGACCTTCCACTTGCCATAATAATCCAACTCAATAATATCAGTTAGAATTCCATAATAATCAATATCCCCCTCCACAGGATTACTATCCCTAGCACTAGCATAGCTTGTTGTTGAAGAAGAAACAACAACTCCACAATTTTGTGTTCTCCTAAAGCGTTCACGGGATTTAGTATGAAATCTAAATCCATTAATGATGTAAGCACTGTATCTTTTCACTATTCTATTCGGTCCTTGTGAAAAACACTTAATTTCTTCGCTAACATCTCTTCCACTCCAAACCTATTACAAGAAACGCAAAGGCAAACACTTCACTTTATTTATATATTAAAGAATACATTGATCGTAATAAAATGATAAAAACTTGTGTTACTTACTACTTCTCCTAACCATTCGTGGAAATTTTCCGTAAATAACTTATCAAGCTCGCGAAGTTGTCTTCTTCGAGAACGTAAAGTTCCTCTCAAGTAGCTTCTATACTCACTATCCAAAAAAGTACGTTTTTTACGTGAGAAAGCAAAAGACAAATTAAACTGTTTGTTAAATTAAAAATTATACTGGAACTTACGTGCGTAATGATTCCAGTGAATCACTATGGAAAAGCACATATCGATGCGCTTGTGCCCAAGATTTATCATCTAGCTCAACCACTTCAACCTTGCCGATTGGTTGTCCAACACTTCCAAATAAGTATGTTTCGGCTAAGTTGTTATGTGTGACCACATCATTTCTTCCCGGTCTATTAAATCTTGTTTCAACATCATCCAAATATCTTGCACAAAATGTCATACACTCCTCCGCTAAATATCCTTCAGCAATAGAACCTTCTGGATAGCGTTTGTTCCGACAATAAGATTTTAACTTTCCTAAAAACCTAAAACAGAATACATAATAATGATAATGTGTAATTAAATGCTATGTAAACCAGATAAAAGTATAATAAGCTAATTAGCAAAGTATACCTCTCTAATGGGTACATCCATCGATAAAAAACTGGTCCGCCGACTTTTGCTTCATAAGGAAGATGGATAACCAAATGCACCATTATAGTGAAGAATGATGGAGGAAAAATCTTCTCTAAGTGGCACAAAGTTAGAGCTGCTCGATGTTGAAGTTTTTCAAGCTCTTCTATCTTGAGAACTTTGCCACAAATAGCTTTCATTATATTACTAAGTTCAATTATAGAAGAAGTCACTTGCTTTGACATAGAACAACGTAAAGCAACTGGAAGTAAGTCTTGCATCAAGATATGGTAATCATGTGACTTTAAAGAAGAAAGTTTTCGATCCTTCACATTCACACATCTTGATATATTGGCGGCATACGCATCCGGGACCTTCATATCTTTCAACACCTTACAGAAGACGTCCTTCTCTTTTTTAGACATCCCAAAGCAAGAAGGAGGCAACCGTGATTTTCCGTTAGGAAGTAATTCCGGATGAAGATCACGACGAATTCCCATGTGAACTAGGTCAAGCCGACTCTTTAAGTTGTCTTTTGATTTTCTATCCACATTAAGAATTGTCCCGATGATATTTTCACAAACATTCTTCTCTATATGCATCACATCAAGGTTGTGACGCAATAAATTATGCTCCCAATAAGGTAACTCAAAAAGAATACTTTTTTTTTTCCACAAATCCGCCTCATTTGGATCATCTTCTTCATCTTCCTCCTCATCACTCTGAATTTCAACATCACCTTCTAACATCTCCCTTGATCTTTTCCTTGACTGTGTGCTACTTGTTTGATTCATCTTTCCATAAGTGAAATTGATATCTTTCAACATCAACAAGATATCCGACCCAATCGTGGTCTCAGGTGCTTGTCTTAACTCTTCACTGCCATCAAAGACATGTTTTTGGAATCTAAATCTATGATTTTCATCTAACCACGGACGATGTCCCATATAACTAAATTTCTTTCCGTTATATAACCATTTTGAACATGTTTGTGCAGCACAGCAAGGACAAGCATAACGACCTTTGGTGCTCCAACCAGATAGATTTGCATAAGCAGGAAAATCGTTTATAGTCCATAACAAAGCTGCACGCAAATTAAAGTTTTCCTTTTTTGATGCATCATATGTTTCAACCCCTTCCCATAACTGCTTCAACTCTTGAATAAGAGGTTGCATATAAATGTCAATATCATTTCCGGGACCTTTCTCTCCAGGAATTATCATGGATAAGATAAAAGAGGATTGTTTCATGCAAATCCATGGAGGCAAATTATAAGGAATCAAGACAACCGGCCAAGTACTATAAGAAGTACTCATTATTTTGAACGGATTAAAACCGTCAGAACCAAGTCCAAGCCTCACATTTCGGGGATCATTAGCAAAAGATGGGAACTTATTGTCGAATGATTTCCAAGCCAAAGAAACTGCAGGATGTCTTAATAAGCCATCATCAATCCTTTCATCATGATGCCACCTCATAGAATCAGATGTTTTTGATGACATGAAAATTCGTTGAAGTCTTGGTATTAACGGAAAGTACCGCAAAATCTTTGCAGGTTTCTTCTTTAAATGTGTGTCACCATCGTCCTCATTCATATTTTCTTATGTATTTCCATTCAACCATCGAGATCTACCGCAGACATGACAAAATTGTTCATTTGTTCTATCACCCCAATACAACATACAGTCATTCGGACAACTATGAATTTTCTCATATCCAAGGCCTAGATCTTTATCATCTTCTTCGAATCCTTACAAGACTGAGGCATTTTTGCAAAAGGAAACATTTCTTTCAAAAATTCTAATAACAGTGTCAAAGAATTTCCTGTCCACCCGCTTAAGCATTTTAAGTGAAAAAGACGGACACAGAAAGACAATCTTGTATGCTTAGATCCCTCGTAAAGTTCTTCATTCATATCATCAAGCAACTTATAAAACTTTGCCGCTTCTCCATTGGGTTCCTGATCACCCATACCTCTTCCCGTTTCAGCAAAGTCATTCATGCCAACATTGAACCCATCATTCCCTCCAGGAACTTCTGGTGAAGATGTGTACAAACTATGGTTACGCATGTTAAATGCATCTCGCAACATGCCTTCCATGTCATCTTGTCTAATAGACTGATGTTGATTGTTAGAATTACTTGGACGAACTCTAGAAGATGACCTAGAAGTTGCGGACTCTCCATGAAAAAACCATTGTCTGTAACCCGGGAGAAATCCTTCACAAATCAAATGTTCGAAAACAACTCCACGCATATGCCAATCAATATTGGCACACCTCGAACAAGGACATAATATCTTATTATCTTCGCTTGCGTTCTCAAAAGCGAAATCGAGAAAACTATGTACTCCATCTTCGTACTCTTGACTTAGTCTCGACTTTTGCATCCAACTCTTATCCATTTTGTACGTTCTGCATAGTTAAGTCCCATCAGAAACTCATATTTTAGCATTACCATGAGCTTATGACAAAAAAATAATGAGAATAACAGACTCCCTTAATCATTTACTTTGTCTTTATTAGAACTCGATCTTATATCATCTAAGATGTTTTATTAAACACATGTCAAATCCACTATATATCAAATTAAGTGGTCTGCTGACCACACCATCTTTGCTTTGTTTGAATTCTTGAGTGCTTCATCTATATGCTCTTTGCCATGGGAAATGAAGATTCATCAAATCATAATTCTAAAATAAAAATGAACTAATAAACTAGTAGAGATAAATATGCATTAGATTAAGCAATAAACCTGAAACTAGATCATGTTATGAAACCATTAGATACATTAATGGTATGTCTATGTCATCAATTCCAACATACAGTAGCTGTCAGCAGTTATAAGAACAAAGTATTGTCATGTGCTCTAAAATATCATATGCAATTAACATACCACAAAATGTTGAAGAATACATCTCAGAACCACCCTTGTCCAATTAAAAATAAAGAAACGCATAACAATCAACATAAATTTAGCCCAGTCATGTAGCATTTGATCCTGTCGATTTAAGTCTATTGCCGTATAGCCCTGAGCTGGTTTCATTTGAATTTAGCAAGAGAAATCAGTCTAATACTGGATTTGTTTCATCCGAATTTAGCCAGAGAGATCAGCTTCATACTGGCACACCAGTACAGCACAAGCTTTGCTAACTGGGAAACTGGGTGAGCTTGCTGCTTTCAAATACTTTACTAGCATCTTGGGTAAGACAGTGAAGTGGGTCAATCAATATAATGAAACTGGGTTACCCTATGATTTAATGGTAGAAGAGGGAGGTCATATAGAATATATTGAAGTTAAAGCCACTAAATCTGCAAGGAAAGACTGGTTCTATATATCAACAAGAGAGTGGCAATTTGCTACTGAAAAATGTGAGTCTTTCAGTGTTGCACATGTTCTTTTATTAAGTGATAAGGAGGCTAAGCTCACAGTATATACGAATCCTACTAAACTTTGCCAGCATGGCAAGCTGCGATTGGTCGTTTTGATGCCAACGCAGCGGCAGGATTTTGCAATCGTGTCCTAAATGGTGCCATGTTTTTATATGTCCCTTGGTTGGCTACTTTTGATGCCAAAGAATCTGGTGCTGGAATGCTGGAATCACCAAAGTTATTGCTCATATTTGGACCTAAGCAAACTGCAAATTGAATCCCCTGCTATGAAGTAATCTGACAGAACTGAGTTGTATGCTAAATTGCTAAGACAGTTTTAAGGTACTTGTTTTCTGGTGCTGAGTTGGATTTTTCAAGAGAACATGGTATCTCATGGAGGACTAAATCCACATTTCTGAGGAGCTCCTGATGGGATTTAAATACACCATTTCAAGAAGCTCTAACATGATGATGATGATGATGATTTAAGGCATTGATGTACTTTAAGATGTTGTACCATAGGACATAGGTGTATACATGGACAACATTCAAGAAGATATAACTCTTTCATTGTAAATTTGTAATAATATATTCTCTCATATAGTTATGTGTATAGTCTTTATATATTTTTTATCTTAAAAAGCTTTGAATTGAGATTTTAGTTAAAAGTATTTATCCTCTTGAATATATTGGCTTCCTTTGAAACTGGTTGGTCAGATCAGACCTGTCTCCAAATCTGTTCAGCTGTCCTAAACTGTCCTACTATGTTTTGAAAGAATAAATATTAAATAGGAAGTTGGTTTAATGCTATTCTGCTATAGTTATATATATATTCTCTCCAAATGCTTGTTAAATTTACCATAGAATTTAAATCAAGTAACAAAGTGTATATGATCCAACTATTTACTTAGAGATTAAAGAGAAAGAACTTAATGAAAAAAAGTTCAATTTCCATCATGACTCGAACAAAAAGTAATAAATCAGGCTCACAGTTCCTAGAGTTACCAAGCTTTTGTTGATATAAGATCCTTCTTTTCGTCTAACGCCTATTGTTTCAGCCTTCGAGCTCTCGGAACCTGCCAGATCGATGAGGTTCTGCATGTATAGGTAAAATATGGAAAAGTTAAAATGTTTTCATCAACAATGGGATAAATAGACACTAAAATCGTAGCTCCTTTCAAAACAGAGAAGAGGATAAACATATATAAATAAAATAAAAATAAGACAAAACTGGAAATATAAAGAAGTAACCAAAAACTAACTGAGATTGGTCCTAGGACTAAGGCTGTATAATTTACCAGCTGTGACAGATTTACTGCTTCGCCTTCACTATTTTCACCATACGGGCTGCTCTCTATTGTCCGTAGACAAGGTGGTCACAGGAAATAATTAGTTGTGGCAGTAAATTTGTGAACATGTAAAAAAAAAAAATACTATCCAAAATATCAACCAAAAAAAAATACTATCCACATTTATCTTAAACCAATTTTATGGATTTATATCGTATACCAAATGGATTTATATCGTATACCAAAACAGTATGCAGGCAAAAAGGAACAAAAACTCATCAGAAAATTGTCGAATTACTTACAGTACATTGAACGGATTTGGAGATGAAGAAAGACAAATCGGCTTGGAGATGATGATTTGGAGATGAAATGCGAAAAATCGGCTTGGAGATGACTTTTTGGGGTTGGAGATGAGAGAGAGAGAGAGAGAGACTCGGTTTAGGTTTTTGATTTGGGGGTTGAATTCATATTAACAAACATAGCGGCGTTTGTATCAACAAACGCCGCAAATTTACAAGGTAAAACACATCGTTTTGCCTTAAGCCATAAATGAATCAATATAGCGGCGTTTTTATTACCAAACGCCGCTATATCGAAATATTTAGCGGCGTTTATATTTACAAACGCCGCTTTATCTAAATATTTAGCGGCGTTTATATATAAAAACGCCGCTATATTATATTAGTTAGTGGCGTTTGTGGACACAAACGCCGCTAAAACAAAAACCTAAACGCAGCGTCTCGCCTCCAAATTTTGGCGCCCAAATTTTACTAAATTGATAAAATTTGATTATAGTTTAGCGGCGTTTATATAATGAAAACGCCGCAATTAGTACAGATTTAGCGGCGTTTGTATATATAAAACGCCGCTACTTTACAACTTCCCGGCGTTTCTAATAGAAACGCCGCCGGGTATTCAAAAACACGATACTCCGCGGCGTTTTTAAGTCAAACGCCGCTATGTTAGCGCCACTGAAAACCAATTTGGTTGTAGTGATTCTATATGAAATGTAATATCCTAAATCATATGATATATTTTAAATGAAATAAAATATCCTAAATGACATAATATATATCCTAAATGAAATGAAATGAACTAGATAACATAATATATTCTACATGAAATGACCTAGGTAACATAATATATTCTATATGAGATGAAATAATTTAAATGACATGGAAAATACGAATGATATGGAATATAATTTAAATGACATGGAATATAAAATAATGCTATCATATAATATGCATGGAAATAAAAATGCAAATAATAATGCATGAACATAATATATGCTAAATAATATAACAAAAAATAATTAAATAAAAAGCATAGGATATCATGAAATATTCCAAATCATATAATAAACAATATAACATAACTCAAAATCATAACAATATCATAGAAATTATCATAGCAAAAATCACATATTATATAAAATGCATGAATATGGAAAAATGTAATGCATGAAAATGTATTTTTTCCTTTAATTAAGGAAATTCGTATATCTAAAAAGATATCCGGCTACCTTAGGAAAATATGTCAAATTAAATAAAACCAAAATACTTTGTGATTGTTTGAAAACAATTTTGAAAAGCTTAGATTAAGAATAAAAACTGGGCTAAACCTTTTTCTAAATGGCTCAAATTTCCTAAGTTTAAATATCCCGGATTTGACCACCCTTAACCCTAGACTTAAAAAAATCATTTTTAGAGTTTTAAAAGGCTTAGAAACTACCCTAAGTCAGTAGCTAAACTTCCTAATCAGCCCCCTCTAAGTAACTTAACCAAAACAGAAAATGATTTTTCTTTAAATTCAGTTCTGACTCCACTGTCCAGTTTTAAGCCACGATTTTTTACCCTATTTTTAAAAATTCAAAAAATTCTGAAAAACATACTGGAGACTCAAGACATATAAAACTACATGGGAAAAAATCAGCTTAATTTTCTGAGTAAAGATGAATGCCCAGAAAAATCGAGAAAGTACGGGTACTGGGTGAAAAAACTGTTTTGCCAAAATACATTTTTGCCTTTGATAAAATCATTTAAAAATCAAAGTAAAAATATTTAAGACTCAAAAAATGACTCAAAAACAGTAGCTAAGAATTTTTGAAAGTTAGATAAAAATTAGCTAAGTAAAAAAAATCACAAAGGTAGAATAATCAATTTGACAAAACTTAATTTACAAGTGTGCTCAAGAGAGCACGACTTTGCACCATTAATTGGCCTAAGTCATTATTCAAGTGGCATGAACATGAAATGCATGAAAATTACAGAAAATATGATGCATGAAATGTAAACCTAAATGTCATGGAAAAATGCATGGCATCCATATAGTGACCTAGACCTAAATGAACTTGCATGGCATTTAATGCAACCTAGGTCTAAAATGCATGAACATGCATGACAAATAAACCAAACATAATAACTAAAATATGCATGGCATTTTCACAAACACAAGGCATGCTTAAACTAAAAACTCAACCAAATATCATGCAAATGCTAACCTATCAACTAACATAGCAAAAATGCAACCATGATGCTAGAATACAAGGAGTGGCCGAATGGCCTATAGTTCCTAACAAGCATGGCATTTTCACAAACACTTGGTATACTTAAATTGAATACTCAATCAAATGTCATGCAAATGAAAAAACCTACCAACTAACATGGCAAAAATGCAACATACAATGCAAAACACATGGAGTAGCCGAGTGGCCTCAAGCTCCAACAAGCATGGCATTTTCACAAACACTTGATATACTAACATGCTCAACTAAAATATAACACTCAAAACATGCAAACACAAAGTAGAAATACTAAAACCAAACAAGCATTTTCACAAACACTTGATATACTAACATGCTCAGCTAAAATATAAAACTCAAATCATGCAAACACAACACAAGCATTTTCACAAACACTTGATATACTAAATATAAAACATCAACAATTTAAACATTATGAAAACAGAAAATTAAAAATGCAAGAACATGATATTTAAATCATAAATGGCAACAAAGAAAGAAACCAAATTAGAATATGACTCAAGTATATGAAGTAGAATAACACTTAAAACATCAAGATTAAAGAAAATAATATAAATAACATGATAAAATAAACAAAACAGCAACATTAAATAAAAATTGAGGCCATTCGGCCATGGTGAGAAAAATTTAAAAAAAAAATTAAGAAAGAGATGAAGAAAGAACTTAAGAAGAACAATAAAAAAAAACACTTGTTTAAAAAGGAAACTCACCAAATAATAATCAAAATAGCAAAAACAAGAATGGAAAATCAAGAAAGTGCAAGAGTTGGTGCTCAAGAGCAACCTCAAGAAGCTATATTTCAAGCTTTATCTCTTCAAACTTTTCTTTCTTTTCTAAACTTTTTCTTTTTTCTTTCAACCAAAGAGAGAAAAACCAAGTAAAAACCAAGAGAAATCAGCAAAATCAAGTGTGAAAAAATAAATTCTGAACCTCTCCTTAAGCCAGCCGAATTCCCCCTCTCACCTCCAAGAAATGTTGTCATTTTTTCCCAACCAATTTTCCATCAAATGGCTAATAATTCAAGGTGAAAAATCATGAAATTCCCACCCTTAGATTAGCATGGAAGTTGTCCATAATTACAGCTATTCAAGAATAATGTTGACACTCTCCCTTAGCCTATGTCGCTTAATCACAATGGCTTGATTAAAAAGAATCTCTAACTAACTCTTAATTCTTGGCCATTTGATTGAAAAATCAGAAGCTTCCTCTTTCCTTTGGGCCTTGGCAGGCCAGCACTTCTCTTTTTCAGCCCAAGTCTGATTTTTTGAAAGGCCAAAAGAAGCCCTTTTCGGTTGCTTGAGTGAAATGACCATTTTGCCCCCCCGGAAGCAAATAAATATCAAACGAACTCCAAATTCAAATTTTGTTTTTTTAATACTTTCAAAATAAAAAATATTGAATTTTGGAAGTTTTCAAAATTTTCCGAGTTCGTTTGCTAATTATTTGAATTTTTTCTTTTAAAAATTCCCTTTCATGCCCCCATATTTTACCATTTTTTAAATGAGCTCCAAATCAAGATTTTTCTTCACCAAATAATTTAAAAGTGTGATATGGAAGTTTTCATAATTTTTGGAGCTCATTTGGTATTTTTTCGGGATTTATCTGCTTGAATTACTATATAGGGGCTCGGGATTTGGCCATTTTGCAAACGAACTCCGAATTAATATTTTATTTTTCCAATATCTTCCAAATAATTTAAAAATGATATTTGCAAAATTTCAAAATTTTTGGAGTCCATTTGCTATTTTTTCGGGATTTTCCTTCTTGAATTACTGCATTAGAAGCCCGAGATTTGGCAATTTTGCAAACAAACTCCGAATCAAGATTTTCTTTCGCCAATCTCTTCAAAATAATTTAAAAATGAGATTTGCAAAATTTCAGAATATTTGGAGCTCATTTGCTATTTTTTCGGGATTTTCCTTCTTGAATTACTGCATAAGAAACCCTGGATTTGGCCATTTTGCAAACGAACTCCGAATCAAGATTTTATTTTTCCTCTTTCAAATGATTTAAGAATGAGATTTGAAAATTTTCAAAATTTTCGGAGTTCATTTGCTATTTTTCCCAAAATTTCCAATTTTGCCCTTTTGCCCCCGAAACCCGGTTTTGCTCAAAACAAGTCCGATTTTCAGATTTTCTTCAAGCTGAGCCTTGGGCTATCCCTTTTTAATAATTTCTCGTATATTGGGGGCTTTGGTCTTACCAAGTCGTGCCATTCCTGTGATTCTTCCCGATTTCACCCAAATCCACCAAAAACCCTAATTCTCTGTTTTCTCCCGGATTGACTTTTCTTTCGATTTTTCTTGCGAGTGGCTTCTCCATTACCTGTAGTCAGTGCTTATCTTTCATTCGGAACCTTCAATTTCGACTAATTTGATCGTTTAAGCATTTTCCCCCAAATTTCTCGGATTAAGGTCTCCTTTCTACTAAACCTCCAAATCCCAACTTTCGAACCCTATATCTTTCAATGTAGACCTCGGATTATCAAAATTCTTTCGCCATTTTTCAATTGAACTTCAAATCTTGATTTTGAAAGTGGGTTGATTTTTTCAGTAATTGACTTTTCATGGTTGACTTTTTCAAAGTTGACTTTTTTTGAGGTTGACTTTTTTCAAGTTTGACTTTTTATGCTCACCCTCTTAAACTAAGTCTCGAAGTACCACCTACATGATGAAAAAAGTCTTTTTACATTCGGAAACATCAATTTAGGAAGAAAACATACCTGTTTTAGTAGTCCAGACAAAATTAGGTGTTTACAGCTGCCCCTCTTTGGCTATTGCTGGGAATCAGGAATCAGGCAAAGATAAACAAACATTAATTTTGTACGGTCAGTAAAATCACATGTGAAGGAAAGGGAAAGGAGTTTTTTTTTTCATTCTTTTATCATTTTTTTCATTTTTTTTTTTTGAAAAAGCTGTAAATTGAAGATTTATCCTTAAATTGAATTCCTTGACTAATCAAGGCTCGACCCGTCTTAAGGAAACGGATTTGATTTTCAAAAGAAAAAATTGTGCCAAAAAATCTTTGAAAATGGTGCCCGAAGGTCTTAAAAAATGGTGCCCGAAGGTCTTTAGAATGGTGGCCGTAGGTCTTTAAAACTGATGCCCAAAGGTCTTTAAAATTGGTGCCCAAAGGTCTTTAAAACTGATGCCCGAAGGTCTTTAAAACTGGTGCCTGAAGGTCTTTAAAATTGATGCCCGAAGGTCTTTAAAAGTGGTGCCCGAATGTCTTTAAAACTGGTGCCCAAAGGTCTTTAAAAGTGGTGGTCGAAGGTCTTTAAAACTGTGATTTGAAAATACCTTGACGACGGTCTCAAGGCTCGACTCGTCTGATAAACAAAATGAATTCGATTTAAAACAGAAGGAAATACCTCGATGGCAGTCTCGGAGTCTGAATCTTTTGAGAAGCAAAACGAGTTCTCTTTGAGGAAGTCCAAGTTTTCTTGATTTCTGCACTATTAGCTAAATGCAATGATGAGAATGTCATGCTTTGCAAATGCTTGTATGTTTCCTAAGAAATAAATGCAATCAAATGATTGTGCTATAATTGTAGACACCTAATTTTGTCCGGACCACTAAACAGGTATGTTTTCTTCCTATATTGATGTTTCCGAGTGTAAAAAGATTTTTTTTATCCTACAGGTGGTACTCCAAGATTTAGTTTAAGAGGGAGAGCACAAAAAGTCAAACTTGAAAAAAGTCAACCCTAAAAAAAGTCAACCCTAAAAAAGTCAACTATTGGAAAAGTCAACCCACTTTCAAAATCAAGATTTTAAGTTCAATTGAAAAATGGCGAAAGAATTTTGATAATCCGAGGTCTACATTGAAAGATATGGAGTTCGAAAGTTGGGATTTGGAGATTCAGTAGAAAGGAAACCCTAATCCGAGAAATTTGGCGAAAAGTGCTTAAACGATCAAATTGGTCAAAATTGAAGGTTCCAAATGAAAGATAAGCACTGACTACGGGTAATGGAGAAGTCACTTGCAAGAAAAACTGAAAGAAAATTCAATCCGGGAGAAAACCGAGAATTAGGGTTTTTAGTGGATTTCGGTGAAATCAGGAAGAATCACAGAAATGGCCCGACTTGGTAAGAACAAAGCCCCCAATGGATGAAGAATGATTAAAAAGGATAGCCCAAGGCTCAGATTGAAGAAAATCTGAAAATTGGACTTGTTTTGAGCAAAACCGGGTTTCGGAGGCAAAAGGGCAAAATTGGAAAATTTGGGAAAAATAGCAAATGGACTCCGAAAATTCTGAAAATTTTTCAACCTCATTCTTAAATCATTTGAAAGATATTGGTAAAAGAAAATCTTGTTTCGGAGTTCGTTTGCAAAATGGCCAAATCCCGGGATTTTTATGTAGTAATTCAAAAAGGAAAATCCCGGAAAAATAGCAAATGAGCTCCAAATCTTTTGAAATTTTGTAGATCTCATTTTTAAATTATTTGGAAGAGATTGGCGAAATAAAATCTTGATTCGGAGTTCGTTTGCAAAATGGCCAAATCCCGGGCTTCTTATGTAGTAATTCAAAAAGGAAAATCATGGAAAAATAGCAAATGAGCTCCAAATCTTTTGAAATTTTGAAGATCTCATTTTTAAATTATTTGGAAGATATTGGCAAAAGAAAATCTTGATTCGGAGTTCGTTTGCAAAATGGCCAAATCCCGGGCCTCCTATGTAGTAATTCAAAAAGGAAAATCCTGGAAAAATAGCAATTGAGCTCCAAATCTTCTGAAATTTTGCAAATCTCAATTTTAAATTATTTTAAAGAGATTGGAAAAATAAAATCTTGATTCGGAGTTCGTTTGCAAAATGCCAAATCCCGGGCCTCCTATGCAATAATTCAAAAAGATAAATCCCGAAAAAATAGCAAATGGACTCCAAAAATTCTAAAATTTTGTAAATATAATTTTTAAATTATTTGGAAGAGATTGGTGAAAGAAAATCTTGATTCGGAGTCCGTTTGCAAAATGGCCAAATCCCGAGCCTCCTATGTAGTAATTCAAGCCGATAAATCCCGCAAAAATACCAAATGAGCTCCAAAAATTATGAAAACTTACAGATCACATTTTTAAATTATTTGGAAGAGATTGGTGAAGAAAAATCTTGATTTGTTGCTCGTTTAAAGAATGGTAAAATGTAGGGGCATAAAAGGGCATTTTTCGAAGAAAAAATCCAAATAAATAGCAAACAGACTCGGATAATTTTGAAAACTTCCAGAACTCAATATTTTATTATTTTGGAAGTATTAAAAAAAGAAAAATTGAATTTGGAGTCCGTTTGATATTTATTTGCATCCGGGGGGCAAAACGGTCATTTCCCTCAAGCAACCGAAAAGGGCTTCTTTGGGCCTTTCAAGAAATCAGAGTTGAGCTGGAAAAGAGAAGTGTTGGCCTGCCCAACCCCAAAGGAAGGAGGAAGCTTCTGATTTTTCAATCAAATGGCTAAAAATCAAGAGTTAGTTAGAGATTCTCTTTGATCAAGCCATGGTGATTAAGCCACATAGGCCAAGAGAGATGTCAACATTATTCTTTAACAGCTGTAATTTGAGAGAGCTGAGATGCTAATATAAAGGTGGTAATTTCATGATTTTTCACCTTGAATTATTAGCCATTTGATGGAAAATTGGTTACACAAAAAATGACAACATCCTAGGAGAGGAGAGAGGTAAAATTCTGCCAACATTAAGGGGAGGTCAGAATTTCGAATTTGGAACTTCATTTTGGCTGATTTCTCTTAGTTTTTCTTAGTTTTTCTCTTCTTGGTTGAGAGCAAAAAAGAAAAGTTTAGAAAAAAAGGAAAGTTTGAAGAGATAAAGCTTCAAAGATAGCTTCTTGAGGTTGCTCTTGAGCACCAACTCTTGCACTTTCTTGATTTTCTATTCTTGTTTTTGCTATTTTGATCTCTATTTGGTGAGTTTCCATTTTAAATAAATTTTTTTATTGTTCTTTTAAGTTCTTCCTTCATCTCTTTCTTAAGTATACTTTTTACATTTTATTTTTACAATAAACTCAACATGGCCTACATTATTTATTTAAGTTGCTGTTTTGGGTTCATTTTACCATATTGTTTATGTTATTTTCTTTGATTTTGATGTTTTAAATGTTATGTTACTTCATATTCTTGAGTTATATTTTAATTTGGTTGCTTTGTTTGTTGCCATTTATGTTTTAGATATCATGTTTTTGCATTTTTAATTTTCTGTTTTCATGTTGTTTAAATTTGAGCATGTTTTAGATTTAGTATATCAAGTGTTTGTGAAAATGCTTGTGTGGTCTTTGCATGATTTTTGTTTTATATCTTAGTTGAGCATGTTTTAGATTTAGTATATTAAGTGTTTGTGAAAATGCTTGTGTGATTTTTGCATGATTTAAGTGTTATATTTTAGTTGAGCATGTTAGTATACCAAGTGTTTGTGAAAATGCCATGCTTGTTGGAGCTTGAGGCCATTTGGCTACTCCATGTGTTTTGCATTGTGTGTTGCATTTTTTGCCATGTTAGTTGGTAGGTTTTTGCATTTATATGTCATTTGATTTAGTTTTGCATGCTAGTATGCCAAGTGTTTGTGAAAATGCCATGTTTGCTTGTTACATTATGCTATTCGGCCCTCTTGGAATTTTTACATTTTTTGTGCATTCTTGCCATGTTAGTTGATAGGTTAGCATTTGCATGATATTTGATTGAGTTTTTGGATTAAGCATGCTTTGTGTTTGTGAAAATGCCATGCATATTTTAGTTATGAAGCTAGGTTACATTAAATGCCATGCATGTTCATGCATTTTAGGTCTAGGTTACATTAAATGCCATGCAAGTTCATTTAGGTCTAGGTCACTTTATGAATGCCATGCATTTTTTCATGACATTTAGGTTTAAATCCATGTATTTCATGCATTATGTTTGCTGCATTATTTCATGCATTTCATGTTCATGCCACTTGAATAATGACTTGAGCCAATTAATGGTTCAAAGTCATGCTCTCTTGAGCACACTTGTGGAAAATTAAGTTTGTCAAGTTGATTATTCTACCTTTGTGATTTTTTTTTACTTAGCCAATTTTTATCTAACTTTCAAAAAGTCCTAGCTACTGTTTGTAAGTCGTTTTAGGAGTTTCAAATATTTGTTACTTTGATTTTTAAATGATTTTATCAAAGGCAAAAATGTGTTGGCAAAGCAGTTTTTTTTTTTCCTTCCAAAACTCGTACATCTCTGATTTTTCTGGGAATTCATCTTTAATCAGAAAATTAAGCCGATTTTTTTCGTGTATTTTTACATGTCCTGAGTCTCCATTAGTTTTTTCAGAATTTTTTGAATTTTTTAAAATAGGGTAAAAAATCGTGGATTAAAACTGGACAGTGGAGTCAGAATTGAATTTAAAGAAAAATCATTTTTCTGTTTTAGTTAAGTTACTTAGAGTGGGCTGATTAGGAGGGTTAGCTACTGACTTAGGGTAGTTTCTAAGCCTTTTTAAACTCTAAAAATGGTTTTTCAAGTCTCGGGTTAAGGGTAGTCAAGTCCGGATTTTTAAACTTAGGAAGTTAGAGCCATTTAAAAAAGATTTAGCCGAGTTTTTATTTTTAATTCAAGCTTTTCAAAATTATTTTCAAACAATCACATAGTATTTTGGTTTTAGAATATTTAATTTGACATATTTTCCTAAGGTAGCCGGATACCTTTTTAGATATACGGATTTCCTTAATAAAAGGAAAAAATACATTTCATGCATTGCATTTTTCATATTCATGCATTTTATATAATATGTGATTCTTGTTATAATAATTTCTATGATATTGTTATTATTTTGATTTATATTTTTTGATGTTATATGGTTTTGAATTATTCCATGATATCCTATGCTTTTATTTAGTTATTTTTTTGTCATATTATTTAGCATATACTATGTTCATGCATTATTATTTTCATGCATATTATATGATAGCATTATTTCATATTCCATCTCATTTAATTTATATGCCATATCATTCATGTTTGCCATGTCATTTAAATTATTTCATTTCATATAGAATATGTTATGTTACTTAGGTTATTTTATTTCATTTAGAAAATATCATGTTACTTAGGTTATTTCATTTCATATAGAATATATTATATTACCTAGGTTATTTCATTTCATTTAGGATATATTATGTCATCTAGAATATTTTATTTCATTTAGATTATATCATATGACTTAGGATATTGCATTTTAGATAGAATGTATTATGTTACATAGGTCATTTTATTTCATTTAGATTATATCATATGACTTAGGATATTGCATTTCATATAGAATGTATTATGTTACATAGGTCATTTAATTTCATTTAGAATATATTATATAACTTAGGATATTCCATTTCATTTAGAATATGCTAAGGCATTCAAATCATGTCATGTCATTTAGGTTGCATTATATTATTTAGATTTTGCCATGTCATTTTATTTATGTCATGCATATACATATTCATATCTTTTAAAATGTTTTCAAAAGGATAATGATTTTTCAATAAAAAATAAAGATAGTCCCGAGTTAAAATAATTCATGAGTTCTCTACCGGGTTTGCTGGAGGGAATATCATCAATTATCATTAATAAAGGAATATATTCTTTCAAAAAAAGAGAATGATTCGGAAAGTTTTTCAAAACTAATAAAAATTTCTATATTTTGCCACGTTTGTTGGGGAATATAGGAAAATTTTGAATTTATAAATTCCGAATCATTTTCAATTAAAAATGGAATTATTTTTCTTTAAATTGGGAATTAACTTGAAATACTAAATTTAAAACCAATTTTTACCGAGACTTGAGATAACACACGATTAATAAGGTACCGATTTACACGGGCGTTGTGGGGGTGCTAATCCTTCCCCACACGTAACCGACTCCCGAACCCGTTTATTTGATTTCTCTGGTTTAAAACGCAGACTTGAAATTGGTTTTTTAAAATGTTTTAATTAATTTTTAAAATATTTTATAAAACCGGTTTTAATAGGTGGCCGATCACACCTAGCTAAAAAAGATTGGTGGCGACTCCATGTCTTTTTAAGGTCATTTTCAAAACCTTCATTTTTCTAGAGGAATTAAGTCGACTTTTCCCCGGTCTTTTTTTTTAATGTCACGCTTAACGAATAATAAAGTCTTGTGATGAGACTCGTTATTTTTTTAGGTTGCGACAGCTTGGCGACTCCACTGGGGACTATTAGAGAGTCAGGCCTAGAATTAGTCGTGTGTTATCAAAGTCTCGGTTTTGTTGGTTTATTTGGTATTAATTTTAATTCCCACAATTTTTAATAATAAGGAGAATTTTGAAAATAATAAAATGTTTTTAAATATGTTCATTCTCATGTGCATGCATTTTATTATTGTTCTCTAGTTATGTAAGGTTGTATATTATAATTTCTTGTTGGTTAATGCGTTACACTATTCTTGAATGTTTTAATTGCTAGGGCATTTAGAATAAGGTTTGTAGAATAGGTAGTGAAAGGTTTGTTATTCCTCCACACACACTACAAGTACATTTGCATATCATGAATCCTATACCCGGGTTCCGTCCTTTTAAGTGGGAGTAAAGTAACTACGCCTTCGTGATGATCCTCCGTATGGGCTAGTGAAACACTTTCGGAGTATAAAGTACCTAAAGCCTTCGTGATGATCCTCCGTATGGGCTTAGAAAAATATACTCTAACGAATTGGACCGCTTTTATCGGGGTGCCTTACTAGCCTTCACTGGCAACAGTGAGGAACAATTCGGGGCCTTAGAACCGATTCACCCTCATATAGTGAACCTAGGAGAAGCCATGCCGGATTTCCGTTAGATATACCGAAAATAGGAACACATGGAGGGGCATTTCTAAACCTTTTGTTACCTATTTTACACTTCGAATAAGTGTGGTAGATCGGGCAACGATGTACGTACATCGCCCGTAATAAATGTGATACTCCGCCTCGAAGGCATCGTGATGCCTAAATAAGCAGATATTGTTGGGGCAGATGTTCATTAGCTATTTTTTTAAAAAAAAAAAATCCTTTTTCAAGCATTTTTGCATGTTGCACATTTCATGCATGTGTGAATAGAGCATGTATATTTTTGGTTGTATTATTGATCTCATTCTTTGCAATAAACAGTTGGTAATTTTATTTGATGATTTCATAAAACCGATAGTCTCACATGAACATTTGAACATTGTACCATAGTAGGGTCCACTATCCTTAAATTATTTTGAAAATAATATGGTTGGTTTTTCATAGAAAAAAGCATGTTTCAAAAAGTCATAAATTTGGAGACAAATCTTGCATAATGAGATTGTTGAATAATCAAGATTTAGGTCCCACAAATTTCATGTAATCATTGATTTCTTTGTATATACCTTGGTGTTAATTCATTTATTCTTTATTTGTATCATTTTGATAGCATGTCACAGTCCTAACATGCATGGTTATTCATTGCAGAATACATTTTTGACATATATGGTCATTCTTTGTGTATACCTTTGTGATAATTCATTTAGTCTTAGCATGTATCATTTTGACATCATAGCATGCATGGTCATTCATTTTAGAATACATACATGGTCATTATTTGTATATACCCATGCATCAATTTATTCATTTTTTTTAAGTCCATCATGTTGACATTAGATTGCATCCGTAGCATACATAGTCACCATAATTTCTCTATATATGTTCATGCATTAATCATCAGTATATTCATGCACATAGGAATAGAGCATGTACATTCACAATTGTATTCTTAATCTCATGACATTTTCATTTGCATGGAAGAGGTCGAGATATGAGGAATGAATTGGAGGAACGATTGGGTGTTTTGAACCGCAATCAAGAGGAATGTGGAAATGAAATTCGAGAGGTGAAGGAATAGCTGGCCAAATTGCTGGAAATGGTTGAGGATATAGATAAAAGTAAAGAGGAACTTTCTCAGGGCTCTGCACCGCCTTCGGATCAACCAAAACCATTAGGTCCAGAACATACAATCCTTGCTGGATCCTGCACTTGTCAACGCCACAAAGGTTGCAATCCTGATGAAATTGTGGACAAAATCGTGAAATTTATTAAACCTGAGAGCCCGATACCAAAGATAGAAACCTCAGATCCTGTATCATACCTGCAAACTATTCGAGGTCCAAGCCAGTATCCCCACCCTACCATGGTCCAATCATCCATTGGGATGACCACTACGGGATTCCTGAATCCCACTCCATCACCAACAACTGCCAGTTCATACTATTTCCCTCATCAATCACCTTATCCAGTTCCTGGGATAGGAACCTCGAGCTATGTACAACCTCGAAAGGCCTCGTGTCCAAATCCATACCCTTACCATGCTGTTTCGCCACATCTCCATGTAAACACACTGGTTCGAACCTTAGTGCCACCACCAAGTGCCCCAACTCCTAGGCCATGTGTGACTAAGAAACGACCCCAGGATAAGACCCAAATGCCTTTTGATCCCATTCCAATCAGCTACCGAGAGCTTCTCCCTATACTGATCCAAAGTCACATGGTTTCCTGTGTCCCATTGAAATCCTTGTTACCACCATATCCAAAGGGGTATAATCCAAATGCAAGATGTGATTATCACTGTGGAATTGTTGGCCATAGCATTGAAGACTGTATGGCCTTCAAAAAGAAAGTGCAAACTCTCATAGATGCCAAGTGGTTGGATCCAACGACACTAATTGATAGAGGGCTGGGAAAGTGTCATTAGGATTGGGATATTTACAGCATCAAGATGGAAAGACTTCGGTCTTATATGATGTAATAGGATTTCACTTTTTCAGTAGCCGGCTCTTATAGCCTTAGGATGCTAGGAAGAATAAAGTTCTTGTAAAAGACAGTTTTAACTACTACTCAAATTTTGTAAAACATGGTTTATACCATTGTGAACATTGATATGGGAATGAATTGGCTATGCTTCAAATTTATGAGATGTTGATGATTAAGTTCCTCCGATTCTTATTTCCTCCGTGATATCTTTACCTTTGCATTTTGCATCCGATCAATTATTTGTCAGGTTGCATTCATGCATTCATAATCAGCATGATTTTTTCTGTATATATCCATGCATTAATTTGCTTATTCTTTACATGCATCATGTTGACTTTGGGTTGCATTCATAACAAACATAGTCAGCATGATTTCTTTGTATATGTTCATGCATTAATTTGCTTATTACATACATCATGTTAGCATTAGGTCGCATTCATGACACACATGGTTAGCATGATTTTCTTTGTATATACTCTGTATCAATCATTCATTGTTTGCATGTATCATAATTGACACCGTGTTGCATTCATAGGATATATGAACATTCATTGGGAAATATGCTAAAATGTACATGATCAGTCATTGCATATATCCATGTGTTGATTTGTTTATTCTTTGCTTGCAACATGATTGGCATCATGATTGCATTTATTACATATATGGTCCGCATGTTTCCATTGTACATGTCCATACATCATATTGTTTAGGCTTCACATGCATCAAATTGCATTCATGGCTCATTCATCATGACATACATTTGGGGAAAATAAAACAGAAGTTGGCTTGGCTTTAAGAGTCTTTGAAATAATTTCCATTTCAAATCAGAAGAAGTACTGAGTACCCTTTTAATACGGGCTAGTGCTATGGAGGATGAACAAGTTGCCCGAATGGAAAAAATGGAAAGGGAACAGAAAGAATTGCGAGAACAGCTGGCAAAGTCTCAAGCAGAATCTAAGGATCAGATGACTAAATTGATGGAGCTGATGTCTGCCGTAATCAAGGGAAAAGGATACACCAAAAACTTTGTCGCCAGAGAAGGGTTAGAGGCACAAAAGGGTCAGGATGAGGTCGTAATGAGTGATGCCCATAATACTGTTAACCCCGTCAATGTCCTAAACTCAGATGATCCAACTGAACAGGCAAAGTTGAAAATTGTTGCAGTAAATGAGGTTGAGTTGGCAGATTCCCAAGGGAAATATCAGTTATTAGATGAAAGGCTCCGGGTAGTAGAAAATACAGATGTATTTGGGAGTTTAGATGCGAAAGAACGATGTTTGGTCTGCGATTTAGTCATTCCTCCTAAGTTCAAGATCCCTGACTTTGTGAAATATGATGGGACGACCGATCCGTCAGCCCATATCACTATGTTCTGCCGGAAGATGACAAGTCATATAGATAATGATAAGCTTTTGATTCACTGCTTTCAGGATAGCCTCAGCGGATCCGCAATTAGGTGGTATAGTCAGTTGAGCAAGGATCAGATTCACTCTTGGAATGACCTGGCTAGGGTTTTTCTAAACCAGTACAAGCATATGACTGACACGGCGCCTGACCGTCTCACCTTGCAAAATATGAAGAAAAGAGCTACTGAGAGCTTCAAAGAATATGCGCAACGGTGGATGAGCCTGGCCGTCCAAGTACAACCGCCCTTAACTCAGAAGAAAACCACTGTCCTTTTTGTGAATACACTGCAGGCCCCGTACTATGATATACTTGTCGGCAACATCACAAAGAATTTTTCGGACATGGTAAATTCAGGGGAGATGATTGAGAATGCTATCAAGGATAGGAAAATTGAAGGAGAAAGAACATCCAATACCAAGAACAAGGGGGCATCTGAAAAGAAAAAGGAAGATACCCAAGTCGTGGAAGACTTTGCCCCACCTCCCCAATTCTCTTCGTATCAGCCATTTTACTCTACCCTGAACAATGTCTCTCAAGGTTTTTATCCCTACCAACCAATGACTGCAACTACACCAGAATTTACATCTGTCTATCAATCGAACACCCTTGGGAATAATCGAAGGGGGTATAAAAAGCGAAAAAGAAATCAGGTTGACCCGATTCCTATGACATACGCTGCTACCTCAACTCATCCAGAATCACCTTGTGACACCCATGCAAATAGAGCCTCTGAAGCCCCCTTATCCGAGCTGGTATGATGCTAATAAGTGTTGTAGATATCAGTCTGGCAATCAAGGTCACTCAACAGAAAACTGCCCCGCTTTGAAGTACAAGGTCAGAAATCTCATCAAGGATGGTTCGATAAGTTTTGAAGATGGAAAAGCCAAGTGTCATAAGAAACATTATGCATGATCATATTAGGTTTTTGACGCATGTAGTTCTATACACTGTGATGATTAAAGCACTTGTCTCATGTTAACATCTACATGAATTAAATAAATTTTGAATTTTAAATGCTTTGTGTTTGTTGTGTTTTAACAATAACTTGAATTTGCAAAACAAGCATTAAGGAATTTTTAATAATGGATAGTCTCAAGAAGACTGATGATCAGTGTTACAAATGACCCAATACCTTCTCCCCTCTCTTTAGGTTTTCCTAAGCCTAAATCTCTTAAACCAAGAACACTTGAAAGACCTAATGCTTCAAGGAATATGAATGATTTGACTTCATAAAACCATTGTCATCACAGAATAAGCAAAGACGTAGATCTTTGTCTAGGCTGTGAACAAAGGAACGAACTTTTTTGAAAATTTTCAAATTCATTGAAATTCAAACAAATGAGACATTCTTTCAAGAATCTAGATTTTGTTAATTTGGTGTGTGTCAAGATTGTGCTAAAACCATTCATGACCTTTCCCAATGATCATAAAACTTCAAATACCCAAACATCAGTTCATGATTGACACCCTGGGGCACAATGACTAAACCAGATTATCACATATCCCAGAGAAAAACCCATTTTTAGGTCATATTTTCCTAGTCTCTTCAAAGAGCTCAGATTTGAAATTTAGTATTTTCAGTACAGACCTAGACTTGCTATGTTCCTCGTTGATACAAATTCTCATTGATTAATCAAATTGGGGCATCATATGTGGAAATGATGGATACATGGTGAATAAGGATGGACTAAACGCATGAATCATTGGGGCATGCGATGAAAAATGAAAAATTTGTGATATCATGCATATGAGAATTCAGATGGTTCCAAAGTGCAAAATGAAATCCTCAATATCTATTTCCCTTGGGGATTTCTTTTCAATGTGAATATTCAGGCTTGATATGATGAATGGCCATCTTTCATATCCCTTTCACACAAAAAGAAATTATCCATAGTCACCCCTTTTAAGCCAAAAGAATTCTTTCTTCTTTGAACCCTGATCAAGGATTACCCTCTACACTGGGGGGCAAATGCGAGGAAAGATCTTTTCAATGATCATTGAGAAATGAGTGACAGCTCAAGGACAGACACAAAGCAAATGGAGCCCCGAATAAATACGAGCTCACTCTGTCAAAGAAAAATAAGAGAAAAAGATGGCGAAATGAAAGCCAAGAAAAACAAAAGAAAAACACAATGAAAAAGAAAATGTGTGTGCAAGACATGGCAAATTGAAAGCCAAGAGCAAGGAAGAAAAAGAGCAAAGTCAAAAGGAAAGAAATGTCCAAGAAGGGACAAATGCTTCAAAGAGAATCCTCCTCAAGAAATGATCCTTGATCTGATTACCCTCAAACACATATTTTGGGCTTATTTATCCTTTCTTTCTGAACCCTTAGCCATGGCCTACATTACATGCTTTAAAAGTCCATTTTGATCAAGCATGAATATTTAATTTGAAGGGTTTTCCTCAGATTTTATCCCATCTCATCAAATTCTCATTTCACTAATAAAGAATTTAGAATTCCCAAATGCATGGTAAAACAATGAAAAAAGAAAATTGGAGAGAAAAGGGACTCTAGGGCGAAAACCCAAAAACGGGCGGTCTAGAGTAAAATGAAATTTTTTGATGCCATCTATGAAAGTGATGATACCACAAAAGAAAAGATCTTATTAAAAGAGTGGTCATCGAGGAACATCTAGGAATTCTTGAACCCCCAAATTGCCAACTCTCATTCAGAGGATTGTCTTCAAAAAACTGAAACTTTTTCTCCAAGATTAAACTTTTCGGTTTGAACATCCCGGCCAATCTTGACACTTGTCAAAATGCCTTGATATGGAAACTAAAAGAATGTTGAATTTGTTTGGTTCTCAATGAATTCATTATTTGTAAAACCTGTTCCATTTGTGAGCCTAAAAGGGATATACATTTTTTGTCATGAAGTTTTCCTGGAAAAGCCAGAATCTTGTTGTACCGAGCATTGCCAATCCTAGTTGAAAAAACCCAAATTGATACTTAGAGAAATTTCTAACAATGATCATCAGTCTTCAAAAGATTTATACATCACACATTGTGGGGTTAATATTTTTTGTTCAGAAGTTTTCAAAATGCGAAAACAAATAAAGAGATTTTTTTTGAAATACCCATTTTGATGTTGACATGAGACAAGGATTTTTCTAACTCAAAGGTGTAGAACTGCCAGGATAGGTCTTGACTTCCAGATATGAGAAGAAGAAATAGAACCCGGTTCAGATCTCTGTTGATGAAAGTTTGAAAACTGTTGGGGCAAAGAGAATAGCCAAAATGAATTGAAGATATACTCTGATTTGAAGAGGAAAAATGAATTTGAAAGGCTAAGCCAAAGTCTAGAAAAACAACCGTGGGCATTTGCATCACTCATGAGCACTCATCTATTTATCGAGCTTGTGCATCTGCACAGTGTCGGCAAGCATTTGCATCATTCATGGGTATTTGCATTGGCATTATTCCATAAGCATCTGCATTTTACATTTATATTCTTCATGGAATTCGCATTTGTGTCATCTCAAGCAATTGTATCATTACTAGAATCATTGCATTTCATTATTGTGTGGTAATTGTAGTTATACCATTCATAAACCAGTTACATGAACACAATTAGTAGGGGCATCTGCATCATGAAACATGGGCATAAATCCAGGCCATTTGCATTTGCACTAAGAAATATTTTACATTTGCACCATGAAGCATGAGCACCTTGTTAAAAGACATGTGCATCTGCATCATTTCTCAAAGCTTCTAGTGGGGATATCCAGAGTTTTACAGTTTTAAAAATGAACAAGTCTTCGGTGGTGATAGCTGAAGCCTCTGGTGGAGATATCCAGGGTTTTATAATTTTTAAAAATGAGAAATCTTCTTCTGGAGGAGTTACACAGAATTTTACAATGAGCAAGTCTTTGGTGGTGATAGCCAAAGATTCTGGTGGGGATATCCAGAATTTTACAGTTTTAAAAGTGAAAAAGTCTTCGGTGGTGATAGCTGAAGCCTCTGGTGGAGATATCCAGGGTTTCATAATTTTGAAACTTGAGAAATCTTTTTCTGAAGGAGTTACCCAGAATTTTACAATGAGCAAGTCTTTGGTGGTGATAGCCAAAGCTTCTGGTGGGGATATCCAGAATTTTACAGTTTTAAAAGTGAACAAGTCTTCGGTGGTGATAGTTGAAGCCTCTGGTAGAGATATCCTGGGTTTCATAATTTTGAAAATTGAGAAATCTTCTTTTAGAGGAGTTATCCAGAATTTTATTCAACATGTGCATCTACATCAAGAAGCATTTGCATCAATCTAAGTTAGTTGAATCTGCACCAAGAAAGTTTGCATCAAATCAAGTCATTTACATTTGCATCAAAGACATTTGCACCAATCTAAGTCATTTGCATCTACATCAAGAAGCGTTTGCATCAATCAAAGACATTTGCATTTGCATCATGAAGCATTTGCATCATCTCTTAAAGCTGTCATGTATAGTCGAACTTGTTTTGCTTCTCAAATGAGTCGAGCCCCGAGATCATCATTGAGGTACTTTTTTTTATTATTATGAACAAGTCTTCGGTGGTGATAGCTGAAGCCTCTGGTGGAGATATCCATAGTTTTAAAATCCTTTGAAAAGGCAGAAAGTCTTCGGTGGTGATAGCTGAAGCTTCTGGAGGTGATACCCAGAATTTTTTACAGTTTTAAAAATGAGCAAGACTTTGGTGGTGATAGCCAAAGCTTCTGGAGGAGATATCCAGAATTTTAAACACAGCTGAGAACAAGACAGGTTAAGGCCCCGAGACCATCGTCGAGGTCATTTCTTTTCTTACAAATCGAATTCGTTTCCTTAAGACGAGTCGAGCCCCGAGATCATCGTCGAGGTACTTTTTTTTTTATTATGAACAAGTCTTCGGTGGTGATAGCTGAAGCCTCTGGTGGCGATATCTAGAGTTTTAAAATCCTTTGAAAAGGTAAAAAGTCTTTGGTGGTGATAGCCGAAGCTTCTGGAGGTGATACCCAGAATTTTTACAGTTTTGAAAATGAGCAAGACTTTGGTGGTGATAGCCGAAGCTTCTGGAGGAGATATCCAGAATTTTAAACACAGCTGAGAACAAGACAGGTTAAGGCCCCGAGACCATCGTCGAGGTTATTTCCTTTCTTGCAAATCGAATTCGTTTCCTTAAGACGGGTCGAGCCTTGTTTAGGCAGGGAATTCAATTTAAGGACAAATCTTCAATTTACTGAAAAAAATTGAAAAAAATTTGAAAAAAGGAAAAAAGAGAAAAAAGGAAAAAAATGAATAAATGAAAAAATAGAAAAATGAAAAAAATGATAGAAGAATGAAAAAGAAAACCTCTTTCCCTTTCCTTTACATGTGATTTCACTGACCGTACAAAATTAGTGTTGGTTTATCTTTGTCTGATTACCGATTCTCAGCAATAGCCAAAGAGGGGCAGCTGTAGACACCTAATTTTGTCCGGACCACTAAACAGGTATGTTTTCTTCCTATATTGATGTTTCCGAGTGTAAAAAGATTTTTTTATCCTGTAGGTGGTACTCCAAGATTTAGTTTAAGAGGGCGAGCACAAAAAGTCAAACTTGAAAAAAGTCAACCCCGAAAAAAGTCAACCCCAAAAAAGTCAACTATTGGAAAAGTCAACCCACTTTCAAAATCAAGATTTTAAGTTCAATTGAAAAATGGCGAAATAATTTTGATAATCCGAGGTCTACATTGAAAGATATGGAGTTCGGAAGTTGGGATTTGGAGATTCAGTAGAAAGAAAACCCTAATCCGAGAAATTTGGCGAAAAGTGCTTAAACGATCAAATTGGTCGAAATTGAAGGTTCCAAATGAAAGATAAGCACTGACTACGGGTAATGGAGAAGTCACTTGCAAGAAAAACCGAAAGAAAAGTCAATCCGGGAGAAAACCGAGAATTAGGGTTTTCAGTGGATTTCGGTGAAATCGAGAAGAATCACAAAAATGGCCGACTTGGTAAGACCAAAGCCCCCAATGGATGAAGAATGATTAAAAAGGATAGCCCAAGGCTCAGATTGAAGAAAATCTGAAAATCGGACTTGTTTTGAGCAAAACCGGGTTTCAGAGGTAAAAGGGCAAAATTGGAAAATTTGGGAAAAATAGCAAATGGACTCCGAAAATTCTGAAAATTTTTCAATCTCATTCTTAAATCATTTGAAAGATATTGGTAAAATAAAATCTTGTTTCGGAGTTCGTTTGCAAAATGGCCAAATCCCGGGATTTTTATGTAGTAATTCAAAAAGGAAAATCTATGAAAAATAGCAAATGAGCTCCAAATCTTTTGAAATTTTGCAGATCTCATTTTTAAATTATTGCAAGAGATTGGCGAAATAAAATCTTGATTCGGAGTTCGTTTGCAAAATGGCCAAATCCCGGGCTTCTTATGCAGTAATTCAAAAAGGAAAATCCTGGAAAAATAGCAAATGAGCTCCAAATCTTTTGAAATTTTGCAGATCTCATTTTTAAATTATTTGGAAGAGATTGACGAAAGAAAATCTTGATTCGGAGTTCGTTTGCAAAATGGCCAAATCCCGAGCCTCCTATGCAGTAATTCAAAAAGGAAAATCCCGGAAAAATAGCAAATGAGCTCCAAATCTTCTGAAATTTTGCAAATATCAATTTTAAATTATTTTAAAGAGATTGGCGAAATAAAATCTTGATTCGGAGTTCGTTTGCAAAATGGCCAAATCCTGGGCCTCACACGCAATAATTCAAAAAGATAAATCCCGGAAAAATAGCAAATGGACTCAAAAAATTCTGAAATTTTGTAAATATCATTTTTAAATTATTTGGAAGAGATTGGTGAAAGAAAATCTTGATTCGGAGTCCGTTTGCAAAATGGCCAAATCCCGAGCCTCCTATGTAGTAATTCAAGCCGATAAAAACCCGCAAAAATACCAAATGAGCTCCAAAAATTATGAAAACTTCCAGATCACATTTTTAAATTATTTGGAAAATATTGGTGAAGAAAAATCTTGATTTGGAGCTCGTTTAAAGAATAGTAAAATGTAGGGGCATAAAAGGGCATTTTTGGAAGAAAAAATCCAAATAAATAGCAAACGGACTCGGATAATTTTGAAAACTTCCAGAACTCAATATTTTATTATTTTGGAAGTATTAAAAAAGAAAAATTGAATTTGGAGTCCGTTTGATATTTATTTGCATCCGGGGGGCAAAACGGTCATTTCCCTCAAGCAACCGAAAAGGGCTTTTTTGGGCCTTTCAAGAAATCAGAGTTGGGCTGGAAAAGAGAAGTGTTGGCCTGCCCAACGCCAAAGGAAGGAGGAAGCTTCTGATTTTTCAATCAAATGGCTAAAAATCAAGAGTTAGTTAGAGATTCTCTTTGATCAAGCCATGGTGATTAAGCCACATAGGCCAAGAGAGATGTCAACATTATTCTTTAACAGCTGTAATTTGAGAGAGCTGAGATGCTAATATAAAGGTGGTAATTTCATGATTTTTCACCTTGAATTATTAGCCATTTGATGGAAAATTGGTTACACAAAAAATGACAACATCCTAGGAGATGAGAGAGGTAAAATTCTGCCAACATTAAGGGGAGGTCAGAATTTTGAATTTGGAACTTCATTTTGGCTGATTTCTCTTAGTTTTTCTTAGTTTTTCTCTTCTTGGTTGAGAGCAAAAAAGAAAAGTTTAGAAAAAAACGAAAAGTTTGAAGAGATAAAGCTTGAAAGATAGCTTCTTGAGGTTGCTCTTGAGCACCAACTCTTGCACTTTCTTGATTTTCTATTCTTGTTTTTGCTATTTTGATCTCTATTTGGTGAGTTTCCATTTTAAATAAATTTTTTTTATTGTTCTTTTAAGTTCTTCCTCCATCTTTTTCTTAAGTATATTTTTTACATTTTATTTTTACAATAAACTCAACATGGCCAAATAGCCTACATTATTTATTTAATTTGCTGTTTTGGGTTCATTTTACCATATTGTTTATGTTATTTTCTTTGATTTTGATGTTTTAAATGTTATGTTACTTCATATTCTTGAGTTATATTTTAATTTGGTTGCTTTGTTTGTTGCCATTTATGTTTTAGATATCATGTTTTTGCATTTTTAATTTTCTGTTTTCATGTTGTTTAAATTTGAGCATGTTTTAGATTTAGTATATCAAGTGTTTGTGAAAATGCTTGTGTGGTCTTTGCATAATTTTTGTTTTATATCTTAGTTGAGCATGTTTTAGATTTAGTATATTAAGTGTTTGTGAAAATGCTTGTGTGATTTTTGCATGATTTTAGTGTTATATTTTAGTTGAGCATGTTAGTATACCAAGTGTTTGTGAAAATGCCATGCTTGTTGGAGCTTGAGGCCATTTGGCTACTCCATGTGTTTTGCATTGTGTGTTGCATTTTTTGCCATGTTAGTTGGTAGGTTTTTGCATTTATATGTCATTTGATTTAGTTTTGCATGCTAGTATGCCAAGTGTTTGTGAAAATGCCATGTTTGCTTGTTACATTATGCTATTCGGCCCTCTTGGAATTTTTACATTTTTTGTGCATTCTTGCCATGTTAGTTGATAGGTTAGCATTTGCATGATATTTGATTGAGTTTTTGGATTAAGCATGCTTTGTGTTTGTGAAAATGCCATGCATATTTTAGTTATGAAGCTAGGTTACATTAAATGCCATGCATGTTCATGCATTTTAGGTCTAGGTTACATTAAATGCCATGCATTTTTTCATGACATTTAGGTTTAAATCCATGCATTTCATGCATTATGTTTGCTGCATTATTTCATGCATTTCATGTTCATGACACTTGAATAATTACTTGAGCCAATTAATGGTTCAAAGTCATGCTCTCTTGAGCACACTTGTGGAAAATTAAGTTTGTCAAGTTGATTATTCTACCTTTGTGATTTTTTTTACTTAGCCAATTTTTATCTAACTTTCAAAAAGTCCTAGCTACTGTTTGTAAGTCATTTTAGGAGTTTCAAATATTTGTTACTTTGATTTTTAAATGATTTTATCAAAGGCAAAAATGTGTTGGCAAAGCAGTTTTTTTTTTCCTTCCAAAACTCGTACATCTCTGATTTTTCTGGGAATTCATCTTTAATCAGAAAATTAAGCTGATTTTTTCCGTGTATTTTTACATGTCCTGAGTCTCCATTATGTTTTTCAGAATTTTTTGAATTTTTTAAAATAGGGTAAAAAATCATGGATTAAAACTGGACAGTGGAGTCAGAATTGAATTTAAAGAAAAATCATTTTTCTGTTTTAGTTAAGTTACTTAGAGTGGGCTGATTAGGAGGGTTAGCTACTGACTTAGGGTAGTTTCTAAGCCTTTTTAAACTTTAAAAATGGTTTTTCAAGTCTCGGGTTAAGGGTAGTCAAGTCCGAATTTTTAAACTTAGGAAGTTAGAGCCATTTAAAAAAAGATTTAGCCGAGTTTTTATTTTTTATTCAAGCTTTTCAAAATTGTTTTCAAACAATCACAAAGTATTTTGGTTTTAGAATATTTAATTTGACATATTTTCCTAAGGTAGCCGGATACCTTTTTAGATATACGGATTTCCTTAATAAAAGGAAAAAATACATTTCATGCATTGCATTTTTCATATTCATGCATTTTATATAATATGTGATTCTTGTTATAATAATTTCTATGATATTGTTATTATTTTGATTTATATTTTTTGACGTTATATGGTTTATTATATGGTTTTGAATTATTCCATGATATCCTATGCTTTTATTTGGTTATTTTTTTGTCATATTATTTAGCATATACTATGTTCATGCATTATTATTTTCATGCATATTATATGATAGCATTATTTCATATTCCATCTCATTTAATTTATATGCCATATCATTCATGTTTGCCATGTCATTTAAATTATTTCATTTCATATAGAATATGTTATGTTACTTAGGTTATTTTATTTCATTTAGAAAATATCATGTTACTTAGGTTATTTCATTTCATATAGAATATATTATATTACCTAGGTTATTTCATTTCATTTAGGATATATTATGTCATCTAGAATATTTTATTTCATTTAGATTATAACATATGACTTAGGATATTGCATTTTATATAGAATGTATTATGTTACATAGGTCATTTTATTTCATTTAGATTATATCATATGACTTAGGATATTGCATTTCATATAGAATGTATTATGTTACATAGGTCATTTAATTTCATTTAGAATATATTATATAACTTAGGATATTCCATTTCATTTAGAATATGCTAAGGCATTCAAATCATGTCATGTCATTTAGGTTGCATTATATTATTTAGATTTTGCCATGTCATTTTATTTATGTCATGCATATACATATTCATATCTTTTAAAATGTTTTCAAAAGGATAATGATTTTTCAATAAAAAATAAAGATAGTCCCGAGTTAAAATAATTCATGAGTTCTCTACCGGGTTTGCTGGAGGGAATATCATCAATTATCATTAATAAAGGAATATATTTCTTTCAAAAAAAGAGAATGATTCGGAAAGTTTTTCAAAACTAATAAAAATTTCTATATTTTGCCACGTTTGTTGGGGAATATAGGAAAATTTTGAATTTATAAATTCCGAATCATTTTCAATTAAAAATGGAATTATTTTTCTTTAAATTGGGAATTAACTTGAAATACTAAATTTAAAACCAATTTTTACCGAGACTTGAGATAACACACGATTAATAAGGTACCGATTTAAACGGGCGTTGTGGTGGTGCTAATCATTCCCCACACGTAACCGACTCCCGAACCCGTTTCTTTGATTTCTCTGGTTTAAAACGCAGACTTGAAATTGGTTTTTTAAAATGTTTTAATTAATTTTTAAAATATTTTATAAAACTGGTTTTAATAGGTGGCCGATCACACCTAGCTAAAAAAGATTGGTGGCGACTCCATGTCTTTTTAAGGTCATTTTCAAAACCTTCATTTTTCTAGAGGAATTAAGTCGACTTTTCCTCGGTTTTTTTTTTTAATGTCACGCTTAATGAATAATAAAGTCTTGCGATGAGACTCGTTATTTTTTTAGGTTGCGACAATAATTTCTAATCCATGGTTTCTTTGTGGTTCACAGATTATCTGTCTTCAGGATGGAGTTTTCATTGTTCATTGATGCCCCACTTAAGAAATTCTTCACTCAAGATATCTTGTCAAACAGTCCCAGTTTTTGTCTTTCATTGAATTTCACAGATTTTCTGACTTCGTGATGGAGTTTCCACCACGTTCACTGCTTTCTATTCTTGGTGAACTTTCCAAACCTTTCCCAAGATTTAAATCTATTCCTTAGTAATACCTTGAAATCCTTTTATTTAAAGATTTTTATTACTAATCATCATTCAATTTAATAACAACCATAATGCATTTCAAAAGTATATGAAAGAGAATATGAATCAAGCAAAAATTGTCATGAAAAGGATAACAAGAGTTTATTGCAAGAAATGTTTTTAAAATAATAAATATCAAGGATATAAGAAACAAATGTAAGGTTATAGGCTGTAGATGTCCCGGATGCGGAATATCTTGGACCCCTCCTTTTTCAAACCATCTGAAATTTCTCTTGAACGAGCAATTCACTTGGGTAACCTCTTAACTTCTGTAGTTACATCAGACTGAGTTGTTCCCCTTTCCTCTGATTGTCAGATAGTTTCTCCCCCTTTACACGGAGCATTGATTCAAGCTTTGATCAGTACTTGAGCTGCCCTTTGTGGGTTTTCAACTCAAGTGTCCTCCATCGGTATTAAGTCGACCTTTGCGGGTTTTCGGCTTAAACCTCTCTTTTTACATTCTTTTTTCATTTCTATTTTTTTATTCTACCATACATCTGAGAATTCTAAATACTTCCAAGGTAAAAATATTAATTCAAAAGATGGGATGAATTCTGATAATAACCTTTCAAATTAAATATCCATGCTTGATCAAAATGGGCTTTTAAAGCATGTAGTGTAGGCCAAGGTTTTGGTTTAGAAAGAAAGGATAAAATAGGCCCAAAGTGTGTTTAAGGCTGATTGGATCAAGGATCATTTCCTGAGAAGAACTTTTTCTTGAAACATCTGGCTTTCTTTTTGCCATGACTTTTGATTATCTTTCCTCGCATTTGCCCTCCAGTGTAGAGGGTGATCCTTGATCAAGGTTTAAAGAAAGAAATAATTCCTAAGGCTCAAAGGGGTGACTAAGGATAATTTCTTCTTAGTGAAAGGAATATGAAAGACGACCATTCATCATATCAAGCATGACTATTCTCTTTGAAAAGAAAATCACAGGGGAAATAGATATATAGAATTTATATATTTACACTTGGAATCATTCGAATTTCCATGTGCACAGCATCACACATTTTTTTTTCAAGCATAATATTTCTTCAGTTCATCAGCATTCACGGGATGTCTAAAATCATCTCCGTCCATCCGAGTTAGAATCAATGCTACTCCAGAAAAAGCTCTCTTTACCACGTAGGGTCCTTCCCAATTCGGAGCCCATTTTCCTCTCGGGTCCTTCACTATAGGGAGAATTTTTCTCAGTACCAACTCCCCTTCTCGGAACTGTCTGGGGCGAACCTTCTTGTTGTGGGCTCGAATCATCCTTTTCTGATACAACTACCCGTGACACATTGCTTTCAATCTTTTCTCCTCGATGAGATTCAACTATTCATAACGAGCTCTAACCCATTCTGCTTCCTCTAGGCCAACTTCCATCAAAACCCGAAGTGAAGGGATCTCAACTTCAATAGGTAGCACTGCTTCCATCCCGTATACCAAAGAAAAGGGTGTTGCCCCTGTAGATGTGTGGACCGAAGTACGATATGCATGAAGAGCAAATGACAAGATCTCATGCCAATTTTTGTACACATTGGTCATCTTCTCAACAATCTTTTTGATGTTATTGTTAGCTGCTTCTACTGCGCCATTCATCTTTGGACGGTAAGGTGCCGAATTATGATGTGTGATCTTGAATTGAGTACACACTTCTCTCATCATCTTATTGTTCAAATTGAGAGCATTATCCGAAATAATTCTTGCTGGCAACCCGTAACGGCATATGATTTCTTTCTTGACGAATCTGCATACCACTGGCTTTGTTACATTCGCATAGGAAGCAGCTTCTACCCACTTTGTGAAATAATCTATGGCCACCAAGATGAAACGATGTCCATTTGAAGCTTTCGAGGTAATAGGCCCTATCATATCCATTCCCCACATTGAAAAGGGCCATGGTGCAGTCATGAAATGTAATGGCGATGGCGACACATAAATCTTATCTGCATAAATCTGGCATTTATGGCACTTCTGGGAATAACTGATACAATCTCCTTCCATCGTCAGCCAATAGTAACCTGCCCTCTTAATCTGTTTAGCAAGCATGTGACCATTAGCATGAGTGCCACATATCCCTTCATGTACCTCTTCTATGATTCTTCGAGCTTTGGCAGACCCGACACATCTCAATAGGACTTGATCTTTCCCTTTCTTGTAGAGAATCTACTGTCTAGAACAAAACCCATTGCTAGCCTTCTCAGAGTCGTTTTGTCATTCTCTGTTGCTTATTCTGGATATTGTTGACTCCTGATGTACTGTAAGATGTCATTATACCAAGGGAGACCATCTGCTTCTTCTTCGATACTCAAATAGTGGGCAGCAGACTCATATATGCTCATCTTGATCGGCACAACTTCTGCCCCTTTATTCACTTTAAACATTGATGACAAAGTAGCCAGAGCATCTGCCATCCGATTTTCTTCTTGAGGAAAGTAATTGAAATTCACTTCTTCAATCTCTTCCAATAAACTCAATATGAGTTCTCGGTATGGATTAGCTTTGTATCTCGGGTTTCCCATTCTTCTCGTAGCTAGTAAATCACTAAGGCTGAGTCTTTGAAAACTTCTAATACTTTGATCTTTCTATCCACTGTAGTGCGAAGGCCCATAGTACATGGTTCATACCCGGCAGTATTGTTTGTACAATCAAAATCCAATCTGGCAGTGAAAGGATAATAATCTTCTTCTGGGGATATAAGTACTGCAACGATTCCATGCCCCATGACGTTAGATGCGCCATCAAAGTACATTTTCCATACTTTCTTCTTCAGGGGAATCTCATCTGTTTGCGACACATACATCAAATCTTCATCCGGGAACTCAAAGTTCAACGGCTCATAATCTTCCACTGCCCAACTTGCTAAGAATTCAGCCACTGCACTGCCCTTGATAGCTTTTTGACTTACATATACAATGTCGTATTCTGACAATAAAACCTGCCATCTTGCCGTCCTCCCTGACAAAGAAGGTGCTTCCAACATGTATTTAACTGGATCCAGCTTAGCAATCAACCACGTTGTGTGATACAACATATACTGTCTGAGTCTTCGAGCAGTCCAAGCTAAGGCGCAACACAACTTCTCTACGGACGAATATTTCAACTCATATTCTGTGAATTTCTTGCTGAGGTAGTAAACTGCCTGTTCTTTCTTTCCAGTTTCATCAAACTGCCCCAAAACACAACCTATGGATCTTTCAAATACTGATAAATACAGTATCATTGGTTTATCCGGAATAGGTGGCATTAATACTATTGGGTTGGATAGATAATGTTTAACCTTTTCAAATGCAATCTGACAACCTTCATCCCATTCTCCCGAATCACGTTTTCGAAGTAACTTAAATATTGGATCACATTTATCGGTTAACTGTTAAATAAACCGAGCAATGTAATTCAATCTCCCAGAAAGCCTCTTACTTTCTTTTGAGTGCGAGGTGGTGGTAGATTCTGAATAGCCTTCACTTTATCTGGGTCAATCTCAATTCCTCTTTTGCTGACGACAAAACCCAAGAATTTCCCCGAGGTGACTCCAAAAGTGCATTTTGCCAGATTTAGCTTGAGTCTAAATTTCCTTAATCGTTCAAAGAGCTTCTTAAGATTCGCAATATGTTCCTCTTCTCCTTGTGACTTTGCGATCATATCATCAACATAGACCTCGATTCCTTTATGCATCATACCATGAAACAAGGTCACTATGGCTCTTTGGTATGTTGCCCCAGCATTCTTCAACCTAAATGGCATTACTTTGTAGCAGAAGGTTCCCCACATTGTACCAAATGTGGTTTTCTCCATATCTACCGGTGCCATCTTGATCTGATTGTATCCTGAGAATCCGTCCATGAAAGAAAATAAAGAACTCTTTGCTGTATTATCCACCAGAGTATCAATATGGGGTAAAGGGAAATTATCTTTAGGACTGGCCTTGTTCAAATCTTGGTAATCAACGCACATTTGCACCTTGCCATCATTTTTTGGTACTGGAACAATATTTGCCACCCATTCTGGATATTTTGCCACCTCTAGGGATCCAACATCAAATTGCTTATTCACCTCCTCTTTTATCTTTAACAGCATGTCGGGCCTCATTCTTCTCAACTTTTGCTGAATTGGCTTGTATTCTGACCTTAAAGGGAGCTTATGAACCACAATATCCGGATCCAACCTTGGCATGTCTTGGTAAGACCATGCAAATACATCCATATACTCCTGGAGCAAAGCTATCAATTCACCTTTTATTGATGATGACAATGCAGTTCGAATTTTGACTTCTTTTATCTTTTCACCATTTCCCAAATTTATCGTTTCCAATAATTCCTTTTTAGAAAGTACTTGTTTCTCCTCTTGTTCTATTTTCCTTAATAGATCCGGAGGTAAACCATAATCCTCAGTATCTTCATTAGCCTCAAAATCACCCGTGCAAATGGGTCTTTCAAAATCAATTTCAGAATTACCGACAGGAAGGTCCTCATATTCCATATCCGCACACTTGTAAATAGGTGAAGAGGAAACAATATAGGAAAAATATATAATGAAAACAAAATAAATAACAAAAATGAAAGAATATGGACACATCAATATGGATAAAATGCATTGTGCTTGTTATTTATTGAATGAAAATATTTAAAAAAGCCCATTACAGAAAAAACTCTTAATATCTCTGGGTAAAGATAATTAAGATTACTTTTTTTTTTTAAAGTATTATTTTGGAATAGACTTAAAAACTATGGGCAACTCAGTCGCACTCCAGTTGGTTAGTCTATATCCTGGTGGACAAGGTCGCACCATCTAGTTAGCATTCTCTCTTTCAATTATGTCTTCCTCAGTTGTGCAGAACTCCACATCATACATCTGCTCATCCCTATTCACTTGGAATCTCTCGAAGGCTTGCTCTATCATTATGAGCACATCATCAGAATTCTTTTCTCCGAACAGAGAACCGGCTGAGCAAAAGCTGTGAAGGATAGGTGGGAATGTCATAGGCTCCCACTCAATATCCATACCCGTAAGACGGGCCATCCTCCTTTGTCTGTTCCTTTCAACTTGTTTTCTTTTCACATGGGCCTTCAGATGATATCCTAGGCCAAACCGATCTTTCTTTCCTTTTACTTCCATTGCTCGAGCCATCCCCTGAAGATATTTCCCGAGACCTTTTCCAGCCCTGCAGCCTTTTTCCACAGTGGTTCTTACTCCCAGTCTTGTGTTCTTGGACAATCTTGGTTTTGGAATTTTTCGTCGTTCAGTGACGAAAACTGCATTTAGAAATTCCAAAGACCGGAAAGAACACTCCACAGCATCTTCATTGGGCTCAACATAAGGAGATTCAGTTGATGCAGAGGCTATTATATCTTCTTCTCCTGATACTGTAATTAAACGGCCCTCTATCATAAATTTCAATTTTTGGTGAAGAGACGAGGGTACAGCCCCAGCTGAATATATCCACGGCCTTCCCAACACGCAATTATAAGATGGATTAATATCCATGACCTGGAAGTTCACCGTATAAATGCATGGGCCTATCTCCAGAGGAACTTCAATGATTCCCATAACCTCTCTCCTTGTTCCATCAAAAGCCCTGACCACTGTGCAACTTGGTATCATATAGGATATATCCACTGGCAATTTGGATAGGGTTGCTAAAGACATCACATTTAGTGAAGAACCATTATCCAAAAGGACTCTTGGTAATATGTGCCCCTTACAAGTGGTAGTTATATGGAGAGCTTTCGTTGATCCAATATTATTGGGTGGTATCTCCTCATAGCTGAAAAATATGTAGTCATCTGCTGCGATGTTTCCCACCAGCCTATCCAGCTTTTCCACTAATATATTATTAGCTACGTATGCCTGATTTAATACTCTTAACAGAGCATTTTTGTGTGGCTCTGAATTCAAAAGCAAGGATAAGATTGAGATTCTAGCTGGTTGACGCTGCAGTTGTTCAACCACGCTATACTTACTGTGCTTTATAAACTTTAAGAACTCACAGGCTTCCTTCTCGTATACTGGTTCTTTCAATCTGTTAATCGGGGCTGATCCCCTCTCTGTTTCCTTTAGAAAATCCATCTCAATATGGATTGGCTCGACTACCTTCTTCCCTTTATCAGTTCCTCTGTTTTTCCCTGCTAACCCTTGTTCAACAGCCTCCGGAGCATAACATCTCCCGCTTCGGGTTAAATGCCCCACACCTATGATATCCTGCTGGCTTGAAGACCTAGGCATAACCATGCTGCAGTCATATTTCCATGGTGCAGCCTTATTTTCCTTGTATGAAAAGGAAATAGGTAAGTCAATGATTAACTTGGATGCATTTTCCTCAATGACTGGCATAACTTTCTCCTCCGGTTCATCATAGTAGATGATTAGGGGTCTTCCTATCTCATAGCCACCTGCATTTTCAAAGACTTCTATTTCCCCATCTATCTCCTCGTAGAATTAGGCTTCCCCACTATCCATTATCCTTTGGACCCCGCAGTTCTGTATGTCATGGCCTCCACCCTTATGGAACGGGCACCAATTCTACACCCTTTTTGCAACCATTTTCAGACTGTCTGTATCTTCCACCAATCATGTCTTGACCATTTCAACCCATACAGTCAACATCGGAGTCTTTACCTTCCCAATATCCCTTTTTAATCTTCTGCCCTCTCCGGTCAATATTGCATTTACCTGATTCCCAGCATGATTGGGCAATGGTTTTCTAGCTACGTTTGGCCCATTTTTTGATCCAAACTTCACAACCCCAGCATTGATCAGGCTTTGGACTTTCTTTTTGAAGGCCAGGCAATCTTCAATTGAATGTCCTTGGATTCCCGCATGGTATGCACAGTTAGTGTTTGCATTGTACCATCTTGGATATGGAGGTGTCAAAGGTTTTAGGTACATGGGTGCAAAAAGTTGACCCTGCAACAGTTTTGGATATAGCTCACTGTAGGTGGCAGGAATCAGATCAAATTAGGGTTTTTGATCATTCCTTGGTGAACGTTGGTCATTGCGCGCAGGCCCTTGTGTGTTTGGGACAGTATTTCTAGGAAGGGTGATTTGAAGGGATATGCCAGTTGGGAATGGCTGTTGTGGTATATTGATGTAGGGGAATGGGTTTTGGGTAAGGTGGTTGACATTGGGGTAGTAAGGACTATACCCTGGGTATGGTGTGTAAGGTGTCGGAGGCGCATAAGGTGTGGTAGGAGTATAGGACCTTGGTGGTGTATATGGTGTAGGAGGTGTATAAGGGTATTGATTGAAGCTTACTGCATGGGTTTCCTCCTTCTTCTTTGCAGGAAAAGCTCTTTTTGGGGTAGCAGACTCACCCCCTTCCATCTTTCCATTCTTAATAGTTGACTCAATCATTTCCCCAGATATTACCATGTCTGTAAAATCCTTGGTAGCTTTTCCCACCAATTTGTCATAATAGGGTGCTTTCAATGTGTTGATGAAAAGCACCGTTGTTTCTTTGCTAGTTAAAGGGGGTTGCACTTGTGTGGCCAGATCCCTCCACCTCTGCGAATACTCTTTGAAGGTCTCATTAGACCTCTTTTCCATATTTTGTAATGATAGCCTATCCGGTACCATGTTAGACACATGCTTATAATATTCCATAAAAGCCCTGGCCAAATCCGTCCATGAACGAATCTTGGTACGACTCAGTTGATTGTACCATGGGTGGCTGACCCTGTTAAGCTGTCTTGGAAGCAATGAATAAGCAATTTCTCATTATTCTCATGCCTTATCATCCTTCTGCAGTACATGGTCAGATGAGCTGATGGGTTGGTGGTCTCATTATACTTTTCAAAGTCTGGTACTTTGAACTTCGGTGGAATTACTAGATCGTGTACCAAGCTCATCTCTTTGGCATCTAGACTGCCAAATAACTCTGCTCTTTCCGTTGCTCTTAGCCTTTCTTCCAGCAGCTGATATTTCTTCTGAGATTCAGCGGTTTTGACCCTTTTCAATTCAGTCATTTTGGCCCTTTCCTTTTATGCCATTTCTTGGAAATCTGGAACCTCAACCTCAATTGAATCAACTCCGATATTACCCCTTTTTGGATCGAAATTCTGTGCTTCGGCCGCTGGCTGGATGTAAATGTAGGAAGCTGCCCCAGTTAGGAATTCATTTCCTACAGGTTGGGATGTCTGACCATTTCTCTGTACCACTTCTGGCCGATCTTCCTGATTCACTGCCCCTATTCCAGTAACTGAATTCTCTCTGGGCCACTTCTGCTTCATCATAGTGCTCATCATCTCCATGAGTTTTTTCATCTGTTCTCGTGTCTCCTCTTGAGACTTAGTTAACTGTTCTTGTAGTTCTTTCTGGATTCTTTCCATTCTTTCAATTCTGGCAAGCTCATCATTTTCCATGGCTCTTGTTCGAGATCGAGTATTGTAAGGGTATTGGAAATCTGGTTCTTTCTGAGTGTGACCAATTGTACCTTTAGTTTTAAAAACCATGGATTAGAAATTATTGACACATTTCTTATTTTTATTTTATAAAAAATGAATGAATGTTAGTGAATGCTCAACTAAGTAAATGACTAAGTGTATGAACTTAGATGACTAATTATAAAGAATAAATGAATGAACAAATAAATAAATGACTAAGTATATGAACAATTTATAAAGAATAAATGAATGAATGATTATGAACATAAATGAATGAACAAATAAAATATATAAAAGAAAGAACTAGTGAATGATGAATGTATTTAAAGTATTGGCCCCGGGATAATTCCAACCAAACGGTCTTTCATTGATTTCCTGGAACTAAATACATCAAAGAAAAGATCCCTGTTTTAGACAACATGATAATTTGTCTCTCCTAAAAACTATTACAAAATATTGGTAACTCCCTCAGATCCTGGACCTTCTTCAGTGTCCTCTTTTGATTGCCTTGCTCTTCCATCTGATCCCTACTTGTTCACGACCCTTTGACGTGTCAGCAGAAGTATCGCCGTGTAAGCTTTCCCTATCTTGTTTCTCCAGTTGATTTGCTCGGGCTTCCTCATGTTCTGCTTTCTCTTTCCAGTAGTTATTCTCTTTCTTGAGGTTTTTGACCTCATGTTCCCACTCCGCGGAAGTCTTGAGAGTCCCCTCAAATCTGAGCTCGAAGCGATACCTCTTGTTCTCTAAATATAATTCCCAAAGGTCGCCCTTAGTGGTGTCCCTTTCTCTCTTGATCTGTTCCTTTTCTTTTTCCCGAGCTGATTCCCTATTTTTCATGTCCTCCAGCTCTTCTTGCAGTCGGGCAATCTCCTTGCTCATCCGGGCCTTTTCTTTTTAAAATTCCGCCCTTGCGATTTCTAACTCTGATGGAATTTCCCTCGGTGGCGGATTCATGAACTGGACTTCTTCCCGATCCGATGTCAACAGTCTATCATTAACCCTTAATTCCCTTCATACCAGGTAATCACGTGTGATGGTGTCAGCATATCTGGCCACTTTTATTCGGTGAGTTTTCTTCCATGCTTCAATTACTGCCCGCACTTTCCCAGAATATCCGTCTTCCCCTTAAGTGAACTCTGATAATCCTAGATTATGAGTCACGGGTGTGAATTGCCGAGACTCAACCTGTCTTTGCACCAACAGAGGCGCATAACTCACAGAACCCCAAATTTCGAGTAGTGGAACTCCTGGGTTGTCCCCACATTTGTACATAATCGGCATAGGAACCATCCACGGAGGTCTCCAAGTCACCATCTCCTCTTTTAGATTTCGGAACATGTTGACCCATTTCTCTTCATTCCCGTTTTTAGGCCAATCATTTTGAAGGAATTCCCTAATCGGAACTAAAGTCTTCATGTATGGTTTGAAGGAAATATTTTCTATCTTCCAAAAGTGACTTTGAATCCAAATATAAAGGAGTTGTACACACCTCTTGATCCTCCCTTGTCCTGCCCTTTTACAAAAATTCAGGGATCGGATAGTTTCAGCTATGATGGCTGGAGATGGGTTGATCTTCTGTTCCAACTTTTCAAAGAAATCAAACACGGCTATATCCACATGATCCAATATCTTCGGGAATATGATTAACCAGTAGATGGTTAGAGCGAAGATGTCCCTGGCTTTTGCTTTGTCGGAACAACCCAATATCAACTGTTGGAAAGTTTCCCATGGAATGCACCCATTTTTCTGCTTTGTGTCCACATGACTCTCAACCCATGTTGTATCCATTCTTGTGATCCTAGCCACTTTATTCTTCAAACCTGAAGGTTTCATTTCCTTCAAATATACTCGATCAGGATTAGGACATTCAATACGTAACAGTGTTGAATATTCTTCGATCAGTGGTGTCATATCCTCTTTGTTAAAAGTGAAACATCTATAAGCAGGATTCCAAAACTGTTCCATAGCCTGAATCAACCTACTATTGACCTGAATCAGAATTAAGAGTGCTATATCTCCATATTTCTGAGTGAAGGCTTCTTTCTCTGATACATTCCACTGATTCCAAATATCGGCTCACCCTCGAAGATTATTCTGTCTAGAATTCTCTTTAAGCCTTTCCGGCAATACTGACACATAATCTTTCTTGAGGCAATCACCATTCTCCCTCTGATCTTTTTCCAACCGTGCCCTGACTACTGCTTGATCTTCTATCACTGAAATAACCTGACACTCCATGAAAGTCCTTTGGGTTGGTAACTATCCCAAGGCCAATAAACTCCAAGTGTATGATGATGTCTATGATGCATGTCAAAGAAAAGAAAACAAAAAGAAATAGATTAGTAAAGAAATGAATTGACAAATATAACATAAATAACAACATGTTTTTTATTTTTATTTTTAAAAATGTCCCAAAAATTTAAACAGAGCTTTGGCATTACGACGCCTTTGGGACAAAATAAGAAATACGAGCGATATGATGTTCGTTCATCATCATCCAATTTGTATCTAACATATAGAAAGATGGTAAAAGGTTGAAAATGTTCCTCCATGTGTTCTTAAACTTCGGGTATCTAAACAGAAATCTAGCAAGGCTTCGCCTAGGTTCACTATATGAAGGTGAATTAGTTCTAAAGCCCCGAATTGTTCCTCACTGTCGCCGGTGAAGGCTAGTAAGGCACCCCGACAAAAGCGGGTTCAATTCGTTAGAGTATATTTTCCTATGCACGTACAGAGGATTATCACGAAGGCATTTGGTACTTTATACTCCGGAAGTGTTTCACTAGCCCATACAGAGGATCAATCACGAAGGCGTAGTTACTTTACTCCCACTTAAAAGGACGGAACCCAAGTAGAGGATTCATGTTATGCAAATGCAAATATGCTGTGTGCGGAGGAACAAAACAAACCTGTCACCTCATATTCTACAACCTTTATTCTAAATACCCCACTAAAATCGAACAATATAAAGCATCAGTCCAGCAATCATATAAATATACGCAACAAAATAACCAGAGAACAAATAATAATATGAATGCACATGAATATGGATATACTAAAACATTTTTTTATTTTCAAAATTCTCTTTTTTTTTAACAATATGGGAATTAAAATTAAATACCAATTAAACCAACAAAATCGAGACTTTGATAACACACGATTAATTCCAAGCCTGACTCTCTATATGTCCCCAGTGGAGTCGCCAAGCTGTCGCAACCTAAAAAATAACGAGTCTCATCGCAAGACTTTATTATTCATTAAGCGTGACATTAAAAAAAATCGAGGAAAAGTCGACTTAATTCCTCTAGAAAAATGAAGGTTTTGAAAATGATCTTGAAAAAGACATGGAGTCGCCACCAATCTTTTTTAGCTAGTTGTGATCGGCCACCTATTAAAATCGGTTTTATAAAATATTTAAAAAATTAATTAAAACATTTTTAAAACCAATTTCAAGTCTGCGTTTAAACCAGAGAAATCGAAGAAACGGGTTCGGGACTCGGTTACGTGCGGGGAAGGATTAGCACCCCCACAACGCCCGTATAAAACGGTACCTTATTAATCATGTGTTATCTCAAATCTCGATAAAAAAGTTGGTTTTAAATTTAGTATTTCAAGTTAATTCCCAATTTAAAGAAAAATAATTCCATTTTTAATTGAAAATGATTCGAAATTTATAAATTCAAAATTTTCCTATATTCCCCAACAAACGTGGCAAAATATAGAAATTTTTATTAATTTGGAAAACTTTTCGAATCATTATTGTTTTTTGAAAGAAAGATATTCCTTTATCAATGATAATTGATGATATTCCCTCCAGCAAACCCGGTAGAGAACTCATGAATTATTTTAACTCGAAAATATCTTTATTTTTTATTGAAAAAATCATTATCCTTTTGAAAACATTTTAAAAGATATGAATATGTATATGCATGACATAAATAAAATGACATGGGAAAATCTAAATAATATAATGCATCCTAAATGATATATAATTTAAATGCCTTAGCATATTCTAAATGAAATGAAATGTCCTAAGTTATATGAAATATTCTAAATGAAATGAAATGAAATGACCTAGGTAACATAATATATTCGACATGAAATGACCTAGGTCCATAATATATTCTATATGAGATGAAATAATTTAAATGACATGGCAAATATGAATGATATGGCATATAATTTAAATGAAATGGAATATAAAATAATGCTATCATATAATATGCATGGAAATAAAAATGCAAATAATAATGCATGAACATAGTATATGCTAAATAATATAACTAAAAATAATTAAATAAAAAGCATAGGATATCATGAAATATTCCAAATCATATAATAAACAATATAACATAACTCAAAATCATAACAATATCATAGAAATTATCATAGCAAAAATCACATAATATATAAAATGCATGAATATAGAAAAATACAATGCATGAAAATGTATTTTTTCCTTTAATTAAGGAAATTCGTATATCTAAAAAGATATCCGGCTACCTTAGGAAAATATGTAAAATTAAATATTCTAAAACCAAAATACTTTGTGATTGTTTGAAAACAATTTTGAAAAGCTTAGATTAAGAATAAAAACTAGGCTAAACCTTTTTTTAAATGGCTCTAATTTCCTAAGTTTAAAAATCCCGAACTTGACCACCATTAACTCGAGACTTAAAAAATCATTTTTAGAGTTTTAAAAGGCTTAGAAACTACCCTAAGTCAGTAGCTAAACTTTCTAATCAGCCCCCTCTAAGTAACTTAACCAAAACAGAAAAATGATTTTTGTTTAAATTCAATTCTGACTCCACTGTCCAGTTTTAAGGCACGATTTTTTTACCCTATTTTTAAAAATTTAAATAATTCTGAAAACATATTGGAGACTTAGGACATGTAAAATTATACGAAAAAAAATCAGCTTAATTTTCTGATTAAAGATGAATGCCTAGAAAAATCGAGAAAGTACGGGTATTGGATAAAAAATTGTTTTGCCAAAATACATTTTTGCCTTTGATAAAATCATTTAAAAATCAAAGTAAAAATATTTAAGACTCACAAAATGACTCACAAACAGTAGCTAAGAGTTTTTGAAAGTTAGATAAAAATTAGCTAAGTAAAAAGAATCACAAAGGTAGAATAATCAATTTGACAAAACTTAAGTTTCCACAAGTGTGCTCAAGAGAGCATGACTTTGCACCATTAATTGGCCTAAGTCATTATTCAAGTGGCATGAACATAAAATGCATGAAAATTACAGCAAATATGATGCATGAAATATATGAGTTTAAACCTAAATGTCATGGAAAAATGCATGACACATATAGTGACCTAGACCTAAATGAACTTGCATGGCATTTAATGCAACCTAGGTCTAAAATGCATGAACATGCATGGCAAATAAACCAAACCTAATAACTAAAATATGCATGGCATTTTCAAAAACACAAGGCATGCTTAAACTAAAAACTCAACCAAATATCATGCAAATGCTAACCTATCAACTAACATAGCAAAAATGCAACCATGATGCTAGAATACAAGGAGTGGCAGAATGGCCTATAGTTCCTAACAAGCATGGCATTTTCGCAAACACTTGGTATACTTAAACTAAATACTCAATCAAATGTCATGCAAATGCAAAAACCTACGAACTAACATGGCAAAAATGCAACAGCAAAACACATGGAGCAGCCGAATGACCTCAAGCTCCAACAAGCATGTCATTTTCACAAACACTTGATATACTAACATGCTCAACTAAAATATAACACTCAAAACATGCAAACACAAAGTAGAAATACTAAAACCAAACAAGCATTTTCACAAACACTTGATATTCTAACATGCTCAACTAAAATATAAAACTCAAATCATGCAAACACAACACAAGCATTTTCACAAACACTTGATATACTAAATATAAAACATCAACAAATTTAAACATTATGAAAACAGAAAATTAAAAATGCAAGAACATGATATTTAAATCATAAATGGCAACAAACAAAGAAACCAAATTAAAATATGACTCAAGTATATGAAGTTGAATAACACTTAAAACATCAAGATTAAAGAAAATAATATAAATAACATGATAAAATAAACAAAACAGCAACATTAAATAAAAATGTAGGCCATTCGGCCATGGTGAGAAAAATGTAAAAAAAATTGTAAAAACAATATTTAAGAAAGAGATGAAGAAAGAACTTAAGAAGAACAATAATAAAAAAAAAAACACTTACTTAAAAATGAAACTCACCAAATAATAATCAAAATAGCGAAAACAAGAATGGAAAATCAAGAAAGTGCAAGAGTTGGTGCTCAAGAGCAACCTCAAGAAGCTATATTTCAAGCTTTATCTCTTCAAACTTTCCTTTCCTTTCTTTTCTAAACTTTTTCTTTTTGCTTTCAACCAAAGAGAGAAAAACCAAGTAAAAACCAAGAGAAATCAGCAAAATCAAGTGTGAAAAAATAAATTCTGAACCTCTCCTTAAGCCAGCCGAATTCCCTCTCTCTCCTTCAAGAAATGTTGTCAGTTTTCCCAACCAATTTTTCATCAAATGTCTAATAGTTCAAGGTGAAAAATCATGAAATTCCCACCCTTAGATTAGCATGGCAGCTGTCCATAATTACAGCTATTCAAGAATAATGTTGACACTCTCCCTTAGCCTATGTGGCTTAATCACAATGACTTGATTAAAAATAATCTCTAACTAACTCTTAATTCTTGGCCATTTGATTGAAAAATCAAAAGCTTCCTCTTTCCTCTGGGCCTTGGCAGGCCAGCACTTCTCTTTTCCAGCCCAAGTCTGATTTTTTGAAAGGCCAAAAGAAGACCTTTTCGGTTGCTTGGGTGAAATGACCGTTTTGCCCCTCGGATGCAAATAAATATCAAACGAACTCCAAATTCAAATTTTATTTTTTTAATACTTTCAAAATCATAAAATATTGAATTCCGGAAGTTTTCGAAATTTTTCGAGTTCGTTTGCTATTTATTTGGATTTTTTCTTCTAAAAATGCCTTTTCATGCCCCCACATTTTACCATTTTTTAAACGAGCTTCAAATCAAGATTTTTCTTCACCAATCTCTTCCAAATAATTTAAAAGTGTGATCTGTAAGTTTTCATAATTTTTGGAGCTCATTTGGTATTTTTTCAGGATTTATCTGCTTGAATTACTATATAGGGACTCGGGATTTGGCCATTTTGCAAACGAACTCTGAATCAATATTTTCTTTCTCCAATCTCTTAAAAATAATTTAAAAAATGAGATTTGCAAAATTTTAGAATTGTTGGAGTCCATTTGCTATTTTTTCGGGATTTTCCTTCTTCAATTACTACATAAGAAGCCCGAGATTTGGCCATTTTGCAAACAAACTCCGAATCAAGATTTTATTTCAAAAATCTCTTCCAAATAATTTAAAAATCAGATTTACAAAATTTCAGAAGATTTGGAGCTCATTTACTATTTTTTCGGGATTTTCCTTCTTGAATTACTACGTAAGAAGCCCGGGATTTGGCCATTTTGCAAACGAGCTCCGAATCAAGATTTTCTTTTTCCAATCTCTTTCAAATGATTTAAGAATAAGATTTGCAAATTTTTAGAATTTTTGGAGTTCATTTGTTATTTTTTCCCAAATTTTCCAATTTTGCCTTTTTACCCTCGAAACCCGGTTTTGCTCAAAACAAGTCCGATTTTCAGATTTTCTTCAAGCTGAGCCTTGGGCTATCCCTTTTTAATCATTCCTCATCTATTGGGGGCTTTGGTCTTACCAAGTCGTGCCATTCCTGTGATTCTTCCCGTTTTCACCGAAATCCACCAAAAATCCTAATTCTCGGTTTTCTCCCGGATTGACTTTTTTTCAGTTTTTCTTGTAAGTGGCTTCTCCATTACCCGTATTTAGTGCTTATATTTCATTTGGAACCTTCAATTTCGACCAATTTGATCGTTTAAGCACTTTTTCCCAAATTTCTCGGATTACGGTCTCCTTTTTACTGAACCTCCAAATCCCAATTTCCGAACTCCATATCTTTCAATGTAGACCTCGGATTATCAAAATTCTTTCAGCATTTTTCAATTGAACTTCAAATCTTGATTTTGAAAGTGGGTTGATTTTTTTAGTAGTTGACTTTCTGAGGTTGACTTTTTTGGAGTTGACTTTTTTTGGGGTTGACTTTTTATGCTCACCCTCTTAAATTAAGTCTCGGAGTACCACCTGCATGATGAAAAAAGTCTTTTTACATTCGAAAACATCAATTTAGGAAGAAAACATACCTGTTTTAGTAGTCCAGACAAAATTAGGTGTCTACATTTATTATTTTGGAAAATTTTCTGAACCATTCTCGTTTTAAAGAAGATATTCCGTTATTAATGATAATTGATGATATACTCCCCAGCAAACCCGACGGAGAACTCATGACTTATTTTAACTCGTTAATATCTTTATTTTATTGAAAATCATTACCTTTTTCAAAACATTTTAAAAATATATGAATATGAATATGTGTGACATAAATAAAATGACGTAGCAAAGTCTAGATAATATAATGCAACCTAAATGGTATGATATAATTTAAATGTGTTAGCATATTCTAAGTGAAATGAAATATCCTAAGTTATATGATGTATTCTAAAGGAAATGAAATGACCTAGGTAACATAATATATTCTACATGAAATGTAATATCCTAAGTCGTATGAGATATTCTAAATGAAATAAAATGATTTAAATGACATGGAAAATATAATTGATATGGCATATAATCTAAATGATATGAAATTACATGAAACATAAAATAATGCTAACATATAATATGCATGAAAATAAAAATAAAAATAATAATGCATGAACATAGTATATGCTAAATAATATGACAAAAATAAATAACTAAATAAAAAGCATAGGATATCATGAAATATTCAAAACCATATAATAAACAACATAACATCAAAATATAAATAATAAATAATAACAACACCATGAAAATTATCATAGCAAAAATCACATATTGTATTAGTATGCATGAATATGGAAAATGCAATACATGAGAATGTATTTTTCCTTTAATTAAAAAAATCCGTATATCTAAAAAGATATCCGGCTACCTTAGGAAAATATATCAAATTAAATATTCTAAAACTAAAATACTTTGTGATTGTTTGAAAATAATTTTGAAAAGCTTAGATTAAAAATAAAAACTTGGCTAAACCCTTTTTAAATGGCTCTAATTTCCTAAGTTTAAAATCCCGAACTTGACCATCCTTAACCCGAGATTTAAAAAATCATTTTTAGAGTTTAAAAAGGCTTAGAAACTACCCTAAGTCAGTACTTAGACTTCCTATCAACTCCATCTAAGTAACTTAACCAAAACAGAAAAATGATTTTCCTTCAAATTCAATTCTGTCTCTACTATCCAGTTTTAATGCACGATTTTTTAACCTATTTTTAAAAATTCAAAACAATCTAAAATAAATAATGGGGACTAAGAACATGTAAAACTACGCAGGAAAAAATCAGCTTAATTTTTTGATTAAATATGACTGCCCAAAAAAATTGGAAAAGTATGAGTACTGGGTGAAAAAACCTGTTTTGCCAAAACACATTTTTTTTGCCTTTGATAAAATCATTTAAAAATCAAAGTAACAATGTTAGAGACTCTCCTAAAGACTCACAAACAGTAGCTAACACTTGTGAAAAGTTAGGCAAAAATTGGCTAAGTAAAAAAATCACAAAGGTAGAATAATCAATTTGACAACTTGATGGAAACTCAATTAAGAGTTGTAAACCCAAGTGCAGGTTATGTTCAAGTAATAAATTCTCGGGTGTCCGAGGTCGAACCACAGGGAAGCGTATTAATAAGTATAAGTTTATAAATATATAAGACAAAGAAAGTAAACAAGATATTAGGGAATCAACAACAAAATAAGATAAACAAGATATTAGAGAACAAAATAAACAAAATAACATAAAAACAATTAAACAAGATATAAAAAAACAATAAGAAAGGATGTTGAGGTTAGAGAATCCACTCTTGGTGTTATGCTAAGATTAATCTTGTTTTATTACACAATTGAAATCCACACATAAGGGAGGTTCCAATCGGAAGGTTTAGCAATTCAGTCCAACGTCCATAGCATATGATATTATGTTCATTTGGTGTCATCAAAACTCATAAAAAGAGTCCAAGCATTCCTTATGCCAAGGTATATGTCTACAACAAATCAAGGTTATGAAACCAAGCATTTACTGTGCCATTTTCATTGTCAATAATGAATCAAGATCTCTACTTTGCAAGTATGATTTTAAACCAAAAGAAAATATTATCTATACTAGTGTTTATAAATGATGATTCATTTTAGCTCATGTTTAAGAGACTAACCTTAGCATTTACCAAGAGCTTCACCTCATCACCTCAACAATATGATTAGCAACACATACTAGATATGAATAAAATGAAAAGAAATGTAAGAAGCATAAGTAAATAAAAAAGAAAACTAGAGAAAGGAAAGAAGAAGAAAACTTAGAGAATTTTACTACAAAGGCTAATATCCTACCAATGTATAATGTATCCCAATACTCATCCAAGGCCCTCTATTTATACACATTTTGGAGGGCTAAATGACAAGAGACAAGCTTTACAAATTTCAAAGGTAGGTATAATAGGTGGGTGCATTTTTCTAACAATTTTCGTCATATTGTATGACAATTCTGATCAGCCAGCTTGATGGTCGATTTTGTCAATGTTGGAGGCTCGATCTGATAAAATGGTCTTCTAGAAAAATATACCCCTATCAGTTACGGATCCATAGCCGTTGGAATCAGATCATTTGCGCACGTGGATCGGAAGATATGGTCAAAATACCAAAACGGTGCAGAACAGACGTCATTGCACATCAGCCAACTTGATGGTCGATTTCGCTAGGGAAAACGACTCCGTTTCAAGAAGTGTAAAACATGAAAAAGATAGATATGCCTCTTAGCTTTGCAGGGATACAAAGTTCAGCCTTATTGCTTCAGTGAAACTCGAGATATAGCTGATATGGCAAAAGGTGTCGGAACTGGAACTGAACTGGATTTGCCCTTAATTCTAGTAATCTGAAATCACTCAAAGAAACTTGTGAAAAACACCAAATTACATAAAAATATAAAAGATCATAAACACAATTAGACTAAACAATAATAACTCGTATTTGACACAAAACAATAATAAAACATAACTAAAAACTATATAATTATACGAGTTATCACACCCCCATACTTAGATTGTTGCTAGTCCCTAGCAACGACTCAATAAAATAAGAAAATCTAATCTAATCCATTTTCGTAGGAAATCACGGTGGCACTTAGCATGTGACACAAGCCTTTAAACCCCTAGGTGTCCCTAGTGGACGAGTTTAGTCTCGTGAGGGTTTACTAGGACGATACCCACAAACATTGAAGACATAAGAAAAACTAAAAATAATAATTATAACTAATCCTTCCAATATAAATTAGAGATAATCATTGGACAAGTCTTAAAAACTAATCAATAGCTTAAAGAAATTCACAAAAAATCTTGCTTGAATGTAAATAGTTTGAGTTAAGCCAATAATAACATAACATATTTCAATCAAAATAGTGTATATTCAAACTTAATCTCAACTTCTCACATGGGATACTCTCTTGATTTTCACTCTTTAAAGTAGTGGTAAAGTGTTTACACTCAATCAATCTCATGAAAACACTTCTACCATATGCTTGCTTGTCCACCTATTCTCCACTATTTAGATCATACAACTTCATAAATCAAGAGGTCTTTATTCAAGGTTGTAATGGGGCCAAAGGGTTATAATGTGGTTAAAGAACAAAAGGATAAAGATATCACAAAGGTTCCAAAGAGTTCATAGATTTTAGAGACATAATAAGATCATACAAATAAAACTTCTCAAAACTCTTATAAAGCACATAATAACATAGGCTAAATATTCATGTTGAGCCTTTGCATCATTCTAACCAACTTTGTAACATCTTTTTCTAGAAGTTCAAGAGAAGATTTTTTTTTTTTTTTTTAATATGGGAATGTATTTGACAATGATCCCTTTCTTTTTCTCTTGACTTTTTCTTTTCTTTTCTTCCCCCACACTTATCTTTTGTTTCTAACCCAAATTTTCAAATAAAAATATCCCTTGTTTTTTTGCAATATGTCTCAAAATATAAAATTCATCTTTAGAACAAGGGTAAGGATATAAGTATATTTAGGCTAGGTGTAAGTTGTGGTTACCAATAAAACATCATATTTAATGTAGGCTCAAATTGGCTCACTAGTGGGGATGTTCTCGTAGAACATTAATAATGGATGGCTGTTTGGCTCTAGTTATAATCCTAATGCCTCTATCATATTCATGTTGTCACATGTATCAATATAGTCTCAAACGGTTTAAAGCAAGTTCTAGAGAATCATGTAATCATAAGAGCACTCAAGAAAGAAATTAGATTGATTTGTATAATGCATCAATCATTATAGGCTCAAAAACTCACAAAGATGATTATACAAGTCAGATTAAGTCTAAACATGCTTCTTTCTCAATCAACATATCATATTAACATTGGCTCATAAAAAGGTTGACATCAAGCTCAATTCTCATGAAAATCTTCTCACTAATAAATCTGTTTTAGACTTATGCAATTCATATCTCATCATTGTATTGAAAGTAACTAAAAAAAAACACACTAAGTCTAAACATGCTTTTTTTTTTTTTTTTTTTTGTTTTTTTTGTTTTTTTTGTTTTTTTGTTTTTTTGAAGAAGAAGATTAAATCAAAGTGACAAGGTATGTCTCAAGTCTCCCTTACTCAGACCTTGTTCAGAATGAATACTTCTAAATGTCTTAAAACACAACAATTTTTTTTTTTTTTTTTAGCAAAATATGTCCCTTACCCCCTACTAAAATATGACATTGTCCCCAATGTCAAATTTTAAAGGTAGAATTTAGGAGATATTACCTGCAGAGGTTGCTAACCACTTATTATAACTGAGACACAACAAGCAAAATGTTAGATAATGTCACAAAGACAAAGTGCAATCCACTCCTTGCTCGTCCATATCTCTTTTTCTTTTTCCGAGCGTTTGCGAAACAACCGTAGCAGATAAACACTCATAAGCTTGTAGCTTTTTGAGTAAATCTTCAATGGTTGTAGCAGAAATTATGGTTCTCCTTGCCTCTGAAAACATGAATCCGTTATCCACAGCATTATCTAAATATGAAAGTAAATTACTAAAATAACCATTAATATTAAGCAAACCAATGGGTTTCTTATTTGTGACCAAAGATGACCAAGAAGCCACGCAAGCTATTTCTTCCAATGTACCCAGACCTCCTGGTAAAGCAATGAATGCATCGGCAGAATGGTACATGATTGTTATCCGTTCAGGGATACTCCAGACTTGTATTTCCTTACCCACGGTAGGTCCACAAAAATCTGTGAATAGTTTTGGCACGATTCCTAGAACTGGACTTCCTCCGGCGTGTGCTGCTGTAGCGACTGCTCCCATTAAACCCGTACTACCGCCTCCATAAATCAACTGGATCTTTTGTTGGGCAAGTATTACTCCAACTCTTATGGCTTCATCAGCGAATATGTTATTTTTCCCTGGATAAGCACCTCCAAAGACACAAATTTTTTTAATGCGCTGGGACGAAGTGCTTTCCATTTTTTTTTCTTTTTCGAGTGCCTGAAAGAGAATGAGTACATGGTGTAATATATAGAGGACTGAGTAGTGAATCAGACAAGAGTAATAATGTCGCCGAAAGTGTATTTGACCTGTCAGAAGAAAATGTTAACCTAACAAAAGATTTTTGCGTGATTTCAGGAAGAAAATCAAAAAGAGAAGAAAAATCAACCGTAAAAGTCAAAAGTAATAATGTCGCCGAAAGTGTATTTGGCATCTTCCTCTGGTTTTACGTCCAGAAACGGCTTAAACGCCTTCTATGAGTCGAGGATATGCTTCCCATCCAGTTTTCTTACAAGCTGGCAAACAGGGTCTTTTATCATCAGATTCCCAAGATGTTGCCATTCCCTTTGGAATTGCGGCCATAAATCAAGAATTTCTCTTTGTACGTCTCCACTAGGATGCGTCTCAAGAGAAAGTTGGATATTACCCAAATTCTCCTTACTCAGTCCATCCTTAATGAATTCAATTTTATCATCTCGATTAGAGGACGGAATCCCAATAGAACGACATTTACCGTTACACGTCCATCGTGCACACTTGTGGCAATTTGAACTCATGCGCTTTGCTCGTCGCTTCTTTGCATAAGTGCTTCTACCTGTACCTGGTAAATGCAAAACAGGAAGATATTCATCTTCACGTACCTTGGCTTCAATTATCCAACGTATGTCTTCAGGAATCCCTTTGTTCATAAGCATTCTTAATCTTTCTAATCGAACTTGGTAAAGCTTCAGTAAAATATTCCGAGGAAAAGGAGGAAATCGTTTCTGCAATCTTTTGAGAATATCATCCATCCTGAAAAAAAAATGAAATAAAATAAAATGAAAGAGAAATTTATATACAATATCAGTTTTGTGGGTAGCTGATGGAACCGACTTAAATAATCACGGAGTACCGTTATCCGCCATTTAACCGGGGTAAAAAAAAAAAATTATATTTACATCTAGTTATTTTCAAAACAAGGATCAGAAAGAAAAACAACCTCTTCTTGAGTAACATGATTTTCCAAAAAGAGTTTGAGTCTTTGTCCATTTACCTTGAATACGTTACCATTTTGAGGATTCTCAATGTCAACTGCTCCATAATGATACACATGCTTAACCACAAATGGGCCAGTCCATCTTGATCTCAACTTACCAGGAAATATGTGAAGTCTAGAATTATAAAGTAGAACTTTTTGCCCAACATTAAATGTTTTTCTTGAAATTAACTTGTCATGAAAGGCTTTAGTTCTTTCTTTATGAATTTTAGAATTCTCATATGCATCATTTCTGAGTTCCTCAAGTTCATTTATGATTGGAAAAGTTTCATTCTCACCCAAAAAGGAATATTTTAGCTCGGATGGCAATGGTTTTAAATCCAGCTTGGGTGGTTCAATAGTTGATGGTACAGTGACATTTGTGAGTGATGGAAGTTCCTCAAACTTTTGTTTCCAACAATGCTTAACCTGAAAAGAATTTAACAAAGAATCAGTGTGTGAAATTTCTGAAGCATTATCAAACTCACATTCAATTAAATAAGCTTCTAAAGGATCATGGAATGTGGTAGTGGTGAGATGTTCATGAACAAGTTCTTCAATGAAATCCACTTCATGTACTTCTGAATCATCACCAGGTTGCTTGCAAGTGTTGAACACATTTAATTCTAAAGTCATATTTCCAAAAGAAATGTTCAACATACCATTCCTGCAATTTATCAGAGCATTAGAAGTTGCAAGAAATGGACGGCCTAATATAACAGGAATTTGAACATTTGAATTTGAAACAGGATGTGTGTCCAAAACAATAAAATCAACAGGGAAGTAAAAATTTTCAATTTGAACCAAAACATCTTCAACTATCCCTCGAGGAATTTTTACAGAACGATCAGCTAGTTGAAGTGTAACAGGTGTTTCCTTGAGTTCACCTAAACCTAACTGTTGATCAACAGAAAAAGGCAAAAGATTAACACTAGCACCAAGATCAAGCAATGCACGTTCTATTCTAGTGTTTCCAATGATGCATGAGATTGTTGGACATCCAGGATCTTTGAATTTTGGTGGAGTAAGGTGCTGAATGATTGAGCTCACACTTTCCGTCAAAAATGCTTTTTTTTTGTACATTATGTTTCCTTTTAACTGTGCACATGTCCTTCAAAAATTTAGCATAAGATGGAACTTGTTTGATTGCATCCAATAAAGGAATGTTAATCTTAACTTGTTTGAAAAGTTCATAAATTTCTGCATTTTGATTCAAATTCTTTATTGTTTGCAACCTTTGAGGAAAAGGAGCAGGATGCATACCTTTTTCTTTGTCCAAATTTTCAAGAAGTTCAGACTTACCATCATCCTTACCATTACTTTTCGGAGGGGAAAGAGGATCTTGGTCTTTTGATGGAATCTTTTTGTCAATTGCCTTTCCACTTCGAAGAGTTGTGATAGAACTGACATTTTCCTGTTGAGTTTCATTGGAGCAAGAAACAAGACATTGAGTAGAAGGGTTAGGCTGAGGTTGAGCAAGAAACTTACCTTTTTCTTGAGTGCGTAATGAAGCTGTCAATGTGGACAAGGTGTTTTTGATCTCATTGATGTCCTGTGAAGTCCGGCTATTCACATTTGCTTGTGTTTGCATGAATGCTTGCAATGTCTCTTCCAAGGTTTGTACACGTGAAGGTTGATAGGAAAAAGTGTTGCCCAGCTTTTGAGATTGTGGTACCTGAACATGATTATTATTCCGCCAACTGAAGTTGGGATGATTTCTCCATTCAGGGTTATACGTTTCAGAGTAAGGAGAAGGAAAAGGCTTTTTAAATATGTTTATGGAATTTACTTGATCATGCAACGCTTCTTTAAGAATGGGAATGTTTGGACATTCAGAAGTGGGGTGTCCCATGATTTCACAAATTCCACAACTTCCTTCATTTTTAACCGTTTTGACTTCTTTTACTTCTCTAAGTTCCATGGCTTCAATCTTTCTAGCCAAATTAGCTACTTTAGCTTTTATCTCATCTTCTTGACTAAAATGATATTTACCTCTGTTAGAAAAAAGATTAGATCTATTGGAACTTTCAGAGGAATTATCTGTGTGCCAGGCTTGAGAGTTATCTGCCAAATGGTCTAAGTAGTCAAAGGCTTCTTCAGGTTCTTTTTCTAGAAACTCACCGTTACACATTGTTTCAACAAATTGTTTAGTTTCGGGAGTTAAACTTTCATAAAAGAAACTAATAAGACGCCATTTTTCAAAACCATGATGTGGACAAGAACTTAACAAATCTTTAAAACGATCCCAGCACTGAAAAAATGCTTCATTTTGATTTTGATTGAAATTTTGAATCTGTCTTTTCAAAGCAGTAGTTTTATGTGCTGGGAAAAATTTCTTTAGAAACTCAGTTTGTAATTCTTGCCATGTGCCAATTGACCTTGGTTTTAAATTATGAAGCCAAATTTTTGCTTTATCTTTTAAAGAAAAAGGAAATAATTTTAGCTTGACAATTTCATTTGTACATTGTTGGTCATTAAAGGTGACACATACATCTTCGAAGTCTTTTAGAAACGAGTAAGCACTTTCCGATTCTAACCCATGGAAATTTGGAAGCAAAGCTATCATACCTGGTTTAAAACGAAAGTTGTTTGCATTGAGAGGAAAAATAAAACAAGAGGGTGATGAGCTTCGAGTTGGTTGCAAGTAGTCACGCATGGTGCGTACTTGTCTGTTCTCATCTTCAGCATGAACACTTTCATTGTCAGCCATGGTAGGAGTTGTATTAGAAAGATTACCTGAAAAAGTTTCACAATAAAATCTAACTAAACGACGAGATCTAAAATCACGTCGCCAAACAAGCATAAAACAAAGTTAATATACAAATTAGGCGGTATAACCAGCCAATAAAAATAAAACAAAGTTAATATACAATATAAATATAAATATATAGAAAATTAGGCGGTATAACCAGCCAATAAAAATAAATATACTTATAAACTTATATACTTAGTATTGCCTCCCCGGCAACGGCGCCAAAAACTTGATGGAAACTCAATTAAGAGTTGTAAACCCAAGTGCAGGTTATGTTCAAGTAATAAATTCTCGGGTGTCCGAGGTCGAACCACAGGGAAGCGTATTAATAAGTATAAGTTTATAAATATATAAGACAAAGAAAGTAAACAAGATATTAGGGAATCAACAACAAAATAAGATAAACAAGATATTAGAGAACAAAATAAACAAAATAACATAAAAACAATTAAACAAGATATAAAAAAACAATAAGAAAGGATGTTGAGGTTAGAGAATCCACTCTTGGTGTTATGCTAAGATTAATCTTGTTTTATTACACAATTGAAATCCACACATAAGGGAGGTTCCAATCGGAAGGTTTAGCAATTCAGTCCAACGTCCATAGCATATGATATTATGTTCATTTGGTGTCCTCAAAACTCATAAAAAGAGTCCAAGCATTCCTTATGCCAAGGTATATGTCTACAACAAATCAAGGTTATGAAACCAAGCATTTACTGTGCCATTTTCATTGTCAATAATGAATCAAGATCTCTACTTTGCAAGTATGATTTTAAACCAAAAGAAAATATTATCTATACTAGTGTTTATAAATGATGATTCATTTTAGCTCATGTTTAAGAGACTAACCTTAGCATTTACCAAGAGCTTCACCTCATCACCTCAACAATATGATTAGCAACACATACTAGATATGAATAAAATGAAAAGAAATGTAAGAAGCATAAGTAAATAAAAAAGAAAACTAGAGAAAGGAAAGAAGAAGAAAACTTAGAGAATTTTACTACAAAGGCTAATATCCTACCAATGTATAATGTATCCCAATACTCATCCAAGGCCCTCTATTTATACACATTTTGGAGGGATAAATGACAAGAGACAAGCTTTACAAATTTCAAAGGTAGGTATAATAGGTGGGTGCATTTTTCTAACAATTTTCGTCATATTGTATGACAATTCTGATCAGCCAGCTTGATGGTCGATTTTGTCAATGTTGGAGGCTCGATCTGATAAAATGGTCTTCTAGAAAAATATACCCCTATCAGTTACGGATCCATAGCCGTTGGAATCAGATCATTTGCGCACGTGGATCGGAAGATATGGTCAAAATACCAAAACGGTGCAGAACAGACGTCATTGCACATCAGCCAACTTGATGGTCGATTTCGCTAGGGAAAACGACTCCGTTTCAAGAAGTGTAAAACATGAAAAAGATAGATATGCCTCTTAGCTTTGCAGGGATACAAAGTTCTGCCTTATTGCTTCAGTGAAACTCGAGATATAGCTGATATGGCAAAAGGTGTCGGAACTGGAACTGAACTGGATTTGCCCTTAATTCTAGTAATCTGAAATCACTCAAAGAAACTTGTGAAAAACACCAAATTACATAAAAATATAAAAGATCATAAACACAATTAGACTAAACAATAATAACTCGTATTTGACACAAAATAATAATAAAACATAACTAAAAACTATATAATTATACGAGTTATCACAACTCTTTAATTTTCCACAAGTTTGCTCAAAATGAGCATGACTTTAAACCATTGATTAGCCTAAGTCATAAATCATGTGGCAATAACATGAAATGCATGAAAATACAACAAATATGATGCATGAAATGCATGATTTAAGACCTAAATGACATGAAAAATGCATGGCATAAAGAATATGAGCTAGACCTAAATGAACTTGCATGGCATATAATGCAACCTAGGTCTAAAATGCATGAATAAGCATGGCAGAGCAAACCAATCCTAAATCTAAAGAATGCATGGCAATAACACAAACATATAGCATGCTTAAACAAAATACACAACCAAATATCATGAAAATGCAAACCTATCAATTAGCATGATGAAAATGCACATATAAAGCATACAACATGAGGGGTGGCCGAATGGTCCCATACTTTAAAATGAGCATGGCATTTTCATAAACACATGATATACTAACATGTAAGATTAAAGAATAATACTCAAATCATGCAAATATAAAGTAAAGGCATGAAAACTAATAGGCATTTTCACAAACACATGGATTAACAAAATGTAAAACATAAACAAACTTAAACACTTTGAAAACAGAAAATAAAAAATGCAAGATAATAAACATCATAACAAGATAATAGACTCAAAAATGGAAACAAGCAAGCAACCAAATCAAAACAAGCTTCATGTTTATATATTTGAAGAAGATTTAAAGCATCAAAACTTGTTAAATATCATGAATAACCTGAAATAAAAATGCAAACAGTAGCTATATCAAAACAATAACCATTCGGCCAACCCAAAAAAAAATAAAAGAAAAAAAAAATTCAAAGGTTTTTCCAAGAAAGTATAAAGAATAACTTAAAGGAGAAACTTAAAAACACTTATTTTCAAGAAGAAAATCAAAAGAAACTCACCAAAATAGCAATCAAAACAGCAAATCAAGAATACAAAATCAAGGAAAATGCAAGAGTATGGTGCTTAAAGCAACCTCTAGAAGCTATATTGCAAGCTTTTTCTCTTCTAACTTTCTTTTCTTTTCTAAACTTTTCTTTTTGCCTTCTAAAAAATGGAGAGAAAATCAGTCAAAACAAGAGTGAATAGAGTGAAAATGAAAGAGAGACCCCTCTTCTTTGTCATGGCCGAATGGCCCTCTAAATGGTAGGATGTTGTCATTTTTCTTTCAACCAATTTTGATCCAAAGGCTATTAATCCAAGATGTTTAAAATGTGAAATAATCACCCTTAGATTAGGCAATCAGCTATCCACAATTACAGCTGTTCAAGAATCTTAAGCCATTATGTTGACATTCTCCCTCTTCATGCATTGGTCCATGTGGCTCAATTACAAAGGCTTGATAAAAAAAATAAATAACTACCTTCCTCTTTATTGTTGGCCTTTTGATTAAAAATCAGAAAATATTTTTCCACCATTGGGCCTTGGCCGGCTGACCCCTCATCTTCTAGCCCATGCTTCATTTTTTTAAAAGGCAAGAAAAGCCCTTTTCGATTTCTTGGGTAAAATAACCTTTTGCCCCCCCGAGCATAAATAAATAGCAAACGGACTCTAAATTTAAATTTTCTTTTTTCAATACTTTCAAAATAATAAAAAAAATTAAATTGTGCAGGTTTTCAAAAATTTTCGAGCCATTTGCTATTTATTTGGATTTTTTTTTTCAAAATTGCCATTTTGTGCTCCCAAACTTTACCATTTTTTAAACGAGCTCCAAATCCAAATTTTGTTCACCAATCTCTTCCAAATAATTTAAAAGTATGATCTGGAAGTTTTCATAATTTTTGGAACTCATTTGGTAATTTTTTCGGGATTTATCTGCTTGAATTACTACATAGTGGGCCCGGTATTTGGCTATTTTGCAAACGAACTCCAAATCCGGATTTTCTTTTGCCAATATATTTCAAATAATTTAAGAATAAGATCTGCAAATTTTCAGAATTTTTGGAGTTCATTTGCTATTTTTCCCAAATTTTCCAATTTTGCCCTTTTGTCTCCGAAATCCAGTTTTGCTAAAAACAAGTCCGATTTTCAGATTTTTTTTTTCAAACTTAGCCTTGGGTTATCCTTGTTTAATCACTCCTCATCCATTAGGGGCTTTAGTCTTACCAATCGGGCCATTTCTATAATTCTTCCAAATTTCACCGAAATCCACCAAAAACATTAATTCTCGATTTTCTTTCGAATTGATTTTTTTTTTTCAATTTTTTTTTTCAAGTAGCTTCTCCATTACCGTAGTCAGTGCTTATCTTTCATTTGGAACCTTCAATTTTGACCAATTTGATTGTTTAAGCACTTTTCCCCAAAAATCCCGAACTAGGGTTTCCTTTCTACTGAATCTCCGTAACCCAACTTCCGAACTCCATATCTTTCAATGTAGACCTCGTATTATCAAAATGCTTTCGCTATTTTTCAATTGAAATTCAAATCTTGATTTTGAAAATGAGTTGACTTTTTAGTAGTTGACTTTTGGGGTTGACTTTCTTGGGTTTATTTTTTAGGGTTGACTTTTTTAAGTTTGACTTTTTATCTCGCCTTCTTAGAATAAGTCTCAGAGTACCACCTGCAGGATGAAAAAAGTCTTTTTACATTCTGAAACATCAATTTAGGAAGAAAACGTACCTGTTTTAGTGGTCCGGAAAAAATTAGGTGTCTACAGCTGCCCCTCTTTGGCTATTGCTGAGAATCAGGAATCAGACAAAGATAAAGAAACACTAATTTTGTTCCGTTAGTGAAATCACATGTGAAAAGAAGGGAAATGGGGCTTCTTTTTTTCCATTTTTCATTTTTTCAATCAATTTTCATTTTTTTTTTGTTGAAAAAAAGTTGTAAATAGAAGATTTTGTCCTTAAATTGAATTCCCTAACTAATCAAGGCTCTACCTGTCTTAAGTAAACGGGTTCGATTTGCAAGAGAAGAAAAAACCTCGATGATGGTCTCGAGGGTTTAACCTGTCTTGTGCTAACCTTAATGGCATGGGTGAAACCGAAAATTGAAAAGGATCTGGATGAAACCAGAAATTGAAAAGCATGGGTGAAACCAGAAAATTGAAAAATGATATGGATGAAACCAGAAATTGAAAAGCATGGATGAAACCAGAAAATTGAAAAATGATCTGGATGAAACCAGAAATTGAAAAGCATAGGTGAAACCAGAAATTGAAAAAGATCTAGATGAAACCAAAGAATAAAAAGGCATAGGTGAAACCAGAAAATTGAAAAAGATCTGGATGAAACCAGAAATTGAAATGGCTTGGAAATTAACCTGAAGGATTTGAGAGAGGATGCAAATGCTTGATGGTGTAAATGCAAATGTCTTGGATTGATGCAAATGCTTCTAAATGCATATGCAAATGTCTTGGATTGATGCAAATGCTTCTAAATGCATATGCAAATGTCTTGGATTGATGCAAATGCTTCTAAATGCATATGCAAATGTCTTGGATAGATGCAAATGCTTCTAAATGCAGATGCTCATGGAATAGTGCAAATGAAAATATCCATGAATGATGCAAATGCTTGCTGACATGCTGCAGATGCAAAGCTTAATAGAGAGATGAATGTTCATGAATGATGCAAATGCCCCCGATCATTTTTCTAGACTTTGGCTTAGCCTTTCCCATTCATTTTTCCTCTTCAAATCAGAGTATATCTTCAACTCCTTTTTCAATCTTTGGCTATTCGTTTTGCCCCAACAGTTTTCAAACTCTTATCAACAGAAATCTGCTTGCTGAGTTTTATTTCTTTTTCTCATATTAGGAAGTCAAGGTTATCCCTAGTAATTCCACACCTTTGGATTAGAAAAACTCTTATCTCATGTCAACATAAAAAATGGGTATTTCAAAAATATTTTTATTTTCCCTTTCTGAAAAACAATTTTGCTTATTTAATGAGAACTTCTGAGTCAAAAATTTTAACCCCACAGTGTGTAATGTACAAATCTTTTGAAGACTAATGATCACTGTTAGAAATTTTCCTTAGTGTCAATTTGAGTTGTTCAAGTTGAATTGACAAGGCTTGATACAACATGATTTTGGTTTTTCAAAGGAAATTTCATAACAAAAATGTATGTCCTTTCTAGGCTCACAAATGGAACAGGTTTTATATATAATGAATTCATTGAAAAATAAAACAAATTCAACATTCTTTTAGTTTTCATATCAAGGCATTTTGACAAGTGTCAAGATTGGTTGGGATGTTTAAACTAAAAAGTTGATTTTGGAGAAAAAAAGTTTCAATTTTTGAAATCAATCATCCAAATGAGAGTTGACAATTTGGGAGGTTCAGGAATTCTCAGATGTTCCTCGATGACCATTTCTTTAAGATGATCTTCTCTTTTGTGGTATCGGCACTATCATAGGTGGCATCGAAAATTCCTATTTTACTCTAGACCTCCCATTTTTGGGTTTTCGCCCTAGAGTCCCAATTTTTTCTTTTTCCTTTTTCATTGTTTTACCATGCATTTGAGAATTCTAAATTCTTCCTTAGTAAAATGATAATTTGATGAGATGAGATAAAATCTGAGGAAAAAACCCTTCAAGTTAAATATTCATGCTTGATCAAAATAGACTTTTAAAGCACGTAATGTAGGCCATGGCTGAGGGTTCAGAAAGAAAGGATAAATAGGCCTAAAATAAGTGTTTGAGGGTAATCAGATCAAGGATCATTTCTTGAAGAGGATTCTCTTTGAAACCTTTATCCCTTTTTCTTCCTTGCTTTTGTCTTTCATTTGCCATACTTTTTTCACTTTTTTTCTTTTTGTTTTTATTGGCTTTCATTTCTCCATTTTTCTTTTTCTTTTTCTTTGACAAAGTGAACCTGTATTTTTCCTGGGCTCCATTTGCTTTGCATCTGTCTTTGAGCTAAGAATCATTTCTTAGTGATCCTTCCTCGCATTTGCCCCCCAGTGTATAGAGGGGAACCCTTGATCAGAGTTTAAAGAAGAAAGAATTATTTCGGCTCAAAAGGGTTGACTATGGATAATGTCTTTTTGTGACAGGGACATGAAAGATGGCCATTTCTCATGTCAAGCACGAATATTCACATTGAAAAGCAATCCCCAGGGGAAATAGATATTCAGAATTTCATTTTGCACTTTGGAATTATCCGAATTCTCATATGCATGAAATCACAATTTTTTTTTTTGCATGCCCTATTGATTTATGCGTTAGTCCATCATTTTTCACCATATAACCATCATTTCCACATATGATGCCCTAGTTTGATTAACCATGAGAATTCGTATCAACGAGGAACATAGCAAATCTGGGTCTATTTTAAAAAGGCTGAGTTTCAAATATGAGTTCTTTGAAAGGACAAGGAAAATATGACCCAAAAACGGGTTTTCTCTAGGACATGGGATAATCTAATTTAACCATTGGGCCCCAGGGTGTCAATCATGAAGTGATGTTTGGGCAATTAGTGTTTTGTGGTTATTGGTAAAGGTCATGAATGGTTTTAGCACAATCTTGACATACATCAAATTACCAAAATCTAGATTCTTGAAAGAATGTCTCATTTGTTTGAATTTCAAGGAATTCGAATTTTTTTTTTCAAAAAGTTCGTTCTTTTGTTCATGGCCTAGACTAGGATTTACATCTTTGCTTATTCTGTGATGACAATTTTTTTTTATGAAGTTTAATCATTCATATTTCTTGAAGCATTAAGTTTTTTAAGTGTTCTCGATCAAGGGATTTAGGTATAGAGAAGCCCAAAAGAGAGGGGGAGGCTATTGGGTCATTTCTAAAAATGATCATCAATATTCTCGAGACCGTCTATTAAAACTTCCTTAATGCTTTTTTTTTGTCAAATTCAAATTATTGTTAAAACACAACAAACACAAAGCATTTAAAATTCAAAATTCATTTAATTCATATGAATGTCACCATAAGACATGTGTTTTCATCATGAGGTATGAAACTGTATGCATAAAAACTTCCCCTTGACATGTTCTCCCTAATTCAAACTAGCTATTCCTCGGTACTCTTTTCGACCTCCATCTTCTTCCCCTATTATGACATCCACAATGGTCTCATCATTCCCATTCAGTAGATTCCCCATGCTGTCTGACCTTTGTTTCTTCCCCACATCTAACTGCCCTTTATTAATAAGTGCTTGAACCTTCCGTTTCAGACATAGGCAATTTTTCGTGGAATGTCCCCGAATCCCAGAATGATAATCACAATATGCATTCTCGTCATACCAGCTCTGATATGGGGGTTGGATAGGCTCCACTGGAACTTTAGTGAGGAGTTGCTCTTCGACCAGCTGGGGTAATAGTTCAGAGTAAAACATAGGGAGTGGCTCAAACTGTTCTCTTTTTCGGATATTCTTTGATTTCCTCTGACTGACAAAATGTTAAAAATTTACTGGATTCTGAGAGGCCATTGGGTATAAGTATGAACCCTGTGGTACATAGTTCATAGAAGGACAAGGTGGTTGGTATAAAGTAGCCGGAATATACGGGGCAAAGTCTCCCATGGCTTGGACATCTTCCTCTTTCTTTTTGGGCGTCCTATTTCTCTCTGCATTAAATGTTTTATCTCCTTCGAGTTTCCCAACCTTGATAGCATTTTCAACCATTTCCCCAGAGATTACCATATCCGAAAAATTCTTCGTGGTGTTGCCAACAAGTCTATCGTAGTATGGGGCCTGTATATATTCACAAAAAGGATAGTGGTTTCCTTTTGAGTTAAGGGCGGTTGTACTTGGGTGGCCATGTTCCTCCACCTCTGAGCATACTCTTTGAAACTCTCAGTGACCTTTTTCTCCATATTTTGCAAGGTGAGACGGTCAGGTGTCATGTCGGTCACATGCTTGTACTGGTTTAGAAAAGCCCTGGCTAAATCATTCTAAGAGCGAATCTGATCCTTGCTCAACTGACTATACCACCTAATTGCGGACCCGCTGAGGCTATCCTGAAAGCAATGAATCAAAAGCTTATCATTATCTATTTGACTTGTCATCTTTCGGCAGAACATGGTGATGTGGGTTGATGGATCGGCCGTCTCGTCATATTTCACAAAGTCAGGAACCTTGAATTTGGGAGGAATGACTAAATTGAGGACCAAGCATCGTTCTTTCGCATCCACACTCCCGAATATGTCTGTATTTTTTACTGCCAGGAGCCTTTCATCTATCAACTGATATTTCCCTTAGGAATCTGCCAACTCAACCTCGTTCGTCTCAACCATCTTCAGTTTTGCATGTTTAGCTGGATCATCTAAATTCAGAATGTTGCTGGGATTAACTGTATTCTGGCCATTTAACATCATGACCTCACTCTAACCCTCTTGTGCCTCTAACCCTTCTCTGGCGGCCAAGTTTTCAATGTATCCCTTTCCCTTGATTACGGCTAACATCAGCTCCATTAATTTAGTCATCTGATCCTTAGATTCTGCTTGAGACTTTGCCAGCTGTTCTCGCAATTCTTCATGTGCCTTTTCCATTCTTTCTATTCGGGCAGCTTGTTCATTCTCCATAGCTCTAGCTTACTCAGTACTTCTTATACCTCTGATTTGAAATGGAAATTCTTTCAAAGACTCTTAAAGCCAAGCCAACTTATGTTTTATTCCCCCCAAATGTATGTCATGATGAAGGAGTCATGAATGCAATTTGATGCCTGTGAAACATAAACAATATGATGTATGGACATGTACAGTGGAAACATGCTAACCGTGTATGTAATAAATGCAATCACGATGCCAACATACCGCAAGCAAAGAATAAACAAATCAACGCATGGATATATGCAATGAATGACCATGTATGTTTCAGCATATTTCCCAATGAATAATCGTATACAATATGAATGCAACACAATGTCAAATATGATGCATGTAAACAATGAATGATTGACACATAGTATATACAAAGAAAATTACGCTGACCATGTGTCTCATGAATGCGACCTAATGCTAACATGATGTATGTAATAAGCAAATTAGTGCATGAACATATACAGAAAAATCATGCTGACTATGTTTGTCATGAATACCACCTGATGCTACCAAGATGCATATATGAATGTATGGTATGACAAATAATTGATCCAATGCAAAATGTAAAAAGGGAAGATATCACGGAGGAAATAAGAATCGGAAAAACTTAATCATCAATATCTCATAAATTTGAAGCACAACCAATTCATTCCCATATCAACGTTCACAATGGTATAAACCATGTTTACAAAATTTGAGCAGTGGTTAAACTGTTTTTTACAAGCATTTTATTTTTCCTAGCATCCTAAGGCTATAAGAGCCGGCTACTGAAAAAGTGAAAACCTACTACATCATATCAGACTGAAGTCCTTCTACATCATTGTTGTAGATCTCCCAATCCTAATTACCCTTTTCTAGTCCTATGTGAATCAGTGTCGTTAGATCCAACCACTTGGTGTCTATAAGGGATTGTACTTTGTTCTTGAGTGCATTGCAGTGCTCAATGGTATGCCCAATAGTTCCACAATGATAATCACATCTTGCATTCGAATTATACCACTTTGGGTATGGTGGTGATAGGGGTTTCAACGGCACATAGGAAACCAGGTGATTTCGGACCAACATTGGGAAAAGCTCTTGATAGCTGATTGAAAGGGGATCAAAATGCCTTTGGGTCTTATCCTGGGGTTCTTTCTTAGTTACACAAAGCCTAGGAGTTGGGGCACTTAACGGTGGCACTAAGGTTCGAACCGGAGTGTTTACATGGGGAGATGGTGGAATAATAAGACAAGGGTATGGATTTGGACATGGGGCCTTTGGAGGTTGTATATAGCTCGAGGTTCCTATCCCAGATGCTGGATAAGGTGATTGATGAGGGAAGCAATATGAACTGCCAATTGGTGGTAATGGAGTGGTCATCTTAGTAGACAATTGGGCCATAGTAGGGTGAGGATACTGGTTTGGACCTAGGACCAATTGCAGGGATTGTTTGGGATCTGAAGTTTCTATCCTTGGTATCAGGCTCTCGGGTTTAATCATTTTCACAATTTTGCTCCCAATTTCATAAGGGTTGCAACCTTTGTGGCATTGACAAGTGCAGGATCTAACAAGGATTATATGTTCTGGACCTAATGGTTTTGGTTGATCCGAAGGCGATGCAGAGCCCTGAGAAAGTTCCCCTTTACTCTTACCCATATCCTCAACCATTTTCATCAATTTAGCGTGTTGTTCTTTCACTTCCTGGATTTCATGTCCAAATTCCTCTTGATTTCGTTCCAAAGCATCAAATCGTTCCTCCGATTCTTTCCTCATATCTCGAACCCCTTTCATGCAAATGAAAATGTCATGAGATTAAGAATACAATTAGAATGTATATGCTCTATTCCTATATGCATGAATATACTGATGATTAATGCATGAACATATATAGAGAAAATATGATGACTAGGTATGCCATGGATGCAATCTAATGCGGACATGATGCATTTAAAAAATGAATAAATTGATGCACAAGTATATACAAATAATGACCATGCATGTCATAAACGTATTCTACAATGAATGACCATGCATGCTATGATTGTAACATGATGTGTCAAAATGATACATGCAAAGAATAAATGAATTAACACAAAGGTAGGTACAAAGAATGACCATATACATCACAAATGTATTCAATAATGAGTAACCATGCATGTTAGGACTGTAACATGATGCCAAAATGATACATGCAAAGAATAAATGAATTAACACAAAGGTATACACAAAGAAGTTAATCAATGATTACACGAAATTGGTGGGACCTAAATCTTGATTATTCAAAAATCTCATTATGCAAGATTTGCCTCCAAATTTAATCTATGATTTTTTGAAACATGTTTTCTCTATGAAAAACCAATCATATTATTTTTAAAAGAATTTCGGGGTAGTGGATCCTACTATGGTACAATATCTAAATGTTCATGTAACACTATCGGTTTTATGAAATCATCAAATAAGATTATTATTACCATCCATTTATTGCAAAAAATGAGATCAACAATACAACCATAAATGTACATGCTCTATTCACACATGCATGAAATGTGCAAAATGCAAAAATATTTGAAAAAGAATGTTTGTATTTTGAATTTCAAAAAATTAGTGAACACTTGCCCCAACAATATCTACTTATATAGGTATCAAAGTGCCTTTGGGGAGGATTTTCACATTTATTATGGGTGATGTATGTACATCGTTGCCCGATCTACGACACTTATTCAGAGTGTAAAATAGGTAACAAGGTTTAGAAATGTCTGTCCATGTGTTCCTATCTTCGGTATATCTAACAAAAATCCGGCATGGATTCGCCTAGGTTCAGTATATGAGGGTGAATTGGTTCTAAAGGCCCCGAATTGCTCCTCACTGTCACCGGTGAAGGCTAGTAAGGCACCCCAATAAAAGCGGGTTCAATTCGTTATAGTCTATATCCCTAGCCCAAGCGGATTGTTAATCACGAAGGCTTAGTTACTTTGCTCCCACCTAAAAGGACGAAACCTGTGTATAGGGCTCATGATATGCAAATGCACGTGTGGTGTGTGTGGAGGAACAACAAACCTTTCACCACCTATTCTACAAACCTTATTCTAAATGCTCTAGCAATTTATTAAAAGAATATTCAAGAATAGTGTAACGCATTAACCAACAAGTAATTATAATATACAACCTCAAATAACTAGAGAACAATAATAAAATGCATGCACATGAATATGAACATATTTAAAAACATTTTATTATTTTAAATGTGGGAATTAAAATTAAATACCAATTAAACCAACAAAACTAAGACTTTGATAACACACGACTAATTCTAGGCCTGACTCTCTAATATCCCCAGTGGAGTCGCCAAGCTGTCGCAACCTAAAAAATAACAAGTCTCATCACAAGATTTTTTTATTCGTTAAGCGTGACAAAAAAAAAATCGAGGAAAAGTCGACTTAATTCCTCTAGAAAATCGAAGGTTTTGAAAATAACCTTGAAAAAGACATGGAGTAGGCCACCAATCTTTTTTGGCTAGGTTTGATTGGCCACCTATTAAAACCGGTTTTATAAAACATTTTAAAATTAATTAAAACATTTTTTAAAAACCAATTTCAAGTCTGCGTTTTAAACTAGAGAAATCAAAGAAGCGGGCTCGGGACTCGGTTATGTGTGGGGAAGGATTAGCCACCCCACAACGCCCGTATAAAACGGTACCTTATTAATCATGTGTTATCTCAAGTCTCGATAAAAAGTCGATTTTTAATTTGGTATTTTCAGTTAATTCCCAATTCAAAGAAAAATAATTCCATTATTTTTGAAAATGATTCGAAATTTATTAATTCAAAATTTTCCTATATTTTCCAACAAGCGTGGCAAAATATAAATTTTTTTATTATTTTGGAAAATTTTTTGAACCATTCACGTTTTAAAGAAGATATTTCGTTATTAATGATAATTGATGATATCCTCCCCAGCAAACCCGGCAGAGAACTCATGAATTATTTTAACTCGGGAATATCATTATTTTATTGAAAATCATTACCTTTTTCAAAACATTTAAAAAGAAATATGAATATGTGTGACATAAATAAAATGACATAGCAAAGTCTAGATAATATAATGCAACCTAAATGGTATGATATAATTTAAATGTCTTAGCATATTCTAAGTGAAATGAAATATCCTAAGTTATATGATGTATTCTAAAGTTTAAAATCCCTTTTTAAATGGCTCTAATTTCCTAAGTTTAAAATCCCGGACTTACCACCCTTAACCCGAGATTTATAAAATCATTTTTAAAGTTTAAAAAGGCTTAGAAACTACCCTAAGTCAGTGGAAAAACTTCCTAATCAGCCCCCTCTAAGTAACTTAACCAAAACAGAAAAATGAATTTTCTTCAAATTCAATTCTACCTCTACTGTCCAATTTTAAAGCATGATTTGTTACCGTATTTTTCAAAATTCAAAAAAAAATCTAAAAAAAATTACTGGAGACACAGGACATGTAAAACTACCTGGGAAAAAATCCTCTTAATTTTCTGATTAAAGATGACTGCCCAGAAAAATCAGAAAAGTATGAGTAGTGGGTGAAAAAAACTGTTTTGCCAAAACACATTTTTTTTGTCTTTGATAAAATCATTTAAAAATCAAAGTAAAAATGTTAGAGACTCTCCTAAAGACTCACAAACAGTAGCTAACACTTTTGAAAAGTTAGGTAAAAATTGGCTAAGTTAAAAAAATTACAAAGGTAGAATAATCAATTTGACAACTCTTTAATTTTCCACAAGTATGCTCAAAATGAGCATGACTCTAAACCATTGATTAGCCTAAGTCATAAATCATGTGGCAATGACATGAAATGCATGAAAATACAGCAAATATGATGCATGAAATGCATGATTTAAGACCTAAATGACATGAAAAACGCATGGCATAGAGAATATGACCTAGACCTAAATGAACTTGCATGGCATTTAATGCAACCTAGGTCTAAAATGCATGAATATGCATGGAAAAGCAAACCAATCCTAAATCTAAAGAATGCATGGCAATAACACAAACATATAGCATGCTTAAACAAAATACACAACCAAATATCATAAAAATGCAAACCTATCAACTAGCATGACGAAAAATGCACATATAAAGCATACAACATGAGGGGTGGCCGAATGGTCCCATACTTTAAAATGAGCATGGCATTTTCACAAACACATGATATACTAACATGCAAGATTAAAGAATAATACTCAAATCATGCAAATATAAAGTAAAGGCATGAAAACCAATAGGCATTTTCACAAACACATGGATTAACAAAATGTAAAACATAAACAAACTTAAACATTTTGAAAACAGAAAATCAAAAATGCAAGATAAGTAAAATAAACATGATAACACGATAATAGACTCAAAAATGGAAACAAGTAAGCAACCAAATCAAAACAAGCTTTACGTTTATGTATTTGAAGAAGATTTAAAGCATCAAAACTTGTTAAAATATCATGAATAACATTAAATAAAAATGCAAACAACAACTATATCAAAACAATAACCATTTGGCCAACTCAAAAAAAAAAACAAAAGAAAAGAATATTTTCAAAGCTTTTTCCAAGAAAGTATAAAGAACTTAAAGGAGAAACTTAAAAACAGTTAGTTTCAAGAAGAAAATCAAAAGAAACTCACCAAAATACCAATCAAAACATCAAATCAAGAATAGAAAATCAAGAAAAGTGCAAGAGCATGGTGCTTAAAGCAACCTTTAGAAGCTATATTGCAAGCTTTTTCTCTTCTAACTTTCTTTTCTTTTCTAAACTTTTCTTTTTGCCTTTTAAAAAATAGAGAGAAAATCAGCCAAAACAAGAGTGAATAGAGTGAAAATGAAAGAGAGACCCCCCCTTCCCTGTAGTGGCCGAATGGCCCTCTAAATGCTAGGATGTTGTCATTTTTCTTTCAACCAATTTTGATCCAAAGGCTATTAATCCAAGATGTTTAAAATGTGAAATTATCACCCTTAGATTAGGCAATCAGCTATCCACAATTACAGCTGTTCAAGAATCTTAAGCAATTATGTTGACATTCTCCCTCTTCATACATTGGTCCATATGGCTCAATCACAAAGGCTTGATAAAAAAAATAACTACCTTCCTCTTCATTGTTGGTCTTTTGATTAAAAATCAGAAAATACTTGCCTATAATTGGGCCTTGGCCGGATGACCCCTCATCTTCCAGCCCATGCTTCATTTTTTTAAAAGGCAAGAAAAGCCCTTTTCAGTTTCTTGGGTAAAATGACCTTTTTGCCCCCCGAACATAAATAAATAGAAAACGGACTCCAAATTTAAATTTTCTTTTTTCAATACTTTTAAAATAATAAAAAATTGAATTCTGAAGGTTTTCAAAATTTTTCGAGCCCATTTGCTATTTATTTGGATTTTTTTCTTCCAAAATTACCCTTTTGTGCTCCCAAACTTTACCATTTTTTAAACGAGCTCCAAATCCAGATTTTTCTTCACCAATATCTTCCAAATAATTTAAAAGTATGATCTGAAAGTTTTCATAATTTTTGGAACTCATTTAGTATTTTTTCGGGATTTATCTACTTGAATTACTACATAGTGGGCCCGAGATTTGGTCATTTTGCAAACGAACTCCGAATCCGGATTTTCTTTCGCCAATATCTTCCAAATAATTTAAGAATGAGATCTGAAAAGTATCAAAAAATTTGGAGTTCATTTCCAATTTTTCCAAAATTTTCCAATTTTGCCCTTTTGCCTCCGAAACCCGATTTTGCTCAAAACAAATCTGATTTTCAGATTTTCTTCAAACTGAGCCTTGGGCTATCCTTGTTTAATCACTCCTCATCAATTAGGGGGTTTAGTCTTATCGAATCGGGCCATTTCTGTAATTCTTTCAAATTTCACCGAAATCCACCAGAAACCCTAATTCTCGGTTTTCTTCCAAATTGACTTTTCTTTCAGTTTTTCTTTCAAGTAGGTTCTCCATTACCCGTAGTCAGTACTTATCTTTCATTTGGAACCTTCAATTTCGACCAATTTGATCGTTTAAGCACTTTTCCCTAAATTTCCCGAACTAAGGTTTCCTTTCTACTGAATTTTCGTAACCCAACTTCCGAACTCTATATCTTTCAATTTAGACCTTGGATTATCAAAATTCTTTCGCCATTTTCCAATTGAACTTCAAATCTCGATTTTGAAAGTGAGTTGACTTTTTGGGATTGACTTTTCGGGGTTGATGATGCACCCAAAAGAGTGTATCTTGTTTAACCTTGCACTTAAAAAAAATCAATTGTAGAGTATAGTGATTAGCAAGGGTCGAGTCCTCAGGGGTTGGGTTTTAATCTATGAGTTATTAGTTTATAACTTAGGTTCAAAGAAAAAAAAAAGAAAAAGGGGGTTTTGAAATAGTTTTAAAAATAAGCAAACAAGAAAAGTAAGATGCAAGTAAGAAATAAGAAATCAAATATGAGAGAAATATGGTTAAGGTTTCATTCTCCACCACTAGACATCATTAAGAACCAATTTCAGATCTATCAATATCAACCAACTATCAAAGTTAACAACCGTAGATAACAACAAGCTCTGTTATCCCAATCTTTCCTTAGTTTGTCGTTAAATAGAACAAGCTTTCTATTTAATCTCTAACCATCAAACAACCTAGAATAAGCTCTCTAAATTCAATTTAATGGCAGCTTTATGATGAGAAAGATAGGTTGATCTAAGCAGCAAACACATAAGCTCGGATTCTTCAACTTAGGTTATGTTCCACTTTGCAATTATCGAAAACTTGACCATAATCATTAATCACAAATTTCCACTTATGAATAGGAAATCAAGACAATTACACGGATCAAGACTCCTAAACTAGCAATTGATAATTATCAAGATCTATCTAGTTGTACACCTAAATAAATCAAGACAACATCATAAACAATTCTTGTAGAAGAACATAAGCAACTTTGATAGAAAATTAATGATAGATAGAATCTGAAAATCAATTACAAAACATGTTTAGGGCTTTGAAATCACCCTTAACCAAATAAAAGTTTAGCCTAGCATAGGCATTGTAAACATAAACATAAAATTAAAGAGAATCTAAGAAGAAAATAAAAGATAGAAAGAAGAAGAAGAAGAATATTAATTATCCAGCCTCTTGCTCTCTCAAAAACAAAGAAACAAAGAAGAAATCAGAACTTTGATGCTTGGGAAAGTGTATTTTCGTTTGCCCTCTTGTTCTCTATTTATAGGCAATAGCTAGGGCATCAAACAAGTGAATTTCAGCTCTCTCCCTTCACTAAATGCTGACTTGTGGCTAAAGTTAAGGAAGAGTGGCTGATTTTTGTGTTTTAAGGAAAGATATAAGCCTTGGCAACCAAGTTTGAATAAAGTAGGAAAGTTTTAGTCAAAGCACTCTTTAATGAAGAGAGATTATATTCTTGCAGCCAAAGTAAGTGTAAGGAAGGAAAGTCTTGGCTGATTTAATTCTCCTACTTTGACTAGGTTAGATTTAAGGAAAGATACTTGCAATAAATGCAATTAATGCAAGTTGACAGCCACTAATCCTTCTTTGACAAGGATAAACATAAATGTCAGCTAGGGTATTAAGAAAAAAAATGTGATTTACGGCTAGGGTATTTTCTGCCATTAGGGTTGTTTAGGGAGATATTCCAATGCCGATTTGGATGACCATTTATTATCAGATTTAGGGCCATGACCAACCATAGGAAAGGTAATCAAGTGATCTTAAAAAGTGAAGAAGGAAGTTTCTTCTAATAAAGAGTCTAACATCCTTACCAACAAGCTCCGGAGGTCAAATCTGTCTTCTTGCTTTGCACCAAGAATTTGATCTTTTTGACTCCCAACTCTTTTTCCATCTTGTGATTGTGATTTTGTAAGCTCTTTAACATCCTAATTGACATGTTTTGACTTCACCTCCTCCAAAATACCTACAAAGCATAAAAACCTAGTAAAATGTCAAGGAAGTAAGAATCAAAGCACAAAGTATAAGGAAATTAAATAGGAGAATGTATGAAATTAAGCACTTATCAAATTCCCCCACACTTAATCTTTTGCTAGTCCTCGAGCAAAATCAAATAGCGACAAAATAATAAAACCTAATCTAATCCTCTTTCAATACAAATTAGAGACAATCATTGAACAAGTCTTATAAACTAATCAATAGCTTAAAGAGTTTCACAAAAAATCATGCTTGATAGTAAATGGTTTGAGTTAAGCTAAAATTAACATAACATATCTCAATCAAAATAGTGCATGTTCAAACTTAATCTCAACTTCTCACAGGGGATACCCTCATGATTTTCACTCTTTAAAGTAGTGGTGAAGTGTTTACACTCAATCAATCTCATGAAAACAGTTTCTACCATATGCTTGCTTGTCCACCTATTCTCCACTACTTAGATCATGCAACTTCATGAATCAAGAGGTCCTTATGCAAGGTTATTATGGGGCCAAGGGGTAAAAATGTGGCTAAAGAATAAAAGATAAAGGATATTACAAAAGTTCCAAAGATTTTATAGAGTTTAGAGACATAATAATATTTATACAAAGAAACTTCTCAAAACTCTTTACAAGTACATAGTCACATAGGCCGGATATTCATGTTAGGCCTTTTCTTCATTCTAAACAACTTTGTAACATCTTTTTCTTTTTCCACAAATTCAAGAGATGATTCATATATTTTTTTTCATTTTTTTTCACATAGGAATGTATTTTCCAGTATTCCATTTCTTTTTCTCTTGACTTTTCTTTTCCCCCCACACTTATTTCTTGTTTCTAACCCAAATTTTCAATAGATCTTCCTTGTCTTTGCAACTTGTCTCAAAACATGCTAATTCATCTTTGGAACAAAGGTAAAGATATAAATAAGTATATTTAGGTTAGGGACAAGTTATGGTTACCAAAGAAATAGCTTATTCAATGTAGGCTCAAATTGGTTCATTAAGAGTGTGTTCTTTTGGAACATCAATAAGGGATAGTTGTTTGGCCCTGGCTAAAAATCCTAATGCCTTTATCATATTCATGTTGTCACATGCATCAATATAGTCTCAACAAGGTCTAAAGCAAGTTCTAGAGAATCATGTAATCATAAGAGCACTCAAGAAAGAAATTAGATTGATATGTATAATGCATCAATCATTATAGGCTCAAAAACTCACAAGGATGATTATGCAAGTCAGATTTAAGTCTAAACATGCTTTTTTCTCAATCAACATATCATATTAACATTGGCTCATAAAAAAGTTGATATCAAGCTCAATTCTCATGAAAATCTTCTCACTAATAAATCTGTTTTAGACTTATGCAATACATATCTCATCATAGTATTGAAAGTAACTAAAACACACTAAAAACAACATAAAAAGACTCAAAAACAAAACACTCTAAATAAAATCCTAAATTCTTCCCTCCACACATAATTTTTACATTGTCCTCAATGTAATGCTATTATCCCCCAATGCAAGAATTATATGTAAGAGAAAATAACTATTAAACAAAACAAAAGAAAAACAATAAAAGATAGAATGATGGAGAGTAAGGAATATGCAAATCTGATATAATAGATGTTCTCCATCCTTTTGGGTTGCCTCCCAAGAAGCGCTTGGTTTATTGTCCTCAGCCTGACTTAGACCCATGCCATTATTATTCAACATAATTTGGCTCAAAAAGTGGTAACTCCTCCACATCTTGTATTGGAAAGTTCTTATAGTAAGGCTTCAATCTATGACCATTCACTTTGAATGCCTTATCTGTTTTTGGGCTTTGGATTTCAACTGCACCATGAGTAAATACATTAGTAATAACAAAAGGTCCAACCCAACGAGAACTTAACTTACGTGGAAATAACTTAAGGTGTGAATGGAAGAGAAGAACTTTTTGTCCAACAACAAAGTCCTTTCTTGATATCATCTTGTCATGGAATGCCTTAGTCTTTTCCTTGTAAATCTTAGAATTCTCATAGGCATCATTCCTTATCTCCTTTAATTCTTGTAGGTCAAGTTTTCTTTGCTTACCTGTCTCATCCATCTCCACGTTGCATTGTTTGATAGCCCATATGATTTATGTTCCAATTCAACCGGAAGATGACAAGGCTTACCATAAACAAGTCGATAAGGAGACATACCAATGGGTGTCTTATATGTTGTCCTATAAGCCCAAAGTGCATCATCAAGTCGTGAACTCCAATCCTTCCTATTTGGATTAACTGTCTTTTCAAGGATGGGCTTAACTTCTCGGTTTGACACTTCAGCTTGCCCACTAGTTTGAGGATGATATGAGGTGGAGACCTTGTGTGTGATGTTATACTTCCTCAAAAGTGCTTCCATAGTCCTATTGCAAAAGTGAGTACCTCTATCGCTGATTATGGCCTTTGGCGTTCCAAACCTAGCAAAGATGTTAGTCTTGACAAAATCTGAAACAACTTTAGAGTCATTAGTCCTAGTGGATTTTGCTTCCACCCACTTTGAAACATAATCAAAAATATAAAGATTACCAAAAGAAGAAGGAAAAGGTCCCATGAAATCCATGCCCCATACATCAAAAATTTCAACAATAAGTATTGGAGTTTGAGGCATTTGATTTCTAGCACCTAAGTTACCTGTTCTTTGGCAACGATCACGTGACTTGCAAAAGAGGTATGCATCTTTGAATATAGTAGGCCAATAAAATCCAGAATCAAGAACTTTCTTGGCTGTTCTTTTGGATCCAAAGTGTCCTCCACATGCATAAGAGTGACAAAAGGTGAGAATAGATTGAAATTCAGATTCGAGTACACACCTTCTTATAATCTGATCGGAGCAATGCTTCCAAAGGTAAGGATCATCCCATATGTAGTATTTGGCATCACTCTTGATCTTATTTCTTTGAGCTTGTGTCAACTCTTGTGGCAACTTCTTGGTATCTAAGTAATTAACAATATCGGCATACCAAGGAGTTGTTGTACTTATAAAAAGAAGTTGCTCATCCAGAAAGTTCTCATTCAAGGGTAGTGCATCCTCTTCATGAACTAAACGGCTAAGATGGTCCGCAACCAGGTTGTCACTACCTCTCTTATCGTTTATCTCCAAATCGAACTCTTATAAGAGAAGTATCCATCTAATCAACCTTGGTATGGCCTCTTTCTTAGTGAGTAAGTACCTAAGGGCTGCATGGTCAGAATATACAATTACTTTAGTACCAATTAAATAAGATCGAAATTTTTCTAAAGCAAATACAACAGCCAAAAGTTCTTTTTCAGTAGTGGAATAGTTCAATTGAGCATCATTAAGAGTTCGAGAGGCAGAATAAATGGCATGTGAGGCTTTGCCAACCCGTTGGCCCAAAACAGCTCCAATGGCATAGTCACTAGCATCACACATGATTTCAAAAAGTACATTCCAATCTGGTGGTTGCATGATAGGAGCTGATGTCAAGAGTCCCTTCAATGTTTCAAACGCCTCTTTGCATTTGTCATCAAAGTGGAAAACCACATCTTTTTGTAGTAGCTTGCAAAGAGGTATTGTGATCTTTGAGAAGTCTTTGATAAATCTCCTATAGAAACCTGCATGTCCAAGAAAAGAACGAACCTCTCTCACATTTGTGGGAGGTGGTAAAGAATGCATAATATCTATTTTAGATTTATCAACCTCTATCCCTCTAGAAGAAATAACATGGCCCAAAACTATTCCTTGTTCTACTATAAAGTGACATTTTTCCCAATTCAAAACAAGGTTAGTTTCCATGCATCTTTCAAGTACAAGTGTAAGGTTCTCTAGACATCTATCAAAAGAATCACCATAGACACTAAAATCATCCATAAACACTTGTATGATGTTCTCTACATAATCTGAAAATATGCTAACCATACAACTTTGGAATGTAGCTGGTGCATTACAAAGACCAAATGGCATACGCCGGTATGCAAAAGTACCAAATGGACATGTGAATGTTTTTTTCTCTTGGTCCTCCGGAGCAATGGCTATCTGATTATAACCTAAAAAACCATCAAGAAAACAATAATGAGAATGGCCAGCTAACCTTTCAAGCATTTGATCAATAAAAGGTAAAGGAAAGTGGTCTTTGCGAGTTGTGGAATTAAGTTTACGATAATCAATACAAACTCGCCACCTTGTTTGAATCCTAGTATGAACAAGTTCATTCTCATTATTTGTTACCACCGTTACACCTGATTTCTTTGGAACCACTTGGACTGGGCTCACCCATTTGCTATCCGAGATAGGATAGATCACTCCAACATCTAGGAGCTTCAGTATCTCCTTTTTCACAACCTCCATCATAGGAGGGTTCAATCTTCTTTGTGCTTCTCTTGTTGGTTTGGACCCCTCCTCTAACAAAATCCGGTGCATGCACATGGATGGGCTTATTTCCTTGATATCGGCAATTGTCCAACCAATTGCTATTTTATGCTCTCTAAGCACCCGAATAAGTCGCTCTTCTTGCAAAGGTGTGAGCTCTTTGGCAATGATGACAGGTACTGTGTCCTTTTCACCTAAGAACACATATTTCAAGTGGTTCGGTAGTGGTTTCAACTCTAAAGTTGGTGCCTGCAAAATGGAAGGTAGAAGTTTCTCATTAGATAATTGCAAATCAATAAATGAAACATCAAACCTTGCATCTTTAGGTGGCAGTGAGTGTAAAGATTCTAGTGCCCCTTCCACATGGTCACTCAAGGCTAGTTCCTCTTTAGCATTCCCCTTCCGAGATGTTTGTTAAGGACTATCTCCACACTATCTTCACCATCTAGCTCATAAGCTTGCTGCACTAGTGAGTCAATTATATCAATATTAAAAATAGAATACACATCACTAGGATATCTCATGGCCTCAAAAATGTTAAAGCGAATTATTTCACCATCAAATTCCATAGTTAAAGTGCCATCATGTACATCTATTTTAGTTCTTGCTGTTTTCAAGAATGGTCTCCCTAATAGAATAGGTGTGGGATTAGAAGACATCTCATCTTCCATCTCAATAACATAAAAGTCAGCGGGAAAAACCAATTCATTAACCTGTACAAGAACGTCTTCTACAACTCCTCTTGGATAAGTGTTAGAACGGTCAGCAAGTTGTATTATAACACCGGTTTCCTCTAATGGTCCTAGATTCAATGAAGCATAAATTGAATATGGCATGACATTAATAGATGCCCCTAGATCTAGCATAGCACGCTCAAACCTGGTGTTGCCTATCTTACAAGGAATGGTAAACATACCTGGATCCTTGCATTTAGGTGGGAGTTTCTTTTGAAGAACATCTGACACATTCTCCCCCACACTTACCTTTTCATTCCATTTCAACTTCCATTTAGATATGCACAACTGTTTTAGGAACTTGGCATATCTTGGCACTTGCTTGATAGCATCTAGTAAAGGAATGTTCACCTCTACTTTTCGGAAGGTTTCTGAAATTTCCTTCTCTTGCTCCTCCTTCTTGGACTTTGCTAACCTGCTAGGAAAAGGTGGAGGAGTTATATAAGAAGGAAATGATGGTTTAGAATTACCTTTTTTAGTGGCTCGTTGGGATGTGAAGAGGATGCCATGGTATTGTTCTCCCCTTGAGCACTATCATTTTATGGTGTCTCTAGCTGTTTCCCACTTCTTAAAGTTATAGCATTGGCATTCTCTCTTGGATTCACTATGGTTTGGGAAGGTAATTTCCCAGAATCCCTTGCTTGCATTTGACTCAGGGTTGTTGCCAATTGCCCCATCTGAGCCTCTAAGTTTCGGATACTTACCTTTGTCTCCCTTGATTCCTGTTGAAGTTGAATTGTATTAGTAGTAAGGGTTTTGACAAGATCTTCAAGAGTCTCACCTGAACTTTTTGTGGTGGCACTTGTTGTCGGGTTTGATATGGTTGTTGCACTCTTTGCTGAAAACCCGGTGGCCTATTGTCAAATGGTGGAGGAACAGCTTGTGATTGGTTCCCTCTATAATTGAAGTTTGGATGATCCCTCCATCCTGGATTGTATGTGTTTGAGTACGGATCATATTTCCTTGGTTGGTTCTGAAAGCCACCCATGGCATTCACATGTTCATTGGTGTCTTCTTGAAGTGTTGGGCACATATCAGTTTGGTGCCCCATGTTTGAACATATGCCACAAGCCTTTATTTGATGTATATTACCTACAGCCAATTATTGAACAAGAGAAGTCAGTTTATCAAATTTTTGTTCAAGGGATGATATACTTACCTCATTAACTCTCTTGGGTTGTGGTGGTGGATCTTGTCTCATTGAGAATTGTTGAGAATTGGCTGCCATGTTGGAGATTAGAGTTCTAGCAGCCCCGGGAGTCTTATCAACTAGAGCTCCCCCACTAGCGGCATCTATCATACTTCTCTCCATGGGCATGAGACCTTCATAGAAGTATTGGATGAGAAGTTGTTCACCTATCTGATGGTGTGGACATGATGCACAAAGTTTCTTGAACCTCTCCCAATATTCATATAAGGACTCTCCATTGTATTGCCTAATCCCACATATCTTTTTTCTAATGTTGGCAGCCTTAGATGCTGGGAAATACCTTTCCAAGAATGCTTTCTTCATATCATTCCATGTAGTGATGGTCCCGGATGGTAGATAGTAGAGCCATTCCTTTGCTGAATCAGCTAGAGAGAATGGGAAAGCTCTCAACTTAACTTGCTCTTTCGTGACTCCTGTTGGTCTCATGCTTGAGCAAACTACATGGAATTCCTTGAGGTGCTTATTTGGATCCTCTCTTGCAAAACCATGAAAAGTTGGGAGAAGATGAATCAAACCAGATTTTAATTCAAAAGCTACCTCAAGATTAGCATATTCAATGCATAATGGTTGTTGATCCAAGTCCGGAGCGGCTAGCTCCTTGAGAGTTCGCTTGTCAGCTGCTGCCATCTCTCTTTGCTCCTCTTGGATGTTTTGGATCAACTCCTCGATTGGTTGTTGGTGAGAAGTTATAAATTCCCGAATTCTTCTAAGTCTTAAGTCTTCTTCAGGAGCTTGGAACATTCACTAATAAAAAAAAATAAGAAAGTAAATAATTAGAACAGAAAATAAGAATAAACCAATAAACTAATAAACTAAAGAAAGCAATCCCTGGCAACGGCGCCAAAACTTGATGCACCCAATAGAGTGTATCTTGTTTAACCTTGCACTTAAAAAAAATCAATTGTAGAGTATAGTGATTAGCAAGGGTCGAGTCCTCATGGATTGAGTTTTAATCTATGAGTTATTAGTTTATAACTTAGGTTCAAAGAAAACAAAAGAAAAAAGGGTTTTGAAATAGTTTTAAAAATAAGCAAACAAGAAAAGTAAGATGCAAGTAAGAAATAAGAAATCAAATATGAGAGAAATATGGTTAAGGTTTCATTCTCCACCACTAGACATCATTAAGAACCAATTTCAGATCTATCAATATCAACCAACTATCAAAGTTAACAACCGTAGATAACAACAAGCTCTGTTATCCCAATCTTTCCTTAGTTTTTCGTTAAATAGAACAAGCTCTCTATTTAATCTCTAACCATCAAACAACCTAGAATAAGCTCTCTAAATTCAATTTAATGGCAGCTTTATGATGAGAAAGATAGGTTGATCTAAGCAACAAACACATAAGCTCGGATTCTTCAACTTAGGTTATGTTCCACTTTGCAATTATCGAAAACTTGACCATAATCATTAATCACAAATTTCCACTTATGAATAGGAAATCAAGACAATTACACGGATCAAGACTCCTAAACTAGCAATAGATAATTATCAAGATCTATCTAGTTGTACACCTAAATAAATCAAGACAACATCATAAACAATTCTTGTAGAAGAACATAAGCAACTTTGATAGAAAATTAATGATAGATAGAATCTGAAAATCAATTACAAAACATGTCTAGGGCTTTGAAATCACCCTTAACCAAATAAAAGTTTAGCCTAGCATAGGCATTGTAAACATAAACATAAAATTAAAGAGAATCTAAGAAGAAAATAAAAGAAAGAACGAAGAAGAAGAATATTAATTACCCAGCCTCTTGCTCTCTCAAAAACAAAGAAACAAAGAAGAAATCAGAACTTTGATGCTTGGGAAAGTGTATTTTCGTTTGCCCTCTTGTTCTCTATTTATAGGCAATAGCTAGGGCATGAAACAAGTGAATTTCAGCTCTCTCCCTTCAATAAATGCCGACTTGTGGCTAAAGTTAAGGAAAAGTGGCTGACTTTTGTGTTTTAAGGAAAGATATAAGCCTTGGCAGCCAAGTTTGAATAAAGTAGGAAAGTTTTAGTCAAAGCACTCTTTAATAAAGAGAGATTATATTCTTGCAGCCAAAGTAAGTGTAAGGAAGGAAAGTCTTGGCTGATTTAATTCTCCTACTTTGACTAGGATTAGCTTTAAGGAAAGATACTTGCAATAAATGCAATTAATGCAAGTTGACAGCCACTAATCCTTCTTTGACAAGGATAAACATAAATGTCAGCTAGGGTATTAAGAAAAAAAAATGTGATTTGCGGCTAGGGTATTTTCTGTCACTAGGGTTGTTTAGGGAGATATTCCAATGCCGATTTGGATGACCATTTTTTATCCGATTTAGGGCCATGACCAACCGTAGGAAAGGTAATCAAGTGATCTTCAAAAGTCAAGAAGGAAGTTTCTTCGAATAAAGAGTCTAACATCATGTTTTCTTAGCAACAAGCTCTGGAGGTCAAATCTGTCTTCTTGCTTTGCACCAAGAATTTGATCTTTTTGACTCCCAACTCTTTCTCCATCTTGTGATTGTGATTTTGTAAGCTCTTTAACATCCTAATTGACATGTTTTGACTTCATCTCCTCCAAAATACCTACAAAGCATAAAAACCTAGTAAAATGTCAAGGAAGTAAGAATGAAAGCACAAAGTATAAGGAAATTAAATAGGAAAATGTATGAAATTAAGCATTTATCAGTTGACTTTTTGAAGTTTGACTTTTTATGCTCGCCTTCTTAGACTAAGTCTCGGAGTACCACCTGCAGGATGAAAAAAGTCTTTTTACATTCTAAAACATCAATTTAGGAAGAAAATATACCTATTTTAATGGTCCAGACAAAATTAGGCCGTCCCATGTATGGTATCAACACCACATTTGCTTGCCCAAGCCACGTGTGGCGATTTCCCAACCTTTATTTTTTTTTTTAATTTTATAAAATAATAAAATTTAAAAAACAAAATTAAAAAAATAACAATTTACCAAAATTTAAAAAATTATATTCGTAATTAGACCTATTCATGGGTCGGGCCGCGACCCAGAATTTTTTCCATTGCCCAAGCCCATTTCGAGTCGGTCGACCTGAAAGTCCGTTTAAATAATAACAAATTTAAAAATTATATAAATACAATCCGGGTTTACCGGGTTGGACTTACCACCATGTAGACCTTTTCAAGGGCTGGGCTACACGCCCAAGCCCGAAGGCCTGCTCATATTTGGAAAGGCTTGAACAAAAAAATTAGGTCCAAAAAATGGGTTTGGGCAAAAAAATTAGGGCCGTTTAAAATATAGGCCGGGCCTTGGCTCCAACATTCAAGGCCCGAGCCTGGCCCGACCCATTTTCTAATTAAATAATATATTATTTATATTTATATATATTATGTAATTTATGTCATATAAAAATTAAATATATAATATTATAGTGTAAACATTAAAAAATATGTTAAGTTGTCCATGTTTAACAACTTAATAAAAGAAAAAAAAATATAAAATTATTAAAAATTAAATATATATTATTTTAAAAAAATAGAAAAAAAAAATATGGGCGGGCCTAAACGGGCTTGGACAAAATTTGAGGCCCATATTTCGGGTCGGGTCGGGCTTGGGCAAACAAATGTGGTGTTGATACCATACATGGGCCCGACCCATATTTTAAAAGAATAAAATATATATATATATATAATAAAAGAATAAAAGAAAGAATTAAAAGAGAAAAAGAGAAAAAAGAGAAAAAAAAACAAAATTTATAATTAAAACAAAAAAAAGAAAGAAAATAAAGTACTTTGGGAAATCGCCACCCACAGTGGTGATTTTCCAATGTAAAAAACAAAAAAAATTAAAAATTAAGTTGGAAAATCGCCATAGGCTATGACGATTTCTCAACTTAGTTTTAAAAAAAATATAAAATTTATCGTTGAAAAATCGCCATGGACCATGGCGATTTCTCAACTCATTAAAAAAAGAGCGAATTTTGAAAAATAATTTTAAACTATCGGTATTTCAATAAATAAATAAATAATCAGTAGTATTAGAATAAAAAAACCTATTTAAGGATCACTTTGAATAATAAAATAGAGCTATGTGTCAAATTCTCAAACGAGAAAGAAAAAGGTATGGTTTGAAATATTTTAAAATATTTAGGCAAAAAAAGTAGGATAAATATGAAAACATGCTGTCAATAAGCAAATAATTATAAAATAATCTAATGAATAAAAATTATTTGAAAAAGAGAAATGAATAATTAAAAATTATTATAAAAGATATTGTAAAGATAAAATTATCCTTAATGAAAAAATCTATTTTTCCTTCCTCCTTAATTAAGAAAATATTATTTTTTTTAAAATTTTAATTAAAAATAAATTTAAAAAATAAAAAATAAAAAATTCTATTTTTTTTAATTTAAAAAAATATAGAAAAAATAATTTTAGAAAAAATAATCTTATTTTTAAAATTTTTTAATTAAAAAAAGTAAATAAAAAATTTTAGAAAATTACTTTTTAAAATTAAAAAAAGTTATTTTCAGAAAATTTTATTTTTTAATTAAAAAATAAATTAAAAAATAAGAGGAAAATAGAGGAGAAGTTTTTTTATCAAAGATAATTTTATCTTTACAATTTCCTTCTTAGTAATTTTTATTTTTCATTTCTCCTTTTCAAATAAATTTTACTCATTATATCATTTAACAGTTTTTTGCTTATCGACAACATGTTTTTTACATTTACCCAAAAAGTACTAATAAAATACCATTTCAAATACAAAAGTTGATTTTGTAGAGCGGGCTTGCTTTGTCTGAGGTAAGCTGATTTGATCGGTCACTAGCTCTCCAACAACGGGGATTCGATCGATCACTAGTTCATGACAAGGGTCATGCGATCCAAGGAATAAAAAATCATATATGTGATTTATAACTTATCGATTTAATCGGTTAATCGATTCAATCGATTAAATTAAATTATTTAATTAAAAAAATTAAATACTAAATATAATAATTAATTAATAAAAATATATATTTATTTTAATGGTATGATCTTTAATATATGATTAAAAAAATAAAAGTTCAAATATCATCATTTACAAAAATAATTTTAATAAAATAATAATAATAACCAAAATCATTTTCTACCTGTGTAATCTAATTTTTTATCAATTGAATCGATTTTTTATCGGTTCATTGAATCTCTGATTCTTTAATATGTGTCGGACCGAATAGATCATTAATTTTCGATTGAATCAATCTGATCGACTAATTCGATATGATATTTTTAACACTGATTCCACCTTCCCAAAGCCTGCAACTCTGACCTATAATTGGATGACTTTGAAGTTTGAAGGTTAATTTTGGACGCATAGTTTTAGGATGGGAATAATAACTGTCTTGAACAAAAGGCCTTAAGTATCCCACACCAATTAAGATGATGATGAATTTTCATGGCTACTCCCATCCCCACCACTTTCATTTTCATGTAGGCATCTAATTCTCTGGCAAAGAAGAATAGGGATGGCAATGGAGCGGGGCGGGAGCGGATTTTGCAGTATCCGCCCCCGCCCCGCCATAGCACTGCTCTGCCCCGCCCCCCGTCCCGCTCCGCCGTGGATGTTGAAATTTCAATACCACTACCGCCTCCATGGATGTCGGTTACATCCATAACCACCCCGCCCCGCTCCGCCCCATTCGATATTTATTAATTATTTTTATTTTTTTCAAATAATAAAGCATTATAAAAAAATTTTAATATAAATTCAATATAAACATGTCTCTAATCTAGGAAGAGAAAAAAATAAAGTATTAGGTTTAAGTTTTTAAAAAGAAAAATAAAAATAATAAGTTTAATTATATTATTTTTTTAAAAGTTAAATATTTAAGGGTAAAATTGTAATTTCAGTATTCGGGGCGGGGCGGTGCGGAGCAGACAATTACCACAACTGCTCCATCCCCGCCTTTCAAACAAAAAAAAAACCGCACCGCCCCGCTCCGCCTCCATTGTTCAAAAAAAAAAAACCTCTCCATTCGGATCGGATCGGTTCGAAATCCATCGGTCGGATCGGGTTTTGCCATCCCTAAAGAAGAAGCCAATATTCTCTGAACATAAACCATGAACCCCTATTGATGATGACAAAGCCTGCTGGATACAAACTACCGCAATCAAATCAACATTCATGCATGCTACAATCAAATCCGGTTGAGAATCATGCATGGTATTGAAGAAGACTTCCACAAGCCACTTCTGAACTGAAAAATAAACGAGTCTATTTTAGCTTTTGTAATGTTATAAAAGTCTATATGTATGTTCCAATATGTTCCAAAAAAAATAAGATCGAGATGGCTACTGGCTACTGGTGTAGTAGTGTTATGCTCTCTCTCTCTCCTATATTTCAAATCAAGTCTATTGATCTATATTTTATGTTATCCGAATTTTTTATCTTTTCTAAAGTATCAGTGTTCGACATATGTGTTTGACATATATTCTCGAATATATATCTGTATCCAACACTAACACTCGAATTCGGGTAACATAATTTATATCTAGATGGAATTATGTAGCAGTTACTGCTAATAAGAGTTTAAATGGGCACTTTGAGACTTATATAGTTTGAATATAAGCCAAAAATTGAGTTGTAGTGGAGGGTGGGTTGCTTTGTCTTAGTTAAGTAGAATTGATGTAATAATTAAGCACCTCAGCGGGCCAGGTGGGTTGCCTTGTCTTAGTTAAGAAGATTTGATGTAATGATTAAAGACTGCTCTGCAAGCCTGGCCTGTAATTGGGTAAGTGGATATGTTGTTTGAGCCAAGTGGATGGGCTTCAATTGGAAAGTTCAAGCTCCAACAACATCTAGCTGGGCTTGGACAAAGTCAACCAAAACCCTAGCCCAAGATTTTTTTTTTTTTTACAAGTCACAGATGTATATAAGCCAGATTGGGCTGAGTCGTGGCTAGGGAAGAATAATTTTTCCTTGTCCAAATCCATTTAGGATCGGACCCGAGTTGGTCCGTAAGCACATTTTACTATTTATAAATTATTAAAATATTAAAATATTATTTTTATTCTTATTCTTATTTTTTTATTAATATTTTTATAATTAAATTTAAATAAAAATATTTTTTAGTTATTGAATAGTAATTCATGCTGAGCCGGCTCGAATTACAAATATTCTTACTCAAACTCGGCTCGTGTCGAACTTGTCGGGTCGAACGAGCTACCCAACTTTTGAGCAGATCTAGATGTAAGAATAATAAACCTGATTTCTATACTTGGTAAAATCCATTCATGGTCGTTAACTTTTTATTTTGGTTGCATGTTAGTTTCTAATTTTTACTCATTTTATTTGGATCTTTAATCTTTTAAAATGGTTCTATTTTGTTTTTAGGTCAAATAATTTTGTTAACACTTGTAATCTTCAAGTTGTATAGCTTACGTGACATGCCATGTGAACATTCTTTTAAATTGTTAATGAAAAATGTGAAAAATGATCAAAATAAAATCATTTTCAAAGATTAAGGATCCAAAAAAAAAAATTTAGAAATTAGGGATTGGAGTAGAATTAAAATATAAAAGGCTAGAGGCTATAGATGGAATTTAATAACAAACTTCTTCTGCTTCTTTTTGGTGCCTCTTTCGGTGCCCCTCCAAGTTTTTTAACACTGTTTATAATTTTTTTTTTTTGCTAAGCCAAAGAAATTTATTAAACAACCAAGGTGATACAAGACTAGCAAAAGCTAGTATAGCAAAGAACAAAGCTATATGCGAAAACAAAACACGTGTTTATAAATAATTAATTAACTGAACATATAATAAAATTGTAATGATTGGGGCATCAAAGGAGCAGGGAATAGGGGTAGAAGATATCTATTTGGAATTTACTCTTTTTTTTTTAACTATATTTTCTCTCTATAGCAGATAAAACAAGAATTATTTACTTAAAGAGAAAATAATAATAATTTACTTTAATTCTATTTGCTGGTTGAACATTTTTCAGCAATTAGATGCTTAATATGAACCTGAGAATTTGCACTGATTGGAAGAAGTTAATTATCTGCAGAGAAAGCAAAAGTTCGAGAGAGATTTGATAAGATTACACCCCTCCAGTCACCCAGTTGCCTGCCCTAGGTGGAACTTATTGCTAATAAGTACAACATTTCAAGTTCAACACATTGGATTTCAGTTATTGCAGTTATGAATGATTGAGACAATAAGATAAAGAAAATCCAATCCCATCCTCAATGTTTTAAAAGCACTTAATAAAACACCATAAATCGAATGACACTTGTCATTCAATTACAAGCCGTGATCCATTATAAATACCCATGACTTAAACCCTAGTTTTTGCACCATCTTCTAGAGCCAGAAAGAGATGCACTATTTCAAAACCTACTTGCTGCTGGTGTTGCTGCTATTCGGGGTGGTGCTCTTCACCACTACCCCATCATTTGCTCATCATCATGACAATCCTCCCGGCCCACCCCACCGGCCTCCAGGCCCGGCGGAGGAGACTTCAGTTGAGCAAAACTCAGTTGAGGTAGCACCGACGGAGGAGAAGACAGTCCCTGGATACAAGCCACGGCCTGGACTTATACCACCGCACCGACACTTCCCTTGATACCCTCCAGTTAAAAGTATTGATTTTGAAGTCTTACACAAACCGGCTTGCAACTAGATTACCTCCTAAAAAGCCACCCCGGCAAAAGTCAAGAGAAAAAGAAAAAAGTCAAGAGAAAAAGAAAAGGGAATATTATAAAAATACATTCCCATGAAAAAAAAAATTTGAATCATCTCTTGAACTTTTGGTTAAAGAAAAAAAAAAGAATGTTACAAGGTTGGTTAGAATGAAGTAAAGGCTCAACATGAAATATTTAGCCTAGGTGACTATGTACTTGTAAAGAGTTTTGAGAAGTTTCTTTGTATAATCTTTTTATGTCTCTAAACTTTATGAACTCTTTGGAACCTTTGTGATATCTTTATCCTTTTGTTCTTCAACCACATTACAAACCCCTTGGCCCCATTACAACCTTGATTAAAGACCTCTTGATTTATGAAGTTGCATGATCTTTTAGTGGAGAATAGGTGGACAAGCAAGCATATGGTAGAAGTGTTTTCATGAGATTGATTGAGTGTAAACACTTTACCACTACTTTAAAGAGTGAAAATCAAGAGAGTATCCCATGTGAGAAGTTGAGATTAAATTTGAACATGCACTATTTTGATTGAGATATGTTATGCTAATATTGGCTTAACTCAAACAATTTACATTCAAGCATGATTTTTTGTGAAATTTTTTAAGCTATTGATTAGTTTATAAGACTTGTTCAAATATTGTCTCTAATTTGTATTGAAAGGATTAGGAGTAAATATTTTTAGTATATGTAGTTTATTGATATGTAGTTTATTTATATTTTAATTTTTCAATGTTTGTGGGTATCGTTCTAGTAAACCCTCACGAGACTAAACTCGTCCACTAGGGACACCTAGGGGTTTAAAGGCTTGTGTCACATGCTAAGTGCCACCGTGATTTCCTACGAAAGTGGATTAGATTAGATTTTCTTATTTTATTTTTATTGAGTCGTTGCTAGGGACTAGCAACAATCTAAGTGTGGGGGTGTGATAACTCGTATAATTATATAGTTTTTAGTTATGTTTTATTATTGTTTTGTGTCAAATACGAGTTATTATTGTTTAGTCTAACTGTGTTTATGATCTTTTATATTTTTATGTATTTTGGTGTTTTTCACAAGTTTCTTTGAGTGATTTCAGATTATTAGAATTAAGGGCAAATCCAGTTCAGTTTCAGTTCCGACACCTTTTGCCATATCAGCTATATCTCGAGTTTCACTGAAGCAATAATTCTGAAATTTGTAGCCATGCAAAGCTAAGAGGCATATCTATCTTTTTCATGTTTTACACTTCTTAAAACGGAGTCGTTTTCCCTAGCGAAATCGACCATCAAGTTGGCTGATGTGCAATGACGTCTGTGCTGACATGTTTTCGTATTATGCCCATATCTTCTTATCCACATCAGCAAATGAGCTGATTCCAATGGCTATGGTTCCGTAACTGATAGGGGAACCGTTGTCTAGAAGACCATGTGATCAGATCAGGCCTCCAATATTGATGAAATCGACCATCAAGGTGGCTGATGTGTAATGACGTCTGTGCTGACATGTTTTCGTATTTTGCCCATATCTGCTTAACCACATCAGCAAATGAGCTGATTCCAACGGCTATGGTTCCGTAACTGATAGGGGAACCTTTTTCTAGAAGACCATGTGATCAGATCAGGCCTTCAATATTGACGAAATCGACCATCAAGTTGGCTGATCAAAATCATCATATACCTACCTTTGAAATTTGTAAAGCTTGTCTCTTGTCATTTAGCCCTCCAAAATGTGTATAAATAGAGGGCCTTGGATGATTGTAAGGGATCATATTGTACATAGGTAGGATATTAGCCATTTTAATAAAATTCTCTAAGTTTTCTTCTTCTTTCTTTTCTCTAGTTTTCTTTCTTTTCTCTAGTTTTCTTTTTCTTTAGAGAGAGCAAGAGGTTGGATAATTAATATTCTTCCTCTTCTTCTTTCTTTCTTTTATTTTCTTCTTAGATTTTCTTTAATTTTATGTTTATGTTTATAATGCCTATGCTAGGCTAAACTTCTATTTGGTTAAGGGTGATTTCAAAGCCCTAGACATGTTTTATGATTGATTTTCAGATTCTATCTATCATTAATTTTCTATCAAAGTTGCTTATGTTCTTCTACAAGAATTGTTCATGATGTTGTCTTGATTTGTTTAGGTGTACAACTAGATAGATCTTGATAATTATCTATTGCTAGTTTAGGAGTCTTGATCCGTGTAATTGTCTTGATTTCCTATTCATAAGTGGCAATTTGTGATTAATGATTATGGTCAAGTTTTCAATAATTGCAAAGTGGAACATAACCTAAGTTGAACAATCCGAGCTTATGTGTTTGTTGCTTAGATCAACCTATCTTTCTCATCATAAAGCTGCCATTAAATTGAATCTAGAGAGCTTATTCTAGGTTGTTTGATGGTTAGAGATTAAATAGAGAGCTTGTTCTATTTAACGACAAACTAAGGAAAGATTGGGATAACAGAGCTTGTTGTTATCTACGGTTGTTAACTTTGATAGTTGGTTGATATTGATAGATCTGAAATTGATTCTTAATGATGTCTAGTGGTGGAGAATGAAACCTTAACCATATTTTTCATATTTGATTCTTCTTACTTACTTGTTTTCTTACTTTTCTAGTTTGCTTATTTTTAAAAGTATATTTATTTTTATTGGCTGGTTATACCGCCTAATTTGTATATTAACTTTGTTTTACTTTTATTGGCTGGTTATACCGCCTAATTTAGTATATATATTTTTATTGGCTGGTTATACCGCCTAATTTAGTATATATATTTTTATTGGCTGGTTATACCGCCTTGCATCTTCTTCTTATTATTTACTTTAGTTTAAATCTGGCTTCAAAAACCTATTTTCTTTTATTGTTCTTGAATTTAAGTTTTAAACTATTAACTTATAAACTAAAACCCAATCCCTGAGGACTCGACCCTTGCTAACTACTATACTTACAATTTATCTTTTTAGTGCAAGGTTAAATAAGATACACTCTTTTGGGTGCATCAAATTTTTGGCGCCGTTGCCGGGGATTGCTTTCTTTAGTTTATTAGTTCATTGGTTTATTCTTATTTTCAGTTGTAATTAATTTTATTTTTCTTGTACATACAAGTTTTTCTTATCAAATTTTGAAAAAAAAAAAAAAAACGATGGAATTGAGCAATCTATCACTTGAAGAGTTGGTGGCATACATGAACATGGAGAATCAACAAGCCAATCTCACCTTCCCAGTTCAACAATTTGCCATGGGAGGATGTCAAGGCCATCAAGTGTTCCAAGACCAACAGTATGATCATTACTCAAACACTTACCATGAGGGATGGTGGGATCATACTAATTATGGCTACTCGAAAAATTACCAAGAAGTAGATCCTTATGCCAATTACACTCATCCATCTAGCTTCAATCAATCATGGTCCCAAGAACCAGATCTTTTTCAACCACCACATATGACTCAAAACTCAGGTACTTCTTTAGAAGATATTGTCTATTCTCTTGTTACTGATACTTTGCAATTTCAACAGGAAACAAGGGCAAGCATCCAGAGTTTGGAAAAGCAAATGATCCAATTGACTAGTAGTATGGTGGGATGGGTAGCACAAAGATCTGAAGAACTCCCTGCCCAAACGATGATTAACCTAAAGGAGAATGCTACTATTGTGACCTTGAGGAATGAGGAACAAGATGAGGATGAGACAAAATTAGAGATGAATTCTATTCTTGAGGATAATGAAGCCACAAATACAAATAAGAGTATTTCGGCACCTGAGGTAACGTTTGAGATTCCAATTTTTACTAATGTTTCTTCTCCACCTTTTCCTAGTAGATTCGCAAAGTTCAAGGAGGATGAACATGAACAAGACACGCTGGAAACCTTAAACAGTTTGTTTGTGGATGTCATTCAACAAGTACCAAAAGATGCACCATTCCTCGATGAGATATGCACCATCAAGGATGATGGAATAATACTTGTAATGGAGAATGCATCCACTGTTGTGCAAAGAAAGCTTCCTCTCAAACGCATAAATTTGGGAAATTTCATGTATGAGCCTGACAAGCCTAAAAAGCCAAGAAAGGGTGTTGGTTAGATTCAAAACACTAACTCAAGTGTTAATTGGGAAGGCAGCCCAATTAAAGATGAAATTACCAACCTTCCATATTCAGATTTGCTTTCTCTTTCTCTTTCTTTTCCTTTTTCTTTTATTATTTTTATTGTTTTTATTTTATTTCTTATGTTTCTTTGTTAATTGTGTTTACTGCTTTTAAGTTCATTTAGGCTGCATAAGTTTCTTTTGTTTAATAGTTCTTTTCTCTTACATATAATTCTTGCATTGGGGGATAATAGCATTACATTAATGACAATGTAAGAGTTATGTGTGGGGGGAAGAATTTAGGATTTTATTTAGAGTGTTTTGTTTTTGAGTCTTTTTATGTTGTTTTTCTTTCTGATCCTGGTTTTGAAAATAACTAGATGTAAATATAATTTTTAATTTTTTACCCCGGTTAAATGGCGGATAACGGTACTCCGTGATTATTTAAATCGGTTCCATCAGCTACCCACAAAACTGATATTGTATATAAATTTCTCTTCCAATTTCTCTTTCATTTTTTTCATTTTTTTTCAGGATGGATGATATTCTCACAAGATTGCAGAAACGATTTCCTCCTTTTCCTCGAAATATTTTACTGAAGCTTTACCAAGTTCGACTTGAAAGATTAAGAATGCTTATGCACAAAGGGATTCCTGGAGACATACGTTGGATAATTGAAGCCAAGGTACGTGAAGATGAATATCTTCCTGTTTTGCATTTACCAGGTACAGGTAGAAGCACTTTTGCAAAGAAGCGACGAGCAAAGCGCATGAGTTCAAATTGTCACAAATGTGCACGATGGACGTGTAACGGTAAATGTCGTTCTATTGGGATTCCGTCCTCTAATCGAGATGATAAAATTGAATTCATTAAGGATGGACTGAGTAAGGAGAATTTGGGTAATATCCAACTTTCTCTTGAGACGCATCCTAGTGGAGACGTACAAAGAGAAATTCTTGATTTATGGCCGCAATTCCAAAGGGAATGGCAACATCTTGGGAATCTGATGTTAAAAGACCCTGTTTGCCAGCTTGTAAGAAAACTGGATGGGAAGCATATCCTCGACTCATAGAAGGCGTTCAAGCCGTTTCTGGACGTAAAACCAGAGGAAGATGTGAGCCACAATCACAACTACAATAAATGACTTCTCAGCTTTTGGTTTGATTTGCAATAACTTTATTTCGGTTTAATTTACGTGTTATTCGATTTGTGTAATTATTCTCATTTTTTTTATTTGTCTTTTACGATTGATTTTTCTTCTCTTTTTTATTTTCTTCTTGAAATCACGCAAAAATCTTTTGTTAGGTTAACATTTTCTTCTGACAGGTCAGATACACTTTCGGCGACATTATTACTCTTGTCTGATTCACTACTCAGTCCTCTATATATTACACCATGTACTCATTCTCTTTCAGGCACTCGAAGAAAAAAAAATGGAAAGTACTTCATCCCAGCGCATTAAAAAAATTTGTGTCTTTGGAGGTGCTTATCCAGGGAAAAATAACATATTCGCTGATGAAGCCATAAGAGTTGGAGTAATACTTGCCCAACAAAAGATCCACTTGATTTATGGAGGCGGTAGTACGGGTTTAATGGGAGCAGTCGCTACAGCAGCACACGCCGGAGGAAGTCCAGTTCTAGGAGTCGTGCCAAAACTATTCACAGATTTCTGTGGACCTACCGTGGGTAAGGAAATACAAGTCTGGAGTATCCCTGAACGGATAACAATCATGTACCATTCTGCCGATGCATTCATTGCTTTACCAGGAGGTCTGGGTACATTGGAAGAAATAGCTTGCGTGGCTTCTTGGTCATCTTTGGTCACAAATAAGAAACCCATTGGTTTGCTTAATATTAATGGTTATTTTAGTAATTTGCTTTCATATTTAGATAATGCTGTGGATAATGGATTCATGTTTTCAGAGGCAAGGAGAACCATAATTTCTGCTACAACCATTGAAGATTTACTCAAAAAGCTCCAAGCTTATGAGTATTTACCTGCTACGGTTGTTTCGCAAACGCTCGGAAAAAGAAAAAGAGATATGGACGAGCAAGGAGTGGATTGCACTTTGTCTTTGTGACATTATCTAACATTTTGTTTGTTGTGTCTCAGTTATAATAAGTGGTTAGCAACCTCTGCAGGTAATATCTCCTAAATTCTACCTTTAAAATTTGACATTGGGGACAATGTCATATTTTAGTAGGGGGTAAGGGACATATTTTGCTAATTTTCTTTAAAAAAAAAACAAAAAAAACAAAAAAAAAAAAGGTTTGTTGTATTTTACGCAATTTAGAAGTATTCATTCTGAACAAGGTCTGAGTAAGGGAGACTTGAGACATACCTTGTCAGTTTGATTTCTTCTTTTCAAAAAAAAAAAAAAAGGGTTTGTTATATTTTAAGCAATTTAGAAGTATTCATTCTGAACAAGGTCTGAGTAAGGGAGACTTGAGACATACCTTGTCAGTTTGATTTTAATCTTTTTATGTTTACTTGTTAATTTTTGTTTAGTATTTTAGGATTATTTAGGTTGCATGAGTTTGTTTTATTTTGAGTCTTACTTGTTCCTATTCTTATGTTATTAGTTCTTTTCTCTTACACATGATTCTTTCATTTGGGTTAATAGACTTACATTGAGGACAATGTAAGAATTAAGTGTGGGGGGAATGATTTAGGATTTCTTTTATTTTTGTCTACTATTTTTTTTTATGAGTCTTTATTATTATTTTTAGTGTGTTTTAGTTCATTTTCAATACTATGATGAATATGAATTGCATAAGTCTAAAACAGATTTATTAGTGAGAAGATTTACATGAGAATTGAGCTTGATGTCAACCTTTTTATGAGCCAATGTTAATATGATATGTTGATTGAGAAAGAAGCATGTTTAGACTTAATCTGACTTGTATAATCATCCTTGTGAGTTTTTGAGCCTATAATGATTGATGAATTATACATATCAATCTAATTTCTTTCTTGAGTGCTCTTATGATTACATGATTCTCTAGAACTTGCTTTAAACCGTTTAAGACTATATTGATGCATGTGACAACATGAACATGATAGAGGCATTAGGATTATAACCAGAGCCAAACAGCCATCCATTAGTAATGTTCTAAGAGAACATCCCCACTAGTGAGCCAATTTGAGCCTACATTAAATATGTTATTTTATTGGTAACCACAACTTACACCTAGCCTAAATATACTTATATCTTTTCCCTTGTTTTAAAGATGACTAGAATGCTTGAGACATATTGCAAAAACAAGGAATACTTGTTGAAAATTTGGGTTAGAACAAAAGATAAGTGTGGGGGAGGAGAGAGGCAAAAGTCAAGAGAAAAAGAAAAGGGAATATTATAAAAATACATTCCCATGAAAAAAAAAATTTGAATCATCTCTTGAACTTTTGGTTAAAGAAAAAAAAAAGAATGTTACAAGGTTGGTTAGAATGAAGTAAAGGCTCAACATGAAATATTTAGCCTAGGTGACTATGTACTTGTAAAGAGTTTTGAGAAGTTTCTTTGTATAATCTTTTTATGTCTCTAAACTTTATGAACTCTTTGGAACCTTTGTGATATCTTTATCCTTTTGTTCTTCAACCACATTACAAACCCCTTGGCCCCATTACAACCTTGATTAAAGACCTCTTGATTTATGAAGTTGCATGATCTTTTAGTGGAGAATAGGTGGACAAGCAAGCATATGGTAGAAGTGTTTTCATGAGATTGATTGAGTGTAAACACTTTACCACTACTTTAAAGAGTGAAAATCAAGAGAGTATCCCATGTGAGAAGTTGAGATTAAATTTGAACATGCACTATTTTGATTGAGATATGTTATGCTAATATTGGCTTAACTCAAACAATTTACATTCAAGCATGATTTTTTGTGAAATTTTTTAAGCTATTGATTAGTTTATAAGACTTGTTCAAATATTGTCTCTAATTTGTATTGAAAGGATTAGGAGTAAATATTTTTAGTATATGTAGTTTATTGATATGTAGTTTATTTATATTTTAATTTTTCAATGTTTGTGGGTATCGTTCTAGTAAACCCTCACGAGACTAAACTCGTCCACTAGGGACACCTAGGGGTTTAAAGGCTTGTGTCACATGCTAAGTGCCACCGTGATTTCCTACGAAAGTGGATTAGATTAGATTTTCTTATTTTATTTTTATTGAGTCGTTGCTAGGGACTAGCAACAATCTAAGTGTGGGGGTGTGATAACTCGTATAATTATATAGTTTTTAGTTATGTTTTATTATTGTTTTGTGTCAAATACGAGTTATTATTGTTTAGTCTAACTGTGTTTATGATCTTTTATATTTTTATGTATTTTGGTGTTTTTCACAAGTTTCTTTGAGTGATTTCAGATTATTAGAATTAAGGGCAAATCCAGTTCAGTTTCAGTTCCGACACCTTTTGCCATATCAGCTATATCTCGAGTTTCACTGAAGCAATAATTCTGAAATTTGTAGCCATGCAAAGCTAAGAGGCATATCTATCTTTTTCATGTTTTACACTTCTTAAAACGGAGTCGTTTTCCCTAGCGAAATCGACCATCAAGTTGGCTGATGTGCAATGACGTCTGTGCTGACATGTTTTCGTATTATGCCCATATCTTCTTATCCACATCAGCAAATGAGCTGATTCCAATGGCTATGGTTCCGTAACTGATAGGGGAACCGTTGTCTAGAAGACCATGTGATCAGATCAGGCCTCCAATATTGATGAAATCGACCATCAAGGTGGCTGATGTGTAATGACGTCTGTGCTGACATGTTTTCGTATTTTGCCCATATCTGCTTAACCACATCAGCAAATGAGCTGATTCCAACGGCTATGGTTCCGTAACTGATAGGGGAACCTTTTTCTAGAAGACCATGTGATCAGATCAGGCCTTCAATATTGACGAAATCGACCATCAAGTTGGCTGATCAAAATCATCATATACCTACCTTTGAAATTTGTAAAGCTTGTCTCTTGTCATTTAGCCCTCCAAAATGTGTATAAATAGAGGGCCTTGGATGATTGTAAGGGATCATATTGTACATAGGTAGGATATTAGCCATTTTAATAAAATTCTCTAAGTTTTCTTCTTCTTTCTTTTCTCTAGTTTTCTTTCTTTTCTCTAGTTTTCTTTTTCTTTAGAGAGAGCAAGAGGTTGGATAATTAATATTCTTCCTCTTCTTCTTTCTTTCTTTTATTTTCTTCTTAGATTTTCTTTAATTTTATGTTTATGTTTATAATGCCTATGCTAGGCTAAACTTCTATTTGGTTAAGGGTGATTTCAAAGCCCTAGACATGTTTTATGATTGATTTTCAGATTCTATCTATCATTAATTTTCTATCAAAGTTGCTTATGTTCTTCTACAAGAATTGTTCATGATGTTGTCTTGATTTGTTTAGGTGTACAACTAGATAGATCTTGATAATTATCTATTGCTAGTTTAGGAGTCTTGATCCGTGTAATTGTCTTGATTTCCTATTCATAAGTGGCAATTTGTGATTAATGATTATGGTCAAGTTTTCAATAATTGCAAAGTGGAACATAACCTAAGTTGAACAATCCGAGCTTATGTGTTTGTTGCTTAGATCAACCTATCTTTCTCATCATAAAGCTGCCATTAAATTGAATCTAGAGAGCTTATTCTAGGTTGTTTGATGGTTAGAGATTAAATAGAGAGCTTGTTCTATTTAACGACAAACTAAGGAAAGATTGGGATAACAGAGCTTGTTGTTATCTACGGTTGTTAACTTTGATAGTTGGTTGATATTGATAGATCTGAAATTGATTCTTAATGATGTCTAGTGGTGGAGAATGAAACCTTAACCATATTTTTCATATTTGATTCTTCTTACTTACTTGTTTTCTTACTTTTCTAGTTTGCTTATTTTTAAAAGTATATTTATTTTTATTGGCTGGTTATACCGCCTAATTTGTATATTAACTTTGTTTTACTTTTATTGGCTGGTTATACCGCCTAATTTAGTATATATATTTTTATTGGCTGGTTATACCGCCTAATTTAGTATATATATTTTTATTGGCTGGTTATACCGCCTTGCATCTTCTTCTTATTATTTACTTTAGTTTAAATCTGGCTTCAAAAACCTATTTTCTTTTATTGTTCTTGAATTTAAGTTTTAAACTATTAACTTATAAACTAAAACCCAATCCCTGAGGACTCGACCCTTGCTAACTACTATACTTACAATTTATCTTTTTAGTGCAAGGTTAAATAAGATACACTCTTTTGGGTGCATCAAATTTTTGGCGCCGTTGCCGGGGATTGCTTTCATAAGTGGCAATTTGTTGAATGGGGGCCATAATGGGGCTGTTGGGTCATCTGTTGAAGTGGGAGTGGGCTTTCAATTTGTGGAGTCTAATGGGTTGGATTTATTGGGCCCTGTCAATAGCCCTTCCCCTACTCTGTTGGTCCGAGAGTTAAGCCCTTCCATTGTGTACCCTACGGTTTCTACTCCTATGAAGCGTCTGAGATCGAGCAGGAAACTTAGGAAGAATGAGGGTTCCAAAAAACTGAAGAAGAACTATAAGAAGAGAAAGGTTCCAGTGCCGAGGAAGTCCACCATTTCTGCAGTGAGGAAGAGGAGGCAAATTAGGAAACAGCTGAGAGTGATCTGCGATAATGTTAGTTGCGAGGACCTAAACCACCTTGAACTATCTGTTTCGGATAGTGACATCAGATCAAGGAATAAGAATATCTTGAAGGAGGCTGAGGCGACATGGCTAGTCAGTACTGAGTTGGGGATCGAATTCCATGGGGAGAAGCAGGATATCATCGATGGTTTTGCTCAACTGGAAAAGGAAGATTGTGAGGCAAAGGAGTAACAGTCCACTGCGTTTTTGGTTCGTTATCAGGTGTGTTTCTTTTCTTAATGAAGATTATTTCTTGGAATGTTAGGGGACTGGGAGGTAGTATTAAGGTTATGGCCTTGAGGAACTTGGTTTTGAATTGGAGGCCAGAGATGGTTTTTATTCAGGAATCAAAGCTTCAGTCTATTGATTCAAAATTTATTAGAAAGGTCTGGGGATGCTCCCCTGTTGAGATGGAATTCTCGGCGTCGGTGGGTTCCGCTGGGGGTCTCATTATCTTCTGGCGGAAGGACTTCTTCTTAGTTGAGTCGAAGATTATTTCACCTCGTTTCATTCTTCTGATTGGCTCGTTAAAGGCGAACAATATAAGATGTGGGTTCGTGAATATCTATGCTCCAAATGAGGATGGTGAAAGAGCTGCCTTTTGGGATGAGCTTGTGGGTGTGTTACAGGGTTATGACTGTCTTTGGTGTCTAGGGGGTGACTTCAATGTGGTTAGAAGCCCTGATGAGAAAATCGGATCAGTGTTCAGCACTACTCCTATGTTGCTATTTTCAAACTTTATTAACCAAGCTGAACTCATGGATCTGCCGATGTCAGGAGATAAATACACTTGGACCAGTAATAGGGCCGTTCCGTCTTTCAGCAGATTGGATAGGTTCCTTTTATCGCCTGGTCTGGTTGCTTTATGGCCTTCAATCATACAAAAGGCTCTTCCCCGTTCTCTTTCCGATCATAATCCAGTGTTGATTGTTGAAGAGAGCGTCAATTGGGGGCCCAAACCTTTCCGGTTCTTCAACAACTGGTTGGAAGATAGGAGCTTTCATTCTGTTATCCAGAATGCTTGGAATTCTACAGGATATTCTCGGCCTTCGGGGTGGGGTTTATGGTTCAAGTTGAAAAATCTCAAACCAGCCATTAAAGACTGGTCTATTAGGCACCATAAGGCCGATTTCTACAACATCGTGGAACTTGAAAAGGAGATTGCTGGCCTCGAACACAGTGTACAACAGGGGCAGGTGGGAAACCAGCTGCGAGAAGAGTTATGGAATAAGAAGGCTGATTTGTGGTCACTGTATCGTATCGAAGAACAAACTTGGCTCCAGAAATCGAGATTAAAATGGGCACAAGAGGGTGATAGGAATACTAAATTTTTCCATATTGTCGCCACAGCTAGGAATCGTAAGAACCACATTGGGAATTTGTTGATTGATGGGAAGGTGTTCGATGAACCTAGGGCTCTCAAGAAGGCCATTGGGTCGTACTTCAAAAACCGTTTCAACTCTACAAAGGTAGCCAGGCTCAAAGATCTCAAGTGCAGTTTTAAGTTATTATCAGCGCAAAGTTCGTCTAATCTTGAGCGCCCTTTCTCGGAGGAAGAGGTTTGGGGTGTCATCCAAGGCTGCGATGGCAACAAAGCTCCAGGGCCGGATGGTTTTAATCTGAATTTCTTTAAATCCTTCTGGGTCACGGTGAAGGGTGAGGTTATGTCGTTCATGAATAATTTCCATAGCACTGGATGTATTGATAACTGTTTAAATGCGTCTTTTATTTCTCTTATACCTAAATGTGATTCTCCGTGCTCCATTAGTGATTACCGTCCTATCAGTTTGGTGGGCAGTGTTTATAAAATTCTAGCCAAAGTTCTTGCCAATCGCCTGAGGCAATCGGTGGGGGAAATTGTTGGGCAAAACCAGTTCGCGTTCATTCCGGGGCGTCAAATTCTGATTGCTCCTTAATTGCCAATGAGGTTATCCATTCTATGAAGACTAATGGAGAGGGTGGTATGATATTTAAGGTAGATTTCGAAAAAGCCTATGATTGTGTGGATTGGTCCTTTCTTGATTTTGTTATGGGTAGAATGGGCTTTGGGGATAAGTGGAGGTCTTGGATTCAGTCGTGTTTATCTTCAGCTTCATTATCAGTCCTTGTTAATGGGGTGCCAACGGATCAGTTCAGGATGAGCAGAGGGTTGAGACAAGGCTGTCCCCTCTCCCCCTTACTGTTTAATCTGGTTGCTGAAGTTTTGAGCTTATTTCTTAATAAGGCTACTTCCATTGACCTTTTCAGGGGTATGATTATTGATCAGGGGTCTGTGTCCATATCTCATCTTCAGTTTGCGGATGACACAATCATCTTCTGTGAGCCTTTGGAGGAGCAGGTTAGGAATGTTAAAAGAATTCTAAAGTGCTTTCAGTTGTTATCAGGCCTCAAAGTTAATTTGAAAAAGAGCAGTCTTTTTGGAGTGGGGATGGAGCAAAGTGTCACTGATCGGTGGGCTTCGAATATCCGTTGTCTGAGCAGTCGTCTCCCCTCCCTTTATCTCGGTCTCCCCTTGGGGCACGGAACGAACTCTATCTCACTGTGGAGTCCTATCATTGAGAAATTCAACAAGAGGCTTGCCGGCTGGAAAGGTAATTTACTCTCCATTGGGGGCAGATTGACTCTTATTAAATCGGTGTTGTCTTCTCTGCCCATTTATTATATGTCTCTACTTCAAATCCCTTGTACTGTATCTGATGAGCTGGATAGAATGGTCAGAAGATTCCTTTGGGGTGGTTCTTCATCGGTGAAGAAGATGCATATGGTTAATTGGAAGTCTGTCTGTAATACCAAGGAATTTGGAGGACTTGGTCTAGTTGATTTAAGGCTTAAGAACAGAGCGATGCTCAATAAATGGATCTGGAGATTTGGGAATGAGCGTTTCTCTTTATGGAGATCAGTCATAGCCGGGAAATATGAGTCATCGGTGGGAAATTTGCTTCCTTCATGCAGCTGGCATCGGAAAATGTCCCCAACCTGGAGAAACATTATTCGACCCCTTATGCCTTCAAATCATTTTCATCCTTTTTTGTCTGCTGGGTTGTGTTTTCTTCCAGGTGATGGCAGCTCCATTAATTTTTGGCAGGATGAATGGATCGAAGGCGTTATCCTTAAAGAGCAGTTTCCAAGAGTCTTTGCGGTAGCTGTTTCTAAAAGCGGGAAAGTAGCGGATTTTGGCAAATGGCTTAATAATCAATGGCATTGGGAGGTTAACCTCCGAAGAAGATTGTTCGATTGGGAGCTTCAGCAGTGGGAATCCCTGTTGGATCTGCTGGGAAATCAAGTGCTCTTCAGAAACTCCTTTGATTCAGTTGTTTGGAAGCACACCTACAGTGGCGTTTACTCGTCTAATTCTTTCTGCCATTCTGTGTTGAGTGAGTCCTCACTTAAATGGGATCATTGGAAATTTATATGGGCCGGTTATGCGCCTCTGAAGGTGGAAATCTTTTGCTGGCAAGTTTTGAGAGGCAGCGTTGCTACCAAAGTTGGACTCAGCAAGAGAGGTATTATTGTTAATGGTCCGATTCTGTGTCCACTATGCAATCTGATGCCTGAAACTACAGAGCATCTGTTTTTTACATGCAGAGTCTCATGGTTTGTGTGGGCTCATTGCTGTCTTTCTTGGGGTATTTCTTGGTCCACGCCAAGGAGTGCCGTGGGTTTTTTTCTTGCGTGGCAGCATGCGCTCCCAGCAAATCATTGCAGCAAATTGTGGAGAATGTGTTTTTTTGTTGCACTTTGGTCTATCTGGTTGCACAGGAATGATATTGTTTTTAATAGGAAAAATGTTGCTATTTGGCAGTTACTGGACTCTATTAGACTTAGACTCGCTTTATGGTCCAAGGCTAAATGGCCTTGTGAGGAAGGGCTGCTTTCGCAGTCCAAGTGGTCACCTGCTATTTGTCGATTGAAGAGGGAAATGAAAGTTGGTGTTGATGTGACTTGGAGTAAGCCACCTGCCGGCTGCCTTAAGTTCAACGTCGATGGTTCGGCGCGTGGTAACCCCGGTCCTGCGGGGATTGGCGGTATTTTGCGCGACAATCAAGGTATGGTGAAAGCAGTTTTTTCTAAATCTATCGGTTCTGCTAAGGCATTTGAGGCTGAATTAAGGGCCGTCAAAGAAGCTTTCCTCATTTTTGGTGCTTCGTCTTGGGTGCTATCGCATAAACTTATAATTGAATGTGATTGCCAGATGGTTGTTGATTGGGTTAGGAATCCAAGTAGAGCCCCATGGCGGATTTTGAGAATTATAAGATCTCTAGAGTTTGTTCGAACTGTGGTTCAAAACTGGGAAATTGTTCATATTTTGAGGGAGGCTAATGGTGAGGCTGATAAGCTAGCCAAATCTGGTGTTAATAGGGTGTCAGATTTGTTGTCTTATAGTCCTTAGTTTTGTTTTGCAGCATGCTGTTTTTCTAGTTTGTAAAAGAACATCTTTTTTGCAATAAATCATGCTTTTCAAAAAAAAAAAAAAAAAAAAAGCCACCCCATATAAGCCTCCAACATCAAATTAATTGTAGAGCTAGGTATGAATAAAAATAAGACTGTTATCCACATCATTTTGAGTCTTCAATTGATGCTAGTATAGTCTATATAACTTTATATATATAGATATATAGTTATATAGTTATATAGACTATACTAGCATCAATTGAAGACTCAAAATGATGTGGATAACAGTCTTATTTTTATTCATACCTAGATCTACAATTAATTTGATGTTGGAGGCATATATATATATATATATATATATATATATATATATATATATATATATGCATGGATCATTCTAGTGCATGTCGGAGTGCCAATAGTATACTAAAGGTAGCTATTGTAATTGGGTTGTGACTAATGAGCATGCACGGACATGCAGTTTCTCTTTATTGTGTAAGATTATATGCTATGCACATATATGGATATGGTGACTTGTAAACTTTTAGGCGATTCTCTGTTGCATGATTTTTTTTTCCCTTCGGAAAAAAAATCGATTCCTGCTCTTTAAGCAGTGGATATAAAACTAAACCTGTCAAAGCATTAGGCTGGTAATTTGGTTCGGTAAGTTTGGTTCAAATTGGACTAAATTAGTCTAAGATAGGATATTCGTAATCTCGATCGGCTCGTATTATTAATTAATTAATAAAAAATATTTTTAATTAAATTTAATTATAAAAATATATAAAAATTAATATAATTTTTTTGAACATCTTAATATATTTTTGAATAATAAAACAGGTTTTTGAGTCCGACAGGCTGGATCAAATTTTGGGCAAGTAAATTTTTTGTTATCCGAGTTCAGGAACAACTTTATATGAAATATAAGAAAAATAATTAAGAAATCAAAAATGAAAAACCTTTAAGAATGTACTAAGAAAAAAAGAACTCATCCATTGCATATGCCACCAAAATCTGTTTTCTTTCATTTGGTCATAACTCATAACTATGATTCCAGGATGATGTGCATTCTAATGGTTATGAATTTACAAGGGTATTAAACATGGCTAATTTGTAGATAATTTGAAAAGTTTATGCAATAGTTTATATCGGCGGTTAATGTAATAATATTTCAGTAAAATTCTGTAATTATTATCACGAGACTGAGGACATTATTACTCACTTCGAGAAAATATTTCAGTATATGGGATGGAGTAAACTGGTTCGAGGATTGGGACACCGCTCAAGCTCCACTCTGGATTGTAAAGGTAAAATATTATAGGATTGATTAATGAGTTCGTATTTAATACATTAATGATAGAAAGATTTTAATTTCACAAGTTGAATTAAGAATCTTTCAGATGTTTTATTTTTTTAATTAATTTTTTTTTTTAAATTAATATACCCTAAGGATATTTGTTACCTTTCTAACCCTACTTGTGAAATTCAAAAATTCCACTGGTGGATGAGGTAATTTATAAGAGAAATTATCCCATACACTGTTAGTGGAGTTTTTAAACTCCACAAGTAGGGTTAGCAGGGTATAATAAAAAAATAAAATTAATTAAAAAAAGAAATGAGACATGTGGTAACCTCTTAATCTTGCTTGAGAAATTTAAAAATTTCATTAACGGTGGATAAGTTAATTTTGGGCTATTATAAATTGAGTTCGTTTTTGATACACTGACAGTTAAAACTTTTTAATTGACGCATATGCCTTACATATATTTAAAAATAAAAATCTAACTTAAAAAAATATATATAAAACATCTGACAATATTTTAATTTTACTTGTTAAGCCCGTCTGCAACCACCAGGCCTCTTAGGCCTAGCAAAACCCAGATCCACCCAAGATCACACAAGTCTAGCAAGCCAGCCCAAGGACAAGGCTTGGCCTGGCGAGCCTAGTAACTCAATGCCAATATCCAGGACACGTGGACATCTCCTCGCCTCTACGCGGTCACATCGCCTGTCACCTCGGCACCCACCTAAAGCAGCGCAGGCAGCTTCCTTGGCGAGACCACCTATGCCACCTGCTTCCAAAGCTCAATCAGATTCAGACACGTGTTATAGAAAAAAATGACGAAAAAAAAACCATATAAAGAAAAAGAGTGTGCAAAGTAGGTGAAAAAAATGGACCCCAAGAAAAATAATGCACGAGGGGAAAAAAGAGATGATGATGATGGGAAATGAAAAGAAATGAAAGAAGTGTTAGGCATATTATATGCATTTAGTATTATTTCATAACTGCATACATAAACAAATATATATATATATATATATATATACGAAACAGAATATATAAAATATATTCAAATACAAATATTGTAAAGAATATTTACAGTTTCGGTAGAACCAAAAAATGAAAATTGAGTCAAGGTAGAACCTCTGACCTTAAGACGAATTTTGCCTGTCTTTAGGGTGCTTGCAGAATGTATGCAAATCGTCTCCTAGGCCTCCTCGATTATGTTGCAGTCGAGAGCACACTCGAAGCAACACAGAGAACCAGAAAAGATGTCAGTCTCTCTCACAAGACAGTATGCAAAAAATCGAGAATGAAGAAAACATTTTTGATTATTTAAAACAGGATTTGCCTTTGACTATTTATAGGAATGCAGGAGATTGTTCGGACAAGACACATTTGTTGGAAAACAGTTTGGTTCGGTCAGACACATCCTTTGGGATAAAATTGGTCCAAATAGACATGTAATGATCAGACATGTCTTGGTTGGAGGAGGTTGAACCGATTAGGTTTAGACAAAAAAAAAATCGATTGGGCAATAAAAAATTAATTACTGACCCAAACCTGGCCCAACCTAGCCTAGCTCGACGGCGCGTGTCTGGTAGCCCATTTTTGTGTAGGTCCTCACCCTTTACAAAAACTTGGGTGCCCCTTGGGGCCTAACCCAACATGAAACCTAAGCCTATATAAACTACAAGCTTAAGCCTTTCTTTGTTCTATGTGGGATTCTACACCAAACACAACATAAACCATCTTTCTTCCTCTTCAAGTGGGTGTTAATGAGACCAATTTTTCATTCAAACATGATATCAATTGTGTACATAAATTATACACGGTGTATCTACTTACGGCAATCTATGTATTGATATACATATTTCGTATTTATACACAAAATAAATCATTGATATCCAACAATCCCCCACATGAATGGAAATTGTCTGATTAAAATGATGAACTGACTCAGAATATGAGAGATAATAACTTTGAAGAGTTATTTTATCATGATAGGTAACGTTTGGCTTTGAACCTTCCATAGTGACAACTATTGAATTTACTCGACTAACTAGTGAACATGATGTCTTGAACTATTCAGCCTTTCGTGTAAACCAAGACAATAGGTATCACACAATTCCTCTTCGAATATCTTTGGTTCTCACGGTTGTGTTCATTTTGGCCCCGAACACGTCCTGGTTTCTATGAGTACTCTAGAGAATTTAGCCTGATCAATTCTCATGGAAATGGTCACGTTTATCAAGAGTATCTTGCAATACCCCACTAGATTTTATCTAGCTATAAGAATCATTAAAAGCATAGCTTATCCTCATTTCTTTGCAGGCAGCACTAATTCATCATAGGAATGGATAATAGTATTTAACTCTTTTTAGTGCTCACACTAAGTTAACATAATTCGGCTGTCCCTTTGAACCTAGATCTTGGGATCTCCAGTCAACTAGGTTGGGTTGCCATTATGTAACTTTAATTTTATAAGCTTAAGACCCATTCCCCTCGATGATTTATATACTTGCTCACTTGTTAAACCTTTTGTAAGCAGATCTGCAATATTATCCTTTGATTTTACATAATCAATAAAGATAATCCCATTTGAGAGCAACTGTCTAACAGTATTGTGTCTTCGACGGATGTGTTGAGATTTACCGTTATACAAATTACTTTGTGCCCTACCAATTATAGATTGGCTATTGCAATGTAAATAAAATGCAGGCACAGGTTACGGCCAACTTGGAATATTTTTTAAAATTTCAAAGCCATTCTGCTTCTTCTCCAGCTTTATCTAAAGCTAAAAATTCAGATTCCATAGTGGATCTGGTAATACACGTTTGTTTAAAAGATTTCCATGACATTGCAACTCCTCCAATAGTAAAGATAAATCCGCTAGTAGATTTCGAATCTTTAGTATCGGATATCCAATTTGCATCACTGTACCCTTCAAGCACAGTTGGATATCTTGTATCTCAAATATCTGAGTACCCTTACTATGGCCTTCTAGTGATCATTTCCAGGATTACTTGTAAATCTACTCAGTTTGCCAATTGAGTATGTTATGTCTTACATTCATTTACAACCTCATGGTTTGCTTCCAGGGTCCATGCCACTTTTAGCACTATCAGGGATAATCGATTCCATGGACAAGATCTCATTCTCTGCTCCACAACGGGGTAGTCATGGTAGCCCAAGGCATGTCGATACCAGACTATGACACTCTTCCCCACTTTCTATGTTGATACCCTCATCGACGCCAAAATACACCCGAGTACCTTTGTTGCACAAATTTGACATTTTGTCACATGTCCTTCTCTTGCCCTCAAGGACTGGGTCATGATCTCATCAAATGAAGCACCGAACATAGTTTTAGGTCCTATAATGACCTTTTTAGATGGAGGAACTGCTACCTTAGCAAGACATGCCCACACTTTCATGTATTTATAGGATGGTCTTCGACCCTTCCATAATTCATATGGTGTCTTGTCTGATTTCTTGTGGGGTATTTTATTAAAAATATAATAAGCTATTAAAATAGCCTCCCCTACAAGTTCTGAGGTAACCCTGAACTTATCAACAAAGCATTCATAATTTCTTTCAACGTTTGGTTCTTGCGTTCTACAATACCATTTTGTTGAGGTGAATAAGGAGTAATGGTTTAATGGACGATACCATTTTCTGAACAGAATTCATTAAATAATAAATCATATTCACCACCTCTATCACTCCTTATTATCTTAATTTTCTTGCTTAGTTAATTTTCGACCTTATTTTTTAAAGAGCTTAAAAGCTTTCAAGGCCTCGTCTTTGCTTCTTAGCAAATAGACATAACAATATCTTGTGCAATCATCAAATAAAAGTAATTCGATACTTTTTACCATCTCTAGTTTGCACAAATTTTAAGTCACAAATATCAGTGTGAATTAAGTCTAGAGGTTTACTACTTCTTTCTATCGAATAGAAAAGAGCCTTAGCCAATTTGGATTCCAAACAATTTTCGAAAGCAAATCCAAATTGCTGGTTCTTCGCAAGGTCTTGTAATTTACATGACCTAGTCTACCATGCCATACGTTTAGAGGATATAACCAAATAAGCATAAGAAATAATCTTATTATTATTCTTTGTTCCTTGGCACAACAACCATTACATTGAGCTTAAAAAGCCCATCACATAAATATCCTCTACCCACAAACATGCCATTTTTGGTGAGTACAAATTTATCAGAGTCAAATACCAGCCTGAACCCATTCTTGCTCAACAGAGAGCCGAAAACCAAATTCTTACGAATTTCAGGAATAGGAACCATATTGTTCAAAATTAGTTCTTTCCCGGATGTCATCTTGAGCATCACCTTTCCATGGCCTCGCACCTTGTAGACCGAAGAGTTCCCCATAAATAGTTGCTCATCAACAACAACTTCTTTATACTCAGAGAAACTCTTTCTATCAGAACAAACGTGACAAGTGACACCAGTATCAACCCACTATGTCTTAGGATTTTCTACCATATTCACTTGTGACACTACAACAGTTAGCTTAATCTCATTATCATCAACTAAGTTGGCTTGAGCTTTCTTTGTCTTGTTCTAAAGGCAATCCTTTGCTTGATGACCAGGCTTGCTGCATAAGAAACAAGTTCTCGTGAACCTTTTGAAATTCGTTCTCTTATTACCTTGGGAAGAAATAGAACCAACATATTTCCTCTTGTTGGTATTGTTCAAATGTTCAGCAACATTCGCCTTGGCTTTCATGGTCTGAACCTTAGCCCTCTTTTCTGAACCTTGGTTATCCTCCTCGATTCTCAACCGAACAATTAAGTCCTCTACGCTCATCTCCTTTCTTTTGTGCTTTAGATAGTTCTTGAAATCCTTCCAGAAAGGTGGTAATTTCTCTAATCAAAGCCACCGTCTCATATGATTCACTAAGAATCATTCCTTCGACAATAATCTTATGGAGGATCAACTGACACTCTTGGACTTGACTTATCACGGTTTTTGAGTCCACCATTTTGAAATCTAGAAATCGGCCAACCACAAATTTCTTCGTGCCGGCATCCTCGGTTCTATACTTTCTTCCAAGGACTCCCACAACTCTCTTGCTATTTTTATTAGGCTATAAACGTTGTATAACGTGTTATCCAATCCGTTGAGGATATAGTTCTTGCATAGGAAGTCAGAATGCTTCCATGCATGTGGTAGCCAATTTTTGTGTAGGTCCTCAACCTCCACAAAAACTTGGGTGCCCCTTGGGGCCCAACCCCACGTGGAACCTAAGCCTATATAAACTTCAAGCTTAAGCCTTTTTTTGTTTTATGTGGGATTCTATACCAAACACAACATCAACCATCTTTCTCCCTCTTCAAATGGATGTTAATGAGACCAATTTCTCATTCAAACATGATATCAATTGTGTACATAAATTATACACCGTGTATCTACTTACGACAACCTACGCATTGATATGCGTATTTCATATTTATACACAAAATAAACCATTAATATCCAACAAGAAGGTGACGCATTTAAAATGTAGAAATAGATAAAAGTCTTTCAATTCTTTGATTTTTTGTAATTGTCATAACGGGGTTTTTTTTTTTTTACTGAACAAAATAGAGTCGCCTAATAACTCTATAAAATATAGTTATTTTACCATATTTTATATAACTAAGTCCTTATAGTTTAAAGTATTAATTAATTATTTTTAGTAATTTTTATTTATTTTATGTTTTAATTAGTTATTAATTTAAAATCTTTTGTATTTTTTGTAGAGTCCTAAAGCAATAAGGAGAATATCAGTTCATATATGGAAAGTCCAAGCTGGAGGCTGTTACTTGCCCACAAAGTTTTCTTTCTTTAGGCTTTTGGAGCTCTATAAATAGGAACCCTTTAGGACTTCATAAAGGACTTCTCGCGAGCTGTCAAATCTGAAGCTTGTAAATAACCTAGTTTTCTTAAGAGGAGAGCAGCCACCAAAGATTTGCAAGGAGCAAAAGAGAGATTTCGGGAGATTGAAGACTGAAAATCTGACAACCCTTAGTTTTCTCTTATCCCTTATCTTCTTTATCTTTCTTGTATTATTTATGATGGTGAAACTCCTTTGTTATATTTTTATTAATTAGTATGAACTAAATATATTTTTCTTGGATTGCAATGGAACTCAACATGTAGTTTGAATTATTTTACTCTATTGCTTGATTTAATGATATTTGAGTTGTTTATTCAATCTAGTTCTTAATGCTTCTAATTGCTTAGCTACCAATTATATTGATTTGGTAACCTAAATACAACTAGACATAGGGAGTTTAGTGTTAGACATGGATTGAATAACATATTTTTCACATTCATTTATTATGATTAATTGATTTGCATGTAGGGTAGAAATATACTTACGTGTCAAGTATAACCAATTTTAGAGTCTAAGCTTAATGAGTTTTCCTTTAATTCAATTATCATAGACATATAGTTAATTGTTCGAGAGGGATATTTTTATATGACCATCGACAGATACTTATAAATAGATTAGAACTCTAGGTTAACAACTCAAGGTCATTAATCAAGTTAAGAGGGTATGAGATGTTCATACGAAGTGTTGAGGGAAATTGTAATCCTAGGCTTCTCTCCATTGATTTAATTATTATTTTGTTTTATTTAGTTTTTAATTTACATTATTTAACTAATTGTTTGAATAAGATTGAGTTGTTTTAATTTTAGTACTTAACGAATTTAGTAACAATTCCTCGTGGGTTCGACACTCTACTTTTCATTATATTACTTGTCAACGATACGTGCACTTGCGTGGTAACCCGACAACAAGTTTTTGATGCCGTTGTCGGGGAATTGTTTTACTATTTTTTGTTAATATTAATACCAAGAAATCTTAGTCTTAATTCAAACTTTATTTTCAGTTTTTGTTGATTTAGGTGCACTATGTGGGATTATAAATGGGATGAAATCAATGTTTTATTTGCACAAGTGGCTGCACTTAACGAGAAGTTTGACAATTTGTGTGTACCTTCTGTCCAAAGCCCGTTTGTAATTTGTGAACTCTGTGGGGGTGGACATCGTAGTGATTGGTGCCCACCCTATGTTGAATCAATGGAATATGTTGGAAAATACAATATGAATCAAAATAATTTCTATTCCAACAACTACAATCTAGGTTGGGGAGATCACCAAACTTCTTCTTGGAACAACAATCAATGGTCCTCCTATTCAAAAAATCAAGCATATCCTCATGGGTTTCCACCATATGCTCAAGCACCTTTTCCAGAAAATAAGCGATCATTGGAAGAGGTGTTCATGCATTACATGGCAAGCACCGATGCTATCATTCAAAGTCAAGCCCAAGCACCTGCCCCAGAAACTAAGCCATCATTGGAAGAGGTGATTATGGAATTCATGGCAAGTCAAGCAGTGACCAATCAGAATCATTCAGAATTACTTCAAAGTCAAGCGAAAATACTTAGAAATCTTGGGACACAAATAAGCCAGCTTGCTAATGCAATTAACAACCAACTTCAAGAAACTCTTCCAAGTGATACTGAACTTAATCCTATGAGCGAAGAGCAAGAGCATTGAAACGCCAATACACTTGGGATTGGAAAAGAGATAGAAGAGGATGGCAAAGAGCCTGAATTGCCAATCGATCTTATTGAAGAAGTATTAAAGGGTGAAAAAGAAGTTGAAAAAGTATGAATAGAGGAGATTCAGTGTAACCCACCACCACCTTTTTCTCAATGCATCCAACAGCCTAAGCTAGTCGATGTGGTAGATAGTGCTATTAAAGAAGAGTTTATAGAAATTTATCCCATTGATCCGCTTAAGGCATTATTGAATTCTACCACTGAAAAGGATGAATTCCGCTTTCAAGCCTGCAAGAAAGCGAAGTTCTTCAAAGAAAGGAGAAACAAATGACATGAATCGAAAATCATCAAGTGGATACCGGATGATAAACATGAGATAGTCAAGCCGATAACTATAAATCAAGCGCTTCTTGAGAGGCAACCCAAGCTTTTTACTCTTTACTCTTTGATTTTTATTTTCTAGTTTAGTTAATTTAATTTTTTGTTTCTTTTCTAATATTTTATTTTTTTATGTATTTTTGTAGGTAAATTAAAATTAAAAAACATTGGGCCTGGCGCCGCAGCGCTAGGGGAATCCAAGAGGGTGGCGCCAAAAAATAATTTATTTTTTATATATTTTTCATTTTCATTTTCATTTTTCATTTTTCATTTTATTTATTATTTTTACAAATGTTTAAACCTTTATATATATTTTTTATTTCTGAATTCTATTTTTTTAGGAGATTATTATTAGTTTATTTTTTTTACCTTTATTTTCTTTTGTAGTGACCATTCACCCAACTTAGACAAGCATAATGAGGTATAAGAGAAAAACTAGAGCTTTTCCTACTTTGCTTGCATCGATAGGAGAGTTTTCTTGTTCTCACTCTTTTTATTTCTACACATTGAGGACAATGTTTGTTTTAAGTTTGGAGGTGTTGGTCTTTAGTTTATATGTTTCTTTTGTCTTTTGTGATTTTTTTATTTTAGTTTATTTTGTGTTTTTATTTTTAGTTTATTGTGTATGTTTATGAGTCATATATATATATAAGAAGAAAATTTTGCTTGAGATATATTGCACTTTATCATGATGAGGTCCTTATCCAATGATGAGAATTAGTTATTGATTTGCCTTAACTTTTGGGAACAACATAAGCATGATTTGATTTTATGTTAAATTCTTTTGTTACTTTCATGTTAGGATGTGATTTTCACTAATTTGAGCACTTGATCTCTTGCTTAGATTTGCATTGCTTATTTAAAAACTGCTTATGTTGATGTGAATTGCGATTATGTCTAGAGCCTAGAATTTGTTTGATTCTCTCTCGAGGCGAAATCCTAGACAACACTAAGTTGAGGAAGTGATTTAGGCCATCTTTGGATCGTTTGAGCCTTTCGAGCCTACCTTTATGTATTAATATCCTTAGTCTACCTCTTTGAGCCTAATTGATATATATCTTTTCTTTGATTGCCACATCTTTTACCCTAACCAAATAAGAAAAACCATGGTTAACCCTCACTACATAGGCATGTGTATGACATATAGGAAAAAATTATGAGCCATGTCAAATTTGGGTGAAATGGTGATATGAAAAAAAAAAGGTTATGGTTCTTCGAAAACGAAGAACAGAGAAAAAAAAAAGAATAAACTAGTGAAGCAAAAAGCAAAGTGCATTCAAAGAATGAAGCATGTAACTTGAAGGAAAGACTATGGCTCTCAAAAATCTTGATAAAAATGTAAAGTGTCTATGGGTGACTTGAACCGAAATATATCTTTATCCTACTTTGACCTTAGCCTTACATTACAAGTTTAATAAAGACCTGCTTGATCCTTGATGAAGTGTAGTCTACATTAGTGGAGAGAGAGATAAAAAGCAAACATATGAGAATCTAGCACTAATTCGTATTTTGCGTTTGCGTAAACTTATTTGGATGGTATGCAATGATTTGTTAAGAGATTATTCACACACACACTGGAAATCCATTCAAACAAGAGGCATACAATTGAATTGAATCATAAAGCTAGATTATGTTTGTGTTCTAATTTGAGTTGTGATTTTGAGATAACTTTTGAGGACTATTAAGGGAATCATTAGTTAAGTGCATTCATCTCTAGCTATTTTTGTTTTGTTTTATTTAGTTTGTTTTTTTTTTTGCTCGAGGACTAGCAAAATCTTAAGTTTGGGAGTGTAATAACTCTATAAAATAGAGTTATTTTATCATATTTTATATAGCTAAGTCCTTGTAGTTTAAAGTATTAATTAATTATTTTTAGTTCTTTTTATTTATTTATTTATTTTTAATTATTTATTTTATGTTTTAATTAGTTATTAATTTAATATCTTTTGTATTTTTTATAGAGTTCTAAAGCAATAAGGAGAATATCATATCTTATATGGAAAGTCCAAACTGGAGGCTCTTACTTGCCCACAAAGTTTTCCTTCTTCAGACTTTTGGAGCTCTATAAATAGGAACCCTTTAGGACTGTATAAAGGACTTCTCGCGAGCTGTCAAATCTGAAGCTTGTAAATAACCTAGTTTCTTAATAGGAGAGTAGCCACCAAAGATTTGCAAGGAGCAAAAGAGAGATTTTGGGAGATTGAAGACTGAAGATCTGACAACCCTTAGTTTTCTCTTATCCCTTATCTTCTTTATCTTTCTTGTATTATTTATGATAGTGAAAATATTTTGGTTTATTTTTATTAATTAGTATGAACTAAATATAACTTTCTATGTTTGCAATGGAACTCAACATGTAGTTTGAATTATTTTACTCTATTGCTTGATTTAATGATATTTGAGTTGTTTACTCAATCTTGTTCTTAATGCTTCTAATTGCTTAGCTACCAATTAGATTGATTTGGTAACCTAAATACAACTAGACATAGGGAGTTTAGTGTTAGACATGGATTGAATAACATATGTTTCATATTCATTTATTATGATGAATTGATCAGCATGTAGGGTAGAAATATACTTTCGTGTCATGTAACCAATTTTAGAGTCTAAGCTTAATGAGTTTCTCTTTAGCTTAATGAGTTTCTCTTTAATTCAATTATCATAGACATAAAGTTAATTGCTTAAGAGGGATATTTTTACAAGACCATCGACAGATACTTATAAATAGATTAGAACTCTTCGTTAACAACTCCAAGTCATTAATCAAGTTAAGAGGGTAGGAGAGGTTCATACGAAGTGTTGAGGGAAATTGTAATCCTAGGCTTTTCTCCATTGATTTAATTATTATTTTCTTTTATTTAGTTTATAATTTACATTATTTAACTAATTCTTTGAATAAGATTGAGTTGTTTTAATTTTAATACTTAACGAATATAGTAACAATTCCTCGTAGGTTCGACACTCTATTTTTCATTATATTACTTGTCAACGATACGTGCACTTGCGTGGTAAATCCAACAATATTGTCACTGATCTTTTTTGCTAGGTATGATCCGTCACCTATTAAAAATCGATTTTTATAAAATATTTTAAAATTAATTAAAACATTTGAATGAAGTCTGCATTTTAACCGAAAGAGAAAACAAAAGCGGGTTCGAGAGTCGGTTACGTACGGGGAAGGATTAGCATCCCCGTAATGCTCACATAAAACGGTACCCTATTGATCACGTGTTATCTTAAGTCTCGATAAATGTTGGTTTGAGATTCGACATTTAAAATTAATTCCCTTTTAAAAATAATCATGCTATTTGATGATGACCCATAATTTATTAATGTAAAATTTTTTCATATTCCCATGCAGACTCGACAAAACATAGAAATTTTTTAAATTTTGAAATTTCCCGGATCTTTTTCATTTTTTGGAGAAGGACATTCTGTTGTTAATGATAATTGATGATATTCTCCCTGACAGACCTAGCAGAGAGTTCATGAATTATTTTAATTCGGGAATATTGTCTCGTTTATTTTTAAAACATGACTTTTGTATGTATTAAAATTCATTTAAATAAATATGAATATGCAATTTTAACAAGATAACATGGACACTAATTATCACATGGCATTATTAAAAAATTAACCTAAGTAATAATAATTATCACATGGCATAATTAAGGAATTTAACTAGGTAACAATTATCACATGCTGTAAATAATGATTTAACTTAAGCAACTTATTATCACATGGCATAATTAAAAGAATTAATTTAGACAATATTTATCACATGTCATAAACAAGAAATTAGTCTAAACAACAATTATCACATAGCATAATTGAAACCATATTATAAATAAAAATCATATAAACATTGATTGACAAAAATCATGAACATAGAATTAACATGAGCATCAAATATTAAATGACATGAACAAGAATATTAATCATTAAATAATATAATTAAGAACATGGTATAAGCAACAATTATTAAAGAATATAAGCAAAGAATATGCAAGCAATCATATTTTAAAATTCATTTTCATGTATTTTATTTATTTGAAATTACATAAATGGAAAATGTCGGAACATTTAACTGAACTCCCCGGCAGACCCGGCAAAACTTAGAAAAAATATTCTTTCGCCTAATACTCATGTAATTCCGAGTAATACGAAAATAATACTTTACTATATTATAAACACGTGCGCTGAAAAAGTTCCTAACCTCCCTGGCAGACCCGGCAAAGATTAAGAAATAATTCTCGTCAAATACTTATGAAACCGAAAAAATACATTTTTATGATAATTAAAGCAAACATTTATTTTAAAATATGCAATGCATGAAAACGGAATATGTTTCTCTCTCGAATAGAGGGTATCTGAATACCTATGTAGAGATATCTGAATACGTTTGAAGAAACTTGGATCGGACTTGGAAATGAAAGGACTCAGAGGTTTAAAAATGATACCCGAAGGTTTTGGAAAACGATGAATCGGAGGTTTTAAAAAGTTGGTAACCCGGAGGTTTTCAAAAACAATTTTTGGGCTTAAAACGTTTTCGGAAAAACAAGGGGTGGTTAGGAAACTTGAGTCTGTAATCCCGTAATCCGACAAAAGAATTTGATATGCCCAGTATATCATGAGAATAAAAAACAAACTTGGGCATGAACTATTAATTAATCCGAACCAATAATTCTCGGGGGTGAGTAAAATGTTTTAAAAAAAAAAAAGATAACATAGACATCAAAAAGCATGCACCACAATAATCCATATCCACGACAAGAAACATTAGGTATTTCATCAAACACTAAATATGTATCACAATAAACCATATTAAAGGCGAGCCACATTAAATATACGAGAAAAAAATCACCAAACATCAAATATGCAAAAAAAAAAAAATGAAAACAAGTATAATGAACATAAAAAAATATATATTTCCTTCTTTGATTTGTAACTCCCACTCCACCTTTCAAGCCTTCATACTTCTCTTTTTCCTTTTTTTTTAAACCTCTTTTTCCAGTAACTTAATCCCATGCCTTTCTTTTCAAAGAGCAAAAGCTTCCCCTCTTTCTTTTACCTAACTTCCCCATGACCCATCTTTCTCTCATTTCTCCTCTTTTTTTTTTCTTTTTTTATTCTCCCCTCTCTCGTCGTATCCTGTAACTCACCTTTTATTTTATTTTATTTTAAAATCTTTTTTCTCCTCTGGACGCCCCCTTCTTTCTTTCTTTTCCATTCAGCAGTTAGCCCCCTCCATCATCCCTTAAAGCTCTCAATTCTCATTTTTTTAACTTCTAAACCTTCTACCAGAATACTCTCCAAAAATGGCTTATTTTCTTTTTTTTTTCTTAAACCTAACTCCTCGCTGTAGCTTTTTCATTCCCCCCATTTTCAAGATGCCGTTTTTCTTATTTTTAAAACCCACTTAACCTCTTCTTCTCTCTCTTTTTTTTTTTTTTTGCAGGGCCCAGGTTGAGTGTGGGGGACTGTGGAGTGTTGGGGTGAGTGGCGTGTGTGAGGGAGGTTGGCTGCTGTGTATGCAGGTTACTGTTTGTGGTTGAGTGTGGGAGAGGAGCTAGCTGGGTTGTTTCAGGCTGCTGGTAGCCTAATTTCAGCTGCCGGCTACCTCTTGCCAAATCTTTTTTTAAAAGAAAATTCAATTTTTAATTAAAAAAATAAAAAATAAAAATGAAAGAACATAATAATAATAATAACAATATCAAAACCTATATGGCCTAATTCAAGATCTAACCCAATTAAAGGATTAAGTTCGATTTAAGCCCGACTAAATAATCAAATTCAAATGAACTTGAGTTCAATCAAAATAACATCCGATTTAAAGTTCACTTGACATAGTGGACTTAATTAATGATATTTAATCTCAAAAGATGAAACCAACAAAATCGGACCAGCGAATAACCATCAAAGGCTTCAATTAGGTTAATACAGCTGCCCCTCTTTGCACATTATTGAGAATCAGGAATAGGACAAAGACATAAGTAACAATTTTGTCCGGGATCAATGATCCACGCAAAACACTTTTTTTCTTTCTTTTTTATTATTATTTTTTTGACAACATTGAACTTAAACTTTGAAAAAAAGAACTCCTCCGTTAAGGCTTCACAACTTTGAAAATAAATGCTCCTCTGAAAATTAATTTGAACACGACTTAGATCACTATTTCACGTTCTGCCTTTGGTCTTACGAAAGCGAATATTCATTCTTGGATATTACCATTGGAAGACTTAAAATTTTGAAATTCCATGTCAGATGTTTCAGATGTCGTCACAGAAGACTTTACCAAAATCAATTCCTTACTAAACGCTTCGGATATCGCCACCGAAGACTTGTCAAAACCAAATTCCTTATTAGACGCTTCGGATATCACCACCGAAGATTTGACCAAATCAATTTTTTTCATCAGATGCTTCGGATATCGCCACCGAAGACTTGAAACAAATAAAATTTCGAATATCACCATCAAGTGCTTCATATACCACTGGCGAAGACTCGAACATAACTAAATTCTGGATACCATCACCGGAAGCTTCGGATATCACCACTGAAGACTTATCTTAACTGAATTTCTAGATATCACCACCAGAAGTTTAGGATATCACCACCAAAAACTAGCAATCTCTTTTCCAATCTACTTTCTGCCTTTAGTATTACGAAAGTGCTCGGATATCACAACCGAAGACTTCTCAACTGAATTTCTAGATATCACCACCAGAAAGCTTCGGATATCATCACCAAAGACTTATCATAACTGAATTTCTGGATATCACCACCGAAGACTTCGAATATCATCATCGAAGACATAACTGAATTTTTGGATATCACCACCAAAAAGCTTTGGATATCACCACTAAAGACTTATCAACTGAATTTCTAGATATCACCACCAAAAAGCTTTGGATATCACCACCAAAGACTTATCATAATTGAATTTCTGGATATCACCACCAGAAAGCTTTGGATATCACCACCAAAGACTTATCATAACTGTATTTCTGGATATTACCACCAGAAAGCTTCAGATATCACCACCAAAGACTTATCAACTGAATTTCTGGATATCACCACCAGAAAGGTTCGGATATCACCACCGAGGACTTATCAACTGAATTTCTGGATATCACCAGCGAAAAGCTTCGGATATCACACCAAAGACTTATCATAACCAACATTCTTTATTTCCTTTTAAAAAAATTTCCAAATATTTTCAACATCCACCTAAACATCCAATCAATTAAAATAAATCTTTTCCATACATTTTCCAAAACATGAAAATTTCCTTACTTGAAAGTTTCCTACCTCTAAAATCATCCACTTTTCTTTAGACATGTTTTTCCTCATGCAATGAATGCCATGTTTGTTTTACAAATGCAATGATGGGCATGTCCCCTTATTATTGCAAATGGTGAAGATTCTCACTACATGTTGCAGTGCAATACAAGTGTTCACTAAATGCTATGATCAATGCCATGATGCATATGCTTGCTGAATGATGTAACTATCTCTCGAATATCTGACATTGGCTTTCCCTAAGTTTGTCTCGACTTTCCCATTTTGCTTTTCATATCACAAAATTTTGAACAAGTGCTACCAAAATAAAATATTTCAGATTGATCAACAACATTCTTGTCATATAAGAAGGGAATATACCTTTTTTATTTCAAGTCTTCAGCCAAATCTCTTGCTATCTGTTTGCCCCAAGAGGAACAGTTTCCAAATCCAACATTATTCTGTTGATACCACATATTACTTGACTGTTGGCGGGTCTCTTTGTATGTGTTGTTCGAAAAGAGGAGGACTCAATGATTATTCGTTCGTCGATTACTAGTGATTTCGGCTTCATCCAGGCGAGTTGTAGTCCACAATCCGAACTAAAGACGAGTTTTTGGAGTTAGCTCACCCTTGCGGGATCGCAACCCTTTGTCTCGTCCATTGTAGCACGTGTGTCGTCCAGGGCATAAAGGGCATGATGACTTGACGTCATCCTCACCTTCCTCCGGCTTATCACCGGCAGTCTACTCAGGGTTCCAAACTCAACGGTTGTTGGGTATTTTGGTTTGACACTGAATAAGTTTCGACCCGCACGAAAGGGAAAGTGGAAATAGAAATGGAGGCAGATCAGTTTCGAGTTAATGGATACTCTGAGATAGAACGAGAAAAATTGAATTTGATTAATTCAACTTATAAGATTTTGGAACAATTAGAAAATTACAAAAACGAAACCATTCATTTTGAACAACAAAGAGCGATTAATCAAGTCTGACAATGGGTTTTCCAACAAGCTTTACAAGGAGCTCTAGGAACTCGGAATAGTTCTTTAAACAATGAGTTATATTTACGTACCATTAGCTCTAATATTGGCTAGGCCGAACATTAGTCAAGCGATTGATTTGTAAGCTAGGTATTCATCTAACACTATTCAACAGCATTGGAAGTGTGTCAAAAGAATATTTCGATACTTTAAGGGTACGAAAGACTATTGGTTGTGTTACCAAAAGGGTAACCTAAGGTTGCAAGGATACACGGATGCTAATTGGGATGGTGATAGAGATGAATACAAGTCTACATCAGGTTATATTTTTCTACTTAATAGTGAGAAGCAGACTTGCACGGATTTGTTGCCAAATAAGTTGTTGTGCAAGAAGCCTTGTGGCTTGGTCGTTTCCTTGGTCACTTAGGTGTTGTAGAACCTAATGATAATCCAACCACTATTTTTTGTGATAGCATGGCTGCTTTGGCTTATATTAACGATCTGAAATATCATGGAAAGACCAAGCATATAGGGATAAAGTATAACTTTATGAGAGATGCAATTGAAGGGAAGAAGTTCAAATGGAATACATCTCTACGGATGGGATGGTGGTGGATCCTTTAACTAAAGCAATACCACCAATCTTGTTTGCCAAACATGTTAGGGCAATGGGTCTCCGTAGATTATAATTCGTTGGGATGAACTTCTTGATGTCATGTACTTGTACCTTATTATGATTGAATGAATTAATTGTGTTTTATGAGTTTAATACAATTATATGCATATTCTATATGTTTCACAACGAATGAAAATTATATGTCAAATGATGGAGACTCAATTAAGAGTTGTAAACCCAAGTGCAGGTTATGTTCAAGTAATAAATTCTCGGGTGTCCGAGGTCGAACCACAGGGAAGCGTATTAGTAAGTATAAGTTTATAAATATATAAGAAAAAGAAAGTAAACAAGATATTAGGGAATCAACAACAAAACAAGATAAACAAGATATTAGAGAACAAAATAAACAAAATAACATAAAAGAAATTAAACAAGATATAAAAAACAATAAGAAAAGATGTTGAGGTTAGAGAATCCACTCTTGGTGTTATGCTAAGATTAATCTTGTTTTATTACAAAATTGAAATTCACACATAATGGAGATTCCAATCGGAAGGTTTAGCAATTCAGTCCAAATTGTCCAATGTCCATAGCATATGATATTATGTTCATTTGGTGTCCTCAAAACTCATAAAAAGAGTCCAAGCATTCCTTATGCCAAGGTATATGTCTACAACAAATCAAGGTTATGAAACCAAGCATTTACTGTGCCATTTTCATTGTCAATAATGAATCAAGATCTCTACTTTGCAAGTATGATTTTAAACCAAAAGAAAATATTATCTATACTAGTGTTTATAAATGATGATTCATTTTAGCTCATGTTTAAGAGACTAACCTTAGCATTTACCAAAAGCTTCACCTCATCACCTCAACAATATGATTAGCAACACATACTAGATATGAATAAAATGAAAAGAAATGTAAGAAGCATAAGTAAATAAAAAAAGAAAACTAGAGAAAGGAAAGAAGAAGAAAACTTAGAGAATTTTATTACAATGGCTAATATCCTACCAATGTACAATGATACTCTTACAATCATCAAAGGCCCTCTATTTATACACATTTTGGAGAGCTAAATGACAAGAGACAAGCTTTATAAATTTCAAAGGTAGGTATAATAGGTGGGTGCATTTTTCTAACAATTTTCGTCATATTGTATGACAATTCTGATCAGCCAGCTTGATGGTCGATTTTGTCAATGTTGGAGGCTCGATCTGATCAAATGGTCTTCTAGAAAAATATACCGCTATCAGGTACGGATCCATAGCCGTTGGAATCAGATCATTTGCTCATGTGGATAGGAAGATATGGTCAAAATACCAAAACCGGTCAGCACAGACGTCATTGTACATCAGCCAACTTGATGGTCGATTTCGCTAGGGAAAACGACTCCGTTTCAAGAAGTGTAAAACATGAAAAAGTTAGATATGCCTCTTAACTATGCACTGTAAAATTTTCAGCCTTAATGATTCAGTGAAACTCCAGATATAGCTGATATGGCAAAAGGTGTCGGAACTGGAACTGAATTGGATTTGCCCTTAATTCTTGATTTAACCTAGTAATCTGAAATCACTCAAAGAAACTCGTGAAAAACACCAAATTTCATAAAAATATAAAATATCATAAACACAATTAGACTAAGCAATAATAACTCGTATTTGACACAAAACAATAATAAAACATAACTAAAAACTATATAATTATACGAGTTATCACACCCCCACACTTAGATTGTTGCTAGTCCCTAGCAACGACTCAATAAAAATAAAATAAGAAAATCTAATCTAATCCATTTTCGTTGGAAATCACGGTGGCACTTAGCATGTGACACAAGCCTTTAAACCCTAGGTGTCCCTAGTGGACGAGTTTAGTCTCGTGAGGGTTTGCTAGAACGATACCCACAAACATTGAAAAACTAAAATATAAGTAAACTACATACACTAAAAATATTTACTCCTAATCCTTTCAATATAAATTAGAGACAATCTTTGAACAAGTCTTATAAACTAATCAATAGCTCAAAGAATTTCACAAAAATTCATGCTTGAATGTAAATAAATGAGTTAAGCCAATATTAACATAACATATTTCAATCAAAATAGTGCATATTCAACTTAATCTCAACTTCTCACTATACTCTCATGATTTTCACTCTTTAAAGTAGTGGTAAAGTGTTTACACTCAATCAATCTCATGAAAACAGTTCTACCATATGCTTGCTTGTCCACCTATTCTCCACTATTTAGATCATACAACTTCATAAATCAAGAGGTCTTTTTTCAAGGTTGTAATGGGGCCAAAGGGTTATAATGTGGTTAAAGAACAAAAGGATAAAGATATCACAAAGGTTCCAAAGAGTTCATAGAGTTTAGAGACATAATAAGATCATACAAATAAAACTTCTCAAAACTCTTATAAAGCACATAATAACATAGGCTAAATATTCATGTTGAGCCTTTGCTTCATTCTAACCAACTTTGTAACATCTTTTTCTTTACTTTAACTAGAAGTTCAAGAGAAGATTTTTTTTTTTTTTAATATGGGAATGTATTTGACAATGATCCCTTTCTTTTTCTCTTGACTTTTGCCTCTCTCCTCCCCCACACTTATCTTTCGTTCTAACCCAAATTTTCAAAAAGTATCCCTTGTTTTTGCAATATGTGGCAAAATATATAATCCATCTTTAGAACAAGGGTAAGGATATAAGTATATTTAGGCTAGGTGTAAGTTCTGGTTACCAATAAAATAGCATATTTAATGTAGGCTCAAATTGGCTCACTAGTGGGGATGTTCTCTTAGAACATTAATAATGGATGGCTGTTTGGCTCTGGTTATAATCCTAATGCCTCTATCATATTCATGTTGTCACATGTATCAATATAGTCTCAAACGGTTTAAAGCAAGTTCTAGAGAATCATGTAATCATAAGAGCACTCAAGAAAGAAATTAGATTGATTTGTATAATGCATCAATCATTATAGGCTCAAAAACTCACAAGGATGATTATACAAGTCAGATTAAATCTAAACATGCTTCTTTCTCAATCAACATATCATATTAACATTGGCTCATAAAAAGGTTGACATCAAGCTCAATTCTCATGAAAATCTTCTCACTAATAAATCTGTTTTAGACTTATGCAATTCATATCTCATCATTGTATTAAAAAGGAACTAGAACACATTAAAAAAATAATAATAATAATAAAGACTCATAAAAAAAAATAGTAGACAAAAATAAAAGAAATCCTAAATCGTTCCCCCCACACTTAATTCTTACATTGTCCTCAATGTAAGTCTATTAACCCAAATGAAAGAATCATGTGTAAGAGAAAAGAACTAATAACATAAGAATAGGAATAACTAAGACTCAAAACAAAACAAACTCATGCAACCTAATTAATCCTAAAATACTAAACAAAAATTAACAAGTAAACATAAAAAGATTAAAATCAAACTGACAAGGTATGTCTCAAGTCTCCCTTACTCAGACCTTGTTCAGAATGAATACTTCTAAATGGCTTAAAACACATCAATTTTTTTTTTTTTTTAAATTAGCAAAATATGTCCCTTACCCCCTACTAAAGGTAGAATTTAGGAGATATTACCTGCAGAGGTTGCTAACCACTTATTATAACTGAGACACAACAAACAAAATGTTAGATAATGTCACAAAGACAGAGTGCAATCCACTCCTTGCTCGTCCATATCTCTTTTTCTTTTTCCAAGCGTTTGCGAAACAACCGTAGCAGATAAATACTCATAAGCTTGGAGCTTTTTGAGTAAATCTTCAATGGTTGTAGCAGAAATTATGGTTCTCCTTGCCTCTGAAAACATGAATCCATTATCCACAGCATTATCTAAATATGAAAGCAAATTACTAAAATAACCATTAATATTAAGCAAACCAATGGGTTTCTTATTTGTGACCAAAGATGACCAAGAAGCCACGCAAGCTATTTCTTCCAATGTACCCAGACCTCCTGGTAAAGCAATGAATGCATCGGCAGAATGGTACATGATTGTTATCCGTTCAGGGATACTCCAGACTTGTATTTCCTTACCCACGGTAGGTCCACAAAAATCTGTGAATAGTTTTGGCACGATTCCTAGAACTGGACTTCCTCCGGCGTGTGCTGCTGTAGCGACTGCTCCCATTAAACCCGTACTACCGCCTCCATAAATCAACTGGATCTTTTGTTGGGCAAGTATTACTCCAACTCTTATGGCTTCATCAGCGAATATGTTATTTTTCCCTGGATAAGCACCTCCAAAGACACACATTTTTTTAATGCGCTGGGACGAAGTACTTTCCATTTTTTTTTCAAGTGCCTGAAAGAGAATGAGTACATGGTGTAATATATAGAGGACTGAGTAGTGAATCAGACAAGAGTAATAATGTCGCCGAAAGTGTATCTGACCTGTCAGAAGAAAATGTTAACCTAACAAAAGATTTTTGCGTGATTTCAGGAAGAAAATCAAAAAGAGAAGAAAAATCAACCGTAAAAGTCAAAAGTAATAATGTCGCCGAAAGTGTATTTGGCATCTTCCTCTGGTTTTACGTCCAGAAACGGCTTAAACGCCTTTTATGAGTCGAGGATATGCTTCCCATCCAGTTTTCTTACAAGCTGGCAAACAGGGTCTTTTAACATCAGATTCCCAAGATGTTGCCATTCCCTTTGGAATTGCGGCCATAAATCAAGAATTTCTCTTTGTACATCTCCACTAGGATGTGTCTCAAGAGAAAGTTGGATATTACCCAAATTCTCCTTACTCAGTCCATCCTTAATGAATTCAATTTTATCATCTCGATTAGAGGACGGAATCCCAATAGAACGACATTTACCGTTACATGTCCATCGTGCACATTTGTGGCAATTTGAACTCATGCGCTTTGCTCGTCGCTTCTTTGCAAAAGTGCTTCTACCTGTACCTGGTAAATGCAAAACAGAAGATATTCATCTTCACGTACCTTGGCTTCAATTATCCAAAGTATGTCTTCAGGAATCCCTTTGTGCATAAGCATTCTTAATCTTTCAAATCGAACTTGGTAAAGCTTCAGTAAAATATTCCGAGGAAAAGGAGGAAATCGTTTCTGCAATCTTGTGAGAATATCATCCATCCTGAAAAAAAAAATATATATAAAATGAAAGAGAAATTGAAAGAGAAATTTATATACAATATCAGTTTTGTGGGTAGCTGATGGAACCGACTTAAATAATCACGGAGTACCGTTATCCTCCATTTAACCGGGGTTAAAAAAAATGTATTTTTTTTTGAAGATTAGTAAAAATTATATTTACATCTAGTTATTTTCAAAACAAGGATCAAAAAGAAAAACAACCTCTTCTTGAGTAACATGATTTTCCAAAAAGAGTTTGAGTCTTTGTCCATTTACCTTGAATACGTTACCATTTTGAGGATTCTCAATGTCAACTGCTCCATAATGATACACATGCTTAACCACAAATGGGCCAGTCCATCTTGATCTCAACTTACCAGGGAATATGTGAAGTCTAGAATTATAAAGTAGAACTTTTTGCCCAACATCAAATATTTTTCTTGAAATTAACTTGTCATGAAAGGCTTTAGTTCTTTCTTTATGAATTTTAGGATTCTCATATGCATCATTTCTGAGTTCCTCAAGTTTTTGTTTCCAACAATGCTTAACCTGAAACGAATTTAACAAAGAATCATTGTGTGAAATTTCTGAAGCATTATCAAACTCACATTCAATTAAATAAGCTTCTAAAGGATCATGGAATATGGTAGTGGTGAGATGTTCATGAACAAGTTCTTCAATGAAATCCACTTCATGTACTTCTGAATCATCACCAGGTTGCTTGCAAGTGTTGAACACATTTAATTCTAAAGTCATATTTCCAAAAGAAATGTTCAACATACCATTCCTGCAATTTATCAGAGCATTAGAAGTTGCAAGAAATGGATGGCCTAATATAACAGGAATTTGAACATTTGGATTTGAAACAGGATGTGTGTCCAAAACAATAAAATCGACAGGGAAGTAAAAATTATCGATTTGAACCAAAACATCTTCAACTATCCCTCGAGGAATTTTTACAGAACGATCAGCTAGTTGAAGTGTAACAGGTGTTTCCTTGAGTTCACCTAAACCTAACTGTTGATAAACAGAAAAAGGCAAAAGATTAACACTAGCACCAAGATCAAGCAATGCACGTTCTATTCTAGTGTTTCCAATGATGCATGAGATTGTTGGACATCCAGGATCTTTGAATTTTGGTGGAGTAAGGTGCTGAATGATTGAGCTCACACTTTCCGTCAGAAATGCTTTCTTTTGTACATTATGTTTCCTTTTAACTGTGCACATGTCCTTCAAAAATTTAGCATAAGATGGAACTTGTTCATAAATTTCTGCATTTTGATTCAAATTCTTTATTGTTTGCAACCTTTGAGGAAAAGGAGCAGGATACATACCTTTTTCTTTGTCCAAATTTTCAAGAAGTTCAGACTTACCATCATCCTTACCATTACTTTTCGGAGGGGAAGGAGGATCTTGGTCTTTTGATGGAATGTTTTTGTCAATTGCCTTTCCACTTCGAAGAGTTGTGATAGAACTGGCATTTTCCTGCTGAGTTTCATTGGAGCAAGAAACAAAACATTGAGTAGAAAGGTTAGGCTGAGGTTGAGCAGGAAACTTACCTTTTTCTTGAGTGCGTAATGAAGCTGTCAATGTGGACAAGGTGTTTTTGATCTCATTGATGTCCTGTGAAGTTTGGTTATTCACATTTGCTTGTGTTTGCATGAATGCTTGCAATGTCTCTTCCAAGGTTTGTACACGTGAAGGTTGATAGAAAAAAGTGTTGCCCGGCTTTTGAGATTGTGGTACCTGAACATGATTATTATTCCGCCACCTGAAGTTGGGATGATTTCTCCATTCAGGGTTATACGTTTCAGAGTAAGGAGAAGGAAAAGGCTTTTTAAATGTGTTTATGGAATTTACTTGATCATGCAACGCTTCTTTAAGAATGAGAATGTTTGGACATTCAGAAGTGGGGTGTCCCATGATTTCACAAATTCCACAACTTTCTTCATTTTTAACCGTTTTGACTTCTTTTACTTCTCTAAGTTCCATGGCTTCAATCTTTCTAGCCAAATTAGCTACTTTAGCTTTTATCTCATCTTCTTGACTAAAATGATATTTACCTATGTTAGAAAAAAGATTAGATCTATTGGAACTTTCAGAGGAATTATCTGTGTGCCAGGCTTGAGAGTTATCTGCCAAATGGTCTAGGTAGTCAAAGGCTTCTTCAGGTTCTTTTTCTAGAAACTCACCGTTACACATTGTTTCAACAAATTGTTTAGTTTCGGGAGTTAAACTTTCATAAAAGAAACTAATAAGACGCCATTTTTCAAAACCATGATGTGGACAAGAACTTAACAAATCTTTAAAACGCTCCCAGCACTGAAAAAATGCTTCATTTTGATTTTGATTGAAATTTTGAATCTGTCTTTTCAAAGCAGTAGTTTTATGTGCTGGGAAAATTTTCTTTAGAAACTCAGTTTGTAATTCTTGCCATGTGCTTTGACCTTGGTTTTAAATTATGAAGCCAAATTTTTGCTTTATCTTTTAAAGAAAAAGGAAATAATTTTAGCTTGACAATTTCATTTGTACATTGTTGGTCATTAAAGGTGACACATACATATTCGAAGTCTTTTAGAAACGAGTAAGCACTTTCCGATTCTAACCCATGGAAATTTGGAAGCAAAGCTATCATACCTGGTTTAAAACGAAAGTTGTTTGCATTGAGAGGAAAAATAAAACAAGAGGGTGATGAGCTTCGAGTTGGTTGCAAGTAGTCACGCATGGTGCGTACTTGTCTATTCTCATCTTCAGCATGAACACTTTCATTGTCAGCCATGGTCGGAGTTGTATTAGAAAGATTACCTGAAAAAGTTTCACAATAAAATCTAACTAAACGACGAGATCTAAAATCACGTCGCCAAACAAGCATAAAACAAAGTTAATATACAGATTAGGCGGTATAACCAGCCAATAGAAATAAAACAAAGTTAATATACAATATAAATATAAATATATAGAAAATTAGGTGGTATAACCAGTCAATAAAAATAAATATACTTATAAACTTATATACTTAGTATTGCCTCCCCGGCAACGGCGCCAAAAACTTGATGGAGACTCAATTAAGAGTTGTAAACCCAAGTGCAGGTTATGTTCAAGTAATAAATTCTCGGGTGTCCGAGGTCGAACCACAGGGAAGCGTATTAGTAAGTATAAGTTTATAAATATATAAGAAAAAGAAAGTAAACAAGATATTAGGGAATCAACAACAAAACAAGATAAACAAGATATTAGAGAACAAAATAAACAAAATAACATAAAAGAAATTAAACAAGATATAAAAAACAATAAGAAAAGATGTTGAGGTTAGAGAATCCACTCTTGGTGTTATGCTAAGATTAATCTTGTTTTATTACAAAATTGAAATTCACACATAATGGAGATTCCAATCGGAAGGTTTAGCAATTCAGTCCAAATTGTCCAATGTCCATAGCATATGATATTATGTTCATTTGGTGTCCTCAAAACTCATAAAAAGTGTCCAAGCATTCCTTATGCCAAGGTATATGTCTACAACAAATCAAGGTTATGAAACCAAGCATTTACTGTGCCATTTTCATTGTCAATAATGAATCAAGATCTCTACTTTGCAAGTATGATTTTAAACCAAAAGAAAATATTATCTATACTAGTGTTTATAAATGATGATTCATTTTAGCTCATGTTTAAGAGACTAACCTTAGCATTTACCAAAAGCTTCACCTCATCACCTCAACAATATGATTAGCAACACATACTAGATATGAATAAAATGAAAAGAAATGTAAGAAGCATAAGTAAATAAAAAAAGAAAACTAGAGAAAGGAAAGAAGAAGAAAACTTAGAGAATTTTATTACAATGGCTAATATCCTACCAATGTACAATGATACTCTTACAATCATCCAAGGCCCTCTATTTATACACATTTTGGAGAGCTAAATGACAAGAGACAAGCTTTATAAATTTCAAAGGTAGGTATAATAGGTGGGTGCATTTTTCTAACAATTTTCGTCATATTGTATGACAATTCTGATCAGCCAGCTTGATGGTCGATTTTGTCAATGTTGGAGGCTCTATCTGATCAAATGGTCTTCTAGAAAAATATACCCCTATCAGTTACGGATCCATAGCCGTTGGAATCAGATCATTTGCTCATGTGGATCGGAAGATATGGTCAAAATACAAAAACAGGTCAGCACAGACGTCACTGCACATCAGCCAACTTGATGGTCGATTTCGCTAGGGAAAACGACTCCGTTTCAAGAAGTGTAAAACATGAAAAAGTTAGATATGCCTCTTAACTATGCACTGTAAAAATTTCAGCCTTAATGCTTCAGTGAAACTCCAGATATAGCTGATATGGCAAAAGGTGTCGGAACTAGAACTGAATTGGATTTGCCCTTAATTCTTGATTTAACCTAGTAATCTGAAATCACTCAAAGAAACTCGTGAAAAACACCAAATTACATAAAAATATAAAATATCATAAACACAATTAGACTAAGCAATAATAACTCGTATTTGACACAAAACAATAATAAAACATAACTAAAAACTATATAATTATACGAGTTATCATCAAACATAGGTAGAGGATTGGTTTGCTCACACGAACAATCTGCCTTTATTCTTTGTGTAAGAATAGATGATGGAGACTCAAGTAAGAGTCGTAAACCCAAGTGCAGGTTATGTTCAAGTAATAAATTCTCGGGTGTCCGAGGTCGAACCACAAGGAAGCGTATTAGTAAGTATAAGTTTATAAATATATAAGAAAAAGAAAGTAAACAAGATATTAGGGAATCAACAACAAAATAAGATAAACAAGATATTAGAGAACAAAATAAACAAAATATAAAAGAAATTAAACAAGATATAAACAACAATAAGAAAAGATGTTGAGGTTAGAGAATCCACTCTTGGTGTTATGCTAAGATTAATCTTGTTTTATTACACAATTGAAATCCACACATAAGGGAGGTTCCAATCGGAAGGTTTAGCAATTCAGTCCAAATTGTCCAACGTCCATAGCATATGATATTATGTTCATTTGGTGTCCTCAAAACTCACAAAAAGAGTCCAAGCATTCCTTATGCCAAGGTATATGTCTACAACAAATCAAGGTTATGAAACCAAGCATTTACTGTGCCATTTTCATTGTCAATAATGAATCAAGATCCCTACTTTGCAAGTATGATTTTAAACCAAAAGAAAATATTATCTATACTAGTGTTTATAAATTTTAGCTCATGTTTAAGAGACTAACCTTAGCATTTACCAAGAGCTTCACCTCATCACCTCAACAATATGATTAGCAACACATACTAGATATGAATAAAATAAAAAGAAATGTAAGAAGCATAAGTAAATAAAGAAAAAGAAAACTAGAGAAAGGAAAAAAGAAGAAAACTTAGAGAATTTTATTACAATGGCTAATATCCTACCAATGTATCAATGTATCCCAATACTCATCCAAGGCCCTCTATTTATACACATTTTGGAGGGCTAAATGACAAGAGACAAGCTTTACAAATTTCAAAGGTAGGTATAATAGGTGGGTGCATTTTTCTAACAATTTTCGTCATATTGTATGACAATTCTGATCAGCCATCTTGATGGTCGATTTTGTCAATGTTGGAGGCTCGATCTGATCAAATGGTCTTCTAGAAAAATATACCCCTATCAGTTACGGATCCATAGCCGTTGGAATCAGATTAGGGGTGTAAATGAGACACTGGTGCTCGCAAGCTATTCGAGTTCGGCTCGAAAAAAATTCGAATTCGATTCGGTCATTATCGAGCCGAGCTCGAGCTCGAGCAGCTCGAGCTATCGAGCGAGCCGAATTCGAGTATCTCAATACTCGATTCGAGCGGCTCGCGAGCCTAATCGAGCTTTTGATTTTATAATATATATTTTTATAATAATTTACTATATTACCCTTATTATTTAAATGTAAAAAATTTGTATATGAAACGAGCTCGAGCTCGAGCTCGAGTACATAAATTGAGTAAACGAGCTTTATCGAGCCGAGCTCGAATAGTTCGATTATATCTCGAGCCGAGCTCGAGCTTGAAAAATGGTATTCGGTCGAGCTCGAGCCGAGTTTCGAGCAGCGAGTTTCGAGTCGAGCTCGAGCTCGAGCAGCTCACTATTCGAGCTCGGCTCGACTCGATTACAGCCCTAAATCAGATCATTTGCTGATGTGGATAAGAAGATATGGGCAAAATACGAAAACAGGTCAGCACAAACGTCATTGCACATCAGCCAACTTGATGGTCGATTTCGCTAGGGAAAACGACTCCGTTTCAAGAAGTGTAAAACATGAAAAAGATAGATATGCCTCTTAGCTTTGCATGGCTACAAATTTTAGCCTTATTGCTTCAGTGAAACTCGAGATATAGCTGATATGGCAAAAGGTGTCGGAACTGGAACTGAACTGGATTTGCCCTTAATTCTAGTAATCTGAAATCACTCAAAGAAACTTGTGAAAAACACCAAATTACATAAAAATATAAAAGATCATAAACACAATTAGACTAAACAATAATAACTCGTATTTGACACAAAACAATAATAAAACATAACTAAAAACTATATAATTATACGAGTTATCACACCCCCACACTTAGATTGTTGCTAGTCCCTAGCAACGACTCAATAAAAGTAAAATAAGAAAATTTAATCTAATCCATTTTCGTAGGAAATCACGGTGGCACTTAGCATGTGACACAAGCCTTTAAACCCCTAGGTGTCCCTAGTGGACGAGTTTAGTCTCGTGAGGGTTTACTAGGACGATACCCACAAACATTGAAGACATAAGAAAAACTAAAAATAATAATTATAACTAATCCTTCCAATATAAATTAGAGATAATCATTGGACAAGTCTTAAAAACTAATCAATAGCTTAAAGAATTTCACAAAAATTCATGCTTGAATGTAAATAAATGAGTTAAGCTAATATTAACATAACATATTTCAATCAAAATAGTGCATATTCAACTTAATCTCAACTTCTCACTATACTCTCATGATTTTCACTCTTTAAAGTAGTGGTAAAGTGTTTACACTCAATCAATCTCATGAAAACAGTTCTACCATATGCTTGCTTGTCCACCTATTCTCCACTATTTAGATCATACAACTTCATAAATCAAGAGGTCTTTTTTCAAGGTTGTAATGGGGCCAAAGGGTTATAATGTGGTTAAAGAACAAAAGGATAAAAATATCACAAAGGTTCCAAAGAGTTCATAGAGTTTAGAGACATAATAAGATCATACAAATAAAACTTCTCAAAACTCTTATAAAGCACATAATAACATAGGCTAAATATTCATGTTGAGCCTTTGCTTCATTCTAACCAACTTTGTAACATCTTTTTCTTTACTTTAACTAGAAGTTCAAGAGAAGTTTTTTTTTTTTTTTAATATGGGAATGTATTTGACAATGATCCCTTTCTTTTTCTCTTGACTTTTGCCTCTCTCATTTTCTTCCCCCACACTTATCTTTCGTTCTAACCCAAATTTTCAAAATGTATCCCTTGTTTTTTTTTTTTTTATATGTCTCAAAATATAAAAATCCATCTTTAGAACAAGGGTAAGGATATAAGTATATTTAGGCTAGGTGTAAGTTGTGGTTACCAATAAAACAGTATATTTAATGTAGGCTCAAATTGGCTCACTAGTGGGGATGTTCTCTTAGAACATTAATAAGGGATGGATGTTTGGCTCTGGTTATAATCCTAATGCCTCTATCATATTCATGTTGTCACATGTATCAATATAGTATCAAACGGTTTAAAGCAAGTTCTAGAGAATCATGTAATCATAAGAGCACTCAAGAAATAAATTAGATTGATTTGTATAATGCATCAATCATTATAGGCTCAAAAACTCACAAGGATGATTATACAAGTCAGATTAAGTCTAAACATGCTTCTTTCTCAATCAACATATCATATTAACATTGGCTCATAAAAAGGTTGATATCAAGCTCAATTCTCATGAAAATCTTCTCACTAATAAATCTGTTTTAGACTTATGCAATTCATATCTCATTATAGTATTGAAAGTAACTAAAACACACTAAAAACACACTAAGTCTAAACATGTTTTTTTTTTTGAAGAAGAAGAAGATTAAATCAAACTGACAAGGTATGTCTCAAGTCTCCCTTACTCAGACCTTGTTCAGAATGAATACTTCTAAATGTCTTAAAACACAACAATTTTTTTTTTTTTAGCAAAATATGTCCCTTACCCCCTACTAAAATATGACATTGTCCCCAATGTCAAATTTTAAAGGTAGAATTTAGGAGATATTACCTGCAGAGGTTGCTAACCACTTATTATAACTGAGACACAACAAACAAAATGTTAGATAATGTTGCCGAAAGTGTATTTGACCTGTCAGAAGAAAATGTTAACCTAACAAAAGATTTTTTGCGTGATTTCAGGAAGAAAATCAAAAAGAGAAGAAAAATCAACCGTAAAAGTCCAATGCAAAAAATACGAGAATAATTACACAAATCGAACAACAGTAAATTAAACCGAAATGAAATTATTGCAAATCAAACCAAAAGCTGAGAAGTCATTTATTGTAGTTGTGATTGTGGCTCACATCTTCCTCTGGTTTTACGTCCAGAAACGGCTTAAACGCCTTCTATGAGTCGAGGATATGCTTCCCATCCAGTTTTCTTACAAGCTGGCAAACAGGGTCTTTTAACATCAGATTCCCAAGATGTTGCCATTCCCTTTGGAATTGCGACCATAAATCAAGAATTTCTCTTTGTACGTCTCCACTAGGATGCGTCTCAAGAGAAAGTTGGATATTACCCAAATTCTCCTAACTCAGTCCATCCTTAATGAATTCAATTTTATCATCTCGATTAGAGGACGGAATCCCAATAGAACGACATTTACCGTTACACGTCCATCGTGCACATTTGTGGCAATTTGAACTCATGCGCTTTGCTCGTCGCTTCTTTGCAAAAGTGCTTCTACCTGTACCTGGTAAATGCAAAACAGGAAGATATTCATCTTCACGTACCTTGGCTTCAATTATCCAACGTATGTCTTCAGGAATCCCTTTGTGCATAAGCATTCTTAATCTTTCAAATCGAACTTGGTAAAGCTTCAGTAAAATATTCCGAGGAAAAGGAGGAAATCGTTTCTGCAATCTTTTGAGAATATCATCCATCCTGAAAAAAAAATGAAATAAAATAAAATGAAAGAGAAATTGAAAGAGAAAGAGAAATTTATATACAATATCAGTTTTGTGGGTAGCTGATGGAACCGACTTAAATAATCACGGAGTACCGTTATCCGCCATTTAACCAGGGTTAAAAAAAAAAATTTATATTTACATCTAGTTATTTTCAAAACAAGGATAAGAAAGAAAAACAACCTCTTCTTGAGTAACATGATTTTCCAAAAAGAGTTTGAGTCTTTGTCCATTTACCTTGAATACGTTACCATTTTGAGGATTCTCAATGTCAACTGCTCCATAATGATACACATGCTTAACCACAAATGGGCCAGTCCATCTTGATCTCAACTTACCAGGAAATATGTGAAGTCTAGAATTATAAAGTAGAACTTTTTGCCCAACATCAAATGTTTTTCTTGAAATTAACTTGTCATGGAAGGCTTTAGTTCTTTTTTTATGAATTTTAGAATTCTCATATGCATCATTTTTGAGTTCCTCAAACTTTTGTTTCCAACAATGCTTAACCTGAAAAGAATTTAACAAAGAATCAGTGTGTGAAATTTCTGAAGCATTATCAAACTCACATTCAATTAAATAAGCTTCTAAAGGATCATGGAATGTGGTAGTGGTGAGATGTTCATGAACAAGTTCTTCAATGAAATCCACTTCATGTACTTCTGAATCATCACCAGGTTGCTTGCAAATGTTGAACACATTTAATTCTAAAGTCATATTTCCAAAAGAAATGTTCAAAATACCATTCCTGTAATTTATCAGAGCATTAGAAGTTGCAAGAAACGGACGGCCTAATATAACAGGAATTTGAACATTTGGATTTGAAACAGGATGTGTGTCCAAAACAATAAAATCAACAGGGAAGTAAAAATTATCAATTTGAACCAAAACATCTTCAACTATCCCTCGAGGAATTTTTACAGAACGATCAGCTAGTTGAAGTGTAACAGGTGTTTCCTTGAGTTCACCTAAACCTAACTGTTGATAAACAGAAAAAGGCAAAAGATTAACACTAGCACCAAGATCAAGCAATGCACGTTCTATTCTAGTGTTTCCAATGATGCATGAGATTGTTGGACATCCAGGATCTTTGAATTTTGGTGGAGTAAGGTGCTGAATGATTGAGCTCACACTTTCCGTCAGAAATGCTTTCTTTTGTACATTATGTTTCCTTTTAACTGTGCACATGTCCTTCAAAAATTTAGCATAAGATGGAACTTGTTTGATTGCATCCAATAAAGGAATGTTAATCTTGACTTGTTTGAAAAGTTCATAAATTTCTGCATTTTGATTCAAATTCTTTATTGTTTGCAACCTTTGAGGAAAAGGAGCAGGATGCATACCTTTTTCTTTGTCCAAATTTTCAAGAAGTTCAGACTTACCATCATCCTTACCATTACTTTTCGGAGGGGAAGGAGGATCTTGGTCTTTTGATGGAATGTTTTTGTCAATTGCCTTTCCACTTCGAAGAGTTGTGATAGAACTGGCATTTTCCTGCTGAGTTTCATTGGAGCAAGAAACAAGACATTGAGTAGAAGGGTTAGGCTGAGGTTGAGCAGGAAACTTACCTTTTTCTTGAGTGCGTAATGAAGCTGTCAATGTGGACAAGGTGTTTTTGATCTCATTGATGTCCTGTGAAGTTTGGTTATTCACATTTGCTTGTGTTTGCATGAATGCTTGCAATGTCTCTTCCAAGGTTTGTACACGTGAAGGTTGATAGGAAAAAGTGTTGCCCGGCTTTTGAGATTGTGGTACCTAAACATGATTATTATTCCGCCAACTGAAGTTGGGATGATTTCTCCATTCAGGGTTATACGTTTCAGAGTAAGGAGAAGGAAAAGGCTTTTTAAATGTGTTTATGGAATTTACTTGATCATGCAACGCTTCTTTAAGAATGGGAATGTTTGGACATTCAGAAGTGGGGTGTCCCATGATTTCACAAATTCCACAACTTCCTTCATTTTTAACCGTTTTGACTTCTTTTACTTCTCTAAGTTCCATGGCTTCAATCTTTCTAGCCAAATTAGCTACTTTAGCTTTTATCTCATCTTCTTGACTAAAATGATATTTACCTCTGTTAGAAACAAGATTAGATCTATTGGAACTTTCAGAGGAATTATCTGTGTGCCAGGCTTGAGAGTTATCTGCCAAATGGTCTAGGTAGTCAAAGGCTTCTTCAGGTTCTTTTTCTAGAAACTCACCGTTACACATTGTTTCAACAAATTGTTTAGTTTCGGGAGTTAAACTTTCATAAAAGAAACTAATAAGACGCCATTTTTCAAAACCATGATGTGGACAAGAACTTAACAAATCTTTAAAACGCTCCCAGCACTGAAAAAATGCTTCATTTTGATTTTGATTGAAATTTTGAATCTGTCTTTTCAAAGCAGTAGTTTTATGTGTTGGGAAAAATTCCTTTAGAAACTCAGTTTGTAATTCTTGCCATGTGCCAATTGACCTTGGTTTTAAATTATGAAGCCAAATTTTTGCTTTATCTTTTAAAGAAAAAGGAAATAATTTTAGCTTGACAATTTCATTTGTACATTGTTGGTCATTAAAGGTGACACATACATCTTCGAAGTCTTTTAGAAACGAGTAAGCACTTTCCGATTCTAACCCATGGAAATTTGGAAGCAAAGCTATCATACCTGGTTTAAAACGAAAGTTGTTTGCATTGAGAGGAAAAATAAAACAAGAGGGTGATGAGCTTCGAGTTGGTTGCAAGTAGTCACGCATGGTGCGTACTTGTCTGTTCTCATCTTCAGCATGAACACTTTCATTGTCAGCCATGGTAGGAGTTGTATTAGAAAGATTACCTGAAAAAGTTTCACAATAAAATCTGACTAAACGACGAGATCTAAAATCACGTCGCCAAACAAGCATAAAACAAAGTTAATATACAGATTAGGCGGTATAACCAGCCAATAAAAGTAAAACAAAGTTAATATACAAATTAGGCGGTATAACCAGCCAATAAAAATAAAACAAAGTTAACATACAAATTAGGCGGTATAACCAGCCAATAAAAATAAATATACTTATAAACTTATATACTTAGTATTGCCTCCCCGGCAACGGCGCCAAAAACTTGATGGAGACTCAAGTAAGAGTCGTAAACCCAAGTGCAGGTTATGTTCAAGTAATAAATTCTCGGGTGTCCGAGGTCGAACCACAAGGAAGCGTATTAGTAAGTATAAGTTTATAAATATATAAGAAAAAGAAAGTAAACAAGATATTAGGGAATCAACAACAAAATAAGATAAACAAGATATTAGAGAACAAAATAAACAAAATATAAAAGAAATTAAACAAGATATAAACAACAATAAGAAAAGATGTTGAGGTTAGAGAATCCACTCTTGGTGTTATGCTAAGATTAATCTTGTTTTATTACACAATTGAAATCCACACATAAGGGAGGTTCCAATCGGAAGGTTTAGCAATTCAGTCCAAATTGTCCAACGTCCATAGCATATGATATTATGTTCATTTGGTGTCCTCAAAACTCACAAAAAGAGTCCAAGCATTCCTTATGCCAAGGTATATGTCTACAACAAATCAAGGTTATGAAACCAAGCATTTACTGTGCCATTTTCATTGTCAATAATGAATCAAGATCCCTACTTTGCAAGTATGATTTTAAACCAAAAGAAAATATTATCTATACTAGTGTTTATAAATTTTAGCTCATGTTTAAGAGACTAACCTTAGCATTTACCAAGAGCTTCACCTCATCACCTCAACAATATGATTAGCAACACATACTAGATATGAATAAAATGAAAAGAAATGTAAGAAGCATAAGTAAATAAAGAAAAAGAAAACTAGAGAAAGGAAAAAAGAAGAAAACTTAGAGAATTTTATTACAATGGCTAATATCCTACCAATGTATCAATGTATCCCAATACTCATCCAAGGCCCTCTATTTATACACATTTTGGAGGGCTAAATGACAAGAGACAAGCTTTACAAATTTCAAAGGTAGGTATAATAGGTGGGTGCATTTTTCTAACAATTTTCGTCATATTGTATGACAATTCTGATCAGCCATCTTGATGGTCGATTTTGTCAATGTTGGAGGCTCGATCTGATCAAATGGTCTTCTAGAAAAATATACCCCTATCAGTTACGGATCCATAGCCGTTGGAATCAGATCATTTGCTGATGTGGATAAGAAGATATGGGCAAAATACGAAAACAGGTCAGCACAAACGTCATTGCACATCATCCAACTTGATGGTCGATTTCGCTAGGGAAAACGACTCCGTTTCAAGAAGTGTAAAACATGAAAAAGATAGATATGCCTCTTAGCTTTGCATGGCTACAAATTTTAGCCTTATTTCTTCAGTGAAACTCGAGATATAGCTGATATGGCAAAAGGTGTCGGAACTGGAACTGAACTGGATTTGCCCTTAATTCTAGTAATCTGAAATCACTCAAAGAAACTTGTGAAAAACACCAAATTACATAAAAACATAAAAGATCATAAACACAATTAGACTAAACAATAATAACTCGTATTTGACACAAAACAATAATAAAACATAACTAAAAACTATATAATTATACGAGTTATCAATAGAGATGGGACTGCTCAAGAGAATAAGTTTGGACATTTGTTGTCTTGAAGAATAAACATTTTTTGTTTAAAGGAATAGACATTTGTTGTCTTGAAATGAGAGTATACTTATTCAAGTGGGAGTCACATCTTCCAAATATGTGACAACTTGAGCATATTGGTCGCATTGATTAAGAGAATCAAGATGAGGTGATGTGTGATTTACATGTATGACCACACATACATGAATTAAACCTATGTAGCCAGGTGTGAATGTTCAAGACATGAATATTCAGGTTAATCAATGTGTTTGATTAATTAAGACCTGTACGGTATTTGACTATTATTGAATTGGCATATACTCTTAATGGCTGATAATTCCATATAGGAATTATATAGATTTGTTTATTCAAGTGGGAGTCCATTGAGGGGATGTCCATGATTAAATGATTTAAGTGGGAGTTGACAAACCCATATTGTGAAGTAAATCATTTAAGTGGAGATAATACCGTAGCACATGCGCATATCATGTGTGTATAAGATGACCAAAAAAAAAACAATGAGTGATCCCTGTCTCCTTGTGGTGTGAGTTTCGTTGATCGAAATAAGTTTTGATTAGATTGTATGCTCTTACTGACTATTGACTAATATTTGATAATTTGAAAGTATTGTATTTACTTTGATGGGATCTCCTATGACTATGGTAAATTCGGTCTGCTGGAACCTTATTGGGTAAATGCATAGTTTCAGATTAGTAGATAGTTAATGCAAAAGGAAAGACATTGTTAAGATACATATGGCATTTATACTTGAAAGACGCACGCATATTACTTTGTCTAATATAAATGAGTTCAAGTATAAGAATGTCTTGAAAAAACAAGTGCACTTGGTGTTTGGTACATTTCATGAGTTTGAAATGTGTTTTCAACTCACATGAAAGGGATTGAGTGTAGACAAACTATGTATCGACTCACATGAAAGGGCTTGAGTGTAAACAAACTATGTATCGACAAGTCCTAGAGCACATGAGGCATGGTTAATGAAATATGGATCATTAACATGAATAACTTAAGAGTTATTTTAATTTGACATCTAAGATAAGTTATGGATGAGTTATGGATTGAGTAAGATCTCTTATGTATAACTTAGCAGTTGCATAGTGAGATGAATTCAATTGCATGCCTAGGGTCATATGACCTACTTGCATATGTTATTCCAATGATTGAATGCTTTGCCTTGATTATGTCTTTGGTCTGAATATGTGTGTATATGGTAGCATCAAGTTCATATAGTGCGAGTGAGAGCTGTTGGAAGTATTTGGACATAAGTGAACAAATACACCAAGTACGCTCAAGATTAACTTGATATGAATAATATATGATGATGGTAAACTAGCAAGAAGATGAGATAAGCTTATGGAAGCTCATAAGGAGCTCAAAGTGAAAGCTTACTCAGCTCAAGTTAGCTTAAGGTAGCTGGACACCAACTAGCTCAGCTCAAGGAACTAGACACCAGCTCACTTAGCTAGATGTAGCTGAATGGTAACTAGGTGAGTGACACTCTATGAGGTGGAGTTTGACACTAATTAGTGGTAGTAGCTAGGTGGCCTAGATAATGTGGCACATAGGTGTGACACATCAGCACTATCATGTACAAGTGTCACCAATGGGAATGTGACATATGACATCATTCATCATGTGGCTACCACATGTGACCGAAACATCATGTTGTTTTGGGTAAGAGAGGTTCCCTCCTAATAACCGAATGATTGGGATCATTTGGAAGGAAATGGTTCTATTGACCGAACCATTGTGTCAAAATGAAGGGTGCTATTCTAGAAGGGGTTGTGTCCTCTAACCCTTTCACGAAGCAACCCTTGAGAGGTTATAAATAGGAGAGGTTCAGCCAAGACACACACAATGTGTAAGACACAAGTGCACAACCTGTTAAGAGACAGAATTGAGAGGCAGATTGCTAAGTGCAATTGCTTAGTCTATGAGGAGTTCTTAATTACTTGGATTATCAAGAAGCAAGACATAAAGCATTTTGGTTTGGACAAGCAAGATAGGTTGTCGAACGGTTTCTTTTAGTTGCCTTAACCAGTTGATTACAAGAGTGACCTAGCCATTCAGTTGAGCTCACTACTCATATCCACAACAAGAGAGCATTGCATAGAAAGACAAGTAAGTGACCTGAACTCTTCCTCTATGTTTTCAGATTTGAAACTTGACGGCATCTCCATATGAACAAGATTCGTTCCAATATTTCTATACCCTATGATCATGAGAACTCTTGCTTCTTATCAAAACATTTTATTTCCCTAGATTTTGAAAATTCCACACATTTTAGAGAAAATCCCACATTGGTCAAGACTTCTTGGACAAAAATTGCTCATGATAGTCTTGAAAAATCTCTTCACCTTTTTTTTTTCAATTTTCATTGACTTTCCGAAAAACTTTTATCTAGCGAAACTTTTGATCGAAATGTTGCCCCACACAAATTGTTTCCTATCATCAAAACATGTCATTTTCAAGCAAACTGTTTTTTGAAATAAAAATTCTTCCAGAAAAAAAAGTGACATTCAACTCTTGAAACTTGATGACCACTATTAGGAAACTTTGAACAATGGCCATATGGTCTTGGCATCACAAGGTTTTGCTTCATCCGGAAAGCATTACAACAAGAAACATGCCCATTCATTTAGGCTCACCAACAAAATATGAATTTCCTAAAACAATGAATTCCTTGAGATTCAGACTTTATGAAATGATTCATTTTTGAAGTGCAAGCAAATTTGACACTTTTTCTTGTCTCCAAACAGTGGCATTTAAACAAGTGTCGAGACTGACCTTGATAGACTCAAGATTTTGAAGGGTCATTTTGAAAGATGAGAATGGTTCTTTAAAAATTTCAACGTTAATTCTCTCACAAATCTCGAGTTTCGAACATAGTTGATAGTCTTATATGCTCATTGGTGGCACCATGGGTGGCTCTAAAAGTTTTCCTTTCTTCTCTAGACTGCCCTTTTTCGTGTTTTCGACCTAGAGCCTCACATTTCTTTTCTATGCTTTCTTTTTTTTTTATTGTTTTATCGTGCATTTGAGAATTCAAAATTTCATCCAACGTGAGCATGATAACTCAAAAGTACATCTTTGCAAGGAGACAGTGATTGAAGCCTCCTAAATATGAACATTCCTCAAGGTACAGACTCTCCAGTTCAACTAACCATGCTTGATCAAAATGGACTTTTGAGGTATGTAGCGTAGTCTAGGGTTTAAGGCTATAAAAGAAAAGGTATGCAGGCCGAAATTATGTGTTTGAGGGTGATTAAATGAAAGATCACTTAACTATGAGAAGGATTTTGACATTTCATCACTGTTCATTTTTTTTTCTTTCTTTCATTCATTGCTTTTCTTTTTGCTTTTGCCTTGCTGATTTTTTCACAACCTCTTTATCGACACCTAATTTTGTCCGGACCATTAAATCAAGTATGTTTCCTTTCTAAATTGATGTTTCAGAATACAAAAAGGCTTTTCTCATCCTGCAGGTGGTACTCCGTGACTTAGTTTAAGAAAGCAAACATAAAAAGTCAATCTTGAAAAGTCAACCTTGAAAAAGTCAACTACTAAAAAAGTCAACTCACTTTCAAAATCAAGATTCAAAGTTCAATTGAAAAATGGTGAAAGAATTTTGATAATTCGAGGTCTACATTGAAAGATATGGAGTTCGGAAGTTGGGTTACGGAGATTCAGTAGAAAGAAAACCCTAGTTCGGAAAATTAGGAAAAAAAATGCTTAAACGATCAAATTGGTCAAAATTGAAGGTTCCAAATGAAAGATAAGCACTGAATACGGGTAATGGAGAAGTTACTTGTAAGAAAAACCGAACGAAAAGTCAATTTGGAAGAAAACCGAGAATTAGAGTTTTTGGTGGATTTTGGTGAAATTGGGGAAAATTGCAGAAATGGCCTGATTCGGTAAAACTAAAGCCCCTAATTGATGAGAAGTGAGTAAACAAGGATAGCCCAAGGCTCAGTTTGAAGAAATTTTGAGAAAAGAGCCGATTGGAGGAAAACGAAAAAACGAGAAAATTCTCGATAGTGAAAAAAGGAAAAATCAAATCGGAGGGGAATTTGATCGTAAAAATTGGGAATTTTTGAACCAACTCCAATTCAATAAATGACAAAGGCCCAAAAAAAATCTAAAATCGGACTTGTTTTGAGCAAAACCGGGCTTCAAAGGCAAAATGACAAAACTGAAAAATTTGGGAAAAATACCAAATGAGCTCCAAAAATTCTAAAAATTTTCAGAGCTCATTCTTAAATCATTTGGAAGAGATTGGTGAAGAAAAATCGGGATTCGGAGCTCGTTTACAAAATGGCGAATCTCGGGCCCACTATGCTGAAATTCACGAAGATAAATCATGAAAAAATAACAAATGAGTTCCAAAAATTTTGAAAATTTGCAGTTCTCTTTCTTAAATTATTTGGAAGATATTGGTGAAGAAAAATCTGGATTTGGAGTTCATTTGCAAAATGGCAAATCCCGAGCCCACTATGCAGAAATTCAAGCAGATAAATCTCGAAAAAATAGCAAATGAGCTCCAAAAATCATGAAAATTTTCAGATCTCACTTTTAAATTATTTTGAAGAGATTGGTCCGTTTGCTATTTAATTTGGTTTGGAGGTCAAAAAGGTTATTACACACAAGAAATCGAAGAATACCTTAAAAAAAATTGGAGATTGGGCTGGATTTTAAAAAGGCAATCAACCAAGCCCATAATGGAGAGTGATTTTGCTGAGATTTTAGATCAAAGGGCCAAGAGTGAAGAGGAAGGTAGTTATTTTTCTTGATCATGCCTTTGAAATTGTGACACATGGACCAATAGATAGAGAGGGATGATGTCATATTTATGACATCCTATTTATGAAATCATCTTCATGACATCATATTTAGGAGCTGATTATTCCAATCAAAGGGTGAGAATTCTACATAGAAAGCATCTTGAGAATTGGTGTAAAAAACACCTAGAACCTTCTACACTACTAAGGGCTATTCGGCCATCACTATGGAGGGGGGCTGAATTCATTTTTTGACAAGTTTGGGAGGTTTAAAAGAGGTAGTAGCTAAGGAGAAAAAGAGAGAAAAAAGAAAGGAGAAAAATAAGAGAAAAAAGAAAGGTTTTGCTTACTACTTCTTGATTTGGAAAGCTAGAGCAAGGTAGCTATATTCTTTCATGGTTTTCTCATACTTTGTGGACATGATTTTGCTATTTTAATTGTTATTTTATTCTCTTTTATGAAATAAACTTGTTTTTTAAATAAGTTCCAAGGAGCTTTCTACTTTGTTTTAAAAGAAATAAAAACAAATTTTCTTTCTTTTTTTCATATCATGGCCGAATGGTGTCTTCTTATTAGATAATTTTATTTCTGATTTTGTTCATGAGATTTGTTGTGGTAGGTTAGCTTACTTGTGTTAGATTAGCTTGATGTAAGTTAGCTTGATTGTGGTAGTTTAGCTATACACCATGCCATGTGTTTGTGAAAATACCATGCTAGGTTCATGCTACACCATTTGGCCATGATGTGTTTAAGTTACCATGCTTGCATTTTTTATGTTTACTTGCTTAATATGCTTCCATTTATGTTCATATTTAGATCATGCCATGTGTTTGTTATATTGTCATTGCTATGTTCATGAGTTATGTTAGTCACCATGTTTGCATTATTATCATGTTTGCTACCATGTGTTTGTGTTATTGTCTAGCTAGGATTTCACTATGATTGTTTAGTGACCATTCGGCCAACATGTTCCATTTTGGTTTGTGTGTGCATTTTCATCTTATTTAGGTGATAGGTTTGCATTTCATGCCATAATATTGTGTGTTTTGATTTAGTTTGCCATGTGTTTGTGTTATTTGCTAGCTAGGATTGCACTAGGTTGTTTAATGGCCATTCAGCCTTTACATGTGCTCCTTGCCTTGTGTGGGCATTTGCATTTTTTTTAGGTACCATGCTCTGCATTACTATGCCACGAGATTGTGTATTAGTTGCTATTTGTTCATGCATTAGTATTAGGTTTATTTGGTCATTATATGTTCATGATACTTTCATGCATTCTCATGACATTTTAGGTTTAGGCCATCTTTGTATTGCTATGCATATTCCCATGCATATTAAGTCTTAGATCATATTGGTTTGCAATGCATTGCTATGCTATTTAGGTCTTAGGTCATATTGGTATTTTCATGCATATTCATAACACATTAGGTTTAAGCCACATTTGCATTATCAAGCATTTCATGCATATTAAGTTAAGATAGCATTTATTGCCATGCAAACTCATGCTAGGCATTTAGGTCATTTTGAATTACCATGCATTTCCTATCTCATTTAGGCTTTAGATCATGCATGTCATACATCAAATTTGCTATATGTTCATGCATCTCATGTCATGCCACATGATTTGTGACTTAGGCCAGTCAATGGCTCAAAGTCATGCTCACTTGAGCATACTTGTGGAAATTAAAGAGTTGTCATGTTGATTTTTTCACCTTTGTGATTTTTTTTTTTTTTTTACTTAGGCAAATCTTGTCCATTTTTTTAGAAAATTTAGCTACTATTTTTAAGTCCTTATAAGAGTCTCCAACATTTTTACTTTGATTTTTAAATGATTTTATCAAAGGCAAAAAAATGTGTTTTGGCAAAATAGTTTTCACCCAGTGTTCTGACTTTCCCGATTTTTCTGGGAAGTTATCTTTAATCAGAAAATTAAGCCAATTTTTTCCCGTGTAGTTTTACATGTTCTAAGAAAAAACAATTGTTAATTTTGGCTAAGGCATTTAGAGGGGGTTGATTAGGAACCTTAGCTACTGTCCTAGGTTGGTTTCTAAGCTTTTTAATCTTTAAAAATGATTTTATAAAACTCGGGTCAAGGGTGGTCAAGTCCAGGTTTTCAAACTTAGGAATTAGAGCCTTTTTCAAACGGAATTCGGCCATGAATTATTTTTCATCCAAGATTTTCAAAATTGTTTTCAAACAATCACAAAGTATTTTGATTTTAGAAATTTTAATTTGATGCATTTTCCTAAGGTAGCCGGATATCTTTTTAGATATACAGATTTCCTTATTTAAAGGAACAATACACTTTCATGCATTGCATTTTTCATATTCATGCATATTGTATAATATATGATTTTTTGCTATGAGAATTTCTATAGTATTGTTATTATTTTGATTTATATTTTATGATGTTATATTGTTTGTCATATGGTTTTGAATATTTCGTGCTATCCTATGCTTTTTATTTAGTCATTTATTTTTGTCACATCATTTAGCATATACGATGTTCATGAATCATTATTTTTATTTCATGCATATTTCATGATAACAATATTTTATGTTTCATATCATTTCAAGTCACTTAGATTATATTCCATGTCATATAGATTATATTATTTAAAATATGCCATGTCATTTAAATCATATCATTTCATTAGAATATTTCATGTTACTTATGACATATTATTTCATATAGAATATATCATGATACTTAGGATATTTCATTTCATTTATAATATATTATATTACTTAGGTTATTTCATTTCATTTAGAATATTGTATGTCACTTAGGTTATCACATTTTACTTAGATATTTTATGATACTTAGGATATTTCATTTCATTTAGAATATATTATGATATCTAGGTTATTCATATCATTTAGATTATATTATGTCACACATGTTCATATTCATTTTTTAAAAGATAATGATTTTAAATAAAACAAAGTTATTCCCGAATTAAAATAATTAATTTGTTCTCTTTCGGGTTGCCGGGGAGGATATCATCAATTATCATTAATAACGGAATATCTTTCTTAAAACGAGAATGATTCGGATTTTTTTTTTAAATAAATAATTTTTTTTATATTTTGCCGAATTTTCGGGGAATGTAGGAAAATTTTGAATTAATAAATTCCGAATCATTTTCAATTAAAACTGGAATTATTTTTCTTAAAATTGGGAATCAATTTAAAATATCAAATTTAAAACCGACTTGTTACGGAGACTTGAGATAACACACGATTAATAAGGTACCATTTTATACGGGCATTGTGGGGGTGCTAATCCTTCCCCGCACGTAACCGAGTCCCGAACCCGATTCTTCTATTTTCTCTGCTTTATAATGCAGACTTGAAATTGGTTTTAAAAATGTTTTAATTAATTTTAAAATGTTTTACAAAATTGATTTTAATAGGTGGCCGATCACACCTAGCTAAAAAAAATTAGTGGTGACTCTATGTCTTTTTCAAGGTCATTTTCAAAACCTTCATTTTTCAAGAGGAATTAAGTCACCTTTTCCTCGATTTTTTTTTTGTGTCACGCTTAACGAGTAATAAAGTCTCGCGACGAGATTTGTTAGTTTTTAGGTTGCGACAGCTTGGCGACTCCACTAGGGAATATTAGAGAGTCAGGCCTAGAATTAGTCGTGTGTTATCAAAGTCTCGATTTTTGTTGGTTCATTCGGTATTTAATTTTAATTCCCACATTTTCTTAATAAATAAGCAGAATTTTTTGAAAATAATAAAATGTTTTTAATATGTTCATTTGCATGCATGTATTACTGCTCTCTAGTTGGTTAATGCGTTACACTATTCTTGATCTTTGTTTTAATAAATTGCTGGAGTATTTAGAATAAGGGGTGTAGAATAGGTGGTGAAAGGTTTGTTATTCCTCACACACTACACGTGCATTTTTCATAACATGAGCTCTCTACCCGGGTTTCGTCCTTTTAAGTGAAAGTAAAGTACCTACGCTTCGTGTGGCAATAGCCTTCGCATGAGCTAGCGAAACACTTTCGGAGTATCAGATTACCTATGCTTCGTGTGGCAATACCCTCCGCATAAGCTGGGGAAATGAACTCGAACGAATTGAACCCGCTTTTATCGGGGTGCCTTACTAGCCTTCACAGGCGACAGTGAGGAACAATTAGGAGCCTTTAAAACTTCGTTCACCCACATATAGTGAACCATAGAGGCAACATAGGCGAAGCCCTGCCGAATTTTTGATAGATATATCGAAGATAGGAACACATGGAGGGACATTTCTAAACCTTTTGTTACCTATTTTACACTCTGAATAAGGGTTGTAGAGGCAATGATAAACGTACATCGCCCGAAATAAATGTGATAATCCACCCTAAAGGCTTTGTGATGCTTAAATGGGTGGATACTGTTGGGGCAAATATTCATTAACTTTTTGAAATTAAAAAAATATATAAACATTTTTTTTCAAACATTTTTGCATTTTGCACATTTCATGCATGTGTGAATAGAGCATGTATATTCATGGTTGTATTTTTGATCTCATTCTTTGCAATAAAGAGATGGTAATAATAATCTTATTTGATGATTTCATAAAACCGGTAGTGTTACATGAACATTTGGATACTGTACCATAGTAGGATCAACTTCCCTTAAATTCTTTTAAAAATAATATGTTGGTTTTTCACAGAGAAAACATGTTTAAAAAAAATCATAGATTAAATTCGGAGACAAATCTTGCACAATGAGATTTTTTTTGAATAATTAAGATTTAGGTCCCACCAATTTCGTGTAATCATTGGTTAATTTCTTTGTATATACCTTTGTGTTAATTCATTTATTCTTTGTATGTATCATTTTGATATCATGTTACAATCCTAGCATGCATGGTCATTCATTGTAGAATACGTTTATAACATGCATGGTCATTATTTATATATACCTGTGCATCAATTTATTCATTCTTTAAGTGCATCATGTTGGCATTAGATTGCATCCATGGCATACATAGTCATCATAATTTCTCTGTATATGCTCATGCATTAATCATTAGTATATTCATGCATATTGGAATAGAGCATGTACATTCATAATTGTATTCTTAATCTCATGGTAATAATGTCAATTTCATTTGCATGAAAGGGGTTTGAGATATGAGGAATGAATCAGAGGAACGATTGGGTGCTTTAGAACGCAATCAAGAGTAGTTTGGACATGAAATCAGGGAAGTGAAACAACAACTCGCCAAATTGATGAAAATGGTTGAGGATATGGGTAAGGGTAAGAGGAAACTTTCTCAGGGTTCTTCATCGCCTTCGGATCGGCCAAAACCATTAGGTCCAAAACATACAATCCTTGTTGGATCCTGCGCTTGTCAATGCCACAAAGGTTGCAACCCTGACGAAATTGTGGACAAAATCGTGAAAATGATTAAACCAGAGAGCCTGATACCAAAGATAGAAACCTCGAATCCTGTACAATACCTGCAAACTGTTTTAGGTCCAAACCAGTATCCTCACCCTACTGTGGCCCAATTGTCCAATAGGATGATCACTACGGGACCCCTGAAACCCACTCCATCACCACCAATTGGCAGTTTGTATTTCTTCCTTCATCAAGCACCTTATCAAGCATTTGGGATAGGAACCTCGAACTATGTACAACCTCCAAGGGTCCCGTGTCCAAATCCATACCCTTACCATACTGTTTTGCCACCTTTCCATGTAAAAACTTCGGTTCGAACCTTAGTGTCACCATCAAGTGCCGCAACTCCTAGGCCATGTGTGACTAAGAAACAACCCAAGAACAAGACTCAATAGCAGTACGATCCTATTCCAATCAGCTACCAAGAGCTTCTCACTATACTAGTCCAAAATCACATGGTTTCCTGTGTGCCGTTTAAACCCCTGTTACCACCATATCACAAGGGGTATAACCCAAATACAAGATGTGATTATCACTGTGAAATTACTGGGCATAGCATTGAAGACTGTATAGCTTTCAAAAGGAAAGTGCAATCTTTTATAGATGCCAAGTGGTTGGATCTAGCGACACTGATTGATAAAGGACTGGGAAAGGGTAATTAGGATTGGGAGATTTACAGCAATGATGTGGAAGGATTTTGGTCTTATATGATGTAATAGGATTACACTTTTTTAGTAGCCCGCTCTTATAGCCTTAGGATGCTAGGAAAAAATAAAGTGATTGTAAAGACAGTTCTAATCACTGCTCAAATTTTGTAAACATGGTTTATACCATTGTGAACGTTGATATGGGAATGAATTGGTTATGTTTCAAATTTATGAAATGTTGATGATTAAGTTCCTCCAATTCTTATTTCCTCTGTGATATCTTCCCTTTTGCATTTTGCATCCGATCAATTATTTGTCATACCATACATTCATACATGCATCTTAGAAATAATCAAGTGGTATTCATGATAAACATAGTCAGCATGATTATTTCTGTATATATTCATGTATTAATTTGATTACTCTTTACATGCATTGATTTGTTTCTATAAATCATATTGACATCGGGTTGCATTCATGGCATACATAGTCATCATAATATGCTCATGCATTAATTTGCCATGTTAGCATCAGGATGCATTCATGACACACATAGCCAGCATGATTTTCTTTGTATATACTTTGTGTCAATCATTCATTGTTTACGTGCATTATATTTGACATTGTGTTGCATTCATAGTGTATATGATTATTCATTAGGAAATACGCTGAAATAGACATGGTCATTCATTGCATATATCCATACGTTGATTTGTTTATTCTTTGCTTGCAGCATGTTGGCATCGTGATTGCATTTATTACATATATGGTCAGCATGTTTCCACTGTACATGTCCATACATCATATTGTTTAGGCTTCACATCCATCAAATAGCATTCATGGCTCCTTCATGATGTCACGTACTTGGGGGGATAAAACAGAAATTGGCTTGGTTTTAGAAGTCTTTGAAAGAATTTCCATTTCAAATCAGAGTTATAAGAAGTACTGAGTACCTTTTCAATAACAGACTAGAGCTATGGAGAATGAACAAGTTGCCCTAATGGAAAGAATGGAAAGGGCACAGGAAGAATTGCTAGAAAATTTGGCAAAATTTGAAGCAGAATCTAGAGATCAGATGACTAAATTGATAGAGCTGATGTCCGCCGTAATCAAGGGAAAAGGGATACACTAAAAACTTTGCCGCCAGAGAAGGGTTAGAGGCACAAAAGAGTCAGAGTGAGGTCATGATGTTGGATGGCCAGAACACAATTAACCTCAGCAACACCCTGAACTTAGATGACCCAACTGAACAGGAAAAGTTGAAAATGGTTGAGCCAAATATGGCTGAGTTGACAGATTCCTGAGGGAAATATCAGTTGTTAGATGAAAGCCTCTAAGCAGTAGAAAATACAGATGTATTCGGGAGTGTGGATGCAAAAGAACGATGCTTGGTCCTCGATTTAGTCATTCGTCCAAAATTCAAGGTCCTTGACTTTGTGAAATATGACGGGATGACTGATTCGTCAACCCACATCACTATGTTCTGTCGAAAGATGACAAGTCATATAGATAATGATAAGCTTTTGATCCACTATTTTCAGGATAGCCTCAGTGGATCCGCAATTAGGTGGTATAGTCAGTTGAGTAAGGATCAAATTCGCTCTTGGAATGATTTGGCTAGGGCATTTCTAAACCAGTACAAGCATATGACCGATATAGTGCTTGACCATCTCACCTTGCAAAATATGGAGAAAAAGGTCACTCAGAGATGGAGGAACATGTCCACTCAAGTACAACCGCCCCTGACTCAGAAGGAAACCATTATCCTTTTCGTGAATAACTGCAGGCCCCATACTATGATAAACTTGTCGGCAACACCACGAAGAATTTTTCGGACATGGTAATCTCTAGGGAAATGATTGAAAATGCTATCAAGGCTGGGAAACTCGAAGGAGGTAAAACATCCAATGTCGAGAGAAATATGGCACCTAGAAAGAAAGAGGAAGATGTCCAAGCTATGGGAGATTTCGTCTTACATTCCCAATTGCCCTCATACCAATCATGTTACCCTACTGAGGTATCTCCAAGCCTTTATCCTTACCTACCGACCCAAGCACCTAATCCTATACTAGTCCTTGCTACAAGGCCTGCTTCCAAAAAACGATCGCGGGACAACTAAGAAAGAATTCCAATCCTCATCCCTGACCTACTACCATTACTAATAAAGAATCAATACCTTACCCCGGTACCTTTGAAAATAGCTCTGAATCCATCAGCAAGGAGTTATGACCCTAATAGCAAGTATGATTATCACCTAAGGGTAGTTGGACATTCAACTGAAAAATGCAGACAACTGAGGGAAAGGATTGAAAGTCTTATTCGCAATGGTATTTTGACATCGGAGCTTATCAATCAGTGGAAGGCCGTTTTGCCGTAAATCAGTTTCTTTCAAGATTAAATTTGGAGAATTACTACCTTTTAAGGATGTCAATAGGAGCATCTTGATGCATGTAGTTTCAGACCTTATGATGAAAACACTTGTCTCATGTTGACATTCATATGAATTAAATGAATTTTGAATTTTAAATGCTTTGTGTTTGTTGTGTTTTAACAATAATTTGAATGTGCAAAAATAAGCATTAAGGAAGTTCTAATAATGGATAGTCTCAAGAATATTGATGATCATTGTTAGAAATGACCCAATACCTTCCCTCTTTTAGGGATTCCATATGTCTAAATCCCTTAAACCAAGACCATTTGAAAGACCTAATGCTTTAAGGGATATGAATGATTAAACTTCATAAAAACCATTGTCATTGTAGAATAAGCAAAAATGTAAATCCTAGTCTAGGCTATGAACAAAGGAATGAACTTTTTGAAAAAATTTTGAACTCCTTGAAATTCAAACAAATGAGACATTCTTTCAAGAATTTAGATCATGGTAATTTGGTATGAGTCAAGGTTGTGCCAAAACCATTCATGTCATTTCCAACAACCAAAAAACACTAATTGCCCAAACATCACTTCATGATTAACACCTTGGGGCACAATGATTAAACTAGATTATCCCATGTCCTAGAGAAAACCCATTTTTTGGATCATATTTTCCTTGGTATTTCAGACATACCCACCCAAGATTGAAACTCAGCATTTTCAATCTAGACTTGCGATTTTCCTTGTAATGATACAAATTCCCAAAGTTGATCCAATTGGGGCATCATATATAGAAATGATGGATACATGGTGGATAAAGGGGAATTAATGCATGAATCACTGGGGGCATGTGACAAAAAAACAAAAAAAAAAAGAAAAAGAAGAAGAAGAAGAAGAAGAAAAATTGTGATATCATGCACATGAGAATTCAGATGATTTCGAAGTGCAAAATGAAATTTTGATTATCTATTTCCCCTGGGATTGCTTTTCAATGAGAATATTCGTGCTTGATATGATAAATGGCCATCTTTCATATCCCTCTCACAAAAAGAAAATTATCCATAGTCACCCCTTTTGAGCTTAAGTAATTCTTTTTCTTTAAACCCTGATCAAGGATCAGCCTATACATTGGGGGGCAAATGCGAGGAAAGATCTTCTCAAAGATCACGAAAAAATGATTCCTAACTCAAAGACAGATACAAAACAAATCGAGCTCCCAAATAAATATGGGCTCACTCTATCGAAATGAAGATGCAAGAGAAAAAGGAAAAGGAAAAAAAGTGAAAAAGATGATGAAATGAATGCCAAAAGCAAGGAAGAAAAAGAGCAAAAGTCAAAAAAAAAAAAGTACAAAAAGGACAAAATGCAAAAGGGAATCCCCCTCAAGAAATGATCTTTGATCTGATTCCCTCAAACACATATTTTGGACCTACTTATCCTTTCTTTCTGTACCCCGAGCCATGGCCTACATTACGTGCTTTAAAAGTCCATTTTGATCAAGCATGAATATTTAACTTGAAGGGTTTTTCCTCAGATTTTATCCCATCTCATCGAATTATCATTTCACTAAGAAAGAATTTAAAATTCTCAAGTGCATGGTAAAACAATAAAAAAGAGAAGAAAAAAATAGGGAAGAATGGGACTCTAGGGCGAAAACCCAAAAATGGGCGGTCTCTAGAGTAAAATGGGAATTTTTGATGCCATCTATGATAGTGCCGATACCACAAAATAGAAGGTCATCTTGAAGAAGTGGTCATCGAGTAACATCTAGGAATTCAACTCTCATTTGGAGGATTGATTTCAAAAACTGAAACTTTTTCCCTCAAAAATCAACTTTCTAGTTTAAACATCCCGGCCAATCTTGACGCTTGTCAAAATGCCTTGATATGGAAACTAAAAGAATGTTGAATTTGTTTGGTTCTCAAGGAATTCATGATTTATAAAGCCTGTTCCATTTGTGAGCCTAGAAGAGGTATATATTTTTGTTATGAAGTTTGCCTGGAAAAGCCAGAATCTTGTTATACCAAGCCTTGCCAATCCAGTTGAAAAAACCCAGATTGACACTTAGAGAAATTTCTAATAGTGATCATCAGTCTTCAAAAGATTTGTACATCACACACTGTGGGGTTAATATTTTTTGTTCAGGAGTTTTCAAAATGAGAAAACAAATAAAAATATTTTTGAAATACCCAATTTTGATGTTGACATGAGATAAGGGTTTTCCAACCCAAAAGTGTGGAACTACTAGGGTTAACCTTGACTTCCAAATATGAGAAGAAGAAATAGAACTTAGAAAGCAGATTTTTATTGATAAGAGTTTGAAAACTGTTGGGGCAAGAGAATAGCCAAAGATATACTCAGATTAGAAAAGGAAAAATGAATGGGAAAGGCTAAGCCAAAGTCTAGAAAAATGATCAGGGGCATTTGCATCACTCATGAGCACTCATCTCTTTATTAAGCTTTGCATCTGCACCATGTCAGCAAGCATTTGCATAATACATGAGTATTTGTATTTGCACTATTCCATGAGCATCTGCATTCTATCTTTACAAGTACATCCTTCATAGATATTTGCATTTGCATCATCTCAAGCAAGTGCATCATTTCTAGGATCATTGCATCTTCATTGTAGCTGCAATTACACCATTCATGAACCACTTACATGAACATGATTCGTAGGGACATTTGCACCTACATTTAGAAGCATTTGCATCAATCCAAACATGTGCATCTGCATTTAGAAGCATTTGCATCAATCCAAGACATCTGTATCATTTCAAGAAGCATTTGCATAATCCAAGACATTTGCATTTACACCATAAAGCATTTGCATCCTCTCTCAAATCCTTCAGGTTAAATTCTAGGTCATTTCAATTTCTGGTTTCATCCAGATCTTTTTCAAATTTCTGCTTTCACCCATGATTTTCAATTTCTGGTTTCATCCAAATCATTTTCAAATTTCTGGTTTCACCCATGCTTTTCAATTTTTGGTTTCATCTAGATCTTTTTCAATTTTCTGGTTTCACCCATGCCTTTTTATTCTCTGCTTTCATCCAAATCTTTATCAAATTTTTTGTTTCACCCATGCTTTTCAATGTCTGGTTTCACCCATACCTTTTCAATTTCTGGTTTCATCCAGATCTTTTTCAAATTTTTGGTTTCACCCATGCTTTTCAATTTTTGGTTTCATCCAGATCTTTTTCAAATTTCTGGTTTCACCCATACTTTTCAAATTTCTGGTTTCACCCAGATCTTTGTCAATTTTCGGTTTCACCCATGCCTTTTTAATCTCTGGTTTCATCTAGATCTTTTTCAATTTTTGGTTTCACCCATGCCTTTTTATTCTTTGGTTTCATCCACATCTTTTTCAAATTTTTGGTTTCACCCATGCTTTTCAATTTCTGGTTTCATCAAGATCTTTTTTTATTTTTTGGTTTCACCCATGCCTTTTTAATCTCTGGTTTCATCCAGATCTTTTTCAATTTTTTGGTTTCACCAACGCCTTTTTAATCTCTGGTTGCATCCAGATCTTTTTCAATTTTTTGGTTTCACCCATGCCTTTTTAATCTCTGGTTTCATCCAGATCTTTTTCAATTTTCTGGTTCCACCCATGCCTTTTTAATCTCTGGTTTTATCCAGATCTTTCTCAATTTTTTGGTTTCACCCATGTTATCTCAATTTTCTAGTTTCATCCAGATCTTTCTCAATTTTTTGGTTTTACCCATGTCATTTCAATCTCTGGTTTCATCCAGATCTTTCTCAATTTTTTGGTTTCACCCATGTCATTTCAACTTCTGGTTTTATCCAGATCTTTCTCAACTTTCTAGTTTCACCCGTGCCCTTTTATTCTCTAGTTTTATCCAGATCTTTCTCAACTTTATGGTCATACCCATGCCCTTTTATTCTCTAGTTTCATCTAGATCTTTTTTAATTTTCTGGTTACACCCATGCCTTTTTAATCTCTGGTTTCATCCAGATCTTTTTCAATTTTCGATTTCACCCATGCCAGTAAGGTGCACAAGACAGGATAAGACCCCGAGACCATTGTCGAGGTCTTTTATTCTCTTGCAAATCGAACCCATTTTCTTAAGATGGGTCAAGCCTTGATTAGTCAGGGAACTCAATTTAAGGACAAAATCTTCTATTTACAGTTTTTTCCAAAAAAAAAAAAAAAAGATGATAAAAAGAAAAGTGAAAAAATGAAAACCTTTTTCCCTTTTTCTCACATGTGATTTCACTAACCTGACAAAATTAGTATTTGTTTATCTTTGCCTGATTTTTGATTCTCAGCAATAGCCAAATAGGGGCAGCTGTAGACACCTAATTTTGTTCGGACCACTAAATCAGGTATGTTTTCTTCCTAAATTGATGTTTCAAAATTCAAAAAGGCTTTTCTCATCCTGCAGATGGTACTCCATGACTTAGTTTAAGAAAGCAAACATAAAAAGTAAATCCTGAAAAAGTCAACCCAGAAAAAGTCAACCCCAAAAAGTCAACTACTAAAAAAGTCAACTTACTTTCAAAATCAAGATTCAAAGTTCAATTGAAAAATGGTGAAATAATTTTGATAATCTGAGGTCTACATTGAAAGATATGGAGTTCGGAAGTTGGGTTACGGAGATTCAATAGAAAAGAAATCCTAGTTCGAAAAATTTGGTGAAAAGTGCTTAAACGATCAAATTGGTCGAAATTGAAGGTTCCAAATGAAAGATAAGCACTGACTATGGGTAATGGAGAAGCTACTTGGAAGAAAAACCTAAGGAAAAGTCAATTCGGAAGAAAATCGAGAATTAGGGTTTTTGGTGGATTTTGGTGAAATTGGGGAAAATTGTAGAAATGGCCCGATTCGGTAAAAATAAAGCCCATAATTGATTAGGAGTGAGTAAAAAAGGATAGCTCAAGGCTCAGTTTGAAGAAAATCTAAAAATCAGACTTGTTTTGAGCAAAACCAGGTTTCGAAGGCAAAAGGGCAAAATTGGAAAATATGGGAAAAATAAAAAATGAACTCCAAAAATTCTAAAAATTTGCAAATCTCATTCTTAAATCATTTTGAAGAGATTGGCGAAAGAAAATTTTGATTTGGAGTTCGTTTGCAAAATGGCCAAATCTCGGGCCCACTATGTGAAAATTCAACAGGATAAATCCCGAAAAAATAGCAAACGAGTTCCAAAATTTTTGAAAATTTGCAGATCTTATTTTTAAATTATTTCGAAGATATTGGCAAAAGAAAATCTTGATTCAGAGTTCGTTTGCAAAATGGCCAAATCCCTAGTTCCCTATGTAGTAATTGAAGCAGATAAATCCCGAAAAAATAGCAAATGAGCTCCAAAAATATGAAAACTTCCAGATCACATTTTTAAATTATTTGGAAGAGATTGGTGAATAAAAATCTGGATTCAGAGCTCGTTTAAAAAATAGTAAAGTTTGGGTGCATAAAAGGGGCAATTTTGGAAATAAATCCGAAATAAAGAAAATTTGAATTTCATTTTTTTTATTTATTTCAGAAGTATATAAGAAATAAAATTTGAATTTGGAGTCCGTTTGCTATTTAATTAGGTTCGGGGGGCAAAAAGGTCATTTCACCGAAGAAACCAAAAAGGGCAAATTTGTAATTGAGGAAATATGAAAGAAGAAGGAATTGGTGGGATTTTACCTCCCTTGGTTAGCCAGCATAGAGGAGAAGAAGGAAGCTTGATCAATTTAATTCCTTAGTACTATCAAGCGACATGCTACCACTAACACCTTACAAATGGTCCCCCCTTCATCCAATGGCTTAAGTGCCTTGTAAGAAAGTTCAATGCACCATCCAATGGCCAAGTTTAAATGCCAAGATGACATTTTTATTTGTCATGAAAGAACCCTCATCTAATGGCCAAGAATAAAAGAAAAAGGATGAGCACAATTCATCCAAAGGTAAGCATCCATTCGGCCAAGCAAGAGAGTATATGGGATTGTCTCTTTTCATCCAATGGCTTAGGTCATCTACAAGGGCTGAGTACACATGTTGAGGGCTGGATTTAATCTACAAGATGTCATTTTTATGTTGTCCTTATCCAATGACCAAGAATGGAAGAGCATAACTCATCCAAGGGTAGGCACTCAATGGGGCAAGCAAGGGAGTGCATGGGATTGGTCCTCTTTTGCATCTAAGGGCTGAGGTTATTACAAGGGCTGAGTACACACCTTAAGGGCTGCTATAAATTGGCAATATGACATTTTTATGTTGTCATCAAAATATCTTAATCTAATGGCCAAGATTGAAGGAGAAAAAGTGCAAATTCCATCCAATGGTGGAGAGGCCATTCGGCCAAGGCTAAGGGAGGGGGTTGATTTCATTTTTTCAGAAGTTTAAAGGCTGGAATTTAGTAGCTATGGGAGAAAAAAAAGGGTTTTGAAAGAAAAAAAGAAAGGTTTTCAATAAAAGAGCTTGAAGGTAGTCATTTCTACCTAGCTCTAGCATGGTTTTCTTCTTGTTTTCTATGTTGATTTCTTGATTTTCCACTTAGTTTTCCTACTACATTTCTCATAAAAATAAAATTTCTAAAATGTTTACTTAAGTTTTCATCTCTTCTTCTTCATCAAAATGGTTGAAACCAAATTTTTTTTACATAGTTTATGCTTGGCCAAATTTGAAGGAATGTTTTGCCTTGGTCTTTTCTTTTTTTCTTCTTTGCATGTTGTTTGTGGAAAAATGATTTTTAGAAGGTTTGTTTAAGTATTTTATATTCTGATTTTTTACAAAAAAATAAAGCAAAAGAGGTTGAAATGGCTACATGATCTTGGCAAGACCAAGTGACCATGGTTAGGGGAGAGGCTATGCCTATTTTTACCTACCATGAAACTCAACTTAATTTTGCTGTTTAGCATGGTTTATTTTTTGATTTTTGAAATGGAAAGGCCTCATGATCTTGGCAAGACCAATTGATTATGGTTAGGTGAGAGGCTATGCCCATTTTATACCAACCATAGAGCTTAACTTTCCTTGTTTTATTTACTAGTTTTGCTTATTGTTTGCTTTGCATGTCTATGTTTAATTTTATATATAATCTTTACATTATTTTCTATGCTATATTTGTTTCCATATTTCATTTCCATGCTTGATATTTTTTCCTTGTAGATTCGGCCTTTGTGTTCATTTGAGTCATATTGTGCATTTTTTTCATATATCATGTCTTATATTATAAACATGTTTGCATTTTTATATTTGGTCACATAACCATTCGGCTACTCCATTTTGCCATGCCTTACATGTGCATTTTCATCTTGCTTCTTGACTTGTTTGCATCTCCATGCCATGAGTTAGCATATCTTGATATTTAGTATGCCTTGCATGTGCATTTTCATCTTGCTTCTTGACTTGTTTGCATCTCCATGTCATTAGCTTGTGCATTTTGATTTTAGTATGTCATATGCTTGTGAAAATGTCATGACATTATGCATCTTGATATGATTCGTCATATATTTGTGTCATTTAGTATATAGGATTGCATTAGAGTACCATGTGGCCATTCAGCCTCTTCATGCATTCCTTGCCTTGTCATGCATTTGCATTTTGTTTAGGTAACATGCTTTGCATTATCATATCTTGAAATTGTGTATTACTTGCTGTTTGTTCCAGTATTAGCATTAGGTTCATTGGTCATTTTATGTTCATAGTATTGATATGCATTTCATTACATTTTAGGTCTAGGCCATATTCGTATTGCCATGCATATTGGGTCTTAAATCATATTGGTATTGCCATGCATTGCTATGCTACTTAGGTCTTAGGTTACATTAGCATTTTCATTCATATTCATAACATATTAGGCCCAAGTCATTTTTGCATTATCAAGCCTTGCATGCATATTAAAGTAGGATAGCATTTATTGCCATGCAAACTCATGCTAGGCATTTAGGGTATTTTGAATTGTCATGCATTTCCTTTACCATTTATGCTTTAGACCATGCATTTCATACATTTCATTTGATGTATGTTCATGCATTCGATGCCATTTTCACATGATATATGACTTAGGCCAATCAATGGCTCAAAGTCATGCTCTCTTGAGCATACTTGTGGAAAATTAAAGAGTTGTCAAATTGATTATTCTACCTTTGTGATTTTTTTTACTTAGCCATCTTTTGTCCAAGGTTTTTAAATGTTTTAGCTACTGTCCTTAGGTCTTTAGGATGATCTCCAACAATTTTTACTTTGATTTTTGAATGACTTTATCAAAGGCAAAAAATGTGTTTTGACAAAGCAATTTTTTTTTTCACCCAGTACTCGAACTTCTCTAATTTTTCTGGGTAGTCATCTTTAATCAGAAAATTAAGCCAATTTTTTCTTGTCTAGTTTTACATGTTCTAAATCTCCAGTATTTTTTTTAGATTTTTTTTATTTTTTAAAAATAAGCTAAAAAATCATGTGTCAAAACCGGACAGTAGAGGTAGATTTGAAATCAAAAGAGAAATAATGGTTGAATTTAGCCAAGGCATTTAGAGGGGGTTGGTTAGAAGGTTTAGCTACTGTATTAGGATAATTTCTAACCCTTTTTAAACTTTAAAAATGATTTTATAAGTCTCGGGTTAAGGGTGGTCAAGTCTGAGATTTTAAACTTAGGAAATTAGAGCCATTTTAAAAGGGTTTGGTAGAGGTTTTAATCTTCATTAAAGTTTTTATTCAAAATTGTTTTCAAACAATCACAAAGTCTTGTTTTTTTTAGAAAATATAATTTGACATATTTTTCTAAGGTAGCCGGATATCTTTTTAGATATACCGATTTCTTTATTAGAGGAAAAAAATACATTTTCATGCATTGCATTTTCCATGTTCATGCATTTTATTTAATATGTGAATTTTGCTATGATATTCTCCATGGTATTATTATTACTTTGATTTACATTTTATGATGTTATATTGTTTGCCATATGATTTTAAATATTTCATGCTATCCTATATTTTGTATTTGGTCATTTATTTTTGTCATATTACTTAGCATATACTATGTTCATACATGTTATTTTATTTTCATGCATATTTTATGATAGCATTATTTTATGCTTCATGTCATTTCTTGTCATTTAGATCATATTCCATGTCATTTAGGTTATATTATTTATAATATGTCATGTCATTTAAAATATGTCATATCATTTAAAATTGCCATGTCATTTAAATCATTTTATTTCATTTAGAATATACCATGATACTTAGGATTTTTTTATTTCATCTAGAATATACTATGCCAATTAAATTATGTCATGTCATTTAGGTTGCATTTTATTATCTAGACTTTGCCATGTCATTTTATTTATGTCATACATGTTCATATTCATTTTTTTTTAAAAAAATTAAAAAAAAAAAAGATAATGATTTTCAATAAAAAATAAAGATATTCCCGAGTTAAAATAATTCATGAGTTCTCTACAGGGTTTACTGGAGGGAATATCATCAATTATCATTAATAAAGGAATATCTTTCTTTCAAAAAATGAGAATGATTCGGAAAGTTTTCCAAATAAATAAAAATTTCTATATTTTGCCGATTTTGTCGGGGAATATAGACAAATATTGAATTAATAAATTTCGGATCATTTTCAATTAAAAATGAAATTATTTTTCTTTAAATTGTGAATTAACTTGAAATACTAAATTAAAAACCAATTTTTTATCGAGACTTGAGATAACATACGATTAATAAGGTACCGTTTTATACGGGCGTTGTGGGGGTGCTAATCCTTCCCTGCACGTAACCGAGTCCCGAACCGGATTCTTCAATTTTCTCTGGTTTATAATGCAGACTTGAAATTGGTTTTAAAAATATTTTAATTAATTTTATAATATTTTATAAAATCGGTTTTAATAGGTGGCCGATCACACCTAGCTAAAAAAAATTGGTGGCGACTCCATGTCTGTTTACGAGGTCGTGTTCATACCCTCGACCTTTTATTTCAATCTAGAGGGAATTAAGTCGTCTTTTCCTCTGCTTCTGTTTCTGCCTCACTCAACGGGTCCCCGCGATCGAAATCACGTATCGACAAAATTGAATTTAGAGAGTTTATTCTAGGTTGCTTGATAATTAGAGATTAAATAGAGAGCTTATTCTATTTAACGACAAACTAAAGAAAGATTGGGGTAGCAGAGCTTGTTGTTATCTACGGTTGATAATTTTGACAGTTAATTGATGTTGATAGATCTGAAATTGATTCTCAATGATGTTTAGTGGTGGAGAATGAAACCTTAACCATATTTCTCTTATATTTGATTTTCTCTCATTTATTTGCTTTTTACTTATCTTGTTTTCTTTACTTTTAATTATTTCAAAACCCCCTTTTCTTTTATTGTTCTTGAATTTAAGTTTTAAGCTAGTAATTTATAAACTAAAAACCAACCTCTGTGGATTCGACCCTTGCATGCTACTTTACTATAATTGATCATATTTTTAGTGCAAGGATTAAATAAGATATACTCTTTTGAGTGCATCAAGTTTTTGGCGCCGCTGCCGGGGATTGTTTCTTTAGTTTATTTGTTACTTGGTTTATTCTTATTTTCAGTTGTAATTAATTTTATTTTTCTTGTACATATAGGTTTTTCTTTTCAATTTTTGAGCAAAACACGATGGAATTGAGCAATCTAACAATTGAAGAGTTGGTGGCATACATGAACATGGAGAACCAACGAGCCAATATCACCTCTCCAGTTCAACAATTGGCCATGGATAATGTTCAACAATCAAGGGAGTGCGTAGTGTGCTTCATGATGGATCATCCAACCAATTGGTGCCCATACTATCAAAAAGATAATTTTGAGCCAGCCTATGATTTGGAAGGATACCAAGGCCATCAAGGGTTCCAAGACCAACAGTATGATCATTACTCAAACACTTACCATTAGAGATGGTGGGATCATCCTAATTATGGCTACTCGGGAAATTATCAAGAAATAGATCCTTATGCCAACTACAATCATCCATTGAGCTTCAATCAATCATGGTCTCAAGAACCAGATCAAGAATTAAAAGACCTTGTCAAAATTATTGTTGCTAATACTTTGGAATTTCAACAGGAAAGAAAGGCTCAATCTATCTCCACTCAACCATGGACACAACAACAAGATCTTTTTCAACCCCTACCGCAAAATTCAGGTATTTCTTTGGAAGATCTTGTCAATTCTGTTATTGCTAATACCTTGGAAATTCAACAGGAAACAAAGGCAATTCAATAGGAAACAAGGGCATATCAACAGGAAACAATGGCAAGTATCCTAAATTTGGAAACGCAATTGAGCCAATTGGCTATTAATATGGCGCAATGGGTAGAACAAAGATCTGAAGAATTACATGAACATGATCCAAAAGAAAATACTAGTCCAAAACAACTTGAGGATGAATCAGAAAGTCCAAGGGAACCCGAGGATGAGACAAAATTAGAGATGGATTCTATTCTTGAGGATAATGAAGCCACCATTCAAAGTGAGAGTACTTCGGCACCTAAGGTAACTTTTAAGGTTCCTATTTCTACTAATGTTTCTTCTTCACTTTTTCCTACCAAATTTGTAAAGCTCAAGGAGGAGGAACATAAACAAGACAAGCTAGAAACCTTAAACAGTTTGTTTGTGAATGCCATTCAATAAGTACCAAAAGTTGCAGCATTCCTTGATGAGTTATGCACCACAAAGGATGATGGAATAATACTTGTAATGGAGAATGCATCCACATTGTGCAAAGAAAGCTTCTTATCAAACGCACAAATTTGGGAAGTTTCAGGTATGAGCCTGACAAGCCTAAAAAGCCAAAAAAGGGTGTTGGTTAGGTTCAAAACACTAACTTCAGTACTAATTGGGAAGGCAGCCCAATTAATTAAGAAATTGCCAACTTGTCAAACTAGATTTGTTTTCTCTCTTTCATGCTTTGTTTTATTATTATTTTTTTTATAGTGTTCTTTAGTTATTTTTTTTTCTTTTATTTAGTAGTTCTTTTCTCTTACATATAATTCTTGCATATGGGGTGATAGCATTACATTGAGGACAATGTAAGAATTAAATATGAGGGGAAGAATTTAGGATTTCTTAGTTTAGGTTGTCAACTATTTTTTTTTGAGTCTTTTTAGTTTGTTTTTAGTGTGTTTTAGTTCCTTTTAATATAATGATGAGATATGAATTGCAGAGGTCTAAAACTAGTTATTAGTGAGAAGATTTTCATGAGAATTGAGCTTAATACTATTTTTTATGAGCCAATGTTGATATGATATGTTGATTGAGAAAGAAGCATGTTTAGACTTGATATGGACTTGTATAATCGTCCTTGTGGGTTTTAGAGCCTATATGATTGATGCATTACACATATCAATCCAATTTCTTTCTTGAGTGCTCTTATGATTACATGATTCTCTAGAACTTACTTTAAACTTTTTTGAGACTATATTGATGTATGTGACAACATCAATATGATAGAGGCATTAGGATTATAACCAGGGCCAAACAGCCATCCATTATTGATGTTCCAAAATAACAACCCCCTAGTGAGCCAATTTGAGCCTACATTGAATAAGCTATTTCTTTGGTAACCATATCTTACACCTAGCCTAAATGCATTTATATCTTTACCCTTGTTCTAAATATGGACTAGAATGCTTGAGACATATTGCAAAAACAAGGGATACTTTTTGAAAATTTGGGTTAGAACAAAAGATAAGTGTGGGGGAGGAGAAAGGTAAAAGTCAAGAGAAAAAGAAAAGGGAACATTGTAAAAATACATTCCCATGAATATATATATATATATATATATTTGAATCATCTCTTGAACTTTTGGTTAAAGAAAAAGATGTTACAAAGTTGGCTAGAATGAAGCAAAGGCTCAACATGAATATTTAGCCTATGTTATTTTGTGAGTTTTGATAAGTTTTATTTGTATGATCTTATTATGTTTCTAAACTCTAAGAAAATTTTGGAACTTTTGTGATATCTTTATCCTTTATTTCTTTAACCACATTACAACCCCTTGGCCCCGTTACAACCTTGAATAAAGACCTCTTGATTCGTGAAATTGCATGATCTAAGTAGAGAAGAATAGGTGGACAAGCAAGCATATGGTAGAACTATTTTCATGAGACTGATTGAGTGTAAACACTTTAGCACTACTTTAAAGAGTGAAAATCATGAAAGTATCCCAAGTGAGAAGTTGAAATTAAGTTTGAACATTTACTATTTTGATTGAGATATGTTATGTTAATGTTAGCTTAAATCAAACCTTTTACTATCAAGCATGGTTCTTTGTGAAACTCTTTAAGTTAGTGATTAGTTATAAGACTTGTTTAATGATTATCTCTCATTTTTATTGAAAGTGGACTAGATTAGGATTTCTTATTTTGTTTTTATTTAATTTTTCTTAAGGACTAGCAAAAGACTAAGGGTGGGGGAATTTGATAAGTGCATAATTGCATACATTTTCATGTATTATTTCCTTATACTTTGTGCTTTAATTCTTAAGTTCCTTGACAAATTATTATATTTTTATGAATTATAGGTATTTTGGAAGATATGAAGTCAAAACATGTCAATTATGATGTTAAAGAGCTTATAAAGTCACAATCAAAATATGAAAAAAGACTTGGGAGTCAAAAAGATCAAATTCTTCGTACTAGATGATCAGGCAGATCTGACCTCCGGATCTTGTTGCAAGGAAATCATTATGTTAATATCATTATTTGAAGAAACTTTCTTCTTGACTTTTGAAGCTGACTTGAATATCTTTCCATCTATAGTTTACATGTCTAAATCGGACAACAGATGGTCATTCAAATCAGGGGATGATGTGCGAGATAGTGCAGCAGTCGCGAAACCGACGTCAGCGAGTAAAAACGTGCAAATCAGTGTACTTGGCGCCATGGTACTTGAAAGTGGCACCGCGGCGCCAACCATTCTGTCTTCAAATCCGAAAAAAATCGCAAAACTCGTAAAACTTGCCTATTTTGCACTCCTTTGACTCATAGCTTCCTTGATCAGCAAGAAAGGGTTTCCAAGGCTTGAAAGCTCTATAAATACCATCTTTTGAGCCACCAACTATGACAAGCTTTTGATTATTTATCAATCTTCTTCTTATTATTATTCTTCTCTTAGTTTTATTTTATTTTTGTTCTTAAGTTTCTTTTGAATATTCATGTTTATGTTGACAATGCCTATGCAAGGCTAAACTTTTATTTGGTTAAGGGTGATTTCAAAGCCCTAGACAAGTTTTGTAATTGATTTTCAGATTTATCTATCATTAGTTTTCTATCAAAGTTGATTATGTTCTTCCATGAGAATTGTTCATGATATTGTCTTGATTTGTTTAGGTCGCGAAGTAGATAGATCTTTATAATTATCTATTGCTAGTTTAGGAGTCTTGATCCGTGTAATTGTCTTGATTTACTATTCACAAGTGGCAATTTGTAATTCATGATAACAATGTGGAACATAACATAAGCTGAACAATCCGAGCTTACGTGTTTGTTGCTTAGATCAACCTATCTTTCTCATCATAAAGCTGTTATCAAATTGAATTTAGAGAGCTTATTCTAGGTTGCTTGATAATTAGAGATTAAATAGAGAGCTTATTCTATTTAATGACAAACTAAGGAAATATTGGGGTAGCAGAGCTTGTTGTTATCTACGGTTGATAATTTTGATAGTTAATTGATGTTGATAAATCTGAAATTGATTCTCAATGATGTCTAGTGGTGGAGAATGAAACCTTAACCACACTTCTCTTATATTTGATTTTCTCTTATTTATTTGCTTTTTACTTATCTTGTTTTCTTTACTTTTAATTATTTCAAAACCCCATTTTCTTTTATTGTTCTTGAATTTAAGTTTTAAACCAGTAATTTATAAACTAAAAACCAATCTCTGTAGATTCGACCCTTGCATGCTACTTTACTATAATTGATCATATTTTTAGTGCAAAGATTAAATAAGATATACTCTTTTGAGTGCATCAAACACTGCAGTGTTCTAGATCAGAATATACGATCTCCCATTAGGGTGGTTAACTGAGGAAATGGCAATACGGATGGGTGAGAAAATCGAGAAGATAGGGGCTCTCGACATGAGCAAGAAAGAAGGGGGATGGGGTAGATTCATCAGGATGAGAATCGAGATAGACATGCAAAAGCCGTTACGAAGGGCAATACCATTAGGGAAAAATGAAGGTGGGGAAACGCGATGGAGCAGATTAAAGTTTGAAAGGATGCCAAGCTTCTGTTATAGGTGTGGCAAAGTGGGATATGTTGAAGGTGACTGTGATATAAAAGCCGAGACCAGAGAGCAGAGTTTAAGGCAATATGGAGACTGGCTGCAGACGTCACCCGTTAAAAAACAAGGGAAGCGAACTCTAATGATAAATGGCAAAGAAATAAAGCTAATCAATGGGAAGCAATTACCAGGTATAGGCGAGGATAGACAGCACTCCACTACAAAAACTGGAGATTTCTTGGGGGGTAGATAGGAGGTGCAGCAAATGTGGTTTTGAACAAACATGGCAATAACAGTCTGGATAGGGAGGAAGCTGCAGTGACTGAGGAACCTGATAAAGGCAAGGCTCTTGCACAAAATCAGGAGGTGGAAGTAAGTGATGTGAACGCTACTGAGGAAGCAATTCTGGAGGATCATTTAAATATGAATATTGTCGAGTATACCTATAATGTCCTGAATATGCTTGTTATTAACGTAGACTCAAATGTGGATGGTGGAACAGGTAATATAGGAAACACACCGGAAAGGTTTGTTGGGAAAACAAAAAGAAAGTGGAAGAAATTAGCAAGAAGGGGGAATGGCATTGGAAATACTAATACAATAGGAGAAGGTACAAGAAAGGAACGAACAGTGATGAATAGCGCAGTGGATATGGAAGTAGAGGTCCAAAGGAAAAATCACAAAGGAGATGGGCTAGCTGTAACCCACAATATCGGATTAATGGCGGAGTCTGGATCCCAGCTTCGCCAACTACAATGAAGCTACTAAGTTGGAACTGCTGTAGGCTTGGGAACCCGTGGACAGTTCGAGCTTTAAAAAAGCTCATGCAATATCAAGATCCCGAGGTGGTTTTCCTTTTTGAGACAAGGCTTACCACAGGTGAGTTTGATAGAGTTCGCCGAAGATGCAATATGGATAACGCTTATGCAGTAGATTGTGATGAAAGGAGAGGGGGACTTACAATGATGTGGCGATCTGACATAGTAGTAAATCTGAAGAACTTCTCAAAGTCACACATTGATATGGAGCTGATAGAGAATGGGCAGGAAACTCAAAGATTAACATGTTTCTATAGGGAACCGGATACTAGTAGAAGGATGATTTCCTGGAATTTACTCAGAGTTTTGTCTGTACAGTCCACTTTATAGTGGGTATGTTTCGGGGACTTTAATGAAATAGTACATGGAAATGAAAAAAGTGAGGATGTTTGAGGGCTGAAAGTCAAATGATAGCCTTTAGGGAAGCAATTGAAGATTGTAACCTTTTGGATCTTGGGTTTAAAGGAGCATGGTTCACCTGGAGCAACAAAATAAATGCAAGAGAGCTGGTTAGGGAGAGACTGGATAGAGTTTTAGCTATAAAGACATGGACAGATTTATTCCCGGGGTATAATATGGAACATTTGGACTGCTCAAGATCAGACCATTGCTCGATTCTTATGAATTCTATTGGATGTAGTAAGCCAGACCTGAACAAAAATAGAAAAAGAAGGGTTAGGTTTGAGTCTATGTGGATAAAAGAACCTGACTATGACAATGTGATAAAACAAACATGGGAGGCAACGGAAGGTGAAGGAGTATCTAGAAGATTTGAAAAGGTAGGGGGAGGGTTATACACATGGCACAAGGAAAATATTGGACAGATGAATCACAAAACTAGATAACTGCACAAACAGCTAGCGAGTTGAACAAAATGCAGTTAGATGACCAAATTCTAGACCAAACAAGACAGTTGGGGACTGAATTAGATGAGCTATTGGTCAAGGAAGAGATGTATTGGCAACAGAGATCGAGGATCACTTGGTTGAATGAGGGAGATAGGAACATAGCTTTCTTCCATGCGCAGGCAAGCAACAGGAGACGAAAGAACCACATCCAAGGATTGTTTGATAATGATGGAAATTGGATAGAGAAGGAGGAAAGCTAACAGAGTATGGCCCTAACCTACTTCAAAACACTATTTGAGTCCCAGGGGTCATAAAACAGTGAGGCTATTCTTGAGGCAATAGAGCCATGTGTCACAAGCGAGATGAACAACCTCCTATGTGTTGAGTTCAAAGCGGAGGAGATAGTGGCTGCACTACATCAAATGCATCCCACAAAAGCACCAGGACCTAATGGTATGCCTGCACTTTTCTATCAGCATTACTGGCACATTGTTGGGAAAGACATAATTGATATATGTTTAAAAATTTTACAAGGTGATCACTCAATTCATGATTTCAACCTCACTCACATAGTGCTTATTCTGAAAGTTATTAACCCACAATTAATGTCACAGTTCAGGCCTATTAACCTCTGTAATGTTATATACAAAATTGTGGCAAAAGTGTTGGTTAACAGGTTGAAGAATACTCTTCCACTATGCATTAGCGAGTTTCAAAGTGCTTTTGTGCCAGGGAGGTTAATTACGGACAACATTTTGGCAGCATATGGGCTAGTGCACAGCATCAAGATGCGAAAAGCGGGAAGTAACAGTTGTTTTGCCTTGAAAGTAGATATGAGCAAGGCATACAATAGGGTGGAATGGCCTTTCCTAGAGGCTATAATGAATAAAATGGGTTTTGGAAGTGCATAGATATCGACTGTGTTGAATAATGGCTCAAAGATTAACCAAGGTTCCACCAAAGCCACCAACCAAGGTCAATAATGGAGGAGCCACCAACCAAGTTGGTGGATGGTAGACCAAGATAGTTGGTGGATGGTGGCTACTTTGTTTGCCACTAGCTATGTGCTCCCACCATGATAGTTGGTGGATGGTGGCTACTTTGTTTGCCACTAGCTATGTGTTCACACCATGGATGGTGGCTATAAAAGGCCATGTAGAGTGAGAGAGAAAAATGTGTGAGTTAAGAGTTTAAGAGTTGAAGCAAATACTCTGAGCTTATTAGAGTTTTCTGGTATTGTTGAGTTGTGAGTTCAGTGCTAGCATAGCACCTTGAATTGTGTATATGTTTGTACTCCATCTCCATTAATACAAAGCTTCAAGCTCCTCCTCCCGTGGATGTAAGCACACTTGCTGAACCACGTAAAATATCGGTGTTATTTCATTGTGTTTAAATCGGTTTTAGTAATCTCGATTTAGTTCCGCACAACAAATTGGTATCAGAGCCAAATTTTACGTAAAACCGAGTTTGTTCGATTCTGTCCGTTTTTCAAAAGTGCTCCAATTTGTGTTTTGAAAATACCAGGTTGAAGAGGTCGTCGAGAGGAGTGCAGCAGAATCAACCGGAGCGCCAGAAGCCGCCGCACGCGCCCACACGCGCCGCCAGAAGAAGCGCCCACGCGCCTCACGCGCCCACGCGCTGCACGCGCCGCTGGAGGTTGAAGACGCGTGAAGACCACGCGCACCACGCGCCGCACGCGCCCTCCAGAGGTTGAAGACGAGTGGGCCTCACGCGCCCCACGCGCCCCACGCGCCGATCAGCAAACAGCCTCCACGCGCCCCACGCGCCGCCGCACGCGCCACACGCGCCGCCGCAGCTCCGACCAACTTTTTCGGGCTATTTTTTGAGCCGTTTCAGAACACTATTCCGAGACTTTTCCGAGCCGGTTGAGCTAAACCGAGTCCATTTCGAGCCACTTGTAGCAGAATATTCGCAGTTAATTCACCGTGTGTCCAAAATTTACACAGTTGGACCTGTTCCTGGCTATTTCGACTATTCCGGACTCAACCGCGGCATCCGTTTTTTCCATACAGGTAACGGAAAAACTCTGAGTTGGTAATTTTGTTTTATTACCATGGCAGAATCATTAGAGACACATGAAACAACCAGCAGCGCACCATCAAGTTCTTACAACAGAAAGAACTCGATGACCACTGCAAAGTTCGAGGTGGAGAAATTTGATGGCACCAACAACTTTGGCATGTGGCAGTGCGAAGTTCAGGATCTGTTATTCCGAGAGGGGTCATATATCACTCTGGAAGATAGGCCCAGAGATATTTCGGAAGATGACTGGAAGTTTGTCAACCGTCAGGCTTGTGGCACAATCCGGTTATGCCTAGCCAAGGACCAGAAGTACTTTGTCATGAGAGAGAATAATGCAAAAACTCTCTGGAAACTACTCGAGGACAAGTACATGACAAAATGCATGGAGAACAGACTCTATCTGAAGAAAAAGCTGTTCCGCTTCCAGTATGTGCAAGGTATCACCATGCAGGAACATCTAGTAAGTTTTAACAAAATCCTCGCTGATCTTGAAAATCTAGATGCAAATATCTCTGATGAAGATAAGGCTCTTACTCTGTTAAATTCCTTGCCTGATAGCTATGATCATTTAACCACTACACTGTTATATGGTAAAAATGAGATAGAATATGCTAATGTTAGTAATGCTCTGGTGAATAATGAGTATCGAAAAAAGGATCAGCATGATCACCAGAATACTGCACCAGAAGCTTTAACTGTGTACAGAGGCAGGACGGACAACCGAGGAGCCGGAGAAAACAAGCGAGGTAAATCCCGTTCAAAGAGGGGATCATCAAAAACACGACTCTCAAGGGACGAGTGTGCCTATTGCCATGAGAAAGGGCACTGGAGGAAAAACTGTCCTAACATGAAGAAGTCGACTGTGAATGTAGCTCAAGAATCTGAGGGAGAAGAAGACTCTGCATTTACGATTTCCACAACAACACACTCTTCAAATCGATGGATTCTGGATGCCGGATGTTCCTACCACATGTGTCCGAACCGAGAGTGGTTCTCAAACTTCAAGGAGTTTGATGGAGGGATTGTCCTTATGGGAAATGACAATACTTGTCACACTAGAGGCATCGGAACGATCCGACTAAAAATGCATGACGGTACAATCAGACAACTTACAGATGTAAGGTATGTCCCTGATCTCAAGAAGAACCTCATATCACTGGGGGTCTTAGACTCAAATGGTTACAAGATGACCATTCAGAATGGAGTCCTGAAGGTTGTACGTGGAGCATTCTTAGCAATGAAGGGTTCTATGAAGGGAAATCTGTATCTCCTTGATGGAGAAACTGTGACCGGCAGAGCAGCAGTCTCCCACAACAATGAAGGCGATGAATCTGACACTTCTCGATTATGGCACATGCACTTAGGGCATGTTGGAGAGAAGGCCTTGCAAAACCTGATAAAGCAAGGTGTACTGAAGAATGCCAAAACTGGAAAACTTGATTTCTGTGAGCATTGCGTCCTAGGCAAGCAAACAAGAGTCAAGTTTGGCACTGCAATTCATCGTACGAGAGCAACATTGGACTACATTCACACTGATGTCTGGGGGCCTTCCAAAAATGCTTCATTGGGAGGTAAACACTATTTTGTGACCTTTATTGATGATTACTCTAGATATGTCTGGGTTTATACTATGAAGCACAAAGATGAAGTTGTAGATATCTTCGTAAAATGGAAGAAGATGATCGAAACCCAGAGCGGGAGAAAGCTCAAGAGACTAAGATCTGACAACGGTGGAGAATACAAATCAGATCCACTGAAGGAAATCTGTCAGAATGATGGGATAATCCGACACTTCACTGTTCCTGACACTCCCCAGCAGAATGGAGTTGCATAAAGGATGAACCGAACTTTGGTTGATAAAGTTCGCTGCATGTTATCCCAGTCTGCCTTGAGCAAAGCATTTTGGGCGGAGGCTTTATTGTACGCCTCCCACATTATCAACAGACTACCCTCCACTGCAATTGATGGGAAAACTCCCATAGAGGTGTGGTCCGGACATTCTGCCACTGATTATGATCGGCTTCGTATTTTCGGATGCCCAGCATATTTTCACGTAAGTGAATCAAAACTGGATCCTAGAGCCAAGAAAGCTGTCTTCTTGGGCTTTAGTGAAGGAGTAAAGGCATTCCGACTGTGGAACCCTGAGTCAAAGAAAGTCATCGTAAGCCGAGATGTTACCTTTGACGAATCTGTAATGCTGAAACTGTCAACTCCAGAGAATGAGAACCATGATTCTCTAAAGCAGGTGGAGTTTGAATCTGACGATGCTGGTCAAAATTCCGATGAATCTGAACCAGAATCTGATGACACCTTAACTGAAGTGGAGGAGTCATCACCGGAAATCTTTCAGCAACCTGAATCTATTGCCACCAGCAGATCGAAAAGACATATTCGAAAACCTGCTCGGTACACAGACATGGTGGCATTCGCCCTTCCAGTAATTGATGATGATGTCCCGATCAATTACAAAGAAGCTGTAAACAGCCCAGAGCATGCCCAGTGGAAGGAGGCGATGGATGAAGAGATGACATCACTTCATCAGAATCAGACTTGGAAGTTGGTTCCACTTCCAACACTCAAAAGAACAATTGGGTGCAAATGGGTCTTTGCCAAAAAGGAGGGTGCTACCGGCAAAGACAGCATCAGATACAAAGCCAGATTGGTAGCCAAAGGTTACGCTCAAAAGGAAGGAATAGACTACAATGAGGTATTTTCACCTGTTGTTAAGCATGCATCTATTCGGATATTATTGGCTTTAGTAGCACAGTATGACCTAGAGTTAGTTCAACTTGATGTAAAAACTGCATTCCTCCATGGTTCCTTAGAGGAGGAAATTTATATGACTCAACCAGATGGTTTTAGAGTCCCCGGTCGTGAAGATTGGGCATGTAAGTTGAATAGGTCTCTATACGGTCTGAAGCATTCACCGCGACAGTGGTACAAGCGGTTTGACACCTTTATGTTGGATCAGAAGTACACACGCAGTCAATTTGATCACTGTGTTTATTTCCGGAAACTCCAAAATGAATCATTTATCTACTTGCTTTTATATGTTGATGATATGTTAATCGCATCTATAAGCAAGGTGGAGATCGACAGGCTGAAGGCTCAACTGAGCTCAGAGTTCGAGATGAAGGATCTTGGAGAAGCTAAGAAAATTCTTGGGATGGAAATCAGCAGAGATAGAAAAAATGGTATGATCAAATTGACCCAGGCTCAGTATCTGAGCAAAGTACTTCAGAGATTTGGCATTAATGATAAGACCAAATCTGTAAGTACTCCTTTAGCGGCACATTTCAAACTCAGTGCATTGATGTCACCAAGTACAGATGGTGAGAAGAGACAGATGGATCATGTTCCATATGCCAATGCAGTAGGTGCCCTAATGTATGCAATTGTGTGTACGAGACCTGATATTTCACATGCTGTTAGTATGGTAAGCTGGTACATGCATAATCCTGGTAAAGGCCATTGGCAAGCTGTGAAATGGATTCTACGGTACATTCATGGTACTGTGGAAACAGGCTTAAAATTCGAGAGAAGTAAAACTATTGGCAAGCATCTTGTCGGATATGTGGATTCAGACTATGCTGGAGATCTTGATAAGCGTCGTTCAACTACTGGTTATGTGTTCACCATAACAGGAGGACCAGTAAGTTGGAGATCAACTTTACAGTCAACGGTAGCTCTGTCTACAACAGAAGCAGAGTACATGGCTGTAACGGAAGCTTTCAAGGAAGCAATTTGGCTTCAAGGATTGATTGATGATTTCGGGATAGCACAGGAAAAGGTAGATGTTTTCTGCGATAGCCAGAGTGCCATTTGCCTAGCTAAGAACCAAGTTCATCACAGTCGGACCAAGCATATTGATGTTCGCTACCACTTTATCCGAGAAATAGTAGATGAAGGAAACATTCTACTACAGAAGATCGGGACTGCAGATAATCCTGCAGATATGCTAACAAAAATAGTTTCTGGGATCAAGTTTCAACATTGTTTGGACTTGATCAATATCTCTCGAGTTTAAAGCACCTGAAGGAGGAAGGAGGAAGCTCTGATCAGTGAATTCTCTCTGTGGATTCTCGCCAAGGTGGAGATTGTTGAATAATGGCTCAAAGATTAACCAAGGTTCCACCAAAGCCACCAACCAAGGTCAATAATGGAGGAGCCACCAACCAAGTTGGTGGATGGTAGACCAAGATAGTTGGTGGATGGTGGCTACTTTGTTTGCCACTAGCTATGTGCTCCCACCATGATAGTTGGTGGATGGTGGCTACTTTGTTTGCCACTAGCTATGTGTTCACACCATGGATGGTGGCTATAAAAGGCCATGTAGAGTGAGAGAGAAAAATGTGTGAGTTAAGAGTTTAAGAGTTGAAGCAAATACTCTGAGCTTATTAGAGTTTTCTGGTATTGTTGAGTTGTGAGTTCAGTGCTAGCATAGCACCTTGAATTGTGTATATGTTTGTACTCCATCTCCATTAATACAAAGCTTCAAGCTCCTCCTCCCGTGGATGTAAGCACACTTGCTGAACCACGTAAAATATCGGTGTTATTTCATTGTGTTTAAATCGGTTTTAGTAATCTCGATTTAGTTCCGCACAACAGACTGTGATGAATTGTGTTACAACGGTCACTTACTCAATCAATATGAATGGGTAATTATCAAAAACTTTCAAACCAGAGCGAGGACAGCGACAGGGGGACCCATTATCTCCATATTTATTCATTATGTGCACCCAAGGATTGTTAGCCTTACTTATCAAAGCGCAAAAGAGTGGAGAGCTAGGAGTAGTCTGAGCAAGCAGATTAGGTCCACGAGTTAATAATCTTTTCTTCGCAGATGACAGTTTATTGTTTGCAAGGGCAAATAAAAACAAAGGGGAAAAGATGAAGTGCTTGCTAAAGATGTATGAAGATAGCTCGAGACAGCAGATAAATTTTGCAAAATCAATCCTATTCTTTAGCCCCAATACTTCACTGGAGCAGAAAACAGAGTTGTAGAGTTTGTTTGGAATCCAAGTAGCTTCTAACTCGGAGAAATACCTGGGAATGCCGACTATGTTAGGAAAGGGAAAAAAGAAGGCTTTTCGGGAATTGACAAATAAGGTACAGGCTAGAATTCAAAGTTGGAGCAAGAGGTTGTTGTTGTCTTTTGGTGGCAAAGAGATCTTCATCAAGGCAGTACTTCAACCTTTGCCTGGGTACATAATGAATTGTTTTCTCCTACCCAGGACGTTATGTGATGAGCTGACGAGTGTTATTAGAAGATATTGGTGAGCACATAAGGGTTCAAGAAAGGGTATCCATTGGCTGACTTGGGAGGATATGTGCATTCCAAAGAGCATGGGGGCTCGACTTTTGGGAGCTTCATTGTTTCAACATTGCTTTGTTAGGGAAACAAGGGTGGCGATTAATTCATAATCCAGATTCATTAAGCGCTAGGATTCTCAAGGCTAGATATTTCCCTACTAAGGACTTTCTTGATGCAGATCTTGGTAACCAACCCTCATATGTGTGGAGGAGCATTTGGACTTCAAGGGCTATTCTACAAAATGGAACCAGATGGCGGGTAGGTAATGGAAGATCAATCAAAATTTGGGGTGATAACTGGTTGCCGATTAGTGGAGGGTTCAAAGTTATATCACCACCGAATCTACTTCCTATTTACGCAAGAGTTAAAGAACTTATAGATGAAAGCACTCTGCAGTGGAATGAGACCGTGATAAAGGAGATTCTTAGCCAAGATGAAGCTGAAGCAATTCTACACATCCCATTGACAAGAAATCTGCCACCGGATAAAAAGGTCTGGCATTACTGCAAAGATGGTAAATACACTGTCAGGAGTGCCTACAGACTGCAATTAGAAGAAAAGATGGGAATAGGACTAGCTCGAAGGATCTGGAAATTGATATGGAATCTGAATGTGCCTAGCAAGGTTCGAATGTTTGCTTGGAGAGTATGTCATGGCATCTTACCAGCAGCTGGCGTAATCTGCCTAAGAATAAATGGATCGGATGGAAGCTGCAAAAGATGTGGATGTAGTTCGGAAACAGTTCTTCATGCCTTGAGAGAGTGCACATTGTCGAACAGGGTGATGGAGTTATGTTCTTTTCCTCCAGGGATAGTACAGGAACACTATAGATCCGGTGTAGAGTGGATTGAAAGGGCAGCCAACGAAATGACGAGAGAAGGCTTTGATTGGTTTATAATGATGTTGTGGGCATTGTGGAATGCACGTAACTATGAGGTGAAGCAAAACATGAGACAAACTGCTGAGGAGGTAGTGGAGTTTACACGAAGATTGTTAATGGATTACACAAGATTATAGGTGCCAGAGGTTAGACACAACCAGCGACCAATTCTTTGCACATGGAGACCACCACCTATGAACTTAGTCAAGGTTAATGTAGATGGGGCTTTTGATGCCAATTTAAAAGTAGGAGGTATAGGGGTTGTCATCAGAGACTTTGAAGGTTTTGTATTAGGAGGTGTTGGCTTCAATATTTGTCATGCAGCTGGAGCTAGCATAATAGAAGCTATGGCAGCAGTACATGGTTTGGAGTTGGCACACCAAATGGGGTTCAGGAAAATTATGTTGGAAGGGGATTCTTCTCAGATTATTACTAGCCTAATGCCACAAAATGATGACTTGTCGAAAATCGGCAACATAATAGATGAGGGAAGAGGAATTCTGACAAGGTTTGAGGAAGTTAAACTAAGCCACACGATAAGGCATGGGAATGAAGCTGCACACCTAGTGGCTCGCCATTGTTTGTTAAGTGCTGAAAGTTTGTACTGTTCTCTGGATTATCCGACCTTTCTACATCAAGCCATCATGAACGATGTTTTAAATATTTAAGATTGGAATGAAAGTTTCTTCTTCTAAAAAAAAATATATTTCTATTATTATAATTGAATTGAATTTTTATGTTTATGTTTATTAATATATATTATAGATAAAGTGTTGAACCTATATTGATTTTCATGATACCAAAATCTTCATGTTTTTTATAACTAGTAATGAGTTTACTCAAGTTTATCAGATCATTACTTAGTTTTATTTAAGGCTCTAGTTAGTTAAGCTAGCTAAGGAGATTTTTGAGCTAACTAAGAGGTAATTCCAATAATTGAAGAAATTGATTAAATTAAATGATGATGGGAGTTCTTCAATTGAAAAATTATAGTTAGGGATGATTTATCTTAAGGAAAATAAGTTTGGAAAATTATAAAAGTGATTATAGAACTTAAAATTCAAAAAGTAAAAAGTATCTAAGGCAAGTTTTGAATAAGGCATTCGAATGCCCTATTGAAGGCATTCTAATAACTTTTCTGGAAATGAAGAACAATGCCAAGAATAATAAGACATTCGAATGCCTAACACATATGAATGTCCATGAAAAATTTTCAAACGAAATTGAAGAGAAGTTAAGGCATGCATCTGAATGACATGTTTTTGGCATTCGAATGTCTACTCCAAAGTATTTGACTATCTAGTAGGAAAATGAGCACCACATTCAAAATTTGCCTGACATCCGAATGTTCGCCATGGCATCCAAATGCCCTTGCCTACAAAGTCAATAAGCGTGACAGAATGGCTATATTTTCAAAATCTATCAGAAATCGTCAACTTCAACCTGTAGATTTTTTCCCCAAAGATCATAACTTCATCCCAACCTATAAATACAACCAAGATGGCTAAAGAACAATAATCAACTGAAAAGATACTGAGCTATATCAAAGATCAAAGCATTCTATTGCAAAAGAATAAAGAATCTCTCTTCAAACATTGAGCTTTTAACTTTCATATATTTTGAGTGATATTTTGTAGTGGGCTTAATTTGTGTATTCAGATAATTGGTTGATCATTTATATTTTTTTTCAAACTTGTAAGTTTGGTTTTTGAGTGCAAAGATAAAACTAGTTAGGATTTGTAAATTATGATTTTGGAACTTGGGATAGGTCACTTTGTAATTGCTTTGTGAAAGCTTTTAATTCCACGAGTTTAGTGAAGTTTAAATCCTTAACAAGAGTTGTCAAGATAGTGGACGTAGATCAAAAAGGATCGAACCATTATATATTGCGGTGTATTATATATTTGTCTCAATCTCAATTACTTAACAATTCAGTTCTTTGCTTAAATTCCTTGTCATTTCATGTTTGTTGCAATTAAATTTTATACATATTTATTTCTCTACAAAAATGCTATTCACCCCCTAGCACTATCTACTTGGGATCAATATAAAGTTTTTTTTTTCCATTTTTTTACTTTAATAAAAATTATTAAATAGATCAACAATAATCATTTTAAAATAAAAAATAATTCGTAATAGTTCAATAAAATTAACTATTACACTTTTAAAACTTTAATATAAATTTTATAATAAAATCATTACTTTTAAAATAGCTAAAAACAAAAATCCTTTAAAAAAAAGACTGTAAACAAGCCTCATACATACTTATACATATTAAAAAAATCCAAGACTCACGATGCCAAATTTGACATATAACAGCATTTGCGAGGTGCTGTGAAAACTAAAAAAAAATGTTGCTGTAAGATTAGACAACATTTTTTCTTGTGTTCTTTAGCAGTATTTTTATATATGTATAATAACACTTATCAAAATGCTGCTATTTCTACTTTATAAAAAAATTTCAAGATCTTTTACATGCAGTTTTCAATTGCTGCAAAAGATCTCAATGATAGCAATTATAAGTGCTACCAAAAGCATTTTTATATGATAACATATATAATAGCACTTGTCAAATGCTTCTAAAAATTTTAAAAATGCTGTAATTATTGGCCATTATAATATATAATAGCAAAATACAAAATGCTGTCAAAGTATTGCATTTGCTATTTTTAATAACATTTGAAAATACTATAAAAAATGCTATCTAAGATTAATTTTGGCGTAGTGACTTCAAATTACAAATTCACATATTAGACTTTAAAATTTAAATTAAAAATCCAAATATTATTGTATTTGAATTACTAGATAATAATTTCATTTCAATAATAATATCATTCACCTTATAATTCATAATTTTATATCGTAAATATTATGGATCCATATGGCGTATGGGCATTTTAGTATATTACATATACACTCATAATTAGTGGTAATCTATTAATATTTGGCTTAAGAAAAATGAAGGGTTTTTGAAAGTTTAAATTTAAAATCTGTTTGGTGTATAAATTTAAAATTGAAATGATTTTGTGAAATTTAATTAAAAGTGAATTAGTAAACCAATCATTACATATAATGAAACATTAAGTTAAAAATTTTAGTTTAATAAAAAAAAATGTAAAATCACATATTTTTCTCATCTATATAAAAAATTAACTTTAATATAAAGTATACAAATTATAATATTTATATTCATTTTTAAAATATATTTTTTATCTTTCAATAAAATTCTAATAAAATATTACTCGATCAAATAATTTGTTTAAATTTTATTTGATTTTAAAAATTAATAAATTAAACCTAAAATGATCTAAACTCGAATAAATCGAGTGTCAAATCCAAATTATTCTAATAAAAAAAATACAAACTTCAAATAACTCAAATAAAAAACGAACTCGAAACTGACTGAAATTTTTTAAAATTTAAAATCACCCTAAATTGACTCAACTAAATCCAATTATTGACTTTATCTCTTATGTATGTTTTAATACTAGGTTACATGATTGAACAATAAGTTTTTTTAAGGTAGAATAAGGAGTTTAGGACTATGACTGGATAAATTTTGTAATTAAGGTTTAGTTAGGAATTAGGATCATAGAGCCTATTTCAAGTTATATATTAAATATCAATAAACAAAAGTTTAAGTTGACCAATTAAGTTGAAGAAGGCTGGATCATTAGACCTGCTCAAGGGCCGGGCTATCCTTCCAAACTTGAAGGTCCATCCATATTTTGGAGGGTTTGGACAAAAATATTAAGCCCGAAATATGAGCTTGAGCAAAAAAATGAGGCCCATTTAAAAAATGGGTCGGGCCTTGGCTCCAACAATCAAGGCTCAAGCCCGGCACGGCCCATTTTTTTATATAATATATTATTTTTATATTTTATATATCATGTAATTTATATCATATAAAAATAAATATATATAATGTTGTAGTATAAACATTTAAAAATATGTTATCCATGTTTTAGAACTTGATAAAAGAAAAAAAGTGATGAAATTACTAAAACTTAAATAATAATAAAATATTTATTTAAATGCTTTCAGAAAAAAATAATATGGACGGAACTAAACGGGCTTGGACTACCCATTTATAAATATGGGCAGGTTTGAGTATAATTTGAGACCCATATTTCGAGCCAAACGGGGCTTGAACAAGTATATATGATATTAATACCATACCTAAGTCCGACCCGATCCGACCCATGAACACCTTTATGGATCATGTGTCGTATTTAATATATATATATATATTTTCAAATAAATCTTGATCAGTGGGAAGTATGAAAAAAAAAATTAAATCTCAATGTAATATTTAATCACATCTATGTATCTTCTTCTATTAGTGATTGTAATTATCCAACACAAAATCAATAAGGCATGGATAAAAATCCCATTATCACCTATTATTTTTCACGATTCATCAAATAATTAATTTTGCTGATTTCAAAAAAAAAAAACAAAAAAAAAGGTTACAGTTTCTTTGTTTAGACGATTTTTTTTTTATAACAAATAACACGTATTATTTTGTAGTTCATGGTTAAATTATTTTTTTCCCCTTTTTATCAGACCAAGCTTAATTGATAATAACAATTTTACTAAAATTAATTAATATGTAGTTCATGGTTAAATTATTATTTTTTTTCCTTTTATCAGACCAAGCTTAATTGATGATAACAATTTTACTAAAATTAATTAATATATAGTATATTTAAGGACCACTTTGAATAATAAAATAGAGCTACATGTGTCAAATTCTCAAACGAGAAAGAAAAAGGCATGATTTGAAATATTTTAGTATTATTTAGACAAAAAGGTTACTAATAATAACATACCATTTCATGTATCAAATACAAATTGATTTTGTGGAGAGGGCTTGTTTTGTCTGAGGTAAGCTGATAGATCGGTCACTAGCTCTCCAACAACGGGGATTCGATCGATCACTAGTTCAAGACAAGGGTCATGCGATCCAAGGAATAAAAAATCATATTTGTGATTTATGAGTTATCGATTTAATCGGTTAATTGATTCAATCGGTTAAAATAAATTATTTAATTAAAAAAAATTAAAAATTAAATATAATAATTAATTAATAAAAATATGTATTTGTTTTAATGTATGGTTTTTAATATATGATTAAAAAAATAAAAATTTAAATCTCATCATTTATAAAAATAATTTTAATAAAAAGATAATAATAACCAAAATCATTTTCTACCTGTGTAATCTAATTTTTTATCAATTGAATCCATTTTTTATCGGTTCATTGAATCTCTGATTCTTTAATATGTGTCGGACCGAATAGATCATTAATTTTCGATTGTCTGATAGACTAATTCGATATGATATTTTTAACACTGATTCGACCTTCCCAAAGCCTGCAACTCTGACCTATAATTGGATGAGTTTGAAGTTTGAAGGTTAATTTTGGACGCATAGTTTTAGGATGGGAATAATAACTGTCTTGAACAAAAGGCCTTAAATATCCCACACCAATTAAGATGATGATGAATTTTCATGGCTACTCCCATCCCATCCTCACCACTTTCATTTTCATGTAGGCATCTAATTCTCTGGCAAAGAAGAAGCCAATATTCTCTGAACATAAACCATGAACCCCTCTTGATGATGACAAAGCCTGCTGGATACAAACCACCGCAATCAAATCAACATTCATGCATGCTACAGTCAAATCCGGTTGAGGATCATGCATGGTATTGAAGAAGACTTCCACAAGCCACTTCTGAACTGAAAATTAAACAAGTCTATTTTAGCTTTTGTAATGTTATAAAAAGTCTATATGCATGTTCCAAATATGTTCGAATTTTTATTCATTTAATAAAAAATATTTTTTATTTAAATTTAATTATATAATTTTTTTTTAATATTTTGTAAACAGTAAAATGCGCTTTCGGACCAGCTCATAACTTAATTTGGGTTTGGATAAGAAAATAAAGAAAAATTCTGAACCGCGACCCAGCTTGGTCCATGGACAGATCTAATGACTACTGCCTATTGGTATAGTACTGCCATTCTCTCTCTCTCTCTCTCTCTATCTATCTATATATATATATATATATATATATATATATATATATATATCAAATCAAGTTTATCGATATATATCTTATGTTATCTATATTCTTCATTTTTTTTAAAGTACTCGTGTTCGGCACGAATTCAACACATATTTGGACATAAATATGACGATATGATCCTTCAAAAATATGACTTTTTTATATAAAAAAAAAAATTGAATATACTCATATCGGTCACATATCCATATCTAACACTAATCTATATTTATACGAAATTTTGGATCAGTTACTGCTAATAAGAGTTTAAATGGGTGTTTTGAGAGTTTAATATAGTTTAAATTTAAGCCGAAAATTGATTTGTAATTGAGGGTGGGTTGCTTTGTCTTAGTTAAGTAAAATTGATTTGCCAGGTAAGGTTTTTTTTTGTTCGATAATAATGATTAAAGACTGCTCTGCAAGTCTGGCCAGTAATTGGTAAGTGTATATGTTGTTTGAGCCGATTGGATGGGCTGCAATTGGAAAGTTTAAGCTCCAACAATATCTAGCTAGGCTTGGACAAATTAAGTCAATCAAAACCCTAGGCCAAGATATATATATTTTTTGCAAGTCACAAATGTAAGCATAACAAACTGATTTATATACTTGGTAAAATCCATTCTTGGTCGTTAACTTTTTATTTTTGTTGCATGTTAGTTTCAAATTTTTACTCATTTTATTTGGATCTTTAATCTTTTAAAATGGTTCTATTTTGTTTTTAGGTCAAATAATTTTGTTAACACTCGTAATCTTCATGTTGCATAGCTTACGTGACATGCCAATTGCCAATGTGAACATTCTTTAAAATTGTTAATGAAAAATGTGAAAAATAAAATCATTTTCAAGGATTAAGGATCCAAACAAAAAGAAAATTAGAAATTAGGGATTGAAGTATAGAATTAAAATAAAAGGTTAGAGGCTATAGATGGAATCTACTTTTTTTTTTTTTCACTTTATTTTTAGAATTTATATTTGATGCACTGACAGTCAATATATCTATAGATTGTTAGTGAATCAAATGATATCACCTCATTAAAAAAAATGTAAAAATAAATACAAATAATTTTTTTTTTTTTTTTGCTAAATCAAAGATTTTATTAATGGAATAGAAAGATAATACACACAAAAAGACTATAAAGCCCCCAGACCCCACATCTCATAACTGTCCCAAATACAAACTGAAATCAAATCAAAACATACACACCCTGAAACCAAGAAAATCAACACGACAACCCCCCCCCCCCCCCCAAAAAAAAAACCATCAAAATCAATACCACACCTAAGAAACCCTGTAACACAAAATATTCAAGCAAACCACCCCTGAAACCAAGACCATAATATTAAACCACTCCTCCATAACAAAGCTTCATGTTTCAACCTCCAAAGAAAAGCAAAACCAAATCTTCAAAAGCAAACTCCTCTCAGAAAACCAACATATGTCATCACTCATCATTAAACATCAGAGGAGACAAAATCCAATCAAACTCAAACACACATGTAGTGTCCATCCTTATCCAACTCAATAAGATTCATACAAGTTCTTCAATTCTAATAAAACTCCACATCAAGACCAAGACCAAAATAAATAAATAAACAAAGCCCAACTTATACAATTCAGAGACGCTAAAAAGAGATCTCAATAGCCCCAATTCAAACACAACACCTTCTCTAGCAAATAAATCCTCACAAACAAAAAATCATATCAAATAGTTAAACACCAAACCAAATCCAAGTCAACATAACACGCCACCAAATAAGCAAGTCCATAATTCCCCATGCTAATCCTTTAAACCTCATAGACACATAAGACTCCACTTTCCAACCAATACCACCTTTGACAACTAATCAAACAATCTTTAATAAAGAAACAACTTTTATCTCAGCCCATCAATAAACCATCAGAATGTCAATTTTCCAGTGAAAGAGAAAAACCCAGTCAAAATCCCATCCCCCCATAAATAAGAACTTGTATTTCATCAATAATTTCCAACTTAGACTCCTAGATCATCCATATTTCCACCTGATAATAGCACGTAGTTTTCTTCAAAATTTCCCCTTTGAGCAGTTATCGATTCCCTTAAAATTCCATCCAACATCCTCAACCAAACACCACCAAAAAAAAAAAAGGAATCAAAACACAAATGCAAACAAACAAGCAACACAAACCTGCGACTTGCGGAGAGAAACTTCCAACGCCTAGCCTCCAATTCCTGTAATCTTTTCACGATCAAATCGTCCTCACAATTAGCGGATAAGCCTAGCATTTTTCCAAACCTCCAAATTTTTTCAGCATCGGATCTATTGTAATTTTTCTTCTGTTTCTGAAATCCCCCGTCAGACAACGATTCATTGGCGTATCTCTCCTCCTTATTCTTTGACTTTTCACCCTAACCTTCTTTGTCTTCTTCCATCTCCTATTCTTTTTTCTCAATCTTCCCGAGGGTAGCTTCCTCCACCTCTTCTAGGGATTGGACTTTACGATGCAAAGCTTTACCTCAACATTAAAGGTGCCAATATACTGTCTCAAGATCTTTTCTTTTATCCATGAAGATAACCTTCTGATGTTCCATGAAAGAATTTTCATCCTCAATTCTTCACACCCACACCGAAACTTCACATTGTCAATCCTCCAACACCGCAAAAAATTCACACCCCTTACTATATTATCACACCAAAACCACAATACAGATTATTTCCCCAAAACCACCTTACAAATTGTAAAATTGTCACCAGAACAATAAAACAACAGAATCTAGCAATAATATCGAGATAAGTTCAGTGGTTACCTAGATTTTTCACCCATATCCCGCAAATCCATTAGCCTGCTTATGATCACTTCTTCCCATCTACTGCCGACAGGCCTAACTGTTTACCCAAGTTCCAGGTTGCTATCGCCTCTTCTCCCCTAGCTCTTTCTCCCTACTTTCTTGCTATCACCTGGTTCCTGTCAGTGAAATATCCATCCGAAACCGACCAATTAGCTATTTTCCCATCCTTAAACTATTATCTCGTCCCACTCTTCTCTTCTTTCTTTTTTTTTTTTTTTACAAATTTTCCTTTGTTTTTTTTTTCTTTTTCCACATTCCCAATTAGCTGTTGTCTTCATAAATCTTCCATTTTTTTGATAGATTTATCCTATTTTCCTTTCTAGTCCGGCCCACATATTCCTCACTAGATCCATATGTCATAATCCATACTTCCAATTTCTTTTTCATTGTTTTGGCCCAGAGAATGCCCAACGTTACCCTTCGGGCAAAACACAACCATATGCCCACCAGCTTATGAATCCCTGATTCCATTTTGGGTAAATATAAAAAACATCCCCTCAATAATTAAATAATTATTAAATATTTTAATAGTTAAACATTATTTTAAAATGAGAATTGAAGAGTTCAAAATTATTTGAAAAATTATTTGAAAAAATATTGTAAAAATAAAATTGTTTTTAATGAAAAAAATTCATTTCTTTTCTCCTTTCATTAAATAAATTATTATTTTTTAAAAATTTTAATTAAAAATAAATTTAAAAAATAAAATATTTAAATATATTTTTTAAAAATTTTAAAAAATAAAAGAATTTAATTTTAGAAATATTATTTGTATTATTTATTTTTTAATTAAAAAAAGCAAATAAAAAATTTATGTTTTAAAATTAAAAAATTTATTTTTAGAAAAAATTATTTTTTTAATTGAAAAAATAAACTAAAAAAATAAAAGAAAAAGAGAGAAGAATTTTTTTTATCAAAGATAATTTTATTTTTATAATTTTTTTCCTAACAATTATATATTTTTCGTTTCTCTTTTGCAAATAATTTTTATTTATTATAGCATTTAATAATTATTGTGTTGAAAAGATTATGTTTTTCAAATTTACCCTTCCATTTTTCCATTTTCATATTCGGTTCTTCGTTCACTTCCCAAGTTGACGACCCCCTCTTCATTAAGTTGGTCTTCAGAATGTTGTGCAGGCAGCTTATCCCCCGTAACTACTTTTTCAGCAATTTCAAGGTAACCTTTCACCCTCAGATTGTCCAAGTCAGCATCTTGTTTCTTGCTGTTCCCTGAGTCCACCTCTTCATCTTCCATTGTACCAGATTTTCGAACCACTCCAGCATCGCCTAGATTGTTGCAATCTGAGCACGAATTGGACTCCATAGAGTTTGATGAGCTGTTTTCATTATTCTCACAGCAGCAAGAGAACACCGGCATAGCAACCGGATCAACTTCTGAAACTTTGATATCAAACACCTTATTTCCCACTTGTAGCTTAATAACTTTTTCAATTTTATTCATACCGGTAATGATCTGAATATTTCCTCTAAAAAGGGATTGACAGTTTAAGGTCTCTTTGTCAAGGTGAATAAAATCACCCCACCTCCTGGCTATATTTTGGAATGTGTCGATGTTCCATACGTGGATGGGAACCCTGTAGCATGCGATCCAGGTTCTTCTACTGTCAGCAACCATCTGATCATTCCATGTTTCAATTCTGTCATACCACTTCCTTAATTTCTCCCAGTTTTGCAGTTTCATGCTATCAAATAAGACCTTATAATCATCAAATTCCTGAAATTTTTTTAACGTTTACACCATGCAAACTGTCTTGCTGAAATTGTTCACTGAATTTGCCGAACTCCACGAATTCCTTTTGCCATCCAACTAAACAATGTTCCAGCCAGTGTAGTTTTTCAGTGTCAATACTTCCCAGTATTTTCTCATCTTTCTCCTTCTCGAGTGTTTTCACTTCCTCTACCTTTTTATTCCTATTACCATCTCTCAACACCTGGCTGTAGGATTTTTTATTTGCCTCACTATGTTTGTCCTTTTGTAGCGAGCTTTGTGTCTGTAGATCCGGAATCGTATTAGGCGCTGTTTCAGCTCTTCTTGGTTTTCCCCAAAATGATTCTCTGAGTTTAAATCTTGCGATATTGACACCGATTTTGAAATCCAAGACCCAAGCTCCATTAAGATTCCATACTGCTTTCTTTGCTTCGGCTATCGTAGCAAATCTAACGAACCCGATTCTCCTTCCTCTTGCCGTTCTTTTCAGGGGTATGAAAGTATTCAAAACTTTTCCAAACCTGCTGCATACTTTTTTTAGCCAAATCCAATTCATTGATGGAGGTAAGTTGTTGACAAAGATCGTAGTCTCCATTGTCTGTTCATATATTGTCTCTTCTAGGGATTGGACTTTATTTTTATTGAGGTATCATCGTTTGGTTCATTAATATATATTATTGTCAATACATCAAATATAAATTCTTAATTTTTAATTTTATAGTTTCTCTGCATAAAAGATTTAAAGAAAAAAAGAAGAAGAATAATTTACTTTAATTCTATTTGCTGGTTGAATATTTTTCAGCAATTAGATGCTTAATATGAACCTAGACATGATAATATTGGACACGACACGATTATACATACGAACACAATACGAGAAAAATAACTAAAATATGTTACGATACGAAAAAAATAAGGACATTATACGAATATACGAATGTGTCAAAATCTATATAATATAAATTATTAACACGTCAAAATTTATATTAATATAAAATACGATAAACATGATTATGACATAAAAAAATATAAATACACAAATTATCAGATCTACCTGAAAATTTGGGAAGAAGCTAATTATCTGCAGAGAAAGCAAACCGCGAAAGACCTAGAGAGATTTGACAAGATTATAACTCAGCAGTGACCCAGTTGCCTGCCCCAGGTGGAACTTATTGCTTAAGCCAACATTTCAACTCAGTGGATTCCAAATTTCACACTTATATATGAATGATTGAAACAATAAGGTAAAGAAAAGAAAGTTCAATCCTGCTACTTTTTCAATATTTTAAAACCACTAAATAAAACACCATACATCGAAATGACTCTTGTCATTCAATTACAAGTCGTGATCCATTATAAATACCCATGACTCAAACCCTATAGTTTTTGCACCATCTTCTAGAGCCAGAAAGATATGCATTATTTCAAAACCTACTTGCTGCTATTCGGGGTGGTGCTCTTCACCACTACCCCATCATTTGCTGATCAACACAAGCCTCCAAGGCCACCCGGCCCACCCCACCGGCCGCCTCCAAGTCCAGCGGAGGAGACTTCTGTTGAGCAAAACTCACTAAGCCTGCAGGATGGTTATAAGCCTAAGCCACCAAAGTATAAACCACCACCAAAACACTGGCCACCAACCTCACTTGATGTAGCACCGATGGAGGAGAAGACAGTCCCTGCAGGATACAAGCCATGGCCTGGACATAAACCACCGCACAAACCCTTCCCTCCAGTTAAAAATATTGATGTTGAAGTCTTACACAAACCGGCTGCAACTAGATTACCTCCTAAAAAGCCACCCCATAAGCCTCCAACATCAAATTAAGCTCTTAATTAGGGATGATATTGTAGATCTAGGTATGAATAAAAATAAGAGCTGATACTAGTATAGTCTATACAAGTTTATCTATATGCATAGATCTTTCTAGTGCATGCCGGAGTGCCAATAGTACTAAAAGTAGCTATTGTAATTGGGTTGTAACTAATGAGTGACTTGTAAAATTATATGCTGTGCATATATATGGATATGGTGACTTGTAAACTTTTAGGTGATTCTCTCTTGCATGATTTTTTTTTTTTCTTGATTTGGGAACAAAATCGAATTTTGCTCATTGGATATGAAATTAAACATGTTCGAGGGTTAGGCTGGTAATTCGATTTAGTAGATTTGATTCGAATTGGACTGAATCTAGGACAGGATATTTGTAATTTAGATCGGCCCAAATTACTATTTAATTAATAAAAATATTTTTATTTAAATTCAATTATAAAAATATAAAAATATTAATATAAAAATATATTTTTTTTAATATTTTAATATATTTTTTAACAGAGAAACAAATTTTCGAGTTCGACAAGCCGAATCTAATTTTGGACAAACAATTTTTTTGTTATCTAGGCCTAACTCGGCCTAACCCATGCTATAAACATAAGAAAAATAATTAAGAAATAAAAAATCTTTAAGAATGTCCCAATAAGAAAAGAAAAAAAAAAACTCATCCATTGCAATTGCCACCAAAACCTCTTTTCTTTCATTTGGTCATAACTCATAACTATGATTCCATGATGATATTGTTCATTCTAGTGGTGATGAATTTACAAGGGCATTAAACATGGCTAATCTGTAGATAATTTGAAAAGTTTATGTAATTAGTTTATATCGGCGGTTATTCAGTAAAATTCTGTAATTATGATCAGACTTCCCGAGGCTGAGCTCTGGACATTATTACTCACTTCGAGAAAATATTTCAGTATATGTGGAGTAAACTGGTTCGATTGGGCCACCTGCTCAAGCCCTCAGACTGTGGATTGTAAAGGTCAAATATTATAGGATTAATTAATGAGTTCGTATTTAATATATTAATTATAAAAAATTTTAATTTAAAAGTTATGAATTTGCAGTATGTTTTATTTTTTTAATTAGCTTATTTTTAAAAAAATTTAATATATCTTAAAAGTATGTGTTATCTTATTAATTTTATTTGTGAAATTTTAAAATTTTACTGACAGTACATAAGATAATATGTCATAACCATAAATTAACTTATCCACGGCTAATAGAGTTTTTGAATTTCATAAACTAAATTAAAAATATGACACATATGCTTTAGATATTTTTTTTTTAAAATTAAACAAATAAAATATTTGACAATTTTTTAATTTTACTTCTGTTGTTAAAAAAGTTTACTGTTAGTAAATAAAGACTGCTCTGCAAGTCTGGCCTGTAATTGGTAAGTGGATATGTTGTTTGAGCCAATTGGATGGGCTTAAATTGGAAAGTTTAAGCTCCAACAATATCTAGCTGGGCTTGGACAAAGTCAATCAAAACCCTAGGCCGAGATAAGTTTATTTTTATTTTTTATATTTACAAGTCGCAAATGCAAGGATAACAACCTGATTTATATACTTGGTAAAATCCATTCATGGTCGTTAACTTTTTATTGTGGTTGCATGTTAATTAGTTTCTAATTTTTACTCATTTCATTTGCACCTTTAATCTTTTAAAATTGTTTTATTTTGATTTTTAGGTCAAATAATTTTGTTAACACTTGTAATCTTCATGTTGTATATAGCTTACTGACATGCCATGCGAACATTCTTTTAAATTCTTAATGAAAAATGTGAAAAATGATCAAAATAAAACAATTTCAAAGATTAAGGATCCAAACAAAAAAAAAAAAAAGAAATTAGGGATTGAAGTAGAATTAAAGTAAAAGGTTAGAGATTAGAGATGAAATTTACTCCTTTTTTTTTCACTTTACTTTTAACTTTATAGTTTCTCTCTACAACAGATAAAACAAGAATTGTTTACTTTAATACTATTTTCTGATTGAAATTAAACTTGTCAATATTGGATATGACACGTAAAAAATATGATACGATACAAAAAAATAACATGAATACAACATAATTATACGAATGTCTCAAAATTTATATAATACGAATTATTAACGTATCAAAATTTATATAAATATAAAATATTTTAAACACGATTATGACACAATAAAATATATAAACACAATACGGATACACGAATTACCATTAGTTGAACTCTTATAGCAATTAGAACCTGAGAATTTGCACTGATTGGAAGAAGTTAATTAACTGCAGAGAAAGCAAAAGATCTAGAGAAATTTGATAAGATTATATCCCACCAGTGTGGAACTAATTGCTACTAAGGCTCAATTTGGATGGACGGTGAGATTGGCTCCGGTGAGATTAAAAACAGCGATCGAGGTGAAATTAATTACTGTACAAGTGAAATTGAGTACTGTGCGGTGAGATTAAAATCAATGGTGGGATATGTGTTTGGATTCAAAAGCAGTGGTGGCGATGAGATTAATTGTATTGAGAAGATAAAATGACCATTAGGGACATTGATTAAAATGTGTATATATAATAAAAATTTTAGTTTATTTGATATTTATAAAATTAATAAATAATTAAAATTATATTTATGTCAAATAATAATTTTATTAATAAAAATTATAAAATTATATCAAACAATATTTTTGTATTTTTTTATTATTATTCATGTTATTATTTATTTTTAAATAATTTCTATTAATTTTATAATAATAATATTTATATATTTATTAAATTAGTATATAAAAATAAAATATATATTTATTATATAATAATAAAATTTATTATATATTTATTATATTAAAAATTAAAATAAAATCATAAAAATCCAAAAGGATTAAAATAGTAAAAAGGCCTTCCAATCGGAGGGCCTTTTCTTCACTGGAGCACTTATGCTCCTGTGAAGAAAAAAGGGCCAGCACGGTGAGATCGTGCTGGCCCTTGTTACTCAGAAGGTAACTTCGGCGCGGTTGAGGCAAAAAAATGCCTCAACCGCGTCGCACAGTGATCCGTTTGAATTCAAACGGGACCTAAGTCCAACATTTTTCCAACACAGTGGGTTCTAGTTATCACACTTATGAAAAATGATTGAAACAATAAGATAAAGAAAAGAAAATTCAATCCTGCTATTTTTTCAAATGATTTATACGCATTAAATAAAACACCATACATCGAATGACTCTCGTCATTCAATTACAAGTCGTGATCCATTATAAATACCCATGACTCAAACCCTAGTTTTTGCACCATCTTCTAGAGCCAGAAAGATATGCACTATTTCAAAACCTAGTTGCTGCTATTCGGGGTGGTGGTGCTCTTCACCACTACCCCATCATTTGCTGATCAATACAAGCCTCCAATGCCACCCGGCGGCACACCCCACCCGCTGCCTCCAGGTCCGGCGGAGGAGACTTCTATTGAGCAAAACTCACTAACCCTGCAGGATGGTTATAAGCCTAAGCCACCACATAAACCACTGCACAAACCCTTCCCTGGATACCCTCCAGTTAATAATATTGATGTCGAAGTCTTACACAAACCGGCTGCAACTAGATTACCTCCTAAAAAAGCCACCCCGTAAGCCTCCAACATCAAATTAAGCTTTTAATTAGGAATAATATTGTAATATATGAATAAAAAAGAGCTGGTACTAAAGTATAGTCTAAATAAGTTTATATATATGCATGGATCTTTCTAGTGCATGCCGTTTTGCCAATAGTACTAAAGGTAGCTATTGTAATATATATTAGATTGTATTAGGGATTTAAATTGTTGTTGCGAACGCGTTTTCAGTCGTATCGTATTTATCGCGATTACGGATATAATAAACGTTACAGCAATCAATTTCGATAAATATCAACTGCAAATATTGACGGTGAAAGGAGTCAAAACCGCTAAATAGTGATCATAACTTCGTGATATGGCCGCTATTTAAATCCCTAATTGTAATAAATGAGCATGCATGGACATTCAGTTTCTCTTTATTGTGTAAAATTATATGCTATGATATGAACATATATGGATATGGTGACTTGTATACTTTTAGGCGATTCTCTCTTGCATGGATTTTCCTTTTCTTGATTTGGGAAAAAAAAATTCAAATCTTGCTCTTTAAACAGGAATATGAAGAATTAAGAAATCTAAAATGAAAAATCTTTAAGAATGTCCCAAGAAGAAAAAAAAGTCTTTTTATTTATTAATTTTTTTTTTTTTTTTGTTGCTAATTCATTGAAACCAGAGTACATAACAATTGAACCCGAGTACAACTTATCTCAAAAGACAACACTTTGATACCCACATATTACCACCCATCCTACATTTGAGAATGCAAATTACCACGAAACAATAAATTCCTCATCACGATCGACCCCTGCTTTGGCTAGAGAATCAGCCAATATTCCATTTTCTTCTCTATATATCTTCACAAGCTTGACCTCCTGAATTTTCTCCATAAAGCTGTCAATTTCGTTGAAAGTTTTCCACAGTACCCAAAGTCTATTATTCATATATTCGCACCAATTTAACGCCATAATGGAATCCGATTCTATTATCAACCCCATTCTGTTAAACCTCACTGAGTTGATGAATATTTCCAAAGCAACTTTAATAGGGTTGCCATTGCATTTGCCGCTAAAATCTGTTTTCTTTCATTTGGTCATAACTCATAACTATGATTCCAAGATGATATTGTGCATTCTAATGGTTATGAATTTACAAGGGTATTAAACATGGCTAATCTGTAGATAATTTGAAAAGTTTATGTAATAGTTTATATCGGCAGTTAATGTAATAATATTTCAGTAAAATTCTGTAATTATGATCACGAGTTCGAGAAAATATTTCAGTATATGGAATAAGAGTAAACTGGTTCAAGGATTGAGCCACCTGATCAAACCCTCGACTCTGGATTGTAAAGGTAAAATATTATTATAGGATTAATTAATGAGTTCGTATTTAATACATTAATAATAAAATTTATTAATTTTGCAAATTGAGTTAAGAATTTATCATATATTTTATCTTTTTTAATTAATTTTTGTAAAAAAAAAAAATTAATATACCCTAAGAGTATGTGTCACATTGTTAATCCCATTTTAGAAATTTAAAAATTCTATTGCCAATGTATGGGATAATAATCTATTTAGAGTTCGTCTTTAATATATTGACAATTAAGTTTTTTAAACTCACAAGTGGAGTTAAAAACTGCAACATATCTCATTTGTTTTTTATATTAATTTTTTTATTTTTTAAATATACTCTAAGATATATGTGTCACTTTACTAACCCTGCTTGTGGAGTTTTTAGACTGCACTGCTAGTGTATGGGATCGATAATAATCCATTTATAATAACCAAAAATTAACTTATCCACCATTAATGAAGTTTTTAAATTTCACAAACGAGATTAGTAAAGTGATACATATATCTTAAGTATATTTTAAAAAAAAAAAATTAATTTTACAAAATAAAATATTTGATAATCTTTTAATTTCAACTTTGAAATTAAAAAAAAATTATTGCTAATAAATAAAAAAATTAACTCATCGGACCATTAATTACCATTTACCACACATCTTTTTAATGTAAAACTTTATTAAGTTGGGCTTCAGCTTAGCAGGACTTGTGGGCCTATATCGAAAGGATACTCAAAAAGTAAAAAAAACCACAAACAACAAACTAATACGTGGCCTATAAAATAAACATGTATGCAGAAATCTAAGTAGTGGGATCACTTTTATTCTCTATCTTTGGTTGATTGGCTGTCTTGGCAAGAAGAATCGCATAGTTGAAGGTGATATTTTTTGGCTTTTTTTTTTGGTTTTGTATGTTGTCATACGTGGAAGTTTCATAATAAGTGTATTTTTTAGGTGAATTTTATGTGGTGTATCAATGTCATTTTTTGAATTATTTTTAGTATGCGTGTTTTTATACAATGCAAGGTACTTGTTTTTCATTCTCTACAATGAAGTTATATAGTATGGATTTGTCCACCTTTTGATAATAAGTTGAATGTGATGGTGCTGCTCAATCGAATTCGAGAATCTAGCCTGTGTAGGTTTATGAAGAGATAGTAACAATTTTTTGCTTTTTAGATTCTCTAGGAAATTTGGTTGGGATATATTTTGAAGGCAAAACTTTATACTATTTTTACTGAATTGAGTTTGGCATAGAAACATGGTTGTAGACACCTGATTATTGAGACGGATTCATTTTTGGCTGTTCAAAAAATTTTACAATCGCTTCAAGAGAAAAATCATTTTTATCAAATATCTATGATTGCAAGCAAATGTTGAATTGAAACTAAAATTGTCAACTGCATCATATCTATAAGAAGACAAATTCTTGTGCTGATTTTTTAATTTTTTTAGGTCACAATATCGATGTTGAGGTTACTAAGATAACTAATCCACCTATTGTGTCCTTGTAAGATATTTACTATATAATTTGTTAGGTGTAATGAAATCTAAAACTTGTATTATTTAAGTGAATATTTTCACTGATATGTACTAAAAAAAGCTTTTAAAGTATACCTTTGTGTATGAACACTATATTCTGGTTGAATGCATGAAAAAGTGAAAAAGATAACATTTTATAGAGTTGTTGGACTACTTATTAGGAAAAAAAATCAATTTTTAATTTATTATTTTTTAATATTTTATCATTATCATTAACATGTGCAAAATACACTTATTAATTGTGAAAGTAATATTTATAAATAATAAAAAATATATATTAAAAAATATACCGAAAATAATTATAAAAAAAAAAACCGAAGAATAAAGTCTTTGTTGGAATTTGGTTCGGAACCAAACAAGTGAATGTGAAATTGATCTCTTTATATAGTACATGATCAAATACATTATTTATGGTGTGATGAACTTAATTTATGTCATTCATGAATTCATTCATTCATGTATCATGTATGTTCATCCTAATGTACATTCATTCATGTCCATGTATGTTCATCCTAATGTACATTCATGTATTAATTTTTCATTCGTGTACCATGTAAGTTCATCCTAATGTACTTTCATGTATTAATTTAATTCATGTATGCTTAGGTCCCTAATGACCTATAAATAGGTGCTTTGGTAGGATGAGAAATTATTCAGTCATTCAACAATTGATTCAACAATTCTAAAAGTTCTTTTCTTCATTTGTTCTTTCTACTCTAGAGCTTAGGGATCTGTTATTCTAGAGAGAAAATTGAGTCAATTTCTTAAGTTCGTAGACCTTGAAAAACTGTGCAATTCTTCAAGGTAGTGTTGTTGAATTCCTGGGAGGCAATTACATTGAATCTGTGTGCACCAAGTGACAAGCAATTTCGCCTTAAGGACAAAGGGTTTAATCCTTAGCAACAACGTTAAGTTCTCTATACTTCAATTTTTCCTTCTACAAGTAAGTTCTCTAATATTCTATTTAAGGGCATGCTATTTAGTTCTAACAAAGTTTTTACAAATATACAAAATATCTCCAACAGTCTTCACTTCAGTACAAGATCTAAAAACCTACCAGCAATTCAACATTGAACCTTATTTCTTATCCATTGAAAAATAAAGAAAAATCCAATCAGGAAGATAGCTACTACATATGGAGCGCACCGACAAATTAAATCTGTTTTTCATCCACGATCTTTATGAAACAAGTCATATCGCATGTAGAAACTATAGGAAGAGATGAATATTTACGAGTTCTTTTCTACGGAAGATTAAGGTCCACAATCTTTCTTTTTTTTTTTTTTTTTTTTTTTTTTGAATTTGAGCAAATATTCTTCACTTACAACAACTATAGAAAGTCTGTTTTCTCCGCACATTTTCCACCGTCTACAATGTCAAAACTTCTACCAAAATCATTTATATTATCTGGATTCTTGATTTTGTTTTAAAGGATTCGCATCTACATTCATTCTTGAATTCCAATAACATAAATAATTATTAATGAAAACATTAATGGGATAATTTGGATCAATACTTTAGCTTCAAAGTTCAAATGCTGTAGCGCTCTTGACTAAAGTATTGATTCATATTGAAATGCTAAGAAAAAGGAAGAAAATAAATCGCAGTAAAAGTTCTTTATTAATTACCTTAATTGTCGCATCAACTCTATGTTCTGTTTGGCCTAAATCTTGCCTTTGCTACTGTCCAAAACGCTGTTTGACATTTGCCAAGGCGGCTTCTTCTGGAAGAGAAACTAGATTAATGGATTTTAACCTAGGAATTTCCTTCATTTTTAGAACACTTGTTTGTTTTAAATATAAATTTATTTATTTAATTACTGACTTTCCCTCAGTTTTGTTCTTCATGTTGTAAACCATTAAAGCACAAAGATGTCTCCTATTATCCTATACATACTTGTTTGTTTTGTTTATTGATGCGGTAGTTCTTAGCACTCCCCTGTTTAGCTGTTTAATTAGGAAAAGCCACCTCAATATGAGTATAAAACCACCCATTCCAGGGCACTTGTCTACCCCTAGCCAAGCAAGAATCCCATTTCCAAGGCCTCCTAAACAGGGATGGATTAAAATAGTGAATGTAAATCCGTAACACGATGTTATGATTGTTATTTTGCGGTTTTGATTTTTTCTGTTATTAATATTCACCGTAATTGATCGTGATAGCATTCGTTATGTTTACAACCGCGATAAACATAATAAGATCAAAAATACGTTCATGACCACACTTTAAATCCTTGCTCCTAAGACTGAAAAACCACAGCTTGAGCACAAGCCATCAGCTCTACCTCCTAGAGTAGGTGATTATTAACTAGAAATAAGATGTTTATAGGTATTTGTTAAAGAAGTTTTAACAACAATAGAGTTGGGAGGAAAAGGCTCAAGCCATCTAATGTATTGCATGGTATTTATATATAGTACAATCTAGGCTAATCAAATAATCTAGACTAATGAGATAAATATACAAGATAAATACATCACATGATAATTTAACCTATTTGAGATAAATATAAAAGATAAATACAAGATAAAGTTAACTTAAGCCTTTATCCAATATGGCCTCGCAAGATGGTGGAACCATTGATGACACCAATCTTGGATAGGAGATAATGAAAACGAACTTTGGAAAGGGGTTTTGTGAGTGCATCTGCCAGTTGATTGGCTGTTGAGATGTGTTTCGCCACAAGTTGACCTTGGTTTACCTTTTCTCTTACAAAAAATTAATCCAAAGCCAAATGTTTCATTCTTGTATGGAAGACAAGATTCATGCAAGTGTAAGTGGCATCGATATTGTCACAAAAAACTGTTGGAGGAATGGACAATGACAATCCAAGTTCCTTGAGCATGGATTGAACCCAAGTAGCTTCAGATACAGCAATTGCAATAGCTCTATATTCAGCTTCAGTAGAGGATCGTGTCACTGTTTTTTGTTTCTTTGAAGACCGAGAAATAGGAGTAACTCCTAAATTTATCACATATGCCGATGTTGAGGTTTTATCATCATGCTTACCAGCCCAATCGGAATCAGAAAAGACATTTAAGACAACTTTGGTTCTTTCTTTATAAGCAGACCATGAAAAATTGTACCTTTTAAGTATTTCAAAACTCTTTTGAGAGCTTGATAATGCAAGACAGTAGGTTTGTGCATAAACTATGATAATTTATATACAGCAAATGAAATGTTAGGTCTGGTGAGTGTTAAATATTGTAGAGAGCCTACCAATCTTCAAAAATGTTCCTCATTTGTGGATGCAGAACCATCAATTAAACTTAAAGAGACTGAAACTGACAGAGGTGTGTTGGACTCCTTGGCACTAGTCATGTTTGCTTTGCTCAATAAATCAGATATGTACTTTTGCTGAGAGAGAAATAGTCCTTTGGCAGTTGGTATAACTTCAATTCCTAAAAAATACTGTAAGGAACCAAGATCTTTAACTGAAAATTTACAAGACAAAGCTTGTACAAACTCAGAGAGAAATGTTGTGTTATTTCCTATGAGTATAAGATCATCAACATATACCAGCATGTGTGCAATGATACCATTGCAACAATAGATAAAAAGATAAGCATCAGCAACTGAGTTAACAAAACCATAGGAAAGAAGAAAACTGCTTAAGGCATAATACCATGCTCTTGGTGCTTGTTTCAGTTCATAAATAGCTTTCTTAAGCTTGCAGACATGATTTGGTTTGGATTTGTCATAAAGAACTGGAGGTTGCTTCATATAGATTTCTTCGAAAAGTTCCCCTTGATGAAATGCATTGTTGACATCAAGCTGGTGAAGAGGCCAACCATTAGAGACTGCCAAACATAGAACCAACCTGATAGTAACTGGTTTAACAACTGGACTAAATGTTTCATTAAAATCTAGACTAGGTCTTTGAGTAAAACCTTTGGCCACGAGCCTAGCCTTGTATCTAGCAATTGTACCATAAGGATGCCTCTTGACTCGAAACACCCATTTATAACCAACAATAGTCCGGTCATATGGAGCTGGAACTAGCTCCCATGTCTGATTTTTATTGAGTATAGTGAATTCATCAACCATTGCCTATTTCCAATGAGGATATTTGATAGCTTGTGTGGCACATGTTGGTTCAATGGTCTCAAGTAAAGGATGTTTTGTGGCTGCATTAATCTGTTTGGGTTTAAAGATGTTGTTTTGTGATCTGGTGACCATGGGGTGAGTTCTTTGAGGAAATAGAGGAGAGGATTTAGATGCTTCTAATGAGTTTTTAGTAGTAGAAGTAGAATTGGAAGTGGATGAGTGTATTGGAGAGGAAGAACTAGACCTATCACATGAATCTTCAACATGCAATATAGATGGAGTAGATATGCTGGGTGAAAGAGAATCATGATTGAATTCTGTACCTGGGTTTGTGTATGAGAGTGGTTGAGTTTGAGTAATTAGTGGCAGATCAAAGGCAGGTTGCTAAGAAGACTGTGATGCATTAGAGACTGCAGGCTGAGAATGAAAGTTAGTAAAAAAAGGAAATTTGTTCTCATCAAACATAACATGTCTTGACACAAATATTTTGTTAGTGGTAGGATCAAAACAAAAATATGCACTTTGATGCTTGGAATAACCAAGAAACACACAAGGTTTAGACTTATTTTCAAGTTTATGAGCAGTATATGGTTTGAGCCATGGGTAAAACAAACAACTAAACACTTTAAGTTTTTCATAGTTTGGTTCTTAATTAAACAACAACTTAAAGGACAAGAATTATTCAAAACAGGAGAAGGCAATCTATTTAATAAGTAAACAACAATAGAAAAGGCATAAGACCAATATAATAGTGGCATGGAGGCTTGGTGCATTAATGTCAATCCTGTTTCCACAATGCTTCTATGTCTCCTTTCAACTATAGTATTTTGTTATGGAGTATATGGTGGTGTTTGAAGATGTTGAATGCTAAATGAACTGAAAAATGAACTTAATTTTTTAAACTCTCCACCACAATCAGAATAAATAGACACAATTTTAGTTTTGAAGTAATTTTCAACTAGAGCTTTGAATTTAGGAAACAAGGAGTAAACATCAGATACCATAAAGAAGTTTTAGCAACAATAGATTTGAGAGGAAAATGCTTGAAGCATCTAATGTATTGCATGGTATTTATAGTACAATTTAGGCTAATAATATAATTTAGATTAGTGAGATAAATATATAGGATAAATACATAACATGATAATTTAACCTATTTGAGATAAATATAAAAGATAAATACAAGATAAATATACAAGATAAAGCTAACTTAAGCCTTTATCCAATACTTGGTACGACAAGTTCAAAGAGATTTTGTTGTCTTTTCGTGCATGGAGATTTGGTTGGTTGGAAGAGACATTACTAAAGATTTAGAAATAAAAAACAATAATAATCACATTAATCATAATCAATCATGCATATTAAACATATTGTTCCTTTGAAGGCCAAAGCTACATGCCAATTGGATAAGCAGCGACTTGAACGTTCATCTAATTTATATTACTCGAATTCAGGATGAGTGTTGAATATGATTATATGTTTAGTATGTTCAATTTTTTAAAAGTTTTTTCATATAGTTGGAGGATCATATTTTCATACCCATATCCGAATATGTGTCGGACTCAAATATCAGACACGAATACTTTAAAAAAATAAAAAATTTGGATAACGTAGCATCTAAGGTTAAAAGGAGTAAAAATTTATCAAAAAGATTGTAGGTAAAATATGCTTACTAACTACAGGTAGGTTTTTAAAATGCTAGGTGCAGACACTTAATTTTGTTTAGGCTCACTCCTTTCAACTTTCCGGAAAGCAAAGAAACTTCCACCATTCCACAGATGGGTCTCCAAGACTTTGATTCGGAGGTCAACATGAAAAGTCAACTTCGAAAAAGTCAACCACAAAAAGTCAACCATTGAAAAAGTCAACTCTCAGTCAAAATCAAGATTCAAAGTTGAATTGCACAATGGTGAAAGAATTTTGATAATCAGAGATCTACAATTGAAGATAAAGAGTTTGAAAAACAGATTGCAAAAATTCAGTGTAGGAAAAATGCCTAATTTTGCAAATTTGGAGAAAAATGCGTAAACGATCAAATTGGGCAAAATTGGAGATTCCAAATGGATCAAGATTAATAATATATGGATATTGGAAGGTTCAATTTTAAAGCAGAGTTGAAGGAAGATGTGGTTTGAAGAGAAAAAGGAAAATAAAGATTTAATAAATAAATAAATAAGAAAACCACAAATTTGGGGAACCTATAGAGATGACCCGATTTGGTAAAATTGAAACCCCTAGTTGATAAATGATGAATAAATAAAAATATCGCAAGTCCCAATTTGAAGTGAACCCCAAGGAAGAGCCGATTGGAGGAGAAACGGAAAAACGAGAAAATTCCCAATATTGAGGAAAAGGGAAAAACTAAATCGAAGAGGAATTCAGATGTAAAAATTGGGCATTTTCGGACCAAATCCAATTCAATATATGAAAAAGGCAGTGGAAAAAGAAAATCTGAAAGTTGGGCCCGTTTTGAGTAAAACCGAGATTTCGGGGGTTAAAGGATAATTTTGGAAAATCTGAAAAAAATAGAATCCGAGCTCGGAAAATTATAAAAACTTCCAAAACTGAGTTTTATATTTGATGGAAGGGATTGGAGAAGAAAAATTTGGAATGGGGGCTTAAATGAAAAAAAAACAAAGCTCGGGGGCACTAATCTGAAATTCCAAGAGAAAAATTTCGGGGAAAATAGAATCCGAGCTTGAAAAATTATGAAAACTTTCAGAACTGAGTTTTATATTTGATGGAATGAATTGGAGAAGAAAAATCCAGAATCGGAGCTCAAATGGAAAAAGACAAAGTTTTGGAGACACTAAACCGAAACTTTAAAGAAAAATACGGGAAATAGAATCTGAGCTCGAAAAAATATGAAAACCTTCAGAACTGAGTTTTATATTGGATGTGATGGATAAAAAAAAGAAAATCCAAAATTGGGGTCTATTTGTAAATAAATTAAGTTTGGGGGTCAAAATGTAATTTTATCAAAAAACCCGAAAAGGGCCATTTTGCAAATAAAAAAAAGGAATAACTTGGAAAATTCAAGGCCATTTTTGGCCAGCCATGGATGAAGGAGAGAGTGTGATCATCTTGAATCAAATGACCAAGGTTGAATAGCAATATGACATTTTTAAGAAAGGACAAGATTCTCCACTACTTGCCTACATACATTTTTGGCCAATGGGATGTCTCCAAATTGTAAAGTCATGTGAAGGCCATTTGAAGAACATGTGAAGGCTATGAGATGATGCCAAATAGGATTCAAAATGTCACCTAGTAAGATCTTTTAATAGTAAGCCATATGATCATGACAAGTGGCTTAGATATTTTGTAGAGATAGTAGACAAGAATAATCTAGGTGGTATTATTGGCCAATGAGAGGCTAGGAAACCCATTAATTTAAGGAAAGCATCATGCCAAAGTTGGACAAGAACCCTTAATTTAAGGAAAGCATCATGAAAGGAGGGGACAAAAATTAGCCATGTGGCAAGGATGTTGGGAGAGCATGCAAAGCATGATGAAGGCAAAAAATAAAATTCTCTCTACAATATACAAAAGGGCCGGCCACACCAAGGAGAAGGGGGGTTCTTTCCTTTCAAAGGCATTTTCACTACACTCTTGAGAAGAAAGGGAGAAAAAGAAAAGAGGGAGAAAGAAGGATAAAATGGAGTGCTTGATTTGGAAAGCAATTGCTAGGTAGCTATTTCCTCTCTCTTCTTCAATTATTTTCTTTGATATCATGTTCTTTTTCTTCTCTTTTTCCATGTGATTTTTTTTTTGGGTAAGTCAAAATTAATTTTATTAATTAAAGGTAAAAGAATCGAGAGGACTCGGAGATACACAACTATAAAACCAAATCTCAGACTTGATGTCATCACCAAAAAACCAACAAAGTGAAATTCATAAACCACCCAAGAAACTAACTCCAAAGATTACATTACACACTAGTACTTCTACTACAGTCTCCAAAAGATAACACATTAAGATCTGGGAATCTCCATCCAAAAAACAAGAAAAAATGATTATGAGTTACCTCCAAGCCATAAAGGGCAGATCTGTTAACACCTTCTTTCGCATGCTTATTAGCCATAATATTCATATATCGCAGAGGACATTAACAAAATCAAATTACCAGTTTCCATTGAAGATTGTCGCAAAACTCCAGTAGTCATTGCGTTGCCTATTGAAAGGGTCAAAATCTAGCACCATGGACCACAAGGCAAGCAAACACCCTCCACTCTAAAACAGCCAAAAACCATTCGAGCAACACCAAGTCCAAGAACTCCAAATCACACGAACAACGTCTTACAAAAAGCCTAGCATTGACAGTCACTGCCTTTTCAATGGAACTCAAAAATTCTATACAATCAATGAAATTATGGCATAGAAACCCTTATTGGACATGAATGATTTGCAATCCTTAAGCAGTTAAATTGGTTAGCACCAAACTTTCGATGCCTTTCGATGTAGGTTCAATAATGCTATTATAGTCTAGAAAGAAGTAACAATCAAAGAAAATCACCATCAAGCTTATCGAGGGACTATCCAAAATTTCCAATTACAACTGAATCCAATGTATTGCATTCAATAACAGTAGCAAAGAATATAACCCAATTCTCAAGCCATCTCTTTTAAACATCCCCAAAAGGTAATCCACAAGGAAGGACACCACTATAAAAGATCCCCACACTTATATGCCAAACATGAACCCCAGTAAGAAGCCTCCAAAAAGCTTTGCAGATATGATTCTAATGTCAAAAAACAATATTCCACACCCATAAAAACCACATAAGAAATTGATAAAAACCAAGTGCATATTTCTTAACCCAAGATGACTACCAGAACACTACAATAATATCAATTCGGCCAACACCAAAGCAATTCAAATTAACAAAGGCAAGCAAAGAACTCACAGAGAAAAGCGTTCAACTCCAACAACCCATCCTCCATTGAAAGCCAAAAGCAAAGTATTAGCAAACAGAACAAACAAATATAATGGACCCAAACCATAACACACCAGAGATATGCAACACCATCGCTCAAAAGAAAATTGTAGCTGGATACTAATATTAAAATTGCGCCAAGGTTAGTCAGACTAAATCAACCAAACCGCATTAAGCTTATAAAACACCAAAACCAACAATATGATAAAGGATTCAGAAGAAAGAATCTGATAGAATAAGGAGCTACGCTACTCATTGGCCAACATTTCCATTAATCTCTCAATTACTAGTTCTTTCTTGCAAGTAGTAGATAATCCTAGCATTTTACTTACCTCCCAAGTAGCCTGAGCCTCTTCACATAATATTCTTCTTTGATTTTGAAAATCCCCATTTGATAAGGAAGCGTTGGCAATCTGATTGTCGTGAGACCTGGAAATCGATACTTTGGTGGCTTTCTTGGGTTTTCTATTTTCCATGTGATTTGTTAACTTTCTTCGATGAATAAAAGGTTTTCAAAATAAATTTTAAAGGTTTTCTCTCCTTTATTCTTTACAAAATAAAAAAGTTGATAAAATTTTTCAACCCATTTTCCATTTTAGCCGAAACTTAGAGATCTTATTGTGCTTGTTTTTGCTCGATTTCCTTACTTGCTTGTTGATTGTGGGCTTCACCATTATGCTAGGATAGATTTGTTCTTATGATTTTTCTTTTTAAAAAAATCAAATTAAAGGTTTGAGAAGCGAGGGTCTTGATTTTAATAAAGTGATTTTGGTTAGGTGGGATTATGTCCAAGGAACCAATCATTGAGCCAACCTTGTTTTCTTTTCTTTTCTTGCTTGTTTATTTATTTATTTTTTTAAAATTCATGATTGATTCATTTTCATATGTTTGTTAGCTGTAAAATCATGCATTCATACCATTTTCAATTTGGTTTTTTGGCTAAGACCAACCAGTGGTCTCTAGCCAAAAACCCCTTATCTATACTAGTTGAAAGAGTGATAGTTTAAGTTGGATATTATGACTTTGAACATTTTTTTACTAAGTCATATCTTGTTAAAATAAAAAGATTTTTTAACCACATGTAGTATACCTTTAGAGGATGCCTTAGTATTTTTTCCAAGATTTTTAGATTTTTTTTATCAAGGTTGGAAAAATGGTTTTCGATAAAACAGTTTTTAGTTTACTGTTCTGACTTTAGTGAAAATTCGATAAAGGCATCTCTAGTCCAAAAATTAAACCGATTTTTTTCCATAAAGACCATCATGTTTCAAGTGTATACTAATTTTCCAGATTTTTTGAAATTTTTATAAAAGGGTAAAAAAATAGTTTTTCAAAATAGGTTATGGGAGTCAGAAATGAGTTTTCCTAAATTAATAATTTTCTGAATTTTATTTGTAAAAAAGGAGGGGCTGATTGGAGTCATTAGCTATTGTTTTAGGTTGGTTTCCATGTCATCTCAAGGATAAAATTGATTTTACAAAGATTGGGTCATGGGTAGTTAACCTGGGTTTTAAAAAAAATAGGAAAAGTATAGCTTTTTTAGGGGTATTCGGCCAAGGCCTTCTTTTCCACCCAAAGAAAAAATCCAATTTTTTAAATCCGAGCCCAAAGTCATCCGATTTTGAAAATCCAATTTAAGTTTCTTCCAAAGGTAGTCGGATATCTTTTTAGGTATACAGATGTCCTTACGTCAAGGAAGAAATATATCTTCATGCTTTGCATATTTAAAAATGTTTTTACTTAATTTGGCATAAAAAAACGCGCTTCTCGGTTTCCTAATCATTTGGCTAGAATTAGTTCTTAATCTTTGCCGGGTCTACCGGGGAGGTTAGGAAATTATTCAACACACGTGGTTATGAAAAGCAAGGCATGGATTTTATTTTATTCGGAATCATTTAAATGTCATATGAAAAATTATTTTCCAAGATTTGTCGGGTTTGTCAGGGAGTACGGTAATACTTTCCGACATATGCCAATTATTTGATTCCTCACATGAAAGATCCATTTCAAAATAATGATGTGTGCATGTGATCATGATGCGATTGTGGATATTTTATAACGATGTCATTTTGTGATTTTTACCATGTCAAGCATGCCATGTCATTCATTCTTTTACCATGTCATAATAGGATTTGCCATGTCATTAACTCATATGCCATGTCAATAAATTCTTTTGGCCATGTCATTTAGATTTTGCCATGTCAAGCATGCCATGTCGTTCATTCATATGCCATGCCATTTAGATCTTGCCATGTCAAGCATGCCATGTCATCCATTCATATACCATGTCATTCATTCATGTGCCATGCCATTTGGATTTTGCCATGTCAAGCATGTCATATCATTCATTCATATGCCATGACATTCATCATTTTCCATGTCATTTAGATTATGCCATGTCATTAACTCATATGCCATGTCATTCATTCTTTTACCATGTCATAATAGGATTTGCCATGTCATTAACTCATATGCCATGTCATAAATTCTTTTGGCCATGTCAAGCATGCCATGTCGTTCATTCATATGCCATGCCATTTAGATCTTGTCATGTCAAGCATGCCATGTCATCCATTCATATACCATGTCATTCATTCATGTGCCATGTCATTTGGATTTTGCCATGTTAAACATGTCATATCATTCATTCATATGCCATGACATTCATTCATGTGCCATGTCATTGATAACTCGTATAATTATATAGTTTTTAGTTATGTTTTATTATTGTTTTGTGTCAAATACGAGTTATTATTGTTTAGTCTAATTGTGTTTATGATCTTTTATATTTTTATGTAATTTGGTGTTTTTCACAAGTTTCTTTGAGTGATTTCAGATTACTAGAATTAAGGGCAAATCCAGTTCAGTTCCAGTTCCGACACCTTTTGCCATATCAGCTATATCTGGAGTTCCACTGAAGCAATAAGGCTGAAATTTTAACCGTGCAAAGCTAAGAGGCATATCTATCTTTTTCATGTTTTACACTTCTTGAAACGGAGTCGTTTTCCCTAGCGAAATCGACAATCAAGTTGGCTGATGTGCAATGACGTCTGTGCTGACCTGTTTTCGTATTTTGCCCATATCTTCTTATCCACATCAGAAAATGAGCTGATTCCAACGGCTATGGATCCGTAACTGACAGGGGAACATTTTTCTAGAAGACCATGTGATCAGATCAGGCCTCCAATATTGAAAAAATCGACCATCAAGTTGGCTGATCAAAATTGTCATACAATATGACGAAAATTGTTAGAAAAATGCACCCACCTATTATACCTACCTTTGAAATTTGTAAAGCTTGTCTCTTGTCATTTAGCCCTCCAAAATGTGTATAAATAGAGGGCCTTGGATGATTGTAGAGGATCATATGGTAGATTGGTAGGAAATTAGCCATTGTAATAAAATTCTCTAAGTTTTCTTCTTCTTTCTTTTCTCTAGTTTTCTTTTTCTTTATTTTCTTCTTCTTCTTTCTTTCTTTTATTTCCTTCTTAGATTCTCTTTAATTTTATGTTTATGTTTACAATGCCTATGCTAGGCTAAACTTCTATTTGGTTAAGGGTGATTTCAAAGCCCTAGACATGTTTTGTGATTGATTTTTAGATTCTATCTATCATTAATTCTCTATCAAAGTTGCTTATGTTCTTCTACAAGAATTGTTCATGATGTTGTCTTGATTTATTTAGATGTACAACTAGATAGATCTTGATAATTATCTATTGCTAGTTTAGGAGTCTTGATCCGTGTAATTGTCTTGATTTCCTATTCATAAGTGGCAATTTGTGATTAATGATTATGGTCAAGTTTTCAATAATTGCAAAGTGGAACATAACCTAAGTTGAACAATCCGAGCTTATGTGTTTGTTGCTTAGATCAACCTATCTTTCTCATCATAAAGCTGCCATTAAATTGAATTTAGAGAGCTTATTCTAGGTTGTTTAATGGTTAGAGATTAAATAGAGGGCTTGTTCTATTTAACGACAAACTAAGGAAAGATTGGGATAACAGAGCTTGTTGTTATCTACGGTTGTTAACTTTGATAGTTGGTTGATATTGATAGATCTGAAATTGATTCTTAATGATGTCTAGTGGTGGAGAATGAAACCTTAACCATATTTTTCATATTTGATTATTCTTACTTACTTGTTTTCTTACTTTTCTAGTTTGCTTATTTTTAAAAGTATATTTATTTTTATTGGCTGGTTATACCGCCTAATTTGTATATTAACTTTGTTTTATTTTTATTGGCTGGTTATACCGCCTAATTTAGTATATATATTTTTATTGGCTGGTTATACCGCCTTGCATCTTATTCTTATTATTTACTTTAGTTTAAATCTGGCTTCAAAAACCCCTTTTCTTTTATTGTTCTTGAATTTAAGTTTTAAACTATTAACTTATAAACTAAAACCCAATCCCTGAGGACTCGACCCTTGCTAACTACTATACTTACAATTTATCTTTTTAGTGCAAGGTTAAATAAGATACACTCTTTTGGGTGCATCAGTCATTCATTCTTTATGCCATGTCATTTAGATTTTTGCCATGTCAAGCATGCCATGTCATTAATTCTTTTACCATGTCATGATTTATTTGCTATTGCCATAATAAGATTTTGCCATGTCAAGCATGTCATGTCATTAATTCTTTTGCCATGTCATAATAGGATTTGCCATGTCATTTAGATTTTTCCATGTTAAGCATGCCATGCCATTAATTATTTTACCATAAAATGTTTGTCATGATATGATAAATATGCATTCTTTTTTAATTTTTATCCTAGTAATATTTTTGCATATTTATGATCATTTTTATGATTTTAAAATGCATGAAAAATTACTAATGTTATTTTATAAAGCAAGATTATTCCAGAGTTAAAATAATTCATGAGTTCTTTGTTGGGTCTGCCGGAGAGGATATCATCAATTATCATTAACAACGGAATATATTTTTTCTTCAAAAACAACAATGATTCGGAGAATTTTCATAATAAAGGAAAATTTTCATGTTTTGCCGAGTTTGTCGGAAAATATGAAAAATTTTATGTTAATAAATTCTGTCTCATTTTCAAATAAAATATGAATTTTTTTAGGGGATTATTTTCAAATACCAAATTTAAAACCGACTTTTAGCGAGACTCGAGATACACACGATTAATAAGGTAACATTTTATACGGGCGTTGTGGGGGTGCTAATCATTCCCCATACGTAACCGACTCCCGAACCCGCACTTATTTTCTCTGATTCAAAGCGCAGACTTCAAAATTGGTTTTAAAAATGTTTTAACTAATTTTAAAATGTTTTATAAAAATTAGTTTTAATAGGTGGCCGATCATACTTAACCAAAAAAGATTGGTGGCGACTCCATTTCTTTTCCGAGATTGTTTCCAAACCCTCAATCTTTGATTTAGAGGAATTAAGTTGTTTTTTCCTCTATTTTTTCCAATGTCACACTCTTAACAAAAATCGATTGTCCCCGCGACAGGGCAGTTTTTTTTTTTTTTGGACTTTTTTTTGGAGGTTGCGACACCAGGTTCTCCCACATGACAACTCTATTTAGAATTCGGTTCTATCCAAAGTAGTTAGTATCATACTGGTAGGCGTATCATTTTTGTTTTGATATTGGTACGTACCGATACCGGTATGTTTCGGCGTATCGTTTCAGATTTTTCGACATTTTTCAAATATTTTTTCATATACATATATAACCTGTTTTCAAATTCTTTAATAAAATATATATTATATACAAATGCAAATATACCTCCATTACATATATATATATATATGTGTGTGTGTGTGTGTTGTATGCAAATATAAATTTTAAAATTATAAATATTTAATATTCAAAATTTGTAAACATAAAATAAATAAAATATTTTTAAAATATAGTAAATTATGACTAATTAAGTTTAATAGCCTAATATAATGAACATATTTTATTTTCAAATGTAATTATGAAAAAAATAAAAATGATCAAGACAAAAAAATATTAGAAATTGGTTTAAAAAATAAATAAGTGAAATTTAAAAAAAAAAATCAAAATCTTGTACCAATCGGTACGGACTGATACGTATTGGTATTGATCGATACAGACCGGTACGATCGGTACGAACTAGATTTCTATCACCATTAAGCTTTTTCTTCTGCCAGCACATAGCAGCACAGCATCTGCAGGTTATTTTATAATAACATGTACATAAGGAGGAAAAAACTAAGGTTGCGTTTGAAAACTTGGATTTCAAACAATGGATTTGGATTTCAAAAATAATGTAATTGTGTAGTAAAACACATGTACATGTAACATTTATGATTATTTTTCAAATTCATGGATTTGTTGGATGCGTATTTAGTGGTGAATTTGAAATATGTATAGGTATTTGTGAATTTAAAATTCATGTTTTTATACCTTTTTAATATATAATCATGTTGAATTTTAACTAATGTATACATTTCATTATCACAATTTTATATAACAAATAAAATCCAAATTCATATTTCCAAACATAGCGTAAAAGAAATCTTCTGAATTTCGATTCAGGAAAGTGATTTTATAATTCTATGTTATTAATCACCTAATTACAGGACAACTTGTGGTAGATAATGGGATATTTTTCTTAACTCTGATCAATATCAAACTGTTCAAACTATTTTATTTGGAATAAGCCTTAAGCTTTCTGAATCCATGTGAATTAAGCCAGTTCACCGAACTGTTCATCTGTGTTAAGTGCTCATTTTTCCTCACATATATATATATATATATATATATATATATATATACCAAATCTAATGGTATAATAAAAACTAAATTTCTAGAAGCCTCATGGTAGCCACACCTTACCTCCTTAGAGATCGATCCCAAGTTCAAATCCTCTCTTCCCCAAATTAATCTATCGAAATTAAAGTTATGAAATACTTCCTAATGTCATTAGAATGAAGTTTAGTTAGGATCTATGTTACCGGATTCTTTATTTTTTCTAAAATATTCGTGTTTGATACTTGTGTTTGACACATATTTGGATATGGATATAAAGTATGATCTTCCAAATATATGATTTTTTTTTTTTTAAATTCAACATATCCGTATCTGACACACATCTCGAATCCGAATAACATAGGTTAGGATTACTATAACAAAGAAAAGGGGAATCAAACCATTTTTGATTTGGAATTAGGGTACAATTATGAGCAGTGTTAATGAAACAGGTTCCTGTCATGAGAGTAGTACAGGCACTAAAAGCAATAATCATCAAATTTTGCCGGCAAAATTGGTTATGAAACAGTTCAGATTCTCTTCAATAGACTGAGTAATAGAGTAAATTTTTCTCCTCAATGGAACCATTTAAATACCTTTAGTAGAAGAAACCTCTGTGTTGAGTCCTTGAGTTTTGCCTGCGGTTTTAGTGAGACAAAAGCGAAGCCATAAGACTATGTGCTAAGCTATTGATCGACCTCATTGAGATAAAAGGTAAAAAGAGATTAAAAATAAAATTATGCAATGATAGTGAAAGAAAGCTGTTTCTGGAACTTAGTCAGCTAAGGTAAACAAGAAGGTTAAAATACTAGTAAAAGTCAATAAAGATCATTGGATGCAAAAAACAAGTTTAATTGCCAAGTAGACAGAATTAGGTAATTGAAAGCAAAATAGAAAGAGAAAAAGGGTATTCATCATCGGTCATTACCGACGAATAAGCTCACTTACTTATCAAAAAAAAAAAAAAACTCACTTGTAGGTAACTAAGGGAAAGAAGTGAAGAATCCGAGTGCTATGTTATCCAGATTTCTTTTATTTTTTAATTTTAAATATTTGTATTCGACATATACTCAGATATGTGTATGAGAGTATGATTTTTTAAATATGTAAAAAAAAATTTAAAAACAATTAAGTATACTTGTTGTAGACATCTAATTTTGTCCGGACCCCTAAATCAAGTACATTTTCTTCCTAAATTGATATTTCAGAATGCTAAAACGTTTTTCTTATCCTGCAGGTGATACTCCGAGGCTTAGTTTAAGAAAGCAGACAGAAAAAGTCAAACTCAAAAAAAGTCAACCCCAGAAAAAGTCAACCTCAAAAAAATCAACTACTAAAAAAGTCAACCCACTTTCAAAATCAAGATTTGAGGTTCAATTGAAAAACGGTGAAAGAATTTTGATAATCCGAGGTCTACATTGAAGGATATGGAGTTCGGAAGTTGGGTTATGAATCTTAGTAGAAAAGAAACCCTAGTTCGGGAAATTTGGGGAAAGTGCCTAAACGATCAAATTGGTCAGAATTTGAAGGTCTCAAATGAAAGATAAGCACTGACTACGGGTAATGGAGAAGCCGCTTGAAAGAACAACTGATAGAAAAGTCAATTCGGAAGAAAACCGAGAATTAAGGTTTTTGGTGGATTTCGGTGAAATTTGGAAGAATTACAGAAATGGCCCGATTCGGTAGATCTAAAGCCCCTAATTGATGAGGAATGATTAAAAAAGGATAGCACAGTGCTTAGTTTGAAGAAAATCTGAAAATCGGACTTGTTTTAAGCAAAACCGGGTTTCTGAGGTAAAAAGGCAAAATTGGAAAATTTGAGAAAAATAGCAAATGAACTCCAAAAATTCTGAAAATTTTCAAATCTCATTCTTAAATCATTTCAAAGAGATTGGCAAAAAAAAAAAAAATTTGATTCGGAGTTCGTTTGCAAAATGGCCAAATACCTAGTCTCCTATGCAGTAATTCAATAGGATAAATCCCGAAAAAATAGCAAATGAACTCCAAAAATTCTGAAAATTTGCAAATCTCATTATTAAATCATTTCAAAGATATTGGCGAAATAAAATCTTAATTCGGAGTTCGTTTGCAAAATGGCCAAATCTCGGGTTCCCTATGCAGTAATTCAAGAAGATAAATCCCGAAAAAATAGCAAATGAGCTCCAAAAATTATGAAAACTTCCAGATCACATTCTTAAATTATTTGGAAGAGATTGGTGAAAAAAAATCTGGATTCAGAGCTCGTTTAAAAAGGGTAAAGGTTGAGTGCATAAAAGGGTAATTTCGGAAATAAATCTGAAATAAATAGCAAATGGACTCGAAAATTTTTGAAAACTTCCATAATTCAATTTTTTATTATTTTGAAAGTATTGAAAAAATAAAATTTGAATTTGGAGTCCGTTTGCTATTTTTTTAGGTTCAAGGGGCAAAAAGGTCATTTCACCAAAGAAACAAAAAAGGGCAAATTTGTAATTGAGGAAAATATGAAAGAAGAAGGAATTGTTGGAATTTTTCTTCCCTTGGTCAGCCAACATAGAGGAGAAGAAGGAAGGTTGAACAATTTAATTCTCTAGTCACTATCAAGCCAGATGCTACCACTAACATCTTGCAAATGGTCCCCCCTTCATCCAATGGCTTAGGTGCATTGTAGGAAAGTTGAATGCACCATCCAATGGGAAAATTTAAATGCCAAGATGACATTTTTATCTGTCATAAAAGAACCCTCATCTAATGGCCAAGAATGGAAGAAAAAAGATGAGCACAATTCATCCAAGGGTGAGCATCCATTCGGTTAAGCAAGGGAGTGCGTGGGATTATCTCTTTTCATCCAATGGCTTAGGCCATCTACAAGGGCTGAGTACACATGTTGAGGGCTGGATTTAATCTACAAAATGTCATTTTTATGTTGTCCTCATCCAATGACCAAGAATGGAAGAGCACAACTCATCCAAGGGTAGGCACTCAAGAGGGCAAGCAAGGGAGTGCATGGGATTGGTCCTCTTTTGCATCTAAGGTCTGAGGTTACTACAAGGGCTGAGTACACATCTTAAGGGCTGCTATCAATTGGCAAGATGACATTTTTATGTTGTCATCAAAATATCTTAATCTAAAGGCCAAAATTGGGGGAGAAAAAAGTGCACATTTGATCCTATGGTGGAGAGGGCCATTTGGCCAAGGCTAAGGGACAAGGGCTGAGCATTTTTTTTTCACAAGTTGGAAGGCTAGAAACTGTGGCTAATTTAGCCAAAAAAAAGGTTTAGAAAGAAAGAGAAAAAAAGGTTTTCAATAGAGAGCTTGAAGGTAGTCATCTCTACCAAGCTCTAGCATAGCTTTCTTCTTGTTTTTCATGGTGTTTTCTTGATTTTCTATCTTGTTTTCCAACTACATTTTTCATAGAAATAAAGTTTTTTAATGTTTACTTATGTTTTCATCTCTCATTCTTCATTAAAATGGTGGAAAACAATTTTTTTTTACATGGTTTCATGCTATGGCCGAATATGGCTTATTTACTTGCCTTGGTTTTCCTTTTTTTTCTTCCTTGCATGTTGTTGTGAAAAATGATTTTTAGAAGGTTTTTTAGAGTATTCTAAGGTTCTGATTTTTTACAAAAGATGAAGCAAAAAGGTTGAAATGGCTACATGATCTTGGCTAGACCAAGTGACCATGGTTAGGAGAGAGGCTATGCCCATTTTTACCTACCATGAAGCTCACCTTAATTTTTTTGTTTAACATGGTTTATTTTCTGTTTTATTGAGATGGAAAGGCTTCATGATCTTGGCAAGACCAAGTGATTATGGTTAGGTGAGAGGCTATGCTTATTTGATACCAACCATGGAGCTTAACTTTCCTTGTTTTATTTACTAGTTTTGCTTGTTATTTGTTTTGCATGTCTATGTTAAAAAAATTATATATGTTCTTTACATTATTTTCTATGCTATATTTGTTTCTATATGTCATTTCCATGCTTGATATTGTATCCTTGCATATTCGGCCATTGTTGTTCATATGCTCATGTTGTGCATTTTTTTCATGTATCATGTCTTATATTGTAAACATGTTTGCATTTTCTTTATTTTGTTCCATGACCATTCGGCAACTCCATTTTTGTATGCCTTGCATGTGCATTTTTTTTTTTTTTGCTTCTTAACTTGTTTGCATCTCCATGCCATGAATTTGTACATTTTGATTTTAGTATGCCATGTGCTTATGAAAATGCTATGATAAAATGCCATTATTTTGTTCCATGACCATTCGGCAACTCCATTATTGATAAGCCTTGTATGTGCATTTTCACTTTGCTTCTTGACTTGTTTGCATCTCCATGCCATGAGCTTGTGCCTTTTGATTTTAGTATGTCATATGCTTATGAAAATGCCATGACATTATGCATCTTAACATGATTTGTCATGTACTTGTGTCATTTACTAGATAGGATTGCATTAGAGCATCATGTAGCTACATTTGGCCTCTTCATGCATCCCTTGCCTTGTCATGCATTTGCATTTTGTTTAGGTAATATGCTTTGCATTATCATATCTTGAAGTTGTGTATTAGTTGTTGTTTGTTCCAGCATTAACATTAGTTTCATTGGTCATTGTATGTTCATAGTATTGCTATGCATGTTCATTACATTTTAGGTCTAGGCCATATTGGTATTGCATGCATATTGAGCCTTAAATCACATTGGTATTGTCATGCATTACTATGCTATTTAGGCTTTAGGTTACATTAGCATTTTCATGCATATTCATAACATATTAGGTCCTAGTCACATTTACATTATCAAGCATTGCATGCATATTAAGTTAGGATAGCATTTATTGCCATGCAAATTCATGCTAGGCATTTAGGTTGTCTTGATTTGGCATGCATTTCCTTTACCATTTAGACCTTTAGACCATGCATTTCATACATTTCATTTGCTGTATGTTCATTCATTCCATGTCATTGCCACTTGATTTGTGACTTAGGCCAATTAATGGCTCAAAGTCATGCTCTCTTGAGCATACTTGTGGAAAATTAAAGGGTTGTAAAATTGATTATTCTACCTTTGTGATTTTTTTTACTTAACCAATTTTTGTCCAAGGTTTTTAAACATTTAGCTACTGTCCTTAGGTCTTTAGGATGATCTCCAACAATTTTTACTTTGATTTTTGAATGAATTTAGCAAAGGCAAAAAATGTGTTTTGACAAAACAGTTTTTTTTTCACCCAGTACTCGAACTTCTCTAATTTTTCTGGGCAATAATCTTTAATCATAAAATTAACCCAATTTTTTTCGTGTAGTTTTACATGTTCTGAGTCTCCATTATTTTTTTTAGATTTTTTGGAATTTTTAAAAATAGGCTAAAAAATCGTGTGGCAAAACCGGACAGTAGAGGCAGATTTGAAATCAAAAGAGAAATAATGGTTGTATTTGGCTAAGGCATTTAGAGGGGGCTGAGTAGAAGCTTTAGCTACTGTCTTAGGGTAGTTTCTAAGCCTTTTAAAACTTTAAAAGTGATTTTAAAAATCTCGAGTTAAGGGCAGTCAAGTCCAGAATTTTAAACTTAGAAAATTAGAGCCATTTTAAAAGGATTTGGTAAGGGTTTTAATTTTTATTCAAGTTTTTCCTCAACATTGTTTTCAAACAATCACAAAGTTTTGTTTTTTTAAGAAAATCTAATTTGACATATTTTCCTAAGGTAGCCGGATATCTTTTTAGATATACGGATTTCTTTATTTAGAGAAAAAAATATATTTTCATGTATTGCATTTTCCATGTTCGTGCATTTTATTTAAATGAGTGATTTTTGCTATGATATTTTTCATGGTATTATTATTATTATTTTGATTCACATTTTATGATCTTATATTGATTGCCATATGATTTTTAATGTTTCATGATATCCTATGCTTTTTATTTAGTTATTTTTGTCATATTGTTTAGCATATACTATGTTCATGCATTATTATTTTTTATTTTCATTTTCATGCATGTTATACGTTAGCATTTCTTTAATTTCATGTCATTTCTTGTCATTTAGATCATATTCCATTTCATTTAGGTTATTTTATTTATAACATGCCATGTCATTTAAAATATGCCATATCATTTAAAATTGCGATGTCATTTAAATTATTTTATCTCATTTAGAATATACCATGATACTTAGGATTTTTCATTTTACCTAAAATATACTATGTCATTTAAATTATGTCATATCATTTAGGTTGCATTATATTATCTAGATTTTGCCATGTCATTTTGTTTATGTCATACATGTTCATGTTAATATTTTTAAATGTTTTGAAAAAAGATAATGATTTTTAATAAAAATAAAGATATTCCCGAGTTAAAATAATTCATGAGTTCTCTATCGGGTTTGCTGGAGGGAATATCATCAATTATCATTAATAAAGGAGTATATTTCCTTAAAAAAAAAACGAGAATGATTCGGAAAGTTTTCCAAATGAATAAAAATTTCTATATTTTGCTGATATTGTAGGGGAATATAGGAAAATTTTGAATTAATAAGTTCCGGATCATTTTCAATTAAAAATGGAATTATTCTTCTTTAAATTTGGAATTAACTTGAAATACTAAATTAAAACCGACTTTTTTACCGAGACTTGAAATAACACACGATTAATAAGATACCGTTTTATACGGGTGTTGTGGGGGTGCTAATCCTTCCCCGCACGTAACCGACTCCCAAACCCGCTTCTTTGATTTCTCTGGTTTATAACGCAGACTTGAAATTGGTTTTAAAAAATATTTTAATTAATTTTAAAATGTTTTATAAAATCGGTTTTAATAGGTGGCCACCTAGCTAAAAAAAATTGGTGGCGACTCCATGTCTTTTTACGAGGCCGTTTTCATTTTTATTTTATTTCTAGAGGAATTAAGTCGTCTTTTCCTCTGCTTCTGTTTCGCCCCCTCACTCGAATGGGTCTCCGCGATCGAGATCATGTATCGACACCTTCGTTTTTTTAGAGGAATTAAGTCGACTTTTTGTCCTTTTTTTTTAATGTCACGCTTAACAAATAATAAAGTCTTGCGATGAGACTTGTTATTGTTATTTTTTTTAGGTTGCGACACTTGTGTTAGCCATGTATCCTTATGCAGTGTCAAAAAACAGACTAGACCGATCGTTGGACCGCTTGAATCGAGAATCAGTGGTCTGTCCAGTTTAGTACAATCATAAAACCGGAGATTGTCCAAACCGATAAAAAGCCATAAAATTTTATTTTATACCTTTTTTAAAAAAAATTTATAAAAAAATTATTTATGTGATGAGATTTGAACATTTAACCTCTTGAATCTATATTAAAAATTATACCATTTAACCCAATACATATATATATATATATATATACATTAAAATTTTACTATATTTAATATTTAATTTTTTTTTTTAATACTACTGATCGGTTCAAGCTGTCTGACTGATCAAACCGATTGAACCAATAATTAAAAATTTCTCCGATTTGATCTTCAATTCGATTTTTTAAACATTGCTCAAATCTAATATTCAACCGGATCGGGACAACATAAGTTATGTGTGTAAACTCCCGAACAAGACTGCAAAAACTTCCACCAATAATGAAGTTGCATCTGGCAACAAATATTGTTAGATTTAGCCTAAATAATCTCCCTCAACCAAACTAAGACATGCAAATCTCAAGTTACCAACCTCTCTTTGAAGGCTCTGTTTTTTTATAGCTCTGCCATTACGTTTGAAATTAGTAAGAATGTTTGCAGTCCAGAAGGAAGTTTGCTGTCATCAAAACACTTCGATTCTGTTTCTTATAACAGTCCAAGAATTTATAGGACATTAAAACAGTAAATAGCATACTATTTGGAATAAAAGTCCTAGATGAACACCATGTGAAGCTTTATCCTATGGCATTATTTATAGAAACTCTCTTCACTTTCAGTTTCTTGTTGAGATTATTTTTCATGTCTCAAGCCTCTTATCTTTGTTAGGAAAGAATTTTGACCATAAATCAATGCATATATTCATGCTTTTCTATTGTTTTTTAACAGCAAAAAAGCATGTTTCATTAATGAAAAGGAAGAAAAGTAATACCTCATGGAAAGAGAAGTAAATATCAAGCTGGTTAAAAAAATTGACCGCAAGTAAAATCGGTTAGACTTTTTATTTTGGATTTAATTGGTTCAACCGGTTTAATAGAGCTTCTTTTTAATATATAAACACTAAATTATATTAAATATAATTAATAATTAACAAAAATATACATTTGGCTTAATGGTATGGTTTTTAACATTTTACTAAGAAATTAAAATTTCAAATCTCATTAATTATGAATAAAATTTTGAAGAAAAAAAATTAAAAATACATATAAAACCGATTCTTAGCCTATTGAATCGGTTCTTTATTGGTTTGGTAAAAAACCGATTTTAATAACTTGCCGGATCGAACAGGTCATCAGTTCTCGGTTCAATCAGTTCGATCCCATTTTTTAATCACTGGTAAATATAAATGTTATAGAATTCGTGATTTAATTCGGTTGATTCATGTATTGACCTTAAAAAAAATGATATTTAACAAATTTAATTTCGAATATAAGCATCAGCAATCTCTTCTCAATTCTTAACCTACAACCTCTTTCAAAAAGAAAATTAAATGCTACAACCACACTTGTATAATTTTCTTCAATCATGAATAAGGCCTTCAATCCATGGTCCAAAATTTCAACTAAGTGGGACCTAAATGGACCCTATTTCATTTATGAATTACTCAAAAAAATTTCAATTATCTAGCTTGACTACTTCGTAAGGTATGAAAACAAGAAAAAATTTGACACCTTGGCTAACAAAAAGGTTACCACTATAAAAGGGGAGCACTTCTCATTGCACCACTCAAAAAAAGATCTCAATGAAGTCTCTTACACACTTGCTAGTATTTCTACTTGGAGTGGTGGTTCTCACCACTCCCTCTCTTGGTACCTACGAGTCACCCAACTATGGGAAACCACCTACTCCTGTTTACAAGCCTCCCAAGGTGAAGCCACCACCAATTTATGAACCTCCAAAGAAAGAGAAGCCAGAGCCTAAGCCACCAGTTTATGAACCTCCTAAAAAGGACAAGCCAGAACCCAAGCCACCGGTTTATGAACCTCCCAAGAAACCACCAGTATATGAGCCTAAGCCACCAAAGCCACCAGTTTATGCACCTCCAAAGAAAGAGAAGCCAGAACCCAAACCACCAGTGTATGAACCTCCAAAGAAGCCTCCAGTGTATGAACCTCCAAAGAAACCACCAGTATATGAACCTAAGCCACCAGTTTATGCACCTCCAAAGAAAGAGAAGCCATATTTCAAACCACCAGTCTATGAACCTCCAAAGAAGCCACCAGTAAATGAAACTCCCAAGAAAATACCATATAATGAGCCACCTTATGGTCAGCATCGGCCAGGACACCCTCCATTGGGGAAGCCTCAATAGAAAGCCCCCATCAGCTAGCCATCCGAACAACTGAGCTACTATGGGCCTAAGGCTATATAGATAGATCAGTACCTAGTATCTACAATAAGAGCTGCTGCCCAGTCATGTTTTATTTTTCTTGTATGTCATGTAGTAATGTTTTCTTGTATGTCATGTTTGATGAAAGACCACTAGCTAGCGAAAATGCTCATGTCAGTACTGTTTGAAATCTCTATTCTGTATCTTCTTGTTGATCAAATGAGCATATCCTGATTCAACTTATATGCCAAATGCCAACTGCAGGAGTATTTATCACAATTTTTATTTGTATTCTCATGCATGTGCATGCCTTTTTGGTCTTCCAAAATAGCTCCAGAAACTCAACTTTCTCTTATGTTCCACTACATGCATGGAGAAAATTAATGGTGGCAGATATATTGGCCTAAGATAACAAAAATAATTTTAAGGCAATGATGACAGCTGCAAGCAATGACCAATCTTCTAGAGTTACCGGATGCCAAAAAATGCTAATAATTACCATTTTTCATGCAGATAAAACTAAAAAGGAGAGAAAAATATCACCTTAAGACAAAGTCATGAATTATATAAAATTTATTTTTAAAAAATAAATATTGCATGATTTCTAGAATATGGCATAATGCCACAAATATATATATATATATATATATGAATTTGATTATTTTAACACAAATGTTAAATAAATTGATCACTCCACTGAAGAATGTGTATACTTGTTTGCGTTGTATCTAACAGAATCTCTCCTCTCTTCATTAAAACACGAAAAAGAAAAGTTGGATGGCAAACAAGGAAATGATAATTGCTTATGTTTAATTTATATTAATGCAGTCTATGGATAAATCTTGCAAGTTTTAACACTCAAGTAATGGAATAATGATAATTTAAAGAATCCTGAGTGGGGTAAGTTCAATTTCAAGTATAGCTTCATTTTAAATGGGCCATGTGTTTCTTCATATCGAGAAACTTAAAAAGATTTTTTTTTTCTTTTACAAAAAGGTTGCAATCTGAAGATAAAAAAAAAAAAAAAAAATTGTAAATATCACATCTTAAAAATGATTGTATGAATTAAATAGACTAAATCCGGATTTAAAACATAAAAGAACATTCAATTCTATAAAATTTATGACAAATGGAAGAAAAAAAATTCTGAGTCAAAGATTTTTATTAAAATACTGAGAAATTACAACACTATAGCCAAAGCTAAACAAGCAGAGAACAAAGTTCAATGCTTAGCAAAACATAAGCCGGTAAAAATGAAAAGTTTATTATTTCAAAAACAATCAGAAAGAACACATTTAATTGTTAAGTTTTAGTAATATAATCCTGCCTCAATTATCAAATAAACCCTGAAGTTATGAACAACACTGAAGAGGAGCAGTAGACCAAGCTAGCTGCCCCTATTGGAAGGCAACTAGCTTTTAAAGTCCGTTTATATTGCTGTTTATCAAGATAAGATTTAAGTCCGTTTATATTGCTGTTGAGATAACTTTTATTTTATGGTAATTTCAATGATAAATGGATAAAAAATTTGATTTAAAATCATGATTTGAAAATTTAAACAAAAAAAAAAAAAAACCAAGAAAATGAAACTTTTACAATTTGAAATCTAACTTTTGAATAAAATATTTTTATTATCTTTATGTTTTTAAACTTTTATTATTTTAAATATATTTTTTTTAACATTTCAATTTTTCAAATCATTTTTCACAGTAATATCAAATGCTTAAAAAATTTTAAATCATAGTTTTTTAACATATTTTTTAAGGCTAAATGCTCAATTTAGGATCAAACCTAATACTATTTGAGTGAATCAGGATTAAACCTTTTATTTGAATCTAATAAGGGTGCAACCTTTTCGAATTGTGACAATTAAGGACTTTTGACAACTAAAAATGCGTTTGAAGGACACACGCCTAATTTATCAGCCATGAATGCTGACATGTAATTTTTTGTACATGTGGCAGTCGAAAAATTAAAACAAAAAACTCAGTAAATAAAATTAATTCTAAAACACTTTTTTTTTTCAAACCAAAAAAAGAAGAAATTCATTTTTTTCTTACAAAATAGAAATTAACTTTTTTTCCTTATCTTTTATCAGTTTTTTTTTTTAGGATTTAAACGAAAATAGGAAATAGAAATCCAAAAGTTGGTCTTCCTGTAAACCCTTTTTTTTTTTCCTTTGTTTTTCTCTTTTCTGTAAACCAATTTTTTCTCTTTGTTTTTCTTTTTCTGTAAACCCTAGAAACTCATTCCAATATTTGATCTCAAATCTACTTCTATATCCAATCCTTTCTAAAACTCATAAACTCTCTCATATCAACAATAAAGAAAGCCCCAAACTTTAGATCCAAAGCCTATCTTGTCGCTACTGCTCCACCAATAACATGAATATGTTATTTGCACTCATTTGCTTTGATCATGATAGCCAATCTTGGGTTGAGTCAGAGATAAAGTCATTATAGACAAGGTAAGGGTTGTGTTATGTGATGAAAGAAGCTTAAGACAAGAAAATGGCAACGGTGGTGGATGGTCGTGGTAGTTGAAGAAGTGACATCAACCCAACAACTTCAAAATTTCAAGTTGCAGAATACACAAATTTGGGATTTTTCTTTTTGGCTTTTTTATTACAATATAGCCAAAAAAAAAAAAATTTTACCAAATTACCGTTGCTTTTTGATTATTTCCCAAAATACGGATCTTTTTTTGTCAGCTGGGAAATCGCCATCCCCCATGGCGATTTCCCAGCGTGTTTTTTTTCAAATTTGTAAAAAACACCAAGAGAAATCGCCATGGGGGATGGCGATTTCCCTTGGTGTTTTTTACAAATTTGCAAAAAAATACCAAGGGAAATCGCCACCCCCATGACGATTTCCCTTGGTATTTTTAGCAAAATTTGCTAAAAACATGAAGGGAAATCGCCATGGGGGGTGGCGATTTCCCTTCACGTATATATTTTTTTTCAATTCTTAGGCAAATTTAAAAAACATGACTCAATAGTAAATTTATTGTGAAATGATATAATGAATAAAAGTTATTTGAAAAAAAGAAATAAATAATTAGAAATTATTATAAAAAATATTATAAAGACAAAATTACTCTTAATGAAAAAACTTATTTTTTTTTCTTTCATTAAGGAAATATTATTTTTTAAAAATTTTAATTGAAAATAAATTTAAAAAATAAAATATTTAAATAAAAAAAGTAAATAAAAAATTTAATTTTTTTTTTAAAATTAAAAATTTTTATTTTCAGAATATTTATTTTTTAATTAAAAATTAAATTAAAAAATAAAAGAAAAAAGGAAGAGAAGAGAAGGTTTTTTTATCAAGGATAATTTTGTCTTTACAATATCCTTTATAGAGGTGCTCATGGGCCGGGTCGCGGCCCGTATTTTTTTTCTTTTCTGCCCAGGCCCGCCCGTTTAAGCCCGAATCACTGTTCATTGGAATAAAAAAATAATTTTTTTATTTTTTTAATTAAAATTAAATAAAATAATATTATTATAATAAAAATCACTGTTCTGGGCCGGGCCGGCCCGGAACATAAATTATCTTGCCCGGGCCCGGCCCAATACGGTTCGAGCCTGCCGGGCTGCCCGGCCCGTGAGCAGGTCTAATCCTTTATAATAATTTCTAATTATTCATTTCTCTTTTTCAAATAACTTTTATTCATCATACCCTTTCACAATAAATTCACTATTGAGTCATGTTTTTTAAATTTTCTTAAGAATTGAAAAAAAATATATATACATGAAGGGAAATCGCCACCCCCCATGGCGATTTCCCTTCATGTTTTTAGCAAAATTGGCTAAAAATACCAAGGGAAATCGCCATGGGGGGTGGCGATTTCCCTTGGTATTTTTTACAAATTTTCAAATTTTAACGCTGGGAAATCGCCATGGGGGATGGCGATTTCCCAGCTTGAAATTGGGAATTAATCCGAAACCAACGGTAATTTAGGATTTTTTTTTTTTGTTGCTATATTGTAGTAAAAAACCCTTTTCTTTTTACTTTCTCAATTTTGGAGGTTTTTTTCTCAAAGAAATTTAGATTTGTTTAGCAATTGTGATAGTTTGGAATTTAGGATGAAGAGTGTGACTGTGGTGATTTTATGATGACAGAGATACGGATCGACAATGGAGGGGAGGATGAAATATTAGATGAATTGATTCTATTCACAGAAAAAATAAATTATTGATTTGTTTTTTTTTTTTTTTTTCCAATCTTCTTGGGTTTTTAATTTTGAATTTTTGGTTATGGGTTAATTTTTTGTTTGATGAAATTTTAATTAATAAATTTAGATTAATTAATTAATTAGATATTAAGTCAATTTTTTTTATATTTCACAATTACACATGTGACCATCTGTCATACCATGTGACATCTCCTTTGCCAAATGTATACAAAAAAAAGCCATATGCATTCTTTATGAAGACCACTCATTATTTTAGCTTGTGTCCATCAAACACACAAATAAGTTTTTATTTGTCGTAATTCGGAAAAGTTGCACCTTTAATAGACTCAAATAAAATGTTTAACCTTGATTTACTCAAATTATAATAGGTTTGATTCTAAATTGAGCATTTAGCCTATTTTTTAAACACTTTTTTCAACGATAATACTAAATTTTGAACCACAATAGTTTTGCAATGCTGAAATTACTGAAAAGTTAAGCTAATTCCCTATATTCGACCCTGGCTTGTCTTGACCAAGAAATTGTCTTCTGTATGTACCTAACTGTGGGCACCTTATCCATGCAAGGTCCCCACTCCCCCACCATGCTGTTTGAGAATATGCTGACAAATTCCACCTTATTAAATAATTAGAGGTTTAAAGTGGTAAAAGAGATTGGATCAGTCAATGTCACCGATAGGACCTCATGTAACTACAAATATCAACTCTTTGAAATCAGCCTTGTACTTTGATTTTTCCACTAATGTTTGTTCCCTTCCTATTTTCAAAAGCAATCTACCTGCTCAAGCATCCATCCATTAAACCACATTCTAGTGTATTTCCATCAGGTTAGTGTATTGAGCCTTTGAGCTTGTTGACACACATACAATTAAGTTTCATCCAAACTTTTCTTTGTAAATTGATACGAAGAGGAATTCAAGGTCTAGTCGCTTCGTTTAATCACTTTTAAAAGGTGGCATTTAATAAATTTAGGGTTCAAATCTCGGTATCTATAATCCTTTCTCTTAATTTCTGTTGAATATTTTCAAAATAAATATGGGATAGAATCTCACATTGGAAAAGAACAAAAATAATAATGTTCTTTAAATATAAAAAAGCAAATGGCTTTAATAGTTGGACACAAGTGGACTCAAGTGAGAATTGGACCATAGCTAGGCTTACATGGTCAGTAATATATTAATTTTATATATTAATATATTTTTGTCCTTTTTAGACAAAAGAGAAATAGCTGCTTGATTTTTCAAATAGTTAGATTTATTCAGACAAGTCATGTTTGTATAAGAAGCTATCTAGATTTGTTTAGACAAATTCATATATGTGCAAACAGACATGTAATAGTTTATAAATACTTCTTTGATTTTCAAAAAAATTGATTGAAACATTTTCGGTTTTATTCTCCCTCCTTTAGAACATTTCTCAGATTCTTCAAAAAAATATTGTTGCAGAAATTCTTTGTAGAAGTTTGATAATTTTGTTACACACTGCTCAATAGATTGATTTTGTCATAGTCAATTATTGAGTTTCATTGTATCCTCAAAGTTTATACGCCGGTAACTCTTTTGCACACCTACAATAAATGCAAATAAAACTTTAAAAATAATGACATTGATACACGTCTTGAAGCCTTAAATATTTAGACGTTTTTGTTCTAACATTCTCAAGATAGGACCTCCTCTATAAAAAAACGATATGAAAAGTCAAGCAAGGATTAAGGTGATGTAGCAAAGTGGCCCAAACAAATGTAGACTAGTTCCTACATATAAAGTCAAGCAAGGATTAAGGTGATTTATCTTTCACCAATAGAGTCCTGGTGGTGGAAAATGCACCAATAGACTAGTTTCATTTTTTTTCTTGGCACCGACAGACACACTTTGACATCCATCTCTGGCTTTCATAAACTAAAGGTGACGAGGAAATCTGCCTTTAGGTCATATTTCTAAGTTCAAATTTGATTAAAGATGATGATAATTAGATATTATTACAGTAATGAGAAAAGCTGAATTTGGTGGGAGTAAAGAATGCTGCATAGAAATTTAAAGCTTCCTAACAACTTATTGATCTTATTCACAAGTGTGTACATAAATTGACCACGTTGCTAATTTATTTAGGCTGTTTTAACCTTTAACTACCAGTTTGATCCATATAAAAACACAGATAATATCATTCAAAACTTTGAATAATCTAATAAGAAAATTAATGGGAAAAGGAGAAAAGAATGGTCTCATTTGCCAAATATCATCCGGGAAGAAAAACTTACCTTGAACTAGAGGTGCTCATGGGTTGGGTCGGATTGGGTCGAGGTTCGAAATTTTTTTAACATTTTTGCCCAGGTTTAGCCCTGAACGGGCTCGGGTTGGCCCACGGGCCCATGAGTATTGTTCATCCTATTTAAAAAATAAAAAAATATTTTTTTATTAATATTTTTATAATTAAAATTAAATAAAATAATAATATTTTAATAGTTAAACAGTAATCCGAACCGGTCAAGATCACAAAATATTTTGTCCAAGCCCGACCCAGTACAGACCGGGCCTGTCCGACTCGTGAGTAGGCAAACTAAAAGAAACTATTAACAAGATTGTACTATTACCCAAATTCTTTATTTATTTTTGTAAAATTTCGCATTCGATATTTATGTCCTAACATATATTCGAATATGAGTATAAACTTATAATTCTTAAAATATATAATTTTTTTTTAAAAAAATTTAAACATATTTATATCACATGTATTCAAAGCTTATTCGAATTCGGATAACATAAGTATCCTGTGAACTAAGCCTCATCTGCATGTTTTTTCAGACAGAAAATTAAGAAGACATGACTTCTTAATGAAATTTAAGTCGATCTGCATTATTTTAGTCTTGTTAGGCATTGCAAATCAACAGAACTTTTTCTATTAAAAAAAAGAAAGAAAAAAGAGACAACTTTCTAATACTGTGGATTACAAAAGCAAGTCTAATAAAGTGACACCGATGCTTACATATTCTACTCCATGCATCTAGACAGTATTATGGAGTAGGGGTGATTTGAACCGATTTAACCGCAAAAATTCATCAAATTTGATTAATTCAATTTAATTTATTCGATTTTAAAAATAATCGATTTATTGGATTAGTTCAATCGATTATTAATTTTTAAAATTGATAATCGAATAGATCGAACTAATTGATCCTTTTAATTTTTTTTTTATATATATTATAAATAAAATATATTTACATAATAATTTAAAATTATATATAATATAATATATCATTTATATTATATAATAATATATAATATACAATAAGTAAATTATTTTAAAACTAATAAAACCGATCGATTTAAGTCAATTTTAATTTTTTTTTCGATTTTAAAATTCTTTGTCAATCAATTCGATCCATTTTATAAATTTAATCAATTTAATTAATTTTCAAAATTTTAAAATCTAACCAACCAAACTGATCGAACTGACCGATAACTCACCCCTACTTAACATAATTTCTTTCAACATTTAGCAGAGACCACAAAATTTTATATTCTGATCCATTAGATATGATCATCTTTTTCCTACCGACTCCTTACATAAATTTTGGTACAATTATTGCTGCCTAACTATGTTGATATATTTCCTATCATTTTTAATCTAAGCATAATTTAATAATTTATGTATTCATATCATAGTTATATTATTTTTTATATTATAATCATATTTAATTTATTATATATTTATGTAAATTTTGAAATATTTATATATTTATATTGTATTTATATTATTTTTTATATCATATTTATTTTAGAATTACCAACGGCCGTAGTTACCAACGGCCGTAGTTACCAACCATCATTAATTGAATGAGCACAAAGATTGAACACTTTCTTATAGCCAAATTATTAAACTTTCTCTGACAAATGTGCTTTAAAAACACTCATCTTTTGTGTTTGTCAGTTAATATAGGGATTTAAATAACAATTTCAATGCAATATTATGATCGTTATTTTGTAGTTTTGATTTTTTTCGTCGTCGATATTCACGATCGATATTTATCGCAATTGATCGCGATAACATTCATTACGTCTACAATCGCGATAAATACTGTAGGCACTTAATTTTGTCCGGACCACTAAATATGTATGTTTTCTTCCTATATTGATGTTTCCAAGTGTAAAAAGACTGTTTTCATCTTGCAGGTGGTACTCCGAGACTTAGTTTAAGAGGGCGAGCATAAAAAGTCAAACTTGAAAAAAATCAACCCCGAAAAAAAGTCAACCCCGAAAAAGTCAACCCCAAAAAGTCAACTACTAAAAAAGTCAACCCACTTTCAAAATCAAGATTTTAAGTTCAATTGAAAAATGGTGAAAGAATTTTGATAATCCGAGGTTTACATTGAAAGATATGGAGTTTGGAAGTTGAGATTTGGAGATTCAGTAGAAAGGAAACCCTAATCCGAGGAATTTGGGGAAAAGTGCTTAAACGATCAAATTGGTCGAAATTGAAGGTTCCAAATGAAAGATAAGCACTGACTACGGGTAATGGAGAAGTCACTTGCAAGAAAAACCGAAAGAAAAGCCAATCCGGGAGAAAACCGAGAATTAGGGTTTTTTAGTAGATTTCGGTGAAATCGGGAAGAATCACAGAAATGGCCCGACTTGGTAAGAACAAAGCCCCCAATGGATGAAGAATGATTAAAAAGGATAGCCCAAGGCTCAGATTGAAGAAAATCTAAAAATCGGACTTGTTTTGAGCAAAACCGGGTTTCGGAGGCAAAATGGCAAAATTAGAAAATTTGGGAAAAATAGCAAATGGACTCCGAAAATTCTGAAAATTTGTCAATCTCATTCTTAAATCATTTGAAAGAGATTGGAAAAATAAAATCTTGATTCGGAGTTCGTTTGCAAAAAGGCCAAATCCCGGGCTTCTTATGTAGTAATTCAAAAAGGAAAATCCCGAAAAAATAGCAAATGAGCCCCAAATCTTCTGAAATTTTGCAAATATCATTTTTAAATTATTTGGAAGAGATTGGCGAAAGAAAATCTTGATTCGGAGTTCGTTTGTAAAATGGCCAAATCCCGGGCTTCTTATGTAGTAATTCAAAAAGGAAAATCCCGAAAAAATAGCAAATGAGCTCCAAATCTTTTGAAAATTTTCAAATCTCATTTTTAAATTATTTGAAAGATATTGGCGAAAGAAAATCTTGATTCGGAGTTCGTTTGCAAAATGGCCAAATCTCGGACCTCCTATGCAATAATTCAAGAAGATAAATCCCGGAAAAATAGCAAATGGAGTCCAAAAATTCTAAAATTTTGAAAATCTCATTTTAAAATTATTTGGAAGAGATTGACGAAAGAAAAACTTGATTTGGAGTTCGTTTGCAAAATGGCCAAATCCCGGGCTTCCTATGTAGTAATTCAAGCCGATAAATCCCGAAAAAATACCAAATGAGCTCCAAAAATTATGAAAACTTCCAGATCACGCTTTTTAATTATTTTGAAGAGATTGGTGAAGAAAAATCTTGATTTGGAGCTCGTTTAAAAAATGGTAAAATATAGGGGCATAAAAGGGTATTTTTGGAAAAAAATCCAAATAAATAGAAAACGGACTCGGATAATTTTGAAAACTTCCAGAACTCAATATTTTATTATTTTGGAAGTATCAAAAAAATAAAAATTGAATTTGGAGTCCGTTTGATATTTATTTGCATCCCAGGGGCAAAACGGTCATTTTACCCAAGCAACCGAAAATGGCTTCTTTGGGCCTTTCAAAAAATCAGACTTGAGCTGGAAAAGAGAATTGCTGGCCTGCCCAAGCCCAAAGGAAGGAGGAAGCTTCTGATTTTTCAATCAAATGGCTAAAAATCAAGAGTTAGAGATTCTCTTTGATCAAGCCATGGTGATTAAGCCACATAGGCCAAGAGAGATGTCAACATTATTCTTTAACAGCTGTAATTTGAGAGAGCTGAGATGCTAATCTAAAGGTGGTAATTTCATGATTTTTCACCTTGAATTATTAGTCATTTGATGGAAAATTGGTTACAAAAAAATGACAACATCCTTGAGCCATTATAGGGTCCATTCGGCCAGCCCTTGTTTGGAAGTCAGATTTTCATTTTTTCATCTTCATTTTGCTGAGTTCTTAGAGTTTTTACTTAGTTTTTCTCTTCTTGGTTGAGAGCAAAAAAGAAAAGTTTAGAAGAAAAAGGAAAGTTTGAAGAGATAAAGCTTGAAAGATAGCTTCTTGAGGTTGCTCTTGAGCACCAACTCTTGCACTTTCTTGATTTTCTATTCTTGTTTTTGCTATTTTGATCTTTATTTGGTGAGTTTCCATTTTAAATAAATGTTTTTTTTATTGTTCTTTTAAGTTCTTCATTCATCTCTTTCTTAAGTATATTTTTTACATTTTATTTTTATAATAAACTCACCATGGCCTACATTATTTATTTTAAGTTGCTGTTTTGGGTTCATTTTACCATATTGTTTATGTTATTTTCTTTGACTTTGATGTTTTAAATGTTATGTTACTTCATATTCGTGAGTTATATTTTAATTTGGTTGCTTTGTTTGTTGCCATTTATGTTTTAGATATTATGTTTTTGCATTTTTAATTTTCTGTTTTCATGTTGTTTAAATTTGAGCATGTTTTAGATTTAGTATATCAAGTGTTTGTGAAAATGCTTGTGTGGTCTTTGCATGATTTTTGTTTTATATCTTAGTTGAGCATGTTTTAAATTTAGTATATTAAGTGTTTGTGAAAATGCTTGTGTGATTTTTGCATGATTTAAGTGTTATATTTTAGTTGAGCATGCTAGTATACCAAGTGTTTGTGAAAATGCCATGCTTGTTGGAGCTTGAGGCCATTTGGCTACTCCATGTGTTTTGCATTGTGTGATTGCATTTTTGTCATGTTAGTTGGTAGGTTTTTGCATTTGCATGTCACTTGATTTAGTTTTACATGCTAGTATGCCAAGTGTTTGTGAAAATGCCATGTTTGCTAGTTTCATATTTCATATTCGGCCACCCTTGGAATTCTTGCATTTTATGTGCATTCTTGTCATGTTAGTTGATAGGTTAGCATTTGCATGATATTTGGTTGAGTTTTTGGTTTAAGCATGATTTGTGTTTGTGAAAATGCCATGCATATTTTAGTTATTAAGTTAGGTTTATTTGCCATGCATGTTCATGCATTTTAGGTCTAGGTTGCATTAAATGCCATGCAAGTTCATTTAGGTCTAGGTCATTATATGAATGCCATGCATTTTTTCATGACATTTAGATTTAAGCTCATGCATTTCATGCATTATGTTTGCTGTACTGTTTCATGCATTTCATGTTCATGCCACTTGAATAATGAGTTGAGCCAATTAATGGTTCAAAGTCATGCTCTCTTGAGCACACTTGTGGAAAATTAAGTTTGTCAAGTTGATTATTCTACCTTTGTGATTTTTTTTACTTGACCAATTTTTATCTAACTTTCAAAAAGTCCTAGCTACTGTTTGCAAGTCATTTTATGAGTTTCAAATATTTTTACTTTGATTTTTAAATGATTTTATCAAAGGCAAAAGTGTGTTGGCAAAGCAGTTTTTTTTTCTCCCAAAACTCGTACATCTCTGATTTTTTTGGGAATTCATCTTTAATCAGAAAATTAAACAGATTTTTTTCCGTGTAGTTTTACATGTCTTGAGTCTCCAGTATTTTTTTTTAAAAAATTTTGAATTTTTAAAAATAGGGTAAAAAATCGTGGCTCAAAACTGGACAGTGGAGTCAAAATTGAATTTAAAGAAAAATCATTTTTCTATTTTGGTTAAGTTACTTAGAGTGGGCTGATTAGGAGGGTTAGCTACTGACTTAGGGTAGTTTCTAAGCCTTTTTAAACTCTAAAATGGTTTTTCAAGTCCCAGGTTAAGGGTAGTCAAGTCCGGATTTTTTAAACTTAGGAAATTAGAGCCATTTAAAAAAATTTTGCCCAGTTTTTATTTTTAATTCAAGCTTCTCAAAATTGTTTTCAAACAATCACAAAGTATTTTGGTTTTAGAATATTTAATTTGACATATTTTCCTAAGGTAGCCGGATATCTTTTTAGATATACGGATTTCCTTAATTAAAGGAAAAATACATTTCATGCATTGCATTTTTATATTCATGCATTTAATATAATATGTGATTATTGCTATAATAATTTCTATGATATTGTTGTTATTTTGATTTATATTTTTGATGTTACATGGTTTATTATATGGTTTTAAATATTTCATGATATCCTATGTTTTTATTTAGTTATTTTTATTTAGCATATACTATGTTCATGCATTATTATTTTTATTTTCATGCATATTAAATGATAGCATTATTCTATTCCATGTCATTTAAATTATATGCCATACCATTCATATTTGTCATGTCATTGAAATCATTTCATTTCATTTAGGATATATTATGTCATCTAGAATATTTTATTTCATTTAGAAAATATCATCTTACTTAGGTTATTTCATTTCATATAGAATATGTTATGTTACTTAGGTTATTCTATTACATTTATATTATATCATATGACTTAGAATATTGCATCTCATATAGAATATACTATGTTACCTAGGTCATTTCATTTTATTTAGAATATATTATATAACTTAGGATATTCCATTTCATTTAGAATATGCTAAGGCATTCAAATCATGTCATGTCATTTAGGTTGCATTATATTATTTAGACTTTGCTATGTCATTTTATTTATGTCATGCATATACATATTCATTTATTTTAAATGTTTTAAAAAAAGATAATGGTTTTCAATAAAATAAAGATATTCCCGAGTTAAAATAATTCATGAGTTCTCTGCCGGGTTTGCTGGGGAGGATATCATCAATTATTATTAATAACGGAATATCTTCTTTAAAAAGAGAATGGTTCGGAAAATTTTCCAAAACTAATAAAAATTTCTATATTTTGCCACGTTTGTTGGGGAATATAGGAAAATTTTGAATTTATAAATTCCGGATCATTTTCAATAAAAAATGGAATTTTTTTTTTTTAAATTGGGAATTAATTTGAAATACTAAATTTAAAACTAACTTTTACCGAGACTTGAGATAACACACGATTAATAAGGTACCGATTTATACGGGCGTTGTGGGGGTGCTAATCCTTCCCCACACGTAACCGACTCCCGAACCCGCTTCTTTGATTTCTCTGGTTTAAAACGCAGACTTGAAATTGGTTTTTAAAATGTTTTAATTAATTTTAAAAATATTTTATAAAACCGGTTTTAATAGGTGGCCGATCACACCTAGCTAAAAAAGATTGGTGGCGACTCCATGTCTTTTTCAAGGTCATTTTCAAAACCTTCATTTTTCTAGAGGAATTAAGTCGACTTTTCCTCGGTTTCTTTTAATGTCACGCTTAACGAATAATAAAGTCTTGCGATGAGACTCGTTATTTTTTAGGTTGCGACAGCTTGGCGACTCCGCTGGGGACTATTAGAGAGTCAGGCCTAGAATTAGTCGTGTGTTATCAAAGTCTCTTTTGTTGGTTTAATTGGTATTTAATTTTAATTCCCACATTTTAAAAAATAAGAATAATTTCAAAAAAATAATAAAATGTTTTTAAATATGTCCATATTCATGTGCATACATATTATAATTGTTCTCTGGTTATTTTGGTGCATATATTTATTTATTTATTTATTTATTGATTAGTTGATGATTTATGTTGTTTAATTTTGTTGGGGCATTTAGAATAAGTGATATAGAATAGGTGGTGAAAGGTTTGTTATTTCTCCTCACACACTACACGTGCATTTGCATATCATGAATTCTATACCCGGATTCCGTCCTTTTAAGTGGGAGCAAAGTAACTAAGCCTTCGTGATTAACAATCCGCATGGGCTAGTGAAACACTTCCGGAGTACTAAATTACCTAAGCCTTCATGATTAACAATCCGCATGGGCTAGGGAAATAGACTCTAACGAATTGAACCCGCTTTTATCGGGGTGTCTTACTAGCTTTCACCGGCGACAGTGAGGAACAATTCGGGGCCTTTAGAACCGATTCACCCTCATATAGTGAACCTAGGCGAAGCCATGACGGATTTCCAATTAGATATCCCGAAGTTAAGAACACATGGAGAAATATTTCCAATCCTTTTACCTTCTATTCTACTTTCCGAATAAGTTTATTTTCGGAAAATGATGAACATACATCACAATGTCCGTAATAAATGTTGATATTTCATCTCAGGGGGGTTATAATGCTGAAATTTTGTTGGCATCCTCAGGGATAATTATTGCTTTGAATTATATGTTTTTTGTATTATTCATATTTATTCCCGTTACTAATTCATTTTTTTTGTGTTGTTTTTTTTTTGTGTTTTTTTTTTGCATCTTGCCATCATTTTTGCACATTTGAAGGTTATTGGTCTCGGGATATTATTCAACCAAAAGGGCTTTCATGGAGGGTCAAAGTGTCTCAGTGATCGAGAAATATTTAGAGGTTAGGAAACAGTCCGAGAAATTTCAACAGGATAATGGGGATTGTTTAAAGATGGGATATGTGTCAGCATTGCGAGTCGAGGTTGATCTTACTATCAAGCAAAATGATCTCCGGGATTTGATTGATATATGGAATCATTGGAATATATCGGAAAAAGAAGCATTCACTCAGACATATGGGGACATAGCTCTGTTAGCTCAGGTTAAGGTCAGTAATGAGGTGATCCGAGCTGTGGTACAATTTTGGAATCCCGCTTATCGGTGTTTTACTTTCAACCGAGAAGAGTATTCTACTTTGCTTCATATTGAGGATGTTATTCCCGATCGTATTTATTTGAAGGATACAAAGACACCGGGTTTCAAGAAAAAGATGTCGAATATTTTGGGAGTGGAAAGAAATTGGGTAGAAAGCCATGTTGTCCGAAAAGGAGAAAGCTACTGCATATCATGGGGCACTTTATGGGCTTTAATCCATAGCCATTCAAGTAAGGAGATAGTTAGGAATATTTTTGCTTTGGCTATCTATGGTTTAGTTATCTTGCCAAAAACACTAGGGTATGTGGATGTGGCGATATTTGATGTTTTCGAGAGGCTTGAGCAAAGGATAAACCCAGCCCCGGCAATCATAGCAAAAACAATCCGATCCCTGAATTTCTGTAGACGGGAAGGCAAAGGTCGTTTTCTAGGATGTATACAGCTCCTCTACATATGGGTTCAAAGCCATTTCTGTAAACAGGAGAATTTCCCTCTTCGTTCGTATTGGAAATCTTTTGCACCAATTGGCGAATTTCTTAAAAGGGATTGGCTTGAGAATAGGACTAAGGAGCAATGGATCAATATATTTCGGAATCAGGGCTGAGATGATAGTTTGGAGAGCTCCATGGATAGCTCCTATATCGACATTGTATAAATGCGGAGACAAAGCCTCTATTCCATTATTGGGAGTATGGGGAGGAGCGAGCTATGCACCACTGCTAGTACTGAGGCAATCAGAATCTCGTCAGTTTACTCCAATGACCCATGATCTTGGTAATTTGGAATTTGCTTACGGAGAAGATGGATATTCGGGTAAGGTCCGTGAGATTGTGGTGGCATGGAAGGAAACTCATCGGGTTGAGGTAGCTAGATATGCTGATATCGTCACACCTGACTACCTGACATGGAGGGAATCAAGGGTTAATGATAGGTTGTTGACATCGGATGGGGAAGAAGTCCAGCATTTGAGCTCGCCTCCTAAGGAAGCACCGTCAGAATTAGAAATTGCAAGGGCGGAATTTGAAAAAGAAAAGGCTTGGATGAACAAGGAGATTGTCCGACTGCAAGAAGAGCTTGAGGACATGAAAGATCGGGAGGTAGCCCGAGAAAAAGAAAAGGAAAAGATCAAGAGAGAGCGGGACACGGTTCAAAGTGATCTTCAGGAATTACACTTGGAGAACAAGAGGTACCATTTCGAGCTCAAATTCGAAGGGACTCTCAAGACTTCCGGGGAATGGGAACAAGAAGTCAGAAACCTCAAAAAGGAGAAGAACTATTGGGCATAAAAGGCAAAACACGAGGAAGCCCGAGCAAATCAACTTGAGAAACAAGTTAGGGAGAGCTTACAGGGCAATGCTTCTGCAGACACGTCAAAGGGCTGTGAACAAGTAGGGATCAGATGGAAGAGCAAGGCAGTTAAAGGAGGACATTGAAGAAGGTCCAGGATCCGAGGGAGTTATTATAGGACTAGTATCTTGTAATAGTTTTTTAGGAGAGACAGATTATCATGTTGTCTTAAACAGGGATCTTTTCTTTGATGTATTTAGTTCCAAGAAATCAATGAAAGACCGTTTGGTTAGAATTATCCCGGGGCCAATACTTTAAATACATTCATTATTCACTCATTTTTTCTTTTATATTTTTTATTTGTTCATATTCATAATCATTCATTCATTTATTCTTTATAAATTGTTCATACACTTAGCCATTTATTTATTTGTTCATTCATTTATAATTAGTCATCTAAGTTCATACACTTAGTCATTTACTTAGTTGTTCATTCATTAACACTGACTCATTCATTCATTCATTTTTTATAAAATAAAATAAGAAATGTGTCAATAATTTCTAATCCATGATTTTTTTAAAAATAAAGGTACAATTGGTCGCACTCAGAAAGAACCAGATTTCCAACACTCTTACAATACTCGATCTCGAAAAAAAGCTATGGAAAACGATCAGCTTGCCAGAATTGAGAGAATGGAAAGAATCCAGAAAGAACTACAAGAATAGTTGACTAAGTCTCAAGAGGAGACACGAGAATAGATGACAAAGCTCATGGAGATGATAAGCACTATGATGAAACAAAAATGGCCCGGAGAGAATTCAGTTGCTGGAATGGGGGCAGTGAATCAATAGGATAGACCAGAAGTGGTACAGAGAAATAGCCAGACATCCCACCCTGTGGGAAATGAAATCCCAACTGGGGCAGCATCCTACATCTACATCCAGCCGGCGGCCGAAGCACAGAATTTCGGTCCAAAAAGCGGTAACATCGGAGTTGATCCAATTGAGGTTGAGGTTCCAGACTTCGAGGAAATGTCAGAGAAGGAAAGGGCCAAAATGACTGAACTGAAGAGGGTCCAAACTGCTGAATCTGAGAAGAAATATCAGTTGTTGGAAGAAAGGCTAAGAGCAGTGGAAGGAGCAGAGTTGTTTGGCAGTCTAGATGCCAAAGAGATGAGTCCGGTACATGATCTAATAATTCCACCGAAGTTCAAAGTACCAGATTTTGAAAAGTATAATGGGACCACCAACCCATCGGCTCATCTGACTATGTACTGTAGAAGGATGACAGGGCATGAGGATAATGAAAAATTGCTTATTCATTGCTTCCAGGACAGCTTAACAGGGTCAGCCACCCGATGGTACAACCAACTCAGTCGTACCAAGATTCGTTCATGGATGAATTTGGCCAGGGCTTTTATGGAGTATTATAAGCACGTTTCTGATATGGTACCAGATAGGCTGTCATTACAGAACATGGAAAAGAGGTCCAATGAGACCTTCAAGGAGTATTCACAGAGGTGGAGGGATCTGGCAACACAAGTGCAACTCCCTTTAACCAACAAAGAAACCACGGTGCTTTTCATCAACACATTGAAAGCACCTTATTATGACATATTGGTGGGAAATGCTACCAAAGATTTTGCGGATATGGTAATATCTGGAGAAATGATTGAGTTAGCCATTAAGGGTGGAAAAATGGAAGGGGGCGAGTCAGCTATCCCAAAGAGAGCTTTTCCTACAAAGAAAAAGGAGGAAACCCATGCAGTAAGCTTTAACCAATACCCTTATACACCTCCTACACCATACACACCACCGAGGCCTTATACCCCTACCACACCTTATACACCTCCTACACCATACACACCATACCCAGGGTATAATCTTTATTACCCTAATATCAACCACCTTACCCAAAACCCGTTCCCCTACACCAATATACCACAACAGCCGTTCCCAACTGGCATCTCCCTTCAAATCACCCTTCCTAGAAATGTTGTTCCCAACACACAAGGGCCTGCGCTTAATGACCAACGTTCACCAAGGAACGATCAAAAAGCCCAATTTGATTCGATTCCCACTACCTACGGTGATCTATATCCAAAACTGTTGCAGGGTCAACTTGTTGCACCTGTGTACCTAAAACCTTTGACACCTCCATATCCAAGACGGTACAATGCAAATACCAACTGTGCATACCATGCGGGAATCCAAGGACATTCAATTGAAGATTGTCTGGCCTTCAAAAAGAAAGTCCAAAGCCTGATTAATGCTAGGGTTGTGAAGTTTGGATCAAAAAATGGGCCGAACGTAGCTGGAAATCCATTGCCCAATCATGCTGGGAATCAGGTGAATGCAATATTGACCGGAGGGGACAAAAGATTAAAAAGGGATATTGGGGAGGTTAAGACTCCAATGATGATAGTATGGGCTGAAATGGTCAAGGCAGGATTGGTGGAAGGTATGGAAGGTCTGAAAATGGTTGCAAGAAGGGTGCATAATTGGTGTCCGTTCCATAAAGTTGAAGGCCATGATATACAGAACTGCGGGGACTTTCGGGTTAAAGTCCAAAAGATGATGGATAATGGGGTAGCCCAATTCTATGAGGAGATAGAAGGGGAAATAGAAGTCATTGAAAATACAGGTGGCTATGGGATAGGAAGGCTCCTAATCATCTACTATAATGAATCAGAGGAAAAAGTTATGCCAGCCATGGAAGAAAATGCGCCCAACTTAATCATTGATTTACCTGTTTCCTTTCCATACAAGGAAAACAAGGCTACACCATGGAAGTATGACTGCAACATGGTTATGCCCGGGTCTTCAGGCCAGCAGGATATTACAGGTGCAGGGAATTTAACTCGAAGCGGGAGGTGTTATGCTCCGGAAGCCGTTGAACAAGGGGTAGCAGGGAAAGACAGAGGAATTGACAAAGGGAAGAAGGTCGTCGAGCCAATCCATATTGAGATGGATTTGCCAAAGGAAATAGAGAGGGGTGATGGAGACTCAATTAAGAGTTGTAAACCCAAGTGCAGGTTATGTTCAAGTAATAAATTCTCGGGTGTCCGAGGTCGAACCACAGGGAAGCGTATTAGTAAGTATAAGTTTATAAATATATAAGAAAAAGAAAGTAAACAAGATATTAGGGAATCAACAACAAAACAAGATAAACAAGATATTAGAGAACAAAATAAACAAAATAAAATAAAAGAAATTAAACAAGATATAAAAACAATAAGAAAAGATGTTGAGGTTAGAGAATCCACTCTTGGTGTTATGCTAAGATTAATCTTGTTTTATTACACAATTGAAATTCACACATAAGGGAGATTCCAATCGGAAGGTTTAGCAATTCAGTCCAAATTGTCCAACGTCCATAGCATATGATATTATGTTCATTTGGTGTTCTCAAAACTCACAAAAAGAGTCCAAGCATTCCTTATGCCAAGGTATATGTCTACAACAAATCAAGGTTATGAAACCAAGCATTTACTGTGCCATTTTCATTGTCAATAATGAATCAAGATCCCTACTTTGCAAGTATGATTTTAAACCAAAAGAAAATATTATCTATACTAGTGTTTATAAATGATGATTCATTTTAGCTCATGTTTAAGAGACTAACCTTAGCATTTACCAAAAGCTTCACCTCATCACCTCAACAATATGATTAGCAACACATACTAGATATGAATAAAATGAAAAGAAATATAAGAAGCATAAGTAAATAAAGAAAAAGAAAACTAAAGAAAGGAAAGAAGAAGAAAACTTAGAGAATTTTATTACAATGGCTAATATCCTCCCAATGTCTCTTTAATGCTCATCCAAGGCCCTCTATTTATACACATTTTGGAGAGCTAAATGACAAGAGACAAGCTTTATAAATTTCAAAGGTAGGTATAATAGGTGGGTGCATTTTTCTAACAATTTTCGTCATATTGTATGACAATTCTGATCAGCCAGCTTGATGGTCGATTTTGTCAATGTTGGAGGCTTGATCTGATCAAATGGTCTTCTAGAAAAATATACCCCTATCAGTTACGGATCCATAGCCGTTAGAATCAGATCATTTGCTCATGTGGATCGGAAGATATGGTCAAAATACCAAAACAGGTCAGCACAGACGTCATTGCACATCAGCCAACTTGATGGTCGATTTCGCTAGGTAAAACGAATCCGTTTCAAGAAGTGTAAAACATGAAAAAGATAGATATGCCTCTTAACTTTGCACTGTAAAAATTTCAGCCTTAATGCTTCAGTGAAACTCCAGATATAGCTGATATGGCAAAAGGTGTCGGAACTGGAACTGAATTGGATTTGCCCTTAATTCTTGATTTAACCTAGTAATCTGAAATCACTCAAAGAAACTCGTGAAAAACACCAAATTACATAAAAATATAAAAGATCATAAACACAATTAGACTAAGCAATAATAACTCGTATTTGACACAAAACAATAATAAAACATAACTAAAAACTATATAATTATACGAGTTATCACACCCCCACACATAGATTGTTGCTAGTCCCTAGCAACGACTCAATAAAAATAAAATAAGAAAATCTAATCTAATCCATTTTCGTTGGAAATCACGGTGGCACTTAGCATGTGACACAAGCCTTTAAACCCCTAGGTGTCCCTAGTGGACGAGTTTAGTCTCGTGAGGGTTTGCTAGAACGATACCCACAAACATTGAAAAACTAAAATATAAGTAAACTACATACACTAAAAATATTTACTCCTAATCCTTTCAATATAAATTAGAGACAATCTTTGAACAAGTCTTATAAACTAATCAATAGCTCAAAGAATTTCACAAAAATTTATGCTTGAATGTAAATAAATGAGTTAAGCCAATATTAACATAACATTTTTCAATCAAAATAGTGCATATTCAACTTAATCTCAACTTCTCACTATACTCTCATGATTTTCACTCTTTAAAGTAGTGGTAAAGTGTTTACACTCAATCAATCTCATGAAAACAGTTCTACCATATGCTTGCTTGTCCACCTATTCTCCACTATTTAGATCATACAACTTCATAAATCAAGAGGTCTTTTTTCAAGGTTGTAATGGGGCCAAAGGGTTATAATGTAGTTAAAGAACAAAAGGATAAAGATATCACAAAGGTTCCAAAGAGTTCATAGAGTTTAGAGACATAATAAGATCATACAAATAAAACTTCTCAAAACTCTTATAAAGCACATAATAACATAGGCTAAATATTCATGTTGAGCCTTTGCTTCATTCTAACCAACTTTGTAACATCTTTTTCTTTACTTTAACTAGAAGTTCAAGAGAAGATTTTTTTTTTTTTAATATGGGAATGTATTTGACAATGATCCCTTTCTTTTTCTCTTGACTTTTGCCTCTCTCCTCCCCCACACTTATCTTTCGTTCTAACCCAAATTTTCAAAAAGTATCCCTTGTTTTTGCAATATGTCTCAAAATATATAATCCATCTTTAGAACAAGGGTAAGGATATAAGTATATTTAGGCTAGGTGTAAGTTCTGGTTACCAATAAAATATCATATTTAATGTAGGCTCAAATTGGCTCACTAGTGGGGATGTTCTCTTAGAACATTAATAATGGATGGCTGTTTGGCTCTGGTTATAATCCTAATGCCTCTATCATATTCATGTTGTCACATGTATCAATATAGTCTCAAACGGTTTAAAGCAAGTTCTAGAGAATTATGTAATCATAAGAGCACTCAAGAAAGAAATTAGATTGATTTGTATAATGCATCAATCATTATAGGCTCAAAAACTCGCAAGGATGATTATACAAGTCATATTAAGTCTAAACATGCTTCTTTCTCAATCAACATATCATATTAACATTGGCTCATAAAAAGGTTGACATCAAGCTCAATTCTCATGAAAATCTTCTCACTAATAAATCTGTTTTAGACTTATGCAATTCATATCTCATCATTGTATTAAAAAGGAACTAGAACACATTAAAATAATAATAATAATAATAAAGACTCATAAAAAAAATAGTAGACAAAAATAAAAGAAATCCTAAATCGTTCCCCCCACACTTAATTCTTACATTGTCCTCAATGTAAGTCTATTAACCCAAATGAAAGAATCATGTGTAAGAGAAAAGAACTAATAACATAAGAATAGGAATAACTAAGACTCAAAACAAAACAAACTCATGCAACCTAAATAATCCTAAAATACTTAACAAAAATTAACAAGTAAACATAAAAATATTAAAATCAAACTGACAAGGTATGTCTCAAGTCTCCCTTACTCAGACCTTGTTCAGAATGAATACTTCTAAATTGCTTAAAACACAACAAACTTATTTTTTTTTTTGAAAGAAGAAATCAAACTGACAAGGTATGTCTCAAGTCTCCCTTACTCAGACCTTGTTCAGAATGAATACTTCTAAATGGCTTAAAACACATCAATTTGTTTTTTTTTAAATTAGCAAAATATGTCCCTTACCCCCTACTAAAGGTAGAATTTAGGAGATATTACCTGTAGAGGTTGCTAACCACTTATTATAACTGAGACACAACAAACAAAATGTTAGATAATGTCACAAAGACAGAGTGCAATCCACTCCTTGCTTGTCCATATCTCTTTTTCTTTTTCCGAGCGTTTGCGAAACAACCGTAGCAGATAAATACTCATAAGCTTGGAGCTTTTTGAGTAAATCTTCAATGGTTGTAGCAGAAATTATGGTTCTCCTTGCCTCTGAAAACATGAATCCATTATCCACAGCATTATCTAAATATGAAAGCAAATTACTAAAATAACCATTAATATTAAGCAAACCAATGGGTTTCTTATTTGTGACCAAAGATGACCAAGAAGCCACGCAAGCTATTTCTTCCAATGTACCCAGACCTCCTGGTAAAGCAATGAATGCATCGGCAGAATGGTACATGATTGTTATCCGTTCAGGGATACTCCAGACTTGTATTTCCTTACCCACTGTAGGTCCACAAAAACCTGTGAATAGTTTTGGCACGATTCCTAGAACTGGACTTCCTCCGGCGTGTGCTGCTGTAGCGACTGCTCCCATTAAACCCGTACTACCGCCTCCATAAATCAACTGGATCTTTTGTTGGGCAAGTATTACTCCAACTCTTATGGCTTCATCGGCGAATATGTTATTTTTCCCTGGATAAGCACCTCCAAAGACACAAATTTTTTTAATGCGCTGGGACGAAGTACTTTCCATTTTTTTTTTCAAGTGCCTGAAAGAGAATGAGTACATGGTGTAATATATAGAGGACTGAGTAGTGAATCAGACAAGAGTAATAATGTCGCCGAAAGTGTATTTGACCTGTCAGAAGAAAATGTTAACCTAACAAAAGATTTTTGCATGATTTCAGGAAGAAAATCAAAAAGAAAAGAAAAAGCAACCGTAAAAGACCAATGCAAAAAAAAAACAAGAATAATTACACAAATCGTAAATTAAACCGAAATGAAGTTATTGCAAATCAAACCAAAAGCTGAGAAGTCATTTATTGTAGTTGTGATTGTGGCTCACATCTTCCTCTGGTTTTACGTCCAGAAACGGCTTAAAACGCCTTCTATGAGTCGAGGATATGCTTCCCATCCAGTTTTCTTACAAGCTGGCAAACAGGGTCTTTTAACATCAGATTCCCAAGATGTTGCCATTCCCTTTGGAATTGCGGCCATAAATCAAGAATTTCTCTTTGTACGTCTCCACTAGGATGCGTCTCAAGAGAAAGTTGGATATTACCCAAATTCTCCTTACTCAGTCCATCCTTAATGAATTCAATTTTATCATCTCGATTAGAGGACGGAATCCCAATAGAACGACATTTACCGTTACACGTCCATCGTGCACATTTGTGGCAATTTGAACTCATGCGCTTTGCTCGTCGCTTCTTTGCAAAAGTGCTTCTACCTGTACCTGGTAAATGCAAAACAGGAAGATATTCATCTTCACGTACCTTGGCTTCAATTATCCAACGTATGTCTTCAGGAATCCCTTTGTGCATAAGCATTCTTAATCTTTCAAATCGAACTTGGTAAAGCTTCAGTAAAATATTCCGAGGAAAAGGAGGGAATCGTTTCTGCAATCTTTTGAGAATATCATCCATCCTGAAAAAAAAAATGAAAGAGAAATTGAAAGAGAAATTTATATACAATATCAGTTTTGTGGGTAGCTAATGGAACCGACTTAAATAATCACGGAGTACCGTTATCTGCCATTTAATCGGGGTTAAAAAAAATTATATTTACATCTAGTTATTTTCAAAACAAGGATCAGAAAGAAAAACAACCTCTTCTTGAGTAACATGATTTTCCAAAAAGAGTTTGAGTCTTTGTCCATTTACCTTGAATACGTTACCATTTTGAGGATTCTCAATGTCAACTGCTCCATAATGATACACATGCTTAACCACAAATGGGCCAGTCCATCTTGATCTCAACTTACCAGGAACTATGTGAAGTCTAGAATTATAAAGTAGAACTTTTTGCCCAACATCAAATGTTTTTCTTGAAATTAACTTGTCATGAAAGGTTTTAGTTCTTTCTTTATGAATTTTAGAATTCTCATATGCATCATTTCTGAGTTCCTCAAGTTCATTTATGACTGGAAAAGTTTCATTCTCACCCAAAAAGGAATATTTTAGCTCGGATGGCAATGGTTTTAAATCCAGCTTGGGCGGTTCAATAGTTGATGGTACAGTGACATTTGTGAGTGATGGAAGTTCCTCAAACTTTTGTTTCCAACAATGCTTATCCTGAAAAGAATTTAACAAAGAATCAGTATGTGAAATTTCTGAAGCATTATCAAACTCACATTCAATTAAATAAGCTTCTAAAGGATCGTGGAATGTGGTAGTGGTGAGATGTTCATGAACAAGTTCTTCAATGAAATCCACTTCATGTACTTCTGAATCATCACCAGGTTGCTTGCAAATGTTGAACACATTTAGTTCTAAAGTCATATTTCCAAAAGAAATGTTCAAAATACCATTCCTGCAATTTATCAGAGCATTAGAAGTTGCAAGAAATGGACGGCCTAATATAACAGGAATTTGAACATTTGGATTTGAAACAGGATGTGTGTCCAAAACAATAAAATCAACAGGGAAGTAAAAATTATCAATTTGAACCAAAACATCTTCAACTATCCCTCGAGGAATTTTTACAGAACGATCAGCTAGTTGAAGTGTAACAGGTGTTTCCTTGAGTTCACCTAAACCTAACTGTTGATAAACAGAAAAAGGCAAAAGATTAACACTAGCACCAAGATCAAGCAATGCACGTTCTATTCTAGTGTTTCCAATGATGCATGAGATTGTTGGACATCCAGGATCTTTGAATTTTGGTGGAGTAAGGTGCTGAATGATTGAGCTCACACTCTCCGTCAGAAATGCTTTCTTTTGTACATTATGTTTCCTTTTAACTGTGCACATGTCCTTCAAAAATTTAGCATAAGATGGAACTTGTTTGATTGCATCCAATAAAGGAATGTTAATCTTAACTTGTTTGAAAAGTTCATATATTTCTGCATTTTGATTCAAATTCTTTATTGTTTGCAACCTTTGAGGAAAAGGAGCAGGATGCATACCTTTTTTTTTGTCCAAATTTTCAAGAAGTTCAGACTTACCATCATCCTTACCATTACTTTTCGGAGGGGAAGGAGGATCTTGGTTTTTTGATGGAATGTTTTTGTCAATTGCCTTTCCACTTCGAAGAGTTGTGATAGAACTGGTATTTTCCTGTTAAGTTTCATTGGAGCAAGAAACAAGACATTGAGTAGAAGGGTTAGGCTGAGGTTGAGCAGGAAACTTACCTTTTTCTTGAGTGCGTAATGAAGCTGTCAATGTGGACAAGGTGTTTTTGATCTCATTGATGTCCTGTGAAGTTTGGTTATTCACATTTGCTTGTGTTTGCATGAATGCTTGCAATGTCTCTTCCAAGGTTTGTACACGTGAAGGTTGATAGGAAAAAGTGTTGCCCGGCTTTTGAGATTGTGGTACCTGAACATGATTATTATTCCGCCAACTGAAGTTGGGATGATTTCTCCATTCAGGGTTATACGTTTCAGAGTAAGGAGAAGGAAAAGGCTTTTTAAATGTGTTTATGGAATTTACTTGATCATGCAACGCTTCTTTAAGAATGGGAATGTTTGGACATTCAGAAGTGGGGTGTCCCATGATTTCACAAATTCCACAACTTTCTTCATTTTTAACCGTTTTGACTTCTTTTACTTCTCTAAGTTCCATGGCTTCAATCTTTCTAGCCAAATTAGCTACTTTAACTTTTATCTCATCTTCTTGACTAAAATGATATTTACCTCTGTTAGAAACAAGATTAGATCTATTGGAACTTTCAGAGGAATTATCTGTGTGCCAGGCTTGAGAGTTATCTGCCAAATGGTCTAGGTAGTCAAAGGCTTCTTCAGGTTCTTTTTCTAGAAACTCACCGTTACACATTGTTTCAACAAATTGTTTAGTTTCGGGAGTTAAACTTTCATAAAAGAAACTAATAAGACGCCATTTTTCAAAACCATGATGTGGACAAGAACTTAACAAATCTTTAAAATGCTCCCAGCACTGAAAAAATGCTTCATTTTGATTTTGATTGAAATTTTGAATCTGTCTTTTCAAAGCAGTAGTTTTATGTGCTGGGAAAAATTTCTTTAGAAACTCAGTTTGTAATTCTTGCCATGTGCCAATTGACCTTGGTTTTAAATTATGAAGCCAAATTTTTGCTTTATCTTTTAAAGAAAAAGGAAATAATTTTAGCTTGACAATTTCATTTGTACATTGTTGGTCATTAAAGGTGACACATACATCTTCGAAGTCTTTTAGAAACGAGTAAGCACTTTCCGATTCTAACCCATGGAAATTTGGAAGCAAAGCTATCATACCTGGTTTAAAACGAAAGTTGTTTGCATTGAGAGGAAAAATAAAACAAGAGGGTGATGAGCTTCGAGTTGGTTGCAAGTAGTCACGCATGGTGCGTACTTGTCTGTTCTCATCTTCAGCATGAACACTTTCATTGTCAGCCATGGTCGGAGTTGTATTAGAAAGATTACCTGAAAAAGTTTCACAATAAAATCTAACTAAACGACGAGATCTAAAATCACGTCCCCAAACAAGCATAAAACAAAGTTAATATACAGATTAGGCGGTATAACCAGCCAATACAAATAAAACAAAGTTAATATACAATATAAATATAAATATATAGAAAATTAGGCGGTATAACCAGCCAATAAAAATAAATATACTTATAAACTTATATACTTAGTATTGCCTCCCCGGCAACGGCGCCAAAAACTTGATGGAGACTCAATTAAGAGTTGTAAACCCAAGTGCAGGTTATGTTCAAGTAATAAATTCTCGGGTGTCCGAGGTCGAACCACAGGGAAGCGTATTAGTAAGTATAAGTTTATAAATATATAAGAAAAAGAAAGTAAACAAGATATTAGGGAATCAACAACAAAACAAGATAAACAAGATATTAGAGAACAAAATAAACAAAATAAAATAAAAGAAATTAAACAAGATATAAAAACAATAAGAAAAGATGTTGAGGTTAGAGAATCCACTCTTGGTGTTATGCTAAGATTAATCTTGTTTTATTACACAATTGAAATTCACACATAAGGGAGATTCCAATCGGAAGGTTTAGCAATTTAGTCCAAATTGTCCAACGTCCATAGCATATGATATTATGTTCATATGGTGTCCTCAAAACTCACAAAAAGAGTCCAAGCATTCCTTATGCCAAGGTATATGTCTACAACAAATCAAGGTTATGAAACCAAGCATTTACTGTGCCATTTTCATTGTCAATAATGAATCAAGATCCCTACTTTGCAAGTATGATTTTAAACCAAAAGAAAATATTATCTATACTAGTGTTTATAAATGATGATTCATTTTAGCTCATGTTTAAGAGACTAACCTTAGCATTTACCAAAAGCTTCACCTCATCACCTCAACAATATGATTAGCAACACATACTAGATATGAATAAAATGAAAAGAAATATAAGAAGCATAAGTAAATAAAGAAAAAGAAAACTAAAGAAAGGAAAGAAGAAGAAAACTTAGAGAATTTTATTACAATGGCTAATATCCTCCCAATGTCTCTTTAATGCTCATCCAAGGCCCTCTATTTATACACATTTTGGAGAGCTAAATGACAAGAGACAAGCTTTATAAATTTCAAAGGTAGGTATAATAGGTGGGTGCATTTTTCTAACAATTTTCGTCATATTGTATGACAATTCTGATCAGCCAGCTTGATGGTCAATTTTGTCAATGTTGGAGGCTCGATCTGATCAAATGGTCTTCTAGACAAATATACCCCTATCAGTTACGGATCCATAGCCGTTGGAATCAGATCATTTTCTCATGTGGATCGGAAGATATGGTCAAAATACCAAAACAGGTCAGCACAGACATCATTGCACATCAGCCAACTTGATGGTCGATTTCGCTAGGTAAAACGAATCCGTTTCAAGAAGTGTAAAACATGAAAAAGATAGATATGCCTCTTAACTTTGCACTGTAAAAATTTCAGCCTTAATGCTTTAGTGAAACTCCAGATATAGCTGATATGGAAAAAGGTGTCGGAACTGGAACTGAATTGGATTTGCCCTTAATTCTTGATTTAACCTAGTAATCTGAAATCACTCAAAGAAACTCGTGAAAAACACCAAATTGCATAAAAATATAAAAGATCATAAACACAATTAGACTAAGCAATAATAACTCGTATTTGACACAAAACAATAATAAAACATAACTAAAAACTATATAATTATACGAGTTATCAAGGGGATCAGCCCCGGTTAATAGAATCAAAGAGCCAGTATGTGAGAAAGAAGCTTGTGAGTTCTTGAAATTTATAAAGCATAGTGAATATAGCGTGGTTGAACAACTGCAACGTCAACCAGCTAGGATCTCAATCTTATCCTTGCTTTTAAATTCAGAACCACACAGAAATGTTTTGTTAAGAGTATTAGATCAAGCATACGTGTCCAATAATATATCAGTGGAAAAGCTGGATAGGTTGGTGGGAAACATCGCAACTGATGACTACATATTTTTGAGCTATGAGGAAATACCACCCAATGGTATTGGATCAACAAAAGCTCTCCATATAACCACCACTTGTAAGGGGCACATATTACCGAGGGTCCTTCTAGATAACGGTTCTTCACTAAATGTGATGCCTTTAGCAACTTTATCCAAGTTACCAGTGGATTTATCCTATATGATACCAAGTTGCACGGTGGTCAGAGCTTTTGACGGAACAAGGAGGGAGGTTATGGGAACCATTGAAGTTCCTCTGGAAATAGGCCCATGCACATATATAGTAAATTTCCAGGTTATGGATATCAATCCATCTTATAACTGCTTGTTGGGAAGACCATGGATACATTCAGCTGGGGCTGTACCCTCGTTTCTTCACCAGAAACTAAAATTTGTGATGAAGGGCCGGTTGATCACGGTATCAGGGGATGAAGACATAATAGCCTTTGCATCCACTGAATCTCCTTATATGGAGCCGAATGAAGAGGTCGTGGAGTGTTCTTTCCGATCTTTGGAATTTGTAAATGCAGTTTTTGTCGCTAAAGGACAGAAAATTCCAAAACCAAAGTTGTCGAAGAACACAAGGCTGGGGGTAAGAACCACTGTAGGAAAAGGCTGCAGGGCTGGAAAGGGTCTCGGGAAATATCTTCAGGGGATGGCTCGAGCCATAGAGGTAAAAGGAAAGAATGACCGATTTGTCTTAGGATACCTTCCGAAGGCCCATGAGAAAAGAAGACAAGTTGAAAATAACCGACAAAGGAGGATGGCCCGTCTCACGGGTAGGGATATGGAGTGGGAGCCTATGACATTCCCACCTATCCTTCACAACTTTCGCTCAGCCGGTTCTCTGTTTGGAGAAAAGAATTCTGATGATGTGCTTGTAATGATAGAGAAAGCCTTCAAGAGATTCCAGGTGAATAGTGATGAGTAGATGTATGATGTGGAGATCTGCACGACCGAGAAAGACAGAATTGAAAGAGAGAGTACTAGCTGGATGGTGCGACCTTGTCCACCAGGATATAGACTAACCAACTGGAGTGGGACTGAGTTGCCCATAGTCTTTAAGTCTATTCCAAAGTAATACTTTTAAAAAGCAATCTTAATTATCTTTACCCAGAGATATTAAGAGTTTTTTCTATAATGGGCTTTTTAAACATTTTCATTCAATAAATAACAAGCACAATGCATTATCCATATTGATGTGTCCATATTCTTTCATTTTTGTTATTCATTTTGTTTTCTATATATATTTTTCTATATTGTTTTTTCTCCACCTATTTACAGGTGTACGGATGTGGAATATAAGGACCCTCCTATCAGTAATTCTGAAATTGATTTTGAAAGACCCATTTGCACGGGTGATTTTGAGGCTAATGAAGATACTGAGGATTATGGTCTACCTCCGAATCTATTGAGGAAAATAGAACAAGAGGAGAAACAAGTACTTCCTCATAAGGAATTATTGGAAACAATAAATTTGGGAAATGGTGAAGAGATAAAAGAAGTCAAAATTGGAACTTCATTGTCACCATCAATAAAAGGTGAATTGATAGCTTTGCTCCAGGAGTATGTGGATGTATTTGCATGGTCTTACAAGATATGCCAGGGTTAGATCCGAATATTGTGGTTCATAAGCTCCCTTTGAGGCTAGAGTGCAAGCCAATTCAACAAAAGTTGAGAAGAATGAGGCCGGATATGCTGTTAAAGATAAAAGAGGAGGTGAAGAAACAATTTGATGCTGGATTCCTAGAGGTGGCAAAATATCCAAAATGGGTGGCAAATATTGTTCCAGTACTGAAAAAGGATGGCAAGGTGCGGATGTGCGTCGATTATCGAGATTTGAACAAGGCCAGCCCTAAAGATAATTTCCCTTTGCCCCATATTGATACTCTGGTGGATAATATTGGAGTCACCTCGGGAAAGTTGTTGGGTTTTGTCGTCAGCAAAAGAGAAATTGAGATTGACCCGGATAAAGTGAAGGCCATTCAGAATTTGTCACCACCTCGCACTCAAAAGGAAGTAAGAGGCTTTCTAGGGAGATTGAATTACATTGCTCGATTTATTTCACAGTTAACCGACAAATATGATCCAATATTTAAGTTACTTCGAAAACGTGATCCAAGAGAATGGGATGAAGGGTGTCAGATTGCTTTCGAAAATGTTAAGCATTATCTATCAAACCCACCAGTATTAATGCCATCTATTCCGGATAAACCAATGATACTGTATTTATCAGTATTTGAAAGATCCATGGGTTGTGTTTTGGGCAGCTTGATGAAACGAGAAAGAAAGAACAGGCAGTTTACTATCTCAGTAAGAAGTTCACAGATTATGAGTTGAAATATTCATCGGTAGAAAAGTTGTGCTGCGCCTTAGCTTGGACTGCTCGAAGACTTAGACAGTATATATTGTATCACACAACGTGGCTGATTGCCAAGCTGGATCCATTCAAGTACATGTTGGAAACACCTTCTTTGTGAGGGAGGACAACAAGATGGCAGGTTTTATTGTCAGAATACGACATTGTATATGTAAGTCAAAAAGCTATCAAAGGCAGTGCAGTGGCTGAATTCTTAGCAAGTCGGGCAATGGAAGATTATGAGCCGTTGAACTTTGACTTCCCAGATGAGGATTTGATGTATGTGTCGCAAGCAGATGAGATTCCCCTAAAGAAGAAAGTATGGAAAATGTACTTCGATGGGGCATCTAATGCCATGGAATCGGGGCAGTGCTTATATCCCCAGAAGAATACTGTTATCCTTTCACTGCTAGATTGGATTTTGATTGTACAAACAATACTGCCGAGTATGAAGCGTGTACTATGGGCCTTCGTGCTGCAGTGGACAGAAAAATCAAAGCATTGGAAGTTTACGGAGACTCAGCCTTGGTGATTTACCAGTTACGAGGAGAATGGAAAACCCGAGATACAAAGCTAATCCGATACCGAGAACTCATACTGAGTTTATTAGAGGAGTTTGAAGAAGTCAATTTCAATTACTTTCCTCGAGAAAAAAACCGAATGGCGGATGCTTTGGCTACTTTGTCATCAATGTTTAAAGTGAATGAAAGGGCGGAAGTTGTGCCGATCAAGATGAGCATATACGAGTCTCCTGCCCACTGTTTGAGTATCGAAGAAGAAGCAGATGGTCTCCCTTGGTATAATGACATCTTGCAATACATCAAGAGTCAACAGTATCCAGAACAAACAACAGAGAATGACAAGAAGACTCTGAGAAGGTTAGCAATGGGTTTTGTTCTAGATGGCGAGATTCTCTACAAGAAAGGGAAAGATCAAGTCTTGTTGAGATGTGTCGGGTCTGCCGAAGCTCGAAGAATCATAGAAGAGGTCCATGAAGGGATATGTGGCACCCATTCTAATGGTCACATGCTTGCTAAACAGATTATGAGGGCAGGGTACTATTGGCTGACCATGGAAGGAGATTGTATCAGCTATTCCTTGAAGTTTCATAAATGCCAGATTTATGCAGATAAGATTCATGTATCGCCATCGCCTTTACATGTCATGACTGCACCATGGCCTTTTTCAATGTGGGGAATGGATATGATTGGGCCTATTACCCCAAAAGCTTCAAATGGACATCGTTTCATCTTGGTGGCCATAGATTATTTCACAAAGTGGGTAGAAGCTGCGTCTTATGCAAATGTAACAAAGTCGGTGGTATGCAGATTCGTCAAGAAAGAAATCATATGCCGTTATGGGTTGCCAGCAAGAATTATTTCAGATAATGCTCTCAATTTGAACAATAAGATGATGAGAGAAGTGTGTACTCAATTCAAGATCACACATCATAATTTGGCACCTTACCGTCTGAAGATGAATGGCGCAGTAGAAGCAGCTAATAAGAACATCAAGAGGATTGTTGAGAAGATGACCAATGTGTACAAAGATTGGCATGAGATCCTGCCTTTCGCTCTTCATGCATATCGTACTTCGGTCCGCATATCTACAGGGGCAACACCATTTTCTTTGGTATACGAGATGGAAGCAGTGCTACCTATTGAATTTGAGATCCCTTCACTTCGGGTTTTGATGGAAGTTGGCCTAGATGAAGCAGAATGGGTTAGAGCTCGTTATGAACAGTTGAATCTCATCGAGGAGAAAAGATTGAAAGCAATTTGTCACGGGCAGTTGTATCAAAAAAAGATGATTCGAGCCCACAACAAGAAAGTTCGTCCTAGACAATTTCGAGAGAGGGAGTTAGTATTGAGGAAAATTCTCCCTATAGTGAAGGACCCGAGAGGAAAATGGGCTCCAAATTGGGAAGGACCTTATGTGGTAAATAGAGCTTTTTCTGGAGGAGCATTGATTTTAACTCGGATGGACGGAGATATGAATCCTGATGAATTGAAGAAGTATTATGCTTAAAAAAAAATGTGTGATGCTGTGCACATGAAAATTCGAATGATTCCAAGTGTAAAAATAGAAATTCTATATATTTATTTCCCCTGAGAATCGCTTTTCAAAGAGAATATTTATGCTTGATATGATGAATGGCCATTTTTCACATTCCTTCCACTAAGAAGAAATCATCCTTAGTCACCCCTTTGAGCCTTGAGAATTATTTCTTTCTTTAAACCTTGATCAAGGATCACCCTTTACACTGAATGGCAAATGCGAGGAAAGATAATCAAAAATCATGGCAAAAAGAAAGCCATCGGAACATGTGGCAAATGAAAGCCAACAAAGCAAAAAAGAAAAGAAAGTCCAAAAAGGGACAAATGTTTCAAGAATGAGTTCTCCTCAGGAAGTGATCCTTGATCCAATCACACTTAAAACACATTTTGAGCCTATTTATCCTTTCTTTCTAAACCTAAACCTTGGCCTACATTACATGCTTTAAAAGCCCATTTTGGTCAAGCATGGATATTTAATTTCAAAGGTTATTCTTAGAATCCATCCCATCTTGTGAATTGATATTTTTACTTTGAAAGCATTTAGAATTCTCAGATGCATGGTAGAATACAAAAAAAAAAAAGAATGAAAAGGAGAGGTTTAAGCCAAAAACCCGCAAAGGGCGACTTAATACCGAATGGAGGAAACTTGAGTTGAAAACCTGTAAAAGGCGGCTCAAGTACTAATCAAAGCTTGAATCAATGCTCCGTGTAATGGGGGAGAAAGTATCTGACAATCAGAGAAAAGGGGAACAATGCAGTCTGATGTAACTACAGAAGTTAAGAGGTTACCCAAGTGAATTGCTCGTTCAAGAGAAATTTCAGATGGTTTGAAAAAGGAAGGATCCAAGATATTCCGCATCCGGGGCATCTACAACCTATAACCTTATATTTGTTTCTTATATCCTTGATATTATTTTTACCATTTTAAAACATTTCTTGCAATAAATTCTTGTTATCCTTTTCATGACAATTTTTGATTGATTCATATTCTCTTTCATATACTTTTGAGATGCATTATGGTTGTTATTGAATTGAATGATGTTTAGTAATAAAAATATTTAAATAAAGGGATTTCAAATTATTACTAAGGAATAGATTTAAATCTTGGGAAGGTTTGGAAAGTTCACCAAGAAAAGAAAACAGTGAATGTGGTGGAGACTCCGTTGCGAAGTCAAAAAATCTATGAACTCCAGCGAGAGACAGAAGCTGAGACTGTTTGACAAGATATCTTGAGTGAAGGATTCCTCAAGTGAGGCATCAATGAACAGTTGAAGACTCTGTCCTGAAGTCATATAATCTGTGAACCTCAAAGAAACCATGGATTAGAAATTATGGCACAATCATCTGATTGCATTTATTTTAGGAAGCATACAAGTATTTGCAAAAGCATGGCATTCTCATCATTGCATTTAGCTAACAGTGCAGAAATTAGGAAAGCTTGGACTTCCCCAAAGAGAACTCATTTTGTTCCTCAAAAGATTCAGAGTTTGAGATCGCCATCAAGGTATTTCCTCTTGTTTTAAATTGAATTCATTTTGTTTATCAAACAAATCAAGCCTTGAGACCGTCGTCAAGGTATTTTCAAGCCAGTTTTTAAAGACCTCCGGGCATCTATTTTAAAGACCTCCGGGCACCATTTTAAAGACCTCCGGGCATCATTTTAAAGACCTCCGGGCATCATTTTAAAGACCTTTGGGCACCAATTTTTTTAAGACCTCCGGGCACTAGTTTTTCACCATTTTAAAGACCTTCGGGCACAAGTTTTTCAAAACCTTCGAGCACCAGTTTTTTTAAGCCCTCCGGGCACCATTTTAAAGACCTTCGGGCACCAGTTTTTTAAGACCTTCGGGCACAATTTTAAAGACCTCCGGGCACCATTTTAAAGACCTTCGAACACTAGTTTTTTTTAAGACTTCCGGGCACCAGTTTTTTTAAGACCTCCGGGCACCATTTTATGGACCTCCGTGCACCAGTTTTTTTAAAAAGACCTCCGGGCACCAGTCTTTTAAGACCTCCGGGCACCATTTTAAAGACCTTCGGGCACCAGTTTTTTTAGACCTCCGGGCACAATTTTAAAGACCTCCGGGCACCATTTTAAAGACCTTCGGGCACCATTTCTTTTAAGACCTCCGGGCACCATTTTAAAGACCTTCGGGCACTAGTTTTTTAAGACCTCCGGGCACAATTTTAAAGACCTCTGGGCACCATGTTAAAGACCTTCGGGCACCAGTTTTTAAGACCTCCGGTCACCATTTTAAAGACCTCTGGGCACCATTTTAAAAGACCTTCGGGCACCATTTTAAAGACCTCCGAGCACTATTTTTAAAGACCTTCGGGCACAAATTTTCTTTTAAAAATCGAATTCATTTTCTTAAGACGGATCGAGCCTTGATTAGTCAAGAAATTCAATTTAAGGACAAATATTCAATTTACAGCTTATTTTCAAAAAAAAAATGAAAAATGAAAAAATGATAGAAGAATGAAAAAGAAAACCCCTTTCCCTTTCCTTCACATGTGATATCACTGACCGTACAAAATTAGTGTTGGTTTATCTTTGCCTGATTCCTGATTCTCAGCAATAGCCAAAGAGGGGCAGCTGTAGACACTTAATTTTGTCCGGACCACTAAACATGTATGTTTTCTTCCTATATTGATGTTTCCGAGTGTAAAAATACTGTTTTCATCTTGCAGGTGGTACTCCGAGACTTAGTTTAAGAGGGCAAGCATAAAAAGTCAAACTTGAAAAAGGTCAACCTCAAAAAAAAGTCAACCCCAAAAAAGTCAACCCCAAAAAGTCAACTACTAAAAAAGTCAACCCACTTTCAAAATCAAGATTTTAAGTTCAATTGAAAAATGGTGAAAGAATTTTGATAATCCGAGGTTTACATTGAAAGATATGGAGTTTGGAAGTTGGGATTTGGAGATTCAGTAGAAAGGAAACCCTAATCCGAGGAATTTGGGGAAAAGTGCTTAAACGATCAAATTGGTCGAATTCAAGGTTCCAAATGAAAGATAAGCACTGACTACGGGTAATGGAGAAGTCACTTGCAAGAAAAACCGAAAGAAAAGCCAATCCGGGAGAAAACCGAGAATTAGGGTTTTTTAGTGGATTTCGGTGAAATCGGGAAGAATCACAGAAATGGCTCGACTTGGTAAGAACAAAGCCCCCAATGGATGAAGAATGATTAAAAAGGATAGCCCAAGGCTCAGATTGAAGAAAATCTAAAAATCGGACTTGTTTTGAGCAAAACCGGGTTTCGGAGGCAAAATGGCAAAATTAGAAAATTTGGGAAAATAGCAAATGGACTCCGAAAATTCTGAAAATTTGTCAATCTCATTATCAAATCATTTCAAAAAGATTTGCAAAAGAAAATCTTGATTCGAAGTTCGTTTGCAAAAAGGCCAAATCCCGGGTTTCTTATGTAGTAATTCAAAAAGGGAAATCCCGAAAAAATAGCAAATGAGCCCCAAATCTTTTGAAATTTTGCAAATCTCATTTTTAAATTATTTCAAAGAGATTGGCGAAAGAAAATATTGATTTGGAGTTCGTTTCAAAATGGCCAAATCCCGGGCTTCTTATGTAGTAATTCAAAAAGGGAAATCCCGAAAAAATAGCAAATGAGCTCCAAATCTTTTGAAACTTTTAAAATCTCATTTTTAAATTATTTGAAAGATATTGGCGAAACAAAATCTTGATTCGGAGTTCGTTTGCAAAATGGCCAAATCTCGGACCTCCTATGCAATAATTCAAGAAGATAAATCCCGGAAAAATAGCAAATGGACTCCAAAAATTCTGAAATTTTGAAAATATCATTTTTAAATTATTTGGAAGAGATTGACGAAAGAAAAACTTGATTTGGAGTTCGTTTTCAAAATGGCCAAATCCCGGGCTTCCTATGTAGTAATTCAAGCCGATAAATCCCAAAAAAATACCAAATGAGCTCCAAAAATTATGAAAGCTTCCAGATGACACTTTTTAATTATTTTGAAGAGATTGGTCAAGAAAAATCTTGATTTGGAGCTCGTTTAAAAAATGGTAAAATATAGGGGCATAAAAGGGCATTTTTGGAAAAAAAAATCCAATAAATAGAAAACGGACTCGGATAATTTTGAAAACTTCCAGAACTCAATATTTTATTATTTTGGAAGTATTAAAAAAAGAAAAATTGAATTTGGAGTCCGTTTGATATTTATTTGCATCCGGGGGGCAAAACGGTCATTTCACCAAAGCAACCGAAAAGGGCTTCTTTGGGCCTTTCAAAAAATCAGACTTGAGCTGGAAAAGAGAAGTGCTGGCCTGCCCAAGCCCAAAGGAAGGAGGAATCTTCTGATTTTTCAATCAAATGGCTAAAAATCAAGAGTTAGTTAGAGATTCTCTTTGATCAAGCCATGGTGATTAAGCCACATAGGCCAAGAGAGATGTCAACATTATTCTTTAACAGCTGTAATTTGAGAGAGCTGAGATTCTAATCTAAAGGTGGTAATTTCATGATTTTTCACCTTGAATTATTAGCCATTTGATGGAAAATTGGTTACAAAAAAATGACAACATCCTTGAGCCATTATAGGGTCCATTCGGCCAGCCCTTGTTTGGAAGTCAGATTTTCATTTTTTCATCTTCATTTTGCTGAGTTCTTAGAGTTTTTACTTAGTTTTTCTCTTCTTGGTTGAGAGCAAAAAAGAAAAGTTTAGAAGAAAAAGGAAAGTTTGAAGAGATAAAGCTTGAAAGATAGCTTCTTGAGGTTGCTCTTGAGCACCAACTCTTGCACTTTCTTGATTTTCTATTCTTGTTTTTGCTATTTTGATCTTTATTTGGTGAGTTTCCATTTTAAATAAATGTTTTTTTATTGTTCTTTTAAGTTCTTCCTTCATCTCTTTCTTAAGTATATTTTTTACATTTTATTTTTATAATAAACTCACCATGGCCTACATTATTTATTTTAAGTTGCTGTTTTGGGTTCATTTTACCATATTGTTTATGTTATTTTCTTTGAGATGTTTTAAATGTTATGTTACTTCATATTCTTGAGTTATATTTTAATTTGGTTGCTTTGTTTGTTGCCATTTATGTTTTAGATATTATGTTTTTGCATTTTTAATTTTCTGTTTTCATGTTGTTTAAATTTGAGCATGTTTTAGATTTAGTATATCAAGTGTTTGTGAAAATGCTTGTGTGATCTTTGCATGATTTTTGTTTTATATCTTAGTTGAGCATGTTTTAAATTTAGTATATTAAGTGTTTGTGAAAATGCTTGTGTGATTTTTGCATGATTTAAGTGTTATATTTTAGTTGAGCATGCTAGTATACCAAGTGTTTGTGAAAATGCCATGCTTGTTGGAGCTTGAGGCCATTTGGCTACTCCATGTGTTTTGCATTGTGTGATTGCATTTTTGTCATGTTAGTTGGTAGGTTTTTGCATTTGCATGTCATTTGATTTAGTTTTACATGCTAGTATGCCAAGTGCTTGTGAAAATGCCATGTTTGCTAGTTTCATTTTTCATATTCGGCCACCCTTGGAATTCTTGCATTTTATGTGCATTCTTGTCATGTTAGTTGATAGGTTAGCATTTGCATGATATTTGGTTGAGTTTTTGGTTTAAGCATGCTTTGTGTTTGCGAAAATGCCATGCATATTTTAGTTATTAAGTTAGGTTTATTTGCCATGCATGTTCATGCATTTTAGGTCTAGGTTGCATTAAATGCCATGCAAGTTCATTTAGGTCTAGGTCATTATATGAATGCCATGCATTTTTTCATGACATTTAGATTTAAGCTCATGCATTATGTTTGTTGTTTTGTTTCATGCATTTCATGTTCATGCCACTTGAATAATGACTTGAGCCAATTAATGGTTCAAAGTCATGCTCTCTTGAGCACACTTGTGGAAAATTAAGTTTGTCAAGTTGATTATTCTACCTTTGTGATTTTTTTACTTAACCAATTTTTATCTAATTTCAAAAAGTCCTAGCTACTGTTTGCAAGTCATTTTATGAGTTTCAAATATTTTTACTTTGATTTTTAAATGATTTTATCAAAGGCAAAAGTGTGTTGGCAAAGCAGTTTTTTTTTCTCCCAAAACTCGTACATCTCTGATTTTTTTGGGAATTCATCTTTAATTAGAAAATTAAACCGATTTTTTTCCGTGTAGTTTCACATGTCTTGAGTCTCCAGTATTTTTTTTAGAATTTTTGAATTTTTAAAAATAGGGTAAAAAATCGTGGCTCAAAAGTGGACAGTGGAGTCAAAATTGAATTTAAAGAAAAATCATTTTTCTATTTTGGTTAAGTTACTTAGAGTGGGCTGATTAGGAGGGTTAGCTACTGACTTAGGGTAGTTTCTAAGCCTTTTTAAACTCTAAAATGGTTTTTCAAGTCCCGGGTTAAGGGTAGTCAAGTTCGGATTTTTTAAACTTAGGAAATTAGAGCCATTTAAAAAAATTTAGCCCAGTTTTTATTTTTAATTCAAGCTTCTCAAAATTGTTTTCAAACAATCACAAAGTATTTTGGTTTTAGAATATTTAATTTGACATATTTTCCTAAGGTAGCCGGATATCTTTTTAGATATACGGATTTCCTTAATTAAAGGAAAAAATACATTTCATGCATTGCATTTTTATATTCATGCATTTTATATAATATGTGATTCTTGCTATAATAATTTCTATGATATTGTTGTTATTTTGATTTATATTTTTGATGTTACATGGTTTATTATATGGTTTTGAATATTTCATGATATCCTATGTTTTTATTTAGTTATTTTTATTTAGCATATACTATGTTCATGCATTATTATTTTTATTTTCATGCATATTAAATGATAGCATTATTCTATTCCATGTCATTTAAATTATATGCCATACCATTCAAATTTTTCATGTCATTTAAATCATTTCATTTAGGATATATTATGTCATCTAGAATATTTTATTTCATTTAGAAAATATAATCTTACTGAGGTTATTTCATTTCATATAGAATATGTTATGTTACTTAGGTTATTCTATTTCATTTATATTATATCATATGACTTAGAATATTGCATCTCATATAGAATATACTCTGTTACCTAGGTCATTTCATTTTATTTAGAATATATTATATAACTTAGGATATTCCATTTCATTTAGAATATGCTAAGGCATTCAAATCATGTCATGTCATTTAGGTTGCATTATATTATTTAGACTTTGCTATGTCATTTTATTTATGTCATGCATATACATTTTCATTTATTTTAAATGTTTTCAAAAAAGATAATGGTTTTCAATAAATAAAGATATTCCCGAGTTAAAATAATTCATGAGTTCTCTGTCGGGTTTGCTGGGGAGGATATCATCAATTATTATTAATAACGGAATATCTTCTTTAAAAAGAGAATGGTTCGGAAAATTTTCCAAAACTAATAAAAATTTCTATATTTTGCCACGTTTGTTGGGGAATATAGGAAAATTTTGAATTTATAAATTCCGGATCATTTTCAATAAAAATGGAATTATTATTTTTTTTTAATTGGGAATTAATTTGAAATACTAAATTTAAAACTAACTTTTACCGAGACTTGAGATAACACACGATTAATAAGGTACCGATTTATACGGGCGTTGTGGGGTCTAATCCTTCCCCACACGTAACCGACTCCCGAACCCGCTTCTTTGATTTCTCTGGTTTAAAACGCAAACTTGAAATTGGTTTTTAAGATGTTTTAATTAATTTTAAAAATATTTTATAAAACCGATTTTAATAGGTGGCCGATCACACCTAGCTAAAAAGATTGGTGGCGACTCCATGTCTTTTTCAAGGTCATTTTCAAAACCTTCATTTTTCTAGAGGAATTAAGTCGACTTTTCCTCGGTTTCTTTTAATGTCACGCTTAACGAATAATAAAGTCTTGCGATGAGACTCGTTATTTTTTAGGTTGCGACAGCTTGGCGACTCCGCTGGGGACTATTAGAGAGTCAGGCCTAGAATTAGTCGTGTGTTATCAAAGTCTCTTTTGTTCGTTTTATTGGTATTTAATTTTAATTCTCACATTTTAAAAAATAAGAATAATTTCAAAAAAATAATAAAATGTTTTTAAATATGTCCATATTCATGTGCATACATATTATAATTGTTCTCTGGTTATTTTGGTGCATATATTTATTTATTGATTAATTGATGATTTATGTTGTTTAATTTTGTTGGGGCATTTAGAATAAGGGATTTAGAATAGGTGGTGAAAGGTTTGTTATTTCTCCTCACACACTACACTACACGTGCATTTGCATATCATGAATTCTATACCCGGGTTCTGTCCTTTTAAGTGGGAGCAAAGTAACTAAGCCTTCGTGATTAACAATCCGCATGGGCTAGTGAAACACTTCCGGAGTACTAAATTACCTAACCCTTCGTGATTAACAATCCGCATGGGCTAGGGAAATAGACTCTAACGAATTGAACCCGCTTTTATCAGGGTGCCTTACTAGCTTTCACCGGTGACAGTGACGAACAATTCGGGGCCTTTAGAACCGATTCACCCTCATATAGTGAACCTAGGCGAAGCCATGACGGATTTCCAATGAGATATCCCGAAGTTAAGAACACATAGAGAAATATTTCCAATCCTTTTACCTTCTATTCTACTTTCCGAATAAGTTTATTTTTCGGAAAATGATGAACATACATCACAATGTCCGTAATAAATGTTGATATTTCATCTCAGGGGGGTTATAATGCTGAAATTTTGTTGGCATCCTCAGGGATAATTATTGCTTTGAATTATATGTTTTTTGTATTATTCATATTTATTCCCGTTACTAATTCATTTTTTGTTTTTGTTTTTTTGTTTTTGTGTTTCTTTTGCATCTTGCCATCATTTTTGCACATTTGAAGGTTATTGGTCTCGGGATATTATTCAACCAAAAGGGCTTTCATGGAGGGTCAAAGTGTCTCAGTGATCGAGAAACATTTAGAGGTTAGGAAACAGTCCGAGAAATTTCAACAGGATAATGGGGATTGTTTAAAGATGGGATATGTGTCAGCATTGCTAGCCGAGGTTGATCTTACTATCAAGCAAAATGATCTTCGGGATTTGATTGATATATGTAATCAGTGGAATATATCGGAAAAAGAAGCATTCACTCAGACATATGGGGACATAGCTCTGTTAGCTCAGGTTAAGGTCAGTAATGAGGTGATCCGAGCTGTGGTACAATTCTGGAATCCCGCTTATCGGTGTTTTACTTTCAACCGAGAGGAGTATTCTACTTTGCTTCATATTGAGGATGTTATTCCCGATCGTATTTATTTGAAGGATACAAAGACACCGGGTTTCAAGAAAAAGATGTTGAAGATTTTGGGAGTGGAAAGAAATTGGGTAGAAAGCCATGTTGTCCGAAAAGGAGAAAGCTACTGCATATCATGGGGCACTTTATGGGCTTTAATCCATAGCCATTCAAGTAAGGAGATAGTTAGGAATATTTTTGCTTTGGCTATCTATGGTTTAGTTATCTTCCCGAAAACACTAGGGTATGTGGATGTGGCGATATTTGATGTTTTCGGGAGGCTTGAGCAAAGGATAAACCCAGCCCCGGCAATCATAGCCCCCAATGGATGAAGAATGATTAAAAAGGATAGCCCAAGGCTCATATTGAAGAAAATCTGAAAATCGGACTTGTTTTGAGCAAAACCAGTTTAGGAGGCAAAAAGACAAAATTGGAAAATTTGGGAAAAATAGCAAATTGACTTCGAAAATTCTCAAAATTTGTCAATCTCATTCTTAAATCATTTGAAAGAGATTTGCGAAAGAAAATCTTAATTCGGAGTTCGTTTGCAAAATGGCCAAATCCCGGACTTCTTATGTAGTAATTCAAAAAGGAAATCCCGAAAAAATAGCAAATGAGCCCCAAATCTTCTGAAATTTTGTAAATATAATTTTTAAATTATTTGAAAGATATTGGCGAAATAAAATCTTGATTCGGAGTTCGTTTGCAAAATGGCCAAATCCCGGGCTTCTCATGTAGTAATTCAAAAAGGAAAATCCCGAAAAAATAGCAAATGAGCTCCAAATCTTTTGAAATTTTGAAAATCTCATTTTGAAATTATTTGAAAGAGATTAGCAAAATAAAATCTTGATTCGGAGTTCTTTTGCAAAATGACCAAATCCCGGGCCTCCTATGCAATAATTCAAGAAGATAAATCCCGGAAAAATAGCAAATGGACTCCAAAAATTCTAAAAATTTGAAAATCTCATTTTTAAATTATTTGGAAGAGATTTATGAAAGAAAAACTTGATTTGGAGTTCGTTTGCAAAATGGCCAAATCCCGGGCCTCCTATGCTATTCAAGCCGATAAATCCTGAAAAAATACCAAATGAGCTCCAAAAATTATGAAAACTTCCAGATCACACTTTTTAATTATTTTTAAGAGATTGGTGAAGAAAAATCTTGATTTGGAGCTCGTTTAAAAAATGGTAAAATGTAGGGGCATAAAAGGGCTTTTTTGGAAAAAAAATCCAAATAAATAGCAAACGGACTCGGATAATTTTTAAAACTTCCAGAACTCAATATTTTATTATTTTGGAAGTATTAAAAAAATAAAAATTGAATTTGGAGTCCGTTTGATATTTATTTGCATCCGGGGGGCAAAACGGTCATTTCACCCAAGCAACCGAAAAAGGGCTTCTTTGGGCCTTTCAAAAAATCAGAATTGGGCTGGAAAAGAGAAGTGCTGGCCTGCCCAAGCCCAAAGGAAGGAGGAAGCTTCTGATTTTTCAATCAAATGGCTAAAAATCAAGAGTTAGTTAGAGATTCTCTTTGATCAAGCCATGGTGATTAAGCCACATAGGCCAAGTGAGATGTCAACATTATTCTTTAACAGCTATAATTTGAGAGAGCTAAGATGCTAATCTAAAGGTGGTAATTTCATGATTTTTCACCTTGAATTATTAGTTATTTGATGGAAAATTGGTTACAAAAAAATGACAACATCCTTGAGCCATTATAGGGTCCATTGGCCAGCCCTTGTTTAGAAGTCAGATTTTCATTTTTTCATCTTCATTTTGCTGAGTTCTTAGAGTTTTTACTTAGTTTTTCTCTTCTTGGTTGAGAGCAAAAAAGAAAAGTTTAGAAAAAAAAATGAAAGTTTGAAGAGATAAAACTTGAAAGATAGCTTCTTGAGGTTGCTCTTGAGCACCAACTCTTGCACTTCTTGATTTTCTATTCTTGTTTTTGCTATTTTAATCTCTATTTGGTGAGTTTCCATTTTAAATAAATGTTTTTTTATTGTTCTTTTAAGTTCTTCCTTCATCTCTTTCTTAAGTATATTTTTTACATTTTATTTTTATAATAAACTCACCATGGCCAAATGGCCTACATTATTTATTTTAAGTTGCTGTTTTGGGTTCATTTTACCATATTGTTTATGTTATTTTCTTTGAGATGTTTTAAATGTTATGTTACTTCATATTCATGAGTTATATTTTAATTTGGTTGCTTTGTTTGTTGCCATTTATGTTTTAGATATTATGTTTTTGCATTTTTAATTTTCTGTTTTCATGTTGTTTAAATTTGAGCATGTTTTACATTTAGTATATCAAGTGTTTGTGAAAATGTTTGTGTGGTCTTTGCATGATTTTTGTTTTATATCTTAGTTGAGCATGTTTTAGATTTAGTATATTAAGTGTTTGTTAAAATGCTTGAGTGATTTTTGCATGATTTAAGTTTTATATTTTAGTTGAGCATGCTAGTATACCAAGTGTTTGTGAAAATGCCATGCTTGTTGGAGCTTGAGGCCATTTGGCTACTCCATGTGTTTTGCATTGTGTGATTGCATTTTTGTCATGTTAGTTGGTAGGTTTTTGCATTTTCATGTCATTTGATTTAGTTTTACATGCTAGTATGCCAAGTGTTTGTGAAAATGCCATGTTTGCTAGTTTCATTTTTCATATTCGGCCACCCTTGGAATTCTTGCATTTTATGTGTATTCTTGTCATGTTAGTTGATAGGTTAGCATTTGCATGATATTTGGTTGAGTTTTTGGTTTAAGCATGCTTTGTGTTTGTGAAAATGCCATGCATATTTTAGTTATTAAGTTAGGTTTATTTGCCATGCATGTTCATGCATTTTAGGTCTAGGTTGCATTAAATGCCATGCAAGTTAATTTAGGTCTAGGTCATTATATGAATGCCATGCATTTTTTCATGACATTTAGATTTAAGCTCATGCATTTCATGCATTATGTTTGCTGTATTGTTTCATGCATTTCATGTTCATGCCACTTGAATAATGACTTGAGCCAATTAATGGTTCAAAGTCATGTTCTCTTGAGCACACTTGTGGAAAATTAAGTTTGAAGTTGATTATTCTACCTTTGTGATTTTTTTTACTTAACCAATTTTTATCTGACTTTCAAAAAGTCCTAGCTACTGTTTGCAAGTCATTTTATGAGTTTCAAATATTTTACTTTGATTTTTAAATGATTTTATCAAAGGCAAAAGTGTGTTGGCAAAGCAGTTTTTTTTTTCTCCCAAAACTCGTACATCTCTGATTTTTCTGGGAATTCATCTTTAATCAGAAAATTAAGCCTATTTTTTTCCATGTAGTTTTACATGTCTTGAGTCTCCAGTATTTTTTTAGAATTTTTTGAATTTTGAAAAATAGGGTAAAAAATCGTGGCTCAAAACTGGACAGTGGAGTCAAAATTGAATTTAAAGAAAAATCATTTTTTTGTTTTGGTTAAGTTAATTAGAGTGGGCTGATTAGGAGGGTTAGCTACTGACTTAGGGTAGTTTCTAAGCCTTTTTAAACTCTAAAAATGGTTTTTCAAGTCCCAGGTTAAGGGTAGTCAAGTCTGGATTTTTTAAACTTAGGAAATTAGAGCCATTTAAAAAAAATTAGCCCAGTTTTTATTTTTAATTCAAGTTTCTCAAAATTGTTTTCAAACAATCACAAAGTATTTTGGTTTTAGAATATTTAATTTGACATATTTTCCTAAGGTAGCCGGATATCTTTTTAGATATACGGATTTCCTTAATTAAAGGAAAAAATACATTTCATGCATTGCATTTTTATATTCATGCATTTTAAATAATATGTGATTCTTGCTATAATAATTTCTATGATATTGTTGTTACTTTGATTTATATTTTTGATGTTACATGGTTTATTATATGGTTTTGAATATTTCATGATATCCTATGTTTTTATTTAGTTATTTTTATTTAGCATATACTATGTTCATGCATTATTATTTTTATTTTCATGCATATTATTTGATAGTATTATTCTATTCCATGTCATTTAAATTATATGCCATACCATTCATATTTGTCATGTCATTTAAATCATTTCATTTCATTTAGGATATATTATGTCATCTAGAATATTTTATTTCATTTAGAAAATATCATGTTACTTAGGTTATTTCATTTCATATAGAATATGTTATGTTACTTAGGTTATTCTATTTCACTTAGATTATATCATATGACTTAGAATATTGCATCTCATATAGAATATACTATGTTACCTAGGTCATTTCATTTTATTTAGAATATATTATATAACTTAGGATATTCCATTTCATTTAGAATATGCTAAGGCATTCAAATCATGTCATGTCATTTAGGTTGCATTATATTATTTAGACTTTGCTATGTCATTTTATTTATGTCATGCATATACATATTCATTTATTTTAAATGTTTTCAAAAAAGATAATGGTTTTCAATAAAATAAAGATATTCCCGAGTTAAAATAATTCATGAGTTTTCTGTCGGGTTTGCTGGGGAGGATATCATCAATTATTATTAATAACGGAATATCTTCTTTAAAAAGAGAATGTTTCGAAAAATTTTCCAAAACTAATAAAAATTTCTATATTTTGCCACGTTTGTTGTGGAATATAGGAAAATTTTGAATTTATAAATTCCGGATCATTTTCAATAAAAAATGGAATTATTTTTTTTTTAAATTGGGAATTAATTTGAAATACTAAATTTAAAACTAACTTTTACCGAGACTTGAGATAACACACGATTAATAAGGTACCGATTTATACGGGCGTTGTGGGGGTGCTAATCCTTCCCCACACGTAACCGACTCCCGAACCCGCTTCTTTGATTTCTCTGGTTTAAAACGCAGACTTGAAATTGGTTTTTAAAATGTTTTAATTAATTTTTAAAATATTTTATAAAACCGGTTTTAATAGGTGGCCGATCACACCTAGCTAAAAAAGATTGGTGGCGACTCCATGTCTTTTTCAAGGTCATTTTCAAAACCTTCATATTTCTAGAGGAATTAAGTCGACTTTTCCTCAGTTTCTTTTAATGTCACGCTTAACGAATAATAAAGTCTTGCGATGAGACTCGTTATTTTTTAGGTTGCGACAAATACGACGCGACTGAAAATATGTTCACAACCGCAATTTAAATTCCTGACTAATACTAAGAGCAGCATGCTCAATAACTAAACATTGTTTTTTTTCTTTTTTTGATAATTGAATTTTTATTACCCAAACAAAAACAGGAAAACCCTGTTACAAGTTCAACAAGCTGCCATAGAAGCAGCTAAAAATTGTTGTTGCCAATCTCTTCACATTCAGAAAAACTACTTACCTGGGTTTTTTTATTTTTTTTCCTGATTTTACTAGACATAGAGTCAATCATGGTTTATCTTCTTCTCCCTGTATTGGTTCAAATGCATCTTCCAATAGCAAAACAATGTCAAGTCTCATGTGTTAATAAATAAGAGGTTATTTATCAACCCAAGATTTAGGGAGGCCTTACTCTGTGAACCATTGTTTGTGGTAGAAAACTTAAGATTCTGAACTTTTGGTTGGTCCAACTGATGTTTGATCATTGATTGTTCTGCAAAAATGAAAAAAAAGTACCCTTTTAGACCAAGTTATGGAACTTGAAGCTCACTAACCCACTACACAAACCACAAAAATGTTCCAAACAATCTCGTTGCACCGTCTCATAACAATTTAGAAAATTGTTGACAGTTATATTATCTGGATTTTAAACATTTTCGATCTCTGTGTCCAACACATATTTAGATATGGTTATAGGGATATGATCCTCCACTTATATGAAAAAACTTTTAAAAAATTGAATATACTCGTATTGGACACATATCAATATCCAAAACTCATCCCGAGTTTGGGTAACATAGGCCGACAGCTTTCAGGCGGTTCTAACCATGATGATACTGAATTTAAGGGGATACACATTGTAATGAATTGCACTATGATGTACTTTATTTGGAATTTAGTATATTTAGCTAAGTTTAAGGAAGATAAAAGGTTAATGTTCTTCACTCTTTTAAATTTAGTTTTCTATTAAAAGAATAGTTTTGTGGATAGGTCTTCAATCCTGGGAGACAGAGGAAGAACAAGAACAACAATTTAGGTGATCAGTTAGCTCCAGGTAAGGTAACAAATAAGCCTGTGAACCATAGCTGATAAGTCAAGGCTCAAGGGAGTCATAAATTTGAGGGACCTCAAAAGGACTAGAGAGTTCAAATAAAGTTACCAAAGATGTAAAACTGTTTGTCAATTACTGTATATGGCAGAGATTTAAATAGCAGTCGTAAAACGATGTTACGATCGTTATTTTACAGTTTCAGTTTTTTCCGCCATTGATATTCACGACGATATTTATCGCAATTGATTGCGGTAACATTTCTTACGCTTGCAACCGTAATAAAAGCGACTTGAGTGAAAACGCATCCACGATCACAATGTAAATCCTGGTAAATAGATCACAAGCACTTCATAGAATTAATCTAAGTTGCTGATTTTAAGATTTTCAAGCATCCAATTACTTTTGAGGCTATAATTCTTCAGTGAATTATAGCTAGTTTCCTCTGTCATAACTTGTTAATGAAAAGATGTGTGAAATTATGAAGACACTACTCTGCCTTTCACAATTTCACTCCCAATTGAAAATATATGTAATAATTCCAATGCCATGACCCCCAAGGACTTGGTTCAACAGCCTTGGCAGTTTCTGACAGAGGGCCAATGAGGTTGATCACTTTCCAAGAATTATTACAACATAAGAAGTCATTTACATTAGTAGGGTGTTGATTATTCGGTTTTAATCGAATGAATTGGCTGAAATCTAATTCAACTCAGTTAATCGGTTAACCAAACAAATATCAGTTCGATGATCGGTTAAGAGTTTTGATAAATTTCAATTTTCGGTTAACTCGGTCCAGTTAAGCGAAATTAACCAAATTGATCATATTAACCGAAATACATTAAACCTAACTTCTTTATGCTTTCTTAGTTGTTTTAGTATGTTTGATATTTGGATTTTATTACAGCTTTATTATGCTTTGCTTTTTTATTTTGGTTGGTTGGATATATTATTATGGATGGAGTAGAATTAGCTTATTTTGGCATTTTAGTTGGATATAAAATCATGTATTAAAAATAGATTGTAAAATAAATTGGGTATTTATTTCGGTTAATCGAAAATCAATGAAATTAACCGAAATAATTTTGGTTCAGTTAATTCACCTCTTATACTATTTGGTTCGGTTAACAGTTAAGGAGGAAAATTTTGATTAATTCAATTAATTGTAATTCGGTTCAGTTATTAACCGAACCGACCGTTTAAACACCCTATACATTAGTCCTAAAACAAATATGTTGTTAAGTTCACATGGTGGATCATTAATAGCTTAAACTGAATAGTTTGTGAGATGTTAGCATCTTTCTGTCCTAATGGCATCACTCATCTACTTAAATGAGGGCTCTCATCTAATGAAAATCCATACAACAACTAAGAAAAAATTGTAGATAAATGTTAGTAGTAGCAATCTGCTGACATTTTCTCTAGAGTATCCGTATCCAACATCTATGTCCGACACATATTTGGTCATGAGTAAGGGATACGATCTTTTAAAAAAATTGAGCACATCCATGTCGGACATATATCTATATCAAGCACTCACTCCGAGTCCAGACGACATAGGTAGAAATTGTATTTGCAATGACAAACTAGAGTAATGAGTCTCAAGAGCAAATGAATTTGTTGCAGCAATCATTCCTCAAAGCCAACAACAGTTAAAAAGGAGATGATATGTGTAAATACATAATCAAGTTTTTGAATTCTGGTGAGTTTAGGAAGATAAGTCTGGCATCTAAATGGTGTCCTTCTATTGATTCGGTTTATGATAAGGCTACTTTAATATGTGAAACTATAGCTAGGAGGATGTTTCCAAGGGAATCTGATACTGAATATGAGGGAATCGATGAGGCTCATTATGCATTGAGGGTGAGGGATATGTTGAGAAAGCAAGTTCTTGTGCCTTTGCATAAGGCTCTTGAATTGCCAGAGTTGCAATGAGTTCAAAGCAATGGGATGCTCTGCCTTATAACAGAGTGCCTTCTGTTGCCATGAAAAATTACAAGAACCATTTCTTATGGCATAACCTATGTTACCTGAACTCTTCATTTTCCCTAAAGTACCCATGTCCGACACTTGTGTCCAACACGTATTGGAACATGGGTATGGGAGTATGATCCTCCAAATATATAAAAAAACTTAGAAAAAATTGAACATACCCGTGTCGGACATATACCCGTATCCGACACTCACCCCCAAGTCCGGGTAACATAGGGCATGACAACCAAAGGTTTAGTGGGTACACTGAGGATGTGAGGAAACAAGACGAATCATTTGCTGATGGTGCATTGCTTTCACGTGAAATCATTGCTTGTTTGAAGGATGCATAGGAGATTGCTGAATTGCAATGGAGGATCTTAAAAAGAAGGGAGAATTTGAATAACTGCATTGTTGTATGTGATGTATCTGATAGCATGTATGGGACTCCTATGGAGGTTTGTGTTGCTCTCGAGCTATTGATTTCAGTGTAAGAAATTAAAAGCTAAAGCGTACCTCTAGTCATTGTTGATCAAGAACGCGGCCTTGCTCCAAACACTAAAAGAAACTCTCACATTTTAGTATACGCCTTCTAGTCTATTTCTTGTGTTTTTCGTAAGTTACTTTGAGATGATTTCACAGACAATTTATAGACTAGATTAGGGACCTATACTAGATAATTGATAGAGTCAAATCCTACCATCAAGGAATCATTATCCTTATCAGTTATTGAGATAGAGAAGTTATCTATAACTCTTATCACTAGAGTTAACTTGAATAGGATTTACTAGGATAATATTACCTAAGTATTTATCAAGATAATGAAATAATTATCTTGGTTTTATTAAATTATCATGTGGGCCACATTATTATCCAACATTCTCCCACTTGGCCCATATAATAAAACCAAAAACTGGAATAGGTGATATTTAAATCCAAAACTTAATACGGCCATAATTACTCTAGCCAAACTCTCACTCAATTAAAGATTCACATAAAACGAATCATTGCGGTAGTATTCTAATTCGAATATTTCCTTCCATGTATTACAATGTATGACTCTCTCTAAAAAAACACTTTATGAGATAATACCTGTGAATTTTCTGTAGTCATTCAAGATCCAAACAAACATGTAAACTTTATTTGCACAAACTGAAACATGTTCAAATTCTAAGAATGTGAAAATAACAAAATTAAGCATGTTAAACAAGTCAAACAATACTTTAATAGACATTACTTAGTCTCATATGATCCACATGATAATAAATTATTTCGTCGACAATGTTTTAGTCATGGGATCTGAGACCATCAAGTCTGTACTAATGTGTTGAATATCCACTTCTTGTTTCTTTACATGATCTTTAACAACAATATACTTTATATCAATGCGCTTGCTGTGATTTTCACTTTTGTCATTCTTATAAAAGAATACCATAGAAGAGTTGTCATAATACTTAATAGCCTTGCAAAAGTTGACAACTCTTTAACCAGAGATAAAATATCTCAATCTTAATGCTTGTGATGTTGCTTCATAGCATAATTCTTGCAGCAGATTTCACATTATCAAGGCCATGATTACTTTAATATCTGCCAAGTATTCCTACTACAAACCTTATTTCAAGTCTTGTACAAACCTGACCACACATAAGGCTACCAACAATAGATGCATATATAATGCCTTTCATCTACTTCTTTTCCAAATTGTTTTGGGGACACTAGCTTAAACTAAATTTCACTTTCACAATTGGTGCCACTGTAGGTGAATAGCTTTGCATCCTAAATCTTTCTAAAACCCTTTTGATATAAGCTTATTGAGATAGGCTTAATGTCTTTTCAGACCTATCTCTATGAATCTCTATGCCTATGACATAAGAGGCTTCACCCAAATCTTTCATATCAAAAGGTTTTGTGAAAGAAAAGCTTTTGTGTCATGTAACACAGCTAAATTACTGTTTGCAAGAACAATAACATCAACATATAAAACTAAAATATGAACTTACTCCCACTGGCCTTAAGGTATATACAAGGATCAACAACATTTTCAGTGAAACCAAATGATGTTACAACATTATGAAACTTTATATACCAATTGACGGGATGCTTGTTTTAATCCATATATTGATTTCTTTAATTTGCAAACCAAATTACTATTCTCAAAGAAACCTTTAGGTTGAATCATGTATACCTGTTCTTCAAAATCTCCATTTAAGAAAGTTGTTTTCACATCCATTTGATGTAACTCTAAATCAAAATGAGCTACCAAAGCTATGATAATTCTGAATGAATCCTTCTTAGAAATTAAAGAGAAGGTTTCATAGTAATCAACACCTTCACTTTGAGTGAAACCTTTGGCAACAAGTTTAACCTTATTTCGTTCAACATTACCAGATGGTAATTCAACAAGTTCCTAGATTGGATTGTTAGCCATTGATTTCATCTCTTCTATCATAGCTTTATGCCATAGTGTAGAATTTCACTACTCATGGTTTGTGAAAACAAGATCATCTTTAAGTCCAATATCAAAATTAGACTTTTGCAGGTATACAACAAATCATTATAAATAGCTAGTTTTCTTGTCTTGTTGGATCTTTTCAATTCTACTATAATAGAATTGTCAATAAGATTGTTATTCTCTTGTAAAGGTTGTTCTTGATTTGATTATTTTCCAGTTAATTCTGTAGGTTTTTCTTGAAAAACAATCAAGCCCTTTATAAGAGATTCATCTACTTTAATTTATTCCTCAATATCAAACTTACGAGGAAAGTCACTCCCACTGGACTCATAATCCACAAGAACAATTCTAGATGAATGCGAGGGACAGTGAAACTTATACCCCTTGTTAACTGCATAGCCTATAACTCCTAACTATTCTTGAATCCAGTTTCCTTATGTTTGAGTCATAGACATTCACATTAACTAGACAACCCCAAGTATGTAAATGTCTTGATCTGGATTTCCAACTATTCCAATAGAAGTTTCAGAAACTAGTTTAGTTGGAACTTTATTTAAGACATAAATAACAGTTTCAAAGGCATTACTCCATAAAATTAGGGGAAAGTGTATGATCTCTTAAATGTCAGTACTTCTTTTAACCCCTTTTGTGGACTTGTTAGTTTGCTTTCCTCAATGCAACTAACATAAGTGTAAAAATCAATAAAATCAAGAGTTTTAAGGACTCCATCATTTACCAATCTCCTAAATTTTTGTATAGAGATATGACACAATCTTTTATACCACAACTTGTAAGAGTTTATAGCACATCTTTTACTACTAGAAATCGAATGCATAGTTAACAAACTATTCTCATGATCAGGATCAGGATCCATAACAATTTTATAAATGAAAAAACCAATAGAAACATTATCTTTTGATATTTCAACAATAGAAATTTTCAACTTAAATTCAAAACCCAAAATTTCTAATTTAGGAATGGAAATCAGAATTTCTTGGAAAAGATAGAAAAAATTTCTTCAAGGTTTAAAATAGATCCTGATTTCAAAATGATCCTGAGAGTCCTTATTCCTTCTACTTGTAAAGGTAATCGATTTCCGAAGTAGATGTTTCTCCCACTTTCCTTTGGTTTTTTTAGCTTTATGAAACCTTACATGGTAGTAGATAATTTGTTGATCCAGAGTCTAACCACCATGTATCATGAGGAGCATCAATAAAAGAGATTCATAACATACACAAAAATGAGTTTAACTTTCTTTTCGAGCCTTATTTTATATTTTAGGCAATCTATCTTTATATGTTTAAGTGTTCCTACAAAAGAAGGTTTTGACGCCATTTTTCTTTATTGGCGTTTTTCCTTGTTTCTTCACTTTTATAACACTTTTGTCATTCTCTTATCACCCATTTTATCATGAGTCACTAGGAAGCTGTCTCTAGTTTCTTATCCTTCAATCTCTCTTTCTCTTGAACACACATGATTAAGAGTTCATTTATAGACCATTTTACTTTATGTGTGTTTTGAATGGTCTATACTCATTAGGAAGAGAGTTGAATTTAAAAGTGATAAAATTGACTCAAAAACTCAATTTCTAAAACTTAACTTGAGCAACAATATTCTCTCAAATCCCATAATGTGCCCACGCACGCTTTTAGAGCTGTTATTCTTTATACCTGAAAGCTTCCTTATTAGGGTGGTAGCCAAAGCCTTATCAAATTTAATAACCTGATTTTCAATGGCTTTAAGTAATCCTTGACTTTGTCACAATCTGGGATGGAACCCTGAATGGACTTACTGATATAGGATTTGATGTATATCATAATTAAATGGTTAGATTTCTCTCACTGTACATGCAAATCCTTGATTCGTTGAGGACATGTTTGTCCCCCAAAATGCAAAGTCAAGGTCCTTACACCCAAAAATAGCTCAATTTACTTCTTTCAGTCAGATTAATTTCATCACCAAATAACATTGAACTTATAACAGCCTCATATATCAAAATAATAGAAATAACTACAAAATATAATAACACAATCATGCTGTGAAAATAATCTTTTATTTTAAATAAATCACCTTTATATTCAAATACTAAATTCAAACCTCCCTGTGGGCAGAGGTGTATCATGCATATGAATTTACATAACTTTATGATAAAACGATAACTAAAACACCAAAATGAAATAATCCATGCATGTGGGCTTAGGAAAATTTTGCTTTTGATGGTATCCTGTTTTATCATTTTACAAAAAATTAATTATGTCCTTGTGGGACCAAATAACTAATTTTTTTATAAAATAATTCTTTATCGATGTTATTTTTCTTATGTAGTTATTTAAAGAAAAACTTGCTTTTAAATAACTAATCAATTAACTTAAGATGTTGTGGCTACTCCCAAACTAATGATTTAGAACTTTAATAATAACATCCAACATGCATGCATAAAATTTATTGCATATCACAAATAAATCAATATTAATGTCATTTTCCTTCTATAGTTATTTAAAAAAGACTTTATTTTAAATAACTACTAATTTTATCTAAATCAATCAACTTAAGATGCTGTGGCTTCTCTCAAGCTAATGATTTAGATCTTTATTAATGACATCCAATATGCATGCATAAAATTTATTATTCAATCATGTAAAGATCCTAAAACATGATTTTATGCTAGATTAACATAACACGGTTATCAATTTGATTAAAAACAATAAGAATCAAATCAATCTAACAAAATTTTAGGGTTCTCGTTTCATACTTTAAAAATAAAGTTAAAAGCTTTGAAACCCTAAAACATAATTTTATGCTAGATTAACATAACCAAAGCATCAATTTGATTAAAAACAACAACAATCAAATCAATCTAACAAGATTTTAGGGTTTTTCTAACAAACTTCTAAAACCCTAAAAACATGATTCTAAAGCAAATCAAAATATGCATGCTTTAAAAAACATACTTAAGATCTAAACAACATAGCTAGAGAGATAGCTCTGATACCAACTGTAAGAAATTAAAAGCTAAAGCGTACCTGCAACCATTGTTGATCAAGAACGCTACCTTGCTCCAAACACTAAAAGAAACTCTCACATTTTAATATATGCCTTCTAGTCTATTTCTTGTGTTTTCTGTAAGTTACTTTAAGATGGTTTCATAGGCAATTTATAAACTAGACTAGGGACCTATACTAGATAACTGATAGAGTCAAATCCTACCATCAAGGAATCCTTATTCTTATCAGTTACTAAGATAGATAAGTTATCTCTAACTCTTATCACTAGAGTAGTTTAACTTGAATAAGATTTACTAGGATAATATCACCTAAGTATTTATCAAGATAATTAAATAATTATCTTGGTTTTATTAAATTATCATGTGGGCCACATTATTATTCTACATTCAGAACTCACTGAAAAGCCATGGAAGGAAAAGGTGATTACTGATTACATTTGGCTCGAATCCGAAGCTTCATTTGGTCAAAGGGATAGCCTTTTGTCAAAGACTTGGTTTTTAAGGAAGATTGTCATAACGTGCCAAATACGAATTCAGCATGCTAGACACAAACAATGGAGTCACCACTAATCATCTAATCTAGGTGTGATTAGTCACCTATACGAATCTATCCTATTTAAATTAATCCTAAGCTTGACTAAGGCACCTTAAAAAGAATAGGTTCTGGTCTACTTATCAGAACCAGGTTCGGGAGTACGGTTACGTGTGAGGAAGGATTAGCACCCTCACAACGCCTATCTAAGAGATAGTACCTAATTAGTCTTGTGATACTTAAAAAATCTTAATTAAATGGTCTTGTTTATCCTATTTCATTTTAATTATTAAAATTAGAAATCTCAAAAATTATTTTTTAGGTCTTCCTTCAATTCATTCTGGAGAAATTACTAAAAAAAACGTTTCCTCACCTCGAGAGTATTCAAAAGAAACCATTCGTTCTATTGAAGAGGCTCCATCGTCGGAAAAGTAATATTATTTAACAAATTTATTTTTCTTAAATTAATCTTCCAAAATTAATCCAGATTTTATTAATTTTTGTTCGAAAAATAAATTATGATCTTTAATATTGAAAATTATCTCTTAGAATATTCTTTCATTTGTTCTGAAGAATTTTTAAGAGAATTTTTCTCACTTAGAAATTTCTCAAAAGTCAACCATTCGTGACTTTCTTAAATTTCATCATAGGAAAAAATCTTAATTTATCCTTCAATTTAATTAAGCATTTATTAAGGAAAATCATCTTGAGAAAGGTGCTGAAAATTAATTATTCTTTAAAAAAATAAAATTTTTATTTTTATTGGTATCGAAAATAATCTCCTAAAAAATCCTTCCATTCATTCTGGAGAATTTTTAAGAGAAATTTCTCACCTAGAAATTTCTCAGAAATCAACCATTCGTAATTTTTTTGAATTTCATCATTGGAAAAATCTCAATTTATTAATTTTAAAAAATAACTAATCTTCAATTAAAATTAAAACTTAATTAATTAAAATATTTTTATCAATAAATAAATAAATGGCTAATAATACTAAATAAATATAATAATTAATAATATAATATAATATAATATAATGTAATATAATATAATGTAATATAATATAATATAATATAATATAATATAATATAATAATAATAGTAGTAGTTACTAAAATAAATAAAAGTTTTCTTATAAAAAAATTAGTTAATAAATATTTAATAAATAATAATTACTAAATAATTAACCTGCAAAAAAAAAACTTAAAATATTGTTAGTAATAATAAAGAAAACAATTAATAAATAAATAAAATAAAACAAAACAAAGAAACCAACAAAAAAACACCAAAAAAAAAGAAATAGGAAAAAAAATGGTAGACAAACATGCGGGTCGGGCCCAGGCGCAGGTCGCGCGCGGGCTGTCTGGCCTGACCCGCTGACATTTAAAAACCAAATATTTTTTTTTGTTCATTTTTGGTACCTGATTTTAAAAAAAAAAAAATCTTCTTTCTCTGATTTTTCTAAAGAACACCAAGAATGTTCTTCACCAACCCAGAATCCAGTCACCTGCTGCCGTGCTCATCGCCGACCGTCGTCGCTGCCGTCGTCGCCGATGATTGAAAATTTCTGAAAAAAATCTTAAAAAAATTCTCTCGATCTCCTCGTCTCAAAAACCAAATTAGTTTCACCCGAATCTCTCTAGAATTTCCTAGATCTGAAATCAAAACTCGAAACTTCACTTCCTCCGATCTACTCCGTTGACCGTCGAATGGCCACCACTTTCTAGCCTTTGCTTCGTCTATTTAAAACCTAGATTTTTCCTTACCAAACACTTTCCGAAACAAAGCCTAGCACCAAAATTTCGAAAATCACTCAAGAAGAAATATTTTTTTTTTACTAATCTTACTCTATATTTCGAAATTCTTGTGTTTTCTGATCTCTGATGTGTGTATTTGATTGTAATGCTTGGGTTCATTATATAGAGAAAGAAATTGTGTTCTACCCTAGTTAGGAGTTTCAATCTAATCAAGAGACATATTTTGTTCCAATCACATTTTTCAGAGTCCTTTTTCAATCCAAAGAAGAGATTTATCTCAACCCAAACTTTTTTTTTTCATTTTTCCTTTAATTTCGAATTTATCCATTTATTTTTCTGATTTTCAAAATTATCCTTTTTTATTTTTTATTTTTTATTTTCTGATTTCTTTTTTTGGTTTTCTTTTATTTAATAATAAAAAATTAGAGCTCGGATAAAATTCGGTGTCTACAGTTGCCCCTCTTTGTGCATTCCCTGAGAAACAGGGGATGTGCAAAGACGTAGACACCCTACTAAGTCCTATTTACTTAAAGAAAATCCTATCGTAGAAAAGCTCCTTTAAGCGAGGCGTAAAATTTAAATAAACCCAACGTAAAAACATACTCCTCCACCGAGGCTTCAACTTTAAAAGAAAACAATACTCCTCCACCAAGGCTTCAACTTTAAAAGAAAACAATACTCCTCCACCGAGGCTTCAACTTTAAAAGAAAACAATACTCCTCAACCAAGGCTTCAACTTTAAATGAAAACAGTACTCCTCCACCGAGGCATCAACTTTAAATGAAAACAATACTCCTCCACTGAGGCATCAACTTTAAAAGAAAATAATACTCATCCACCGAGGCATTAACTTTAAAAGAAAACAATACTCCTCCACCGAGGCATCAACTTTAAATGAAAATAATACTCCTCCACCGAGGCTTCAACTTTAAATGAAAACAGTACTCCTCCACCGAGGCATCAACTTTAAATGAAAATAATGAAATTTGCAAATTCTCAAACGTAAATGTAAACTTCAAAAATCTTACCTTGAATCCCAAAAAATCGCAAATTAGCATTTCAAATTAAAATTCACGTCCAAATCATACTGAATACTTGAAATAATCTTTCTTGGGTGCAAATACATAAATGCAATGCAGTACATGAATGCCATGAATGCCGATGCGTATCGTGCAATGGATGTCATGAATGCTCTATAATAAACAATATCAATTTTTTGAATCTCTTAATCAAAATAAAAGGTTCTCAAGCTCATCATTCATCTCTGTTTGCACTTGACTTCAAACTGGTAGAATGAATCTTACTATCTCTTTCCTTTTTCAAAATCTGTTGAATATAAACAATTTCTTTTCTTGACGATTTCAAAACACTAATTATTCTATATCTCATCTTATGCCAGCTCAACTAGGCTTAACATTTCATTATGTAAATTCTCATCTTCAAGAATTCTCACTTTTAAAATTCCTATCTCATCTCATCTCCCGACTTTTCTGTCCAGTTATCCATAGATTTCTCATAAAATAATTGCAGGGATCTCTTAAGATTATATTCCAATTTATCAATCATTATTCTAATTTCATAGCAAACGCAATGCATGATGCATCCCCTCTATTCAATGCAAAGGTATAAAATTGAGAATAACAAATGGAAGGCAAAAATGAGCCGGAAAGAGAGATCTTTGAAACATTTTATCCAAAAGTTCTAAATTAATACCCGGAGGTTCTTGTAAAATGATTCCCAGAGGTTTTGAAAAGATACCCAAAGGTTTTGAAAAATTAACTGGTGGTTTTGAAAAGATACCCGGAGGCTTTGAAAAGATACTCGGAGGCTTTGAAAGATTACCCGGAGGTTTTGAAAAATTCCCCGGAGGTTTTGAAAAGATACCCGGAGGTTTTGAAAAGATACCCGAAGGTTTTGAAAAATTACCCGGAGATTTTGAAAAATTACTTGAAGGCTTTGAAAAATTACCCGGAGGTTTTGAAAAATTACCTGGAGGCTTTGAAAAATTACCCAGAGGTTTTTAAAAGATACCCGAAGGTTTTGAAAAGATACCCAGAGGCTTTGAAAGATTACCCGGAGGCTTTGAAAAATTACCCGGAGGTTTTGAAAAGATACCACTTTTTATACTTTCCTCAACTGAATGCTCAAAACTCTTACCTTGAAAATCTTCCTCAACCGAGATTCAATACTTCACCTTGAAAAGAACCATTCTTAAATGAGTTTAATTTCAAATTTCAAAAGCTAAAATCTTTCTTATATGTTAAATCCATGTGATGAATGACATGAATGCCATGAAATGCAATTATATAAAATGAATGTCATGTGATGGAATGCAACTAATATCATGAATTTTTAACTATGACAAAAGGATACTCAAGCTCATCGTTTCGTCATTTTTCAATTTCCAAACGCTTGGATTTAGGACCAGGCTGATCTCCGCTAATTTCATCAGATTATCACAATACCCTTTTCTTTTAGTTCCAAGGCTTTAAACATATACATTTCCAAACTTTCATTGTTCTCATTTCATTCTCCTTTCTTCCCAGAATGTCATCTTTAAGCATATTCAAATTCCAAGTGAAAAATCTTCAATGCCGAAGCTGCAAAAGAGCCTACTCTGCCATTTACCAACTCAATAGATTCCATTTTTCAAAACCATTTTCTCATCATGGTAAAAGCCTTCTCATTCTTTACCCCAGAAATGTCACTCTTATCAAACTGGTTCAAAACTCAAATATGCATCCCCTAAACCTGAATGTTCTCATGTTACATTTTTTGAAAATTCTTTGAAAAGAAAGAATTTGTTCAAAAAAACTTTTCTCATTTTCAAATCATGCCCTAATGGTAAATCAAAATTGCCCCCAGAAACATCACTATTTTCCATGTTCAAAAATCCCCATTTACTAAACAAAAAATGCAACTTTAGATCTTTAAAAAAAAACTGGTAATTACTGCAAGAATGGACAAGGCGAATCACAATTTGGCTCATTGACTATTTCAATTTGTCAAGGTTTTGGTTATCAAAGGAAAGTTTCTTCATATAAGGGAAAAATCAATGTTTCTTCATCTAAACTCACAATGAATTTCCTTCAACAATCAGGTTTTCACAAAAAGTTTTATTTTGAAAACACAATCCATTTTAGCACTCTTTCTAAGTTTCTTGATATATAGCAATTCAACAAATGTCAAGACTATCTATGATGGGTTCAAAATTTGGACAAGAAAGGAAAAAGGATTTCCAATTTCGAGCAAAGTCATCCAAATGATGTTGACCTTCTTAAGTTTGTCAAAAGTGTTCGGTGTTTCCTGGTGGGTTCGAAATATCATTTCTTTTGTACTTCTTGTTAGGCCTTGGCACAACTATGCAGAGTTGCTTTCAAATTTTTGCTCTTGACTGCCCGTTTTTGGGTTTTCACTCTAGAGCTTCATTCTTTTCTTTCCTTTTTTTTTTTTGCTCTACCATGCATTTGAGAATTCAAATTTCTTCAATGACAATTCAAAAGGATGAGATAAAATCTGAGGAAAAACTCTTCAACTTAAACATTCATACTTGATCAAAATGGACTTTTCAAGCTTGTAATGTAGGCCAAGGTTTGGGGTTATGAAAAAAAGGATAATCAGACCCAAAAATGTGTTTAAAGGTAATTAAACCAAGGATCATTTCTTCATCTCAAAATATCTCATCTTTTTTTTTTCATTTTGAAAGTAATCAAACCACGGATCATTTCTCTTCATGAGGATTTCATCATTTCTACTTCTCATCAAACCATGGATCATTTCTCTTCATGAAGATTTCATCTTGCGAACTTTTCTTTTCTTTTCTTTTCATTTTTGTTCTTTTTCTTTTTTCTTCTCCCTTTTTGTTTCTTCTCTTTTTTCTTTTTTTTTTCTCTTTTTTTTTTCTTTCTTCTTTCTTTTCACAGACTTTCCTATCATAAAGTGAGTTTGAAATTTTGAAACTCAATCCATTTCAATATTTGCCCCCCTGACATAAAGCATTCATGGTGTAGAAATATGATCCAAATGTATGACCCTCCATAGAAAGATAATTCTTCACACTTGCCCCCCGATGTGGAGGGTGATCCTTGGTCAATGTTCATTCAAAAAAAAATCCAATAGGCTCAAAGGGGGTAGCAAAGGATAATTTCTCATTTTGTGTAAGGAATATGAAAGATGGCCATTTCTCATTTCCAGTATGAATATTTCCATTGAAGAGCAAACCCCAGGTGAAATAGATAATAAGAATTTCCATTAAAATCATTTGAATATCTCATATGCATGATATCACAGTTTTTTTTTTCAACTCATGCATCCTCTCAATGTGCCTATCCAAATGAAGGCCCAACCCAACAATTTTCCTTATTCCGGTTTTCTTTAAGTGTCCATGCAATTTCATTCGATCATAGAGGAAAACAAAGTTTGCACAAGTCGGTAATGGTGTGCAAAGAAAAACATCAGGTCATTTGGCTCTTAGGTAATCCTGCCCCAAGATGTGGTAAAGGATAACTAGGTGAAAATGGGTGTTACTCAAGTCAAAGCATTCAAGGATACTGGAAAAATATGGCTTTTAAGGTAATTTTGCCCCCAATATGTGAGTAAAAGACATCATTCAGGAAAAGAAAAGTTCGGGCATGATTGAGAAACTTATGAGTGATGTGTTTAAAGTTCTTAGATAGACTTGACACTTATCAAATTATCAAAATCTAGATTCTTTCAAGAGAGTGCATCATGAATTGGTTCTCAAAAAATGTTCTACAAATCAAATGATCATTTCATTGCTCATTGCTTAGACGAATATCATTGACCTTTTGGGATTCAATTTCTGGTCAAAAGAAAGGTGAGGTTCACGACATTTTAAATTTAGGCATCAAAGAAATCAAGCTTTTATGTGGTATGATTTGAAACTAGACAAGGGAATGGATTGCCAAGTTCATTCTTAACAATAATCACCATTTTATTTAAGATCGAAAAAATAAATCATGCAAATATAAGCTATTCCTAACAAAAAGAAAATCTCATAAAGCACCTAAACTATGCTTAAAAATGTCATGCCAAAAATGAAAACAACAAAAATTCCTCCAGATTGGATTCCGAGTGACATCCCTCATCTTCGGACTTCAAATTTCAATCATTCCAAAACCTTCTAAGTTAAAGTGCCGCCATTGATGAAATCCCCTCAACATACGACTTCGCCTTCTTTTCGAAGCTTAAAAACCCTACTTTAATCAGACTTTGTACTTTCTGCTTCAAAGCTCCACAATTTTTCGTAGAGTGGCCCAAAATTTCAACATGATAACCACAGGTAGCATTGGCATCGTGACCTTTAGGATAAGGAGGCTTTAAAAATTTCGGATAAATTGGTCCGACAAAATTGGCTTGAAAAAGCTGGGGAAGTAACTCTGTGTAGGTCATTGGAATTGGATCAATAGGAGTTCTATCTCGATTACTACATCGTTTTTTCTAGTTAACAGGCCCAAAAACTAGTCGAGAAATGACACCACGATATCTGTCTGCGGTGACGATGTGAAGCAAAGAGTTTCTTCCTTTGGTATCTGAAATGGTATCCAATTAGAAGACTTTGTACTGGGAATTAGGTTTTTAAATTCAGCTACTTGATGCTTTGATTCATCATGCGAGCCACCGAAAGCATGTGGTTGATCCAAAGGTGACGGATATTCTTGAGGAATACTTTCAACCATCTTAAAAAGCTGCTCTTTCATTTCTCGAATATCATGTCCAAATTCTTCAACAGTTCCCTCTAAGGCAATAATTTGTGCTTCCAGATGACCTCTCATGTCTTTTGGATGCACATTTGCCTTCAACCCTTCAATCTTGTTGTTCATTTCTTCTGCCTTGGAGTGCTTTTACAAATCTGGTCTAATAAATGCCTGAGAAAATCCTCCTTTTGTCCATATTCCCTTTCCATTTTCTCGAGCTTCTGGGTTAACTCTTGGCACTTCTATTTCTTTTTCATGTATTCCAAACATATCTCTTTATTTTCTACTCCCATATCTTCAAGCTCTGAAACCCTTTGCGAAAACAAATCATCTAATCGCTCAAAGGCCGTCTTTCATACCTTGCATTCATGATCCAATTCATGAATTTTTTTTGCTCAGATTGACTGTCTTCTATTCTCTTTATCTTCACCCGCAATCTTTGGTTTTCCTACTCTAATTCATCTTCGCGTGATTTCCTCTTGGTTAACTCAAATTCCAGCACTGAGTCTGACTGAGTGAGCTGAACTGGACTGAGTGAGCTGAACTGGGATATCTGAATTTCATTTCCAAGGAAGTACCACATCTTTGTCTCGCCTAGCTTGCCACACAAGATACTCAGTAGTAACACCGCTCGAAAGGCAACCTTGGTCGACCCGGATGGTTTGTTTCCAGACTTTGGCGAGATCTTCTTTCTTCTCTGAAGCCCTATCGTCCGCATAAGAGAATTCCAAACAATTGAGCCTTTGCTTCATAGGAATAAATTGTTCATGTCCAACCTGCCTAAGGACCAAAATAGGTGCGTGACTAATGACCCCCCATAGCCCTGGAAGAGGTACCCAAGGTTGATTTCCACAACTATACAACATAGAATCAAACTTCATCCAATGAGTTAACCACATAACTCACAACTTCTCTATTTCTAAGCTTGCGAAAAAATGACATCCAAACGCGTTTTGTCTTTGGGTTCGGCCAAACACTATTACAGAATTCCTGAATGGGAACGTCAGAGGTGAAGTATGACTTAATGCATTCAAAATGGCTTTTCATCCATATGTACAATAATTGTATGCATCCAGTAAAGCGTCCATTTCCCAATCGTCGACAGTGATTCAATGATCTGATAGTTTCTACGAATATTGTTGGTGCCACATTCAACCGGTGCTCAATCTGATCAACCAAGTCTACTACGGCCATCTCGACATGCCCAAGATTTTGGGAAAGACAACCATCCCATAAAGGGCAAGCGTTATTGCTTTCATACCTTCTTCATCGTTCAGATGCTTCCCAATGAAATCTCGCAGAAAATCCCATGTGATATAACTATATTCACCTTTTTCCACGACGTGGTGGTCCACTTCAGACAAACTGATCCCCAACATCCTAGCAACTTTCCTGGGATAACCCATTTTATTTTTCAAGTAGACTTTGTCAGGGTCTTGGTAGTCGAAACGGAGCATTGCAGAATATTCTTCAATAGTGGGTACCATGTCTACCTCATTAAAGACGAAACATTTATAAGAAGGGTCCCAGAAATGTACCATTGCCTGAATTAAGTTGGTGTCTACTGTGACTTGAAGGAGTAATGCGAGGTCACCATATCTTTGCTAAAACATTTCTTGTTTTACCTTGTTCCAAGATCCCCATATGTCAACTAAATCGGCAAGATCATTCTGTGTAAGGTCTAGATGAACCTCCTCGGGGAGTATGGACACATAGTCGGCTGGTAGACAGTCTCTTTTATTTCGCTGAACCTTTTCAGACCTCAACTTCAAACAACTCGGAGATTCAAACTTTGCATACTCGGATCTTACTAGGATTTCCATAGATGACAGTAAAAATTCTTCTTATCAAAGACTGTTATGTGGTAAGATATCTAGTATGATGCATGATGCGAATGCAATGAGAACGAGAACGAGAAGGAAAGAAAGAAAGAAAACAAAAAGTTAGATATTATATCAGCAAACTTATGAAAGGATAAAAATACAACAACATGTGTAAGCATTACATCATCATGGTGAGCATATCAGCAAGACAAATGTGTAAGATAAACAAACATTTAACATCATGTAAATGAAAAGGAATAAGGTAAGAAGTGTTCCTTCATGTGTCCTAAGTTCGGGTTCTCCTCTATACAAGGGTGTACATGGCTCTATATTAAAGTTTGGCCACTTAAATGTTGTTTATATGCTGGGTTTAGGATACTTGACCAAGCTAAAAAGGTCCCCAAATTGCTCCTTAACATCATCCATGTTGAATGAATAAGGCACCCCATTCCTCACCCATTATAGGCTCCAACCGGAAGGGTTCAATTTGAATGAGAGTATTTTCCAAAGTTATGGCAGAGGTTATAACCTCTCAAAAACTTTGGTACTTTACACTCTGAAGGTGTTTCGCTAGCCGTTGCGGAGGTTTTCACCTCTCGAAGGCGTAGGTACTTTACCCCCTCCTAAAAGGGACGAGCCCGGGTATAGGGCTTTATGATATGCATGTGTCGTGTGTGCGAAGGGATGTTCAAACCTTATTTTACCCACAAATGTATAAGAAACAAAAGTTGTTAGTACAAATAACAAAATCAAAATAAAATAAATAAAGATAAAAAATTAAACATTTAAGACCAAATATTTCAAAACTAAAGTATCACAAGACTAATCTATGACTCGACTCTCCAATGTCCCCAGTGGAGTCGCCAAACTGTCATAACATGCCAAATACGAATTCAGCATGCTAGACACAAACAATGGAGTCGCCACTAATCATCTAATCTAGGTGTGATTAGTCACCTATACGAATCTATCCTATTTAAAGTAATCCTAAGCTTGACTAAGGCACCTTAAAAAGAATAGGTTCTGGTCTACTTATCAGAACCAGGTTCGGGAGTACGGTTACGTGTGAGGAAGGATTAGCACCCTCACAACGCCTATCTAAGAGATAGTACCTAATTAGTCTTGTGATACTTAAAAAATCTTAATTAAATGGTCTTGTCTATCCTATTTCATTTTAATTATTAAAATTAAAAATCTCGGAAATTATTTTTTAGGTCTTCCTTCCATTCATTCTGGAGAAATTACTAAAAAAACGTTTCCTCACCTCGAGAGTATTCAAAAGAAACTATTCGTTCTATTGAAGAGGCTCCATCGTCGAAAAAGTTAGATTATTTAACAAAGTTATTTCTCTTAAATTAATCTTTCAAAATTAATCCACATTTTATTAATGTTTGTTCGAAAAATAAATTATGATATTTAATATCGAAAATTATCTCTTAGACTATTCTTCCATTTGTTCTGGAGAATTTTTAAGAGAATTTTTCTCACCTAGAAATTTCTCAAAAGTCAACCATTCGTGACTTTCTTGAATTTCATCATCGGAAAAAATCTTAATTTATCCTTCAATTTAATTAAGCATTTGTTATGGAAAATCATCTTGAAAAAGGTGTTGAAAATTAATTATTCTTTAAAAAAAATAAAATTTTTATTTTTATTGGTATCGAAAATAATCTCTTAAAAAATCTTTCCATTCATTCTGGAGAATTTTTAAGAGAAATTTCTCACCTAGAAATTTCTCAGAAATCAACCATTCGTAATTTCTTTGAATTTCATCATTAGAAAAATCTCAATTTATTAATTTTAAAAAATAACTAATCTTCAATTAAAATTAAAACTTAATTAATTAAAATATTTTTATCAATAAATAAATAAATGGTTAATAATACTAAATAAATATAATAATTAATAATATAATATAAAATATAATATAATATAATATTACATTATATAATATAATATAATATAATATAATAATTAATAATAATATAATAATAATAGTAGTTACTAAAATAAATAATATTCTTATAAAAAAATTAGTTAATAAATATTTAATAAATAATAATTAGTAAATAATTAACCTGCAAAAAAAACTTAAAATATTGTTAGTAATAATAAAGAAAATAATAAATAAATAAAATAAAACAAATAAACCAACAAACAAAACACCCAAAAAAAAAAACAAGAAACAGGAAAAAAAAATGGTAGACAGACATGCGGGTCGGGCCCAGGAGCGGGTCGTACGCTAGCAGCCTGGCCCGACCCGCTGTCATTTAAAAACCAGATTTTTTTTTTTTGTGCTCATTTTTGGTACCTGATTTTAAAAAAAAAAAAATCTTCTTTCTTTGATTTTTCTCAAGAACACCAAGAATGTTCTTCACCAACCCAGAATCGGTCACTTGCTACCGTCGCTCATCGCCGATCGCCGTCGCTGCCGCGTCGTCGTCGCTGATGATCGAAAAATTTCGAAAAAAAATCTTAAAAAATTCCTCTCGATCCTCTCGTCTCAAAAACCAAATTAGTTTCACCCGAATCTCTCTAGAATTTTCTAGATCTGAAATCAAAACTTGAAACTTCACTTCCTCCGATCTACTCCGTTGATCGTCGATTGGCCACCACTTTCTAGCCTTTGCTTCGTCTATTTAAAACCTAGATTTTTCATTACCAAACACTTTCCGAAACAAAGCCTAGCACCTAAATTTCGAAAATCACTCAAGAAGAAATATTTTTTTTTACTGATCTTACTCTATATTTCGAAATTCTTGTGTTTTCTGATCTCTGATGTGTGTATTTGATTGTAATGCTTGGGTTCATTATATAGAGAAAGAAATTGTGTTCTACCCTAGTTAGGAGTTTCATTCTGATCAAGAGACATATTTTGTTCTAATCACATTTTTCAGAGTCCTTTTTCAATCCAAAGAAGAGATTCATCCCAACCCAAACTTTTTTTTTCATTTTTCCTTTAATTTCGAATTTATCCATTTTTTTCTGATTTTTGAAATTATCCCCTTTTTTATTTTTGATTTTCTGATTTCTTTTTTTGGTTTTCTTTTATTTAATAATAAAAAATTAGAGCCCGGATAAAATCCGGTGTCTACAAAGATGGATAGGGGTCAAAATATTAATATTGAGAAATGATTGATTGAATTTTGCAGGCTGCTGTTGGTGGGAAGTTGAAAAAGGATCATATAATAAAGAGGATTTTTGTTTTCAGTGGTATGGAATTTGACTATCTTACTCGGACTCGGGTGTGAGTGTTGAATATAGGTATGTGCCCGGCATGGGTATGTTCAATTTTTTTCAAGTTTTTTTCATGTATTTGAAGGGTCATATCCCATATCCATGTCCGAATATGCATCGAACACGGATGTCAGACACGAGCACTTCAAGAAAAATGAAGAGTCGGAACAACATAGAACTTTGTTGAAGCATCTAGGCAGAATTATGATCATCCAATAGAAAACATTTCAAAATACTCAAATGGACAATGGTTCTTCATATTGGGATACTAGTAGTGAAGAAGATTATATGCTTGAGGATGACTGGTATGCTATATGTGAGGTGAAGCAGAAGAAGGTTGAAGAGAAACAACGAAAACTCACAGCAAAATCATGGGAATCCATGTATGGAGGGATAGAGAGGAAATTTCAAGAGAAAGGTTTCAATATGCCAGAGATTGTGCTTTCGAACCTCAACAACTCCCCTGCTGTGGCTGTGCCTTCCAATCAGGGTGGAGTGGCACTAGTTAGTGGGATTCTCAAAGAATTTGGTGGAGTTGTTCTTGGACAATGGAGGGTTTATTAACCTTTTTACTGTGATGGTACAGGCCATCTCTCGAGAGTTGTATCAGAAACTCTCGGTGTATGATGAATATTTATCAATAATAGTTTCATCTTCCATCTTTTATATAGCATTTAGTCCCTCATCACTGACTTTTTTTTTTTTTTTTTTATGTAAAGGAGGTTGTAACCTGGGGATAGGAGAAGGGGTTGCAGTGCTGAGATTCGAACCTTAGATCTGCTGAATGCTACCTCTTAAGGACGGCTGTATGAACTAATTAGACTAAGTCCCGGTTCCCTCATCACTGACTTTAATAACTATTGCCTTGTTTAGTTGTTCTTTGTTACTGATGGCATGATATTATTTATTTTTTATGTCCAAATATCATTTGAACAGGCTTGACTTGGCTTATTCTTGAGTTTGATTTCAAGGTTGTGTCTTTGATATGGTAATACACAAGCTTAAACCTTGCAAACTATTGTGCTTCCAACATATTACAGATTAGTGCAACAAGGAAAAACATGACCTCTTGGCTTGTAAGCAAAGGATTTAAATCCCCTGGAAATATAAGATGAAGGCATGAAGCCCTCCAGGGCTCCAATTTCTTTGATATATCTGCTGTTAGGCCTTCAACACTTGGGAAAAAATTAAGAAAACTGACTTATCTATTCCTAGATGACAGTGTCCATCCTTTTGGCTAATTATGATTGATGATAAATATGAGTTAATCTGCATTGAGAATTTGCTTTTCTTATCTTATGATTCACCCTCTTTTCTCAACTCTAAATTGCATCATTTTAACTGATCTGTAAACATTGTCAGATCATTCCTATTTGTCAGTATCTTTTGGTCTTCTCCATCTGTCATCAGTTTGAACACTTAAACAAATATATTTCCTAGCATAAATGCACAAACTTAGTGGTTATTTAAATTATAAAAAAAAAAAAAAAAAAAAACCCTTAGTGTTGAATTGTTGATCCATGAATAAAATGGCAGCCAGAAACTCTGAATAGCTACTTGAAGGCTGTGACAAAAGATTTTTTCCTTTTTTGATGTAAACATTGGAATCTTCATTAGCATTCTAAAATAACATCAGGGTTATAAAAGAAATCTGGAATGGACCTCCATTACATTCTTTGCTCAAAAGAAAAAGAAAAAAAAAATAATTTTAGACATATCCAAGAATCAAATTACTCATTCGACCTGAAAGACTCGACCCGAATAGAACAGAATGGGGCCTGCGTTAGGTTTTTTTACTGGCTACATATATTTTCTGTCACAAAAATATACTGGCTAAATTAGATTAGTAATTTTGGGGTCTTTTGGGATTTCGGGCTGGGCCAGCAAAATCGAGACATTAATTGGGTTTAAGTACCTTCTTGATTAATGTTTTGAACCCAAAACTTTTCCCATTCAAATTTAGACATGATAATATTGAACATGATATGAAAAAATAATTAAAACATGACACGATAAAAAAAAAAACACAAACACGATATGAATACACGAACATATCAAAATTTATATAACACAAACTATTAACACGTCAGAATTTATACAAATATAAAACACCTTAAATACGATTATAACACAAAAAAATATACGAACACGACACCAATATACAAATTGCCAGATTTACCCAAATTGCTATAAATTGTGAGCGCATTCAAGACCTCAGAGGAGTTAAATCTGTTTTTGAAAAAAAAAATTAATACCTCCAAATGAAATCTAACAGGAATTTTTTGAGAATTTAAGCCATGGACCATATTTTATTCGTTATATGCTCTCATGGCATAAACTGAATAAAAAATTTAATAGACCGAAGGTAATTTTAAGTAGAAGTGTCTATGGGTCGGGTTGAACTATATATCGTATCAATATCATATATATTTATCCAAGTCCAGCCCGACCCGAAATATAAACCTCAAGTTCTGTCAAGATCTTCCCATATTTATAAATAAATAATCTAAACCCTTTTAGACCCGCCCATATTAATTTTTTTTTTTCTATTTTTTTTAGTTTTCAAGTTATCCTACTAGATGACTTAAGGAAATGAAAAAACGTTGAGGCATAGATTCCCATACAGTACTCAAGTAGGTTTTAGGGCAAGCCCGGAATCCCTGAAGTAAGCCAGGTATGATAAGAGTCGTGGATACGATGTCTAAGTGTCCACTCTTACTAATCCTCCCATTTATACCAAGGCCCCTACTTTCGCGGACGGTGAGTAATGCGTAATAACCTGCCCTTGGGAGGGAAACAACAGTTGAAAACGGCTGCTAATATCTGTACGCTGAGGAGAAAAAAGGAGGAATCCGCTCAAGGAGATCTCGCGTCTGATTAACTAGTTGGTGAGGCAAATGGAGTTTCTTCCGCTACTCTACTAAGAGTAAGGAAGCTTGACCTATCAAGAAGTTATCCATTTCCATAAGCTTAGCACAACAAAATGGGTAAACTTGTTGAAGCACAGGGAAGAGTAGTTAGGGGTAGGGTAGAACAAGAGTATTTAGGGCAAGGTGGTCCTTGCTGATTTACATGGAATTCCACGTGCCCCATGCTACTTGGGTCAGAGCGTAAGCTAGTGAAGCTTTCAGGTATTGGGTTATCGCTATCTAGGGTTCGACATTTCATCGCTTCGCCTATTAAAACATGTCATTTTTTTTATTTAATCTTTAATAATTTTATATTTTTTTTTTATTAAGCTCTTAAATATAGACAACTTAATATATTTTTTAATCTTTATATTATAATATTATATATATTTAATCTTTATATGATATAAATTACATAATATATAAAAAATAAAAATAATATATTATATAATTGAAAAACAAGCCGGACTCAGACCTTAAATGTTAGAGTTAAGGCCCGGCCCATTTTTTAAGTGGATCTTAATTTTTTTATCCAAATCCATTTTTCGAGTTTAATATTTTTGTCCAAACCCTCCCAAATATCGAACGGATCTTCGGATTTAAACAGATAGTCCGACTTTTGGACATGTCTAATTTTAAGTCATCGACCATCTTTTATTCGTTACTACTAGACTTGGTTTCTTATTCTTTATGCGGTAACATTCTTTATGCGGTAACCTGATTACTCAAAAAAAATTTAATAAACTGGAGGTAGATTTTGGAGTCATTGAATCAAATCTTTACATTGACTTTCCTATGGCATTGCCAAGTTAATAGAAAAATTATTTGATATAATGTTAATGGAGTTTACAAATTTCATCAACATATTTAAAAGAATGACACATGTTCTTGTAAAATATAATTAAAATTTTATTTTAAATTTCTTTAACTTTTTTGAATTACAAAATTTTAAAAAATAAAATAAAAAATGCTGTTATGAAAATTTTGACGTGACATTGATCTAACACGTGATAATTTAATATTGGTCAATTAAGTCACATCAGCATTTATGTAACGTCATTAATTCATTGGGATAATTTGCTTGACGGAATACAAATTCAAACACCTAATCGTAATTTTTTTTGTATCAAATCATTAAAAATGTATAATTTAAAGGTTAATTTACATATTAACTTTTTTTCGTTTCGATTGTTCAATGTTTTATCTTTTCCTATAGGTATGAAAACGTTGTATAACAAGATCACACTCTCATCATCATCATCCCCTCGCCAAGCTGATGTCTAGTACTCGCAATATGTTCTCCAAATTATATCTACAAAACATAATTTGTAATTACTGTCCTAAAAAACCAAATATGGCGGCTATCCTGGTTTAAAAAAGGAAAACAGAAAAGAACGAAGAGTTTAAAAATAGAGGTGATAATTGAGCGAATCCAATCGATTTTGATTAAGATCATTTTTTATTGAATGAAATTTAAATTATTTTGAGTTTGGATCATTTTATATATCTTTCAAATCTTTTGAGTTTATATTAGTTCGAATTCGAATTATTAAATTTTTTTATTAAATCATGTTGAATTTGAATGAATTAATTAACTTTTTCTAATTCGGATCAGTTTCGTCCACTCAACATTAAAAGAAACTACATATAATTATAACACTAAACAAAACATAAATTTGCTTTCATGATAATACTTAAAGGCTAATGTCCGTTGTAATTCATGGACGAAGCCAAAAATATTGAAGAGAGGGGGCGAAATATACATATAAATATTTAAGTAAAAATAAAAATCGTGTATGAAATAAACCTGTCCAAGGATAGGGTTATTCGTCGAATCGAATCGGGCCGGGCCTTGGACAAATAAATTTTTTTGCTATGTGAGCCTAACTCAACCTAGTCTATGGACAACTCTAATATAAAAATATTAAATTTAAATATTATATATGATATTTGCTAACAATATATAAATTTCTTATAAGGAAATAAATTTTTTATTTTTAAATATTATAATTCATGTTTCATATAAAAAAATTTAATAAAAAATAAAGTCTCAATGTCAAAAAAATTTATTGTTTAATTAAAATATGTATAAAATTATTTCATATTATAAAAGAAAATCATAAGATTACATATATTTAAAAAAACAAAATAAGTTAAATGCACAATTCGTATCAGATATTGTAATTGTTTAACTTTTTTTTATTTATTTTTCCCTTATGAGCATAGAATGAAAAATATTAAACAAAATAATTGATGTAAATGTATCTATTTAATTGATTGAAAAAGTAAATAGAGATAATTAAGCTAATAATAATGAATGAGGTTTAAACTAAAAATGTTGCTTAATTATATATCAAACAAATTCTACAAATGGAGGGCCAAATTGAAGGGTCAAATAAAATTTGAAGGGGTCAAACAAAATTTTACTTTATTTTAAAATTTTAAAAAATTTTAAGAGAGCCAAATTGAAGGACCAAATAAATTTTTAAAAAATCAAATATAATTTTATCATTATTTAAAAAAAAAAAAACTTAAAAAATTTAAGAGGGCCAAGGCCCAACCTGCCCCCTCCCTCCGCCCCTGAGTTCTATGTAAGAGTTGCACAATCCATTTGGTCTTAAAATCGAGCTTATCTTAAGTACTTTGTATTTGGCTCAATGTTTGAAAAGTAATTTTTTTCAATAATCTTCATCATTAACGTGCATGAATATATGCATGCAATCATCAAAATTCTTACTACAAGACAAAAAGTAATTCGGTAAAATTAGTAAGTGATTTTTATTTTCAGTCAAATTGATGCCTAAAATTCGTATCTTTGTCTACTTAATTTAGATATCAAAATAAAAGACGTGTCTACCAGAAAACAAAATAAAAAAGTATAAACAAACTTTGTTTCTCTCAATTTAACTAATCCTATAGAAAATTGAATAAATTCAAAGGTCCTTTTAATAAATAAAAAAAAAAACCTTTAAAAAATATATTTTAAGTGACCAAGTTCACTTAACCATTCTACAATGAAATTGAAACATCAAAATAAGGATCAAACTTATTAGATCAAGAGCTTTAACACTTTATGAATTTTATGAAATTAAATATCCTTTTTGAATTGACTAAATTTAAATTCTAACCCTCGTACTCTTAACCTTGGGCTCTAAATGTCACAGTCAAGAATCACACGTGACAAAAAAAATAAGTGATTGGTAAATTGCTTTACTATGCCATTTATTTGTTTTTAATAGGTTGCTTAGAGCAATACATAAATTCATATCTAATATAATTTTGGAATGAATATTTAGTTTATTGATAATTTAATTGTATTCCTTAGCTAACACCATTGACTGAGCTATACCACACTAATGGGGGATATTCCTTTAAGTGTTGAACTATCGAGCCTGTCCGACTTAATTCGGATTATTATTTAATAAATAAAAATAATTTTTTATTTATAAAAATATAAAAATATTTTTTTAATATTTTAATATATTTTAAAAGTAAAATAAATTTTTCTGACTTGACAGATTGGATCAAACCAAGGAAATTATATTATTATTCGAATTTGATCCAACTCGAACCATGAACAGATTTAATACAAATCATATTCTTTAAATAAAACAATATGCATCAATTATTAAGTCATAGCCTCTGAATAACCAACTATTATTAGAAAGGCAAATAAATATTTCTTTTTGGCAAAGAAAGAAGTGAATAAGAGGATGACTATTCACTACTATATCCTACTCAAAGTCGATCATATCATAAGAATTCTTGCCCATTTCAAAAGCAATATCTATATTCAGAGGGAGCCCAAACAGATAATTTTTTAGGTTAATTAAAAAATAATTAGATTGGGCCATTGTTTGATCTTCTGAATAAAGGAAAGCTGGTCATACTTGCCGAAGAAAAAGTAATAATGAAGTGACAATATTTTTTATGAACTTAAAAACTCAATTAGAAAGAAAAGTCAATTTAGGATATGTTACTAAATTCACTAAACTTAGATTAGTCTTATTATGCAATGGATAACAGTCCAAGAATTTTATTAAGACCTCAAAGCAGCACTCAGCAGGAAGCTTCCTTCAGTTTGAAATTAGACTCAAATGGATCGGATCAAATAGGGTCATAGTCTAAATTTTTTTATTGTTTTTGTCTAGACTCAGATCGGCCTGAAAGCCATATCACTGTTCAAAATAATATTAAAATATTTATAAAAAATTATATTAATATTTATAATTAAATTTTTTAAAAAAAAAAAAAATTATTGATAAACAGTAATTCCTATCGAACCGATCCGAATTAAAAAAATTTCTATCGAGGTAGACAGGTAGCTCGACTTTTAAACAGGTCTACTATACACTATAGACAAATTAATTCATCCTGCATTCTTTCTAATCTTTATGGCCCCCTAATTTCCCCTCTTATATCTTTGATTTTCTAAATTTTCCATCTTAATTTGTTTGCTTTAAACAAGAAATTTACGCCGATGTGATTATGAGGGGAAAAAATTATAACTCAAAGGACTTCTATAGATGATGATGAGAAAAAGATAGAAAGAGAGTTTAATTTTTATTTTTGCACTTGAAAAAGAGAAGGGAGACAGGAAAAAAATAAAGAAGTTTTACTGTTTTAGTAAAAGACCAACCTTGTTTTTCTCTTTGCGTAATATAAATTAATTCTTATAATTGGTAGTTTTAACTTTTCAATGTTCAAATTTTATGACCAACAAAATCTAGACTCTCTCTCTCTCTCCATATAACTACTATTTTTTTTTTCCTTTTACTAATAAAAAGGAGATGTGTTATTGAGAAGAAATCTTTAACGGTTAGAGTTTAAGATTTTATCTTGAAAACTTCGAGTTCAAATCTTACAATAAGGTTATTTGATGTTAGTAATATAGTTCAATGTCATATGTACCAAAAATAATAATAAAAAGGCGCTTTGAATTAGATTTAGTAATCTGTATATTTTTATCATATTCGTGTTATTTTTTAATATCATAATCGTGTTAAGGTATTATATATTTATATAAATTTTGACATATCAATAATTTATGTTATATAAATTTTGACACGTTCGTGTGTTCATGTCGTGTTCGAATTATTTTTTTATGTCGTGTCATTTTTATTTCGTATTTTAGTTTTTTCTTATCGTATAATCGTAACGTATCTAAAATTATCATGTCTATCTTGAATGAAGAAAAAATAGGAAGTAGTATATTGAAGTTCAATTTGAGCAAATAAGGAAAAAAAAAAAATAGAAGAGAACGAGTTGATATGCAATGCATAAATTTAATATACACATAAATATGGATCATGGTTTCATTTTAGTAAAAGGGCTTTGATCATCTTAATTATTTTGAGTAAATTTTGCAATGGTTTGGTCTATAACAGAGTTATACTTCCTTTTTCTATTATCATTAGAACGTTATTTTTTTTTTCAAGAATTTTCTTCATTTTTAGGTGACATGTTAAGATAAAATTACACTCTACTTATTTTTAATTAAGGTAGAATTGAAAATCAAATTTCTAATCTCCAATTAAATTATACTCAATCTTAGAATAAAACATTACTATCATGTTAGCTAGCACACGACACTACTTGTATTCATTTGCTTTTTTTATCTTTCGTATGATATCATTACGAAATTTATTAGTATCGTTGTTACGCGAGATCTCAAATTCGAATCTTCAAATATTAGTAGGTGAAGTAAAGTTGTCTTTTTATTAATATCTTTGTTATGCGGAATTTCGAGTTCAAATCTTAAAATGTTAATTGGTGAAATAAAGATGCCTTTTGCTTTGTAATGTAGCCAATAGATAAAATTATTAAGAATTATATTATATCATAATTCTTAAATAATTTTATGCAAAATATAGCTATGTATTTATATGATATCCTTAATTTATTTTTATTTTTTTGGAAGAGGAATATGTGCCAATAAATCCTACTATCACTGGCCTATAGCAGCAGCCAAACTCTCCATCATCTCTAGAAACTATTGCTATCTTAATTTCTGAACATTTCTCAACTTTACATATAATTGAAAATAAAATAAAAAAAAAAAGAAAGAAAGAGAGGATACACATTTAAAAATATCAAAATGTGAATCTGAACTTTAAACCAGTTGGTTCATATATTCATCTTTAAAAAATGACATCCAACAGGTTTAGGATTCGAGTTCAACATCTGCCACCCTTATCGTATTTTCAGATTACGATCTTTTTTTAACCAACAAAATATATCAAAATATGAACATTTTTACACCTTTAAATTACAAATGGAGGTTCTAAATAAACAAAAATCCAAGGCAAAATAAAGAAAAATAAAAGACTAGAAAATTAACTAGAAGTAGATGAACAAAAATAATTTTGTTTTCATTCACCAAGGTGTAGCAGTTTGATCAGAAGTAATCAAAAGTTGTTCCAAGAAATCTGCACCTAAATCCTCCAACACCACCACATTGTTTATCCTCACATCTCTCTCTTTCTTGCTTCTGCTGCTTATCATTTTCCTCCTCATGGAATGTTTTCTCTTTAAAGCTACCACCGGCGAACACTCTTCGTCTTGATTGCACTTCATGTCTCTCAGAGATTCTTCCACTGTTTCCACCGGAAAGTTGAGTATCGCGGCGGTGCCTCTCATGGCGAAAGCAGCCTGATCATAAGCCAAAGCAGCTGCTTCTGCACTGTCAAATGTTCCTAGCCAAACCCTTATCCCATGCCTGGTTGAATCCCTTATCTCCGCCGCAAACTTCCCCCACGGCCGCCTTCTTACACCTCGGTAAGCCTTTTCTTTCTTAGGACTTTCGTTTTCCGTTGAGCTAACCTCTTCTTCTTTTACTTGATTCGGATATTTTATCCCTGATGTTTCTTGTGTAGCCTCCGCCAGTAGCCCGTATAAAAGCATCTCTTCGGAGTCATTTTCGTTGAAAGGAAGAGAGTTGTGGTCTAAAGGAAAAAATTCCGGCGACCCGAAAGAAGATTCCGATGAGGAGTTGGAATTTGGAGAGTGAAAAAGGAAAGAATCCATTGTTTTTTAAGGTTTTTGGAAGTGTTTCTCTGTAATTCCTCTGTTTTTTACTCTGTTTTTTTTTTTTTTTTTTTATATAATGAAAGTGTTGGGAGTTGGAGGCAGAGCAAAAAACTTGAGGCTTTGGCTCCCTTTTTATATACTCCAATAAAGGGAGGGAGGATTTAAATGTAAGAAAAAAAAAAAAAGTTATTGAGAAGTGGCAAAGGAAGCTGACATGGCATTATATTATTTTTTATTATTTTTAGTGGTTAAATGAACACGTGGGTCAATTCGGACATGGCGGCCAAGTCAGAGCAAGTGACGTGGGCAAATGATGTCAGTTTTTGTTGGATTTGAAGCTAGCATTGGATGTGACGTTGTCCACTTGTCATCCACGTGGACGATGGTGACAACTCAGCTTAGCAGTTTAGAATAAGTTAAAAATTTGAAGAAATAAAAATTGAAAAAATATCGTGCTTTTCTCTAACACAGCAACACTCAATTTTTTTTTTTTTCATTATTTTAAGCTTTATTTTGAAATGTCGGATTTAATCATAAAATGGATGAATTTTTAAACGAAACTTATTCTTTGCATAAATTGGAAAATGCCATGTTTAGATCACTTAGGATTGGATGGTACATTTCTATTTACGATTGTTCAATGTATTGGGGCAAACATCCAAGGCATAGTTGCTACATGACTTGACATAACAATATTGACAGTGAAAAGCACTCTCTCTTTGGAATAAATTTTAAGCATTAAGAGTCAAGTCACATTTTCCACTTATACATGGAAAATGGGAAATAAAACAAGAGTTTCACATCCTAAATCCAGATAGTTGGGGGTTATATATACACACACACGAGGGATATTAGTGTAAAATAAATTCTATTTTATATGTTTTGGTAAATTTTTACATGATTTATATTTGTTTAATTTAACCGTTATATTTTATATTTTATTAATGTAGATTGTGTATGTTAAATTTCAAATAAATTAAAAATATTTAAATAGTATTTTGATCAACATGATATAAATATCGGATTGCTTTAAAATTTTACGTGCACGACGAATGTGATATATTGTTAAATCCAGCGATTGATTTATTAAAATATCAATCGCACATAAAGTTAATTAATTTTACATAATTGATTAATTTTACATCAATATAAATTAACCTCTCTTCTTATATATATATATATATATAAAATCCATTCTTAAATTATACAATGAAATGTATTTTATTTTTTTTATTACACAAATGCCGAGCATTTTTCTAACAATTTACGACCAACGCGAGTTACGGGGGACTTGGAAAAAGAAAGAAAGAAAAACTTATTGATAATTATCTGCCTTTGATTCTTAATTTAAGTGTAAACTTAGGCCCTTAAGAAATTCAATCAAAAGTACAAATAACGTGAAGATAATCCAGCATTGCAAATTGAAACATGATGAAATGTTGATAAAAAGGTTTAATTAACAGAAAGGAGAAAGAAAAAGTAGTTAATGTCATTTTTCAATGAAACTTCCATGGATGTTTCCATGGAGTTGATTTTTTAGAGATGGAATTAGTGATATCAACTGGGGACTGTCAAAGCTTTGCATGGATGATTTTCTCAATGGGTCTGATGATGACAATATGAACAAGAAAAAAGAGAAAAGAACAAAAAAAGAAAAGGAAGTTCTCAACTAGTCTTGTAAAGCCACTTAAAGTATTTTAGTTCTAGCATTACCATGGTGAAAACTAGAAAATTATGCTCTAACTAGACTTGTCCAAGGCTAGGGCTATCCGTCTGGCTCGACAAGTCCGACTCGAATTGAGTCGGTCGTCTGAACATGATTTTTTCAATTCGAGCCGGTCCGGCCCAACTTGAATCACTGTCCATTTAATAAAAAATATTTTTTATTTAAATTTTATTATAAAATATATAAATAATAATTTTTAATATTTTAATATTTTTTTGAAACGTAAAAAGGGTTTATTGGTCGGCCCGAACTTGGGTAAAAAAAGGAAAAAAAATCGATCCATGGACAAATCTAGCTATAGCTAGATGTTTAGGGTGACATTTTATGATTTGACAAATTGTTAGAAAATTTCTTCTACTTGATTTGGGAGAAAATTAATTTTTTGAAAGCCATTTCAGTTTTTCTTTTTTAAAATTTACTCTACATAAGATTCAATTACCACTTTACTTAAGGTTATAGATTAAATTTACCATTAATTTTAAACATGTATAATTTTATCACTTTATTTTTTTTATCTGATTCAAAATTAGTTAAAAGTTAACAACAAAAGAATATTTCATAAGAAAATAAATTAATATTTTACAAAATATTTTAATTTTTAATTAATTTTTTTAATCAAATTGAAAAGTACAATAATAAAATTGCACACGTTAAAAAATGGATGATAAATTTAATCCATCACCTTAACGGCTTAACCCTTATCCCAATTTATTTTGTTCAAAATTTTATCTAAATTAGATCAATGGTTTCTATATATCTACTTAAATATATTAAATTATGGAAATGAAAAAAAAAATGAGGAATTTAGAACATCAAATTGCTAAAAATGTAAAATAAAAGAAACAAGAAAGATAGTATGACATGTAAAATAGGAAAAAAAAAAAGAAAAAAAAAAGGAGGAGTTAGTTACATAAATTTCACATATATATATATAGGAGAGATCCACTTATACTAGCGTAAAATTAAATTAGTTTTACACATTTTTATAATTTTTTATACGATTTATATTTTAACAAATCAACCGTTAGATTTAATAATATAATTGTACTTGTCGTGCACGTAAAATTTCGAATCAATCCGATATCTCTATCATATTGATCGAGAATACTGTATTTTTCAATATATATTGAACGGTTGAAATTTGTTTCATCGAACAAATAGTTAGACATTTTTAATTTATTTGAAACTCAAAGTGCATGATATCTACGTGAATAAAATATGAAATACGATGGTGTGATTAAAAAAAATATAAATCGTATAAAAAATTAAAAAAATATGTAAAACTAATTTAATTTTACATCAGTGTAAATGAATCTCTTTATATATATATATATATATATATATATATATGTGTAACAAGAGATTTGTTCCTAGTTTTTAGTTTCTAAAGATTTATATATACTCTTTATGTGGCGAGTGAATATGAGATTATGCACTTGAAACTTGAAAGTGAAAAGAGATAAATTAAAAAACCTTTGGATGATAATTCGACGCATTTTTCGATATTCAAGTCAGTAAATACATGAAATGAATTCAAAGAAAAACGTACGTAATGGAATGGAATGAGAGGTTTAGAGTTACGTGGATGAGTGAGATACTGTTATATATACATATGAGAGAAGTACGAATAACTTGTCGTAATATGGTTGGACGATCTGATGTCATTTGCGTCTCGAAACACATAATTAATATTTGTCCACGGCTAATTGGTGAGATCGTCAACGTGCATTAATTATATTTAACATTGTCGGGGCATGCCTATAGTTCCCAATCCCATAGAGTGATGCTGAATTAGTTCTTTTGTCTCACCAGTTAGGGTAAAAAGATTGAATTGCTTTGAGGCCAACAGACCTTTATCATATATCTTCCTACTCTTTGCATGGTTCTTTGTAGCTATGTTAGGTAATTTGGGGCAAATTTATAAGGAAATTAAGAACAAAAGGATTGAATATGTAAGAACACAAAATTTATATTTATGAATGTTGATGGTGTTTTTGTGGTGGATGGTTCTAAGGCCAGAAGAAAGAGGGAAGTAGAGCAACAACTTAGGATTTTGGTGTTTAAGGATATCTAGCTGGTCCTAAGAGGCCTATTTATAGTTTTTTTTACGGGTCACCGCACGTCACATGTCGGAGCTTGGCCAAGGACAAGTGGGGCGAGGCCTCACGTGAGTTCTGATGTGATAGGCGGCAATGTGACAGGTAGGACGGCTATTGGGTGAGCCGCGTGTCCTCCGAAATAATGGGTGTTAGGGGTCGCCTTTCAGTGGCGACCACTCAGTAATTCAGGCTTAGCGAGCTCACTTTCTTGGGCCCCGTAATAGAGGCTTTGTTGGGTTTGATGATTAGCCCGAATCCATCAGGCTTGGGAGGTTTATTGGGCTTAACAATGAATTATGATAAAGTACCATTACTATACTCACACTATAGGTAGCGTTTGGTATCATTTTTAATATCACCATGGTAATTTAATCATCGAGGTGATCTCATCACTAGGGTGATCTTATCACTTCTGATTTGTAATCACTTTGTTTGGTTAATAATCATTAATTTTTGAAAATTAAAAATCACTGTATTTGGTGTTACTAAAAATCAAATATTATTTTATTCAAAAGTACCAAAATAATCATGCATATTGTAATAATTACACAAGTTAATGATTTTAATGTTATTCAAAAATAATAATTTATAAATATATATTAGTAATCTTTTAGTTACTTTATAATTAGGTATAATTAATTATAAAATTAACAAATATATTTATTTATAAGTAAACTAATATTTATAATATAAATTATGTAAAAAAACATTTGAATTAGAAAATAACACTTATATCTATTAAAAGCATAATTGAAGAAAATTAGCACTAAATTTATTTTTTGAACTTGGTAAAATGAATATTAGTTTGAAAATATAAAAGTTTATAAAATAAATATAATTTGGAGAGAAAGTAAATTTTTAATTCACATATTAAATGGATAATATTGACTATAGTTGATTTTACATATTATTTCACCTTGGTGATAAAAGTTTTCCACCCTTTTAGATGAGAATTAGATCACCCTCCAAGGCAGTGATCTGATCACTCTCGGCGATTCAAGATCACTGTCACGTAGGATCATTAAGTACTTACCAAACATAGTGATCTATTCACCATGTGTAGATCACCATGGTTTTTGAAGTGATCACCCCATACCAAACACCACATATATGATTTGTTAGGATATATTTGAATTAAGATATAGATAGCAATTTAAATCATTTTATTTAGATTTTTTCGATTATTCTTCTTATTTTTATGAGCCCTAATATATATGGAATTTTATCTTTAAATTTCTTTTAAAAATGTTCTGCAGCTAGGGATGACAAAACCCGATCCGACCGATGGATTTCGAACCGATCCGATCCGAATGGAGAGGTTTTTTTTTTTGAACAATGGAGGCGGGGCGGGGCGGTGCGGTTTTTTTTGTCTGAAAGGCGGGGATGGAGCAGTTGTGGTAATTGCCTGCTCCGCACCGCCCCGCCCCGAATAGTGAAATTACAATTTTACCCTTACATATTTAGCTTTTAAATGAATAATAAAATAATATAATTAAACTTATTATTTTTATTTTTATTTTTAAAAACTTAAATCTAATACTTTATTTTTTTCTCTTCCTATATTAGAAACATGTTTATATTTAATTTATTTTTAAAATGCTTTATTATTTGAAAAAAATAAAAATAATTAATAAATATCAAATGGGGCGGAGCGGGGCGGGGCGGTTATGGATGTAACCGACATCCATGGAGGTGGTAGTGGTATTGAAATTTCAACATCCATGGCGGAACTGGGCGGGGCGGGGCGCGGAGCAGTACAATGGAGGGGCGGGGGCGGATACTGCAAAATCCGCCCCCGCCCCGCTCCATTGCCATCCCTATCTGCAGCTGGCTTGCTTAATCTTGAGGACTGTTGCGATCAATTAGCACAATACATTGGTTCATTGTTGCAACTTGTAAGAAATGATTTCAATCAACTTTTATGGTAAAAACTAAATAGTTTTTTATACACATATGAACTTTTTTAATTTCTCAAATGGGATTATGAACTTACGAGATTATTGCATGTCTAATTTTTTTTAATTAATTTTTTAATATATTTTAAAAAATATGTGTCATGTTGCTAACTGCATATAGAGTTTAAAAATTACATTGACGGTAGATGAAATAATTTCTCAAAATCAAATAGTAGTATGTACATAAGGCAAATGATATTCTCTTTCTATCAAAAGAGACAATCAAAATTTAACCGAACCACATCATACACACAAAATAATAATAATAATAATAATAATAATAATAATAATAATAATAATAATAATAATAGAAAAAAGGAAATTTATTGACTATCTAGATAATAAATTTTCAAGATATGTTTGGTTTTGGTATGCATATATGTTAATGAATTTTCACACACATCTTTTTAATTATAAAAACGAGATTCATGTGAAATGATTTTTAGAAATAATCAATTAATCAGAAATTGCTGCTTTGAATTGAAGCCAAAAGGCAATTCGACGTGAACACTCATCTTCAGCTCCTAATTCTTTTTTTTTTAATCAAAATCATTATCCTAAATGTAGAGCCTATCAAATATCAATCAAAATTTGAATTCTTTTATGGCCCCTCATTTGAAGAATAAAAGGGTCTAGGTTCATGCCCCTGACAAATAAATTCGTCAAAATATTTACGAAGTCACCCAAAATTAGAAGAAGAGAGGAGATATTGTTGAAAAAGTCTTCCAAAAAATAAAAATAAATGGATACTGCTTTGTTTGATAATGACCAGACTCCTCCTGTTGAAGTCCAGAAGGTATCTTTGATATAATTCAACATTTTCATATGAAACTTCTTGGAAAGGATGGACCATTTCGGGATATAGCTCTTTTTCCGGCCGAGAATGAGATAAAATTAGTAATTCGTATATTCGTATTGTATTTTCATTTATATTAATTTTTTTATGTTATAATCGTGTTTAAAGTATTACATACTTATAAATATTTTGACACGTTAATAATTTATTTTATATAAATTTTGACACATATGTGTATTCGTATCGTGTTCGTATTATTTTTTCATGTATTCATATCGTGTTTTTGTATCATGTTTTAATTATTTTTTCCATATCATGTAACTATATCGTGTCCAAAATTATCTGATCTAGAATGAAACAAAACTAAGATCTTCATTTAAATTAGAAAAATCAAATTACTTAAGTTTCATTTAGTTGGCACTTTTACTATTTGTTTTTTATTTTATAAATTAGTGAATAATAATTTTAGACTTCGTTTTTCTTTGTTTTGTTTTTGGAATTTTCTATGTTTAACTTATTCGTAGGGTTGGTGGACATTTTTGTTCGCATATCTACCGCATGCATGAGAGCAAAGGTCATTTCTATTCGGTTGGTGGGTGAAAAGCCAACCAGTCTTTCCTTTTTTTTTTTTTTTTTTGCCATGCATCAATTTCAGTATTTAATTATCTGAAGACTATTTACAGGAAAAAATAAATAAAGAATTTGATGGTAAAAGAATAAAAGTTGAGAGATCGACAAATTTCTAATTGAATTGATCTTGTTTTTTCTCTGTTATTTGTACGTTTATGCACGTGAAAGAGAATAAATTATGGTTTAATCTTGAAAATTTCAAACAATACAAACTCAAAATCACTTGAAAGTTAAAAGTTAAAAGTGGTTAAATTAAAACAGAGTGAAGACCTAATTAACTTTGAAAGTTGAAGCCAAATCAAAGATTAAAAAAAATGTAATATTTGACTCTATCCAAATTAGATTTGTTTAAGGGTTAGAGTTATCCTTCCAACCCAATAGATTTGGCTCAAATACAGTTTGAATTATTATTTAATCAATAAAAAAATATTTTTTTATTTTAATTTAATTATAAATATTAAAATAATTTTTTTTGTTATTTTTAAACAATAAAATAAGTTTTCGAATTTGTTGGACCGAATCGAATCAGGCTTTGGATATGTAATTTTTTTACTATCTAAATTTAATCTAACTCGGTCCGATCCATAACAAGTCTAAAACATGTAAGGTAACTAGTACTATGTTGAAGAGTTTTCACTTGTTTCTGAATTTTCAAAAAGAACACAATTCTTTCTTTCTTTCTTTCGTAATGTTTTACTATAAAGCAAATTTTTGTTGATTCTTCTGTTTTTTTTTTCTTCATGCCTTAGATAACTAGTTCAGAGGGGGACAAATAAAACACAAGATTTAACCGTTTTATTGTTAATTACCAAAGCACGATTTAAAATTGAAATTAAGAAGAAGAAAAAACCAATGGAAGATTACAGAAAAATAAGAAACATTAATTAAAAGCTGTATATATATATATATATATATATACTTTATTTATCTCACGTGGAAAGTTGAGAGCTACTGATCTGCCGCAAGTTGCAACATTTGTCACAATTGGAAAACAAAAAAGGAAAAACAAAGTAACAAAAGAAAACAAATCTCTCTTTTCCAATTTTTTCTTTGTTTTTTTAATTGGTTGATCAATTTTTTTGTCATAAATGAGTAATTATTTTAATCATAAGAAAGCCTAAGAGAAAAAAAGATCACAGATTTCTAAGTTCTAACCCAAGAAATGCTAAACATTAATTCTACAAAAACAAGATTTACAAATCTGGGAAACCCTAAAAAAATTGAATCCCTTTTCAATTAAATAAGAAATTATAGAGGTGTTCATGAATCAAGTTGAGCCGTACTTGAATAAAAAAATTTGTTGAGTCTGGCTTGAAAGCCTGTTTTATAATTTAAAATATTAAAAAATATTTTATATTAATATTTAAATAAAAATAAAAATATTTTCTTATTATTTAAATAATAATTTGAGTCGGGCTGAGTTTGATCAAATTACTAAAAACTTATTTTAAGCCCAATCCAATTTGAATTGAGTTTGTCGAATTGAATGGATAACCCGACTTATAAACAAATTTATGAGAAACATGCAATAATTTAAATTTAAAATGATTTGAATGTAAATAATGTTTTAATATTTAAGATAATTTCAACTCAAAATGACTAGAAATTGAAACAATCTGAAATATAATCATAGTCAATTTGAGACTGATCTCTTGGCCAAAAAAGAAAGTTTGAGATTCAATTCAACCAAATACAAACACCAACGACGATCTAGAATTCTAAACTGAAACCACGAGATTCTTGAGATCAAGTAGACTTTTCTTCTGTCTTTCTTCATGAATGTTCAAAATTAACATAAAACCTTCATTATCTTAATTTTATTAACATTCTACCGGTTCATAAATTACTTGGCTAATTTTTCTCCATGTCTTTAGTGGTGGCCCTTCCCCATTTCCCACGAGAGAAAACCAGAGACAATTTAATTTTGAAAACAATCAAATCGAAAAGGATTAATGTCATATTTAATTTTGAATTATAGCAAATTATGCAATGTGATATAGGTACTTTAAAAATATATAATGTGGTACTTTAAGCTTCAATCCGTCTATCAATGTACACCAATTTCTTGACATCATTAAATATGTAAGTTGTAGTGGCAATTGACCAATTTTAATATGACACGTAGACAAAAAAATGTCACATCATTTAATAAACAATCAAATTTGCTTATGTGACATTGCCACATGTCATAATTTTTTAAAAATAAAAATAAAAATTATTTTTTATTTTTAAAATATTTTTTTTCTTTTATTGTTTTCCTTTTTCCTTTATCTCCCCTCCTCATCTACCTATATTTCGGTTGTTTCAGGTCAAATCTGACCAGTCACTGGCCAAAAATGGCCTAGCGAGGTTGAAGCCAATCAAGCCGTTTTCGATCGATGACTGGTCGGATTTGGCCTGAAACAACCAAGGTAGAGGGGAGATCGTGAGGGGAGAGAGAAAAAAAATTATTTTTTATATAAAAATGACATGTGGCAACGTCACGTAAGCAAATTGTTCACGTCATCATTAAGAGTTAACGATGTTAAGGGAGTGGACTACATTGATAGATGGAATAAAACTTTAGGTATCACATTACATATTTTTAAAATAAAAATACTATATTATACAATTTACTATAATTCGGGAATGAAATATGAAATTAACCCAATCAAAAATCAAAGAAATACAGATTAAATGAAGAGAGAATGAAGCATCTAAAGAGAATATATATCTTTGAAATTTAACAAGCCCTCATTATTATTTATTAATATGACGTCTTGACCGTTAAAATTTAAATATAATAATTGAGTTTTTTTTATCAATTTAAAATTTTAAAATAATTGATCACTTAATTTATCATGATATATGATATCAGAGTTTTCAAGCACGGATAATGACAACACTTTCTTTAATATTTTTCGATCAATGTCTTTTGTCTATCAAGCTATGCATATTATTTTAATTTTTTTTAACTTGCATTTTTTTACATTTAAATTTATATACAAACTCATTAATCATTCATCTTAGAGAAAAATATATTAAAATTTAAATATAATAATTGATTATTTTTTAATAATTTAAAATTTAAAGATACTTAATCATTTAATTTAATATTAATAATGAGAGCTGCTCGGTTAAGGCTGAGGGGGAAAAAAAAAAATTGTAAAGTTATTTAGTGGTCCAAAACTTTGTCTGATTGGTTAGGCAAGCAATGATGGCAACAGATTCATGGTACATGGTCTGATTCCTAGATTTTCCACATTTATCAGCAAGGACCCACTTTCCCCCCATCTCCACGTTGCCCTTTCCCAACAATCTAGTCCCCAAGGTCTAATTTCAAGCCGCCAGACAGGTCGTCCACTCACTACTTGGCCTTGGGTTACATATACATCCATTATATTATTTATATATATATATATATATTTATGTAAATATAAATTTTAAATTTTTATATTTTAAAATTTTTAAATATTAAATAAATAAAATAAATATTAAAATATTAAAAAATATAATAAATTATGATTAATTATGTTCAATAATTTAATTAATAAATTATCATATGACTCTTATGCCATATTAAAATAATAAGATCAAAATTATATCAAATTTTTGTTTGAGCAAATAATTCGATGCATGGACATACTTAAATTAAAGTAATAAGATCAAAATTATATCAAGCATGCTTGTCTGTAAAAAGACAAATTATTTATGATTAAAAATATTAATATTTTGAAGTAATAATGTTTTTCTAACAATTAACATTAAAATATTATATTAATGTTATATACTTAAAATATATGCCTTATTATTAAAAACTATTTACATTAATACTTTAAACTATTTAAAATAGGATTATTATTATTAAAATATTATTCCTATTAATATAAAATATTAAAATTTGTAATATTTATTACTAAAATATTTATATTATTACATAGTAATATTTTATATTACAAAATTTATTATTAAATAATAAAAAAATTAATTGTTAAAATAGTAATATAAAAAATTAATTAAATATTAAAAATAATATATTTAAAATTAAAAATATTAAGAAATGATTATAATATTCAAATCATTAAAAATTATTATTAAAATAATAATGCAGTTATATTAAATATCATTTATACTTTATTATTAAAATTGTAATATAATACTATGAATTATTAAAATGTTAAAAATATTTATGTTTAATAATATCTAAAATTAAAATATTAAAAGACTTTCTTTAAATTTTTAAATATTTTTAAACTAAAATTAAATAAATATTTTTATAAATATAATAATTTTTCGAGTCGAATCAAATTAAGTTAGGACCTAGCTAAAATATCATGTCTAAGGTCCGACTCAAGTTGAATTAAGCTCACAAGACTTGGCAAGTAGCCTCATCTATGAATTGCTATTTTTCAAAAAATTGTCTTCCTTTTTCATAAAAGAAAGACAATTTCTTAATACTAGATTAAATCACATCCACTCTTTGGGTAAAAGAATTTTTTTTAATGGAGTGGTAATTTCTTAAAAAAAATAATAATAGTTTTTTAAGTAGGTGGTAATTTTTTAAGAGATAGTTTTTTTTAAGAGAGTGGATAATTTTTTAAAAATATATATATTGTTATATAAAAAATTTAAAAAACATAAATATCCTTATAATATTATTATTTGAATTATAAAATTTAATTTTTAAGTAATTTCATCAACTAAGTTGGTGTCACTTGATTCAGTGACACCAACTCAGCCGTTCATCTTATAATAGTATATATATATATATATATATATATATTTCATTGATTAGTCAACTTTTTTGAAATAAATATTAGAAAATATATACAAAAGTTTAAAATTAAATTCCTGTGAAACAAGTCACTACGCCGAAATTAGTTTTAGATAGCATTTTTTTTATAACATTTCTCAAATGTTGTTAAAAATAGTAAAAGCAATACTTTGACAGTATTTTGCATATTACTGTTATATATTATAATGGCCAATAATTTCAACATTTTTAAAATTTTTAGAAGCATTTGATATGTGATGTTATAAATCTTATCATATAAAAATACTTTTGGTAGCACTTATAATTGCTATCATTGAGATCTTTTGCAACAAATTAAAAATGTATGCAAAAGGTCATGAAAAACTGTTATAAAGTAGAAATAGCAATATTTTGATAAGTGTTATTATACATATGTAAAAATGTTACTAAAGACATAAGGCTGCGGCCACATATGCAGCACATGAATAAATGCTGTCTTATTTTACAGTAATAATTTTTTTAATTTTCACAGCACTTCAAAATGCTATTATATGTCAAATTTGGCGTAGTGAGTGGAGTCTAAATATATTTATATTATATTTATATCCGTTTCTTATATTAGAATAAAGGATTCGGTTAAATAATATAGAACTAGATTTTCGCAAAGAAAAAAATAGAAATTATATTTTGAAAGACAAAACACAAAAAAAAAAAGTTATGTGATGGATGGATAGGGTTTTCTTTTTTTTTTTTTTTTAAACAAGAAGTTTCTTCATGGTGAATAGTTTGGGTAGTTTTTCTTAAGAAATGTAAAAAAATTAAAAGTAAAAGAGATAAATATCCTTATTTTATATTTTTGTTATTGTTTCATATAATTTTTTTTTTAAATTGAATTGATATCACTTGACTTATAATATCAAATTCAATTAAACATTTTAAATAATAGATAAATAAGAATATGAAAAAGCGAAACATCCGTTGCCATTTCGGGAGTTTTCATTATAAAACTTAAAAACATAATCTGCCTTAAGCTTAATATTACTGGTTCTAATTCCTAATTATTTATATCAGAAAATTGTCTCAATAGTATGAAAATATTCTGAAACTTTTAAATTTTAAATTCAAATCTTATCATTACATGTCAGTTTCGTCTAATGCCCAACTGTTTATATAAGAAAATTGAGGGCAACTACCCTTTTACATAAAAAAAAAAAAAAAATTGGGGCTCTGATAAAAACGTTTCCAAAATTTCATTTTGCATTAAAAAAATAGAATAAAAATGGGACGCTAATTGGGTGAATTTTATTTATGGATGAGGATAAAACTATTACTGTCCAACTTGCAATTTTTTAAATTGAATCCAGCAGCTGCAATTTTTGTTATTTTATCTCACATTACGGTAGGTTATGGATGTTTTTTTTTTTTTTTTTTAAGGGTTTTGCTAATAAGTGCCCTTCAGATATTTTTTATGGTTAGTTAATATATTATTTATAGTAATAATATTATATTAAATGCAAAAGTTGAAAACTTTATTCATCATTTTCAATGCATTGATTGAAAATATTACTATATTTAGTAACCTTAAAAAGTGCCTTTAAAATACTTGTTAGCAAATTTTTTTTTTAATTAAAAAAAAACCGAATTAAATTCTTTCAATAAATACATGCTGTCGCAACCTAAAAAATAACGAGTCTCATCGCAAGACTTTATTATTCGTTAAGCGTGATATTAAAAAAAACCGAGAAAAAGTCAACTTAATTCCTCTAGAAAAATGAAGGTTTTGAAAATGACCTAAAAAAAAGACATGGAGTCACCACCAATCTTTTTTAGCTAGGTGTGATCGGCCACCTATTAAAACCGGTTTTATAAAATATTTTAAAAATTAATTAAAACATTTTAAAAACCAATTTCAAGTCTGCGTTTTAAACCAGAGAAATCAAAGAAGCGGGTTCGGGAGTCGGTTACGTGTGGGGGAAGGATTAGCACCCCCACAATGCCCGTATAAATCGGTACCTTATTAATCGTGTGTTATCTCAAGTCTCGGTAAAAATTGGTTTTAAATTTAGTATTTCAAGTTAATTCCCAATTTAAAGAAAAATAATTCCATTTTTATTGAGAATGATCCGGAATTTATAAATTCAAAATTTTCCTATATTCCCCAACAAACGTGGCAAAATATAGAAATTTTTATTAGTTTTGGAAAATTTTTCGAACCATTCTCTTTTTAAAGAAGATATTCCGTTATTAATATAATTGATGATATCCTCCCCAGCAAACCCGACAGAGAACTCATGAATTATTTTAACTCGGGAATATCTTTATTTTATTGAAAAACATTATCTTTTTTGAAACCATTTAAAATAAATGAATATGTATATGCATGACATAAATAAAATGACATAGCAAAGTCTAAATAATATAATGCAACCTAAATGACATGACATGATTTGAATGCCTTAGCATATTCTAAATGAAATGGAATATCCTAAGTTATATAATATATTCTAAATAAAATGAAATGACCTAGGTAACATAGTATATTCTATATGAGATGCAATATTCTAAGTCATATGATATATTCTAAATGAAATAGAATAACCTAAGTAACATAACATATTCTATATGAAATGAAATAACCTAAGTAACATGATATTTTCTAAATGAAATGAAATGATTTAAATGACATGACAAATATGAATGGTATGGCATATAATTTAAATGACATGGAATAAAATAATGCTATCATATAATATGCATGAAAATAATAACGCATGAACATAGTATATGCTAAATAAAAATAACTAAATAAAAGCATAGGATATCATGAAATATTCAAAACTATATAATAAACCATGTAATATCAAAAAATATAAATCAAAATAACAACAATATCATAGAAATTATTATGGCAAGAATCACATATTATATAAAATGCATGAATATAAAAATGCAATGCATGAAATGTATTTTTTCCTTTAATTAAGGAAATCTGTATATCTAAAAAGATATCCGGCTACCTTAGGAAAATATGTCAAATTAAATATTCTAAAACCAAAATACTTTGTGATTGTTTGAAAACAATTTTGAGAAGCTTGAATTAAAAATAAAAACTGGGCTAAAATTTTTAAAATGACTCTAATTTTCCTAAGTTTAAAAAATCCGGACTTGACTACCCTTAACCCGGGACTTGAAAAACCATTTTTAGAGTTTAAAAAGGCTTAGAAATTATCCTAAGTCAGTAGCTAACCCTCCTAATCAGCCCACTTTAAGTAAATTAATCAAAACAGAAAAATGGTTTCTCTTTAAATTCAATTCTTACTCCACTGTCCAGTTTTAATCCACGATTTTTTACCCTATTTTTAAAAATTCCAAAAATTATGAAAAATTACTGGAGACTCAGGACATGTAAAAATACACGAGAAAAAATTGGATTAATTTTCTGATCAAAGATGAATTCCCAGAAAAATCAGAGATGTACGAGTTTTTGGAGGAGAAAAAAAATTGCTTTGCCAACACATTTTTTTGTCTTTGATAAAATCATTTAAAAATCAAAGTAAAAATATTTGAAACTCATAAAATGATTTGCAAACAGTAGCTAAGACTTTTTGAAAGTTAGATAAAAATTGGCTAAGTAAAAAAAATCACAAAGGTAGAATAATCAACTTGACAAACTTAATTTTCCACAAGTGTGCTCAAGAGAGCATGACTTTGAACCATTAATTGGCTCAAGTCATTATTCAAGTGGCATGAACATGAAATGCATGAAATAATGCAGCAAACATAATGCATGAAATGCATGGATTTAAACCTAAATGTAAGGAAAATGCATGACATAAATAATATGGCCTAGACCTAACATGAACTTGCATGGCAATAAATGCAAACTAGGTCTAAAATGCATGAAATGCATGGCATTTTCACAAACACAAGGCATGCTTTATTAAAAAATCCTACCAAATATCATGCAAATGCAAAAACCTAGCAACTAGCAAGACAAAAAATGCAACACACAATGCAAAAAACATGGAGTAGCCAAATGGCCTCAAGCTCCAACAAGCATGACATTTTCACAAACACTTGGCATACTAGCATGAAAAACTAAGTCATAAAACTGGAATCATGCAAAAATTACACAAGCATTTTCACAAACACTTAATATACTAAATCTAAAACATGCTCAACTAAGATATAAAACAAGAATCATGCAAAGAATCACACAAGCATTTTCACAAACACTTAATATGCTAACTCTAAAACATGCTCAAATTTAAACAACATGAAAACAGAAAATTAAAAATGCAAAAACATGATATCTAAGACATAAATGGCAACAAACAAAGCAACCAAATTAAAATATAACTCAAGAACATGAAGTAACATAACATTTAAAACATCAAAATCAAAAAAAAAAAAATAGCATAAACAATATGGTAAAATGAACTCAAAACAGCAAGTCAAAATAAATATGTAGGCCATTTGGCCATGGTGAGTTTATTGTAAAAACAAAATGTAAAAAAAAAAAATACTTAAGAAAGGAGATGAAGGAAGAACAAAAAACATTATTTTAAAATGAAAACTCACCAAGTAGAGATTAAAATAGCAAAAACAAGAATAGAAAATGAAGAAAGTGCAAGAGTTGGTGCTCAAGAGCAACCTCAAGAAGCTAATATTTCAAGCTTTTCTCTTCAAACTTTCCTTTTTTTTCTAAACTTTTATTTTTTGCTCTCAACCAAGAAGATAAAAACTAAGAAAAACTCAGAGAAATCAGCCAAAATGAACCTCCCAATTCGAAATTCTGCCCCTCCCCTTAATGGTGGCCGAATTTTACCTCTCTCCTCCCCTAGGATGTTGTCATTTTTTGTGTAACCAATTTTCCATCAAATGGCTAATAATTCAAGGTGAAAAATCATGAAATTACCACCTTTAGATTAGCATCTCAGCTCTCTCAAATTACAACTGTTAAAGAATAATGTTGACATCTTTCTTAGCTTATGTGGCTTAATCACCATGGCTTGATCAAAGAGAATCTCTAACTAACTCTTGATTTTTAGCCATTTGATTGAAAAATCAGAAGCTTCCTCCTTCCTTTGGGCTTGGGCAGGCCAGCACTTCTCTTTTCCAGCCCAACTCTGATTTTTTTGAAAGGCCCAAAGAAGCCCTTTTCGGTTGCTTGGGTGAAATGACCATTTTGCCCCCCGGATGCAAATAAATATCAAACGGACTCCAAATTCAATTTTTTATTTTTTAATACTTCAAAAATAATAAAATATTAAGTTCTGGAAGTTTTCAAAATTATCCGAGTCCGTTTGCTATTTATTTGGAATTGTTCTTCCCAAAATGCCCTTTTATGCCCCTACATTTACCATTTTTTAAACGAGATCCAAATCAAGATTTTTCTTCACCAATCTCTTCAAAATAATTAAAAAGTGTGATCTGGAAGTTTTCATAATTTTGGAGCTCATTTGGTATTTTTTCGGGATTTATCGGCTTGAATTACTGCATAGGAGGCCCGAGATTTGGCCATTTTGCAAACGAACTCCGAATCAAGATTTTCTTTCGCCAATCTCTTCCAAATAATTTAAAAATGAGATTTGCCAAATTTCAGAATTTTTGGAGTCCATTTGCTATTTTTCCGGGATTTATCTTTTTGAATTATTGCATAGGAGGCCCGGGATTTGGCCATTTTGCAAACGAACTCGGAATCAAGATTTTATTTCTCCAATCTCTTCCAAATAATTTAAAAAAGAGATCTGAAAAGTTTCAAAATATTTGGAGCTCGTTTGCTATTTTTCCGGGATTTTTCTTTTTGAATTACTGCATAGGAGGCCCGGGATTTGGCCATTTTGCAAACGAACTCGGAATCAAGATTTTCTTTCGTCAATCTCTTCCAAATAATTTAAAAATGAGATCTGCAAAATTTCAAAAGATTTGGAGCTCATTTGCTATTTTTCCGGGATTTTCCTTTTTGAATTACTACATAAGAAGCCCGGGATTTGGCCATTTTTCAAACGAACTCCGAATCAAGATTTTATTTTACAAATCTCTTTCAGATGATTTAAGAATGAGATTGAAAAATTTTTCAGAATTTTCGGAGTCCATTTGCTATTTTTCCCAAATTTTCTAATTTTGCCCTTTTACCTCCAAAACCCGGTTTTGCTCAAAACAAGTCCGATTTTCAAATTTTCTTCAATCTGAGCCTTGGGCTATCCTTTTTAATCATTCTTCATCCATTGGGGCTTTGGTCTCACCAAGTCAGGCCATTTCTGTGATTCTTCCCGATTTCACCGAAATCCACTAAAAAACCTAATTCTCGGTTTTCTCCCGGATTGACTTTTCTTTCGATTTTTCTTGCAAGTGACTTCTCCATTACCCGTAGTCAGTGCTTATATTTCATTTGGAACCTTCAATTTCGATCAATTTGATCGTTTAAGCACTTTCCCCAAATTTCCCCAAATTCTGGATAACTCCTCCAAAAGAAAATTTCTCATTTTTCAAAATTATAAAACCCTGGATATCTCTACTAGAGGCTTCAGCTATCACCACCGAAGACTTGTTCACTTTTAAAACTGTAAAATTCTGGATATCCCCACCAGAAGCTTTGGCTATCACCACCAAAGACTTGCTCATTGTAAAATTCTGGGTAACTCCTTCAGAAGAAGATTTTTCATGTTTCAAAATTATAAAACCCTGGATATCTCTACCAGAGGCTTCAGCTATCACCACCGAAGACTTGTTCACTTTTAAAACTGTAAAATTCTGGATATCCCCACCAGAAGCTTTGGCTATCACCACCAAAGACTTGCTCATTGTAAAATTCTGGGTAACTCCTTCAGAAGAAGATTTCTCATGTTTCAAAATTATAAAACCCTGGATATCTCTACCAGAGGCTTCAGCTATCACTACCGAAGACTTGTTCACTTTTAAAACTGTAAAATTCTGGATATCCCCACCAGAAGCTTTGGCTATCACCACCAAAGACTTGCTCTTTGTAAAATTCTGGATAACTCCTCCAGAAGAAGATTTCTTATTTTTCAAAATTATAAAACCCTGGATATCTCCACCAGAGGCTTCAGCTATCACCACCGAAGACTTGGTCACTTTTAAAAACTGTAAAATTCTGGATATCCCCACCAGAAGCTTTGAGAAATGATGCAGATGCACATGTCTTTTAACAAGGTGCTCATGCTTCATGGTGCAAATGTAAAATATTTCTTAGTGCAAATGCAAATGGCCTGGATTGATGCCCATGTTTCATGATGCAGATGCCCCTACTAATTGTGTTCATGTAACTGGTTTATGAATGGTGTAACTACAATTACCACACATTAATGAAAATGCAATGATTCTAGAAATGATGCAATTGCTTGAGATGACACAAATGCGAATTCCATGAAGAATGTAAATGTAAAGGTAAAATGCAGATGCTTATGGAATAATGCCAATTCAAATACCCATGAATGATGCAAATGCTTGCTGACACTGTGCAGATGCAAAAGCTCGATAAAGAGATGAGTGCTCATGAGTGATGCAAATGCCCCGGTTGTTTTTCTAGACTTTGGCTTAGCCTTTCAAATTCATTTTTCCTCTTCAAATCAGAGTATATCTTCAATTCATTTTAGCTATTCTCCTTGCCCCAACAGTTTTCAAACTTTCATCAATAGAGATCTGCACTGGGTTCGATTTCTTTTTTGGGTTAGAAAAATCCTTGTCTCATGTTAACATCAAAATGGGTATTTCAAAAAAAAAATCTCTTTATTTGTTTTCGCATTTTGAAAACTTCTGAACAAAAAATATTAACCCCACAATGTGTGATATATAAATCTTTTGAAGACTGATGATCATTGTTAGAAATTTCTCTAAGTATCAATCTGGGTTTTTCCAACTGGGATTGGCAAGGCTTGGTATAACAAGATTCTGGCTTTTCCAGGAAAACTTCATGACAAAAATGTATATCCCTTCTAGGCTCACAAATGGAACAGGTTTTATAAATCATGAATTCATTGAGAACCAAGCAAATTCAACATTCTTTTAGTTTCCATATCAAGGCATTTTGACAAGCGTCAAGATTGGCCGGGATGTTTAAGTCGAAAAGTTTAATCTTGGAGAAAAAGTTTCAGTTTTTTGAAGACAATCCTTCGAATGAGAGCTGAAAATTTGGGGGGTTCGGGAATTCCTAGATGTTCCTCGATGACCACTCCTTTAATAAGATCTTTTCTTTTGGGGTATCGGCACTATCATAGATGGCATCGAAAATTTCCAAATTTACTCTAGACCACCCATTTTTGGGTTTTCGCCCTAGAGTCCCATTCTTTCCATTTTTTTTTCTTTTTTTTTTCTACCATACACTTGAGAATTCTAAATTCTTCCTTAGTGAAATGATAATTCGATGAAATGGGATAAAATCTGAGGAAAAACCTTTCAAATTAAATATTCATGCTTGATCAAAATGGACTTTTAAAGCACGTAATGTAGGCCATGGCTCAGGGTTCAGAAAAAAGGATAAATAGGCCCAAAATACGTGTTTGAGGGTAATCAGATCAAGGATCATTTCTTGAGGAGGATTCTCTTTGAAGCATTTGTCCCTTCTTGGACATTTCTTTCCTTTTGACTTTTGTGTCTTTCTTTCCTCGTTCTTGGCTTTCAGTTTGCCATGTCTTTCACACATTTTGTTTTCTTTTTTATTGTGTTTTTTTTTTTTTTCTTGGCTTTCATTTCGCCATCTTTTCCTCTTCTTTTTTCTTTGACAGAGTGCGCCCGTATTTATTCGGGGCTCCATTTGCTTTGTGTCTGTCCTTGAGCTGTTACTCATTTCTCAATGATCTTTGAAAAGATCTTTCCTCGCATTTGCCCCCCAGTGTAGAGGGTAATCCTTGATCAGGGTTCAAAGAAGAAAGAATTCTTTTGGCTCAAAAGGGGTGACTATGGATAATAATTTTTTCTTGTGAAAAGGATATGAAAGATGGCCATTCATCATATCAAGCCCAAATATTCTCATTGAAAAGCAATCTTCACGGGAAATAGATAATCAAAATTTCATTTTGCACCTTGGAATCATCCGAATTCTCATATGCATGATATCACAAAAATTTTCTTCTCTTTTTTCTATCGCATACCCCAATGATTTCATGTGTTAGCCCATCCTTCTTCACCATGTATCCATCATTTCCACATATGATGCCCCAATTTGATTAACCATGAGAATTTGTATCAACGAGGAACATAGCAAGTCTAGGTCTATTTTGAAAAGGCTGAGTTTCCAATCTGAGTTCTTTGAAGAGACAAGGAAAATATGACCCAAAAACATGTTTTCTCTGGGACAAGGAATAATCTAGTTTAATCATTGTGCCCCAGGGTGTCAATCATGAAGTGAGGTTTGGGTATTTGAAGTTTTATGATCATTGGGAAAGGTCATGAATGGTTTTAGCACAATCTTGACACACACCAAATTATCAAAATCTAGATTCTTGAAAGAATGTCTCATTTGTTTGAATTTCAAGGAATTCGAAAAAAATTTCAAAAAGTTTGTTCCTTTGTTCATAGCCTAGATTAAGATCAATGTCTTTGCTTATTCTATGATGACAATGGTTTTATGAAGTCAAATCATTCATATTCCAGAAGCATTAAGTCTTTCAAGTGTTCTTGGTTTAAGAGATTTAGGCTTAGGAAAACCTAAAGAGAGGGGAGAAGGTATTAGGTCATTTGTAACACTGATCATCAATCTTCTTGAGACTATCCATTATTAAAAATTCCTTAATGCTTGTTTTTGCAAATCCGAGTTATTGTTAAAACACAATAAACACAAAGCATTTAAAATTCAAAATTCATTTAATTCATGTAGATGTTAACATGAGACAAGTGCTTTCATCATCACAGTGTATAGAACTACATGCGTCAAAAATCTAATATGATCATGCACAATGTTTCTTATGACACTTGGCTTTCCCATCTTCAAAACTTATCGAACCAGCCTTGATGAGATCACTGACCTTGTACTTCAAAGCGGGGCAGTTCTCTGTTGAGTGACCTTGATTGCTAGAATGGTAACCACAACACTCTTTAGCATCATACCAGCTCGGATAAGGGGGCTTTAGAGGCTCTATTTGCATGGGTGTCACAAGGTGATTCTGGATGAGTTGAGGTAGTAGCTCACTGTATGTCACAGGAATCGGGTCAACCTGATTTCTTTTTCGCTTTTTATGCCCCCTTCGATTATTCCCAAGGGTGTCCGATTGATAGACAGATGTAAATTCGGGTGTAGTTGCAGTCATTGGTTGGTAAGGATAAAAACCTTGAGAGACATTGTTCAGGGTAGAGTAAAATGGCTGATACGAGGAGAATTGGGGAGGTGGGGCAAAGTCTTCCACGACTTGGGTATCTTCCTTTTTCTTTTCAGATGCCCCATTGTTCTTGGTATTGGATGTTCTTTCTCCTTCAATTTTCCCATCCTTGATAGCATTCTCAATCATCTCCCCTGAAATTACCATGTCCAAAAAATTCTTCGTGGTGTTGCCAACAAGTCTATCGTAGTATGGGGCCTGTAGTGTATTCACAAAAAGGACAGTGGTTTCCTTCTGAGTTAAGGGCGGTTGTACTTGGACGGCCAGGCTCATCCACCGTTGCACATATTCTTTAAAGCTCTCAATAGCTCTTTTCTTCATATTTTGCAAGGTGAGACGGTCAGGCGCCATGTCGGTCATATGCTTGTACTGGTTTAGAAAAGCCCTAGCCAAATCATTCCAAGAGCGAATCTGGTCCTTGCTCAACTGACTATACCACCTAATTGCGGACCCGCTGAGGCTATCCTGAAAATAGTGAATCAAAAGCTTATCATTATCTATATGACTTGTCATCTTCCGGCAGAACATAGTGATGTGGGCTGATGGATTGGTCGTCCCGTCATATTTCACAAAGTCAGGGATCTTGAACTTAGGAGGAATGACTAAATCGAAGACCAAACATCGTTCTTTCGCGTCTAAACTCCCAAATACATCTGTTCTTTCTACTGCTCGGAGCCTTTCATCTAACAACTGATATTTCCCTTGGGAATCTGCCAACTCAACCTCATTTACTGCAACCCTTTTCAACTTTGCCTGTTCAGCTGGATCATCTGAGTTTAGGATATTGACGGGGTTAACAGTGTTCTGGGCATCACTTATTACGACCTCATCTTGGCCCTTTTGTGCCTCTAACCCTTTCCTGGCCACAAAGTTTTCAGTGTATCCTTTTCCCTTGATTACGATAGACATCAACTCCATCAATTTAGTCATCTGATCCTTAGATTCTGCTTGAGACTTTGCTAGCTGTTCTCGCAATTCTCTCTGTTCCCTTTCCATTTTTTTCCATTCGGGCAACTTGTTCATCCTCCATAGCACCAGCCTGTATTAAAAGTGTACTCAGTTTTTCTTCTGATTTGAAATGGAAATTCTTTCAAAGACTCCTAAAGCCAAGCCAACTTCTGTTTTATTTCCCCCAAATGTATGTCATGATGAATGAGCCATGATTGTCATTTGATGCATGTGAAGCCTAAACAATATGATGTATAGACATGTACAATGGAAACATGCTGACCATGTATGTAATAAATACAATCATAATGCCAACATGTTGCAAGCAAAGAATAAACAAATCAACACATGGATATATGCAATGAATAATCATGTACATTTTAGTGTATTTTCCAATGAATGATCATATATCCTATGAATGCAACACGGTGTCAATTATGATACATGTAAACAATGAATGATTGATACAGAGTATATACAAAGAAAATCATGCTGACCATGTGTGTCATGAATGCGACCTAATGCTAACATGATGTATGTAATAAGAAAATTAATGCATGAACATATACATAAAAATCATGATGATTATGAATGCATAAATGCAACCTGATGCTAACATGATACATGTATGAATGTATGGTATGACCACTAATTGATCGGATGCAAAACGCAAAAGGGGAAGATATCACAGAGGAAATAAGAAATCGGAGGAACTTAATCATCAACCTCTCATGAATTTGAAACATAACCAATTCATTCCCATATCAATGTTCACAATGGTATAAACCATGTTCTACAAAATTTGAACAATGGTTAAAACTGTCTTTTACAAGCCCTTTATTCTTTCTAGCATCCTAAGGCTATAAGAGCCGGCTACTGAAAAAGTGAAATTCTATTACATCATATAAGACCGAAGTCTTTCCACCTCAATGCTGTAAAACTCCCAATCCTAATGGCGCTTTCCCAGTCCTTTATCAATCAGTGTCGTTGGATCCAACCACTTGGCATCTATAAGAGTTTGCACTTTCTTTTTGAAGGCCATACAGTCTTCAATGCTATGGCCAACAATTCCACAGTGATACTCACATCTTGCATTTGGATTAAACCCCTTTGGATATGGTGGTGACAGGGATTTCAATGGGACACAGGCAACCATGTGATTTTGGATCAGTATAGGGAGAAGCTCTCGGTAGCTGATTGGAATGGGATCAAAAGGCATTTGAGTCTTATCCTGGGGTCGTTTCTTAGTTACACATGGCCTAGGAGTTGGGGCACTTGGTGGTGACACTAAGGTTCGAACCAGTGTGTTTACATGGAGCTGTGGTGAAACAGCATGGTAAGGGTATGGATTTGGACACGAGGCATTTGGAGGTTGTACATAGCTCGAGGTTCCTATCCCAGGTACTGGATAAGGTGATTGATGAGGGAAATAGTATGAACTGGCAGTTGTTGGTGATGGAGTGGGATTCAGGAATCCCGTAGTGGTCATCCCAATGGACGATTGGACCATGGTAGGGTGGGGATACTGGCCTGGACCTCGAACAGTTTGCAGGTATGGTACAGGATCCGAGGTTTCTATCTTTGGTATCAGGCTTTCAGGTTTAATCATTTTCACGATTTTGTCCATAATTTCATTAGGATTGCAACCTTTGTGGTATTGACAAGTACAGGATCCAGCAAGGATTGTATGTTTTGGACCTAATGGTTTTGGTTGATCCGTAGGCGATGCAGAGCCCTGAGAAAGTTCCTCTTTACTTTTACCCATATCCTCAACCATTTTCAGCAATTTGGCCAGCTGTTCCTTCACCTCTCGGATTTCATGTCCACATTCCTCTTGATTGCGTTCCAAAGCAACCAATCGTTCCTCCGATTCATTCCTCATATCTCGAACCCCTTTCATGCAAATGAAAATGTCATGAGATTAAGAATACAATTGTGAATGTACATGCTCTATTCCTATGTGCATGAATATACTGATGATTAATGCATGAACATATACAGAGAAATAATGATGACTATGTATGCTATGGATGCAATCTAATGTCAACATGATGCATTTTAAAGAAAATGAATAAATTGGTGCACCAGTATATACAAATAATGACCATATATGTATTCTACAATGAATGACCATGCATGCTATGATGTCAAAATGATACATGCTAAGACTAAATGAATTAACACAAAGGTATACACAAAGAATGACCAAGTATATCACAAATGTATTCTACAATGAATAACCATGCATGTTAGGACTGTGACATGCTGTCAAAATGATACAAATAAAGAATAAATGAATTAACACCAAGGTATATACAAAGAAATCAATGATTACACGAAATTGATGGGACCTAAATCTTGATTATTCAAAAATCTCATTATGCAAGATTTGTCTCCAAATTCATGATTTTTTGAAACATGTTTTTTTTTTTTTTTTTATGAAAAAAACCACACATATTATTTTCAAAAGAATTTCGGGGTAGTGGATCCTACTATGGTACAATATGCAAATGTTCATGCAACACTACCGATTTTATGAAATCACTAAATGAGATTACCAACTGTTTATTGCAAAGAATGAGATCAATAACACAACCAAAAATGTACATGCTCTATTCACACATGCATGAAATGTGCAAAATGCAAAAATGCTTGAAAAATGATTTTTTTTTTGAAAACAGCTAATGAGCATCTGCCCCAACAATATCTGCTTATTTAGGCATCACGATGCCTTCGAAGCGGAGTATCACATTTATTACGGGCGATGTACGTACATCGTTGCCCGATCTACCACACTTAATCGGAGTGTAAAATAGGTAACAAAAGGTTTAGAAATGTCCCTCCATGTGTTCCTATTTTAGGTATATCTAACTGAAATCCAGCATGGCTTCGCCTAGGTTCACTATATGAGGGTGAATCGGATTTAAAGGCCCCGAATTGCTCCTCACTGTCGCCGGTAAAGGCTAGTAAGGCACCCCAATAAAAGCGGGTTCAATTCGTTAGAGTCTATTTCCCTAGCCCATGCGGATTGTTAATCACGAAGGCTTAGGTAATTTAGTACTCCGGAAGTGTTTCACTAGCCCATGCGGATTGTTAATCACGAAGGCTTAGTTACTTTGCTCCCATCTAAAAGGACGGAACCCGGGTATAGAGTTCATGATATGCAAATGCACGTATAGTGTGTGTGGAGGAACAAAACAAACCTGTCACCACCTATTCTACAAATCTTACTCTAAATGCCCACTATTTATAAAAAAATAATCAAGAATAGTGTAACGCATTAACCAACAAGCAATTATAATATACAACCTTAAATAACAAGAGAACAAAAATAAAATGCATGCACATGAGAATGAACATATTTAAAAACATTTTATTATTTTCAAAATTCTCCTTATTAAAAATGTGGGAATTAAAATTAAATACCAATTAAACCAACAAAACCGAGACTTTGATAACACACGACTAATTTATAGGCCTGACTCTCTAATAGTCCCCAGTGGAGTCGCCAAGCTGTCGCAACCTAAAAAATAACGAGTCTCATTGCAAGACTTTATTATTCGTTAAGCGTGACATTAAAAAAACCCGAGGAAAAGTCGACTTAATTCCTCTAGAAAAATGAAGGTTTTGAAAATGACCTAAAAAAAGACATGGAGTCGCCACCAATCTTTTTTAGCTAGGTGTGATCGGCCACCTATTAAAACCGGTTTTATAAAATATTTTAAAAATTAATTAAAACATTTTAAAAACCAATTTCAAGTCTGCGTTTTAAACCAGAGAAATCAAAGAAGCGGGTTCGGGAGTCGGTTACGTGTGGGGAAGGATTAGCACCCCCACAACGCCCGTATAAATCGGTACCTTATTAATCGTGTGTTATCTCAAGTCTCGGTAAAAATTGGTTTTAAATTTAGTATTTCAAGTTAATTCCTAATTTAAAGAAAAATAATTCCATTTTTATTGAGAATGATCCGAAATTTATAAATTCAAAATTTTCCTATATTCCCTAACAAACGTGGCAAAATATAGAAATTTTTATTAGTTTTGGAAAATTTTCTGAACCATTCTCTTTTTAAAGAAGATATTCCATTATTAATATAATTGATGATATCCTCCCCAGCAAACCCGGCAGAGAACTCATGAATTATTTTAACTCGGGAATATATTTATTTTATTGAAAAACATTATCTTTTTTGAAACCATTTAAAATAAATGAATATGTATATGCATGACATAAATAAAATGACATAGCAAAGTCTAAATAATATAATGCAACCTAAATGATATGACATGATTTGAATGCCTTAGCATATTCTAAATGAAATGGAAAATCCTAAGTTATATAATATATTCTAAATAAAATGAAATGACCTAGGTAACATAGTATATTCTATATGAGATGCAATATTCTAAGTCATATGATATAATCTAAATGAAATAGAATAACCTAAGTAACATAACATATTCTATATGAAATGAAATAACCTAAGTAACATGATATTTTCTAAATGAAATGAAATGAAATGATTTAAATGACATGACAAATATGAATGGTATGGCATATAATTTAAATGACATGGAATAAAATAATGCTATCATATAATATGCATGAAAATAATAACGCATGAACATAGTATATGCTAAATAAAAATAACTAAATAAAAACATAGGATATCATGAAATATTCAAAACTATATAATAAACCATGTAATATCAAAAAATATAAATCAAAATAACAACAATATCATAGAAATTATTATGGCAAGAATCACATATTATATAAAATGCATGAATATAAAAATGCAATGCATGAAATGTATTTTTTCCTTTAATTAAGGAAATCCGTATATCTAAAAAGATATCCGGCTACCTTAGGAAAATATGTCAAATTAAATATTCTAAAACCAAAATACTTTGTGATTGTTTGAAAACAATTTTGAGAAGCTTGAATTAAAAATAAAAACTGGGCTAAAATTTTTAAAATGACTCTAATTTTCCTAAGTTTAAAAAATCCGGACTTGACTACCCTTAACCCGGGACTTGAAAACCCATTTTTAGAGTTCTAAAAGGCTTAGAAATTATCCTAAGTCAGTAGCTAACCCTCCTAATCAGCCCACTTTAAGTAAATTAATCAAAACAGAAAAATGGTTTCTCATTAAATTCAATTCTGACTCCACTGTCCAGTTTTAATCCACGATTTTTTACCCTATTTTTAAAAATTTCAAAAATTCTGAAAAAATTACTGGAGACTCAGAACATGTAAAAATACACGAGAAAAAATTGTATTAATTTTCTGATCAAAGATGAATTCCCAGAAAAATCAGAGATGTACGAGTTTTTGGAGGAGAAAAAAAACTGCTTTGCCAACACATTTTTTTGTCTTCGATAAAATCATTTAAAAATCAAAGTAAAAATATTTGAAACTCATAAAATGATTTGCAAACAGTAGCTAAGACTTTTTGAAAGTTAGATAAAAATTGGCTAAGTAAAAAAAATCACAAAGGTAGAATAATCAACTTGACAAACTTAATTTTCCACAAGTGTGCTCAAGAGAGCATGACTTTGAACCATTAATTGGCTCAAGTCATTATTCAAGTGGCATGAACATGAAATGCATGAAATAATGCAGCAAACATAATGCATGAAATGCATGGATTTAAACCTAAATGTAAGGAAAATGCATGACATAAATAATATGGCCTAGACCTAACATGAACTTGCATGGCAATAAATGCAAACTAGGTCTAAAATGCATGAAATGCATGGCATTTTCACAAACACAAGGCATGCTTTATTCAAAAATCCTACCAAATATCATGCAAATGCAAAAACCTAGCAACTAGCATGACAAAAAATGCAACACACAATGCAAAACACATGGAGTAGCCAAATGGCCTCAAGCTCCAACAAGCATGGCATTTTCACAAACACTTGGCATACTAGCATGAAAAACTAAGTCATAACACTTGAATCATGCAAAAATCACACAAGCATTTTCACAAACACTTAATATACTAAATCTAAAACATGCTCAACTAAGATATAAAACAAGAATCATGCAAAGAATCACACAAGCATTTTCACAAACACTTAATATGCTAACTCTAAAACATGCTCAAATTTAAACAACATGAAAACAGAGAATTAAAAATGCAAAAACATGATATCTAAGACATAAATGGCAACAAAAAAAGCAACCAAATTAAAATATAACTCAAGAACATGAAGTAACATAACATTTAAAACATCAAAATCAAAAAAAAAAAAAAAATAGCATAAACAATATGGTAAAATGAACTCAAAACAGCAAGTCAAAATAAATATGTAGGCCATTTGGCCATGGTGAGTTTATTGTAAAAACAAAATGTAAAAAAAATATACTTAAGAAAGTAGATGAAGGAAGAACAAAAAACATTATTTTAAAATGAAAACTCACCAAGTAGAGATTAAAATAGCAAAAACAAGAATAGAAAATGAAGAAAGTGCAAGAGTTGGTGCTCAAGAGCAACCTCAAGAAGCTAATATTTCAAGCTTTTCTCTTCAAACTTTCCTTTTTTTTTCTAAACTTTTCTTTTTTGCTCTCAACCAAGAAGATAAAAACTAAGAAAAACTCAGAGAAATCAGCCAAAATGATCCTCCCAATTCGAAATTCTGCCCCTCCCCTTAATGGTGGCCGAATTTTACCTCTCTCCTCCCCTAGGATGTTGTCATTTTTTGTGTAACCAATTTTCCATCAAATGGCTAATAATTCAAGGTGAAAAATCATGAAATTACCACCTTTAGATTAGCATCTCAGCTCTCTCAAATTACAGCTGTTAAAGAATAATGTTGACATCTTTCTTAGCTTATGTGGCTTAATCACCATGGCTTGATCAAAGAGAATCTCTAACTAACTCTTGATTTTTAGCCATTTGATTGAAAAATCAGAAGCTTTCTCCTTCCTTTGGGCTTGGGCAGGCCAGCACTTCTCTTTTCCAGCCCAACTCTAATTTTTTTGAAAGGCCCAAAGAAGCCCTTTTCGGTTGCTTGGGTGAAATGACCATTTTGCCCCCCGGATGCAAATAAATATCAAACGGACTCCGAATTCAATTTTTCTTTTTTTAATACTTCAAAAATAATAAAATATTGAGTTCTGGAAGTTTTTAAAATTATCCGAGTCCGTTTGCTATTTATTTGGAATTTGTCTTCCCAAAATGCCCTTTTATGCCCCTACATTTACCATTTTTTAAACGAGCTCCAAATCAAGATTTTTCTTCACCAATCTCTTCAAAATAATTAAAAACTGTGATCTGGAAGTTTTCATAATTTTGGAGCTCATTTGGTATTTTTTCGGGATTTATCGGCTTGAATTACTGCATAGGAGGCCCGGGATTTGGCCATTTCGCAAACGAACTCCGAATCAAGATTTTCTTTCGCCAATCTCTTCCAAATAATTTAAAAATGAGATTTTCCAAATTTCATAATTTTTGGAGTCCATTTGCTATTTTTCTGGGATTTATCTTTTTGAATTATTGCATAGGAGGCCCGGGATTTGGCCATTTTGCAAACGAACTCAGAATCAAGATTTTTTTTCTCCAATATCTTCCAAATAATTTAAAAATGAGATCTGCAAAATTTCAAAATATTTGGAGCTCGTTTGCTATTTTTTCGGGATTTTCCTTGTTGAATTACTACATAAGAGGCCCGGGATTTGGCCATTTTGCAAACGAACTCGGAATCAAGATTTTCTTTCGTCAATCTCTTCCAAATAATTTAAAAATGAGATCTGCAAAATTTCAAAAGATTTGGAGCTCATTTGCTATTTTTTCGTGATTTTCCTTTTTGAATTACTACATAAGAAGCCCGAGATTTGGCCATTTTGCAAACGAACTCCGAATCAAGATTTTATTTTACAAATCTCTTTCAGATGATTTAAGAATGAGATTGACAAATTTTTTAGAATTTTCGGAGTCCATTTGCTATTTTTCCCAAATTTTCCAATTTTGCCCTTTTACCTCTAAAACCCGGTTTTGCTCAAAACAAGTCCGATTTTCAAATTTTCTTCAATCTGAGCCTTGGGCTATCCTTTTTAATCATTCTTCATCCATTGGGGCTTTGGTCTCACCAAGTCAGGCCATTTCTGTGATTCTTCCCGATTTCACCGAAATCCACTAAAAAACCTAATTCTCGGTTTTCTCCCGGATTGACTTTTCTTTCGATTTTTCTTGCAAGTGACTTCTCCATTACCCGTAGTCAGTGCTTATCTTTCATTTGGAACCTTCAATTTCGATCAATTTGATCGTTTAAGCACTTTCCCCAAATTTCTCGGATTAGGGTTTCTTTTCTACTGAATCTCCAAATCCCAACTTCCGAACTCCATATCTTTCAATATAGACCTCGGATTATCAAAATTCTTTCGCCATTTTTCAATTGAACTTAAAATCTTGATTTTGAAAGTGGGTTGACTTTTTCAGTAGTTGACTTTCTGGGGTTGACTTTTTTGAGGTTGACTTTTTTTCGGGGTTGACTTTTTTCAAGTTTGACTTTTTGTGCTCGCCCTCTTAAACTAAGACTCGGAGTACCACCTGCAGGATGAAAACAGTCTTTTTACACTCGGAAACATCAATATAGGAAGAAAACATACCTGTTTAGTGGTCCGGACAAAATTAGGTGTCTACACATGCACTAGCAATTAAGTGAAATACTAGTGCATATAAGGTTTGGTTTTTCTTTTTTAGGCAACAAATTACAAAACCTAGAGCTGACAAATGACAATTATAACAAGGATAAATTATGTTGAAAGTTCACCTTAGAAATAAACAAAAAAAAAAACAGCAGATTTAGTATTAATTAAGATTAAGAATTAATCTCATGGGTCAATCCTTGACCCATTTTCAAGTCACTTTGGCAAACCGTAAAGAACATGGGCTTAACTGTAACTCTTTTTTCTATTATTAGATTGCAGACTTCTTTTATATATATATATAAAAAAAAAATTTAAAACTGTAAAGAACAAATTGAAAAGTAATGTAGTGATTGAGAATATATAGAATTGAAAAGGAATCCAATTACTTTCCCCTATTATGAAGATTTAATCGATACATGAATCTACTGCAAAAAAAAAAAAAAAAAAAGAAAACCATGTTCAACTAACCTCATCAAAATCAACTTAATTATAAAAAAAGAAAAATTGTACGTGACAAAGTATCGATTAGGAGTTAGAATTTTTTTTTTTCTATCATGTAATCGAAAGCAATCTTTGATAAAGTCAAACAAATTTTACAATTTTATTAAGTTGTCATGATCAGTTCATTCGATCTCATGGGACTCTCAAGCATTTACGTAAAACCCTATTGAGTTCACATTGTAAACAAATATGATAGTATTAAGGTTCTTGTTTGCTTCCTATTTTAGCCTAAAACAACTTTATTTTATGTCTTGAACAGAAGAAGCATTTTTGTTCTTATGGTTAGGCTCAATGTACCGGTAATTAGGCTGAGATTGATGGCTTTGTATCTTCTTAATGGCTTTATTTTCATCCATTGTTGATAGTCCTTGCTTTGAGACAATGACAACTTCATCAATAGTAGCTTAAATAATGATAATTTAACAATGACAATTTCAATTTCAAGCACTTGAACGTTTAACTTAACAGTGAATGCATGTATTTCCTTTTTTTAAAGAATAGGGTTCAAATTTTCTTATCCAAATTTAAAAATAAAATGGCACAAAATTAATAATTGAGGTTTTTTTGTCAATAGTCATGTGGTTTGTTGGTAGAGTGCTGAACTCTTAGTTCCAATAACTACGAATTAAACTTTGATAACCTCAAATATTAAAAAAAAAAAAAGATTTTTTTGGCCAAAAAGTGGGAATTGATAATGGGTTTTTGAATAAGAAAAAAAAAAGGCTAGATATGTATAGATTTGTTTATAAATCAAGTGGGATTAGATCAAGATAGTAAAAAATTTTACTTGTCCAAAGTTTAACCAGCCCATCAAGTTTAAGAAGTCCATTTTATTGCTTAGATTATATTAAATATTAAAAATTATTTTACTGTTTAATTATTCCAATGGAGAAACTGTAAATACTCTCAATTCTGAAGGATCTTTCATTTTTTTTTTATGCATAATTCTAAAGGATCAAATGCTTAATTATTACCAACAATAAAATTAGAAATCCGTTTTATATTTTGGTTTCCTACAACCACAATCGTGATTCGTGAGCCCAACGAAGACGAATTGTCCTCAATAAGTTAGCTAGACAGGCCGGAGAATGATCTTCAAGCCCAATCTCTTTCGTTTTCCAGTTTTTTGAATATACTATAGCCCAAATCTTTCTAGATTTAAATTTCCAAACTTCTAATCAACGTTAAAAAAATCAGATCAGAGGTTGAATCGATCAAACTTTTGATTCTCGTATCAATTAGTTCAACCGGTTTGATCGACCGATTTAATCGGCCGGTTTGATCAAAAAATTTTAAATATATAAAAAAAAAAAATTTTAATGCTAAATAAGTAATAAATATAATAAATAATTAATAAGAACATGCTTTTGGTTTAGTAGTATAGTCTTTAATATAAAACCAAGAGATTAAAGGTTTAAATCTCATCACTTACAAAAAAAATAAAAAAAAGTTTTTTTACAGGTTTTATCCAGTCTTTTACCAGTTCAAAGAAAATTAGGTTGTATATATAGTATTGGACCGGATAGACTGTCGGTTCTCAGTTAAACCAATCCGATTGTCGGTCATCTCCGATTTTTTTATTCACTGCTTCTAATTCTAACATTTTGTTTGAAAAAATTACTATAATTTCTTCATAGCGGTGTGATTTGTTAGTAAAGAGATAAATTTTTACAATTTGGATTTAGTCTAGTTGGTTAAAGAAGTCACTCTTAAGAAATGACATTCAATAGGCTTGAGATCTACAACCTCTTATCTTATTCTTAAGTTGCGACTTCTTTTTTGTAAAAAAAATAAAATAAAAAAATAAAAAATTGAACTTTTAATTTTAATTATCAGAGTTTAATTGATGACAATCTCAACTCAAATATCAAGAAAAAGAAACTATGATCTATAAATGATCAGCCATAAATTTAACAAATTAAAATATAAAACGTAATTAAAAATGTTCAAACAAGGGTTTAGTATAATTGGTTCATGCAATCATTTTTAAGAAGTGACATTCAGTAGAACTGGGGTTCGAATCCCAATCTATATTAACTCATACTCCTATCCCAGACTGCAATCTCCTTTGTAAAAATAAACTAAAATATATTCAATCAATATAAAGGATTTTGTTTTCATTATTTCAAGTAATGTTTAAATTACAGTAGTAAATTTCCCCTAATTGTTTTTGTTTGTTTGTTTGTTTTTTTTTTTTTTTTGTAAAATAATAAAGATTTAATTATTAAATTAAATTATTTTTCTTTAAAGTAATTTTTGTATCCACCCCATTATGAGATTTATTTTCGAATCTTTTCAATAAAAAAAATAATTGATGGACAACATATCTATATTTTCTCAGAATTTTTAAATTATATGAAATCATAATATTTTTAGTAAAATTTATTATTATGTTTTTTAATTATACAAAAGGTATTATGTTATATTTCTATTATTATTTTTTATTAACATTTCATTTATCTAACAAACTAAAAAATTTAATTATTTTGATAATAATAATGAATTATTATCTGTATGATCATTTGAATTAATTCTTTTATTGGAACAAATTCTATATGAACTCTCCTTACACTTTAATAAAGTTTACTAATAACAATTTGTTAGATTAGTGTTGACTGTTAGCCTATGGATAGGATATGCTTACACTTGAATTATGGCCTAATTCAGCTCAAAATTAATTTGATTTCTCTTTGTTAACACAAGAAAACTCTAAACTGAAACTTCATAATTATTCCTTTTTTTACATGGGTGAGGCTAAAAGAAAGGGAATTTGAACTTTAAAACTTATATTTATAAGAGGAAATTGATCAAAGTCTGAATTTGATCCTAAATTATCTCAATTTTGTGATTTTGGTCTTTAATTGTACCTAATTTTAATAAGTTTAATTTTTATACTTTTATAAAAATTCGATTTAAGGATAATTGATAATAGAGTTATCCTTTTATGATTAAATATGATTGTATGATTTTTTTCGTTGATGATATCGTGATATGAATATGATAACTTGAACCTTTCTAACCACGTGGCATACATAGTACAAAAAAAAAACATTATTTTCACAAAAAAATATTAAATATTATATTTGTATAAAATATATTAATTATTATTTAACTAAAATAAAATAAAATATAATACTTTTTAGATTGATATGTTTCACATGGTGGAAAAAATTAATCACCTCAATGTATCAAATAATCACCAAAATTTCATGTCATGTAAATTAAAAACAAAACTTTAATATTGTTATCAATTATTCTTTAATTGATTTTTTAAAAAAGTGCAGTGATTAAATTCATTAAAATTAGAGTGAATGAATTGAAACAGCATAATTGAAATAATAGAAATCAAATTCAAGCTTCAACCGAGGAAATAAACTGACAAAATTAAATGTGAATTAGTTTGAAAACAAGTTGATGAAAAAAAAAAAAGGTAAGTTATGAAATAGCTCAAAGATAGGAACAAATCATAGGAAAAGAATGCATATTTCTTTTTTCTTTTTAAAAAAAAAATGGAAAGAATGCATATTTCAGACTTAAACTCTTTTTAAATAGACATTAATTTCGACAAATCCAAAAAATAAAAATCTTAAATAGGAATGAAGGGATGAAAGAAAGGCCATGATAGTTAATTAATTCTATTGGTATAGTCCAAAAGGAGTTATGTCATATGATTTGTACATGTTATTGATCATTGCCATCAATATCTCATGCAATTATAAATTTATTAGGGAAAATGTTAACAAATGTATAATGATATTAATTAAAATAATATTTAAGGAAAAAAAATATAATTAATGAATTATTTTTTAAAATTTAATAAAATTAATATATTAAATACAAAAAAAAATTTAAATAGTAATTAAATAATTCTTAATCAGTGTCTATTAGAGGTGTTCATGGATCGGGACGAGCTTGGACTCGATCGAAAGATTTATTTTTTGCCAAGCCCTAGTTGAGTTGGGTCGGACTCCAAAGCCCGTTTCACTATTAAAAATATTAAAAAAATCTTTTTATATTTTATAATTAAATTTAAATAAAAATATTTTTTAATTAATAAACAATAATTCGGATCGGACCAGACCAGACCAGACCTAATTACAAAATATTTTGTCCAAACGCAATCCAGTTTGAACCAAGCTCGTAGGCAGACCTGGCAATATTGGACACGACACGATTACACGACACGAAAAAAATAACTAAAACACGACACTATACGGAAAAAAACACGGACAAGACACGAATACACGAATGTGTCAAAATCTATATAACACAAATTATTGACATTTCAGAATTTATATTAATATAAAACACTTTAAACACGATTATGACACAAGATAATATACGAATACGACATGAATACACGAATTATCAAGTCTACTCGTAGGACTGGGCGGGTAATCTAACCCGTAAACAGGTCTATTGCCTATATGTATTGATTAACCGGAACCATTTACTAAAACCAAATTTACTTCTAAATTTTATCTTCTCTTGTCCTAATTAAAAGACACATTTAATTATGATCAAAATGATTGATTATTTTTGTATCTTAAAACACATTGACTCCATTTAATCTCAAAATTTAGTATGTGAACATATAATATGATCACTGCATGTCAAATAAAGGATTCTATTGCCAACATTATTATCAGTTAAATTAAGTTTTAATTTGTATTTACAAATCACCCATCAAGCAGGGCTACAGGTGAAACTCAAATCTAGACATTTGCGAAGGTATTAATGAATACTCAACCAACTGAATTAGACTTGCTCATAGACCGAGTAGGGCCGCGGCCCAGAATTTTTTCTTCTCCCTTACCCAGGCCCGTCTTTGGGCGGGTCCGGGCAAGCCCACGAGCTCGAGGTTACTATTCACCCTATTAAAAAATAAAAAAATTATTTTTATATTAATATTTATATATTTTTAAAATTAAATTAAATTTAAATAAAATAATATTATTTTAATAATTAAACAGTGATTTGGACTGGGCTAACTAGGATCATAAAATTCTCTACTCAAATTCAGTACGGACCGAGCCTGTTGGACCGAACAGACTGTCCGACCCATAAACAAGTCTAAACTGAACCAACCATCGTTGGTAAACTTAATTTAAATTTGCTAACGGTGCCTTATGGTAAGCAAAAAATCGTCATGCGCTTTCTGCGCTAACATTCTCTACCATTGAAATTTGTTTGTTAAATGTCATCCATTGGATTATGATTTATAAACTTAATTTTATCATTTATATTTAAATTTTTTATGTATCTAACATATATGTAACTAATTACACAAACTCCTCGTATGTCGACACATGATATTTATTTATTTTTAAAAAAAAAGAAAAGAAAGGAAAACTAAAAGACAAAAAAAAAAGGAAGAAAGGAAAAGAAAAAAAAAGAATAAAAGAGAAAAAAAATTGTGTGTTCGTGTATTATAAATTTATGTAAATTTTTACACGTTAATAATTCGTTTTATGTATATTTTGACACGTTCTGTATTCGTATAATGTTCATTTTATTTTTTCGTGTTATGTTTTAATTATTTTTCCGATCCTGTGTTCGTGTCGTGTCTCAATTCATTTCATATTTGTTGAGTATGTTGAGTCCAAGTCCCACATTGAGTAGAAATGATCATCCTACATCGAGTAACTTGGTTAAGCGAATGTGAGTCATAATCCCACATTGAGTAGTATTGATGAGCCAAGGGGTGTGCTCACCTATAAATAGGTATCTTGGGCTTTAGGAAGATACACCACTTATGAGAAAGAGTATATACACTAAAGAGAGGTTTTATTGGGGCTCTTTGGATGGTGAGTTATAATATTTGTGTGGAGGGTTTGTAGCTTTGTCAATGCAAAAATTACAAGTTGTAATATTCCTTTTTAGTGGAGTATTTTTTTTTATCCCTTTGGGATTGTGGACGTAGGCCAGAGGGGCTGAACCATGTTAAAAATCTTGGTGTTCTTTTATTTCCTTTTTTTTCTTGAGTGCTTGTTGTGGGTTGCCTGTCACGCTTTTTCTCAACAATTAGTATCAGAGCTTTTGGTTCGAGGGAGAAGAGTTATTGTCAAGAGGAAAGGTGTTTCATCATAATATGGCTGGTGCGATGAATTTGAAGTCCCGCTTTGTCACACCCCAAATTCAGGGCATGTGATCGGCTAGAGACAAGATATGCCCCTGCCTCCGAAGCCTAAGTATACTCATTAAACCAAATCAAACAAAATTTTGGCATAATCTCGCCCTACATGGGGGTTTGCCGATCAATCATCAACATTCACAATGTAATAATTCATCAACACATGACATCTCGGTTTAGACACCTCCGATAGGGAGTAACCGATATGCCCCGTAGCAGACTCAACCTTTATGACATCTTATATACAAACATACATTTATATTATATCATAACAAAATAAACATCACTATCTCATATTAGTCCTCTAAGACCGATATACGTCATACATCACTTAATTACATCCGTTTACAAAATATACAGTACATATTCATCATATACAAAATGCAGAGGACCCATGATACCCTAGTGACAACAAAAATGTATCCCACCATCGCCACTGCTTACCACGTCCTGGGTCAATCCGCTCACCACAAGTATGTGAGCAGTTTGCTATCCGGAATCTGGGAAGAGTTGGGTCTATTAGAATCTGAAAAAAAAAAAAGAAAATAAACGAAGTGTGTCGAAAAACTCAGTGAGCATAAGGTAACTAGGAATAGTACTTGGAAATTTCGTGCTTCATTTCTTAACCATTAAAGCATAAACATGACATATGAAGTATGACTAATTAACCGAAAAGTAATATTTAAAAATTGTTCTGAGACTTATAAAAATTATTTGTCCCATATGAAATCTTCTATGCTGAGTGCTGAATATAAATAGGCCATTGGCCAGCCTAAATCGGTAGCCAAAAATATTTAACATTCGATTTTACGTGTATACCTCCACAATTATTAATTAAGAATTTCTCATGTCTATATCATCAAAACATCCCGGACTTATACCAGTCCGTAATATTTGTCATGCTGGACTATCTTGTCCATATCATCCGGGACTCATCTTGTCTGTACAATAATAACATCCCAGACTTCACCTTGTTCGTACAATAATAGCATCCGGACATCACCCTGTCCATATAATAATAGCATCCCGGACATCACCCTGTCCGTACAATAATAGCATCCCGGACATCACTTTGTCCGAACAATAATAGCATCCCGGACATCACCTTGTCCGTACAATAATAGCATGATCTATTAATTCTCTTATATCATGGAGTAATATATATATATATATATATATATATATACTATGCTAGGATACAATCTCTACACTAACATATTTATACTTATGTTTTTTCAAAGCATTACAATTTCACTTAGATTTTTTATCAAACAACTTATGTGCATAACCTTTCAATCTACAATATCTAACTATCCTTAAATACTCAACCATCCTATACAATATCATTCATCAACCAATTTCACAAATTAATAACCATAATGCCTCAAGCACAATTCCATACTATTGTTTCTTTAATCTGACAAGTACAACCATAATCTGTACCTTGCCCAACATCTCAATTAAGCATATCCGAGAATTTCAAATAGCTCACATTCATTATTATTCAACTCCACAACACTTACCTCATGTAATTATATTAACACCACACTTACGCCTTTGATCCGCATAAGGTTCGAAACTTACCATTTTCGTAATCCGAGCAATCTTTCGTGTTTCAATATCCATATCAATCAACAATGCATAAAAAACAACAACTACCTCCTAGATTAACCTAAATACTCACAGTGTTAGTCCGAGTGTTAAAGCGACACTTTCGTGGCTTTGTCGCGATCCTGGGCGAACTCTGCAATATGAGTACCTATGGCATCATCAGGATATTCTGTTAATATTTCTCAACTACGAGACATTCAAATTCTAACTATTTATTCTAGTGAGCTGCTATTCAAAATTTTCCAACTTAAGAATTTTTACAAATAAATTCCTACACTTAGCTCGGGTCAAAATTCGGAGCAACAATCAACTGGAAAGTTGCTCACACAATAACAACGAAGTTAACGGTGGCCTCGGACAACAAAGGAAGGTGGCGGCACCATCTCATGGGCAAGCTAGGGTTTTGGCCAAGCTTATTTTAGCCTGTAAATTTTGATTCAAAGCTATCCGATACTAATTTATGATTTAAGGAGGCGGAGGAACACCTCCCGTAACGAAAAAAGTGGCGACAACATGGTGGTTCACCACCACCAATTTTCAGCAAAAATGATTTCTCATGGATAGAGATAAATTCTTCAAAATCTAATATCAAAATCAAGTTTAGAACATGAAATTACCTATGGGTTAGTGAAATCCCTGCAAAATTTGGTGATTTCCCTTGAAATTTGGAGGAGAGAGAAAGCTTTAGTAAGCTTTAATGAAGTTTTTGGTGAGAAAATGCCTAAGGCATAAAGAGTAAGAAGAAGACGTGATGTCTTCTTATTTTGGCTGAAAATTTATGGGAAATCATCCCATGTTCTTAATCTTGCCTAAGCTTGGTCAAAAGAGTTGACCAACTTTGACTTTTTGCACATGCCCTATAGAATGTGATGTTCGGGATTTTGTTTTTCAGTTTTTCTCAACATATTCATGTTCCTTGGGTGTTAAAACATCTATCCATGTGTTCGGATCGATAACAAGAATTTTTGAACCATGTTTTTTCGACTAAGTACGACAACGTCATAATTTTCCAATTTTATCGATTCTAGTCTCGTTTTTTTGTTCTAATGCCAAATATTTGATCCAAATGTCATATTAACATATTATATAGTCAAAAATTCCATTTATACAATTTCTCGGACTAAAAATGAAAAGGGGTGTAAAATGACCAAAATACCCCTAGTGAATATTTTTTTTGAGTTTTATGCTGATTGTTGTTCTGATAATAGGTATGGGTTCTTTATCGTATATTATCATCATATCCACTCAATTTATCATAGTTTATGGACTTTTCCCCTTCCCGATTTTAGTCTGAATTTTTAAACTACTTTAGGGTCAAATCGCTTAACCACCCGATTTAACCTCCAATTCTATAATCTATCATACAACATGTATACCACATGATAGCCCGTCCTTTCTAGTGGCTTTTACATGTGTAGTTTCGAGCGATCAGAATGTTATAGGAGACCCGAAATATCTCTGGCTTACGAGGATCTTACAATTCTCCCCCTTTTAATAAAATTCATCCTCGAATTTTGCATAAAATTAACCTATAAAGAATTATCTCATGTTTGAAATAACTGGGGGTACTTCTGTCTCATCTCATCCTCAAGCTCCCATGTAGCCTCCTACGTATTGTGATACTTCCACACAACTTTAACTGTAGGAACTTCCTTGGACCACATCTTTCGCACTTGACAATCTACTATGGCTACGGGTTCCTCAATATATGTTAATTGGGAGTCTATTTGTGCTGCCTGTGGCTGTAAAACATGTGAATCATCTGGAATGTATTTTCGTAACATAGACACATGGAATACAGGGTGTACATAGCTCAAGTCTGGAGGCAACGCTAACTCATATGCTACCGCACCTTTACGGCTCAATATCTGGAATAGTCCAATGTACCTTGGACTCAACTTACCTCGTCTCCCAAATCTCATAAACCCTTGAAAGGTGAAACTTTTAGGAACACATAATCTCCAATATCAAACTCTAACTCACATCTCCAGTTATCAGCATAGGCCTTTTGCCGATTTTAGGCAGCCATCAACTTCTCTCTTATTATTCCAACATTTTGCACTATATCCTGCACAATATTTGGACCAAGTAGCCGATACTCGCCTGCCTAAAACCAACCAACAGGTGATCTACAATTTCAACCATATAGTGCCTCAAATGGTGCCATCTGTATACTGTTGTGATAACTGTTGTTATAAGAGAACTCAATCAAAGGTAAATGATCATCCCAATTCCCTTCAAAATCTAATACACAGGCTCGCAACATTTCCTCAAGGGTCTGTATAGTCCTCTCGGATTGCCCATATGTCTAGGGGTGAAAAGCAGTGCTAAACCATAATTGCGTACCTAGGGCCTCCTTGAATATCTCCAAAATCTCGTTGTAAACTGCGAACCTCTATCTGATATAATCGGTAATGTTACACCATGTAAAGGCACAATCTGATCCAAATAAAGCTTAGCATACTTATTAGCTGGATAAGTAGTTTTCACCGAAATAAAATGTGCGGACTTAGTCAATCTGTCGACAATCACCCAAATAAAATCATATCCTGCCTTAGTTCTAGGCAAAACAGTCACTAAATCCATGGTAACATGATCCCATTTCCATTCTGGCACTTCAAGGCTCTGTAATGGACCAGCTGGTCTCAAATATTCAGATTTTACTTGCTGACATATTAGGCATTTAGCCACATAATCTGCTACATCACGTTTCATGCCTTGCCACCAGTAGAACTGCTTAAGATCATGGTACATCTTGGTAGCACCAAGATGCATTGTATATGATGAATTATGTGCTGCATCAAGGATCTTACCTCAAATTCCCTCTATCTCAGGGACTACCAATCGACTATGGAAACGAAGAGTTCCTTCTTCATCTACCTGAAATCCATCGTCCTTGCCCTGTTTCACACTAGTTATCGTCTTAGTACAAAAAGCATCGACATGTTGACTTGCTTTTACTTCTTCTACTAAGGAGGATCTAACCTGTACATGTGCAATAAGTGCACCAGTCCCGATAAAACTCAAGGTAACACCTCTTCTCAAACAATCTTGAATAGCCTTAGCCAACGGTCTCTTCTCTAAGGACAAGTGAGCCATGCTTCCCATAAATTTACGGCTCAAAGCGTCAGCAACCATGTTGGCTTTACTTGGATGATAAAGGATAGTACAGTCGTAATCCTTGAGTAACTACAACCACTGCCTCTATCTTAAATTTAACTCCCGTTGATCAAAAATATATTTTAAACTCTTGTGATCAGTGTATATCTCACATGATTGGCCATATAAGTAATGTCGCCATATCTTTAATGCAAAGATAATGACTGCTAACTCCAAATCATGTGTAGGATAATTCTGTTCATGCTTCTTCAACTGCCTCGAGGCATATGCTATAACCTTGCCACCCTGCATTAACACACATCCCAATCCAACCCTGGATGCATCACAATATACAACATATCCACCGGATCCCGTCGGTAATGTCAAAACTGGAGCAGTAGTGAAACGTTCCTTGAGCTCTAGAAAGCTTCTCTCACATTCGTCTGACCACTCAAACTTGACATTCTTCTGTGTAAGTCTAGTCAATGGAGCTGCCAATCTCGAAAAATTCTCAACAAACCTCCTGTAATACCCTGCTAGCCCCAAGAAACTTCGAATCTCAGTAACAGAGGTAGGCCTTTTCTAGTCACGCACTGCCTCCACCTATTTATGGTCCACACTAATACCTTCCTTGGATACAATATGTCCAAGGAATCCTACACTACTCAACCAGAACTCGCACTTTGAAAACTTAGCATATAACTAGTGTGTTCTCAAGGTCTCAAGCACCACCCTAAGATGTTGGCTATGATCATCCTCAGTCCGTGAATACACCAAGATAACATCAATAAACACTATCACGAAGTGATCTAAATAGGGTTTAAACACCCTGTTCATTAGATCCATAAAAGCTGCAGGGGTGTTAGTCAGTCCAAAAGACATTACAAGAAACTCATAATGCCCATAACGCGTACGAAGAGCAGTCTTAGGCACATCTTCCCTCCGAATATGGAGCTGATGATAACCTGATCGAAAATCAATCTTAGAAAAACAACTAGCTCCCTACAACTGATCAAACAAATCATCAATACTCGGTAGTGGGTACTTATTTTTAATAGTCACCTTATTAAGTTGCCTATAGTCAATACATAGCCGCAGGGATCCATCATTCTTCTTAACAAACAATACTGGAGCACCCTAGGGTGAAGTACTCGGGCTTATGAATCCCTTGTCCAATAAATCCTGAAGTTGTACCTTCAATTCCCTCAGCTCAAGGGGAACCATATGGTAAGGGGAAATTGAAATAGGCTAGGTTCCTGGCAACACATCACTACAGAACTCAATCTCTTGCTCAGGAGGAAGTCCAGGTAACTCCTCTGGAAATACATCTAGAAACTTAGATACTACTGGTATCTTATCCAAATCCGAAACCTTGCCTTCAATATCGCACACATAGGCTAAATAGCCCTGACAGCCACTGTTTAACAACTCCTCAGCTTTTAAGACCGATATCATTCTTGCTGTACTCATACTCCGATCTCCTTGATATTTTAAAACTAATTTTCATGGTATCTTGAAGGTAATAACCTTTTCGAAACAATCTAACACCGCATAATTGGCAGCTAGCCAATCCATGCCCAGTATCACATCAAATTCTAGTATATCTAGTATCACTAGATCGGCTATGAAGACCTCCCCACCAATCTCAATATCACACCCTTTCAAAACTCGACTAACTACATACTCTACCCCAACAGGTGTTGAAACTAGCCAAGGTTCATTTAACTCACTAACATCTCTGAGCAAAATATCCGTAAACTGCGGGAAAATAAATGAATGGATAGCACCCGGATCAAATAAAGCATGTGCAGACTGTAAACAAACCATAATAATACCTGTCACAACTGCATTGGATGCCTGGGCATCCCTAGGTGTCAGTGCAAAAACTCGAGCCTGCCCCCTGTCGCCTGACGTCTTCCCCCTACAGACAGATTGCTGTCCCCGACCCTGAGTACCTTTACTAGCCTGCTGTGTGACTGATCCTGCTGACTGCCCTGGTGCAGCTGTAGCTAGGAGTGGAGCTGCTACTGATGGAGGTGAGCTAGAACCCAATAGGCAGTCTCTCCTCATTGCCCCGCTTTACCGAATCTAAAACATAAATTTGATCTCCAACATACGCCTCTATGTCAGCGTCCACAAATCTGACATAATGGGGTAGAAGCTCTCCCACTAGTATTAGCAGCTGATGTACTCTAAGGGCGACCACCAGGTCTATGCTGACTGTTCTGACCCTCGTCCCTCTGTACACCACTAGTAGATGCCTCTCCTCTAGACACGACACCACCAACCGGCCCCGATGACCCTATCATCCTAGAACCCTGTCCACCAAATCTAGGCTTCTTTCATGGGCCCCTATCACTCTACCTATCTCGGGCTCACTGCTCGAACCTCAGAGCAGAATTTAGTACCTCAGCATATGTAGATGTCTCTGTCAACTGAACTGACCTAAACAAATACTCCCGAAGACCATCCACAAACCTCTTAGCTCTATCATACTCGGTGGATACCAACTGTGGCCCGTATACAGAAAGATCAAAAAATCAGATATCATAATCAGTCATAGTCATGGTCTCTTTCTGCTTGAGCTGCTCGAATTCGCGAGCCCTAGCCTCGCGAACACTCTATGGTAAGAACCTACAAAGAAACTCAGTACAAAATTATGGCTACGCTAATGGAGGATCAGTAGCTCGTCGTCTTATAAGCAAGGTCGTATACCACGTACCAGCTATACTCCTAAGCTGGAAACTGACTAACTCCACAGATCGAATTGGAGAACATCCCAATAATATGAACAATCTACTGCACTGATCCAAAAAGTCATTGGGATCTGCATTAGCATCTTTCCCTGTAAACAAAGGTGGTTGATTCTTCTTAAACTCAGATAATGAAACCTGAAGGTATCCCTCTGGTCGGCCCTGCTCTGACTCTACCGGTGCAGTTGCCGGTTGTGGCTGTGCCTGCTGGGCCTGATCTAGTTTACTTTGTTGCTCTGCCACAACCTGTGTTAGAGCCTCTACCTAGTGTAATACCTCATCCATTTTAGCATCCATCCTGTCAAATCTCATCTCAGTCTCTGTAGTATCCCTAGTAGCAGTCCTACTACTCTCCCCACTTTGGCCTCTAATCTCAGGGCCAGTAGAAATCTGATCCGGGACCTCAAGCTCTCGGTCTCCTGATGTATCTCTAGGTCTACGAGTTCTTGTTCAGGGAGGCATCGTATCTAGAAAATAAACATATGTCAATAACAACATAATATTATTTATACAGATCAATATGTGCTAGCTAGCTTAAAAATTGCCTGACGTATTGCATGTGACGATGCACATCCGTAGGGGTAGTACAATACTTACCGATATCCCGGGATTACTTGTAAGCAATGCACTACTACCCTACCCCTTTTTGCAGTCACTGACCTCTAGACCGTGCTCTGATACCACCTTTGTCACACCCCAAATTCAGAGCATGTGATCGGCCAGAGACAAGGTATGCCCCTGCCTCCGAAGCCTGAGTATACTCATTAAACCAAATCAAACAAAATTTTGGCATAATTTGGCCCTACATGGGGGTTTGCCGCTCAATCATCAACATTCACAATGTAATAAATTATCAACACATGACATCTCGGTTTGGACACATCCAATAGGGAGTAACCGAAATGCCCCGCAGTAGACTCAACCTTTATGACATCTTATATACAAACATACATTTATATTATATCATAACAAAATAAACATCACCATCTCATACTAGGCCTCTAAGATTTATATACGTCATACATCACTTAATTACATCCGTTTACAAAATATACAGTACATATTCATTATACACGAAATGCAGAGGACCAATGATACCCTAGTGACTGCAAAAATGTATTCCACCATCGCCACTGCTTACCACGTCATGGGTCAATCCGCTCCCAACAAGTATGTGAGCAGCTAGCTATCCGAAATCTGGAAAGAGCTTGGTCTATTAGAATCTGAAAAAAAAATGAAAATAAACGAAGTGAGTCGAAACACTCAGTGAGTATAAGGTAACTAGGAAGAGTACTTGGAAATTTCGTGCTTCATTTCTTAACCATTAAAGCATAAACATGACATATGAAGTATGACTAATTAACCAAAAAGTAATATTTAAAAATTGTTCCGGGACTTATAAAAATTATTTGTCCCATATGAAATCTTCTATGCTGAGTGCTGAATATAAATAGGCCATTGGAAAGCCTAATCGGTAGCCAAAAATATTTAACAATCAATTTTACGTGTATACCTCCATAATTATTAATTAAGAATTTCTCATGTCTATATCATCAAAACATCCCGGATTTATACCAGTCTTTAATATTTGTCATCCTGGACTATCTTGTCCATATCATCCCAGACTCATCTTGTCCGTACAATAATAACATCCCGGACTTCACCGTGTCCGTACAATAATAGCATCCTGGACATCACCCTGTCCGTATAATAATAGCATCCCGGACATCACCCTGTCCGTACAATAATAGCATCCTGGAAATCACCTTGTTCGTACAATAATAGCATCCCGGACATCACCTTGTCCGTACAATAATAGCATGATATATTAATTCTCTTATATCATGGAGTAATATATATATATATATATATGTATATATATATGCTAGGAAACAATCTCTACACTAACATATTTCTACTTATGTTTTTCAAAGTATTACAATTTCACTTAGATTTTTATCAAACAACTTATGTGCATAACCTTTTAATCTACAATATCTAACTATCCTTAAATACTCAACCATCTTATACAATATCATTCATCAACCAATTTCACAAATTAGTAACCATAATGCCTCAAGCACAATTCCATACTATTGTTTTTTTAATCCGACAAGTACAACCATAATCCGTACCTTGCCCAACATCTCAATTAAGCATATCCGAGCATTTCAATTAGCTCACATTCATTATTATTCAACTCCACAACACTTACCTCATGTAACCATATTAACACCACACTTACGCCTTTGATCCGCATAAGGTTCGAAACTTACCATTTTTGTAATCCGAGCAATGTTTCGTGTTTCAATATCTATATCAATCAACAATTCATATAAAACAACAACTACCTCCTAGATTAACCTAAATACTCATAGTGTTAGTCCGAGTGTTAAAGCGGCACTTTCGTGGCTTTGTCGCGATCCCGGGCGAACTCTGCAGTATGAGTACCTATGGCATCATCAGGATAGTTTGTGAATATTTTTCAACTACAAGACATTCAAATTCTAACTATTTATTCTAGTTAGCTGCTATTCAAAATTTTCCAACTTAATATTTTTTACAAATAAATTCCTACACTTAGCTAGGGTCAAAATTTTGAGCAACAATCAATTGGAAAGTTTCTCGCACAATAACAACGAAGCTAATGGTGGCCTCGGATAACCCAAAAAGGTGGAGACACCACCTCATGGGCAAGCTAGGGTTTTGGCCAAGCTTGTTTTAGCCTCTAAATTTTGATTCAAAGCTATCCGATACTAATTTATGGTTTAAGGAGGCGGAGGAACACCTCCCGTAACGAAAAAAATGGCGGCAACATAGTGGTTCACCACCACCAATTTTCAGCCAAAATGATTTCTCATAGATAGAGATAAATTCTTCAAAATATAATATCAAAATCAAGCTTATAACATGAAATTACCTATGGGTTAGTGAAATCCTTGCAAAATTTGGTGATTTCTCTTGAAATTTGGAGGAGAGAGAAAGATTTAGTAAGCTTTAATGAAGTTTTTGGTGAGAAAATGCCTAAGGCATAAAGATTAAGAAGAAGACGTGATGTCTACTTATTTTGGCTGAAAATTTAGGGGAAATTATCCCATGTTCTTAATCTTGCCTAAGCTTGGTCAAAAGAGTTGACCAACTTTGACATTTTGCACATGCCCTACAGAATGTGATGTTCGGGATTTCGTTTTTTTTTCTCAACATATTCATGTTCCTTGTTTGTTAAAACATCTATCCATGTGTTCGGATCGATAACAAGAATTTTTGAACCACATTTTTCCGACTAAGTACGACAACGTCACAATTTTCCAATTTTACCGATTCTAGTCTCGTTTTTTCGTTCTAATGCCAAATATTTGATCCAAATTTCATATTAACATATTATCCTAGTCAAAAAGTCCATTTATACCTTTTCTCGTACTAAAAATGAAAAGAGGTGTAAAATGACCAAAATACCCCTATTGCAATTTTTGTTTGAATTTGATGTCGATTGTTGTTCTGATAATAGGTATGCGTTCTATGTCGTATATTATCATCATATCCACTCAATTTATTATATTTTATTGACTTTTTCCCTTCCCGATTTTAGTCTGAATTTTTAAACTATTTTAGGGTAAAATCGCTTAACCACCCGATTTAACCTCCAATTCTATAATCTATCATACAACATGTATACCACATGATAGCCCGTCCTTCCTAGTGGCTTTTACATGTGTAGTTTCGAGCCATCAGAATGTTATAGGAGACCCGAGTTATCTCTGGCTTACGAGGGTCTCACACGCTCTTTGATGAGAAAAGCAATTTCATTGTGTGGCAGTGTACCATACAAGATATTTTGTTGCAACAAGGTATTGATGCTGCTTTGGATGAAACAAAGCCTGAGGAGATTAAAGAAAGCGAGTGGATGCCTATGCAGAGGAAAGCTTCAAGCACAATCAGGTTATCTGTTGCTCCAGCAATTAATAACAATGTGTTTAATTAGAAAACACCTATCGAGATTTGGAAAAAGTTGGAGGAGATTTATGCGTCAAAGTCACTAACCAATCGCCCGTGCTTGAAGATAGACTTATACACACTGAGAATGGAAGAAGGAGGTAATCTACATGATCATATTAACGAGTTTAACCAACTAGTTTGTCAATTACTGAATATAGGAGAGAAGCTAAGTGATGAAGAGCAAGCAATTTCTTTATTAGCTTCACCGCCGCAATCTTATAGATCATTGGTGAGATCGTTGTTGGTTGGCAAAAATACCATCAAGCTAGATGATGTAACCACTATCCTGCAAGAAGATCAGAGGATGCATTGAGGGGATCATGCTAACGAAAGTGGAAGCGTACTAGCTGTGGAGAGATATCAAAGAGGAAGGAACACTTCCCGTGGTAGAAGTGGACAACAAGAAAAGTCTAGAGGGATAGACTATGCTGATGTGAGGTGCTACTACTGCGAAGAAGATGGGCACTTTCAGTCTCAATGTCCACAGATGCGAGAAGGCTTGAATAGTCTAAAACTACAAAAAAGGGAAATGTGAAGGCTGATGCTAATGTAGTTGAAACTGATGATCATGTTGATTTGCTTCATGTAGAGGGTAATGACTCTGTTGAAAGTCATTCTAAATGGGCGTTAGATTCTGCCGTTGATGTGCATGTGTGTAAGGATCAAGTCATGTTTACTAATTTGCAAACAGATGGAGATTTTGGCTGTATCAATGTGGGGAAAAAACAGAAGTTGAAAGTTGAAGGCATTGGAAGAGTTCGCCTGAAGTTCCACAATGGTAAAGTCCAAGATGTTCCCAATGTGAGGTATGTGCCTACTGTTGGGTTATGCTACTCTCAGGCTTATGCTTAAACATGATAATCAAAGTGCAACGGAAGTAAACAAAGAAGCACCCGTAGTACAACAGGATCTTAGGCTTGTGTTTAGCAAAGTTTTATAGCATTCAAAACAAAATAAATCACCCATATGATTTCGAAGTTACCCACTTAGGGTATCGTAATCTTAAGTTGCAGATCCTAATCCCAAGTTGCTCTCAAGTCCAAGATCCAATTCGAACAAGATCACAAGAAGCACAATTTTCCTTCCTCTAGAGCTAGTCCACACGAACTGCTGATGGATCTTTCTCTAAGGTATGGTGATTCACTTGTGCTAGCAAGTTTATCCTAAGATCACAATGAAAAGATCTATTTCTTGTATTTAACTCACTAAACCAATCTCACTCAACAAGGTGAAGAGGCGGCAAGAAAACACCAAGAGGAAGAGGAATTGCAGGAAGCACAAATCTTGCAGAGAGGTGGCAATATCACTATTTTGCTAGGTTAGGGTTCTCTTCTTGAAACTAAAATTTTCTCAAGCAAAATCATAATATCTCAAGTAGATTTACAAGCTTAGGTTGCGGCTACAACTTCTATATATGATATATAAGTAGGCGCAAACCCTAACCCCCTCTCCCTAAGTTTGGTCGGCCCTTGTAACTTGTTGCACAAGATTTTCATTAATCCACTTAGACTTCAACTATTTGATGGATCAATAGGCCCATTATATTATCTAATAATATTAATGGTCCATTAACCTTAATGCCTTAAGTTGGGCCAACCATCCTTAGTGGACAGTCTTAAATTAGAATAGTCACTTTGGACCCATTTTAATTTATCATGCTTACATATTGGATAGATTAATTTCTTAACGAAAGTAATTGTAATTCTCAATTAAATTTCTTTCTCATCATGAACAATTTATGTCATTAATCTATTAATATCATCTCATGACATTAATCCAATATAGCATAGTTATCCGAAATACACCTTGCACATTACAATGTTAAAGTAGACTATACTTGTTTATATAAGACTTCTTTATTCCTCTTATCTCATTAAGACAATGTCTTTAGATTTCTCAAATCTCAATTATTTCTTAATCTTTCTTAATTGAACTTATTCAATTAAGTCCTCAGTATAAATCTTTTATTCCATTAAGTTTTAACTTAATAGAATACCATGTTTAATCCATACATATTTGTTCTTATGTGTGAAACCCTCTAGGTTCCCAATATGTTGGCAATGAACATAAGTTAATCTCATTAACTTATTTTCATAGATCATGAGCGGGATCTAGCAACCCATCATGACCACCCAAATATTGTGAAGTCATCGTAACCTTTTTAGAAACCTTTGAGCAACCAGCCTGACAGTGTATTACGGTCTTTTCACTATATATCCCGGATAGCGTATGAGCATGGTGCAGTGTCTACTCATGGTCAATCCATATTAGTTATTCGCAACTTTTGATTAACCTTATGAATGTAGAGAAACATCTTTCTCCTTAATCCATCATGCTTTGGCCAAAGACTTAATCAAGTTAATCGTAGTCAAGAACAAACGAGATATGTCTCCATTATCACAGGGAGTGGTGAATCCTCTCTGGATCACTCATTCATCTTCGTATGGTTCATGTCATACCTAATAACACTTTACCATAAGCAACCTCTTGTTTAGGACCCGTTCGTGATGCTATCTAAGTATGACAATCTCCATACAAGATGACCCGATATCACAAGTCTGAGGACTATTTACACGACTGGTACTAAGAGAACATTATCATAGACACTGGAGTGATATTACCAAATGAAGTTCTCTTGACGAGCCATGTTCAGTGAACTTGTTCAACAGACAAGCACCTATATGTTATCCCAAGTATCCCATACTTTAACCTGTATGAGATCGGTTGCTTACTTCATAAGTAAGAAGACTTAACATATACTAGTCTTTGAGCATTGCCAATGCCTCGTCTTGGCAATACGATGACCAGGAACAGCTTGAGGAACAAGGCTTTGATGCATAAAGATCTCATAATTATAACTCTTTATGATTCCTTTGCAAGGCCATTATGTTCCACGGGCTTCATCCGATTAGTACTTAATAACTCCTTATTATTGTACTAATATGAAGGAAAACCTTGTATCACTATCTTCATAGTGAAGGGTATGCTTTATTGACTGTGTATCCTGAGCTCAATCTGATTGGCTCTAGGGGATACACCAATAATCTCCCACTTGCACTAAGCCAATTACTAATGCATCCAATGCCGAACTTTTTCGATTAGCAATTGTGTCTCTACAAGAACATAGCTTAAGTGCATTGAGAATATGCTTTGTCATATTAATGATAATCTCATTATCAAGGTTAATAATTCAGATCACAACAAGACCTAGATTCCATTCAAATGGCTCAGTTGTTTCAATAACAAGTATTGGAATCTACTTATTAGCAAGTAACTAATGATCCAAATATAACTCCGTTTGCAAGCCAAAACAAAAGAGTTAATCTTAAAAACCTTTAGTATAAACGTGCAATCCTTTCACGCTTGGAACGTTTCCAACCAATTGCATTTTTCAAAATGGCAATTTTATCATAACCTATTATCATTCAAAGAGTTATTAATAGCTCCCACTAAATCCTACACATGTAGATGTTAAGTGATTAATTCAATAACAATTTGAATTCCATATCACTAAGCTAAATAGTATTCATAATACTTTGCAAGTTGTATAATATAAGACTATGTTATATAACAGTTCTATAATTGATTTATTTAAGAGGAAATTAAATAAGCATGGCATCCTATGCCAGCAAAGCAATATGTTTCGAAAATATAAATTAAATATCCTCAACATTGGCCCATTATGCCAATAAAACATCAAATGTTTCTAAATAAATCATAAATTAATGTCTTATTAAAAATCCATAAGATCGGCAAGCTCTGATATAGCATCAAACTCGGTTGCCATCTTCATGGTTTAGCTTCATTGCTCATTTCCTCTGGTCCCTACAATATCTCATACATATTCAGTACCAAATGATAGGTATCATATACAAAGAGGAGTGAATCATATTATACCTGAAGCTGAAACTCCTTTCAGCTTCTTTCCGTTGTTAGACTCAAGGTACTCCTTGCAATTGTGCCTCCAATGACCAATTTTTCCACAATGAAAGCAAGCTTTGTTAACATTATCCTTATCCTTTGCTTCCTTCACAACACCATCATCAGGCTTCAAACTCTTTGAAGTAGGAGGTACATACCATCTAGTCTTTCTTTTCTTCTTACCTTTTGGGTTAGAGGAAGAGACTAAATGGACAGATGACTTGTCCTTAATAATGGTTTGCTCGGCCTGTGTGAGCATATTCAGCAACCCAGAAAGAGTAGCCTCCAAGTGATTCATGTTGAAGTTCAACACAAACTGCGAATAGCTCTCAGGTAGTGAAGTAAGGATTAGATCAATGCTTTGATCATGATCCATAACCCATCCAATCTACTCCAAACGGGTAATATACCCTATCATCTTAAGCACATGAGGCCTCACTGGGCTTTCCTCTGACATCTTTGTTTGGAACAATTTTTTGAGATGTCAAATCTCTCATTGCGATTCTCCTTAGCGAACAGTTCTCTAAGGTTAAGGATGATGTCCTGAGCATTCATGGCCTCATGCTGCTTTTGGAGATCGGGTGCCATACTAGCCAACATCACACATGTTGCTTGTACGAGATCATCTCTATGAGCTCTATAGGCCACCCTCTCATCTCCTTAGTTGCATCAGCAGCAGCCTCATCTGGAATGGGCTCATCAAGAACATAAGCCTTCTTTTCCTGTGTCAAGACAATCTTGACTTTGCGAAACCAGTCAATGAAGTTTGGCCCAATTAATTTATTAGCATCAAGTATGCTTCTCAGTGATAATGCATTTGCCATTTTAGCGTTTATATCCTATATGAATCAAAACATCTAATAGTCAATAAATAGAAAGTAATCATTTATGTCAGGCTTTAATGCTTAAATAATTATTCTGATTATTTTAACAAAATAATAGCCCTCAACTACTATCTCGAGAAATTTAACTCTTAAACTTCTTAATGAGCTAGAACCCTTTCATTCCAGCATAACCTTGAGTGACTCAACAAGCTATGTTGAAACTAATTGAATAGGTAACTTAATTTACCAATTATATCTCTATGCAACTCCTAGATCTAGTTAGGTGACAATTCTTTGCCTAAATACATCATATGCATTTTGCCTAACTTTGCCTCTAAATGTCATGTGATCAAGTTTGACGCATCCGGATTACATAACACTTAGTTGAGTAAGACCCACCTTCTATAACTCAAACATGTTCGTACATAAGTTTGACCTTGAGTGACTCAACAAGCCTCCGAATGGAAGAACTTTGGTTATTTTGTTATAATGGTGGAAGGCAACTTATCATGCGTAACATGGACTCAATATAATTTAATGAGGGATTTCATTTAACTCTTATATAGGTCTCATTGATTTCATATTCGATTGGCATGCATAGCATTCATTTAATTACATACATCACATATATATAATTCAAAATAAATCTATCATATGCAATCTACTAGGATGATTATAGACTTAATTCTAATCTAGTTTCCTTGAGCCATTAGGAAACTAGTTGGTCAAATTCCTAGAAGATACCATACGTAGCCTTCGAAAGCTTTGTTGGTAATCTCCTTGGTAACTTATTCTTGGCACCATATCTCTTTACAAACTTAGATTTACATAAATTCAACTTCCTATCCTCGAGTTACATTCGAGGGGAGTTAGATGAGAAGAGAATTTTATAACTCCAGAATGAAAAAGAGAAGGCAGAGTGTGCAGACCCTATTTATAAAATACTAATAAGAAAATTCAACCATACATACCCTATTCATACTAAGGTCTAGTCAATGACCATCCTTCATGCATACATAATCAAATTATAAGCATGAATTAAAAACATGCAAAGTCAATAGCACCTGGTGATCTTGTGTACTATTTGCATAAATGTCACCAAATAAATTTAAGACAATTGATCAAATCATTCTAACAATTTCGGTTCCACCTATTAAAACACTTTTAATAACATCTTAAAAATTAAGAAAGCTATCTTGAAATTGGACTTTACCTAACTTTTAGGTTGCTTGTCTTAATTAGGACAAAACATTTTAGCTTGCTCAAAATCCTAAATCTTTTAGGACATTTCATTGTCTTATACCGAGTCTTTAAGTTTGCAATCCATCCTAACTCTGTAGGAACTTAAAATATCATTAGGTAACTCTTACCTAATCATACTACAAGTCACTCCTAACATTTAGGATTCACACTCCCACTAGGAAAAGGTTTCCTTGTTGAAGTAGGACTCTAACTCTTAGTGTCCTATGGGCAGGTAATCTCTTTGGCCATCGAATGGACGCTGCCAGCCTGTGATCAGACCAATGTATGCCATCTATAGTGGCTACTATATGCTCTAAAAGAGCTTGCTGGCCACCCCTTACAGCTGCACTCAATTCGGCAACAATTGCCTCATTGGTGCCGCAGTTCGGCCTATTAGCCTGCAGCAATAATTGTCGCTTTATCCAGTCATGTTCTATGCTCAAACCAACCATCATAGATGAATCATATTCACCTTAGATACTGTCCAAAATTCCTAGAAAACATGTGGAATGTTTCCATACTCATGCTCGAATTTTATGGCACGTAAACACCTACAAAACAATCCAGAAAATTTCAGCATTATAGTAACAACGTTTTATGTCCAAAACAACTTTGCTTAATCGTTTTAAGCTCAAATCAGTTTTGCAACTTCAATGGCAGCATGTAATATAAAATTTCCAGATCTGAAGCATCTAAAAAATCAATTTTATATCATCCCAAATCAGCTTACAAATTTTGACTCAAAACTATGTTTTTGACATCAAAACTTATCGGGTTTACTAAGACATGTCATGGCTTTAATCCTTATTGACTAAAACAATTTTAATCTACTATTTAAACCATTTTAAACATGATTAAATTCATTATATAGCTGCTTCCCAGATTTAACAAATTTAAAGAAAACTATTTTTCTTTTAATCCTTAGGAACCGAATTTATGCCAAAATCAATACACAACACAATAACTTGTATATCACCAAGAATTGACATGCACAAATCTCATGTAAACAACAAAACCTTGGCTCTGATACCACTGTTGGGTTATGCTACTCTTGGGCTCATGCTTAAACATAAAAGTCAAAGTGCAGCGAAAGTAAACAAAGAAGCACCTGGAGTACAACAAGATCTTAGGCTTGTGTTTAGCAGAGGTTTATAGCATTCAAAACAAAATAAATCACCCATATGATTTAGAAGTTACCTACTTAAGACATAGTAACCTTAAGTTTCAGATCCTAATCCCAAGTTGCTCTCAAGTCCAAGATCTAATTCGAACAAGATCACAAGAAGCACTATTGTCCTTCCTCTAGAGCTAGTCTACACGAATAGCTGATGGATCCATCTCTAAGGTATGGTGATTCACTTCTGCTAGTAAGTTGATCCTAAGATCACAATCAAAAGATCTATTTCTTGTATTTATCTCATTAAACCAATCTCACTCAACAAGGTGAAGAAGCCGCAAGAAAACACCAAGAGGAAGAGGAATTGTGGGAAGCACAAATCTTGCAGGGAGGTGTCATATCACTATTTTGCTAGGTTAGGGTTCTCTTCTTGAAACCAAAATTTTTCTCAAGCAAAATCAGAATATCTCAAGTAGAATTACAAGTTTAGGTTATGGCTACAGCCTCTATATCTGATATATAAGTAGGCGCAAACTGTGACCCCCTCTCCCTAAGCTTGGCCGGCCCTTGTAGCTTGTTGCACAAGATTTTCATTAATCCACTTGGACTTAAACTATTTAATTCTAAGATGGATCAATAGGCCCATTATATTATCTAATAATATTAATGGTCCATTAACCTTAATGCCCTAAGTTGGGCCAACCATCTTTAGTGGATAATCCTAAATTAGAATAGTCACTTTGGACCCATTCTAATTTATCATGCTTATTTATTGGATAGATTAATTTCTTAACCAAAGTAATTTAATTCTCAATTAAATTTCTTTCTCCTCATGAACAATTCATGTCGTTAATCTATTAATATCATCTCATGACATTAATCCAATATAGCATAGTCATCCGAAATATACCTTGCACATTACAATGTCAAAGTCAACTATACTAGTTTATATAAGACTTCTTTATTCCTCTTATCTCATTAAGACATTGTCTTTGGATTTCTCAAATCTCAATTATGTCTTAATCTTTCTTAATTGAACTTCTTCAATTAAGTTCTCATTATAGATATTTTATTCCACTAAGTTTTACCTTAATAGAATACCATGTTTAATCCATATATATCTGTTCTTATATGTATGACCCTCTAGGTTCCCAATATGTTGGCAATGAACATAAGTTAATCTCGTTAACTTGTTTTCATAGATCATGAGCGGGATCTAGAAACCCATCATGACCATCCAAAAATTGTGAAGTCATCGTGACCTTTTTAAAAACCTTTCAGCAACTAGCCTGTTAGTGTAATATGATCCTTTCACCATATATCCCAGATAGCGCATGAGTATCGTGCAATGTCTACTCATGATCAATCCATATTATTTTTTCGCAACTTTTGATTAACCTTATGAATTAAGAGAAACATCTTTCTCCTAAATCCATTATGCTTTGGCCAAAGATTTAATCAAGTTAATCGTAGTTAAGAACAAACGAGATATGTCTCCATTATCACATGGAGTGGTGAATCCTATATGGATCACTCATTCATCTTCTTATGATTCATGTCATACCCAATAACACCCTACCATAAGCATCCTCTTGTTTGGGACCCATTCGTGATGGAATCTAAGTATGACACTCTCCATACAAGATGACTTGGTATCACAAATCTGAGGACTATTTACACGACTGGTACTAAGAGAACATTATCATAGACACTTGGTAATATTACCAAATGGAGTTCTCTTCGCGGGCCATGTTCAGTGAACTTGTTCAATAGACAAGCACCTATATGTTATCCCAAGTATCCCATACTTCAACCTGTATGAGATCGGTTGCTTACTTCGTAAGTAAGAAGGCTTAAAATATACTAGTTTTTGAGCATTGCCAATGCCCCATCTTGGCAATATGATGACCAGGAACAGATTGAGGAGCAAGGCTTTGATGCATAAGGATCTCATAATTATAACTCTTTATAAGTCCTTTGCAAGGCCATTATGTTCCATGGGCTTCATCCGATTAGTACTTAATAACTCCTTATTATTGTACTAACATAAAGGAAAACCTTGTATCACTATCTTCATAGTGAAGGGTATGCTTTATTGACTGTATATCCCAAGCTCAATCTGATTGGCTCTAAGGCATACACCAACACCTACTGCCAATGTTAACATTATTTCATTGGGAGAGATGGCATTGCATGGGTGCAAGTATGTTAGAATTGGAAAGACATGCAAAGTGTATTTGGGAAATCGCTTGGTTCTACAAGGCAGAAAAGGCAAGAAGAATATTTGTTATTTGAAAGGCCTTTCTATGAGGGGAACGCTTGAAGATAACAAAGTAAAGAAGAAGAAGAAGACTGAGAAGAGAGTTAAATTTTTAGACAACATTGAGGTAATTGGGACTTTGACTCAAGGGAGGATTTGTTGAGTATGTTGTGTCCATGTCCCACATTGAGTAGGAGTGCTCATCCCACATCAAGTACCTTGGTTAAGCTAAGGGGAGTCCTAATCCCACATTGAGTAGTATTGATGATCCAAGGGGAGTGCTCACCTATAATTATGTATCTTGGCCTTTAGGGAGATACACCACTTGAGAGAAAGAGTATATACACTTAAGAGAGGTTGTATTGGGGATCTTTGGGTGGTGAGTTATAATATTTGTGTGGAGGGTTTGTAGTTTTGATCGTGCAAAAGTTACAAGTTGTAATATTTCTTTTTAGTGGAGTATTTTTTTTATCCCTTTGAGATCGTGGAGGTAGGGCAGAGTGGTTGAACCATGTTAAAAATTTTGGTGTTCTTTTATTTCCCTTCTTCTTGAGTGCTTGTTGTGGGTTGCCTGTCACACAATTTTCCCAACAATATTTTGCATAGTTTTTTTACTGTAATTCAATTTAGAGAAAAATTTGTGTGTCCGTGTCGTACCTCAATTCATGATATATTTTGCATAATTTGTTATAATGATTCAATTTAGAGAAAATTTTGTGTATTCGTGACGTGTTCGTGTTTGTATTACTTTTTTGTGTTCAAGGTATTATAAATTTACATAAATTTTTACATGTTAATAATTCGTTTTATATAGAATTTGACATGTTCGTGTATTTGTGTCGTGTTAATATTATTTTTTGTGTCGTGTCTTGTTTTAATTATTTTTTCATACTGTGTTTGTGTCGTGTTTCAATTAATTTCTTGTTTTGCATAATTTGTCATGGTGATTCGATTTTAACTCTAAATTCATTTACTTACAATACTAAAACATACAAAATTATTTAAATAAATAATAATTATTTAATATGATTTAACTTAAATTTATTTGCGATTATTAATTTTATTAGAATTTTATAAATATTAAAAAAATCTTCGAATCGTGAAGAATTCTAGTGATTAATTATTATATGATCCCACAGAATTATTAATGACTTGTTATTGTCGAATTTAAAAATATTTTATTTTTACATTCTCAACCTTGATTTGAGTCGAACTTATTTTTTAATATTTTAAAAAATTATTTTATATTAGTATTTATATATTTACAATTAAATTTAAATAAATATATTTTTTATTTAATAAATACTTATATGTTGATAATTAAATTTAAATAAATGTATTTTTATTTAATAAATAATAATTTAGATCGAATCAAACCAACTTAAATTATAAAAATATGTGTCCAGACCAGCGTGAACAGGCTTAATCGCCAATAAGTACCCCTCTTGAACTTTTGTCTATCTTTATTTGAATTAATTTGAAAATTTAATCAAAATAAAAAATAGATTCTATTTTTTAACAATTTCAAAACTTATCATTTTTCCTAATAAATACTTTTATTATTACATCAAATTTTCATCATTTTTGATCCATTGTTCTTATTTAAATTTCTTCTTTTATATCTTTAATGCGTTTCACATAGGCGGCAAAACGAATAAAAAAGATAAAAAGAAAAATTACAAAGTAGGATAATGGATTTATAATATTGTAAGTTTATGATTTTGGGATAAAATATAATTATAAAGGACATAAAAGTTTGATAATTTTTTTAATTTATTCTTATGCATATTAATTTTTATACATCTTTGTTGTTAGTTTTGAAATGCTAACTTTTAAATCAATTAATATTTTGTATTTTTTTAAGATAAGATTTGTTAGGTTGCAATTAGATTTGTCTAAGAATCGAATTACTAGTCAGGCCTTTGGGTCGGGTCAAGTTTGAACCGAGCTTTAGATAAGGATTTTAAGAACCAAACTCCGCCCGACATGATTATTATTATATATAAAATATTTTTATTTAATTTTTAATTTGAAATATATTTATAACATTAATATATTAATATAAAATATTTTTTTAATCTTTTAAATAGTAAAACCGGCTTATTCAGGACTCAACTATGAGCGGATCAGATTAGGTTTTGAGCAAGATGTGAAAGTTATAAATTTTAGTAAAAAAAATTATACTAATATTTTATAACTTTTTTTTTATTTTTTTTACTTTTGAGGCAATTCACTTAAATATTGTAAAATAAAAAGACAACTACATAATAATAAAAAATTTATTTTTTACCAATTATATAAAAGTTAAAAAAATTAAAAGCAAAGAAAAAAGATTTTATATTTAATTATTTTCTTCAGTTATTTAAAAGACAAATACTAATACTTTATATTATATTATATTTATTAATTTTAATGGAATTAAGTATTAAAATACTAATAATAAAATTATATTAAATTTAAATTCGCATTATAATCTTTCGAACTATTCGAGTTTTCATTCAACCCACTCTATCCATTTATCCTTTAAACCTAATAATTTTTATCATCACTCGACCATTTACATATAAATTAATTAAAAATTATTTTTTATTTAAAATTTTTTCATTATGTTCAACTTAAAGATGCAGTCTAAATTTTATCCTTTTGCAGGAAATCATAACAAACCTTAGACAACTTGCAAAATCTCTTGCTGTCTATTTTATTTTTTATTAAACTTTTATTCATGCTTCTACAACGTTTTAAACAAACAAATTAAAGGAATAAAATGTAATTTTCAATTTTCAAGATATAGACTTCTTTTCTCTCTCCTAATACTGAAGCCAAAAAACAAATATTTACTAACAAATTTAAGGATAAAAAGATAATTTTTTTCTTTACTTACAATTACCAAAATTACTAGTATCTTTTTCTTAGTAAAGTACTTATTATCATAATTGTAACAAGTAAAAAAATGTATATCATCACCCTTTTTTTGCAATTTCATCTTTGACGTTTCAATAACTCCATACCTAAATTCACAAAAAAAAAAAAATAATTCGAATGACATCGAATATTCAATTTTTTACTTCTCATTGTCATTCCTAAATTCCGGTCTTATAAGAGCAAACTATATCGGTTATGAAACGGACAATTTACAACGCATATGAAGCGCATGGGAATTTTTGCGCACAACAGAAGCCACCTAACCCGTCTAGGCTATCAAAATCGTTCTCGGAGGCACTTTACTCAGGCTAGAGATTGGTCAGTGCCAGTCGTATTCTGGTCCACTGCTTCTGATTACGACCTTCGTTATGTAACAGAAAAATAATTTTGCAGGAAAGAGAGAAAAGACCAGAAAAGAGAGAAGAGACCGGAGAAGAGAAAGAGAGAGATTTTAGAGAAGAAATTGATAAGTTTTTCATTCCAAGCACCACACAATTATAGAAAAATAGGACAACTGTCCATTACAGATATTCCTCAATGATTATCCTAAATAGCTAAAGGTTCTACAGCTCTCATTCCTAAGCTCAGCTCAATTCAACTCACCATCCACCTTGTCAGCTCCTTGTTTCTTCTTTTCCAGCTCGTGTTCCATCTCATCATCTTTATTCAGCTCAATGTTAAACTTTCTTCTGTTTATCAGTTCCATTCCTTGCCTTCAGCTGTCCAAGTGTTGCTATAGCTCTCCTCTGATAATTCAGCTCTCCACCATCAATCCTCTCAGTAGCTTTAGCTACTGGTTTCATCACACTTTATAATTCAGCTCTCCACCATCAATCCTCTCAGTAGCTTTAGCTACTGGTTTCATCACACTTTAGCTATTATCACTTTCTTGACTAAAAATTATTATCTTCTACATTCCCCTCTTGCAGGGTATAAAGAAATTTATTGGAGGTACCTCTATATCTTCTATATATTAAAACCATCTCCTAAGGGCTCAGCGACAAATTTTATTATTTTTTTTTTCAGTTTTAAGTAAATTTACAAAATAGGTTAATTATTTAAAAATATTTATAACATTTAGTTATTATAATAAATAATTATTAATAAGGAAATATATATATTTTTTTAATTTTTGTGATTCTATTTTTTTTCGGATTTGGATATTATGGATTCGAATAATTTTCGCATTCGGATATTGAATTTACTATCCTCATCGGATTCGGATATGAATTTTTGGATATCTGTTATCCGAATCCGCTTTAATTTTGGTCCGGATAGTGTCGGATATCTGAATCCATTATCCGCTCCAATTATATATTTAAAGCGAAAGCGAGTTTCTTTCAATGTTTTAAAAAAAGTACAAAATAGATTGATCAACTAAAAATATTTATAATTTATGGTCATTATAATAAATAATTGTTAATAAAGATTTTTTTTTTTTTACTTTTGTGATTCGACCCGTAACGGATTAGGATATTATGGATTCAGATAATTTACGAATTCAGATATTAAATTTACTATCAGCAACGGATTCAGATAATTTACGAATTCGGATATTGAATTTACTATCCGCAACGGATTCGGATATAAACCCTTAGATATCCGTTATTCGAATCCGCTTTAAGTTTGATTCGAATATTCGAATTCGTTATCCGCTTCATTTACATATTTAGTTTTTATTTTATTTATATTTATATTTTTAAAAAATGATTTAATAAATCCAAATTTTAGCTGATTCTGATATCTGGTGGATATTACTCTTTAAATCCGATGTGGATTCGAATAATAAGCAGATAATTAACAAATTCGAATTTTGAATAAGTTAAGTGACCTTAGATTGGGATATTTAAAAAATTGATGATATATAATCCACTGCCATCCCTTCCCTATTTGTGAAAATTTTTTTGGAAGAATTATAAGTTATCTAATAAACCAAAAATATTTTGATATTATATATATATATTTTGTTCAGATTTTTATATTATATATATAATTTTTGAAAAACATGTAATAAAGAGAGAAAAAGTTTTGAAAGAATTACAAAATGAATCAATTAACTAAAAATATTTATTATCTACTATTATATAAGATTTTACATTTATTTTTTATCTTTTGAGATGAACAAAATACTTAGACTTCCACAAACGAGGAAAGTGAAATATGATTGGCAAAAAATTGACTTAAGTTTAATTTTTTTTGAAGAATTTGTCGCTTGATTTAAAAAATGAAATTTTATATTTTTATGTTTTTTATATAAAATTGATTTAGTAACAAAAAAATTTTATTTGTGAGGAAGATGTAATTTGAAATATTTGATTTCTATATTAAAAAACTAATTATTTTAATATATAAATATATATATATATATATGAAGATATTAAATAAATATTTAAATAATAATTACTAATTATTATAATTAAAATTATATAAAAAAATCCAAATCCCTAATAAAGCGGGAAGAAATATTCTAGAGAAAAATAACTAGAATGGTGGCTCGCAAATTCGCGATATCACTATTTATTAAAATTTAAATTATATAATAATAATGAAAAATAATAAAAATAATAATTTTAAGATGAATAATATCTTTATTAATAAAAATATTTATTATTATGAAATGAAAATTTTAAATTTTAAATTTTTTCAAGAAATAATGAAAGGATCATTATGAAAGAATGAATCCTTCTATATGAACATGAAACAATATCATAAAAGTCAAATTATAACATATTAACAAAAGTATCATTCCATATATGGTGAATAGTATTTATTTGATTTCACATTCCTTGTCGATTTTCTTGTGCAATATATTTAAGTTGACTCTTCAACTTGACATATATTATGATCAAATAATCATTATTTTGATATGGAGATTTAGTTCAAATAATTCATGCATCTTATTCAAAAGTTGAATTTCAAGATTTAGTTCAAATAATTCATTGAAAGTTGAAGTTCAATAAGATTAAGATTCGACCCTTAACACTCACAAATTCTCGTTCTATAATTTTCCTTAGACGTTGGTCTGTTTGAATCTTGTCTTATTTAATTAATGATTGTTAAAGTGATATTATTTCATATATATTAAATCTTAAATTTATTATAATTTTTTATTAAAGTTAGAATTTCTCATATATTATCAATTAATTTTAAGTTAGATGTTGAACAATGCTAATTAACAGTTAATCGTAAAGCTTCATCACCCATGATTTTCATAATTTTGTTCCCTCCAATAAAAAAAAAAAAAAAAACAGATTCACTAACACAGTATTTGATATGAGGGTATCAATAATTCTCTTACAAATCAATCTTCATAGTCCTAATAAGTCCTAGAAAAACAGGAATGCGGTCAAGTTACTTTAAAAAGAAAAATTAAGGTATGTCAAAAGTCTATTGATTAGTATAGAAAAAGAGCAAAGAATCCAAATCACATTTTAAAATTGCTACTACTTAATAAATGAAAAACATGTATATCATTAAAAAGGCGTATATTATCCTTTTTAGAATTCTTTGCTTGGAAAGCCTTAAAAAGGGAATTTTCAAAGCACTCATGAACCTTCCTAGCTCAAGACAAAAAAAATTTCATGGTCAATCCACGTTCTTCAGGTTTATTGAGATTCGATGGATCTAACTTGGCTGAATATAAAGTTCACCTTAATATTATCTATATGATAAAGATTTATTTATATTAGTGTAAAATTAATTTAATTTTATATATTTTTATAATATTTTATGTGATTTATATTTGTTTAATTTGATTGTTGTAGTTCATGCTCTATTTACGTAGATCGTGCATATCAAATTTCGAGTAAATTAAAAATGTCTAACTATTTGTTCGATATAAAAAATTTCAATCATTAAATATATATATATATAAGATGATATTCTCGATTAGACCTGCTCATGGGCCGGGCCGCAGCTCGGTTTTTTTTCATATTCTTTGACCAGGTCCGGCCCGAATTCACTGTTCATCGAATTAAAAAAATATTTTTTTTAATTTTTATAATTAAAATTAAATAAAAATAATATTATTATAATAAAAAAAACATTGTTTCCGCTCGGGCCGGCCCAGAACAAAAATATCCTGCTCAGGCCTGACCCAATACGGGCCGGGCTACCGGGCTGCCGGGCCCATGAGCAGGTCTATTCTCAATCAACATGATATAAAAATCGTAAAGAATCAAAATTTTACGTATACGACGAGTGCGATTATATTACTAAATCCAATGATCTATTTATTAAAATATCAATTATACACGAAATTATAAAAACATGTAAAACTAACTAGTTTTACATCAGTGTAAATTGATCATCATATATATATATATATACTTGAGTCTAGCAATATATATATATATATATATATATATTCTTGAGTCTAGCACTAGACTTGCCATATAATTCTCTATATATACCCCACCAATTAATGAAACTTAGAAGCCATCAAATGCTTGAAAAGAATCATATTTGAAAGGTAAATGAGTATGTTAAATTAAAAATTAATTTTAGGTTGAAAAAGAATAACTATTGTTAGGGTTTTTTTTTTCCTTTTATTTTTGTTATAAGTGGAGGGAAATTAGCATGGAGGATTCAGATAAAAGCAAGGAAAAGGAAGCAAAAGGAAGAGAAGAAATTCGTTATAGGGGAGTAAGGAGAAGGCCATGGGGAAAATATGCAGCTGAAATTCGAGACCCTTCAAGGCATGGTTCACGTTTATGGCTAGGCACATTTGATAAGCCAGAGGAGGCTGCTCGAGCCTATGATCGCGCCGCGTTTAACCTCAGAGGCCATATGGCTATCTTGAACTTCCCCAATGAGCACTATAATCAAGTTATGGGGTCATCCCCTTATCCGCCATCTCCTTCTAACGTTGTTGGTAAGAGCTTTGAGAAAGGAAGTTCATCATCTAGTACTGGACAAGAAAAGCAGGTTTTCGAGTTCGAGTACTTGGATGACAAGGTGTTAGAAGAGCTTCTTGAAACTGAAGAGGAGAAGAAGAAAAGATTGAAAGATTGAAATTTTCTTAATTAATGTTCAATGCTCTTTGGTTTGGTTGAATCTTTTCTTTCTTTCTTTCTTTCTTTCTTTCTATCTATGCCTCCCTCTTTCTTTCCCCCATTTTCCAGTAAACTACAAGTAAGAATATTTGTGCCCCTTGGTTACTATTAGACTTACTTAAGAGTCAGGTAACCCGCTCGATCTGTATTGGGCCGGGTCGGATAGACCTTTTTTAGATTTGAGCCGGCTCAGCTTGAAACATTGTTCACATAATAAAAAAATATTTTTTATTTAAATTAAATTATAAAAATATATAAAAAAATTTTAAATTTTTTTTTTTTATTATTTTTAAATAATAAATCAGGCCGACAGGTTGGCTCGGATAATGAAATTAGAAAAATTTTGAACCATGATTGAACACATGAACAAGCCTAATTACGATATACAATTGAATCTTTTTCCTAAATATATATATATATTTTTTTTAAATCCCATTTTTCTTCATTTCTTGAAAGAGGCAAAGTCATTTAAGCAACTCTTCCAGTGATTGATTGATTTTCATTTTTTACCTAATTGAAGATGGAAGTAGGAGGAAGTTAATGAAGGATGGGTTTTAACTTTTAAGGCACAATATACTCATTAGATCATGGATTCATTTTTTTGCACAAAATGGAAAATAAAAAAAATGGTTGCTAGGATAATGAATTTGATTAATTATTGCTAGGTGTAAATGTTAGACCAATGCAAAGTTTACATATCAATATATGGTGTCAAGGTCACCAAGTTTTTCAGGATATTGTTTCAAGCTAGTTGGCTTCCAACATTTTTTCTTCTACATATTTTGAACAATGAATTTTCTACAGTAGAATACAAGACAACTAGCAGCAGGTTTGGGATAGTTGGGAGATAGAAAACCAACAATATTTCCACATTAATTCCCCTTTATAATTTTTTTTTTGCTTGTTAGCTTCTGTCCTATAAAAATTGTTGAGGGAGGAGATGCTCAAGTGAGTAAGCAACATCAAAATCTATATAATAGTAAAGTGTATGGAGTAGACTTATGAGAGATTTCATAGAAAGAGGATTGTTAATTTCTGGTTTGAAGTGGAATGACTGGAAATTTCCATTTTTTTTTGTGTGTGTGAAGTGGTGTTATCTCGTTAAGTCTTGAGTTTCTTATGATTTTATATTTATAGTTGTTGGGCCTCTTCATCTATTGTAAATAACAATTAATTTTAGGTTTAATGTTTAATACTTTTTATTTGTCGGTGTTGAGAATGGCGCCCATTATGGGCAACCGTTTTCAACATAACTTTCCAAGGGATATACGTGGTGGCTGTTCACTTATCTTACATGACATGTTTGTTTGCTCCCAACATTTGACGAAATTTGGTTTCTGTTATTGTTCTTCTTAACTTAGAATTTAATTTGAACTTGGATAGCAGAAGTGTTAATTTTTTTTTGGGAACACATTACTATTTGTTTTGAATATTTATCGAATGATTTTATTGTTTTGGATGTTGACTACACTTCGTGTAGTAGTTTTTTCCCTAGTTACTTCATCAAGTAATGCACATATTTACGTGGATATGTGGCATGCTAGACTATGCCATATCGGGTAACAAATTATGGATGTATTAGTTAAATAGGAATTACTAAGCCCTATTGAAAAAATTAATTTATCAACATGTGAAAACTGTCTAACAAGAAAATGGCAAGTAAACTATTTGATAAAGGGACTAGATCTGAATTTCAGTTTCAACTTATACATTCCGATATTTGTGACCCAATAAATGTAAGGGCATGAAGTGGAGTAGTATATTTCATCACATTTATCGATGATTTCACATGTTTTGGGTTGTCTATTTGATTTCTCACAAGTCTGAAGTTTTAGAGTGCTTTAGAAAATATGTGACTTTGGTGGAAAGTTAATTAGATAAAAATGTTAAGGTATTAAGAGCGGACTGAGGACGTGAGTATTTGTTTGATCAGTTCAGATATTTATGGAGTTAATAGCACTAATGGTCCCCAAATTATAGGGCATATTTTATATTGGTCCCTAAACTTCAAAACGTATCAAATTGGTCCTTGATTACAAATATCATAACAAATTGGTTCTTATCGTTAGCTTTTTTGTTACCTTTATCGTTAGCAATCAGTTAGTGACACGTGTCACCAGCTGATTGCTCCAGCAGTTGTCTTCATTTTTTTTCCTTTTTTTTATTTTTTTTTATATTTTTTCTTTGATTTTTTTTAATAAATAAATACAAAGAAAAAATAATTCATAATATAAATTAAAATATTTTTTAAAAAAATATAATTAATTTAAAAAGTATGAAATATTTATTTACTTTAATTTTATAAAAAATATTTTTCATTTTTTCATTTCTTTCTTCTTCTTTTTTGTTGCTTTTCTCTTCTTTATAAATAAATATTAAAAACTAAATAATAATTTACATTATAATTTAAATTAATATTGTAATAATCAAATAATTGAAAAAAAAATATAAAACTATTTATTTACATTAATTTTATAAAAATATTTTTTTTGTTTCTTCCCTTTCTTCTTTTTTCTCTTCTTTATAAACAAATACAAAATATATATAAGTATATTATATTATATTATATTTTAAATTAAATTAATTAAATTAACTTTCCAAATATTAAATAATTTATAAATATAAAATATTTTTTTTATTTTTATAAATTTTATTTTTTTTCTTTCTTATCTTTTCCCTTTTTCTCTGGTTTGTAAATAAATATAAATAAAAATAAATAATAATTCATATTATAATTTAAATTAATTTTTAAAATATAAAATATTTTATTTACATTAATTTTATAAGAAAAGAGGAAAAAAGGAAAGAAAAAAGAAAGAAAGAAAAGGAAAGGAAAATAAAAAAATAAAAAATATATTTCTAATAAATGAATGTAAATAAATATTTTATAAATTATAAATTATTTAATTTTTACGAAATTAATTTATTTATAAAAAGAAAAAAGAAAAAAGTAAAAGTAAAAGTAAAAGAAAAAAAATATATTTTTAAAATTAATGTAAATAAATATTTATATTTTATAAATTATTTAATTATTAAAAAATTAATTTAAATTATTATTTATCTTTTGTATTTATTAATGTTTTCATTTTCCCTTTTTCTTTATTATTCTTTATAAATAAATACAAAAGATAAATAATAATTTAAATTAATTTTTTAATAATTTATAAAATATAAATATTTATTTACATTAATTTTATAAAAAATATTTATTTACATTTATTTATTAAAAAATATCAAAGAAAAATAATAAAGAAATAAAGAAAAAAGAAAAAAATAAAGAGGAATGTGGTGCAATCAGCTGGTGACACGTGTCACTAAGCTGATTGCTACAGTAAAGGTAACGGAAAAGCTAATGGTAGGGACCAATTTGTTATAATACTTGTAATCAAGGACCAATTTGATACGTTTTGAAGTTTAGGGGCCAATATAAAATATACCCTATAATTTGGGGACCATTGGAGCTATTAACTCATATTTATGTGATGAAAAAAGAATAGATAGGCAGTTAACCATTTCGACGACTCCACAACAAAATGGTGTTTCGGAGAGAAGAAATAGAACTCTTCTGGAAATGGTTAGTGATGCACCCAAAAGAGTGTATCTTATTTAACCTTGCACTAAAAAGATCAATTGTAAGTATAATGATTAGCAAGGGTCGAGTCCTCAGGGATTGGGTTTTAATCTATGAGTTATTAGTTTATAACTTACGTTCAAAGAAAACAATAAAAGAAAAGGGGTTTTTGAAGCGAGATTTAAACTAAAGTAAATAATAAGAATAAGATGCAAGGCGGTATAACCAGCCAATAAAAATATATATACTAAATTAGGCGGTATAACCAGCCAATAAAAATAAAACAAAGTTAATATACAAATTAGGCGGTATAACCAGCCAATAAAAATAAATATACTTTTAAAAATAAGCAAACTAGAAAAGTAAGAAAACAAGTAAGTAAGAAGAATCAAATATGAAAAATATGGTTAAGGTTTCATTCTCCACCACTAGACATCATTAAGAATCAATTTCAGATCTATCAATATCAACCAACTATCAAAGTTAACAACCGTAGATAACAACAAGCTCTGTTATCCCAATCTTTCCTTAGTTTGTCGTTAAATAGAACAAGCTCTCTATTTAATCTCTAACCATTAAACAACCTAGAATAAGCTCTCTAAATTCAATTTAATGGCAGCTTTATGATGAGAAAGATAGGTTGATCTAAGCAACAAACACATAAGCTCGGATTGTTCAACTTAGGTTATGTTCCACTTTGCAATTATTGAAAACTTGACCATAATCATTAATCACAAATTGCCACTTATGAATAGGAAATCAAGACAATTACACGGATCAAGACTCCTAAACTAGCAATAGATAATTATCAAGATCTATCTAGTTGTACACCTAAATAAATCAAGACAACATCATGAACAATTCTTGTAGAAGAACATAAGCAACTTTGATAGAAAATTAATGATAGATAGAATCTGAAAATCAATCACAAAACATGTCTAGGGCTTTGAAATCACCCTTAACCAAATAGAAGTTTAGCCTAGCATAGGCATTGTAAACATAAACATAAAATTAAAGAGAATCTAAGAAGGAAATAAAAGAAAAGAAAGAAGAAGAAGAAAATAAAGAAAAAGAAAACTAGAGAAAAGAAAGAAGAAGAAAACTTAGAGAATTTTATTACAATGGCTAATATCCTACCAATGTACAATATGATCCTCTACAATCATCCAAGGCCCTCTATTTATACACATTTTGGAGGGCTAAATGACAAGAGACAAGCTTTACAAATTTCAAAGGTAGGTATAATAGGTGGGTGCATTTTTCTAACAATTTTCGTCATATTGTATGACAATTTTGATCAGCCAACTTGATGGTCGATTTTGTCAATTTTGGAGGCCTGATCTGATCACATGGTCTTCTAGAAAAATGTTCCTCTATCAGTTACTGATCCATAGCCGTTCGAATCAGCTCATTTGCTGATGTGGATAAGAAGATATGGGCAAAATACGAAAACAGATCAGCACAGACGTCATTGCACATCAGCCAACTTGATGGTCGATTTCGCTAGGGAAAACGACTCCGTTTCAAGAAGTGTAAAACATGAAAAAGATAGATATGCCTCTTAACTTTGCACGGATAAAATTTCAGCCTTATTGCTTCAGTGAAACTCGAGATATAGCTGATATGGCAAAAGGTGTCGGAACTGGAACTGAACTGGATTTGCCCTTAATTCTAGTAATCTGAAATCACTCAAAGAAACTTGTGAAAAACACCAAATTACATAAAAATATAAAAGATCATAAACACAATTAGACTAAACAATAATAACTCGTATTTGACACAAAACAATAATAAAACATAACTAAAAACTATATAATTATACGAGTTATCACACCCCCACACTTAGATTGTTGCTAGTCCCTATTAACGACTCAATAAAAATAAAATAAGAAAATCTAATCTAATCCACTTTCGTAGGAAATCACGGTGGCACTTAGCATGTGACACAAGCCTTTAAACCCCTAGGTGTCCCTAGTGGACGAGTTTAGTCTCGTGAGGGTTTACTAGAACGATACCTACAAACATTGAAAAACTAAAATATAAATAAACTACATATACTAAAAATATTTACTCCTAATCCTTTCAATACAAATTAGAGACAATCTTTGAACAAGTCTTATAAACTAATCAATAGCTTAAAGAATTTCACAAAAAATCATGCTTGAATGTAAATTGTTTGAGTTAAGCCAATATTAACATAACATATTTCAATCAAAATAGTGCATATTCAAACTTAATCTCAACTACTCACATGGGATACCCTCATGATTTTCACTCTTTAAAGTAGTGGTGAAGTGTTTACACTCAATCAATCTCATGAAAACAGTTCTACCATATTCTTGCTTGTCCACCTATTCTCCACTATTTAGATCATACAACTTCATGAATCAAGAGGTCTTTAATCAAGGTTGTAATGGGGCCAAGGGGTTTGTAATGTGGTTGAAGAACAAAAGGATAAAGATATCACAAAGGTTCCAAAGAGTTCATAAAGTTTAGAGACATAATAAGATCATACAAAGAAACTTCTCAAAACTCTTTACAAGTACATAGTCACCTAGGCCGGATATTCATGTTGGGCCTTTTCTTCATTCTAAACAACTTTGTAACATCTTTTTCTTTTTCCCCAAATTCAAGAGATGATTCATTTTTTTTTTTACATAGGAATGTATTTGCCAGTATTCCATTTCTTTTTTTTTTCTTGACTTTTCTTTTCTTCCCCCCCCCAACACTTATTTCTTGTTTCTAACCCAAATTTCAATAGATCTTCCTTGTCTTTGCAACTTGTCTCAAAACATGCTAATTCATCTTTGGAACAAAGGTAAGGATATAAGTATATTTCGGTTAGGGACAAGTTATGGTTACCAAAGAGATAGCTTATTCAATGTAGGCTCAAATTGGTTCACTAAGGGTGTGTTCTCTTGGAACATCAATAAGGGATGGTTGTTTGGCCCTGGCTAAAAATCCTAATGCCTCTATCATATTCATGTTGTCACATGCATCAATATAGTCTCAACAAGGTCTAAAGCAAGTTCTAGAGAATCATGTAATCATAAGAGCACTCAAGAAAGAAATTAGATTAATTTATATAATGCATCAATCATTATAGGCTCAAAAACTCACAAGGATGATTATACAAGTCATATTAAGTCTAAACATGCTTCTTTCTCAATCAACATATCATATTAACATTGGCTCATAAAAAGGTTGATATCAAGCTCAATTCTCATGAAAATCTTCTCACTAATAAATCTGTTTTAGACTTATGCAATTCATATCTCATCATAGTATTGAAAAGGAACTAAAACACACTAAAAATAATAATAAAGACTCATAAAAAAAATAGTAGACAAAAATAAAAGAAATCCTAAATCCTTCCCCCCACACTTAATTCTTACATTGTCCTCAATGTAAGTCTATTAACCCAAATGAAAGAATCATGTGTAAGAGAAAAGAACTAATAACATAAGAATAGGAACAACTAAGACTCAAAACAAAACAAACTCATGCAACCTAAATAATCCTAAAATACTAAACAAAAATTAACAAGTAAACATAAAAAGATTAAAATCAAACTGACAAGGTATGTCTCAAGTCTCCCTTACTCAGACCTTGTTCAGAATGAATACTTCTAAATGGCTTAAAACACAAATTTTTTTTTTTTTTAAAAAAAGATTAAATCAAACTGACAAGGTATGTCTCAAGTCTCCCTTACTCAGACCTTGTTCAGAATGAATACTTCTAAATGGCTTAAAACACAACAATTTTTTTTTTTTTAAATTAGCAAAATATGTCCCTTACCCCCTACTAAAATATGACATTGTCCCCAATGTCAAATTTTAAAGGTAGAATTTAGGAGATATTACCTGCAGAGGTTGCTAACCACTTATTATAACTGAGACACAACAAACAAAATGTTAGATAATGTCACAAAGACAAAGTGCAATCCACTCCTTGCTCGTCCATATCTCTTTTTCTTTTTCCGAGCGTTTGCGAAACAACCGTAGCAGATAAACACTCATAAGCTTGGAGCTTTTTGAGTAAATCTTCAATGGTTGTAGCAGAAATTATGGTTCTCCTTGCCTCTGAAAACATGAATCCATTTTCCACAGCATTATCTAAATATGAAAGCAAATTACTAAAATAACCATTAATATTAAGCAAACCAATGGGTTTCTTATTTGTGACCAAAGATGACTAAGAAGCCACGCAAGTTATTTCTTCCAATGTACCCAGACCTCCTGGTAAAGCAATGAATGCATCGGCACAATGGTACATGATTGTCATCCGTTCAGGGATACTCCAGACTTGTATTTCCTTACCCACGGTAGGTCCACAAAAATCTGTGAATAGTTTTGGCACGATTCCTAGAACTGGACTTCCTCCGGCGTGTGCTGCTGTAGCGACTGCTCCCATTAAACCCGTACTACCACCTCCATAAATCAACTGGATCTTTTGTTGGGCAAGTATTACTCCAACTCTTATGGCTTCATCAGCGAATATGTTATTTTTCCCTGGATAAGCACCTCCAAAGACACAAATTTTTTTAATGCGCTGGGACGAAGTACTTTCCATTTTTTTTTTCGAGTGCCTGAAAGAGAATGAGTACATGGTGTAATATATAGAGGACTGAGTAGTGAATCAGACAAGAGTAATAATGTCGCCGAAAGTGTATTTGACCTGTCAGAAGAAAATGTTAACCTAACAAAAGATTTTTGCGTGATTTCAGGAAGAAAATCAAAAAGAGAAGAAAAATCAACCGTAAAAGTCAAGAGTAATAGTGTCGCCGAAAGTGTATTTGGCATCTTCCTCTGGTTTTACGTCCAGAAACGGCTTAAACGCCTTCTATGAGTCGAGGATATGCTTCCCATCTAGTTTTCTTACAAACTGGCAAACAGGGTCTTTTAACATCAGATTCCCAAGATGTTGCCATTCCCTTTGGAATTGCGACCATAAATCAAGAATTTCTCTTTGTACGTCTCCACTAGGATGCGTCTCAAGAGAAAGTTGGATATTACCCAAATTCTCCTTACTCAGTCCATCCTTAATGAATTCAATTTTATCATCTCGATTAGAGGACGGAATCCCAATAGAACGACATTTACCGTTACACGTCCATCGTGCACATTTGTGGCAGTTTGAACTCATGCGCTTTGCTCGTCGCTTCTTTGCAAAAGTGCTTCTACCTGTACCTGGTAAATGCAAAACAGGAAGATATTCATCTTCACGTACCTTGGCTTCAATTATCCAACGTATGTCTTCAGGAATCCCTTTGTGCATAAGCATTCTTAATCTTTCAAATCGAACTTGGTAAAGCTTCAGTAAAATATTTCGAGGAAAAGGAGGAAATCGTTTCTGCAATCTTGTGAGAATATCATCCATCCTGAAAAAAAATGAAAAAAAATTGAAAGAGAAATTTGAAGAGAAATTTATATACAATATCAGTTTTATGGGTAGCTGATGGAACCGACTTAAATAATCACGGAGTACCGTTACCCGCCATTTAACCGGGGTTAAAAAAAATTAAAAATTATATTTACATCTAGTTATTTTCAAAACAAGGATCAGAAAGAAAAACAACATAAAAAGACTCAAAAACAAAACACTCTAAATAAAATCCTAAATTCTTCCCCCCACACATAATTCTTACATTGTCATTAATGTAATGCTATTAATCCCAAATGAAAGAATCATGTGTAAGTGAAAAGAACTAATAAACAAAATAAACTTATGCAGCCTAAATGAACTTAGAAACACTAAACACAATTAGCAAAGAAACATAAGAAAAAGATAAAGAAAAAGAGAGCAAATCTGAGGATGGCAGTTTGGCAATGCTTTCACTAATTAGGCTGCCTCCCCCAATTAGCACTTGATTTAGTGTTTTGAACCTAACCAACACCCCTTCTTGGCATTTTAGGCTTGTCAGGCTCATACATGAAATTTCCCAAATTTATGCGTTTGAGAGGAAGCTTTCTTTGCACAACAGTGGATGCATTCTCCATTACAAGTATTATTCCATCATTCTTTGTGGTGCATATGTCATCGAGGAATGGAGCATATTTTGATACTTGTTGAATGACCTCCACAAACAAGTTGTTTAAGGTTTCCGGCATGTGTTGTTCATGTTCTTCCTCCTTGAACTTTGCAAATCTACTAGGAAAAGATGGAGAAGAAACATTAGTAAAAAGTGAAACCTTAAACGTTACCTCAGGTGCCGAAATACTCTTATTTGGATCTTTGGCTTCATTATCCTCAAGAATAGAATCCATCTCTAATTTTGTTTCATCCTCATCTTGTTCCTCATTCTTCAAGGTCACAATAGTAGCATTCTCCTTTGGGTTAACCATCGTTTGGGCTGGGAGTTCTTCAGATCTTTGTGCTACCCATCCCACCATACTACTAGCCAATTGGCTCATTTGCTTTTCCAAACTCTGGATGCTTGCCCTTGTTTCCTGTTGAAATTGCAAAGAATCAGTAACAAGAGAATAGACAAGATCTTCTAAAGAAGTACCTGAGTTTTGAGTCATATGTGGTGGTTGAAAAAGATCTGGTTCTTGAGACCATGATTGATTGAAGCTAGATGGATGAGTGTAATTGGCATAAGGATCTACTTCTTGGTAATTTTTCGAGTAGCCATAATTAGTATGATCCCACCATCCCTTATGGTAAGTGTTTGAGTAATGATCATACTGTTGGTCTTGGAACACTTGATGGCCTTGACATCCTCCCATGGCCAATTGTTGAACTGGGGAGGTGAGATTGGCTTGTTGATTCTCCATGTTCATGTATGCCACCAACTCTTCAAGTGTTAGATTGCTCAATTCCATTGTTTTTTTTTTTTATTTAAAAATTTGAAAAGAAAAACTTGTATGTACAAGAAAATAAAACTAATTAGAACTGAAAATAAGAATAAACCAAGTAACAAATAAACTAAAGAAAGCAATCCCCGGCAACGGCGCCAAAAATTTGATGCACCCAAAAGAGTGTATCTTATTTAACCTTGCACTAAAAAGATCAATTGTAAGTATAATGATTAGCAAGGGTCGAGTCCTCAGGGATTGGGTTTTAATCTATGAGTTATTAGTTTATAACTTACGTTCAAAGAAAACAATAAAAGAAAAGGGGTTTTTGAAGCGAGATTTAAACTAAAGTAAATAATAAGAATAAGATGCAAGGCGGTATAACCAGCCAATAAAAATATATATACTAAATTAGGCGGTATAACCAGCCAATAAAAATAAAACAAAGTTAATATACAAATTAGGCGGTATAACCAGCCAATAAAAATAAATATACTTTTAAAAATAAGCAAACTAGAAAAGTAAGAAAACAAGTAAGTAAGAAGAATCAAATATGAAAAATATGGTTAAGGTTTCATTCTCCACCACTAGACATCATTAAGAATCAATTTCAGATCTATCAATATCAACCAACTATCAAAGTTAACAACCGTAGATAACAACAAGCTCTGTTATCCCAATCTTTCCTTAGTTTGTCGTTAAATAGAACAAGCTCTCTATTTAATCTCTAACCATTAAACAACCTAGAATAAGCTCTCTAAATTCAATTTAATGGCAGCTTTATGATGAGAAAGATAGGTTGATCTAAGCAACAAACACATAAGCTCGGATTGTTCAACTTAGGTTATGTTCCACTTTGCAATTATTGAAAACTTGACCATAATCATTAATCACAAATTGCCACTTATGAATAGGAAATCAAGACAATTACACGGATCAAGACTCCTAAACTAGCAATAGATAATTATCAAGATCTATCTAGTTGTACACCTAAATAAATCAAGACAACATCATGAACAATTCTTGTAGAAGAACATAAGCAACTTTGATAGAAAATTAATGATAGATAGAATCTGAAAATCAATCACAAAACATGTCTAGGGCTTTGAAATCACCCTTAACCAAATAGAAGTTTAGCCTAGCATAGGCATTGTAAACATAAACATAAAATTAAAGAGAATCTAAAAAGGAAATAAAAGAAAGAAAGAAGAAGAAGAAAATAAAGAAAAAGAAAACTAGAGAAAAGAAAGAAGAAGAAAACTTAGAGAATTTTATTACAATGGCTAATATCCTACCAATGTACAATATGATCCTCTACAATCATCCAAGGCCCTCTATTTATACACATTTTGGAGGGCTAAATGACAAGAGACAAGCTTTACAAATTTCAAAGGTAGGTATAATAGGTGGGTGTATTTTTCTAACAATTTTCGTCATATTGTATGACAATTTTGATCAGCCAACTTGATGGTCGATTTTGTCAATTTTGGAGGCCTGATCTGATCACATGGTCTTCTAGAAAAATGTTCCCCTATCAGTTACTGATCCATAGCCGTTCGAATCAGCTCATTTGCTGATGTGGATAAGAAGATATGGGCAAAATACGAAAACAGGTCAGCACAGACGTCATTGCACATCAGCCAACTTGATGGTCGATTTCGCTAGGGAAAACGACTCCGTTTCAAGAAGTGTAAAACATGAAAAAGATAGATATGCCTCTTAACTTTGCACGGTTAAAATTTCAGCCTTATTGCTTCAGTGAAACTCGAGATATAGCTGATATGGCAAAAGGTGTCGGAACTGGAACTGAACTGGATTTGCCCTTAATTCTAGTAATCTGGAATCACTCAAAGAAACTTGTGAAAAACACCAAATTACATAAAAATATAAAAGATCATAAACACAATTAGACTAAACAATAATAACTCGTATTTGACACAAAACAATAATAAAACATAACTAAAAACTATATAATTATACGAGTTATCAGTTAGGTCTATGATAGCCAGGCAAATTTGCCTATCACTTTTTTGGGTGATGCGTTATTAACAACTGCATATGTATTGAATAGAGTACCCTTCTAATCAGTTACGTCTGATGGAGACTCAATTAAGAGTCGTAAACCCAAGTGCAGGTTATGTTCAAGTAATAAATTCTCGGGTGTCCGAGGTCGAACCACAGGGAAGCGTATTAGTAAGTATAAGTTTATAAATATATAAGAAAAAGAAAATAAACAAGATATTAGGGAATCAATAACAAAGAAAGTAAACAAGATATTAGAGAACAAAATAAACAAAATAACATAAAAGCAATTAAACAAGATATAAAAAAAAAACAATAAGAAAAGATGTTGAGGTTAGAGAATCCACTCTTGGTGTTATGCTAAGATTAATCTTGTTTTATTACACAATTGAAATCCACACATAAGGGAGGTTCCAACCGGAAGGTTTAGCAATTCAGTCCAAATTGTCCAACGTCCATAGCATATGATATTATGTTCATTTGGTGTCCTCAAAACTCACAAAAAGAGTCCAAGCATTCCTTATGCCAAGGTATATGTCTACAACAAATCAAGGTTATGAAACCAAGCATTTACTGTGCCATTTTCATTGTCAATAATGAATCAAGATCTCTACTTTGCAAGTATGATTTTAAACCAAAAGAAAATATTATCTATACTAGTGTTTATAAATGATGATTCATTTTAGCTCATGTTTAAGAGACTAACCTTAGCATTTACCAAGAGCTTCACCTCATCACCTCAACAATATGATTAGCAACACATACTAGATATGAATAAAATGAAAAGAAATGTAAGAAGCATAAGTAAATAAAAAAAGAAAACTAGAGAAAGGAAAGAAGAAGAAAACTTAGAGAATTTTACTACAAAGGCTAATATCCTACCAATGTATAATGTATCCCAATACTCATCCAAGGCCCTCTATTTATACACATTTTGGAGGGCTAAATGACAAGAGACAAGCTTTACAAATTTCAAAGGTAGGTATAATAGGTGGGTGCATTTTTCTAACAATTTTCGTCATATTGTATGACAATTCTGATCAGCCAGCTTGATGGTCGATTTTGTCAATGTTGGAGGCTCGATCTGATAAAATGGTCTTCTAGAAAAATATACCCCTATCAGTTACGGATCCATAGCCGTTGGAATCAGATCATTTGCGCACGTGGATCGGAAGATATGGTCAAAATACCAAAACGGTGCAGAACAGACGTCATTGCACATCAGCCAACTTGATGGTCGATTTCGCTAGGGAAAACGACTCCGTTTCAAGAAGTGTAAAACATGAAAAAGATAGATATGCCTCTTAGCTTTGCAGGGATACAAAGTTCAGCCTTATTGCTTCAGTGAAACTCGAGATATAGCTGATATGGCAAAAGGTGTCGGAACTGGAACTGAACTGGATTTGCCCTTAATTCTAGTAATCTGAAATCACTCAAAGAAACTTGTGAAAAACACCAAATTACATAAAAATATAAAAGATCATAAACACAATTAGACTAAACAATAATAACTCGTATTTGACACAAAACAATAATAAAACATAACTAAAAACTATATAATTATACGAGTTATCACACCCCCATACTTAGATTGTTGCTAGTCCCTAGCAACGACTCAATAAAATAAGAAAATCTAATCTAATCCATTTTCGTAGGAAATCACGGTGGCACTTAGCATGTGACACAAGCCTTTAAACCCCTAGGTGTCCCTAGTGGACGAGTTTAGTCTCTTGAGGGTTTACTAGGACGATACCCACAAACATTGAAGACATAAGAAAAACTAAAAATAATAATTATAACTAATCCTTCCAATATAAATTAGAGATAATCATTGGACAAGTCTTAAAAACTAATCAATAGCTTAAAGAAATTCACAAAAAATCTTGCTTGAATGTAAATAGTTTGAGTTAAGCCAATAATAACATAACATATTTCAATCAAAATAGTGTATATTCAAACTTAATCTCAACTTCTCACATGGGATACTCTCTTGATTTTCACTCTTTAAAGTAGTGGTAAAGTGTTTACACTCAATCAATCTCATGAAAACACTTCTACCATATGCTTGCTTGTCCACCTATTCTCCACTATTTAGATCATACAACTTCATAAATCAAGAGGTCTTTATTCAAGGTTGTAATGGGGCCAAAGGGTTATAATGTGGTTAAAGAACAAAAGGATAAAGATATCACAAAGGTTCCAAAGAGTTCATAGATTTTAGAGACATAATAAGATCATACAAATAAAACTTCTCAAAACTCTTATAAAGCACATAATAACATAGGCTAAATATTCATGTTGAGCCTTTGCATCATTCTAACCAACTTTGTAACATCTTTTTCTAGAAGTTCAAGAGAAGATTTTTTTTTTTTTTTTTTTAATATGGGAATGTATTTGACAATGATCCCTTTCTTTTTCTCTTGACTTTTTCTTTTCTTTTCTTCCCCCACACTTATCTTTTGTTTCTAACCCAAATTTTCAAATAAAAATATCCCTTGTTTTTTTTGCAATATGTCTCAAAATATAAAATTCATCTTTAGAACAAGGGTAAGGATATAAGTATATTTAGGCTAGGTGTAAGTTGTGGTTACCAATAAAACATCATATTTAATGTAGGCTCAAATTGGCTCACTAGTGGGGATGTTCTCGTAGAACATTAATAATGGATGGCTGTTTGGCTCTAGTTATAATCCTAATGCCTCTATCATATTCATGTTGTCACATGTATCAATATAGTCTCAAACGGTTTAAAGCAAGTTCTAGAGAATCATGTAATCATAAGAGCACTCAAGAAAGAAATTAGATTGATTTGTATAATGCATCAATCATTATAGGCTCAAAAACTCACAAAGATGATTATACAAGTCAGATTAAGTCTAAACATGCTTCTTTCTCAATCAACATATCATATTAACATTGGCTCATAAAAAGGTTGACATCAAGCTCAATTCTCATGAAAATCTTCTCACTAATAAATCTGTTTTAGACTTATGCAATTCATATCTCATCATTGTATTGAAAGTAACTAAAAAAAAACACACTAAGTCTAAACATGCTTTTTTTTTTGTTTTTTTGTTTTTTTTTGTTTTTTTTTTTTGAAGAAGAAGATTAAATCAAACTGACAAGGTATGTCTCAAGTCTCCCTTACTCAGACCTTGTTCAGAATGAATACTTCTAAATGTCTTAAAACACAACAAATTTTTTTTTTTTTAGCAAAATATGTCCCTTACCCCCTACTAAAATATGACATTGTCCCCAATGTCAAATTTTAAAGGTAGAATTTAGGAGATATTACCTGCAGAGGTTGCTAACCACTTATTATAACTGAGACACAACAAACAAAATGTTAGATAATGTCGCCGAAAGTGTATTTGACCTGTCAGAAGAAAATGTTAACCTAACAAAAGATTTTTGCGTGATTTCAGGAAGAAAATCAAAAAGAGAAGAAAAATCAATCGTAAAATACCAATGCAAAAAATACGAGAATAATTACACAAATCGAACAACACGTAAATTAAACCGAAATGAAATTATTGCAAATCAAACCAAAAGCTGAGAAGTCATTTATTGTAGTTGTGATTGTGGCTCACATCTTCCTCTGGTTTTACGTCCAGAAACGGCTTAAACGCCTTCTATGAGTCGAGGATATGCTTCCCATCCAGTTTTCTTACAAGCTGGCAAACAGGGTCTTTTAACATCAGATTCCCAAGATGTTGCCATTCCTTTTGGAATTGCGACCATAAATCAAGAATTTCTCTTTGTACGTCTCCACTAGGATGCGTCTCAAGAGAAAGTTGGATATTACCCAAATTCTCCTTACTCAGTCCATCCTTAATGAATTCAATTTTATCATCTCGATTAGAGGACGGAATCCCAATAGAACGACATTTACCGTTACACGTCCATCGTGCACACTTGTGGCAATTTGAACTCATGCGCTTTGCTCGTCGCTTCTTTGCATAAGTGCTTCTACCTGTACCTGGTAAATGCAAAACAGGAAGATATTCATCTTCACGTACCTTGGCTTCAATTATCCAACGTATGTCTTCAGGAATCCCTTTGTTCATAAGCATTCTTAATCTTTCTAATCGAACTTGGTAAAGCTTCAGTAAAATATTCCGAGGAAAAGGAGGAAATCGTTTCTGCAATCTTTTGAGAATATCATCCATCCTGAAAAAAAATGAAATAAAATAAAATGAAAGAGAAATTTATATACAATATCAGTTTTGTGGGTAGCTGATGGAACCGACTTAAATAATCACGGAGTACCGTTATCCGCCATTTAACCGGGGTTAAAAAAAAAATTATATTTACATCTAGTTATTTTCAAAACAAGGATCAGAAAGAAAAACAACCTCTTCTTGAGTAACATGATTTTCCAAAAAGAGTTTGAGTCTTTGTCCATTTACCTTGAATACGTTACCATTTTGAGGATTCTCAATGTCAACTGCTCCATAATGATACACATGTTTAACCACAAATGGGCCAGTCCATCTTGATCTCAACTTACCAGGAAATATGTGAAGTCTAGATTTATAAAGTAGAACTTTTTGCCCAACATCAAATGTTTTTCTTGAAATTAACTTGTCATGAAAGGCTTTAGTTCTTTCTTTATGAATTTTAGAATTCTCATATGCATCATTTCTGAGTTCCTCAAGTTCATTTATGACTGGAAAAGTTTCATTCTCACCCAAAAAGGAATATTTTAGCTCGGATGGCAATGGTTTTAAATCCAGCTTGGGTGGTTCAATAGTTGATGGTACAGTGACATTTGTGAGTGATGGAAGTTCCTCAAACTTTTGTTTCCAACAATGCTTAACCTGAAAAGAATTTAACAAAGAATCAGTGTGTGAAATTTCTGAAGCATTATCAAACTCACATTCAATTAAATAAGCTTCTAAAGGATCATGGAATGTGGTAGTGGTGAGATGTTCATGAACAAGTTCTTCAATGAAATCCACTTCATGTACTTCTGAATCATCACCAGGTTGTTTGCAAGTGTTGAACACATTTAATTCTAAAGTCATATTTCCAAAAGAAATGTTCAACATACCATTCCTGCAATTTATCAGAGCATTAGAAGTTGCAAGAAATGGACGGCCTAATATAACAGGAATTTGAACATTTGGATTTGAAACAGGATGTGTGTCCAAAACAATAAAATCAACAGGGAAGTAAAAATTTTCAATTTGAACCAAAACATCTTCAACTATCCCTCGAGGAATTTTTACAGAATGATCAGCTAGTTGAAGTGTAACAGGTGTTTCCTTGAGTTCACCTAAACCTAACTGTTGATAAACAGAAAAAGGCAAAAGATTAACACTAGCACCAAGATCAAGCAATGCACGTTCTATTCTAGTGTTTCCAATGATGCATGAGATTGTTGGACATCCAGGATCTTTGAATTTTGGTGGAGTAAGGTGCTGAATGATTGAGCTCACACTTTCCGTCAAAAATGCTTTCTTTTGTACATTATGTTTCCTTTTAACTGTGCACATGTCCTTCAAAAATTTAGCATAAGATGGAACTTGTTTGATTGCATCCAATAAAGGAATGTTAATCTTAACTTGTTTGAAAAGTTCATAAATTTCTGCGTTTTGATTCAAATTCTTTATTGTTTGCAACCTTTGAGGAAAAGGAGCAGGATGCATACCTTTTTCTTTGTCCAAATTTTCAAGAAGTTCAGACTTACCATCATCCTTACCATTACTTTTCGGAGGGGAAGGAGGATCTTGGTCTTTTGATGGAATGTTTTTGTCAATTGCCTTTCCACTTCGAAGAGTTGTGATAGAACTGGCATTTTCCTGTTGAGTTTCATTGGAGCAAGAAACAAGACATTGAGTAGAAGGGTTAGGCTGAGGTTGAGCAGGAAACTTACCTTTTTCTTGAGTGCGTAATGAAGCTGTCAATGTAGACAAGGTGTTTTTGATCTCATTGATGTCCTGTGAAGTCCGGCTATTCACATTTGCTTGTGTTTGCATGAATGCTTGCAATGTCTCTTCCAAGGTTTGTACACGTGAAGGTTGATAGGAAAAAGTGTTGCCCGGCTTTTGAGATTGTGGTACCTGAACATGATTATTATTCCGCCAACTGAAGTTGGGATGATTTCTCCATTCAGGGTTATACGTTTCAGAGTAAGGAGAAGGAAAAGGCTTTTTAAATGTGTTTATGGAATTTACTTGATCATGCAACGCTTCTTTAAGAATGGGAATGTTTGGACATTCAGAAGTGGGGTGTCCCATGATTTCACAAATTCCACAACTTTCTTCATTTTTAACCGTTTTGACTTCTTTTACTTCTCTAAGTTCCATGGCTTCAATCTTTCTAGCCAAATTAGCTACTTTAGCTTTTATCTCATCTTCTTGACTAAAATGATATTTTCCTCTGTTAGAAACAACATTAGATCTATTGGAACTTTCAGAGGAATTATCTGTGTGCCAGGCTTGAGAGTTATCTGCCAAATGGTCTAAGTAGTCAAAGGCTTCTTCAGGTTCTTTTTCTAGAAACTCACCGTTACACATTGTTTCAACAAATTGTTTAGTTTCGGGAGTTAAACTTTCATAAAAGAAACTAATAAGACGCCATTTTTCAAAACCATGATGTGGACAAGAACTTAACAAATCTTTAAAACGCTCCCAGCACTGAAAAAATGCTTCATTTTGATTTTGATTGAAATTTTGAATCTGTCTTTTCAAAGCAGTAGTTTTATGTGCTGGGAAAAATTTCTTTAGAAACTCAGTTTGTAATTCTTGCCATGTGCCAATTGACCTTGGTTTTAAATTATGAAGCCAAATTTTTGCTTTATCTTTTAAAGAAAAAGGAAATAATTTTAGCTTGACAATTTCATTTGTACATTGTTGGTCATTAAAGGTGACACATACATCTTCGAAGTCTTTTAGAAACGAGTAAGCACTTTCCGATTCTAACCCATGGAAATTTGGAAGCAAAGCTATCATACCTGGTTTAAAACGAAAGTTGTTTGCATTGAGAGGAAAAATAAAACAAGAGGGTGATGAGCTTCGAGTTGGTTGCAAGTAGTCACGCATGGTGCATACTTGTCTGTTCTCATCTTCAGCATGAACACTTTCATTGTCAGCCATGGTAGGAGTTGTATTAGAAAGATTACCTGAAAAAGTTTCACAATAAAATCTAACTAAACGACGAGATCTAAAATCACGTCGCCAAACAAGCATAAAACAAAGTTAATATACAAAATTAGGCGGTATAACCAGCCAATAAAAATAAAACAAAGTTAATATACAATATAAATATAAATATATAGAAAATTAGGCGGTATAACCAGCCAATAAAAATAAATATACTTATAAACTTATATACTTAGTATTGCCTCCCCGGCAACGGCGCCAAAAACTTGATGGAGACTCAATTAAGAGTCGTAAACCCAAGTGCAGGTTATGTTCAAGTAATAAATTCTCGGGTGTCCGAGGTCGAACCACAGGGAAGCGTATTAGTAAGTATAAGTTTATAAATATATAAGAAAAAGAAAATAAACAAGATATTAGGGAATCAATAACAAAGAAAGTAAACAAGATATTAGAGAACAAAATAAACAAAATAACATAAAAGCAATTAAACAAGATATAAAAAAAAACAATAAGAAAAGATGTTGAGGTTAGAGAATCCACTCTTGGTGTTATGCTAAGATTAATCTTGTTTTATTACACAATTGAAATCCACACATAAGGGAGGTTCCAACCGGAAGGTTTAGCAATTCAGTCCAAATTGTCCAACGTCCATAGCATATGATATTATGTTCATTTGGTGTCCTCAAAACTCACAAAAAGAGTCCAAGCATTCCTTATGCCAAGGTATATGTCTACAACAAATCAAGGTTATGAAACCAAGCATTTACTGTGCCATTTTCATTGTCAATAATGAATCAAGATCTCTACTTTGCAAGTATGATTTTAAACCAAAAGAAAATATTATCTATACTAGTGTTTATAAATGATGATTCATTTTAGCTCATGTTTAAGAGACTAACCTTAGCATTTACCAAGAGCTTCACCTCATCACCTCAACAATATGATTAGCAACACATACTAGATATGAATAAAATGAAAAGAAATGTAAGAAGCATAAGTAAATAAAAAAAGAAAACTAGAGAAAGGAAAGAAGAAGAAAACTTAGAGAATTTTACTACAAAGGCTAATATCCTACCAATGTATAATGTATCCCAATACTCATCCAAGGCCCTCTATTTATACACATTTTGGAGGGCTAAATGACAAGAGACAAGCTTTACAAATTTCAAAGGTAGGTATAATAGGTGGGTGCATTTTTCTAACAATTTTCGTCATATTGTATGACAATTCTGATCAGCCAGCTTGATGGTCGATTTTGTCAATGTTGGAGGCTCGATCTGATAAAATGGTCTTCTAGAAAAATATACCCCTATCAGTTACGGATCCATAGCCGTTGGAATCAGATCATTTGCGCACGTGGATCGGAAGATATGGTCAAAATACCAAAACGGTGCAGAACAGACGTCATTGCACATCAGCCAACTTGATGGTCGATTTCGCTAGGGAAAACGACTCCGTTTCAAGAAGTGTAAAACATGAAAAAGATAGATATGCCTCTTAGATTTGCAGGGATACAAAGTTCAGCCTTATTGCTTCAGTGAAACTCGAGATATAGCTGATATGGCAAAAGGTGTCGGAACTGGAACTGAACTGGATTTGCCCTTAATTCTAGTAATCTGAAATCACTCAAAGAAACTTGTGAAAAACACCAAATTACATAAAAATATAAAAGATCATAAACACAATTAGACTAAACAATAATAACTCGTATTTGACACAAAACAATAATAAAACATAACTAAAAACTATATAATTATACGAGTTATCAACGTCCACCCCTTACGAATAATCGTCCAGTAATATGAGACCTTGGGGTTGCGCTGCCTACGTTCATGAGCTTTCTCATCAGTATGGTAAGTTAGGTCCATGAGGAAAAAAGAGTATATTTTTAGATACTCTGAGCATTCAACTGAATTTGAATATCGAGATGTCACTTTTCTGAAAAATGATTTTTCAAGTAGGGGTGAGATTAATCAAGATATATCACTTTATGAAATGGAAGATCCTAACGATTTGATTGTTGCAAATCGACTGATGCATATTCCTGATAATGCACCAATAATATCTCATCCAAGTGGTTGCATGAAAAAAGATGATAAATTTGTTTTACAACAATCACCAAGTTAGGCGTAGTAATCGTGGAAATGTTCCTCAATGTTGTTTTGACATAGAGGAAGGAGCTTTCATGATTAACCCACAAGATGAAGAAATGTTCAAGAAACTCTTTCTTTTGTAGCTAAAGAAAAGTGGATGAAAGCAATGCAAGAAGAGATGAAGTCTATGAGATCAAACAATGTTTGGAAATTGGTTGATCTACCTAAATGATGCAAAGCAATAGGGAACAAATGGGTTCTCAAGATTAAGCATAAGTCTGATAGGACTATTGAAAGATATAAAGTATGTCTTGTAGCTAAAAGATATACTCAAAGAGGGAATTGATTATGAATAGACTTTCTCTCCTGTTATAAGGTTTACCTTCATACGCTTAATTCTGGCCATAGTAGTAAGTTTAGATTTAGAGTTGCTTCAAATGGATGTAGAAACTGCACTTTTAAACGAATAACTGGAAGAGGAAATCTACATGGAACAACTAGTAGATTTCATTGACAAAGGTCAAAAGAACAAAGTGTGCAAGTTATTAAGATCAATTTATGGTCTTAAACATTCTTCCAAATAATGGTATATTAGATTTCATCAAGCAATCATTTCATATAATTTTATCATGCTTGATGAGGACCAATGTATATATGTCAAAAGAACCAAAGACAAGTTTGTGATCTTGTTGCTTTATGTGGATGACATATTGTTGGCCGAAAATGATAAGAAGTATATTGTTATGGTAAAAAATTGGTTGTCCTCAAATTTTGAAATGAAGGACATGTGCGAAGCAGCTTGCATTCTTGGAGTGAAAATCACTCAGGATCATTCTAAGAAATTACTTGCTTTTTCACAAGAGTCGTATAGTAAGAAAGTTCTTGAACAATTCAAAATGCAAGACTGCAAGCCAATTGATACTGCTATTGCAAAAGGCAAATGCCTGAGTAAAAGTTCCTTATTCCAGTGCTGTGAGAAGCCTTATGTATGCTAGGATGTATACAAGGCCCGATATCTTTTACGTAGTTGGACTCGTAAGTAAATATCAATCGAATCTAGGTCAACCCCATTGGAAAGTAGTTTAAAAGATATTGGGGATCTAAAAGGCATTGTGGACTTTTCGTTATGCTATTAAGGAAGTTATATGCATCTAATAGGGTATACGGACATCGATTGGGAGGAGATTTAGATGAAAGTTAATCTACCTCTTCATACGTTTTCTTACTTAATAATAGAGTGATCTCCTGGAGTAGTAAGAAATAAACTTGTATAGCATTGTCCATTATGAAAGCTAAATTTGTGGCATTTTCAGTGGCAGCGCAACAGGGTGTTTGGCTTAAGAGATTCTTGAATCATTTGAGATTTAATAAAGATGCATCAAACTCAGGGTTGGTGAATTGTGATAGTCAAGATGCAATTGTATTCACAAAAGATCCCAAATATCATTCAAGGGCCAAACACATAGATACCAAGTATAATTTTGTGAGAGACATGGTTGCACATAAAGAAGTCAACATGCAAGACATTAAGATGATTGCATACTGGACATGTTAGATCTCTAGCATTGCGTATGATTTAATGTACTTGCTAAGCTGTTCTAGATGAATAATTTGTATTATTTTCCCACTTAATTTTGACATTGATAGACAAAGATATCCATTATTAATGCATACTAAAGTTCGGTACTTTATTTCATGAAGGCATAAACACGTGTATATATATGTTAAGTACATATATGAGATTAAAGGTAAGTCAAATAGATGATTGGCCTTCTCACAGGCAATCACCTCTAAGGCTTAGTGACAGGTAGAGATGAGATTAATTTTAAGTTTTGAAACTAAGAGTTTTACAAGAGCTTGAGCTCAAAACAAAACTGCCTTGATAACAAATCAAGATGAGGTCATATAGTGATGAAATTATGATCATAAGTGAATGTTCGCACAATTCACTTTATCTATCTATGTATGCCAGGTGGAAGTCCTGTTATTGAATTTATTGAGAAAGTAGAATTATGGACTCGAGTTAGATACTGAGTGCATCTGAATTATCACTTGTACATTGTTGATATTGTAATAAAGACATACGCTTCAAGAGAAAATAAGAGTAATAGCATAGCATATGTTTCATACCACACGTGCATTGTTTGACCAATATGGGTAATAAAAGAATTGATCTTTGCTTCTAAGTTGTGTGAGACCCATAAGATCAACTAGGAATCTTTGTTTAGTACGCTTATGACCTTTGACTGTTTCTTAAAGTTTCAGTTCAATGTTAGCTATCTTAGAATGTTGCCAATGGTCAAGAATGATTCGATCTAATGGGACATATCTAGAGAGTAGTTGAATAAGAATTGAGGGATTTGAGGAAAAGGAAATATCATTTCAATGTCACATTCGGTTGTCTTCACAGGTCAACCAATTGTGTTTTATAAGGTAAACACAATTGTGAATGCAAAAGTTTATTATATCACTAAAACAAGAGAGATCATGGGAAACTTGAAATGTAACTAAATGGATTTAGGGTGCTGCATACTTACTCTACTTAAACATTTGAGCTGCTATATATACCTAACAGTTGTATAACATCCAGCTCTTGAGATCTTGAAGTATGCTGGTTGCACAACCTATTTTCTTATATGAACTTTGTATAGAGAAGAGATATCGATCTCTTGAAATTAATTATGAGAGTATTGTTCTCATTATGTGTGAGTGGGAGATATTGGAAATGACGCTCATTTTCAACATAATTTCCCAAAGAAAGTTATTAAAACCTTTTGGAATTTTTTTTTTCATATGGACAGTTAACAAAAAAATAAAAAAAGAAGGAATATCTTCCTTTCTCATGATAACATTTTTTTTTTCATTCGGCTAAAACAAATAGAAAGAGAGAGAAATAAATTTCTTCAAAGAACCAAAACAAATAGACAAATTTCTTCAAAGATCTAGGCTGTGACAATTACACAATTTTTTACTTGTGATTTTGTCTCCGACCAATAAATCAAAACCAAATTTATCATCGAAAGATCCTATAAGTTTATTTTTTAATTCCGTATTTATTATAATTATTTACGTGATAATCTTCAATCGGAGGGCTGAGTAGTAAATATTAGGCTCAATTGGTGCACAGGCAAGTTTCTGATGATGACAAGCTCAAATTTTTTGGTATTTGAAGTTATCAAAAATTAAACCTTAATCACTTGAATTAATAATCTAACACTCAACCAACATGCCACGTGATTATTGGCGTGACTATGAATTCATGAGTAATAAGAAAACTGACATGCTACATCGAAAGCATCAGTGAAGCTTAAGATCCATACGACAACAGTTTGATTCTTGAGTTTGCGGAAATCATGTTTCTAGAGAACAACTTTGGAATCTTATAACAAGAATAAGGGTTTAGATTAGTTGTCGATACGATGCCTATGGTAATAACTGATAAGGATTTGTGTTAAAGTTGGCATCCCATTGTCCGGAACCCAAAAAAAAAAGGTGATCAGTTCACTGATCATATTGAGAAATATTTGGTGCTGATAATATTCAGAATCATCTTTAAAATTATCTTGCTATCATTCTGTGGGAAATCGCAAAGACGATGAGATATATGCAAAGCAAAACCCATCAGAATCAATGGTGACAGATTACGAAATAAAGTCTTCATATAACCTTGTTAAGTGCTTCTTAAAAGTTGCTTTCTTTTATGTTTTTAACAGGCATATTAATATATCCAATATTTTAGTTGAAAAGATTTCGAATATGTGTTGGACACAAATATCGAATATAAATACTTAAAAAAATGAAGGATCCGAGTAACATATAGTCTAATTACTACTGTTAATATATATTTTCAAATTAAAACATAGAAAGCATTACTGATATTCAAACTTAACTAATTTACAGCTGCAGATTGATTCATTTGAAGTTGATTTCTAACATTAACTTAACTAATTAGTCTTGCTAGAATATAACCATTCCACCTTTGCTTTATATACAAGTCATCAAATCACAAATATATATTCCCTCCTTTCTTATCATCAATAGTTTTAATAGTATCAAGAATTAACTTCAAAATGTGTCTTCACTCTTCATGTTTGTTTGTCCCTTGCTACATATACATGCTCATGACTTTCTAGAAGGTTTAACAATTAAAAAGAAAAATACAAAAGAAAAAATATTCCTAAATTATTCAGCAAGGGAGGAAAACAATAAAGGAAAAACAACTTCATATCATTTCAAACAACAGAAATGGTAAATATTGTCTATATTAGTATTTATATATATATATTTTTTTTTACAAAAGATGTTACAATTCGAGAGTAAGATATCGGTTGCTAGGAAGGATTCCAATTCAAATTTTTTAGATGTCACATCTTCATAAAGACTGTATGAACCATAGTACTAAAATGCAACCGTTACGCATCGTAACGGTTGCAACGTAACGGAAATTAAGATATCCGCATCACATTTTGTCCGTTACGTAACACTTGTGATATTATCAAATTCCTTAAAATACTATCAAATTCACGCCCGCGACAACCACAACACATTACGTAATGCTCGCGACACCCACAACCGCGACACTGCAATCGTATCCGCGATGAAATTCGGGATAGCGATTTAGAACTATGGTATGAACCAACGAGATTAATTTAGATAGTGATATATATAGTACATTCCCAAAGCTTAAATTATAAAAAACAGAGTCTTCACTCTAATTAATGTGTTGATGTAAAATACTTTTTTCTCTGAAAATAAGAGCTTTAACTAGTTATCAAAGGAGAAATTCAAGAAAGACTTTCAAGATATACTCCAGTTAAACTAAGAAGCCAAAGAACACTGTTCTTCTTCTTCTTGCCTCAGGAATTCACGTTTTCTTGTTCTTTTTCTCTTCATTTTCAAGAAGTTCTTCAAGCAACTTATCATCCAAATACTCTATTTCAAAAACTTGTTTGCCTCTCGCCATTGATGATGATGATGATGATGATGAAGATGATGATGAAGCGATGGAAGATGAACCATAGTGAGCATTTGCGCCGCCACTACCCATTGGATACTCCTGCGGGAAATTAAGAATTGCTAAGTGACCTCTCATTGCATAAGCGGCTCTATCATAAGCTCGAGCTGCCTCCTCAGCCGTGTTAAAAGTCCCGAGCCAAACACGAGAACCGTGCCTGTTTGAGTCGCGTATCTCAGCCGCAAACTTCCCCCAAGGCCGCCTACGTACGCCGCGGTATCGAGTCGTCTCGCCCCCTGCTTCTTCCTTGCCCTTAGAACTACCCTGACCCTCCATGGCCAAAGCAAAGCTTGTTAATATGATGATGTAAAAGTTTTTTGTATTATCTGCATGGCCGAGAAATATTGTTTGGAAATAGCATTTTATATGGATGGAAAAAAGTTCCTTTTGGATTTGGCAGCAATTTTGGGTCCTACAAATTCGACACATGGAGGAATCCCCACGGCTGAGAATTGTTTCCACGTGCTTATCAGAAACTTTCATTAAGTTAATTTTCTGTTCAATGTATCTGGATGGTCAAGGTGATGGCTATGGAGTTTTTAGAACCTTTTTTCTTTTTTATGGCGTCACATTTTAATATGTTTGATTCTAATTATATATATATATATATATATTTTTTAATTTTGCTAAAGTAATAGAGTAAATGTGTTCATAAATCGGTTCAAAAGATTTATTTTTTGCTTATCCAAATTCAAATCGAATTAGATTCAGATTAAATTCAAAAACTTATTTTATTATTAATAAAAAATATTTTTTAATTAATAATTCAAATGGAATGAATCCTAATTATAAAATATTTTGTCCGGACATGAACTGATTCAGGTGGAGCCTGTGGATAAATCTAGAAGAGAGGGATAAGTGGAAAAAGAAAGAAAGCAAGATTTGTTGGCTTAATTGTCACAAAAACTTGTCAACTTCATTGCACGTGAGATAAGTTTTTCAATGAGGTCATGTTACGTTTCTTTTTATCTATTTTGTACTTTATTAGTTTTGAGGTGTAGGACTAATTTGAAAGAATTCTTGTTCAAAATCTTTGATCTCTTGTTCAATATGCAAAAATTAGCATACCCAAATCTATAATTTAGTTATAATTCATAAATTTGAAAACCATCAATTAGGTTAAATTTTTTTCTTTTGAAACAATGAGTAATTGATCCAACTTTAACTATTAGTGTATAATTCCAAACTAAATTTTGGTTATGAATGATAATAGTTTATATAAATGGTTCGACTCCTTCTATTACTTTTCAATTTATTTTTGTCTATTATAATTATAATTATAATATACAAATATTAATTTTATAATTTATAAGTAAATTTTACACATATGAATGATAATAAAAGATATATTAAAAAGTAATAGATGAAAAAGTAATTGACAAATTTTCAATATAGCTATAAATCATTATTAATTTCTCCTTTTTTTTTATTTTTTTTGTTGTCATTTGTTGAAAAAGCGAGATGTAAAAGTGACGTTGAAATTAAAATATAAAAAATGCATGATTTTCATCGATAATTTATAAAAAATATATCAACCACTAGCTATGTTTTCATGTCAATTCAAACCATTGAATATAATGAATACTACTAGCTAGTAGCTAGATTGCTTTTCATGCAAGTAATACAAATCTGATTTCTTCTTCTAAAGTAAATTTAACTTAGTCACAAAGCTTAAATTTTCCTAAACTTTTTAATTAATTAAGCTGTGTTAACATCCCATATTACTGACTTATGTCAAATCAAATTATCATTAAATAAAAGTAATATTTATTTAGACAAGTAATACAATGTGGATTTACTGTTATTTTTCTTTGTTCAACTAAACTTCTTGTCAAAGTTTAAATTTTTCAAAACTTTTTGAAAGCTAGTATAGAAAGTTCTTTCTTACCTAGTTTTCACATCAATTCAGACCCATTTGAATTAAACTAATTGGATTGGCCTTTACACAAGTAGTCAATTCAAATTTGCCCTGTTATTTTTTAATTTTTTATTTAAGTTAATTATTTTATTTTCTAAGATTTGAACCTTCAATTATCGGGTTTTTTTTATATTAATATTGCCTATTTTTTAATATCGATATTTATTTTTATGTATCGAAATATGCTAGTTTCAAAATATATCGGAAAATAGTCATGATCGATGGCGATTTTTCAATACGTAATTTTATTTTTTTTAAAAAAGTTTGAAAGTCATCATGACCGATGACGACTTCCAAACATATTAAAAAAAATTGCAAAAATTACACCATGAAAATCACCATGGCCAATGACGACTTCCAGGTGCACTTTTAAAAAAAAAAAATTTGTTAGTATGGAAGCCGTCCTCATACTTAAAATAATTTTTTAATTTATATATTTTTTAATTATATATATATATTCATAATTTATATATTTTTAACTATAAATTTTTATATAATTTATTTTTTCATTATTTATATATGTTATTTTAATTATATATTTTTATAAATTTTATATATTTTTTATTATAAAAAATTTATATATTTTTTAATTATATACTTAAAATTTATATATTTTTCATATAATTTATAAAAAAAAATTAATTATATATAAAAAAATTAATTTAAATTTTTTATTTATAAAATAAATGAATTATATATAATTCAGGACTCTTGATTTAAAGTATACTGATATAAAGCTAAAGCACACTGATATAAAACAGTTGACATAAAGCATACTGACATAAAGCTAAAGCACACTACGTAAAGCTAAAGTAACAAAGCAGTGTCTTCTTTTTCAGGGCTCTTCACAAGTTTTTTTTTTTCTTTTTCATTTTATCAAGATACGAGTTGAGGCGACCCCATTCTCGTTGATACTATGAGAATCTTCGTGCAAAAAACTGTAGAGGCGGCTAATTGGCTTGATAGGATCCCCAAGGAGAAGTAGGCCTAATTATATGATGAAAGAAGACGCTATGGGCATATGACAACCAACCTAGCTGTATTTATCAATTCAGTGTTGAAGGGGACGCGCCATCTTCCCATTACTGTTTTGGTGCAGGCAATATATTATAAGTTGGCTGAACTTTTTGTTAAGATTGAGAACAAGCAACTGTCAATGATGGAGGCGGGCACACATACTGTGAAACAGTTACAGAGGCTATGCAAGAAAATCGTAGGAAAGCTAACTCCTACTCTGTTAGTGATTTTACGTGAGCAAATCAATCTTTTTTGATTGAGGAGTTACTTGATCCACAGGAGGGACTTCCTGCAATGAAGTACAAAGTAAAGTTTAGGAGATGTGGTGTGACTGTGAGAAGTTTCAAGCACAAATGTTCATTTGTTCACATGTAGTTGCTACTTGTGCACATCTCCATGTAGATTGCATGCAATATGTGGACAATGTCTATAGACTGAATATTATATTCAATGTTTATAGACATGAGTTTGAACCAGTTAGAAATAAAGGTTATTGGCCTTAATATAATGGTCCAGAAGTGTGTCCCAATCCAGAAATGCGAAAAGATCCACATGGTCGGCCAAAATCAAGTTGTATTCGTAATGAAATGGACCTCAGGGAGAAAGGCCAACCAAAACGTTGTGAATTATGCAGGTATGAAGGTCATAGCCGTCGAAAATGTCTTTATCAATCTGGAAAATCGGGGGAGAGTTCGCATCAATAATAATATAATTACATGTTTTTTGCACCTGTAATATTTACATGTTTCACATTCCATGTTATGCAAGTTTTTTCCTATTTATCATTACATTTTATATAATTAATTATATATATATAATTAAAAAATTTATAAATTATATGAAAAAATATATAAATTTTAAGTATATAATTAAAAATATATATAAATTTTTTATAATTAAAAAAGATATAAATTTTATAAAAATAAAAATTTATAATTAAAAATATATATAAGTAATTAAAATATATATAATTAAAAATATATAAATTAAATAAAAATTTATAAAAATATATATAAATTATGAAAATATATATAATTAACAAATTTTAATATTTTTAAAAGTACACCATGAAAGTGGCCATCGACCATGGCGATTTTTATGGTGTAATTTTTACAATTTTTTTAATATGTTTGGAAGTCGCTATCGGTCATGACAACTTCCAAACGTTATTTTTTTAAGATAGATAAAATTATGTATTGAAAAATCGCCATCGACCATGACTTTTTTCAATATATTCTGAAACTAACACATTTCGATACATAAAAATAAAATATCGATATTTTGGGGAAAAAAGTAGTATTAAAATAGAAAAAACCTCAATTATCTTGGTTAATTATCACATTAATTCATATGCCATAACTTTTATGAAATTACATTTTCAGTAAAAATTGCAATCATAATAAAAAAAAATTATACATATAATTGGACCTTGTGAGACTTGAACGTGAAATCTAAAGGTATCAGGATTTCTTCTTTGCAATTAAGACAAGTTCTTATTGGCTAATTCACGCCACATTAAACATTATCTTTGCACAAATTCAATTAGGATTTCTCCTTCTTTTTGTTATTTTCTTCAAGTAAATTTATTGTATAATGATTAAAGTTTTGTTTAATTATTTTAAATCTTAATTAATTTATGATTTTTTTTATACTTGATAATAACAAAGATTAAATCATGATTATTAAAATTAAAAATCTTACATTCTATTAATAGACGATAAGATTGTTGGTAAATTCATGAAAAGTTCCAATGAAAGAAGTGAAAAAGAATTGTAAAAATCAAAACCCAGTTCTATATATGACTATAACAAGTGATCATCATCTAAAATATTCTCGATTTTTTTTTTTTTAATTTAAAATTTAATCATTCTTGAAGACTCGCGTAAGCAATGACATGGAAACACTAGTATAAAATCAAAATGATATCAGAATATTTCAAGCAATTAACTTTTTTAGGTTCCAAAATGAGGGAACAAGATTTGATTCGTGATATTATAGTGTAATGTAGGAATCAGAATTTTTCTAAATAATCACAGTGAGGAAGGGGGCCATTAACCTGTACTAACCTTTTTTTAAAGTCAAAATATAATTAAAAACCAAAAGATTATAAGCTAATAGAGATTAGTAAAGAGAGGATAAACGTTCCAGAGCAATAACAAAATAAAATCGATCTTTGGATTGATAAGAAGATCCTTTTAATTGGCCAAAATCCTTGAACAAAATTATTATGGAATCATATTAAATATTTGACGATATATTTCGTACTTTGTTAAGAAATCGATCCTTGTTTACCAACCGTAGATTGTCTAATCAAATCTAATTATCTCTCGACATATTCTTCAAAAAATCCAATTCGTACGAATTCTTCCTCCAACTAACGAAGAGATCTTGGCGAAATCGTTTGGATAAGAAAGAAAAATAAAAAACAATGAGAAATTCTCAAGACATCTTAAGAGAGTCTGACACGAAAAAAAATAAAATTAATCTCATAAGAAAATAAAAACAAAAGAACAAAAAAAAAAAAAAAAAAAGCAAACTGGCAAAACCTTGAAAGAGCAATTAGGCAATTTAATTAGCTTGGTTAAAATCATATTTTGATTATATATTTGTAATTGAGGTCAAACTTCTCGAACATGGATGAATATTGAATTCTTTCTCATCATGGTTATGTTTCAAACATTTTGATTTGACCACCTAAAGTAACTATTGAGTTTTGATTTTGCTTTACACAGAAAAGAAATTTCAATGCCATCACCACCATCGACAAAACCTATGTTATTTATTCTGGTTTTTTAAATTCTGCGGAGTATGTTGTTTTTTCTTTTTATTTTTTTATTTTTATTTTTATTTTATTTTTTTCTTTTATTTTTTTATAAAGATGTAGAATTAGTTAAACTTTGTTTTTATTGTATTATGGTTTAATTTGTATATAATTACTTACTAATTTATTTTACATTATTTGTATAATTTCTAATTAAAATAGGTTAGTAAATTTGGTTTATGAGGATTTTATACAAGGTTATTGATATCGTATTGGTTTCAGTGATATCCATCGGTACGTATATTGAAAAAAAAATAGATACGGCACTAATATTATATCATTTCGGTTTTTGTACCAATCGTCGTATTGATTTATATCAAAACAAAATTGATGTATTTATCGTTACGATATTGACTAACTTAATTTCATATCCAAATATTAAAAAAATTGCATACATGATAATAAAATTATCGATTTCACCTGCATTCAAACTTAATTCTTCCATCATTTATCAAAATAATTGTATAGTTAGACAGCTTCAAAATTCAAGTGTTGCGAAGCAACTCGAAGAACAAAGTAATAAAGCTTCATAAAGGACGGAAATTAATATATACTAAATTTAAAGTGTTCAAAGCCTAACTTTTGAATACATTATTCTTTTTATTGACAAAATAACAACATGCATATAAGGTTTATAGAAATTAAAAACTAATATATATATTTTTTACATTATTAGAACATATTATTTAAACAAAGATAGAGAATCAATTACTTCCTTGGCGGAAGATGTCACCCATGCACTACAAACAAATTGCCATATACTGACACTTACCTATACTGACGGTAGAAATCCGTCGGTATAAATGATCTATTGCGACGGATTTTTGTTACCGTCAGTATATGTTTAACATATACCGACACTTTGTTTTCCGTCGCTATAGATACCCCATATACTGACGGTTACTCATTCGTCGTCGGTATAGATATCCTGTATACTGACGGTTTTTTATTAACCGTCGGTATAGTCATAAGTTATACTGACGGGTTTGGTCATCCGTCAGTATTGGTCACTCCCGAAAAAAAATGCTATAATGACGGATTTTTGTTACCGTCAGTATATGTTTAACATATACCGACACTTTGTTTTCCGTCGCTATAGATACCCCATATACTGACGGTTACTCATTGGCCGTCGGTATAGGTATCCCATATACTGACGGTTTTTTATGGACCGTCGGTATAGTCAGAAGATATACTGACGGGTTTTGTCATCCGTCAGTATAGGTCACTCCCGAAAAAAAAAATGCTATAATGACGGATTTGCCCTTTCTTTTATTAGGTTATATTTTCCCCCTTGTTTCCCCCTTATCTCTTTCAGTCCCTCTCTTTCACTGATTTCATCAATCGGTAATCAACAAATTGGTTTCATCACCATTTCCTTTTCAATCGGTAATCAACTGGTTTCATCACCAATTCCTTTTTTTTAGGTTTTGGTGACAAATGATGGTTGTCAAGCTTCAGTACCTCCATTCTCTGGTCGACTAGGGCTATACTTGGAGGGATCAGTTTCTCCTCCTATTTCTGGTGTTCATATAAGGATTGTTGCTGGTGAGGATGGCCATATTGCTTTAGTCAAGAAAGGAGAAGTAGTGCTTCAAGCTGCCACAAAGGCAGATGGGTCTTTTGTTGCAGGACCTCTATATGATGATATAACTTATAATATCAAGGCTTCAAAGGTATGGAATGTTTATTCTGGAATTATTTCTTTTCGATCCCCTTTTCAATTTTATCATCTAATCTAACATAGCATCCTCTTGGTGCCTTTTTGTATTTTTGGGATTTGTTTATATAAAAAGAGAAAAAAAAAAAAAAAACCTTAGTGCCTCTTTAAAGCTTCACTGATGTTATCATATTTTTTATATTTGAAATATGATATTTTTCTTTCCTCTTTGTCCTTTTTGGATAAATAAACATGATAATTTTCTTTATTTTTTTTGGATAAGTAAACATGACAAATTCTTGTCATTAATTGATATTTGGAGAGCTTTCATCTTCAAAACTGTGGGGATACATGGACTCCGTTGGTAGTCTTTTGGCGTAATATGATTATGTGATGCATATGCTATCATATGATACATGTTTTCCTATAGTTTCCTTTTTATTATTCTCACTAAATTAATGTATTTGAACTCTTAAAAAAAGAGTACGGAAGTTTGTTGATTGAAGGAAGAGCTAAGCCCAATGCTGGCAATGGAATCTTATTTAGCAAATTGTCAGGTAGTGATGACTTGTACGTTTAATGTCTAAACCATTTTAATGGTAGAGGAGAGAAGCATGCTCTCTAAAAGGTAGTAAATCCAGTCATTACTGCAGTTGTTTCAAACTGCTAGCCAATAAATAGAAAAGGTATGTGATACATAGAAGTTGGAATCTGGTGAAATGAATTTCTACCATTTAGGTGCATGGATGCCTTTTAGTTGATTTTGTGTGACTAGGTGGAAAATAAGCTCAAAGCCAAGTTGTTTTTCACCCTTTGCATGTGATGTAAATGCTCTTAGATCTAAAGCATCCTGTATCCACGGTTTATTATATGGTTTTTGCGGGTACAGTTTCTGTATGGTTGAAATAATCTAGATAAAGATATGTTTAACTGAGTGATCTTCTTCAATGTGTAATTGCTGTGTGCTGTTTCCTTTATGTGCAACTGATTGTTATATTCCCTGATGTCTCTCTTAATGCTGCAGCCGGGCTTTCATCTTAAACAAGTAGGGCCATATTCTTTTTCTTGTCAGAAGCTTAGTCAGATATCTGTGAAAATATATTACAAGGATGATGCCAATGAACCTATCCCCTCTCTTCTGTTGTCATTGAGCGGGGATGATGGGTATAGGAACAACTCAATGTCAGGGAATGATGGAATATTTGTCTTTGAGAACTTATTTCCTGGCAGCTTCTATCTGCGGCCTCTGCTAAAGGTACCTTGTTCTCTTTCTTCAGTTTTGAATGTCCTATTTCTAAGGTTATATGAAGCGGCGGGGAAACCAGGCATTTGGTTAATCTGAGTATATGCACATTATACACACAGTAACACCGCAAAAGGAGTTTTAAACTAGTTTTGTTCGAATTAATTGCTCCACATGATATGAAATAAAATTAATGGTGCAATGACTCTTGAAGAAGGTCTGGATAAAGTTTTTTATATGTGCTGAAGCTAGGATAATCATTAATTACTTCACTGATGATTTCTCTTCTCTCTTGTAGGAGTATGCTTTCTCACCTCCAGCACAGGCAATAGAACTTGGTTCTGGAGAATCTAGAGAAGTTGTTTTCCAGGCCACACGTGTTGCTTTCAGGTTTTCTTTTTGTTTTAATGCTCCTCCAGTTGTCTATTTGGTATTTTAAACATTTAAGCGCATACTTCAATGATGCTATTGACAATAAATTTATTATATTTTCCTGGCACCCTTGGATTCGAGAAGAAGAAAATGAAGAACAGGAACGAAACGAAATAAGGCGTTTCTAGCTCTAGTTTCGGATGAGCTTCTCCCAATTATGTCTGGTAATAGAATAGGGCGGCTTGCTCTGACCAAGACTCCACTTTTTGCTCTGTCCATGGAGCGTATGAATTTCCTGGAATGTAGATAGACCAAAAGAGGGAATGAAGAGATTTACATTAAATTGTCTTAAATTTTTAGTTTTTGAATTTTAAGGTTATAAGTTAATTTAAATAAGTGATTTGTATTTTTTTTTTCAACTTTATTTTCTAGTTGAGTTACGATTTGAACTTCTAACTTTAAGATTCTCTAATACAGCATTGCTAAACTTAGTATATGCCTTCTTGAAAATGTCTAGCTTAGTGTCAGAATTAAAGTACATTATGTGGCTTTAAGGTAGTTTAATTTCTTCACAGTGCAATGGGTATGGTGACTCTGTTGTCTGGCCAACCAAAAGAAGGTGTCTCAATTGAGGCCCGTTCAGAGTCAAAAGGCTATTATGAGCTTCACAAATTCTCTCAAATCCACTCCTCTAAAATCCAAAATATCTCTGCACCTAACCTCGTAATCACATATTCCTAAAACCCCAGAAATGCTTGCCTCCCAGCTCCCCAATCTTGCTTGTAATCATGGCATCGCCCTTTCCATGAAGGGAATCTGGAAAGTTACCCAATTTCTTTTTAAGTGCTTAACATTTTGTTTTATTTGGTTATTTATTTTTCGGATGCTGTTTTATTTGAGAAGCTTTTGTTATTAACAACACCAAGTGCCATATTGATAGGAGCATTTGCAACCTTGAGGGGTTATGCAGTAAGGGAAGCTTAAGCTCTTCTATTTTGGTAGCATGTGTTTGCTCTGCTCTCTATTTCAATGTGTATATTTATCAATTTCAAGATGCTGGTTAACTTTCACTTAACCATGACTAGCAAGAGGGACAATGTTTTTTTTTACTGTCTTTGACTATCTTTTCTCTTTCATTCAACAAGCTGAAAATTGTTTTGCTATACAGATTCATTGCAGGATAGATTCAACAATGAGATTTAGAGCGAAAAAAGATGTTACAGCAGAAAATTCAATGCATAGAAGATTCGTAGCTCAACATACTGGAAAAATTATGGCACAGGTGATCTCTACTATAACCTTATCAACATCTATCAGCAGCTGATGTTTTTGTGTAAAAAATATCTAAGAGAATGATTATTCTTAAAGCTTCTTGTGACATTGATATCTTTGAAATTCTTTCCAATATGTTCCTCCTTGCATAACCTCCCAAACATCTATTCTTAAACTGCATTAACATCTATTCTTCCTTAAGGCAGGCATGCAGCAGCTCTGCTAGCTGCCAATGTAAGGCAGTAGCAGTTGCACCGCTTGCTTCCAGTGCAGGGCAGCAGCAATGCTGCCTTGCTTGCTACCATGTGGCAGCAGCTGCAATGCTTGCTGCCAATGCAGGGCATGTTGTTGTTAAGGTGAATGATCACAATATACCAATTGGTAAAGAATCTTGCACTTTAACACGATTCATTGGTACATTGGTGAGAATGCCTAGTTTTGCACCTATTACTTACCAAAATTGGCATGAAATGCCGGATTTGAAGAAAGAAGAAATGTGGGAAACAATAGAGGTAGAAGATATTAAATGTTTTAGTATCTAGTTCATGTGTTCTTATAGTATTCACACAACTTGACATGATTTTCTTTATTTAGTTTGTTTATTTTGGTCGGTTTCATTAAACTGTAACAGGAAAGAAAAGGAAGAACTTTTTACTATTTTTATTTAATTATATTTTTACCTTTTGAGCTTAATTCAATAAATATATATTGACAGAACATATACTTTTTAGGTACCTGATGCTGGTAGTGCTCCAAATTTGTCACCAATAATAAGGTCTTCAACTTCTAGTCATCAAGTTAATGAAAATGAAGATGGTAAACTACTTGATTATTTTATTCTTCTATATTGACTTCATTACTTGATTGGTGCACATTGGTTAATATTTGTCAATTTTATGCAGATGTTGCTCGATAGGAATATTCATGAGATTTGGATTGCTTATTTCACTGTATTATGACTTTAGCTTGCGACTTCTATTTAGCTTGTAAAAGTTATATAATTAAGACAATTTATTTGTAATTTTATTTTTAATATTATGAAATATTTTGTACTTTCTTATAATGGTTTTTGTACTTTCTTATAATGGATTTTTTTATCTTGGATTAAATTATAAATATATCAATATTAGTAATTGAAAATATGAAAAAAAATTATTTTTACTGACCTCTATACTGACAGTTCATATAACAAAAAAAAATGTATAGTATACTGATGGAGTAAACCGTCAGTTAATTTACGACAAACGGTCGCTATAGGTTAATTGTATATTTTACATTTTAATCTATACCGACGGACACAAAAAAAAATCCGTCGGTATACGTATATCAATGGTATCTATACCGACGGAAACAGAATCCGTCGGTATAGATACGGTATCTATACCTACGGCTACAAAATCCGTCGGTATAAATATGGTATCTATACCGACGGGTAAAAAAGCCGTCGGTATAGATGCGATATCTATACCTACGGCTACAGAATCCGTCGGTATAGATACGGTATCTATACCTACGGCTACAACAGCCGTCGGTATAGATGCGATATCTATACCGACGGATACAAAATCCGTCGGTATAGGTAAGGTGTAAAAGGGGCTACCCCAACATAGGCTATACCGACGGTAATAACATTAGTGACGCCTAAAACCGTCGGTATAGGTTATACATCCTATTCCGACGGTCACCTTTTCCGTCGGTATAGGTCTATACCGACGAGGGTTTTACCGTCGCTTAATTTTTTGTCGGAATAGTCATTTTGACCGTCGGTATAGGGTTTTAGGACTTTTAGCGACGGATTTTGAAGATTTACTGACGCTTTTTGGACCGTCACTATATGGCAATTTGTTTGTAGTGATGCAAGCATAGAGCAAAGAAGGACTTTTCTTTTATATTTAACATATTATTATTTAGAACTTAACTTGGGTAGATCATCATCACCCACTATATATATATATATATATATATATATATATTACATTGAGCAAGCTTTAGGTTAAACAAAGGGAATAGAGGGGATTCAAATCTTAAATATAATGTAGCATTTAGTTGGTTCATACAAACAAGTTTAAAAAGTGTCACCCATGCAAGCATAGAGCAAAGGACTTTTCTTTTATATTTAACATATTATTTAGAACTTAATTTGGGTAGATCATCATCACCTACTATAGGCCACAATATATATATATATATATATTACATTGAGCAAGCCTTAGGTTAAACAAAGGGAATAGAGGGGATTCAAATCTTATATATAATGCAGCTCTGAAATCGGAATTTAATCTAGTTGGTTCATGTAAACACGTTTAAAAAGTGGCATTCAACAAATCTAGGTTCATATCCCAGTACTTGCAACCCATTCTTTTATTCTCGACTCTGACTTCTTTTGTAAAAAAAAAAAAAGTATAGCTCTTTTAAAAAGAAGATACAATATTCATATTAAATTTGAATTATTGTATTTGAAAATTTGACTCAATGGTAAGTATATGTATTTTCATGTTCAAGGAGCAATCTCAAATCTCCCTTCTTAAAAATAAAGAAATTTTTTGAATTAATACAAATTAGTTTTTAATATAATTCAAACTTTATCTTCAAAAAATATATAATTTAAGCTCAATTAAAATATTAATAATGTTAATCTTAATTGTTATTTGTTTTTGCTCAACAATATTAATTGTTATTGGGTTATATATGGTTAAAATTGGGTTCTTTTAGTTCGGCCAAAAGGATAAAATTGGATAAAAATCTTTATTTCGAAGTTCTTTTTAAACATGTTCATGGGCCGGGCCAATTCGGGGCCCGATTTATTTTTTCTCTTACCTCAAAAGTTTTTTTTTTTCTCAAAAGAGTAAAAGACAATTTTGGACTGGACTTTTTTTTTTTTGTGTTTTCTTGTCAACAATTTTGTTAGGGTTTGTGACCATTCCTAGTTGAAAAAACCATTCCTACACCTAAAAAAGGGATAGCAACAGCTTTTATTTCACCTTGAAGAAGTTCAGCTGCCACCTTCACTTAACCATGCATGGGTAGCCCTAATTCTTCCTTTAATAAATACCCTAGTTGAATTATATTTGTCCTAGTCAAACAAGGAGTGGAGGCAAGCTGTTATTGGCTGTGAACTTTGTAATCTTGCATTAATTTCAAGAATCTTTCCTTAAAGCTAATGCTTGTCAAAGTTGGAGATTTAAATCAACTATGACTTTTCTTATTTTTACATTATTTGGCTCCAAGTAAAGTATCTTTTCTTATTAAAGAGTGCTTTGACTACTATTAATTCTTTCTTTCCTTAGGTGAATAAATCTTGGCTGCCAAGTATTTCTATCTTTCCTTAAACACATCAAACAAGTTAGCCACTTTTCCTTGAATGCTTAACCCTAACAAGTCAGCAAAACACAAGGAAAGAGCCGTAACTCATTAAAAGGAAGCCCTACATTCTGCCTATAAATAGAGAAAAGGGGGGAGCCGTCCAAGACACTTCTACAAGCATTATTATTCTGTTTTCTTCTTTGTTTGAGAGAGTAAGAGGTTGAATAATTAATATTCTTCTTCTTTCTTTCATTAGTTTCTTTTTTTATTTTATTTTCTTTTTAATTCTATGTTTATGTTAACAATGCCTATGCAAGGCTAAACGTTTCTTTGTTTTAGGGTGATTTCAAAGACCTAGACATGTTATGTAATTAATTTTCAGATTCTATCATACATTAGTTTTCTATCAAAGTTGTTTATGTTCTTCTATAATAATTGTTTATGGTTTTTATCTTGATTTGTTTAGGATGCATACTAGATATATCTTGATAATTATCTAATGCTAGTTTAAGAAACTTGATACGTAGCTTGTCTTGATTTCTTATTCAATAGTAGAAATTTGTAATTCATGATTATGTTGGATTTTCAGGAATTATGAAGTGGAAGATAACATAAGTTGAATAAATCCATGTTTAAGTGTTTATTGCTTAGATCAACCTATCTTTCTCATCTTAAGGCTGATATCACTTTGAATCTATAGATGTTTATCTTAGGTTATTTGATAAATAAAGATTAAGTAGTGGCGTCTGTCCTATTTAACTACAAAGTAAGAAAGGATTGGGGTAACACGGGAGGTTGTTATCTACGGTTCTTAGCTTTGATAGATAATTGATATTGATAGGTCTCAATTTGATTCTTAATGATGTTTAGTGGTGGAGAATGAACCTTTAGCCATATTTCTCATATCTGATTACTTCTTATTTACTTGCTTTCTTATTTTTATTGTTTGCTTAAGTTTAAACTGATTTCAAAACCCCCCCTTTTGACTTTTGTTTTCTTTGAATTTAAGTTTTAAACTAGTGATTTATAAACTAAAACCCAATCCTTGTGGACTCGACCCTTGCTAATCACTATACTCTACAATTGTTTCTTTTTAAGTGCAAAGTTAAATAAGATACACTCTTTGGGTGCATCAAGTTTTTGGCGTCGTTGTCGGGGATTTCTTTCTTTAGTTTATTGGTTTATTCTTATTTTCTGTTCTAATAAGTTTATTTTCTTGTTATCTTTTTCAGTGAATGTTCCAAACCCTCGAAGAAGATGAAAATCACTTAAGACTTAGGAGAATTCGGGAATTCATAACTTCTTACCAACAACCAAACGAGGAGTTGATCCAAAACATCCAAGAGGAGCAAGGAGAGATGGCAGCTGATAACCGAACTCTCAAGGAGCTGGCTGCTTCGGACTTGGGTCAACAACCATTATGCATTGAATATGCTAATCTTGAGGTAGCTTTTGAATCAAAATCTGGTTTAATTCATCTTCTCCCAACTTTTCATGGTTTTGCAGGAGAAGATCCAAGTAAGCATCTCAAGGAATTCCATGTAGTTTGCTCAAGCATGAGACCAACCGAGGTCACGGAAGAGCAAGTTAAGTTGAGAGCCTTCCCGTTCTCTCTAGCTGATTCAGCAAAGGAATGGCTTTATTATCTACCATCCGGGACCATCACTACATGGAATAATATTAAAAAACCCATTCTTGGAAAGGTATTTCCTAGCATCTAAGGCTGCCAACATTAGAAAAGAGATATGTGGGATTCGGCAATACAGCGGAGAGTCATTGTATGAATACTGGGAGAGGTTCAAGAAACTTTGTGCATCATGTCCATATCATCAGATAAGTGAACAACTTATCATCCAATATTTCTATGAAGGTCTCATGCCCATGGAGAGAAGTATGATAGATGCTGCAAGTGGGGGAGCTTTAGTTGATAAGACTCCCAGAGCTGCTAGAACTCTCATCTCCAACATGGCAGCCAATTCCCAACAATTCTCAATGAGACATGATCCACCACCATAACCCAAGAAAGTCAATGAGGTAAGTACATCATCCCTTGAACAAAAGATTACTCAACTGACTTCTCTTGTTCAACAATTGGCTGTAGGTAATATACAACAAATTAAGGCTTGTGGCATATATTCCACCACGGGCATCAAACTGATATGTGCCCAACACTTCAAGAGGACAGCAATGAATATGTGAATGCCATGGGTGGATTTCAGAACTAACCAAGGAAGTATGATCCCTACTCAAATACTTACAATCTAGGATGGAGAGATCATGCAAACATTAATTATGGAGGGAACCAATCACAAACTGATTCTCCACCATTTTACAATAGGCCACCGGGTTTTCAGCAAAGAGTGCAACAATCATACCAAAACCAACAACAAGTGCCTTCACCAAAAAATTCAGGCGAGTCTCTTGAAGATCTTGTCAAAACCCTTACTACTAATAAAATTCAACTTCAACAGGAATCAAAGGAAACAAAGGCAAGTATCCGAAACTAAGAGGCTCAGATGGGGCAAATGGCAACAATAATGAGTCAAATGCAAGCAAGGGATTTCGGGAAATTACCTTCCCAAACCATAGTGAATCCAAGAGAGAATGCCAATGCCATAACTCTAAGAAGTGGGAAACAACTAGAGACACCACAAAAGGATAGTGCTCAAGGGGAGGATAACACCACGACATCATCTTCACATCCCAATAAGCCACTAGAAAAGGTAACTCCTAAACCATCTTTTCCTTCTTATGTAACTCATCCATCTTTTCCTAGCAGGTTAGCAAAGTCCAAGAAGGAGGACCAAGAGAAGGAAATTTTGGAGACCTTCCGGAAAGTTGAGGTAAACATTCCTCTACTAGATGTCATAAAGCAAGTTCCATGATATGCAAAGTTTTTGAAAGAATTGTGCACTTCTAAGAGGAAGCTCAAAGGGAATAAAAAGGTAAGTGTGGGAGAAAATGTGTCAGCTATTCTTCAAAAGAAACTCCCGCCTAAATGCAAGGATCCAAATATGTTTACCATTCCTAGTAAGATAGGAAACACCAGGTTTGAGCGTGTTATGCTAGATCTAGGAGCATCTATTAATGTCATGCCATATTCAATTTATGCTTCATTGAATCTAGGACCATTAGAGGAACCCGGTGTACTAAAATAGATGTGCATGATGGAACTTTAACTATGGAATTTGATGGCGAGATAATTCGCTTTAATATTTTTGAGGCCATGAGATACCCTAGTGATGTACACTCTGTTTTTACTATTGATATAATTGACTCTTTGGTATAGAAAGCTTTTGAACTAGATGGTGAAGATAGTTTGGAAGTAGCCATTAACAAGTACCTTGGCTTGGAGAATTCTAAAGAAGAAGAGAAACTCGCCTTGAGTGAACCAGTGGAAGAAGTAGTAGCATCGTTACAAGCATTACCACCTAAAGATGCAAGGTTTGATGTTTCATTTATTGATTTGCCTTTATCTAATGAGAAACTTCTACCTTCCATTTTGCAGGCACTAACTTTGGAATTGAAACCATTATCGGACCACTTGAAATATATGTTATTAGGTGAAAAGGACATACTACCGGTTATCATTGCCAAAGAACTCACACCTTTGCAAGAAGAGAGACTTATTCGGGTGCTTAGAGAGCATAAGATAGCAATTGGTTGGACAATTTCCGATATCTAGGGAATAAGCCCATCCATGTGCATGCATCGGATTTTGTTAGAGGAAGGGTCCAAACCAACAACAGAAGCACAATGTAGATTGAATCCCCCTATGATGGAGGTGGTGAAAAAGGAGATACTGAAGCTCCTAGATGTTGGAGTGATCTATCCAATCTCGGATAGCAAATGGGTGAGCCCGATCCAAGTAGTTCCTAAAAAGTCTGATGTAACTGTTGTAAAAAACTAATGAGAATGAACTTGTTCCTACTAGAATTCAAAAAGGGTGGTGAGTTTTTATTGACTATCGCAAAATTAATTCAACAACTCGCAAAGACCACTTTCCTTTACCTTTTATTGATCAAATGCTTGAAAGGTTAGCTGGCCATTCTCATTACTGTTTTCTTGATGGTTTTTCAGGTTATAATCAGAATGCAATAGCTCCGGAAGACCAAGAGAAAACCACTTTCACATGTCCATTTGGTACCTTTGCATATAGACACATGCCATTTGGGTTTTGTAATGCACCAGTTACATTCCAAAGGTGTATGGTTAGCATATTTTCAGATTATGTAGAGAACATTATAGAAGTTTGTATGGATGATTTTAGTGTCTATGGTGATTCTTTTGATAGATGCTTAGAGAACCTTACCTTGTACTTAAAAGATGCATGGAAACTAACCTTTTATTGAAATGGGAAAAATGTCACTTTATGGTAGAACAAGTAATAGTTTTAGCCATGTTATTTCTTCTAAGGGAATAGAAATGGATAAATCTAAAATAGATATTATGCATTGTTTACTACCTTCCACAAATGTGAGAAAGGTTCATTCTTTTCTTGGAATTGCAGGTTTCTATAGAAGATTTATCAAGGATTTCTCAAAGATAACACTACCTCTTTACAAGCTGTTACAAAAAGATGTGGATTTCCACTTTGATGATAAATGCAAAGAGGCGTTTGAAACATTGAAGGGACTCTTGACATCAACTCCTATCATACAACCACTAGATTGGAATGTACCTTTTGAAATCATGTGTGATGCTAGTAACTATGCCATTGGAGCTGTTTTGGGCCAACGGGTTGTCAAAGCCTCACATGCCATATATTATGCCTCCCGAACTATTAATGATTCTCAATTAAACTATTCCACTACTGAAAAATAACTTTTGGCTGTTATATTTGCTTTAGAGAATGTTCGTTCTTATTTAATTGGTACTAAAGTAATTATATTTTCTGACCATTCAGCCCTTAGGTACTTGCTCACCAAGAAAATGGCCAAACCAAGGTTGATTAGATGAATATTTCTCTTACAAGAATTTGACATGGAAATAAGAGATAAGAGAGGTAGTGACAGTCTGGTTGCAGACCATCTTAGCCGGTTAGTTTATGTAGAGAATGCACTACCTTTGCATGAGAACTTTTCGGATGAGCAACTCTTTTCCATGAGCACAACTCCTTGGTATGCCGATACTGTTAACTACTTAGTCACCAAGCAATTGCCACAAGAGTTAACCATAGCCCAAAGAAATAAGATCAAGAGTGATGCCAAATACTACATTTGGGATGATCCTTACCTTTGGAAGCATTGCTCTGATCAAATTATAAGAAGGTGCGTACTTGAATCTAAATTTCATTCTATTTTAACCTTTTGTCACTCTTATGCATGTGGAGGGTACTTTTGATCCAAAAGAACAACCATGAAAGTGCTTGATAGTGGATTTTATTGGCCTAATTCAAAGATGCATACCTCTTTTGCAAGTCATTGATAGGTGTGCAACCTAAAAAAATAACAAGTCCCATCGCGAGACATTAATCGTTAAGAGTGACATTGGGGAAACAAAGGAAAAGACGACTTAATTCCTCTTAAGTTAAAAGGTCGAGGGTATGAAAACGACCTCAAAAAAGAAATGGAGTTGCCACCGATCTTTTTTGATTAGGTGTGATCGGCCACCTATTAAATCCGGCTTTTTATAACATTTTAAATTAATTAAAACATTTTTAAAACCAATTTTGTAGTCTACGCTTTGAACCAGAGAAAAACAAGTGCGGGTTCGGGAGTCGATTATGTGTGGGAAAGGATTAGCACCCCCACGATGCCCGTATGAACGGTACCTTATTAATCGTGTGTTATCTCGAGTCTCGGTAGATAAATCGATTTTGAAATTGGCATTTTGAAATTGGCATAAGAATAAATGTCATTTGAATGAAATCGACATGGCATACAAAATGTCATGGCATATGAATTACATGAGACATGAATGAATATCATGTGAATGAAATCGACATGGCAAACTAAATGACATCGTGTACGAATGACATGGCACATAAATGAATGTCATGTGAATGAAATCAACATGGCATATGAATAACATGGCATGTGAATGAAATGACATAATAAATGACTTGGCAAGTGAATTGTAGACACCTAATTTTGTCCGGACCCCTAAATCAGGTACGTTTTCTTCCTAAATTGGTGTTTCAGAATGCTAAAAGGCTTTTCTCATCCTGCAGGTGGTACTCCGAGGCTTAGTCTAAGAAAGCAGACAGAAAAAGTCAAACTCAAAAAAGTCAACCTCAAAAAAGTCAAACTCGAAAAAGTCAACTACTAAAAAAGTCAACCCATTTTATAAATCAAGATTTGAGGTTCAATTGAAAAATGGTGAAAGAATTTTGATAATCCGAGGTCTGCATTGAAAGATATGGAGTTCAGAAGTTGGGGTACGGAGATTCAGTAGAAAAGGAACCCTAGTTCGGGAAATTTAGGGAAAAGTGCTTAAACGATCAAATTGGTCAGAATTGAAGGTTCCAAATGAAAGATAAGTGCTGACTACGGGTAATGGAGAAGCCACTTGGAACAAAAACTGATAGAAAAGTCAATTCGAAATAAAACCGAGAATTAGGGTTTTTTTTGTGGATTTAAGTGAAATTTGGAAGAATTACAGAAATGGCCCGATTCGGTAGGACTAAAGCCCCTTATTGATGAGGAATGATTAAACAAGGATAGCCCAAGGCTCGGTTTGAAGAAATTCTAAAAATCGGACTTGTTTTGAGCAAAATCGGGTTTCGGAGGTAAAAAGGGCAAAATTGGAAATTTTGGGAAAAATAGCAAATGAACTCCAAAAATTCTGAAAATTTGCAAATCTTATTCTTAAATCATTTCGAAGATATTGACGAAAGAAAATCTTGATTCGGAGTTCATTTGCAAAATGGCCAAATCCCGGGTCCCCTATGCAATAATTCAAGCAGATAAATCCCGAAAAAATAGAAAATGAGCTCCAAAAATTATGAAAACTTCTAGATCACATTTTTAAATTATTTGGAAGAGATTGGTGAAGAAAAATCTCGATTCGGAGCTCATTTAAAAAATGGTAAAGTTCAGGTGCATAAAAGGGGTAATTTCATAAATAAATCCGAAATAAATAGCAAATGGACTCGGGAAATTTTAAAAACTTCCAGAATTCAATTTTTTATTATTTTGGAAGTATTGAAAAAATAAATTCAAATTTGGACCCCGTTTTCTATTAATTTAGGTTCGGGGGGCAAAAAGGTCATTCCACCGAAGAAACCAAAAGGGGCAAATTTGTTTAATCGGAAAAATATGAAAGAAGAAGGAATTGCTGGGATTTTTCTTCCTTTGGTCAGCCAGCATAGAGGAGAAGAAGGAAGCTTGAACAATTTAATTCCCTAGTCACTATCAAGCCACATGCTACCACTAACACCTTGCAAATGGTCCCCCCTTAATCCAATGACTTAGGTGCCTTGTGATAACTCGTATAATTATATAGTTTTTAGTTATGTTTTATTATTGTTTTGTGTCAAATACGAGTTATTATTGCTTAGTCTAATTGTGTTTATGATATTTTATATTTTTATGTAATTTGGTGTTTTTCATGAGTTTCTTTGAGTGATTTCAGATTACTAGGTTAAATCAAGAATTAAGGGCAAATCCAATTCAGTTCCAGTTCCAACACCTTTTGCCATATCAGCTATATCTGGAGTTTCACCAAAGCATTAAGGCTGAAATTTTGACAGTGCAAAGTTAAGAGGCATATCTATCTTTTTCATGTTTTACACTTCTTGAAACGGAGTCGTTTTCCCTACCGAAATCAACCATCAAGTTGGCTGATGTGCAATGACGTCTGTTCTGCACCGTTTTGGTATTTTGACCATATCTTCCGATCCACATGAGAAAATGATCTGATTTGAACGGCTATGGATCCGTAACGGATAGGGGTATATTTTTCTAGAAGACCATTTGATCAGATCGAGCCTCCAACATTGACAAAATCGACCATCAAGCTGGCTGATCAGAATTGTCATACAATATGACGAAAATTGTTAGAAAAATGCACCCACCTATTATACCTACCTTTGAAATTTATAAAGCTTGTCTCTTGTCATTTAGCTCTCCAAAATGTGTATAAATAGAGGGCCTTGGATGAGCATTACATTATACATTGGTAGGATATTAGCCATTGTAATAAAATTCTCTAAGTTTTCTTCTTCTTTCCTTTCTCTAGTTTTCTTTCTCTTTATTTACTTATGTTTCTTACATTTCTTTTCATTTCATTCATATCTAGTATGTGTTGCTAATCATATTGTTGAGGTGATGAGGTGAAGCTTTTGGTAAATGCTAAGGTTAGTCTCTTAAACATGAGCTAAAATGAATCATCATTTATAAACACTAGTATAGATAATATTTTCTTTTGGTTTAAAATCATACTTGCAAAGTAGAGATCTTGATTCATTATTGACAATGAAAATGGCACAATAAATGCTTGGTTTCATAACCTTGATTTGTTGTAGACATATACCTTGGCATAAGGAATGCTTGGACTCTTTTTATGAGTTTTGAGGACACCAAATGAACATAATATCATATGCTATGGACGTTGGACAATTTGGACTGAATTGCTAAACCTTCCGATTGGAACCTCCTTTATGTGTGGATTTCAATTGTGTAATAAAACAAGATTAATCTTAGCATAACACCAAGAGTGGATTCTCTAACCTCAACATCCTTTCTTATTGTTTTTTTTTATATCTTGTTTAATTGCTTTTATGTTATTTTGTTTATTTTGTTCTATAATATCTTGTTTACTTTCTTTGTTATTGATTCCCTAATATCTTGTTTATTTTCTTTTTCATATATATTTATAAACTTATACTTACTAGTACGCTTCCCTGTGGTTCGACCTCGGACACCCGAGAATTTATTACTTGAACATAACCTGCACTTGGGTTTACAACTCTTAATTGAGTCTCCATCAAGTTTTTGGCGCCGTTGCCGGGGAGGCAATACTAAGTATATAAGATTATAAGTATATTTATTTTTATTGGCTGGTTATACCGCCTATATTTATTTTTATTGGCTGGTTATACCGCCTAATTTTCTATATATTTATATTTATATTGTATATTAACTTTATTTTATTTCTATTGGCTGGTTATACCGCCTAATCTGTATATTAACTTTGTTTTATGCTTGTTTGGCGACGTGATTTTAGATCTCGTCGTTTAGTTAGATTTTATTGTGAAACTTTTTCAGGTAATCTTTCTAATACAACTCCTACCATGGCTGACAATGAAAGTGTTCATGCTGAAGATGAGAACAGACAAGTACGCACCATGCGTGACTACTTGCAACCAACTCGAAGCTCATCACCCTCTTGTTTTATTTTTCCTCTCAATGCAAACAACTTTCGTTTTAAACCAGGTATGATAGCTTTGCTTCCAAATTTCCATGGGTTAGAATCGGAAAGTGCTTACTCGTTTCTAAAAGACTTCGAAGATGTATGTGTCACCTTTAATGACCAACAATGTACAAATGAAATTGTCAAGCTAAAATTATTTCCTTTTTCTTTAAAAGATAAAGCAAAAATTTGGCTTCATAATTTAAAACCAAGGTCAATTGGCACATGGCAAGAATTACAAACTGAGTTTCTAAAGAATTTTTTCTCAGCACATAAAACTACTGCTTTGAAAAGACAGATTCAAAATTTCAATCAAAATCAAAATGAAGCATTTTTTCAGTGCTGGGAGCGTTTTAAAGATTTGTTAAGTTCTTGTCCACATCATGGTTTTGAAAAATGGCGTCTTATTAGTTTCTTTTATGAAAGTTTAACTCCCGAAACTAAACAATTTGTTGAAACAATGTGTAACGGTGAGTTTCTAGAAAAAGAACCTGAAGAAGCCTTTGACTACCTAGACCATTTGGCAGATAACTCTCAAGCTTGGCACATAGATAATTCCTCTGAAAGTTCCAATAGATCTAATCTTGTTTCTAACAGAGGTAAATATCATTTTAGTCAAGAAGATGAGATAAAAGCTAAAGTAGCTAATTTGGCTAGAAAGATTGAAGCCATGGAACTTAGAGAAGTAAAAGAAGTCAAAACGGTTAAAAATGAAGAAAGTTGTGGAATTTGTGAAATCATGGGACACCCCACTTCTGAATGTCCAAACATTCCCATTCTTAAAGAAGCGTTGCATGATCAAGTAAATTCCATAAACACATTTAAAAAGCCTTTTCCTTCTCCTTACTCTGAAACGTATAACCCTGAATGGAGAAATCATCCCAACTTCAGTTGGCGGAATAATAATCATGTTCAGGTACCACAATCTCAAAAGCCGGGCAACACTTTTTCCTATCAACCTTCACGTGTACAAACCTTGGAAGAGACATTGCAAGCATTCATGCAAACACAAGCAAATGTGAATAACCAAACTTCACAGGACATCAATGAGATCAAAAACACCTTGTCCACATTGACAGCTTCATTACGCACTCAAGAAAAAGGTAAGTTTCCTGCTAAACCTCAGCCTAACCCTTCTACTCAATGTCTTGTTTCTTGCTCCAATGAAACTCAACAGGAAAATGCCAGTTCTATCACAACTCTTCGAAGTGGAAAGGAAATTGACATAAACATTCCATCAAAAGACCAAGATCCTCCTTCCCTTCCGAAAAGTAATGGTAAGGATGATGGTAAGTCTGAACTTCTTGAAAATTTGGACAAAGAAAAAGGTATGCATCCTGCTCCTTTTCCTCAAAGGTTGCAAACAATAAAGAATTTGAATCAAAATGCAGAAATTTATGAACTTTTCAAACAAGTTAAGATTAACATTCCTTTATTGGATGCAATCAAACAAGTTCCATCTTATGCTAAATTTTTGAAGGACATGTGCACAGTTAAAAGGAAACATAATGTTCAAAAGAAAGCATTTCTGACGGAAAGTGTGAGCTCAATCATTCAGCACCTTACTCCACCAAAATTCAAAGATCCTGGATGTCCAACAATCTCATGCATCATTGGAAACACTAGAATAGAACGTGCATTGCTTGATCTTGGTGCTAGTGTTAATCTTTTGCCTTTTTCTGTTTATCAACAGTTAGGTTTAGGTGAACTCAAGGAAACACCTGTTACACTTCAACTAGCTGATCGTTCTGTAAAAATTCCTCGAGGGATAGTTGAAGATGTTTTGGTTCAAATTGAAAATTTTTACTTCCCTGTTGATTTTATTGTTTTGGACACACATCCTGTTTCAAATCCAAATGTTCAAATTCCTGTTATATTAGGCCGTCCATTTCTTGCAACTTCTAATGCTCTGATAAATTGCAGGAATGGTATTTTGAACATTTCTTTTGGAAATATGACTTTAGAATTAAATGTGTTCAACATTTAAAAGCAACCTGGTGATGATTCAGAAGTACATGAAGTGGATTTCATTGAAGAACTTGTTCATGAACATCTCACCACTACCACATTCCATGATCCTTTAGAAGCTTATTTAATTGAATGTGAGTTTGATAATGCTTCAGAAATTTCACACACTGACTCTTTGTTAAATTCTTTTCAGGATAAGCATCGTTGGAAACAAAAGTTTGAGGAACTCTCATCACTCACAAATGTCACTGTACCATCAACTATTGAACCGCCCAAGCTGGATTTAAAACCATTGCCATCCGAGCTAAAATATTCCTTTTTGGGAAAAATTCCTTCTCAATGGAGCCCCCAAGATAAAAGGAAGTTTCTGAATGAGGTAAAGAAGTTCTACTGGGATGACCCTTACTTGTTCAAATGTTGTCCTGATCAAATTTTTCGAAAATGCATTCCCGACAATGAGGTAAGTAGTGTAATTAAGTTTTGTCATTCCGAGGCATGTGGTGGTCATTTTTAATCAAAGAAAACTGCTGCAAAAATTTTACAGTGTAGATTTTACTGGCCAACTTTATTCAAAGATGCATATGAGAATTCTAAAATTCATAAAGAAAGAACTAAAGCCTTTCATGACAAGTTAATTTCAAGAAAAACATTTGATGTTGGGCAAAAAGTTCTACTTTATAATTCTAGACTTCACATATTTCCTGGTAAGTTGAGATCAAGATGGACTGGCCCATTTGTGGTTAAGCATGTGTATCATTATGGAGCAGTTGACATTGAGAATCCTCAAAATGGTAACGTATTCAAGGTAAATGGACAAAGACTCAAACTCTTTTTGGAAAATCATGTTACTCAAGAAGAGGTTGTTTTTCTTTCTGATCCTTGTTTTGAAAATAACTAGATGTAAATATAATTTTTACTAATTTCCAAAAAATAATAATAATAATAATAATACATTTTTTTTAACCCCGGTTAAATGGCGGATAACGGTACTCCATGATTATTTAAGTCGGTTCCATCAGCTACCCACAAAACTGATATTGTATATAAATTTCTCTTTCAATTTCTCTTTCATTTTTTTTTTCAGGATGGATGATATTCTCACAAGATTGCAGAAACGATTTCCTCCTTTTCCTCGAAATATTTTACTAAAGCTTTACCAAGTTCGATTTGAAAGATTAAGAATGCTTATGCACAAAGGGATTCCTGAAGACATACGTTGGATAATTGAAGCCAAGGTACGTGAAGATGAATATCTTCCTGTTTTGCATTTACCAAGTACAGGTAGAAGCACTTTTGCAAAGAAGCGACGAGCAAAGCGCATGAGTTCAAATTGCCACAAATGTGCACGATGGGCGTGTAACGGTAAATGTCGTTCTATTAGGATTCCGTCCTCTAATCGAGATGATAAAATTGAATTCATTAAGGATGGACTGAGTAAGGAGAATTTGGGTAATATCCAACTTTCTCTTGAGACGCATCCTAGTGGAGACGTACAAAGAGAAATTCTTGATTTATGGCCGCAATTCCAAAGGGAATGGCAACATCTTGGGAATCTGATGTTAAAAGACCCTGTTTGCCAGCTTGTAAGAAAACTGGATGGGAAGCATATCCTCGACTCATAGAAGGCGTTTAAGCCGTTTCTGGACGTAAAACCAGAGGAAGATGTGAGCCACAATCACAACTACAATAAATGACTTCTCAACTTTTGGTTTGATTTGCAATAACTTCATTTCGGTTTAATTTACGTGTTGTTAGATTTGTGTAATTATTCTCGTTTTTTTTTTTGCATTGGTCTTTTACGGTTGATTTTTCTTCTCTTTTTGATTTTCTTCCTGAAATCACGCAAAAAATCTTTTGTTAGGTTAACATTTTCTTCTGACAGGTCAAATACACTTTCGGCGACATTATTACTCTTGACTTTTACGGTTGATTTTTCTTCTCTTTTTGATTTTCTTCCTAAAATCACGCAAAAATCTTTTGTTAGGTTAACATTTTCTTCTGACAGGTCAAATACACTTTCGGCGACATTATTACTCTTGTCTGATTCACTACTCAGTCCTCTATATATTACACCATGTACTCATTCTCTTTCAGGCACTCGAAAAAAAATGGAAAGTACTTCGTCCCAGCGCATTAAAAAAAATTTGTGTCTTTGGAGGTGCTTATCCAGGGAAAAATAACATATTCGCTGATGAAGCCATAAGAGTTGGAGTAATACTTGCCCAACAAAAGATCCAGTTGATTTATGGAGGCGGTAGTTCGGGTTTAATGGGAGCAGTCGCTACAGCAGCACACGCCGGAGGAAGTCCAGTTCTAGGAATCGTGCCAAAACTATTCACAGGTTTTTGTGGACCTACCGTGGGTAAGGAAATACAAGTCTGGAGTATCCCTGAACGGATAACAATCATGTACCATTCTGCCGATGCATTCATTGCTTTACCAGGAGGTCTGGGTACATTGGAAGAAATAGCTTGCGTGGCTTCTTGGTCATCTTTGGTCACAAATAAGAAACCCATTGGTTTGCTTAATATTAATGGTTATTTTAGTAATTTGCTTTCATACTTAGATAATGCTGTGGATAATGGATTCATGTTTTCAGAGGCAAGGACAACCATAATTTCTGCTACAACCATTGAAGATTTACTCAAAAAGCTCCAAGCTTATGAGTATTTATCTGCTACGGTTGTTTCGCAAACGCTCGGAAAAAGAAAAAGAGATACGGACGAGCAAGGAGTGGATTGCACTCTGTCTTTGTGACATTATCTAACATTTTGTTTGTTGTGTCTCAGTTATAATAAGTGGTTAGCAACCTTTGCAGGTAATATCTCCTAAATTCTACCTTTAATAGGGGGTAAGGGACATATTTTGCTAATTTAAAAAAAAAAAAAAGTTTGTTGTGTTTTAAGCAATTTAGAAGTATTCATTCTGAACAAGGTCTGAGTAAGGGAGACTTGAGACATACCTTGTCAGTTTGATTTTAATCTTTTTATGTTTACTTGTTAATTTTTGTTTAGTATTTTAGGATTATTTAGGTTGCATGAGTTTGTTTTGTTTTGAGTCTTAGTTATTCCTATTCTTATGTTATTAGTTCTTTTCTCTTACACATGATTCTTTCATTTGGGTTAATAGACTTACATTGAGGACAATGTAAGAATTAAGTGTGGGGGGAACGGTTTAGGATTTCTTTTATTTTTGTCTACTATTTTTTTTTATGAGTCTTTATTATTATTATTATTTTTTTAATGTGTTCTAGTTCCTTTTTAATACAATGATGAGATATGAATTGCATAAGTCTAAAACAGATTTATTAGTGAGAAGATTTTCATGAGAATTGAGCTTGATGTCAACCTTTTTATGAGCCAATGTTAATATGATATGTTGGTTGAGAAAGAAGCATGTTTAGACTTAATCTGACTTGTATAATCATCCTTGTGAGTTTTTGAGCCTATAATGATTGATGCATTATACAAATCAATCTAATTTCTTTCTTGAGTGCTCTTATGATTACATGATTCTCTAGAACTTGCTTTAAACCGTTTGAGACTATATTGATACATGTGACAACATGAATATGATAGAGGCATTAGGATTATAACCAGAGCCAAACAGCCATCCATTATTAATGTTCTAAGAGAACATCCCCACTAGTGAGCCAATTTGAGCCTACATTAAATATGCTATTTTATTGGTAACCAGAACTTACACCTAGCCTAAATATACTTATATCCTTACCCTTGTTCTAAAGATGGATTATATATTTTGAGACATATTGCAAAAACAAGGGATACTTTTTGAAAATTTGGGTTAGAACGAAAGATAAGTGTGGGGGAGGAGAGAGGCAAAAGTCAAGAGAAAAAGAAAGGGATCATTGTCAAATACATTCCCATATTAAAAAAAAAAAAAAAAAACTTCTCTTGAACTTCTAGTTAAAGTAAAGAAAAAGATGTTACAAAGTTGGTTAGAATGAAGCAAAGGCTCAACATGAATATTTAGCCTATGTGACTATGTACTTGTAAAGAGTTCTGAGAAATTTATTTGTATGATCTTATTATGTCTCTAAACTCTATGAACTCTTTGGAAACTTTGTGATATCTTTATCCTTTTGTTCTTTAACCACATTATAACCCTTTGGCCCCATTACAACCTTGAAAAAAGACCTCTTGATTTATGAAGTTGTATGATCTAAATAGTGGAGAATAGGTGGACAAGCAAGCATATGGTAGAACTGTTTTCATGAGATTGATTGAGTGTAAACACTTTACCACTACTTTACAGAGTGAAAATCATGAGAGTATAGTGAGAAGTTGAGATTAAGTTGAATATGCACTATTTTGATTGAAATATGTTATGTTAATATTGGCTTAACTCATTTATTTACATTCAAGCATGAATTTTTGTGAAATTCTTTGAGCTATTGATTAGTTTATAAGACTTGTTCAAAGATTGTCTCTAATTTATATTGAAAGGATTATGAGTAAATATTTTTAGTGTATGTAGTTTACTTATATTTTAGTTTTTCAATGTTTGTGGGTATCGTTCTAGCAAACCCTCACGAGACTAAACTCGTCCACTAGGGACACCTAGGGGTTTAAAGGCTTGTGTCACATGCTAAGTGCCACCGTGATTTCCTACGAAAATGGATTAGATTAGATTTTCTTATTTTATTTTTATTGAGTCGTTGCTAGGGACTAGCAACAATCTAAGTGTGGGGGTGTGATAACTCGTATAATTATATAGTTTTTAGTTATGTTTTATTATTGTTTTGTGTCAAATACGAGTTATTATTGCTTAGTCTAATTGTGTTTATGATATTTTATATTTTTATGTAATTTGGTGTTTTTCATGAGTTTCTTTGAGTGATTTCAGATTACTAGGTTAAATCAAGAATTAAGGGCAAATCCAATTCAGTTCCAGTTCCGACACCTTTTTCCATATCAGCTATATCTGGAGTTTCACCAAAGCATTAAGGCTGAAATTTTGACAGTGCAAAGTTAAGAGGCATATCTATCTTTTTCATGTTTTACACTTCTTGAAACGGAGTCGTTTTCCCTACCGAAATCAACCATCAAGTTGGCTGATGTGCAATGACGTCTGTTCTGCACCGTTTTGGTATTTTGACCATATCTTCCGATCCACATGAGAAAATGATCTGATTTCAACGGCTATAGATCCGTAACTGATAGGGGTATATTTTTCTAGAAGACCATTTGATCAGATCGAGCCTCCAACATTGACAAAATCGACCATCAAGCTGGCTGACCAGAATTGTCATACAATATGACGAAAATTGTTAGAAAAATGCACCCACCTATTATACCTACCTTTGAAATTTATAAAGCTTGTCTCTTGTCATTTAGCTCTCCAAAATGTGTATAAATAGAGGGCCTTGGATGAGCATTACATTATACATTGGTAGGATATTAGCCATTGTAATAAAATTCTCTAAGTTTTCTTCTTCTTTCCTTTCTCTAGTTTTCTTTCTCTTTATTTACTTATGTTTCTTACATTTCTTTTCATTTCATTCATATCTAGTATGTGTTGCTAATCATATTGTTGAGGTGATGAGGTGAAGCTTTTGGTAAATGCTAAGGTTAGTCTCTTAAACATGAGCTAAAATGAATCATCATTTATAAACACTAGTATAGATAATATTTTCTTTTGGTTTAAAATCATACTTGCAAAGTAGAGATCTTGATTCATTATTGACAATGAAAATGGCACAGTAAATGCTTGGTTTCATAACCTTGATTTGTTGTAGACATATACCTTGGCATAAGGAATGCTTGGACTCTTTTTATGAGTTTTGAGGACACCAAATGAACATAATATCATATGCTATGGACGTTGGACAATTTGGACTGAATTGCTAAACCTTCCGATTGGAACCTCCTTTATGTGTGGATTTCAATTGTGTAATAAAACAAGATTAATCTTAGCATAACACCAAGAGTGGATTCTCTAACCTCAACATCCTTTCTTATTGTTTTTTTTATATCTTGTTTAATTGCTTTTATGTTATTTTGTTTATTTTGTTCTATAATATCTTGTTTACTTTCTTTGTTATTGATTCCCTAATATCTTGTTTATTTTCTTTTTCATATATATTTATAAACTTATACTTACTAGTACGCTTCCCTGTGGTTCGACCTCGGACACCCGAGAATTTATTACTTGAACATAACCTGCACTTGGGTTTACAACTCTTAATTGAGTCTCCATCACCTTGTAGGGAAGTTGAATGCACCATCCAATGGCCAAGTTTAAATGCCAAGATGACATTTTTATTTGTCATTAAAGAACCCTCATCTGATGGCCAAGAATGGAAGAAAAAAGATGAGCACAATTCATCCAAGGGTGAGCATCCATTCGATCAAGCAAGGGAGTGCATTGGATTATCTCTTTTCATCCAATGGCTTAGGCCATCTACAAGGGCTGAGTACACATGTTGAGGGCTGGATTTAATCTACAATATGTCATTTTTATGTTGTCCTCATCCAATGACCAAGAATGGAATAGCACAACTCATCCAAGGGTAGGCACTCAAGGGGGCAAGCAAGGGAGTGCATGAGATTGGTCCTCTTATGCATCTAAGGTTTGAGACTACTACAAGGGTTGAGTACACATCTTAAGGGCTGCTATCAATTGGCAAGATGACATTTTTATGTTGTCATCAAAATATCTTAATCTAAAGGCCAAAATTGGGGGAGGAAAAAGTGTACATTTGATCCTAAGGTGGAGAGGGCCATTCGGCCAAGGCTAAGGGACAAGGGCTGAGCATTTTTTTTTACAAGTTGGAAGGCTGGAAACAGTAGCTAATTTAGCCAAAAAAATGTTTTGAAAGAAAGAGAAAAAAAGGTTTTCCATATAGAGCTTGAAGGTAGTCATCTCTACCAAGCTCTAGCATAGCTTTCTTCTTGTTTTCCATGGTGTTTTCTTGATTTTCTATCTTGTTTTCCTACTACATTTTTCATAGAAATAAATTTTTTTAATGTTTACTTATGTTTTCATCTCTTCTTCTTCATTAAAATGGTGGAAAATAAATTTTTTTACATGGTTTTATGCTTGGCCGAATATGGCATGTTTGCTTGCCTTGGTTTTCTTTTTCTATCTTCCTTGCATGTTGTTGTGAAAAATGATTTTTAGAAGGTTTTTTTGAGTATTCTAAGGTTCTGATTTTTTACAAAAGAAGAAGCAGAAAGGTTGAAATGGCTACATGATCTTGGCTATACCAAGTCACCATGGTTAGGGGAGAGGCTATGCCCATTTTTACCTACCATGAAGCTTACCTTAATTTTTCTGTTTAGCATGGTTTATTTTCTGATTTTTGAAATGAAAAGGCTTCATGATCTTGGCAAAACCAAGTGATTATGGTTAGGTGAGAGGTTATGCCCATTTTATACCAACCATGGAGCTTAACTTTTCTTGTTTTATGTACTAGTTTTGCTTGTTATTTGTTTTGCATGTCTATGTTTAATTTTATATATGTTCTTTACATTATTTTCTATGCTATATTTGTTTCTATATTTCATTTCCATGCTTAATATGTTTTCCTTGAAGATTCGGCCTTGTTGTCTATTGGAGTCATATTGTGCATTTTTCATATTTCATGTCTTATATTATAAACATGTTTGCATTTTTCATATTTGTCATATGGCCATTCGGATACTCCATGATGATATGTCTTGCATGTGCATTTTCATCTTACTTCTTGACATGTTTGCATCTCCATGCTATGAGCTTGTGTATTTTGATTTTAGTATGTCATATGCTATTGAAAATGTCATGACATTATGCATCTTGATATGAGTTGTCATGTACTTGTGCCATTTACTAGGTAGGATTGCATTAGAGTGTCATGTAACCAAATTCGGCCTCTTCGTGCATCCCTTGCCTTGTCATGCATTTGTATTTTGTTTAGGTAACATTCTTTGCATTATCATATCTTGAAATTGTGTATTAGTTTCTATTTGTTCCAGCATTAAGATTAGTTTCATTGGTCATTGTATGTTCATAGTATTGCTATGCATGTTCATTACATCTTAGGTCTAGGCCATATTGGTATTGCCATGCATATTGAGTCTTAAATCATATTGGCATTGTCATGCATTACTATGTTATTTAGGTCTTAGGTTACATTAGAATTTTCATGCATATTCATAACATATTAGGTCTAAGTCATATTTGCATTATCAAGCATTGCATGCATATTAAGTTAGGATAGCATTTATTGCCATGCAAAATCATGATAGCATTTAGGTTATTTTGAATTGTCATGCATTTCCTTTACCATTTAGGCTTTAGACCATGCATTTCATACTTTTCATTTGCAGTATGTTCATGCATTCCATGTCATTGCCACATGATTATGACTTAGGCCAGTCAATGGCTCAAAGTCATGCTCTCTTGAGCATACTTGTGGAAAATTAAAGAGTTGTCAAATTGACTATTCCACCTTTGTGATTTTTTTACTTAGCCAATTTTTGTCCAAGGTTTCTAAATGTTTTAGCTATTGTCCTTAGGTATTTAGGATGATCTCCAACAATTTTTACTTTGATTTTTGAATGAATTTATCAAAGGCAAAAAATGTGTTTTGACAAAACAGTTGTTTTCACCCAATACTCGAACTTCTCCGATTTTTCTGGGCAGTCATCTTTAATCAAAACATTAAGCCAATTTTTCTCGTGTAGTTTTACATGTTCTGAGTCTCCAGTATTTTGTTTATATTTTTCTGAATTTTTAAAAATAGGAAAAATAATCGTGTCAAAACCGGACAGTAGAGTCAGATTTGAAATCAAAAGAGGAATAATGGTTGAATTTGGCTAAGGCATTTAGAGGGGGTTGGTTAGAAGCTTTAGCTACTGTTTTAGGGTAGTTTCCAAGCCTTTTTAAACTTTAAAAATCATTTTATAAATCTCGGGTTAAGGGTGTTTAAGTCTGGGATTTTAAACTTAGGAAATTAGAGCCATTTTAAAAGGGTTTGGTTGGGGTTTTAATCTTTATTCAAGTTTTTCTTCTAAATTGTTTTCAAACAATTACAAAGTTTTGTTTTTAGAAAATCTAATTTGACATATTTTCCTAAAGTAACCGGATATTTTTTTAGATATACGGATTTATTTATTTAGAGGAAAAAATACATTTTCATGCATTGCATTTTCTAGGTTCATGCATTTTATTTAATATGTGATTTTTGCTATGATATTTTCCATGATATCATTATTATTTTGATTTACATTTTATGATGTTATATTGTTTACCATATGATTTTGAATATTTCATGATATCCCATATATATATATTTTTTTATTTACTCATTTATTTTTGTCACATTATTTAGCATACACTATGTTCATGCATTTTTATTTTATTTTCATGCATATTTTATGATAGCATTATTTTATGTTTCATGTCATTTTATCATATTCCATGTCATTTAGGTTTAATTATTTATAATATGCCATGTCATTTAAAATATGCCATATCATTTAAAATTGCCATGTCATTTAAATCATTTTATCTCATTTAGAATATACCATGATACTTAGGATTTTTTTTATTTCATCTAGAATATACTTATGCCATTTAAATAATGTCATATCATTTAGGTTGTATTATATTATCTAGACTTTGTTATGTCATTTTATTTATGTCATACATGTTCATGTTCATATTTTTTTAAAATGTTTTGAAAAAGATGATGATTTTCAATAAAAATAAAGATATTTTCGAGTTAAAATAATTCATGAGTTCACTACCGGGTTTGCTGGAAGGAATATCATCAATTATCATTAATAAAGGAATATCTTTCTTTCAAAAAACGAGAATGGTTCAGAATGTTTTCCAAATGAATAAAAATTTCTATATTTTGCTGATTTTGTCGAGGAATATAGGAAAATTTTGAATTAATAAATTTCGGATCATTTTTTAATTAAAAATGAAATTATTTTTTTTTTAAATTTGGAATTAACTTGAAATATTAAATTAAAAACCAAATTTTTACCGAGACTTGAGATAACACATGATTAATAAGGTATCGTTTTATACGGGCGTTGTGGGGGTGCTAATCCTTCCCCGCATGTAACCGAGTTCAGAACCCGATTCTTCGATTTTCTCTGGTTTATAACGCAGACTTGAAATTGGTTTTAAAAATGTTTTAATTAATTTTAAAATATTTTATAAAACCATTTTTAATAGGTAACCGATCACACCTAGCTAAAAAAGATTGGTGGCGACTCCATGTCTTTTTACAAGGCTGTTTTCATACCCTCGACCGTTTATTTTATTTCAATCTAGAGGAATTAAGTCATCTTTTCCTATGCTTCTGTTTCCCCCTCACTCGAACAGGTCCCCGCGATCGGGATCACGTAATGACACCTTCGTTTTTCTAGAGGAATTAAGTCGATTTTTCCTTTTTTTTAATGTCACGCTTAACGAATAATAAAGTCTTGCGATAAAACTTGTTATGTTATTTTTTAGGTTGCGACAGGTTGGCGACTCTGCTGGGGACTTTTAGAGAGTCAGGCCTAGAATTAGTCGTGTGTTATCAAAGTCTCGGTTTTGTTGGTTTAATTGGTATTTAATTTTAATTCCCATATTTTTTAAAATAAAGGAGAATTTTGAAAATAATAAAATGTTTTAAATATGTTCATATTCATTCAAATGCATTTTATTATTGTTTTTTAGTTATTTAATGTTGTATATTACTATTGCTTGTTGGTTAATGCGTTACACTATTCTTGATCGTTGTTTTAATTAATTGTTGGGGTATTTAGGATAAGGGGTATAGAATAGGTGGTGAAAGGTTTGTTGTTCCTCTGCACACACTACATTTGTATTTGCATAACATGAACTCTCTACCCGGGTTCCGTCCTTTTAAGTGGGAGTAAAGTAATTACGCCTTCGTGATAATCCTCCGTATGGGCTAGTGAAACACTTCTGGAGTATAAAGTACCTAAAGCCTTCGAGATGATCCTCCGTATGGGCTTAGGAAAATATACATTAACGAATTGAACCCGCTTTTATCGGGGTGCCTTACTAGCCTTCACAGGCAATAGTGAAGAGCAACTCGGGGCCTTTAGAACCGATTCACCCTCATATAGTGAACCTAGGCGAAGCCATGCCGGATTTTCATTAGATACACCGAAGATAGGAACACATGGAGGGACATTTCTAAATCTTTTGTTACCTATTTTACACTCTGAATAAGGGTTGTAGATCGGGCAACGATGTACATACATCGCTCGTAATAAATTTAATATCCTGCTCTGAAGGCATCATGATGCCTAGATGAGTCAATAATATTGGGGCAAGTGTTCACTAGCTTTTTTTTTTTAAATTGAAAATATCAAAACATTCTTTTTCAAACATTTTTGCATTTTGCACATTTCATGCATGTGTGAATAGAGCATGTACATTTATCTTGTATCTTTGATCTCATTCTTTGCAATAAACAGTTGGTAATAATAATCTCATTTGGTGATTTTATAAACCGGTAGTGTTACATGAACATTTGCATATTGTACCATAGTAGGATCCATTATTCTGAAATTCTTTTGAAAATAATGTGTGGTTTTTCATAGAGAAAACATGTTTCAAAAAATTGTAGATTAAATGTGGAGGCAAATCTTTAATAATGAGATTTTTGAATAATCAAAATTTGGTCCCACCATTTTTGTGTAGCCATTGATTTCTTTGTATATACCGTGTTATTAATTCATTTATTCTTTGCATGTATCATTTTGACATCATGTTACAATCATAAACATGTATGCACATTCATTGTAGAATACAGTCATAGTTAGCACAATTTTTCTGTATATATCCATGCAGTAATTTGCTTATTCTTTACATGCATCATGTTGGCATCAGGTTGCACACATGGCATACATAGTCATCATAATTTCTTTGAACGCTTCATGCATTAATCATTAGTATATTCATGCATATAGGAATAGAGCATTTACATTCATAATTGTATTCTTAAATCTTATGACATTTTCATTTGCATGAAAGAGGTTCGAGATATGAGGAAAGAATTGCATGAACGAATGGGTGCTTTGGAACAAAATCAAGAGGAGTTTGGACATGAACTCCGGGAGTTGAAGGAAAAGCTTGTCAAATTTATGAAAATATTTGAGGATATGGGTAAGAGTAAAGGGGAATTTTCTCAGGGTTCCTCATCATTTTCGGGTCAACCAAAACCTTCAAGTCCAGAACATACAATCCTTACTAGATCCTGCGCTTGCCAGTGTTACAAAGGGTGCAACCCTGATGAAATTGTGGACAAAATCATGAAAATGATTAAACCAAAGAGCCTGATACCAAAGACAAAAACCACTGATCCTGTACCATACCTGCAAACTGCTCTAAGTCCAAACCAGTATCCCTACCCTGCTATGGCTCAATTGTCCACTGGGATGATCACTACGGGACCCCTGAATCCCACTCCATCACCACCAATTGGCAATTTGTACTATTTCCCTTATCAATCACCTTATCAAGCATCCGGGATAGGAACCTCGAATTATGTACAACCTCCAAGGACCCCGTGTCCAAATCCATACCTTTGCCTTGTTATTCTACCATCTCCCCATGCAAACACTCCGATGCAAGCCTTAACGCCACCATCAAGTGCCCCAACTCCTGGGCCCTGTGTGACTAAGAAACAACCACGGGATAAAACCCAAAGGCATTTTGATCCTATTCCAATCAGCTATCAAGAACTTTTCCCAATGTTGGTCAGAAATCACCTAGTTGCCTATGTGCCGTTGAAACCCCTGTCACCACCTTACCCCAAGTGGTATAAGCCGAATGAAAAATGTGATTATCACTGTTGAACTGTTGGGCATAGCATTGAGCACTGCAATGCACTCAAGAACAAAGTACAATCTCTTATAGATGCCAAGTGGTTCGATCCAACGATGCTGATTGATAGAGGACCAGGAAAGGGTAATTAGGATTGGGAGATTTACGACAATGATATAGAAAGACTTTGGTCTGATATGATGTAATAGGATTTCACTTTTTCAGTAGCTGGCTCTTATAGCCTTAGGATGCTAGGAAGAATAAAGTGCTTGTAAAGACAGTTTTAACCACTGCTCATGATTTTGTAAACATGGTTTATACCATTGTGAATGTTGATTTGGGAATGAATTGGTTGTGCTTCAATTTATGAGATGTTGATGATTAAGTTCCTCCGATTCTTATTTCCTCAATGGTATTTTCCTCTTTTCATTTTGCATCCGATCAATTATTTGTCATACCATACCACATACATGCATCTTGGTAGCATCAGGTGCTATTCATGACAAACATAGTCAGCATGATTTTTCTATATGTTCATGCACTAATTTGCTTATTACATACATCATGTTAGCATTAGGTCGCATTAATAACACACATGGTCAGCATGAGTTTCTTTGTATATACTCTGTGTCAATCATTCATTGTTTACATGCATCATAATTGACATCATATTGCACTCATAATGTATACGATCATTCATTGGGAAATACGCTGAAATATACATCGTCATTCTTTGCATATATCCATGCATTGATTTGATTATTCTTTGCTTGCAGCATGTTGGCATCGTGATTGCATTTATAGTCAGCATGTTTCCACTATATATGTCCATACATCATATTGTTTAGGCTTCACGTGCATCAAATTGCATTCATAACTCCTTCATCATGACATGCACTTGGGGGGAATAAAATAAAAGTTGGCTTGGCTTTAAGAGTCTTTGAAGAAGCTTCCATTTCAAATCAGAGGTATAAGAAGTATTGAGTACCCTTTTTAATACAGGATAGTGCTATGGAGAATGAACAAGTCGTTCGAATGGAAAGAATGGAAAGGGTACAGGAAGAATTGCGAGAACAGCTGGCAAAGTCTCAAGCAAATCTAAGGATCAAATGACTAAATTGATGGAGCTGATGTCCGTCGTAATCAAGGGAAAAGGATACACTGAAAACTTTGCTCCCAGAGAAGGGTTAGAGGCACAAAAGGGTCAGAATGAGGTCGTAATGATGGATGGCCAGAACACAGTTAACCCCAGCAACACCCTAAACTTAGACGACCCAGTTGAACGGGAAAAATTGAAAATGGTTGAGTCAAATATGGCTGAGTTGACAGATTCTCGAGGGAAATATCAGTTGTTAGATGAAAGGCTCCGGGCAGTAGAAAATACAAACGTATTCGGGAGTGTGGATGTGAAGGAAAGATGCTTGGTCCTCAATTTAGTCATTCCTCCTAAACTCAAGATCCCTGACTTTGTGAAATATGACGAGACGACTGATCCATTAACCCACATCACCATAATCTGCCGAAAAATGGCAAGTCACATAGTAAATGATAAGCTTTTGATTCACTGCTTCCAGGATAGCCTCAATGGGTCCGCAATTAGGTGGTATAGTCAGTTGAGCAAGGATCAGATTCGCTCTTGGAATGAATTGGCCAGGGCTTTTCTAAACCAGTACAAGCATGTGACCGACATGACACCTGACCGTCTCACCATGCAAAATATGGAGAAAAAGGTTACTGAGAGCTTCAAAGAGTATGCTTAGAGCTAGAAGAACATGGCCACCCAAGTACAACCGCCCTTAACTCAGAAGGAAACCACTGTCCTTTTTGTGAATACACTACATGCCCCATACTACGATATACTCGTTGGCAACACCACGAAGAATTTCTCGGATATGGTAATCTCTGGGGAAATGATTGAAAATGCTATCAAGGCTGGGAAACTCGAAGGAGGTAAAACATTTAATGCCCCGTATATTCCGGTTACTTCATACCAACCACCTTGTCCTTCTACAAACTATGTATCCCGAGATTCATACTTATACCCTATGGCCTCTCAGAATCCAGTAAATTTTCAACCTTTTGTCAGCCAGAGGAAACCGAAGAATATCCAAAAAAGAGATCAATTTGAGCCACTCCCCATGTCTTACTCTGAACTATTACCCCAGCTGGTCGAAGAGCAACTCATCACTAAAGTTCCAGTGGAGCCTATCCAACCCCCATATCTGAGCTGGTATGACGAGAATGCATATTGTGATTATCATTCTGGGATTCGGGGATATTCCATAGAAAATTATTTATGTCTGAAACGGAAGGTTCAAGCACTCATTAATAAAGGACAGCTAGATGTAGGGAAGAAACAAAGGTCAGAAAGCGAGGAAAATCTACTGAATGGGAATGATGAGACCATTACGGATGTCATAATAGGGGAAGATGATGGAAAGGTCAAAAAGAGTAACGAGGAATAGCCAGTTTAAATTAGGGAGAACATGTCAAGGGGAAGTTTTTATGCATTTATTTTCATACCTCATGATGAAAACACTTGTCTTATGTTAGCATCCCTATGAAATAAATGAATTTTGAATGTTTTTATGTTTGTTGTGTTTTAACAATAATTTGAATGTGCAAAAACAAGCATTAAGGATGTTTTAATAATGGATAGTCTCGAGAATATTGATGATTAGAAATAACCCAATACCTTCCCTCTTTTGGGGATTCCATATGTCTAAATCCCTCAAAATAAGATCACTTGAAAGACCTAATGCTTCAAGGAATATGATTGATTAAACTTCATAAACCATTGTCATTGCAGAATAAGCAAAGATGTAAATCCTAGTCTAGGCCATGAAAAAACGAATAAACTTTTTGAAATTTTTTCGAATTCCTTGAAATTCAAACAAATGAGACATTCTTTCAAGAATCTAGATTTTGGTAAATTGATGTATGACAAGATTGTGCTAAAACCATTCATGACCTTTACCAATAACCACAAAACACTAATTACCCCAAAAATCACCTCATGATTGACACCCTGGGGCACAATGATTAAACTAGATTATCCCATTTCCCAGATAAAACCCGTTTTTGGGTCGTATTTTCCTTGTCCTTTCAAAGAACTCATATTTGAAACTCAGCCATTTTAAAATAGACCTAGACTTGCTATGTTCCTCGTTGATACGATTTCTCATGGTTAATCAAACTGGGGCATCATATGTGGAAATGATGGTTATATGGTGAAAAATGATGGGCTAACGCATGAATCATTGGGGCATGCGACAAAAAAAAAAAAAGAGAAAAAATTTGTGATATCATGCATATGAGAATTCAGATGATTCCAAAGTGCAAAATGAAAGTCTGAATATCTATTTCCCCTGGGGATTGCGTTTCAATGTGAATATTCGTGCTTGACATGAGAAATGGCCATCTTTCATGTCCTTGTCATAAAAAAAATTATCCATAGTCACCTCTTTTGAGCCGAAAGAATTCTTTCTTCTTTAAACCCTGATCAAGGATTACCCTCTACACTGGAGGGGCAAATGTGAGGAAGGATCACTGAGAAATGAGTCCTAGATCAAAGATAGATGCAAAGCAAATGGAGCCAGGAATAAATACTGGCTCACTCTGTCAAAGAAAAAGAAAAAGGAAAAGATGGCGAAATGAAAGCCAAGAAAAACACACACAAAAAAAGGTGTGTGAAAAAGCGATGGCAAATGAAAGCCAAAAGCAAAGAAGAAAAAGAGCAAAGTAAAAAAGAATGAAAAGTCCAAAAGGGGTAAATGTTTCAAAGAGAATCCTCCTCAAGAAATGATCCTTGATCTGATTTCCCTCAAACACATATTTTGGGCCTATTTATCCTTTCTTTATGAACCCTGAGACATGGCCTACATTACGTGCTTTAAAAGTCCATTTTGATCAAGCATGAATATTTAACTTGAAGGGTTTTTTCCTCAGATTTTATCCCATGTCATCGAATTATCATTTCACTAATGAAGAATTTAGAATTCTCAAATGCATGGTAAAAAAAATGAAAAAAACAAAAAAAAAATTGAGAGAATGGAACTCTAGGGCGAAAACCTAAAAAAGGGCGGTCTAGAGTAAAATAGGAATTTCCGATGCCATTTAAGATAGTGCCGATACCAAAAAAGAGAACATCATCTTAAAGAAGTGGTCAACGAGAACATCTAGGAATTCCTGAACCTCCCAAATTGTCAACTCTCATTTGGATGATTGATTTCAAAAACTGAAACTTTTTTTCTCTAAAATCAACTTTCCAGTTTAAACATCCTAGCCAATCTTGACGCTTGTCAAAATACCTTGATTTGGAAACTAAAATAAAGTTGAATTTGTTTGGTTCTCAATGAATTCATGATTTATAAAATCTGTTCCATTTGTGAGCCTAGAAGGGACATATATTTTTTGTTGTGAAGTTTTCCTGGAAAAACCAAAATCATGTTGTACCAAGCCTTGTCAATTCAAGTTGAAAAAACCCAAATTGACACTTAGAAAAATTTCTAACAGTGACCATCAGTCTTCAAAAGATTTGTACATTACACACTGTAGGATTAAAATTTTTGACTCAAAAGTTTTCATTAAATAAGCAAAAAAAATTTTCAAAAAGGAAAATAAAAATATTTTTGAAATACCCATTTTTGATGCTAACATGAGATAAAGGTTTTTTTTTTAACTAGGTGTGGAACTATTAGGGTTAACCTTGACTTCCAGATATGAGAAGAAGAAATAGAACTCGACAAGAAGACTTCTGTCAATAAGAGTTCGAAAACTGTTGGGGCAAAGAGAATAGCCAAAGATTGAAAAATGAATTGAAGATATACTCTGATTTGAAGAGGAAAAATGAATTGGAAAGGCTAAGCCAAAATCTAGAGAAATGATCAGGGGCATTTGCATCACTCATGAGCATTCATCTATTTATTAAGCTTTGCATCTGCACCATGTCAGCAAGCCTTTGCATAATTCATGAGTATTTATATTTTCACTATTCCATGAGCATCTGCATTCTATCTTTACAAGTACATCCTTCATTGATATTTGCATTCGCATCATCTCAAGCAAGTGCATCATTTTTAGGATCATTGCATCTTCATTGTAGCTGCAATTACACCATTCATGAACCACTTACATGAACATGATTCGTAGGGACATCTGCATCTACGTTTAGAAGCATTTGCATCGATCCAAGACATCTGTATCATTTCAAGAAGTATTTGCATCAATCCATGATATTTGCATTTACACCATGAAGCATTTGCATCCTCTCTCAAATCCTTCAAGTTAATCGCTAGGTCATTTCAATTTCTGGTTTCATCCAGATCTTTTCAATTTTCTGGTTTCACCATGCCTTCAATTTCTGGTTCCATCCGGATCTTTTTTTTTAATTTCTGGTTTCACCCATGCTTTTCAAATTTCTGGTTTCACCCATGCTTTTCAATTTTTGGTTCCATCCAGACCATTTTAAAATTTCTGGTTTCACCCATGCCTTTAATCTCTGGTTTCATCCAGATCTTTTTCAAATTTATGGTTTCACCCATGCTTTTCAATTTCTGGTTCCATCCAGATCATTTTCAAATTTCTGGTTTCACCCATGCCTTTAGTATCTAGTTTCATCCAAATCTTTTTCAAATTTCTGGTTTCACCAATGCTTTTCAATTTCTGGTTCCATCCAGATCATTTTCAAATTTTTGGTTTCGCCCATGCCTTTAATCTCTGGTTTCATCCAGATCTTTTTCAAATTTCTGGTTTCACCCATGCCCTTAATCTCTGGTTTCATCCAGATCTTTTTTAAATTTCTGGTTTCACCCATGCTTTTCAAATTTCTGGTTTCACCCATGCTTTTCAATTTCTGGTTCCATCCAGATCATTTTCAATTTTTTGGTTTCACCCATTCCTTTAATCTCTGGTTTCATCCAGATCTTTTTTAAATTCCTAGTTTCACCCATGCTTTTCAAATTTCTAGTTTCACCCATGCTTTTCAAATTTCTAGTTCCATCCAGATTATTTTCAAATTTCTGGTTTCACCTATGCCTTTAATCTCTGATTTCATCTAGATCTTTTTCACATTTTTGGTTTCACCCATGCTTTTAATCTCTGGTTTCATCCAGATCTTTTTCAATTTTCGATTTTATCCATGCGGGTAAGGCCTTCGGGCACCATTTTTAAGACCTTCGGGCACCATTTTTAAGACTTTCGGGCATAATTTTTCAAATCACGGGTAAGGCCTCCGGGCACCATTTTTAAGACCTCTGGGCACTATTTTTAAGACCTTCGGGCATAATTTTTTCTTTTGCAAATCGAACTCGTTTCCTTAAGACGGGTCGAGCCTTGATTAGTTAGGGAATTCAATTTAAGGACAAAATCTTCAACTTATAGCTTTTTAAAAATAAAAAAAAAATTAAAAAAAATGAAAAAATGATGAAAAAAATGAAAAAAGAAAACTCCCTCTCCCTTGTCTTCACATGGATTTCACTAATCGGGCAAAATTAGTGTTTGTTTATCTTTGCCTGATTCCTAATTCTCAGCAATAGCCAAAGAGGGGCAGCTGTAGACACCTAATTTTGTTCGGACCTCGAAATCAGGTATGTTTTCTTCCTAAATTGGTGTTTCAGAATACTAAAAGGCTTTTCTCATCCTGCAGGTGGTACTCCGAGGCTTAGTCTAAGAAAGCAGACAGAAAAAGTCAAACTCAAAAAAGTCAAGCCCGAAAAAAGTCAACCCCAAAAAAGTCAACTACTAAAAAAGTCAACCCACTTTCAAAATCAAGATTTGAGGTTCAATTGAAAAACGGTGAAATAATTTTGATAATCCTAGGTCTACAATGAAAGATATGGAGTTCGAAAGTTGGGTTACGGAGATTTAGTAGAAAGGGAACCCTAGTTCGGGAAATTTGGGGAAAAGTGCTTAAACAATCAAATTGGTCAGAATTGAAGGTTCCAAATGAAAGATAAGTACTGACTACGGGTAATGGAGAAGCACTTAGCAAAAAAACTGATAGAAAAGTCAATTCGAAAGAAAACCGAGAATTAGGGTTTTTTTGGTGGATTTCGGTGAAATTTGGAAGAATTACAAAAATGGCCCAATTCGGTAGGACTAAAGCCCCTAATTTATGAGGAATGTTTAAACAAGGATAGCCCAAGGCTCGGTTTGAAGAAAATTTGAAAATCGGACTTGTTTTGAGCAAAATCGGGTTTCAGAGGTAAAAGGGCAAAATTGGAAATTTTGGGATAAATAGCAAATGAACTCCAAAAATTCTGAAAATTTGCAAACCTCATTCTTAAATCATTTTGAAGAGATTGGCGAAAGAAAATCTTGATTCAAAGTTCGTTTGCAAAATGGCCAAATCACGTGTCCACTATCCAGGAATTCAACATGATAAATCACGGAAAAATAGCAAATGAACTCCAAAAATTCTGAAAATTTGTAAATCTCATTTTAAAATTATTTGGAAGATATTGGAGAAAGAAAATCTTGATTCGGAGTTCGTTTGCAAAATGGCCAAATCCCGGGTCCCCTATACAGTAATTCAAGCAGATAAATCCTGAAAAAATAGCAAATGAGCTCCAAAAATTATGAAAACTTTCAGATCACATTTTTAAATTATTTGGAAGAGATTGGTGAAGAAAAATATGGTTTCGGAGCTCGTTTAAAAAATGGTAAGGTTCGGGTGCATAAAAGGGGCAATTTCGAAAATAAATTCGAAAAAAATAGCAAATGGACTCGAAAATTTTTGAAACCTTCTAGAATTCAATTCTTTATTATTTTGGAAGTATTGAAAAAAGAAAATTCAAATTTGGAGTCCGTTTGCTATTTATTTAGGTTCGGGGGGCAAAAAGGTTATTTCACCGAAGAATCCAAAAGGGGCAAATTTGTAATTGGGAAAAGTATGAAAAAAGAAGGAATTGTTGGGAATTTTTGTTCCTTTGGTCATCCAGCATAGAGGAGAAGAAAGAAGCTTGAACAATTTAATTCCCTAGTCACTATCAAGCCACATGCTACCACTAAACCTTGCAAATGGTCCCCCCTTCATCCAATGGCTTAGGTGCCTTGTAGGGAAGTTGAATGCACCATCCAATGGCCAAGTTTAAATGGCAAGATGAAATTTTCATTTGTCATGAAATAACCCTCATCTAATGGCCAAGAATGGAAGAAAAAAGATGAGCACAATTCATCCAAGGGTGAGCATCCATTCGGTAAAGCAAGGGAGTGCATAGGATTGTCTCTTTTCATCCAATGGATTTGGCCATATACAAGGGCTGAGTACACATGTTGAGGGCTGGATTTAATCTATAAGATGTCATTTTTATGTTGTCCTCATCCAATGACCAAGAATGGAAGAGCACAACTAATCCAAGGGTAGGCACTCGAGGGGGAAAGCAAGGGAGTGCATGGAATTAGTCCTCTTTTGCATCTAAGGGCTGAGGTTACTACAAGGGCTGAGCACACATCTTAAGGGCTGCTTTCAATTGGCAAGATGACATTTTTATGTTGTCATCAAAATATCTTAATCGAAAGGCCAAAATTGGAGGAGGAAAAAGTGCACATTTGTTCCTATAGTGGAGAGGGCCATTCGGCCAAGGCTAAGTGACAAGGGCTGATCATTTTTTTTCACAAGTTGGAAGGCAGGAAACAGTAGCTAATTTAGCCAAAAAAAAGGTTTTGAAAGAAAGAGAAAAAAAAAAGTTTTCAATAAAGATCTTAAAGGTAGTCATCTTTACCAAGCTCTAACATAGCTTTCTTCTTGTTTTCCATGGTGTTTTCTTGATTTTCTATCTTGTTTTCCTACTACATTTTTCATAGAAATAAAGTTTTTTATTGTTTACTTATGTTTTCATCTCTTCTTCTTCATTAAAATGGTGGAAAACAAATTTTTTTTCTTACATGGTTTATGCTTGGCCGAATATGGCATGTTTGCTTGCCTTGGTTTTCTTTTTCTTTCTTCCTTGCATGTTGTTGTGAAAAATGATTTTTAGAAGGTTTTTTAGAGTATTCTAAGGTTCTGATTTTTTACAAAAGATGAAGCAAAAATGTTGAAATGGCTACATGATCTTGGCTAGAGCAAGTGACCATGGTTAGGGGAGAGGCTATGCCCATTTTTACCTACCATGAGGCTCACCTTAATTTTGTTGTTTAGCCTGGTTTATTTTATGATTTTTGAAATGGAAAGGCTTCATGATCTTGGCAAAACCAAGTGATTATGGTTAGGTGAGAGGATATGCCCATTTTATACCAACCATGGAGCTTAACTTTCCTTGTTTTATTTACTAGTTTTGCTTGTTATTTGCTTTGCATGTCTATGTTTAATTTTATATATGTTCTTTACATTATTTTCTATGCTATATTTGTTTTTATATTTCATTTCCATGCTTAATATGTTTTCCTCGAAGATTCGGCCTTGTTGTCTATTGGAGTCATATTGTGCATTTTTCATATTTCATGTCTTATATTATAAACATGTTTGCATTTTTCATATTTGTCATATGGCTATTCGGATACTCCATGTTGATATGCCTTACATGTGCATTTTCATCTTGCTTCTTGACTTGTTTGCATCTCCATGCCATGAGCTTGTGTATTTTGATTTTAGTATGTCATATGCTTATGAAAATGTCATGACATTATGCATCTTGATATGAGTTGTCATGTACTTGTGCCATTTATTAGGTAGGATTGCATTAGAGTGTCATGTAACCACATTCGGCCTCTTCATGCATCCCTTGCCTTGTCATGCATTTGGATTTTGTTTAGGTAACATGCTTTGCATTATCATATCTTGAAATTGTGTATTAGTTGCTGTTTGCTCCAGCATTAACATTAGTTTCATTGGTCATTGTATGTTCATAGTATTGCTATGCATGTTCATTACATTTTAGGTCTAGGCCATATTGGTATTGCCATGCATATTGAGTCTTAAATCATATTAGCATTGTCATGCATTACTATGTTATTTAGGTCTTAGGTTACATTAGCATTTTCATGCATATTCATAACATATTAGGTCCAAGTCATATTTGCATTATCAAGCATTGCATGCATATTAAGTTAGGATAGCATTTATTGCCATGCAAAATCATGATAGGCATTTATGTTATTTTGAATCGTCATGCATTTTCTTTACCATTTAGGCTTTAACCATGCATTTCATACATTTCATTTGCTGTATGTTCATGCATTCCATGTCATTGCCACATGATTTATGACTTAGGCCAACCAATTGCTCAAAGTCAAGCTCTCTTAAGCATACTTGTGGAAAATTAAAGAGTTGTCAAATTGATTATTTCACCTTTTTGATTTTTTTACTTAGCCAATTTTTGTCCAAGGTTTCTAAATGTTTTAGCTACTGTCCTTAGGTGTTTAAGATGATCTCCAACAATTTTTACTTTGATTTTTGAATGAATTTATCAAAGGCAAAAAATGTGTTTTGACAAAACAGTTTTTTTCACCCACTACTCGAACTTCTCCGATTTTTTTGGGCAGTCATCTTTAATCAAAAAATTAAGAAAATTTTATCTCGTGTAGTTTTACATGTTCTGAGTCTTCAGTATTTGTTTTAGATGTTTTTCAATTTTTAAAAATATGCAAAAAAATCGTGTGTCAAAATCAGACAGTAAAGATAGATTTGAAATCAAAAGAGGAATAATGGTTGAATTTGGCTAAGGCATTTAGAGGGGGTTGGTTAGAAGCTTTAGCTACTATCTTAGGGTAGTTTCCAAGCCTTTTTAAACTTTAAAAATCATTTTATAAATCTCGGGTTAAGGGTGTTTTAGTTCGGAATTTTAAACTTAGGAAATTAGAGCCATTTTAAAAGGGTTTGGTATGGGTTTTAATCTTCATTCAAGTTTTTCTTCTAAATTGTTTTCAAACAATTACAAAGTTTTGTTTTTAGAAAATATAATTTTTCATATTTTCCTAAGGTAGCCGGATATCTTTTTAGATATACGGATTTCTTTATTTAGAGGAAAAAATACATTTTCATGCATTGCATTTTCCAGGTTCATGCATTTTATTTAATATGTTATAATTTGCTATGATATTTTCCATTGTATTATTATTATTTTGATTTACATTTTATGATGTTATATTGTTTACCATATGATTTTGAATATTTCATGATATCCCATATTTTTTTATTTAGTCATTTATTTTTGTCACATTATTTAGCTTACACTATGTTCATGCATTTTTATTTTATTTTCATGCATATTTTATGATAGCATTATTTTATGTTTCGTGTCATTTCATCATATTCCATGTCATTTAGGTTTAATTATTTATAATATGCCATGTCATTTAAAATATGCCATATCATTTAAAATTGCCATGTCATTTAAATCATTTTATCTCATTTAGAATATACCATAATACTTAGGATTTTTTTATTTCATCTAGAATATACTATGTCATTTAAATTATGTCATATCATTTAGGTTGCATTATATTGTCTAGACTTCGTTATGTCATTTTATTTATGTCATATATGTTCATGTTCATATTTTTTTTAAATGTTTTGAAAAAGATAATGATTTTCAATAAAAATAAAGATATTCCCGAGTTAAATTAATTCATGAGTTCTCTACCGGGTTTGCTGGAGGAAATATCATCAATTATCATTAATAATGGAATATCTTTCTTTCAAAAAACTAGAATGATTCGAAAAGTTTCCAAATGAATAAAAAATTTTATATTTTATCGATTTTGTCGAGGAATATAGGAAAATTTTGAATTAATAAATTTCGGATCATTTTTCAATTAAAAATGGAATTATTTTTCTTAAAATTGGAAATTAACTTGAAATACTAAATTAAAAACAAACTTTTTACCGAGACTTGAGATAACACATGATTAATAAGGTACCATTTTATACGGGCGTTGTGGGGGTGCTAATCCTTCCCTGCACGTAACCGAGTCCCGAACCCGATTCTTCGATTTTCTCTGGTTTATAACGCAGACTTGAAATTGGTTTTAAAAATATTTTAATTAATTTTAAAATATTTTATAAAGCCGATTTTAATAGGTGGCCGATCACATCTAGCTAAAAAATATTGGTGGCGACTCCATGTCTTTTTACGAGGCCGTTTTCATACCTCGACCGTTTATTTTATTTCAATCTAGAGGAATTAAGTCGTCTTTTCCTCTACTTCTGTTTCCCCCTCATTCGAATGGGTCCCCGTGATCGGGATCACGTATCAACACCTTCGTTTTTCTAGAGGAATTAAGTCAACTTTTTCTCATGTTTTTTTAATGTCACGCTTAACGAATAATAAAGTCTTGCGATGAGACTTGTTATGTTACTTTTTAGGTTGCGACATGAATGACATGACATAATGAATGACATGGCATGGCATATGAATGACATGACATGTGAATGACATGGCATATGAATGACATGGCATGGCATATGAATGACATGACATGTGAATGACATGGCATATGAATGACATGGCATGTGAACGACGTGGCAAATTTTGATGACATGGCATGCGAATGACATGGCATAATGAATGACATGACATGTGAATGAACGATGTGGCATATGAATGACATGGCAGCAAATGAATTACATGGAAAATGAATGACATAGCATAATGATGATATGGCATGTGAATGACATGGCAAGTGAATGACATAGCATATGGATGATATGGCAATATGAAGGACATGGCATGCGAATGATATGGTGATGGAGACTCAATTAAGAGTTGTAAACCCAAGTGCAGGTTATGTTCAAGTAATAAATTCTCGGGTGTCCGAGGTCGAACCACAGGGAAGCGTATTAGTAAGTATAAGTTTATAAATATATAAGAAAAAGAAAGTAAACAAGATATTAGGGAATCAACAACAAAACAAGATAAACAAGATATTAGAGAACAAAATAAACAAAACAACATAAAAGAAATTAAACAAGATATAAACAAAACAATAAGAAAAGATGTTGAGGTTAGAGAATCCACTCTTGGTGTTATGCTAAGATTAATCTTGTTTTATTACACAATTGAAATTCACACATAAGGGAGATTCCAATCGGAAGGTTTAGCAATTCAGTCCAAATTGTCCAACGTCCATAGCATATGATATTATGTTCATTTGGTGTCCTCAAAACTCATAAAAAGAGTCCAAGCATTCCTTATGCCAAGGTATATGTCTACAACAAATCAAGGTTATGAAACCAAGCATTTACTGTGCCATTTTCATTGTCAATAATGAATCAAGATCCCTACTTTGCAAGTATGATTTTAAACCAAAAGAAAATATTATCTATACTAGTGTTTATAAATGATGATTCATTTTAGCTCATGTTTAAGAGACTAACCTTAGCATTTACCAAAAGCTTCACCTCATCACCTCAACAATATGATTAGCAACACATACTAAAAATGAAAAGAAATGTAAGAAGCATAAGTAAATAAAGAAAAAGAAAACTAGAGAAAGGAAATAAGAAGAAAACTTAGAGAATTTTATTACAATGGCTAATATCCTACCAATGTATAATGATGCTCATCCAAGGCCCTCTATTTATACACATTTTGGAGAGCTAAATGACAAGAGACAAGTTTTATAAATTTCAAAGGTAGGTATAATAGGTTTCTAACAATTTTCGTCATATTGTATGACAATTCTGATCAGCCAGCTTGATGGTCGATTTTGTCAATGTTGGAGGCTCGATCTGATCAAATGGTCTTCTAGAAAAATATACCCCTATCCGTTACGGATCCATAGCCGTTGGAATCAGATCATTTACTCATGTGGATCGGAAGATATGGTCAAAATACCAAAACAGGTCAGCACAGACGTCATTGCACATCAGCCAACTTGATGGTCGATTTCGCTAGGGAAAACGACTCCGTTTCAAGAAGTGTAAAACATGAAAAAGATAGATATGCCTCTTAACTATGCACTGTAAAAATTTCAGCCTTAATGCTTCAGTGAAACTCCAGATATAGCTGATATGGCAAAAGGTGTCGGAACTGAAACTGAATTGGATTTGCCCTTAATTCTTGATTTAACCTAGTAATCTGAAATCACTCAAAGAAACTCGTGAAAAACACCAAATTATATAAAAATATAAAATATCATAAACACCATTAGACTAAGCAATAATAACTCATATTTGACACAAAACAATAATAAAACATAACTAAGAACTATATAATTATACGAGTTATCACACCCCCACACTTAGATTGTTGCTAGTCCCTAGCAACGACTCAATAAAAATAAAATAAGAAAATCTAATCTAATCCATTTTCGTTGGAAATCACGGTGGCACTTAGCATGTGACACAAGCCTTTAAACCCCTAGGTGTCCCTAGTGGACGAGTTTAGTCTCGTGAGGGTTTGCTAGAACGATACCCACAAACATTGAAAAACTAAAATATAAGTAAACTACATACACTAAAAATATTTACTCCTAATACTTTCAATATAAATTAGAGACAATCTTTGAACAAGTCTTATAAACTAATCAATAGCTCAAAGAATTTCACAAAAAATCATGCTTGAATGTAAATAAATGAGTTAAGCCAATATTAACATAACATATTTCAATCAAAATAGTGCATATTCAACTTAATCTCAACTTCTCACTATACTCTCATGATTTTCACTCTTTAAAGAAGTGGTAAAGTGTTTACACTCAATCAATCTCATGAAAACGGTTCTACCATATGCTTGCTTGTCCACCTATTCTCCACTATTTAGATCATACAACTTCATAAATCAAGAGGTCTTTTTTCAAGGTTGTAATGGGGCCAAAGGGTTATAATGTGGATAAAGAACAAAAGGATAAAGATATCACAAAGGTTCCAAAGAGTTCATAGAGTTTAGAGACATAATAAGATCATACAAATAAAACTTCTCAAAACTCTTATAAAGCACATAATAACATAGGCTAAATATTCATGTTGAGCCTTTTCTTCATTCTAACCAACTTTGTAACATCTTTTTCTTTACTTTAACTAGAAGTTCAAGAGAAGATTTTTTTTTTTTTTTAAATATGGGAATGTATTTGACAATGATCCCTTTCTTTTTCTCTTGACTTTTGCCTCTCTCCTCCCCCACACTTATCTTTCGTTCTAACCCAAATTTTCAAAAAGTATCCCTTGTTTTTGCAATATGTCTCAAAATATATAATCCATCTTTAGAACAAGGGTAAGGATATAAGTATATTTAGGCTAGGTGTAAGTTCTGGTTACCAATAAAATAGCATATTTAATGTAGGCTCAAATTGGCTCACTAGTGGGGATGTTCTCTTAGAACATTAATAATGGATGGCTGTTTGGCTCTGGTTATAATCCTAATGCCTCTATCATATTCATGTTGTCACATGTATCAATATAGTCTCAAACGGTTTAAAGCCAGTTCTAGAGAATCATGTAATCATAAGAGCTCTCAAGAAAGAAATTAGATTGATTTGTATAATGCATCAATCATTATAGGCTCAAAAACTCACAAGGATGATTATACAAGTCAGATTAAGTCTAAACATGCTTCTTTCTCAATCAACATATCATATTAACATTGGCTCATAAAAAGGTTGACATCAAGCTCAATTCTCATGAAAATCTTCTCACTAATAAATCTGTTTTAGACTTATGCAATTCATATCTCATCATTGTATTAAAAAGGAACTAGAACACATTAAAATAATAATAATAATAATAAAGACTCATAAAAAAAAATTAGTAGACAAAAATAAAAGAAATCCTAAATCGTTCCCCCCACACTTAATTCTTACATTGTCCTCAATGTAAGTCTATTAACCCAAATGAAAGAATCATGTGTAAGAGAAAAGAACTAATAACATAAGATTAGGAATAACTAAGACTCAAAACAAAACAAACTCATGCAACCTAAATAATCCTAAAATACTTAACAAAAATTAACAAGTAAACATAAAAAGATTAAAATCAAACTGACAAGGTATGTCTCAAGTCTCCCTTACTCAGACCTTGTTCAGAATGAATACTTCTAAATTGCTTAAAACACAACAAACTTTTTTTTTTTGAAAGAAGAAATCAAACTGACAAGGTATGTCTCAAGTCTCCCTTACTCAGACCTTGTTCAGAATGAATACTTCTAAATGGCTTAAAACACATCAAATTTTTTTTTTTTTTTTTTTAAATTAGCAAAATATGTCTCTTACCCCCTACTAAAGGTAGAATTTAGGAGATATTACCTGCAGAGGTTGCTAACCACTTATTATAACTGAGACACAACAAACAAAATGTTAGATAATGTCACAAAGACAGAGTGCAATCCACTCCTTGCTCGTCCATATCTATTTTTCTTTTTCCGAGCGTTTGCGAAACAACCGTAGCAGATAAATACTCATAAGCTTGGAGCTTTTTGAGTAAATCTTCAATGGTTGTAGCAGAAATTATGGTTCTCCTTGCCTCTGAAAACATGAATCCATTATCCACAGCATTATCTAAATATGAAAGCAAATTACTAAAATAACCATTAATATTAAGCAAACCAATGGGTTTCTTATTTGTGACCAAAGATGACCAAGAAGCCACGCAAGCTATTTCTTCCAATGTACCCAGACCTCCTGGTAAAGCAATGAATGCATCGACAGAATGGTACATGATTGTCATCCGTTCAGGGATACTCCAGACTTGTATTTCCTTACCCACGGTAGGTCCACAAAAATCTGTGAATAGTTTTGGCACGATTCCTAGAACTGGACTTCCTCCGGCGTGTGCTGCTGTAGCGACTGCTCAATAAATCAACTGGATCTTTTGTTGGGCAAGTATTACTCCAACTCTTATGGCTTCATCAGCGAATATGTTATTTTTCCCTGGATAAGCACCTCCAAAGACACAAATTTTTTTTAATGCGCTGGGACGAAGTACTTTACCTTTTTTTTTCAAGTGCCTGAAAGAGAATGAGTACATGGTGTAATATATAGAGGACTGAGTAGTGAATCAGACAAGAGTAATAATGTCACCGAAAGTGTATTTGACCTGTCAGAAGAAAATGTTAACCTAACAAAAGATTTTTGCGTGATTTCAGGAAGAAAATCAAAAAGAGAAGAAAAATCAACCGTAAAAGACCAATGAAAAAAAAACGAAAATAATTACACAAATCTAACAACACGTAAATTAAACCGAAATAAAGTTATTGCAAATCAAACCAAAAGCTGAGAAGTCATTTATTGTAGTTGTGATTGTGGCTCACATCTTCCTCTGGTTTTACGTCCAGAAACGGCTTAAACGCCTTCTATGAGTCGAGGATATGCTTCCCATCCAGTTTTCTTACAAGCTGGCAAACAGGGTCTTTTAACATCAGATTCCCAAGATGTTTCCATTCCCTTTGGAATTGCGGCCATAAATCAAGAATTTCTCTTTGTACGTCTCCACTAGGATGCGTCTCAAGAGAAAGTTGGATATTACCCAAATTCTCCTTACTCAGTCCATCCTTAATGAATTCAATTTTATCATCTCGATTAGAGGACGGACTCGCAATAGAACGACATTTACCGTTACACGTCCATCGTGCACATTTGTGGCAATTTGAACTCATGCGCTTTGCTCGTCGCTTCTTTGCAAAAGTGCTTCTACCTGTACCTGGTAAATGCAAAACAGGAAGATATTCATCTTCACGTACCTTGGCTTCAATTATCCAACGTATGTCTTCAGGAATCCCTTTGTGCATAAGCATTCTTAATCTTTCAAATCGAACTTGGTAAAGCTTCAGTAAAATATTTCGAGGAAAATGAGGGAATCGTTTCTGCAATCTTTTGAGAATATCATCCATCCTGAAAAAAAAAATGAAAGAGAAATTTATATACAATATCAGTTTTGTGGGTAGCTGATGGAACCGACTTAAGTAATCACGGAGTACCGTTATCCGCCATTTAACCGGGGTTAAAAAAATGTATTATTATTATTATTATTATTTTTTTTTTGGAAATTAGTAAAAATTATATTTACATCTAGTTATTTTCAAAACAAGGATCAGAAAGAAAAACAACCTCTTCTTGAGTAACATGATTTTCCAAAAAGAGTTTGAGTCTTTGTCCATTTACCTTGAATACGTTACCATTTTGAGGATTCTCAATGTCAACTGCTCCATAATGATACACATGCTTAACCACAAATGGGCCAGTCCATCTTGATCTCAACTTACGAGGAAATATGTGAAGTCTAGAATTATAAAGTAGAACTTTTTGCCCAACATCAAATGTTTTTCTTGAAATTAACTTGTCATGAAAGGCTTTAGTTCTTTCTTTATGAATTTTAGAATTCTCATATGCATCATTTCTGAGTTCCTCAAGTTCATTTATTTGTAATTTCCGTAAATTAGAAGCGTCATCAAGGTTTGAGTTGAACATTTTAATGGCCCAATATGCTTTATGCTCAAGTTCCACAGGTAAATGACAAGGTTTTCCATAAACTAGCCTATAAAGAGACATGCCCAATGCTGTTTTAAAAGCTGTTCGATAGGCCCATAATGCATCGTTAAGTCTAAGAGACCAATCTTTGCGATTTGGATTAACCGTCTTTTCCAAAATTTGTTTAATCTCCCTATTTGCTAATTCTACCTGTCCATTTGTCTGCGGGTGATAAGGGGTTGCAACTTTGTGTGTAATGGCATATTTCTTCATTAATGTTTCAAAAACCTTGTTGCAAAAATGTGTTCCCCCATCACTTATGATAGATCGAGGAATTCCAAATCGACTCAAAATATTTTCTTTTAAAAATTTAATCACTGTTTTGTGATCATTATTTCGACATGGAATTGCCTCTATCCACTTTGAAACATAATCTATTGCAACTAAAATGTATAAGAAACCAAAAGATGGTGGAAATGGTCCCATGAAATCAATACCCCAACAGTCAAAAATTTCAATTACAAGAATTGGGTTCAAAGGCATCATGTTTCTTTTCGAAATGGAACCTAATTTTTGACAACTTTCACATGTCTTGCAAAAATTATATGCATCTCTGAATAAAGTTGGCCAGTAAAATCCACACTGTAAAATTTTTGCAGCAGTTTTCTTTGATGAAAAATGACCACCACATGCCTCGGAATGACAAAACTTAATTACACTACTTACCTCATTGTCGGGAATGCATCTTCGAAAAATCTGATCAGGACAATATTTGAACAAGTAAGGGTCATCCCAATAGAACTTCTTTACCTCATTCAGAAACTTCCTTTTATCTTGGGGGCTCCATTGAGAAGGAATTTTTCCTGTAGCAAGAAAATTAGCAATGTCAGCAAACCAAGGTGTCGTGGAGACAATTAGAAGTTGTTCATCAGGAAAAGTATCATTTATTGGTGAGGTTCCAAAAGATTCATCACAAACAAGTCTTGATAAATGATCAGCCACCACATTTTCTACTCATTTTTTATCTCGAATGGTGATGTCAAATTCTTGCAGCAAAAGGATCCACCTCAGCAACCTAGGTTTTGCATCCTTCTTAGAGAGAAGATATTTTAAAGCTGCATGATCACTAAAGACAACAATTGATGATCCAACAAGGTAAGATCTGAATTTATCCAATGCAAAAACAACTGCAAGTAATTCCTTTTCTGTAGTGGAATAATTCATTTGGGCTCTATTTAAAGTTTTACTTGCATAGTAAATTACATGTGGTTTCTTATCTTTCCTTTGTCCTAATACAGCACCAACAGCATAGTCACTAGCATCACACATTATTTCAAATGGTAAAGACCAATCAGGAGATCTCATAATAGGAGCAGTAATGAGCATATTTTTGAGTTTTTCAAAAGCATCTTCACAATCTTTAGTCCATTCAAATGCAGTGTCTTTCATTAAAAGATTACATAGAGGTTTAGATATCGTGCTAAAATCTTTTATGAATCTTCTATAAAAACCTGCATGTCCCAAGAATGACCTAATGTCCTTTACTGTCTTTGGTGTGGGTAGATTAGCAATCAATTCAATTTTTGACTTGTCTACCTCAATCCCTTTTGCAAAAACAATGTGACCTAGTACAATACCTTTAGTGACCATGAAATGACATTTTTCCCAATTAAGAACAAGATTTTTTTCTTCACACCTAATCAATACATTTTTCAAATTGGCTAAGCAATCATCAAATGAATCACCAGAAACAGAAAAATCATCCATGAAAATCTCAAGATTACGTTCAATCATGTCACTAAAAATACTAAGCATGCATCTTTGAAATGTGGCAGGGGCGTTACATAATCCAAATGGCATTCTACGATATGCAAAAGTACCAAAAGGACATGTAAAAGTGGTTTTCTCTTGGTCCTCAAGTGCAATGGCAATTTGATTATACCCAGAATATCCATCTAGAAAACAATAAAACTCATGCCCTGCAACTCTTTCTAAGATTTGATCCATGAAAGGCAAAGGGAAATGATCTTTCCTCGTCACTAAGTTAAGTTTCCTGTAGTCAATGCACATGCGCCAACCAGTAACAGTCCTAGTTGGAATTAATTCATTGTTTTCATTTTTAACTACAGTAACTCCAGATTTCTTAGGTACGACTTGAGTAGGACTTACCCATTTGCTATCAGAGATAGGATAAATGATTCCATTATCTAGAAGTTTAATGACTTCATTTCTCACTACTTCTTTCATATTAGGATTAAGCCTTCGTTGCATTTGTCTAGAGGGTTTAGCATTTTCCTCTAAATAAATATTATGTGTGCAGATTAATGGGCTTATTCCCTTTATGTCAGCTAAGGTCCATCCTAATGCATTTTTGTGCATTTTCAAAAGTTGTAACAACTTACCTTCTTGTAGTTCATCAAGATGTGAAGAAATTATGACTGGAAAAGTTTCATTCTCACCCAAAAAGGAATATTTTAGCTCGGATGGCAATGGTTTTAAATCCAGCTTGGGTGGTTCAATAGTTGATGGTACAATGACATTTGTGAGTGATGGAAGTTCCTCAAACTTTTGTTTCCAACAATGCTTATCCTGAAAAGAATTTAACAAAGAATCAGTGTGTGAAATTTCTGAAGCATTATAACTCACATTCAATTAAATAAGCTTCTAAAGGATCATGGAATGTGGTAGTGGTGAGATGTTCATGAACAAGTTCTTCAATGAAATCCACTTCATGTACTTCTGAATCATCACCAGGTTGCTTGCAAATGTTGAACACATTTAATTCTAAAGTCATATTTCCAAAAGAAATGTTCAAAATACCATTCCTGCAATTTATCAGAGCATTAGAAGTTGCAAGAAATGGACGGCCTAATATAACAGGAATTTGAACATTTGGATTTGAAACAGGATGTGTGTCCAAAACAATAAAATCAACAGGGAAGTAAAAATTATCAATTTGAACCAAAACATCTTCAACTATCCCTCGAGGAATTTTTACAGAGCGGTCAGCTAGTTGAAGTGTAACAGGTGTTTCCTTGAGTTCACCTAAACCTAACTGTTGATAAACAGAAAAAGGCAAAAGATTAACACTAGCACCAAGATCAAGCAATGCACGTTCTATTCTAGTGTTTCCAATGATGCATGAAATTGTTGGACATCCAGGATCTTTGAATTTTGGTGGAGTAAGGTGCTGAATGATTGAGCTCACACTTTCCGTCAGAAATGCTTTCTTTTGTACATTATGTTTCCTTTTAACTGTGCACATGTCCTTCAAAAATTTAGCATAAGATGGAACTTGTTTGATTGCATCCAATAAAGGAATGTTAATCTTAACTTGTTTGAAAAGTTCATATATTTCTGCATTTTGATTCAAATTCTTTATTGTTTGCAACCTTTGAGGAAAAGGAGCAGGATGCATACCTTTTTCTTTGTCCAAATTTTCAAGAAGTTCAGACTTACCATCATCCTTATCATTACTTTTCGGAGGGGAAGGAGGATCTTGGTCTTTTGATGGAATGTTTTTGTCAATTTCCTTTCCACTTCGAAGAGTTGTGATAGAAATGGCATTTTCCTGTTGAGTTTCATTGGAGCAAGAAACAAGACATTGAGTAGAAGGGTTAGGCTGAGGTTGAGCAGGAAACTTACCTTTTTCTTGAGTGCGTAATGAAGCTGTCAATGTGGACAAGGTGTTTTTGATCTCATTGATGTCCTGTAAAGTTTGGTTATTCACATTTGCTTGTGTTTGCATGAATGCTTGCAATGTCTCTTCCAAGGTTTGTACACGTGAAGGTTGATAGGAAAAAGTGTTGCCCGACTTTTGAGATTGTGGTACCTGAACATGATTATTATTCCGCCAACTGAAGTTGGGATGATTTCTCCATTCAGGGTTATACGTTTCAAAGTAAGGAGAAGGAAAAGGCTTTTTAAATGTGTTTATGGAATTTACTTGATCATGCAACGCTTCTTTAAGAATGGGAATGTTTGGACATTCAGAAGTGGGGTGTCCCATGATTTCACAAATTCCACAACTTTCTTCATTTTTAACCGTTTTGACTTCTTTTACTTCTCTAAGTTCCATGGCTTCAATCTTTCTAGCCAAATTAGCTACTTTAGCTTTTATCTCAGCTTCTTGACTAAAATGATATTTACCTCTGTTAGAAACAAGATTAGATCTATTGGAACTTTCAGAGGAATTATCTGTGTGCCAGGCTTGAGAGTTATCTGCCAAATGGTCTAGGTAGTCAAAGGCTTCTTCAGGTTCTTTTTCTAGAAACTCACCGTTACACATTGTTTCAACAAATTGTTTAGTTTCGGGAGTTAAACTTTCATAAAAGAAACTAATAAGACGCCATTTTTCAAAACCATGATGTGGACAAGAACTTAACAAATCTTTAAAACGCTCCCAGCACTAAAAAAATGCTTCATTTTGATTTTGATTGAAATTTTGAATCTGTCTTTTCAAAGCAGTAGTTTTATGTGCTGGGAAAAATTTCTTTAGAAACTCAGTTTGTAATTCTTGCCATGTGCCAATTGACCTTGGTTTTAAATTATGAAGCCAAATTTTTGCTTTATCTTTTAAAGAAAAAGGAAATAATTTTAGCTTGACAATTTCATTTGTACATTGTTGGTCATTAAAGGTGACACATACATCTTCGAAGTCTTTTAGAAACGAGTAAGCACTTTCCGATTCTAACCCATGGAAATTTGGAAGCAAAGCTATCATACCTGGTTTAAAACGAAAGTTGTTTGCATTGAGAGGAAAAATAAAACAATAGGGTGATGAGCTCCGAGTTGGTTGCAAGTAGTCACGCATGGTGCGTACTTGTCTGTTCTCATCTTCAGCATGAACACTTTCATTGTCAGCCATGGTAGGAGTTGTATTAGAAAGATTACCTGAAAAAGTTTCACAATAAAATCTAACTAAACGACGAGATCTAAAATCACGTCGCCAAACAAGCATAAAACAAAGTTAATATACAATTTAGGCGGTATAACCAGCCAATAAAAATAAAACAAACTTAATATACAAATTAGGCGGTATAACCAGCCAATAAAAATAAAACAAAGTTAATATACAAATTAGGCGGTATAACCAGCCAATAAAAATAAATATACTTATAAACTTATATACTTAGTATTGCCTCCCCGGCAACGGCGCCAAAAACTTGATGGAGACTCAATTAAGAGTTGTAAACCCAAGTGCAGGTTATGTTCAAGTAATAAATTCTCGGGTGTCCGAGGTCGAACCACAGGGAAGCGTATTAGTAAGTATAAGTTTATAAATATATAAGAAAAAGAAAGTAAACAAGATATTAGGGAATCAACAACAAAACAAGATAAACAAGATATTAGAGAACAAAATAAACAAAACAACATAAAAGAAATTAAACAAGATATAAACAAAACAATAAGAAAAGATGTTGAGGTTAGAGAATCCACTCTTGGTGTTATGCTAAGATTAATCTTGTTTTATTACACAATTGAAATTCACACATAAGGGAGATTCCAATCGGAAGGTTTAGCAATTCAGTCCAAATTGTCCAACGTCCATAGCATATGATATTATGTTCATTTGGTGTCCTCAAAACTCATAAAAAGAGTCCAAGCATTCCTTATGCCAAGGTATATGTCTACAACAAATCAAGGTTATGAAACCAAGCATTTACTGTGCCATTTTCATTGTCAATAATGAATCAAGATCCCTACTTTGCAAGTATGATTTTAAACCAAAAGAAAATATTATCTATACTAGTGTTTATAAATGATGATTCATTTTAGCTCATGTTTAAGAGACTAACCTTAGCATTTACCAAAAGCTTCACCTCATCACCTCAACAATATGATTAGCAACACATACTAAAAATGAAAAGAAATGTAAGAAGCATAAGTAAATAAAGAAAAAGAAAACTAGAGAAAGGAAATAAGAAGAAAACTTAGAAAATTTTATTACAATGGCTAATATCCTACCAATGTATAATGATGCTCATCCAAGGCCCTCTATTTATACACATTTTGGAGAGCTAAATGACAAGAGACAAGTTTTATAAATTTCAAAGGTAGGTATAATAGGTTTCTAACAATTTTCGTCATATTGTATGACAATTCTGATCAGCCAGCTTGATGGTCGATTTTGTCAATGTTGGAGGCTCGATCTGATCAAATGGTCTTCTAGAAAAATATACCCCTATCAGTTACGGATCCATATCCGTTGGAATCAGATCATTTGCTCATGTGGATCGGAAGATATGGTCAAAATACCAAAACAGGTCAGCACAGACGTCATTGCACATCAGCCAACTTGATGGTCGATTTCGCTAGGGAAAACGACTCCGTTTCAAGAAGTGTGAAACATGAAAAAGATAGATATGCCTCTTAACTATGCACTGTAAAAATTTCAGCCTTAATGCTTCAGTAAACTCCAGATATAGCTGATATGGAAAAAGGTGTCGGAACTGGAACTGAATTGGATTTGCCCTTAATTCTTGATTTAACCTAGTAATCTGAAATCACTCAAAGAAACTCGTGAAAAACACCAAATTACATAAAAATATAAAATATCATAAACACCATTAGACTAAGCAATAATAACTCGTATTTGACACAAAACAATAATAAAACATAACTAAGAACTATATAATTATACGAGTTATCATATGGTAATATGGATGACATGGCAATATGAATCAAATGGCATGCGAATGACATGGCATATGAATGACATGGCATAATGAATGTCATGACATGATGAATGACATGGCATGTGAATGACAAGGCAAATGAATGACATTGATATGAATGATATGGCATGTGAATGACATGGCATATGAATGACATGGCACACGAATGACATGGCATAATGAATGGCATGTGAATAACACGGCATATGAACGACATAGCCTAATATGTTATAGCATGGCATATGAATGACATGGCATGTGAATGACATGGCACACGAATGACATGGCATAATGAATGGCATGTGAATAACATGGCATATGAACACATAGCCTAATATGCTATAGCACGGTAATGAATGTCATGTGAATGAAATCGACATGGCGAACCCAAAATGAGATAAACATAATGACATGACAAACCAAGTGACATGGCATGAGAATGTTGTGTCATGAAACTAGAATGACATGAATGAAATGTCATGGTAATCGAATGGTCATGGTAATGACATGGATGGCATGACATACTTAATCATGGTTTAAAACGAGCTCAAACAGTAAATGACATGGCAAATGACAGGCTATATGAATGATATGGCATAAATGACATAGATCATAAATAAAATGTCATGGTGGGCGAATGCATGGTGATAACATGTGGATGGCCGAATGGCATGAAATGATAACATGGCATGAATGGCATGGCATGAAAATGCACCTAAACTATAAATGACATGGCATGACATTTATATGGATGACATGGCATGACATTTATATGAATGACATGGCATAGGTGACATGGCATGATGAATGACATGGCATGTGGATGAATGACATGGCATATGAATAACATGGCAAATTTTGATGATATGGCATGTGGATGAATGACATGGCAAATTTTGATCATATGGCATGTGAATGACCTGGCATATGAATGACATGGCATAATGAATGACATGGCATATGAGTGACATGGCACATGAATGGAGGACATGGCGTGTGAGTGGAGGACATAGCATATGAATGACATGGCATAATGAATGGCATGGCATGTGAATGACATGGCATATGAATGACATGGCAAAATCTACAAAATGGTATCATCATAAAATATTAATAATCACATCATGGTTACATGCACACATCATTATTTGAAATGAATTATTCATGTGAGGACTCATATAAATAGCATATGTCTTACCGCACTTTTTCCTGACAAACCCGACAAAGCTCGGAAAATATTTCTTTCTTATGACATTTATATGATTCCAAATAAAACAAAAACCAATATCTTTCAGTTTCATAAACACGTGCGTTGAATAATTTCCTAATCTCCCCGACAACCCGGAAAGGTTAGGAACTAATTCTCGCCAAATATTTTGGAAACTGAAACACGCGTTTTATGTCGAATTAAAATTTAAAACATTTTAAAATTGCAATGCATGGATATGTATTTCTTCCTTGAAGTAAGGATATCCGTATACCTAAAAAGGTATCCGACTACCTTAGGAAGAGACTTAACTCGAATTTTCAAAATCGAAAGAGTTTGGGTTCAGATTTAAAAAGTTTGGAAATTTTTTGATGAAAATTGCCTCATGGCTTAAATCCCCTTTTAAAAGGCCCTATTTTCCTAGTTTTGAAACCCGGGTTGACCACCCTTGACCCTACTTTTATAAAATCAAATTTTATAATTGAAATGACTTGGAAATCAACCTAAGACAGCCCATTCTTAATATCGTAACCAAAACAAATAATTAGTATTTCTAAATAAAAAAAAATCTGACCTTCACTGTCATATTTGAAAACCTATTTTTTGCCCTTCTAAAAAAATTCAGATAAATCTGAAAAAATTAGGGGAGATTTAGGACATGTTGAACTCCATGGGAAAAATCAGCTTAATTTTTGGAGCATGGATACTATGATCGAATTTTACCAAAATCGAAATAGTGAGTTAAAAACTACTTTGTCAAAATCCATTAGTTTTGAAAACCTATTTTTTTTTACCTCCTAAAAATTTTCACAAAATTCTGAAAAAATTGGGGCAGACCTAGGACATGTTTACCTCTATGGGAAAAAATCAGCTTAATTTTTAGAGTATGGATACTATGACCGAATTTTACCAAATCCGAAATAATGAGTTAAAAACTGCTTTGTCAAAATCCATTTTTAAACCTTTGATAGAAAAATCCAAAAATCAAAACAAAAATGCTAGAGGGTCCTTAAAGGGTCTACAACCTTTGGTTAAAAAATCTTTAAATTTGGACAAGGAATGCATGGTGAGAAAATTCAGAAAATCCAATTTGCACAACGTTTCATTTTTCCATAAGCATGCTCATGAGAGCTTGTCTTTGAGCCATTAGTTGGCTTAAGTCAAAAATCAAGTGGTGATGAGATGAATGCATGAACATGAAGCAACAAATAGGGGGATCTATCCTACCATAGCCAACCAAGCAAGAGATATCAAACAAGAACAAGCACAACAACACAAGTTAGGTTTCGGCTAGTGTGAAAAACATGTAGAAAAAGTTTGACAACTTAGTTATTTGATGAAAAGAAGAAAAAATCTTTTGGAACTTGTTTTGAAAAACAATTTTATTTCATGAAAGAAAATAAAAATGAAAATCATAAAGGAATAACAAAATCATATGAACAAAGCATGGAGGAGAGCATGGAAGAAATAGCTACCTTGCTTTAGCTTTCTAAATCAAAGAGTAGTAAGAAAATGCCTTCTTTCTTCCTTCTTTTTTTTTCCTCTCCCTTTTCTATCTTGAATAGCTACTGCCCTTGTAAAAAAAAAAAAAAATGAAAAACACCCTTTCCCTAGAGTGGCCGGCCCTCTCTTGAATGGTGAGTGTGTGTGCTTTCCTCTTTTCCAAGCCCTTGGATGTCATGTCCTCATCTTTTTTCCAACAATCCAAGCCATTGGATGGAAGATATTTTCATGACAATAAAAATGCTATCTTGCAATTTGATCTTGGCCATTGAAACTCATTTTCTACAAAGCACCTAGGCCATTGTATGAAGAAGGACCACACTCAAGATAGTAAAAATGACATCTTGTAATTTAATGGTGACCATTGGGTGAATTTAATCAAATCTCACCCTTCATTCATGAGCCGACCAGTCAAGGGCCGGAATATCCCAGAATATCCCAAAAACTCCTTCTCAATTTTTTCAGTAAAGTTACCTTTTAGCCCCTCGAACTTAATTTAACTGCAAATGGACCCCAATTTTGGATTTGTCTTTTCCAACTTATCCCACCAAATATAAAACTTGGTTCTGAAAGTTTTCACATTTTTCCGAGCCCGTTCTCTATTTTTTCGAATTTTTGTCTAAAGTTTCGGGTTAGTGCACCCGAACTTTGCCTTTTTTCAAATGAGCTTCGATTCTGGATTTTTCTTCACCAATCTTTTTTAAAAATTATAAAACTCAGATCTGGAAGTTTTCTTAATTTTGGGAGCTTGTTTGCTATTTTTCCCGGAATTATCTTCTGGAATTTCGGCCCAGTGCACCCAAACTTTGCCATTTTTTAAATGAGCTCCGATTCTAAATTTTTCTTCTCCGATCTTTTCCAAAAATTATAAAACTCAGATCTGGAAGTTTTCATAATTTTTGGAGCTCGTTTTCTATTCTTCCTATAATTATCTTCTAGAATTTCGGCTTAGTGCACCCGAACTTTGCCATTTTTCAAATGAGCTCCGATTCTGGATTTTTCTTCACCGATCTCTTCCAAAAATTATAAAACTCAGATCTGAAAGTTTTTATAATCTTCCGAGCTCGTTTGCTATTTTTCCCGGAATTATCTTTGGGATTTTTTGACAATGCCCTTCAACCTTAGAAACCTCAATTTTACTCGAAATAGGACCGATTTTCGGATTTTCTTTTTCTACTGCATTTTTCATATATTGAGTTTGAGTTGGTCCAAAAATGCCCAATTTTTACGATCAAATTCCCCTCTGATTTTGTTTTCCTCTTTTCAAACTCGGGAATTTTCTCGCTTTTTTGTTTTTGCCCTAAACGGCTCTTCCTTGGGATCCACTTCAAGCTGGGCCTTGGGCTATCCTTGTTTACTCATTCTTTATCAACCGAGGGCTTCAATTTCACCAAATTCGACCATCTTTGTGATTTTCCCCAAATTTGTCGGGTTAGGTCTTCCCCTACACTGAATTTCCGAAACACATCTTCTGAACTCCATATCTTTCATTGTAGATCTCAGATTGTCGAAATTCTTTCACCATTATTCAATTCAACTTCGAACCTTGATTTTGACTGGTAGTTGACCTTTTTTATGGTTGACTTTTCAAGGTTGACCTTTTTCAAGTTGATTTTTTATGCTGACCTCTGAAACAAAGTTTTGGAGACCCATCTATGGAATGGTGGAAGTCTCTTTGCGTTCTGGGAAATTGAAAAAAGAGAATCTGCCTGGTTTAAGGGGTCCGGACAAAATTAGGTGTCCACAGCTGTCTCTCTTTGACTATTGCTGAGAATCAGGAATCAGGCAAAGATAAACTAGACAATTATTTTATCCGATCAGTGAAATCACATGTGCAAGATAAGAAAGGGAATTTCCATTTTTTTCTTTTTTTCTTTTTTGCAAATTGTATATAAATAAACAAAAAAAATTGTCCTTAAATTGAGTTCCCTGACTAATCAAGGCTTGAACCGTCTTAAGGAATCGAGTTCAATTTGAAAAATACCTCGACGAAAGTCTCGGGGCCTTACCTCATCTTGGTGCAGTTTTGATTTGCATGAGAAAAAAATACCTCGGCAGAAATCCCAAGGCCTTATCTTATCTTGGTAAAATTATATATATGGCATGTGTATAACTTTGGGATAATATCATATTTTTTGAAAAGAATTGTCCTTAAATTAAGTTCCTTGAGTAATCAAGGCTCGGCCCGTCTTAAGGAAACGCGTTTGATTTGCGAAAGAAAAAAATACCCGGAGGTTTTGAAAGAGATGCCCGGAGGTCTTGAAAAATGGTGCTCGGAGGTCTTATCCATGATTTTGAAAATTATGCCTAGAGGTCTTTAAAAATGGTGCTCGGAGGTCTTATCCATGATCTTGAAAATTGATAAGTGCTTAATTTCATGTATTTTCCTTTTGAATTTCCTTATACTTTGTGTTTTGATTCTTAAGTTCCTTGACATTTTACAAGGTTTTTATACTTTGTAGGTATTTTGGAAGAGATGAAGCCAAAACATGTCAATTAGGATGTTAAAGAGCTTACAAAATCACAATCACAAGATGGAAAAAGACTTGGGAGTCAAAAAGATCAAATCCTTGGTGCAAAGCAAGAAGACAGATTTGACCTCCGGAGCTTGATGCTAAGAAACTATGATGGTAGCTTCTTTATTCGAAGAAAATTCCTTCTTGACTTTTGAAGATCACTTGATTCCCTTTCCAATGGTTGGTCATAGGTCTAAATCGGATAAGAAATGGTCATCCAAATTGGTATTGGAATATCTCCTTAAACAACCCTAGGGGCAGAAAAAACCTTAGCCGCAAATCACATTTTTTTCTTAATACCCTAGCTGACATTTATGTTTATCCTTGTCAAAGAAGGATTAGTGGCTGTCAACTTGCATTAATTGCATTAATTGCAAGAATCTTTCCTTAAAGATAATCCTAGTTAAAGTAGGAGAATTAAATCAACCAAGACTTTCCTTCCTTACACTTACTTTAGCTGTACGTTTGTAATCTCTCCTCATTAAAGAGTGCTTTGACTGAGACTTTCCTACTTTATTCAAACTTGGCTGCCAAGGCTTATATCTTACCTTAAAACACAAAAGTCAGCCACCTTTCCTTAACTTTAGCCACAAGTAAGCATTTATTGAAGGGAGATGGCTGAAATTCACTTGTTTGATGCCTTAGCTATTGCCTATAAATAGAGATCAAGGGGGCAAACGAAATTTACAATTCTCCAAGCTACAAAGTTCTAATTTCTTCTTTAGTTCTTTATTTTTGAGAGAGTAAGAGGCTAGATAATTAATATTCTTCTTCTTCTTCTTTCTTTCTTTTATTTTCTTAGATTCTCTTTAATTTTATGTTTATGTTTACAATGCCTATGCTAGGCTAAACTTTTATTTGGTTAAGGGTGATTTCAAAGCCCTAGACATGTTATGTAATTCATTTTCATAATCTATCTGTCATTGTTTTCTATCAAAGTTGCTTATGTTCTACCATTAAAATTGTTCATGATGATGTTTTGATTTGTTTAGGTGGCAAACTAGATAAATCTTGATAATTGTCTAATGCTAGCTTAGGAGTCTTAATCCATAATTATCTTGATTTCCTATTCATAAGTAGCAATTTGTGATTAATGATTATGGTCAAGTTTTCAATAATTGCAAAGTGGAACATAACCTAAGTTGAACAATTCGAGCTTATGTGTTTGTTGCTTTAGATCAACCTATCTTTCTCATCATAAAGCTACTATTAAATTGAACTGAGAGAGCTTATTCTAGGTTTATTGATAGTTAGAGATTAAATAGAGAGCTTTTTCTATTTAACGATGAACTAAGGAAAGATTGGGGTAACAAAACTTGTTGTTATCTACGGTTGTTAACTTTGATAGCTAATTGATGTTGATAGATATGAAATTCATTCTTAATAATGTCTAGTGGTGGAGAATGAAACCTTAACTATATTTTTCATATTTGATTCTTCTTAATTACTTGTTTTCTCATTCTTATTGTTAACTTTAGTTTAAAGCTGATGTCAAAATCCCCTTTACTTTTGTTTACTTGTTTTTAAGTGATAAAATATTAACTTATAAACTAAAACACAATCCCTGAGAACTCGACCCTTGCTAATCACTATAATCTACAACTGATTCTTTTTAAGTGCAAGGTTAAATAACATACACTCTTTTGGGTACATCAAGTTCTTGGCGCCGTTGCCGGGGATTGCTTTCTTTAGTTTATTGGTTTATTCTTATTTTCTGTTCAAATTATTTACTTTCTTGTTTTTTTTTTTTGTTTATTAGTGAATGTTCCAAGCTCCCGAAGAAGACTTCAGACTTATGAGAATTCGGGAATTTATAACTTCTCACCAACAGCCAATCGAGGAGTTGATCCAAAACATCCAAGGGGAGCAAGGAGAGATGGCAGCAGCTGACAACAGGACTCTTAAGAAGCTAGCCGCTCCAGACTTGGGTCAACAACCATTATACATTGAATATGCTAATCTTGAGGTAGCTTTTGAATTAAAATATGGTTTGATTCATCTTCTCCCAACTTTTCATGGTTTTGCAGGAGAGGATCCAAATAAGCACCTCAAGAAATTCCATGTAGTTTGCTCAAGCATGAGACCAACAGGAGTCACGGAAGAGCAAGTTAAGTTGAGAGCCTTCCCATGCTCTCTAGCTGTTTCAGCAAAGGAACGACTCTACTATCTACCATCCGGGACCATCACTACATGGAATGATATGAAGAAAGCATTCTTGGAAAGGTATTTCCCAGCATCTAAGGCTGCCAACATTAGAAAAGAGATATGTGAGATTAGGCAATACAACGAAGAGTCCTTATATGAATATTGGGAGAGGTTCAAGAAACTTTGTGCATCATGTCCACACCATCAGATAAGTGAACAACTTTTCATCCAATACTTCCATGAAGGTCTCATGCCCATGGAGAGAAGTATGATAGATGCTGCTAGTGGGGGAGCTCTAGTTGATAAGACTCCCGGGGCTACTAGAACTCTAATCTCCAACATGGCAGCCAATTCTCAACAATCTCAATGAGACAAGATCCACCACCACAACCCAAGAGAGTTAATGAGCTAAGTATATCATCCCTTGAACAAAAATTTGATAAACTGACTTCTCTTGTTCAACAATTGGCTGTAGGTAATATATAGCAAATAAAGGCTTGTGGCATATGTTCAAAGATGGGGCACCAAACTGATATGTGTCCAATACTTCAAGAAGACACCAATGAACATGTGAATGCCATGGGTGGATTTCAGAACCAACCAAGGAAATATGATCCCTACTCAAACACTTACAATCCATGATGGAGGGATCATCCAAACTTCAATTATGGAGGGAACCAATCACAAGCTATTCCTCCACCATTTGACAACAGGCCACCGTGTTTTCAGCAGAGAGTGCAACAACCATATCAAACCCGACAACAAGTACCACCATAAAAAAATTCAGGTGAGACTCTTGAAGATCTTGTCAAAACCCTTACTACTAATACAATTCAACTTCAATAGGAATCAAGGGAGACAAAGGTAAGTATCCGAAACTTAGAGGCTCAGATGGGGCAATTGGCAACAACCATGAGTCAAATGCAAGCATGGGATTCTGGAAAATTACCTTCCCAAACCATAGTGAATCCAAGAGAGAATGCCCATGCTATAACTTTAAGAAGTGGGAAACAGCTAGAGACACCACAAAAGGATATTGCTCAAGGGGAGAACAACACCATGGCATCCTCTTCATATCCCAATGAACCACTAAAAAAGGTAACTCCTAAACCATCTTTTCCTTCTTATATAACTTACTCCATCTTTTCCTAGCAGGTTAGCAAAGTCCAAGAAGGAGGAGCAAGAGAAGGAAATTTTGGAAACCTTCCAGAAAGTAGAGGTGAACATTCCTTTACTAGATGTTATCAAGCAAGTGCCAAGATATGCCAAGTTCCTAAAAGAGTTGTGCACATGTAAACGAAAGTTGAAAGTGAATGAAAAGGTAAGTGTGGGGGAGAATGTGTCAGCTGTTCTTCAAAAGAAACTCCCACCTAAATGCAAGGATCCAGGTATGTTTACCATTCCTTGTAAGATAGGCAACACCAGGTTTGAGCGTGCTATGCTAGATCCAGGGGCATCTATTAATGTCATGCCATATTCAATTTATTCTTCATTGAATCTAGGACCATTAGAGGAAACCGGTGTTATAATACAACCTGCTGGTCGTTCTAACACTTACCCAAGAGGAGTTGTAGAAGACGTTCTTGTACAGGTTAATGAATTGGCTTTTCCAGCTGACTTTTATGTTATTGAGATGGAAGATGAGATGTCTTCTAATCCCACACCTATTCTATTAGGGAGACCAGTCTTAGAAACAACAAGAACTAAAATAGATGTACATGATGGCACTTTAACTATGGAATTCGATGGTGAAATAATTCGCTTTAACATTTTTGAGCCATGAGATATCCTAGTGATGTGCATTCTGTTTTAATATTGATATCATTGACTTACTAATGCAGCAAGCTTATGAGCTAGATGGTGAAGATAGTTTGGAGATAGTCCTTAGCAAACATATCAGAATGGGGAATGCTAAAAGGGAACTAGCCTTGAGTGGCCATGTGTAAGGGGAACTAGAATTTTTACACTCATTGCCACCTAAAGATGCAAGGTTTGATGTTTCATTTATTGATTTGCCTTTGTCTAATGAGAAACTTCTACCTTCCATTTTGTAGGCACCAACTTTAGAGTTGAAACCATTACCGGACCACTTGAAATATGTGTTCATAGGTGAAAATGACACACTACCGATCATCATTGCCAAAGAGATCACATCCTTACAAGAAGAACGACTTATCCGGGTGCTTAGAGATCATAAAACAGTAATTAGTTGGTCAATTTCCGATATCAAGGGAATAAGCCTATCCATGTGCATGCACCAGATTTTGTTAGAGGAAGGGTCAAAACCAACAAGAGAGGCACAAAGAAGATTGAACCCTCTTATGATGGAGGTTGTGAAAAAGGAGATACTGAAGCTCCTAGATGTTGGAGTGATCTATCCTATCTCGGATAGCAAATGGGTGAGCCCAGTCCAAGTGGTTCCAAAGAAATCAGGTGTAACGGTGGTAACAAATAATGAGAATGAACTTGTTCCTACTAGGATTCAAACAGGGTGGCGAGTTTGTATTGATTATCAAAAACTTAATTCCACAACTCGCAAAGTCCATTTTCCTTTACCTTTTATTGATCAAATGCTTGAAAGGTTAGCTGGCCATTTTCATTATTGTTTTCTTGATGGTTTTTCAGGTTATAATCAGATTGTTATTGCTCCAGAGGCCAAGAGAAAACAACATTCACATGTCCATTTGGTACTTTTGCATATCGGCGTATGCCATTTGGTCTTTGTAATGCACCAGCTATATTCCAAAGATGTATGGTTAGCATATTTTCAGATTATGTAGAGAACATCATAGAAGTGTTTATGGATGATTTTAGTGTCTATGGTGATTCTTTTGATAGATGTCTAGAGAACCTTACACTTGTACTTGAAAGATGCATGGAAACTAACCTTGTTTTGAATTGGGAAAAATGTCACTTTATGGTAGAACAAGGAATAGTTTTAGGCCATGTTATTTCTTCTAGAGGGATAGAGGTTGATAAATCTAAAATAGATATTATGCATTCTTTACCACCTCCCACAAATGTGAGAGAGGTTCATTTTTTTCTTGGACATGCAGGATTCTATAGGAGATTTATCAAAGACTTCTCAAAGATCACATTACCTCTTTGCAAGCTACTACAAAAAGATGTGGTTTTCCACTTTGATGATAAATTCAAAGAGGCGTTTGAAACATTGAAGGGACTCTTAACATCAGCTCCTATCATGCAACCACCAGATTGGAATGTACCTTTTGAAATCATGTGTGATGCTAGTGACTATGCCATCGGAGCTGTTTTGGGCCAACGGGTTGGCAAAGCCTCACATGCCATTTATTATGCCTCCCGAACTCTTAATGATGCTCAATTAAACTATTCCACTACTGAAAAAGAACTTTTGGCTGTTGTATTTGCTTTAATTTTGATCTTATTTAATTGGTACTAAAGTAATTGTATTTTCTGACCATGCAGCCCTTAGGTACTTACTCACTAAGAAAGAGGCCAAACCAAGGTTGATTAGATGGATACTTCTCTTATAAGAGTTTGATTTGGAGATAAAAGATAAGAGAGGTAGTGACAACCTCGTTGCGGACCATCTTAGCCGTTTAGTTCATGAAGAGGATGCACTACCCTTGAATGAGAACTTTAAGGATGAGCAACTTCTTTTTATAAGTACAACAACTCCTTGGTATGCTAATATTGTTAATTACTTAGTTACCAAGAAGTTGCCACAAGAGTTGACACAAGCTCAAAGAAATAAGATCTAGAGTGATGCCAAATACTACATATGGGATGATCCTTACCTTTGGAAGCATTGCTCCAATCAGATTATAAGATGGTGTGTACTCAAATCTGAATTTCAATCTATTCTCACCTTTTGTCACTCTTATGCATGTGGATGACACTTTGGATCCAAAAGAACAGCCATGAAAGTTCTTGATTTTGGATTTTATTGGCCTACTATGTTCAAAGATGCATACCTCTTTTGCAAGTCATGTGATCGTTTCCAAAGAACAGGTAACTTGGGTGCTAGAAAATGCCTCAAACTCCAATACTTATTGTTGAAATTTTTGATGTATGGGGCATGGATTTCATAGGACCTTTTCCTTCTTCTTTTGGTAATCTTTATATTTTACTTGCCGTTGATTATGTTTCAAAGTGGGTAGAAGCAAAATCCACAGGACTAATGACTCTAAAGTTGTTTCAAATTTTGTCAAGACTAACATCTTTGCTAGGTTTGGAACACCAAAGGCCATAATCAGCGATAGAGGTACTCACTTTTGCAATAGGACCATGGAAGCACTTTTGAGGAAGTATAATATCACACACAAGGTCTCCACATCATACCATCCTCAAAGTAATGGGAAAGCTGAAGTGTTAAACCGACAAGTTAAGTCTATCCTTGAAAAGACAGTTAACCCAAATAGGAAGGATTGGAGTTCACGACTTGATGATGCACTTTGGGCTTATAAGACAGCATATAAGACACCCATTGGTATGTCTCTTTATCGACTTGTTTATGGTAAGCCTTGTCATCTTCCGGTTGAATTAGAACATAAGGCATATTGCGCTACCAAACAATGCAACATGGAGATGGATGGGGCATGTAAGTAAAGAAAACTAGACCTGGAAGAATTAGAGGAGATAAGGAATGATGCCTATGAGAATTCTAAGATTTACAAGGAAAAGACTGAGGCATTCCATGACAAGATGGTATCAAGAAAGGACTTTGTTGTTGGACAAAAAGTTCTTCTCTTCCATTCACGCCTTAAGTTATTTCCAGGTAAGTTACGTTCTCGTTAGGTTGGACCTTTTGTTATTACTAATGTGTTTACTCATGATGCAGTTGAAATCCAAAGCCCAAAAACAGATAAGGCATTCAAAGTGAATGGTCATCGATTGAAGCCTTACTATGAGAACTTTCCAATACAAGATGTGGAGGAGTTGCCACTCTTTGAGCCAAATTATGTTGAATAATAGTGGCATGGATCTAAGTCAGGCTGAGGACAATAAACCAAGCGTTTCTTGGGAGGCAACCCAAAAGGATGGAGAATATCTATTATAATTAGATTTGCATATTCCTTACTCTCCATCATTCTATCTTTTATTGTTTTTCTTTTGTTTTCTTTAGTAGTTCTTTTCTCTTACATACAATTATTGCATTTGGGGATAACAGCATTACATTGAGGACAATATAAAAATTAAGTGTGGGGGAAAGAATTTAGGATTTTATTTAGAGTGTTTTGTTTTTGAGTCTTTTATGTTGTTTTGAGTGTGTTTTAGTTACTTTTAATACTATGATGAGATATTGATGCACCCAAAAGAGTGTATCTTATTTAACCTTGCACTAAAAAGATAAATTGTAAGTATAATGATTAGCAAGGGTCGAGTCCTCAGGGATTGGGTTTTAATCTATGAGTTATTAGTTTATAACTTACGTTCAAAGAGAACAATAAAAGAAAAGGGGTTTTTGAAGCCAGATTTAAACTAAAGTAAATAATAAGAATAAGATGCAAGGCGGTATAACCAGCCAATAAAAATATATATACTAAATTAGGCGGTATAACCAGCCAATAAAAATATATATACTAAATTAGGCGGTATAACCAGCCAATAAAAATAAAACAAAGTTAATATACAAATTAGGCGGTATAACCAGCCAATAAAAATAAATATACTTTTAAAAATAATCAAACTAGAAAAGTAAGAAAACAAGTAAGTAAGAAGAATCAAATATGAAAAATATGGTTAAGGTTTCATTCTCCACCACTAGACATCATTAAGAATCAATTTCAGATCTATCAATATCAACCAACTATCAAAGTTAACAACCGTAGATAACAACAAGCTCTGTTATCCCAATCTTTCCTTAGTTTGTCGTTAAATAGAACAAGCTCTCTATTTAATCTCTAACCATTAAACAACCTAGAATAAGCTCTCTAAATTCAATTTAATGGCAGCTTTATGATGAGAAAGATAGGTTGATCTAAGCAACAAACACATAAGCTCGGATTGTTCAACTTAGGTTATGTTCCACTTTGCAATTATTGAAAACTTGACCATAATCATTAATCACAAATTGCCACTTATGAATAGGAAATCAAGACAATTACACGGATCAAGACTCCTAGACTAGCAATAGATAATTATCAAGATCTATCTAGTTGTACACCTAAATAAATCAAGACAACATCATGAACAATTCTTGTAGAAGAACATAAGCAACTTTGATAGAAAATTAATGATAGATAGAATCTGAAAATCAATCACAAAACATGTCTAGGGCTTTGAAATCACCCTTAACCAAATAGAAGTTTAGCCTAGCATAGGCATTGTAAACATAAACATAAAATTAAAGAGAATCTAAGAAGGAAATAAAAGAAAGAAAGAAGAAGAAGAAGAAAATAAAGAAAAAGAAAACTAGAGAAAAGAAAGAAGAAGAAAACTTAGAGAATTTTATTACAATGGCTAATATCCTACCAATGTACCATATGATACAATCATCCAAGGCCCTCTATTTATACACATTTTGGAAGGCTAAATGACAAGAGACAAGCTTTACAAATTTCAAAGGTAGGTATAATAGGTGGGTGCATTTTTCTAACAATTTTCGTCATATTGTATGACAATTTTGATCAGCCAACTTGATGGTCGATTTTGTCAATTTTGGAGGCCTGATCTGATCACATGGTCTTCTAGAAAAATGTTCCCCTATCAGTTACTGATCCATAGCCGTTAGAATCCGCTCATGTGCTGATGTGGATAAGAAGATATGAGCAAAATACGAAAACAGGTCAGCACAGACGTCATTGCACATCAGCCAACTTGATGGTCGATTTCGCTAGGGAAAACGACTCCGTTTCAAGAAGTGTAAAACATGAAAAAGATAGATATGCCTCCTAAATTTGCACGGTTAAAATTTCAGCCTTATTTCTTCAGTGAAACTCGAGATATAGCTGATATGGCAAAAGGTGTCGGAACTGGAACTGAACTGGATTTGCCCTTAATTCTAGTAATCTGAAATCACTCAAAGAAACTTGTGAAAAACACCAAATTACATAAAAATATAAAAGATCATAAACACAATTAGACTAAACAATTATAACTCATATTTGACACAAAACAATAATAAAACATAACTAAAAACTATATAATTATACGAGTTATCACACCCCCACACTTAGATTGTTGCTAGTCCCTAGCAACGACTCAATAAAATAAGAAAATCTAATCTAATCCATTTTCGTAGGAAATCACGGTGGCACTTAGCATGTGACACAAGCCTTTAAACCCCTAGGTGTCCCTAGTGGACGAGTTTAGTCTCGTGAGGGTTTACTAGAACGATACCCACAAACATTGAAGACATAAGAAAAACTAAAAATAATAATTATAACTAATCCTTCCAATATAAATTAGAGATAATCATTGGACAAGTCTTAAAAACTAATCAATAGCTTAAAGAAATTCACAAAAATTCTTGCTTGAATGTAAATAGTTTGAGTTAAGCCAATATTAACATAACATATTTCAATCAAAATAGTGCATATTCAAACTTAATCTCAACCTCTCACATGGGATACTCTCATGATTTTCACTCTTTAAAGTAGTGGTAAAGTGTTTACACTCAATCAATCTCATGAAAATAGTTCTACCATATGCTTGCTTGTCCACCTATTCTCCACTAAAAGATCATGCAACTTCATAAATCAAGAGGTCTTTAATCAAGGTTGTAATGGGGCCAAGGGGTTTGTAATGTGGTTGAAGAACAAAAGGATAAAGATATCACAAAGGTTCCAAAGAGTTCATAAAGTTTAGAGACATAAAAAGATCATACAAAGAAACTTCTCAAAACTCTTTACAAGTACATAGTCACCTAGGCCGGATATTCATGTTGGGCCTTTTCTTCATTCTAAACAACTTTGTAACATCTTTTTCTTTTTCCCAAATTCAAGAGATGATTCATATTTTTTTTTTTTACATAGGAATGTATTTGCCAGTATTCCATTTCTTTTTTTTTTTTCTTGACTTTTCTTTTCTTTCCCCCCACACTTATTTCTTGTTTCTAACCCAAATTTTCAATAGATCTTCCTTGTCTTTGCAACTTGTCTCAAAACATGCTAAATCATCTTTGGAACAAATGTAAGGATATTAGTATATTTAGGTTAGGGACAAGTTATGGTTACCAAAGAGATAGCTTATTCAATGTAGGCTCAAATTGGCTCACTAGGGGTGTGTTCTCTTGGAACATCAATAAGGGATGGCTGTTTGGCCCTGGCTAAAAATCCTAATGCCTCTATCATATTCATGTTGTCACATGCATCAATATAGTCTCAACAAGGTCTAAAGCAAGTTCTAGAGAATCATGTAATCATAAGAGCACTCAAGAAAGAAATTAGATTGATTTATATAATGCATCAATCATTATAGGCTCAAAAACTCACAAGGATGATTATACAAGTCAGATTAAGTCTAAACATGCTTCTTTCTCAATCAACATATCATATTAACATTGGCTCATAAAAATTAGTATCAAGCTTAATTCTCATGAAAATTTTCTCACTAATAAATCTGTTTTAGACTTATGCAATTCATATCTCATCATAGTATTGAAAAGGAACTAAAACACACTAAAAATAATAATAAAGACTCATAAAAAAAATAGTAGACAAAAATAAAAGAAATCCTAAATCCTTCCCCCCACACTTAATTCTTACATTGTCCTCAATGTAAGTCTATTAACCCAAATGAAAGAATCATGTGTAAGAGAAAAGAACTAATAACATAAGAATAGGAACAACTAAGACTCAAAACAAAACAAACTCATGCAACCTAAATAATCCTAAAATACTAAACAAAAATTAACAAGTAAACATAAAAAGATTAAAATCAAACTGACAAGGTATGTCTCAAGTCTCCCTTACTCAGACCTTGTTCAGAATGAATACTTTTAAATGGCTTAAAACACAAATTTCTTTCTTTTTTTTTTTTTTTTTTGAAGGTAAAATTTAGGAGATATTACCTGTAGAGGTTGCTAACCACTTATTATAACTGAGACACAACAAACAAAATGTTAGATAATGTCACAAAGACAAAGTGCAATCCACTCCTTGCTCGTCCATATCTCTTTTTCTTTTTCCGAGCGTTTGCGAAACAACCGTAGCAGATAAACACTCATAAGCTTGGAGCTTTTTGAGTAAATCTTCAATGGTTGTAGCAGAAATTATGGTTCTCCTTGCCTCTGAAAACACGAATCCATTATCCACAGCATTATCTAAATATGAAAGCAAATTACTAAAATAACCATTAATATTAAGCAAACCAATGGGTTTCTTTTTTGTGACCAAAGATGACCAAGAAGCCACGCAAGCTATTTCTTCCAATGTACCCAGACCTCCTGGTAAAGCAATGAATGCATCGGCAGAATGGTACATGATTGTCATCCGTTCAGGGATACTCCAGACTTGTATTTCCTTACCCAAGGTAGGTCCACAAAAATCTGTGTATAGTTTTGGCACGACTCCTAGAACTGGACTTCCTCCGGCGTGTGCTGCTGTAGCGACTGCTCCCATTAAACCCGTACTACCGCCTCCATAAATCAACTGGATCTTTTGTTGGGCAAGTATTACTCCAACTCTTATGGCTTCATCAGCGAATATGTTATTTTTCCCTAGATAAGCACCTCCAAAGACACAAATTTTTTTAATGCGCTGGGATGAAGTACTTTCCATTTTTTTTTCTTCGAGTGCCTGAAAGAGAATGAGTACATGGTGTAATATATAGAGGACTGAGTAGTGAATCAGACAAGAGTAATAATGTCGCCGAAAGTGTATCTTGGCTTCAATTATCCAACGTATGTCTTCAGGAATCCCTTTGTGCATAAGCATTCTTAATCTTTCAAATCGAACTTGGTAAAGCTTCAGTAAAATATTTCGAGGAAAAGGAGGAAATCGTTTCTGCAATCTTGTGAGAATATCATCCATCCTGAAAAAAAAAATGAAAAAAATTGAAAGAGAAATTGGAAGAGAAATTTATATACAATATCAGTTTTGTGGGTAGCTGATGAAACCGATTTAAATAATCACGGAGTACCGTTATCCGCCATTTAACCGGGGTTAAAAAAATTAAAAATTATATTTACATCTAGTTATTTTCAAAACAAGGATCAGAAAGAAAAACAACATAAAAAGACCCAAAAACAAAACACTCTAAATAAAATCCTAAATTCTTCCCCCCACACATAATTCTTACATTGTCATTAATGTAATGCTATTAATCCCAAATGAAAGAATCATGTGTAAGTGAAAAGAACTAATAAACAAAATAAATTTATGCAGCCTAAATGAACTTAGAAACACTAAACACAATTAGCAAAGAAACATAAGAAAAAGATAAAGAAAAAGAGAGCAAATCTGAGGATGGCAGTTTGGCAATGCTTTCACTAATTAGGCTGCCTCCCCCAATTAGCACTTGATTGATTGTTTTGAACCTAACCAACACCCCTTCTTGGCATTTTAGGCTTGTCAGGCTCATACATGAAATTTCCCAAATTTATGCGTTTGAGAGGAAGCTTTCTTTGCACAACAGTGGATGCATTCTCCATTACAAGTATTATTCCATCATCCTTTGTGGTGCATATGTCATCGAGGAATGGAGCATATTTTGATACTTGTTGAATGACCTCCACAAACAAGTTGTTTAAGGTTTCCGGCATGTGTTGTTCATGTTCTTCCTCCTTGAACTTTGCAAATCTACTAGGAAAAGGTGGAGAAGAAACATTAGTAAAAAGTGAAACCTTAAACGTTACCTCAGGTGCCGAAATACTCTTATTTGGATCTTTGGCTTCATTATCCTCAAGAATAGAATCCATCTTTAATTTTGTTTCATCCTCATCTTGTGCCTCATTCTTCAAGGTCACAATAGTAGCATTCTCCTTTGGGTTAACCATCGTTTGGGCTGGGAGTTCTTCAGATCTTTGTGCTACCCATCCCACCATACTACTAGCCAATTGGCTCATTTGCTTTTCCAAACTCTGGATGCTTGCCCTTGTTTCCTGTTGAAATTGCAAAGAATCAGTAACAAGAGAATAGACAAGATCTTCTAAAGAAGTACCTGAGTTTTGAGTCATATGTGGTGGTTGAAAAAGATCTGGTTCTTGAGACCATGATTGATTAAAGCTAGATGGATGAGTGTAATTGGCATAAGGATCTACTTCTTGGTAATTTTTCGAGTAGCCATAATTAGTATGATCCCACCATCCCTCATGGTAAGTGTTTGAGTAATGATCATACTGTTGGTCTTGGAACACTTGATGGCCTTGACATCCTCCCATGGACAATTGTTGAACTGGGGAGGTGAGATTGGCTTGTTGATTCTCCATGTTCATGTATGCCACCAACTCTTCAAGTGTTAGATTGCTCAATTCCATTGTTTTTTTTTTTTTTTTTTAAATTTGAAAATAAAAACTTGTATGTACAAGAAAATAAAACTAATTAGAACTGAAAATAAGAATAAACCAAGTAACAAATAAACTAAAGAAAGCAATCCCCGACAACGGCGCCAAAAATTTGATGCACCCAAAAGAGTGTATCTTATTTAACCTTGCACTAAAAAGATAAATTGTAAGTATAATGATTAGCAAGGGTCGAGTCCTCAGGGATTGGGTTTTAATCTATGAGTTATTAGTTTATAACTTACGTTCAAAGAGAACAATAAAAGAAAAGGGGTTTTTGAAGCCAGATTTAAACTAAAGTAAATAATAAGAATAAGATGCAAGGCGGTATAACCAGCCAATAAAAATATATATACTAAATTAGGCGGTATAACCAGCCAATAAAAATATATATACTAAATTAGGCGGTATAACCAGCCAATAAAAATAAAACAAAGTTAATATACAAATTAGGCGGTATAACCAGCCAATAAAAATAAATATACTTTTAAAAATAATCAAACTAGAAAAGTAAGAAAACAAGTAAGTAAGAAGAATCAAATATGAAAAATATGGTTAAGGTTTCATTCTCCACCACTAGACATCATTAAGAATCAATTTTAGATCTATCAATATCAACCAACTATCAAAGTTAACAACCGTAGATAACAACAAGCTCTGTTATCCCAATCTTTCCTTAGTTTGTCGTTAAATAGAACAAGCTCTCTATTTAATCTCTAACCATTAAACAACCTAGAATAAGCTCTCTAAATTCAATTTAATGGCAGCTTTATGATGAGAAAGATAGGTTGATCTAAGCAACAAACACATAAGCTCGGATTGTTCAACTTAGGTTATGTTCCACTTTGCAATTATTGAAAACTTGACCATAATCATTAATCACAAATTGCCACTTATGAATAGGAAATCAAGACAATTACACGGATCAAGACTCCTAGACTAGCAATAGATAATTATCAAGATCTATCTAGTTGTACACCTAAATAAATCAAGACAACATCATGAACAATTCTTGTAGAAGAACATAAGCAACTTTGATAGAAAATTAATGATAGATAGAATCTGAAAATCAATCACAAAACATGTCTAGGGCTTTGAAATCACCCTTAACCAAATAGAAGTTTAGCCTAGCATAGGCATTGTAAACATAAACATAAAATTAAAGAGAATCTAAGAAGGAAATAAAAGAAAGAAAGAAGAAGAAGAAGAAAATAAAGAAAAAGAAAACTAGAGAAAAGAAAGAAGAAGAAAACTTAGAGAATTTTATTACAATGGCTAATATCCTACCAATGTACCATATGATACAATCATCCAAGGCCCTCTATTTATACACATTTTGGAAGGCTAAATGACAAGAGACAAGCTTTACAAATTTCAAAGGTAGGTATAATAGGTGGGTGCATTTTTCTAACAATTTTCGTCATATTGTATGACAATTTTGATCAGCCAACTTGATGGTCGATTTTGTCAATTTTGGAGGCCTGATCTGATCACATGGTCTTCTAGAAAAATGTTCCCCTATCAGTTACTGATCCATAGCCGTTGAAATCAGCTCATGTGCTGATGTGGATAAGAAGATATGAGCAAAATACGAAAACAGGTCAGCACAGACGTCATTGCACATCAGCCAACTTGATGGTCGATTTCGCTAGGGAAAACGACTCCGTTTCAAGAAGTGTAAAACATGAAAAAGATAGATATGCCTCCTAACTTTGCACGGTTAAAATTTCAGCCTTATTGCTTCAGTGAAACTCGAGATATAGCTGATATGGCAAAAGGTGTCGGAACTGGAACTGAACTGGATTTGCCCTTAATTCTAGTAATCTGAAATCACTCAAAGAAACTTGTGAAAAACACCAAATTACATAAAAATATAAAAGATCATAAACACAATTAGACTAAACAATAATAACTCATATTTGACACAAAACAATAATAAAACATAACTAAAAACTATATAATTATACGTGTTATCAGATATGAATTGCATAAGTCTAAAACTGATTTATTGGTGAGAAGATTTTCATGAGAATTGAGCTTGATATCATTTTTTATGAGCCAATGTTAAGATGATATGTTGATTGAGAAAGAAGCATGTTTAGACTTAAATCTGACTTGTATAATCATTCTTGTGAGTTTTTGAGCCTATATGATTGATGCATTATACATATCAATCTAATTTCTTTCTTGAGTGCTCTTATGATTATATGATTCTCTAGAACTTGCTTTAAACCTTGTTGAGACTATATTGATGCATGTGACAACATGAATATGATAAAGGCATTAGGATTTTTAACCAGGGCCAAACAACCATCCCTCATTGATGTTCCAAGAGAACATCCCCCTTAGTGAACCAATTTGAGCCTACATTGAATAACCTATTTCTTTGGTGACCATAAATTGTCCCTAACCTAAATATACTTATTTATATCTTTACCCTTGTTCTAAAAATGAATTACATTTTTTGAGACATATTTCAAAGACAAGGAAGACCTATTGAAAATTTGGGTTAGAAACAAAAAATAAGTGTGGGGGAAAAGAAAAGAAAAGTCAAGAGAAAAAAAAGGGAATATTGCCAAATACATTCCTATGTGAAAAAAAAAATATGAATCATCTCTTGAACATGTGGAAAAAGAAAAAGATGTTACAAAGTTGTTTAGAATGAAGAAAGGCCTAACATGAATATTCGGCCTATGTGATTATGTACTAGTAAATAGTTTTGAGAAGTTTCTTTGTAAGAATCTTATTATGTCTCTAAACTCTATAAAATCTTTGAAAATTTTATAATATCCTTTATCTTTTATTCTTTAGCCACATTATTACCCCTTGGCCCCATTATAACCTTGCATAAATACCTCTTGATTCATGAAGTTGCATGATCTAAGTAGTGGAGAATAAGTGGACAAGCAAGCATATGGTAGAAACTGTTTTCATGAGATTGATTGAGTGTAAACACTTCACCACTACTTTAAAGAGTGAAAATCATGAGGGTATCCCATGTGAGAAGTTGAGATTAAGTTTGAACATGCACTATTTTGATTGAGATATATTATGTTAATTTTAGCTTAACTCAAACTATTTACTATCAAGCATGATTTTTTGTGAAACTCTTTAAGCTATTGATTAGTTTATAAGACTTGTCCAATGATTGTCTCTAATTTGTATTGAAATAGGATTAGATTAGGTTTTACTACTTTGTCTCTATTTGATTTTGCTTGAGGACTAGCAAAATATTAAGTGTGGGGGAGTTTGATAAGTGCTTAATTTCATGCATTTTTTTTATTGAATTTCCTTATACTTTGTGTTTTGATTCTTAAGTTCCTTGACATTTTACTAGATTTTTATGCTTTGTAGGTATTTTGGAAAAGATGAAGCCAAAACATGTCAATTAGGATGTTAAAGAGCTTACAAAATCACAATCACAAGATGAAAAAAGACTTGGGAGTCAAAAAGATCAAATTCTTGGTGCAAAGCAAGAAGACAGATTTGACCTCCAGAGCTTGTTGCTGAGAAAATATGATGTTAGATTCTTCATTCGGAAAAACTTCCTCCTTGACTTTTGAAGATCACTTGATTACCTTTCCAACGGTTGGTCATGGTCCTAAATTGGATAAGAAATAGTCATCCAAATCGACATTGGAATATCTCCCTAAACAACCCTAGTAGCAGTAAAAACCCTAGCTGCAAATCACATTTTTTTTCTTAATAGCCTAGCTGACATTTATGTTTATCCTTGTCAAAGAAGGATTAGTGGCTGTCAACTTGCATTAATTGCATTAATTGCAAAAATCTTTCCTTAAAGCTAATCCTAGTCAAAGTAGGAGAATTAAATCAGCCAAGACTTTCCTTCCTTACACTTACTTTGGCTGCAAGTTTGTAATCTCTCCTCATTAAAGAATGCTTTGACTAATCTTTCCTTAAAACACAAAAGTCAACCACCTTTCCTTAACTTTAGCCACAAGTCAGCATTTATTGAAGGGAGAGAGCTAAAATTTACTTGTTTGATGCCCTAGCTATTGCCTATAAATAGAGATCAAGGGGGCAAGCTAAATTTACAATTCTCCAAGCTACAAAGTTCTGATTTCTTCTTTATTTCTTTATTTTTGAGAGAGCAAGAGGCTGGATAATTAATATTCTTCTTCTTATTCTTTCTTTCTTTTATTTTCTTCTTAGATTCTCTTTAATTTTATGTTTACGTTTACAATGCCTATGCTACGCTAAACTTTTATTTGGTTAAAAGTGATTTCAAAGCTCTAGGCATGTTATGTAATTGATTTTCAGAATCTATCTATCATTATTTTCTATCAAAGTTCCTTATGTTCTTCCATTAAAATTGTTCATGATGATGTTTTGATTTGTTTAGGTGGCCAACTAGATAAATCTTGATAATTGTCTAATGCTAGTTTAGGAGTCTTGATCCATAATTGTCTTGATTTCCTATTCATAAGTAGCAATTTGTGATTAATGATTATGGTCAAGTTTTCAATAATTGCAAAGTGGAATATAACCTAAATTGAACAATCCGAGCTTATGTGTTTGTTGCTTAGATCAACCTATCTTTCTCATCATAAAGCTGCTATTAAATTGAACTTAGAGAGCTTATTCTAGGTTGTTTGATAGTTAGAGATTAAATAGAGAGCTTGTTCTATTTAACGACGAACTAAGGAAATATTGGGGTAACAGAACTTGTTGTTATCTATGGTTGTTAACTTTGATAGCTAATTGATGTTGATAGATATGAAATTGATTCTTAATGATGTCTAGTGGTGGAGAATGAAACCTTAACCATATTTCTCATATTTGATTTTTCTTAATTACTTGTTTTCTCATTCTTATTGTTAACTTTAGTTTAAATCTGATCTCAAAATCCCCTTTACTTTTGTTTACTTGTTTTTAAGTGATAAAATATTAACTTATAAACTAAAACCCAATCCGTGAGGACTCGACCCTTGCTAACCACTATACTCTACAACTGATTATTTTTAAGTGCAAGGTTAAATAAGATACACTCTTTTGGGTGCATCATCAAAAATTTGCCCGTGGGTATTAAAAAATGGTGCTCGGAGGTCTTATCCATAGTCTTGAAAATTATGCCCGGAGGTCTTATCCATGATTTTGAAAATTATGCCCGGAGGTCTTTAAAAATGGTGCTCGAAGTTTTATCCATGATCTTGAAAATTGTGCCCGAAGATCTTTAAGAAATGGTGCCCGGAGGTCTTAAAAATGGTGTCCGGAGGTTTTATCCATAATCTTGAAAATTGTGCCCGGGGGTTTTTAAAAAATGGTGCCCGGAGGTCTTATCCATGATTTTAAAAAATTGTGCTCAGAGGTCTTATCCATAATTTTTGAGAATTGTGCCCGGAGGTCTTAAAAATGGTGCCCGGAGGTCTTATCCATGATTTTGAAAAATTATTGAAAATAAACCTGAAGGTTTTGAGAGGAGGCAAATGCTTCTTGATGCAGCTGCAAATGTCTTTAATTGATGCAAATGCTTCATGGTGCAGGTGCAGAGATTAACAAGATGCACATGCTTTATATTGCAAATTCAAATGTCTTGGATTGATGCAAATGCTTCTTGATGCAGATGCAGATATTGAATGAGATGCAAAAGCTTCATGGTGCAAATGCAAATACTTCTTGATGCAGATACAGATATTGAATAAGATGCAAGTGCTTCTGAATGATGCAAATGCAAAGATCAACATTGACACAACTACTTCATGTGACAATGCAGATGCAAAGATCGACATTGTGCAAATGCTTCGGAATGATGCAAATGCAAAGACTAGCAGGGTGCAAAATGCTTCTACATGATGCAAATGCAAAGATTAACATTGATACAATGCTTCATGAAAAGATGCAGATACCCCTACGAATCGTGTTCATGTAAGTAGTCCATAAATGGTGTAATTGCAGCTACAATAATGAAGATGCAATGATCCTAAAAATGATGCAATTGCTTGAGATGACACAAATGCAAATATCCATGAAGGATGTAAATGTAAATGTCGAATGCAGATGCTCATGGAATAGTGCAAATGCAAATACCCATGATTAATGCAAATGTTTGCTGACATGGTGCAGATGCAAAGCTCAATAAAGTGCTAAGTGCTCATGAATGATGCCAGTATCCCCGATTATTTCTCTAGACTTTGGCTTGGCCTTTCCAATTCATTTTTCCTCTTCAAATCAGAGTGTATCTTAAATACTCGTGCCCCATAAAAGGTCATTCTCCTTTCGATCTTGGGTTATCTTTTTGCCCCAACAATTTTCAAACCCTTATCAACGAAAATCTATTTGCCAAGTTCTATATAGGGAAGTCAAGGTCAACCTTAGTAGTTCCATAAGTTTAGGTTAGAAAAACCCTTGTCTCATGTCAACAACAAAAATGGTTATTTCAAAAAATATTTTATTTGTTTTCCCATTTTGAAAAAAAAAAATTTGCTCACTTAATGAAAACTTCTGAGCCAAAAATATTAACCCCATAGTGTGTGATGCATGAATCTTTTGAAGACTGATGATCACTGTTAGAAATTTCCCTAAGTGTCAATCTGGGTTTTTCAACTTGAATTGAAAGGCTTGATACAACAGGATTTTGGTTGATCGAAGAAAACTTCACAACAAAAATGTATGTCCCTTCTAGGCTCACAAATGGAACAGGATTTATAAAATATGAATTCCTTGAGAAGCAAACCAATTCAACATTCTTTTAATTTCCAAATCATGGCGTTTTGACAAGCGTCAAGATTAGCCGGGATATTCAAGGTTAGAAAATTAATTTTGGATGGAACAAGTTTCAGTTTTTGAAGTCAATTCTCCAAATAAAAGCTGATAGTTTAGGAGGTTCAGGAAATTCCTAGATGTTCCTCGATTTCTTCAAGATGACCTCTTCTTTTGTTATGGCATCGGCACTGACATAGATGGCATCAAAAATTCCCATTTTACTCTAGACCACCAGTTTTTGGGTTTTCATCCTAGAGTCCTATTCTTTCCATTTTTTCTCTCTCTATTTTTCATTATTCTACCATGCACTTGAGAATTCTAAATTCTTCAATAGTGAAATGATAATTCGATGAGATAGGATAAAATCTGAGGAAAAACCCCTTCAAGTCAAAAATTCATGCTTGATCAAAATAGACTTTTAAAGCATGTAATGTAGGCCATGGTTCGGGGTTCAAAAAGAAAAGATAAATAGGCCCAAAATATGTGTTTAAGGGTAATCAAATCAAGGATCATTTCTTTAGAAGGATTCCCTTTGAAGCATTTGTACCTTTTGGACTTTTCTTTCCTTCTTTTGACTTTTGCTCCTTTTCTTCTTCGTTCCTAGCTTTCATTTGCCATACTTTTTCACACACATATTTTTTGTGTGTTTTTTGTGTGTTTTTTTTTTTTTTTTTTTTTTTGTTCTTGGCTTTCATTTCGCCATTTTTCTTTTCCTTTATCTTCACTTAAACAGAGTGAGCCCGTATTTATTTTGGCGCCCAATTTGCTTTGTATCTACCTTGCAGTTAGGACTCATTTCTCCATGATCTTTGAGAAGATCTCTCCTCGCATTTGCCTCCCAGTTTAGAGGGTGATCCTTGATCAAGGTTCAAAGAAGATGAATTCTTTCGGCCCAATAGGGGTGACTATGGATAATTTCTTTTTGTTAAAGGGATATGAAAGATGGCCATTTCTCATATCAAGAACAAATATTCTCATTGAAAAGCAATCCCCAGGGGGAATATATAATCAGAATTTCATTTTGCACTTGGAATCATCCGAATTCTCATATGCGTGATATTGCAATTTATTTTTATTTTTTTGTCGCATGTCCCAATGATTCATGCGTTAATTCCCCTTATCCACCATGTATTCATCATTTCTATATGTGATGCCCCAATTTGATTAACCATGAGAATTTGTGTCATTACGAGGAACATCGTAAGTCTAGGTTTACATTGAAAATGCTGAGTTTCAATCATGCAAAAACCACACAAGCATTTTCACAAACACTTAATATACGAAATCTAAAACATGCTCAACTAAGATATAAGACTCAAATCATACAAAGACCACACAAGCATTTTCACAAACACTTGATATACTAGATCTAAAACATGCTCAAATTTAAACATCATGAAAACAGAAAATTAAAAATGCAAAAACATGATATTTAAAACATAAATGGCAACAAACAAAGCAACCAAATTAAAATATAACTCAAGAATATGAAGTAACATAACATTTGAAACATCAAAATCAAAGAAAATAACATAACATAACATAAACAATATGATAAAATAAACCAAAACAGAAACTTAAATAAATAATGTAGGCCATTTGGCCATGGTGAGTATAATATAAAAAAAAATTGTAAAAAACATATTTAAGAAAGAGATGAAGGAAGAACTTAAGAAGAACAAAAAAAAACATTTATTTAAAATGGAAACTCACCAAATAGTAATCAAAATAGCAAAAATAAGAATGGAAAATCAAGAAAGTGCAAGAGTTGGTGCTCAAGAGCAACCTCAAGAAGCTATCTTTCAAGCTTTATCTCTTCAAACTTTCCTTTCTTTTCTAAACTTTTCTTTTTTTCTTTCAACCAAGGAGAGAAAAAACTAAGTAAATACCAAAAGAACTCAGCAAAATGAAATGAAAAAATGAATTTTCTGCCCCCTCCAACATGCTGGCCGAAACCCGCTCTAAATGGCTCAAGGATGTTGTCATTTTTTTTGTAACCAATTTTCCATCAAATGGCTAATAATTCAAGGTGAAAAATCAAGAAATTACAACCTTTAGATTAGCATCTCATCTCTCTCAAATTACAGCTATTCAAGAATAATGTTGACATCTCTCTTGGCCTATGTGGCTTAATCACCATGGCTTGATCAAAGAGAATCTCTAACTAATTCTTGATTTTTAGCCATTTGATTGAAAAATCAGAAGCTTCCTCCTTCCTTTGGGCCTGGGCAGGCCAGAACTTCTCTTTTCCAGCCCAACTCTGATTTTTTGAAAGGCCCAAAGAAGCCATTTTCGGTTACTTGGGTGAAATGACCGTTTTGCCCCCCGGATGCAAATAAATATCAAAAGGACTCCAAATTCAATTTTTCTTTTTTTAATACTTCCAAAATAAAAAAATATTGATTTCTGGAAGTTTTCAAAATTATCCGAGTCCGTTTGCTATTTATTTGGATTTTTTCTTCCAAAAATGCCCTTGTATGCCCCTACATTTTACCATTTTTTTAAACGAGCTCCAAATCAAGATTTTTCTTCACCAATCTCTTTCAAATAATTTAGAAGTGTGATCTGGAAGTTTTCATAATTTTTGGAGCTCATTTGGTATTTTTTCAGGATTTATCGGCTTGAATTACTAAATAGGAGGCCCGGGATTTGGCCATTTTGCAAACAAACTCCAAATAAAGATTTTCTTTTGTAAATATCTTCCAAATAATTTAAAAATGATATTTGCAAAATTTTAGAATTTTTGGAGTCCATTTGCTATTTTTCCGGGATTTATCTTCTTGAATTATTGCATAGGAGGCCCGGGATTTGGACATTTTGCAAACGAACTCTGAATCAAGATTTTCTTTCGTCAATCTCTTCCAAATAATTTTAAAATGAGATTTGCAAAATTTTAGAAGATTTGGAGCTCATTTTCTATTTTTTTTCAGGATTTATCTTCTTGAATTATTGCATAGGAGGCCCGTGATTTGGCCATTTTGCGAACGAACTCCGAATCAGGATTTTCTTTCGCCAATCTCTTCCAAAGAATTTAAAAATGAGATTTGCAAAATTTTAGAATATTTGGAGCTCATTTGCTATTTTTCCGGGATTTTCCTTTTTGAATTACTACATAAGAAGCCCGGGATTTGGCCATTTTGCAAATGAACTCCGAATCAAGATTTTATTTTGTCAATCTCTTCCAAATAATTTAAAAATGATATTTGCAAAATTTCAGAAGATTTGGAGCTCATTTGCTATTTTTTCGGGATTTTTCTCTTTCAATTACTGCATAAGAAGCCCGGGATTTGGCCATTTTGCAAACGAACTCCGAATCAAGATTTTTTTTACCAATTCAAATGATTTAAGAATGAAATTGAAAATTTTTTAGAATTTTCAGAGTCCATTTGCTATTTTTCCCAAATTTTCCAATTTTGCCCTTTTGCCTCCGAAATTCGGTTTTGCTCAAAACAAGTCCGATTTTCAGATTTTCTTCATGCTGATCCTTGGGCTATCCTTTTTAATCATTCCTCATCCATTGGGGGCTTTGTTCTTACCAAGTCGGGCCATTTCTGTGATTTTTCCCGATTTCACCGAAATCCACTAAAAACCCTAATTCTCGGTTTTCTCCCTGGTTGACTTTTCTTTTGATTTTTCTTGCAAGTGACTTCTCCATTACCCGTAGTCAGTGCTTATCTTTCATTTGGAACCTTCAATTTTGACCAATTTGATCGTTTAAGCACTTTTCCCTAAATTTCTCGGATTAGGGTTTCTTTTCTACTGAATCTCAAAATCCCTTCTTCTAAACTCTATATCTTTCAATGTAGACATCGGATTATCAAAATTCTTTCGCCATTTTTCAATTGAACTTAAAATCTTGATTTTGAAAGTGGGTTGACTTTTTCAGTAGTTGACTTTTTGGGTTGACTTTTTTGGAGTTGACTTTTTTTGGGGTTGACTTTTTTCAAGTTTGACTTTTTATGCTCACCCCTTTAAACTAAGTCTCGGAGTACCACCTACAGGATGAAAAAAGTCTTTTTACACTCGAAAACATAAATTTAGGAAGAAAACATACCTGTTTTAGTGGTTCGGACAAAATTAGGTGTCTACAGCTGCCCCTCTTTGGCTATTGCTGAGAATCAGGAATCAGGCAAAGATAAACCGAAACTAATTTTGTACGGTCAGTGAAATCACCTGTGAAGGAAAGGGAAAGGAGTTTCTTTTTCATTATTCTATCATTTTTTCCATTTTCTATTTTTTCATTTTTTTCATTTTTCCTCATTTTTCCCTTTTTTTCATTTTTTTTTTTTGTTGAAAAAAGCTGTAACTTGAAGATTTGTCCTTAAATTGAGTTCCCTGACTAATCAAGGCTCGATCCATCTTAAGGAAACGAATTTGATTTTAAAAAGAAAAATTATACCCGAAGGTCTTTAAAATGGTGCTCGGATGTCTTAAAAATGGTGCTCGGAGGTCTTAAAATGGTGCCCGGAGGTCTTTAAAATGGTGCCCGGAGGTCTTTAAAATGGTGTCCGGAGGTCTTTAAAATGGTGCCTGGAGGTCTTAAAATGGTGCCCGTAGGCCTTACCCGTGAAAAAAGTTATGCCCGGAGGTCTTAAAAATGGTGCCCGTAGGCCTTACCCGTGAAAAAAAAAAGTTATGCCCGGAGGTCTTAAGAATGGTGCCCGGAGGTCTTACCCGTGATTTGAAAAATTATGCCCGGAGATCTTAAAAATGGTGCCCGTAGGCCTTACCCGTGAAAAAAAAGTTATGCCCGGAGGTCTTAAAAATGGTCCCCGTAGGCCTTACCCGTGAAAAAAAAGTTATGCCCGGAGGTCTTAAAAATGATGCCCGGAGGTCTTACCCGTGATAAAAAAGTTATGCCCGAAGGTCTTAAGAATGGTGCCCAGAGGTCTTACCCGTGATTTGAAAAAATTTTGCCCAGAGCACTTAAAAATGGTGCCCGTAGGCCTTACCCGCGAAAAAAAGTTATGCCCGGAGGTCATAAAAATGGTGCCCGTAGTCCTTACCAGTGAAAAAAAAGTTATGCGCGGAGGTCTTAAGAATGGTGCCCGGAGGTCTTAAAATCTGATGCCCGAAGGTCTTTAAAATTGGTACCCGAAGGTCTTTAAAACTGGTTTGAAGATACCTTGACGACGGTCTCAGATTCGACTCATTTTATAAAACAGAATGAATTCGATTTAAAACGGAAAGGAATACCTCGACGGAGGTCTCAAGGCTCGACTCATTTGATAAACCAGAATGAATTCGATTTAAAACAAAAGGAAATACCTCGATGGTGGTCCCAAGGCTCGACTCATTTGATAAAACAGAATGAATTCGATTTAAAACAAAAGAAAATACCTCGACGATAGTCTCAAGGCTCGACTCATTTGATAAAACAGAATGAATTCTATTTAAAACAAAAGGAAATACCTCGACGGTAGTCTCAAGGCTTGACTCATTTGATAAAACAGAATGAATTCGATTTAAAACAAAAGGAAATACCTCAACGGTAGTCTCAAGGCTCGACTCATTTGATAAAACAGAATGAATTCGATTTAAAACAAAAGGAAATACCTCGACGATAGTCTCAAGGCTCGACTCATTTGATAAAACAGAATGAATTCGATTTAAAACAAAAAGAAATACCTTGACGATGGTCCCAAGGCTCGACTCATTTGATAAAACAGAATGAATTCGATTTAAAACAAAAAGAAATACCTTGATGGTGATCTCGGAGTCTGAATCTTTTGAGAAGCAACACGATTTCTCTTTGGGGAAGTCCAAGTTTCCCTGACTTCTGCAATGTTAGCTAAATGCAATGATGAGAATGTCATGCTTTGCAAATGCTTGTATGTTTCCTAAAATAAATGCAATCAAATGATTGTGCCAATTTCTAATCCATGGTTTCTTTGAGGTTCACAGATTATATTACTTTTGGACAGAGTCTTCAATTGTTCATTGATGCCCCACTTAAGGAATTCTTCACTCCAGATATCTTGTCAAACAGTCTCAGTTTCTGTCTTTCACTGAAATTCATAGATTTTCTGACTTCGTGATGGAGTTTCCAACACGTTCGCTATTCCCTTTTCTTTGATGATCTTTCCAAACCTTTCCCAATATTTAAATCTATTCCTTAGTAATACTTTGAAATCTTTTTATTTAAAGATTTTTATTACTAATTATCATTCAATTTAATAACAAACATAATGCATCTCAAAAATATATGAAAGAAAGTATGAATCAGGCAAAAATTGTCATGACAAGGATAACAAGAATTTATTGCAAGAAATGTTTTAAAATGATAAAAATAAATATCAAGGATATAAGAAACAAATATAAGGTTATAGGCTGTAGATGCCCCGGATGCGGAATATCTTGGACCGCTCCTTTTTCAAACCATCTGAAATTTCTCTTGAATGAGCAATTCACTTGGGTAATCTCTTAGCTTATGTAGTTACATCAGACTGAGTTGTTCCCCTTTCCTCTAATTGTCAAATACTTTCTTACCCTTTACACGGAGCATTGGTTCAAACTTTGATTAGTACTTGAGCCGCCTTTTGTAGGTTTTCAACTGAAGTGTCCTCCATTCGGTATTAAGTCGCCCTTTGCGGGTTTTTGGCTTAAACCTCTTCTTTTTCATTCTTTTTTTATTTCCATTTTTTTTTGTATTCTACCCAGCATCTGAGAATTCTAAATGCTTCCAAGGTAAAAATATCAATTCAAACGATGGGATGAATTCTGAACTAACCTTTCAAATTAAATATCCAAGCTTGATCAAAATGGGCTTTTAAAGCATGTAATGTAGGCCAAGGTTTAGGTTTAGAAAGAAAGGATAAATAGGCCCAAAATGTGTTTAAGGGTGATTGGATCAAGGATCACTTCCTGAGGAGAACTCATTCTTGAAACATTTGTCCCTTTTTGAACTTTCTTTTCTTTTTTGCTTTGTTGGCTTTCATTTGCCACATTTTCTGATGGCTTTCTTTTTTTGCCATGATTTCTGATTATCTTTCCTCTTATTTGCCTTCCAGTGTAGAGGGTGATCATTGATCAAGGTTTTAAAGAAAGAAATAATTCTTAAGGCTCAAAGGGGTGACTAAGGATAATTTCTTCTTAGTGGAAGGAATATGAAAAACGGCCATTCATCATATCAAGCATAAATATTCTTTTTGAAAAGCAATTCTCAGGGGAAATAGATATATAGAACTTCTATTTTTACACTTGGAATCATTCGAATTTTCATGTGCACAGCATCACACATCTAATTTTATTTTATTTTATTTTTTAAGCATAATACTTCTTCAGTTCATCAGCATTCACGGGATGTCTAAAATCATCTCCGTCCATCCGAGTTAGAATCAATGCTCCTCCAGAAAAAGCTCTCTTTACCACATAAGTTCCTTCTCAATTTGGAGCCCATTTTCCTCTCGGGTCTTTCACTATAGGGAGAATTTTCCTCAATACCAACTCCCCCTCTCGGAATTGTCTGGGACGAACTTTCTTGTTGTGGGCTCGAATCATCCTTTTCTGATACAACTGCCCGTGACAAATTTCTTTCAATCTTTTCTCCTCGATGAGATTCAACTGTTCATAACGAGCTGTAACCCATTCTGCTTCCTCTAGGCCAACTTCCATCAAAACCCGAAGTGAAGGGATCTCAACTTCAATGGGTAGGACTGCTTCCATCCCGTATACCAAAGAAAACGGTGTTGCCCCTGTAGATGTGCGGACCGAGGTACGATATGCATGAAGAGCAAACGGCAAGATCTCATGCCAATCTTTGTACACATTGGTCATCTTCTCGACAATCTTCTTGATGTTCTTGTTAGCTGCTTCTACTGCGCCATTCATCTTCGGACAGTAAGGTGCCGAATTATGATGTGTGATCTTGAATTGAGTACACACTTCTCTCATCATCTTATTGTTCAAATTGAGAGCATTATCCGAAATAATTCTTGCTGGCAACCCGTAACGACATATGATTTCTTTCTTGACGAATCTGATACCACCGACTTTGTTACATTTACATAAGACGCAGCTTCTACCCACTTTGTGAAATAATCTATGGCTACCAAGATAAAACGATGTCCATTTGAAGCTTTCGGGGTAATAGGCCAGATCATATCCATTCCCCACATTGAAAAAGGCCATGGTGCAGTCATGACATGTAAAGGTGAGGGTGACACATGAATCTTATCTGCATAAATCTGGCATTTATGGCATTTCCTGGAATAACTGATACAATCTCCTTCCATTGTCAGCCAATAGTAACCTGCCCTCATAATCTGTTTAGCAAGCATGTGACCATTAGCATGGGTGCCACATATCCCTTCATGGACCTCTTCTATGATTCTTCGAGCTTCGACAGACCCGACACATCTCAATAGGACTTGATCTTTCCCTTTCTGGTAGAGAATCTCGCCATCTAGAACAAAACCCATTACTAACCTTCTCAGAGTCCTCTTGTCATTCTCTGTTGCTTGTTCTGGATACTGTTGACTCTTGATGTACTGCAAGATATCATTATACCAAGGGAGACCATCTGCTTCTTCTTCGATACTCAAACAGTGGGCAGGAGATTCATATATGCTCATCTTGATCGGCACAACTTCCGCCCCTTTATTCACTTTAAACATTGATGACAAAGTAGCCAGAGCATCCGCCATCCGATTTTCTTCTCGAGGAAAGTAATTGAAATTCACTTCTTCAAACTCCTCTAATCCTCTAATAGACTCAGTATGAGTTCTCGGTATCGGATTAGCTTTGTATCTCGGGTTTCCATTCTCCTCGTAACTGGTAAATCACCAAGGCTGAATCTCCGTAAACTTCCAATACTTTGATCTTTCTGTCCACTGCAGCACGAAGGCCCATAGTACATGCTTCATACTCGACAGTATTGTTTGTACAATCAAAATCCAATCTAGCAGTGAAAGGATAACAGTCTTCTTCTGGGGATATAAGCACTACACCGATTCCATGCCCCATGGCATTAGATGCGCCATGAAAGTACATTTTCCATACTTTCTTCTTCAGAGGAATATCATCTGCTTGCGACACATACATCAAATCTTCATCCGGGAAGTCAAAGTTCAACGGCTCATAATCTTCCACTGCCCGACTTGCTAAGAATTCAGCCACTGCACTGCCTTTGATAGCTTTTTGACTTACATATACAATGTCGTATTCTGACAATAAAACCTGCCATCTTGCTATCCTTCCTGAAAAAGAAGGTGCTTCCAACATGTACTTGACTGGATCTAGCTTAGCAATCAACCACGTTGTGTGATACAAAATATACTGTCTAAGTCTTCGAGCAGTCCATGCTAAGGCGCAACACAACTTCTCTACCGATGAATATTTCAACTCATAATCTGTGAACTTCTTGCTGAGGTAGTAAACTGCCTGTTCTTTCTTTCTAGTTTCATCAAGCTGCCCCAAAACACAACCCATGGATCTTTCAAATACTGATAAATACAGTATCATTGGTTTATCCGGAATAGGTGGCATTAATACTGGTGGGTTTGATAGATAATGCTTAACCTTTTCGAAAGCAATCTGACACCCTTCATCCCATTCTCCTGGATCACGTTTTCGAAGTAACTTAAATATTGGATCACATTTGTTGGTTAACTGTGAAATAAACCGAGCAATGTAATTCAATCTCCCCAGAAAGCCTCTTACTTCCTTTTGAGTACGAGGTGGCGGCAGATTATGAATGGCCTTCACTTTATCTGGGTCAATCTCAATTCCTCTTTTGCTGACGACAAAACCCAACAACTTCCCCGAGGTGACTCCAAAAGTGCATTTTGCCGGATTTAGCTTAAGTCTAAATTTCCTTAATTGTTCAAAGATCTTCTTAAGATTTGAAATATGCTCCTCTTCTCCTTGTGACTTTGCGATCATATCATCAACGTAGACCTCAATTCCCTTATGCATCATATAATGAAACAAGGTTACCATGGCTCTTTGGTATGTTGCCCCAGCATTCTTCAATCCAAATGGCATTACTTTATAGCAGAAGGTTCCCCACATTGTAACAAATGTGGTTTTCTTCATATCTTCTGGTGCCATCTTGATCTGATTATATCCTGAGAATCAGTCCATAAAAAAAAAAATAAAGAACTCTTCGCTGTATTATCCACCAGAGTATCAATATGGGGCAAAGGGAAATTATCTTTAGGACTGGCCTTGTTCAAATCTTGATAATCAACGCACATCCGCACCTTGCCATCCTTCTTCGGTACTAGAATAATATTTGCCACCGATTCTGGATATTTTCCCACCTCTAGGAATCCAGCATCAAATTGTTTCTTCACCTCCTCTTTTATCTTTAACAGTATATCAGGCCTCATTCTTCTCAACTTTTGCTGAATTGGCTTGCATTCTGGCCTCAAAGGGAGCTTATGAACCACAATATTTGGATCTAACCCTGGCATATCTTGGTAAGACCATGCAAATACATCCACATACTCCTGGAGCAAAGCCATCAACTCACCTTTTATTGATGGTGACAATGAAGTTCCAATTTTGACTTCTTTTATCTCTTCACTATTTCCCAAATTTATTGTTTCCGATAATTCCTTATGAGGAAGTACTTGCTTCTCCTCTTTTTCTATTTTCCTTAATAGATCCGGAGGTAGACCATAATCCTCAGTATCTTCATTAGCCTCAAAATCACCCGTGCAAATGGGTCTTTCAAAATCAATTTCAAAATTAATGACAGGAAGGTCCTCATATTCCGCATCCGCACACCTGTAAATAGGTAGAGAAGAAACAATATAGGAAAATATATAATGAAAAAAAATAAATAACAAAAATGAAAGAATATGGACACATCAATATGGATAATGCATTGTGCTTGTTATTTATTGAATGAAAATGTTTAAAAAGCCCATTACAGAAAAAACTCTTAATATCTCTGGGTAAAGATAATTAAGATTGCTTTTTAAAAGTATTACTTTGGAATAGACTTAAAGACTATGGGCAACTCAGTCGCACTCCAGTTGGTTAGTATATATCCTGGTGGACAAGGTCGCACCATCCAGCTAGTAATCTTTTTTTCAATCCTGTCTTTCTCGGTCGTGCAGATCTCCACATCATACATCTGCTCATCACTATTCACCTGGAATCTCTTGAAGGCTTTCTCTATCATTACAAGCACATCATCAGAATTCTTTTCTCCGAACAAAGAACCGGCTGAGCGAAAGCTGTGAAGGATAGGTGGGAATGTCATAAGCTCCCACTCAATATCCATACCCGTAAGACGGGCCATCCTCCTTTGTCGGTTCTTTTCAACTTGTCTTCTTTTCTCATGGGCCTTCGGAAGATATCCTAGGCCAAACCGGTCTTTCTTTCCTTTTACTTCTATGGCTCGAGCCATCCCCTGAAGATATTTCCTTAGACCCTTTCCAGCCCTGCAGCCTTTTCCTACGATAATTCTTACCCCCAACCTTGTGTTCTTGGACAGCTTCGGTTTTGGAATTTTCTGTCCTTCAGCGACAAAAACTGCATTTACAAATTCCAAAGACCGGAAAGAACACTCCACGGCCTCTTCATTCGGCTCCACATAAGGAGATTCAGTGGATGCGGAGGCTATTATATCTTTCTCCCCTGATACTGTGATCAACCGGCTCTCCATCACAAATTTTAGTTTCTGGTGAAGAGACGAGGGTACAGCCCTAGCTGAATGTATCCATGGCCTTCCCAACAAGCAGTTATAAGATGGATTGATATTCATAACCTGGAAATTCACTGTATATGTGCATGGGCCTATTTCCAGAGGAACTTCAATGGTTCCCATAACCTCCCTCCTTGTTCCGTCAAAAGCTCTGACTACCGTGCAACTTGGTATCATATAGGATAAATCCACTGGTAACTTGGATAAGGTTGCTAAAGGCATCACATTTAGTGAAGAACGATTATCCAAAAGGACCCTCGGTAATATGTGCCCTTTACAAGTGGTGGTTATATGGAGAGCTTTTGTTGATCCAATACCATTGGGTGGTATTTCCTCATAGCTGAAAATATGTAGTCATCAGCTGCGATGTTTCCCACCAACTATCTAGCTTTTCCACTGATATATTATTGGCCATGTATGCTTGATTTAATACTCTTAATAAAGCATTTCTATGTGGTTCTGAATTTAAAAGAAAGGATAAGATTGAGATCCTAGCTAGTTGACGTTGCAGTTGTTCAACCACGCTATATTCACTATGCTTTATAAATTTCAAGAATTCACAAGCTTCCTTCTCACATACTGGCTCTTTGATTCTATTAATCGGGGCTGATCCCCTCTCTGTTTCCTCTGGCAAATCCATCTCAATATGGATTGGCTCGACGACCTTCTTTCCTTTATCAATTCCTTTGTCTTTCCCTGCTACCCCTTGTTCAATGGCCTCCGGAGCATAACACCTCCCGCTTCGGGTTAAATGCCCCACACCTGTAATATCCTGCTGGCCTGAAGACCCGGGCATAACCATGCTGCAGTCATATTTCCATGGTGTAGCCTTGTTTTCCTTGTATGGAAAGGAAACAGGTAAATCAATGATTAATTTGGGCGCATTTTCTTCCATGACTCGCATAACTTTTTTCTCTGGTTCATCATAGTAGATGATTAAGGGTCTTCCTATCCCATAGCCACCTGTATTTTCAATGACTTCTATTTCCCCTTCTATCTCCTCATAGAACTGGGCTACCCCACTATCCATCATCTTTTAGACTTTAACCCGAAAGTCCCCGCAGTTTTGTATATCATGGCCTTCAACTTTATGGAACAGGCACCAATTATGCACCCTTCTTGCAACCATTTTCAGACCTTCCGTACCTTCCACCAATCCTGCTTTGACCATTTCAGCCCATATTGTCATCATCAGAGTCTTAACCTCTCCAATATCCTTTTTTTAATCTTCTGTCCCCTCCGGTTAATATTGCATTCACCTGATTCCCAACATGATTGGGCAATGGATTTCCAGCTATGTTCGGCCCATTTTTTTATCCAAACTTCACAACCCCAGCATTAATCAGCCCTTGGACTTTCTTTTTGAAGGCCAGACAATCTTCAATTGAATGTCCTTGGATTCTTGCATGGTATGCACAGTTGGTATTTGCATTGTACCATCTTGGATATGGAGGTGTCAAAGGTTTTAGGTACACGGGTGCAACAAGTTGACCCTGCAACAGTTTTGGATATAGATCACCATAGGTAGTGGGAATCGAATCAAATGGGGCTTTTTGATCGTTCCTTGGTGAACGTTGGTCATTACGCGCAGGCCTTTGTGTGTTTGGAACAGCATTTCTAGGAAGGGTGATTTGAGGGGATATGCCAGTTGGGAATGGCTGTTGTGGTATATTGGTGTAGGGGAACGGGTTTTGGGTAAGGTGGTTGATATTAGGGTAATAAGGAGTATACCCCGAGAATGGTGTGTAAGGTGTCGGAGGTGCATAAGGTGTGGTAGGGATATAAGGCCTCGGTGGTGTGTATGGTGTAGGAGGTGTATAAGGGTATTGGTTGAAGCTTATTGCATGGGTTTCCTCTTTTTTCTTTGTCGGAAAAGCTCTCTTCGGGATAGCAGACTCACCCCCTTCCATCTTTCCATTTTTAATAGCTGACTCAATCATTTCTCCAGATATTACCATATCCGCAAAATCTTTGGTAGCATTTCCCACCAATCTGTCATAATAAGGTGCTTTCAATGTGTTGATGAAAAGCACCGTGGTTTTTTTATTGGTTAAAGGGGGTTGCACTTGTGCGGCCAGATCTCTCCACCTCTGTGAATACTCCTTGAAGGTCTCATTGGACCTCTTTTCCATGTTCTGTAATGACAGCCTATCCGGTACCATGTCAAAAACGTGCTTATAGTATTCCATAAAATCCCTGGCCAAATCCGTCCATGAATGAATCTTGGTACGACTGAGTTGGTTGTACCACCGGGTGGCTGACCCTGTTAAGCTGTCCTGGAAGCAATGAATAAGCAATTTTTCATTATCCTCATGCCCTGTCATCCTTCTACAGTACATAGTCAGATGAGCCGATGGGTTGGTGGTCCTATTATACTTTTTAAAATCTGGTACTTTGAACTTTGGTGGAATTATTAAATCATGTACGAAGCTCATCTCTTTGGCATCTAGACTGCCAAACAACTCTGCTCCTTCCATTGCTCTTAGCCTTTCTTCCAACAACTGATATTTCTTCTCAGATTCAGCAGTTTCGACCCTCTTCAGTTCAGTCATTTTAGCCCTTTCCTTCTCTTCCATTTCTTCGAAGTCTGGAACCTCAACCTCAATTGGATCAACTCCGATGTTATCCCTTTTTGGACCAAAATTTTGTGCTTCGATCGTCGGCTGGATGTAGATGTAGGATGTTGCCCCAGTTGGGATTTCATTTCCCATAGGTTGGGATGTCTGGCCATTTCTCTGTACCACTTCTGGTCTATCCTCATGATTTACTGCCCCCATTACAGCAACTGAATTCTCTCCGGGCCACTTCTGCTTCATCATAGTGCTCATCATCTCCATGAGCTTTGTCATCTGTTCTCGTGTCTCCTCTTGAGACTTAGTCAACTGTTCTTGTAGTTCTTTCTGGATTCTTTCCATTCTCTCAATTCTGGCAAGCTGATAGTTTTCCATGGCTTTTGTTCGAGACCGAGTATTGTAAGAGTGTTGAAAATCTGGTTCTTTCTGAGTGCGACCAATTGTACCTTTATTTTTTAAAAACCATGGATTAAAATTTATTGACACATTTCTTATTTTATTTTATAAAAAAATTAATAAATGAATGAATGTAGGAATGAATCGGTGTTAATGAATGAACAACTAAGTAAATGACTAAGTGTATGAACATATAATGAATAAATGAATGGACCAATAAATGACTAAGTGTATGAACAATTTACAAAGAATAAATGAATGAATGGTTATGAACAAATAAAATATAAAAGAAAGAATTAGTGAATAATGAATGTATTTAAAGTATTGGTCCCGGGATAATTCCAACCAAACGGTCTTTCATTGATTTCCTGGAACTAAATACATCAAAGAAAAGATCCCTGCTTTAGACAACATAATAACCTATCTCTCCTAAAAACTATTACAAAACACTGGTAATTCCCTCGGATTCTGGACCTTCTTCACTGTCCTCTTTTGATTGCCTTGCTCTTTCATCTAATCCCTACTTGTTCACGACCCTTTGACGTGTCAGCAGAAGCATCGCCGTGTAAGCTTTCCCTAGCTTGTTTCTCCAGTTGATTTGCTCGGGCTTCCTCGTGTTTTGCTTTCTCCTTCCAGTAGTTATTCTCCTTCTTGAGGTTTTTGACCTCATGTTCCCACTCCCCGGAAGTTTTGAGAGTCCCCTCAAATCTGAGCTCAAAACGATACCTCTTGTTTTATAAATGTAATTCCCGAAGATCGCCCTTAACGGTGTCCCTTTCTCTCTTAATCTGTTCCTTTTCTTTTTCCCGAGCTGATTCCCTATCTTTCATGTCCTCAAGCTCTTCTTGCAGTCGGGCAATCTCCTTGCTCATCCGGGCGTTTTCTTTTTCAAATTTCGCTCATGCAATTTCTAACTCTGATGGCATTTCCCTCGGTGGCAGATTCATGAACTGGACCTCCTCCCCATCTGATACCAATAGTCTATCATTAACCCTTAATTCCCTCCATACCAGATAATCAGGTGTGACGGTGTCGGCATATCTGGCCACTTTTATCCGGTGAGTTTTCTTCCATGCTTCAATCGCTGCCCGCACTTTTTCGAAATATCCGTCTTCCCCATAAGTGAACTCTGATGATCCTAGATTATGAGTCATGGGTGTGAATTGTCGGGACTCAACCTGTCTTTGCACCAACAAAGGAGCATAACTCACACACCCCCAAATTCCGAGCAGTGGAACTCCCGGGTTTTCCCCACATTTGTACATAATCGGCATAGGAATCATCCATGGAGCTCTCCAAGTCACCATCTCCCCTTTTAGATTCCGGAACATGTTGACCCATTTCTCTTCATTCCCGTCTTTAGGCCAATCATTTTGAAGGAATTCCCCAATCGGAACTAAAGTCTTCATGTATGGTTTGAAGGAAACATTTTCTATCTTCCAAAAATGACTTTGAATCCAAATATAAAGGAGTTGTACACACCCCTGATCCTCCCTTGTCCTGCCCTTTTACAAAAATTCAGGGATCGGATAGTTTCAGCTATGATGACCGGAGATGGGTTGATCTTCTGTTCCAACTTTTCAAAGAAATCAAACACGACTATATCCACCTGACCCAATATCTTCGGGAATATGATTAACCCGAAGATGGCTAGAGCGAAGATGTCCCTGGCTTTTGCTTTGTCGGAACAACCCAATATCAACTGTCGGAGAGTTTCCTACGGAATGCACCCATTTTTCTGCTTTGTGTCCACATGACTCTCAACCCATGTTGTATCCATTCCCGTGATCCTAGCCACTTTCTTCTTAAGATCTGAAGGTTTCATTTCCTTCAAATATACCCGATCAGGATTAGGACATTCAATACATAACAGTGTTGAATATTCTTCGATCTGTGGTGTCATATCCTCCTTGTTAAAAGTGAAACATCTATAAGTAGGATTTCAAAACTGTACCATAGCCTGAATCAACCCACTATTGACCTGAATCGGAATTAAGAGTGCTATGTCTCCATATTTCTGAGTGAAGGCTTCTTTCTCTGATACATTCCACTGATTCCAAATGTCGGCTAACCCTCGGAGATTATTCTGTCTAAGATCCACTTTGACCCTATCCGGCAATACTGACACATAATCTTTCTTGAGGCAATCACCATCCTCCCTCTGATTTTTTTCCGATCGTGCCCTGACTACTGCATGATCTTCTATCATTGAAATAACTTAACACTCCATGAAAATCCTTTGGGTTGATAACTATCCCGAGGCTAATAAACTTCAAGTGTATGATGATGTCTATGATGCATGTCAAAGAAAAGAAAACAGAAAGAAATAGATTAGTAAGGAAATGAATTCACAAATATAACATAAAGAACAACATGCTTTTAAAAAACATTCCCAAAAATTTAAATAGAGCTTCGGCATTACGACGCTTTTGGGATAAAATAATAAAAAAATATAAGAGTGGTATGATGTTCGTTCATCATCCAATTTGTATCTAACATATAGAAAGATGGTAAAAGGTTGGAAATGTTCCTCCATGTGTTCTTAAACTTCGGGTATCTAACAGAAATTCGGCATGGCTTCGCCTAGGTTCACTATATGAAGGTGAATTGGTTCTAAGGCCCCGAATTGTTCCTCACTGTCGTCGGTGAAGGCTAGTAAGGCACCCCGATAAAAGCGGGTTCAATTCATTAGAGTATATTTTCCTATGCCCGTACGGAGGATTATCACGAATGCATTAGGTACTTTATACTCCGGAAGTGTTTCACTAGCCCATACGGAGGATCAATCACGAAGGTGTAGTTACTTTACTTCCACTTAAAAGGACGGAACCCGGGTAGAGGATTCATGTTATGCAAATGCAAATACAGTGTGTGCGGAGGAACAAAAGAAACCTGTCACCACCTATTCTACAACCCTTATTCTAAATACCCCACTAAAATCAAACAATGTAAAGCACCAGTCCAACAAACATATAAATATACGCAACAAAATAACCAGAGAACAAATAATAATATGAATGCACATGAATATGGACATATTAAAACATTTTTTTATTTTCAAAATTCTGTTTTATTTTTAAAAAAAAATATGGGAATTAAAATTAAATACCAAATAAACCAAGAAAACCGAGACTTAGATAACACACGAATAATTCTAGGCCTGACTCTCTAAAAAGTCTCTAGTGGAGTCGCCAAGCTGTCGCAACCTAAAAAATAACGAGTCTCATCGCAAGACTTTATTATTCGTTAAGCATGACATTAAAAAACACCGAGGAAAAGTCGACTTAATTCCTCTAGAAAAATGAAGGTTTTGAAAATGACCTTAAAAAAGACATGGAGTCGCCACCAATCTTTTTTTTAGCTAGGTGTGATCGGCCACCTATTAAAACCGGTTTTATTAAAATATTTTAAAAATTAATTAAAACATTTTTAAAACCAATTTCAAGTCTGCGTTTTAAACCAGAGAAATCAAAGAAAACGGGTTCGGGACTCGGTTACGTGCGGGGAAGGATTAGCACCCCCACAATGCCCGTATAAAACGGTACCTTATTAATCGTGTGTTATCTCAAATCTCGATAAAAAGTTGGTTTTAAATTTAGTATTTCAAGTTAATTCCCAATTTAAAGAAAATGAATTCTATTTTTAATTGAAAATGATTCAGAATTTATAAATTCAAAATTTTCCTATATTCCCCAACAAACGTGGCAAAATATAGAAATTTTTATTAGTTTTGGAAAACTTTCCGAATCATTCTCTTTTTTGAAAGAAAGATATTCCTTTATTAATGATAATTGATGATATTCCCTCCAGCAAACCCGGTAGAGAACTCATGAATTATTTTAACTCGGGAATATCTTTATTTTTTTATTGAAAAATCATTATCCTTTTGAAAACATTTTAAAAGATATGAATATGTATATGCATGACATAAATAAAATGACATAGCAAAATCTAAATAATATAATGCTTCCTAAATGATATGATATAATGTAAATGCCTTAGCATATTCTAAAATGAAATGAAATATCCTTAGCATATTCTAAATGAAATAAAATATCCTAAGTTATATGACATATTATAAATAAAATGAAATGACCTAGATAGCATAGCATATTCTATATGAGATGCAATATCCTAAGTCATATGATATATTCTAAATGAAATAAAATAACCTAAGTAACATAACATATTCTATATGAAAAGAAATGAAATAACCTAAGTAACATGATTTTTTTTTATGAAATAAAATAACCTAAGTAACATAACATATTCTATATGAAATGAAATAATTTAAATGACATGGCAAACATGAATGATATGGCATATAAATTAAATGAGATGGAATATGAAATAATGCTATCATATAATATGCATGAAAATAAAAATGAAAATAATAATGCATGAACATAGTATATGCTAAATAATATGACAAAAAAATAACAAAATAAAAAGCATAGGATATCATGAAATATTCCAAATCATATAATAAACAATATAACATAACTCAAAGTCATAACAATATCATAGAAATTATCATAGCAAGAATCACATATTATATAAAATGCATGAATATGGAAAATGCAATGCATGAAATGTATTTTTTCCTTTAATTAAGGAACTCCGTATATCTAAAAAGATATCCGGCTACCTTAGGAAAATATTTTAAATTAAATATTCTAAAACCAAAATACTTTGTGATTGTTTGAAAACAATTTTGAAAAGCTTGAATTAAAAATAAAAACTCGGCTAATTTCTTTAAAATGGCTCTAATTTTCTAAGTTTAAAAATCCGGACTTGACTACCCTTAACCCGAGACCTGAAAAACCATTGTTAGAGTTTAAAAAGGCTTAGAAACTACCCTAAGTCAGAAGCTAACCCTCCTAATCAGCCCACTCTAAGTAACTTAACCAAAACAGAAAAATGATTTTTCTTTAAATTCAATTCTGACTCCACTGTCCAGTTTTAAGCCACGATATTTTATCATATTTTTACAAATTCAAAAACTTCTGAAAAAAATACTGGAGACTCAGAACATGTAAAACTACACGAGAAAAAATCAGCTTAATTTTTTGATTAAAGACGAATGCCCAGAAAAATCAGAAAAGTACGAAAATTGGGTGAAAAAAACTGTTTTGCCAAAATACATTTTTGCCTTCGATAAAATCATTTAAAAATCAAAGTAAAAATATTTGAAACTCATAAAATGACTTACAAACAGTATCTAGGACTTTTTGAAAGTTAGATAAAAATTGGCTAAGTAAAAAAAAAAATCACAAAGGTAGAATAATCAACTTGACAAACTTAATTTTCCACAAGTGTGCTCCAGAGAGCATGACTTTGAACCATTAATTGGCTCAAGTCATTATTCAAGTGGCATGAACATGAAATGCATGAAACAATACAGAAAACATAATGCATGAAATGCATGGATTTAAACCTAAATGTCATGAAAAAATGCATGGCATTCATAAAGTGACCTAGACCTAAATGAACTTGCATGGCATTTAATGCAACCTAGACCTAAAATGCATGAACATGCATGGCAAATAAACCTAACTTAATAACTAAAATATGCATGGCATTTTCACAAACACAAAGCATGCTTAAACCAAAAACTCAACCAAATATCATGCAAATGCTAACCTATCAACAAACATGGCAAGAATGCACATAAAATGCAAAAATTCCAAGGATGGCCGAATGGAATAATGTGATTAGCAAACATGGCATTTTCACAAACACTTGGTATACTAACATGCTCAACTAAATCAAATGTCATACAAATGCAAAAACCTACCAACTAACATGGCAAAAATGCAACACACAATGCAAAACACATGGAGTAGCCAAATGGCCTCAAGCTCCAACAAGCATGGCATTTTCACAAACACTTGGTATACTAACATGCTCAACTAAAATATAACACTTAAATCATGCAAAAACCACACAAGCATTTTCACAAACACTTAATATACTAAATCTAAAACATGCTCAACTAAGATATAAGACTCAAATCATGCAAAGACCACACAAGCATTTTCACAAACAATTGATATACTAAACCTAAAACATGCTCAAATTTAAACATCATGAAAACAGAAAATTAAAAATGCAAAAACATGATATTTAAAACATAAATGGCAACAAACAAAGCAACCAAATTAAAATATAACTCAAGAATATGAAGTAACATAACATTTAAAACATCAAAATCAAAGAAAATAACATAAACAATATGATAAAATAAACCAAAACAGAAACTTAAATAAATAATGTAGGCCATTTGGCCATGGGGAGTATAATATAAAAAAATTGTAAAAAAACATATTTAAGAAAGAGATGGAGGAAGAACTTAAGAAGAACAAAAAAAAACATTTATTTAAAATGGAAACTCACCAAATAGTAATCAAAATAGAAAAAATAAGAATGGAAAATCAAGGAAGTGCAAGAGTTGGTGCTCAAGAGCAACCTCAAGAAGCTATCTTTCAAGCTTTATCTCTTCAAACTTTCCATTCTTTTCTAAACTTTTCTTTTTTTCTTTCAACCAAGGAGAGAAAAAACTAAGTAAATACCAAAAAAACTCAGCAAAATGAAATGAAAAAATGAATTTTCTGCCCCCTCTAACATGTTGGCCGAAACCCCCTCTAAATGGCTCAAGGATGTTGTCATTTTTTTGTAACCAATTTTCCATCAAATGGCTAATAATTCAACATGAAAAATCATGAAATTACCACCTTTAGATTAGCATCTCATCTCTCTCAAATTAAAGCTGTTCAAGAATAATGTTGACATCTCTCTTGGCCTATGTGACTTAATCACCATGGCTTGATCAAAGAGAATCTCTAACTAACTATTGATTTTTAGCCATTTGATTGAAAAATCAGAAGCTTCCTACTTCCTTTGGGCCTGGGCAGGCCAGCACTTCTCTTTTCCAGCCCAACTCTGATTTCTTGAAAGGCCCAAAGAAGCCCTTTTCGGTTATTTGGGTGAAATGACCATTTTGTCCCCCGGATGCAAATAAAATATCAAATGGACTCCAAATTAAATTTTCCTTTTTCTAATACTTCCAAAATAAATAAATAAAAAAAACTATTGAGTTCTGGAAGTTTTCAAAATTATCCGAGTCCGTTTGCTATTTATTTGGATTTTTTCTTCCAAAAATGCCCTTTTATGCCCCTTTATTTTACCATTTTTTAAACGAGCTCCAAATCAAGATTTTTCTTCACCAATCTCTTCCAAATAATTTAAAAGTGTGATCTGGAAGTTTTTAATAATTTTTGGATCTCATTTGATATTTTTCGGGATTTATCGGCTTGAATTACTGCATAGGAGGCCCGGGATTTGGCCATTTTGCAAACGAACTCCAAATCAAGATTTTCTTTTGCCAATCTCTTCCAAATAATTTAAAAATGAGATTTGAAAAAATTCAGAATTTTTGGAGTCCATTTGCTATTTTTTCGGGATTTATCTTCTTGAATTATTGCATAGGAGGCCCGGGATTTGGCCATTTTGTAAACGAACTCCGAATCAAGATTTTATTTCGCCAATCACTTCCAAATAATTTAAAAATGAGATTTTCAAAATTTTAGAAGATTTGGAGCTCATTTGCTATTTTTCCGGGATTTTCCTTTTTGAATTACCATTTTGCAAACGAACCCAGAATCAAGATTTTATTTTTCCAATCTCTTCCAAATAATTTAAAAATGAGATTTGCAAAATTTTAGAAGATTTGGAGCTCATTTGCTATTTTTTCGGGATTTTCCTTTTTGAATTACTACATAAGAAGCCTGGGATTTGGCCATTTTGCAAACGATCTCCGAATCAAGATTTTCTTTTACCAATCTCTTTAAAATGATTTAAGAATGAGATTTACAAATTTTCAGAATTTTCGGAGTCCATTTGCTATTTTTCCCAAATTTTCCAATTTTGCCATTTTGCCTCCGAAACCCGGTTTTGCTCAAAACAAGTCCGATTTTTACATTTTCTTCAAGCTGAGCCTTGGGCTATCCTTTTTAATCATTCCTCATCCATTGGGGGCTTTGGTCTTACAAAGTCGGGCCATTTCTGTGATTCTTTCCGATTTCACCGAAATCCACTAAAAACCCTAATTCTCGGTTTTCTCCCGGATTGACTTTTCTTTTGATTTTTCTTGCAAGTGACTTCTCCATTACCCGTAGTCAGTGCTTATCTTTCATTTGGAAACTTCAATTTTGACCAATTTGATCGTTTAAGCACTTTTCCCCAAATTTCTCGGATTATGGTTTCCTTTCTACTGAATCTCCAAATCCCATCTTCTGAACTCCATATCTTTCAATGTAGACCTCGGATTATCAAAATTCTTTCGCCATTTTTCAATTGAACTTAAAATATTGATTTTGAAAGTGGGTTGACTTTTTTAGTAGTTGACTTTATGGGGTTGACTTTTTTGGGGTTGACTTTTTTCAAGTTTGACTTTTTATGCTCGCCCCTTTAAACTAAGTCTCGGAGTACCAGCTGCAGGATGAAAAAAGTCTTTTTACACTCAGGAACATAAATTTAGGAAGAAAACATACTTGTTTTAGTGGTCCGGACAAAATTAGGTGTCTACAGCTGCCCCTCTTTGGCTATTGCTGAGAATCAGGAATCAGGCAAAGATAAACCGACACTAATTTTGTACGGTCAGTGAAATCACATGTGAAGGAAAGGGAAAGGGGTTTCTTTTTCATTCTTCTATCATTTTTTCATTTTTTACATTTTCTATTTTTTTCACTTTTCCTCTTTTTTCCCTTTTTTTTATTTTTTTATTTTTTTTTGGAAAATAGCTGTAAATTGAAGATTTGTCCTTAAATTGAGTTCCCTGACTAATCAAGGCTCGATCCATCTTAAGGAAACAAATTCGATTTTCAAAAGAAAAATTATGCCCGAAGTTCTTTAAAATGGTGCTCGGATGTCTTAAAAATGGTGCCCGAAGGTCTTAAAATGGTGCCCGGAGGTCTTTAAAATGGTGCCCGGAGGTCTTTAAAATGGTGCCCGGAGGCCTTACCCGTGAAAAAAAGTTATGCTCGGAGGTCTTAAAAATGGTGCCCGTAGGCTTTACTCGTGAAAAGAAAAAAAAAAAAGTTATGCCCGGAGGTCTTAAGAATGGTGTCCGGAGGTCTTACCCGTGATTTGAAAAATTATTCCCGGAGGTCTTAAAAATGGTGCCCTTAGGCCTTACCCGTGAAAAAAAGTTATGCCCTGAGGTCTTAAAAATGGTGCCCGTAGGCCTTACCCGTGAAAAAACGTTATGCCCGGAGGTCTTAAAAATGATGCCCGGAGGTCTTACCCGTGATAAAAAAGTTATGCCCGGAGGTCTTAAGAATGGTGCCCAGAGGTCTTACCCCGTGATTTGAAAAAATTATGCCCGGAGGTCTTAAAAATGGTGCCCGTAGGCCTTATCCGCCAAAAAACGATGCCTGGAGGTCTCAAAAATGGTGCCCGTAGGCCTTACCCGTGAAAAAAAAGTTATGCCCGGAGGTCTTAAGAATGGTGCCCGGAGGTCTTAAAAACTAGTGCCCGAAGGTCTTTAAAATTGGTGCCCGAAGGTCTTTAAAACTGGTTTGAAGATACCTTGACGACGGTCTCAGGTTCGACTCATTTGATAAAACAGAATGAATTCGATTTAAAACGGAAAGGAATACCTCGACGGAGGTCTCAAGGCTCGACTCATTTGATAAAACAGAATGAATTCGATTTAAAACAAAAGGAAATACCTCGACGATGGTCCCAAGGCTCGACTCATTTGATAAAACAGAATGAACTCAATTTAAAACAAAAGGAAATACCTCGATGATAATCTCAAGGCTCGACTCATTTGATAAAACAGAATGAATTCGATTTAAAACAAAAGGAAATACCTCGACGGTAGTCTCAAGGCTCGACTCATTTGATAAAACAGAATGAATTCGATTTAAAACAAAAGGAAATACCTCGACGGTAGTCTCAAGGCTCGACTCATTTGATAAAACAGAATGAATTCGATTTAAAACAAAAGGAAATACCTCGACGATAGTCTCAAGGCTCGACTCATTTGATAAAACAGAATGAATTCGATTTAAAACAAAAAGAAATACCTCAACGGTGGTCCCAAGGCTCGACTCATTTGATAAAACAAAATGAATTCGATTTAAAACAAAAAGAAATACCTTGACGGAGGTCTTAAAGCTCGACTCATTTGATGAAACAGAATGAATTCGATTTAAAACAAAAAGAAATACCTTGATGGTGATCTCGGAGTCTGAATCTTTTCAGAAGCAACACGATTTCTCTTTGGGGAAGTCCAAGTTTCCCTGATTTCTGCAATGTTAGCTAAATGCAATGATGAGAATGTCATGCTTTGCAAATGCTTGTATGTTTCCTAAAATAAATGCAATCAAATGATTATGCCAATTTCTAATCCATGGTTTCTTTGAGGTTCACATATTATATGACTTTTGGACAGAGTCTTCAATTGTTCATTGATGCCCCACTTAAGGAATTCTTCACTCCAGATATCTTGTCAAACAGTCTCAGTTTCTGTCTTTCGCTGAAATTCACAGATTTTCTGACTTCGTGATGGAGTTTCCAACACGTTCGCTGTTCCCTTTTCTTTGATGATCTTTCCAAACCTTTCCCAAGATTTAAATCTATTCCTTAGTAATACTTTGAAATCTTTTTATTTAAAGATTTTTATTACTAATTATAATTCAATTTAATAACAAACATAATGCATCTCAAAATATATATGAAAGAAAGTATGAATCAGGCAAAAATTGTCATGACAAGGATAACAAGAATTTATTGCAAGAAATGTTTTAAAATGATAAAAATAAATATCAAGGATATAAGAAACAAATATAAGGTTATAGGTTGTAGATGCCCCGGATGCGGAATATCTTGGACCCCTCCTTTTTCAAACCATCTGAAATTTCTCTTGAACGAGCAATTCACTTGGGTAATCTCTTAGCTTCTGTAGTTACATCAGACTGAGTTGTTCCCCTTTCCTCTGATTGTCAAATACTTTCTTCCCCTTTACACGGAGCATTGGTTCAAACTTTGATTAGTACTTGAGCCGCCTTTTGTAGGTTTTCAACTGAAGTGTCCTCCGTTCGGTATTAAGTCGCCCTTTGCGGGTTTTTGGCTTAAACCTCTCCTTTTTCATTCTTTTTTTATTTCCATTTTTTTTGTATTCTACCCAGTATCTGAGAATTCTAAATGCTTCCAAGGTAAAGATATTAATTCAAAAGACGGGAAGAATTCTGAGAATAACCTTTCAAATTAAATATCCATGCTTGATCAAAATGGGCTTTTAAAGCATGTAATGTAGGCCAAGGTTTAGGTTTAGAAAGAAAGGATAAATAGGCCCAAAATGTGTTTAAGGGTGATTGGATCAAGGATCACTTCCTGAGGAGAACTCATTCTTGAAACATTTATCCCTTTTTGGACTTTCTTTTCTTTTTTGCTTTGTTGGCTTTCATTTGCCACATTTTCTAATGGCTTTCTTTTTTTGCCATGATTTCTGATTATCTTTCCTCTTATTTGCCTTCTAGTGTAGAGGGTGATCCTTGATCAAGGTTTTAAAGAAAGAAATAATTCTTAAGGCACAAAGAGGTGACTAAGGATAATTTCTTCTTAGTGGAAGGAATATGAAAAACGGCCATTCATCATATCAAGCATAAATATTCTCTTTGAAAAGCAATTCTCAGGGGAAATAGATATATAGAATTTCTATTTTTACACTTGGAATCATTCAAATTTTCATGTGCACAGCATCACACATTTTTTTTAAGCATAATACTTCTTCAGTTCATCAGCATTCACGGGATGTCTAAAATCATCTTCGTCCATCCGAGTTAGAATCAATGCTCCTCCAGAAAAAGCTCTCTTTACCACATAAGGTCCTTCCAATTTGGAGCCCATTTTCCTTTCGGGTCTTTCACTATAGGGAGAATTTTCCTCAATACCAACTCCTCCTCTCGGAACTGTTTGGGACGAACTTTCTTGTTGTGGGCTCGAATCATCCTTTTCTGATACAACTGCCCTTGACAAATTGCTTTCAATCTTTTCTCCTCGATTAGATTCAACTGTTCATAACGAGCTCTAACCCATTCTGCTTCCTCTAGGCCAACTTCCATCAGAACCCGAAGTGAAGGGATCTCAACTTCAATGGGTAGCACTGCTTCCATCCAGTATACCAAAGAAAATTGTGTTGCCCCTGTAGATGTACGGACCGAGGTACGTTATGCATGAAGAGCAAACAGCAAGAGCTCATGCCAATCTTTGTACACATTGGTCATCTTCTCGACAATCTTCTTGATGTTCTTGTTAGCTGTTTCTACTGCGCCATTCATCTTCGGACGGTAAGGTGCCGAATTATGATGTGTGATCTTGAATTGAGTACACACTTCTCTCATCATCTTATTGTTCAAATTGAGAGCATTATCCGAAATAATTCTTGCTGGCAACCCGTAACGACATATGATTTCTTTCTTGACGAATCTGCATACCACCGACTTTGTTACATTTGCATAAGACGCAGCTTCTACCCACTTTGTGAAATAATCTATGGCCACCAAGATGAAACGATGTCCATTTGAAGCTTTCGGGGTAATAGGCCCGATCATATCCATTCCCCACATTGAAAAAGGCCATGGTGCAGTCATGACATGTAAAGGTGAGGGTGACACATGAATCTTATCTGCATAAATCTGGCATTTATGGCATTTCCTGGAATAACTGATACAATCTCCTTCCATTGTCAGCCAATAGTAACCTGCCCTCATAATCTGTTTAGCAAGCATGTGACCATTAGCATGGGTGCCACATATCCCTTCATGGACCTCTTCTATGATTCTTCGAGCTTCGACAGACCCGACACATCTCAATAGGACTTGATCTTTCCCTTTCTTGTAGACCCTAAACCCATTGCTAACCTTCTCAGAGTCCTCTTGTCATTCTCTGTTGCTTGTTCTGGATACTGTTGACTCTTGATGTACTGCAAGATGTCATTATATCAAGGGAGACCATCTGCTTCTTCTTCGATACTCAAACATTGGGCAGGAGATTCATATATGCTCATCTTGATCGGCACAAGTTTCGCCCCTTCATTCACTTTAAACATTGATGACAAAGTAGCCAGAGCATCCGCCATCCGGTTTTCTTCTCGAGGAAAGTAATTGAAATTCACTTCTTCAAACTCCTCTAATAGACTCAGTATGAGTTCTCGGTATCAGATTAGCTTTGTATCTCGGAATTCCCATTCTCCTCGTAACTGGTAAATCACCAAGGCTGAATCTCCGTAACTTCCAATACTTTGATCTTTCTGTCCACTGCAGCACGAAGGCCCATAGTACATGCTTCATACTCGGCAGTATTGTTTGTACAATCAAAATCCAATCTAGCAGTGAAAGGATAACAGTATTCTTCTGGGGATATAAGCACTGCACCGATTCCATGCCCCATGGCATTAGATGCGCCATCAAAGTACATTTTCCATACTTTCTTCTTTAGAGGAATATCATCTGCTTGCGACACATACATCAAATCTTCATCCGGGAAGTCAAAGTTCAACCGCTCATAATCTTCCACTGCCCGACTTGCTAAGAATTCAGCCACTGCACTGCCTTTGATAGCTTTTTGACTTACATATACAATGTCGTATTCTGACAATAAAACCTGCCATCTTGCTGTCCTCCCTAACAAAGAAGGTGCTTTCAACATGTACTTGACTGGATCCAGCTTAGCAATCAACCACGTTGTGTGATACAACATATACTGTCTAAGTCTTCGAGCAGTCCAAGCTAAGGCGCAACATAACTTCTCTACCGATGAATATTTCAACTCATAATCTGTGAACTTCTTGCTGAGGTAGTAAACTCCCTGTTCTTTCTTTCCAGTTTCATCAAGCTGCCCCAAAACACAACCCATGGATCTTTCAAATACTGATAAATACAGTATCATTGGTTTATCCGGAATAGGTGACATTAATACTGGTGGGTTTGATAGATAATACTTAACCTTTTCGAAAGCAATCTGACACCCTTCATCCCATTCTCTTGGATCACGTTTTCGAAGTAACTTAAATGTTGGATCACTTTATCTGGGTCAATCTCAATTCCTCTTTTGCTGATGACAAAACCCAACAACTTCCCCGAGGTGACTCCAAAAGTGCATTTTGCCGGATTTAGCTTGAGTCTAAATTTCCTTAATCGTTCAAAGAGCTTCTTAAGATTCGCAATATGCTCCTCTTCTCCTTGTGACTTTGCGATCATATCATCAACGTAGACCTCAATTCCCTTATGCATCATATCATGAAACAAGGTTACCATGGCTCTTTGGTATGTTGCCCCAGCATTCTTCAATGCAAATGGCATTACTTTGTAGCAGAAGGTTCCCCACATTGTAACAAATGTGGTTTTCTCCATATCTTCCGGTGCCACCTTGATCTGATTGTATCCTGAGAATCCGTCCATAAAAGAAAATAAAGAACTTTTCATTGTATTATCCACCAAAGTATCAATATGGGGCAAAGGGAAATTATCTTTAGGACTGGCCTTGTTCAAATCTCGATAATCAACGCACATCCGCACATTGCCATCCTTCTTCGGTACTGGAACAATATTTGCCACCGATTCTGGATATTTTGCCACCTCTAGGAATCCAGCATCAAATTGTTTCTTCACCTCCTCTTTTATCTTTAACAGCATATCAGGCCTTATTCTTCTCAACTTTTGCTGAATTGGCTTGCATTTTGGCCTCAAAGGGAGCTTATGATTCACAATATCCGGATCTAACCCTAGCATATCTTGGTAAGACCATGCAAATACATCCACATACTCCTGGAGCAAAGCCATCAACTCGCCTTTTATTGATGGTGACAATGAAGTTCCAGTTTTGACTTCTTTTATCTCTTCACCATTTCCCAAATTTATTGTTTCCAATAATTCCTTATGGGGAAGTACTTGCTTCTCCTCTTGTTCTATTTTCCTTAATAGATCCCCAGTAGAGTCGCCAAGCTGTCGCAACCTAAAAAATAACGAGTCTCGTCGCAAGACTTTATTATTCGTTAAGCATGACATTAAAAAAAACCGAGGAAAAGTCGACTTAATTCCTCTAGAAAAATGAAGGTTTTGAAAATGACCTTAAAAAAGTCATGGACTCGCCACCAATCTTTTTTTAGCTAGGTGGTGATCGGCTACCTATTGAAATAGATTTTATATAAATATTTTAAAAATTAATTAAAACATTTTTAAAACTAATTTCAAGTCTGCGTTTTAAACCAGAGAAATCAAAGAAAATGGGCTCGGGACTCGGTTACGTGCGGGGAAGGATTAGCACCCCCACAACGCCCGTATAAAACGGTACCTTATTAATCGTGTGTTATCTCAAATCTCGGTAAAAAGTTGGTTTTAAATTTAGTATTTCAAGTTAATTCCCAATTTAAAGAAAAATAATTCCATTTTTAATTGAAAATGATTCGGAATTTTTAAATTCAAAATTTTCCTATATTCCCCAACAAACATGGCAAAATATAGAAATTTTTATTAGTTTTGGAAAACTTTCCGAATCATTCTCTTTTTTGAGAGAAAGATATTTCTTTATTAATGATAATTGATGATATTCCCTCCAGCAAACCCGGTAGAGAACTCATGAATTATTTTAACTCGGGAATATCTTTTTTTTTTTATTGAAAAATCATTATCCTTTTGAAAACATTTTAAAAGATATGAATATGTATATGCATGACATAAATAAAATGACATAGCAAAATCTAAATAATATAATGCTTCCTAAATGATATGATATAATGTAAATGCCTTAGCATATTCTAAAATGAAATGAAATATCCTTAGCATATTCTAAATGAAGTAAAATATCCTAAGTTATATGACATATTATAAATAAAATGAAATGACCTAGATAACATAGTATATTCTATTGAGATGCAATATCCTAAGTCATATGATATATTCTAAATGAAATAAAATAACCTAAGTAACATAACATATTCTACATGAAATGAAATAACCTAAGTAACATGATTTTTTTTTTTTATGAAATAAAATAACCTAAGTAACATAACATATTCTATATGAAATGAAATAATTTAAATGACATGGCAAACATGAATGATATGGCATATAAATTAAATGAGATGGAATATGAAATAATGCTATCATATAATATGCATGAAAATAAAAATGAAAATAATAATGCATGAACATAGTATATGCTAAATAATATGACAAAAAAATAACTAAATAAAAAGCATAGGATATCATGAAATATTCCAAATCATATAATAAACAATATAACATAACTCAAAATCGTAACAATATCATAGAAATTATCATAGCAAGAATCACATATTATATAAAATGCATGAATATTGAAAATGCAATGCATGAAATGTATTTTTTCCTTTAATTAAGGAAATCCGTATATCTAAAAAGATATCCGGCTACCTTAGGAAAATATGTCAAATTAAATATTCTAAAACCAAAATACTTTGTGATTGTTTGAAAACAATTTTGAAAAGCTTGAATTAAAAATAAAAACTGGGCTAATTTCTTTAAAATGGCTCTAATTTTCTAAGTTTAAAAATCCGGACTTGACTACCTTTAACCCGAGACTTGAAAAACCATTTTTAGGGTTTAAAAAGGCTTAGAAACTACCCTAAGTCAGTAGCTAACCCTTCTAATCAGCCCACTCTAAGTAACTTAACCAAAACAAAAAAAATGATTTTTCTTTAAATTCAATTCTGACTCCACTGTCCAGTTTTAAGCCACGATTTTTTATCATATTTTTAAAAAATTCAAAAAATTCTGAAAAAATACTGGAGACTCAGGATATGTAAACCTACACGGTAAACAATCAGCTTAATTTTCTGATTAAAGACGAATGCCCAGAAAAATCGGAAAAGTACAAAAAACTGGGTGACAAAAAACTGTTTTGCAAAATATATTTTTGCCTTTGATAAAATCATTTAAAAATCAAAGTAAAAATATTTGAAACTCATAAAATGACTTACAAACAGTAGCTAGGACTTTTTTAAAGTTAGATAAAAATTGGCTAAGTAAAAAAAAATCACAAAGGTAGAATAATCAACTTGACAAACTTAATTTTCCACAGCATGACTTTGAACCATTAATTGGCTCAAGTCATTATTCAAGTGGCACGAACATGAAATGCATGAAACAATACAGCAAACATAATGCATGAAATGCATGGATTTAAACCTAAATGTCATGAAAAAAATGCATGGCATTCATAAAGTGACCTAGACCTAAATGAACTTGCATGGCATTTAATGCAACCTAGACCTAAAATGCATGAACATGCATGGCAAATAAACCTAACTTAATAACTAAAATATGCATGGCATTTTCACAAACACAAAGCATGCTTAAACCAAAAACTCAACCAAATATCATGCAAATGCTAACCTATCAACAAACATGGCAATAATGCACATAAAATGCAAAAATTCCAAGGATGGCCGAATGGAATAATGTGATTAGCAAACATGGCATTTTCACAAACACTTGGTATACTAACATGCTCAACTAAATCAAATGTCATACAAATGCAAAAACCTACCAACTAACATGGAAAAAAAGCAACACACAATGCAAAACACATGGAGTAGCCAAATGGCCTCAAGCTCCAACAAGCATGGCATTTTCACAAACACTTGGTATACTAACATGCTCAACTAAAATATAACACTTAAATCATGCAAAAACCACACAAGCATTTTCACAAATACTTAATATACTAAATCTAAAACATGCTCAACTAAGATATAAGACTCAAATCATTCAAAGACCACACAAGCATTTTGACAAACACTTGATATACTAAATCTAAAACATGCTCAAATTTAAACATCATGAAAACAGGAAATTAAAAATGCTAAACATGATATTTAAAACATAAATAGCAAGAAACAAAAATTAAAAATGCAAAACATGATATTTAAAACATAAATAGCAACAAACAAAGCAACCAAATTAAAATATAACACAAGAATATGAAGTAACATAACATTTAAAACATCAAAATCAAAGAAAATAACATAAACAATATGATAAAATAAACCAAAACAGAAACTTAAATAAATAATGTAGGCCATTTGGCCATGGTGAGTATAATATAAAAAAAAATTGTAAAAAACATATTTAAGAAAAAGATGAAGGAAGAACTTAAGAAGAACAAAAAAAAACATTTATTTAAAATGGAAACTCACCAAATAGTAATCAAAATAGAAAAAATAAGAATGGAAAATCAAGAAAGTGCAAGAGTTGGTGCTCAAGAGCAACCTCAAGAAGCTATCTTTCAAGCTTTATCTCTTCAAACTTTCCTTTCTTTTCTAAACTTTTCTTTTTTGGTTTCAACCAATGAGAGAAAAAACTAAGTAAATACCAAAAGAACTCAGCAAAATGAAATGAAAAAATGAATTTTCTGCCCTCTCCAACTGCTGGCCGAAACCCCCTCTAGATGGCTCAAGGATGTTGTCTTTTTTTTTTGTAACCAATTTTCCATCAAATGGCTAATAATTCAAGGTGAAAAATCATGAAATTACCACCTTTATATTAGCATCTCAGCTCTCTGAAATTACAGCTATTCAAGAATAATGTTGACATCTCTCTTGGCCTATGTGGCTTAATCACCATGGCTTGATCAAAGAGAATCTCTAACTAACTCTTGATTTTTAGCCATTTGATTGAAAAATCAGAAGCTTCCTCCTTCCTTTGGGCCTGGACAGGCCAGCACTTCTCTTTTCCAGCCCAACTCTGATTTTTTGAAAGGCCCAAAGAAGCCCTTTTCGGTTACTTGGGTGAAATAACTGTTTTGCCCCCCGGATGCAAATAAAATCAAACGGACTCCAAAATCAATTTTTCTTTTTCTAATACTTCCAAAATAAAAAAAAAAAATTTATTGAGTTCTGGAAGTTTTCAAAATTATCCGAGTCCGTTTGCTATTTATTTGGATTTTTTCTTCCAAAAATGCCCTTTTATGCCCCTACATTTTACCATTTTTTAAACGAGCTCCAAATCAAGATTTTTCTTCACCAATATCTTCCAAATAATTTAAAAGTGTGATCTGGAATTTTTCATAATTTTTGGAGCTCATTTGGTATTTTTTTCGAGATTTATTGGCTTGAATTACTGCATAGGAGGCCCGGGATTTGGCCATTTTGCAAACGAACTCCAAATCAAGATTTTTTTCGCCAATATCTTCCAAATAATTTAAAAATGAGATTTGCAAAATTTCAGAATTTTTGGAGTTCAGTTGCTATTTTTTCGGGATTTATCTTTTTGAATTATTGCATAGGAGGCCCGGGATTTGGCCATTTGGCATACGAACTCCTAATCAAGATTTTATTTCGCCAATCTCTTCCAAATAATTTAAAAATGATATTTGCAAAACTTCAGAAGATTTGGAGCTCATTTGCTATTTTTTCTTTATTTTCCTTTTTGAATTACTACATAAGAAGCCCGGGATTTAGCCATTTTGAAAACTAACTCCAAATCAAGATTTTATTTCTCCAATCTCTTCCAAATAATTTAAAAATGATATTTGCAAAATATCAGAAGATTTGGAGCTCATTTGCTATTTTTCTGGGATTTTCCTTTTTGAATTACTGCATAAGAAGCCCGAGATTTGGCCATTTTACAAACGAACTCCGAATCAAGATTTTATTTTACCAATATCTTTCAAATGATTTAATAATGAGATTGACAAATTTTCAGAATTTTCGGAGTCCATTTGCTATTTTTCCCAAATTTTCCAATTTTGCCCTTTTGCCTCCGAAACCCGATTTTGCTCAAAACAAGTCCGATTTTTAGATTTTCTTCAAGATGAGTCTTGGGCTATCCTTTTTAAACATTTCTTATCCATTGGGGGCTTTGGTTTTACCAAGTCGGGCCATTTCTGTGATTCTTCCTGATTTCACCTAAATCCACTAAAAACCCTAATTCTCGGTTTTCTCCCGGATTGACTTTTCTTTTGATTTTTCTTGCAAGTGACTTCTCCATTACCCGTAGTCAGTGCTTATCTTTCATTTGGAACCTTCAATTTCGACCAATTTGATCGTTTAAGCACTTTTCCCCAAATTTCTCGGATTAGGGTTTCCTTTCTACTGAATCTCCAAATCCCATCTTCTGAACTCCATATCTTTCAATATAGACCTCGGATTATCAAAATTCTTTCGCCATTTTTCAATTGAACTTAAAATCTTGATTTTGAAAGTGGGTTGACTTTTTCAATAGTTGACTTTTTCGGGGTTGACTTTTTCGGGGTTGACTTTTTCCGAGGTTGACTTTTTTCAAGTTTGACTTTTTATGCTCGCCCCTTTAAACTAAGTTTCTGAGTACCACCTGCAGGATGAAAAAAGTCTTTTTACACTCGGAAACATAAATTTAGGAAGAAAACATACCTGTTTTAGTGGTCCGGACAAAATTAGGTGTCTACAAACATATACAGAGAAATCGTGCTGGCTATGTTTGTCATGAACGCAACCTGATGTCAACATGATGCGTAAAAAGAATAACTAAATTAACACAAGGATATATACAAAGAATGACCATGTATGTCACAAATGTATTCTATAATGAATGATCTTACATGTTAGGATTGTGACATGATGTCAAAATGACAAATGTAAAGAATAAATTAATTAATACAAGGGCATATATAAAGAATGACCATGTATGTCACGAATGTATTCTATAATGAATGACCATGCATGTTAGGACTATAACATGATGTCAATATGATACATGTAAAGAATAAATGAATTAATGCATGAATATATACTGAGAAATCATGATGACTATGTATGCCATGAATACAACCTGATGTCAACATGATGCATGTAAAAAATGAATACATGTACAAAATAAACTAAAATTGTGGGACCAATCTTGATTTGCCCCAAAATTTAACCCATGATTTTTTTTTAAAACATGTTTTCCCCGTGAAAATCAACATTACATTGTTCAAAAGAATTTTGGGGTAATGGATCTATCATGGCACAATGTCCAAATGTTTATTCAATATTACCAATCTACAATTCTTATTCAATCAATGAATGCTTATGAAATCATCAAATAAGATTATTATCACAATCCGCTTATTGAAAAGAATGAGATAAAAAAAACAACTATAAATGTACATGCTCTATTTACATATGCATGAAATGTGCAAAATTCAAAAATGTTTGAAAAAGAATTTCTGTATTTTCAATTTCAAAAAAAAAAGTCAATGAACATTTGCCCCAATAGTATCTACTTATTTAGGCATCACAACGCCTTTGGGGTGACATACCAAATTTATTAAGGGTGATGTATGCTAATCTTTGCCCGATCTACAATGCTTATTCATAATGCAAAAATAAATGGCGAAAGATCAGAAGCATTCCTCCATGTGTTCCTAGCTTCGGTTCGGCATGGCTTCACCTAGGTTCATTATATGAGGTTGCATTAGGTTCTAAAAAGGCTCCAAATTGCTCCTTACTGCTGCCGGTGAAGGCTAGTAAGGCACCCTGATAAAAGCGGGTTCAATTTGTTAGGACACATTTTCCAGGCTTATGCGGAGGCTATTGCCACACAAAGCGTAGGTAATTTGTACCCCGGGAAGGTTTCGCTAGCTTATGCGGAGGCTATTGCCACACAAAACGTAGGTACTTCACTCCACCTAAAAGGACGGAACCCGGGTTGAGGGTTCATGTTATGCAAATGCAAGTATAGTGTGTGAAGAGGAACAACAAACCTTTCGTCAACTATTTTACAACCCTTAATCTAAATGTCCCAGCAATTTATTAAAGCAAAGATCAAGAATAGTGTAACGCATTAACCAACCAGAGAGCAGTAATAATATACAAGGTTAAGTAATCAAAGAACAGTAATAATATACAAGATTAAATAAGCAGAGAACGACGATAATATGCATGTACATGAACATGAACATATTTAAACACAATTTATTATTTAAGGAAAATCTTCTTAAAAAACAAAATAAAATGGGAATTATAATTAAATACCAATTAAAACTGACAAAATTGAGATTTTCGATAACACGCGACTAACTCTAGGCCTGACTCTCTAAAGTCCCTAGTGGAGTTGCCAAGCTGTCGCAACCTAAGAAAATAACAAGTCCCATCGCGAGACGTTACTCGTTAAGTGTGACATTAGGGAAACAGAGGAAAAGATGACTTAATTCCTCTTAAGTTAAAAGGTCGACGGTATGAAAACGACCTCAAAAAATAAATGGAGTCGCCACCAATATTTTTTGGCTAGGTGTGATCGGCCACCTATAACATTTTAAATTAATTAAAACATTTTTAAAACCAATTTTTTAGTTTGCGCTTTGAACCAGTGAAAAACAAGTGCGGGTTCGGGAGTCGGTTACGTGTGGGGAAGGATTAACACCCCCAGAAAGCCCGTATAAAATGGTACCTTATGAATCGTGTGTAATCTCGAGTATCGATAGAAAAATAGGTTTTGAAATTGGCATTTTAAAATAATTCACATTTTACAGAAAAATAATCCCATTTTTAGTTGAAAATGATCCGGAATTTATTAACTCAAAATTTTCCTATATTCCCCGGCAAACCGGCAAAATATAGAAATTTTTATTTACTTGGAAAATCTCCAAATCACTCTTGTTTTTGAAAGAAAGATATTCCGTTGTAAATGATAATTGATGATGTCCTCTCCGGGCAACTCGGCAGAGAACTCATGAATTATTTTGACTCGAGAATAACCTTATTTTATTGGAAAACATCAATTTTCAAAAAGTTGAATAATCATGAATATACAAATTAAAACATGAATACGTAACATATATAAATATCATGGCATGGCAAACAATTTACTATGACAAAATTTAAATGACATAACCAAAAGAATAAGTGGCATGAATTGAAGACATGTCATAAGAATGAATGTCATGTGAATGAGACATGGCATACAAAATGTCATGGCATATGAATGACATGGGACATTAAAAAATGTCATGTGAATGAAATTGACATGGCAAACTAAATGACATGGCGTATGAATGACATGGCACATGAATGAATGTCATGTGAATGAAATCGACATAGCAAATAAAATGACATGGCATGTGAATGACATGACATAATGAATGACATGGCATATGAATGACATGGCATGTGAATGACATGGCATATGAGTGACATGGCACGTGAATGACATGGAAAATTTTGATGACATAGCATGCAAATGACATGGCATAATGAATGACATGACATGTGAATGAACGACATGGCATATGAATGACATAGCATAATGATGATATGGCATGTGAATGACATGGCAGTATGGATGACATGGCATATGAATGACATAGTATATGGATGATATGGCAATATGAATGACATGGCATGCGAATGACATGGTAATATGGATGACATGGCATACGAATGACATGGCATAATGAATGACATGGCATGTGAATGACGTGGCAAATGAAAGACATGGCATATGAATGACAAGGCAAAATGAATGACATGGCATGTGATTGACATGGCATATGAATGACATGGCATGTGAATGACATGGCATAATGAATGACATGGCATATGAACTACATAGCCTAATATGTTATAGCATGGTAATGAAATCGACATGGCGAACCCAAAATGAGATAAACATAATGACATGACAAACCAAGTGACATGGCATGAGAATGTTGTGTCATGAAACTAGAATGACATGAATGAAATGTCATGGTGATCGAATGGTCATGGTAATGACATGGATGGCATGACATACTTAAGCATGGATTAAAATGAGCTCAAACATTAAATGACATGGCAAATGACATGCTATATGAATGATATGGCATAAATGACATAGCTCATAAATAAAATGTCATGGTGGCCGAATGCATGGTGATGACATGTGGATGGCCGAATGGCATGAAATGATAACATGGCATGAATGGCATGACATGAAAATGGACCTAAACTATAAATGACATGGCAAATGACATTTATATGGATTACATGGCATAGGTAACATGGCATAAAATGACATGGCTTGATGAATGACATGGCATGTGAATGACATGGCATAATGAATGACATGGCATATGAATGACATGACAAATTTTGATGATATGGCATGTGAATGACCTAGCATTTGAATGATATGGCATAATGAATGACATGGCATATGAGTGACATGGCACAAATGAATGAAATGGCATGCGAATGACATAGCCTAATCTAGATGGCATGACATGTGAATGGATGACATTGCATATGAATGACATGGCACATGAATGGATGACATGGCATAATCTAGATGATATGGCGTGTGAGTGGAGGACATAGCATATGAATGACATGGCATGTGAATGACATGGCATATGAATGACATGGCAAAATCAACAAAATGGTATCATCATAAAATAGTCATAATCACATCATGGTTACATGCACACATCATTATTTGAAATCAATTATTCATGTGAGGAATCATATAAATAACATATGTCAGAAAATATTACCTCACTTCTCAGCAAACCCGGCAAAGCTCGAAAAATATTTCTTTCTTATGACATTTATATGATTCCAAATAAAAAAAAAAATCCAATGTCTTTCAACACGTGCGTTGAATAATTTCCTAATCTCCCCGGCAACTCAGCAAAGGTTAGGAACTAATTCTCGCCAAATGTTTAGGAAATCGAAACACGCGTTTTATGTCGAATTCAAATTTAAAACATTTTAAAAATGCAATGTAAGGAGATGTATTTTTTCCTTGAAGTAAGAACATCTGTATACCTAAAAAGGTATCCGACTACCTTAGGAAGAGACTTAAATGGATTTTCAAAATTGAAAGACTTTGGGCTTGGATTTAAAAAGTTTGGAAATTTTTTGATGAAAATGGCCTCATGACCGAAATCCCCTTTTAAAAGGCTCTATTTTCCTAGTTTTGAAACCCGGGTTGACCACCATTGACCCGACTTTTATAAAATCAAATTTTATAATTGAAATGACTTGGAAATCAACCTAAGACAATAGCTAAAGCCCCAAATCAGCCCTCTCTTAATATCCTAACCAAAATAGAAAATTAGTATTTCTAAAAAAAAAATCTAACCCTCACTGTCAATTTTGAAAACCTATTTTTTTGCCCTTCTAAAAAATTTCAGATAAATATGAAAAAATTAGGGGAGATTTAGGACAAGCCGAACTCCATGAAAAAAAATTAGCTTAATTTTTGGAGCATGGATACTATGACCGAATTTTACCAAAATCAAAACTGTGAGTTAAAAACTGCTTTGTCAAAATCCATTAGGCAGTTTTGAAAACCTATTTTTTTGACCACATAAAAAATTTCAAAAAATTCTGAAAAACTTAAGGTAGACCTAGGACACATTTACCTCTATGGGAAAGAATCAGCTTAATTTTTGGAGTATGGATACTATGACCGAATTTTTCCAAAATCAAAACAGTGAGTTAAAAACTACTTTGTCAAAATCCATTTTTAAACCTTTGATAGAAAAACCCAAAAATCAAACAAAAATACTAGAGGGTCCTTAAAGGGTCTACAATCTGTGGTTAAAAAATCTTTAAATTTGGACAAGGAATGCATGGTGAGAAAAATCAGAAAATCCAACTTGCACAACTTTTCATTTTTGCCACAAGCATGCTCATGAGAGCTTGGCTTTGAGCCATTAGTTGGCTTAAGTCAAAAATCAAGTGGGAATGAGATGAATGCATGAACATGAAGCAATAAATAGGGGGATCTATCCTACCACAACCAACCAAGCAAGAGAAATCAAGCAAGAACAAGCACAACAACACAAATTAGGTTTCGACTAGTACGAAAAACATGTAGAAAAAGTTTAACAACTTAATTATTTGATGAAAAGAAGAAGAAATCTTTTGGAACTTGTTTTGAAAAACAATTTTATTTCATGAAAGAAAATAAAATAAAATAAAAATGAAAATCATAAAAGAATAACAAAATCATATGAACAAAGCATGGAGGAGAGCATGGAAGAAATAACTACCTTGCTTTAGCTTTCCAAATCAAAGAGTAGTAAAAAAAATTCCTTTTTTTCCTTCTCTTTTTTTCCTCTCCCTTTTCTCTCTTGATTAGCTATTGCCCTTGTAAAAAAAATGAAAAACCCCCCTTTTCCTATAGTGGTCGGCCCTCTCTTGAATGGTGAGTGTGTGTGCTTTTCTCTTTTCCTAGCCCTTGGAAGTCATGTCCTCATCGTTTTTCCAACAATCCAAGCCATTGGATGGAAGATATTTTCATGACAATAAAAATATTATCTTGCAATTTGATCTTGGCCATTGAAGGATGTACTCATCTTTCTACAAAGCACCTAGGCCATTGGATGAGGAAAGACCACATTCAAGATAGTAAAAATGACATCTTGTAATTTGATGGTGACCATTGGATTAATTTAATCAAATCTCACCCTTCATTCATGAGCTGACTAGCTAAGGGCCTGGAATATCCCAAAAATTCCTTCATCTTTCATATTTTTTTCATTGCAAATTAGCCCTTTTCGATTTCTTCAATAAAATTATCTTTTAGCCCCACGAACTTAATTTAATGGCAAATGGACCCCAATTTTGGATTTGTCTTTTCCACTTATCCCCTCCAATATAAAACTTGGTTCGGAAAGTTTTCACATTTTTTCGAGCCCGTTCTCTATTTTTCCCAGATTTTTCTCTAAAATTTTGGGTTAGTGCACCCGAACTTTGCCTTTTTTCAAATGAGCTCCGATTCTGGATTTTTTCACCTATCTCTTCCAAAAATTATAAAACTCAAATTTGGAAGTTTTCATAATTTTTGGAGCTCGTTTCCTATTTTTCCTGGAATTTTCTTTTGGAATTTTGACTTAGTGCACCCGAGCTTTGCCATTTTTGAAATGAGCTCCAATTTCGGATTTTTCTTCATCAATATCTTTCAAAAATTATAAAACTCAAATCTGGAAGTTTTCCTAATTTTTGGAGCTCGTTTGCTATTTTCCCCTGAATTATCTTCTGAAATTTCGGCTTTGTGCACCTGAACTTTGCCATTTTTCAAATGAGCTCCGATTCTGAATTTTTTTCACCGATCTCTTCCAAAAATTATAAAATTTGGATCTGAAAGTTTTCATAATCTTTGGAGCTCGTGTGCTATTTTTCCCGAAATTATCTTCTGGAATTTCGGCTTAGTGCACCCAAACTTTGCCATTTTTCAAACGAGCTCCGATTCCGAATTTTTCTTCACCAATCTCTTCCAAAAAATATAAAACTCAGATCTGGAAGTTTTCATAATTTTCTGAGCTCGTTTGCTATTTTTCCAAGAATTATCTTTGGGATTTTTTTGAGAATGCCCTTCAACCTCCAAAACCTCGATTTTACTCAACGAGTCTGATTTTTGAATTTTCTTTTTCTAATGCCTTTTTCATATATTGAATTTGAGTTGGTCCGAAAATGCCCAATTTTTACGATCAAATTCCCCTCCGATTTTGTTTTGCCCTTTTCAAACTCGGGAATTTTCTCGCTTTTTAGTTTTTGCCCTAAACGGCTCTTCCTTGGGATCCACTTCAAACTGGGCCTTGGGCTATCCTTGTTTACTGATTCTTTATCAACTGGAGGCTTCAATTTCACCGAATTGGGCCATCTTTGTGATTTTCCCCAAATTGGTCGGATTAGGTATTCCCTTACATTGAATTTTCGTAACCCATCTTTCGAACTCCATATCTTTCGTTGTAGATGTCGGATTGTCAAAATTCTTTCGCCATTGTTCAATTCAACTTCAAACCTTGATTTTGACTAGGAGTTGACTTTTTTTGTGGTTGACTTTTTTGGGGTTGACTTTTTTCGAGTTGAATTTTTATGCTGACCTCCGAAACAAAGTTTTTGGGACCCACTTATGGAATGGTGAAAGTCTCTTTGCGTTTCGAGAAATTGAAAAAGGAGAATCTGCTTGGTTTAGGGGGCCCGGATAAAATTAGGTGTTTACAATATGTGCTAAAGAACAGGTAACTTAGGTGCTAGAAATCAAATGCCTCAAACTCCCATACTTATTGTTGAGAATTTTGGTGTATGGGATTCATGGGACCTTTTCCTTCTTCTTATGGCAATCTTTATATATTACTTGCTGTTGATTATGTCTCAAATGGCTGGAAGCAAAAGCCACTCGGTCTAATGATTCTAAAGTTGTTTCAGATTTTGTGAAGACTAACATTTTTGCAAGGTTTGGAACACCAAAGGCCATAATCAGCGACTGAGGTACTCACTTTTGCAATAGGTCCATGGAAGCACTTTTAAGAAGGTATAACATCATACATAAGGTTTCCACATCCTATTATCCTCAAACTAGTGGGCAAGCTGAAGTGTCAAATCGAGAGGTAAAATCCATCATTGAAAAGACTATCAATCCGAATCGGAAGGATTGGAGTCTATGTCTAGATGATGCACTTTGGGCTTATAGAACAGCATATAAGACAACCATTGGTATGTCTCCTTATCGACTTGTGTATGGTAAGCCTGGTCATCTTCCAGTTGAATTAGAACATAAAGCATATTGGGCTATCAAACAATGCAACATTTAGATGGATGAGGCAGGTAAGCAACGAAAACTTGACTTACAAGAATTAGAGGAGATAAGGAATGATGCTCATGAGAATTCTAGAATTTATAAGGAAAAAACTAAGGTTTTTCATGATAAGATGATTTTAAGAAAGAATTTTGTTGTTGGACAAAAAGTTCTTCTTTTCTATTCTCGCCTTAAGTTATTTCCTGGTAAGTTGTGTTCTAGATGGATTGGACCTTTTGTTATTACTAATGTTTTTACTCATGGTGCAGTTGAAATTAAGAATCCAAAATTAGGTAATGCTTTCAAGGTAAATGGACATAGGCTAAAACCTTACTATGAGAACTCTCCAATGCTAGATATAGAGGAGTTACCACTCTTTGAGCCAAACTATGTTGAATAGTGCTAGCATGAGTCTAAGTCGGGCTGAGGACAATAAATCAAGCGCTTCTTGGGAGGCAACCCAAAAGGGTGGAGAGCACATATTAGAATCAGATTTGCTATTCCTTGCTCTTCATCATTCTATCCTTTATTGTTTTTCTTTAGTTTATTTGTTTATTAGTTCTTTTCTTTTGCACATGATTCTTGCATTGGCGATAATTGCATTACATTAAAGATAATATAAGAATTAAGTGCGGGGGGAAGAATTTAGGATTTCCTTTCATATGTTTTGTTTTTTAGTCCTTTTAGTCTGTTTTTAGTGTGTTTTAGTTACTTTCAATGCCATGATGAAATATGAATTGCATGGATCTAAAACTGATCATTAGTGGTAAGATTTTCATGAGAATTAAGCTTGACATTACTATTTTTCATGAGCTATTGTTAATATGATATGTTGGTTGAGAAAGAAGCATGTTTAGACTTAAATCTGACTTGTATAATCATCCTTGTGAGTTTTGGAGCCTATATGATTGATGCATTATACATATCAATCTAATTTCTTTCTTGTGTGCTCTTATGATTACATGATTCTCTAGAACTTGCTTTAAACCTTTTTGAGACTATATTGATGCATGTGACAACATGAATATGGTAGAGGCATTAGGATAATAACCAGGGCCAAACAACCATCCCTTAATGATGTTCTAAGAGAACATCCCCTTAGTGAACCAATTTGAGCCTACATTGAATAAGCTATTTTTTGGTAACCACATCTTGTCCCTGACCTAAATATACTTATTTATATCCTTACGCTTGTTCTAAAGATGAATTAGCATGTTTTGAGACATATTGCAAAGACAAGGAAGATCTATTGAAAATTTGGGTTAGAAATAAGAAATAAGTGTGGGGGGAAAGAAAAGAAAAGTCAAGAGAAAAAGAAAGGGAATATTGCCAAATACATTCCCATGTGAAAAAAAAATGAAAAAGAAAAGCAAAGAAAAGAAAAAGAAATATGAATCATCTCTTGAACTTGTGGACAAAGAAAAAGATGTTACAAAGTTGTTTAGAATGAAGAAAAGGCCCAATATGAATATTCGGCCTATGTATTATGTGCTTTGTAAAGAGTTTGGAGAAGTTCTCTTTGTATGAATCTTATTATTTCTCTAAACTCTATGAAATCTTTGGAACATTTGTAATGTCATTTTCCTTTTATTCTTTAATCACATTACAACCCCTTGGCCCCATTACAACCTTGAATAAAGACCTCTTGATTCACGAAGTTGCATGATCTAAGTAGTGGAGAATAGGTAGACAAGCAAGCATATGGTAGAACTGTTTTCATGAGATTGATTGAGTGTAAACACTTTACCACTACTTTAAAGAGTGAAAATCATGAGAGTATCCCATGTGAGAAGTTGAGATTAAGTTTGAACATGGACTATTTTGATTGAGATATGTTATGTTAATGTTAGCTTAACACAAACCCTTTACTATCAAGCATGATTTTTTGTGAAACTCTTTAAGCTATTGATTAGTTTATAAGACTTGTTCAATGATTGTCTATAAGTTGTATTGAAAGTGGACTAAATTAGATTTTCTTATTTTGTCTCTATTTGATTTTGCTCGAGGACTAGCAAAAGACTAAGTGTGGGGGAACTTGATAAGTGCTTAAATTCATGTATTTTCATATATCAATTCCTTATATTTTATGTTTAGTTCCTTGATAATTTACTATGGTTTTGTGTTTTGGATGATAAGGATTGCTATGGAGTTGAAAAGAATGAATTTGGACAAGAAATGAAGCTTCTAGCACAAAGGAAAGCAGACTGCCCATCAAAGAGACACTATGTGGCTAAACCTAACCTAAACCTTCCATAAATAAACTAGTGGCTTATCATATACTCTTCATTCATAAAAACCCTAGATGAAAAAAACCATTCCTACACCTAAAAGAGGGCTATCAATAGCTTTTATTTCGCCTTGAAGAAGTTCAGCTGCCACCTTCACTTAACCATGCATGGGTTGCCCTAATTCTTTCTTTAATAAATACCCTAGCTGAATTATATTTGTCCTAGTCAAACAAGGAGTGGCGGCAAGCTATTATTGGCTGTCAACTTTGTAATCTTGCATTAATTGCAAGAATCTTTTCCTAAAACTAATCCTTGTCAAAGTAGGAGATTTAAATCAGCTATGACTTTCCTTAATGTTATATGCTTTGACCGCAAGTAAAATATCTTTCCTTATTAAAGAGTGCTTTGACTACTATAAATTCTTTCTTTCCTAAAGTGAATAAACCTTGGTTGCCATGTATTTCTATCTTTCTTTAAACACATCAAACAAGTCAGCCACCTTTCCTTGAATGCTTAACCCTAGCCTCAAGTCAGCAAAACACAAGGAAAGAGCCACAACTTATTAAAAGGAAGCCTTACATTCTGCCTATAAATAGAGACAAGGGGGGAGCCGTCCAAGACACTTCTACAAGTATTATTATTCTGTTTTCTTCTTTGTTTGAGAGAGTTTGAGAGAGCAAGAGGCTGAATAATTAATATTCTTCTTATTCTTTCTTTCATTAGTTTTCTTCTTATTTTCTTTTTAATTCTATGTTTATGTGAACAATGCCTATGCAAGGCTAAACTTTTCTTTGGTTAAGGGTGATTTCAAAGCCCTAGACATGTTATGTAATTAATTTTCAGATTCTATCATACATTAGTTTTCTATCAAAGTTGTTTATGTTCTTCTACAATAATTGTTTATGATTTTTATCTTGATTTGTTTAGGATGCATACTAGATATACCTTGATAATTATCTAATGCTAATTTAAGAAACTTGATACGTAGCTTGTCTTGATTACTTATTCAATAGTAGCAATTTGTAATTCATGATTATGTTAGGTTTTCAGGAATTATGAAGTGGAACATAACATAAGTTGAATAAATCCATGTTTATATGTTTATGGCTTAGATCAACCTATCTTTCTCATCTTAAGGCTGATATCACTTTGAGTCTATAGATGTTTATCTTAGGTTATTTGATAATTAGAGATTAAGTAGTGGCGTTTGTCATATGATAGGTTTGAATTTGATTCTTAATGATGTTTAGTTGTGGAGAATGAACATTTAGCCGTATTTCTCATATCTGATTACTTCTTATTTACTTGCTTTCTTATTTTTATTGTTTGCTTAAGTTTAAACTGATTTCAAAACCCCCTCTTTAACTTTTGTTTTCTTTGAATTTAAGTTTTAAACTAGTGATTAATAAACTAAAACTCAATCCCTGTGACTCGACTCTTGCTAATCACTATACTCTACAATTGATTCCTTTTAAATGCAAGGTTAAATAAGATACACTCTTTGGGTGCATCATAGGTTAAGGCTTATTTTGGGATAAATTAAATGTTAAGGGTTTATTTGGAAGCAAATTAAAATTTACGAGCTTATTTAGATGTAATAAAATTATAGGGTCTTATTTAGATAAAGTAATAAAGTTCAAGTAGGAGTTTTTTTGTTAGTTTAGCCATTTATTTTGGTAAAGTTTGGTAATTATTATTATTTATTTATTTTGAGATTAAGAACAAATTTGTCATTATATTTTAACTCAATATTGAATTTTATCACTGTATTTTTTTTTATTATTGAATTTCGCCACTAAACTTTGATTTTTTATTGAACTTTGCCCCTCAATTTTGACTTTTGATGATTTAAAGATACAATTTAACAAAAAAAAAAAATTATTTCAAATATTTTATTTTAACAATTAATAACAATAAATTTATTTAAAAAATATATTAAAAATAAAAAAATTAACCTATAATTTTTATTTTATAAAAAACTCAAACTTAAAATTTTTTTTCTCTATTCAATCAAAGTTTAGTGCTCTTAATCTCTTATTTCTTTTAGTGCGGTAAATTAGTTTATGATTGTTTTTTGAATGACTATAAATATATGCTTGTATTTAAAGGTTAAATGAGGTGTTATTTAGAGAGTTACAAGGCACATTGAAAGAGTATAAGAGAAAGTTACCGAGTATTATGAGTTTTGGATTATATGAGATCGTGAGAGAAATAAAAAAAAAAAAATAGTATAAATCGTGTAATCTGTTGATAGAGTGCTGAATTCTTAATTTTAGTGATTAATGACTAAATCCTGACAACCTCAAATATATATATATATATATATATATATATATATATATATATATAAATAGTAATTATAATCTTGAAAGTTTGTTAGTGAAAAAATATTGATTTTTTTCAAAAAAAAAAAAAGGATTTGGTCTTTAGCTTTTTATTTATTTACTTTGGCTTACTTGATTGAATATTTGTCCCAACACCTTTTTCCTAAGTTGATCAAATTGTTAATTAGAACACAATAATTGAACCAACCTTTAAACATAGCATGATAGCAACATAAACTTGCTAGATTAAAGTTAAAAAAAAATTGTGAAAGACAGAATGGAAATTCTATATTTAAAGAGTGAAATTATGTGCTGGTTTTACTCGTCCTATCTGTATTGGATCAGGTTTGGATATGATATTTTGTAATCGGAGTCAGACCAGCCTGACCCAACCTAGATTATTGTTTGTTTAATAAAAAATTTTATTTAAATTTAATTATAAAATATCAATATCAATATAAAAATAAAAATAATATTTTTATATTTTTATAAATTTTCGAATCCAACTAAAACTGAACTTGATAAAATAAAAATAAAAAATATTCGAACCGCATATTCATAGACAAGCTTAGTCCCAAAGTCAGGCCCATCCCAAAGTTCATGGCAGCATGGATTGAAAAGTAAGAGCAAGCCTTAGATAGTATGGATTTGATTTTGCGGATGGACTTTTAATGCAGGACCAGTGCACATTTACTTTCTTTGGGCTGTCAATTGTGAAATGTGAATATCCAAAGTAGATTATCAAATAAAATAAAATAAAAACTGTCAGGTTTGAAAACCTCAATTTTTGTCAGAAAAACCCTACCCACATGGATCATGGATTCAAAATTAACATCAACAAAATAAAACATTTGATGTCAGTGATTGATTTTTTTTTTATTAAAAAAATAATATTTGAATTTTTTAAAATAAAAAAATAACATCAACCAAAAGTCATTGATAAATATTCAATTTCAATGTTGTAATTTTTTCTTTTACATACATGAACTAGGTTGAAAAAATCGAATTGAAAATTAAATCAACGAAACGTTCGATTTTTGGTTCAATTGATCAATCGGTTGAATACGATTGATTTAATTTAAAATATTAAATAATTAATAAGTATATGTATATGTATTTAATCTAATGATATGTTTTTAATATAAAAGTAAGAAGTTAAATATTCAAATTTCAACAATTATAAAAAATAATCTAAAATTGATTTTTTATCGATTTTATCTGATTTTGGTCGATATACTAATTTTAAGTGTTATATTGAACCGAACAAATCTTTAATTTTTTATTGAATATGTCCGGTTTTTTCAGCATCGTGAACTTCTAATTGTGAAGACTCCCCAAGTGAATTTTTCTTCCATTACAATATGGAACTACATATATCTAGCTAACCAGACCCACTCTCTACCATTGAGCTATAGAGAGGGTGTGAGATTAAAATAGTTTTGGAACCTATTTTTAATTTAATGTAAGGACAAACCTTTTCAATAAAAATTCTTGACACTATATGAGATTAACATAGTTAATTAAATTAATTCATCTATCTCAATCAAAATATGATTCTTAACCTATAGAAAATATATTGATTCCACTCTAGAATTAGATATCTACTAAGACTAGTCAAATTCAAAACATCTATGCAACATTCAAGTGAATACTTTTTTGTTCACTTGACCAAAAAACAATTATTTTTATAAGTAGAAAATTAATATTTGGAAATAAAATAATATAATTCATAAAATGCAACAACATTTTCTTATCTTAATCAAATGGGTAACAATTTTTATTAGATTTTTTTATGATACCAATTATTTTCTACTAGTTTCTTTTAAGAAAAAAATTAAAAGAATCCAAAAATTGTCAACTTTTGACTGGCTTGACTCAATTGTGATAAATAAGGTGCTTGAAAAGGAAAGTTGCAATGGTCGGCATTCAAAGCACGTGACAGCACGTGCACAGTCCCTCTATAGTCAATGTTTAAAACGTAATTCTTTTTTTATATAATTTTTTTTTGTTGAAAAAAATGGTGAAAAAAAAAATGAAAATTGTTTTAGATCCTATTGATTCCCAGCTCATAAACTCACGTGACTTCGTCATCCAACTTGAGCTCCCACGTGATCTGATGCATCAAATTTTGACACTTTATTGTACACATGGCAATTGCTGATTTGTTGTTTGATTCATTTCATCCATGCTAAGTAAATTCCATTAAGCTTGCTTGAACTACACAAGAAAAATTATTCTTTTTAAAATTTTATTATTTAAGATTTGAACTTAAAATTTTCAAAATAAAAATTATAAAAAAAGTAATTTTAATTACCGAATTGTTACCTTGAAACATTATTATTATTATTATTATTATTATTATTATTATTATTATTATTATTATTATTATTATTATTATTATTATTATTATTACAAGTTCGAGTAATGTCAATTATAAGTCATTTGTATATTTTTCATGAAAGAGTATCTTACTCGTCCAAGATCATTTTTAGATTTATGTATGTTGTGTTTTATATTTTTTTTTTTTTTGTTAGCTGTGCAAATATAAATATAATAAAAATTATTAAATATATTAAAATTTTAATTAAAAATATGATACGTATATTAAATGTGTTAATTGTGTTTAAACATATCATTTCGTATTTATTATATTATTTTTGAGTTTATTAAATATGTGATGTTCGTGTCATATTTTTGTATCGTATTCAAAATTATCGAATCTTATAATTTTAAGCTTCTTGTTTCATTCTCTTTCCTTATTTAATAATGTAAACTCATTTTTCTACATACTGACTTAAACATCGAATCACTTTTTGACATGTCCGACATGTCTCTCATGTAAGGTAATAACCCTAGTTTGATATTAATGTAAGTTGATGGTCTGATGTGCACGGGATAATTATCATTAGTCGATAATGGACAGTTATGCTTTTAAGATAATTGGTATAAGTAATCATTTAATTTATTGAATAATAATTGATATTTATCCCTGAATGATAAACAAACCTCAATTGTCCATTTGAATACATTTCAACTGTTCATTTGGATACTTGATAGATGTTCCAAATTAAAGATAGAAGTATAGTTAAATTGGTCCTCTCTCTATCCATTAAGGTTATTTAAACACACTCATATTCTGTTTCCATCAAGTAAGTCTTGTGTAACAGAAAGAACAGAAAGAGGGATTAAGGGAGAGAAAATAATTTACTTGTGGAGATCAAGGATTCAATCATGGCTTCTTCATCTTTCGCACAATCAAGTAAGCTTTATAAGTATAAGAAGAATTATGTATTCAAGATCCTAAAGATATTAAGTTTAATTATCTGAATGCTTGACAATTTTTTATGGATCATATTTTACATTTGGTATCAGAGCATGATTGTTGAACACATAATTTATCCATGAATGTTTCCTTCCTACATGATTCCTTTTCTTTTGTTAAGAAATTAAATTTAATGATTTAAATATAACAATCAACTGTTTCACTTTCTTTGCATGCTTCTTAGTTGCCAAATTTAATGATTTAAACTTCTCTGAATGTTGCGAACAAGTCAAGTTTCACTTAGGTTTGCTAGATCTTGACTTAGCACTATTGGAAGATGAGCTTGCTGCTATTACGGATTTGAGCAATGGGGAAGAAAAGCTACACCATAAGGCATGGGATCGGTCTAACAGATTGAGCCTTATGTTTCTGCGAATAACTATTGTCAACAATATTAAGACCACTATTTCACAAACAGAAAGTGCAAGGGAATACCTTAAGTTTATGGAAGAACATTTTTGTTCTGCAGACAAATCACTTACTGGTACTTTGAAGGCACAACTCACGATCATGAAGTTTGATGGGTCGAGAGGCATGCAAGAGCACATTATTGAGATAACAAATATTGCAGCAAGGCTAAAATCCTTGGGGATGACGGTAGATGACTCATTCTTAGTGCAATTTGTTTTGAACTCATTGCCTCCTAAACACGGACCTTTTCAAATTAATTATAACAATATTAAAAACAAGTGGAATATTAGTGAATAGGCCAATATGCTTGTTCAGGAGGAAACAAGATTGAAAAATCAAGGGAGTCATTCCATTAACCTCATGGACCAAAGTGCTAATAAAAGACTTAAGGTCAAGACCAATAAGTTTAAGAGGAAGAAAACGCCTACTAAAGATTCTGAGGCTAATAAGAAGGAACAAATGGCAGATAGGTGTCGCTTTTGTAAGAAAGTGAGACACTATCAGAAAGATTGCCCGAAACGTAAGGCTTGATTCGAAAAAAAGATAATCTTAATGCTTTTGTATGTTTCGAATCAAACTTAACTGAAATTTCTCATAATATTTGCTGGCTTGATTTTGGTGCTACTACTCATGTATCCAACATGATGCAGTGATTTCTTACGATCAAAACCACAAACCCTACTAAGGATTTTCTATTCATAGAGAATCGCATGAAGACTTCGATTGAAGGTATAGGGACTTATCATTTGGTTTTAAACACTGGTTGTTATCTAGACCTATTAACAGACTTTTTATGTACATTCAGTGTCTAGGAATTTAATTAGCTTTTCTTTCAAAACTTGATGTGTCTGGGTTTGATAATAAGTTTGGAAATTGTTGTTTCAGTTTATTTAAGAATACTGATTTTGTTGGTTCTGATATCCGTGTTATATTTTCGTATCGAGTTCAAAATTATCGAATCTTATAATTTTAAACTTCTTGTTTCATTCTCATTCCTTATTTACAATGTAAACTCATTTTTCTATATACTGACTTAAACATCGGGTCACTTTTCGACATGTCCCGACATGTCTTCGTGTCTTCTAAGTGCTTACACTCAAATTCACAATCACTCCTTAAACATAACTATTTGGGTTTGTTATGCAAAATTACCATTTTCCTTCAGAAGTTGGTGGTCAAAGTAAACTAAAAAAATGAAAAGAAAAACAAAACAAAACCCTTGAAGAGAGTCAACTAACATAAACAACAAAACCAAACAACTAAAAGAAAGACATTTTTTAATATAAGAAAACTAAATTGAAAATATTTAAAAAATAATAAATCCTGACTGCCAAGCAGGTAGGTAACCAATAAAAATTAAAAACAATAATAAGCAATATTTGTTTTGTCACAAATTGATGACCCAACTCAACTCCTTCGTCCTTCCCCAAGTAAACTGTTGTTGCCTCCTCCCCCGGCCCCCATGTGCCAAATTTTCCTTTATTTTAAAATAAAAAAGTTAATCTATTGCATTTATTTCTGTATATTCTTTTGTGGTATAGCTATTATTATTATATAAATGCTTTTGCATATGGTTCAATTCGGAATTTGATCAGCCAATCACAACCGTTGGATTGGCCTAATATTTACAAAGTTAATTAGGATTACGAATAACCAATTTAATGTCTTCACTTTGTAGAATGTTAGTAAATGAGTTCGTTTAATTGGTGTCTATAAATATTGATTAAAAATTATTTATTTATTATTTTAGAATTTTTTTTTTTGTATTTAATATATTATTTTTTTTTTTGAATTCAAGAAAAAAAATAATACATTAATTATACTTTTTTCCTGAATATATTATCTTAAATATAAAAAATACCTTAAATATAAAAAATCATCACTCATCAATGAAAATTGTTCAAAGTAATTAGATTGATGAGAATTATATCTTAACTAACATTAAGAGTTATGTACATTCACATCGCGGGTAAAAAAAAATATTTTTAAAAAATTAAGTATTTTGAAAGTTATGTGTTAATGACGATTTCTCTTTGATCATTTAAAAAATAAAAATTTATTTTACGAAGGGAAGTCGTCACCATTCATGAAGAATTGATGTTGGAAAGCCGCCACCATAGGTGGCGATAGACCTGCTCATGGGCCGGGCCTAGGCAGGGATTTTAGTGACCCGGGCCAGTACGGCCTGGATCACTGTTCATCTAATAGAAAAAATAATATTTTTTAAATTTAATTTTAAAAATATATAGAAAAAATAAAAATAAAAATTTAATATAATGAACAGTAAATATGGGCCGACGGGCCAGCCCGACCCGACCCAAGTGATAAGTGCTTAATTTCATACATTTTCATGTATTATTTCCTTATACTTTGTGTTTTAATTCTTAAGTTCCTTGACAAATTACTATGATTTTATGAATTATAGGTATTTTGGAAGAGATAAAGTCAAAACATGTCAAATATGATGATAAAGAGCTTATAAAGTCACAATCATAAGATGGAAGAAGATTTTGGAGGCAGATCTGACCTCTGGAGCTTGTTGCTGATAAATCATTATGTTAAAGTCATTATTTGAAGAAACTTCCTTTTGACTTTTGAAGATAACTTGAATACCTTTCCAACGATAGTTTACACGCCTAAATCAGACAGCGGATGGTCACCCAAATCAGCCAACGAAGTACAAGATAAAGCAGTAGTCACGAAAGCAAAGTCAGTGAGCAAAAACAATGAAGTCAGCCCACTCGGCGCCGTGACGCCGACCTTACTGCCTCCAAAATTGAGAAAAATTGCAAAATGCATAAAACTTGCCTATTTTGCACTCCTTTGACTCCTAGCTTCCTTGAAGAGCAAGAAAGGGTTTTCAAGACTTTAACGCTCTATAAATACCATCTTTTGAGCCACCAACTATGAGATACTTTTGATTATTTATCAATCTTCTTCTTATTATTATTCTTCTCTTAGTTTTATTTTATTTTTTTCTTAGTTTCTTTTGAATATTCATGTTTATGTTGACAATGCCTATGCAAGGCTAAACTTTTATTTGGTTAAGGGTGATTTCAAAGCCCTAGACAAGTTTTGTAATTTATTTTTAGATTTATCTATCATTAGTTTTCTATCAAAGTTGATTATATTCGTCCATAAAAATTGTTCATGATATTGTATTGATTTGTTTAGGTCGCAAACTAGATAGATCTTGATAATTTTCTATTGCTAGTTTAGGAGACTTGATCCGTGTAATTGTCTTGATTTTTTGTTCATAAGTGGCAATTTGTAATTCATGATTATGTTGGGTTTTCGGGAATTACAATGTAGAACATAACATAAGTTGAACAATCCGAGCTTACGTGTTTGTTGCTTAGATCAACCTATCTTTCTCATCATAAAGCTATTATCAAATTGAATTTAGAGAGCTTATTCTAGGTTGTTTGATAATTAGCGATTAAATAGAGAGCTTATTCTATTTAACGACAAACTAAGAAAAGATTGGGGTAGCACAGCTTGTTGTTATCTACGGTTGATAATTTTGATAGTTAATTGATGTTAATAGATCTGATTATGATTCTCAATGATGTCTAGTGGTGGAGAATGAGATCTTAACCATACTTTTCTCATATTTGATTACTTCTTATTTACTCGCTTTCTTCTTTTGATTATTTGTTTTAGTTTAAACTAATTTTAAAAACCTCCTTTTATATTTTGTTTTCTTTGAATTTAAGTATAAACTAATAATTCTTAAACTAAACACTAATCTCTATGGACTCGACCCTTACTTATTGCTATACTCTACAATTGATATTTTTAGTGCATGGATTAAATAAGATATACTCTTTTGAGTGCATCAAGTTTTTGGCGTCGGCATTTGACACTTTGAAGGGACTCTAGACATCAGCTCCTATCATGCAACCACCAGATTGGAATGCACCGTTTGAAATTATGTGTGATGCTAGTGACTATGCCATTGGAGCTGTTTTGGGTCAACGGGTTGGCAAAGTCTCACATGCCATATATTATGCCTCCCGAACTCTTAACGAAGCTTAATTAAACTATTCCACTACTGAAAAAGAACTTTTGGCTGTTGTATTTGCTTTAGAGAAATTTCTTTCTTATTTAATTGGTACTAAAGTAATTGTATTTCCTGACCATGCAGCCCTTAGGTATTTGCTCACTAAAAAGGAAGCCAAACCAAGGTTGATTAGATGGATACTTCTCTTACAAGAATTTGATTTAGAAATAAGAGATAAGAGAGGTAAGGATAACCTGGTTGCGGACCATCTTAGCTGATTAGTTCATGAGAACTTTTCAAATGAGCAACTCTTTTCCATAAGCAAAACAACCCCTTGGTATGCTGATATTGTTAATTACTTAGTCACCAAGCAGTTGCCACAAGAGGAGCCCAAAGAAATAAGATCAAGAGTGATGCCAAATACTACATTTGGGATGAGCCTTATCTTTGGAAGCATTGCTCTGATCAGATTATAAGAAGGTGCATACTTGAATCTGAATTTCATTCTATTCTAACCTTTTGTCACTCTTATGCATGTGGAGACACTTTGGACCCACAAGAACAGCCATGAAAGTGCTTGATAGTGGATTTCATTGGCCTACCTTATTCAGAGATGCCTACCTCATTTGCAAGTCATGTGATAGGTGCCAAATAACAGGTAACTTAGGTGCTAGAAATCAAATGCCTCAAACTCCCATATTAATTGTTGAAATTTTTTATGTATGGGGCATTGATTTCATGGGACCTTTTCCTTCTTTTTTTGGTAATCTTTATATATTACTTGCTATTGATTATGTTTCAAAATGGGTGGAAGCAAAAGTCACTCGGACTAATGATTCTAAAGTTGTTTTAGATTTTCTGAAGACTAACATTTTTGCAAGGTTTGGAACACCAAAGGCCATAATTAGCGATCGAAGTACTCACTTTTGTAATAGGTCCATGGAAGCACTTTTTAGACGGTATAACATCACACATAAGGTTTCCACATCCTATCATCTTCAAACTAGTGGGCAAGCTAAAGTGTCAAATCGAGAGGTAAAATCTATCATTGAAAAAATTGTCAATCCAAATCGGAAGGATTGGAGTTTACGTCTAGATGATGCACTTTGGGCTTATAGGACAACATATAAGATACCCATTGGTATGTCTCCTTATCGACTTGTGTATGGTAAGACTTGTCATCTTCTGGTTGAATTAGAACATAAAGCATATTGGGCTATCAAACAATGCAACATGGAGATGGATGAGGCAGGTAAGTAAAGAAAACTTCAGTTACAAGAACTTGAGGAGATAAGGAATTATGCATATGAGCACGCCTTAAGTTGTTTCCAAGTAAGTTACGTTCTAGTTGGGTTGGACCTTTTGTTATTACTAATGTGTTTACTCATGGTGCAGTTGAAATCAAAAGTTCAAAGATAGATAAAGCATTCAAAGTAAATGGCCATAGATTGAAGCCTTATTATGAGAACTATCCAATGCAAGATATTGAGGATTTACCACTTTATGAGCCTAATTATGTTGAATAATGAAGGCAATGGGCTAAGTTAAGCTGAGGATAATAAACCAAGCGCTTTTTGGGAGGCAACCCAAAAGGATGGAGAGCACATATTATAATCAGATTTGCTATTCTTTACTCCCCAACATTCTATCTTTTATTTTTTTTTTAGTTTCTTTTGATTAGTAATTCTTTTCTTTTACACATGATTCTTATAATTGGGGGATAATAGAATTATATTGAGGACAATGTAAGAATTAAGTGTGGGGGAAGAATTTAGGATTTCTTTTAGTTTTGTTTTGTTTTTAGTTTGTTTGTAGTGTGTTCTAATTACTTTCCATACTATGATGAGATATGGATTGAATAGGTCTAAAACTAATCATTAGTGGTAAGATTTTCATGAGAATTAAGCTTGATAACACTATTTTTCATGAGCTATTGTTAATATGATATGTTGATTGATAAAGAAGCATGTTTAGACTTGATATTGACTTGTATAATCATCTTTGTGAGTTTTGAGCCTATATGATTGATGCATTATACATATCAATATCTAATTTATTTCTTGAGTGCTCTCATGATTACATAATTCTCTAGAACTTGCTTTAAACCTTTTTGAGACTATAATGACACATGTAACAACATGAATATGATTGAGGCATTAGGATTATAACCAGGGCCAAACAGCCATCCTTATTGATGTTCCAAGAGAACAACCCCCAAGTGAGCCAATTTGAGCCTACATTGAATATGCTATTTTATTGGTAACCACATCTTACACCTAGCCTAAACACATTTATATCTTTACTCTTGTTCTAAAGATGGACTAGAATGTTTGAGACATATTGCAAAAACAAGGGTTACTTTTTGAAAATTTGGGTTAGAACAAAAGATAAGTGTGGGGGAGGAGAAAGGCAAAAGTCAAGAGAAAAAGAAAAGGGAACATTATAAAAAATACATTCCCATGAAAAAATAAAAAATTTTGAATCATCTCTTGAACTTTTGGTTAAATAAAAAGATGTTACAAAGTTGGTTAGAATGAAGCAAAGGCTCAACATGAATATTTAGCCTATGTTATTTTGTGAGTTTTGAGAAGTTTTATTTGTATGATCTTATTATGTCTCTAAACTCTAAGAAATCTTTGGAACCTTTGTGATATCTTTATCCTTTATTTCTTTAACCACATTACAACCCCTTGGCCCCATTACAACCTTGAAAAAAGACCTCTTGATTCATGAAGTTGCATGATCTAAGTAGTGGAGAATAGGTGGACAAGCAAGCATATGGTAGAATTGTTTTCATGAGATTGGTTGAGTGTAAACACTTTACCACTACTTTAAAGAGTGAAAATCATGAGAGTATTCCATGTGAGAAGTTGAAATTAAGTTTGAACATGCACTATTTTGATTAAGATATATTATGTTAATGTTAGCTTAACTCAAAACCTTTACTATCAAGCATGGTTCTTTGTGAAACTCTTTAAGTTAGTAATTAGTCATAAGACTTGTTTAATGATTGTCTCACATTTTTAGTGAAAGTGGATTAGATTAGGATTTCTTATTTTGTTTTTATTTAATTTTGCTCGAGGACTAGCAAAAGACTAAGTCTGGGAGAATTTGATAAGTGCTTAATTTCATACATTTTCATGTATTATTTCCTTATACTTTGTGCTTTAATTCTTAAGTTCCTTAACAAATTACTATGATTTTATGAATTATAGGTATTTTGGAAGAGATAAAGTCAAAACATGTCAAATATGATGATAAAGAGCTTATAAAGTCTAAGATGAAAGAAGATTTTGGAGTCAAAAAGATCAAATTCTTAGTGCTAGATGATCAGCAGATCTAACCTCTGGAGCTTGTTGCTAATAAATCATTATTTTAAAGTCATTATTTGAAAAAACTTCCTTTTGACTTTTGAAACTAACTTGAATACCTTTCCAACGATAGTTTACACACTTAAATCAGAAAGTGGATGGTCACCCAAATCAGCCGACGAAGTGCAAGACAATGCAACAGTCACGAAAGCAAAGTTAGTGAGCAAAAACAATGAAGTCAGCCCACTCGGCACCGTAGTGCCGACCTTACTGCCTCCTAAACCGAGAAAAACTACAAAACGCATACAACTTGTCTATTTTGCTCTCCTTTGACTCCTAGCTTCCTTGAAGAGCAAGAAAGCATTTCCAAGACTTTAAAACTCTATAAATACCATCTTTTGAGCCACCAACTATGAGATGCTTTTGATTATTTATCAATCTTCTTATTATTATTATTCTTCTCTTAGTTTTATTTTATTTTTATTCTTAGTTTCTTTTGAATATTCATATTTATGTTGACAATGCCTATGCAAGGCTAAACTTTTATTTGGTTAAGGTGATTTCAAAGCCCTAGACAAGTTTTGTAATTTATTTTTAGATTTATCTATCATTAGTTTTCTATCAAAGTTGATTATATTCTTCCATAAAAATTGTTCATGATATTGTCTTGATTTGTTTAGGTCACAAACAAGATAGATCTTGATAATTATCTATTGCTAGTTTAGGAGTCTTGGTCCGTGTAATTGTCCTGATTTTTTATTCATAAGTGGCAATTTGTAATTCATGATTATGTTGGATTTTCAGGAATTACAATGTGGAACATAACATAAGTTGATTTATCCGAGCTTAAGTGTTTGTTGCTTAGATCAACCTATCTTTGTCATTATAAAGTTGTTATCAAATTGAATTTAGAGAGCTTATTCTAGGTTGTTTGATAATTAGAGATTAAATAGAGAGCTTATTCTATTTAACGACAAACTAAGGAAAGATTGGGGTAGCAGAGCTTGTTGTTATCTATGGTTGATAGTTTTAGTAGTTAATTGATGTTGATAGATCTGATTATTGATTCTCAATGATGTCTAATGGTGGAGAATGAAACATTAACCATACTTTTCTCATATTTGATTACTTCTTATTTACTCGTTTTCTTCTTTTAATTGTTTGTTTTAGTTTAAACTGATTTTAAAAATCTCCCATTTTATTTTATTTTCTTTGAATTTAAGTATAAACTAATAATTCTTAAACTAAATACCAATCCCTGTGAACTCGACCCTTGCTTATAGCTATACTCTACAATTGATATTTTTAGTGCAATGATTAAATAAAATATACTCTTTTGAGTGCATCACCAAGGTCGGGCCTGGGCAAAGAAATCAAAAAAATTTCGAGCTGCGGCCCGGCCCATGAGCACCTCTAGGTGGCGACTTCCCAACTTTTTTTATTTTTTTAATATTAAATAATAAAATTTAAATAAAAATTATATCATTTTAAAAAAAAAAATTAAATTTAAATTTAAGTTTAAATAAAAATAAAATAACAATTTTAAAAATTTTAAAAATTTTAAAAATTATATAATTTTTTTTATATAGAATTTGTTTATACAATTTATGTATTTTTCTTAAGTGTATGTATACAATTTATATATTTTTTTAAATTATGTATATAATAACTGTATGTATAACGGTATTATCTCATCCGATATACCAGATTGATAAGGACATTTTCGACGGCTATAACTAGAGGTGTCCATGGGCTGGGCCGAGGCCCGAAATTTTTTTATTTCCCTTGCCCAAGCCCATTTCGAGCTGGGCCAGGACCCGGGACCGATCCGAAAGCCCGTTTTACTATTTAAAAAATATTAAAATATTAAAAATCCATTTTATATTTATATATATTTTATAATTAAATTCAAATAAAAATATTTTTTATTTAATAAATAGTAATTCGGACAAGGCCGGCTCGAATTACAAAAACACTTGTTCAAGCCCGGTCCAATACGATTCGGGCTTACCGGGCCGACGGGCTACCCAGCCCTTAGATAGGTCTAGCTATGACCTTCATTCTTGCATAATCCATAATGCTTTGGTTCAACAATGCTTTGATTGGCCTTTCTCTCGGAGGTCCATTTATTACGAATACAAGTTGAAAGAATCTGATTGACTTTATGAATATAAATTTTAAAATTTTTGTAAATTGTTATTTAAAAAATATATATATTTAAAATTTATTAAATTTTTATTTTTTAAATTATATATTTTTTATTTAAATTTTATTATTTAATATTTAAAAAAATTAAAAAAAAAAGTTGGGTGGCGACTTCCTTTCATAAAATAAAATTGTATTTTTTAAATGATAAAGGGAAATCGCCATAGCCTATGACGATTTTCCTTGATCAATTAAAAAAAAATCAAAACCTGTTGGGAAATTGCCATGGGCCATGGCGATTTTCCAACAAATTTAAAAATAAGTGCATTTCGATACTTAAAAAAAATTAAGTAATTTGAAAATTAAAAATAAAAAAGCTATATTAGAATAAAAAACCCTGTGATTGGATCCCCTAGACTAAATTTTAGCAAACAAATTTTTCAAGGAAAGAATTTTATAGAAATTATGGTTTCTTTTATAATTATTAATTAAAATTAAAGATAGTAATTAGACGAACCAGTCGAGTTTGGATTGGGTCATTTCAAATCGACTCAATTCAAGTTATTTTGCTTTCAAATCCTTTCAATATTAAATAATTTAGAATTTGAATAATTCTGATTTTTAGCTCGATTATTTGAATTCGAATTATTTAAGATTCAAATTATTAATTTTTAAAATAAATCAATTTAGAATCATGTCATTTCGAGTTTAAGTGGACATGTTCAAATTATTGACTTTTTCTAATTAAAGTAAGATTGATCATATTCAAATTCAAATGACTTTTCAAATTCAGCTCAATTTTATTAGTCTAATTAAAACCCCGACCTCTTATCGGGGGGTTCTAGGGTAAGCTCCTTAGGGTGAACTTAAAATAGGCTCTATTACATATAAACATGATAAAATTACATATAAACATGACAAATTACATAAAATTGTCATGTATTTATGTAATTTTTATTTTTTTTACATATAAATATGACAAATTACATATATACATGACAAATTACATATAAGCATGACAATTACATATAAACATGACAAATTACATATAAATATGACAAATATTTCATGTATTTATGTATTTTTTTTAGATGTAATTTTTTTTATATATATATAAACATGACACCAATTACATATATACATGACAAATTACATATGTTTTGGAGCATACGAGAAGCTCATTTTAAGAAGTTTTCCTTAAAAATTTCCCTCTCTTATCGTTTAAATTAAACTCAACTAGAGATTTTAAATTTGAATGTCATTAAACAAGTCTATTAAAGGTATTTTCTCCAAAACATTATTATATTAACATGAAATTAATTAAGGGTTTTTGGTAATGGGTGTCTTTAGGGCACTCTTTAAGATTAGTTAATATATTATTTATAGAAAGAATATTGTATTAAATGCAGTATTTGACAACTTTATTCATCATTTTTAATATATTTGATTAAGATATTATTATATATAGTAACTTTAAAAAGTGCTCTTAGGATATTTGTTAGCAAAATCTATTAATTAATTCAAAATTTTATTTTAAAAGAATAATTAAATAATTTTTAACGGATTCATTCTAAATAATTAGTTTCACACCTACCCTTCAACTGTACTTATTTATTTAGCATTTAATAAGGCAAAACATTCTTTTCTTAAGCAAAATAAAGAAGATTTAAAACCTTTTAAATCATTTCTATAGCGTTCACTAGGAATTAATACAAATTCTATGATAGTGATGTGAACAAAAAGTAATCACGGATTAGAAATGTTGTAGTAATAGTAGAAGTTTCTTTGCTATAGTGGCACACAACCTTTGACTCAATAAATGGAATTGCAATGCACACTTTCAAAAGAAAATTAGACTGTTTTTCTTACATAAGAAGGATTGTCTTTCTATAGCTTGTCAACACGCAAATATGGAGAGTGTCGGTTCTGTTTATTTATTTATTTGTGGATCTTAATTTCTTGGCCTTGGGTTTGGATCATTGGTTTACAGATTTGACTTTCCTGTGAAAAACTATAACATTTCGGTGGTTAATAATGGTGATCAAGATCAAGGACGACCCCACTAAAAAAAACAGAAAAACTTGTAGCTATAGGTTGCTTTAGCTTTGCTGCTCTTCATGATTTTCAAACTGAGGCAATGGGCGAGATAATGCAAAAGTTTTAATGGTGTAAATGCAAGGTTAAACAGAATTAGTTCAATAGATAAGGAAAGCATATTTGTTTTAGGCGTCAATTAAGGTTTTTTTTTTTTTTTTTAACGAAAAGCATTTCGTAAATAAAGTTTTAAATATATGGTATTATCAAAAGATATTCTTTTAAGATTATTGAATGGGAGAATTAGGGTTAGATAAATTAAGTACACCCTTCACCGATTAAAAAAAAAAAGTTACCAATTGCATATCTGTAACATCCATCTTATATTAGAAAACTTTGAGGATCCGCTATGATATATATATATATATATATATATATATATAGACTTAAACTCATGCTTGTGAGACGTTTTTTTGAGACAAAATCGTGAAACCTTCATGTCAAAATGGACAATACCTCACAGGTTTGGTGCGGGTCTCCATAAATGATATCAGAGTAATCATCAGTCGGAATATGAGAGTTAAGTACTACACCATGAGAGTCACCTCTAGAATCCTAAAAGAGCTAAGTGCTACATGGTGGGAGCCACTTCTAGAACCTCAACGCCTTGTATGATCTTGGTTCTGTCTGTGTTGGGATTGACGAGGACGTCAGCTTTAAAATGGGGAGTTTGTAACACCCCATCCCATATTGAAAAACTCTGAGGATTCATTATGAAATATATGTAAAGACTTAAATCTATACTTGTAAGGTTCCTTTTGTGGGATAAAATCGTGAGACTTTCGAATCAAAACGAATAATACCTCACAAGTTGAATTCTCCACAATATCAATTTAGATAGCATTCAGGTTGAATAGATTTTTTAATGTCTTTCTCAAAAATTTAAAATGAAAGTTAGATGTGAAAGGATAATAGACAAATTTTCAATCACATAGGATGGTTTTTGGCAGGAAAAAAAAGGTAATTGGTGGGTTGCATGTGACTTTGAGACTTTTAATTTTGCTTTATCATTGATGATGATTGACAAAAAGGATGAGTGCATGAAAAGTCAATGTCTTTTAAAGTCATTACCCTTTAAACTTATACATCCAATTGAAATAAGCCAAACTAATGAAAAAAAAAAATTGAAATAAGCCAAACCTATTTATTGAATCCAATTAATTGTTTGTACTTTAAATTAGGTTTTGAGTTGATATAATTTCAGAAGGTAGATTCTGGTTTCTATAGCTCATCAAACTAGTATGATGGATAAACCAATGTTGAAATTATTACTAGTACTGTTAGGTAGTTTCAAGTAGAAAGGTATCTCAATCTCATGCGTCTACACAAAAAAATAAATTATTTATTCATTCTTTTTTGCATTTTAAAATTTGGTACGAAAAATGTTAAATCATTAAAGCATGATTAGTTTTATTTACACAAAAAAAAAATGTTAAATCAAGTTAAATCAATTTCCCAACCAACTCTTTTAGGTAATTTGATTTTAATCTGTCATTGTATGTTAAGGCTTGTGTGTCATCCTGCACTCAATTGGCATTTTTAAAAGTTTTTTTTTCTTGGCCATTTTTTAAAGGGTTTATTATTAACAATTTGTACTATCAAATTAATCTCCCATTTTGAGTTTTTTTTTTTAGATGTTTTGCACTTTGCAGTAATTTTATAGTCATTTTGTAAGACAGAAATTTCATATGTTATAAAAAGCCATTTAAGACATTTTTAAGTTTAAACTTCAAATCATCCAAGATGATCATCTGCTTTAAATCAATGATAAAATGCCTTATTCTTGGTCCACCCACCAACTTGATTCCTACGTTTATATGAAGCCCCTATCATTCATTGTGGTGAGCTAATATGTATTAGTATTGTATTTGTGTTATTTTTTATGTTATAATTATATTTAAATATTATATATTTATATAAAATTTGATATATTAATAATCCGTGTTATAAAAATCGATTTTAATATGTTGATTTATTCATATCGTGTTCGTGTTAATTTTTCATATCATATCATATTTTAATTATTATTTTTATCGTATTTATATTATATAAATGTGTCGTATTCAAAATTGATATGTCTTCATTTATCCCCTCCCACAATTTTTCTATTCCATTATACCTGTTGTTTATTTAATAAAAATGAGAGAAATTTTAATAAAAAAATTACAAAAATCGAGACACTGAAAGTCTGAAACATGTTTTTTCTAGCCAAACTTCTGGTGGAAACCTGAGAGAAAATGAGAATTCACCAAATCTCTCCTTAAAATAAAGTTTTTCCTTTTACACATTTTCATTTAATTCAATAATATTATAGCCTTTTCTTGCCCCCTTTCAACACCTCCCTCATTTATAGTCCACCTGGGTTTTCTCTCATCTTTCCTCTTTTTCTCCATGTTCTTTGCTTCTTTCTTGACTCCACCACTCTCTTTTCAAATCCATCTATTTCATCAATTCAATGCTTGTTTCCCCTCTTTGATTGACTCTTTCTGTTTTCCATTTTTTCTTTGTTGGTGTTTCAATGGATTTCAAGTACATTACAAGAAACTATCCTTTCCAATATCATTTCTAGTTTCTGAAACAGTACTTTTTTTTTTTTTTTTTTCAGTATAAAACTTTGAATGTTTGATTGTTATCAAGATCCAAGCAGACCCTTTTCTTTGCATTGTTTGAAAACTTGTTTTTTTTCATGGATCATGTAAGTAAAAGCTACATGAACACGATCCGACTCTCACAAGCTCTTTCTCCAATCACAAGTCCGGGAAACTCAATCTTGGGGCCTCATTTACATTCATCAGATACAAGTTTTCCCATTATAGCTATTGCTGTCATAGGGATTTTAGCCACAGCTTTTTTGTTAGTCAGCTACTATATCTTTGTCATCAAGTGCTGTCTCAATTGGCACAGGATTGATCTTCTAAGGCGATTTTCTTTATCTAGAAGACGACCCGAAGACCCTTTAATGGCATACTCTCCAGCAATGGAACATAGAGGACTTGATGAATCTGTGATAAGGTCAATCCCAATATTTCGATTCAAGAAAGGTGGTGGAAACAACAGAGATTTTGGAGAAGATAGCTTTTGTGAATGTGCAGTTTGTTTGAATGAGTTCCAGGAAGATGAGAAGCTAAGAATAATACCAAACTGTAGCCATGTTTTTCACATTGATTGCATCGATGTTTGGCTTCAGAACAATGCCAATTGTCCGCTTTGCAGAACAAGTATTTCAAGTAGTAGTACCAGCCGGTTCCAAGTTTACCAAATCAATGCTCCAAGCTCAACTCCACAAGATCCAAATCCATATACTGAAAACATCATTAATGGTGATGAAGATTTTGTGGTGATTGAATTAGGTAATCATAGTTCAGCTGATCAAATATTGCTTGGTGCACAAGAAAGATTGAACTCTGGGGAGTTATCAACGAGGTCAATCAGTCCTTCACCAAGGAAATTAGAGCAGAGAATTGTGCAGAAAGAAGCAAGAAAGTTTCCTAAAGGCACCAGCAAGGGAGATGAATGGATTGACATTAGAGACAAAGATGAACAATTTGCAATTCAGCCAATAAGGAGGTCAATCTCAATGGATTCATCAGCAGATCGACAGCTCTATTTAGCAGTTCAAGAAGCTATAAGACAGAACAGGCAAGTCAGTGAGGTTAGCCCCATTGAAGGTTGCAGTAGTAGCAGAGCGAGAAGATCTTTCTTTTCTTTTGGTCATGGCAGAGGGTCCAAAAGTGCAGTTTTACCTGTTTATTTGGAGCCATAAAACCACAGTTTTAGGGTTCTTTTTTAACATAGAGATTTTTTTTTTGTGTTAAGAGGCAATTAAATTTGTGACATAGAAATGTTCAACTTGAAATTGAAAAAATTCATTTTTTTATTTGAATTTCTTTATGGGGTTTATAAATATAATAACTTGGGGTAGGGGGCTGGTCCATGGTGTTCTCAAGATGACTTACAGCCATGATTATGGACATCATTATTCATTGCTTAAACCTATGTTGTTCCGATTTTTTTTTTTTGAAATATTCGTGTCCAACACATTTTCGGATATTAATATGAGAATATGATCCTCCAAGGACCCACTAAATGCATGAAAATCTTTAAAAAAAAATTAAACATATTCGTGTCCGATACTCACACCCAAATCCAAGCAACATATGCTTAAACAACCAATTCCTTTTATACGGTTCTTTTGTTAATTTTTATTACTTTCCTTGATTGGATCCTGTATTTGTCTCATTTTTGCTTTGGCATAAGAGACAGAGACTATAAAAGAAGTGGTAGGAGGAGGGAGGTCCCCTTCAATTGATTTAGCTGGCAGAAAAGGGGTCCTCTTCAATTGAGAGAATCAGATAGCTACCAACTTCCATTGCCAGTAATGTTATGGTTGTTGAAGAAAGAATATAGGGTTTGGTCTCGGTTGGTAATGGTCCTAATTCTTCTTTAAGTACATTAAATTTCCAGCCTGTAAAAATCACCTATTTAGCATTTGATCAATCTCCTTATTATGGAACTATTATCAAAACTTTTGGTATCTCTAAGTCATTACAAAATTATTTTACCAAATACATAGAAATCAATGCCATGAGTCATCAATTAAAGTATAAGTTGGTGAATGTCACTTGGTTTCATCTCAACTGCTTGAGAATAAGGAAGCATTTTATTTGCAATTCTTTTTACTACAATTTTGTAATTAATCATAACATAGAATTATGTAAAGGTCCACCACTTAAAAGTATAGATTCTATATAATATTTTGATGGGCCTAACAATTCAAGATTGTGATTGATTTATTGTAATAATTATAGGTGATATGCTCTCGAGAATAAAAATATAGATGTGGATGAAAATTACATAGATCTTAAATTGAAGTTTTAAAGTGTTTTTTTTTTTTACTTGACATTGGCGATAATGAATTTCAATAACTGAAATTAAGAGTAGACTCTAATAACGACAGTATAATTTTTGCTATAGATTGAATTCTTATTATTGTAAAGTGTGGTTTGATGATTGTTTTTTTTTTTGGGTTAGGTTTGGAGTATATCTATTCATGAGCCGAGCCGTGGCTTGAAACTTTTTTAATTCTCTTACTCAAAGGGTCAGATTTATTGTTTAAAAAATAATAAAAAATTATTTTTATATTAATATTTGTTATAATTAAATTTAAATAAAAAAATATTTTTTTTTATTATATGAACAGTATTTCGAGCTGATCCAATTGAAAGAAAAAAAATCTACCTAGACACGACTCAATACGCGCCGAGTTTATCGAATCGGATGAACTATCCGATTCTTAAACAGATCTAGTTTGGAGTGATCATTTTTCTGTTTGCAATTTTAATTTACCCTTCCCTAGTCTTTGTTTGGATCTTCCTTTGCAGTCAACAGTTGGCAGGGTCAACCATAGATCACCTTATGGAAAACCTCAATGGGTTTACTGCAAAACTGAGGAATGCTTTCGTAATAAACTGTAATGTACAAGCCTTCAAGGTCTTCCTTCCACCTGGTCAAGTCAAGGGTGCAGTAATTCAAACAACACTTATTATTTCCACCTGGGTAAAATTTTAAAACTTCAACTCAATGTTTCCACATTTCAGTGACAAGCTCTTGAGAAGTTAATGCAAAGAGAATCAATCATATGGGGGAAAGAGTTGGAGACAACAAGGATGCATGCAGCTTCTTCAAGGTATCAAAACGACAGGACAGAAATAAAAAAACCCTCCATGTTGCATTGCAGATGAATAGTTAAACATTAATATCTAGTTCAAAGTAATATCCCTTCTCATTTTCTTGGAGAGATAAAGTACATAGCCATACTCTGCTGACACAAAAACTACCTGTAGACAGCAATTAAAACAAAAATTCTATGTTACTTCTTTTATATTTGCTATTATAACGTATAATCTGAAAATTCAATAGTTAGATATAAAAATAGAGTTGTCACTCGTCATTGATCTTTTTTGATAGGCACAAAAATAGAATTGTCACAATTTTTTTTTACTGGACGTGATTGGTCACTTAAATGGATTCATACTTTTTTTTTTAAATATTATATATTTTAATAATATTAAATTAAAAATGATTAATAAAAAAATGAGGTAAAACGAAGTGAAATGAGGAAGAGTGATTATAGATATAACTGATATCCATAAAAATGAAAGTTTTCAACATCCATAAAAATGAAAGTTTTCAACATCTATAAAAAAGTGAGGCAAAAATAAATAAATTAATCCCCACCCCCGTCCGCTCCACATTTAGATGTGCTCATGGGCCAGGCCGGGTTTGGGTCAGGTTTAGATATGGTATCAACACCATATATACTTGCCCAAGTCCGGCCTGGCCCGAAATGTGGGTCTCAAATTTTGTCCAAACCCGTCTATATTTGTAAATGGGTAGTCTAAACCCGTTTAGGCCCGCACATATTTTTTTTCTAAAAAATTTAAAAATATATTTTTTATTATTTAATTTTTAATAATTTTATCTTTTTTTTTTCTTTTATTAAGTTCTAAAACATAGATAACTTAGCATATTTTTAAATGTTTACACTATAATATTATATATATTTATTTTTTATATGATATAAATTATATATACTTATTTTTAAATGTTTACACTATAATATTATATATTTTTTTATATTTTTTTTCTAAAAAAATTAAAAATATATTTTTTATTATTTAATTTTTAATAATTTTATCTTTTTTTTTTTCTTTTATTAAGTTCTAAAATATAGATAACTTAGCATATTTTTAAATGTTTACACTATAATATTATATATATTTATTTTTTATATGATATATAAATTACATAATATATCAAATATAAAAATAATATATTATATAAATGAAAAACGGGCCGGACCGAACCGGTCCTTGATTGTTGAAGTCAAGATCCAGCCAATTTTCTAAATGGGTTTCATTTTTTTTATCCAAACCCATATTTCGAGTCTGATATTTTTATCCAAATCTTTCAAAATATAGACGAACCTTCAAATTTGAGGAATAGCCCGACCCTCGAGAAGGTATAGCTCCATTGCCATCCCTAATTCTTTCCCTCAAAATCAATCTAGATAACATATACTTTGTAACACCCGTTTTACCATTCACAGACACAGAAGAATAAAACATATAATGCCTTTGTTTTTTTTACTGCAGAGTAAAAAATCTTGACCATTTAAAGTATTCTGGACACATGAATTTCATGTAGAGAAGAATTGGAATTTATTGGACAAATATTCAGACCCATACCATAAAAGCTATTTGCATAATTGATCCAAAATAAAAATCAGTACTAAGAAAAAAAAAATTCATTGCACTTGATTGAGGTGACAAAAATACTAGGTACAACATTTAAAGTTGTCAAAGTTGATTTGCATTCCAAAACATTGTTCAATTCGTTTGAACTAAAATTTCAACCAACATGATTTGATAAAAAAAAAAATCAATAATTAGAATCTATTTAACCCGAATCCAAATTATCTGGCTTTAAAATAATCCAAATTGAAACGATTCAAAAATCGAATTCAAAATGATTGAAATTAAATTATCTTTAAAATTCAATAATTCAGACTTAAAATGATCCGAATATAATAATCATAATCTGAATAATTTAAATGTCAAACTTAAAAGACCCAAATTCAGAATGACTTGAATCCAAAACAACCTTTCTCTCATAGCTCTTGCTGGAATCTAACACTGGTAGCTTTTGCTTCAGAATGTTGAAGCTGGAATTTCTTATCTGGAAAGAATTTTCAGTGTTGGAGCTTCCTGGGAATTCAAGTTTATGCTAGTTGTTAAAAATTTAGTCAACAACTGTGGCTGTTAATTTTTTTGTATAACTTGTTTTTGGAGTTTGTTCTGTTACACGAATTTAATAGCATGATCATTACTGCTGAAGTTTATGCTTTGGGAGGGAGAAATTATAAAGATATATATGCCATGCAAATCGTTATAAATGATTTCCATGAGATTTTTGTATTTTAACCAGAAAAAAAAGAGAACAAAAAGGGAAGGAATAAAGTGACTAGGAATTTCATGCGTGAAGGTGAGCTTTCTGGTTGATCTTCTCCCATTTTTATCATTCTATTTTCTAAGATATATCATGATCAAATTATGGTGTTCGTCTTTTGCTCTTCAGGGCTTAAGAGTCTTCAAGGTTCGTATTGCGATCCTTCCCTTTCAGCTGAAAGGGTTTTATGTGCTTTAGAGTCGTTTTTCTGGTCATAGGCCAAGTAAGGCTGCTCTTCTCTTCTGATTCGAGCTTCCAGATCGCGATCTTTGCCCCACAGCAGCAAATACAGGCCAACAATGACAATTACTCCCCCCAAAATGCTGAACAAACAGGTGAAGTTTTCAGAAACCTACGAGTTATATGTCGATCTGCTTGTTTAACTGAAATGCTATGTTACTTCGACCTTTCATTTTTCATGAAGTACTCGCGTCCAACACTCGTATCCGACACATATTCGGACATAGGTATAGAATACGATCCTCCAAATATATGAAAAAATTGAATATACTCGTGTCGGATACATACCCATATCCGTCCGACACTCCCAGTAACATAAGAAATGCATATACATAAAGTTTTTGTTCTTGATAGGGAACAGAGACATATCCTGAGTGAACTGAATTTGAAATTACCTGCCCGTATAAAGCTTTTCACCGAGGACAAAATAGGCAAGAACTGCTACCAGTATTGTTGAAAGGGGATTGAACATAGTCACAAAGACTGGCCCTTTCTCTTCCGTGCACCACAGTTGAATGAAGATTATTAAACCGGAGCAAACCACTCCCTATCATGGACAGAAAACTTTAAAATTTTCTTCTCTGCATTATTTAAGTGTAGAATACTATGTTGTTCCGACTCTTCATTGTTTTTGAAGTATCCGTGTCCGATGTATATACAGACATAAGCATGGAGATATAATCCTCCAACAACCCTCCAAATACATGAAAATCTTTATAAAAAAAATTGAACATATCCGTGTCGGACACATACCCGCTTCCGACACTAACTCACACCCGACTCCGAGTAACATAGGTAGAATAAGCCCCTGCTTACAGCATATAGAGTAGCCCAGAAGTCGATATTGAATCCCATTTTCCAAGCAGCTGGTTTATGTTCCACAATGACTGTGAAGACGGCTGATTGTGCTGCTCCAACAAAGCTCATCCAAGTAGTTAATGACAGTGGTGCTGGATATCGTTTCAATGTGAATGCCTACAAAATTTTTGGAGATCATAAGCTTACTTCTGTATCTCTGGTGTGGAATTTAGTCTATCTTTCATTTCACCTTCAGTTACTTGCAGAAGATGCTAATAATTAACTGGTAAAATCTCTCGTTCTGCATATTGTTTAGGTTTTTTTTTTTTTTTCTTGTTCTATTTTTGATCCTGGATTTTATCAGTGTTGTATCAAATTGTTATTCATAATTATTTCTGTTGGTTATAGTGTCGCATGGAGCTTTAATTTGGTCCAGGCATAAGTTTTTACCTGCATGATGTACAATATAGACCAAGTTAGGCAGCTTGCAACAGTAAGAATTGAACCCTTCAACCAATTCTCATGAATGGCGGATTTTCCTTGAATATGGAGTAGAGGATGCCATAGATTTTTTATTGCAGGACCTTTGTAGAATGTCATCGTTGTTACACCAACCAAGGAGACAAAGGTCCCAAGAACTTTGGCTATTCCTCGAGGATTCCGAAGATTAACAACCTCCAATCTGCATGAAGTTGATGCTGGATATGAACTGATGGTATATAGTCATGGATAAGGGATTTAAATTGCAATCGAGGAAGCGTTTTCGGTCGCGTCGCATTTATCGCATTTGCGGATATAATGAATGTTACCACGGTCAATTACGGTAAATATCGGCAGTAAATGTCGACAACAGAGAAAACCGAAATCACAAAATAACCACTATAACGTTGCATTAGGACCGTTATTTAAATCTTTCATTGGATGTTTGCTAATTTATGGATCAAGATGGATTGCTAACCTGAACACAACCGCAATTATGAATGTCAAAGAAGCTATAGTGTTGACAAGTGCTGCAAGGAAAGTTGGAGAAGTGTATCTCAAGCTCACAAAATACATGTTGAGAGTCAAACTCACCCTGTGGCAATTGAAGAAACAAAAGCTTAGTTTGTTTTGATGTTTGTTGAAATGTGAATGTATAACTTTTAAAGACAAACGTACCCCAGGATGGAGAGAACAAATATCTCCAGAAAAAGGGCAAATGTCAGCTTTGGCCTTTTTTTTCTGCAGCAAGGAAAGAACAGAAGTTCTGCATATCAACATAAAACATGAATAATTCCAAAAAAATTCATAAAGGATTGGTGCAGAGCAGGAATTTAAATTGCGCTTATGGACGTATTTAGGGATGGTAAAACCTGAGTCCTTTCACGGATTTCATACCAATTTGCTCTGAATGGTGAGTTTTTTTTTTTTTTTTTTTTTTAAAGTTGAGACCAGTTGGAGCGGAACGATTTTGATAAATGCTTGTTGCTCTGCTCCGTCCTGTCCTGCCTTTTAAAATTTATTTTATCCTTTAAAATATTTTATAAATTCTTTTTATATTTTTAGAATATATATTAGATATATATACTAAAATCATATATATACTAATATTATATATATATATACTAAAAAATTATATATATTAAAATTATGTTCATAATTAAATTATAATATTTTTTTACAATATTAAATTAAAAATAATTAGTAAAAAATGGGGTGGAGCAGTTATGGATATAACCGACATCCATGGAGACGGATGTTTTCAACATCCATGCAAGAGTAGGACGGAAGTGGATAAGGTAATCTCCGCTTCCACCCCGCTCCATTGCCATCCCTAGACATATTTTTGATCGCGTCGCCTCATGTTTATCGCAGTTGCGAACGATACAAATACTATCGCAAGCAATTGTGATGAATATCAACGACGGAAAGAACCAAAACCGCAAAATAACAATCGTAACTACACGTTGCAACCGCTTTTTAAATCCATGGTGCAGAGTCATATATATTTGCAAATATTTTATGTTACCTTTCAAGGAAATAGGCAAAAGGGAACATCACGACGCCAGCTACAATGTGTCGATACGTTATGTAGACATGGGGATTCATCCCATGATTAAAGCAAGCTTCTGTGATAATATAGAGGAAAGTGTAGCCAACCTGAGCGAGAACCATGAGGAGATGTGGCTTGAACCTTCTGTAAATGTCTGAATACGATCCGGCATTGTGCGCCATAGTTTCCTCCCTTGCTGGTTACTTCTTTTTCCTCTTAACTTCTTCACATGCTGAAACAGCAACCAAGTATATGTACACTCAAAAAAGTTAATGGCATTGTTCTTTATTTCAATTCCTGTTGCATGTTGTTGTTAGTATCATGTTCTTGATTAAAATTCCATCTGAAATTCTATTGATTCCCCGATTAAGCTAGATAGCTAAAAAGAAGAATAATTCTCATATGCTACATAACTAAGACAGGTGATTAAATAGGAGACATAGGAAAAAAAGGGAAAAAGAAAAAAAGAAAAAAAGAAAAGAAGAAAAGAAGAAAAAGATGGTTACCAAGCAACTCTAATATCAACTTGCTTCAAGTTTCAATCAAGTGATGCCAGATTCTTTAATTCATTATGCTAGATTATTGCCTTTTACACTTTATTAATGAACTTGTTATCAATATCTGCTTCAATTTGTGCAAGCATGAAAACTGAATGAACCTATGTTACCCGAATTCCGGGTGATACGGATGTGTTCGATATGGGTATATTTAAATTTTTTGAAGTTTTTTCATATATTTAGAGGATCATACCACTATATTCATGTTCGAATATGTGTCAGATACAGATATCGAATATGAATACTTAAAAAAAATGAAAAATCCAACTGACATATAATGAACCTTTTCGTTGGAATACTTACTTTTATATGACGTTGCAGGAAAGAAACTTTTTTTTTTAACAGGGTTTTCTGTTACTCACCCATAAATTTTCAGTTCACATAAAATCAAAAGGAATCTTTAAATGTTTTCGATTTTATTCTTATTCCTGACCTTCAAAGCTCTTTTTTTTTTTTTTTAATCTTCTTTTGATTAAAATTCTTCAGCAAGTAAATAAACACTAGCATGCATGTTCTACTCCAGGATATATATATATATATATATATATATATATTACTTTGTTTCACTCTTTTCTTACTTTGATCATTGCATCCACAAGTAAAACACTAGGAAGACACACATTACTGAATAAAAAACCTGAAATATGGAAATTGAAAGTAGGTTTCCCAGGAAAAAAATATTAATTATTAGCTCAAACAGGATTGTATCAAAACAATTTGAATTGAAATTATGTAGTAATTTAGTGAAAAAGTTTACAAGGTTAAAACTATAAATATAGCTCAAAGTACTCTACTTGCACACCTGATCAATCTGGTTTCTCTTGGAATGATTCCAACTATGATCAGCCACGAAAATTTCAGTAGTCTTTTTCCACAGAAACCAAACCCAAACGTTGTAAGTGTTTTTTTCTTTATTAAATGAACAGTCCCATATAATGGAATTGAGAACTTATAGTTATAAATATGAAAATATATCTAAACTCATGAGAAAATTTTAATGGGATTTCCTTAACTGATGTTTACTGCCTCTATATAGGATCCAAAATGCAGAAAAGACAGGGAACTAACATCCCCAACTTTGTGTCTCCACTTGGTTGGATGGCAACTCTTATATCTATTCAGTATTTCTTTTTCTTTTAAATTTTTTAAAATAACTTCTTAAATCAATTTATTGTTGAAAGAATTGGATTGGAGTCCTCTTTTTTCAATAAAAAAAAAAACTCTTTTTAATCCATGAATAATGGGATATTCCCTTAGAAGAATATTCAAATGTTATATTATAGTGTGTTTTTTTTTTTTTTTTTACAAAGCTCATAATTTAAAGATGGGAAAAAAGTTGTAAATATTGAGATTTGAGTCTCAAACATTTTAAGGGTGGCTGTATAAACTAATTGGCCTACATCCTCGGTTCATATTTTTCTTATTTGAAGAAGGAAGATTTAAACCTAACTCTTTGAACAGAAATATATACATATTTATTATTGAACCAAATACTCGATTTGTGTTATGGTATTCAATAGTATAGCCATTGCTATATTTTATCCATTAATTAATTATTTCCACACAAAATTCCATTGATTTTTTTTTTTTTTTTTTTTTTTTTTTTTTGCTTTTCTTAGGTTAGGGAAATAGTAAATATTTAGAAAATGATGTAGCACCATCTCAAGCGATTGGATGCCAAATTGCCAATTGATGAATGCTAAAGGTTCTTCAGTTGCCATAACTACCAAATTATGCTAAAAAAAAAAAGCAATTGAAGCACGTCATGCAATTTAACAAAAGGAGGAAAACCACTCTATAAAAATGCTTCATTTACTGATGTTTAAGGCTGATCCCCCTTGCTTTATGCATAAACTTCCATATTTTCTTAGTGGGCTGACTCAACATTTTGGCTTGGTTGTCATTATTTTTTTTCTGTCATTTTTCCATCTTCAGCTAGAAACTCATGAATGCTAAAAACATTTCAAGTATAGAATATGTAAGCCTAAAACAGAAGTTCTTTTGCTACATTGTTTTCTAACAATGATGAGGCACCTTCCACTCCCATTTAATTCAAGATAACTACATATCATGATTTAAGTAGAACTGGCAATTTTGAATACAAAACAATTACACTATACAAACATAACACGAAAAAAATAACTAAAACACGATACGGAAAATTAATACGAACACGACACGAATAAACGAACGTGTCAAAATTTATATACGAATTATTAATATATCACAATTTATATAAATATATAATACCTTAAACAGATTATGACACGTAAAACTATACGAACATTACACAAATAAACAAATTGTCAATTTAAAGATGGTTGAGCCCTACAGCTTGCATGTTTGTTTAAAAGTCCAACGATTAGAAACAATGATAATTGATGGCAGCGAGATTATCATTTTAAGTTGAAGTATACGTATCGTAATCGTTTTCACATGTACGACAGAAGAAAATTTTAAAATCGAACAATTCTGTGAACATCTTTGTGATTTAAAATTTAAAACCGAAAGGTTCGAGTTTAAATCTTGAGATAAATGGAATGAGATTTATGAGATAAAAGAAAAAATATCTTTTATTATGTTTTATATTATTCGAACTCATCAGTTTTTTTTTTTAAATACATGTGTTCGACATTTATTCGAAAATGGTATGTGAGTATGATCTTTCAAATATATGAAAAAAACTTAGAAAAAATTGAATATACTTGTGTCGGGCAAATATCCGTATCCGATACTCACTCAAATCCAAATAACATAATTAAGTTGTCTAAATATCACATATAAAAAAAAAATAAAAAAAAAAATTAATGTTTTGGAATGAAGGGAGTGTGGGAAAAAAGAAAAAAAAAAACAGTAAGAGTATGAAATATGGTTGAGGATCAAAGGTATGATTGATGGGGTGGAGCATTAAATCCAACATTTTTTCTACTAAGGTTTGAGCAGTGAACAACTTTGAAGCACGTCGTGCAATTTAACAATAGATGGAAAATCACTATAAAAATGCTTCATTTACTAATGTTTAAGGCTGATTCCCCTTGATTTTTTTTTTTTTTTTTTTTTTTTTGCATTAAGTGCGATAAATCGCTTACACAATACAGGATCTAAGCTTAGTTACTCTCCATAAATCTTCTTACAAAAACCTAATTACACCACCAAAGATAAAATTAAATATACGAGTATCAAAGGGTCCTTTATGAACTATCTTAACTAATAGATCAGCACACGAATTGATTTTTCTGTAAATACGAACCAAAAAGCAATTTCAATCTATTTGAAGAAGCTGCTTGTAATCATAGATGATCTGGTAATATGGATCATTATCTCGGAGAGGCTGTAAACTTCCACATATATATCTATAGTGAGTCTAAACTTCCATATACTCTTAGTGGGCTGACTCAACATTTTGGCTTGGTTGTCATTATTTTTTTCTCTGTCATTTTTCCATCTTCAACTAGAAATTAATGGATGCTAAAAACATTTCAAGTATAGAATATATAAGTCTAAAACAGAAGTTTTTTTGCTTCATTGTTTTCTAACAACAATGAGGCACCTTCCACTCCCATTTAATTCAAGATAACTACATATCATGATTTAAGGATGGCTGAGCCCTACAGCTTGCGTGTACGTTTAAAAGTAAAACGATTAGAAACAATGATAATTGATGGCAGCAAGATTATCATTTTAAGTTGAAGTATACGTATCTTAATCGTTTCCACATGTACGACAAAAGAAATTTTTAAAACTCTTTCTTGAATGTTTCGAGTTCAAATCTTAAGATAAATGGGATGAGATTTATGAGATGAAAGAAAAATATCTTCTATTATATTCTATGTTATGAGAACTCTTTATTTTCTTTAAAAATATCTGTTTCTGACACCTACATCCGACATATATTCGGATATGAGTATGATATTCTAAATATATGAAAAAACTTAAAAAAAATTAAATATACCAATATCGAGTACATACCCATATCCGACATTTACTCCCGAATCCAAGTAACATAAATTATGTTGTCTAATATCACATATAAAAAAAAAAATAAAAAATCATGTTTAGGAATGAAGAGAGTGGGGAAAACAAAAGAGTAGAATATGAAATATGGTTGAGGATCAAAGGTATGATTGATGGGGTAGAGCATTAAATCCAACATTTCTTCTACTAAGGTTTTGATGAGGAAACAACTTTGAAACACAAAGGACCTGTTTGGCATTGCATTTAAGCTCTCAGGAAGCTGATTTGGACTCCAAATGCAATGTCAAATGGTGATACAAAGTTGTAATTAAGTATAATTGTCATCTGAGCAAAAGAAGTGATTTTCCATCACAAATTTTGAAAACTATAATTTTCTACTTCCAACCATGGTAAGAAAGATAAGTGGGAGAAGCATACAGTAGCCAAAACATATTTGGGAAAAAGACAATTCTATAATTGCATAAATTAGATGGTAGGGCAAGTAATCACAAGAACATAAATGGCAAATCCATAAAATATAATTAGTTAGAAGGAAAAAAAAAAGGAAAAAAAGATGCATATCTTTCATGCCTTGCAGTCTTACGCATGTTGGTAAGAGCATGATTGAGCAACCAATTCACCAAAACCCACTGTGGTTGAAGGTTCCAACTTTTCAAGCCACTAAATTTCACATGATAAAGACAAAATAATGATGTTTGCTTTATCCCATCTCAAAATAAGAAAAAAAGAAAAGAAAATGATGTTTCTATTAAAAAAAAAGGAGACCGCAACTTGAGAATAGAAAAAAATATTGCAGATGCTGAGATTCAAATTCCAGACTTACTAAATATCACCTTTGAAGAGTGATTGCATGAATCAACTAAGTTAAACCCTGGATTCAAAAAAAAAATGTAATTCAATTCGTTTGCTTGTAAAGGAGGAATTTCCCATATCTATTTACTTTTCAAATCCACAAAACTGATGTTTTATTTGCCACCAGTCCACCACCAGAAGCAAAAAAAAATGATACCTATGAGGGAATAAAACAATGCTGAGTATCATTACACTATATTCCCTTTTTTTTTTTCTATGCACAGTATAATAAAGAAGATCAAAATTTCTGAGATCAACAGTTTCTTGGAAGGTGGAAGAAGACCAAGAACCTGTTACAACAAACGGTTTAACCGGCAGCGAATAGCCATAGCATAATTAAGGATGATATCGAAATTGCTATCCAACCAAGGAAGGCCAAGGCAACTGACAATTGATACTTTTGACATTCTTCTCCAAGTTTGCAATTTCCCAAGTCATTAAAGTACAATACTGTAATACCTGCTGAGGCCGAAGCTGCAGCCAGAGACAACATAGCCGTCACCTGTGTAAAATTTAAATAACAATGTGACTTTGATCAGTTGGCAATAACAATATCAAAGAAGTTTCAGAGGTTCGAAAGAGGCTGACCCAGTCTCCGACTACGAAAAGGCTGACTAAAACGGGATTATGGAGGACCTTCTTTTTCACCAAGGCAATTCCATCTAATAATGCAAGACTAAAGCTCCAAACAACTTGCAATCCCATTGAAGCAATAAGGTAGCTGCAACAAGCAAGATTGTCTTCAAAAACAAATCTTTAGATTTCCTAGGTTGAGACATTTGCAAATCATTAAGAGCTATCCAACAATAACCACATTGTCTATAGCTATGTTACTCCGACTCTTCATTTTTTCCTAAAGTACTTGTGTCCGACACATATTCGGATATGGGTATGAGGGTGCGATCCTCCAAATGTATGGGGAAAAAAAAATTGAGTATACCCGTATCTGATACTCATCCCCGAATCAGAGTAACACAGGTCTATAGCCAAATCAGTATTGAGGAATATTTATAAGATAATTGGTGATGATATAACCAAGTTCAAATTGGTTGCTTGTCCATAATTTATGAATGATTCATGATTGAAAAGTTTCCACGGTTACAGAAGTAGCTAGTTTATATGAACTACTTTAGAAACAAATATCCTCAGATATGCAGTTAGTGTTCTTCAAGGTTACGCCAATTAGTTATAAGATTGCAGAAGACAGCAAACTGATTTCAGTGACATTGCAGCCTATGTTACTCGGATTCGGGTGTGGTGTTGCATACGAGCATGTGTTCGACACGGGTATGTTCAGTTTTTTTCTAAGCTTTTCCATATATTTTGAGGGTCCTTGGAGGGTCATATCCCCATACTCATGTCCGAATATACGTCGGACACGGGTGTTGGATACTGATACTTCAAGAAAAATAAAGAATCGGAGCAATATAGATCACAGCTATAAGAATAGATATGTTTGATGGCCCATGAAGACTCAGTGAACCACAAATATGCAGCTAAGATCCAAATGTTCGTTCACAAGGATTAGTAACTCTAACAAAATTTACAGCATTTGTATTCGATACTTTAAATAGTAAACTGCCATTGATTACATGAACTATTCAAGTCTCACATCTGCTAGCTAATTTGTTTAAGCCATAAAACAAAATTGACATCAAACCAATATCATTCCTATAATAAGTAGCACTAATTTATCCCTGCTATGATTCCAGAAGATGATGAAGATATTATCATCATAAACTTAAACCTACTATATTCTAACTCAGCTTGTTATTTTTAAGTGCCAATAATTCAGAAAACCTAATCAGAAGTTGCGACTTCGCAAAGCACAATCCTGTCCTCGTATACTTGATCCTAATGCTGTCCCTCTGAGGATGCAAAAGATACAAGAACAAGATCTAACCTAAACTGAGATTCATTTCCTCATAAGCAAAACATTCATACCGAAGCAACTGTATATTTCTATATCTATTTAGGCATAAGCAGAAACTGAGAAAAATTGCCATATATATCATCACTTCAAAATCTAGCATAGATTATTAGAATCTGCCACAATGAGTAAAGTAAGAATTAATTTATATCTTCACTTGAATATCTAGCATAGATTATTAGAATCTGCCACAATGAGTAAAGTAAGAATTAATTTCTAACTTCACTTTCTTTTCTCTAATCCATGTCTACCAAGCTATGTTGCTCCGACTCTTCATTTTTCTTGAAGTACCCGTGTCCGACGCATATCCGGACATGGGTATGGGGATATGATCCTCTAAGGATCCTCCAAATACATGAAAATCTTGGGGAAAATTGAACATACCCATGTCGGACACATACCCGTGTCTGACACTCACAACCGAGTCCGAGTAACATAGCTACCAAGCATTAAATAAAAACCGGAATTCCCTAGTATTTTTTCCGAAAAGACACAACAAGATGGAAATAAGACAATGATCTAATGGTCCCTAATACAATTACTTGAATCAGGAAAAATACACTGACAATCAGCAGTCTGCCTTCTCTTTTTCACAAATTCAACAGTTTGATGAGAATGATGAGCAATCTGTAACATTTGCAAAAAAATTACAAGCATTTATATCTCAAAATCTATGTTACCCAAACTCTTCATTTCTAAAGTATCCGTATCCGTCACCTGTATCCGACACATATTCGGACAAGTATATAAGGTATGATCCCCCAAATATATAAAAAAAACTTAGAAAAAATTGAGCATACCAATGTTGGACAGATACTCATATCAGACACTCACCTCTGAGTCCGGGTAACATAGTCTCAATTCATCAAAAAAATTCCTAGTTTAGTTATTATACTGATAATTCTTTACAAAAGTGCAACTCATTTCTCAACAGAATATATTCAACTCACTGTTACCAAAAACAGCAAGAAAGCAGATATTTCAACCTCACAATTGAATGATATACTAACAAATTTTTGAAATGCTTTATTAGTACGCTCAAGAGAGAATCAGATCTTTATTGCAGCATCAAAACAAAAATTAGTGTTGACAGATCAGCCTAGTCAAAATTTTGCAAACTAAAGAAAACGCTGCAGGATTCTCAAACCTAACATGATCTTCTACTTAACTTTTCCAAGCACAAGATAGAAATTACAAATAAGATCAAAGACAGCAAATTATGGTCCTAGCTATATACAGCATAGCCTTAGAAAATAACACCCAAAAGGGGGGGAAAATTGCTGGAAAAATAAATTCAGCAAGAACTATAAAAGAGCAAAAGGAAAAAACCAGAAAGCTGTGAAATTGAAGAAGCTAGAAGTTGTAGCCATAGAAGCAATTGATCCAGCTGCAAAAACACACTGTGCAATCCTCAAAAATAGGCTAGTCAAAGTCCCTGGACTTCCAGGAAATGCCCTCATTTTTATTTTACCTCCAAATCCAAAGAAAAACTCTTTTACTAAATCTCCATAGATCATCTAAAGACAAAACAAACCATTAAAAAAATATTTAAAAAAAAAAAAGCTTTTTTAAGAGAAATAAAAAAGACCCAGAAACTGAAATTGGAAGATTTGATGATAAACTTTCTCAGGGTTATGTTACTTAAGAATTAACTTATGGAATTTGCAGAACCCCAGAGAATAAAAAAGGCAAAAGAAAGAGAAGGACGACATGAACAAGTGGAACAAGAATAGAACTATAAAAAAATGGAAATTAATTTGATACGGCAAAACCAAAAATTAATTTAACCAAAAAAAAAAAAAAGGTTTATTGATAATATCAGACAAAAAAAATTCATTTTCTATTTTCAACTCAAGACTTCAACAGTTTCAACTACCTAACTAGGCCTGAACTAAACACGTCGTTAGTGGGTAAAGTCTAAACTGCAAACTCACGCGACTTTTTCTCGCGTGTTACTAACGCTTTAAGTTTTTTCTTTTTCTGTTGTTATAATGGTAATTTACTATTCATAGATTGATGCAGAAATTAGATTTAAACTTGATAATTTGTGTATGCTTGTTGTATTTTTTTTTTTTTTTTTGGTGAGACATATAAATATAACATAAATTATTAAATGTATTAAAATTTTAAATATGAATATGATACGTGTATTAAATGTATCGTGTTTATCGTATTTAAATGCACCGTATTATATTTGTTGCATTATTTTCGTATTTATTAAAGTCGTCGTGTCCGTGTAGTGTTTACGTATCATGTCCAAAATTATAAATCTAATTAGATTTGAATTTTAGATAAAATTTTCACTTATCTCCACTTCCACAATCATTTTCTTTTACTCTCTAATTTTTTTGCCATTTTTGTTCTCTAATTTAACACCATAAAATTGTTAAAACTATACAATTTTATAAGAGAAAATGAAAAAGTGAATGGAAGCTTGCATTTTATTTTAAAATTTATTGCACAATTTAATGGGTTTTTTTTTATCAAAATATAGCTAAAAAAAATTATATACCAAACTACCGTTATTTTCAGATTAATTTTTAAAATCCGCTTGTTTTTTTTTAGCTGGAAAATCGTCATCCCTATGACGATTTTCCAGCGTAAAATTTGCAAAAAAAACAAGGGAAATCGCCATGGGGTTTGGCGATCTCCCTTGGTGCATTTTAAAAAAAAATTAAAAAAAAAAAAAAAAAAAACCAAGGGAAATCGCCACCCCCATGGCGATTTTCCTTGGTATTTTTTGCAAATTTTACAAATTATACAAAGGGAAATCGCTATGGGAAGTGGCGATTTCCTTTGGTGTTTTATTTTTTATTTTATTTTTTTTACTTAAATTAAAATAAAAAAAATTGTAAATTTATTTTTAAATTTTGTATTTTAATTTTAAAAATTATAAATTAAATAAAAAAATTATAATAAAAATTTATTAAAAAAATTTAATAGTCCAACGGTATATTTTTATTATTTAAAATTTATGAAACTTTTTTTTAAAATTTTTAGTTAAATTTTACTATATAAACTTTTAAAACAAAGAAATAATAATAAAAAAAAAAATCAAATTTTTTTGAAGGCAACGGTAACTTGACCGTTGCCTTCAAAATCCCCTTCCCTCCCACACACACCACTCTTCTATAAATACCCCTCACAACTTATTTTTATTTTCTTTCTTCTTTCTACAATCAAATTTTTTTCTACCAATAATTTTTTTTTTCTATAACAATATTTAAAAATGGCTTCATTATCACTATTGAGGTTGCAAGAAAATCACATATCGGAGGTTATATTTAAAGAGGTAAGTATATTGTTGTAATATTATTAGTATTACATTATCAATTTTTAGTTATTTTTTAATTATTATTATTTTGTAAATTTATAGTTTTATAGTTGTATAATTTTTATATTTTTAATGTTATAGTGCTTATTATAGTTTTATCATTTATTAATTAGTATTGTTTTTTCATTTTATAGTTTTATAATTATTTATTTTTTATATTGTTTAATTTTTTAGTATTATAGTTATTTAATTTTTTTAATTATTATTGTTTTTTTATTTTATAGTTTTATATAATTTTTATTTTTATTTTTATATTATATTTTTTTATTATTATATACAATAATAATTTTTTAATTATTATTGTTTTTTCATTTTATAGTTTTATATAATTTTAATTTTAATTTTTATATTATGTTATATTATTTTTATTATTATAGTTTTATAATTTTATAATTATTATTGTTTTTTTATTTTATAGTTATTTATTTTTTATATTATTTAATTATTTAATAATTATATAAATAATTTTAAAAATTTTTAATTATTATTATTGTTTTTTTATTTTAGAGTTTTAGAGTTTTTTTATTGTTTAATTTTTTAATTGTTATAGTTTTATAATATATTAATTTTTATTATTATTTGATTTAATTTAATTAATTACAACAGAATACTCGTCGCGTGTTACGTTCGAGGAAATTTACATTGGAGGACCCGCATCCATCTATTATCGACCACTTAAGAAGAGCCGGATTTTATCACGTAACTCAATTTCGACGATTTTGGATACAACCCGACTTAATCAGTGCGTTGATCGAACGATGGAGACCCGAGACGCACACTTTTCATTTTTCATTTGGTGAATGCACGGTAACTCTAGAAGATGTTGCGCTTCAACTTGGACTTGTGATCCATGGCGATGCAGTTACAGGCGGAAGCTTGCTAGATTGGAATGAAGAGTGTCAAAATCTATTGGGCTCGGTACCTCTAGATGAGTATGTATCTGGCTCAACGGCTAAATTGGTTGAAATCCTTTCAAAATCTTCCATTACACGCAATTGAAGAACAGATATAATATGCTGCTAGAGCATATATTTTACGTTTGATTGGAGGATTACTGATGCCTGACAAATCGAGCAGTCGAATACATTTAATGTATCTTCCATTACTACGTGATTTAGAGCATGCGGCAAATTATAGTTCGGGTTCTGCGTGTTTGGCGGTTTTGTATAGAGAACTTTTCCGGGCTACAATTCCAAAAAGCCATGACATAGGTGGATGTTTAGTGCTTCTACAATCATGGGCTTGGTATCGGCTGCCATTTCTTGCTCTGCGCGTGGATGTTTCGGCTGTATACCCCTTTGCAAGCAGGTAATAATCTTTACTATTTTATTAATTTTGTACGAAGTTGTATTTTATAGGTCTAGTAAGATTTTATATGCATTTTAACAGGTGGAGTAAGAGTAGGAGTAGAGATTTTACAGAGACTCTGGCCGACCTTGCAAGTATAAGATTGCGACTAGATCGAGTAGGATATGATAAGGTAAATATTTCGATTGTTACATTCAAGTATTTTTGTATTTAATCCATATGAAACTAATAATTTGTAATAATTATTCGCAGTTTCTGTGGATACCATATTCCTCAAGTGAAATTATGGCATGCCTCCCATCGGATGCCTGCAATAATTGTAATATATGGAAAGCAAACACAGCATTGATATGCTTTTCATATGTAGAGTGGCACCAAACTGACAGGGTGTTGTGACAATTTGGGATGCAACAACCAATTCCTGCAGCCCTGGTGAACCTTGATAAGCTTCACAAGATCGACATGCGTGATCGTCATGAGGAATTCTGGCCTGCGAAGCATGAACATTGGATCCATTGGTGGAATATATGTTTTCAACGAATTCCGACAGGTTATCCGATTGTTGGTAATAATTTCAACCCATTTGATGATTATATAGGATGGTATAAAAATGAAGGTCGGCCTTTTGTTTGTCCACCGTCGGTGTATGAGAATGTTAGGAGTATGCCATTTACCGGACGAACTTCAACTCCAATCCCTCCTACATAGGATATGAAAGCTCCTAGACCTAGCCGATAACGTGGGCGGATGCGTCAACCGGCCTCATCGGAGTTCACAGCACCGAGGATGTCATTTAGTCATCCTGAACCTGAACGGGATCATGGAGTACCATCCAGTCATCGTTATTCCGTTAGTCACCCCGGATATGACGTTGATGAGTGTTACCTACCATCCCGCCAATGACGAGGTTAGATGACCAGCTCCCCATCCTAAGTCCAAGTTCATCATATCTAACATCAATGTATCAGTTTGGAACCCCTGCGTCAGCATTTGATGGTACATCATTTCTGGGTCCATCTAGTAGTCAGGTTCCCGTTATAGGTGAACTAGGTATAGACTCCTCCAGCAATGGGTTTCAAATTTTTTATACGGAAGAAATGACTGATGACATACAACCGAAACCAGTGACGGTTATAGCAGGAGGTCGTGGTCGACCGCGAATACGTGCCACTGACGAGGTTGAACGACGGCTCCAACTACCACGCACTAGAAGAGCTCGACATTGTTGCTCTACACCATGCAATAATTAGAATAAATGTACTTTTATCAATATAACGAGAATAATATATTTTAAATTTGTAATATATAAATTTATATGTTTTGCATTTCATGTTATTTATTTTAAATTTGTTGGAAAATTAATTGTTATTTTTATTTTTTTTATTCAGCATATGTAAATAAAATCTTAATGTTGTTATTTAATTTATAAAAATGTAATAAAATATATTATTCAATATATTTTTATAAAATTTCTTAATTTTATATAAAATAATAATCCAAATTACATGATAAGTAGAAAAAAATTTGCATAACATTTTCCCTTAATGGCAAAATATGTAAATATTCAGGTTATGAAAACATGTAATTCCTTTATTGTTGATGCAAACTCTCCCCCCATGTGCCAGATTGATGCGGACATTTTCGACGGTTATAACCTTTATTTCTGCATAATCCACAACGTTTTGGTTGGCCTTTCTCCCTGAGGTCCATTTCATTACGAATACGACTTGATTTTGGCCGACCATGTGGATTTCTCCGTATTTCTTGATTGGGACACACTTCTGGACCATCATATTGAGGCCAGTAACCTTCATTTCCAACTTCTTCGAACTCATGTCTATAAACATTCAATATAGTTTCCAGTCTATAGACTTTTTCCACATATTGCATGCAATTTACATGGACATGTGCACAAGCAGCAACTACATGTGAACAAGAGAACCTTTGTGCTTGAAACTTCCTACAGTCACACCACATATCACTAAGCTTGACTTTGTACTTCATTGCAGAAACACTCTCTTGTGGATCAACTAACTCTTCAATTAGAAAAGATTGATTTGCTCGCATAAAATTACGAACAAAGTGGGAGTTAGCTTTCCTGCGATTTTCTTGCATAGTCTGTGTGACTATTTCACAGTATGTGTGCCCTCCCTCCATCATTGCAATTTGCTTGTTCCCGATCTTAACAAAAAGTGCAGCCAACCTATATTATGTTGATTGCACTAAAGTAGTAATGGGAAGATGACGCGTTCCCTTCAACACCGAATTGATAGATTCAACTAGGTTGGTTGTCATATGGCCATAACGTCTTCCTTGATCATATGCTTGGGCCCACTTCTCCTTGGGGATCCTATCAAGCCAATTAGCCGTCACTTCATTTTCTCCACGAAGATTCTCATACATGAAATGAAAATTCGGTCACCTCAACTCGTATCCTAATAAAATTAAAAACAAAAGACTTGTGAATTTCAGTATTATTTTATATACTAAACGAAATATAATAGATAAAATAATAATGATTTGATTCCAGACCCATGTTAACAATGTGTCGACGCAATTCCTTATTGTTAAACTTCTTCATAAAGTTAGTTGCAATGTACCGAATGCAGTACACTGAATATGCATGTGGAGGATTCCATCTACTACCATCGTGTCTAATCGCAGCTTTGATGGCTTCATGTCGATCAGACATCAAGCATATGCCAGGCTGTTTTGTCACATGTCTACGCAAATTAGTGAGAAAGAATGACCAAGCCTCTGTTGTCTCACCTTCCACAATGGCAAAGGCAATTGGCAGTATGTTTCGGTTGTCATCTTGTGCAATAGCTAACAATAATGTTCCTTTGTATTTTCCATATAAGAAAGTACCGTCTATTTGCACAATAGGTTTACAATACGGATACCCTTCAATGCACGATTTAAATGTCCAAGATAGTCGATGGAATATTCTCTTACCCTGGATCAGTCGATCACCGTGATATGCAGGTACCGTTTGCAATTCCACAATTGTACCAGGCACGAAATGTTGCATTGCACCTAACCATTTAGGTAGCTTATTGTACGATCTTTCCCAATCGCCAAAAACTCGAACAATTGCCTTTTGCTTTGCTTTCCACGTTTTTTTATAGGAGGTGATGTATCCATACCGGATTTGCATCTCAGTGATCAAAACTGAAACGGAGATCTCCGGATTTGCTTGGACCAATGACAGAATGCATGAACATATCATGTTAGAATCTAACTTGCAATGATCTTGTGAAATCCTCCCCGATGTGCAAGTATGAGGCCCTTCATATTTTCTAATCTCCCATGCCTGTTTCTTCTTCATAAAAGTTGTCCTTATTCTCCAATTACACCCTTTTCCATACATTAGACACTTGGCATAATATTTGGTCGGCTCAGATTCAATTACTCTGTAATCTACAGAGTTTTTGATGTTATAGTGCTTAATAGCTGAAAGCACAACCTCTTTCGTTGGAAATTGTAACCCAACACACAGATCAACTGCAGATGGATCAAATATCAGAGGCGTAGCTAATGTATGAGCATACTCAGGAAATCATGGCACTTGCATTGCCTCTAGATCCAGGGTATGCATATGGGATGCAGCCTCATATGGGGGAATATCTCCATGAGTGTTGATCTCAGCAGGGACGACGTCTGGGTCAGAATCACTGTTGTCATCACTTGCGAATTCAGCATCCTCTTCCTGCTCACTAATCCTCTTCCTGGTCACTAAAGTCACCAACATATTCACCATGGACTCCACGTGACGGAACAGGATCAACACCAGCTGGCTCATCTTCGAGAGTAGTAGGAACTGTTTGTGAGACTAGTGAATTATGAAATGTTGTAGCTTGAGATAACGGAATGACTTCTTCTGTGGGAACGTCGTATGTAGTGTGAACATAGAACGACCAAGAATCATCATCTTCTATGGGAAAGTTTTCTATTGTGCGAACATTTGAAGGCCCACAATCATCGTCAACATCCTCTATGTCAGTATATAACTCAAGTACACCAACATTTGCAAATGTCTCATGAGCATAAAACATGCATCTGACATCATCATCATCTTCAAGTTGAAATGTTCTATATCGAACACATCCTTCACCAATAGAAAGAGGATGCCTATACTTAAATCTCTGAAACTCTTTTTCTATTTCCAGCTTTAATTTTTGTATGAATTTGCAGCTTCAGTTCCTCTAATGTGACGTCTTCTTCAACACAAAAACTTTTAGGGCGTTCACAATCAAAGATAGCACCTTCGTCAGTATTATGAATTTGGCCATTATAGTAGACCAATGCGATCACTCTATTGCTTATGTTGTGTAGTAATGAAACTAAGAAGGATGAAAATTGAGGTATTATCACTCGGCAAAAGAAAGAATAAATATAGAAGGATGAGAATGAGGAGGTATTAGCACTCAGAAAAAATCTGATTGAAAAACTGCTGTAGGGGGTATTGTAAACCTTCATCAGTATTATGAATTTATAATGGTTCATTATGTTGTACCGGATGACAAATCCCATCCTTTGTACAGGATGGAATCTGGTTCTCATTTTCTGGCTATGGTTATTTGACTGAAAAACTGATAACTCATTCAATGCAAAAACTGATGATAAATCCCATCTTTTGTACCGGGCTGTCCAATAGTCCCATCCATTGTAGAAGGAATCCAATTCCAATATTTTTTGTAGCATTTGATTGACTGGAAAATAGCTGAAACCTATCCCTAACCCTAAATCATTAGTCTCATCAATTGCAGAAGGAATCCAATTCCAATATTTTCTGCAGCATTTGATTGACTGGAAAATAGTTGAAACCTATCCCTAACCCTAAATCATTAGTCTCATCCATTGCAGAAGGAATCCAATTCCAATATTTTCTGCAGCATTTGATTGACTGAAAAATAGTTGAAACCTGTCCCTAACCCTAAATCATTAGTCCCATCCATTGCAGAAAGAATCCTATTCCAATATTTTGTGCTGCATTTGATTGACTAGAAAATAGCTGAAACCCTAACCTTAACCCTAAATCTTATCAATACTCCCATCCATTGCATAAGGAATCCAATTCCAATATTTTTTTGCAGGATTTGATTCACTCAAAAATAGCTGAAACCCTAACCCTAAATCATTAGTCTCATCCATTGCAGAAGGAATTAAATTCCAATATTTTCTACAGCATAAAATTAAAATAATAAAAAAATTTAATAAAAATTTAATTATATATATTTAAAAAAAATTAAAACAATCGAAGATAAAATTGTTTATATCTGTTTGTTACAGATCTCACAAATAAAATTTAAATAAGAAATTAAATTTTTTATTTATATAAAATTTAAATAAGAAATAAAATTTTTTATATAAAAATTTTATAAGAAATATAATTTTCTTTTTTAAATTTTAATAAGAAATAAAATTATATTTTTTATAAAATTTTAATAAGAAATAAAATTATAATTTTTATAAAATTTTATTAAGAAATAAAATTTTATTTTTTATAAAATTTTAATAATAAATTAAATTTTATTTTTTATAAAATTATAAAATTTTAATATATATTTTAAAAAAATAAATAAACAAACCTAGATAATTTTTTTATTTAATTTATAATTTTTAAAATTAAAATAAAAATTTTAAAAATAAATTTACAATTTTTTTTTAATTTAAGTAAAAAATAAAAAAAATAAAACACCAAGGGAAATCGCCATGGGGGGTGGCGATTTCCCTTGGTGTTTTTTTAAATTTTTTTAAAATACACCAAGGGAAATCACCACCCCCCATGGCAATTTTCTTTGGTTTTTTTGTAAATTTTACGCTGAAAAATCGTCATGGGGGATGCCGATTTTCTAGGAAAAAAAAAAGCAAATTTTGAAAATTAATCTAAAAAGAAAGATATTTTGGTATATAACTTTTTTTAGCTATATTTCTATAAAAAAAAAAAAAAAAAAAACCCCAATTTAATGTAGTCACTTAACCCCAATTTAATGTAGTCACTTTTAATTAGATATTTGGTCTCTTTTGTTTTTTCTTTAATATTGCAGTATATAATTTGGGTTTTTAAATGTGAAGAAAAAAAAATGAGGCATGCAATTGTTTACTAATATAGTACCACTTTTATTTTTAAAGGAATTACTGGAAACTTCTTCTTCTTTTTCATTCTTAACTATAATAAAAACACTTTTTTTTTTTTTTGGATTTTATTTTATTGTTGTTTTTGCTATATATATATATATATATTCATGAATATTCTAAAAAGGTTAACTTTATGCTTTACTGAAACCATTATTTTTTATTAGACATTAATTATATATAGTTAGTATTTAGTTTCGTATTTCATATAAAACCATTATGTGAAAGAATTATAAGAACTCACAAGCCACATGTTCAAGGATCGGGTTATCCGTCCGGCACGAAAGGCTTGTTTAAATTGGGCTGGATTTGAATAAAGATTTTCATAATTCGGACCAACTCGATTTGAATTATTATTCATTAAATATAAAAAAAAAATTATAAAAATTTAATTATAAAAATTTATATTAGTATAAAAATAATATTTTAATATTTTTTGAACAGTGAAACAAACTTTCGAATCAATCCGAAACAAATTTGGATAAGAAAAAAAAAATTTCAACCGCAGCTCGACCCGACCATGGACAGGTTGTGGAGGTTGTGGCTTATGGCCTTAAAAATGTAATCCACTTTGGTAAATTACAAATTCAAAAAAACAATAATCTGCTAATTCAGTATGGAATTTTACCGCACAACAAACATTGGCCATCTTTACGAAGCACAGATCTATACTCCAAACTTGAATGCCGCCGGTGTTTCAAGGATTTTCAGATATATATACTCTTATTAGTAACCGAGGACATGAGTTTAACAGGGAACCAAGAAAATTAAAAATATATTACAGATTGTTGGTTTGCCTCATTATTTATTGGTTTGATCAAGCAATGCAGCAGATAATCAGAGTATCAGACATTTAGATTTGTCCACGGGTCAGGTAGTCCGATGTCTCAGTAGGTCCGGCTTATATTGGATCGAATTTGGACAATATTTTTATAATTCGGGTCGGTTTGGTTCGGCTCGAATTATTATTTATTAAATAAGATATTTATTTAAATTTAAATTTAACTATATAAAATATATATAAATATTAATATAAATAATATTTTATGAATAGTAAAACAAGCTTACGGGCCAGCATAGGCCCAGCCCGAAATGGACTTGGGCAAAAAAAAAATAATATTCCGAGCAGCAGCCCGGCTTGATCCAATCCAACCCATGAACACTTCTGCAGATATTCCATATTCTCCTTTGGATGATTTCTAGCTTTTCCATAACCTGTAATTCTTAAGGATTGTTTTTTTTTTTTTTTTTTGATAATTGGTATTGTATTATTCAAGAGAGCAAGACGCTTGCTACAAAAAGTATATACAAAAGCAGCTTATTCACAACCCCTTACATCAATTATTACAGTTTCTTGCACTATGCCCCAATTATTACAAATAAATGTGTTAGTTGAAGAATCAACAAATTTTACAAAGCCTTGCATTCTAATCTGTACATCAAAAACGATACATTGCAATATTTGCTTAATAGTAAGAGTATCCATAAAATTTCTTCATGTTTTAGTCCAAGCCCCACGCAACAAGATGGCTGTCAAAGTTTTGTCTTTGGAATGCACAAAAATCTAATTGTAGAGGGTTCTTTGGTAGGGAGAGGAAGCGTTGCAAACAAGTGAAACGGGATGTTGCCGGGAGACAGCGGAGAGGAAGACTGGAGCAGACCCTGAAGTGTTGAGTGCAGCGACAGGTGGTGGTAAGTAAGGCAAAGGAAGTAGAGAGATGGTGAAACAAGGCTAAGTATGGCTGAGAACAAGGTTGAGGAGAGAATCAGATAAGTGAGAGTTGCAGAGAGAACTTTAGAGAGAAAATGTACTCCAATCCCAAAAGTCCCCAAATGAGTTGTGGGAACTCCTATTTATAGGTCTCAAAATAGGAGTTACAGAACTAAGTATTGAATAGGAATAATGGTAGAAACTGTCAGTTACTAAGGTGTTAATGTCTTATTCAATGGAGGTTTAAATTATTGTTGGTAATAGTGAATAGTGAACAAAAGTTCACTATTTGTTCTGAAAGAAAGGGAGAAGCACTCATACTTTAGGGAAAAGTTAAAAGGAGACCTCTTAACTATTCCCATATCTCATCCACCAAACCAAGCTCTCCATAACATCCCAATAATGAAATTAACCCAAGAACCCTGTCATATTACGAGGTTATTTCCACTTCTTCTGTTTCGGTGAAGTAGTATCAAGCGGAACGTCCTCTGTAGAATACTTCTCGGTAAAGGTCTTTTTCCATGAGAGTGTCGTTCTGTGAATGACTTATTCCATGAAGGTGCTATTTCCAAACAGGAGCTGTTCTGAACAAGAGCTGTTCCAAATGGAAGCTATTCTGAACAAGAGCTGTTCCGAACAAGAGCTATTCCGAACGGAAGCTGTTCTGAATAGGAGCTGTTTCGAACAAGAGCTATTCCGAACGAAGCTGTTCTGAACATGAGCTGTTCCGAACGAAAGCTGTTCTGAACAGGAGCTATTCCGAATAAGAGCTGTTCCGAACGAAAGTTGTTCCGAACAGAAGTTGTTCCGAACAAGAGTTGTTCCGAACGGAAGCTGTTCTGAACAGGAGCTGTTTCGAATAAGAGCTGTTCCGAACGGAAGCTGTTCTGAACAGGAGCTATTCTGAACAAGAGCTCTTCCGAACAAGAGTTGTTCCAATGAAAGAAGTTTCAGTGAAGCAACTTTATTACTTGTTCTGAAATACCTTTGCTATTGTATGCGGAAGTGCAATTTCCTGTAAAACAATTTTATTTCTCTCGGGAAGAGGTAATATATTAGTATCCAAAATCAAGTATCTATACCAATCAAGTTCAACTTACCAGTACCCAACCTGTTTAACTATAAGCAGCTTTTCCAAAAAAAATTCCAAACCTCTTTTGAAAAGCAACAAATAAAAAATTATAAACCGTTTCTAGTTTCATACTCCAAACTAATCAGAGAAGTAGCATGTAGTTTTAGGAAGAGTAAGACCCCAACTTTGAATTCGAGAAAGAGTGCTTAGTTGTTCAATTTTTTCCAAGATTTTCATATATTTTGGAGGTCTTTAGAGAATCATATTCTCATACCCATGTCCGATATACGTCGGACTCGGATGTCAGACACGGGTACTTCAAGAACAATGAAAAGTCGAAACAACATAGCTCCAAACCCAATCCACCCTCATTCTTTGGAAACCATATATCTGCCCAAGTAACTTTTGCCCCCTTGCATAAACTTCCCCGACCTTCCCAAAGAAAAGAAGAACAAAGCTGCACAACCTTTTTAGTAATCTTCTTGGGGAGGATGAACATACTACACCAATAATTTTGAAAACTAAAGTGGACTGATTGGATTAATTGCAAGCACCCAACATTAAAAAAGGGGTTAATAACACCAATGATCCTCAAACTATAGGATATATTTTATATTGGTCCATAAACTTTAAAACGTATCAAATTGCTCCTTACTTACATGTATCATAACAAATTGGTCCATTCCGTTAGCTTTTTCGTTACGTTTATTGTAGCAATCAGCTAGTGACACGTGTCACCAGCTGATTGCACCACATTTCTCTTATTTTTTTCTTTTTCTTTATTTCTTTATTATTTTTTCTTTGATATTTTTTAATAAATAAATGTAAATAAATATTTTTTTATAAAATTAATGTAAATAAATATTTATATTTTATAAATTATTTAATTATTAAAAAATTAATTTACATTATTATTTATCTTTTGTATTTATTTATAAAGAATAATAAATAAAATGAGAAAATGAAAACATTAATAAATACAAAAGATAAATAATAATTTAAATTAATTTTTTAATAACAAAATAATTTATAAAATATAAATATTTATTTACATTAATTTTATAAAAAAATGTTTTTCTTTTTCTTCTTTCTTTCTTTTTTTCTTTTTATAAATAAATTAATTTCGTAAAAAATGAATAATTTATAAAATATAAAATATTTATTTACATTCATTTATTAAAAATATATTTTTTACTTTTTTATTTTCCTTTTCTTTCTTTCTTTTTTCTTTCCTTTTTTTCCTCTTTTCTTATAAAAGTAATGCAAATAAATATTTTATATTTTAAAAATGAATTTAAATTATAATATGAATTATTTTTTTTTTTATATTTATTTACAAACAAGAGAAAAAGAGAAAAGATAAGAAAGAAAAAAATAAAAAACTTATAAATAATAAATATTTTATATTTATAAATTATTTAATTTTTAGAAAGTTAATTTAATTTAAAATATAATATAATATAATATAATATAATATACTTATATATATATATAAATATTGTATTCGTTTATAAAGAAAAGAAAAAAGAAGAAAGGGAAGAAACAAAAAAATAAAAAAATATTTTTATAAAATTAATGTAAATAAATAGTTTTATATTTTTTCAATTATTTGATTGTTACAATATTAATTTAAATTATAATGTAAATTATTAATTAGTTTTTAATATTTATTTATAAAGAAGAGAAAAGCCACACAAAAAAAAAAAAAAATAAAAAGAAGGAAGAAAAGAAAAAAAATAAAAATAAAAATATTTTTTATAAAATTAAATAAATATTTCATACTTTTTAAATTAATTATATTTTTAAAAAAATTATTTTAATTTATAATATGAATTATTTTTTCTTTGTATTTATTTATAAAAAAAATCAAAGAAAAAAAAAAGAAATAAAGAAAAAAGGAAAAAAATAAGAGAAATGTGGTGCAATCAGCTAGTGACATGTGTCACTAGCTGATTGCTACAGTAAAGGTAACGGAAAAACTAACGAAAAAACTAGCTTTTGAACTTGTCATTTGTTATAAGCTAGAAAAAAAATAATAACAATAACAAACAAGAATGTCAATTCTATGAGCAAACAAATCCAATAAAATGAAGAATGTTAACTGATAAACCTACTAGAATTGGAAAGCTTAGATCTGGAAATTTTAGATACGATTACATGACACGAATACGACAAGAGAAAAATAATTAAAACATGACACAATATAAAAAATAACACGAACACGATACTAAAACACGAACGTGTCAAAATCTATATAACACGAATTATTAACGTATCAATATATATATATATATGTGTAATACCTTAAATACGATTATGACACGTGAAAATATACGAAAACGACACGAATACACGAATTGCCAGATCTAAGAAAACTCCACAACATAATTGGCAATTGTTTATGAAGTATATCTGTAAGGGTTTCTTGATTATCCTAAACCTTAAATCCTAAACCAAATCCATAACAATTTATAGTTCACAAAGGATATGTAAAATTCTAGCCAGAAAAGAACATGTATACCAGGTGTTTAAATCCAAATACAACAACAAGAACCAAGATCAAGATCAATATTTTTTATATATAATGATGGGCAGAAACCGAACTTACCAATAAATCGGGAAAACACAACCGGTAGTTCTTTCTCTCCCAATTAACAGGATCTGTAAATATGGTACTAAATTGCACAAGATATATATAAATATATTCCAGCAACACAAATTCAACCAAGGATAATCACCAACAACCAATCACACGAGACACACAATTTTTACGTGGAAAACCCCTTTAAATCAAAGGGTAAAAACCACGGGACTTAGGAGTCCAGTCAAAATCTCCACTATAATGAGAGTGTGTTTACAATATCACAATAATTCAGCTAACACAATGAGTACACAACTCGAACTTAGCTATCAACAAGTGATATTAAAATCAAAGAGAGAAAGTTGAGAAATCACCAAAAAACGTGACTACTATTCGGACATAAAACAGGACGTTATAGTGTTCAGATGAAAATTCTCACCGTACACAATCAGCATCTACGTATCCTGTAGCCACTGCCAGAAAATCAAGAAGATCGGACCACGGATGAACCTCCGATCGACGACTTGATCAAAACTGTGCAACTCACTCTTTTTCTCTTTTTCTGCCGCCACTCTCAATTTTTGCTTCTGACTTTTCTCTGCCAAATACAACAACCCTCACAACTTAAAAAAAAAGGGCAAAGGGCATAATGGGTATTTCCTCCACATAGGAGGGACCCATGCCCAACAAATCTCCCCCTCCCGACTATGTGGAGGTGTTCGCCATCCCGGCGATCAAACAACATATTTTAAACTTTTCTCTTGGTAAGGCTTTAGTCAACATATCAGCACCATTATCATCAGTATGAATTTTCTCAAGTTCTAACAATTTAGCATCGAGAACATCTCGTATCCAATGATACCTTACATCGATATGTTTAGACCTAGCATGAAAGGTTGAATTCTTACCAAGATGAATAGCGCTCTGGCTATCACAAAATAAAACATACCTCTCTTGGGTAAAGCCCAGTTCTTGCATAAATCTCTTCATCCAAAGCAACTCCTTGCACGCTTCGGTCACTGCAATGAACTCTGACTCAGTAGTGGACAATGCAACGCATTTTTGCAATCTGGATTGCCAAGCCACAGCTCCCCCTGCGGAAGTAATTAAGTAACCCGAAGTGGACTTTCTGGAGTCAATGTCTCCAGCCATATCAGAATCTGTATAACCAACTAGAACAGGTTTCTCATTGCCGAAACAAAGTTTCAAGTTGGAAGTACCCCGAAGATATCTCATAATCCACTTCACTGCATTCCAATGCTCTCTGCCTGGATTAGAAAGAAAACGACTGACGGTGCCAACAGAATGAGCTAAGTCAGGTCTTGTGCATACCATTGCATACATCAAACTACCCACGGCTGAAGCATAAGGAACCTTCTGCATGTCTTCCTTCTCTTCTCTTGTGGAAGGACTCTGCTTGACACTCAATCTAAAGTGTGTAGCAAGAGGAGTGCTCACCACTTTAGCTTTATCCATACTAAACCTTTGAAGTACTTTTTCAATGTACTTCTCTTGTGATAACCACAATTTCTTGGCATTTCTATCACGTGTGATCCTTATGCCAAGAATTTGCTTTGCTGGCCCCAAGTCCTTCATCGCAAAGGATTTACTCAACTCTTGCTTCAACATATTAATCTTAGAAGCATTACGACCAACAATAAGCATATCATCAACATAGAGCAACAAAATAATAAAATCATCACCAGAGAATTTCTTGACAAAAACACAATGATCAGAAGTAGTCTTCTTGTAGCCATGCTCCCCCATAACAGACTCAAACTTCTTGTACCATTGTCTCGGAGCTTGCTTCAACCCATACAAGCTCTTCTTTAATTTGCACACATAGTCCTCTTTTCCTTGTGCAATGAAACCTTCTGGTTGCTCCATGTAAAGCTCTTCTTCTAAATCACCATGAAGAAAAGCAGTTTTCACATCCATTTGCTCGACTTCCAAGTCATAATAGGATGCCAAACTCAATATAGATCTGATAGAGGACATTTTTACAACTGGAGAGAATATTTCCTCAAAATCAATCCCCTTTTTCTGACTGAAACCCTTGACGACCAATCTAGCTTTGTATCGTGGAGTTGAAGAATTCTCTTCTTGCTTCAACCTGTAAACCCACCGATTTTTCAAAGCTCTTTTACCCTTAGGCAATTTCACCAGCTCAAACGTATGGTTGTCATGTAAAGATTTAAGCTCATCTTTCATAGCATCAACCCACTGATCTTTGCATTCACTCCCCATAGCCTCTTCATAACACTCCGGTTCTTCCCCATCAGTTAAAAGAACATACTGATCAGAAGAATACCTCACAGAAGGCTGTCGATCTCTAGTAGACCTCCGAAGTGGAACTGCTGGTGGAGATATAGGTCCTTGGTGTTGATCATTCACAACACTATCCATGGGAACATCAAAATCACCCATACCCTGCTGGTCATCATGGACATCTTCTTGCATGCCATCCTCAACTGGATTTGGCGGAGGGGTTAGAGGAATTGGATCTATGGCGGTCAAGTCATCACTATTCTGTGGATCGGTTTTCTCCGCCTTGTCAATGTCATCAATGGTCTGATCCTCAACAAAAACAACATCTCTGCTTCTAACAAGCTTCTTTTCAACTAGGTCATATAACCTGTACCCAAATTCATCTTGACCATAACCAACAAAGATACATTGACGAGTCTTGGCATCTAACTTTGACCTCTCATCCTTTGGAACATGTACAAAAGCCTTGCAACCGAACACACGCAGGTGATCATATGACATATCCTTACCAAACCAAACTTTGTCTGGAACATCACCTTGCAAAGGAACACTTGGAGACAAATTAATCACATGTGCCACTGTATACAAAGCTTCACCCCAAAAAGATCTAGGTAACTTTGCATCTGAAAGCAAACATCTGACTCTCTCAATCAATGTTCTGTTCATTCTTTCGGCTAAGCCATTCAACTGTGGTGTCTTAGGAGGTGTCTTTTGATGTCTGATTCCCTGTGCACGACAATAATCATCAAATGGTCCACTATATTCGCCGCCGTTATCGGAACGGATGCACTTCAACTTCTTCCCAGTTTGCCTTTCAACTGAAGCCTGAAACTGTTTGAACACATCAAGCACTTGGTTTTTTGTTTTCAAAGTATAAACCCAAAGTTTTCTTGAATGGTCATCAATAAAAGTCACGAAATAAAGTGCACCACCATACGACCTTACTTTCAAAGGACCACAAACATCGGAATGTACCAACTCTAGCAAATCTGATTTTCTTGAAGGAGGATGACTCTTAAATGCAACTCTTCTTTGTTTTCCAGCCAAACAATGAGCACAATTCTTCAGTGTAGCATTCTTCAACCCAGAAAGTTGATTCTTCTTGGCCAGACAATTAAGCCCCTTTTCACTCATGTGACTAAGCCGTTTATGCCATAGCACAGTTGAACTATCATTTTCCGTCACATTAACAATGCCTCTGGAAATTGAAGACTGCATCAAATATAAATTTGAACACTTCTTTCCTCAAGCCACAACGAGTGAGCCTCTAGTCAATTTCCACTGACCATCACTGAAGGTGTTACAAAATCCCTCATCATCTAGCTTTCCCGCTGAAATCAAATTCAAACGGATATCCGGTGCATGTCTGACATTTTTTAGCGTCAACTTTGTTCCATTGTTAGTTTCCAAACAGACATCTCCCATGCCAACAACATGTGCCAAGCCATCATTACCCATCTTCAATACCCCAAAATCACCAGGCGTATAAGATGTGAAGAATTCCTTCCTAGACGTGACATGAAGTGAAGCACCAGTGTCTATTACCCAACTTGTCTCGTCGCATGCTAAGTTGATCACATTCTCATCACAAGTAACCAACAGATCATCAGAGGTAGCAGTAGTAACACGATCATTATTTCCATGATCCCTCTTCTCTTGTTTATCACTACCACCTTTGTTCTCTTTCCTCCACTTGTAGCAATATTTCTTGATATGGCCCATCTTGCCACAATAATGGCACTCAACATTTTTAAATCTTGATCTTGACTTGCTTCGGCTTTTATCTCTACCCGTTTCATTTTTGATCCTACTTCTCCCCCTATTTTCAGTAACTAGAACCTCAGACTGTGATGAAGAACCCTGAGACTTTCTTCTCACTTCTTCATTCAAAACACCATTCTTGGCAAGTTCCAAAGTTACTACACCATTAGGAGCAGAATTAATAAGTGAAACCCGAAATGTTTCCCAAGAATCCGGTAGAGTAGCAAGCAACCAAAGCCCTACTACTTCATCCTCAAATTTGATGCCCATACCAATTAACTGATTCATAACTCCTTGAAACTCATTCAAGTGATCAGCCACAGTTGTTCCTTCTTTATACTTCAGTTCCATCATCTTTTTAAGCATGAACAACTTGTTATTGCCAGACTTTAAAGCATACAAGTTTTCAAGCTTGTTCCACAATGTACGTGCATGTGTCTCTTGATCAATGTGATTGTAAACATTTTCCTCAACAAATTGGCGAATAAAAGCACACACCTGCTGATTCTCAAATTCCCATTCCTCATCACTTTTAGATTCGGGTTTTTGAGTAGCAAAGACAGGAAGATGCAAAGACTTCACAAATAACAGGTCTTTCATTTTATTCTGCCACAATTGATAATTTGTGCCATTCAAAACAATCATTCTACTTGTGCCAGCCTCCATAATTACACAACAACACAACCAAAGCTCTGATACCAGTGTGATGGGCAGAAACCGAACTTACCAATAAATCGGGAAAACACAACCGGTAGTTCTTTCTCTCCCAATTAATAGGATCTGTAAATATGGTACTAAATTGCACAAGATATATATAAATATATTCCAGCAACACAAATTCAACCAAGGATAATCACCAACAACCAATCACACGAGACACACAATTTTTACGTGGAAAACCCCTTTAAATCAAAGGGTAAAAACCACGGGACTTAGGAGTCCAGTCAAAATCTCCACTATAATGAGAGTGTGTTTACAATATCACAATAATTCAGCTAACACAATGAGTACACAACTCGAACTTAGCTATCAACAAGTGATATTAAAATCAAAGAGAGAAAGTTGAGAAATCACCAAAAAACGTGACTACTATTCGGACACAAAACAGGACGTTATAGTGTTCAGATGAAAATTCTCACCGTACACAATCAGCATCTACGTATCCTGTAGCCACTGCCAGAAAATCAAGAAGATCGGACCACGGATGAACCTCCGATCGACGACTTGATCAAAACTGTGCAACTCACTCTTTTTCTCTTTTTCTGCCGCCACTCTCAATTTTTGCTTCTGACTTTTCTCTGCCAAATACAACAACCCTCACAACTTAAAAAAAAAGGGCAAAGGGCATAATGGGTATTTCCTCCACATAGGAGGGACCCATGCCCAACATATAAAATGATAAATTCCAAAAATATAAATAATGAACGACATATATACACTTGGTAATTAATTAAATTAGCTATTTTGTCCTTGATTTATGATGTTTATTAAATTAAAATATTAATTAATTTTTATTTATTTCATTATTTATTTTAAAGTCTGATTTATTAAATTAACTATTTTATTTTTAATTTATATTTTTTATTAATATTAAAATATTGACTAATTTTTATTTATTTCCTTATTAACATTGAAATCTTTATTATAATAAAATTTTCTTATTAATAAAATTTTTATAATTTTTATTTATCTATTTCCGTATTAACCTTAAACTTTAAATTAAAGTAAATTGTTCTTAATAAAATTTAAATTTAGCTCTTTAAAAGAATTAGAATGTTTATTGTATCAAATCATTAAAGGTTTAAACAATTATGAGATTTACATAGCTGATAAATTCTAATTATTTCTAAGTCCAACTAATAATTGCTCATATTAGGAAGTCATTGTCCGAATGCTTGCTTGTGCCAAAGATGAGTTGGGGCTCTGGGCATGGTGGATAGTAATGGGATAGAAGTGAAAGTCCCTCAGCACATCCCATCTCCTCCAGGTAACTTGGGCTTAATCCAAGAGCTTCAGACAATAGTTTAAATAGACAAGTCCCCAATCTCATTACTTGCTTCGTGTATTCCAGTTGAATATCTCTGCAATCCCACATTTAGGGCTACTTTAATATTTCAGTTAAAAAAAGCTTCGGCTGAATATTGTGGGGTTTTTTATACGAATATAGCCAAAAAAAAATTAAACCCCAAACTACCTATACTTTTAGATTATTTCCCAAAATACGCTTGTTTTAAAATTAGCTGGGAAATCGCCAACCCCCATGGTGATTTCCCAGCATCAAAATATTGATTTTGGCTAAAAATACCAAGGGAAATCGCCATGGGGGGTGGCGATTTCCCTTGGTATTTTTTTCAAAATTATTTCCCTTGGTATTTTTAACCAAATTTGTAAAAAGAATGAAGGGAAATCGCCATGGGGGGTGGCGATTTCCCTTAATGTAAATTTTTTTTTTTTAATAAATCAACAAATTTTAATTTTTTTTAATTTGTAAATTTTATTTTTTAAATTTAAAAATTATAAATTAAATTAAGTTTCTTATTAAATTTAAATATGGAAAATTTTATTTCTTATAAAAATTAAAAAAACAAAATAATATTTCTTCTTAAATTTGTATATCAAAAATTATATTTGTAAGTTTTGTTTAAATTTTTAAATTTTTAAATTTTAAAATTTTGTAAGTTTTGTTTTTTAATTTTAAATTTTATAAATTAAATTAAAATATTTTTTTATAATTAAAAAAAAAATTTCGTAAGGTAAATTTTATTATTTAAAATTTATGAACAAATTTTTTTAAATTTTGTTAATTGATTTGTATTAGATAAAAACAAAAAACAAACAAAAAACCTTGCATTACATTTTCATAAGCAAACAAGTGAAATTCTGGAAAGCAGAAAAAACAATTTCAGCTATATTTCAGTCCATCAAATGCTGCAGAAAATATTGGAACTTGATTTTTTCTGCAATGGATAAGACTGATGATATAGGTTTTTAGACAGGTTTCAGCTATTTTCCAGTCCATCAAATGCTGGAGAAAATATTGGAACTTGATTTTTTCTGCAATGGATAAGACTGATGATATAGGTTTTTAGACAGGTTTCAGCTATTTTCCAGTCCATCAAATGCTAAAGAAAATATTGGAACTTGATTTTTTCTGCAATGGATAAGACTGATGATATAGGTTTTTAGACATGTTTCAGCTATTTTCCAGTCCATCAAATGCTGGAGAAAATATTGGAACTTGATTTTTTCTGCAATGGATAAGACTGATGATATAGGTTTTTAGACAGGTTTCAGCTATTTTCCAGTCCATCAAATGCTGGAGAAAATATTGGAACTTGATTCTTTCTGCAATGGATAAGACTGATGATATAGGTTTTTAGACAGGTTTCAGCTATTTTCCAGTCCATCAAATGCTGGAGAAAATATTGAAACTTGATTTTTTCTGCAATGGATAAGACTGATGATATAGGTTTTTAGACAGGTTTCAGCTATTTTCCAGTCCATCAAATGCTGGAGAAAATATTGGAACTTGATTTTTCTGCAATGGATAAGACTGATGATATAGGTTTTTAGACATGTTTCAGCTATTTTCCAGTCCATCAAATGCTGGAGAAAATATTGGAACTTGATTCTTTCTGCAATGGATGAGACAAATGATGGGATTTATCAATGACATTTTGCATTGAATAAGTTATAACTTTTTCAGTCAAATAGTCAAATAGTCCTAGGCAGAATATCAGAATCAGATTTCATCCTATACAAAGGATGAGATTTGTTATCTGGTACAACATAATGAACCATTATAAATTTATAATACTTATGAAGGTTTACAATACCCCCATACAACAGTTTTTCAATCAGATTTTTCCTGAGTGCTAAAACCTCCTCATTCTCATTCTCATCCTTCTATATTTCTTCTTTCTTTTGCTACACAACATGAGCAATAGAGTGATCGCATTGGTCTACTATAATGGCCAAATTCATAATACTGACGAAGGTGCTACCTTTGATTGTGAACGTCCAAAAAGTTTTCGTGTTGAAGACGACGTCACATTAGAGGAACTGAAGCTGCAAATTCATACAAAAATTAAAGCTGGAACTAGAAAAAGAGTTTCAGAGGTTAAGTACAGGCATCCTCTTTCTATTGGTGAAGGATGTGTCCGATATAGAACATTTCCACTTGAAGATGATGATGATGTCAGATGCATGTTTTATGCTCATGAGACATTTGCAAATGTTGGTGTCCTTGAGTTATATGCTGACATAGATGATGTTGACGATGATTGCGGCCCTTCAAATGTTCGCACAACAGAAAACTTTCCCATAGAAGATTATGATTCTGGGTCGTTCTATGTTCACACTACATACGACGTTCCCACAGAAGAAGTCGTGCCCTTATCTCAAGCTACAACTTTTCAGACTTCATTAGTCTCACAAACCCTAATTCCTACTACCCTCGAAGATGAGCCAGCTGGTGTTGATCCTGTTCGTCCACGTGGAGTCCATGGTGAAGATGTTGGTGAATTTAGTGAGCAAGAAGAGGATGCTGAATTCGCAAGTGATGACAATACTGATTCTGACCCAGACGTCGTCCCTGCTGAGATCAACACTCATGGAGATATCAACACTCATCGAGATATTCCCCCATATCAGGCTGCATCCCATATGCATACACTGGATCTGGAGGCAATGCATGTGCCGGAATTTCCAGAGTATGTTCATACATTAGCTACGCCTCTGACATTTGATCCATCTGCACTTGATCTGTGTGTTGGGTTACAATTCCCAACGAAAGAGGCTGTGCTTTCAGCTATCAAGCACTATAACATCAAAAACTCTGTAGATTACAGAGTAATTGAATCTGAGCCGACGAAATATTATGCCAAGTGCTTAATGTATGGGAATGGGTGTAATTGGAGAATAAGGGCAACTTTTATGAAGAAGAAACATCTATGGGAGATTAGAAAATATGAAGGGCCTCATACTTGCACATCGGCGAGGATTTCACAAGATCATTGCAAGTTAGATTGTAACATGATCTGCTCATGCATTTTGTCATTGGTCCAAGCAAATCCGGAGATTTCCGTTTCAGTTTTGATCGCTGAGATGCGAATCCGGTATGGATACATCACCTCTTACAAGAAAACATGGCAAGCAAAGCAAAAGGCAATTGTTCGAGTATTTGGCGATTGGGAAAGATCGTACAATGAGCTACCTAAATGGTTAGGTGCAATGCAACATTTCGTGCCTGGTACAATTGTGGAATTGCAAACGATACCTGCATATCACGGTGATCGATTGGTCCAAGGTAAGAGAATATTCCATCGACTATTTTGGACATTTAAGTCGTGCATTGAAGGGTATCCGTATTGTAAACCAATTGTGCAAATAGACAGTACTTTCTTATATGGAAAATACAAAGGCACATTATTGTTAGCTATTGCACAAGATGGCAATCGAAACATACTGCCAATTGCCTTTGCCATTGTGGAGGGTGAGACAACAGAGGCTTGATCATTCTTTCTCAGTAACTTGCGCAGACACGTGACAAAACAGCCTGGCATTTGCTTGCTGTCTGATCGACATGAAGCCATCAAAGCTGCGATTAGACGCAATGGTGGATGGAATCCTCCACATGCATATTCAGTGTACTGCATTCGACACATTGCAGCGAACTTTATGAAAAAGTTTAACAATAAGGAATTGCGTCGACAAATTGTTAACATGGGTATGGAATCAAATCATAGTTATTTTATCTCTTATATTTCGTTTAACATATAAAATAATATTGAAATTCAAAAGTTTTTTGTTTTTAAATTTATTAGGATACGAGTTGAGGCGACCGAATTTTCATTTCATGTATGACAATCTTCGTGGAGAAAATGCAGAGGCGGCTAACTGGCTTGATAGGATCCCCAAGGAGAAGTGGGCGCAGTCATATGATCAAGGAAGGCGTTATGGCCATATGACAACCAACCTAGCTGAATCTATCAATTCGGTGTTGAAGGGAACGCGTCATCTTCCCATTACTGCTTTAGTGCAATCAACATATTATAGGTTGGCTGCACTTTTTGTTAAGATGGGGAACAAACAAATTGCCATGATGGAGGGAGGGCACACATATTGCGAAACAGTCACACAAGCTATGCAAGAAAATCGCACGAAAGCTAACTCCCACATTGTTCGTAATTTTACGCGAGTAAATCAATCTTTTCTGGTTGAAGAGTTAGTTGCTCCACAAGAGGGTGTTTCTGCAATGAACTACAAAGTCAACCTCAGTGACATGTGGTGTGATTGTGGAAAGTTTCAAGCACAAAGGTTCCCTTGTTCACATGTAGTTGCTGCCTGTGCACATGTCCATGTAGATTGCATGCAATATGTGGACAAAGTCTATAAACTGGAAAATATATTGAATGTTTATAGACATGAGTTCGAAGCTGTTGGAAATGAAGGTTACTGGCCTCAATATGATGGTCCAGAAGTGTGTCCCAATCAAGAAATGCGGAGAAATCCACATGGTCGGCCAAAATCAAGTCGTATTCGTAATGAAATGGACCTCAGGGAGAAAGGCCAACCAAAACGTTGTGGATTATGCAGAAACGGAGGTCATAACCGTCGAAATTGTCCGCAACGATTTGGCACATTGGGGGAGACTTCGCATCAACAATAAATGAATTACATGTTTTTCTCAACTTATCATGTACTTTGGATTATAAGGGAAAATGTAATGCAAGTTTTTTTTGTTTGTTTTTTGTTTTTATCTAATACAAATCAATTAACAAAATTTAAAAAAATTTGTTCATAAATTTTAAATAATAAAATTTACCTTACGAATTTTTTTTTTTTAATTATAAAAAAATTATTTTAATTTAATTTATAAAATTTAAAATTAAAAAACAAAACTTACAAAATTTTAAAATTTAAACAAAACTTACAAATATAATTTTTGATATACAAATTTAAGAAGAAATATTATTTTGTTTTTTTAATTTTTATAAGAAATAAAATTTTCCATATTTAAATTTAATAAGAAAGTTAATTTAATTTATAATTTTTAAATTTAAAAAATAAAATTTACAAATTAAAAAAAATTAAAATTTGTTGATTTATTAAAAAAAAAAAAATTTACATGAAGGGAAATCGCCACCCCCCATGGCGATTTCCCTTCATTCTTTTTACAAATTTGGTTAAAAATACCAAGGGAAATCGCCATGGGGGGTGGCGATTTCCCTTGGTATTTTTATCAAATTTTGAAAAAAATACCAAGGGAAATCGCCACCCCCATGGCGATTTCCCTTGGTATTTTTAGCCAAAATCAATATTTTGATGCTGGGAAATCGCCATGGGGGTTGGCGATTTCCCAGCTAATTTTAAAACAAGCGTATTTTGGGAAATAATCTAAAAATATAGGTAGTTTGGGGTTTAATTTTTTTTTTTGGCTATATTCGTATAAAAAACCCGAATATTGTGCGTTCAAAAAATACGATTTAATTTTTTTTTTTGAATGTTGATATTGTTGTAAAAAAGTGTTATTAAGAATTGAAATGTAAAAAAAAAAATGTTTAAAACAATAAAATTTAAATATGTGAAGATAATAAAATCGTTTTATGCAAAAGTATAAATATATATTTGATTCTCGAACTATGCAAATTTTATCATTTTGACCTTTATTCTTTTATTTGGATCAATTTAACTCCAATATTATTAATTTTGGTCAATTTAGTTATTATACTATTATTTTCAATCAATTTAGTCTAAATTTAACGAAAACGTTAAATTTTTTTGGTATTTTTTCTGGTCAATTTTTTTATATCAATTTCTTGTAAAATTAATGAAATTGTTAATCATATGTTCTATTAAATTTATACGAAATTGACAACAATAATAGATTGATGATCAAATTGACCCAAATAAAAAAAAATAAAAGTCAAAATGACTTAAGTTACATAATTCAAGAGCTAAATTTGTATTTATATCTTATGCAAAAGCTTTCAAACCCCAAAAGAATCATTTTCTTGAGTTTTTTATTTGGATTGCTAAATTATTATTTTAACAGCTAAAGAAACAAAAAAAAAAAAAAAATTTATGGGAATCACATTGAAGTTGTGATAAAATTCAAGTTAGGCTTTAAACATAAACAATATTGTATTGTGAACAAAACGAAGTGCAGATAGCCATTGACAAACCTCAAAACATCAGGCAATTCTTCAGGTTTGGGTGTATCGGGAGCCATGATGCAAAAACAGGTATCTCTCCAGTTTGCAAATGGAGCAGTGTACAAATCGAAGTTGCTTGTATACCTAAACCTTGTTTGGCTATCACGTGCATAGAATTCTTTCTTTAACTCAACATCTAGCTCGAAAAATCTTCGAACCCCATCTTTCATCTCCTCAAGAACACTTACAGGTATCCCACGATTGACAACCTGAAAAAAAAACCCATGTCTCCGAGGCATGCCTGACTTTATCAATGATCTCTTTATACCGCCCTGGAAGATTATCGCCAATGCCTTTTAGATTAATAACAGGAACATTAGATTGGATTTTCTTCGTATCTGAAACATCTGTCAGATTAGGTTGTCGGATGAACATTCGAGGAATCTTTGTAATCCCAGCATCTGCAAGACCTTTGACGCCGGCTTTTGAGTCATCAAAAGCTTTCAGTTCTCTTTTTCTGTCATAATTGGAATATCACAAACTTCAGCTCCACTAGTTACCACCATTTTCCCCTCTCTTTTTTTTCCCTCTTTTAATGTAGCTAAAGCAGTAGAAATTCAATGGAATATACCAGATAGAGTTAAACATGAAGAATAGAGGAGCGCTTGACGAGGCTTTTTTATTACAATATACCAAAAAAAAAAAAATTACCAAATTACCGTTGCTTTTTGATTATTTTCCAAAATACGGATCTTTTTTTTTCAGTTGGGAAATCGCCAACCCCCATGAAGGGAAATCGCCATGGGGGGTGGCGATTTCCCTTCACGTATATATTTTTTTTCAATTCTTAGAAAAATTTAAAAAACATGACTCAATAGTAAATGTATTGTGAAATGATATAATGAATAAAAGTTATTTGAAAAAAAAGAAATGAATAATTAGAAATTATTATAAAAAATATTATAAAGACAAAATTACTTTTAATGAAAAAACTTATTTTTTTTTCTTTCATTAAGGAAATATTATTTTTTAAAAATTTTAATTGAAAATAAATTTAAAAAATAAAATATTTAAATAAAAAAAGTAAATAAAAAATTTAATTTTTTTTTAAAATTAAAAATTTTTATTTTCAGAATTTTTATTTTTTAATTAAAAATTAAATTAAAAAATAAAAGAAAAAGGGAAGAGAAGAGAAGGTTTTTTTTATCAAGGATAATTTTGTCTTTACAATATCCTTTATAGAGGTGCTCATGGGACGGGCCGGGCCGCGGCCCGTATTTTTTTTCTTTTCTGCCCAGGCCCGCCCGTTTAAGCCCGAATCACTGTTCATTGGAATAAAAAATAATTTTTTTATTTTTTTAATTAAAATTAAATAAAATAATATTATTATAATAAAAATCACTGTTCCGGGCCGGGCCGGCCCGGCCCGGAACATAAATTATCTTGCCCGGGCCCGGCCCAATACGGTCCGAGCCTGCCGGGCTGCCCGGCCCGTGAGCAGGTCTAATCCTTTATAATAATTTCTAATTATTCATTTCTCTTTTTCAAATAACTTTTATTCATTATACCCTTTCACAATAAATTCACTATTGAGTCATGTTTTTTAAATTTTTCTAAGAATTGAAAAAAAAAAATATATACATGAAGGGAAATCGCCACCCCCATGGCGATTTCCCTTGGTATTTTTTACAAATTTTCAAATTTTAACGCTGGGAAATCGCCATGGGGGATGACGATTTCCCAGCTTGAAAAAAAACAGCCGTATTTTGGGAATTAATTCGAAACCAACGGTAATTTAAGATTTTTTTTTTTTTGCTATATTGTAGTAAAAAACCCGCTTGACGACAGGGAAATTTATTGGTCAAAAGAGTGGCTAGAAATCAACCACATCAAAAACGATAATAACAATGATAGCTGCTTGGTCCCGTTCTTCACTAACCACTACAAACTTTATTTATTTTTTTCAAAAAGAAAGAAAATGATGGTCTCCAGAGCCAAAGTTAGATTTTATGACATCATATTTACAAAAAGAATAGGCCTCAATTGAACTTGTTTAATTATCGGATTATTTTTTTTTAAGTTCAAAGGTTCGTTTAATATTTGAAAGAGTTTAAATAAAAATATTAAACTCGAAATATGAGTTTGGACAAAAAATGAGGCTCATTTAAAAAATAGATCGAACCTTGACTCCATCAATCAAAGCTCAAGTCTGACCTGATCCGTTTTTATTTATATAATATAATATATTATTTTATTTTATTTTATTTTATATTTATATATATTATGTAATTCATATTATATCATATAAAAATATATATATATAATATTATAGTATAAATATTTAAAAATATTTAAGTTATCCATGTATTTGAACTTAATAAAAGAAAAAAAAAAGATAAAATTATAAAAATTAAATAAAAATAACATATTTGTTTAAATTTTTTTTAGAAAAAAAAATATGGACGGACCTAAACGGGCTTGGACTACTTATTTGCAAATACGGATCGGCTTTGACAGAATTTGAAACCCATATTTCGAACTGAGCTTAAACAAATATATTTAATATTAATATCATACTTAAATCCAGTCCAAACTCGATCCGACCCATAAACATCTCTAACCTCAATAGATCTCAATCTAATTTTGAGGATAATTAAATTTTTATATTATACTTTTAATTTTCTTTTCCTCTATTTTTCAAAGCAATTCTTTAGAGGAAACATTGCCTTATGAAATAAGATGGCAATGATAGTTTCCAAAACAGAATTGGGATATGGCAATCCAAGACTAAATTACCATATTTTTCATCAGCTCAATTTTGCCTATTATGTCTAGTTAATGAGGGTAAAGAGTGTTCTTGACTAGTCATGGAGACCTCATGGTTGAGAACAGAGGAAAAACAGAAGAGATAATTATAATTTTAGTCTTAAAACATAAATTTTTTTTATTTCAGTCCTAAAATTTTTAAATGTACATTCAGTCTTAAAAATTATTAATATTTTAAAAATTAGTCTTTCAATCATTATTCAAATGAAAATACTAACATAAAGCTTAGCTGGCATATAATGAACACTTGTAGATGTCATTTCAATAATTTATAAAATATTAAAAAATTATTTAAAAAAAAAAACCTTCTTATGAAGATTAAAAAATCACTACTTCATTTTTTTACTTGTCTCTTCTCTCATTAAATTAATAGTTTCTTTCTCTTTCTCACTAAACCAACAGTTTTTAATGAAATGAAGTAGAGTTTTTTTATCTTTTATTTGTAACTTTTTTTTTCTTTTGGCATATAATTTTTTTAATATTTTACAAATTAATGAAATGCTACGTAAGTTTCACATATGATTCATTATATGCCACATAAGTTTTTTATATAAACTTTCAGTTAACGTTTTTGTTCGAAAAGCGACTAAAAGACTCTCTATTAACACATTGATAACTTTTAGGACTAAATGTTTATAAGTAAAAATTTTAGGATTGATATGAAAAAAAATGTGTAAGTTTTAGGTAGAAACAGAGAGGGAGAAAGAACATCTGCTGGTAGGGGGAATTCATATTTTTTAGCCCCTTTTATGATATGATTTTCATAATGTCCTTTTTCATTAGCCATCTAACTTTTTTTTTTTTGGTAAATGAGACTTTAGTTAACTAAAATCATTTAAATTGAACTCGTTGAAATCAGTTGAAGCAACTCTATTAAAACACTCACACATTTTTGTGGCCTTTCATGAAACTACAATTCATTGAAATTTCTGGTGATAATAATAACATAAAAGGAAAACATATGAAAAATCATTAGATCATATGGACTAAACTGGTACATGAAATGTAGTTTCTATCCAGTGGCGGGGCGTGGTGGGAGCCAGGGGAGGCCTTGGCTCCCCAAGAATTTTGAAATTTTTTTTAGTATATATGTTTATATGTATTTATATATTAAATTAAATTAAATTAATCCTCTCAAAATAAAATTTATATTTATTTAGTTTTTTATTTTTGTTTACAACTTAATTTTATGCATTATAATTTTAAAAAGTTAAAATTACATTGTTATTTATTTTTTTATTTTATCCACCAATTATTATTCATAACTCTTCAAATTAATTGATTTGTTATAAATATTAAGTCACAATCACGTGAACTTAAATTAACTTTCTAAATGTTAATTTTCTCAACAAGATTTCAAAAAATATTGTAAACTGTAAAGTCGGATTTTTCCTTATATTGTAAACTATAAAGTCAGATTTTTCTTTTTACTGCATGTTGTCGTTACCCCTATAGCTTTTCTTCTTGTATTCGTCAGTTCCAAATTCAATCAATTTTGTTTGTAATTTGGTGCTTGTCATTTGAGTCATCAAGTTTAAAAATTAAGATCATACTACAACTTCCAAAGATCTCCTTTTATTAATTAGTAGTTATGCTAACTTTTATCTTTATTTTTAAAATTGTTATTATAAATCTATTTGTTTTTTCTGTCAGAGTCAACTTCCTTACAAAGCAAAAATAACAAGATTCTTGTTAAGATTGTTATTTTATTTTTTAAAATATATGTTTATATAATCTTGTTTTTATATGCAAGGATAATGTTAAAACTTTTGTGATTAGTCAAAAATTTGATATATATTTTTATTAATTTTTATTATAGTACAATATTATATTGATTTACTTTACCTATTTATGATATATCTCAAATAAAATATATATAAATTTAATTTTTTAACTGATTCTCCTAAAATCAAATATCAAGATCCGTGAGTGGCTATATCCGTCTATATTCTCCAGCTGATTTCACGATTTAAAATGTGCAAGTGATGAAGAGACCTCATCGATCCCTTGCGAGTACTTTTATGCCAGAAAATCTCTGGCAGTTCCTTGATTGGTTCATAGACTCTCATGCTATCAGGGAAGTTTCCTGATTGAGGTTGTGTTTACGGACACGACGAAAAAAAAAAAAAAAAAAACTAATCCTTCTACAAGGCCGCCCTAGAAACTTGAATATGAACATATTTGAGGCTAGAATCCAGGAGTTCCTTCACAATGTTTTTGGACTGAAATTCAAGATTCTATATACTGCCTATTAATTGTGTTGTGAGCCTTAAAACCCAAAGTTTGCTGTTCTCTAGGTGAAAATTTATGGCATTTTGCATATACATTACAATATTATTGAACTTGCTGAAACTTGAAAGTGAATCTAGCATTCTAGTTTAACTAACAAGTCTCTGATAGCAATGTCACTATGAGCTAGTAATAACTGAGACTCTACTCGCTGCTATGTATTTTAAGCTTTGGGCTGAGAAAAAGTAGAAATGAAAAGTAAATTTATTGAGATTTGAGGCTGTGTTATGATTAAGTATTAACCAATTAACATCTAACTATATATAGACAAGTTGCCACAGAAATACATGGATGAAGAAATAAACGATGCAAGCTTTAGCACTATGCAGCATTGATTAAAAATTTGTACCGGATCGGTCAATCGAATCGATTGAATCGAGAATCGATAATTTATCTGATCCGACGAGTATATTAAACTAGTAAAAAATCGGATTGAACCGATAAAAAACCGATTTTATATGTATTTTTTTTTCAAAACTTTATTTAAAATTAATAAAATTTAAACTTTTAACCTTTTAGTTTAATATTAAAAACTATATCATTAAACCAAATACATATTTTGTTAATTATTAATTATATTTAATATTTATTTAACATTAAATTTAATGTTTAAACATTAAAAATAAAAAACTTTATCAAACCAATTGATTCAATTGGTTTAATCAAAAATAAAAAATCTAATCGATTTAATTTATGATCCGATTAGACCAAAATAATGTTAGCAATCAATTCCAGTTTCACTTCATGTCCTTGGAGCTATCAACTAACCACCTAGTCTATGTGTTAGAAACTTATAGGGGAAAAACATAAGTCTACCATTTATTTTCTTTTTATATAAATAAAATATGGGGCTTAGAGTTGCAAAAGAGGTCTATTTCGGTTTAAGTACGTAGTTCTGTAAAGATTGGTTTTCGAGGTTGAGCAGAAAAGTGAAGCATATAGATGATTGATGAATCATTAGTGGATTTAGGTGTCATAAATCGGATCGAATCGGATCAAATAAAAAGAATTGCTTGATCAGATCCGATTCAAAATTTTATTTTATTATTTAAAATATAATTTTTAAATTAATAAATAGATCAACTTCAGCAAATGAAGAAGCATATCAAATCCAACTAATACCTAGAACAGAAAATGAACAATATTTTCCATATGGCCCTTTGAGAAAGTATAAAATGGTTCACAAATTCATAATATTTATTTAAGCTCAATATGTGCCAAATATACTCATGGAAATCTTAATAAATCAACCAACCAGTCCATATTAGCAAATTTTTTTCCATTTATTGAAAACGTAGCCAATTTTTCACAGCCTAAAGAGATGTAGGGGAGAAGTTCCATCAAGGCCATGTTCATAAATGTAGGAAACAAAGTCTTTAACTGATGTTTCTCTATAGAGTGGAGGATTGTGTTCTGATATCAGCTCTTTAATGGGTCCATACAGCCTTGAAGATGGTAGTAAGCCTGTGGTGAAAAAGCTTGCCACTGATATTCTCGGGCCTTCGCGGTTTGCCAACACCCTGTGCTCTACGCTTTTGAACTTGTCATTTGTTATAAGCTACAAAAAGATAATAATAATAACAAACAAGAATGTCAATTCTATGAGCATCTAAATCCAATAAAATGAAGAATGTTAACTAATAAACCAAATTCATATATATATTAGCATTTGAATCTGTCGGTGATGGAACACATATATTGCATAGCATGGACCTAAAGAAACTAAATTTAGTTCAACAATTTAATGTAATAATCAATTTACAATATGCTTTATTTCATCATCAATATTATTTTATTACTAAAAAATAAAATTATAATATAAAAATTAGGACATTAACGTATTGGATCATATCCAGGTGTATGGCGAAAACTAGTATTAGAAAGTGAGACTTGCCTGTAGAAGATCTCCAACATTGACTACTAAGGCACCAGGCAAAGGAGGAACATCAACCCATTGATCCTGATAAAGTACTTGCAACCCTCCAATTTTTTGATCCTGTAAAAGCACCGTTAGGAAGTCATTGTCCGAATGCTTGCTTGTGCCAAAGGTTAGTTCGGGCTCAGGGCATGGTGGATAGTAATGGGATAGGACTGAAAGTCCTTCACCACATCCCATCTCCTCCAGGTAACTTGGGCTTAGTCCAAGAGCTTCAGACAATAATTTAAATAGCCAACTCCCCAATCTCATTACTTGCTTCGTGTATTCCAGCTGAATATCTCTGCAATCCCATAACATTTGTGTTAAAAAAAAATGGGTTAGAAAAAATTCGGGTTGAAAAATGTATGTTAGAAATATTATGATTTAAAATATTTTTAAGTATTTGATATTACTGTAAAAAAATATTATGAAAAATAAAATGTTAAAAAAATATATTTAAAACAATAAAATTTAAATACGTGAGGTTAATCATTTTATCTAAAAATTTTCAAATTAAAAAGCATTATGCCAAAGCCAAAAAAAAAAATCATTGGTTTAGCATTAAAATTACGGTAAGATACAGCTTTTGATCTCAAATTGTGTCAAGAGTAATACTAAACGAGTCCTTAATGAAAAGCAAGTTGTATTGTGAACAAAACAAAGTGCAGATAGCCAATGACAGACCTCAAAACATCAGGCAATTCTTCAGGTTTGGGTGTATCGGGAGCCATGATGCAAAAACAGGTATCTCTCCAGTTTGCAAATGGAGCAGTATACAAATCGAAGTTGCTAGTATACTTAAACCTCGTTTGGCGATCACGTGCATAGAATTCTTTCTTTACCTCAACATCTTGCTCAAAAAATCTTCGAACCCCATCTTTCATCTCCTCAAGAACACTTACAGGTATCCCATGATTTACAACCTGAAAGAAACCCCATGTCTCCGAGGCACGCCTGATTTTGTCAATGATCTCCTTATGCCGCCCTGGAAGATTGTCGCCAATGCCTTGTAGATCAATAACAGGAACATTAGATTGGATTTTCTTGGTATCTAAAGCATCTGTCAGATTAGGTGGTCGGATGAACATCCGAGGAATCTTGGTAATCCCAGCATCGGCAAGACCTTTGACGCCAGCTTTTGAGTCATCAAAAGCTTTTAGTTCTCTTTTTCTGTCATAGTTGGAATCATCACAAACTTCAGATCCACTACTAGTTACCACCATTTTTCCCCTTTTTTCCCCTCTTTTAATGTAGCTAAAGCGGTAGAAATTCTATGGAATACCAGATAGAGTTGAAACAATGAAGAATAGAGGAGCGCTTGACGACAGGGAAATTAATTGGTCAAAAGAGTGGCTAGAAATCAACCACATCAAAAACGATAATAACAATGCTAGCTGCTTGGTCCCATTCTTCACTAACCACTAAAAACTATTTTTTTTTCAAAAAAAAAAAAAATGAAAATAGTGGTCTCCATAACCAAAGTTAGATTTTGTGACATCATATTTACAAAAGGAATAGGCCTCAATTAGACTTGTTCAAGCTGTTCAAGTTTGAAGACACATATGATATTTTGAGAGAATTTAGATAAAATATTAGATTTAAAATATGAATTTGGACAAAAAAAAATGAGATCCTTTTAGAAAATAAGTTGAGCTTTGGCTCCAATAATCAAGACCCGACCCGTTTATTTATTTATGTAATATTGTTAAACCTAACAGGCCCTTCAGGCCTCCAATAATGGGCCCTCCAGGCCCCTAGACCTAATGGGTCATCCAAATTAGCTGTTAGGCCCAATGAACCCTCAACAATCAGACCAAAGTGGAAAGCCCAAAAATGGGCTCGCCACAGCTTGAACAGGTTAGGGCTCGCCCAATTTTGAATAGCCTGGCTAGCCCTACCACCTATCACCTCAAAAGGACAAGTAACCTCCCTAACAACCGTTTTATCTATCACATTGCCGCCCATCACCTCAGAATCCACGTGGGGCTTAGACCCACCTGTCCTCAATCGGCCGCAACACGTGGCACGCGGTGACCCGTCAGGTAAAGTATAAATAGCCCCCTTAAGCCAATTCTGGGGCTCTAGACACCTTAACACCCAAAACACAGTTGCTCTGCCCCTCCAACAACCATTCTCCAACTTTTCTCCTTGAACCTTCAACAAGATAACCACCCAACACCGAAAGAACCCTCAACAATTGGCGCCATCTATGGGAACGAGAGTCATGTCTCTACTACCTTTATCCCAGCAAAACAACCCCTAGAAACTTCAGGCGCTGCTATACCTGGCACTAGTCCCCAGATACCTTCGACCGTAGGAAGCTATGGATTCTCATCCTGATGGAGAATCAATTAAGAGTTGTAAACCCAAGTGCAGGTTATGTTCAAGTAATAAATTCTCGGGTGTCCGAGGTCGAACCACAGGGAAGCGTACTAGTAAGTATAAGTTTATAAATATATATGAAAAAGAAAATAAACAAGATATTAGGGAATCAATAACAAAGAAAGTAAACAAGATATTAGAGAACAAAATAAACAAAATAACATAAAAGCAATTAAACAAGATATAAAAAACAATAAGAAAGGATGTTGAGGTTAGAGAATCCACTCTTGGTGTTATGCTAAGATTAATCTTGTTTTATTACACAATTGAAATCCACACATAAGGGAGGTTCCAATCGGAAGGTTTAGCAATTCAGTCCAAATTGTCCAACGTCCATAGCATATGATATTATGTTCATTTGGTGTCCTCAAAACTCATAAAAAGAGTCCAAGCATTCCTTATGCCAAGGTATATGTCTACAACAAATCAAGGTTATGAAACCAAACATTTACTGTGCCATTTTCATTGTCAATAATGAATCAAGATCTCTATTTTGCAAGTATGATTTTAAACCAAAAGAAAATATTATCTATACTAGTGTTTATAAATGATGATTCATTTTAGCTCATGTTTAAGAGACTAACCTTAGCATTTACCAAGAGCTTCACCTCATCACCTCAACAATATGATTAGCAACACATACTAAAAATGAAAAGAAATGTAAGAAGCATAAGTAAATAAAGAAAAAGAAAACTAGAGAAAGGAAAAAAGAAGAAAACTTAGAGAATTTTATTACAATGGCTAATATCCTACCAATGTATAATATTGATACTCTTCCAAGGCCCTCTATTTATACACATTTTGGAGAGCTAAATGACAAGAGACAAGCTTTATAAATTTCAAAGGTAGGTATAATAGGTGGGTGCATTTTTCTAACAATTTTCGTCATATTGTATGACAATTCTGATCATCCAGCTTGATGGTCGATTTTGTCAATGTTGGAGGCTCGATCTGATCAAATGGTCTTCTAGAAAAATATACCCCTATCAGTTACGGATCCATAGCCGTTGGAATCAGATCATTTGCTCATGTGGATCGGAAGATATGGTCAAAATACCAAAACAGGTCAGCACAGACGTCATTGCACATCAGCCAACTTGATGGTCGATTTCGCTAGGGAAAACGACTCCGTTTCAAGAAGTGTAAAACATGAAAAAGATAGATATGCCTCTTAACTATGCACTGTAACAATTTCAGCCTTAATGCTTCAGTGAAACTCCAGATATAGCTGATATGGCAAAAGGTATCGGAACTGGAACTGAATTGGATTTGCCCTTAATTCTTGATTTAACCTAGTAATCTGAAATCACTCAAAGAAACTCGTGAAAAACACCAAATTACATAAAAATATAAAATATCATAAACACAATTAGACTAAGCAATAATAACTCGTATTTGACACAAAACAATAATAAAACATAACTAAGAACTATATAATTATACGAGTTATCACACCCCCACACTTAGATTGTTGCTAGTCCCTAGCAACGACTCAATAAAAATAAAATAAGAAAATCTAATCTAATCCATTTTCGTTGGAAATTACGGTGGCACTTAGCATGTGACACAAGCCTTTAAACCCCTAGGTGTCCCTAGTGGACGAGTTTAGTCTCGTGAGGGTTTGCTAGAACGATACCCACAAACATTGAAAAACTAAAATATAAGTAAACTACATACACTAAAAATATTTACTCATAATCCTTTCAATATAAATTAGAGACAATCTTTGAACAAGTCTTATAAACTAATCAATAACTCAAAGAATTTCACAAAAATTCATGCTTGAATGTAAATAAATGAGTTAAGCCAATATTAACATAACATATTTCAATCAAAATAGTGCATATTCAACTTAATCTCAACTTCTCACTATACTCTCATGATTTTCACTCTTTAAAGTAGTGGTAAAGTGTTTACACTCAATCAATCTCATGAAAACAGTTCTACCATATGCTTGCTTGTCCACCTATTCTCCACTATTTAGATCATACAACTTCATAAATCAAGAGGTCTTTTTTCAAGGTTGTAATGGGGCCAAAGGGTTATAATGTAGTTAAAGAACAAAAGGATAAAGATATCACAAAGGTTCCAAAGAGTTCATAGAGTTTAGAGACATAATAAGATCATACAAATAAAACTTCTCAAAACTCTTATAAAGCACATAATAACATAGGCTAAATGTTCATGTTGAGCCTTTGCTTCATTCTAACCAACTTTGTAACATCTTTTTCTTTACTTTAACTAGAAGTTCAAGAGAAGATTTTTTTTTTTTTTAATATGGGAATGTATTTGACAATGATCCCTTTCTTTTTCTCTTGACTTTTGCCTCTCTCCTCCCCCACACTTATCTTTCGTTCTAACCCAAATTTTCAAAAAGTATCCCTTGTTTTTGCAATATGTCTCAAAATATATAATCCATCTTTAGAACAAGGGTAAGGATATAAGTATATTTAGGCTAGGTGTAAGTTCTGGTTACCAATAAAATAGCATATTTAATGTAGGCTCAAATTGGCTCACTAGTGGGGATGTTCTCTTAGAACATTAATAATGGATGGCTGTTTGGCTCTGGTTATAATCTTAATGCCTCTATCATATTCATGTTGTCACATGTATCAATATAGTCTCAAACGGTTTAAAGCAAGTTCTAGAGAATCATGTAATCATAAGAGCTCTCAAGAAAGAAATTAGATTGATTTGTATAGTGCATCAATCATTATAGGCTCAAAAACTCACAAGGATGATTATACAAGTCAGATTAAATCTAAACATGCTTCTTTCTCAATCAACATATCATATTAACATTGGCTCATAAAAAGGTTGACATCAATGATGGAGACTCAATTAAGAGTTGTAAACCCAAGTGCAGGTTATGTTCAAGTAATAAATTCTCGGGTGTCCGAGGTCGAACCACAGGGAAGCGTACTAGTAAGTATAAGTTTATAAATATATATGAAAAAGAAAATAAACAAGATATTAGGGAATCAATAACAAAGAAAGTAAACAAGATATTAGAGAACAAAATAAACAAAATAACATAAAAGCAATTAAATAAGATATAAAAAACAATAAGAAAGGATGTTGAGGTTAGAGAATCCACTCTTGGTGTTATGCTAAGATTAATCTTGTTTTATTACACAATTGAAATCCACACATAAGGGAGGTTCCAATCGGAAGGTTTAGCAATTCAGTCCAAATTGTCCAACGTCCATAGCATATGATATTATGTTCATTTGGTGTCCTCAAAACTCATAAAAAGAGTCCAAGCATTCCTTATGCCAAGGTATATGTCTACAACAAATCAAGGTTATGAAACCAAGCATTTACTGTGCCATTTTCATTGTCAATAATGAATCAAGATCTCTACTTTGCAAGTATGATTTTAAACCAAAAGAAAATATTATCTATACTAGTGTTTATAAATGATGATTCATTTTAGCTCATGTTTAAGAGACTAACCTTAGCATTTACCAAGAGCTTCACCTCATCACCTCAACAATATGATTAGCAACACATACTAAAAATGAAAAGAAATGTAAGAAGCATAAGTAAATAAAGAAAAAGAAAACTAGAGAAAGGAAAAAAGAAGAAAACTTAGAGAAATTTTTTACAATGGCTAATATCCTACCAATGTATAATGTCTCCCAATACTCATCCAAGGCCCTCTATTTATACACATTTTGGAGGGCTAAATGACAAGAGACAAGCTTTACAAATTTCAAAGGTAGGTATAATAGGTGGGTGCATTTTTCTAACAATTTTCGTCATATTGTATGACAATTCTGATCAGCCAGCTTGATGGTCGATTTTGTCAATGTTGGAGGCTCGATCTGATAAAATGGTCTTCTAGAAAAATATACCCCTATCAGTTACGGATCCATAGCCGTTGGAATCAGATCATTTGCTGATGTGGATAAGAAGATATGGGCAAAATACGAAAACATGTCAGCACAGACGTCATTGCACATCAGCCAACTTGATGGTCGATTTCGCTAGGGAAAACGACTCCGTTTCAAGAAGTGTAAAACATGAAAAAGATAGATATGCCTCTTAGCTTTACAGGGATACAAAGTTCAGCCTTATTGCTTCAGTGAAACTCAAGATATAGCTGATATGGCAAAAGGTGTCGGAACTGGAACTGAACTGGATTTGCCCTTAATACTAGTAATCTGAAATCACTCAAAGAAACTTGTGAAAAACACCAAATTACATAAAAATATAAAAGATCATAAACACAATTAGATTAAACAATAATAACTCGTATTTGACACAAAACAATAATAAAACATAACTAAAAACTATATAATTATACGAGTTATCACACCCCCATACTTAGATTGTTGCTAGTCCCTAGCAACGACTCAATAAAAATAAAATAAGAAAATCTAATCTAATCCATTTTCGTAGGAAATCACGGTGGCACTTAGCATGTGACACAAGCCTTTAAACCCCTAGGTGTCCCTAGTGGACGAGTTTAGTCTAGTGAGGGTTTACTAGAACGATACCCACAAACATTGAAAAACTAAAATATAAGTAAACTACATACACTAAAAATATTTACTCCTAATCCTTTCAATATAAATTAGAGACAATCTTTGAACAAGTCTTATAAACTAATCAATAGCTCAAAGAATTTCACAAAAATTTATGCTTGAATGTAAATAAATGAGTTAAGCCAATATTAACATAACATATTTCAATCAAAATAGTGCATATTCAACTTAATCTCAACTTCTCACTATACTCTCATGATTTTCACTCTTTAAAGTAGTGGTAAAGTGTTTACACTCAATCAATCTCATGAAAACACTTCTACCATATGCTTGCTTGTCCACCTATTCTCCACTATTTAGATCATACAACTTCATAAATCAAGAGGTCTTTATTCAAGGTTGTAATGGGGCCAAAGGGTTATAATGTGGTTAAAGAACAAAAGGATAAAGATATCACAAAGGTTCCAAAGAGTTCATAGAGTTTAGAGACATAATAAGATCATACAAATAAAACTTCTCAAAACTCTTATAAAGCACATAATAACATAGGCTAAATATTCATGTTGAGCCTTTGCATCATTCTAACCAACTTTGTAACATCTTTTTCTAGAAGTTCAAGAGAAGATTTTTTTTTTTTTTTAATATGGGAATGTATTTGACAATGATCCCTTTCTTTTTCTCTTGACTTTTTCTTTTCTTTTCTTCCCCCACACTTATCTTTTGTTTCTAACCCAAATTTTCAAATAAAAATATCCCTTATTTTTTGCAATATGTCTCAAAATATATAATCCATCTTTAGAACAAGGGTAAGGATATAAGTATATTTAGGCTAGGTGTAAGTTGTGGTTACCAATAAAACAGCATATTTAATGTAGGCTCAAATTGGCTCACTAGTGGGGATGTTCTCTTAGAACATTAATAAGGGATGGCTGTTTGGCTCTGGTTATAATCCTAATGCCTCTATCATATTCATGTTGTCACATGTATCAATATAGTATCAAACAGTTTAAAGCAAGTTCTGGAGAATCATGTAATCATAAGAGCACTCACGAAAGAAATTAGATTGATTTGTATAATGCATCAATCATTATAGGCTCAAAAACTCACAAAGATGATTATACAAGTCAGATTAAGTCTAAACATGCTTCTTTCTCAATCAACATATCATATTAACATTGGCTCATAAAAAGGTTGACATCAAGCTCAATTCTCATGAAAATCTTCTCACTAATAAATCTGTTTTAGACTTATGCAATTCATATCTCATTATAGTATTGAAAGTAACTAAAACACACTAAAAAACACACTAAGCCTAAACATGCTTTTTTTTTTTTGAAGAAGAAGAAGAAGAAGAAGATTAAATCAAACTGACAAGGTATGTCTCAAGTCTCCCTTACTCAGACCTTGTTCAGAATGAATACTTCTAAATGGCTTAAAACACAACATTTTTTTTTTTTTACAAATTAGCAAAATATGTCCCTTACCCCCTACTAAAATATGACATTGTCCCCAATGTCAAATTTTAAAGGTAGAATTTAGGAGATATTACCTGCAGAGGTTGCTAACCACTTATTATAACTGAGACACAACAAACAAAATGTTAGATAATGTCGCCGAAAGTGTATTTGACCTGTCAGAAGAAAATGTTAACCTAACAAAAGATTTTTGCGTGATTTCAGGAAGAAAATCAAAAAGAGAAGAAAAATCAACTGTAAAAGACCAATGCAAAAAAAAAACGAGAATAATTACACAAATCTAACAACACGTAAATTAAACCGAAATGAAGTTATTGCAAATCAAACCAAAAGCTGAGAAGTCATTTATTGTAGTTGTGATTGTGGCTCACATCTTCCTCTGGTTTTACGTCCAGAAACGGCTTAAACGCCTTCTATGAGTCGAGGATATGCTTCCCATCCAGTTTTCTTACAAGCTGGCAAACAGGGTCTTTTAACATCAGATTCCCAAGATGTTGCCATTCCCTTTGGAATTGCGACCATAAATCAAGAATTTCTCTTTGTACGTCTCCACTAGGATGCGTCTCAAGAGAAAGTTGGATATTACCCAAATTCTCCTTACTCAGTCCATCCTTAATGAATTCAATTTTATCATCTCGATTAGAGGACGGAATCCCAATAGAACGACATTTACCGTTACACGTCCATCGTGCACACTTGTGGCAATTTGAACTCATGCGCTTTGCTCGTCGCTTCTTTGCATAAGTGCTTCTACCTGTACCTGGTAAATGCAAAACAGGAAGATATTCATCTTCACGTACCTTGGCTTCAATTATCCAACGTATGTCTTCAGGAATCCCTTTGTGCATAAGCATTCTTAATCTTTCAAATCGAACTTGGTAAAACTTCAGTAAAATATTCCGAGGAAAAGGAGGAAATCGTTTCTGCAATCTTGTGAGAATATCATCCATCTTGAAAAAAAATGAAAAAGAAATTGAAAGAGAAATTTATATACAATATCAGTTTTGTGGGTAGCTGATGGAACCGACTTAAATAATCACGGAGTACCGTTATCCGCCATTTAACCGGGGTTAAAAAAAATGTATTTTTTTTTTTTTTTTTTTTTTTTGAAGATTAGTAAAAATTATATTTACATCTAGTTATTTTCAAAACAAGGATCAGAAAGAAAAACAACCTCTTCTTGAGTAACATGATTTTCCAAAAAAAAAATTGAGTCTTTGTCCATTTACCTTGAATACGTTACCATTTTGAGGATTCTCAATGTCAACTGCTCCATAATGATACACATGCTTAACCACAAATGGGCCAGTCCATCTTGATCTCAACTTACCAGGAAATATGTGAAGTCTAGAATTATAAAGTAGAACTTTTTGCCCAACATCAAATGTTTTTCTTGAAATTAACTTGTCATGAAAGGCTTTAGTTCCTTCTTTATGAATTTTAGAATTCTCATATGCATCTTTGAATAAAGTTGGCCAGTAAAATCCACACTGTAAAATTTTTGCAGCAGTTTTCTTTGATGAAAAATGACCACCACATGCCTCGGAATGACAAAACTTAATTACACTACTTACCTCATTGTCGGGAATGCATCTTCGAAATATTTGATCAGGACAATATTTGAACAAGTAAGGGTCATCCCAGTAGAACTTCTTTACCTCATTCAGAAACTTCCTTTTATCTTGGGGGCTCCATTGAGAAGGAATTTTTCCCAAAAAGGAATATTTTAGCTCGGATGGCAATGGTTTTAAATCCAGCTTGGGCGGTTCAATAGTTGATGGTACAGTGACATTTGTGAGTGATGGGAGTTCCTCAAACTTTTGTTTCCAACGATGCTTATCCTGAAAAAAATTTAACAAAGAATCAGTGTGTGAAATTTCTGAAGCATTATCAAACTCACATTCAATTAAATAAGCTTCTAAAGGATCATGGAATGTGGTAGTGGTGAGATGTTCATGAACAAGTTCTTCAATGAAATCCACTTCATGTACTTCTGAATCATCACCAGGTTGCTTGCAAGTGTTGAACACATTTAATTCTAAAGTCATATTTCCAAAAGAAATGTTCAACATACCATTCCTGCAATTTATCAGAGCATTAGAAGTTGCAAGAAATGGACGGCCTAATATAACAGGAATTTGAACATTTGGATTTGAAACAGGATGTGTATCCAAAACAATAAAATCAACAGGGAAGTAAAAATTATCAATTTGAACCAAAACATCTTCAACTATCCCTCGAGGAATTTTTACAGAACGATCAGCTAGTTGAAGTGTAACAGGTGTTTCCTTGAGTTCACCTAAACCTAACTGTTGATAAACAGAAAAAGGCAAAAGATTAACACTAGCACCAAGATCAAGCAATGCACGTTCTATTCTAGTGTTTCCAATGATGCATGAGATTGTTGGACATCCAGGATCTTTGAATTTTGGTGGAGTAAGGTGCTGAATGATTGAGCTCACACTTTCCGTCAAAAATGCTTTCTTTTGTACATTATGTTTCCTTTTAACTGTGCACATGTCCTTCAAAAATTTAGCATAAGATGGAACTTGTTTGATTGCATCCAATAAAGGAATGTTAATCTTAACTTGTTTGAAAAGTTCATAAATTTCTGCATTTTGATTCAAATTCTTTATTGTTTGCAACCTTTGAGGAAAAGGAGCAGGATGCATACCTTTTTCTTTGTCCAAATTTTCAAGAAGTTCAGACTTACCATCATCCTTACCATTACTTTTCGGAGGGGAAAGAGGATCTTGGTCTTTTGATGGAATGTTTTTGTCAATTGCCTTTCCACTTCGAAGAGTTGTGATAGAACTGGCATTTTCCTGTTGAGTTTCATTGGAGCAAGAAACAAGACATTGAGTAGAAGGGTTAGGCTGAGGTTGAGCAGGAAACTTACCTTTTTCTTGAGTGCGTAATGAAGCTGTCAATGTGGACAAGGTGTTTTTGATCTCATTGATGTCCTGTGAAGTCCGGCTATTCACATTTGCTTGTGTTTGCATGAATGCTTGCAATGTCTCTTCCAAGGTTTGTACACGTGAAGGTTGATAGGAAAAAGTGTTGCCCGGCTTTTGAGATTGTGGTATCTGAACATGATTATTATTCCGCCAACTGAAGTTGGGATGATCTCTCCATTCAGGGTTATACGTTTCAGAGTAAGGAGAAGGAAAAGGCTTTTTAAATGTGTTTATGAAATTTACTTGATCATGCAACGCTTCTTTAAGAATAGGAATGTTTGGACATTCAGAAGTGGGGTGTCCCATGATTTCACAAATTCCACAACTTTCTTCATTTTTAACCGTTTTGACTTCTTTTACTTCTCTAAGTTCCATGGCTTCAATCTTTCTAGCCAAATTAGCTACTTTAGCTTTTATCTCATCTTCTTGACTAAAATGATATTTTCCTCTGTTAGAAACAAGATTAGATCTATTGGAACTTTCAGAGGAATTATCTGTGTGCCAGGCTTGAGAGTTATCTGCCAAATGGTCTAGGTAGTCAAAGGCTTCTTCAGGTTCTTTTTCTAGAAACTCACCGTTACACATTGTTTCAACAAATTGTTTAGTTTCGGGAGTTAAACTTTCATAAAAGAAACTAATAAGACGCCATTTTTCAAAACCATGATGTGGACAAGAACTTAACAAATCTTTAAAACGCTCCCAGCACTGAAAAAATGCTTCATTTTGATTTTGATTGAAATTTTGAATCTGTCTTTTCAAAGCAGTAGTTTTATGTGCTGGGAAAAATTTCTTTAGAAACTCAGTTTGTAATTCTTGCCATGTGCCAATTGACCTTGGTTTTAAATTATGAAGCCAAATTTTTGCTTTATCTTTTAAAGAAAAAGGAAATAATTTTAGCTTGACAATTTCATTTGTACATTGTTGGTCATTAAAGGTGACACATACATCTTCGAAGTCTTTTAGAAACGAGTAAGCACTTTCCGATTCCAACCCATAGAAATTAGGAAGCAAAGCTATCATACCTGGTTTAAAACGAAAGTTGTTTGCATTGAGAGGAAAAATAAAACAAGAGGGTGATGAGCTTCGAGTTGGTTGCAAGTAGTCACGCATGGTGCGTACTTGTCTGTTCTCATCTTCAGCATGAACACTTTCATTGTCAGCCATGGTAGGAGTTGTATTAGAAAGATTACCTGAAAAAGTTTCACAATAAAATCTAACTAAACGACGAGATCTAAAATCACGTCGCCAAACAAGCATAAAACAAAGTTAATATACAAAATTAGGCGGTATAACCAGCCAATAAAAATAAAACAAAGTTAATATACAATATAAATATAAATATATAGAAAATTAGGCGGTATAACCAGCCAATAAAAATAAATATAGGCGGTATAACCAGCCAATAAAAATAAATATACTTATAAACTTATATACTTAGTATTGCCTCCCCGGCAACGGCGCCAAAAACTTGATGGAGACTCAATTAAGAGTTGTAAACCCAAGTGCAGGTTATGTTCAAGTAATAAATTCTCGGGTGTCCGAGGTCGAACCACAGGGAAGCGTACTAGTAAGTATAAGTTTATAAATATATATGAAAAAGAAAATAAACAAGATATTAGGGAATCAATAACAAAGAAAGTAAACAAGATATTAGAGAACAAAATAAACAAAATAACATAAAAGCAATTAAATAAGATATAAAAAACAATAAGAAAGGATGTTGAGGTTAGAGAATCCACTCTTGGTGTTATGCTAAGATTAATCTTGTTTTATTACACAATTGAAATCCACACATAAGGGAGGTTCCAATCGGAAGGTTTAGCAATTCAGTCCAAATTGTCCAACGTCCATAGCATATGATATTATGTTCATTTGGTGTCCTCAAAACTCATAAAAAGAGTCCAAGCATTCCTTATGCCAAGGTATATGTCTACAACAAATCAAGGTTATGAAACCAAGCATTTACTGTGCCATTTTCATTGTCAATAATGAATCAAGATCTCTACTTTGCAAGTATGATTTTAAACCAAAAGAAAATATTATCTATACTAGTGTTTATAAATGATGATTCATTTTAGCTCATGTTTAAGAGACTAACCTTAGCATTTACCAAGAGCTTCACCTCATCACCTCAACAATATGATTAGCAACACATACTAAAAATGAAAAGAAATGTAAGAAGCATAAGTAAATAAAGAAAAAGAAAACTAGAGAAAGGAAAAAAGAAGAAAACTTAGAGAAATTTTTTACAATGGCTAATATCCTACCAATGTATAATGTCTCCCAATACTCATCCAAGGCCCTCTATTTATACACATTTTGGAGGGCTAAATGACAAGAGACAAGCTTTACAAATTTCAAAGGTAGGTATAATAGGTGGGTGCATTTTTCTAACAATTTTCGTCATATTGTATGACAATTCTGATCAGCCAGCTTGATGGTCGATTTTGTCAATGTTGGAGGCTCGATCTGATAAAATGGTCTTCTAGAAAAATATACCCCTATCAGTTACGGATCCATAGCCGTTGGAATCAGATCATTTGCTGATGTGGATAAGAAGATATGGGCAAAATACGAAAACATGTCAGCACAGACGTCATTGCACATCAGCCAACTTGATGGTCGATTTCGCTAGGGAAAACGACTCCGTTTCAAGAAGTGTAAAACATGAAAAAGATAGATATGCCTCTTAGCTTTACAGGGATACAAAGTTCAGCCTTATTGCTTCAGTGAAACTCAAGATATAGCTGATATGGCAAAAGGTGTCGGAACTGGAACTGAACTGGATTTGCCCTTAATACTAGTAATCTGAAATCACTCAAAGAAACTTGTGAAAAACACCAAATTACATAAAAATATAAAAGATCATAAACACAATTAGATTAAACAATAATAACTCGTATTTGACACAAAACAATAATAAAACATAACTAAAAACTATATAATTATACGAGTTATCAATCAAGCTCAATTCTCATGAAAATCTTCTCACTAATAAATCTGTTTTAGACTTATGCAATTCATATCTCATCATTGTATTAAAAAGGAACTAGAACACATTAAAAAAATAATAATAATAATAAAGACTCGTAAAAAAAAAATAGTAGACAAAAATAAAAGAAATCCTAAATCGTTCCCCCTACACTTAATTCTTACATTGTCCTCAATGTAAGTCTATTAACCCAAATGAAAGAATCATGTGTAAGAGAAAAGAACTAATAACATAAGAATAGGAATAACTAAGACTCAAAACAAAACAAACTCATGCAACCTAATTAATCCTAAAATACTAAACAAAAATTAACAAGTAAACATAAAAAGATTAAAATCAAACTGACAAGGTATGTCTCAAGTCTCCCTTACTCAGACCTTGTTCAGAATGAATACTTCTAAATTGCTTAAAACACAACAAACTTTTTTTTTTTGAAAGAAGAAATCAAACTGACAAGGTATGTCTCAAGTCTCCCTTACTCAGACCTTGTTCAGAATGAATACTTCTAAATGGCTTAAAACACATCAAATTTTTTTTTTTTTTTAAATTAGCAAAATATGTCCCTTACCCCCTACTAAAGGTAGAATTTAGGAGATATTACCTGCAGAGGTTGCTAACCACTTATTATAACTGAGACACAACAAACAAAATGTTAGATAATGTCATAAAGACAAAGTGCAATCCACTCCTTGCTCGTCCATATCTCTTTTTCTTTTTCCGAGCGTTTGCGAAACAACCGTAGCAGATAAATACTCATAAGCTTGGAGCTTTTTGAGTAAATCTTCAATGGTTGTGGCAGAAATTATGGTTCTCCCTGCCTCTGAAAACATGAATCCATTATCCACAGCATTATCTAAATATGAAAGCAAATTACTAAAATAACCATTAATATTAAGCAAACCAATGGGTTTCTTATTTGTGACCAAAGATGACCAAGAAGCCACGCAAGCTATTTCTTCCAATGTACCCAGACCTCCTGGTAAAGCAATGAATGCATCGGCAGAATGGTACATGATTGTCATCCGTTCAGGGATACTCCAGACTTGTATTTCCTTACCCACGGTAGGTCCACAAAAACTTGTGAATAGTTTTGGCACGATTCCTAGAACTGGACTTCCTCCGGCGTGTGCTGCTGTAGCGACTGCTCCCATTAAACCCGAACTACCGCCTCCATAAATCAACTGGATCTTTTGTTGGGCAAGTATTACTCCAACTCTTATGGCTTCATCAGCGAATATGTTATTTTTCCCTGGATAAGCACCTCCAAAGACACAAATTTTTTTAATGCGCTGGGACGAAGTACTTTCCATTTTTTTTTCAAGTGCCTGAAAGAGAATGAGTACATGGTGTAATATATAGAGGACTGAGTAATGAATCAGACAAGAGTAATAATGTCACCGAAAGTGTATTTGACCTGTCAGAAGAAAATGTTAACCTAACAAAAGATTTTTGCGTGATTTCAGGAAGAAAATCAAAAAGAGAAGAAAAATCAACCGTAAAAGACCAATGCAAAAAAAAAAAAAACGAGAATAATTACACAAATCTAACAACACGTAAATTAAACCGAAATGAAGTTATTGCAAATCAAACCAAAAGTTGAGAAGTCATTTATTGTAGTTGTGATTGTGGCTCACATCTTCCTCTGGTTTTACGTCCAGAAACGGCTTAAACGCCTTCTATGAGTCGAGGATATGCTTCCCATCCAGTTTTCTTACAAGCTGGCAAACAGGGTCTTTTAACATCAGATTCCCAAGATGTTGCCATTCCCTTTGGAATTGCGGCCATAAATCAAGAATTTCTCTTTGTACGTCTCCACTAGGATGCGTCTCAAGAGAAAGTTGGATATTACCCAAATTCTCCTTACTCAGTCCATCCTTAATGAATTCAATTTTATCATCTCGATTAGAGGACGGAATCCCAATAGAACGACATTTACCGTTACACGTCCATCGTGCACATTTGTGGCAATTTGAACTCATGCGCTTTGCTCGTCGCTTCTTTGCAAAAGTGCTTCTACCTGTACCTGGAAATCCAAAACAGGAAGATATTCATCTTCACGTACCTTGGCTTCAATTATCCAACGTATGTCTTCAGGAATCCCTTTGTGCATAAGCATTCTTAATCTTTCAAATCGAACTTGGTAAAGCTTCAGTAAAATATTCCGAGGAAAAGGAGGAAATCGTTTCTGCAATCTTGTGAGAATATCATCCATCTTGAAAAAAAATGAAAAAGAAATTGAAAGAGAAATTTATATACAATATCAGTTTTGTGGGTAGCTGATGGAACCGACTTAAATAATCACGGAGTACCGTTATCCGCCATTTAACCGGGGTTAAAAAAATGTATTTTGTTTTGTTGAAGATTAGTAAAAATTATATTTACATCTAGTTATTTTCAAAACAAGGATCAAAAAGAAAAACAACCTCTTCTTGAGTAACATGATTTTCCAAAAAGAGTTTGAGTCTTTATCCATTTACCTTGAATACGTTACCATTTTGAGGATTCTCAATGTCAACTGCTCCATAATGATACACATGCTTAACCACAAATGGGCCAGTCCATCTTGATCTCAACTTACCGGAAATATGTGAAGTCTAGAATTATAAAGTAGAACTTTTTGCCCAACATCAAATGTTTTTCTTGAAATTAACTTGTCATGAAAGGCTTTAGTTCTTTCTTTATGAATTTTAGAATTCTCATATGCATCATTTCTGAGTTCCTCAAGTTCATTTATTTGTAATTTCCGTAAATTAGAAGCGTCATCAAGGTTTGAGTTGAACATTTTAATGGCCCAATATGCTTTATGCTCAAGTTCCACAGGTAAATGACAAGGTTTTCCATAAACTAGCCTATAAGGAGACATGCCCAATGCTGTTTTAAAAGCTGTTCGATAGGCCCATAATGCATCGTTAAGTATAAGAGACCAATCTTTGCGATTTGGATTAACCGTCTTTTCCAAAATTTGTTTAATCTCCCTATTTGCTAATTCTACCTGTCCATTTGTCTGCGGGTGATAAGAGGTTGCAACTTTGTGTGTAATGGCATATTTCTTCATTAATGTTTCAAAAACCTTGTTGCAAAAATGTGTTCCCCCATCACTTATGATAGATCGAGGAATTCCAAATCGACTCAAAATATTTTCTTTTAAAAATTTAATCACTGTTTTGTGATCATTATTTCGACATGGAATTGCCTCTATCCACTTTGAAACATAATCTATTGCAACTAAAATGTATAAGAAACCAAAAGATGGTGGAAATGGTCCCATGAAATCAATACCCCAACAGTCAAAAATTTCAATTACAAGAATTGGGTTCAAAGGCATCATGTTTCTTTTCGAAATGGAACCTAATTTTTGACAACTTTCACATGACTTGCAAAAATTATATGCATCTTTGAATAAAGTTGGCCAGTAAAATCCACACTGTAAAATTTTTGCAGCAGTTTTCTTTGATGAAAAATGACCACCACATGCCTCGGAATGACAAAACTTAATTACACTACTTACCTCATTGTCGGGAATGCATCTTCGAAAAATCTGATTAGGACAATATTTGAACAAGTAAGGGTCATCCCAGTAAAACTTCTTTACCTCATTCAGAAACTTCCTTTTATCTTGGGGGCTCCATTGAGAAGGAATTTTTCCTGTAGCAAGAAAATTAGCAATGTCAGCAAACCAAGGTGTCGTGGAGACAATTAGAAGTTGTTCATCAGGAAAAGTATCATTTATTGGTGAGGTTCCAAAAGATTCATCACAAACAAGTCTTGATAAATGATCAGCCACCACATTTTCTACTCCTTTTTTATCTCGAATGGTGATGTCAAATTCTTGCAGCAAAAGGATCCACCTCAGCAACCTAGGTTTTGCATCCTTCTTAGAGAGAAGATATTTTAAAGCTGCATGATCACTAAAGACAACAATTGATGATCCAACAAGGTAAGATCTGAATTTATCCAATGCAAAAACAACTGCAAGTAATTCCTTTTCTGTAGTGGAATAATTCATTTGGGCTCTATTTAAAGTTTTACTTGCATAGTAAATTACATGTGGTTTCTTATCTTTCCTTTGTCCTAACACAGCACCAACAGCATAGTCACTAGCATCACACATTATTTCAAATGGTAAAGACTAATCAGGAGATCTCATAATAGGAGCAGTAATGAGCATATTTTTTAGTTTTTCAAAAGCATCTTCACAATCTTTAGTCCATTCAAATGCAGTGTCTTTCATTAAAAGATTACATAGAGGTTTAGATATCGTGCTAAAATCTTTTATGAATCTTCTATAAAAACCTGTATGTCCCAAGAATGACCTAATGTCCTTTACTGTCTTTGGTGTGGGTAGATTAGCAATCAATTCAATTTTTGACTTGTCTACCTCAATCCCTTTTGCAGAAACAATGTGACCTAGTACAATACCTTTAGTGACCATGAAATGACATTTTTCCCAATTAAGAACAAGATTTTTTTCTTCACACCTAATCAATACATTTTTCAAATTGGCTAAGCAATCATCAAATGAATCACCAGAAACAGAAAAATCATCCATGAAAATCTCAAGATTACGTTCAATCATGTCACTAAAAATACTAAGCATGCATCTTTGAAATGTGGCAGGGGCGTTACATAATCCAAATGGCATTCTACGATATGCAAAAGTACCAAAAGGACATGTAAAAGTGGTTTTCTCTTGGTCCTCAAGTGCAATGGCAATTTGATTATACCCAGAATATCCATCTAGAAAACAATAAAACTCATGCCCTGCAACTCTTTCTAAGATTTGATCCATGAAAGGCAAAGGGAAATGATCTTTCCTCGTCACTGAGTTAAGTTTCCTGTAGTCAATGCACATGCGTCAACCAGTAACAGTCCTAGTTGGAATTAATTCATTGTTTTCATTTTCAACTACAGTAACTCCAGATTTCTTAGGTACGACTTGAGTAGGACATACCCATTTGCTATCAGAGATAGGATAAATGATTCCATTATCTAGAAGTTTAATGACTTCATTTCTCACTACTTCTTTCATATTAGGATTAAGCCTTCGTTGCATTTGTTTAGAGGGTTTAGCATTTTCCTCTAAATAAATATTATGTGTGCAGATTAATGGGCTTATTCCCTTTATGTCAGCTAAGGTCCATCCTAATGCATTTTTGTGCATTTTCAAAAGTTGTAACAACTTACCTTCTTGTAGTTCATCAAGATGTGAAGAAATTATGACTGGAAAAGTTTCATTCTCACCCAAAAAGGAATATTTTAGCTCGGATGACAATGGTTTTAAATCCAGCTTGGGTGGTTCAATAGTTGATGGTACAGTGACATTTGTGAGTGATGGAAGTTCCTCAAACTTTTGTTTCCAACAATGCTTATCCTGAAAAGAATTTAACAAAAAATCAGTGTGTGAAATTTCTGAAGCATTATCAAACTCACATTCAATTAAATAAGCTTCTAAAGGATCATGGAATGTGGTAGTGGTGAGATGTTCATGAACAAGTTCTTCAATGAAATCCACTTCATGTACTTCTGAATCATCACCAGGTTGCTTGCAAATGTTGAACACATTTAATTCTAAAGTCATATTTCCAAAAGAAATGTTCAAAATACCATTCCTGCAATTTATCAGAGCATTAGAAGTTGCAAGAAATGGATGGCCTAATATAACATGAATTTGAACATTTGGATTTGAAACAGGATGTGTGTCCAAAACAATAAAATCAACAGAGAAGTAAAAATTTTCAATTTGAACCAAAACATCTTCAACTATCCCTCGAGGAATTTTACAGAACGATCAGCTAGTTGAAGTGTAACAGGTGTTTCCTTGAGTTCACCTAAACCTAACTGTTGATAAACAGAAAAAGGCAAAAGATTAACACTAGCACCAAGATCAAGCAATGCACGTTCTATTCTAGTGTTTCCAATGATGCATGAGATTGTTGGACATCCAGGATCTTTGAATTTTGGTGGAGTAAGGTGCTGAATGATTGAGCTCACACTTTCCGTCAGAAATGCTTTCTTTTGTACATTATGTTTCCTTTTAAATGTGCACATGTCCTTCAAAAATTTAGCATAAGATGGAACTTGTTTGATTGCATCCAATAAAGGAATGTTAATCTTAACTTGTTTGAAAAGTTCATAAATTTCTGCATTTTGATTCAAATTCTTTATTGTTTGCAACCTTTGAGGAAAAGAAGCAGGATGCATACCTTTTTCTTTGTCCAAATTTTCAAGAAGTTCAGACTTACCATCATCCTTACCGTTACTTTTCGGAGGGGAAGGAGGATCTTGGTCTTTTGATGGAATGTTTTTGTCAATTGCCTTTCCACTTCGAAGAGTTGTGATAGAACTGGCATTTTCCTGTTGAGTTTCATTGGAGCAAGAAACAAGACATTGAGTAGAAGGGTTAGGCTGAGGTTGAGCAGGAAACTTACCTTTTTCTTGAGTGCGTAATGAAGCTGTCAATGTGGACAAGGTGTTTTTGATCTCATTGATGTCCTGTGAAGTTTGGTTATTCATATTTGCTTGTGTTTGCATGAATGCTTGCAATGTTTCTTCCAAGGTTTGTACACGTGAAGGTTGATAGGAAAAAGTGTTGCTCGGCTTTTGAGATTGTGGTACCTGAACATGATTATTATTCCGCCAACTGAAGTTGGGATGATTTCTCCATTCAGGGTTATACGTTTCAGAGTAAGGAGAAGGAAAAGGCTTTTTAAATGTGTTTATGGAATTTACTTGATCATGCAACGCTTCTTTAAGAATGGGAATGTTTGGACATTCAGAAGTGGAGTGTCCCATGATTTCACAAATTCCACAACTTTCTTCATTTTTAACCGTTTTGACTTCTTTTACTTCTCTAAGTTCCATGGCTTCAATCTTTCTAGCCAAATTAGCTACTTTAGCTTTTATCTCATCTTCTTGACTAAAATGATATTTACCTCTGTTAGAAACAAGATTAGATCTATTGGAACTTTCAGAGGAATTATCTGTGTGCTAGGCTTGAGAGTTATCTGCCAAATGGTCTAGGTAGTCAAAGGCTTCTTCAGGTTCTTTTTCTAGAAACTCACCGTTACACATTGTTTCAACAAATTGTTTAGTTTCGGGAGTTAAACTTTCATAAAAGAAACTAATAAGACGCCATTTTTCAAAACCATGATGTGGACAAGAACTTAACAAATCTTTAAAACGCTTCCAGCACTGAAAAAATGCTTCATTTTGATTTTGATTGAAATTTTGAATCTGTCTTTTCAAAGCAGTAGTTTTATGTGCTGGGAAAAATTTCTTTAGAAACTCAGTTTGTAATTCTTGCCATGTGCCAATTGACCTTGGTTTTAAATTATGAAGCCAAATTTTTGCTTTATCTTTTAAAGAAAAAGGAAATAATTTTAGCTTGACAATTTCATTTGTACATTGTTGGTCATTAAAGGTGACACATACATCTTCGAAGTCTTTTAGAAACGAGTAAGCACTTTCCGATTCTAACCCATGGAAATTTGGAAGCAAAGCTATCATACCTGGTTTAAAACGAAAGTTGTTTGCATTGAGAGGAAAAATAAAACAAGAGGGTGATGAGCTTCGAGTTGGTTGCAAGTAGTCACGCATGGTGCGTACTTGTCTGTTCTCATCTTCAGCATGAACACTTTCATTGTCAGCCATGGTAGGAGTTGTTTTAGAAAGATTACCTGAAAAAGTTTCACAATAAAATCTAACTAAATGACGAGATCTAAAATCACGTCGCCAAACAAGCATAAAACAAAGTTAATATACAAATTAGGCGGTATAACCAGCCAATAAAAATAAAACAAAGTTAATATACAAATTAGGCGGTATAACCAGCCAATAAAAATATAACAAAGTTAATATACAATATAAATACAAATATATAGAAAATTAGGTGGTATAACCAGCCAATAAAAATAAATATACTTATAAACTTATATACTTAGTATTGCTTCCCCGGCAACGGCGCCAAAAACTTGATGGAGACTCAATTAAGAGTTGTAAACCCAAGTGCAGGTTATGTTCAAGTAATAAATTCTCGGGTGTCCGAGGTCGAACCACAGGGAAGCGTACTAGTAAGTATAAGTTTATAAATATATATGAAAAAGAAAATAAACAAGATATTAGGGAATCAATAACAAAGAAAGTAAACAAGATATTAGAGAACAAAATAAACAAAATAACATAAAAGCAATTAAACAAGATATAAAAAACAATAAGAAAGGATGTTGAGGTTAGAGAATCCACTCTTGGTGTTATGCTAAGATTAATCTTGTTTTATTACACAATTGAAATCCACACATAAGGGAGGTTCCAATCGGAAGGTTTAGCAATTCAGTCCAAATTGTCCAACGTCCATAGCATATGATATTATGTTCATTTGGTGTCCTCAAAACTCATAAAAAGAGTCCAAGCATTCCTTATGCCAAGGTATATGTCTACAACAAATCAAGGTTATGAAACCAAGCATTTACTGTGCCATTTTCATTGTCAATAATGAATCAAGATCTCTACTTTGCAAGTATGATTTTAAACCAAAAGAAAATATTATCTATACTAGTGTTTATAAATGATGATTCATTTTAGCTCATGTTTAAGAGACTAACCTTAGCATTTACCAAGAGCTTCACCTCATCACCTCAACAATATGATTAGCAACACATACTAAAAATGAAAAGAAATGTAAGAAGCATAAGTAAATAAAGAAAAAGAAAACTAGAGAAAGGAAAAAAGAAGAAAACTTAGAGAATTTTATTACAATGGCTAATATCCTACCAATGTATAATATTGATACTCTTCCAAGGCCCTCTATTTATACACATTTTGGAGAGCTAAATGACAAGAGACAAGCTTTATAAATTTCAAAGGTAGGTATAATAGGTGGGTGCATTTTTCTAACAATTTTCGTCATATTGTATGACAATTCTGATCATCCAGCTTGATGGTCGATTTTGTCAATGTTGGAGGCTCGATCTGATCAAATGGTCTTCTAGAAAAATATACCCCTATCAGTTACGGATCCATAGCCGTTGGAATCAGATCCTTTGCTCATGTGGATCGGAAGATATGGTCAAAATACCAAAACCGGTCAGCACAGACATCATTGCACATCAGCCAACTTGATGGTCGATTTCGCTAGGGAAAACGACTCCGTTTCAAGAAATGTAAAACATGAAAAAGATAGATATGCCTCTTAACTATGCACTGTAAACATTTCAGCCTTAATGCTTCAGTGAAACTCCAGATATAGCTGATATGGAAAAAGGTGTCGGAACTGGAACTGAATTGGATTTGCCCTTAATTCTTGATTTAACCTAGTAATCTGAAATGACTCAAAGAAACTCGTGAAAAACACCAAATTACATAAAAATATAAAATATCATAAACACAATTAGACTAAGCAATAATAACTCGTATTTGACACAAAACAATAATAAAACATAACTAAGAACTATATAATTATACGAGTTATCACATCCTCAGGGATATCCCCCCACTTACCAGCACTGAACTATTACCAAAGCTACTCCTTCCCTACTTCATGGTACCACCAGCCTTACCTCCTCCATAATTATTACCAAAACCTACTAGCAGCCACCTCCCCAATACTAACCACCACCCCAGACTTGGTCCATGAAACTGCCTCAAACACTCAGGAAGGTTGTCGCCCGCTCGTGGGCACGGGAGCCTCTGCCAGTCGCCCCATAGGCCTTCAGGCCGAGACTGGAGAACGTACTAGTGTCACATTTACACCCGATGTCGACCCAACACAGGATAACCAAGAATTACCAACCCTCCAGCCAGAGTTCACATTCACCGCTTCAGGCTACCCAACAATAGCAACTGACTCAAATTTGGGATCGTCCAACAACCCCCCTTTTATACCACTTTTTTCGTACCCAGATCCGGTGCAACAAGCATTAATGAATCAAGTACAAACACTTCAAGCACAGTTGGCAGAGCAAGAAAGAACTATACTCCAAGCCACTCAGCAAATCAACACCCTACAGAAAAAATCAATACCGAGACCAGCATGAGGAAAGCAGCAGCTTGTACTCACGAGCGAGTCGCCATGCGGGGCATAATAGAACGTGAGAAAATGATCAGGATGAATCTACTGAGAGGCTAGCCTTAGTTCTAGAAGTTGGGCAACCACAAAACAGGAGGGTCCGAAAGAATAATGCTGCAACGGCTAGCATAAATGTCCAGGCCTAAATGGCGGCTTTGCGTAAAGAGGTACATGGAATGATAAAGGATAGAGGAGAGGAGATAGAATGGATGAGTGATGACAGTAGCCCTTTAACGATGCAGATTTGACAGGAGCAGGTGCCCACATCTGTGAAATTGCCGAAAGAGACTTATGATGGCACCAAGGACCCTGTCGACCACCTTATCCAGTACAAGAATTATATGGACCTACTTGGAGCAAGCAATGACCTAAAATATCGAGTGTCCCCCACAATGTTACGGGTGCACGCCAGGACTTGGTACCACTCGTTGCTAGCAAACTCTATCCACAACTTTGAGAAATTGGGCAAGATGTTTATCGCCCACTTCCTCACCAATAAAGCAACCTTCAAAACCCTCGCCAGTCTGCTAACAGTCAAACAGAGAGAAAGCAATTCTCTGAGAGAGTATATTCGGCGATTCAACTCTGCCACAATGGAGATCAAGGATCTACATGATGACTGGGCCATACAGGCGTTCATTTCTGATGTTCGCCATGAGCACTTGCGGTACGCCTTGACAGATGCAAAGCTTGAAAAGCTGTATAACCTCTATGAGAAGGCCTAGAGATACGCTGAAATTGAAGAAATGAAGATAGTAGAAAGAAACATTGAATGGGAAAATTAGTCCCAAAGCCAAGAGAGATTTCAGGGGAATAGACAAGGACAGAAGGATAACAAAAGTCAGTCTAAATTTGACTCACGTCGTAGAAGGTCAAGGTCGCCAGACAGAGCTTCCCAAAATCAATAGGCTCGCCCTAGTCAGGGTTACGGTAGAAGAGCAAAAAAGGCCCCTATTCCAAATTTGAAGAATATACCCCCTAAAGGCCTCCAGGGCATACATTCTGAATGTTGTATCTCATGAAGATATTTTGGGTACACCTTACCCAATGAGGGATGACCCAGCTCGCTTGAATTCTAAAGAGAGATGTCAATACAACAATGATGTTGGACATAGTACAGAGGACTATCGACCCTTGAAATATGCCATTGAGAGCGCCATCAGGAAAGGGCAGATTAAACAGTTTTTCAAGAGAATGGGTGCCCAGTAGGGGCAGACCTCAACAGGAAACCAGAAAAGCAGTAAAGCATAAGGAAAAAAAGCATGTTCAAGGGGTTATCAATATGATTATAGGTGGAACAGAAGAGTGGGCGAGCAGTAGCTCCAAGAGAAAGGTGCATCTTAGAAGTGTAATGGCAGTCGACATCACCCATAAGAAGATAAGACACAGTGAAGACTGGCTAATAGATTTTACGGAAAGAACATTAATATCCTAGAGGACAATGGGAATGACCCGATTGTCGTATCTGCCATGATTGAGAATTTCCAGATCAAGAAAGTCTTGGTTGATAGTGGCAGTGCAGTTGAGGTCCTCCAATTGGAAGCTTTCAGGAAAATGGGTCTCTAGACTCATATTTAAAGCCGATGAGCCCCATATTCGGCTTCATAAATCAACCAATGAACATCAAGGGTTCTGTTGCCCTACTAGTTACTATCGGAGACGGTGACCATGTCTTCACAGTGATGATGAATTTTCTGGTCGTTGACCAACCCTCATTATACAATACTATTCTGGGTTTACCTTTGATGAAAAAGACTAAAATGGTCACAGCGGTTTACTGTTTGACAGTGAAATTTCCAACTCCAATAGGAATAGGGTACATGAGGATGGACCAGCAAACGGCACGATAGTGTCATATACTCTCTATACAATTCGCCAAGAAAAATCAGAGAAAATTGCAGTCACATACTTAAGTAAACATCGAGAATATAGAGCTTGAGGGGAAAATGACAGAATTCGAGGGAATAGAAGTAGAGACCGAGGGTCAATTGGAGGAAACACAGGTGAACTTGGTCGATAAAAGCACCCTTACCCTTGAAAGCCTGGATACTAGAGCGAAAACCAGCCAGTATAAAATAGAATCAGCAGAACAGACAGTGGCGATCCTCCTATATGAAGAATACCCATAGAAAATAACCTAGGTGGGTAGTCCTTAAGTAGCCAAGAAAAATAGCCTTTGATACAAATGTTGCAGGCTAACGCTGATATCTTTGCATGGTCAGCAGCAAACATGCCCTGAATAGACATAGATACTATTACCCATTCCCTAGGTGTCAACCCCATAACCAAACCAGTTAAACAAAAGAAGAGGAAGTTAGCCCCTGAGCCAATACAAGCAGTCAGGGAAAAAGTAGAAAAACTACTCGCTGCAGGCTTCGTTAGAGAAGTTAAGTATCCTGATTGGTTACCCAATGTGGTCATGGTAAAAAAGGCTAGCAGGAAATGGCGTATGTGTGTGGACTTCACAGATCTGAATAAAGCCTGCCCAAAGGATAGTTTTCCTTTGCCCTCCATGGACAGGTTGTTGGACTCGTCAGCAGGGCACAAATATATGAGTTTCATGGATGTATTTTCGGGGTATAATCAGATCAGAATGAATCTTGAGGACCAGGACAAGACGTCCTTCATCACGGAAGAACATTTATATTGTTATCAGGTAATGCCTTTCGGACTAAAAAATACGGGAGCAACCTATCAGAGGCTAGTAAACAAGTTGTTTAAAAACCAGATTGGGCGAAATGTAGAAGTATACGTAGACGACATGTTGGTAAAGATCTCCTCCATGGAACAGCACATATTAGACCTAGCAGAGGTCTTCCAGGTCCTTAAGTAACACAGCTTAAGGCTGAACCCTGCCAAATGCGCCTTCGCAGTCGGTGCGGGGAAATTCTTGGGATTATGGTGTCAAGCAGGGGTATAGAGGCGAACCCTGAGAAAGTCCAGGCAATCCTGAGCATGGCCCCCCCGAGAAACACCAAGGAGATGCAAAGACTCACGGGTAGGGTGGTTGCCCTGAATAGATTTGTCTCTAAGTTAGCCGACAAATGCTTGCCATTTTTCAAAGTGCTTTGAGGTGCCGCCCGTTACTAGTGGAACTAGGAGTGTCAAGGAGCGCTCGAGGAATTGAAGAAGTACCTATGTTCCCCACCACTGTTGGTTAGCTCGCTCCCAGGCTATCTCCTGTTTATATATCTGGTGGCATCGAATGAGACGGTGGCAGCAGTGTTAGTTAAAGAAGATGAAACTTGACAGGCTCTGATTTATTACGTTAGCAAAGCCTTGAAGAATGGAGAGATCAATTACACCAGGCTAGAAAAGATAGCCTTCGCCCTTGTAATAGCGGCCAGAAAGCTTAGACAGTACTTTCAGGCTCATTTTATCACTGTTTTAATAGATTAGCCCCTTAGAGAAATCTTGCAAAAAGTCAACAGTTCGGGGAGGATGGTCAAATGGAGTATTAAGCTTAGCGAGTTTGGTATAGAGTTCAGACCAAGGAAGGCGATCAAGGCCCAGGTCTTAGAAGATTTCATAGCTGAATGCTCATTTAATAACAAGGTTACTGCACCAGTCACATATCCAGTTGAGCCCCCACCAAAATTGGATGAGCCACTGTCGCCACCAGACCCAATACTAGTGCACAAACCTAAAACAACGGAGACCGCTCCTAAAAATATGTGGACAATGTATGTAGAAAGATCCTCAGAAAAAGAGGGATCGGGAGCTAGCATCCTCCTAATAGACCCTCAGGGAAATGAATGGCAATATGTGATCTCTTTTGACTTCCTACATCAAATAATGAGGCGAAATACGAGGCTTTCCTGGCTGGAATCGATTTAGCCTTAAAGTTGGGCACGACGAGGCTACTATTGTTCATAGATTCGCAATTGGTGGCGAAGCAGATCAATGGGTAATATGAGCTGAAGGAGCCTGTGTTAGTAAAATACCATGAACGGGTGCTTAAGTTAAAGGGATGTTTCGAGCAGCTAATTGTTAAACAAGTCGCCAGAGAAAAAACACAAGGGCAGACACCTTGTCCAAGCTCGCCTCCTCTATTGAGATCAAGCAAAGGGGAAAAATTCTGTTAGAACATCGCCAGATGCCAGGTTATCAAATCGAAGAAGAAATCCTCTGTATTATAGACGAACCCAGTTGGTTAACGACCATCATTGAGCGATACCGTCCCGGGCAACCCTAAAGAACAGGCAAAATTGAGAACAAGGGCCGCCAGATATACTATGATTGACGAGACCCTGTATAAGAAAGCATTCAGCCAACCCTTATTGCGATGCCTAGCACCACAAGAAGCCAATTATGTTCTCAAAGAAATCCATGAAGGGGTGTGTGGTAACCATCTGTGGGGGAAGAGCATTGGCACAGAAAGCATTAAGGCAAGAATTTTACTGGCCTACCATGAAGGCTGATGCTACAGAAATGGTTAAAAGATGTGATAAATGTCAGAAGTTCACCAATGTACCCAGGCAACTAGCGGAGTTGCTCAACCAGCTCTCTAGCTCTTGGTCTTTCGCTATGTGGGGGATCGACATTCTGGGTCTTTTCCCCGTTGCCATTGGACAAAAGAAGTTTGTAATAGTCGCTTGCAAATACTTCACTAAGTGGGTTGAGGCTGAAGTTGTGGAAACCATTATAGAGAGAGTCATCGAGAATTTTGTATGGAAATTCATTGTGTGCAGATATGGGGTCCCAGTACCATTGTAGCTGATAATGGAACACAATTCCAAGGGGCAAGCTGAAAAAATTCTGTGAGAACTTTAAAATTCTGCTCACACACAGCTCTGTGAAGCATCCTCAGATCAACGGTTAGGTCGAAGTGGTGAACAAAAAGATCTTTCAAGGGCTGAAGAAAAAACTGGATGACGCCAAGGGGGCGTGGTTGGTAGAGATGCCGGGAGTCCTATGGGCTATCAGAACGAAACCCCACACAAGTACAGGGGAAACACCATTCAACTTCATGTATGGAACAGAAGCTGTGATACCAGCTGAGATCGGTATCAATTCCCTGAGAACAGCACACTATGACGCCACCTCCAACGAGGAAGCACTAAGAGCAAACCTTGATTTGCTCGAAGAAACCAGAGATTGGGCCCAAGTAAAGTTGGCTGCCAGATCACAACAGATCGCCAAATATTATAACTCTAAAGTCAAAAACAGAAAGTTCTAGATTAGTGACCTGGTTCTCAGAAATTTTGAAGCAAGCAGACCAGCAGGTAAATAGGGGAAGATGGCACTGAATTGGGAAGGCCCATACGAAGTTGTCTAGAAGATTGGCTCGGGAGCCTACGCCCTGGAGAGAATGGATGGAAGCCCTGTACTAGAACCTGGAATGTGATCCATCTGAAGAAATACTGCTTGTAATAAACTTTGTATTTTTCTCATCAAGAATATATGATGAAATTAGATCGCATTTTGCAGAAAAATCTGAATTGTCAACTCGCCACACACTCAACGGCTTCTAATTGGCCCTTTCATGCGTCCACGAACGCTCAACAGCCTCTAACTGACCCTCTCATGCGTTCACGCACGTGTGCTTGCCACGCGACACTGTGTAACACGCCCAACAGCCTCTAACTAGCCCTCTCATGCGTTCACGCACGTGTGCTCGCCACGCGACACCGTGTAACACGTCCAACGGTCTCTAACTGGCCCTCTCATGCGTCCACGAACACTCAACGGCCTCTAACTGGCCCTCTCACACGTTTACTCATCCGTGGCCTCTAACTGGCCCCCTATCTAGTCACTCACAAGTACGAAGCTAGAAACAAAAACACTAATTGATGCGACATACTCATCACCAAGCAAAAAAGGAGCATGCAAATTTATTAATAAATATAGCATAAGTTTAGATAAAGAAACATTTCATTCAAAATACAAGTTACACAACCTAAAAACTACCCTACTCTACAACAGTTGGATCCTTGCTAACATCTACATTACAAGCTACACCCTCCACTTCGCCCTGAGCAAAGGGGTCGCCAACTGCCGTAGCATCCACCTCCATAATATCAACGGTAAGAAAACCGATTTCATTGCTTTCAGCAGCAAGAGTAGTTGGAACACTCTCATTTGGAGTTGGAGGAGGATTACTGGCAGCAAGAGATTTCCTGAGGCTTTCGAGAGCAGTCGCATCTGGAAATAAGGGGTCTAACCCTTCTGGAATCTTTGGGAGAAAGGAGAAGTCAATCCCTCGAAAATCTACGGGCCTAAGTTGTGCTTGCACCAGAGTAAGGGCATTCATCCTGTAGCCCACGCAACACCTCAAAGTGTTGCTCAAAACTTTCTCTTGCTCCTCGAACTTGACTTTCCATTCTTTATCCTTCTCTTCCAAAGCTTTCAGCCGCTCCTGCCCTGATTCCAGTAAGCGGTCCTTCATGATACAGACCTCCTTCATAGTGAAGTCCAACTTCTCCTCGACGAGCTCCTTTTGCTGTTCTGCTTCATCGACCTTGGCTGTACAAGTTTTCTCCATCTGCACTACTTTGTTTTCAGTAGAAGAAAGCTTCTCTTCGGCAGCCATAGCCCTTTTATTAGCCTCCTTAATGTCTTCCTTGTCTTTCTTCAGCTGTGCCTTGAGCTCGACGACACGAGCGCTGGAAGTGCTCTCTAGTTTAGCTTTCTCTTTGAGCTTTCTATCGCTCTCAGAAAGCTTCTGACTATCTTCAACGATCTTGTGATAGGCTTCTTCCAGACGACAATCAATTTCCTTGTCTCTGTTATACAGGGCCAATACCATCATGGTGCCCTATAACACAAATAACAGTGTTAATATCAAGAGATATGCAACTATACCAAAGCATGACTCATCGATGAATACCTCAATATGAAAGGCGACCAGAGAACGCTGAGTTAGAACGGGTGCTTGGAACTCAATCTCCTTCAGACTTGCAGAAGCTACGGTGTCCTGAAACCATGTCACCGACCTATCTACATCAAGAGGGATCACACTCATGGGCAGGCGATCCCTCCAGCCAAAATATTGCTCGCTACGAGAACGTGCCCACCAACACTAAGGGAGCTAAACAGGTGGGCGAGCATGCCTTGAGTGAGGGACATTTAAGGTTTTATCCCCCTCCTGGGAACCTTCACCTTCTCATCTTTTCCTTCTCCTCTTATTTTCTCTATCTCCTTCTTTTTCTTTACCCTTTACCGATTCCTTTTCTTTCTCCTTCTCCATCTTCTTCCCCACCGCAGTCCACTGGTTTAGATCGATTCGCCAGCGTCTTGCTCCTGGAACCAATCAATGAGACATTAACAATGCGCACGATAGGGGCCACAGAGACAACAGGATCCCTCAACACGATCCCCTCATGACCTGTCTTCTATTTCTTTGCAGCAGGACCTTTCCCCCTCTGCTAGTGCCCTTTGTTAGTTTCTCTCTGGCCATCAACTGCTCCATCAAGTCCTGCTCGCCAATCATACCCATACATACAAAGAAAACAACAATAAGATTAGAAAAAATAAGGGCCTCAAAGCGCGAGCATGACAGAAAACTACCTAAAATCGAACGTAATGCCCTAAGGGTCACTATATATCTGAGCCCCCCCTGAAGAAGAGGAGCTACTATCTGAAATCTCACTATCCATGTATAGGTTATCGTCCCTCAACATGGCCTCAAAATCAGACTCCTCCCCATCATCTAAATCAATCACAACCCTCGATTGATCACAACCAACAACACTCTCGCGAGTACTACAATCCGAGGACAGCTCTATCACCGGAGGAGCCACAAATAAGGAGATGGGAGAAGCAACCCAGGGCACAATGACGAGTAGGTCCCCAAACACCTCATCATTTATAATAGAGGTGGAGGTTCTCCAAGGCTCACCGTGCCAGAGTCCATCCAAATTGGGATCGGCAAGTCCGTAAGGGGATCTAAAGGCTCACCAGCGACGTCATCATCCACTGCACAATAAAAACTCTCCTTCAGTATAACAGAAGTAACACAACTTAAAGAGATGACTCTCACCAAAGTAAAAAACCTCACCTTCCATAAATTCTGACGGATGAAGAGGGCTACCACACGATGGAGCAACCATGCCAGCGGGTGTCTCGACTGCCACAAATGAGGTTACACCTTCAAAATCCACCACATAGCGCATACGGCCTGTGAATAGCATTGCCAGCAAGTATGTACCGCCTTCAGTCCATACTAGACCCTCCTGTGGGGGAAGGCCGCAATCGAATGCTATCCGATTAGGATTTTTGCCTTTTAGGCAATAACGATAGATGTTCTCAGGTGTCACCGTCCTTCTCCAATCAATAGTGTGCCCCTGATAATATTTGAACTGCTCCAGTTCGGCGGCCTCCATGGCCACTTTGGATTCCCTCCTACTCTCTGAGGGGTGCGACCTTGTCACCTTAAAACCCTATTTTGTCTCATATTTCAATGTGGCAGAAAAGAACTTGCTCCACACTATATGATTTTTGCTAGGAGTATTGACGACCACTGATAACTCGTATAATTATATAGTTTTTAGTTATGTTTTATTATTGTTTTGTGTCAAATACGAGTTATTATTGTTTAGTCTAATTGTGTTTATGATCTTTTATATTTTTATGTAATTTGGTGTTTTTCACAAGTTTATTTGAGTGATTTCAGATTACTAGAATTAAGGGCAAATCCAGTTCAGTTCCAGTTCCGACACCTTTTGCCATATCAGCTATATCTGGAGTTTCACTAAAGCAATAAGGCTGAAATTTTTATCGTGCAAAGTTAAGAGGCATATCTATCTTTTTCATTTTTTACACTTCTTGAAACGGAGTCGTTTTCCCTAGCGAAATCGACCATCAAGTTGGCTGATGTGCAATGACGTCTGTGCTGACCCGTTTTGGTATTTTGACCATATCTTCTGATCCACATCAGCAAATGAGCTGATTCCAACGGCTATGGATCACTAACGGATAGGGGAACATTTTTCTAGAATACCATGTGATCAGATCAAGCCTCTAATATTGACAAAATCGACCATCAAGTTGGCTGATCAAAATTGTCATACAATATGACGAAAATTGTTAGAAAAATGCACCCACCTATTATACCTACCTTTGAAATTTGTAAAGCTTGTCTCTTGTCATTTAGCCCTCCAAAATGTGTATAAATAGAGGTCCTTGGATGATTGTAAGAGACATGGTAGATTGGTAGGAAATTAGCCATTGTAATAAAATTCTCTAAGTTTTCTTCTTCTTTCTTTTATTTCCTTCTTAGATTCTCTTTAATTTTATGTTTATGTTTACAATGCCTATGCTAGGCTAAACTTCTATTTGGTTAAGGGTGATTTCAAAGCCCTAGACATATTTTGTGATTGATTTTCAGATTCTATCTATCATTAATTTTCTATCAAAGTTGCTTATGTTCTTCTACAAGAATTGTTCATGATGTTGTCTTGATTTATTTAGGTGTACAACTAGATAGATCTTGATAATTATCTATTGCTAGTTTAGGAGTCTTGATCCATGTAATTGTCTTGATTTCCTATTCATAAGTGGCAATTTGTGATTAATGATTATGGTCAAGTTTTCAATAATTGCAAAGTGGAACATAACCTAAGTTGAACAATCCGAGCTTATGTGTTTGTTGCTTAGATCAACCTATCTTTCTCATCATAAAGCTACCATTAAATTGAATTTAGAGAGCTTATTCTAGGTTGTTTAATGGTTAGAGATTAAACAGAGAGCTTGTTCTATTTAACGACAAACTAAGGAAAGATTGGGATAACAGAGCTTGTTGTTATCTACGGTTGTTAACTTTGATAGTTGGTTGATATTGATAGATCTGAAATTGATTCTTAATGATGTCTAGTGGTGGAGAATGAAACCTTAACCATATTTTTCATATTTGATTCTTCTTACTTACTTGTTTTCTTACTTTTCTAGTTTGCTTATTTTTAAAAGTATATTTATTTTTATTGGCTCGTTATACCGCCTAATTTGTATATTAACTTTGTTTTATTTTTATTGGCTGGTTATACCGCCTAATTTAGTATATATATTTTTATTGGCTGGTTATACCGCCTAATTTAGTATGTATATTTTTATTGGCTGGTTATACCGCCTTGCATCTTATTCTTATTATTTACTTTAGTTTAAATCTGGCTTCAAAAACCCCTTTTCTTTTATTGTTTTCTTTGAACGTAAGTTATAAACTAATAACTCATAGATTAAAACCCAATCCCTGAGGACTCGACCCTTGCTAATCATTATACTTACAATTGATCTTTTTAGTGCAAGGTTAAATAAGATACACTCTTTTGGGTGCATCAAATTTTTGGCGTCGTTGCCGGGGATTGTTTTCTTTAGTTTATTTGTTACTTGGTTTATTCTTATTTTCAGTTCTAATGAGTTTTATTTTCTTGTATATACAGGTTTTTCTTTTCAAATTTTGAAAAAAAAAAAACCGATGGATTTGAGCAATCTAACACTTGAAGAGTTGGTGGCATACATGAACATGGAGAATCAACAAGCCAATCTCACCTCCCCAGTTCAACAATTGGCCATGGGAGGATGTCAAGGTGATAACTCGTATAATTATATAGTTTTTAGTTATGTTTTATTAATGTTTTGTGTCAAATACGAGTTATTATTGTTTAGTCTAATTGTGTTTATGATCTTTTATATTTTTATGTATTTTGGTGTTTTTCACAAGTTTCTTTGAGTGATTTCAGATTACTAGAATTAAGGGCAAATCCAGTTCAGTTTCAGTTCCGACACCGTTTGCCATATCAGCTATATCTCGAGTTTCACTGAAGCAATAAGGCTGCAATTTGTAGCCATGCAAAGCTAAGAGGCATATCTATCTTTTTCATGTTTTACACTTCTTAAAACGGAGTCGTTTTCCCTAGCGAAATCGACCATCAAGTTGGCTGATGTGCAATGACGTCTGTGCTGACATGTTTTCGTATTATGCCCATATCTTCTTATCCACATCAGCAAATGAGCTGATTCCAACGGCTATGGTTCCGTAACTGATAGGGGAACCTTTGTATAGAAGACAATGTGATCAGATCAGGCCTCCAATATTGAAGAAATCGACCATCAAGGTGGCTGATGTGCAATGACGTCTGTGCTGACATGTTTTCGTATTTTGCCCATATCTGCTTAACCACATCAGCAAATGAGCTGATTCTAATGGCTATGGTTCCGTAACTGATAGGGGAACCTTTTTCTAGAAGACCATGTGATCAGATCAGGCCTCCAATATTGACGAAATCGACCATCAATTTGGCTGATCAAAATCGTCATATACCTACCTTTGAAATTTGTAAAGCTTGTCTCTTGTCATTTAGCCCTCCAAAATGTGTATAAATAGAGGGCCTTGGATGATTGTAAGGGATCATATTGTACATAGGTAGGATATTAGCCATTTTAATAAAATTCTCTAAGTTTTCTTCTTCTTTCTTTTCTCTAGTTTTCTTTCTTTTCTCTAGTTTTCTTTTTCTTTAGAGAGAGCAAGAGGTTGGATAATTAATATTCTTCCTCTTCTTCTTTCTTTCTTTTATTTTCTTCTTAGATTTTCTTTAATTTTATGTTTATGTTTATAATGCCTATGCTAGGCTAAACTTCTATTTGGTTAAGGGTGATTTCAAAGCCCTAGACATGTTTTGTGATTGATTTTCAGATTCTATCTATCATTAATTTTCTATCAAAGTTGCTTATGTTCTTCTACAAGAATTGTTCATGATGTTGTCTTGATTTGTTTAGGTGTACAACTAGATAGATCTTGATAATTATCTATTGCTAGTTTAGGAGTCTTGATCCGTGTAATTGTCTTGATTTCCTATTCATAAGTGGCAATTTGTGATTAATGATTATGGTCAAGTTTTCAATAATTGCAAAGTGGAACATAACCTAAGTTGAACAATCCGAGCCTATGTGTTTGTTGCTTAGATCAACCTATCTTTCTCATCATAAAGCTGCCATTAAATTGAATCTAGAGAGCTTATTCTAGGTTGTTTGATGGTTAGAGATTAAATAGAGAGCTTGTTCTATTTAACGACAAACTAAGGAAAGATTGGGATAACAGAGCTTGTTGTTATCTACGGTTGTTAACTTTGATAGTTGGTTGATATTGATAGATCTGAAATTGATTCTTAATGATGTCTAGTGGTGGAGAATGAAACCTTAACCATATTTTTCATATTTCATTCTTCTTAGTATATTTATTTTTATTGGCTGGTTATACCGCCTAATTTGTATATTAACTTTGTTTTATTTTTATTGGCTGGTTATACCGCCTAATTTAGTATATATATTTTTATTGGCTGGTTATACCGCCTAATTTAGTATATATATTTTTATTGGCTGGTTATACCGCCTTGCATCTTATTCTTATTATTTACTTTAGTTTAAATCTGGCTTCAAAAACCCCTTTTCTTTTATTGTTCTTGAATTTAAGTTTTAAACTATTAACTTATAAACTAAAACCCAATCCCTGAGGACTCGACCCTTGCTAACTACTATACTTACAATTGATCTTTTTATGATATGTTGATTGAGAAAGAAGCATGTTTAGACTTAAAACTGACTTGTATAATCATCATTGTGAGTTTTTGAGCCTAAAATGATTGATGCATTATACAAATCAATCTAATTTCTTTCTTGAGTGCTCTTATGATTACATGATTCTCTAGAACTTGCTTTAAACCGTTTGAGACTATATTGATACATGTGACAACATGAATATGATAGAGGCATTAGGATTATAACCAGAGCCAAACAGCCATCCCTTATTGATGTTCCAAGAGAACACACCCTTAGTGAACCAGTTTGAGCCTACATTGAATAAGCTATCTCTTTGGTAACCATAACTTGTCCCTAACCTAAATATACTTATATCTTTACCTTTGTTCCAAAGATGAATTAGCATGATTTGAGACCAGTTGCAAAGACAAGGGATATTTTTTTGGTTAGAAACAAGAAATAAGTGTGGGGGGAAAAGAAAAGAAAAGTCAAGAGAAAAAGAAATGGAATACTGGAAAATACATTCCTATGTAAAAAATATATATATATATGAATCATCTCTTGAATTTGTGGAAAAAGAAAAAGATGTTACAAAGTTGTTTAGAATGAAGAAAAGGCCCAACATGAATATCCGGCCTAGGTGACTATGTACTTGTAAAGAGTTTTGAGAAGTTTCTTTGTATAATTTTTATTGGCTGGTTATACCGCCTAATTTGTATATTAACTTTGTTTTATTTTTATTGGCTGGTTATACCGCCTAATTTAGTATATATATTTTTATTGGCTGGTTATACCGCCTAATTTAGTATATATTTTTTATTGGCTGGTTATACCGCCTTGCATCTTATTCTTATTATTTACTTTAGTTTAAATCTGGCTTCAAAAACCCCTTTTCTTTTATTGTTCTTGAATTTAAGTTTTAAACTATTAACTTATAAACTAAAACCCAATCCCTGAGGACTCGACCCTTGCTAACTACTATACTTACAATTGATCTTTTTAGTGCAAGGTTAAATAAGATACACTCTTTTGGGTGCATCAAATTTTTGGCGCCGTTGCCGGGGATTGCTTTCTTTAGTTTATTTGTTACTTGGTTTATTCTTATTTTCAGTTCTAATTAGTTTTATTTTCTTGTACATACAAGTTTTTCTTTTCAAATTTAAAAAAAAAAAAAAAAAAAAACAATGGAATTGAGCAATCTAACACTTGAAGAGTTGGTGGCATACATGAACATGGAAAATCAACAAGCCAATCTCACCTACCCAGTTCAACAATTGGCCATGGGAGGATGTCAAAGCCATCAAGTGTTCCAAGACCAACAGTATGATCATTACTCAAACACTTACCATGAGGGATGGTGGGATCATACTAATTATGGCTACTCGAAAAATTACCAAGAAGTAGATCCTTATGCCAATTACACTCATCCATCTAGCTTCAATCAATCATGGTCCCAAGAACCAGATCTTTTTCAACCACCACATATGACTCAAAACTCAGGTACTTCTTTAGAAGATATTGTCTATTCTCTTGTTACTGATACTTTGCAATTTCAACAGGAAACAAGGGCAAGCATCCAGAGTTTGGAAAAGCAAATGATCCAATTGACTAGTAGTATGGTGGGATGGGTAGCACAAAGATCTGAAGAACTCCCTGCCCAAACGATGATTAACCCAAAGGAGAATGCTACTATTGTGACCTTGAGGAATGAGGAACAAGATGAGGATGAGACAAAATTAGAGATGGATTCTATTCTTGAGGATAATGAAGCCACAAATCCAAATAAGAGTATTTCGGCACCTGAGGTAACGTTTAAGGTTCCACTTTTTACTAATGTTTCTTCTCCACCTTTTCCTAGTAGATTTGCAAAGTTCAAGGAGGAAGAACATGAACAACACATGCCAGAAACCTTAAACAACTTGTTTGTGGATGCCATTCAACAAGTATCAAAATATGCTCCATTCCTCGATGAGATATGCACCACAAAGGATGATGGAATAATACTTGTAATGGAGAATGCATCCACTGTTGTGCAAAGAAAGCTTCCTCTCAAACGCATAAATTTGGAAAATTTCATGTATGAGCCTGACAAGCCTAAAAAGCCAAGAAGGGGTGTTGGTTAGATTCAAAACACTAACTCAAGTGTTAATTGGGAAGGCAGCCCAATTAAAGATGAAATTGCCAACCTTCCATATTCAGATTTGCTTTCTCTTTCTCTTTCTTTTCCTTTTTCTTTTATTATTTTTATTGTTTTTAATTTTATTTCTTATGTTTCTTGGTTAATTGTGTTTACTGTTTTTAAGTTCATTTAGGCTGCATAAGTTTCTTTTGTTTAATAGTTCTTTTCTCTTACATATAATTCTTGCATTGGGGGATAATAGCATTACATTAATGACAATGTAAGAATTATGTGTGGGGGGAAGAATTTAGGATTTTATTTAGAGTGTTTTGTTTTTGAGTTTTTTTATGTTGTTTTTCTTTCTGATCCTGGTTTTGAAAATAACTAGATGTAAATATAATTTTTAATTTTTTACCCCGGTTAAATGGCGGATAACGGTACTCCGTGATTATTTAAGTCGGTTCCATCAGCTACCCAAAAAACTGATATTGTATATAAATTTCTCTTTCAATTTCTCTTTCATTTTTTTTTTCTTTTCAGGATGGATGATATTCTCACAAGATTGCAAAAACGATTTCCTCCTTTTCCTCGAAATATTTTACTGAAGCTTTACCAAGTTCGATTTGAAAGATTAAGAATGCTTATGCACAAAGGGATTCCTGGAGACATACGTTGGATAATTGAAGCCAAGGTACGTGAAGATGAATATCTTCCTGTTTTGCATTTACCAGGTACAGGTAGAAGCACTTTTGCAAAGAAGCGACGAGCAAAGCGCATGAGTTCAAATTGCCACAAATGTGCACGATGGACGTGTAACGGTAAATGTCGTTCTATTGGGATTCCGTCCTCTAATCGAGATGATAAAATTGAATTCATTAAGGATGGACTGAGTAAGGAGAATTTGGGTAATATCCAACTTTCTCTTGAGACGCATCCTAGTGGAGACGTACAAAGAGAAATTCTTGATTTATGGCCGCAATTCCAAAGGGAATGGCAACATCTTGGGAATCTGATGTTAAAAGACCCTGTTTGCCAGCTTGTAAGAAAACTGGATGGGAAGCATATCCTCGACTCATAGAAGGCGTTTAAGCCGTTTCTGGACGTAAAACCAGAGGAAGATGTGAGCCACAATCACAACTACAATAAATGACTTCTCAGCTTTTGGTTTGATTTGCAATAACTTTATTTCGGTTTAATTTACGTGTTATTCGATTTGTGTAATTATTCTCATTTTTTTTATTTGTCTTTTACGGTTGATTTTTTCTTCTCTTTTTGATTTTCTTCCTGAAATCACGCAAAAATCTTTTGTTAGGTTAACATTTTCTTCTGACAGGTCAAATACACTTTCGGCGACATTATTACTCTTGACTTTTACGGTTGATTTTTCTTCTCTTTTTGATTTTCTTCCTGAAATCACGCAAAAATCTTTTGTTAGGTTAACATTTTCTTCTGACAGGTCAGATACACTTTCGGCGACATTATTACTCTTGTCTGATTCACTACTCAGTCCTCTATATATTACACCATGTACTCATTCTCTTTCAGGCACTCGAAAAAAAAATGGAAAGTACTTCGTCCCAACGCATTAAAAAAATTTGTGTTTTTGGAGGTGCTTATCCAGGGAAAAATAACATATTCGCTGATGAAGCCATAAGAGTTGGAGTAATACTTGCCCAACAAAAGATCCAGTTGATTTATGGAGGCGGTAGTACGGGTTTAATGGGAGCAGTCGCTACAGCAGCACATGCCGGAGGAAGTCCAGTTCTAGGAATCGTGCCAAAACTATTCACAGATTTTTGTGGACCTACCTTGGGTAAGGAAATACAAGTCTGGAGTATCCCTGAACGGATAACAATCATGTACCATTCTGCCGATGCATTCATTGCTTTACCAGGAGGTCTGGGTACATTGGAAGAAATAGCTTGCGTGACTTCTTGGTCATCTTTGGTCACAAATAAGAAACCCATTGGTTTGCTTAATATTAATGGTTATTTTAGTAATTTGCTTTCATATTTAGATAATGCTGTGGATAATGGATTCATGTTTTCAGAGGCAAGGAGAACCATAATTTCTGCTACAACCATTGAAGATTTACTCAAAAAGCTCCAAGCTTATGAGTATTTATCTGCTACGGTTGTTTCGCAAACGCTCGGAAAAAGAAAAAGAGATATGGACGAGCAAGGAGTGGATTGCACTTTGTCTTTGTGACATTATCTAACATTTTGTTTGTTGTGTCTCAGTTATAATAAGTGGTTAGCAACCTCTGCAGGTAATATCTCCTAAATCCTACCTTTAAAATTTGACATTGGGGACAATGTCATATTTTAGTATGGGGTAAGGGACATATTTTGCTAATTAAAAAAAAAAAATTGTTGTGTTTTAAGCAATTTAGAAGTATTCATTCTGAACAAGGTCTGAGTAAGGGAGACTTGAGACATACCTTGTCAGTTTGACTTTAATCTTTTTATGTTTACTTGTTAATTTTTGTTTAGTATTTTAGGATTATTTAGGTTGCATGAGTTTGTTTTGTTTTGAGTCTAGTTGTTCCTATACTTATGTTATTAGTTCTTTTCTCTTACACACGATTCTTTCATTTGGGTTAATAGACTTACATTGAGGACAATGTAAGAATTAAGTGTGGGGGGAATGATTTAGGATTTCTTTTATTTTCGTCTACTATTTTTTTTTTATGAGTCTTTATTATTATTATTTTTAGTGTGTTTTAGTTCCTTTTTAATACAATGATGAGATATGAATTGCATAGGTCTAAACTGGTTACTAGTGAGAAGATTTTCATGAGAATTAAGCTTGATACTAATTTTTATGAGCCAATGTTAATATGATATGTTGATTGAGAAAGAAGCATGTTTAGACTTAAAACTGACTTGTATAATCATCATTGTGAGTTTTTGAGCCTAAAATGATTGATGCATTATACAAATCAATCTAATTTCTTTCTTGAGTGCTCTTATGATTACATGATTCTCTAGAACTTGCTTTAAACCGTTTGAGACTATATTGATACATGTGACAACATGAATATGATAGAGGCATTAGGATTATAACCAGAGCCAAACAGCCATCCCTTATTGATGTTCCAAGAGAACACACCCTTAGTGAACCAGTTTGAGCCTACATTGAATAAGCTATCTCTTTGGTAACCATAACTTGTCCCTAACCTAAATATACTTATATCTTTACCTTTGTTCCAAAGATGAATTAGCATGATTTGAGACCAGTTGCAAAGACAAGGGATATTTTTTTGGTTAGAAACAAGAAATAAGTGTGGGGGGAAAAGAAAAGAAAAGTCAAGAGAAAAAGAAATGGAATACTGGAAAATACATTCCTATGTAAAAAATATATATATATATGAATCATCTCTTGAATTTGTGGAAAAAGAAAAAGATGTTACAAAGTTGTTTAGAATGAAGAAAAGGCCCAACATGAATATCCGGCCTAGGTGACTATGTACTTGTAAAGAGTTTTGAGAAGTTTCTTTGTATAATTTTTTTTGGCTGGTTATACCTTATGAACTCTTTGGAACCTTTGTGATATCTTTATCCTTTTGTTCTTCAACCACATTACAAACCCCTTGGCCCCATTACAACCTTGATTAAAGACCTCTTGATTTATGAAGTTGCATGATCTTTTAGTGGAGAATAGGTGGACAAGCAAGCATATGGTAGAAGTGTTTTCATGAGATTGATTGAGTGTAAACACTTTACCACTACTTTAAAGAGTGAAAATCAAGAGAGTATCCCATGTGAGAAGTTGAGATTAAGTTTGAATATGCATTATTTTGATTGAAATATGTTATGTTAATATTGGCTTAACTCAAACAATTTACATTCAAGCAAGATTTTTTGTGAATTTCTTTAAGCTATTGATTAGTTTTTAAGACTTGTCCAATGATTATCTCAAATTTATATTGGAAGGATTAGTTATAATTATTATTTTTAGTTTTTCTTATGTTTTCAATGTTTGTGGGTATCGTCCTAGTAAACCCTCACGAGACTAAACTCGTCCACTAGGGACACCTAGGGGTTTAAAGGCTTGTGTCACATGCTAAGTGCCACCGTGATTTCCTACGAAAATGGATTAGATTAGATTTTCTTATTTTATTTTTATTGAGTCGTTGCTAGGGACTAGCAACAATCTAAGTGTGGGGGTGTGATAACTCGTATAATTATATAGTTTTTAGTTATGTTTTATTAATGTTTTGTGTCAAATACGAGTTATTATTGTTTAGTCTAATTGTGTTTATGATCTTTTATATTTTTATGTATTTTGGTGTTTTTCACAAGTTTCTTTGAGTGATTTCAGATTACTAGAATTAAGGGCAAATCCAGTTCAGTTTCAGTTCCGACACCGTTTGCCATATCAGCTATATCTCGAGTTTCACTGAAGCAATAAGGCTGAAATTTGTAGCCATGCAAAGCTAAGAGGCATATCTATCTTTTTCATGTTTTACACTTCTTAAAACGGAGTCGTTTTCCCTAGCGAAATCGACCATCAAGTTGGCTGATGTGCAATGACGTCTGTGCTGACATGTTTTCGTATTATGCCCATATCTTCTTATCCACATCAGCAAATGAGCTGATTCCAACGGCTATGGTTCCGTAACTGATAGGGGAACCTTTGTCTAAAAGACAATGTGATCAGATCAGGCCTCCAATATTGAAGAAATCGACCATCAAGGTGGCTGATGTGCAATGACGTCTGTGCTGACATGTTTTCGTATTTTGCCCATATCTGCTTAACCACATCAGCAAATGAGCTGATTCCAATGGCTATGGTTCCGTAACTGATAGGGGAACCTTTTTCTAGAAGACCATGTGATCAGATCAGGCCTCCAATATTGACGAAATCGACCATCAAGTTGGCTGATCAAAATCGTCATATACCTACCTTTGAAATTTGTAAAGCTTGTCTCTTGTCATTTAGCCCTCCAAAATGTGTATAAATAGAGGGCCTTGGATGATTGTAAGGGATCATATTGTACATAGGTAGGATATTAGCCATTTTAATAAAATTCTCTAAGTTTTCTTCTTCTTTCTTTTCTCTAGTTTTCTTTCTTTTCTCTAGTTTTCTTTTTCTTTAGAGAGAGCAAGAGGTTGGATAATTAATATTCTTCCTCTTCTTCTTTCTTTCTTTTATTTTCTTCTTAGATTTTCTTTAATTTTATGTTTATGTTTATAATGCCTATGCTAGGCTAAACTTCTATTTGGTTAAGGGTGATTTCAAAGCCCTAGACATGTTTTGTGATTGATTTTCAGATTCTATCTATCATTAATTTTCTATCAAAGTTGCTTATGTTCTTCTACAAGAATTGTTCATGATGTTGTCTTGATTTGTTTAGGTGTACAACTAGATAGATCTTGATAATTATCTATTGCTAGTTTAGGAGTCTTGATCCGTGTAATTGTCTTGATTTCCTATTCATAAGTGGCAATTTGTGATTAATGATTATGGTCAAGTTTTCAATAATTGCAAAGTGGAACATAACCTAAGTTGAACAATCCGAGCCTATGTGTTTGTTGCTTAGATCAACCTATCTTTCTCATCATAAAGCTGCCATTAAATTGAATCTAGAGAGCTTATTCTAGGTTGTTTGATGGTTAGAGATTAAATAGAGAGCTTGTTCTATTTAACGACAAACTAAGGAAAGATTGGGATAACAGAGCTTGTTGTTATCTACGGTTGTTAACTTTGATAGTTGGTTGATATTGATAGATCTGAAATTGATTCTTAATGATGTCTAGTGGTGGAGAATGAAACCTTAACCATATTTTTCATATTTCATTCTTCTTAGTATATTTATTTTTATTGGCTGGTTATACCGCCTAATTTGTATATTAACTTTGTTTTATTTTTATTGGCTGGTTATACCGCCTAATTTAGTATATATATTTTTATTGGCTGGTTATACCGCCTAATTTAGTATATATATTTTTATTGGCTGGTTATACCGCCTTGCATCTTATTCTTATTATTTACTTTAGTTTAAATCTGGCTTCAAAAACCCCTTTTCTTTTATTGTTCTTGAATTTAAGTTTTAAACTATTAACTTATAAACTAAAACCCAATCCCTGAGGACTCGACCCTTGCTAACTACTATACTTACAATTGATCTTTTTAGTGCAAGGTTAAATAAGATACACTCTTTTGGGTGCATCACAAGGCCATCAAGTGTTCCAAGACCAACAGTATGATCATTACTCAAACACTTACCATGAGGGATGGTGGGATCATACTAATTATGGCTACTCGAAAAATTACCAAGAAGTAGATCCTTATGCCAATTACACTCATCCATCTAGCTTCAATCAATCATGGTCTCAAGAACCAGATCTTTTTCAACCACCACATATGACTCAAAACTCAGGTACTTCTTTAGAAGATCTTGTACATTCTCTTGTTACTGATACTTTGCAATTTCAACAGGAAACAAGGGCAAGCATCCAGAGTTTGGAAAGGCAAATGAGCCTATTGGCTAGTAGTACGGTGGAATTAGTAGCAGAAAGATCTCTAGCACTCCATTCCCAAACGGTGATTAACCCAAAGGAGAATGCTACTATTGTGACCTTGAGAAATGAAGAACAAGATGAGGATGAGACAAAACCAAAGATGGATTCACTTCATGAGGATAATGAAGCCACCATTCAAATTGAGAGTACTCTGACACCTCAGGTAGCTTTTAAGGTTCTTATTTCTACTAATGTTCCTTCTCCACTTTTTCCTAGTAGATTTGCAAAGTCCAAAAAGGAGGAACATGAACAACAATTTTTGGAAACCTTAAACAGCTTGCTTGTGGATGCCATTAGACAAGTACCAAGATATGCACAATTCCTCAAAGAGCTATACCCCACCAAGAATGATGAAATAATACGTGTGGGGGAGAAGGCATTGGCTGTTTTGCAAAGAAAACTTCCTCCAAAACGCAAAAATCCGAGAAGTTTCATGTCTAAGCCAAAAGATCCTAAAAAGCCAAGAAGGGGAATTGGCTAGGCTGAAAACAATCAATCAAGTGCTAATTGGGGGAGGCAGCCTAATTAGTGAAAGCATTGCCAAACTGCCATCCTCAGATTTGCTCTCTTTTTCTTTATCTTTTTCTTATGTTTCTTTGTTAATTGTGTTTAGTGTTTCTAAGTTCATTTAGGCTGCATAAGTTTATTTTGTTTATTAGTTCTTTTCACTTACACATGATTCTTTCATTTGGGATTAATAGCATTACATTAATGACAATGTAAGAATTATGTGTGGGGGAAGAATTTAGGATTTTATTTAGAGTGTTTTGTTTTTGAGTTTTTTTTATGTTGTTTTTCTTTCTGATCCTTGTTTTGAAAATAACTAAATGTAAATATAATTTTTATTTTTTTAACCCCGGTTAAATGGCGGATAACGGTACTCCGTGATTATTTAAATCGGTTCCATCAGCTACCCACAAAACTGATATTGTATATAAATTTCTCTTCCAATTTCTCTTTCAATTTTTTTCATTTTTTTTCAGGATGGATGATATTCTCACAAGATTGCAGAAACGATTTCCTCCTTTTCCTCGAAATATTTTACTGAAGCTTTACCATGTTCGATTTGAAAGATTAAGAATGCTTATGTACAAAGGGATTCCTGAAGACATACGTTGGATAATTGAAGCCAAGGTACGTGAAGATGAATATCTTCCTGTTTTGCATTTACCAGGTACAGGTAGAAGCACTTTTGCAAAGAAGCGACGAGCAAAGCGCATGACTTCAAATTGCCACAAATGTGCACGATGGACGTGTAACGGTAAATGTCGTTCTATTGGGATTCCGTCCTCTAATCGAGATGATAAAATTGAATTCATTAAGGATGGACTGAGTAAGGAGAATTTGGGTAATATCCAACTTTCTCTTGAGACGCATCCTAGTGGAGACGTACAAAGAGAAATTCTTGATTTATGGCCGCAATTCCAAAGGGAATGGAAACATCTTGGGAATCTGATGTTAAAAGACCCTGTTTGCCAGCTTGTAAGAAAACTGGATGGGAAGCATATCCTCGACTCATAGAAGGCGTTTAAGCCGTTTCTGGACGTAAAACCAGAGGAAGATGCCAAATACACTTTCGGCGACATTATTACTCTTGACTTTTACGGTTGATTTTTCTTCTCTTTTTGATTTTCTTCCTGAAATCACGCAAAAATCTTTTGTTAGGTTAACATTTTCTTCTGACAGGTCAGATACACTTTCGGCGACATTATTACTCTTGTCTGATTCACTACTCAGTCCTCTATATATTACACCATGTACTCATTCTCTTTCAGGCACTCGAAAAAAAAATGGAAAGTACTTCGTCCCAGCGCATTAAAAAAATTTGTGTCTTTGGAGGTGCTTATCCAGGGAAAAATAACATATTTGCTGATGAAGCCATAAGAGTTGGAGTAATACTTGCCCAACAAAAGATCCAGTTGATTTATGGAGGCGGTAGTACGGGTTTAATGGGAGCAGTCGCTACAGCAGCACACGCCGGAGGAAGTCCAGTTCTAGGAGTCGTGCCAAAACTATTCACAGATTTTTGTGGACCTACCTTGGGTAAGGAAATACAAGTCTGGAGTATCCCTGAACGGATAACAATCATGTACCATTCTGCCGATGCATTCATTGCTTTACCAGGAGGTCTGGGTACATTGGAAGAAATAGCTTGCGTGGCTTCTTGGTCATCTTTGGTCGCAAATAAGAAACCCATTGGTTTGCTTAATATTAATGGTTATTTTAGTAATTTGCTTTCATATTTAGATAATGCTGTGGAAAATGGATTCATGTTTTCAGAGGCAAGGAGAACCATAATTTCTGCTACAACCATTGAAGATTTACTCAAAAAGCTCCAAGCTTATGAGTGTTTATCTGCTACGGTTGTTTCGCAAACGCTCGGAAAAAGAAAAAGAGATGGACGAGCAAGGAGTGGATTGCACTTTGTCTCTGTGACATTATCTAACATTTTGTTTGTTATGTCTCAGTTATAATAAGTGGTTAGCAACCTCTGCAGGTAATATCTCCTAAAGGCTTGTGTCACATGCTAAGTGCCACCGTGATTTCCTACGAAAATGGATTAGATTAGATTTTCTTATTTTATTTTTATTGAGTCGTTTCTAGGGACTAGCAACAATCTAAGTGTAGGGGTGTGATAACTCGTATAATTATATAGTTTTTAGTTATGTTTTATTATTGTTTTGTGTCAAATACGAGTTATTATTGCTTAGTCTACTTGTGTTTATGATCTTTTATATTTTTATGTAATTTAGTGTTTTTCACGAGTTTCTTTGAGTGATTTCAGATTACTAGGTTAAATCAACAATTAAGGGCAAATCCAGTTCAGTTCTAGTTCCGACACCTTTTGCCATATCAGCTATATCTGGAGTTTCACTGAAGCAATAAGGCTGAAATTTTAACCGTGCAAAGTTAAGAGGCATATATATCTTTTTCATGTTTTACACTTCTTGAAACGGAGTCGTTTTCCCTACCGAAATCAACCATCAAGTTGGCTGATGTGCAATGACGTCTGTTCTGCACCGTTTTGGTATTTTGACCATATCTTCCGATCCACATGAGCAAATGATCTGATTCCAACGGCTATGGATCCGTAACTGATCGGGGAATATTTTTCTAGAGGACCATTTGATCAGATCGAGCCTCCAACATTGACAAAATCGACCATCAAGCTGGCTGATCAGAATTGTCATACAACATGACGAAAATTGTTAGAAAAATGCACCCACCTATTATACCTACCTTTGAAATTTATAAAGCTTGTCTCTTGTCATTTAGCTCTCCAAAATGTGTATAAATAGAGGGCCTTGGATGAGCATTAAAGACATTGGTAGGATATTAGCCATTGTAAAAAATTTCTCTAAGTTTTCTTCTTTTTTCCTTTCTCTAGTTTTCTTTTTCTTTATTTACTTATGCTTCTTACATTTCTTTTCATTTTTAGTATGTGTTGCTAATCATATTGTTGAGGTGATGAGGTGAAGCTCTTGGGAAATGCTAAGGTTAGTCTCTTAAACATGAGCTAAAATGAATCATCATTTATAAACACTAGTATAGATAATATTTTCTTTTGGTTTAAAATCATACTTACAAAGTAGGGATCTTGATTCATTATTGACAAGGAAAATGGCACAGTAAATGCTTGGTTTCATAACCTTGATTTGTTGTAGACATATACCTTGGCATAAGGAATGCTTGGACTCTTTTTGTGAGTTTTGAGGACACCAAATGAACATAATATCATATGCTATGGACGTTGGACAATTTGGACTGAATTGCTAAACCTTCCGATTGGAATCTCCCTTATGTGTGAATTTCAATTGTGTAATAAAACAAGATTAATCTTAGCATAACACCAAGAGTGGATTCTCTAACCTCAACATCTTTTCTTATTGTTTTTTTTATATCTTGTTTAATTTCTTTTATGTTGTTTTGTTTATTTTGTTCTCTAATATCTTGTTTATCTTATTTTGTTGTTGATTCCCTAATATCTTGTTTACTTTCTTTTTCTTATATATTTATAAACTTATACTTACTAATACGCTTCCCTGTGGTTCGACCTCGGACGTAATGCCCTAAGGGTCACTATATATCTGAGCCCCCCCTGAAGAAGAGGAGCTACTATCTGAAATCTCACTATCCATGTATAGGTTATCGTCCCTCAACATGGCCTCAAAATCAGACTCCTCCCCATCATCTAAATCAATCACAACCCTCTATTGATCACAACCAACAACACTCTCGCGAGTACTACAATCCGAGGACAGCTCTATCACCGGAGGAGCCACAAATAAGGAGATGGGAGAAGCAACCCAGGGCACAATGACGAGTAGGTCCCCAAACACCTCATCATTTATAATAGAGGTGGAGGTTCTCCAAGGCTCACCGTGCCAGAGTCCATCCAAATTGGGATCGGCAAGTCCGTAAGGGGATCTAAAGGCTCACCAGCGACGTCATCATCCACTGCACAATAAAAACTCTCCTTCAGTATAACAGAAGTAACACAACTTAAAGAGATGACTCTCACCAAAGTAAAAAACCTCACCTTCCATAAATTCTGACGGATGAAGAGGGCTACCACACGATGGAGCAACCATGCCAGCGGGTGTCTCGACTGCCACAAATGAGGTTACACCTTCAAAATCCACCACATAGCGCATACGGCCTGTGAATAGCATTGCCAGCAAGTATGTACCGCCTTCAGTCCATACTAGACCCTCCTGTGGGGGAAGGCCGCAATCGAATGCTATCCGATTAGGATTTTTGCCTTTTAGGCAATAACGATAGATGTTCTCAGGTGTCACCGTCCTTCTCCAATCAATAGTGTGCCCCTGATAATATTTGAACTGCTCCAGTTCGGCGGCCTCCATGGCCACTTTGGATTCCCTCCTACTCTCTGAGGGGTGCGACCTTGTCACCTTAAAACCCTATTTTGTCTCATATTTCAATGTGGCAGAAAAGAACTTGCTCCACACTATATGATTTTTGCTAGGAGTATTGACGACCACTGATAACTCGTATAATTATATAGTTTTTAGTTATGTTTTATTATTGTTTTGTGTCAAATACGAGTTATTATTGTTTAGTCTAATTGTGTTTATGATCTTTTATATTTTTATGTAATTTGGTGTTTTTCACAAGTTTATTTGAGTGATTTCAGATTACTAGAATTAAGGGCAAATCCAGTTCAGTTCCAGTTCCGACACCTTTTGCCATATCAGCTATATCTGGAGTTTCACTGAAGCAATAAGGCTGAAATTTTTATCGTGCAAAGTTAAGAGGCATATCTATCTTTTTCATTTTTTACACTTCTTGAAACGGAGTCGTTTTCCCTAGCGAAATCGACCATCAAGTTGGCTGATGTGCAATGACGTCTGTGCTGACCAGTTTTGGTATTTTGACCATATCTTCTGATCCACATCAGCAAATGAGCTGATTCCAACGGCTATGGATCACTAACGGATAGGGGAACATTTTTCTAGAATACCATGTGATCAGATCAAGCCTCTAATATTGACAAAATTGACCATCAAGTTGGCTGATCAAAATTGTCATACAATACGATGAAAATTGTTAGAAAAATGCACCCACCTATTATACCTACCTTTGAAATTTGTAAAGCTTGTCTCTTGTCATTTAGCCCTCCAAAATGTGTATAAATAGAGGTCCTTGGATGATTGTAAGAGACATGGTAGATTGGTAGGAAATTAGCCATTGTAATAAAATTCTCTAAGTTTTCTTCTTCTTTCTTTTATTTCCTTCTTAGATTCTCTTTAATTTTATGTTTATGTTTACAATGCCTATGCTAGGCTAAACTTCTATTTGGTTAAGGGTGATTTCAAAGCCCTAGACATATTTTGTGATTGATTTTCAGATTCTATCTATCATTAATTTTCTATCAAAGTTGCTTATGTTCTTCTACAAGAATTGTTCATGATGTTGTCTTGATTTATTTAGGTGTACAACTAGATAGATCTTGATAATTATCTATTGCTAGTTTAGGAGTCTTGATCCATGTAATTGTCTTGATTTCCTATTCATAAGTGGCAATTTGTGATTAATGATTATGGTCAAGTTTTCAATAATTGCAAAGTGGAACATAACCTAAGTTGAACAATCCGAGCTTATGTGTTTGTTGCTTAGATCAACCTATCTTTCTCATCATAAAGCTGCCATTAAATTGAATTTAGAGAGCTTATTCTAGGTTGTTTAATGGTTAGAGATTAAACAGAGAGCTTGTTCTATTTAACGACAAACTAAGGAAAGATTGGGATAACAGAGCTTGCTGTTATCTACGGTTGTTAACTTTGATAGTTGGTTGATATTGATAGATCTGAAATTGATTCTTAATGATGTCTAGTGGTGGAGAATGAAACCTTAACCATATTTTTCATATTTGATTCTTCTTACTTACTTGTTTTCTTACTTTTCTAGTTTGCTTATTTTTAAAAGTATATTTATTTTTATTGGCTGGTTATACCGCCTAATTTGTATATTAACTTTGTTTTATTTTTATTGGCTGGTTATACCGCCTAATTTAGTATATATATTTTTATTGGCTGGTTATACCGCCTAATTTAGTATGTATATTTTTATTGGCTGGTTATACCGCCTTGCATCTTATTCTTATTATTTACTTTAGTTTAAATCTGGCTTCAAAAACCCCTTTTCTTTTATTGTTTTCTTTGAACGTAAGTTATAAACTAATAACTCATAGATTAAAACCCAATCCCTGAGGACTCGACCCTTGCTAATCATTATACTTACAATTGATCTTTTTAGTGCAAGGTTAAATAAGATACACTCTTTTGGGTGCATCAAATTTTTGGCGTCGTTGCCGGGGATTGTTTTCTTTAGTTTATTTGTTACTTGGTTTATTCTTATTTTCAGTTCTAATGAGTTTTATTTTCTTGTACATACAGGTTTTTCTTTTCAAATTTTGAAAAAAAAAAAACCGATGGATTTGAGCAATCTAACACTTGAAGAGTTGGTGGCATACAAGAACATGGAGAATCAACAAGCCAATCTCACCTCCCCAGTTCAACAATTGGCCATGGGAGGATGTCAAGGCCATCAAGTGTTCCAAGACCAACAGTATGATCATTACTCAAACACTTACCATGAGGGATGGTGGGATCATACTAATTATGGCTACTCGAAAAATTACCAAGAAGTAGATCCTTATGCCAATTACACTCATCCATCTAGCTTCAATCAATCATGGTCTCAAGAACCAGATCTTTTTCAACCACCACATATGACTCAAAACTCAGGTACTTCTTTAGAAGATCTTGTACATTCTCTTGTTACTGATACTTTGCAATTTCAACAGGAAACAAGGGCAAGCATCCAGAGTTTGGAAAGGCAAATGAGCCTATTGGCTAGTAGTACGGTGGAATTAGTAGCAGAAAGATCTCTAGCACTCCATTCCCAAACGGTGATTAACCCAAAGGAGAATGCTACTATTGTGACCTTGAGAAATGAAGAACAAGATGAGGATGAGACAAAACCAAAGATGGATTCACTTCATGAGGATAATGAAGCCACCATTCAAATTGAGAGTACTCTGACACCTCAGGTAGCTTTTAAGGTTCTTATTTCTACTAATGTTCCTTCTCCACTTTTTCCTAGTAGATTTGCAAAGTCCAAAAAGGAGGAACATGAACAACAATTTTTGGAAACCTTAAACAGCTTGCTTGTGGATGCCATTAGACAAGTACCAAGATATGCACAATTCCTCAAAGAGCTATACCCCACCAAGAATGATGAAATAATACGTGTGGGGGAGAAGGCATTGGCTGTTTTGCAAAGAAAACTTCCTCCAAAACGCAAAAATCCGAGAAGTTTCATGTCTAAGCCAAAAGATCCTAAAAAGCCAAGAAGGGGAATTGGCTAGGCTGAAAACAATCAATCAAGTGCTAATTGGGGGAGGCAGCCTAATTAGTGAAAGCATTGCCAAACTGCCATCCTCAGATTTGCTCTCTTTTTCTTTATCTTTTTCTTATGTTTCTTTGTTAATTGTGTTTAGTGTTTCTAAGTTCATTTAGGCTGCATAAGTTTATTTTGTTTATTAGTTCTTTTCACTTACACATGATTCTTTCATTTGGGATTAATAGCATTACATTAATGACAATGTAAGAATTATGTGTGGGGGAAGAATTTAGGATTTTATTTAGAGTGTTTTGTTTTTGAGTTTTTTTTATGTTGTTTTTCTTTCTGATCCTTGTTTTGAAAATAACTAAATGTAAATATAATTTTTATTTTTTTAACCCCGGTTAAATGGCGGATAACGGAACTCCGTGATTATTTAAATCGGTTCCATCAGCTACCCACAAAACTGATATTGTATATAAATTTCTCTTCCAATTTCTCTTTCAATTTTTTTCTTTTTTTTTCAGGATGGATGATATTCTCACAAGATTGCAGAAACGATTTCCTCCTTTTCCTCGAAATATTTTACTGAAGCTTTACCATGTTCGATTTGAAAGATTAAGAATGCTTATGTACAAAGGGATTCCTGAAGACATACGTTGGATAATTGAAGCCAAGGTACGTGAAGATGAATATCTTCCTGTTTTGCATTTACCAGGTACAGGTAGAAGCACTTTTGCAAAGAAGCGACGAGCAAAGCGCATGAGTTCAAATTGCCACAAATGTGCACGATGGACGTGTAACGGTAAATGTCGTTCTATTGGGATTCCGTCCTCTAATCGAGATGATAAAATTGAATTCATTAAGGATGGACTGAGTAAGGAGAATTTGGGTAATATCCAACTTTCTCTTGAGACGCATCCTAGTGGAGACGTACAAAGAGAAATTCTTGATTTATGGCCGCAATTCCAAAGGGAATGGAAACATCTTGGGAATCTGATGTTAAAAGACCCTGTTTGCCAGCTTGTAAGAAAACTGGATGGGAAGCATATCCTCGACTCATAGAAGGCGTTTAAGCCGTTTCTGGACGTAAAACCAGAGGAAGATCCCAAATACACTTTCGGCGACATTATTACTCTTGACTTTTACGGTTGATTTTTCTTCTCTTTTTGATTTTCTTCCTGAAATCACGCAAAAATCTTTTGTTAGGTTAACATTTTCTTCTGACAGGTCAGATACACTTTCGGCGACATTATTACTCTTGTCTGATTCACTACTCAGTCCTCTATATATTACACCATGTACTCATTCTCTTTCAGGCACTCGAAAAAAAAAATGGAAAGTACTTCGTCCCAGCGCATTAAAAAAATTTGTGTCTTTTGAGGTGCTTATCCAGGGAAAAATAACATATTTGCTGATGAAGCCATAAGAGTTGGAGTAATACTTGCCCAACAAAAGATCCAGTTGATTTATGGAGGCGGTAGTACGGGTTTAATGGGAGCAGTCGCTACAGCAGCACACGCCGGAGGAAGTCCAGTTCTAGGAGTCGTGCCAAAACTATTCACAGATTTTTGTGGACCTACCTTGGGTAAGGAAATACAAGTCTGGAGTATCCCTGAACGGATAACAATCATGTACCATTCTGCCGATGCATTCATTGCTTTACCAGGAGGTCTGGGTACATTGGAAGAAATAGCTTGCGTGGCTTCTTGGTCATCTTTGGTCGCAAATAAGAAACCCATTGGTTTGCTTAATATTAATGGTTATTTTAGTAATTTGCTTTCATATTTAGATAATGCTGTGGAAAATGGATTCATGTTTTCAGAGGCAAGGAGAACCATAATTTCTGCTACAACCATTGAAGATTTACTCAAAAAGCTCCAAGCTTATGAGTGTTTATCTGCTACGGTTGTTTCGCAAACGCTCGGAAAAAGAAAAAGAGATGGACGAGCAAGGAGTGGATTGCACTTTGTCTCTGTGACATTATCTAACATTTTGTTTGTTATGTCTCAGTTATAATAAGTGGTTAGCAACCTCTGCAGGTAATATCTCCTAAAGGCTTGTGTCACATGCTAAGTGCCACCGTGATTTCCTACGAAAATGGATTAGATTAGATTTTCTTATTTTATTTTTATTGAGTCGTTGCTAGGGACTAGCAACAATCTAAGTGTGGGGGTGTGATAACTCGTATAATTATATAGTTTTTAGTTATGTTTTATTATTGTTTTGTGTCAAATACGAGTTATTATTGCTTAGTCTACTTGTGTTTATGATCTTTTATATTTTTATGTAATTTAGTGTTTTTCACGAGTTTCTTTGAGTGATTTCAGATTACTAGGTTAAATCAACAATTAAGGGCAAATCCAGTTCAGTTCTAGTTCCGACACCTTTTGCCATATCAGCTATATCTGGAGTTTCACTAAAGCAATAAGGCTGAAATTTTAACCGTGCAAATTTAAGAGGCATATCTATCTTTTTCATGTTTTACACTTCTTGAAACGGAGTCGTTTTCCCTACCGAAATCAACCATCAAGTTGGCTGATGTGCAATGACGTATGTTCTGCACCGTTTTGGTATTTTGACCATATCTTCCGATCCACATGAGCAAATGATCTGATTCCAATGGCTATGGATCCGTAACTGATAGGGGCATATGTTTCTAGAAGACCATTTGATCAGATCGAGCCTCCAACATTGACAAAATCGACCATCAAGCTGGCTGATCAGAATTGTCATACAACATGACGAAAATTGTTAGAAAAATGCACCCACCTATTATACCTACCTTTGAAATTTATAAAGCTTGTCTCTTGTCATTTAGCTCTCCAAAATGTGTATAAATAGAGGGCCTTGGATGAGCATTAAAGACATTGGTAGGATATTAGCCATTGTAAAAAATTTCTCTAAGTTTTCTTCTTTTTTCCTTTCTCTAGTTTTCTTTTTCTTTATTTACTTATGCTTCTTACATTTCTTTTCATTTTTAGTATGTGTTGCTAATCATATTGTTGAGGTGATGAGGTGAAGCTCTTGGGAAATGCTAAGGTTAGTCTCTTAAACATGAGCTAAAATGAATCATCATTTATAAACACTAGTATAGATAATATTTTCTTTTGGTTTAAAATCATACTTACAAAGTAGGGATCTTGATTCATTATTGACAAGGAAAATGGCACAGTAAATGCTTGGTTTCATAACCTTGATTTGTTGTAGACATATACCTTGGCATAAGGAATGCTTGGACTCTTTTTGTGAGTTTTGAGGACACCAAATGAACATAATATCATATGCTATGGACGTTGGACAATTTGGACTGAATTGCTAAACCTTCCGATTGGAATCTCCCTTATGTGTGAATTTCAATTGTGTAATAAAACAAGATTAATCTTAGCATAACACCAAGAGTGGATTCTCTAACCTCAACATCTTTTCTTATTGTTTTGTTTATATCTTGTTTAATTTCTTTTATGTTGTTTTGTTTATTTTGTTCTCTAATATCTTGTTTATCTTATTTTGTTGTTGATTCCCTAATATCTTGTTTACTTTCTTTTTCTTATATATTTATAAACTTATACTTACTAATACGCTTCCCTGTGGTTCGACCTCGGACGTAATGCCCTAAGGGTCACTATATATCTGAGCCCCCCCTGAAGAAGAGGAGCTACTATCTGAAATCTCACTATCCATGTATAGGTTATCGTCCCTCAACATGGCCTCAAAATCAGACTCCTCCCCATCATCTAAATCAATCACAACCCTCGATTGATCACAACCAACAACACTCTCGCGAGTACTACAATCCGAGGACAGCTCTATCACCGGAGGAGCCACAAATAAGGAGATGGGAGAAGCAACCCAGGGCACAATGACGAGTAGGTCCCCAAACACCTCATCATTTATAATAGAGGTGGAGGTTCTCCAAGGCTCACCGTGCCAGAGTCCATCCAAATTGGGATCGGCAAGTCCGTAAGGGGATCTAAAGGCTCACCAGCGACGTCATCATCCACTGCACAATAAAAACTCTCCTTCAGTATAACAGAAGTAACACAACTTAAAGAGATGACTCTCACCAAAGTAAAAAACCTCACCTTCCATAAATTCTGACGGATGAAGAGGGCTACCACACGATGGAGCAACCATGCCAGCGGGTGTCTCGACTGCCACAAATGAGGTTACACCTTCAAAATCCACCACATAGCGCATACGGCCTGTGAATAGCATTGCCAGCAAGTATGTACCGCCTTCAGTCCATACTAGACCCTCCTGTGGGGGAAGGCCGCAATCGAATGCTATCCGATTAGGATTTTTGCCTTTTAGGCAATAACGATAGATGTTCTCAGGTGTCACCGTCCTTCTCCAATCAATAGTGTGCCCCTGATAATATTTGAACTGCTCCAGTTCGGCGGCCTCCATGGCCACTTTGGATTCCCTCCTACTCTCTGAGGGGTGCGACCTTGTCACCTTAAAACCCTATTTTGTCTCATATTTCAATGTGGCAGAAAAGAACTTGCTCCACACTATATGATTTTTGCTAGGAGTATTGACGACCACTGATAACTCGTATAATTATATAGTTTTTAGTTATGTTTTATTATTGTTTTGTGTCAAATACGAGTTATTATTGTTTAGTCTAATTGTGTTTATGATCTTTTATATTTTTATGTAATTTGGTGTTTTTCACAAGTTTATTTGAGTGATTTCAGATTACTAGAATTAAGGGCAAATCCAGTTCAGTTCCAGTTCCGACACCTTTTGCCATATCAGCTATATCTGGAGTTTCACTGAAGCAATAAGGCTGAAATTTTTATCGTGCAAAGTTAAGAGGCATATCTATCTTTTTCATTTTTTACACTTCTTGAAACGGAGTCGTTTTCCCTAGCGAAATCGACCATCAAGTTGGCTGATGTGCAATGACGTCTGTGCTGACCAGTTTTGGTATTTTGACCATATCTTCTGATCCACATCAGCAAATGAGCTGATTCCAACGGCTATGGATCACTAACGGATAGGGGAACCTTTTTCTAGAATACCATGTGATCAGATCAAGCCTCTAATATTGACAAAATCGACCATCAAGTTGGCTGATCAAAATTGTCATACAATACGATGAAAATTGTTAGAAAAATGCACCCACCTATTATACCTACCTTTGAAATTTGTAAAGCTTGTCTCTTGTCATTTAGCCCTCCAAAATGTGTATAAATAGAGGTCCTTGGATGATTGTAAGAGACATGGTAGATTGGTAGGAAATTAGCCATTGTAATAAAATTCTCTAAGTTTTCTTCTTCTTTCTTTTATTTCCTTCTTAGATTCTCTTTAATTTTATGTTTATGTTTACAATGCCTATGCTAGGCTAAACTTCTATTTGGTTAAGGGTGATTTCAAAGCCCTAGACATATTTTGTGATTGATTTTCAGATTCTATCTATCATTAATTTTCTATCAAAGTTGCTTATGTTCTTCTACAAGAATTGTTCATGATGTTGTCTTGATTTATTTAGGTGTACAACTAGATAGATCTTGATAATTATCTATTGCTAGTTTAGGAGTCTTGATCCATGTAATTGTCTTGATTTCCTATTCATAAGTGGCAATTTGTGATTAATGATTATGGTCAAGTTTTCAATAATTGCAAAGTGGAACATAACCTAAGTTGAACAATCCGAGCTTATGTGTTTGTTGCTTAGATCAACCTATCTTTCTCATCATAAAGCTGCCATTAAATTGAATTTAGAGAGCTTATTCTAGGTTGTTTAATGGTTAGAGATTAAACAGAGAGCTTGTTCTATTTAACGACAAACTAAGGAAAGATTGGGATAACAGAGCTTGCTGTTATCTACGGTTGTTAACTTTGATAGTTGGTTGATATTGATAGATCTGAAATTGATTCTTAATGATGTCTAGTGGTGGAGAATGAAACCTTAACCATATTTTTCATATTTGATTCTTCTTACTTACTTGTTTTCTTACTTTTCTAGTTTGCTTATTTTTAAAAGTATATTTATTTTTATTGGCTGGTTATACCGCCTAATTTGTATATTAACTTTGTTTTATTTTTATTGGCTGGTTATACCGCCTAATTTAGTATATATATTTTTATTGGCTGGTTATACCGCCTAATTTAGTATGTATATTTTTATTGGCTGGTTATACCGCCTTGCATCTTATTCTTATTATTTACTTTAGTTTAAATCTGGCTTCAAAAACCCCTTTTCTTTTATTGTTTTCTTTGAACGTAAGTTATAAACTAATAACTCATAGATTAAAACCCAATCCCTGAGGACTCGACCCTTGCTAATCATTATACTTACAATTGATCTTTTTAGTGCAAGGTTAAATAAGATACACTCTTTTGGGTGCATCAAATTTTTGGCGTCGTTGCCGGGGATTGTTTTCTTTAGTTTATTTGTTACTTGGTTTATTCTTATTTTCAGTTCTAATGAGTTTTATTTTCTTGTATATACAGGTTTTTCTTTTCAAATTTTGAAAAAAAAAAAAAATCGATGGATTTGAGCAATCTAACACTTGAAGAGTTGGTGGCATACATGAACATGGAGAATCAACAAGCCAATCTCACCTCCCCAGTTCAACAATTGGCCATGGGAGGATGTCAAGGCCATCAAGTGTTCCAAGACCAACAGTATGATCATTACTCAAACACTTACCATGAGGGATGGTGGGATCATACTAATTATGGCTACTCGAAAAATTACCAAGAAGTAGATCCTTATGCCAATTACACTCATCCATCTAGCTTCAATCAATCATGGTCTCAAGAACCAGATCTTTTTCAACCACCACATATGACTCAAAACTCAGGTACTTCTTTAGAAGATCTTGTACATTCTCTTGTTACTGATACTTTGTAATTTCAACAGGAAACAAGGGCAAGCATCCAGAGTTTGGAAAGGCAAATGAGCCTATTGGCTAGTAGTACGGTGGAATTAGTAGCAGAAAGATCTCTAGCACTCCATTCCCAAACGGTGATTAACCCAAAGGAGAATGCTACTATTGTGACCTTGAGAAATGAAGAACAAGATGAGGATGAGACAAAACCAAAGATGGATTCACTTCATGAGGATAATGAAGCCACCATTCAAATTGAGAGTACTCTGACACCTCAGGTAGCTTTTAAGGTTCTTATTTCTACTAATGTTCCTTCTCCACTTTTTCCTAGTAGATTTGCAAAGTCCAAAAAGGAGGAACATGAACAACAATTTTTGGAAACCTTAAACAGCTTGCTTGTGGATGCCATTAGACAAGTACCAAGATATGCACAATTCCTCAAAGAGCTATACCCCACCAAGAATGATGAAATAATACGTGTGGGGGAGAAGGCATTGGCTGTTTTGCAAAGAAAACTTCCTCCAAAACGCAAAAATCCGAGAAGTTTCATGTCTAAGCCAAAAGATCCTAAAAAGCCAAGAAGGGGAATTGGCTAGGCTGAAAACAATCAATCAAGTGCTAATTGGGGGAGGCAGCCTAATTAGTGAAAGCATTGCCAAACTGCCATCCTCAGATTTGCTCTCTTTTTCTTTATCTTTTTCTTATGTTTCTTTGTTAATTGTGTTTAGTGTTTCTAAGTTCATTTAGGCTGCATAAGTTTATTTTGTTTATTAGTTCTTTTCACTTACACATGATTCTTTCATTTGGGATTAATAGCATTACATTAATGACAATGTAAGAATTATGTGTGGGGGAAGAATTTAGGATTTTATTTAGAGTGTTTTGTTTTTGAGTTTTTTTTATGTTGTTTTTCTTTCTGATCCTTGTTTTGAAAATAACTAAATGTAAATATAATTTTTATTTTTTTAACCCCGGTTAAATGGCGGATAACGGAACTCCGTGATTATTTAAATCGGTTCCATCAGCTACCCACAAAACTGATATTGTATATAAATTTCTCTTCCAATTTCTCTTTCAATTTTTTTCTTTTTTTTCAGGATGGATGATATTCTCACAAGATTGCAGAAACGATTTCCTCCTTTTCCTCGAAATATTTTACTGAAGCTTTACCATGTTCGATTTGAAAGATTAAGAATGCTTATGTACAAAGGGATTCCTGAAGACATACGTTGGATAATTGAAGCCAAGGTACGTGAAGATGAATATCTTCCTGTTTTGCATTTACCAGGTACAGGTAGAAGCACTTTTGCAAAGAAGCGACGAGCAAAGCGCATGAGTTCAAATTGCCACAAATGTGCACGATGGACGTGTAACGGTAAATGTCGTTCTATTGGGATTCCGTCCTCTAATCGAGATGATAAAATTGAATTCATTAAGGATGGACTGAGTAAGGAGAATTTGGGTAATATCCAACTTTCTCTTGAGACGCATCCTAGTGGAGACGTACAAAGAGAAATTCTTGATTTATGGCCGCAATTCCGAAGGGAATGGAAACATCTCGGGAATCTGATGTTAAAAGACCCTGTTTGCCAGCTTGTAAGAAAACTGGATGGGAAGCATATCCTCGACTCATAGAAGGCGTTTAAGCCGTTTCTGGACGTAAAACCAGAGGAAGATGCCAAATACACTTTCGGCGACATTATTACTCTTGACTTTTACGGTTGATTTTTCTTCTCTTTTTGATTTTCTTCCTGAAATCACGCAAAAATCTTTTGTTAGGTTAACATTTTCTTCTGACAGGTCAGATACACTTTCGGCGACATTATTACTCTTGTCTGATTCACTACTCAGTCCTCTATATATTACACCATGTACTCATTCTCTTTCAGGCACTCGAAAAAAAAATGGAAAGTACTTCGTCCCAGCGCATTAAAAAAATTTGTGTCTTTGGAGGTGCTTATCCAGGGAAAAATAACATATTTGCTGATGAAGCCATAAGAGTTGGAGTAATACTTGCCCAACAAAAGATCCAGTTGATTTATGGAGGCGGTAGTACGGGTTTAATGGGAGCAGTCGCTACAGCAGCACACGCCGGAGGAAGTCCAGTTCTAGGAGTCGTGCCAAAACTATTCACAGATTTTTGTGGACCTACCTTGGGTAAGGAAATACAAGTCTGGAGTATCCCTGAACGGATAACAATCATGTACCATTCTGCCGATGCATTCATTGCTTTACCAGGAGGTCTGGGTACATTGGAAGAAATAGCTTGCGTGGCTTCTTGGTCATCTTTGGTCGCAAATAAGAAACCCATTGGTTTGCTTAATATTAATGGTTATTTTAGTAATTTGCTTTCATATTTAGATAATGCTGTGGAAAATGGATTCATGTTTTCAGAGGCAAGGAGAACCATAATTTCTGCTACAACCATTGAAGATTTACTCAAAAAGCTCCAAGCTTATGAGTGTTTATCTGCTACGGTTGTTTCGCAAACGCTCGGAAAAAGAAAAAGAGATGGACGAGCAAGGAGTGGATTGCACTTTGTCTCTGTGACATTATCTAACATTTTGTTTGTTATGTCTCAGTTATAATAAGTGGTTAGCAACCTCTGCAGGTAATATCTCCTAAAGGCTTGTGTCACATGCTAAGTGCCACCGTGATTTCCTACGAAAATGGATTAGATTAGATTTTCTTATTTTATTTTTATTGAGTCGTTGCTAGGGACTAGCAACAATCTAAGTGTGGGGGTGTGATAACTCGTATAATTATATAGTTTTTAGTTATGTTTTATTATTGTTTTGTGTCAAATACGAGTTATTATTGCTTAGTCTACTTGTGTTTATGATCTTTTATATTTTTATGTAATTTAGTGTTTTTCACGAGTTTCTTTGAGTGATTTCAGATTACTAGGTTAAATCAACAATTAAGGGCAAATCCAGTTCAGTTCTAGTTCCGACACCTTTTGCCATATCAGCTATATCTGGAGTTTCACTAAAGCAATAAGGCTGAAATTTTAACCGTGCAAAGTTAAGAGGCATATCTATCTTTTTCATGTTTTACACTTCTTGAATGGAGTCGTTTTCCCTACCGAAATCAACCATCAAGTTGGCTGATGTGCAATGACGTCTGTTCTGCACCGTTTTGGTATTTTGACCATATCTTCCGATCCACATGAGCAAATGATCTGATTCCAACGGCTATGGATCCGTAACGGATAGGGGCATATGTTTCTAGAAGACCATTTGATCAGATCGAGCCTCCAACATTGACAAAATCGACCATCAAGCTGGCTGATCAGAATTGTCATACAACATGACGAAAATTGTTAGAAAAATGCACCCACCTATTATACCTACCTTTGAAATTTATAAAGCTTGTCTCTTGTCATTTAGCTCTCCAAAATGTGTATAAATAGAGGGCCTTGGATGAGCATTAAAGACATTGGTAGGATATTAGCCATTGTAAAAAAATTCTCTAAGTTTTCTTCTTTTTTCCTTTCTCTAGTTTTCTTTTTCTTTATTTACTTATGCTTCTTACATTTCTTTTCATTTTTAGTATGTGTTGCTAATCATATTGTTGAGGTGATGAGGTGAAGCTCTTGGGAAATGCTAAGGTTAGTCTCTTAAACATGAGCTAAAATGAATCATCATTTATAAACACTAGTATAGATAATATTTTCTTTTGGTTTAAAATCATACTTACAAAGTAGGGATCTTGATTCATTATTGACAAGGAAAATGGCACAGTAAATGCTTGGTTTCATAACCTTGATTTGTTGTAGACATATACCTTGGCATAAGGAATGCTTGGACTCTTTTTGTGAGTTTTGAGGACACCAAATGAACATAATATCATATGCTATGGACGTTGGACAATTTGGACTGAATTGCTAAACCTTCCGATTGGAATCTCCCTTATGTGTGAATTTCAATTGTGTAATAAAACAAGATTAATCTTAGCATAACACCAAGAGTGGATTCTCTAACCTCAACATCTTTTCTTATTGTTTTGTTTATATCTTGTTTAATTTCTTTTATGTTGTTTTGTTTATTTTGTTCTCTAATATCTTGTTTATCTTATTTTGTTGTTGATTCCCTAATATCTTGTTTACTTTCTTTTTCTTATATATTTATAAACTTATACTTACTAATACGCTTCCCTGTGGTTCGACCTCGGACACCCGAGAATTTATTACTTGAACATAACCTGCACTTGGGTTTACAACTCTTAATTGAGTTTCCATCAAGTTTTTGGCGCCGTTGCCGGGGAGGCAATACTAAGTATATAAGTTTATAAGTATATTTATTTTTATTGGCTGGTTATACCGCCTAATTTTCTATATATTTATATTTATATTGTATGTTAACTTTGTTTTATGCTTGTTTGGCGACGTGATTTTAGATCTCGTCGTTTAGTTAGATTTTATTGTGAAACTTTTTCAGGTAATCTTTCTAATACAACTCCTACCATGGCTAACAATGAAAGTGTTCATGCTGAAGATGAGAACAGACAAGTACGCACCATGCGTGACTACTTGCAACCAACTCGAAGCTCATCACCCTCTTGTTTTATTTTTCCTCTCAATGCAAACAACTTTCGTTTTAAACCAGGTATGATAGCTTTGCTTCCATATTTCCATGGGTTAGAATCGGAAAGTGCTTACTCGTTTCTAAAAGACTTCGAAGATGTATGTGTCACCTTTAATGACCAACAATGTACAAATGAAATTGTAAAGCTAAAATTATTTCCTTTTTCTTTAAAAGATAAAGCAAAAATTTGGCTTCATAATTTAAAACCAAGGTCAATTGGCACATGGCAAGAATTACAAACTGAGTTTCCAAAGAAATTTTTCCCAGCACATAAAACTACTGCTTTGAAAAGACATATTCAAAATTTCAATCAAAATCAAAATGAAGCATTTTTTCAGTGCTGGGAGCGTTTTAAAGATTTGTTAAGTTCTTGTCCACATCATGGTTTTGAAAAATGGCGTCTTATTAGTTTCTTTTATGAAAGTTTAACTCCCGAAACTAAACAATTTGTTGAAACAATGTGTAACGGTGAGTTTCTAGAAAAAGAACCTGAAGAAGCCTTTGACTACCTAGACCATTTGGCAGATAACTCTCAAGCCTCGCACACAGATAATTCCTCTGAAAGTTCCAATAGATCTAATCTTGTTTCTAACAGAGGTAAATATCATTTTAGTCAAGAAGATGAGATAGAAGCTAAAGTAGCTAATTTGGCTAGAAAGATTGAAGCCATGGAACTTAGAGAAGTAAAAGAAGTCAAAACGGTTAAAAATGAAGAAAGTTGTGGAATTTGTGAAATCATGGGACACCCCACTTCTGAATGTCCAAACATTCCCATTCTTAAAGAAGCGTTGCATGATCAAGTAAATTCCATAAACACATTTAAAAAGCCTTTTCCTTCTCCTTACTCTGAAACGTATAACCCTGAATGGAGAGATCATCCCAACTTCAGTTGGCGGAATAATAATCATGTTCAGGTACCACAATCTCAAAAGTCGGGCAACACTTTTTCCTATCGACCTTCACGTGTACAAACCTTGGAAGAGACATTGCAAGCATTCATGCAAACACAAGCAAATGTGTATAACCAAACTTCACAGGACATCAATGAGATCAAAAACACCTTGTCCACATTGACAGCTTCATTACGCACTCAAGAAAAAGGTAAGTTTCCTGCTCAACCTCAGCCTAACCCTTCTACTCAATGTCTTGTTTCTTGCTCCAATAAAACTCAACAGGAAAATGCCAGTTCTATCACAACTCTTCGAAGTGGAAAGGCAATTGACAAAAAGATTCCATCAAAAGACCAAGGTCCTCCTTCCCCTCCGAAAAGTATTGGTAAGGATGATGGTAAGTCTGAACTTCTTGAAAATTTGGACAAAGAAAAAGGTATGCATCCTGCTCCTTTTCCTCAAAGGTTGCAAACAATAAAGAATTTGAATCAAAATGCAGAAATTTATGAACTTTTCAAACAAGTTAAGATTAACATTCCTTTATTGGATGCAATCAAACAAGTTCCATCTTATGCTAAATTTTTGAAGGACATGTGCACAGTTAAAAGGAAACATAATGTACAAAAGAAAGCATTTTTGACGGAAAGTGTGAGCTCAATCATTCAGCACCTTACTCCACCAAAATTCAAAGATCCTGGATGTCCAACAATCTCATGCATCATTGGAAACACTAGAATAGAACGTGCATTGCTTGATCTTGGTGCTAGTGTTAATCTTTTGCCTTTTTCTGTTTATCAACAGTTAGGTTTAGGTGAACTCAAGGAAACACCTGTTACACTTCAACTAGCTGATCGTTCTGTAAAAATTCCTCGAGGGATAGTTGAAGATGTTTTGGTTCAAATTGATAATTTTTACTTCCCTGTTGATTTTATTGTTTTGGACACACATCCTGTTTCAAATCCAAATGTTCAAATTCCTGTTATATTAGGCCGTCCATTTCTTGCAACTTCTAATGCTCTGATAAATTGCAGGAATGGTATTTTGAACATTTCTTTTGGAAATATGACTTTAGAATTAAATGTGTTCAACATTTGCAAGCAACCTGGTGATGATTCAGAAGTACATGAAGTGGATTTCATTGAAGAACGTGTTCATGAACATCTCACCACTACCACATTCCATGATCCTTTAGAAGCTTATTTAATTGAATGTGAGTTTGATAATGCTTCAGAAATTTCACACACTGATTCTTTGTTAAATTCTTTTCAGGATAAGCATCGTTGGAAACAAAAGTTTGAGGAACTCCCATCACTCACAAATGTCACTGTACCATCAACTATTGAACCGCCCAAGCTGGATTTAAAACCATTGTCATCCGAGCTAAAATATTCCTTTTTGGGAAAAATTCCTTCTCAATGGAGCCCCCAAGATAAAAGGAAGTTTCTGAATGAGGTAAAGAAGTTCTACTGGGATGACCCTTACTTGTTCAAATATTGTCCTGATCAAATTTTTCGAAGATGCATTCCCGACAATGAGGTAAGTAGTGTAATTAAGTTTTGTCATTCCGAGGCATGTGGTGGTCATTTTTCATCAAAGAAAACTGCTGCAAAAATTTTACAGTGTGGATTTTACTGGCCAACTTTATTCAAAGATGCATATGAGAATTCTAAAATTCATAAAGAAAGAACTAAAGCCTTTCATGATAAGTTAATTTCAAGAAAAACATTTGATGTTGGGCAAAAAGTTCTACTTTATAATTCTAGACTTCACATATTTCCTGGTAAATTGAGATCAAGATGGACTGGCCCATTTGTGGTTAAGCATGTGTATCATTATGGAGCAGTTGACATTGAGAATCCTAGAAATGGTAACGTACTCAAGGTAAATGGACAAAGACTCAAACTCTTTTTGGAAAATCATGTTACTCAAGAAGAGGTTGTTTTTCTTTCTGATCCTTGTTTTGAAAATAACTAGATGTAAATATAATTATTACTAATCTTCAAAAAAAAAAAAAGTTTGTTGTGTTTTAAGCAATTTAGAAGTATTCATTCTGAACAAGGTCTGAGTAAGGGAGACTTGAGACATACCTTGTCAGTTTGATTTTAATCTTTTTATGTTTACTTGTTAATTTTTGTTTAGTATTTTAGGATTATTTAGGTTGCATGAGTTTGTTTTGTTTTGAGTCTTAGTTATTCCTATTCTTATGTTATTAGTTATTTTCTCTTACACATGATTCTTTCATTTGGGTTAATAGACTTACATTGAGGACAATGTAAGAATTAAGTGTGGGGGGAACGATTTAGGATTTCTTTTATTTTTGTCTACTATTTTTTTTATGAGTCTTTATTATTATTATTATTATTTAGTGTGTTTTAGTTCCTTTTAATACAATGATGAGATATGAATTGCATAAGTCTAAAGCAGATTTATTAGTGAGAAGATTTTCATGAGAATTGAGCTTGATGTCAACCTTTTTATGAGCCAATGTTAATATGATATGTTGATTGAGAAAGAAGCATGTTTAGACTTAATCTGACTTGTATAATCATCCTTGTGAGTTTTTGAGCCTATAATGATTGATGCATTATACAAATCAATCTAATTTCTTTCTTGAGTGCTCTTATGATTACATGATTCTCTAGAACTTGCTTTAAACCGTTTGAGACTATATTGATACATGTGACAACATGAATATGATAGAGGCATTAGGATTATAACCAGAGCCAAACAGCCATCCATTATTAATGTTCTAAGAGAACATCCCCACTAGTGAGCCAATTTGAGCCTACATTAAATATGCTATTTTATTGGTAACCAGAACTTACACCTAGCCTAAATATACTTATATCCTTACCCTTGTTCTAAAGATGGATTATATATTTTGAGACATATTGCAAAAAAACAAGGGATATTTTTAGTTAAAATTTTGGGTTGGAAACAAAAGATAAGTGTGGGGGAAGAAAAGAAAAGAAAAAGTCAAGAGAAAAAGAAAGGGATCATTGTCAAATACATTCCCATATTATTAAAAAAAAAATATTCTCTTGAACTTCTAGTTAAAGTAAAGAAAAAGATGTTACAAAGTTGGTTAGAATGATGCAAAGGCTCAACATGAATATTTAGCCTATGTTATTATGTGCTTTATAAGAGTTTTGAGAAGTTTTATTTGTATGATCTTATTATGTCTCTAAACTCTATGAACTCTTTGGAACCTTTGTGATATCTTTATCCTTTTGTTCTTTAACCACATTATAACCCTTTGGCCCCATTACAACCTTGAAAAAAGACCTCTTGATTTATGAAGTTGTATGATCTAAATAGTGGAGAATAGGTGGACAAGCAAGCATATGGTAGAAGTGTTTTCATGAGATTGATTGAGTGTAAACACTTTACCACTACTTTAAAGAGTGAAAATCATGAGAGTATCCCATGTGAGAGGTTGAGATTAAGTTGAATATGCACTATTTTGATTGAAATATGTTATGTTAATATTGGCTTAACTCATTTATTTACATTCAAGCATGAATTTTTGTGAAATTCTTTGACCTATTGATTAGTTTATAAGACTTGTTCAAAGATTGTCTCTAATTTATATTGAAAGGATTAGGAGTAAATATTTTTAGTGTATGTAGTTTACTTATATTTTAGTTTTTCAATGTTTGTGGGTATCGTTCTAGCAAACCCTCACGAGACTAAACTCGTCCACTAGGGACACCTAGGGGTTTAAAGGCTTGTGTCACATGCTAAGTGCCACCGTGATTTCCTACGAAAATGGATTAGATTAGATTTTCTTATTTTATTTTTATTGAGTCGTTGCTAGGGACTAGCAACAATCTAAGTGTGGGGGTGTGATAACTCGTATAATTATATAGTTTTTAGTTATGTTTTATTATTGTTTTGTGTCAAATACGAGTTATTATTGCTTAGTCTACTTGTGTTTATGATCTTTTATATTTTTATGTAATTTAGTGTTTTTTCACGAGTTTCTTTGAGTGATTTCAGATTACTAGGTTAAATCAACAATTAAGGGCAAATCCAGTTCAGTTCTAGTTCCGACACCTTTTGCCATATCAGCTATATCTGGAGTTTCACTGAAGCAATAAGGCTGAAATTTTAACCGTGCAAAGTTAAGAGGCATATCTATCTTTTTCATGTTTTACACTTCTTGAAACGGAGTCGTTTTCCCTACCGAAATCAACCATCAAGTTGGCTGATGTGCAATGACGTCTGTTCTGCATCGTTTTGGTATTTTGACCATATCTTCCGATCCACATGAGCAAATGATCTGATTCCAACGGCTATGGATCCGTAACGGATAGGGGCATATGTTTCTAGAATACCATTTGATCAGATCGAGCCTCCAACATTGACAAAATCGACCATCAAGCTGGCTGATCAGAATTGTCATACAACATGACGAAAATTGTTAGAAAAATGCACCCACCTATTATACCTACCTTTGAAATTTATAAAGCTTGTCTCTTGTCATTTAGCTCTCCAAAATGTGTATAAATAGAGGGCCTTGGATGAGCATTAAAGACATTGGTAGGATATTAGCCATTGTAAAAAATTTCTCTAAGTTTTCTTCTTTTTTCCTTTCTCTAGTTTTCTTTTTCTTTATTTACTTATGCTTCTTACATTTCTTTTCATTTTTAGTATGTGTTGCTAATCATATTGTTGAGGTGATGAGGTGAAGCTCTTGGGAAATGCTAAGGTTAGTCTCTTAAACATGAGCTAAAATGAATCATCATTTATAAACACTAGTATAGATAATATTTTCTTTTGGTTTACAATCATACTTACAAAGTAGGGATCTTGATTCATTATTGACAAGGAAAATGGCACAGTAAATGCTTGGTTTCATAACCTTGATTTGTTGTAGACATATACCTTGGCATAAGGAATGCTTGGACTCTTTTTGTGAGTTTTGAGGACACCAAATGAACATAATATCATATGCTATGGACGTTGGACAATTTGGACTGAATTGCTAAACCTTCCGATTGGAATCTCCCTTATGTGTGAATTTCAATTGTGTAATAAAACAAGATTAATCTTAGCATAACACCAAGAGTGGATTCTCTAACCTCAACATCTTTTCTTATTGTTTTGTTTATATCTTGTTTAATTTCTTTTATGTTGTTTTGTTTATTTTGTTCTCTAATATCTTGTTTATCTTATTTTGTTGTTGATTCCCTAATATCTTGTTTACTTTCTTTTTCTTATATATTTATAAACTTATACTTACTAATACGCTTCCCTGTGGTTCGACCTCGGACACCCGAGAATTTATTACTTGAACATAACCTGCACTTGGGTTTACAACTCTTAATTGAGTTTCCATCACACATGATTCTTTCATTTGGGTTAATAGACTTACATTGAGGACAATGTAAGAACTAAGTGTGGGGGGAAGGATTTAGGATTTCTTTTATTTTTGTCTACTATTTTTTTTATGAGTCTTTATTATTATTTTTAGTGTGTTTTAGTTCCTTTTCAATACTATGATGAGATATGAATTGCATAAGTCTAAAACAGATTTATTAGTGAGAAAATTTTCATGAGAATTAAGCTTGATACTAATTTTTATGAGCCAATGTTAATATGATATGTTGATTGAGAAAGAAGCATGTTTAGACTTAATCTGACTTGTATAATCATCCTTGTGAGTTTTTGAGCCTATAATGATTGATGCATTATATAAATCAATCTAATTTCTTTCTTGAGTGCTCTTATGATTACATGATTCTCTAGAACTTGCTTTAGACCTTGTTGAGACTATATTGATGCATGTGACAACATGAATATGATAGAGGCATTAGGATTTTTAGCCAGGGCAAAACAGCCATCCCTTATTGATGTTCCAAGAGAACACACCCCTAGTGAGCCAATTTGAGCCTACATTGAATAAGCTATCTCTTTGGTAACCATAACTTGTCCCTAACCTAAATATACTTATATCCTTACCTTTGTTCCAAAGATGAATTAGCATGTTTTGAGACAAGTTGCAAAGACAAGGAAGATCTATTGAAAATTTGGGTTAGAAACAAGAAATAAGTGTGGGGGGGAAAGAAAAGAAAAGTCAAGAGAAAAAAAAAAGAAATGGAATACTGGCAAATACATTCCTATGTAAAAAAAAATATATGAATCATCTCTTGAATTTGGGGAAAAAGAAAAAGATGTTACAAAGTTGTTTAGAATGAAGAAAAGGCCCAACATGAATATCCGGCCTAGGTGACTATGTACTTGTAAAGAGTTTTGAGAAGATTTTTTGTATGATCTTATTATGTCTCTAAACTTTATGAACTCTTTGGAACCTTTGTGATATCTTTATCCTTTTGTTCTTCAACCACATTACAAACCCCTTGGCCCCATTACAACCTTGATTAAAGACCTCTTGATTCATGAAGTTGTATGATCTAAATAGTGGAGAATAGGTGGACAAGCAAGAATATGGTAGAACTGTTTTCATGAGATTGATTGAGTGTAAACACTTTACCACTACTTTAAAGAATGAAAATCATGAGAGTATCCCATGTAAGTAGTTGAGATTAAGTTTGAATATGCACTATTTTGATTGAAATATGTTATGTTAATATTGGCTTAACTCAAACAATTTACATTCAAGCATGATTTTTTGTGAAATTCTTTAAGCTATTGATTAGTTTATAAGACTTGTTCAAAGATTGTCTCTAATGTGTATTGAAATGATTAGGAATAAATATTTTTAGTATATGTAGTTTATTTATATTTTAGTTTTTCAATGTTTGTGGGTATCGTTCTAGTAAACCCTCACGAGACTAAACTCGTCCACTAGGGACACCTAGGGGTTTAAAGGCTTGTGTCACATGCTAAGTGCCACCGTGATTTCCTACGAAAGTGGATTAGATTAGATTTTCTTATTTTATTTTTATTGAGTCGTTGCTAGGGACTAGCAACAATCTAAGTGTGGGGGTGTGATAACTCGTATAATTATATAGTTTTTAGTTATGTTTTATTATTGTTTTGTGTCAAATACGAGTTATTATTGTTTAGTCTAATTGTGTTTATGATCTTTTATATTTTTATGTAATTTGGTGTTTTTCACAAGTTTATTTGAGTGATTTCAGATTACTAGAATTAAGGGCAAATCCAGTTCAGTTCCAGTTCCGACACCTTTTGCCATATCAGCTATATCTGGAGTTTCACTGAAGCAATAAGGCTGAAATTTTAACCGTGCAAAGTTAAGAGGCATATCTATCTTTTTCATGTTTTACACTTCTTGAAACGGAGTCGTTTTTCCTAGCGAAATCGACCATCAAGTTGGCTGATGTGCAATGACGTCTGTGCTGACCAGTTTTAAAATTTTGACCATATCTTCTGATCCACATCAGCAAATGAGCTGATTCCAACGGCTATGGATCACTAACTGATAGGGGAACATTTTTCTAGAATACCATGTGATCAGATCAAGCCTCTAATATTGACAAAATCGACCATCAAGTTGGCTGATCAAAATTGTCATACAATATGACGAAAATTGTTAGAAAAATGCACCCACCTATTATACCTACCTTTGAAATTTGTAAAGCTTGTCTCTTGTCATTTAGCCCTCCAAAATGTGTATAAATAGAGGGCCTTGGATGATTGTAAGAGACATGGTAGATTGGTAGGAAATTAGCCATTGTAATAAAATTCTCTAAGTTTTCTTCTTCTTTCTTTTCTCTAGTTTTCTTTTTCTTTATTTTCTTCTTCTTCTTCTTTCTTTTATTTCCTTCTTAGATTCTCTTTAATTTTATGTTTATGTTTACAATGCCTATGCTAGGCTAAACTTCTATTTGGTTAAGGGTGATTTCAAAGCCCTAGACATATTTTGTGATTGATTTTCAGATTCTATCTATCATTAATTTTCTATCAAAGTTGCTTATGTTCTTCTACAAGAATTGTTCATGATGTTGTCTTGATTTATTTAGGTGTACAACTAGATAGATCTTGATAATTATCTATTGCTAGTTTAGGAGTCTTGATCCGTGTAATTGTCTTGATTTCCTATTCATAAGTGGCAATTTGTGATTAATGATTATGGTCAAGTTTTCAATAATTGCAAAGTGGAACATAACCTAAGTTGAACAATCCGAGCTTATGTGTTTGTTGCTTAGATCAACCTATCTTTCTCATCATAAAGCTGCCATTAAATTGAATTTAGAGAGCTTATTCTAGGTTGTTTAATGGTTAGAGATTAAATAGAGAGCTTGTTCTATTTAATGACAAACTAAGGAAAGATTGGGATAACAGAGCTTGTTGTTATCTACGGTTGTTAACTTTGATAGTTGGTTGATATTGATAGATCTGAAATTGATTCTTAATGATGTCTAGTGGTGGAGAATGAAACCTTAACCATATTTTTCATATTTGATTCTTCTTACTTACTTGTTTTCTTACTTTTCTAGTTTGCTTATTTTTAAAAGTATATTTATTTTTATTGGCTGGTTATACCGCCTAATTTGTATATTAACTTTGTTTTATTTTTATTGGCTGGTTATACCGTCTAATTTAGTATATATATTTTTATTGGCTGGTTATACCGCCTAATTTAGTATGTATATTTTTATTGGCTGGTTATACCGCCTTGCATCTTATTCTTATTATTTACTTTAGTTTAAATCTGGCTTCAAAAACCCCTTTTCTTTTATTGTTTTCTTTGAACGTAAGTTATAAACTAATAACTCATAGATTAAAACCCAATCCCTGAGGACTCGACCCTTGCTAATCATTATACTTACAATTGATCTTTTTAGTGCAAGGTTAAATAAGATACACTCTTTTGGGTGCATCAACCACCTTGTTTTTTCGAGCAGATAAATAATACTGATTACCATAGCGACTGTCTGAACTTTTCAACTGGTACGAACTGTGAAAGGTTGCCATGTAAGGAACCTGATCTCTCATATGGTAGTCAATAAATAATGACACTAGCATCGGCCATGATTGACCAGTCAATTGAGAAGCGGTGAACCCATAAACATCGAGACAAGCCCCAAAAAAGCTCGAGCACCCTCCTCAATCTCTTGGCTCAACTCCGACCCCTTAACATTACCCCTAGCAACTCGAGCACCCTCCTTAATCTCCAAATCTACCTCCGACATCTCAACTTTCGATTCTTCAGCTCCGGCAGCTCAAGATCTACCCTCTAAGTTCTCGAAACCTTCACTGTCACTCATCACCATTCTATAATAGGGCCTTGACATTCACCAACCACCAGAACAAAAACAAAAAGAACAAGAGAATAAGCAAATCGTAAGTACCTAACAAACCTCAGGCAACCTTCTCCGACCACAAGGCAACCACGATCACAACAACACAAAACTTAGGCAAAAATTTGGCATAAATTCAACACTCAAAACGCAAACAACGACCTCAACACCAGCCACTCCTATTTATACTCGGTGTAATAAATGCACGTACAAATTCCTATAAGCAACCGGTCCTTCCTCCAACCTCAACATGACATGTGGCGACATTTCGTACAAAACAAAATCCAAAACGCTAACAGACGCACACTCTCCCGCCAAAACAGCCCAAACCTCGCCAAACAAAACAAGCTCGCTGACAGCCACTTTATGAACCCCGCCTCGCCTGGAGGGCAATTTTTAAACCTAACAGGCCCTTCAGGCCTCCAATAATGGGCCCTCCAAGTCCCTAGACCTAATGGGTCTCCAGACTAACTGTTAGGCCCAATGAACCCTCAACAATCGAACCAAAGTGGAAAGCCCAAAAATGGGCTCGTCACAGCTTGAATTGGTTAGGGCTCGCCCAATTTTGAATCGCCTGGCAAGCCCTACCACCTATCACCTCAAAAGGACATGTGGCCTTCCTGACAGCCGTTTTGTCTATCACATTGCCGCCCATCACCTCAGAATCCACGTGGGGCTTAGACCCACTTGTCCTCAGCCTGCCGCGACACGTGGCACACGGCGACCCTTCAGCTTAAGTATAAATAGCCCCCTTTAGCCAATTATGAGGCTCTAGACACTTTAACACCCGAAACACAGTTGCTCTGCCCCTCCAACAACCATTCTCTAGCTTTCTCCTTGAACCTTCAACAAGATAACCACCCAACACCGAAAGAACCCTCAACAAATAAATTATTTTTATATTTATATATATTATGTAATTTATATTATATAAAAAATAAATATATATAATATTATAGTGTATACATTTAAAAATATGTTAAGTTATCATGATTTTGAACTTAATAAAAAAATTATAAAAATTAAATAAAAAATAACTTATTTGTTTAATTTTTTTATAAAAAAAAATATGAACGGATCTAAACGGGTTTGGACTACCTATTTGCAAATATGGATCGGCTTGGACAGAATTTGAGATCCATATTTCGAACCGGACTTGAACAAATAAATGTGATGTTAATACCATACTTAAACTCAATCCGAATCCAACCCGATCTATGAACACCTCTAGCCTCAATGAACCTCAATCTAATCTTGAGGATAATTAAATTTTTATATTATACTTTTAATTTTCTTTTCCTCTATTTTTCAAAGCAATTCTTCGGAGGAAACATTGCCTTAAGAAATAAGATGGCAATGATAGTTTCCAAACAGAATTGGGATATGGCGATCCAAGACCAAATTACCATGTTTTTCATCAGCGCAATTTTGCCTATGATGTCTTGTTAACGAGGGTAAAGAGCCTTCTTGACTAGTAATGGAGACCTCATGGTTGAGAACAGGGGAAAAACAGAACAAGAAACAGAGAGGGAGAAAGAACATCTGCTGGTAGGTGGAATTCATATTTTTTAGCCCCTTTTATGATATGATTTTCATAATGTCCTTTTTCATTAGCCATCTAACTTTCTTTTTTTTTTTCTTTTTTTTTTATTTTGGTAAATGAGACTTGAGTTAACTAAAATCATTTAAATTGAACTCGTTGAAATCAAGGATTTCAGTTGAAGCAACTCTATTAAAACACTGTCCGCCATAGTCTAAATTACACATTTTGTTTGGCCTTTCATGAAACTGCAATTCACTGAAATTCTGGTGATAACTAAAATCAGTTTCAGTTGAAGCAATACGGGCCGGGCCGTACAGATTACTTGACCTTTGAACAAGTTTAAATCTAATCATGGACCACGATTAAATTTTCAATTTTCATCATCAATTACACATTTTCGTGGCCTTTCATAAAACTACAATTCATTGAAATACTGGTGATAAAAATAATATAAAAGGAAAACATATGAAAATTTGAGAGTGTCCATTTTTTGTCATTTTATTATAGCAATATCGTCGGAGGCTAAGCAATGCCAATCTGAATTTTCTGGAACCCTAGTAGTGGAATCTAAACCTGATAATTTGTGTATCAATCTCGTATTCATGTATTTTTCGTATTATAATCATGTTTAAAGTATTGTATATTTATATAAATTTTGACGTGTTAATAATTTATGTTATATAAATTTTGATACATTCGTTTATTCATGTCCTATTTATATTTTTTTTCGTATTATATTATATTTTAATTATTTTTTTTCGTGTCATATTTATATCGTATAATTATGTCGTTTTTAGTATTATCAGGTCTAGTCGGAACAGAATTGACAATCCAATCCAAGCAGTTATCTTCAATTTATTAGTGAAGCTCAGCACCACTCATTATTTGTACAGTTGGCCCCTCACTTGTACCCACTTATTTTTTTCTTGTTGCCCCAGTAAGCAGATAACAGCCTTTTTCTTTTTCTTTTTTTTTTAGTGGAAAGAATCAAAAGAAAACTTAAAACATGGAGAAATGAAATGGTATTGTTTCTGCAAGAAAGAAATTACAAGCTTCTATAGATTATTTATTTAATCTTTTCCACTTTTTAGGGTTTGATATTTTGCTTTTAATGTCAAGGGATGAAAATGATACTATTACATTAAACAAATTGCCTTTTCATCCAAAAAAGTGCTCCATACCTATATCTGTATCGGATATGTGTTTGACATGAATAGATCTCAACACGATGAGATATGTGTTTGATATTTCAGGATACATAAGAAACAGACACTGACCAAAACACGTTCAGAAGCAGTCAAAACATGTCCGAATTCAAAAACTTATTATTTTTCAGAACTTATTAGAACCTATGCAGGTTGATAGTACTGTTATTACAAAAAATTAGTAATTAGAAATTAACAATCAGCCAAATTCAAGAATTCTTGACTTGAGCTTCATAGTAATTAAGCATCAATCCAAACAAGCACAAAGCATAGCCATATCATCATTAACACAGCACAAGGAAGCTCCAAATATATCAGATCCATATGGATATCCATGACCAAAAGTTCAATAGAAGTAAGAACACGCAACTCACCTATGTTACTCGGATTCGAGTGAGTGTCAGATAAGGGTATGCTCAATTTTTTATAAGTTTTTTCATATATTTGGAAGATCATAGTCTCATACCTATATTCGAATATGTGTTAGACAATACGGATACTTTAAGGAAAATGAAGAGTCCGAGTAACATAACAACTCACCATGTGCCACAATATGTCTCCAAATGTCTCTTCTTGACTTCATAGCTTCAAATGTAATATTGAAGAGGTCTGTTCAATCACTTGTGTATAATAGTGTGATAGATAATCTTTTATGAAGGTCTCCCTATAGATCGAGGGGCTTTGCTCTGATATTAACTCTTTGACTGGTCCATAAAGTCTAGAGGCATTTGCTTCATGAAGAGCCTGTGTTCTAAAAAAACTTGCCACTGAAATTCTAGGGCCTGCACGTTTTGCCAACACCCTATGATTGACACTTTTAAACTGGCCATTGGAAATAAGATGCACAGAAACAAGAAATGTATCTGCTTAAACATTATCATATATTCCATATGTAATTGCTCTACTCAGCAAGAACAGTAACTGGTATCTATGTTACTCGGACGCGGATGTTAGTGTCGGATACGGATATGTGTTCGATACGGGTATGTTCAATTTTTTCTAAGTTTTTTTTATGTATTTGGAGGGGTCTTGGAGAATCATATCACCATACCCATGTCAGAATATGCATCGGGCATGAGTGTCGGACACAAATACTTCAAGAAAAATAAAGAGTCGGAGCAACATAGACCGATATCGAATGAGATTATTCCACTTCTCAAATGAGGAAAGCTAGATAACTTAAAAATAGTGAAATAAAGTACTGTTTCCAGTTAAACCAGACTATGTTATTCGGATTCGGGTGTGAGTGTCGGACTTGGGTATGTGTCCGACGCGTGAATGTTCAATTTTTTTCAAAATTTCCATGTATTTGGAGGGTCCTTGGAGGAGCATATTCTCATACCCATGTCCGGATATGGGTTGGGCACAAGTGTCGGACACTGATACTTCAAGAAAAATAAAGAGTCAGAGCAACATAGAAACCAGAAGTATTGCAGGCTAAGACAGAAGTAATGCAGTATTCGAGGTTATCGTGATGAACTTGCCTGTAGAAGATCTCCAAGATTTACAACTAGGGCTCCAGGAACGTAGGGAACATCAATCCATTGATTCCCATGAAGAACTTGCAGACCCCCAAATTGGTCTTGCAGAAGTATTGTAATGTAGTATCAGTGTGGCTGCAAGTGCCCAGGGTTAGTTCTGGTTCAGGGCATTTAGGATAATAATGTCCCAAGAGGGTGAGTCCCTCAGCACAATCCATGTGATTAAGTCGGCTTGGCTTAAGCCCAAGGGCCTCAGAGAGAACTTCAAACAATGTAATTGCCAATGTTATTACTCTCTTGGAATAATCCATCACTATGTCTCTGCATGTTTGTTGGTGAAAGAAAATTCAAGCAGCCACAAGAGATGTCATTCCAATATGATAAATGATAATAATAATAATAATAATAACCAGAGGTAATAGTAATTCAGGAAATAGAAAGAAGACAGGTAAAAGTTGAACTGCAAAGGTTTATAGAATGCATGAACAAAACTAAAGAAATAATCAGGCATGTCCTGCAATAATCTTTTTCGAATCCATTCCGTGCGTTTTTATCGCGTCGCGTTTATCGCGGTTGCGGACGCAATAAATGCTACCAGGGTCAATTGCAGTAAATATCAACCGTGAATATCAACTACGGACGGAGCCAAAATCGCAAAATCCCTAGTAACAAAGCTATCAGTCTTATATGGAGTTCTTAGAACATTTCAAAGTATGAGGAAATATTTTAATCTAGCACAATCCTTTCTCTTTTCTCTGTTTCTATCCAAATTTGTAGTGTAGATACCATTAGGACTCGTGACATACTTCATTGTATCTCCTATTTGAAGTATTACACTTTCTTTACAAGTTTTACATCTTTACAGGCTTGTCAAAGTATCAAATGCAGAATAAATGTCGAAAGCGACGTTATCGTTGTTATTTTTCAGATTCAGCCGTGATATTCATCATCGATAATCATTGCAATTGACCGTGATAATATTCGTTACGTCTACAACTGCGATAAATAGGATGCGACAGTAATTTAAATCCTAGTTGGGACCTTTGGGGGGGAAAGCTTCCATGCCATGAGCAGTTTTCTCACTTGAGTTCTTATCACTACGCCAACAGAAAATAGGACAGCAAAAAAAACCCAGAACAACAGTATTATCTCTAAAATCATCGTCCTAATGGTTAATTGACTTAATTTCTGACCAAGGTAGAATCAGAAAACCTTAACAGGATGAAATTCAACACAAATATTCAGCTTTAATATACAGTTTTAGCATCCATTTTAACCAATTCAGTGCCTTCCATGCAACAATCAGTCTTTCACATACCTGCAAACACCAGGCAATTCCTCAGGGTCTGGTGGATCAGGAGCAATGATGCAAGCCAATGTGTCCCTCCAAGTAGCTGTTTGTGATTTATACAAATTAAAATTGCTCACCAACAGTGCCTTTCTGGAGCGATCGCGTGTATAAAACTCCTTCTTCACCTCAGTGTCTTGCTCATGAAACCTTCGTACACCATCAATCATCTCATCCAAAACACTAACAGGAATTCCATGGTTAAGAACCTGAAAGAAGCCCCAATTTTCTGACGCATTTTTAACTAACTCAATTATCTTTGCTCGCAGGGTTAAATCTTGTTTGACACCCTGAAGGTCTATGATTGGAACACTGAACTTGGAATCGGTAAAAACTGACTTCTTCTCAAGGATAAGTTGCTGATCAATGAAAAAACCAGGAATTTTTGTTATCCCAGAATCTACTAGTCCCTTGACTCCAGCTTTTGAATTATCAAAAGCTTTTATTTCAGTTTTGAGATCATGATCAGAGTCAGCTTCCGCCTGAATTTTACTAGTTTCAGTGAGCACCGTGGTAGATGTTAGTATTCTGAATCACCACGACGGCAAGACCCCTTTTAACAACAGCGAAACTTCCTTTTATGTTAGGATCCCCTCGTGTTTAAATTATTTTCGGTCCCCTCGTGTTTATTATGATTGGGAACAATTAATGAATATTACTATAAATAATTACGATAGTGAATATTTACGATTAAAAAAATTAAAATTATAAAATAACGATTATAAAATCTCATTACCATCACTATTTAAATTCCCGGATAGGACAGAACAAATAATATCGGACAAGATGTCAATGAGACGACAAACAACCCACTTTAACCTGTTGCAGATAAACAAAAAGCATAGTAGACAAAACTACAAAGCGACAAACCAACTCAAACAATCCTACAAGGCGTGTCTTGAAGAAATGACTAAAGCGACAAAACAAATAGTCTGATGAAATGAGACATAAATGGGGGTGGTGGAACACCAGTAAACACTTCTAACAAGGTGCCGTCTTGAAACTGCGTCAAACAACATATACAAATCATCATTCGTCACAATTGTGATTGTTTTGCAAGCATAGCAAAATTTGGTATTAGTAATAGGTAACTACCCTTTCTGCAGTTTTGCTAGGAGAGGCCCAAATATAACCTGATGGGTTTACCACAGCAGCAAATATAAAGGACCAAATTCTACCAATGTGAGATAACACTGTCCAGTCATTTTAAAGTTTAAACCTGTCCTTTTAGTTATTTACTCTATAGGGATAGTAATAAATAAGATATTCAATATTATTCGATTCGAATTTTGTGAATTTGGATATTAAATTTATTATTCATAAAAGATTCGGAATGGATTCAGTTAAGAATTTTTTAATATTCAATATCCGAATTCACTTTAATTTTGATTCTTATATTATCGAATATTCAAATCAATTATCCGAAAACTTTAAAAGTTAAAACTTAAACTCATTACATTTTTCTTTTTGTTTAGAAAATAAATCAATAATCTTGCAGTGATTTTATTTTATTTACACAACCAATCAAACTTTATGAATTAACCGATGGTTAATCCCATTAACCAAAATTCTCTATATATAAATGAGCTGACTTTTATGTCAATTTTGGGTGAAAATTAAAAGAAATAAAAGAAAGGGTTCACTTAACCGATACATATAGATAGGGCTGTGCATAATTCGGTTAAAACCGAATTAACCGGCCGAATTTTAATTCGGTTCGGTTAATCGGTTAACCGAATTAAATTCGGTTCGGTTAACGGTTAATGGTTTAGGGGAATTTCGGTTTTCGGTTAATTCGGTTCGGTTAAGCGGAAATAACCGAATTACACGAATTAACCGAAATTCCCCTAAAACGACAACACTTTATGCGTTTTGATATATATATATTTTTTAATTAATTTATATATTAAAAACTAAAAACCCTAAAAACTAATAACCTTTACTAACCCTAACAGCCTAACTCATCTCCCATTCACTCAGCCATCGACGCCGTTCTTCTCACTTCTCACTTCTGACCTTCCCCTCTCGAAGTCTCGATCTCACCTGACCTTCCCCTCTCGATCTCACGATCTCACCTGACCTTCCCCTCTCGATCTCACCTGACCTTCCCATCGAGAGCACCTCTCGATCTCACCTGACCTTCCCCTCTCTCAGGCTCGATATCAAAACGCAGAAGTCAGATCTCAGTGGCTCGACGATACCTCTCTCTCTCTGTCTCTCAGTCTGGACTCACCTCTCCAGATCTCAGAGGCTCGATCTCACCTCTCTCAGATCTCAGGCTCATCTCTGTCTCAGGTTCAACGTTGTCCTTTTTTGTTATTGTAAGTTCTTGAATCTAGTGGGAATGTGGTTTTAGTTAGTAACCAATTTTGTTGAGATTAATGTTGATTATTTTTTTAAATCATTGGTGATTAATACGGTGGAGTCGGATGCACCGAAAATTGTTTTTATGATAAGTGTAAGTAGGGAAAAGTAATTTGTGGCTTTGTGCATATCTGTTTTATTTATTTATTTTTGTTGTTGTTAAGTAGGATAAGTTGATTGGTAGGCTGGTAGCAATGAAAAAGTTGAAATCTTATGTTTACAATTCAATGATTGGTAGGCTGGTAGCAATGAAAAAGCTAAAATACATGGTCGTATATAATTTGGTAATTAAGTTTATTTTATGGGCAAGTTAGTGGGCTTATTAATAGAGATGAATTTTCATAAAGCGATGTATGAAAGAAATGTAAGAAGTGTTAGGATTTTACAAAGTTGGACATCTCATGGGACTAAGGGAGTGTTCCTTCCATATGTGTTAGATTTATGTTTGGTTTGGGATTGTTAAAGATCAAATTCGAGAGTTCTCATTGATTTGTTTGAGGTTGGGTGTGTCATGTTGGGATTGATTTGTTTGTTAGGTTAAGATTTTGAGTGTTTGATTGTAATTCTTTGCAACTAATGAATTTTTATTTTCATTCAAGATATAAATAAATTGAGTATCGAATCATATTAAATTATTATTTTTTGGGACATGCATATGTTTCTTGCAATATTCGTGACATTAATGAACAAGCATATTACATTGAAAAGGTTATATGTTTCTTGAATCTTGCTGCAGAATTCAAGTGCTATATCATTCTCACATGTTTGCAAATAATGGAATTTTCTTCGCTCTGTTCTGAGAGTTAACCCTAACTATTGTAAATGTGAATGTTTCTATGAGGGTTGCCATTATAGAGATTGTATGCGCCATTTCTCTGCTTCTTTTATCGTTAATGTCATTGGATTGTGAATTTAGATCAAGGACCTCGTCAGGAATAAGAGCTCGCTTTTTATAGGACCTCTTCAATGCTTTCAAAGTTAAATGCTGCATAATAAACCAGTAAGAAATGGTAATCAAGCTAAAGCTTTGCCCCCAACACATATGGCTGGGCTGTGATGTACCTTTGGCTAAAGCTTTGTCAATGACTTGTATAATTATGCAAGGCATGTGATTTTTTCCATTTATGTGTTTGTGTTTATTTACATCTTTCAAAATAAACTACAAAACATTTCTTTGTTCTTTCTATTCTGGTCATTTTAGCAACATTTGATTCATTTATATGTTGTTGAATTATTGGCACTGCATGTAAGAATCTCAGAAATAATTTTGGTCATAATTTTTTTTTACTTATTTCGGTTAATTCGGAAACCGACCGAATTAACCGAAATAATTTCGGTTCGATTAATTAACCGAAATATTTATTCGGTTCGGTTAACGGTTTATTGGTAAAAAATTTCGGTTAATTCGATTTTGGTTAATTCGGTTCGGTTATTAACCGAATTAACCGAATGAACAGCCCTACCTATAGACATCAGTTAAAGATTATTTATTTATTATTTCAAGAAATTTTTTTATATTTAATACATTACTTTTACTGAATTCAAAAAAAATAATAATAATACATTCATTACACTTTTCTTTCTATAAATATCACCTTAATCAATGTCATTTAATCACCGGTTAACATTTCCCTAAAAGAAATTTCCAAGATTCAGATATCAAGAGGTCTTGAGCTTCAGCATGACTACCAATCCACAAAGTACATGTGTATAGCTTGATTACCACTCTTAGACCTGTCCAAGAGTTAAATTTGGGTTAGAAAAAAAAATGAACTGTGGCCGGAACAGATCTACCCATCTTTTTGATGAATATGGATCCATGTTTATAGGTTCAGCAGAAGCACAAAAGCATTGTCTATTCCGCAAGCTGACTCCATTATCTTTTGTAAATTCAACTCAGTTTTTGAACAGTAGTGTGACAAATATTCCTTAACTGAGGATTCTCTGTAGATTAATGGAGGGGTTTTCTTCAGATAACACAATTCCTTGATTGGTCCATAAATTAGTTTTAAAGCATTTCTTGTATTAACTTTTGTTATCAGAAATTCTAGGACCTACACTTTTCGCCAATACCCTGTGATGAACACTTTTAAACTTGTCATTGGAGATTTAGCTGCAAAGAAACAAGAAATCAAGCTGTTCAAACATTTTGATACATTATTCCATGTGTAACTGCTCAATTTAATAGAAACTGCAGAAACTAAAATAAGAATCAACTAGCACAACTGGCTAGCAACAAGCTCCATGTACCCCTCACTGATATAATGAAACAGCATCTAACGAGGTCATGCATGCCACTCTTCAGATTATATCATGATATATAACATGAATTATAATTGAGATCATGAGCTAAGAAAAGTAGAAAATTAAATAACTTAAAGCAGTAAAATCAACTTCAATTTCCAGTTATATAGATGTTTCATAAGGCAATGCAGAAAGTCTGAAAATGTGTCAAACATCGGTACTTTAGAAAAAAATGAAGAATCCGGGTAACATAACTAGAAGCAGCAACCATTACAACTACCACTATGTCCTTTAGGCCAACCATGTGCATAACTAACCTGTCCATATCTCTGTGTTTTGTCTTTTCACTTGAATCTTCAGCTTCCAAAGTTAAGAAATAAGATGGTAGAATATGATTTCCACATAATACATATGCATAATAACTTGTTCACCATATCATTGATAAAAGCACAGTTGAAGGTACAAATTTATTCAAAAGTAAGAACCCATTGTCTATTCTGCAAGATAACAAGTTTTGCCTGCAATTATCTTTATGTAGATTAATTTTCACAGCTTGAAATGTGATAGTGAAGAGGTAACAGCACCAAGCCCTTTCGAGTAGTAGTGTGACAAATAGTCCTCAATCAAGATTTCTCTATAGATTGGGGGGTTGTTTTCTGATAACAATTCCTTGATTGGTCCATAAAGTCTTGATGCATTTCCTGTATTAGCTTGCATTCTCAAAAAACATGCCACTGATATTCTAGGGCCTACATGTTTTGCCAACACCCTGTGGTTAACGCTTTTAAACTTGTCGTTTGAAATAAGCTGCATTGAAACAAGAAATGAATCTGTTTATATTTTCTGATACATTCCATTCCATCTGTATTTGCTAAATTCAATTAAAAAAAAAAAAAAAAAAGCAACTAAACAAAAACCAATCAAATAGCAGAACTGGCTAGCAACATATACAGTGAAACAACATATTATGAGGTGATTTCACTTTTTAGCTGATAATTTGGCGATCAGCTAAGTGAACTAAACAATTTGTAGTAGTAAAATCAAACTATGTTGCTATGACTTTTCATTTTTCTTGAAGTACCCGTGTCCGACGCATATCCGGACATGGGTATGCGGATATGATCCTCCAATGACCCTCCAAATACATGGAAATCTTGAAAATTTTTGAATATACCCGTGTCGGACACATACCCATGTCCGAGACACCCGAGTCCGAGTAAAATAGAAATCAAATATGATTACCAGTTAGCTAAATGTTGACTAAGGTTAGGCACATAATCAGATACAATATTCAAGATTCTGAGGATGAGCTTGCCTGTAGAAGTTCTCCAATATTTACTACCAAAGCTCCAGGAATGCAAGGAACATCAACCCACTGATTCTCATGAAGAACTTGTAGGCCGCCCATTTGATCTTGCAGAAGTATGGTCATGATGTTACTGTCTTTGTGATTGCTAGTTCCCATTGTTAATTCTGGTTCAGGGCATCGAGGATAGTAATGGCCCATGAGGAGCAGTAAGTCAGCGCAATCCATATCTTTAAGGCAGCTAGGGTTGAGCCCAAGAGCCTCAGAAAGCAGTTCAAACAGTGTAGACGCCAATGTCAGTACTCGCTTGGAGTAATCCATCACTATGTCTCTGCAATGTGATTTACAAAAGAAAAAACTCATTCAGCAGCAAAAAGATGAACCTTTCTCATATGATTAATCACTATAATAAGCAGAGTCAATAATGACTAAAGCCATGCAACATAAATTAGACGAATGCTATTCCTTTCGTTCATAGAAAAATAAAGACCTTTATTAGATTTGTTGACTAAAATTTATTGTCTCTTATTCTCTCCTTAATCTTTAGTGATTTTTATACTAATTTTAGAGATTTTATTCTTTATGTACGTAGCTTTAATTTAGGAATTATTTGGGTATAATACTCCTACTTCTAACCCTCTTTGTATTTCAACTTGCTATCAAAGCTTTCGAGTTCGAATCCTGACGACCGTTTTCCCCTCTAATATTTTTTCACCTAGTATCTTATTACCATCGGGTGTGCGTTGCTAATCTAATCTTTCTTCAGTTTACACATTTATTCTACATTTGGTTCCACGTGCAAACTCATTAATCAATATCCAGCTTGCACGTGAAGAGACGTGTTGAAACTTAAATATAATAGTTAGACCATTTTCTATCAGCTTAAGCTTTTAGGATAATTGATCATCCAATTTAACAAAATTCATAATATAACAATATATTTAGGAGACATTCACTAAATATAACAAGAGCCAGTAGAACAGCATAACCACACTGAATTAGGCAATGGCCATTTGAACAAGGTTATCGGTACCATATTGGTACCGGCCGATACGGTCGGTACGTATCATTTTTAAGGTAAACCGAAACGGTACGAGTCTCGTTTCGTTTTGGTTTTGGTACCGGCCCATACCAGTCGTACCAACCTATACCGGTCAGTACCCGATTAATACCGTCAGTATCGGTTGATACAAGATTTTGATTTTTTTTAAATTTTTTTATTTAAAAATTCACTTATCTGAATTTTTAAACCAATTTCAATATTTTTTATGTCATAATTATTTTTATTTTTTTCATAATTATATTTAAATATATATATATATGTTCATTAAATTAGGTTATTGAACAAAATTAATAATAATTTATTATTTTTTTTTTACATTTTAATATTTATTTTACTAAAAATTTTAGATATTAAATATTTAAAATTTATATTTGTATAAAAACATATACATACATGTAATGAATGTATATTTGCATATGTATATAATATATATTTTATTAAAAAAACTTGAAAATAGGCTATACATATAGATATATCTGAAAAAATATTTTAAAAATGCTGGTAAACCCGAAACGGTACGTCGAAATACACCGTTACCGATACATACCAGTACCAAAATAAAAACGATACGCCCATCGGTACGGTACTGATTACCTTGCATTTGAAGCATTGATTGGAGGTAAAAGTGGGATCAAAACTCAACAAAAATCACTCCTATGATATGTTCAATGATTTAAATATTTGATTTATGTCAAGAGCCAGAAAAGAAGAATCAAAATCCTCTGTCTCCATTTATCTGTTTTTACCCGTGCCCCACCCTCGTAACGAGCCGCGCGTCCATTTTTTTTTTTTGTTCTTTTCGTTTCTGTTCGTTTTTAATGTTTGAGCCGATTCTTTATATAATAAAAAAATCGATTTCTTTTGAAACAAAAACAAAAAAACACGAATACAAAGACACAATGCAAATAAAGGAGATAGTGTTGTAGAATTCGACTATTCGATCACAGGTAAAATACCAATCGCTCATATTTGTATTTCGTAATCTCGTTAAATAATTGAAAATAAACGAGAAAAAAAGCGACAAAAAAATATCTGCGGCTCATTACGATAGTGAATTCACGGGTAGAGACAAGAAAATGAGGACAAAATATTTCTATTCATAAAAGAAATTGCACGATTAACCTACCAACTGCTATTACGATTTACTCCTACTAACACATACCTGCATATTTCAGGCAATTCTGCAGGGTCAACTGGATCATCAGGAGTCATAAAACAACCCAAACTGTCCCTCCAATTAGCAGCTTTTGATTTATACAAACTATAGTTGCTTTGATACAGCACCTTGCCAGTTGTATCTCGCGTATAGAACTCTTTCTTTACCTCACTGTCTTGTTCATGAAATCCACGAATCCCCTCAATCATCTCATCCAGAAAACTTGCAGGAATTCCATGGCGGACCACCTGAAAGAAACCCCACTTCTCACAAGCAATTTGAACTTGCTCAATTACCTTACAACGCAGAGTTGAGTCTTCATTGATACCTTGAAGGTCTATGATTGGGACACTGAATTGAGAATCGACACAACTGGAGTTCTTCTCAAGGATAAGGTTCTGATCAATGAATATACGAGGGATTTTTGTCACACCGGAATCTACTATTCCCTTGACACCGGCTTTTGTATCATCAAAAGCCTTTACTTCACTTTGGCGATCATAATCAGGGTTAGAATCTGCCTGAACTTCACCAGTTTTTGAGCCCATTATGTTGATTTTTTGTGAAATTGTGAGTGTAATAAGGCTGTTTTAGATCATAGTAAAATCTCTCTATTACCAATCGGATAAGAACTAAGAGGGCAACAACCCTTCCACAAAGTCCACTTAACCACTGTCATTGACTTGGCCAGTCAAAGTAGTCATTTTTAGACCCCTAAATTATCAGTATTATCATTTAATATAAAACATACATCCATACAAAGAAATATGCATGTAATTCATCTAAGAGGGAGAGAGTTAGAAATTTTTTAAATAAAAAAAAAAAAAAGCAATAGGATTTTATTAGAAAGTGTAGAGGTCTTCAGCTTAAAAAACTGTTTGATTCATACCATGTGGTTAAGGCAATAGATCTGGCAAATTCGTGTATTTTCTTCTATCATAATCGTGTTTAGCGTGTTTTATATTTATATAAATTTTGACGTGTTAATAATTTGTGTTATATACATTTTGACATGTTCGTGTATTCGTGTTATGTTTGTGTTTTTTTTTCGTGTCATGTTTTAATTATTTTTTTCGTATCATATTCGTATCTTTGAATCGAATCGTGTCCAATATTACCATAGGCAAGAATTTAATTAAGTCACCTTGTTTTCAGAAAACAGATCATGAATTGAAATCCTAGCTTTTGGTCAAATTCACCAACTTGAGAAACAGCAATGATTAGCTACCTTGAAAATCACTGGACTCTAGATCTTAATGCTTTAGCAAATACTCAAATAATGGACCATTGATAAAAGGTATTGGACACATAAAACAGGCTCTTGACAAATTTATTATAAACCAAACGAATTGGGAAATATAATTTGGATTTCCATCTATTTTTGGTTCTTTCCTTTTCAATTTTTCTGTTAAGAAGCTGCTTTCATTTCTCAGGAAAGGTTCTAAGAACTGCTTTTCTTCATTCTGACTTCACATAGCAATTGTTAGCCAAATTTCAGGTTAACAAGAGGCATTCTCAAATCCAACTTACTGGAATTTTGCCAATAACTGTATTTGTCCAATTAGGACTGTAAAACTCTGGCACTGGACTCTTTAGGGATAGTTCTGCTATCCGAACTCTTCATTTTTCCTAAAATACTCGTGTCCGGCACTTGTGTCTTTCACATATTCAAACATGGTATGGGAGTATGATCCTCTAAATATATAGAAAAACTTAGAAAAAGTTGAGTATACCAGTATTGGATACATACCCGTATCCGACATTCACCCCAAGTCCGGGTAACATAGGGGGATAATATTGCAACTTGTGGACAAAAGTTATTCAACAAGATTGAATATCTAGTTGCATAAGAGCTTCAATGCCAAAACTGGAAAATGAAGTAGCTGCAAGATTCTAGGATGCATGCATTAACTTAGAAATATTTATTTCTGCAACTCATTTGAAAGAAAGAATACAATTCATGGAGGCAATCAGATACTTCCATATGATACACAGTTCAATGATAAGAAATATACCAAATTATTCACTTCATAAACTGTTTTTTTTTTTTTTTTTTCCTATCATGGCAACGTTTGTTTGCATCTTGCAGAGGCAAGTTCATAGCCTGAAATGCAGCAAGGGAGAAGTACCATCAACATCAAGGCCTCTTCCATTGGAGTAGATAACATAGTCTCTCACTGTGGTTTCCCTGTATTTTGGAGGATTCTCTTGTGATAACAATTCCTTAATAGGTCCATAAAGCCTCGAGTCCGACATAACAGAAGTGCTGAAAAAACATGCCACTGATACTCTAGGTCCAACTGAATTTGCCAGCACCCTATGCTCCACGCTTATAAAAGCATCATTTGATATAAGCTGAAAAACAGGAAAAATAAAGGTTGAAATTAGCCAAATATTCATTAGCATGTAACATGTTGTCAGTAGTAAACTATGTTACTTGGACTTGGGTGTGAGTGTCGGATACGGGTATCTTCAATTTTTTTTTTTTTTAAGTTTTTCCATGTATTTGTGGGGTCCTTGAAGGGTCATATCTCCATACCCATGTCCGGATATGGGTGTTGGATACGGATACTTCAAGAAAAAAAGAGTCGGAGCAACATAGGTAGTAAACACAAACTTTCTAAAATAAAAAGAATCATCGCAAGATATCATCTGAACATATGAAATTACTCCAAAAAAAGATGACAAAAAAAGTAACTGCAATCACTTCAGTTTCATGTGTTTCATTCACTTTGGTGTAGCTGATTCCATCAGAGTATGCAAAATGAGAAGGGATACTTTATGATCATCCAGGATCAGTAAAATTACAACTTAAAGAATTGCCAGAGGATATTGCAAATAAAAGATGAAAACAACCTAGCTATAATTTACAGAATGGAACTAGCTAGCAAAACTTAAAATGGAAGGACTAACCTGTAAAAGATCTCCAATATTAATCACTAGAGCCCCAGGAGTAGGAGGCACACCAATCCAGTTATCTTCATGAAGTACTTGGAGGCCACCAATATGATCCTGTAGAAGAACCGTGACAAAACCATTGTCTGCGTGCTTACTTGTTCCCAGAGCCAATTCTGGCTGCGGACACTCGGGATAGTAATGGCATAACATAGCAAGCCCCTTGCTACAATACATGTCTTTCAGGTGGTCAGGTTTCAGCCCAAGAGCCTCAGAAAATAACTCCAGCAGTAAATTACCCAAATTCTGTACTTGCTTCGAGTAATCCACCATTATATCCCTGCAAATGAATTAGGGATGTCAGTGATCATTTCTTCATTTTGATTACTACTTGTTTTTAACCACTAAATTGTAAATCATTTGTATGTGAGCTTCTGGTTCTAAGGCATTGAATAGGGAAAAAGGCAATGAAAATAGCATTATACATTCCAAAAATTTATCATAAATATAATGGTTAATGTTTAATATACCATCCACTTGAAATTGAGTTATTATGGCCTCTAATATCAAAGAGGACTCAAACAGATATTTAAATTACGGTCCTAAATGCTTTTTCACATCGTGTCGTACCTTAAAATCACGTTACGATCTTTATTTAAATCCTGAACTCAGATGCATTATCTACTTACAGGGTCCAATATGCAAACTTAAAAAGGAAAAAGTGCATATAAGCAAGCAAATGAACAGATCTTAAAGCCAAGTATAAATTATCTTAACAGTTCCCATATCTTTTGTAACCTGTATAATAAACCATACCTGCAAACTGCTGGCAGGTCTTCCATCTTAGGAGGATTAGGAGCCATAAGGCTGAAAAATGTATCTCTCCAATTGACTGCTAAACCAGTATACAAATCAAAATTGCTGTTATAGACCATCGGTTTCGTATAATTACGAGTATAATATTGCTTTTTCACTTCAAGGTCTTGCTCATAAAACCTCCTTGTACCATCCTTCATCTCCTCTAAAACACTAACTGGAATTCCATGGTTGATCACTTGAAAAAACCCCCATTCCCTTGATGCATTCCCAACTTTATCCACTATTTGCTTTCGAGTAATTGGATCTTTCTTCGCTCCTTCAAGGTCTATAACAGGAATACTGAACTGGGTATCATCTGAAACTGAGGTTTTCTGAATTTTATCAGGTGGTTGATGAAATATTCGAGGAATCTCTGTAATTCCAGCATCAACAAGGCCTTTAACTCCAGCTTTTGTGTCATCAAAAGCTTTCAGTTCAGTTGTTCTATCGTACTCAGATGTGTTGGCTGTCACCATTTCTTGTTCTTGTACAGACAATTGAGATAGTTAAATTAGAAAGAGGAGGAAGGAGAACTTTCTTGTTTTTGCAATGAAGAGATTATTTTCCCTTTTTAAATTTTAAAGAGTCGACTAAAATGGTTTTTATTTTATAATATCAATGTTATTATCTTTGGGGACCCATGATGAAATGAGTATGGTATTCATTATTTGATTTTAATCGAATTAATTGAAATTTAATTTGATTCGATTAATCGGTTAATTAAAAAAAATTGATTTGGTGATCGGTTAAGAAATTTGATAAATTTCGATTTTCAATTAATTTGGTTCGGTTAAGAGAAGTTAACCGAATTAACCATATTAACTCAAATATTTTATATTTTCTTAATTATTTTAGTATGTTTGATATTTGAATTTTATTATAGCTTTAACATGCTTTGCTTTTGAATTTTGATTGGTTGGTTAGAGATATTATTATGAATGGAATACAATTAGCTTGTTTTGACATTTTAATTGAATATAAAATTATGTATTAAAAATAAATTATAAAATAAATTGAATATTTATTTCGATTAATCGAAATCGATCGAATTAATCAAAATTATTTCGATTTGATTAATTTATCTTTTATAATATTCAATTTAATTAATGATTAAAAAAATAAAAATTCAATTAATTCAATTAATTAAAATTCGATTAGATTATTAACGGGGGATGAACACCCCTAAAAATGGGCAGAGTTACCGGCGGGTGGCGGTATCTTTTGACCTTATTCTTGTAACCTTGTGAATTGTGATGCAACTTGGCAGCAGTTGCCACCTCAAGTTCAACCCTGAAGAATCGTGTCCCCATTCCTTTGCCTGCTTAACCCTTGCTTGCTAGTTATGTAACCTTTCTTGTCCACATATTTTCAGGACCAAAGATAAAATGCTTTGAGATGCATAAGTGATATCAGAATATGAAAATTGAGTGTGCAAATGATCATATATATCATTGTTAAACAGCTAAATGATTAACTTGTTATTCTTTAGTAAACATTCAGATTGTTTTTAATATATCTTTGATTCTTGCTAGTCTAGTCTGGTTTGTGTGCCCCAAGCCCTAGTCATGTTCTTCTCATTCAGTTATTGTTTCTTTATCTGTCGAGCTTCAAGCTTTCCTGATGATTGTGGTGTTGATTTGCTGCGATTTTTAATGACATGAAATTCCTGGAACGATAGTTTCAATGACCAAACCATAAAAACATCAATTTCAACAATCAACACTACTTATGTTTATAAATAGGATATATATATATATATATATATATATGTTTTATATTTGATGCATACTGATAGTAAATTATACAATCACACTTCATTAAAAAATAAATCTTAAATCCTGAACCTAACTTTTAACAGATGATATTATATGGTGTACTGCTAGTGTATAAATTTATACGGTAATAATACATCAAATATATACATATAACCATCACTTCCTTTTTTAGTTCTAGTTATACATGATCAAGAATATAATAAGAAGTGCCAATGGTATTCCATCACTTCCTTTTCTTTTCGTTTCTTTTTGTGTCTTCAGGGGCTAGTTCATAGCCTGAAATGTAGCAGTGCAGAATTTCCATCAAGGCCCTTTTTATGGAAGTGAGTCACATAGTCTATCACAGTAGTTTCCCTGTATTTTGGAGGATTGTCTTCCGATAACAACTCCTTAATAGGTCCATAATGTCTTGAGTTTGGCTCAAAATTTGTGACAAAAAAGCCTGCCACTGATACTCTAGGTCCTACACAATTCGCCACCACTCTATGCTCCACGCTTATAAGACTGTCATTTGATATAAGCTGAAAAAAACAACCCAACAGAAACACAAATCGGTCAGTCACATAGTTATGAAGCTGATTTTTTATTCTTAATGCACTTTTCATTTATGTTACTTTGATTTTTTATTTTTCTTGAAGTATTCGTGTTCGATACTCGTATCCGACTCATATTCGGACATGGATATCGGAATATGATCCTCCAAGGACCCTCTAAATACATGAAAATCTTGAAAAAATTGAACATACCCGTGTCCGACACTCACTCACAAATCCGAGTAACATAGCTTTTCATACTATTTTCTAATAATAGAAGTCCATAGGGCTTGCCTGTAAAAGATCTCCAATGTTAACTACTAAAGCCCCAGGGGTTGGAGGTACATCAATCCACTGATTTTCATGAAGAACTTGGAGGCCGCCAATATGGTCTTGTAGAAGCACTGTGAGGAAGTCACTGTCAGCATGTTTGCTTGCCCCTAGAGTCAATTCTGGCTGTGGACATGCCGGATAGTAATGGCACAGCAGACCAAGGCCCTTAGCACAATCTACGTTCAGCAGGTGGTCAGGCTTCAACCCCAGAGCTTCTGATATTAATTCAAAGAGCAAATAACCCAAACTCATCAATAGGTTTGAGTACTCCACCATTATATCCCTATACAAAAACTATACAGGTAAGTAAGAGTAAGGTTAATACACGAATTGGTCCTCGAATTATTTCCATTTTCACGATTTGATATTTAAAGAAAAACAATTCACGATTAGGTATTCAAACTTTACTTTCATCACCCACATTAGTCCATGACTAACGGTCTGATGACATGTCACCTTTTTACCAATAAAAACACGACACGTGGCAGCTTGTACACATCAGCAATGTCACATCATCATTTTAGGAAAAAAAATTATATTTTTTTGAAAATAAAAAAATTATTTTTTTGAATTAAATTTTTTAAAATTTTTTAAAAATTTTCAAGACAAATCTAAAAAAATGAAAAAAAAAAAAAAACAAACTGTTGAGATGAAAAATGCTGACGTGACATTGATTGTGACACGTGTTGATTTTTTAGTGATCGATTAGGTTACGTCAACATTGATGTAACGGTATTAGCGATTTAGAGTAACTTAGTTGACGGATTATAAGTTAATGTACCTAATCATGATTTTTTATTTATTTTTTTAAATACCAAATCATAAAAAAGATATATTTCGAGACTAATTTACACATCAACTTTTTTTTTTTTTTTAAGTTTATCCCCTAAAAAATTGTTCTAAATACCAGGGTATGTATACCTGAATGGTTGTGGCAACTCTTCCGGCTTAGGAGGATCAGGAACCATAGAACAATAAACAGAATCTCTCCAGTTAGCTGCCGGGGCAGTAAGCAGATCGAAATTGCAATTGTAGACAACTTTTTTCATATTATCACGAGTGTAGAACTGTTTTTTGACCTCAACATCTTGCTCGAAAAAACTACGTACACGATCCTTCATCTCCTCTAGAACACTCACTGGAATCCCATGGTTAATAATCTGAAAAAATCCCCATTCCTTTGATGCATTACGCACTTCTTCAACGATCTCTTTCCGAGTAATGGGATCCTCCTTCACTCCTTCAAGATCTATAACAGGAATACTAACTTGGTGGCCACCAGGAACGGAGGTTTCCTCAAAGTTATCCGGTGGTTGATGAAATATTCGAGGAACCTCCGAAATTCCAGAATCTATAAGTCCTTTGACACCAGCTTTTGTCTCATCAAAAGCTTTGATTTCACTTGCTCTATCATATTTAGGTTTTGATGTAGTTTGGATTTCACCTGCGTTGGCTACCACCATTTTTTTTCTTCTTGTTTTGGGAGGTAAGGTAACCTCTTTGCTCAATACAATCTTGGTAACTGACAAATGACAATCAAGGCAATTAGAATAAATAGAGGGGGAAAGCAGACATTTCAGATGACAATAAAAAGAGTGAAAGTGAGTAGAGAAAATTCAAAAAAAGAAAATGTATGTGAAATTGTGGATTTTTATGAAGCTACCATGTTAGATCAACTACTGGTACAGTGGTGCTTTTCAATTAAAATACGGAAATTGGCTTTGAGCCTTTCGACTTGTAATAGCTAGATCCGATTATCCGTGTATTCGTATTGTATTTGTGTTATTTTTTTTATGACATTATCGTGTTGAAAGTATTATGTATTTATATAAGTTTTAACATGTTAACAATTCGTTTTATATAAAATTTGATATTTTCGTGTTTTTATATATATATTTTTATATCATGCCGTGTTTTAATAATTCATGTTCGATAGGCTTAGCTATCAGATTCCTCAAGGAACCCTCGTTTTCTCTCTTAGTCTGATTTAAGTTGCCGAAACAAGGCATAAATTTCAACATTACTTCTATAAACAGGATAAGGAAATCTCAGACTAGTCTTCATTTCACGTGGAGAAAAGACTCTAGACTTAAATTATCACTGACCATACACAAGTAATTTCGTGATCCAACCAATTGAGATAAAACCAAACAAATTTTAATGCAATTTTGCAGCATCAAGTCAATCACTTTCTAGAACAGAATCATCTAGACAATTGAGGATGCGTAACATATATCTTTTCTTTTGTAGAAAAAAAAAAGAGTGTAGTTTGAAATTTAGTCCATGAATGCACTAATACAAGCTATGTTCATCTCAAATTATCAATGAAGAAACAGAATTCAGGAGCATTCACTACTCTAAGCATATGCACTAAGGCTCTGTTTAATATTTGTTGTTGACAGAACTTTTATGATCAAAAATTATATTTTATCGCAAACGCAATACTAAACGCGTAAAAAAAAAATTAATTTTTACAGTAAAAATCATAATTTGACAATCCAAATCAAAAAATCAAAAAAATAAACTTTTGAACTTTGAAAAATGACTTTTGAATAAAATAACTTTATTATCTTTAAATCTCTAAACTTTTATTTTTAAATATTTCTTTTTTTAAGATTTCAATTCCTAGCAAAACTTTTAAAAAAATTTAAACAATATTTTTTTCTACTCTTTTTAAACATTTTTTTCAATCCAAATTTTTTCTAACCTAATTTTTTTTAATAACAATGCTAAACTAATCCTAAGGGTGCATTTGGAAGCTCGGATAGGTGCTTCGAGATGCACCTAAGTTGACTGACACTTCTCGCTTCTTAACGGAACATCAAATGCATAAAGATCCTTCACATTAAACCATAATAGAGAACAGTTTTCCTGTTCTCAATTCTAAGCCGAACTCATGGCAAGTGATTCAGGGCTTTGTCTAGCATAAAAAAGAAACAATGTCCTATGAAAATGAATAACACAACACTTAGTAATATTGGACACGACACGAAAAAAATAACTAAAACACGACACACACAAAAATACGGACACGACATGAATACACGAACATGTCAAAATCTATATAATACAAATTATTAACACGTCAAAATTTATACAAATATAAATACCTTAAACACGATTATGACACGAAAAAAAAAACGAACACAGGCACAAATTACCAGGTCTAAGAACAATGCATTTCAACTAAAACTAATTAGTTGCTCTCCATTCTGCTTCTCAACAGTTGAAGGTTCTCAAAAGCATTGTCACACTTTGAAATGACCCCAAACTTACCTAATAAGTAATGTTTCCTCATATATAACATCAACAAGTACCATGAATCCATGATTAAAAATTTCCAAGAAAATGGGCAAAACCAAAAAAAGCAGCAGATTTAAAAGCAAAATTATCAAATCCCTTTCTCAAAATTAAATGAACCTAACTTGCTAGTTAACGGTATCAAACTGTCAAAGTAATATGCCCTTTTTTTCCCTAATCTTGAAGAAACAAAGCCTTGATACAAGCATACAAAAATATATCTGGATTTACCGATGTAGACAGAGATCGAACAAAAAACTAGATGTTCCTCTTCAAACTGTTTTTGTTTTTGGAGCCTTTTTCTTGACTTGTCTCCTGGGCATAGAGTTCTTCATGCCAATAAAGAAGAATAACGCCCCTAACAGCGCCAAGTTCTAAGAACGGAAATTTAGTTAGAAAAATACATTGAATTTTCATCATCAAAATCTACAGTTTGAAAAGCATCAACAACAAGAAATGTACATGTACACTCGGATGGAAGAAATGAAACATCAGTCAACCCCTTTTCCTTTTTGAAAAAATAAATACTATCAACTACTAACCTGTGTGAATTTTGCGAAAAGTAAACCGAATTCTTTCTTTTCTGTGTCATAGTTGTAGAAGTCATACAATATAGGAGTAACAATGAGCTGCTGCAGAACCTATAAGAGTAGAATAGTGTAATACTTTTATCAGTTGACTTAGTTGATAATTGAACTACTAACTCAAAATAACACATAAGATCATAAAACGAACCAGAAGATAAGCTCCGATACTGCTGCCAAAGATAAAAAAGATACCCCCAACACCTTTAAAGGCTACAGCAGCAGCAACTAGATACTTAATCTGTAAATAACAACTCCAAGAGTTATGACATTAGAAAAACCTGATATGAGCAGAGAATAAATAAGTTTATCTCAGTGGCGAAATAAAGAAATTTTACATCGAATTCTGGCACTTGCACCCCTATATGAGATGACACAATATTTGAGAAGACATCGAATTTTGGTTTCAACGCCTTTGCTGCTGGCCCTCCATCAACACCAAATTCATTGAACCTATACACATGAACACATAATGTAGAAGTAGACAAAAGCAGGACAGAACTTAGCCGAGTTCAAAATTACACAATTTATATTTTAAGCTCAAGCTAGAAAACAGTACGGTTGTGATTGAAAAAGAAAAGCCCAAATCTCCTATCATCTACTGCTCTTATATGTGTGTGTGTTTTTGTTTTAGATAATCTAAGTTTTATGGGAAAAGGTATATGTGCTGACAAAAAATTTCCTTCAACACAATGATAATGTTAAAGATTTACATCATATCCACATAGGCCACAGTCTTCCCAACACCCCACTTAGGTGAGCAGAAGTATGGATTATCATTCTACAGACTGACAGTTCATATTTAAAAATGTCACAAGCAACTTTGCATGATTTCCATGTTTCCATTTAGTTAAACATATTGATTTCATTATCTCAAATAACACTCCATGTATTAATTTCATAATTCATGTTGATTTCTGTTTTTACAATTCAATGGAGACATGGCAAATATTTGAAAGGCTTTTGGAATTTTAAACTCCACCATCAGTAGATAGAATAATAATCTCAAAACAGTATTATGGCGCAAAATATAAACAAATAATCTTACTAATATGGCCAGAACTAAGAATATGTCAAGCAACAAAAATCTATACTCCTTTATCTCTTTTTGATATGGGAAAAGGGGATTCAAACCTTGCTCTTTGAGCAAGACATCATGCACCAACCATTTGAGCCAAATGCTCGGTGCATACTCCTAACACTCTCTTTAATTTGGGTAAAAGGGGACTCGAGCGCTGCTCTTTGAGCAAGGAATCATGCACCAACCACTTGAGCCAAATGCTCGGTGCATACTCCTAACACTCTCTTTGATTTGGGTAAAAGGTGATTCAAGCACTGCTCTTTGAGCAAGGGATCATGCACCAACCACTTGAGCCAAATGCTCGGTGCATACTCCTAACAATCTCTTTGATTTGGGTAAAAGGGGACTTGAGCGCTGCTCTTTGAGCAAGGGATCATTCACCAACCACTTGAGCTAAATGCTCGGATGCATACTCCTAACACTCTTTATTTCTCATTTATACAACATATTAACTGCCAATCAACAACAACCATTATAAAATTTATGGTATTCATGAGATCTAGAACTTAAAAATAAAGTTTAAATCTTATAAACCTCATTCAGCACTTGATCATTAATATTTCTTCATTACAAAGGGGAATTCAGTGAGCAGATTGAAATAAAAAAAATGACATAATAAGACTTAAACATCTAAGCAATCCTAACAGGCCACACCAGGAATAAATTTTCAAATTTTACTCTTAATAACACCTTAAATTGCACTAATTTTTCAGAAAAAAAAGCTAGCAACTTTACTATAAACAAGATCTATTCACATAAAACCCCCAAATTTATCAATCCTTAAAAAAAAAAAATTAAATTATCATTAATTAAAGTCTAATTCTACTTTTAACAGTTCGAAAGAGCTCTGAGTTCGAAATCTGAATTAAGATCCAAACTACCCCTCTTCTTCTTGCTTTTCAGTCTCCATTAGAAAACACAAAAAGAAAAGTTAAAAAGAAAAAAAGAAGTGTAGATTCGAAGTGAAGCTTACTCTTGCCAAGCAGAGAGGATAAACACTGAAGCGAAAAGAACCCTTCCGACGAAAGAAGCTAACCCCATTTTTTCGATTAAAAACCTTAAAATTCTACGAAAAAACAATCTAAAAAAAAGGTTGTTTTTGAAAAACGAAAGAAACTACGGTCCTAAAACGAGACAAGATAGAGAGCAGTAGTAGATCGGTAGATTTGCCTATCGAGTATGGTTTGTTCAGAGCAATTTAAGTCGAGTCAAATCCAATCTTAAAATTTCGGTTCAATTTTGAATTGAATGGGTTCGAGTTTAGATGATTTTTTATTCGGATTATTTTAAATTCAGATTATTTAATATAAATTATTTTAGATTAAATTAATTTTAATTTTTAATTTAATTAAAATTAAATAAATTATTTTATCGAATTATATTTTATTAAAAAAATAAAAATAAATAAATAATAATATTTTTAAAATAAATATAAACGTTATAATTTGTATGTTCTAAATTAAAGTTAATTTTTTATATAAATAAAATTGTGATTTTATTTTTTTATTAAATTAAATTTTTTTTTAATTTTACATTATATGTAGTCATTAATTCATTACTTTATTTTTAATAAAATCCCAAAAATACATTTCAATTTTCAATTTCTATTTTAATTTTAAACATGAATTATCGTAAGAGTTTTCGTTTTTTTTGCGATTGTACAACCAAAACACATTTTCCTCGTTGGGATACACGATATTGATACTTTGGTTTCTCAAGAAAAATATTATTCCTTTCATTTTTCACAAAATCAAAGTTCGTCTCTCAAATGAATCAAACTTTGATTCTCGTAAAATTCTCCATCTTTTTGCGATTGTCGAACCAAACACATTTTCCTCATTGCGATAGACGATATTGATGTTGTGGTTTCTTGAGAAAAACTTGTGTTCTCTTCATTTTTCATAGAATCACAATTTGTTCCTCAAATGAGTCAAACATAGATTTCATAAGAATTCTCGTTCTTTTCATGATTTTGCAACCAAACACATTCTTCTCGTTGGATACAGGATATAGATGTTTTGATTTCCAAAAAAAAATATTTTCTTCCTTTCATTTTTTTCGAAATCCATGTTCATCTTGTTGGCTCAAAGATTAGTCACATAGATTATTAATCCAGCTTAACCAATCACCTAAAACCAAAATGGTTCTAGGATTCTCAAACTCATAACCATTTTTTATCAAGAGAAGATCCACATAATCACACCAAATATGCTACAATAAACCACAATCAACAACAATCAAGATGAGCACATGAAACAAGTAGCAAAAACAATAAACAATCTTTTATGAAAAATAAATCAAACCATACTATATTTTATTTTTGCAAATGTCAAAGAAACTTAAAACATTTTTTGAAAAATGAAGAAAAAAGTCATCTTTTTTTGAAGAACCATTTTCAAGCTTAAAAAACAAAGAAAAAAAAAACTTAAGAAGATGAAAAGAAAGCTACCTCCACTTAGCTTTTGCAAGAACACAAAAGCACTCTTTTATGCTTTCTCTTTTCCTTTTTTTTTTTTCTTTCTTTTTTCTCTCTCTCTCTCTCTCTTTTTTTCTTTCTTCTCTTCCCTCTTATTTTCTGCTGATGGGTGAACCTAGAATGAATTTCCAGCCCTTTGTTTTCTTTTTCTTTTTTCTCTAGCTTCCTCTAGATCTTTCTTTTTTTTAGCCAAATGACATCTCCTTATTCACCCACCAATGACATTCAAGTTTTAAGAGAGGACTCATGTACTAACTTGATGAGTCATGCACTACCTCATGTGACTTATTACCTTATTAACTAAGTTGCCATTTGGCCTTCCAAGAGCATCCTCCATTTTTTTATTTTATTACAAGTTTACCTTAAGCTTATTCTTATATTTTTTACAACTTGTTATTGGTTTCTAATTTCACCCCTCTTTTTTCTATCCATTTTCCTACATAGACTTTAATTCTGGATCTTCTACCATTTTCTTCTCTTCTTAGACTTTTAAAGTTGGGTCTTCCATATTTTTTTGCAAAGTTAGACTACCATCTTCCTATCCAATTTCCTACCACTTGGATATTTAAAAAAAAAATTGGGTTTTCACTTTTCATCTTCCATCAAATTTTCCTACCACTTGGATAAAAATAGGCTTCCAGCTTCCACCAAATTTTCTACCACTTGGATAAAAAATGGGCTCGCAAACTTGTCTTGAATTTTTCACCCAACTTTTTCCACCATTTTAGCTCAACTTTATTCCATTTAATTTCATCCCCCATTATTCCAGTTGACCTTTTAATTATCAATATTAGATCTTTTAACATCCAAATTTTCTTTTAATCTTGATTTCTCAAAGTTCAAGTTTTCTTTGACTTTGACTTTTGGTCAACTTTGACTTTGATTTTTACTTTTGGTCAACTTTGACTTCTCCAATTTTGACTTTTCTCATGTTGACCTTTTTCGCCTCAAAATGTCAAAACTGGATTTGCCCACCCTTGTCGAACCCAAGTGTCAAGTCACTAATCCATGAAATTGAGATAAATTTAGAAACTCGGATTTGAAGAAAGATATAGCTTGTTTAGGGATTCGGATAAAATTAAGTGTCTACATAGAGGATAATTGAAGAAAGAGAATTTGCAAACGATGGATCAAATTTTAGCCCTTTTAAAAAAAATAGCGAACCATTTAAGCTAAGTCCAAGGTTCGACGAGTTGCATGTCATAATTGGCTAAAAATTTTGCTGACTAAGCTTGCCACGTTAGCAAAGTCAACACCAAGTCAGCAAGTCAACATCCACTTTAGCATTTTTAACGGAAGAAAAATAACATCGTTATTAATTGGACCAAAATTTTTAAAACAATATAGTAAAAGGATTCAATTTATATAAATTATAGTAGAGGGGCTAAACTTCAAATTTTGAATCAATACAAGGACTGATAGCATAATTAGTCCTAAATATAAACATTATATTTGTATGTTTTAAATTAAAGTTAATTTTTTATATTAAAAAAATTATGATATTATTTTTTTATTAAATTAAAAAGTCTTTTTTTTTAATATTACATTGTGTGTAGTCATGAATTCATTACTTTATTTTTAATACAATCCCACAAAAAATCTCAATTTTCAATTTCTATATCAAAGAGATTTTAATTTTAAACATGGATTCTCGTAAGAATTTTCGTTTTTTTTTGCGATTGTGCAACCAAAACACATTTTCCTCGTTGGGATACACGATATTGATGCTTTGGTTTCTCAAAAAAAAAAAAATATTCCTTTCATTTTTCATAAGATCAAAGTTCGTATCTCAAATAAATCAAACTTGGATTCTCATAAGAATCTCCATCTTTTTGCGATTGCCGAACCAAAACACATTCTCCTCATTGTGATAGACAGTATTGATGTTGTGGTTTCCTGAGAAAAACTAGTATTCCCTTCATTTTTCATAGATCAAAGTTTGTTTCTCAAATGAGTCAAACTAGATTTCGTATGAATTCTCGTTCTTTTCGTGATTTTACAACCAAAACACATTCTTCTCGTTGGATACAAGATATAGATGCTTTGATTTCTAAAAAAAAATCTTTTCTTCCTTTCATTTTTCTCGAAATCAATGTTCATCTTGTTGGCTCAACGGTTAGCCACATGGATTATTAATCCGGCTTAACCAATCACCTAAAATCAAAATGGTTCTAGGATCCTCAAACTCATAATCATTTTTTATCAAGAGAAGATCCACATAATCACACCAAATATGCCACAATAAACCACAACCAACAACAATCAAGATGAGCACATGAAACAAGTAGCAAAAACAATAAACAACCTTTATGAAAAATAAATCAAATCAAACCATATTGTTTTTTTTTTTTTTTTTTTTTGCCAATGTCAAAAAAACTTAAAACATTTTTGGAAAAGGAAGAAAAGAGTGATCTTTTTCAAGCTTGAAAAACAAAGAAAAAAAAACTTAAGAATATGAAAAGAAAGTAACCTCCATTTAGCTTTTTCAAGAACACGAAACTTCTTTTTTTTCCTTTTTTCTCTCTTCTTTTTTTTCTTCTTCTTCTCCCCCTTATTTTCTGCTGATGACTAAACCTAGAATGAATTTCTAGCCCCTTGTTTTCTTTTTCTTTTGCCTCTAGCTTCCTCTAGATCTTTCTTTTTTTTAGCCAAATGACATCTCCTTATTCACCCATCAATGACCTTCAAGCTTTAATATAGGACTCATGTACTTGATGAGTCATGTACTACCTCATTTGACTCATTAACTTATTTACTAAGTTGCCATTTGACCTTAATAGCATCCTCTACTCTTTCATTTTATTACAAGTTTACCTTAAGCTTATTTTCACATTTTTTTTACAACTTTTTATTGGTTTCTAATTTCACCCCTCTTCCTTCCATTCATTTTTTTACATGGATTTTAATTTTGGGTCTTCCACCATTTTCTTCTTTTCTTGGACTTTTAAAATTAGGCCTTCCATATTTTCTTTTGCAAAGTTGTCTTCCATCTTCCTATCCAACTTCCAACCACTTTGATACCTAAAAAAAATAGGTTTCCATCAAATTTTCCTACCACTTGGATAAAAATGGGCTTCCAACTTGCATCAAAATTTCTACCACTTGGATAAAAAAATGGGTTTGCAAACTTGTCTTGAATTTTTCACCCAACATTTTTCCACCATTTTAGCTCAACTTTATTCTATTTAATTCCATCCCTCATTATTCAAAGTTGACCTTTTAATTATCAAGATTACCTCTTTAACATTTAAATTTCCTTTTAATCTTAATTTTTCAAAGTTGACTTTTTTCTTTGACTTTGATTTTTACTTTTGGTTAACTTTGATTTCTCTAATTTTGACTTTTCTCATGTTGACCTTTTTCACTTCAAAGTGTCAAAATCGGATTTGCCCACCTTATCGAACCCAAGTGTTAAGTCATGATAACTCGTATAATTATATAGTTTTTAGTTATGTTTTATTATTGTTTTGTGTCAAATACGAGTTATTATTGTTTAGTCTAATTGTGTTTATGATCTTTTATATTTTTATGTAATTTGGTGTTTTTCACAAGTTTCTTTGAGTGATTTCAGATTACTAGAATTAAGGGCAAATCCAGTTCAGTTCCAGTTCCGACACCTTTTGCCATATCAGCTATATCTGGAGTTTCACTGAAGCAATAAGGCTGAAATTTGTAGCCGTGCAAAGCTAAGAGGCATATCTATCTTTTTTATGTTTTACACTTCTTGAAAAGGAGTCGTTTTCCCTAGCGAAATCGACCATCAAGTTGGCTGATGTGCAATGACGTCTGTGCTGACCTGTTTTCGTATTTTGCCCATATCTGCTTATCCACATCAGAAAATGAGCTGATTCCAATGGCTATGGATCCGTAACTGATACGGGAACCTTTGTCTAGAAGACCATATGATCCGATCAGGCCTCTAATATTGACGAAATCGACCATCAATTTGGCTGATGTGCAATGACGTCTGTGCTGACCTGTTTAGGTATTTTGCCCATATCTGCTTATCCACATCAGCAAATGAGCTGATTCCAACGGCTATGGATCCGTAACTGATAGGGGAACCTTTTTCTAGAAGACCATGTGATCAGATCAGGCCTCCAACATTGACGAAATCGACCATCAAGTTGGCTGATCAAAATTGTCATACAATATGACGAAAATTGTTAGAAAAATTCACCTACCTATTATACCTACCTTTGAAATTTGTAAAGCTTGTCTCTTGTCATTTAGCCCTCCAAAATGTGTATAAATAGAGGGCCTTGGATGATTGTAGAGGATCATATTGTACATAGGTAGGATATTAGCCATTGTAATAAAATTCTCTAAGTTTTCTTCTTCTTTCTTTTCTCTAGTTTTCTTTTTCTTTAGAAAGAGCAAGAGGTTGGATAATTAATATTCTTCTTCTTCTTCTTTCTTTCTTTTATTTTCTTCTTAGATTCTATTTAATTTTATGTTTATAATGCCTATGCTAGGCTAAACTTCTATTTGGTTAAGGGTGATTTCAAAGCCCTAGACATGTTTTGTGATTGATTTTCAGATTCTATCTATCATTAATTTTCTATCAAAGTTGCTTATGTTCTTCTACAAGAATTGTTCATGATGTTGTCTTGATTTATTTAGGTGTACAACTAGATAGATCTTGATAATTATCTATTGCTAGTCTAGGAGTCTTGATCCGTGTAATTGTCTTGATTTCCTATTCATAAGTGGCAATTTGTGATTAATGATTATGGTCAAGTTTTCAATAATTACAAAGTGGAACATAACCTAAGTTGAACAATCCGAGCTTATGTGTTTGTTGCTTAGATCAACCTATCTTTCTCATCATAAAGCTGCCATTAAATTGAATTTAGAGAGCTTATTCTAGGTTGTTTAATGGTTAGAGATTAAATAGAGAGCTTGTTCTATTTAACGACAAACTAAGGAAAGATTGGGATAACAGAGCTTGTTGTTATCTACGGTTGTTAACTTTGATAGTTGGTTGATATTGATAGATCTGAAATTGATTCTTAATGATGTCTAGTGGTGGAGAATGAAACCTTAACCATATTTTTCATATTTGATTCTTCTTACTTACTTGTTTTCTTACTTTTCTAGTTTGCTTATTTTTAAAAGTATATTTATTTTTATTGGCTGGTTATACCGCCTAATTTGTATATTAACTTTGTTTTATTTTTATTGGCTGGTTATACCGCCTAATTTAGTATATATATTTTTATTGGCTGGTTATACCGCCTAATTTAGTATATATATTTTTATTGGCTGGTTATACCGCCTTGCATCTTATTCTTATTATTTACTTTAGTTTAAATCTGGCTTCAAAAACCCCTTTTCTTTTATTGTTTTCTTTGAACGTAAGTTATAAACTAATAACTCATAGATTAAAACCCAATCCCTGAGGACTCGACCCTTGCTAATCATTATACTTACAATTGATTTTTTTAGTGCAAGGTTAAATAATATACACTCTTTTGGGTGCATCAAGTCACTAATCCATAAAATTGAGATAAATTTAGAAACTCGGGTTTGAAGAAAAATGTACCTTATTTAAGAGTTCAGATAAAATTAGTTGTCTACATAAAGGATAATTGAAGAAAGAAAATTTACAAACGATGGATCAAATTTTAGCCCTCTTAAAAAAGATAGCGAACCATTTAAGCTAAGTAAGGTTCGATGAGTTGGTATCTACTATTATGATTTATAAGTCCTTAGAGACTCAGGGGACTTTTTTTTCAAATAGGTTAGGGGTAATTTGATCCTACTATATATAACAAATAAAAAAAACTAATGGGTTTTTTATTTTTATTTTTTAAAGATTTTTAGATGTAGAGTTTTTTTTTTAAATGATGTATTTAATGGGATTGGTTCGCACGTTGACTCGCGGGTAAATTTAGGATCCATATCTGATCCGTTCGAAAAAAAAAATTAAAAAATAAACTTTTTTATTAATTTTTTTAAATTTTTTTTTTTAAAATCATGTATTTAAAGTGGTTGGCTTGCACGTTGACTCGCGAGTCGATTTAGGATCCGTATTCCACCGTATGAAAAAAGTTATTTTTTTAATTTTAATTTTAAATGATGTATTTAAAAAGGTTGGTCCACACGTTGACTCGTCAATCGATTTAGGTTCAGTACCGACCCATTCGGGAAAAAAATTAAAAAATATTTTATTAATTATTTTTTAGTTTTTTATTTTATTATTAAATGATGTATTTAAAGAGATTGGTCCGCACGTTGATTCGCAAGTCGGTTTAGGATCCGTACCCTACCGTCTCGAAAAAATTTAAAAAAGAAATTTATTTTATTAATTATTTTTATTTTAATTGACTCGTGGATTGATTTAGGATCCGTACCCGACCCGTTCGGAAAAAAATATTTTTGTTTTAATTTTAAATGATGTATTTAAAGGTGTTGGTCTGCACGTTGACTTGCGAATCGATTTAAGATCCGTTACCCTATCCGCTCAGAAAAAGTTAAAAAATAAATAAATTTATTTTATTAATTATTTTTATTTTAATTTTAAATGATATATTTAAAGGGGTTGGTTTGTACGTTAACTCGCAGGTCGATTTAGGATCTGTACCTGACCCACTAGAGAAAAAAAAGAGAAAAAACGAACTTGCTGCTAACCTATGTGAAAAAACCGATCATATGAGCAAATAAAATACAAATCATAATTTTATTTCCTTATTTTTTATTTATTATTTTTTACCTCCTATAAATAAAAATATGCAATATATAATAAAATCTAAACATTTTTAAAAAATACATATAAATAAAATTTAAAAATACATTAGTATTGTAGACACCTAATTTGTCCGGGCCACTAAACAGGTATGTTTTCTTCCTATATTGATGTTTCCGAGTATAAAAAGACTGTTTTCATCCTGCAGGTGGTACTCCGAGACTTAGTTTAAGAGGGCGAGCACAAAAAGTCAAACTTGAAAAAAGTCAACCCCGAAAAAGTCAACTCCGAAAAAGTCAACCCTGGAAAGTCAACTACTGAAAAAGTCAACCCACTTTCAAAATCAAGATTTTAAGTTCAATTGAAAAATGGAGAAAAAATTTTGATAATCCGAGGTCTACATTGAAAGATATGGAGTTCGGAAGTTGGGATTTGGAGATTCAGTAGAAAAGAAACCCTAATCCGAGAAATTTGGGGAAAAGTGCTTAAACGATTAAACTGGTCGAAATTGAAGGTTCCAAATGAAAGATAAGCACTGACTACGGGTAATGGAGAAGTCACTTGCAAGAAAAATCAAAAGAAAAGTCAATCCGGGAGAAAACCGAGAATTAGGGTTTTTAGTGGATTTCGGTTAAATCGGGAAGAATCACAGAAATGGCCCGACTTGGTAAGACCAAAGCCCCCAATGGATGAGGAATGATTAAAAAGGATGGCCCAAGGCTCAGATTGAAGAAAATCTGAAAATCGGACTTGTTTTGAGCAAAACCGGGTTTTGGAGGTTAAAGGGCAAAATTGGAAAAATTTGGGAAAAATAGCAAATGGACTCCGAAAATTCTGAAAAATTTGTCAATCTCATTCTTAAATCATTTGAAGGAGATTGGCGAAAGAAAATCTTGATTCCAAGTTCGTTTGCAAAATGGCCAAATCCCGGGCTTCTAATGCAGTAATTCAAAAAGATAAATCCCGGAAAAATAGCAAATGGACTCCAAAAATTCTGAAATTTGGCAAATCTCATTTTTAAATTATTTGGAAGAGATTGGCGAAAGAAAATCTTGATTTCGAGTTCGTTTGCAAAATGGCCAAATCCCGGGCCTCCTATGCAGTAATTCAAGCCGATAAATCCCGAAAAAATACCAAATGAGCTCAAAAAATTATGAAAACTTCCAGATCACACTTTTTAATTATTTTGAAGAGATTGGTGAAGAAAAATCTTGATTTGGAGCTCGTTTAAAAAAATGGTAAAAAGTAGGGGCATAAAAGGACATTTTGGGAAGAAAAAATCCAAATAAATAGCAAACGAACTCGGATAATTTTGAAAACTTCCAGAACTCAATATTTTATTATTTTGGAAGTATTAAAAAAAGAAAAATTGAATTTGGAGCCCGTTTGATATTTATTTTGCATCCGGGGGGCAAAATGGTCGTTTCACCCAAGCAACCGAAAAGGGCTTCTTTGGGCCTTTCAAAAATCAGAGCTGGGCTGGAAAAGAGAAGTGCTGGCCTGCCCAAGCCCAAAGGAAGGAGGAAGCTTAGGATTTTTTCAATCAAGTGATTAAAAATCAAGAGTTAAGTTAGAGATTTTCATTTTTGAGCCTAAGTCCCAATCCCACATCCCTTTGTAATGTCAAGCCAAGATCATGCTCTCTTGAGCACACTTGTGGAAAATTAAGTTTGTCAAATTGATTATTCTACCTTTGTGATTTTTTTTACTTAGCCAATTTTTATCTAACTTTCAAAAAGTCCTAGCTACTGCCTTCAAGTCATTCTATGAGTTTCAAATATTTTTATTTTGGTTTTTAAATGATTTTATCAAAGACAAAAAAAAATGTGTTGGCAAAGCAGTTTTTTTCCACCCAAAACTCGTACATCTCTGATTTTTCTGGGAATTCATCTTTGATCAAAAAATTAATTCGATTTTTTCCCGTGTATTTTTACATGTCCTGAGTCTCCAATAATCTTTTCAGAATTTTTGGAATTTTTAGAAATAGGGTAAAAAATCGTGTATTAAAACTGGACAGTGAAGTCAGAATTGATTTTAAAGAAAAACAAAGCAGTTTTTTCTCCTCCAAAAACTCGTACATCTCTGGTTTTTCTGGGAATTCATCTTTGATCAAAAAATTAAGCCAATTTTTTCTCGTGTAGTTTTACATGTCCTGAGTCTCCAATAATTTTTTCAGAATTTTTGGAATTTTTAAAAATAGGGTAAAAAATCGTGGATTAAAACTGGACAGTGGAGTCAGAATTGAATTTAAAGAAAAACCAATTTTCTGTTTTGGTTAATTTACTTAGAGTGGGCTGATTATGAGGGTTAGCTACTGACTTAGGGTAATTTCTAAGCCTTTTTAAACTCTAAAAATGGTTTTTCAAGTCCCGGGTTAAGGGTAGCCAAGTCCGGATTTTTTTAAACTTAGGAAATTAGAGTCATTTTAAAAATTTTAGCCCAGTTTTTATTTTTAATTCAAGCTTTTCAAAATTGTTTTCAAACAATCACAAAGTATTTTGGTTTTAGAATATTTAATTTGACATATTTTCCTAAGGTAACCGGATATCTTTTTAGATATACGGATTTCCTTAATTAAAGGAAAAAATACATCTCATGCATTGCATTTTTATATTCATGCATTTTATATAATATGTGATTCTTGCCATAATAATTTCTATGTGTCATGACATTTAGGTTGCATTATATTATTTAGATTTTGCTATGTCATTTTATTTATGTCATGCCTATACATATTCATTTCTTTTAAATATTTTCAAAAAAGATAATGGTTTTCAATAAAAAATATAAAGATATTCCCGAGTTAAAATAATTCATGAGTTCTCTACCGGGTTTGCTGGAGGGAATATCACCAATTATCATTAATAAAGGAATATCTTTCTTTCAAAAAAGAGAATGATTCGGAAAGTTTTCCAAAACTAATAAAAATTTCTATATTTTGCCACGTTTGTTGGGGATATAGGAAAATTTTAAATTTATGAATTCCGGATCATTTTCAATAAAAAAAATGAAATTATTTTTCTTTAAATTGGGAATTAACTTGAAATACTAAATTTAAAACCAACTTTTACCAAGACTTGAGATAACACACGATTAATAAGGTACCGATTTATACGGGCGTTGTGGGGATGCTAATCCTTCCCCACACGTAACCGATTCCCGAACCCGCTTCTTTGATTTCTCTGGTTTAAAACGCAGACTTGAAATTGGTTTTTAAAATGTTTTAATTAATTTTTAAAATATTTTATAAAACCGATTTTAATAGGTGGCCGATCACACCTAGCTAAAAAAGATTGGTGGCGACTCCATGTCTTTTTTAAGGTCATTTTCAAAACCTTCATTTTTCTAGAGGAATTAAGTCGACTTTTCCTCGGTTTTTTTAATGTCACGCCTAACGAATAATAAATTCTTGCGATGAGACTCGTCGTTATTTTTTTAGGTTGCGAGAGCTTGGCGACTCCGCTGGGGACTATTAGAGAGTCAGGCCTAGAAATAGTCGTGTGTTATCAAAGTCTCAGTTTTGGTTGGTTTAATTGGTATTTAATTTTAATTCCCATATTTTTTTAATAAGGAGAATTTTGAAAATAATAAAATGTTTTTAAATCTGTTCATTCTCATGTGCATGCATTTTATTGTTGTTCTCTAGTTATTTAAGGTTGTGTATTATAATTGCTTGTCGGTTAATGCGTTACACTATTCTTGAATGTTTTAATTGCTAGGGCATTTAGAATAAGGTTTGCTAGGGCATTTAAAAAATTTGGAGGCAAATCCTGCATAATGAGATTTTTGAATAGTCCCACCAATTTCGTGTAATCATTGATTTCTTTGTATATACCTTTGTGTTAATTCATTTATTTTTGCATGTATCATTTTGACATCATGTTATAGTCATAGCATGCATGGTCATTCATTGTAAGATACGTTTATGACATGCATGGTCATTATTTGTATATACTTATGTATCAATTTATTCTTTCTCTATATGCATCATGGTAGCATCAAGTTGCATTCATTCATTCATAGTCAGCATGATTTTTCTGTATCTATTCATATATCAATTTATTCTTTCTTTACATGCATCATGTTAGCATCAGGGTGCATTCATGGCATACATAGTCATCATGATATGCTCATGCATTAATTTGTCATATTGGCATCAGGTTGCGTTCATGACATACACGGCCAGCATGACTTTCTTTGTATATACTCTGTGTCAATCATTTATTCTTCACATGCATCATAATTGACATTGTGTGGCATTCATAGTGTATATGATCATTCATTGAGAAATGCATTTGGAACATACATGGTCATTCATTGCATATATCCATGCATTGGTTTTTCTTATTCTTTAAATGCATCATGTTGCATTTATAACATACATGGTCAACATGTTTCCACTGTATATGACCACACATAACTTTGTTTATCCTTCACATGCATCAAATTGCACTCATGACATTCATAGCTCATTCATCATGAAACACATTAATAAGATGAAATAGAAATTGGCTTAGCTTTGAAGACTTTTCTTCGTAAGCTAAAAACTATGACCCCAACAGCAAGTGCGAGTATCATATTGGGGCAATTGGGCATTCGACTAAAAATGTAGAAAACTGAAGGAAAGAATTGAGGGTCTTGTCCACAATGGCATTTGGATTCCAGAGCTTATCGAACATTGGAAATCTGTTTTACCATAGATTGATTTCCTCTTGAAGAATTTTGAGGATAAGATTTGTTATCTTTGAAAGCATGTCAATAGGAGCATTCTGATGCATATTTTTCTATACACTTTGATGATGAAAGCTCTTGTCTCATGATGACATCTACATGAGATAAATAAATTTTGAATTTTAATATTTTGTGTTCATTTTATTTTAGCAATAAATTTGAAATTGTAAAAAAAAAAAAAAAAAAAAAACAAATGAAACTTTGAGAAAATTTGTGGTACACAATAAATAAGTGGTTTTCACATGAAATAATGAACAATCTTGAGAATATTGATGATCAGTGTTAGAAATGACCCAACACCATCCCCCTCTTTTTTGGGCTTCTCTATACCTAAACCTTGAATCAATAACACTTGAAAGACCTAATGCTTCAAGGAAAAATGAATGAAAAAAGAGAAGCATTGTCATTGCAAAATAATCAAGGATGTAAATCCTAGTCTAGGCTATGAACAAAGGAACGAACTTTTTGAAATTTTTCGAATTCCTTGAAATTCAAACAAATGAGACATTCTTTCAAGAGTCTAGATTTTGATAATTTGGTGTGTGTCAAGATTGTGCTAAAACCATTCATGACCTTTCCCAATAACCACAAAACACTAATTGCCCAAACATCACTTCATGATTGACATCATGGGGCACAATGATTAAACTAGATTATCCCTTGTCCCAGAGAAAACCTGTTTTTGGGTCGTATTTTCCTTGTCTCTTCAAAGAACTCAGATTGGAAACTCAGCCTTTTCAAAACAGACCTAGACTTGCCATGTTCCTCGTTGATACAAATTCGCATGGATAATCAAAGTGGGGCATCATATGTGGAAATGATGGATACATAGTGAAGAAGGATGGGCTAATGCATGAATCATTGGGGGCATGCGACGAAAAAAACAAAAAAAAGAAAAAAAAAAAGAAAAAGAAAAATCATGATATCATGCATATGAGAATTCGGATGATTCCAAAGTGCAAAATGAAATTCTGAATATCTATTTCCCCTGAGGATTGCTTTTCAATGAGAATATTTGGGCTTGATATGATGAATGGCCATCTTTCATATCCCTTTCACAAGAAAAAAATTATTATCCATAGTCACCCCTTTTGAGCCAAAAGAATTCTTAATTCTTTGAACCCTGATCAAGGATTACCCTCTACACTGGGGGGCAAATGCGAGGAAAGATCTTTTCAAAGATCATTGAGAAATGAGTGACAGCTCAGGGACAGACACAAAGCAAATGGAGCCCCGAATAAATACGGGCGCACTCTGTCAAAGAAAAAAGAAGAGGAAAAGATGACGAAATGAAAGCCAAGAAAAACAAACAAAAAACACAATAAAAAAATGTGTGTGAAAGACATGGCAAATTGAAAGCCAAAAGCAAGGAAGAAAAAGAGCAAAATCAAAAAGAAAGAAATGTCCAAGAAGAGACACATGCTTCAAAGAAAATCCTCTTCAAGAAAGGATCCTTGATCTGATTACCCTCAAACACATATTTTGGGCCTATTTATCCTTTCTTTCTGAACCCTGAACCATGGCCTACATTACGTGCTTTAAAAGTCCATTTTGATCAAGCATCAATGTTTAATTTGAAGGGTTTTCCTCAGATTTTATCCCATCTCATCAAATTCTCATTTCACTAAGGAAGAATTTAGAATTCTCAAGTACATGGTAAAAAAAAAAAAAGAGAAAAATTGAAAAGAATGGGACTCTAGGGCGAAAACCCAAAAAAACGGGCGGTCTATAGTAGAATGGGAATTTTCGATGCCATCGATGATAGTGCCGATACCCCAAAAGAAAAGATCTTATTAAAGGAGTGGTCATCGAAGAACATCTAGGAATTCCTGAACCCCCCAAATTGTCAGCTCTCATTCGGAGGATTGTCTTCAAAAACTGAAACTTTGTTCCCAAGATTAAACTTTTCGGTTTAAACATCCCAGCCAATCTTGATGCTTGACAAAATGCCTTGATATGGAAACTAAAAGAATGTTGAATTTGTTTGGTTCTCAATGAATTCATGATTTATAAAACCTGTTCCATTTGTGAGCCTAGAAGGGATATACATTTTTGTCATGAAGTTTTCCTGGAAAAGCCAGAATCTTGTTATACCAAGCCTTGCCAATCCCAGTTGAAAAAACCCAGATTGATACTTAGAGAAATTTCTAACAATGATCATCAGTCTTCAAAAGATTTGTACATCACACATTGTGGGGTTAATATTTTTTGTTCAGAAGTTTTCAAAATGCGAAAACAAATAGAGAGATTTTTTTGAAATACCCATTTTGATGTTGGCATGAGACAAGGATTTTTCTAACTCAAAGGTGTAGAACTGCCAGGATAGGTCTTGACTTCCAGATATGAGAAGAAGAAATAGAACCCGGTTCAGATCTCTGTTGATGAAAGTTTGAAAATTGTTGGGGCAAAGAGAATAGCCAAAATGAATTGAAGATATACTCTGATTTGAAGAGGAAAAATGAATTTGAAAGGCTAAGCCAAAGTCTAGAAAAACAGCCGGGGGCACTTGCATCACTCATGAGCACTCATCTCTTTATCGAGCTTTTGCATCTACACAGTGTCGGCAAGCATTTGCATCATTCATGGGTATTTGCATTGGCATTATTCCATAAGCATCTGTATTTTACCTTTACATTTACATTCTTCATGGAATTCGTATTTGTGTCATCTCAAACAATTACATCATTTCTAGAATCATTGCATTTTCATTAATGTGTGGTAATTGTAGTTACACCATTCATAAACCAGTTACATGAACACAATTAGTAGGGGCATCTGCATCACGAAACATGGGCATCAATCCAGGCCATTTGCATTTGCACTAAGAAATATTTTACATTTGCACCATGAAGCATGAGCACCTTGTTAAAAGACATGTGCATCTGCATCATTTCTCAAAGCTTCTGGTGGGGATATCCAGAATTTTACAGTTTTTAAAAAGTGAACAAGTCTTCGGTGGTGATAGCTGAAGCCTCTGGTGGAGATATCCAGAGTTTTATAATTTTGAAAAATGAGAAATTTTCTTCTGGTGGGGATATCCAGAATTTTACAATGAGCAAGTCTTCGGTGGTGATATCCAGAATTTTGCAGTTTTAAAAGTGAACAAGTCTTCGGTGGTGATAGCTGAAGCCTCTGGTGGAGATATCCAGGGTTTTATAATTTTGAAAACATGAGAAATTTTATTCTGAAGGAGTTACCCAGAATTTTACAATGAGCAAGTCTTTGGTGGTGATAGCCAAAGCTTCTGGTGGTGATATCCAGAATTTTGCAGTTTTAAAAATGAACAAGTCTTCAGTGGTGATAGCTGAAGCCTCTGGTGGAGATATCCAGGTTTTATAATTTTGAAAAATGAGAAATTTTATTCTGAAGGAGTTACCCAGAATTTTACAATGAGCAAGTCTTTGGTGGTGATAGCCAAAGCTTCTGGTGGGGATATCCAGAATTTTACAGTTTTAAAAGTGAACAAGTCTTCGGTGGTGATAGCTGAAGCCTCTGGTGGAGATATCCAGGGTTTTATAATTTTGAAAAATGAGAAATCTTCTTCTGGAGGAGTTCCCAGAATTTTACAGTGAGCAAGTCTTCGGTGGTGATAGCCAAAGCTTCTGGTGGGGATATCCAGAATTTTACAGTTTTAAAAGTGAACAAATCTTCGGTGGTGATAGCCGAAGCCTCTGGTGGAAATATCCAAGGTTTTATAATTTTGAAAAATGAGAAATCTTCTTTTTTGGAGGAGTTATCCAGAATTTTTTTTTCCAACATGTGCATCTACATCAAGAAGCATTTGCATCAATCTAAGTTATTTGAATCTACATCAAAAAAACATTTACATCAATCCAAGCATTTACATTTGCATCAAAGACATTTGCACCAGTTTAAGTCATTTCGTATCTTATTCAACATATGCATTTGCATCAAAAAGCATTCGCATCTTCTCAAAATCTTTAAGTTAATTTTCAACAATTCTTCACCACTGATAACTCGTATAATTATATAGTTTTTAGTTATGTTTTATTATTGTTTTGTGTCAAATACGAGTTATTATTGTTTAGTCTAATTGTGTTTATGATCTTTTATATTTTTATGTAATTTGGTGTTTTTCACAAGTTTCTTTGAGTGATTTCAGATTACTAGAATTAAGGGCAAATCCAGTTCAGTTCCAGTTCCGACACCTTTTGCCATATCAGCTATATCTGAAGTTTCACTGAAGCAATAAGGCTGAAATTTGAACCGTGCAAAGTTAAGAGGCATATCTATCTTTTTCATGTTTTACACTTCTTGAAACGGAGTCGTTTTCCCTAGCGAAATCAACCATCAAGTTGGCTGATGTGCAATGACGTCTGTCCTGAGCAGTTTTCGTATTTTGACCATATCGTCCGATACACATCAGAAACTGAGCTGATTCCAACGGCTATGGATCAATAACTGATAGGGGAACATTTGTCTAGAAGACCATGTGATCAGATAAAGCCTCCAATATTGAAGAAATCGACCATCAAGTTGGCTGATGTGCAATGACGTCTGTGCTGACCTGTTTTCGTATTTTGCCCATATATTCTTCTCCACATCAGAAAATGAGCTGATTCCAACGGCTATGAATCAATAACTCATAGGGGAACATTTTTCTAGAAGACCATGTGATCAGATCAGGCCTCCAAGATTGACAAAATCGACCATCAAGTTGGCTGATCAAAATGGTCATACAATATGACGAAAATTGTTAGAAAAATGCACCCACCTATTATACCTACCTTTGAAATTTGTAAAGCTTGTCTCTTGTCATTTACCCCTCCAAAATGTGTATAAATAGAGGGCCTTGGATGATTGTAGAGAATCATATTGTACATAGCTAGGATATTAGCCATTTTAATAAAATTCTCTAAGTTTTCTTCTTCTTTCTTTTCTCTAGTTTTCTTTCTTTTCTCTAGTTTTCTTTTTCTTTAGAAAGAGCAAGAGGTTGGATAATTAATATTCTTCCTCTTCTTCTTTCTTTCTTTTATTTTCTTCTTAGATTTTCTTTAATTTTATGTTTATGTTTATAATGCCTATGCTAGGCTAAACTTCTATTTGGTTAAGGGTGATTTCAAAGCTCTAGACATGTTTTATAATTGATTTTCAGATTCTATCTATCATTAATTTTCTATCAAAGTTGCTTATGTTCTTCTACAAGAATTGTTCATGATGTTGTCTTGATTTGTTTAGGTGTACAACTAGATAGATCTTGATAATTATCTATTGCTAGTTTAGGAGTCTTGATCCGTGTAATTGTCTTGATTTCCTATTCATAAGTGGCAATTTGTGATTAATGATTATGGTCAAGTTTTCAATAATTGCAAAGTGGAACATAACCTAAGTTGAACAATCCGAGCTTATGTGTTTGTTGCTTAGATCAACCTATCTTTCTCATCATAAAGCTGCCATTAAATTGAATCTAGAGAGCTTATTCTAGGTTCTTTGATGGTTAGAGATTAAATAGAGAGCTTGTTCTATTTAACGACAAACTAAGGAAAGATTGGGGTAACAGAGCTTGTTGTTATCTACGGTTGTTAACTTTGATAGTTGGTTGATATTGATAGATCTGAAATTGATTCTTAATGATGTCTAGTGGTGGAGAATGAAACCTTAACCATATTTTTCATATTTGATTCTTCTTACTTACTTGTTTTCTTACTTTTAGTTTGCTTATTTTTTATATTTATTTTTATTGGCTGGTTATACCGCCTAATTTAGTATATATATTTTTATTGGCTGGTTATACCGCCTTGCATCTTATTCTTATTATTTACTTTAGTTTAAATCTGGCTTCAAAAAACCCCTTTTCTTTTATTGTTCTTGAATTTAAGTTTTAAACTATTAACTTATAAACTAAAACCCAATCCCTGAGGACTCGACCCTTGCTAACTACTATACTTACAATTTATCTTTTTAGTGCAAGGTTAAATAAGATACACTCTTTTGGGTGCATCAACCACCATTCTTAAGACCCCCGGGCATCATTTTTAAAGTCGCAAACAGCGCATTTTTTTCAAATCACGGGTAAGGCCTCCGGGCACCATTCTTAAGACCTCCGGGCAACATTCTTAAGACCTCCGGGCATCATTTTTAAAGTCGCATACAGCGCATTTTTTCCAAATCACGGGTAAGGCCTCCGAGCACCATTCTTAAGACCCCCGGGCATCATTTTTAAAGTCGCATACATCACATTTTTTTCAAATCACGGGTAAGGCCTCCGGGCACCATTCTTAAGACCCCCGGGCATCATTTTTAAGACCTCCGGGCATCATTTTGAAAGTCGCATACAGCGCATTTTTTCCAAATCACGGGTAAGGCCTCCGGGCACCATTCTTAAGACCCCCGGGGATCATTTTTAAAGTCGCATACAACGCATTTTTTTAAATCACGGGTAAGGCCTCCGGGCACCATTCTTAAGACCCCCGGGCATCATTTTTAAAGTCGCATACAGCGCATTTTTTCCAAATCAAGGGTAAGGCCTCCGGGCACCATTCTTAAGACCCCCGGGCATCATTTTTAAAGTCGCATACAGCGCATTTTTTTCAAATCACGGGTAAGGCCTCCGAGCACCATTCTTAAGACCTCTTGACACCATAACTTTTTTCAGGGGTAAGGCATATGGGCACCATTTGTAAGGCCTATGGGCACCATTTTTAAGACCTCCAGGCATAATTTTTCAAATCACAGGTAAGACCTCCGGGCAACATCTTTAAGACCTCCGGGCATAACTTTTTCAGGGGTAAGGCCTCCGGGCGCCAATTTTTAAGACCTCCGGGCATAATTTTCAATTTTTAAGACCTCCGGGCATAATTTTTCAAATCACAGATAAGACCTCAGGGCAACATCTTTAAGACCTCCGGGCATAACTTTTTTTTTCAGGGGTAAGGCCTATGGGCACCATTTTTAAGACCTCCGGGCATAATTTTTCAAATCACAGGTAAGACCTCCGGGCAACATCTTTAAGACCTCCGGGCATAACTTTTTTTTTTTTTCAGGGGTAAGGCCTATGGGCACCATTTTTAAGACCTCCGGGCATAATTTTTCAAATCACAGGTAAGACCTCCGGGCAACATCTTTAAGACCTCCGGGCATAACTCTTTTTTTCAGGGGTAAGGCCTATGGGCACCATTTTTAAGACCTCCGGGCATAATTTTTCAAATCACAGGTAAGACCTCCGGGCAACATCTTTAAGACCTCCGGGCATAACTTTTTTTTTCAAGGGTAAGGCCTATGGGCACCATTTTTAAGACCTCCGGGCATAATTTTTCAAATCACAGGTAAGACCTCCGGGCAACATCTTTAAGACCTCCGGGCATAACTCTTTTTTCAGGGGTAAGGCCTATGGGCACCATTTTTAAGACCTCTGGGCATAATTTTTCAAATCACAGGTAAGACCTCCGGGCAACATCTTTAAGACCTCCGGGCATAACGTTTTTCAGGGGTAAGGCCGCCGGGCACCAATTGGTAAGACCTCCGGGCACCAGTTTTTTAAGACCTCCGGGCACCAATTTTAAAGACCTTCGGGCATAAATTTTTCTTTTGAAAATCGAATTCGTTTTCTTAAGACGAATCGAGCCTTGTTTAGGCAGGGAATTCAATTTAAGGACAAAATCTTCAATTTATTGTTTAAAAAAATATATAATAAAAAAAATGAAAAAAGAGAAAATAGAAAAAAGAGAAAAAGTGAAAAAAATAGAAAATGAAAAAAGAAAATAAAAAATGCAAAATGCAAAAATGAATGAAGAAATGAAAAAGAAAACCCCTTTCCTTTCCATGCGATTTCACTGACCGTACAAAATTAGTGTTGGTTTATCTTTGCCTGATTCCTGATTCTCAGCAATAGCCAAAGAGGGGCAGCTGTAGACACCTAATTTTGTCCGGGCCACTAAACAGGTATGTTTTCTTCCTATATTGATGTTTCCGAGTATAAAAAGACTGTTTTCATCCTGCAGGTGGTACTCCGAGACTTAGTTTAAGAGGGCGAACACAAAAAGTCAAACTTGAAAAAAAGTCAACCCCAAAAAAGTCAACCCCGAAAAAGTCAACCCTAGAATGTCAACTACTGAAAAAGTCAACCCACTTTCAAAATCAAGATTTTAAGTTCAATTGAAAAATGGAGAAAGAATTTTGATAATCCGAGGTCTACATTGAAAGATATGGAGTTCGGAAGTTGGGATTTGGAGATTCAGTAGAAAAGAAACCCTAATCCGAGAAATTTGGGGAAAAGTGCTTAAACGATCAAACTGGTCGAAATTGAAGGTTCCAAATGAAAGATAAGCACTGACTACGGGTAATGGAGAAGTCACTTGCAAGAAAAATCAAAAGAAAAGTCAATCCGGGAGAAAACCGAGAATTAGGGTTTTTAGTGGATTTCGGTTAAATCGGGAAGAATCACAGAAATGGCCCGACTTGGTAAGACCAAAGCCCCTAATGGATGAGGAATGATTAAAAAGGATGGCCCAAGGCTCAGATTGAAGAAAATCTGAAAATCGGACTTGTTTTGAGCAAAACCGGGTTTTGGAGGTTAAAGGGCAAAATTGGAAAAATTTGGGAAAAATAGCAAATGGACTCCGAAAATTCTGAAAAATTTGTCAATCTCATTCTTAAATCATTTGAAGGAGATTGGCGAAAGAAAATCTTGATTCCAAGTTCGTTTGCAAAATGGCCAAATCCCGGGCTTCTAATGAAGTAATTCAAAAAGATAAATCCCGGAAAAATAGCAAATGGACTCCAAAAATTCTGAAATTTGGCAAATCTCATTTTTAAATTATTTGGAAGAGATTGGCGAAAGAAAATCTTGATTTCGAGTTCGTTTGCAAAATGGCCAAATCCCGGGCCTCCTATGTAGTAATTCAAGCCGATAAATCCCGAAAAAATACCAAATGAGCTCCAAAATTATGAAAACTTCCAGATCACACTTTTTAATTATTTTGAAGAGATTGGTGAAGAAAAATCTTGATTTGGAGCTCGTTTAAAAAATGGTAAAAAGTAGGGGCATAAAAGGACATTTTGGGAAGAAAAAATCCAAATAAATAGCAAACGGACTCGGATAATTTTGAAACTTCCAGAACTCAATATTTTATTATTTTGGAAGTATTAAAAAAATATTGAATTTGGAGCCCGTTTGATATTTATTTTGCATCCGGGGGGCAAAATGGTCGTTTCACCCAAGCAACCGAAAAGGGCTTCTTTGGGCCTTTCAAAAATCAGAGCTGGGCTGGAAAAGAGAAGTGCTGGCCTGCCCAAGCCCAAAGGAAGGAGGAAGCTTAGGATTTTTTCAATCAAGTGATTAAAAATCAAGAGTTAAGTTAGAGATTTTCATTTTTGAGCCTAAGTCTCAATCCCACATCCTTTTGTAATGTCAAGCCAAGGAAGTGCTCACCTTATAAATAAGGGGTCTTGGCCTTTGGTTGAAATCACCCACTACCCCTTGTGAGATAGTCTATACACTTGTATTAGGATTATCCGGGTGGTGAGTCATAGTGTTTTTGTTGAGAGGGTTTGTAGCTTAATCCGTTCAAAAGCTACTATGATGGTTTATAGCTTAATCCGTTCAAAAGCTACTCTGATGGTTTATAGCTTAATCCGTTCAAAAGCTACTCTGAGGGTTTGTAGCTTAATCCGTTCAAAAGCTACTCTGAGGGTTTATAGCTTAATCCATTCAAAAGCTACTTGTGAGAGGGTTTGTGGCTTAATCCGTTCAAAAGCTACTCTGAGGGTTTATAGCTTAATCCGTTCAAAAGCTACTTGGTGAGTTTTCATTTTAAAATAATGTTTCTTGTTCTTCCTTCATTTCCTTTCTTAAGTATATTTTTCTTACATTTTGTTTTTACAATAAACTCACCATGGCCAAATGGCCTACATTATTTATTTTAAGTTGTTATTTTTTATTCATTTTACCATATTGTTTATGCTATTTTCTTTATTTTTGATGTTTTAAATATTATGTTATTTCATGTTCTTAAGTTATATTTAATTTGGTTGCTTTGTTTGTTGCCATTTATGTCTTAGATATCATGTTTTTACATTTTTAATTTTCTGTTTTCATGTTGTTTAAATTTGAGCATGTTTTAGAGTTAGCATATTAAGTGTTTGTGAAAATGCTTGTGTGATTCTTTGCATGATTCTTGTTTTATATCTTAGAAAGCATGTTTTAGATTTGGTATATTAGGTGTTTGTGAAAATGCTTGTGTGATTTTTGTGTTATGACTTAGTTTTTCATGCTAGCATACCAAGTATTTGTGAAAATGCCATGCTTGTTGAAGCTTGGGGCCATTTGGCTACTCCATGTGTTTTATTTTTGTCATGCTAGTTGTTAGGTTTTTGCATTTGCATGATATTTGGTTGGATTTTTGAATTAAGCATGCCTTGTGTTTGTGAAAATGCCATGCATGTCTTAGGTCTAGGTTACATTAAATGTCATGCAAGTTCATGTTAGGTCTAGGCCATATTATTTGTGTCATGCATTTTCCTTACATTTAGGTTTAGATCCATGCATTTCATGCATTATGTTTGCTGCATTGTTTCATGCATTTCATGTTCATGCCACTTGAATAATGACTTGAGCCAATTAATGGTTCAAGATCATGCTCTCTTGAGCACACTTGTGGAAAATTAAGTTTGTCAAATTGATTATTCTACCTTTGTGATTTTTTTTACTTAGCCAATTTTTATCTAACTTTCAAAAAGTCCTAGCTACTGCCTTCAAGTCATTCTATGAGTTTCAAATATTTTTATTTTGGTTTTTAAATGATTTTATCAAAGACAAAAAAAAATGTGTTGGCAAAGCAGTTTTTTTCCACCCAAAACTCGTACATCTCTGATTTTTCTGGGAATTCATCTTTGATCAAAAAATTAAGTCGATTTTTTCCCGTGTATTTTTACATGTCCTGAGTCTCCAATAATTTTTTCAGAATTTTTGGAATTTTTAAAAATAGGGTAAAAAATCGTGGATTAAAACTGGACAGTGAAGTCAGAATTGATTTTAAAGAAAAACAAAGCAGTTTTTTCTCCTCCAAAAACTCGTACATCTCTGGTTTTTCTGGGAATTCATCTTTGATCAAAAAATTAAGCCGATTTTTTCTCGTGTAGTTTTACATGTCCTGAGTCTCCAATAATTTTTTCAGAATTTTTGGAATTTTTAAAAATAGGGTAAAAAATCGTGGATTAAAACTGGACAGTGGAGTCAGAATTGAATTTAAAGAAAAACCAATTTTCTGTTTTGGTTAATTTACTTAGAGTGGGCTGATTATGAGGGTTAGCTACTGACTTAGGGTAATTTCTAAGCCTTTTTAAACTCTAAAAATGGTTTTTCAAGTCCCGGGTTAAGGGTAGCCAAGTCCGGATTTTTTTAAACTTAGGAAATTAGAGTCATTTTAAAAATTTTAGCCCAGTTTTTATTTTTAATTCAAGCTTTTCAAAATTGTTTTCAAACAATCACAAAGTATTTTGGTTTTAGAATATTTAATTTGACATATTTTCCTAAGGTAACCGGATATCTTTTTAGATATACGGATTTCCTTAATTAAAGGAAAAATACATCTAATGCATTGCATTTTTATATTCATGCATTTTATATAATATGTGATTCTTGCCATAATAATTTCTATGTGTCATGACATTTAGGTTGCATTATATTATTTAGATTTTGCTATGTCATTTTATTTATGTCATGCCTATACATATTTATTTCTTTTAAATGTTTTCAAAAAAGATAATGGTTTTCAATAAAAAATATAAAGATATTTCCGAGTTAAAATAATTCATGAGTTCTCTACCGGGTTTGCTGGAGGGAATATCACCAATTATCATTAATAAAGGAATATCTTTCTTTCAAAAAAGAGAATGATTCGGAAAGTTTTCCAAAACTAATAAAAATTTCTATATTTTGCCACGTTTGTTGGGGAATATAGGAAAATTTTGAATTTATGAATTCCGGATCATTTTCAATAAAAAAAATGAAATTATTTTTCTTTAAATTGGGAATTAACTTGAAATACTAAATTTAAAACCAACTTTTACCAAGACTTGAGATAACACACGATTAATAAGGTACCGATTTATACGGGCGTTGTGGGGGTGCTAATCCTTCCCCACACGTAACCGATTCCCGAACCCGCTTCTTTGATTTCTCTGGTTTAAAACGCAGACTTGAAATTGATTTTTAAAATGTTTTAATTAATTTTTAAAATATTTTATAAAACCGGTTTTAATAGGTGGCCGATCACACCTAGCTAAAAAAGATTGGTGGCGACTCCATGTCTTTTTTAAGGTCATTTTCAAAACCTTCATTTTTATAGAGGAATTAAGTCGACTTTTCCTCGGTTTTTTTAATGTCACGCCTAACGAATAATAAAGTCTTGCGATGAGACTCGTCGTTATTTTTTTAGGTTGCGACAAGTATTACGTAATTTATAAATAAATAATTATCATAAATTTATTTTTTATAATTAATAAAATATAATTATATTAATATTATTACAATTTCAATTATAAAATTTAAATAAATAATTATTATTTAATAAAATATAAAATATAATTTATAATTAATATTTTATTATTAATTAAAGAAATTATAAAAAAAATAAAAGTATCCCGCCGAAACGGAGAATTTCACTATTTATAATTGTAAGTCTTGTGGCCGAAAAAAAGAAAAAGAAAAGTTAATAAATTATAATCGTTCTTCTAGGCTCTGGCCCAAAAATAAAGCTCTGGACCTTTGATGGAGGAACGTTAACAATTAATAAGGGTGTTACGACATCGTTTTATTTATGTTTTACGCTTAAAAAACAAAAACATTTGGAGATCGCTTCTGAAAGTGAAAAAAAACAAGAAGAAAGGCAGAAAAGAGGTGAAGAAGAAACAAAACTGGAGTTAAAGCCTTTTCAAGTAGAAAAAAAAAAAAAAAGCTCATTCTTTCAACTCTTCAATTTTATCATGGTAAATCAGGAAAAAAAAAAACACTAATTTCATTTCATAAATTTAAAATTTTTTTCAAAAATTTTAAATTTTGATGTAAAATTAATCATTTTAATTTTTTCAGGATTATTTGAAAACGGTTGTCCCTTCCCAACTCCTCTCGGAGCGGGGCTCCAATCTCGTCGTTATCAACCCCGGTTCTTCCTTTTCCTTTTTTTTTTTTTTTAATTTTTTTTTTTAAGAAAACAACAATTTCCCTCCAAATTTATAAATTCCAAATAGAAAATTAATGAACTAATTTGTTTGTTAATTTGCTTAGGTTCTTCTAATATAAGAGTAGGATTAGCTAAGCAAGACTCTCCTTTCAACATTCCTCATTGCATTGCTCGCCGTACCACCCAATTCTCTAAGTTAAATGTTCAAGATCAGGTTCCTTTTTTTTAACTACATTTCCCCCCATTTTCCCCCTTTTATTTGGCTTTTTTTTTTTGGATGAAATTTTGGATTTGTTGGTTTTCAGTTGCTTAATTCTCAACTTACAACAGAACAGCATATGGAGCGCGAAAAGGCTTATGATGTCGTGAGTGTGTTCATTTTGGCTTTTTTTTTTTTTCTCATGTCTTATGTGGTAATCTAATTTTGAATTCAATGTTTGTTTGTTTGAAAGATTGCGTCCTTGTTGAAGATACCTTTCCTTGATGAAGAGGTTGCCAATAATTCTGTTCCGCGGAAGGTAAGAATTTTAAGCTGAATTTTAAGTATTGCCAATAATGGTGGATTCTAATGACCAATTAGAGCTTATAGTACTAAAATCACTAAAACTAATGTGCAGATGGGACGTGTCGATGGGTATAATTCTCAGAATACCAGGAAGGATGGAGCCTTCACTTGGACTGATATACATGTGAAGGACTTAAAGTCATCAGTGACACCAGGTTATTAGAAATGTCCAATTCTTTGCCTTGTACCATATTGTCACCTTTTGTCGTTTGACTGGATCTAGGAAATATTGCTGGTGCACCCATATTGCTTCTAATTCTAAGCAGTTTCTTTGGATAGTCTGGCTCTTAACTTCCAGTTGTACTTATATTGCTTTGGTCTTACTTTCATCTTCTTATACATGGATATTGGTTATGCAGAAAATTTAGTGGATAGAAGTGTCATAAATGAGTCCTTGGTCCAACATGAAGATACTGAGTCTAAGGAACCCACTTTTACTGAACGCAAGTTCAGGGAGGTCATATGTGGTGAGGAAGCACTAAGGATATCTCCCACTGAGCCATATTGCTTACGTCGTCCTATTCGTAGAGGTCACCTAAATATTTCGCAACATTATCCCATGCAGCAGGTATAGTCTTTTTGCGTATTGGGATTGGCTTTCTTACATTTAAGAACATGCTTGTTATTTCTCCTTTTAGGGTTTATCAGATCACATTGCTGTAATTACATCTTGTATTATTTGATCCTGCTCAATTTGTTGTTTATATTGATAAAATAAAACTTAATTATTTATACAGTTTCTCTGTATTGTTTAAAAAAGGGACCAATACTTTCTTAAAATTATGTTTTTATTATCTTGCAGGTTCTTGAAGATCTGCATACTCTATTGGACTGGATTTTGTTAGAGAAATTGCATATCCCTCATCAAGAAAGGAGCTTATATTCTGCTATTCTTGTTGTGCCAGAAACATTTGATAATCGGGGTATTTAAAAATTGATTATCATTTTCTAGGTGGAGAAAGTCTCGTCCCTTGTTTCTATATACTCTATCATGTGGTAGAAGTTCCAGATTCAGTTCGTGTGTGCCAATAAGATCATTCCTCAATCTAATTTGCTTTATCTCTTGAATCTCTGTTGCGACTGAAATTAAATGATGTAGATTGTATGGAATCTTTTGTAATGTAATGCAGAGATAAAGGAGATCTTATCTATTTTACTGCAAGACTTGCGCTTTAGCTCAGCAGTGGTACACCAGGTGAGAAGCTCTTCTCATACATCTGAGATGCAGATGTAAATCAAGTTTCAATTCCAGCATTAAATTGAATGATGTATCAGCCTAGTTAGTCCCTTAGTAACTATACTTTTGTGAAGATTGGTATTGCCTAGTTGCCTCTGCAAGTCGGAAACTTTTAGAGTGAAGATCCCAGGGTTGTGTGATTAGCTTTTGCTTACATGTTCTTGATGGATTCATGGGCTGTTAGTATAAACTTGTGGTGTTATGATAGAGGCACTCCATGAGGGATCTTTTGCTTCCCTTCATAGGAACAATACCGATTAAACACAAGTGCTTCCTCCTTGAAACTGTCTGATTCATTTACAATGTGCACATATGCATGTCTTTTACTTATGTATAAAGGTTTCTATGTCATATATGTACTCAAATTTATAAACAAAAGAACCACGCTGATATCTTTTGTGGTAATAAACTAGCACGTATCCTGCATTGATATCATATTTTGTTCTCAGTCTAACTGATTGTGGTATTTTTTTCATGAGATTTGCTTTTCCCAGCTTTCTATTTTGGCCAGCTTACCAGTAGAAATGCTCTCGAAATAGTAAATTACTCCTTGGTGTATAATATTTCCTTCATATATAATCATCTCAGGAAGGCCTGGCAGCAGTTTTTGGAAATGGGTTATCAACGGCATGTGTTGTAAATATGGGTGCTCAAGTGACATCAGTCATTTGTATTGAGGTAACTGAATCAAATAGAACTATGTTGCTTTTATTATTTATTATATACATTTACTCTTTGCTATTGATGGGAATAACGGATCACAAGCTGAAGTTATTAAAATGGAATACTCTACTTTCATGTCCCTCCTATTGGATGGAATTTTAAGATTGAGGTTTTGAGACAGTTTGGAGGGGTATGGTTCACCTCCAAACCCTCTCGCGCGCTCCTTTTAGAAAAGAGAAAAAAAAAAACTCAAACAGGATTGAGTGAACCTTTTACTCTATTATCTTCTACTCATCCTACATCAACATAATACCTGTTACTTTTCATAACACTAGCAGTCTTCTACGGCTGTCATTACCACCATAGTATTTCCATTTAGCTTGAGTACCATCACCACCTCCATCAAAACACCCTGTTACCTGACAGTTTCATAACATCATCGGTCAAAGACTGCTTTCATTACCACCATATTATTTATATTTATCTTTAGCACCATCACCACCTTGACCTTCCCTACTGGATTGACACTAATTGAAAAACTATTTTTATCACAATCATACATGGAAATCATGGTAGTTGGTCTCTCTGTCAATGTCACTATCGTTGCCATTGTTATGAAAATTGTTAACCTCTAGATGAAATGAACTCCTTGACTATGGTGTTATCAGTTTGGAGTGACCATTGTCAAGAAAAGAACCTGGTAGCATTCACATGCCTCAATTTTCGTTTTGCTGTTTCCTTAAACACTCTTCTGCATGCATGTAGAACAGTAGAAGTAAAGCAGAGTGAATCAATACATGCTTTATTTCTGCGCTTGGTACTATTATTGGTAGCATGACTGGGAATTGCCTAATTATGAGAGCTGTGGTCTTATCCTCTAATAACTCTTCTGATGTGCAGGATGGAGTGGCTCTACCTAATACCGAGAAGACTTTACCCTTTGGTGGAGAGGTTTGAATTCTCATCATTCTTTCTGTTCCTCAGTTTTCCTTCATGTAGAGGGAGAAGCTTCATTGTTGAATGTTTAACTAATGTTGATGTTGGTGTAATCTAATTATACCCATTAGCTTAGAGGGTTCACCTAAAACTTTTCTACCTCAGACTAAAATAAAGATATCTTACCATCACATGTTGGTGATTTTTCATTTTCATTTACTTTTGCTTTTCCAGGATATATCAAGATGTCTTCTTTGGACTCAAAGGCATCATCAGACATGGCCACAAATTCGTACTGATATTTTGACAAAGCCTATAGATCTATTGATGCTGAACAGGCTAAAAGAGTCCTATGGTGAAATTAAGGTGAATCATTGGCTCCTGGACCTGGTACTCTTAGGTTTCTTTTTTGTGGAAACACTCTTATTCTACTTTTTCAATTTACTGTTGCACAGGAGGGTGAACTTGATGCTGTAGCTGTAGTTCATTCTTATGAGGATGCCATGCCTGCTGGTTGTCATAATACAAAGCTAACTGCTCTCAACGTATGTTCTCAATCAAATTTGGATATAATTTCTTTTCTTTTCTTGAAGCATTTACTGATGGTAAGTTTTAAATAGGTTCCTCCTATGGGCTTGTTCTACCCTACACTTTTGATTCCTGATTTATATCCTCCACCTCCCCGTTCTTGGTTAGTAATACTTGTCATGTTATTGCTTTTGCTCCGGAAGTAGTTTCGAATTATTTCCTTTAGCACTATTTTCATGGTGTGTTTCACCAGGTTTCATGACTATGAAGATATGCTGGAAGAGACATGGCAAATTGAATTCCCAAGAAGATCAGACATGCCAGATGGTCTATATCCTGGCATTAATGTTGGGTTACCAATGTGGGATAACTATCCATATTTTTCAATGAAACCAAAGAAAGAAGAGAAGGTTGGCTTAGCAGAAGCCATAACCAGTAGCATTCTTTCAACTGGTAGGTTTGCGTACTGCATAGTTAGCATGTTCTAATCAGCTATATTAGTATCCCAATCTAACCAGTTGGTTCTATTCAATTGACAGGTCGCATAGACCTGCAAAGAAAATTGTTCTGTAGCATACAATTGGTGAGTTTCTTTGCAAGTGTGAACCACATGAGATACTTCTATTTTTTAATAATTGAACTTTTAACTTGGTTTTGTGCTTCAGATTGGTGGAGTGGCTTTGACTGGTGGACTAATTCCTGCTGTGGAGGAGAGGTTGGTTTCTCTCTCTCTCTCTCTGTTCCCCCATTTGTTATCCTCCTGATTCTAGCTAACATTATAGGCAGTTAAATATATTTTACAAAGATGTGTTAAATAAAAAAAAATAGAATGCCTATTTTGGAAATCCAGCATTCTAGCTAAACTTGTAGGCTCCTTACCTATAAAAGTAGGTTTGTTTAAGTGATTTATTTGAAGCCTACATCATAAAGGGTTAGTTTAGCATTGCTAGGGTTAGTTTAGCATTGCTGTTGGAAAAAGTTTGGGTTAGAAAAAGCTTGGGTTGAAAAATGTGTGTTTAAAAAGTGTGGTGAAAAATTTTGGTTTAAAAACTTTTAAGTGTTTGGCATTGCTGTGAAAAAGTGTTGTGAGGAATTGAAATGTCAAAAAAAGATATGTTTAAAATAATAAAAGTGTAAAGATGTGAGGATAATAAAGTCATTTGATCCAAAAGCTAGCTTTTAAAGCCCAAAAGCTCTATTTTTTGGCCTTTTGGTTTGGATTGCCAAACCATGGTTTCAACCGCAGAAGCCAATTTTTTTACCCGTTTAGCATTGCGTTTGCGGTGAAACGCAGCTTTTGACTTCAAAAGCTGTGCCAACAACAATGCTAAATGAGGCAGTGTTGATTGAGAATGCCTTAAATGCACTGATTGTCAAGAAAATGGTAATAAACTAATAATTCTTATAGATTAACTTCTGTTTGACATTTCTTTGCATACTATCATCATGGAAACTTCAATTACTGGATTCTTACTCTGTTTTTTATTAAGTCATCATCTCAAGAGTTATGAGAATAATATAAATACTGGTTTCTTATGTGCTCTATAACTTCAAGCTTAGTACTGGTCCTGAATGCTTATAATTTATACATCCATTCTTTTTTTATCTATTACCTTGATTAGCAGAGTAACTTACAAGCAAGATATTGAGATCCATTTTTTTACGATTCTCCAGAAGAATGGACTTTTTCTTAGTGCTATTTAGTTCCTGTACGAGATTCCTGCACCCAAATCATCTTTGTTTCTTCTTTGATATTTTTGCAGAGTTTTACATGCCATTCCTTCAAATGAAGCAATTGATACTGTTGAGGTAAGTTTGCTGAAATTTAATCTTCATTATAAAGGTATTAAGCCTGTCTTCTGTGCCAACTTATAGCCACTTGAATGTGGTTAGAATTGGAGTGTATTATCTATCTTATTATTTAGATGACTTAATATGTAAATAATACTTCCTGGGCAATGCATTATGTTGCTTTGGACGTAACTGTTGGTGAAAATGGAATAAGTAGGGTCAAAGTTCTATATCATCAGTGATATTTAGATTAACTAAATTTTTTATATTGCACCTCAAAAAAAAAAAAAAAAAAAATTCTAGCCCAACGTTATTTCATGATTAGTTTAAGTTAGTTTTATACTTGAATTAGGTTCTATTCTGTTTGTGATTCCCCTGTTGCTTACATATAATTTATCTCATTCTTTATTGAACTATAAATGCTGATTTCGGTATTCTTGGATCCTCACTTGTGAAATAGGTTTTACAATCAAGAACAAATCCAACTTTTGTGTCTTGGAAGGGTGGAGCTGTAAGTCATCTCCCATTATTTTTCTTTTCCATGCTTGGGATTCTTTTGTTTTGGCTACAGTGAAAGTGCATTTTCTCATTGCATTTTGCTTATGCAAACTCTTTATAAGGGTGAAATTTTACAGTTTAAAATTTAACTTGATAACTACCACTACCAGAGAGAAATTACTGATTTCATAAGTAATTGCCACAGAGACTAGGTTAACTGTTTCACATCACGTGAAGCTAAAGCAGATGTCAGAAAATGCATAATTTGTATCTCTTTTGTGATATGAGATTGACATGTTTTTACTTCGATTCTTTAAATGTACTTTTTATGTTGCTTATATCCTATTTATTACAGATCCTTGGAGTTCTAGATTTTGGTCGGGATGCTTGGATACATCGAGAGGACTGGATCCGCAACGGGATTCACATTGGGAGTGGCAGGAAATACAAGGATTCTTATTTCCTTCAAGCACAGGCAATGTGTTACATAAATTCCTAGAAGTTGGTAGCTAGGAGAGTACTTCTCTAAGCAATGTTCATCTTCAAGCTTGAAGGTGATGTTTCTGTTTCTAAAATTAGTAAATAAGGCATTGAAATCCATGCCCTTCATTTTGCTCAAGTTCCTAATTCTCACTGTCTTGCTGTCTTGAAACTACTACTGTGACAAGCCATTGGTTGTTGCATTTTGTATTTTTAGGACCGAGTAACTTGTTGACTGCACTTTGGGATGGCAAAACATTCATCTATTAGGGCTGCTCAATGGTGGGTTCATTTTTGTTTGAAAGAACTTGTCTATCCATGGTTGTTTGTAGTGAATAGGGATGGCAAAATCCGAACCGTCTTATGGATTTTGAATCGATCCGCTCCGAATGAAATGGTTTTTTTTTTTTTAATAATGGAGGCGGAGCGAGGCGCGGTGGTTTTTTTTTGTTTGAAAGGCGGGGCAGAGTATTCCAATGATTAGGCGAAGGTGGATTTTGCAATATCTGTCCTGTTTCGTTCCATTGCCATCCCTAACGGTGAACAATACAAACTAGAGTGTATAATCAAATTTGCGTAGCATAGCATGCATGACTAGGTTTGATTGTTAATGGAGACGAAGTTTTCGACGGATTTGTTTGTCGTCCTTCGAGTAGAGGGTTGATTCTAATTAAAATTCATGAACACTTCCAAAGAAAGACTAGGAAACATCTTCTTGGCTCAAAACTCAAAATCCCTTCTCGTTATATCCGTAGTTGTATGCTAAAATAATGTAATATCATACTGCAAAGCGTCCCACATCGGGTAAAGACCCCAACAGTAGGAAAGAGGTTGGCTATATAGTAGCTTAGCAAGCAGCGTGTAAGATTTAAAAGGGTCGGTTGGCTAAATATGCCACGCCCGCCCTTGTATGGTGGGTGCTGTATGGCTATCAAGACATATGGCTGACATAATTTGTGGAACCCAATAGGGTTGGCTTCCCAGGCCGACCCTCCATTTGTAGTCTAAAGAAAACTCACTGGTTAAAAAGGTCAATGATTAAAAAATCAGTATTTTAGTTTTAGTTAAAAAAAATCGTTAGGTGGATTTTAATTTAAAGAAAATGAATAAAATATCAGATCTTATATTTATATTTAATAAAAACCTGTATTTAGTTGGAATGATTTTTAATATATAATTAAAAGGTTTAATAAAAATATGTATTTGGTTTGATGACATAATTTTTAATAAGTAATTAAAATATTAAAGGTTTAAATTTTATCATTTATATAATTTTTTCAAATAAAAAAAATTCAAAATTGATTATGCAGTTTTTTTATTGATTCAAATGAATTTTTATCGGTTTACTAGATGATCAATTCTCTATTAGTCATTGGATAAAACAAAACTTTCAATTATCAAATTAAATTGATTCAATAGATTGATTTTTTTTTTTTAACACCCAATAAAGTTGAATAAATGTTTCAACTTGAAGTAAAATTTTTTGGGATAAGATTCATTTTACTAACTAGAGGGCTTCATTTTTTTGGTGTAACGTTTATTTTTTGCGAATGACGTTATTTTTCTTTCTCAAATGTTTTTGTCGCAATTTTGACATTATTTGGATTAAAAAAAAATATTTTGTTAGCTTTTATCATGTAAAAAAATAAAATATAGTTTTTTTCAAATGCCAAATAAAAGAAACAATTTAATTCTTTCATAAAAAAAAAAAATAACAAGGTCCTTAACTTTTTTTAAAATATATTTTACGTTGGCACAAAAAATATAGTTATTTTATATTTTAACATTAAAACTTATATTTGATGAGCAACAAATCAAAATCATTTTTCATTTTTGCCATTTTTTAAATTTATTCCAACTTATCAAAATTTATTTTTTTAATAAATGTCATATCATTGTCTTAATAAAAAAATTAAAAATTCTTTGACATAAAAATCTTATTGCAAATACCCAAATCCTCCCCCTTTCGCACGCTAGCCTCCCTCACTTCACTCTCGCCATCGTACGCTGCCTTCACGATCTGCCTTTTCTCCGCATACTCTTTCACCGTCCCACCTTTTCTTTTGTTTTCTATTATTATATTATCCGAACTCTTTATTATTTTAAAAATATTTATATTTAACATTTATAATCAACACATATTTGAAAATGAATATAAAAATGTGATCTTTCATATATATATATATATATATATATATATATATATATTTCGAGCCGGACCTATGTATGGTATCAACACCATATATGCTTGTCTAAACCCGACCCGATCTGAAATATGAGTCACAAAATTTTGTCCAAAGCCCGTCCATATTTTTAAATAGATAACCCAAACCTGTTTATATTATTTAAAAAAAAATTAAAATACATATATTATTTTTTATTTAATCTGTAATAATTATACATATAAATTTAAATAAATTCTTAAACATGAACAACTTAACATATTTTTTAATATTTACACTATAATATTATATATATTTAATCTTTATATGATATAAATTACATAATATATATAAAAATAAAAATAAAATATTATTTAATTAAAAAAGGGTCGGGTTCGAGCCTTAAATGTTGGAGCCAAGGCTCGACTCATTTTTTAAACGGCTTTATTTTTTTTTCCAAACCCATTTTTCGAATCTAATATTTCTGTTCAAACCCTCTTAAATACCGGACGAACCTTCAGATTTGAACAAGTAACTCAACTTTTGAACAAATTTATATCGAACACATATTTTTATCCGATATTCACTTCTGAATTAAGGTAAAATAGCTTTTACGTACTGTACTGTACTGTCTTCCTCCTGCAAAGTGAAGTCGCAGTTTTTAGATCAAGACCAATAACATTTCTGTTGTACTTCTTTAAAGAATGGAGCCGTATTCCTTTTTATTAAAAGACTTTACACATTCCCGGTGCACAATATAGTTGCATCCCACATGTTGCACACTCAGAAGCTAAATCTTTGATAAGGGATATCACATTTATGCATGGATAATAATAAATCTTTTGAACAAAAATAAGAGGGTGTGGATGATGAGAAATTATTTAATTTATAATCAATGGAGTTTTTAGATTTTATAAATGGATTTAATAAGATAACACACATCTTTTAAGAAAATTAAATAAAAAAAAAGTAAAACATGTGATAAACTCATAACTTGTTTGTGAAATTAAAAAAAAATTCAATATCAATATATCAAAAGTGAACTCGTGGCCAACTGAGTAAGTATTCGGATTACATGATACTGTTGACAGAATCCTGAAGATTGCGGGTTCGAGAGGGCTTAGACGCGTAATGTCCTCCACAAATGAGTTAACTAGATAGGAGGCCGGTCGGGGGTCATAAATATATTAGGAACTTAAAAAAAAAGAACTCGTGGATGAAACTTTCTTCATAAGTGCACCCAAGTCTGATAAATATTTCTCAGAATATGAAATGTACCAGGTTCGACCCTTGAACAAATGACATTTTTTTTTTTACTTTTTGGATGATAAATATTTTTCAGAATATGGAGTGTGAATCAAACCCATATTTGAATTGAAATTGAGATATTGACGCAAGTTGAACTGAGGAGTGTGATTGCTTGCATTTCTCAGTGTTATTATTGTTTTTTTTTTTTTTTTAATTCTTCACTCTTACCAATAATAATAAAAAACTTAACTTCTCTCTCTATTTAATGTGTTTTAAAAATTAAATTTTAGCATGCCTTGTTTAATACTGTTGTTTGATCATTCAATTTGCATTTTAAATTTCTGTCAACCATGAGCAATTTCCGTCCAAACAGCAGCGGAGACCGAAGGTTGAAGACTGATTCTGCCAATAATTGAGTAATTAGGTTAAAGACTCAATTTAAACAAATTAAATTGAACTTTTTTTTTCTTCTTTTAATTAGAATTGGTCCTTCATTATGTAGATGTTTTGAAAAAGAAATATATTTTTTAAAGAGAAAAGGAAGTCGTGTCATATGAGCAAAATGGATAGTATTTTTTGAAGAGGTGAGTGGTTTTTTTAAATGTATATTTAAAAAAAATATATAAATATCCTTAATTTTTAAATGATATTTGATTCAATAAGTAAAATTGGTACTTAGATTAACTTAATGAACCGCTATTCCGAAGTGATGAATCAGCTAGCATCCAATAAAAGAATTGACATGTATAATATCACATATGAAATTAATCTTTGATTTATAAATTTTTTTTCATGTCAACATAAACGTGACATTTCATTATTAGTCAAAAAATTTTGGAAAATAATTATCTTGCTAAGAAAAAAAATTACGTCTTAAAAATAAATTTAACCAAAAAAGTAAAACCTTATTTTGAAGAAAGAAAAAAAGCTTAACAATTCTCTCTCTTAGAATAAAAATGGTTCTTTCTTCACCAAAATCATCAATGATGAAATTGTTTATTAAAGATTACAAAGAAAAATAAAAAATTATATATACAAAATAAATCAAACGTAGTGATAAAGTTTGATTAAAAGTTTTTTTTAATTATTATTATTATTATTTTTAAAAACTTATATTTTGCTTAAGAAGATGATTGCCACCAATTTTTTATGACACACGTCATGTTTCTATGAAATGAAAATCAATTCATCATTTTTTTTATTAACGGTTCACTAATATGGTGTTAATCAAAGTATTAAATTTGTGAACAATTTAATATTCAAGTATCACATTGCTCATTTTCAAATTTCATATACCGATTTGAAAATTTGATTATTGTTCAAATGCCATTTTTTGTCAATTAACTCTTTGTTAATAGCATAAATGAACTGTCAAACAATATTGTTCTTCAATGCAGTAACCATAAAACAACAAAATAACTAATAAGACCATATACATTGGTAATTAAGGGATTCGCTTAACTGGTGTTTATAGGCACTGATTAAAAATTATTTTTATTATTTAAAAAAAATATTTTGCACTTAATGTATTACTTTTATTGAATTTAAGAAAAAATCATGCATTAGTTACATTATATATATATATATATATATATATATATATATATATATATCACCTTAACCTTTATTAGTATATAATGTCCAGCTAATGAGTAAACTGTATATATGTAATATAGAGTGGCTGGATAATCCCTTGTCAAAAACAGCAAAAGTCAAATTAACAAAAATTTGTGAAAATTTGAACGAAGTTTGCATTAATTTCAAACGATATATTTTTTTGATATAAAAGAGATCTTAATTTAGGGACAAGAGAAGAAAATTTAAGTGAGAATTTAAACTTCAAACTTATTGGATGTCATCTTTTAAGAATTACTGTATTAATTAACTGAATTAAATCTTGATTTTTTTTTTTTTTAAAAAAAGATATTCAAATAGCTATAAAACAAAAAGAAAAAAAAGATTAGACTAAACAAATTGTGATCAATCTCAAGTATAGAATTTTGTTCACCAACTGGCAACTGATCTTCTCAGATTCATGCATCAGCAAAAGATAACTTATTTTTCTTACTTTTGGTAGATTTTGGTTAAGTCCGACCTCCGATCCTTACAAGCCACTATATAACCACCATGATTAGACCTGCTCATGGCCGGGCAGTCCACCCGGTCAGACAAGTTCGTATTAGGTTGGGTCTGGACATAATATTTTTAATTCGGTCTGGCCCGGTCCGGAATAGTGTTTTTTAAATTATAATAATATTATTTTATTTAATTTTAATTATAAAATATATAAAAATATATAAAAAAATATTTTTTTTAATATTATGAACAGTGAATTCGGGCCTGCCGGGCTGACTCGGCCAGACCCAGGGCCGGGCCTGGGTAAAGATTTTGAAAAAAAATTGGGCCGCGGCCCTGGCCCGATCCATGAGCAGGTCTAACCATGATCTCGATCGCATGAATAACGAGTTGATTACAACATATAGTAGTTCTTCATAGTAAGGGCTAATTTAGTATTGCTGTTGAAAAAAACTTGAGTTGAAAAAAATTTGGGTTGAAAAAAGTGTATTTAAAAAGTATGGTGAAAAATTGTGGTTTAAAAACTTTTAAGTGTTTGGCATTGCTGTGAAAAAGTGTTGTGGAGAATTGAAATGTCAAAAAAAGATATATTTAAAAAAAATAAAACTGTAGAGATATGAGGATAATAAAGTCATTTTATTCAAAAGGCAATTTTTAAAGTCTAAAAGCTATATTTTTTGGCTTTTTGATTTGGCTTTTCAAATTATGGTTTCAAAAGCAAAAGTCATTTTTTTTTCCTGTTTAGCATTGTATTTGCGGTGAAAAACAGTTTTTGACCTCAAAAACTGTTACAAAAGCAATGTTAAATCAAGGCTAAGAACAAAATTATTGAATTGAAAAATTAATAACGATCATAGTTCTAAAGTGCGACCGTTACGTAATATAATGACTGCGACGTAATGAAAATTAAATCTTTCACATTGCATTTTACTCGTTACGTAATGTCCGTCACATTATTAAATTCTTTGAATTAAACAATACTAAATTCACGTCTTAAATAATCACAACGCGTTACGTTTTGCGCTACGAAATCAACAATTTAGAACTATGATAACAATAATCAAACACGAGAAAAATCTAATTTAATCAAAGCCTTGGAGTTGCAATAACTTTGGAAGCCAATCCCAGCATGCCACAAAGTTCAGAATACAACCCTTTTCTAATTTCTACGTAAATTTGACCATCCCAGTTTCTTTTGGCAAAACCATCGGCCATCTTCATCCCAGCATCCCTCACTCCTTCTTCGCCGTCATGAACTGCCTCCACTATCCCCATTTTCAGTGCCTCCTCCCCCTTTATCTTCAACCCACGCAGCAACAAATCCCGCACGGTCGAGCCCGAACTTAGTTTGGCCCTAAACAAAGCCATGAAGAGGTTAGGAATCCTAACCCCTATATCCAAATCGCTCATGTAGAGCACACCTCTATCACGTCTCATGAGTACGTAGTCATGACTGAGGGCGAGCACCACGCCGGCAGCGGCGGCGTGGCCATTGACGGCGGCGACAGTGGGCATTGGGAGAGAGATGAAGGCTAGGACAAGCTGCTTGAGGTAGTCGAGCAACTGGTGGAAGCGTTCTAGGGCTTCTTGATTGGATCTGGCGGCGTTGACCCAAGCAAGGTCAAAGCCATTAGAGAAGAACTTGCCATTGGATACAGTGACAAGAGCTGAACCACGGGTTGACTGAGATTTGGCTTGTGAAAGAGCTGAGATAATTGATCTGAACAGGTTGGGATTGAGCCGGTGCTCGACGTTCTGGCCAGTCAGGGTCAGGATGAAAAGGTTTCCACGTTTCTCTAACGAGCACATTGTATGGGTATTTTAATTTGGTTGCTACATATGATGAAATGATCAAATTTAGAGGAGTATATATAGGACTATAGCAGTACTAGGAAAAAAAGGTTAAGGATGTGCAGAGCTGCTTTCTATCTAGCTTGGTCTTCAATACAATTAAGAGTTAGTTGCTCGGCAAAATATGCAATGCTTGTAGTAAGTTGACTTTTCAAAGTCTCTGGGTAAGTTTGCCTGCAACTGAATTCAATCGTAAAAAAATGTAAGTTGAAAAAGGATTAAGATAGCAATTCATATCTTGATGGGTAATAGGAAACTGAGTAAAAAAATATTATTATTTATTTTTTTTATCATGATTCGAACTCGAAAACTCTTATTTCATTGTACAATTATTTATAATAAATTGAAAAGTGAATTTTTTGACAAAATTTATGAATATTTCTTATGGAATTTTTTGTAGAAAATTATCATACATTTTTTTATCATTTTTTTCTTGATGAAAAACTATTATCATCCTTCACATTTTCGATGAATTTTTTTTGAGAAAATCTTTTTCTGTTGGAATTTAGACCATTTATGACGAAAAATTCTGTAAAAAAACAAATCTTTTTCTTGTAATGTTAGATTATGCTGTAACTTGAAATAACATGTAAATTACTCGGTTAATCCAAATAGGAAAATGTAAGGCTGTTTTTGTTGAATTAGCTTGTTTTTTTGTGTCTTCAACAAAGGCTGCATCGATTTCATTTCTTCAACAAAAAAAGCATCGAAAAAACAACTGTCAGTGTTGAATTTATCATTGCTGACTTTAGCTTATGAACATAGCTGTCAAAATTGACAAACTAGGATAAATGGTATGTTCTAGCAACTTTTATGCAAGTATTTAAAGATTGCTAATGTACAAAAGAAAACAAGTTCTAATTTCAAAAGATAGGAAAAAAATTTTCTGATCTTCTGCTCTTTAGTTTATCAGTTCTTCATTTTATTCTTTCATTCAAATATTGAACATGGTATCAGAGCCAAATTTTGTGCAAAACTGAGTGTGTTTTTTATTCGGTCCAAAAATTGAAAGTGCTCCATGTTGTATTTTGAACATACCAGGTGAAAGATATTATCGAGACGAGTTTAGCGGAGTCAACTGAAGCCAGAACGGACACTGCACGAGCCTCCAGAAGATCGGAGAGTGGGCTTCACTCGCCCACGTGCCACAAGCGCCTGCTGAAGGTTGAAGGCGAGTGAGCTTCACGCGGCTCCACTACTGTTAACGCGCCACCCCGAATATCCTAGTGCAAGCAGTTCAGATTTGACTCGGATTAGCTCAACCGGCTTCGGGAAAGTCTCAGATTAGTGGTTTGAACTGGCTCAAAAAACGCGTCCACGCGCCGCTGCAGCTCCGACCAGTTTTTCTGTGCCATTTTTTGAGCTGGTTTCGAGACTGTCTCGAAGCTGGTTGAGCTAATCCGAGTAAAATCCGAACTGCTTGCACTAGGATATTCGTGGAATATTCTCTGCTTGCCTAAAAAATTACTTAGTTGGATTCGTTTCTGAGTAATTCGATAATTCCGGACTCAACTGCGACACCTATTTTTCCATATCAGATTTATAAAAAAATGACTGAAAAAAGTTCTGAGTCCAGTGGAATTAAATCCTTTCTAGTTGGGGTTCAGTCCGAAGGTGTTTTTAATATAGGAATCACCCTTACTGAATCAAATTATGATATATGGTCTCAACTGATGGAAATACAAATTGCAGAAAGAGACAAGATCTCATACATTCGTGGCAAGACTCAGCCACCTGTAGAATCTGATGAAGGCTACGAAAAATGGTATGCCAAAAATTAAAAGGTCAAAAGGTGGCTATTAATGTCTATGTCTCCAGATATTATAAGGCGTTATTTACGCCTATCCACTACCTACGACATTTGGACAACCTTGTCCAAAACATTCTATGATGGCAGTGATGAGTTGCAGGTTTTTACTCTAAATCAGAAAGCTTTCTTTGCAAGACAAAAAGGGAGAATCCTCTCTGTATGGTATGGAGAATTAACTGAAATTTTTCAAGAGTTAGACCATCGTGATACGGTGGTTATGAAGGATCTAGACAATGTCAAAGCCCATAGAAAATCTATTGAACGATTAATAGTTCATATATTTCTCGCTGGATTGGATGAGATCTTTGATTCAATCCGACGTGAAATTTTGTGAAGAAACCCAGTACCAAATCTGGAGGAATGTTATTCATTAGTTCGACGGGAGGCTGTACGAAGTATCACCTTAAAAGGTGACTCTGAAGCATCTGAACCTAGTGCCATGGTGGCTCGGAATCGATCTAATCAGGGACAACAATATCGAGCACACCCTAACAGTGGTAGAACAACCAATGGTGTTGACAAGTCCACATACAAATGCACTCATTACAATAAGACTGGTCATACCAAAAGTTGTTGTTTTGAATTGGTGGGCTATCCAAAATAGTGGGATCCTAATCAAGCAAAGAAAAATCACCAAAGGCCTTCCATTACAGCAGTTCAAACAAAAATTGAAGATGAAATTACTGACAAAGCCTCGGCATTGGTAATAGCTACAGACAATGGTGGTAAGGTTTTAAATATTTCAACACCTGTTTTGAATAATGCATGGATAATTGATTATAGTGCAACAGATACATGACATATGATTCTAGACAAATCTAACTACTAAATCACTCCACCCAAAAGTTTGTTTCTACTACGAATGGAACTTCGACCCCAGTTATTGGGGAATGATCTTTAACTCTCACCAATACATTAAATATAGATTCTGTTTTAGTTGTTCCATCTTTAGATTATAATCTTTTGTCACTTTCTCAAATAACCACTACCTTATCATGTGTTGTAATTTTTTGGCCTGATTCTTGTGTGTTTAAGGACATCAAAACCAAGGTGACGATTGGGTGTGGTATTAGACGGGGAAAGCTGTATTACTTGGATTTGGAATAAAAAAGTACTGAAAGCCTACGACAAGCTCTAGCGGTGGGTGGTTCTGAAGATAAAAAAAGGAAAGAGATATGGTTATGGCATCGTCGGTTTGGGCATGCTTCCTTTGGATATTTAAAAAAATTATTTCCTAATTTATTTACGGAAGTTGATGTTGGTTGCTGAGTGCAGCAGTGAAGAAAAGAGAGAACAGGTAATGTTTCTGCTTATAGTTTACAATGCTGAAATTACAAGGTTTAAATAGAAAAAAAGAACCTACAAATCTGCCTAATTGACAGCCTATAAGTCTGCCTATAAATCTGCCTATAATTCTGCCTAAACAAATCTGTCTCAATCTCCTTAATTTTAGGATTTATCATTAACAACCTGATTAGGATCAGATTATGATTAGGATCAGATTATGCTAACTTAATTCTAGGATTTACAAATCCCTAAGAATCTTGCCTGATTTTCTGCACTCCCCCTCAAGTTGGTGCATAGATGTCGATCATGCCCAACTTGCTGATTAGTGTCTCAAAATTGGTTCTAGGCAAGCTTTTAGTCAGACCATCAGCTAGCTGTTGATCTGTGGTTATAAATGGCATACACAATATTCTACTTTCCAGTTTTTCCTTAATGAAATGTCTGTCAATCTCAATATGCTTTGTTCTGTCATGTTGAACTGGGTTGTTAGCTATGCAGATAACAGCTTTATTATCACAAAACAATTTCATAAGAGATTCTGAACTTAGCTTTAGTTCTTCAAGCACTCTCTTCAGCCACATTATTTCACATACACCATTAGCCATAGCTCGAAATTCAGCTTCTGCACTGCTTCGAGCAACCACATTTTGCTTCTTGCTCCTCCATATTACTAAGTTTCCCCATAGGAATGCACAGTAGCCAGAGGTGGATCTTCTGTCAGTCATTGATCCTGCCCAATCTGCATCTGTGAATATTTCCACTGCTCTTGAATCCCCTTTCTTGAACCACAATCCTTTTCCAGGTGTACCTTTTAAGTACCTAAGAACTCGATAGGCAGCTTCTAAATGTTCCTCATATGGGGAATGCATAAACTGACTTACCACACTGACTGCAAAAGCAATGTCAGGCCTTGTGTGGGACAGATAAATTAATTTTCCAACGAGACGTTGATACATCCCTTTTTCCACTGGTACTCCTTCTGTTTTTTCTCCAAGCTTTTGATTAGTATCCATTGGTGTGTCACTAGGCTTACATCCACTCATTCCAGTTTCTCTTAGCAAATCTAAGACATACTTCTTTTGGGATAATACAATGCCTTTTTATGATCTTCCAACCTCCATTCCCAAGAAATATCGTAAGGATCCCAAATCTTTGATCTCGAATTCAGCAGCAAGACATTTTTTCAATCTAGCCAACTCATTATCATCACTTCCAGTAAGAATTATATCATCAACATAGACAATCAAAATGGCCATCTTCCCTGTACCTGTATGTTTTATGAACATTGTATGATCAGTTTGTGCTTGACAATAGCCTTGATTTTTTACTGACCTTGTGAATCGTTCAAACCAAGCTCTTGGAGACTGTTTCAATCCGTACAGTGACCTTTTTAGCTTACACACTTTAGTTCCAAACTGATCTTCAAATCCTGGAGGAGCATCCATAAAAACTTCTTCTTCTAATTCTCCGTTAAGAAAGGCATTCTTAACATCTAGTTGGTGTAGAGGCCACTCAAGATTCACAGCTAAAGATAAAAGTACTCTTACTGTGTTTAGTTTTGCCACTGGTGCAAATGTCTCCTGGTAATCTATCCCATAGGTTTGTGTAAAGCCTTTTGCAACCAGTCTTGCCTTGTAACGTTCTAGAGTTCCATATGATTTGAACTTTATTGAAAACACCCATTTGCATCCTACAGGTGTCTTCCCTTTGGGTAAATAGACCTTTTCCCATGTGCCATTTTTTTCAGTGCATTCATCTCCTCAAAGACTGCCTCCTTCCATTCGGGAACTTTTAGAGCTTCCTGTATATTCTTTGGAACATCCACACTAGACAATTGTGAGGTAAAAGCAAGAAAAGAGGGTGACAATTTTTCATAAGACACATATTTTGATAATGGATGTTTAGTACAACTTTTGACACCTTTCTTAAGTGCAATAGGAAAATCAAAACTGTCAGTTTGTGAGGGACATGACTCAGATGGAATACCTGAATTTGGAGGATCAAAGATTTCTGGTTCTGGATTCGGGACAGACTTCTGGTTCTGCATAGTTGTGATTGTTCCCTTAATTTGAATCTATTTTTTCCTTGAGTAGACACGAAGCTCAAAATTTTTCTCAGTTTCTGGTCTAGTTTCAATGTATTGTTGTGGCATTAAAGTAAGCTGCCTTTCTTTCATAGGTGATTTACCTGATTCTAAACTATCCAAGTTATTATTGATAGGCTGTACCAAGATGTTAAAATCAGTGGGTAGATGTGAATCAGTGGGTAGGTGTGATTTTTGCTCAAGATCACTAACACTGTCAATTTTTCCAAGTTCAAGTTCAATTAACGAGTCTTCATACTGATTGTCCCCCTGAAGAGGAGTGTCAAAAAAACTTTGGGATTCAAAAAATGTGACATCCATAGTGACAATTTTTTTTTTGTTTGAGGATCAAAACACCTATATCCTTTTTGTGTTGGAGAGTAACCAAGGAAAACACATTTTAAAGCTCTTGGGTCTAACTTACTACGGTTGTGATTATGGATATGAACAAATGCAACACAACCAAACACTTTTAGAGGTAAGTTAGAAATCAGCCTTGTCAAAGGAAAAAACTCATTAAATCTGTTTTTTGGTGTTTGAAAATTCAAAACTCTTGATGGCATTCTGTTTATTAGGTATGTAGCAGTGAGAATAGCTTCCCTTAGGTACCTTAGTTGTAAACATTAAGGACCTAGCCACTTCTAAGAGATGTTTATTTTTCCTTTCTGCCACTCCATTTTGTTGTGGTGTATCAATGCAAGAACTTTGATGAACAATTCCTTTTTCCAAAAAATAGTTGCCCAGAATATGATTAAAGTACTCTTTTCCATTATCACTTCGAAAAACTTGAATTTTTTCTTGAAATTGAGTCTCAACCATATTGTAAAAGGATTTGAAAATGTTTCCTACCTCTGATTTTTCTTTTAGTAAATAGACCCAACAAATACGAGTGTGATCATCAATAAAGGTTAGAAACCATTTTTTACCAGAAATTGTTGCAGTTTTACAAGGACCCCACACATCACTATGAATGAGAGCAAATGGTTTAGAAAACTTATAAGATTGAATTGGAAAAGAAACTCGATGATGTTTAGCAATTTGACAAATATCACACTGAAATGAAGATGGATTTTTATTCTTGAATAAGTTTGGAAATAGGTACTTCAAATATTGAAAGTTTGGATGGCCTAGTCTAAAATGCCATAACATTACTTCATCGTTACTAGAAATAGAAACTGACCGGAGACCGGTTATTTGTGCTTGTCCACGTATGGAACTTTCATCTTCAAAATAATAGAGTCCATCACTTTCCCTAGCATTGCCAATCATCTTCCCCGAATCCAGTGCCTGAAATTCACAGTGGTTTGGGAAAAATTTAGCACAACAGTTTAAGTCATGAGTTAGTTTACTAATAGATAACAAATTGCAAGAGAGGTTGGGGACATGAAGGACATTATGAATGAAAAAAGTTTTTGAGATGGCTACAGATCCTTTTCCAGCAATTGCTGAAAGAGAACCATCAGCAATCTTAATTTTCTGGTTGCCTGCACATGGACTATAAGAGGAAAACAGTTTAGAACATCCTGTCATATGATTAGTTGCACCTGAATCAATGACCCATGGGTAATTAGAGTTAACAGACACATTGAATGCTATGGCTTGAAGATAATTACCTTTTTGGGCTAGGGAACAAGAGGAAGACACATTTGAAAATTGTGTGGATTGAAAAAGTTTATACAGTTGGTCTAACTGTTCCTTACTGAAATAAGATGTCTCATTAATTCCCCCTGAACCATTCGAAGCCTCTTGCTCTGAAGTGCTTGTTTGGAATGCCTTTGAGTCACGGTTGAATGATCGTGGTTTCCAATTCGAAGGCTTTCCATGTAACTCCCAACATGTCTCCCTTGTGTGGCGTGGTTTGTTGCAATGATCACACCACACTTTGTCTCTTTTTCTGGATTGTCGAGGATTATTATGGTTGGCTTTAGTAACAAGAGCAGAGGCTTCGGTAGGAGATTGGTTACTGTCTTCTAACATGATTTTCCTTCTTCCTGCTTCTCTTCTAACTTCAGCAAATACCTCATGAAGAGATGGCAGTGGCTGTTTTCCAAGTATACGACCTCGTACCTCGTCCAAACTTCTATTCAAACCTGCCAAAAATAGATAAACTCTGTCATTCTCTATTCTTTTCATGTATCTTACATGATCATTAGCATTCTCCCACATGTCATTGTAACATAAGTCCAACTCTTGCCAAAGTCCCCTCATCTCATTGTAATATTCTGTCACATCACGATCACCCTGTTTGGAGTGCCACAACTTTGTCTTCAATTCAAAGATTTGGGAAGAGTTCTCCAAGTCTGAATATATTTCACGAACACTATCTCAGACATCTTTGGCGGTTGGCAAAAACATATATGTTTTTCCAATTGTTGGCTCCATGGAATTGACCAGCCAGGCAGTGACTAATGAATTTTCTGACCTCCATATTCTGAACGAAGGATCATCTTCGGCAGGTTTCTTTGTCTCGCCCGTCAAGTGGCCAAGTTTTCCCTTGCCGTCGATCATTAGTTTGATTGACTGTGCCCATTCTAGATAGTTTTTACCGTTCAATTTGTGAACGATTAATTGGAGAGATGGATTATCAAATCCATTTATTTGCACAACAGGGTTTACCGAAGTTCCACTGGTGTTGACACCAGAGGATGGTAAACCTCTTTCTCCGGTCATGGCTGTTTTAACCATCAGGATTTCTTCCTCAAGGCTCTGATACCATGAGTGCAGCAGTGAAGAAAAGAGAAAAAAGGTAATATTTCTGCTTATAGTTTACAATGCTGAAATTACAAGGTTTAAATAGAAAAAAAGAACCTACAAATCTGCCTTGACAGCCTATAAGTCTGCCTATAAATCTGCCTATAATTCTGCCTAAACAAATCTGTCTCAATCTCCTTAATTTTAGGATTTATCATTAACAACCTGATTAGGATCAGATTATGATTAGGATCAGATTATGCTAACTTAATTCTAGGATTTACAAATCCCTAAGAATCTTGCCTGATTTTCTGCAGTTGCTTTCAGTGTGATAATTATGAACTTGCGAAAAGCCATCGTGCCTCGTTTCCATTAAGATTGAATAAAATTCCACTTCCGTTTATGATTATTCATTCTGATGTCTGGGTCCATCTAAAGTCACTACTTTGGGTGGGTCACGTTGGTTTATAACATTTATTGATGATTGTACCAAGATGACATGGCTTTGCTTGATGAAATCCAAAAGTGAAGTGAACTCGATATTCCAAAAGTTTCATAAAATGATTGAAACTCAGTACAATAGAAAGATTCAAGTTCTTTACAGTGCAATGGTGGAGATATCAGAGTACTGAATTTCAACGGTACTTAGAATCACAAGGAATGCTACACCACACTACTTGCTCCACCACACTTCAACAGAACGGGATGGTCGAGCAAAAAAACTGACACTTGTTGTCGATTATTCGCACTTTGCTAATTGAAGCCCATATGCCTTTATCTTATTGGGGAGAAGCATTAACTTCTGCAGCTTATTTAATCAATCGGGTACCCTCCAGCACTCTCAATTTCAAAACACTATTTCAAGTTCTTAATGATACGATTGTTGCACCAACTGTATCAAATTTAACTCCTCGTGTCTTTGGATGTGTGGTGTTTGTACACCTACACAAGCATCAACGCACCAAATTAACTTCTCAAGCATTGAGATATGTTTTTGTTGGGTATGCCACTCATCAAAAAGGATATCGGTGTTATCATCCTCCAACAAGTCAATTATTTGTCACAATGGATGTTGTTTTCCATGAAGATACAATGTACTTCTCCAAATCTGAATTTCAAGGGGAGTAACAAAAGGAAATTCAGAGTTTAGAGTATGATAACCAAAATATGGACAACTTGGAAGTAAGTGATGATGACTTGCATACTAAAATAAATGAGAAAATGGGTGAATTGGTTCAAAGTAGTGATGAACATTAAATAAACGAAGAAGTAAATGATGAGCAGCACCAAATAACTGAAGAAGTGGATCTATCTTCAACTTAGCCTAAAGTCGAGTTTCTGGAAAATATGGCTCCATGTCCGATCGGCATATCACACCAATCGTCTACTGAAGATGTTCCTGAGCCACACAGAAGACAGTTACCACAACATCACACGAGAGGTATTCCTAAATCCACATATGAACCTGAACTCTCCAGTAAAGTAAAATATCGCATGAGTCATTATGTGTCTAACCATCCTTTGTCAGAATCAAATATGTCATTTGTGAATCAATTATATGCTATATATATACTAACAGTGTGTTGAAAGCCTTAGCTGATCTTAGGTTGAAAGCAGCTATGAACGAAGAGATGAAATCTCTAGAAAAAAATGACACATGCGAACTAGTTGATCTTCCACCAGGAAAAAAACCAATTGGATGTCGATGGATTTATATAGTGAAGTACAAGGCAAATGGCATAATTGAACGATTTAAGGCGAGACTGGTAGCAAAGGGATACACTCAAACCTATGGGGTTGATTACACAGAAACATTTGCACCTGTAGCCAAAATCAACACAGTTCGTGTTATGTTGTCCTTAGCTGCAAACTTGGATTGGCCTTTACAACAATTTGATGTGAAGAATGCTTTCTTACATGGTGAATTATCTGAAGAAGTCTATATGGATCTCCCACCAGGGTTCATGATACCCAAAAGACACAGCCAAAAGGTATGCAGACTAAAGAAATCATTGTATGGGCTGAAGCAGTCTTCTAGAGCATGGTTAAGAAGATTCACAAAAATCTATGATAGCTTTCGGCTATCATCAAAGCAACTCAGATCATACTCTTTTCCTAAAAAATAGCAAGGTAAGATAACTGCACTCATTATATATGCAGATGATATGGTGGTTACACGGAATGATTCAAATGAAAGGAAGGCCTTACAGAATTACTTGTCCAAAGAATTTGAAATGAAAGATCTAGGCGTTGTAAAATATTTTTTTGGGATTGAAGTATCCCGATCTAACAAAGGAATAGTTCTGTCTCAAAGAAAATATGCTCTAGATCTATTACAAGAGAAGGGTATGTCAGCATGTCAACCAGCTGATACATCAGTAGAAGAAGGTCTAAAGTTATGTATTGAGTCCAACCAGGTACTAGTTAACAAAAAAAGATACCAAAGACTTGTAGGGAGACTGTTGTACTTATCTCATACCAGACCAGATCTAAGCTTATGCTTTGAGTATTGTCAGCTAGTTTATGCACAATCCTGGAGAACAATATATGAATGCAGTTTTTCAAATTTTGAGGTATCTGAAGTCTGCTCCAGGAAAATGAGTATTATTCACTAAAAATACAGACTATCAAAGCATAGAAGCCTATACTGATGCCGGTTGGGCTAGTAATGTAGGTGACAGGCGAGCTACTTCTGGATACTTCACCTTTGTCGGAGGTAACCTTGTGGCTTGGAAAAGCAAGAAACAAAATATTGTAGCTCGCTCAAGTGCAGAAGCTGAATTCAGAGGTTTGGCAAATGTACTTTGTGAGGCATTATGGCTAAGACTCCTTTTGCAAGATCTGGATTATCTATCTGGACAACCTATCCAACTGTTTTGTGACAATAAAGCAGCATGCGACATCGCGCATAATCCAGTTCAACATGACCGTACAAAGCATGTTGAAGTAGACAGATTTTTCATTAAGGAAAAGTTGGATAGAAAGATTGTGGAATTGCCTAAGATTCGATCAGAGGATCAGTTGGCTGACATCCTCACCAAAACAATCTTAAATCAAGTATTCTTAAGGTTTTTAGACAAGTTGGGTATTTGGGACATCCATGCACCAACTTGAGGGGGAATGTTGAATTAGCTTGTTTTTTTGTGTCTTCAACGAAGGCTGCACCGATTTCATTTCTTCAACAAAGGAAGCACTGAAAAAACAACTGTCAGTGTTGAATTTATCATTGCTGATTTTAGCTTATGAACATAGCTGTCAAAATTGATAAACTAGGATAAATGATATGTTCTAGCAACTTTTATGCAAGTATTTAAAGATTGCTTAAGTACAAATGAAAACAAGTTCTGATTTCAAAAGACATAAAAATATTTCTGATATTCTGCTCTTTAATTTATCAGTTCTATATTTTATTCTTCCATTCAAATATTGAACAATTTTCTCTTGAATTTTTATTGCATTTTTTTTATCATTATAATTTGTTTAAATTATTATGAAGCAAAATATGTGAGTTCAATCACTCAATTTCACCTAATAGAAACATTTGAGATCTAAATTTGAGGACCCTTTTATCATGCCTCATCATGAGGATGTAGACATAACTTATGGATGGCTTGCTACTCTATTATTAATTAAGCTTAGCACTCTTTATTTGCTGTTGCTTTAAGGATGGCTTGCTGCAACCTTAGTAAACGATGAAAAAAATGAAAAAAAAAAAGAGAGTAAAAAACACAACTTCGTTCCAGCTAGAAATATCAAGGATGAGCCATTAAAATTCTGAAGTTGATTTTTCCATCTTTGTATGTTTTGCAAAAAATGAATTCTGGATAATGAATTTAGTTTATTATATAACCATCAATAGTATGTACAAATGTTATAGGCAATAATAGCAAAGTCGTTAGTGTTTATGTTATCCGGATTCGAAAGTGAGTATAGAATATGAGTATGTGTTTGATATGAGTATATATAATTTTTTTAAAGTTTTTTTTATATATTTGGAGAATCATACTTCCATACCCATGTCTAAAAATGTGTCAGACATAAGTGTCGAATACAAATACTTTAAAAAAATAAAAAATTCGTATAACATATATAGGATAGGATTATCCCCTCCTTAGAGAAATAAAGATAAACATTAAATTTGAGAAAATTTATATGAAGGTTTCCATTTATTTGAAAAGGAACAGTAAAGATTAAAGCACATAAATAAGAGATCAACCTTAATTGTATACAAATTAAATAAAAGTTGGAGATCTCTTCTCAAATCCATCATCAGCAAGAGTTTGTTTTTATTTTTTTACAAGGAAAACAAATTAAGAGACCAGAAACTAAGAATCCAAAAGAAGTACTGGGGAGGTGCCTATAAACCAAGCTTTCACTTCCTTGCCATCCATCGAAGCCTCAACTTCTCCTAACAGAAAAAAAAGAAAAATGGAATTAAATCTAAGCTAATGGGCGTTGAAATCTCCCACGGCAGCACGGATTTCAATAATTGTTGATGAGCTATGCCACTGCTGCTGATGGTTTCTAATTAACTCTATTCCATCCAATAACTGTCCCTAATTCAATCTGTTTTCATTCTACACAACAAGTGAAGTGACAACCAAAACATTATCATAACATTAGCATGCATAAAGGAAATCTACTGAAAAAAAATAAATTTTCTTTTGTTATATTTTTCGCTGAAGGTCGATACGGATTCTCATAGAAGGCACATGTTATGGTTGAGGTAAGAATTATTGGATTACGCTTGCTACGAAATAGTCGCGTTTTGAGGGTTGGAGCCTATTCTCACGATTTTGTTCCTTATCTTGATAAGGGAAGGGCCCTTAGTTTATAAAACTACAGTCCAATTATTCACACTATAAAATGTAAAATCATTTTTTTCCTCAACAGGCCGTTACACTACCGGAAATACCAGTATGCAAAGCATTTTATAAGTACATGATTTTCTTATGTACTTTCCTACCTAGTTAATGGGATAAGAATGGAACAAATTAGATGGAAATACAAGCAAATGACTTTATTAGTTATTGTCAATGTAGGTTGATTCAGTTGGTTAAGTACTCATTAACTTTTTGGTAAGCATCAGGGTTCGAATCTCACCAGCAATCCCACTTGATGAATGATATGTAAGTACCACGATTAACCCTCTCTAAAACTTGTAACATGCCCTGACTATAAATTGGGTAACCTCCCATCACCTAAACTTTTATTAACAAAAAAAAAAAAAAAAACTTTACTAGCTAGTTAGAATTTTGAAAAAACATGGTCCAAAACCTCCGGCTGAAAAAGAGAGAAATTTTGTTTGCATTTGGCAACAAATCATAAGTACATCTACGAATGAAATAAAACAATATCATAAGAGGTTATATTTTTCATGTATATAAACCTCAATTTAGCTACAAAAGGTATATTAAAAAAAAGAGAACCTCATTCTTATCTTGATAGAACTTGTAGATTGAATAATCAAAAGCATGAAGGTCAAATTACATTCTCTAAGATGGCTAAAACACTTTGTAATGAACATTAATTTTAGAGAAAAGCTAAGTCACCATAATAAAAGTAAAAAGTATTAGAATGGGGAATTAGCAAAGGAACATACCCTGTTTCGGATTAGATAAATTAATAACAGGACATTTATCATCTCACATCCAATCCCTATTGCATGAAATCAAAGATAATTCCGAAAAATAACTAATTTCTTTGAGGCCAAAAACAAATTTGTTTTCTCTTTCCATCAGCAATCGCCCACTGTTTACACGTAACCAAGGTTTTTGGAAGATTAATCAATTTCAGAAGTAAATTGTTCATCACAGAACCTGATAACATAATATAATCCCTCGCTATATGTTTTTGTAATCGCCCTATGGCCTATGATAACGTAATCAAGGTCAAATTACAAACTTCACTAAGATGGCTAAAACACTTCGTAATGAGCATTTTAGACTTTAGAGAAAAGCCAAGTCATGATAATAAAAGTGAAAAGTATTAGAATGGGGAATTAGCAAAGGAACACGATTTTGCCTAACTGGAGGCATCTCATCTGTTTCAGTTTTATAACGTGCAACCTGTCTGCTACTAAGGTAAGGACTAAGGAGGCTTTACACATTCCCAGTGGACAATATAATTACAAGCAGAGTCTGCACATTCAAGAGCCAAATCTTCACAGGGTTTACCGCATCTATGGCATCCAGGATAATAAAAACTCTTCTTTACAAAAGCGAGAGGATGTTAGTGATCCTCTAATTCTTTGTAGATGCTTCCTGGTTTGATAAACGGATACCTTCCAAGAGCACGCTCAGGATGAGCAGAAGTCTCACATGTTGCACAATGATAAAACCAACAAGCTGGGTTTCTAATTTTTTCACAAATGTCAAAATAATGGTATTTTGAATACTTATTACCCTCATGAAAAGTAAGTGCAAGTACATGTTCATCGCACTTGTGCCAAGCTGCAAGCGTTAGTCTTAAACATTTGATATGTAAGTTGAAAGCGCAAAGCTTACATCTAAAGAGATCACGTCTGCTGGTTCTAACACCGCAACCACTGCACAATCCTAAATGATTACGATCATAAAAAAAATATGAATAAAGAATTAACAAATTTCAAAATGTAATTGCAAACAAAATAAAAAATAAAGAAAGAGAGAAAATAAAGAGAATTAAAATTAAATACCGATTAAATCCATTAATTCGAGATTTTAAAATAACACATGATCAATTTGTGGCTCGACTCTCAAAGTTCCCCAGTGGAGTCGCCAAGCTGTCATAACGGTTTTTTCGACCGCTAAGACGATTTTGAAAACACAAAATGGAGTCGCCACCAATCTTTTTTTGCTAGGTGTGATTGGCCACCTATTAAAACCGGTTTTAGTAAAATATTTTAAAATTAATTAAAACATTTTGTAAAACCAATTTCGAAGTCCGCGTTTTGAACCAGAGAGTGAAACATAATTGGGTTCGGGAGTCGGTTACGTGCGGGGAAGGATTAGCACCCCCGCAACGCCCGTTTACAAAACGGTACCATTTAATCACGTATTATCTTAAATCTCGATTTAATGGACTTGACATCACTATTTAAAAATAATTCTCTTTTATTTTTATTTTAAGAAAAAACATGTTTATTATTTTTTGAATTTTTTGAACTGTTATTATTTTTTTCAAAAACGAAAGTGAACATAAATTTGTTATCGAAAATACTCATTAAATATTCCCAACACTCTTGGTGGTATTTAACGAGATCTTCTCACCTCAAGATATCGTAGGAATCACAACCGTGATATCCTTCGAATTCCGTCGTCGACAATTTACATCCATTTTTTTTATTTAAATGCGTATGATGCGAATATTTAAATATCAAATGCATACGACTTAGCATATAAGACATATAATTAAATACAGAACTATAAGATTAAACATGCGAATCATAATATTAAAAACAAGAGCATGGAAAAATATCGAGCGCGTTCACTATTTATTCATTTTTATTATTTTCATTTTTTTGTATGAATTTTTGTATTGAACATATCGCTAAATACTCCCACCACTCGTGGTGATATTTAACGAAATTCTCTCACCTCAAGATATCTTAGGAATCACTACCGTGACGTCCTTCGAATTCCGTCGTCGGTAATTCACATTTCTTAAAACCTTTTTTCTTTTTGAAAAATAAATTAAAATGCTTTTAATAATTATTTCCGAAATAAAAGAAATTATCTATGTAAGAATAATTCTCGAATCACTCCGATATTTTCGATAATGTCTCGATTATTATTCTTACTCGGACCATTTCAAAGAACGATTGATGTTTCGACCATCCAGAGAAAGAAATCCGTTTTTAGAGAATTTTATTTACCGAAAACAATTTAAAAGACATTTAATAACTAGAAGATTTATTATTTTATAATTTTTAAATCGAAACAGAACATGAAAAATATGTCGAATGCTGCACACGAATAAATAAATAAAAATAAATAAGGAAATTAAAATCATACCTGAAGAAATGTCGAGAATCCGAAAATTAGAATGCCGAACTTGATTTTCGTAAAATTCTTTGCTCGTTCTCGACCACCTGAAAAATGTCGAAAATCCAAAAGAACCAAAACGTCGAAACCGATGATCTTGAATTTTTCTTATTAATTTTTCTTTTGTTTTTGTTTTTCCTTTTTTTTTGTGTCATTATTATTTATTACTTTTTCTTTTAATATTTTCTAATTTTTCCTTTTTTTATATTATTATTATTTTTTCTTTTTCTTTTTTAATTTTACTTATTTTTTCCTTATTTTTTTCTATTATTTTTTTTATTTTCCTTTTTTTTTTAAAAATTTAAATTTAAATTATTAATTTTTTAATTTTTTAATTTTCTTTTTTTTCTTTTTTTTTCTTTTCTTTCTTTTTTCTTCTTTTTCCCCTTTTTATATTTTTATATTTTATTTTTTTTTAAAATTTAATTATTATTATTATTATATATTTTTTTATTTTTATTTTTATTTTTATTTTTATTTTTTTTTCTTTTTCTTTCTCTTTTTTTTCCTTCCTGGCCCAAAGGCGCCTGGGCTGTTGGGCCCAAGGCCTGGGCCGGTTTGGCGCGGGCCGGATCCGGTTTGGGCCGGATCCAGTTTGAGCCGGATCTTCTTTTTTTTTTTGCCCCGGGTCGGGCGCGCGGACCCCGGGTCGGATCTGGGTCCACGCGCAGACCCTTCCTTGGGCAAAACGGCGCCGTTTCGGCGCCCTTTTCTCTTTTTTTTTTTATTTTACGGGTGACCCGCGCGGACCCCGGGTCGACGCGCGGGTCTTGCTGACCCGCTTCAGGGGGCTATATAAGCCTTTTTTTTTTCAATTCATTTCTCTTTTTTCTCTCTCTCTTTCCTCCCTCACCAGAATCCCCAGGCCCAGAAACCGGCGGCCGGACCACCGTGCCGGCCACCACACTCCACCGCCGGCTGCCGCGTCGGAACTTCGATAAGCTCCCAAACTTCGCTCCCCGGGGATTTCGACCTTCTCTTCTCGGATTCGGGCTCTGTTTTGCCCGAATCCCAGCCGAAACCCCTAGATCTGGGTTTCGACCCTTCGTTTTTTTTTTTTGGTTTTTTTTTTTTGTGTTTGCTGCTTTGATTTTTTCTGTGCAGGGATTGGTTGTTTTTTTTTGCTGGGGGTTCCGAATCGAAAAGGGGGGGTGCTCAGATCTGGGTTTTTGTCCAGGGGGAGTCCGGACCAGTGGGGGGTCCGATCTGGGTTCTCCCTCTCTCTGGCTGTGGGGTTTCGACGATCTCTATTTTTTTCTTTTGTGAGGGGGGTCTCCTTCGTTTTTATGGGGGGTGGCGTGTTTGGGAGAGGTTGAGTGTTGGTTGGTGGTGGCAGTGGGTAGGGGTGGCGTGTGGGTTGGTGGTGGCGTGTGGGGGAGGGTGGCGTGTGGCAGGGGGGTTTCTGCTGCTGCAAAGGGGTTAGGGTTAGGTTAGGGTTACGTTGGGCTTGGGTTTCTGGTAACAGGCCCTATTGGGCTAGATAAAAACGGGCCTATTAGGCCTGCTGAGTAGCAGGCCCGATTTGGCCTGTTGGGCCAGGGTGGGCTTGTAGAAGGCCCGGGACGGGTTCGGATCCGACCCGAGCCAAAAACGGTTGCAACAGCTGCCCCTCTTTGCACATTACTGAGAATCAGGAATAGGGCAAAGACATAAGCAACGTTTTTGTCTGGGATTATGCACGCGTTTGTTCTAGGAGGGCTCTATCCATCGGAGGTTCTTATCAATCGAAAGATAAATTGCTCCTCTCATCAGAGGCTCTATCACTTCAAAAATAAATTGCTCCTCTCATCAGAGGCTCTATTACTTGAAAAATAAATTGCTCCTCTCATCAGAGGCTCTACCACTTGGAAAATAAACTGCTCCTCTCATCAGAGGCTCTATCACTTGGAAAATAAATGCTCCTCTAATCAGAGGCTCTATCACTTGGAAAAATAAATTGCTCCTCTCATCAGAGGCTCTATTACTTGAAAAATAAATTGCTCCTCTCATCAGAGGCTCTATCACTTGAAAAATAAAATGCTCTTCTAATCAGAGGCTCTATCACTTGAAAAATAAATGGCTCCTCTATTTAGAGGCTCCACAACTTTGAAAATAAATTGCTTCTCTCATCAGAGGCTCCACAACTTTGAAAATAAATTGCTACTCTCATCAGAGGCTCCACAACTTTGAAAATAAATTGCTCCTCTCATCAGAGGCTCCACAACTTTGAAAATAAATTGTTCCTCTCATCAGAGGCTCCACAACTTTGAAAATAAATTGCTCCTCTCATCAGAGGCTCCATAACTTTGAAAATAAATTGCTCCTCTCATCAGAGGCTCCACAACTTTGAAATTTAAAAACGAACTTCGAATTTTTGACAATGAGTTTGGACACAACCTAGATCATCACCTCACTTACTACCTTAGTCTTACGAAAGTGAAGACTTATTCTAGATATCCCCATCTCTTTCTCGTTTAGTTTTGAAATTCCTTGTCAGATTCTTCGGATATCGCCACTTGACTAATCATATTGAGGCTCGACCTTTCTTAAAGTAACGAGTTTGTCTTCGCAAGAATTGAAAATGGTACCCGGAGGTTTTGAAAAATGTCATTTTGAAAGATGTTACCCGGAGGTTTTTGAAAAATGTCATTTTGAAAGACGTTACCCGGAGGTTTTTGAAAGCAGATACTTGGAGGTCTGAAAATGTTACTTCTTTGAAAGTGGTGCCCGGAGGTCTTATTCTTGACTTTGAGAATGATGCCCAGCGGTCTTTATCAATGATTTTTTAGAAAGGTGCCAGGAGGTCTTGAAAACATAACTTTGAGAATAATGCTCGGAGATCTTGAAACAGGTGCCCGAAGGTCTTTAAAATGTCTTTTCCTTGAAAATGGCGCCCGGAGGTCTTATCCATAATTTTTGAGAATAATGCCCGGAGGTCTTGAAACAGGTGCCCGGAGGTCTTTAAAAATGTTTTTTCCTTGAAGATGGCGCCCGGAGGTCTTATCCATGATTTTTGAAAATAATGCCCGGAGGTCTTGAAACAGATACCCGGAGGTCTTTTTGAAAATGTCTTTTCTTTGAAAACGGTGCTCGGAGGTCTGAAAAAAGGTAACCCGAGGTTTTAAAAACGGTGCCCGGAGGTCTTTGAAAAAGAAACGCTCGGAGGTCTTAAAGATTGTAACCCGGAGGTTTTAAAAACGATGCCGGAGGTCTTTGAAAAAGAGGTGCCTGGAGGTCTTAAAAATAGATGCCCGGAGGTCTTCTTTCTTTCTAATTTTCTTTTTCTTTCGCTGTGCCGGAAGGATTTAAAAGAAATGCCCGGAGGTCTTAGAACAGGTGCCCGGAGGTCTTTTTTCTAATTTCTCTTTTTTTGCTGTGCCCAGAGGTCTTTAAAAGGTAACCCGGAGGTTCTAAAACAGATGCCCGGAGGTCTTTTTTTTTTAATTTTCTTTTTCTGTGCCCGGAGGACTTAAGAGAGGTAACCCGAAGGTTTTTTTTTTTTTTTAAAGAGGTGCTCGGAGGTCTTGGTGATCATACCTGAAGATCTTTCACAATCATATCTTGGAAGAAAATCTCACTGAATGTTCGAATTCAAATATCAAAAATTTCAAATAGTCAATGTCATGCATGAAATGTGAATGTCATGCGAAGTCAATGCATATGCCCCTGATGATGCATGTTCAAGTACCCACGAATAATGTACACATTTTACGACACGATGCAGATGCAAAACTTAATACATGTGCGAATGTTCATGAATGATGCAAATGTTCCCAATTGTTTTTCCTGCTCTTGGTTTAGCTTTTCCAAATCGTTTTTCCTCTTCGAAACAGAGTGTATCCTGAAACGCTCGTGCCTCGTAAGAGATCAACCCTTTTCTTCACTTTGGAATTATCTCTTTGCCCCGATAGTTTTTCAAATTTTTATCAACTGGAGTCCGAGTGTTCATTTCTTCTACCTCAATAGTTCCATACCTTTGAGCCAAAAAACCTTTGCCTCATGCCAACATCATTTTTAATCAAAATGGTTTCTTCTGAAAATATTTGCATTTTTTATTTGCTTTTGCTTGCTCTCTTTTTTTTTTTTTTGAAAAATATTTGCTTATTCACTGAAAACTTTTGAGTTGAAAATGTCATCCTCATGTTGTGATATCCAAATCTCTTGAAGATTGATGATCACTGTTAGAAGTTTTTCTGAGTGTCAATTCGGATTTTTCAAATTGAGTCGGAAGGCTTGGTACCACAAGATTTTGGTTGATCCAAGGAGACTTCACAACAGGAAAAATGTATATCCTTTCTAGACTCACAAATGGAACAGATTTTATAGAACATGATTCTTTTGGACTCAAACAAAATCAACCTTCTTTTACTTTCCAAATTATGGCGTTTTGACAAACGTGAAGACTAGCTGGGATGTTCAAACTGGACAGTTAATTCTGGAAAGGAAAACGGTCTCAGTTTTTAAAGTAAAACCTCCAAACGAGAGTTGACAGTTTTGGGATATTTTGGAGGTACTAGATGTTCCTTAACTTCTTCAAAATGACCTCTTCTTTTGTTATGACCTTGACAATACCATGAGCAGCACCGAAATTCTCCCATTTTACTCTAGACTGCCCGTGTTGGGTTTTCACCCTAGAGTCTCCTTCTTTCCATTTTTCCATTTTTTTCATTAAATGTTTCACCATGCATTCAAGAAATCAAGACTTATCCAAAAAGGATTTTTAACCAGAAAGGAGACCGAAGTCTCATGCATTTCTCTAAGAATAGACTCATCAATTTAAATGGCCATGCTCGATCAAAATGGTCTTTTCAAGGTATGTAATGTAGGCCAAGGTTCGAGGTTCTGAAAAAAAGATAAATAGGCCCAAACATGTGTTTAAGGTGATCAAATCAATGATCATTTCATGAGGAGGATTCTCTTCGAAACATTTGTCTTTGCTGAGCTTTTCTTTTTATCCGATGATTTTCATCTGTTCTTTTCTTCCTTTCCTATTTTTTGCTTTCATTTTTTCTTTTTATCTCTTTTTTTTTTGCATTTTTATTTTGACAAGGTGAGCCCGTAGTCATTTGGAAGCTCAAATTTTTCTTTGATTCAAGGCATTCTTTTTTCGTTTTTGAACCAAGACTCTATCTGTGACCTTTGAAAAGATCCTTCCTCGCATTTGCCCCCTAGCATGGAGGGTGATCCTTGATCGGGGTTGAAAGAACGAAAGTATTCATTAGGCTCAAAAGGGGTAGCAAAAGGATATTTTATAATTTGTGAAAGGATGATGAAAGATGACTATTTTTCCTCTCGAACACAAGCACGTAAATCGAAGAGTCATTCCCTAGAGGAAAATAATGAAAAGGTTTTTTCTTTCTTGAAACCATCTTGAATTTCATAAATGCATGATGCCATACTCGTTTTTGATTTTCTTTCTTTTCTTTTTTTCATTTTTTCTTTTTTGATGCATGCTCCGAAAATTACTTCATCTTTATCCACCACACATCTTCCGTATCTACAAATGATGCACCATTTGATTGGTCATACAAATGAGACTTCGTATCATGACGAGGAACACCTCAAGTCTTTTTGGCTTTCCGAAGGGACAAGAAAGAATACGGCTCAAAAATAGCTTTTTTTTTTCTAGGAACACGAGAAAATCAGGTTTAGTCATTTTTACCTGAGACGTTAATCATGAAGTGACGTCTGGGCGACTCTTGTTTTGTGGTTACGGAAAGGGATGTGAATGGTTTTGGCATAACCTTGACACACATCAATTTACCATGATCTAGATTCTTGAAAGAGATTTCACTTGTTTGAGACACCAAAAAAAACTCGGATTTTTCAAAAAGTTTGTTCCATTGCTCATAACCTAAACTAGGATCTGCATTTTTCTTATTGCACTGACTATGGTTTCTGAAATTTAACAATATATTCCTGGAAGCATTGACTGTTTCAAACTCAAATGATTCAAGCATAGGCAAGTCCGAAAGAGAGGGGGAAGGGTGTTGGGTCATTTCTAACATTGATCATCAATAATCTCAAGATATCTAATCATTTCTTAACGTGAAGAAAGATTTTTTATTTTATTTTAAGAATGCGCTCTTCAAAATCAAGAGTTTCCTTAATGTTTATTTTTGCAAATTCAAATTAAAACACAATAAACACAAAGCCTTTGAAATTCAAAATTTATTTATTTCATGTGGATGCCAACATAAGAAAAGTGCTTTCATGATGAGGCATAGAACTACATGCATATTCCTCAATGCTTATTGACATGCTTTTAAAGGTAACCATTCTCATCCTCAAAACCCGTGGCGAAGAAACCGATTTATGGCAATGCGGATTTCCACTATTCGACTAGCTTTGGAGTCAAAATGCCATCGTGGACAAGACCTTCAATCTTTTCCTTCAGTTGTCTGCATTTTTCAGTTGAATGTCCAATTGCCCCCATGTGATACTCACACTTGTTGTTCGGGTCATAACTCCTTGCTGATGTGTTTGGAGCTGTTTTCAAAGGCACAGGGGTAAGGTATTGGTTCCTCATTAGTAATTGCAACAGGTCGGAGATTGGGATTGAAAACTTCTCTTGGTTGCCCCTCGGTCGTTTCTGGGAAGCAGGCCTAGTTGCAGGGGCTGACATAGGATTAGGTGTTTGAATATTTGGAAGGTAAGGATAATGACTTGGAGAGACATCGGTAGAGTAACATCATTGATATGGAGAGACTCGGGGGTATGGAGTGAATTCTCCCATAGCCTGGACATGTTCCTCCTTCCTTTCAGGTGCCTCGTTTCTCTCGGCATTGGATGTCTTATCTCCTTCGAGTTTTCCGTTCTTGATAGCATTCTCGATCATCTCACCGGAAATAACCATGTCAGCGAAATTCTTTGTGGCATTGCCAACGAGTCTATCATAGTACGGAGCGTGCAGTGTATTCACAAAAAGGACAGTAATTTCCTTTTGAGTCAGAGCCGGTCGTACTTGGGTGGCCATGTCCATCCACCTCTGAGCATATTCTTTGAAGCTCTCAGTGGCTTTTTTCCCCCATATTTTGCAAGGTTAACCTATCTGGTGCCATGTCGATCATGTACTTATACTGAGTCTTGAAAGCTTTTGCCAGATCTTTCCAAGAACGGATATAGTCCCGATCCAACTGATTATACCATCTCGCAGCTGACCCTGTTAGACTGTCTTGGAAGCAGTGGATTAACAGCTTGTCATTGTTGGTGTAGCCAGCCATTTTCCGACAAAACATCGTGACGTGAGTTGATGGACATTTCGATCCGTCATACTTTTCAAATTCAGTGGCCTTGAATTTTATCGAAATCACCAAATCTAGGACCAAGCTGAGCTCATTCGGATCCGTATTCCCGAAAACGTCTATTCCTTCTATGGCTTTGAGTCTTTCTTCAAACAGATCATACTTCTGTTGCACTTCTGTGTCTTCCACTTGCTTTGCCACACGTTTTTTCAGCTTTTCTTATTCCAGTGAACCATCTTGGCTTGGAATAATAAATGGGTCTGAGGGGTGAAATTCTGAGTTCAATTGAAATTGTCCTCGGCCTTGTTGACTTGGTGGGTAAATCGGATCTTCGTTATTGTTTACTTGAGGTCGAGGTTCTCCCCCTATGATCGATCCTTCAGCAACCCATTTTCCTCGGGTCAGCCTAGTCATCATTTCAATCATCTTGTCTATTTGCTCGCATGACTCCTCTTGAGATTTTGTTATTTGTTCTCGTGTTTCTTGCTGAGATCTGGCTAACTGTTCTTGTAATTCTCTCTGTGCTCTTTCCACTCTATCCAGTCTATTTTGTTCATCCTCCATGGTTCCGGACTGTGTCATAGAGGTACGTAGTGATTCTTATACCTCTGATTTGGAAGAGAAATCTTTTCAAAGTTTTCAAAACTAAGCCGACTTCTTTTTTTTCTCAAGTGCGCTTCATGATGCATGAACTATGAATGCCGTGAATGTAACACGATGCCCATATGATGCATGTAAAGAATAAACAAATTAATGCATGAGTATGTACAATGAGTGACCATGTATGTCACGAACGCAAGACCTTATTGTTATGAATGCAATCATGATGTTGATATGATGCATGTAAAGAATAAAAAATTGATATATTGGTATACACGGAGAACGATCATGCATGTCACTTATGTATTCTACAATGAATGACCATGCATGTTATGATTGCAATATGGTGCTAATTTGATTTGTAAAGAATAAACAATATAATGCATGAATATATACAAAAAACTATTCGATAATTGGATTAACATGATTTGGACTCAACTTACTTATTCAACAATTTTATTGCACAAACTTTGCCCCCAAATTCAATGCGCAATTTTTTTTTTAAAACATATTTTTCCCGCAAAAACCAAAATATTATTTTCAAAAACCAATTTCCATCAAAACTTTTGGGGTAGTGGGTCTTATTATGGCACAGATGTCCAAATATTTATTCAACACTACCGGTTTGCAATTCTCATTTAATCAACAACAAATGTTTATGCAATTTATCAAATGAGATTATTATCACCGTGAAATCAAAAATACAATTATAAAGGTAAATGCTTTATTTACAAGTGCATCAATGCATGAAATGTACGAGATGTACGAAAAGAAAGAATTTTCATATTTACAAACTCAAAAAGTTAACGAACATTTGCTCCGACGGTGTCAACTTATTTAAGCATCACGGTGCCTTCGGGGCGAAAAATGAAACTTATTGCGAGTAGCACGATGTACGTTCATCATTACCCGATTTACAGTTTTTGTTCGGAGTGTAAAACAAATAGCGAAATATCACAAATGTTCCTCCCTAATTTCGGGGATACCCGATCGGAAATTCGATATGGCTCCACCTAAGTTCACTACATGAGGTTGAATTAGGTTCTAAAAAAACCAAATTGCTCCTCACTGTTGCCCGTGAAGGCTAGTAAGGCACCTCGAGTTAAACAGGTTCAATTTGTTGGAGTATATTTTCCATGCTTATGCGGAGGTTACCACCTCACGAAAGCGTAGGTACTTTCTTACTCCGGAAGTGTTTCGCTAGCCCATGCGGAGGTTATTACCTCACGAGAGCGTAGGTACTTTACTTTCACCTAAAGGGATAAAGGTCGGGTATAGAGCTTATGTATGAAATGCACGAGCTTGTGTATAAGAAGGAACGGACAAACCTTCGACTACTTGTTTACGACTCTTTATTCTAAACATTCCACGATTATAAAAAAAAATAAACGACATAAAAAAATATGAATAAAGAATTAACAAATATCAAAATGTAATTGCAAACAAAATAAAAAATAAAGAAAGAGAGAAAATAAAAAGAATTAAAATTAAATACCGATTAAATCCATTAATTCGAGATTTTAAAATAACACATGATCAATTTGTGGCTCGACTCTCAAAGTTCCCCAGTGGAGTCGCTAAGCTGTCATAACGGTTTTTTCGACCGCTAAGACGATTTTGAAAACACAAAATGGAGTCGCCACCAATCTTTTTTTGCTAGGTGTGATTGGCCACCTATTAAAACCGGTTTTAGTAAAATATTTTAAAATTAATTAAAACATTTTGTAAAACCAATTTCGAAGTCCGCGTTTTGAACCAGAGAGTGAAACATAATTGGGTTCGGGAGTCGGTTACGTGCGGGGAAGGATTAGCACCCCCGCAACGCCCGTTTAGAAAACAGTACCATTTAATCACGTATTATCTTAAATCTCGATTTAATGGACTTGACATCACTATTTAAAAATATTTCTCTTTTATTTTTATTTAAAAAAAACATGTTTATTATTTTTTGAATTTTTTGAACTGTTATTATTTTTTTCAAAAACGAAAGTGAACCTAAATTTGTTATCGAAAATACTCATTAAATATTCCCAACACTCTTGGTGGTATTTAACGAGATCTTCTCACCTCAAGATATCGTAGGAATCACAACCGTGATATCCTTCGAATTCCGTCGTCGGCAATTTACATCCATTTTTTTTTTATTTAAATGCGTATGATGCGAATATTTAAATATCGGATGCATACGACTTAGCATATAAGACATATAATTTAATACAGAACTATAAGATTAAACATGCGAATCATAATATTAAAAACACGAGCATGACAAAATATCGAGCGTGTCCACTATTTATTCATTTTTATTATTTTCATTTTTTTTGTATGAATTTTTGTATTGAGCATATCGCTAAATACTCCCACCACTCGTGGTGATATTTAACGAAATTCTCTCACCTCAAGATATCTTAGGAATCACTACCGTGACGTCCTTCGAATTTCGTCGTCGGTAATTCACATTTCTTAAAACCTTTTTTCTTTTTGAAAAGTAAATTAAAATGCTTTTAATAATTATTTCCGAAATAAAAGAAATTATCTATGTAAGAATAATTCTCGAATCACTCCGATATTTTTGATAATGTCTCGATTATTATTCTTACTCAGACCATTTCAAAGAACGATTGATGTTTCGACCATCCCGAGAAAGAAATCCGTTTTTAGAGAATTTTATTTACCGAAAATAATTTAAAAGACATTTAATAACTAGAAGATTTATTATTTTATAATTTTTAAATCGAAACAGAACATGAAAAATATGTCGAATGCTGCACACGAATAAATAAATAAAAATAGTAATATAAATAAAAATAAATAAGGAAATTAAAATCATACCTGAAGAAATGTCGAGAATCCGAAAATTAGAATGCCGAACTTGATTTTCGTAAAATTCTTTGCTCGTTCTCGACCACCTGAAAAATGTCGAAAATCCAAAAGAATCAAAACGTCGAAACCGATGATCTTGAATTTTTTTTATTAATTTTTCTTTTGTTTTTGTTTTTCCTTTTTTTTTTGTGTCATTATTATTTATTATTTTTTCTTTTAATATTTTCTAATTTTTCCTTTTTTTATATTATTTATATTATTTTTCTTTTTTAATTTTACTTATTTTTTCCTTATTTTTTCTATTATTTTTTTATTTTCCCTTTTTTTTAAATTTAAATTTTTATTTTTATTTTTTTTAATTTTTTAATTTTAATTTTTTCCTTTTCTTTCTTTTTTCTTCTTTTTCTCCTTTTTATATTTTATATTTTATTTTTTTTTAAATTTAATTATTATTATTATTATTATATATATTTTTTTCTTTTCTTTTTTTTTTTCCTTTCTTTCCTCCCTGGCCCAAAGACGCCTGGGTTGTTGGGCCCAAGGCCTGGGCCGGATCCGGTTTGGGCCGGATCCAGTTTGGGCCGGATCTTTTTTTTTTTGCCCCGGGTCGGGCGCGCGGAACCCGGGTCCACGCGCGGACCCTTTCTTGGGCAAAACGGCGCCGTTTCGGCGCCCTTTTCTCTTTTTTATTTTTATTTTTTATTTTTTACGGGTGACCCGCGCGGACACCTGGTCGACGCGCTTCAGGGGGCTATATAAGCCCCCCCTTTTTTTTTCAATTCATTTCTCTTTTTTTTTTTCTTTCTCTCTCTCCTCTTTTCTCTCTCTCTTTCCTCCCTCACCAGAATCCCCAAGCCCAGAAACCGGCGGTCGGACCACCGTGCCGGCCGCCACACTCCACCACCGGCCGCCGCGTCGGAGCTCTGATGAGCTCCAAAACTTCGCTCCCCGGGGGATTTCGGCCTCCTCTTCTCGGATTCGGGCTCCGTTTTGCCTGAATCCCAGCCGAAAACCCTAGATCTGGGTTTCGACCCTTCGTCTTTTTTAGTTTTTTTTGGTTTTTTTTTTTTGTGTTTACTGCTTTGATTTTTTCTGTGCAGGGATTGGTTGTTTTTTTTGCTGGGGGTTCCGAATCGAAAGGGGGGTGCTCAGATCTGGGTTTTTGCCCAGGGGGAGTCCGGACCAGTGGGGGGTCCGATCTGGGATCTCCCTCTCTCTCTGGCTGTGGGGTTTCGGCGATCTCCGTTTTTTTTCTTTTGTGAGGGGGGGTCTCCTTCGTTTTTATGGGGGGTTGCGTGTTTGGGGGAGGTTGTAGAAGGCCCGGGTCGGGTTCGGATCCGACCTGGGCCAAAAACGGTTGCAACACGTAATATTGAGGTTATGAATTGAGTTTAACTGAAAAAAATTCTACAATACAAGGAGTTCAAAGTCTTATGATAAATTACTCCAATAGTTCTTCACATCCTTAATTACTTATTTTTATATTTTAAAATCATAATATATAAAGGTTAAATGTATTAGAATCACGCAAAAACAACTATTAGAGAGTAAATACATAATAACCACACCATATTAATTAGTTTACCGGCATTATCAAATATTTTATTTATTAAATATATACACATGCACTATATGTTTATATGCAAATATAAATTTTAAAAATCATAAATATTTAATATCTAAATTTTCAAATATCAAATAAATGAAACAAATATTCAAATATTAAAAAATTAGTAAGTTATTATTAAACACACTCAATAGCTTAGTTTAATAAACATATTTCATTTTTACATCAAATTATGAAAAATAAAAATGATCATTAGAGAGAAAGCATGAGAAATTAATTGAAATAATAATATAAATGAAAAAAACTAAAAGAAAAATAACAATGTGGCAAAATCTTGTACCAGCCAATACGATTGGCACAGTTCGAAACGACCAATATGAATCGATATAAACATGCAAAAAGCAAAAAGATACAATATTTTTAGATGTACCGATTTTCTTCAAAATTGATACCAACATACCGATACCGTTATGGTATTATCGATTTTAACACATACAACAATCCAAAGAATGCAAGTACGTAGTTTGCAGAGTTTTAGACTATATAATATTAAATATGTAACCTCTCAGTTTAAGATCCAATGTAAGCAATGTACACATTAGTATTAAAAAAATGACTAATTAATTTACAGTTAATTATTAATTATGTAGAGAAAACCGGATAAATCACTTAAAGTTGAAAAAACAATACAAAAGAAAAATATAAACATAAAAGAAAAAATAAAAAAAGGGAAAGAAAAAATATTAATTTATTCTCAAATCTATTCATCTTGCATATATAATAATCTAAATTTAGAGTTGATTCTATTATTTTGAGTAAAGATAAAAAATAAAAGGGATAGGAGAAAATTATTTTCATTGACGAGAAAGTAATGCTTATTCTCTAACCTTAACTCTTCCAAGATATGCCATTCTTCATCACCAAGCTCCTGTGCTTGGTAGGTAGTACACATCCCCCCTCTTTAAGACTAGAAGGGAGATTAATAAATTAAATTGCAAGTTTAGAATCAAAACTTTACATTATATTAAGTTGCAAGTTTAGGATCAATTCCTATATTATATGTGTGTTGAATATTTAAAATTTCAAAATATGAAAAAGAATAACTTCCTTTATGCTTTTGGAAGGGAAAATTGAATAACGATTAGTTGTTTATTAAAAAATAAATAAAATTAAACACTTTCTTTGTTTTATTCATCTTGCATATATAGTAATCTAAATTTAGAGTTGATTCTAATATTTTGAGTAAAGACAAAGAAACAAAAGGGATAGGAGAAAATATTTTCCTTGTTGAGAAAGTAATGCTTATTCTCTAACTTTAACTCTTCCAAGAAATGCCATTCTTCATCACGAAGCTCTTGTGCTTGGTAGGTATAGGACACATCCTTAAGACTAAAAGGGAGGATAATTAATTATTGCAAGTTTAGAACCAAAACTTTACATTATATTAAGTTGCAAGTTTAGGATCAATTCCTATATTTATGTGTGTTGAGTAAATTTTTAAATATGAAAAAGAATAACTTCCTTTATGCTTTTGGAAGGGAAAACTGAATCATGACTGGTTGTTTATTAAAAAATAAATAAAATTAAACACTTTCTTTGTTTTATTTGCCACTAATTGGAACATAAAAAAAAGGCTACATTGGAATATCAATGGAATTAGATTTGCTTATAATTTGAAGGTTTAAATACAATAAAAAAAACCATTGAAGTAAAACTAAATAATCATCCAAACTTTATCATTTTATTGCAATAAATTAAGTCTCGAAATATCTATTTTCACCTAATGAAATCTTTGATTTGGACGAAAATTGGTTAAAAGCATCATCAATTCCGCCCAATCGATAGCTAAATTGAGTGAAAATAGATGTTTGAAGGCTTAAATGTATGAGAAAAAAAAAAGTTAGAGAGCTCAATTGATTGCAATAAAATGATAAAAGTTTGAAAAGAGTTTGGATGATTATTTTATTTTAGTTTAAGAATTTTTTTTATACTTAAGTCTAATTTGAAATAAAATGTAAATTACTTGAGTTATCCAAAATAAGAAAAATCGATGCTTGTTTTTTTTTCTCAGATTCCTAGATTCCTTTATTTTTACTTTTTATTTTTTAATAAAAAATAATAATAAATTGAATATAAGGGACAAATAATAAAAAATAGAAAGTAAAAGAATTAATCAAAACCAAACTTTATTATTATTTTTGTCATGTTTTAACTTATTTATTAAACAAAATATGTAAGTTCAAATACTCAATTTAATCAAATAGGAAAAAAAAAATTGAGAACTAAATTTGAGGATCATACGTATCTCAACCATGAGTATGTATTCATAATTAGACCTGTTCAAGGGTCGGATTATCCATCCAAATTTAAAAGCTCGTCCGATAGTTGAAAGGATTTAAACAAAAATGTTAGATCCGAAAAATGAACTTGACCAAAATTTAAAACTCATTTTCTAAATTGACCCGACCTTAAGTAAAAATTTTAAGTTCTGATCTGCCCGATGCCGGCCCGAATATATAAAATATCATAGACAACCAGATAGACCTCATCACAGTCAGTACCATATATATATATATATATATATATATATATATATATATACTTGGCAATTCGTGTTTCCATGTCGTGTTCGTGTATTTCGTGTTATAATCGTGTTTAAGGTATTTTATAATTATATAAGCTTTGATACGTTAATAATTCGTATTAAATAGATTTTGAGACATTCGTGTATTCATGTCGTGTTCGTGTTATTTTTTGTGTCGTGTCGTGTTTTTAGTTATTTTTTTCGTGTCGTGTAATCGTGTCGTATTAAGTATTACTATGTATATATATATTATATATATATATATATATATATATTTCGTGGTCTCCTACATACTAGCTATGACTTTGAGCTAGCTACTCATTATTATTCTTTCCTGGAACTCATCTTCTCTTTCTTACGACAATAGATCAACAACCTATCAGGTCCAAATTCATTAACCATTAGGAGCTTGAGAGCCTATCATGCTCAGCGTCAAGTCAATGATAGGCACATGCATGCAGTAGAAGATCTCGAACTCTTCATAAGTAAGATCAAAAAAGCTTTTTTTTTTTTGGATTAAGATCAAAAAAAGCTATTGAAACCCATAAAGTGCAAAAATTTGGGCGAGTAGGACCGGATTTGGGTATACTTTTGGTAATTAGGCCGGCTTGATTGTCAAATATTGTCTGTATTTTGGGCCGGATCGGGCCTAGACAGACACAAAGAGTTTTAGTATCTTGCCTAGGTCCGACCCGAATCCGGCCTGATCCGATCCATGAATAGGTATAGTTATAACTTATCGATAGTAAACCTGATAATTTTGGAAACGACACGATTAGATGATATAAACACTGTTGGAAAATATTTGCTATATACTACTTATGAACAGAATATAAATATACGAACAGATATACAGAACCGAATATAAAGACACTTACAGGAATTGATTTGAAAAAAATCAATATCGAGTCAAGGTTGGACCTCTGACCTTAAGACCTTTTTTTGTCTGTCTAAGGTGCTTACAATTTGATGCAAATCGTCTCTCAGGTTTTCTCGATAAACGTTGCAAATGAGAGCACACTCGGATGCAACACAGCGAACCAGAAAAATGTTTAAGTCTCTCTCTTAGAAGACATAGAAAATTTCGATGAATAAGTTATTGAAAAACAGATACAGGAAGTCTGTATTTAAAGAAGACAATGTGCCTGTTCGGTCAAACACACCACATGGGAAGGAACCTGTTTGATCAGAACAGGCACAACCATTGGAACGAACCAGTTCGGTCAAGCAGGAAGCCGAACCGACATGTCTTTACCGAAAAGAAGATTCTGGAAACAACAAGAACCTGTTCGGTCCAAGACCGAAAAGACATGAATTAATCGAACAGTCTAAATAAGTTGGTCCGGCTGGGCAGTAAAAAGGTAAGACAATGATGACCCAAGCTCGGTCTAACCCAGCCCAACCAGGCTTGGCGGCGCGTGCGTGTTCCAGCCTAGTTTGTGTAGGTCCTCACCCATCACAAAACTTGGGTGCCCCTTGAGGCCCAACCCAACATGGAATACAAATCTTTATAAACAACTAGCAAATGCCAAACTTTGTTCTATGTGAGATTGAATATCACACACAATTACAGCCAACTATCTTCCTCTTCAAGTGGGTGTTAAATGAGACTAATTTCTCATTCAATTTTGATATCAATGGTGTACCTTAATTATACACCATGTATCTAGTTACGACAACCTACGTATTAGAATACGTATTTCGTATGTATACACAAAATTATAAGCTATGATATCCAACAAACATGACACGAAAAAATAACTGAAAATGACACAAAACACGACATGACACAAAAACTAACACGAACACAACACGAAGACTCGAACATGTCAAAATCTATTTAAAACGAATTATTAATGTGTCAAAATTTATACAAATATATAATATCTTAAATACGATTATGATTTATAAAAATATATAAACACGATATAAATACACGAATTATTAGATCTAATCGATGATAGCTAGCCAGTTACTCCTATTAAATAAACTTAGCTCTCTTTGTTTTCTGTTGCTCAATGGATGGCTTGCTGTAACTTTAATAAACGATTAAAAAAAAATACGTTCAAGCTAGAAATGTCAAGGATGAGCCATACAAATTCTGCTAAATTGATTATATTTATCCACCTCTATGGACCGTTTGCTTTTTTCTTCGAGTTTTTAAAGGATAATAATTTATCAAATAAATATTTATTAAAAATTAAGCATTTAATGAGCATATTTAATTCATTGTTCAAATCTCAATTTGACAAATTATATATATATATATATATGGGTTTATATTTGATGCATTGACATTATATTTATACATTGTTAGTAAATCAGATGATGTCACTTCATTAAATTTTTTAAATATAAATAACTTTATTTTTAATGAAGTGGTATTATCTGATTTCACTGACAATATATAAATTTATATATTATCAGTACATCAAATATATATATATATTGCAGTAATAGTAAGTGTGGTAGGATTGTCCCTCTTCGGAGAAAGCAAGATAAACATTAAATTTGAGAAAAAAAAATATAATGGTTTTCATTTAAAGTTGTTCATAGATCAGATTGGATCAGATTCGGTTCAAGACATAGTTTGACAAGTCGAATTTGAAAAGCATGTTTTACTATTTAAATTATATTATAATATTAAAAAAAAAGTTTATATTAATATTAATTTATATTTTTTATAATTAAATTTAAATAAAAAATAAAATTTTATTTATTAAATAATAACCGAATCCAAACTATCCCGATTTTAAAATATTCAATCTCGTTTCGACCTAATTTGAATCGAATATGCACCATCAATCTTTGGATAAGTTTATTTCCATTCATTTGAAAAACATAAAATTATATTAAAGTGGCCCATCAAACGAAAAGAACAAGAAAGACTAAAGCAAAAGCACATAAATTTGAGATCAATCTCCTAATTTTGTACTTAAATAAAAGTTCAAAAACTCTTCATAAAAACAATAATCAGCAAGAGTTTTCTCTTTTTTTGGGACAATGAAAACAAAGAAAGAAACTAAGTAAGAATCCATAAGTCTCTACAACTCCACAGTGGAAATGCAAACCAAGCTTTCATTTCCTTGCAACCCAATCTGCTTTCGTTCCCTCTGTTGAACCTAACAAGAAAAAAGAAGAAGAAACAAAGCAGAATTAATACCCCTAAGCTCATAATAAATGAAGGTTGCTGAGGTCTTTTCGGTGAAGAAGTTGGTGAACTCATGGGACTGTAGACACAAAAGATGTCACAAGAGAGTCGGAGCTTGGGCTCCGAGATGTACGTACTCCAATACCTAAATCAATGAAGATATTAAGATTTCTTTGACTGAGTAGAAGGAATGAGAAAAAGAAATATCGTAATGTTAGGAAAGCTTGTCTGGAATAGCGTTTAACTATCATTTTATATCTGACTTTGTGTTCTCTGAGATAGCGTTTATCTATCCTTTTATATATGATTTTTTTGAAACTATGAGCTCGACACGTGTAAGATAGATACATACGCTAATGGAGATGACAGGTGTAAGACATGTAGAGGTTAAGGCAACGCTGGTCATAATAAAATGGAGCTAGGAAACTCCTACAACACATTTCTGATTTTACATCATTGATGAACCATGTCACTGTTGCTGATGATTTCTAAGTTTGTTGAATCCATTAACTGTTCCAAATTCTATATGTTTTTGTTGATGTCTTTTTGTGTTGAGGTGGTGCTCCTGTTGTTCCTGGTGGTCGTAACCGGAGGTTGAGCTTCGGGACACGCTCCGTTGCTTAAGTCAATGTTTGGAGAAGGAATAAGAGGTTTGAGAGAGAGAGTAATGTTAAAAAAAAGAGAGAGAGAGAGCTTAACCGGGAATAGCCCTTGGGAGAGCTATATATAGAGGAGGTCGGGTGACCTGGTGTCCGCCATGTTGGTTCCACGTGCCCGACTCTGATTGGTCATTTGATGTAAGCAGCCTCGGGGGGGTCTTGTCACGGAGACGACCGCATTTAATGTCCATCGTCTGCAGGCTGTGGCATTTAATGCCTCGCACTGCCCCAGGTAGGCGCCGAGGTGACTGGAGATGTGACTTATGGGGGAAGGGGAGGCACCCACGTGTCCCAGGCCTTTGTTCCTAGTGGTGGCTGGGCTCGCCTGGTTGGGCTGGTCTGGTGGACTGAATGGGTTCAACAATTGCCCTCCCAGGCGAGGTGGAGGTTATAAAGTGACAGACGGCGAGCCTATGGATATCCGATACCTCGTGCTGTGGGGATTGTCCTATAGTGGCGAGGATTCATTGGGCTTGTTTTTCATATTTTGGGTTTTTTGGCTCAGGCGTGACTGGAAAACTTCCTTTCTTGGAGTGTGGCAAGTAGTAGCTTGGAGAGTTTATCTGGGTATCTTTGAATTCGAGCAAGGATGTGTTCTAAACTTACTGCTGTTCTTTGGTTGGTATGACACGATGTTTGACGTGTATGTCTTTTAATGACAGCCTTACAGGCTGGACGTGCTGCTATCTTTTGGCAGATACGACGTTACGTTTGACGTGCCCGTCCTTAATGCCAGCTTTAAAGGCTGGGCGTGCCATTCGAGAAATAGACACGTGTCGAGCATTGTGTGGTGCCATGGGCGGCCAGCTGAGCATCTTTTCGGCTATAAATAGGGGTGCCCGAACGCGTTTTCTATTTTTTTTATGTTTGCTGTCGAGGTGCTACCGTTATTGCTGCTAAATGTGTCCAGTGCTCCGTTTTGCTGGTTCGTTGCTTCGTTTTACTGGTTCGCTGCTCCGACGAGGTTTGGCCGAGGTTGCATAGGTATTTTCGGTGCTTGTCCTTGCATTCTATTTTGATTTTTGTATATGTGGTGGTCTGGTTGTTTATGGGATGGATTTAAGTGATAGTGGTGGTTCCGATGCATTGGAGAGGATGAAGGGTCTGTCCTATGCCGATGGCCAGAGCATCGACGAGGTGTTCGATGATCTGGACTGTGATATTGAGGAAGGGGCCAGGGTGCCTGGTGGTGGTGGTCTTGAGACGAGTGGTGGGGTGGGGTGGGGTTGTTGGTGGTGATGCCTCGGAGATAGACCAAACGTCTTCTGAGGAAAGTGGGGGGGTTGCTGGGGATGATGGCATGTAGTGGAACGATGATATCCGTTGCTCCATGTGCACCCAGCAGGTTGGCGCACTGATGCTGACTCGTGGTATTTTCATCCCTAATTATCGCTATGAATTTTATGTGCCCGCCCTGGGTCGGCGTCCTAGTCAGATTAAGAATGATGGGAGGGACGTGATCTTCTTCGAGCATATGTTCAAAGGGGGATTTCACCTTCCTTTGAACCCCTTCTTCGCCACTTGCCTTGAGGGGTATGGTATTCTGGTGCTCAATTGACATGGTCTTCTTGGCCTGTTATGGTGGCGTACTTCCTCATTTGTAAGAAGAGAGGCGTGGAACCTTTGTACTTCATTTTTTGCAACTTATATCAGTTGAAGGTGAAGAAGGATACGTTTTTCTACTTGAATCCTCGCCATCGGGTGGTTGTAGAGAATGCTCCCTGTAACAATCATATCAGGAGGTCGCAATTCTTCACCGTGGAGTTGAAGTTGGAGGATAATTGGGGCTTCCCAGTGAAGTAGTGCTTGCCCCCGAAAGATTCGCAGAAAAATATTGTGGTCATGGATGATTTGGAGAAAGATCAGTTCAACTACTATATAGGGAATAAGATCGACTGGGAGGTAGCCGTGACTAACTGTTTTATTTACAGGCACTGTTTGGAGAATATCAATCCAAAAAGGGTGGAGGCCAAGTTTGCTGATCGAGTCCCTCCCCTCTAAGGTAAAACCTGGTCCGTGGGTGCTTCTGATTATTACGCGGAGGTTTTGATAGGTATCATCGAACCTGAGAAGAAGAAGAGCAAGAAGGCGAGCGGCTCTCGTCGAGGTGGGGCTGTTTCTTCAGGAAAGGCAAGTGTTGCCTCTTCTGGCGAGGTGGTTCCTGAGGAGGTGGGTGGCATCGATAAAGGTAATGGCCTTGAGGCGTCCAGCCATACACTTGCTTTGGTGCCTTGGGTTCCTGAGCCCACCTCTCTTGCTTCAACCCCCACTGTGATGGAACTGCCACCATCCTCTAGTTCGCGTGAGAGTGAAGGTGGTGATGGTTTAAGAGCTAGAAAACCACTGATTGAAGTTAATGTTTTGGATGATGATAGTGATGACAAGGTGGTGTTCGATATGGGGGATTCCATGAGCTCTGACAGCTTTGATAGCTCTGTCAGTGAGGATGGTTCTTGGCGTGGTAGTTCTACTACGGCGGTGTTGTTTCTAAATCTTTGGCGAGCTGGTATATTTTGTGTGCTCTCGTTGTTTGGGCTTTGATGAGCTCTCATCTTGATTATTTTCTTCTGTGCAGGTATGTAAAGTCTTAGCATTGCCGAGAGGATCCGTCGGGCGACAAGGGAGAAGGGTAAAGACAAGGATCATGGCACAAGGCCCATTGCTCCTCTTGTTCAGAAGTAGCCCGTCGTAAAGCATAAGCGGGACAATATGGTCGCCGACCTTGAGCCTAAGAGACAGAAAATTGGTGGGGACCCCAAGAAGTAGAAATCCGTTCTATCTTCGACTACTAAGCAGACAGGCCATGGCGTCGCTGGCCAAAAGGCAGGTCAGGGCTCTGTGCAGCAATCTGTAGAGGTTGGGAAGGATGATGCCCCAACTGTTGCGTCGCCGAAATCAAAAAAGGCCACGAAGTCTATTAAAGGTGGCAAGACTTTGCCCATCGTACCAGCCTCGCCTAGCGGGGACGGCTCTTCTTCTACTCATGATGACATGGTGGCGCGCTCCACGCGCTCTTCGCCTTCGCCTTACAGTGGTGCCTTCCGCGACGTGCGCCAAGATTCCACCTCTTACTTCGACTATCAAAGTCGTATGCTCGTTGACTCTCTACTTGGCAACGTCAATGGGTGTGTCAGTTGGGCTCGTAGCCATCTCCTCTCCCAGGAGGTGAGGGTTATAGAGAGTTGCACTGCGCGGACCGTTCAGAGCGGCGTAATGGTGAACGTGGTGGAGGTGAGCTCTGTTCTGCGGGCTATTTGTTTGTTGGTGCTAACCAATATTTCTAATTTAGTTTTTTAACTTCTTTTTCAGACCCTGGTGTCGCAACCTAAAAAATAACAAGTCTCATCGCAAAATTTTATTATTCGTTAAGAGTGACATTAAAAAAAATCGAGGAAAGGTCGACTTAATTCCTCTAAAAAATGAAGGTTTTGAAAATGACCTTGAAAAAGATATGGAGTCGCCACCAATCGTTTTTGGCTAGGTGTGGTTGGCCACCAATTAAAATCGGTTTTGTAAAACATTTTAAAATTAATTAAAATATTTTAAAAACCAATTTCAAGTCCGCGCTTTTAAACCAGAGAAATCAAAGAAGCGGGTTCGGGACTCGGTTACGTGTGAGCAAGGATTAGCACCCCCACAACGCCCGTATAAAACGATACCTTATTAATCATGTGTTATCTCAAGTCTCGGTAAAAGTCGGTTTTAGATTTGGCATTTCAATTAATTCTCAATTTTAAGAAAAATAATTTCATTTTTAATTGAAAATGATCCGAAATTTATTAATTTAAAATTTTCCTACATTCCCCAAAAATTCGGCAAAATATAGAAATTTTTATTTATTTAAAAAAAAAATTCGAATCATTCTCATTTTAAGAAAAATATTTCATTATTAATGATAATTGATGATATCCTCCCCGGCAACCCGAAAGAGAACACATGAATTATTTTAACTCGGGAATATCTTTATTTTATTAAAAATCATTATCTTTTTCAAAACATTTTAAAGAAGAATATGAATATATGTGACATAAAAAAATGACATAGCAAAGTCTAGATAATATAATGCAAACTAAATGATATGATATAAATGACATAGCATATTCTAAATGAAATGAGATACCTAAGTATCATGATATATTTTAAATGAAATGAAATGATTTAAATGACATTATATTCTAAATGAAATATCCTAAATGAAATGAAATGTCCTAGGTAACATAATATATTCTATATGAAATGAAATAACCTAAGTACCATGAGATATTCTAAATGAAATGATATGATTTAAATGACATGATATTCTAAATGAAATAAAATATCCTAAATAAAATGAAATATCCTAAATGAAATGAAATGTCCTAAGTGACATAATATATTCTATATGAAATGAATTAACCTAAATAACATGGTATATTCTAAATGGAATGATATGATTTAAATGATATGAAACATAAAATCATGCTATCATGAAATATGCATGAAAATAAAAATAAAAATGATAATGCATGAACATAGTATATGCTAAATAATGTGACAAAAATAAATGACTTAATAAAAAGCATAGGATTGCATAAAATATTCAAAACCATATAACAAACAAACATGACACCAAAAAATATAAATCAAAATAATAACAATACCATAGAAATTATCATAGCAAAAAAAAAAATCATATATTATACAATATGCATGAATATGGAAAATGCAATGCATTAAAGTGTATTTTTCCCTTTCAACAAGGAAATCCGTATATCTAAAAAGATATCCGGCTACCTTAAGAAAATATATCAAATTAAATTTTTTAAAATCAAAATACTTTGTGATTGTTTGAAAACAATTTTGAAAGAAAATTGAATGAAGATTGAAACCCTAGCCAAACCTTTTAAAAATGGCTCTAATTTCCTAAGTTTAAAATCACGGACTTGACCACCCTTAACCCGAGGTTTATAAAACCATTTTTAGAGTTCAAAAAGGCTTAGAAACTACCCTAAGACAGTAGCTAAAGTTTTTAACCAATCCCCTCTAAGTAACTTAGCCAAAACAGGAAAATGATTTTCCCTCAAATTCAAATCTGACTCCACTGTCCAGTTTTAAAGCACGATTTTTTAACCTATTTTTAAATTTTCAAAAAAAATATAAAGAAAATTATGGAGACTCAGAATATTCAAAACTACACAAGAAAAAATTGTCTTAATTTCTGATTAAAGATGAATTCCCAGAAAAATCGGAAAAGTCTGAAAACTGGGTGAAAAACTGTTTTGCCAAAACACATTTTTTTGCCTTTGATAAAATCATTTAAAAATCAAAGTAAAAAGGTTAGAGATGCTCCTAAAGACCCACAAACAGTAGCTAACACTTTTAAAAAGTTAGACAAAAATTGGCTAAGTAAAAAAATCACAAAAATAGAATAATCAATTTGACAACTCTTTAATTTTCCACAAGTATGCTCAATTGAGCATGACTTTGAGCCATTGATTGGCCTAAGTCATAAATCATGTGGCATGACATGAAATGCATGAACATACAGCAAATATGATGTATGAAATGCATGATTTAAATCCTAAATGATGTGAGAAATGCATGGCAATACAAAATAACCTAAGACCTAAATAGCATAGCAAATGCATGGCAATAAATGTACTCCTAACCTAAGAATGCATGAGATGCATGATAATGCAAATGAGACTTAGACCTAAAGTGACATGAGATGCATGGTAATACAAAGTGACCTAAGACCTAAATAACATAGCAAATGCATGGCAATACCAATATAATTCTAGACCTTATATGCATGGGAATATGCATGGCAATACCAATATGATTCTAGACCCTAAATGTCATGAGAATGCATGAAAATGGCATAAACATATAGTAACTAATAAACCTAAAACTAATGCATGAACAAACAACAACTAATACACAATCTTATGGCATGATAATTCAAAGCAATGGCACCTAAACATAATGCAAATGCACACACAATGCAAGAATTACGTGAAGAAACCGAATGACCATTAAAATAGACTAATGCAATCCTATTTAGCCAATAACACAAAAACATGGCAAACCAAATCAAAATTCACAATGTAATGGCATGAAATGCAAACCTATCAACTAGACAAAATGAACATACACACACAAAACCAAATCATGTAGTATAATCCTAGCTAAACAATAACACAAACACATGGAAGCAATAAACTAGCAAACATGTTAAACAATGCAAATATGTATAAAAATCTATCATGGCCGAATTAGACAATATGAGTATAGCATGGTATATATGCATGAGGATCAATGGAAACATGTTAAACAAGCAAACATGCTCAAGAAAATCTATCATGGTCGAATGGAACAACCTAAACTAGCATGGCATTGTCACAAACACATAGCATGGTATATTATTAAACTATCACAATCAAGCTAACCTACCACAAATCAAGCTAATATAACACAAATAAACTAACCTACCACAAATCAAGCTCATGAACAAAAATCAAACACAAAATCATTTACCCAAAACAGTAACCACTCGGCCATTGTGAATTTTTGATGAAAACTTGTTGTTTTTTTTATTTTCTTTTTAAAAAAATAAAATAGTAGCTCTTTAGAAACAAGTTTATTTCATAAAATAAAAAAAAGAAGATGAAAAATCAATCAACAAGCAAGATCATGTCAATAAAATATGAAAAATAAACATAAAAGAGCATAGCTACCTTGGTCTAGATTTCCAAATCAAGAAGAAAAATGCTAAAACCCTTCATTTCTTCTTTTTTTTTTTTCTCCTCTCTTTTTCCTTTCTTTTTTCTTTCTTTTTCTCCTTAGCTATTGCCTCTTTTCCAACCTCCAGCCTTGTCAAAAACTGATCAGCCCCCTCTCTAATTAGCCTTGGCCGAATAGTGCCTTCTAAAAAGTAGGTGGTTATTTTTTCTCATCCAATGGATATCACTTGAAGATGCTTTCTATGTAAAATCCCACCATTATATTAGAATCATCAGCCCTTGAATTATGATGTCATAAAGATGTCATAAATTGGTCCATGTGTTACAAATTCAAAGGCTTGATCACAAAAAAATAACTACCTTCCTCTTCACCCTTGGCCCTTTGATGAAAAATCAAAAAATATCTGCCCTCCTTTGGGCCTTGGCCGGCTGACCCTTCATCTTCCAGCCCATACTTTATTTTTTTAAAAGCAAGAAAAGCCCTTTTTGGTTTCTTGGGTAAAATGACCTTTTTGACCCTCGAACCTAAATAAATAGCAAACGGACTCCAAATTCAAATTTTCTTTTTTCAATAATTCTAAAATAATAAAAAAATTAAATTTTAGAACTTTTCAAAATTTTCAGAGTCCATTTGCTATTTTTTGGGGATTTTTCTTCCAAAAATGCCTTTTTGTGTACCCCGAACTTTTACCATTTCTTAAACAAGCTCTGAATCCATATTTTTCTTCACCAATCTCTTCCAAATAATTTAAAAATGAGATCTACAAATTTTCATAATTTTTGAAACTCATTTGCTATTTTTTCGGGATTTATCTCTTTGAATTACTGCATAATTGGCCCGAAATTTGGCCATTTTGTAAACTAACTCCAAATATGGATTTTATTTTTCCAATCTCTTGAAAATAATTTAATAATGAGATCTGCAAATTTTCAGAATTTTTGGAGCTTATTTGGTATTTTTTCGGGATTTATCTTCTTGAATTTTTGCATAGGGGACCCGGGATTTGACCATTTTGCAAACGAACTCCGAATCCAGATTTTGTTTCACCAATCTCTTCAAAATAATTTAAGAATGAGATATGCAAATTTTTATAATTTTTGGAGTTCATTTGCTATTTTTCCCAAATTTTCCAATTTTGCCCTTATGCCTCCGAAGCCCGATTTTGCTCAAAACAAGTCCGATTTTCAGATTTTATTTTCCTAGGCCTTTTTCATATATTGAATTGGAGTTGGTCCTAAAACACCCAATTTTTACGATCAAATTCCCTTCCGATTTGATTTTTCCTTTTTCTCACTATTTGAAATTTCCTCGTTTTTCCATTTTTCCTCCAATCGGCTCTTTTCTCGAATTTTCTTTGAACTGAGCCTTGGGCTATCCTTTTTTACTTACTCCTCATCAATTAGGGGCTTTAGTTTTATCGAATCGGGCCATTTTTGTAATTTTCCCCAATTTCACCAAAATCCATCAAAAACCCTAATTCTCAATTTTCTTTTGAATTGACTTTTCTTTCAGTTTTTCTTCCAAGTAGCTTCTCCATCACCCTTAGTCAGTGCTTATCTTTCATTTGGAACCTTCAATTTCGACCAATTTGACCGTTTAAGCATTTTCCCCCAAATTTTCCAAACTAGGGTTTCCTTTCTACTGAATCTCCGTAACCCAACTTTCGAACTCTGTATCTTTCAAAGTAGACCTCGGATTATCAAAATTCTTTCACCATTTTTCAATTGAACTTCAAATCTTGATTTTGAAAGTGGGTTGACTTTTTAGTAGTTGACTTTTTGAGGTTGACTTTTCAGGGGTTGACTTTTTCAAGTTCGACTTTTTATGCTCGACTTCTTAGACTAAGTCCAGGAGTACCATCTGCAGGATGAGAAAAGTTATTTTGCATTCTGAAACATCAATTTAGGAAGAAAACATACATGCTTTAGTAGTAAAGAGAAAATTAGGTGTCTACACCTGGCCGCTAGTCTGGAGGTATGTAATCATGTTGGGGAGGCGGACGCCCATCTTCGTGATGTGGAGAAGGATCTCCAGCTGAAGACTGCCCGTGTTTCGGAGCTGGAGGGCTTGCTGAAGGCTGAGAGGGAGAAGGCAAAGGTCGCTGAAGATAAGGCGGTCTCCTGAGTCTGAGCGCCTGGCCGAGGTCGTTCGCGGTCAGCTCGCCAAATCAGAGGATCGTGTTAAGGCCCAAGACAAAGAGATCAATCTCCTGAGACAAAAAGATCAATCTGCTGTTGTCGAGGCTGTGGCCAAGGTTGTGGAGGCTGAGAAAGAAAAACATGCTCTTGCGCTGGCAAGTGCCTTGGAGGCAAAGGAGGACAAGATGGTCGAGGTGGCCCTTAGCATGGTGGACGAATATAGGACGGCCACCCTTATTGGGGTCCAATTGATGCATGGGCCCCTTGACTGTAGGGGCATAGACTTTGCCGCCATTGGGAATCCTCCTGAGAGTTTTGACCCTGTATGCCCCGATGTACTCTCCTTGGAGTGGTTAAGAGTAGATTTTGATGTGGCTCCTGTTCCTGTTGTCCCTGCGACGCCACAAGCTGATGCCATGCCCGCCATTCCACAAGACAAATTGCTTTCGTCTGCTACAACTATAGAGGAGATGGTTGCAGCCGATGATCTTATTGTCGACCCTCTTGAGGATGGAAAGGTTAGGGATCCTGCTGTTGTAGTAGGGGGCGAAGATGTAACTAGGGTGGGTAGTGGTTCTTTAGGTGAGGACCTTATACATAGCACTTAGGATATTTGTAATCCCCCTTTTATAAATAAAAGGTTTGTTTGCTTTGTCATTTGTTTGCCTTGCTTTGATTGTTCTTTCTTTTCTGTTTGGTTTGCCTTGTTGTTCATTTTTGAATTTGTCTTTGTGTATCTTGTTGGTGTATTGGCAAACTACTAGACTTGTTGCAGGTTGCTACTTTGCTGGTTGTGCGTGTGAGCATAAGGGCCAGTTAGAGGCCATTGGGCGTCCAGCATGGCGTCTTATTGCGAGCGCACATGGTGGACGCAAGATGGTTGGACCAGTTAGAGGCTATTAGGCGTGCAGCATGGCGTCTTATTGTGAGCGCACAAGGTAGACGCATGGATGGGCCAGTTAGAGGCCATTGGGCATGCAACTTGGCGTCTTATTACGAGCGCACATGATGGATGCATGGATGGTTGGACCAGTTAGAGGCCATTGGGCGTGCAACATGGCATCTTATTGCGAGCGCACATGGTGGATGAGTGGATGGGCCAGTTAGAGGCCATTGGGCGTGCAACATGGCATCTTATTGCGAGCGCACATGGTGGATGCGTGGATAGGCCAGTTAGAGGCCATTGGGCGTGTAGCATGGCGTCTTATTGTGAGCGTACATGGTGGACGCGTGGATGGGCCAGTTAGAGGCCATTGGGCGTGCAGCATGCATCTTATTACGATCGCACATGGTGGACGCGTGGATGGGCCAGTTAGAGGCCCTTAGGCGTCCAGCATGGCATCTTATTTCGAGCGCGCATGGTGGACGCAAGATGGTTGGACCAGTTAGAGGCCGTTGGGCGAAGTATTAACCTTGGTTTTTCCGGCAAAATTCAAGTTGTATTATTATTCTCATGAAAGGAAATACAACTTTGTGAATAAATTTACAGAAAGTATTTTTTCAGGTGGATCGTATTCCAGGTCCTTAGTAAAGGGATTTCATCCATTCATTCTAACGCATAGGCTCCAAAGCCAATCTTCTTTGTCACTTTGTAGGGGTCTTCCCAGTTTGGGGCCATTTTTCCCTGCTAGCCAACGAGTCTGCTGGCTTCAAAACTTCTGAGGACAAGGTCACCGACTTCGAACTGTCTTCCCTTGACCTTTGAGTTATAGTATTGGGCGACCTGATATGATCTCGCGGCCTGTTTGACTTATGCCCAGTCTCTGGTTTCTTCTAAGAGATCCAAATTCATCTAAGTGATTCTTCGTTGGTGACGGGGTCGTAGTGAGCTGTTCTCAAGGAGTTAATGCCTATCTCTGTCGGCACAATAGCCTCTGTTCGTAGATCAAGTTGAAAGGAGTCTCGCCCATGCCTGAGTGAGACGTGGTCCTGATAGCCCATAGAATTCCTAGCATTTCTTCTAGCTATGCCCCTTTGGCATCATCGAGCTTCTTTTTTATGCCTTGAAGAATCTTCTTGTTCATCGCCTCCACCTGCCGTTTGTTGGGGGTGTTTGACCGAGCTGTGAGTCAGCAGGATCTTGAAGTTTTCACATAATTTCTTCAATTTACCCTCTAGAATTGTGCGCCATTGTCCGCCATGATGGTGTTGGGGACTCTGTATCTGCAGACCATAGACTTCCAGACGAAGTTCTCAATTACCCTTTCCGTGATGGTCGCCACGGCCTCTGCTTCTACCCATTTGGTGAAGTACTCGCAGGTGACAACTACAAACTTCTTCTGCCCTATAGCAATTGGGAAAGGTTCGATCCTCCACATTGTAAAAGGGCCACGGGCTTGACAACTGATTGAGTAATTCTGCCGGTTGTATTGGAATAGTGGTAAACTTTTGGCACTTGTCACACTTCTTTACCAACTCTGTGGCGTCTTTCTTCATTGTTGGCTAGTAGAAACCCTATCTCAATGCTTTCTGTGCTAGAGACCTACCCCCATGTGGTTTTTGCATACTTCTTCCTGGATCTCCCGGATGACGTATTTAGCCTCTGCTGGCTCTAGGCATCTCAGTAAGGGTAATCTGAATGATTTCCTATACCGGGTGTCGCCTATTACTGCATATCTGACAGCTCTTCTTCTCAGTCTGAGTTGTTATTTGGGTCGTCGGGCGAGGTCTCTTTTGTGAGGAATTCTGTAATGCTTGTTAACCAGCTCTGTTCGTTGGTTATTGGGAGGATCTCTGCGCCCTCTTGGTGGCTTGGCAAAGGGCGGTGTTCGAGGAAGATCTTTCCTCTTTGTCTTATTTCAATGGCAGAGGCAAGCTTGGACAAAGAGTCTGGCCTGATATTTTCTTATCTGGCGATCTTTTGAATGGTCAATTGGTTGAAACGCTGCTTTAGGCTCATGACCTTTTTGTGATATTTTACCAGATCGGGCTCTCGTACTTCATATTCCCCATTCACCTGTTTTGCTACCAATTGGGAATCGGTTGACACAGATAACCTTACCGCGTCGAGTTTGAGTGCCAACTCTAGCCTCGCCAGGAGAGCTTCATACTCTGCTGCGTTGTTTGAAGCGGGGAACCTAAAAAATAGCCCGTATTGCCATTCGCTTCCCTGTGGGTCAGTTAATAGGATTTCAGCCCCTGATCCCTATTTTCTTGAAGATCCGTCTACGTACAGTGTCCATACACCACTCTGGACGGGCTCCAACTGCTGAGGTTTTTGCACTAAGGTTGGTTTTAGGGGTGGTGGCGGTGTCTCACTATCAGGATTCGACGGTGCATCTTTCGGGTAGCAGACCAGTGTTGTGATAGCACTGGTAAACGAGTACTCGACTATAAAGTCCACCAGAGCTTGGGCTTTGATAGCCTTTCTTGGCCTATATTCTAGGCTAAATTCACCTAGCTGGACACTCCACTTGGCCATCCTCCACCCGTGTCTACTTTTTGCAGGACTTCCCTTAGCGGTTGATCCATCAATACCGTGACGGGATGGGCCTAAAAATACTGTCTCAGGCGTCTAGCCGCCACTATCAGAGCGTAAGTGGTTTTTTCTAGTCGAGTATCGTGACTTCTCCATTCTGCAAGGCTCAACTGACATGATAGACCGGTATTTGGCAGGCTTCTTCTTCCTTAAGGAGCATGGCAACTACAGTTTTGTTTGGAGCTGCCAGGTAGATGTATAGCTGATTTCCTGATAGGGGGCTGGTGAGAAAAGGCGCCGAGCACAAGTACTTTTTAATTCTTCGAAAGCCTTCTGGCAATCTTCAGTCCATTGGTACTTGGAGGCTCCCTTGAGCACTTTGAAGAAAGGTAAGCACCTATCGGCGAGCTTGGAGACGAACCTATTAAGGGCGACCACCCGGCGAGTAAGCCTCTGCATTTCTTTGGTGTTTCTTAGCGGGCACATACCCAAGATTTCCTGAATTTTTTTCGGATTTGCTTATATTCCTCTGTTGGAGACCATTGAATCAAGGAACTTCCCAGCTCCCACTGCAAATGCATATTTTTTTGGATTTAAGCTTATGTTGTGCATCCTGATGACGCCAAAGGCTTTCTCGAGATCTCGAATATGCTGGTCCAGCAATGAGCCTTTGACCAGCATGTCATATACTTCCATACTCTGCCCGATTTGGTCCTTGAAGAGTCTGTTTACCAATATTTGGTAAGTGGCTCCCACGTTCTTTAGCCCAAAGGTCATAACTTGGTAGCAAGAATAAACCCTCTCCTGTCACAAAGGACGTCTTGTTTTGGTTTTCGGGGTTCATTTTGATCTGGTTGTAGCCGGAGAAGGCGTTCATAAAACTTAGGTATTTGTGTCCCGCTGAGGAATTAACCAATCGATCTATATCTAGTAGGGGAAACTATCCTAAGGGCATTGCTTGTTCAAGTCTGTGAAGTCTACACATATTCGCCATTTATCACTGGCTTTTTTCATCATCACTACATTGACAAGCCAATCCGGGTAGGCCACCTTTTTTATGAAGTCAGCGGCAAGCAGTTTTTCAACTTCTTCTCTGAATGCCCTGACTCGCTTAGGGATGAACTGGCGTTTCTTCTGTTTTATCGATTTTGCAGCTGGGTTCACATTCAGGGAGTGGGAGATTATTTTCGAGTCTATTCCAGGCATGTCGACCATCGACCATGCAAAGATGTCAACATTTTCTTGCAACATGGCCACCAAAGGCCGTCTTTCTTCACCTCCCAAAGAAGACCCGACCTTGGTTGTCTTAGATGGGTTTTCTGGATCTAAAGGGATCGTCTTTGTTTGCTCTGCAGGCTCCGCCTTATACTGACTTGTCTCCGCCCTATTGTTCAGGCTTTCTAAGGTGAGCATAGTTTTGTCGATCAGGTTGACTTGAGCTTCTATTAGTTGCCCCCCAATTTTTGTTTTTTGCCCCCTGCTTCTGTCATGTCGAGGTTAGGCTCGACGCCTTGGTGTTTCTTTGCAATTTGTGTGGACAACATGTGGCACTGCCGTGCCGTTTGCTGATCTGTCTTCATATAACCAATTCCCATTGGTGTTGGGAATTTCACCGTCAGACAATAGACGGCGATCACCATCCCTTCTTTTCTCATCACAAGCCTTCCGAAGATGGCGTTGTAGGCCGAAGGCTAGTCCACCACTAGGAATCTAGAGATGATGGTGAGGGTGTGGCCACCATCTCTCATTGTTACTGGCAGGGTTATTGATCCTTTGACCGTTATTGGCTAGTTTGCAAAGCCAAAGATCGAGCTTACCGGTTTCAAGTCCTTCTCAGGGATGCCCATCTTCTTGAAGGCTTCCCACTGGATAACCTCTAATGTGCTACCGTTGTCTACAAGGACCCTTTTCACTCTAAAATTTTTTATTGTGGCCGCCACAACAATCGGGTCATTCCCATTGTCCTTCAAGATATCGACATCATTATCGGTGAAGTCTACCATCCAGTCTTTATTCTGTTCTGCTCGTTTGGGGGTTTTATCGATCGCCATTATACTTTTGAGATGGGCTTTTCTCTTGGAATTACTGGAGGTCCATTCTTCCGTGCCCTCCACTATCATGTTTATCACCCCTTGTATCGGTTTCTTCCTTTCTGTCCTTCCTATGTTCCTCTGATTGTTCGCCGATGGCTACCCCTGATGGCCTCTATCTTTCTTACAAACTGTTTGATCTGCCCCTTTCGGATGGAGGTCTTAATTGCATCTTTTAAAAACCTACAATCTTTCGTGTTGTGTCCAACATCATTGTGATAGTTGTACATTTCCTTAGAGTTAAGGCGTGATAGGTTGTCCTTCATGGTGTATGGCATTCCCAAGATACCCTCATGGGCTACTGCATTTGGGATGTACGTCTTTGAGGCGTTGAGAGGCATGTATTCATCAAACTTAGAGTATAGGGCTCTTTCCCGTCTTTGCCCGCGGCCTTGGGTGGCTGTGTCTGTGTTATTATGGCAGGTCGTTTGATGGTGACTCAATTAAGAGTCGTAAACCCAAGTGCAGGTTATGTTCAAGTAATAAATTCTCGGGTGTCCGAGGTCGAACCACAGGGAAGCGTATTAGTAAGTATAAGTTTATAAATATATAAGAAAAAGAAAGTAAACAAGATATTAGGGAATCAACAACAAAATAAGATAAACAAGATATTAGAGAACAAAATAAACAAAATAACATAAAAGAAATTAAACAAGATATAAAAACAATAAGAAAAGATGTTGAGGTTAGAGAATCCACTCTTGGTGTTATGCTAAGATTAATCTTGTTTTATTACACAATTGAAATTCACACATAAGGGAGATTCCAATCGGAAGGTTTAGCAATTCAGTCCAAATTGTCCAACGTCCATAGCATATGATATTATGTTCATTTGGTGTCCTCAAAACTCATAAAAAGAGTCCAAGCATTCCTTATGCCAAGGTATATGTCTACAACAAATCAAGGTTATGAAACCAAGCATTTACTGTGCCATTTTCCTTGTCAATAATGAATCAAGATCCCTACTTTGCAAGTATGATTTTAAACCAAAAGAAAATATTATATATACTAGTGTTTATAAATGATGATTCATTTTAGCTCATGTTTAAGAGACTAACCTTAGCATTTACCAAAAGCTTCACCTCATCACCTCAACAATATGATTAGCAACACATACTAGATATGAATAAAATGAAAAGGAATGTAAGAAACATAAGTAAAGAACAAGAAAACTAGAGAAAGGAAAGAAGAAGAAAACTTAGAGAATTTTATTACAATGGCTAATATCCTACCAATGTATAATGTACCCTAATACTCATCCAAGGCCCTCTATTTATACACATTTTGGACGGCTAAATGACAAGAGACAAGCTTTACAAATTTCAAAGGTAGGTATAATAGGTGGGTGCATTTTTCTAACAATTTTCGTCATATTGTATGACAATTCTGATCAACCAGCTTGATGGTCGAGTTTGTCAATGTTGGAGGCTCGATCTGATAAAATGGTCTTCTAGAAAACTATACCCCTATCAGTTACGAATCCATAGCCGTTGGAATCAGATCATTTGCTCATGTGGATCGGAAGATATGGTCAAAATACCAAAACGGTGCAGAACAGACATCATTGCACATCAGCCAACTTGATGGTTGATTTCGGTAGGGAAAACGACTCCGTTTCAAGAAGTGTAAAACATGAAAAAGATAGATATGCCTCTTAACTATGCACGGTTAAAATTGCAGCCTTATTGCTTCAGTGAAACTCCATATATAGCTGATATGGTAAAAGGTGTCGGAACTGGAACTGAACTGGATTTGCCCTTAATTCTTTATTTAACCTAGTAATCTGAAATCACTCAAAGAAACTCGTGAAAAACACCAAATTACATAAAAATATAAAAAATCATAAACACAATTAGACTAAGCAATAATAACTCGTATTTGACACAAAATAATAATAAAACATAACTAAAAACTATATAATTATACGAGTTATCACACCCCCACACTTAGATTGTTGCTAGTCCCTAGCAACGACTCAATAAAAATAAAATAAGAAAATCTAATCTAATCCATTTTCGTAGGAAATTACGGTGGCACTTAGCATGTGACACAAGCCTTTAAACCCCTAGGTGTCCCTAGTGGACGAGTTTAGTCTCGTGAGGGTTTGCTAGAACGATACCCACAAACATTGAAAAACTAAAATATAAGTAAACTACATACACTAAAAATATTTACTCCTAATCCTTTCAATATAAATTAGAGACAATCTTTGAACAAGTCTTATAAATTAATCAATAGCTCAAAGAATTTCACAAAAATTCATGCTTGAATGTAAATAAATGAGTTAAGCCATTATTAACATAACATATTTCAATCAAAATAGTGCATATTCAACTTAATCTCAACTTCTCACTATACTCTCATGATTTTCACTCTTTAAAGTAGTGGTAAAGTATTTACACTCAATCAATCTCATGAAAACAGTTCTACCATATGCTTGCTTGTCCACCTATTCTCCACTATTTAGATCATACAACTTCATAAATCAAGAGGTCTTTTTTTCAAGGTTGTAATGGGGCCAAAGGGTTATAATGTGGTTAAAGAACAAAAGGATAAAGATATCACAAAGGTTCCAAAGAGTTCATAGAGTTTAGAGACATAATAAGATCATACAAATAAATTTCTCAAAACTCTTTACAAGTACATAGTCACATAGGCTAAATATTCATGTTGAGCATTTGCTTCATTCTAACCAACTTTGTAACATCTTTTTCTTTACTTTAACTAGAAGTTCAAGAGAAGATTTTTTTTTTTTTTTTGAATATGGGAATGTATTTAACAATGATCCATTTCTTTTTCTCTTGACTTTTTCTTTTCTTTTCTTCCCCCACACTTATCTTTTGTTTCTAACCCAAATTTTCAACTAAAAATATCCCTTGTTTTTTGCAATATGTCTCAAAATATATAATCCATCTTTAGAACAAGGGTAAGGATATAAGTATATTTAGGCTAGGTGTAAGTTGTGGTTACCAATAAAACAGCATATTTAATGTAGGCTCAAATTGGCTCACTAGTGGGGATGTTCTCTTAGAACATTAATAATGGATGGCTGTTTGGCTCTTGTTATAATCCTAATGCCTCTATCATATTCATGTTGTCACATGTATCAATATAGTCTCAAACGGTTTAAAGCAAGTTCTAGAGAATCATGTAATCATAAGAGCACTCAAGAAAGAAATTAGATTGATTTGTATAATGCATCAATCATTATAGGCTCAAAAACTCACAAGGATGATTATACAAGTCAGACTAAGTCTAAACATGCTTCTTTCTCAATCAACATATCATATTAACATTGGCTCATAAAAAGGTTGACATCAAGCTCAATTCTCATGAAAATCTTCTCACTAATAAATCTGTTTTAGACTTATGCAATTCATATCTCATCATTGTATTAAAAGGAACTAAAACACACTAAAAAATAATATTAATAATAAAGACTCATAAAAAAAAATAGTAGACAAAAATAAAAGAAATCCTAAATCGTTCCCCCCACACTTGATTCTTACATTGCCCTCAATGTAAGTCTATTAACCCAAATGAAAGAATCATGTGTAAGAGAAAAGAACTAATAACATAAGAAAAGGAATAACTAAGACTCAAAACAAAACAAACTCATGCAACCTAAATAATCCTAAAATACTAAACAAAAATTAACAAGTAAACATAAAAAGATTAAAATCAAACTGACAAGGTATGTCTCAAGTCTCCCTTACTCAGACCTTGTTCAGAATGAATACTTCTAAATTGCTTAAAACACAACAAACTTTTTTTTTTTTTAAATTAGCGAAATATGTCCCTTACCCCCTACTAAAGGTAGAATTTAGGAGATATTACCTGCAGAGGTTGCTAACCACTTATTATAACTGAGACACAACAAACAAAATGTTAGATAATGTCACAAAGACAAAGTGCAATCCACTCCTTGCTCGTCCATATCTCTTTTTCTTTTTCCGAGCGTTTGCGAAACAATCGTAGCAGATAAATACTCATAAGCTTGGAGCTTTTTGAGTAAATCTTCAATGGTTGTAGCAGAAATTATGGTTCTCCTTGCCTCTGAAAACATGAATCCATTATCCACAGCATTATCTAAATATGAAAGCAAATTACTAAAATAACCATTAATATTAAGCAAACCAATGGGTTTCTTATTTGTGACCAAAGATGACCAAGAAGCCACGCAAGCTATTTCTTCCAATGTACCCAGACCTCCTGGTAAAGCAATGAATGCATCGGCAAAATGGTACATGATTGTCATCCGTTCAGGGATACTCCAGACTTGTATTTCCTTACCCACGGTAGGTCCACAAAAACCTGTGAATAGTTTTGGCACGATTCCTAGAACTGGACTTCCTCCGGCGTGTGCTGCTGTAGCGACTGCTCCCATTAAACCCGTACTACTGCCTCCATAAATCAACTGGATCTTTTGTTGGGCAAGTATTACTCCAACTCTTATGGCTTCATCAGCGAATATGTTATTTTTCCCTGGATAAGCACCTCCAAAGACACAAATTTTTTTAATGCGCTGGGACGAAGTACTTTCCATTTTTTTTCGAGTGCCTGAAAGAGAATGAGTACATGGTGTAATATATAGAGGACTGAGTAGTGAATCAGACAAGAGTAATAATGTCGCCGAAAGTGTATTTGACATGTCAGAAAAAAATGTTAACCTAACAAAAGATTTTTGCGTGATTTCAGGAAGAAAATCAAAAAGAGAAGAAAAAGCAACCGTAAAAGACCAATGCAAAAAAAAAAAAAAAAAACGAGAATAATTACACAAATCCTAAATTAAACCGAAATGAAGTTATTGCAAATCAAACCAAAAGCTGAGAAGTCATTTATTGTAGTTGTGATTGTGGCTCACATCTTCCTCTGGTTTTACGTCCAGAAACGGCTTAAACGCCTTCTATGAGTCGAGGATATGCTTCCCATCCAGTTTTCTTACAAGCTGGCAAACAGGGTCTTTTAACATCAGATTCCCAAGATGTTGCCATTCCCTTTGGAATTGCGGCCATAAATAAAAAATTTCTCTTTGTACGTCTCCACTAGGATGCGTCTCAAGAGAAAGTTGGATATTACCCAAATTCTCCTTACTCAGTCCATCCTTAATGAATTCAATTTTATCATCTCGATTAGAGGACGGAATCCCAATAGAACGACATTTACCGTTACACGTCCATCGTGCACATTTGTGGCAATTTGAACTCATGCACTTTGCTCGTCGCTTCTTTGCAAAAGTGCTTCTACCTGTACCTGGTAAATGCAAAACAGGAAGATATTCATCTTCACGTACCTTGGCTTCAATTATCCAACGTATGTCTTCAGGAATCCCTTTGTGCATAAGCATTCTTAATCTTTCAAATCGAACTTGGTAAAGCTTCCGTAAAATATTTCGAGGAAAAGGAGGAAATCGTTTCTGCAATCTTGTGAGAATATCATCCATCCTGAAAAAAAAATGAAAGAGAAATTGAAAGAGAAATTTATATACAATATCAGTTTTGTGGGTAGCTGATGGAACCGACTTAAATAATCACGGAGTACCGTTATCCGCCATTTAACCGGGGTGGCCAGTAAAATCCACACTGTAAAATTTTTGCAGCAGTTTTCTTTGATGAAAAATGACCACCACATGCCTCGGAATAACAAAACTTAATTACACTACTTACCTCATTGTCGGGAATGTATCTTCGAAAAATCTGATCAGGACAATATTTGAACAAGTAAGGGTCATCCCAGTAGAACTTTTTTACCTCATTCAGAAACTTCCTTTTATCTTGGGGGCTCCATTGAGAAGGAATTTTTCCTTCTTGTAGTTCATCAAGATGTGAAGAAATTATGACTGGAAAAGTTTCATTCTCACCCAAAAAGGAATATTTTAGCTCGGATGGTTTTAAATCCAGCTTGGGTGGTTCAATAGTTGATGGTACAGTGACATTTGTGAGTGATGGAAGTTCCTCAAACTTTTGTTTCCAACAATGCTTATCCTGAAAAGAATTTAACAAAGAATCAGTCTGTGAAATTTCTGAAGCATTATCAAACTCACATTCAATTAAATAAGCTTCTAAAGGATCATGGAATGTGGTAGTGGTGAGATGTTCATGAACAACTTCTTTAATGAAATCCACTTCATGTACTTCTGAGTCATCACCAGGTTGCTTGCAAGTGTTGAACACATTTAATTCTAAAGTCATATTTCCAAAAGAAATGTTCAAAATACCATTCCTGCAATTTATCAGAGCATTAGAAGTTGCAAGAAATGGACGGCCTAATATAACAGGAATTTGAACATTTGGATTTGAAACAGGATGTGTGTCCAAAACAATAAAATCAACAGGGAAGTAAAAATTATCAATTTGAACCAAAACATCTTCAACTATCCCTCGAGGAATTTTTACAGAACGATCAGCTAGTTGAAGTGTAACAGGTGTTTCCTTGAGTTCACCTAAACCTAACTGTTGATAAACAGAAAAAGGCAAAAGATTAACACTAGCACCAAGATCAAGCAATGCACGTTCTATTCTAGTGTTTCCAATGATGCATGAGATTGTTGGACATCCAGGATCTTTGAATTTTGGTGGAGTAAGGTGCTGAATGATTGAGATCACACTTTCCGTCAAAAATGCTTTCTTTTGTACATTATGTTTCCTTTTAACTGTGCACATGTCCTTCAAAAATTTAGCATAAGATGGAACTTGTTTGATTGCATCCAATAAAGGAATGTTAATCTTAACTTGTTTGAAAAGTTCATAAATTTCTGCATTTTGATTCAAATTCTTTACTGTTTGCAACCTTTGAGGAAAAGGAGCAGGATGCATACCTTTTTCTTTGTCCAAATTTTCAAGAAGTTCAGACTTACCATCATCCTTACCATTACTTTTCGGAGGGGAAGGAGGATCTTGGTCTTTTGATGGAATGTTTTTGTCAATTGCCTTTCCACTTCGAAGAGTTGTGATAGAACTGGCATTTTCCTGTTGAGTTTCACTGGAGCCAGAAACAAGACATTGAGTAGAAGGGTTAGGCTGAGGTTGAGCAGGAAACTTACCTTTTTCTTGAGTGCGTAATGAAGCTGTCAATGTGGACAAGGTGTTTTTGATCTCATTGATGTCCTGTGAAGTTTGGTTATTCACATTTGCTTGTGTTTGCATGAATGCTTGCAATGTCTCTTCCAAGGTTTGTACACGTGAAGGTTGATAGGAAAAAGTGTTGCCCGGCTTTTGAGATTGTGGTACCTGAACATGATTATTATTCCGCCAACTGAAGTTGGGATGATTTCTCCATTCAGGGTTATACGTTTCAGAGTAAGGAGAAGGAAAAGGCTTTTTAAATGTGTTTATGGAATTTACTTGATCATGCAACGCTTCTTTAAGAATGGGAATGTTTGGACATTCAGAAGTGGGGTGTCCCATGATTTCACAAATTCCACAACTTTCTTCATTTTTAACCGTTTTGACTTCTTTTACTTCTCTAAGTTCCATGGCTTCAATCTTTCTAGCCAAATTAGCTACTTTAGCTTTTATCTCATCTTCTTGACTAAAATGATATTTACCTCTGTTAGAAACAAGATTAGATCTATTGGAACTTTCAGAGGAATTATCTGTGTGCCAGGCTTGAGAGTTATCTGCCAAATGGTCTAGGTAGTCAAAGGCTTCTTCAGGTTCTTTTTCTAGAAACTCACCGTTACACATTGTTTCAACAAATTGTTTAGTTTCGGGAGTTAAACTTTCATAAAAGAAACTAATAAGACGCCATTTTTCAAAACCATGATGTGGACAAGAACTTAACAAATCTTTAAAACGCTCCCAGCACTGAAAAAATGCTTCATTTTGATTTTGATTGAAATTTTGAATCTGTCTTTTCAAAGCAATAGTTTTATGTGCTGGGAAAAATTTCTTTAGAAACTCAGTTTGTAATTCTTGCCATGTGCCAATTGACCTTGGTTTTAAATTATGAAGCCAAATTTTTGCTTTATCTTTTAAAGAAAAAGGAAATAATTTTAGCTTGACAATTTCATTTGTACATTGTTGGTCATTAAAGGTGACACATACATCTTCGAAGTCTTTTAGAAACGAGTAAGCACTTTCCGATTCTAACCCATGGAAATTTGGAAGCAAAGCTATCATACCTGGTTTAAAACAAAAGTTGTTTGCATTGAGAGGAAAAATAAAACAAGAGGGTGATGAGCTTCGAGTTGGTTGCAAGTAGTCATGCATGGTGCGTACTTGTCTGTTCTCATCTTCAGCATGAACACTTTCATTGTCAGCCATGGTAGGAGTTGTATTAGAAAGATTACCTGAAAAAGTTTCACAATAAAATCTAACTAAACGACGAGATCTAAAATCACGTCGCCAAACAAGCATAAAACAAAGTTAATATACAGATTAGGCGGTATAACCAGCCAATAAAAATAAAACAAAGTTAATATACAATATAAATATAAATATATAGAAAATTAGGCGGTATAACCAGCCAATAAAAATAAATATAGGCGGTATAACCAGCCAATAAAAATAAATATACTTATAAACTTATATACTTAGTATTACCTCCCCGGCAACGGCGCCAAAAACTTGATGGTGACTCAATTAAGAGTCGTAAACCCAAGTGCAGGTTATGTTCAAGTAATAAATTCTCGGGTGTCCGAGGTCGAACCACAGGGAAGCGTATTAGTAAGTATAAGTTTATAAATATATAAGAAAAAGAAAGTAAACAAGATATTAGGGAATCAACAACAAAATAAGATAAACAAGATATTAGAGAACAAAATAAACAAAATAACATAAAAGAAATTAAACAAGATATAAAAACAATAAGAAAAGATGTTGAGGTTAGAGAATCCACTCTTGGTGTTATGCTAAGATTAATCTTGTTTTATTACACAATTGAAATTCACACATAAGGGAGATTCCAATCGGAAGGTTTAGCAATTCAGTCCAAATTGTCCAACGTCCATAGCATATGATATTATGTTCATTTGGTGTCCTCAAAACTCATAAAAAGAGTCCAAGCATTCCTTATGCCAAGGTATATGTCTACAACAAATCAAGGTTATGAAACCAAGCATTTACTGTGCCATTTTCCTTGTCAATAATGAATCAAGATCCCTACTTTGCAAGTATGATTTTAAACCAAAAGAAAATATTATATATACTAGTGTTTATAAATGATGATTCATTTTAGCTCATGTTTAAGAGACTAACCTTAGCATTTACCAAAAGCTTCACCTCATCACCTCAACAATATGATTAGCAACACATACTAGATATGAATAAAATGAAAAGGAATGTAAGAAACATAAGTAAAGAACAAGAAAACTAGAGAAAGGAAAGAAGAAGAAAACTTAGAGAATTTTATTACAATGGCTAATATCCTACCAATGTATAATGTACCCTAATACTCATCCAAGGCCCTCTATTTATACATATTTTGGAGGGCTAAATGACAAGAGACAAGCTTTACAAATTTCAAAGGTAGGTATAATAGGTGGGTGCATTTTTCTAACAATTTTCGTCATATTGTATGACAATTCTGATCAGCCAGCTTGGTGGTCTAGTTTGTCAATGTTGGAGGCTCGATCTGATAAAATGGTCTTCTAGAAAAATATACCCCTATCCATTACGAATCCATAGCCGTTGGAATCAGATCATTTTCTCATGTGGATCGGAAGATATGGTCAAAATACCAAAACGGTGCAGAACAGACATCATTGCACATCAGCCAACTTGATGGTTGATTTCGGTAGGGAAAACGACTCCGGTTCAAGAAGTGTAAAACATGAAAAAGATAGATATGCCTCTTAACTATGCACGGTTAAAATTTCAGCCTTATTGCTTCAGTGAAACTCCATATATAGCTGATATGGCAAAAGGTGTCGGAACTGGAACTGAACTGGATTTGCCCTTAATTCTTTATTTAACCTAGTAATCTGAAATCACTCAAAGAAACTCGTGAAAAACACCAAATTACATAAAAATATAAAAAATCATAAACACAATTAGACTAAGCAATAATAACTCGTATTTGACACAAAATAATAATAAAACATAACTAAAAACTATATAATTATACGAGTTATCATCGTTCTTTCGGGCGACCTGACTTTTAGCAATGTGAGTCAAGACCCAACTGTCTTCTGTTATCTTGATATCCCTGCTTGTTTTTCGGGGAACGCCCCTGACCCTGTTGGTAGTTTATTTTTTCGTCGGGCCTTTCCGCCAGTTTCATTTCTTCTATTTCGGTATACCTCTAGGCCTTCTCATACAGGTTATAGAGTTTTTCAGGTTTTTCATCTGTCAGGGCGTACCGGAGGTGTTCGTGGTAGACCCCAGAGATGAACGCCTGTATGGCCCAGTCATCGTGCAGGTCTTTGATTTCCATGGTGGCAGAGTTGAACCTGAGGATGTCTTCTCTGAGGGTTTCACTTTTCTTCTGTCTTATTGCGAGGTGGCTAGTCGGGGTTTTGAAAGTAGCCTTGTTGGCGAGAAAGTGGGCAATGAAGGTTCTATAGAGCTTTTGGAAGCTGTCAATGGACCCCGCCAACAGTAAGTGGTACTAGGTTCTGGCGTGCATTCTGAATGTCATGGGAAACACTTGACATTTCTAGGCGTCAGTGGCCCCTAGCAGGTCCATGAAATTTTTGTATTGGATGAGGTGGTCCGTGGGGTCCTTGGTGCCACCATAGATTTCTTTGGGGAGCTTGATTGTCTTGGGCACCGGTTCCTGACGAATTTCAAGGGTCAGGGGACTGTTGTCATCTGTCATCCATTCTACTTCCTCCGTTTTGTCTTTCATCATGTTGTGGACTTCTTTTCTTAGGGCCGTCATCTGGGCCTCAACAGTGCAAACAACTATCTCCTTATTGACGGGCAGGTTCTCCTGGTTCTGGGTCACTCCTCGGAGCGCTGTCCTCTGCTCTGCCTGTGGGCCTTGCTTACTGCTGTTCGATAGCTACCTCGATAAGACGAGCTAGCACTGTTTTTTTTTCTGGTTGTTCTTGTTGCCTTTTTGGTTTGGCCTCACTTTTTGATTAGCCTGTCGGATGGCCTGCTACTGCTCAGCCAGCTGTGCCTGAAGGGTTTGTATCTGGCTCATGAGAATCTGGTACGTTGGGTCGAAATAGGGTAGCACTAGAGGTGGAATATGGTGTTGGGTGGTTGGATGGTGGGTTCAAGATTCAGTGGGGGTCCGGTGGCGGTGTTTGGTTGTAGTGTACTGGTGTGCTTTCTTGGCCAACTGGTGGGGGGTCTTTCCCGGGAACAAAGAAAATGCTCGTTCGTCCCGCGGTGTTAAACTGATTCTCTAAGGGGTTGTGTGAGGCTAAGCGAGTGGTTTGTTGGGTGGTTGGAGGGATATCTCGCATCGGAGTCGTAAGGGTTGAGAATACTGGGGGGGCGGTTGTGAGTAGGCTTTGGTAGTAGTTCTGGGGGTAGTAGGGCTGTTGGAGCCAGAAGTTAGGCACAAAAGGTGTTTGGTAGCTGTGCCAGGTCCCAGCGGATTGAGGGGAGTTCGCGGGGGTAGAGAGTGGAAACTGCCTGTAATCGGAGGTGTGGAGGAGTTGGTGATGGAGGGATGGTACCTAGGTCTTTAGGTGAGGAGGTTTGTTGGGTTGGTGGTAAAGATATGGCTTGTTGTTTCCCACAGACGGTGCCAAATGTTGATGTCTTTTTGTGTCGAGGTGGTGCTCCTGTTGTTTCTGGTGGTCGGGGGCCTTGAGAGGAAGGAAAATAAGTCAAAGGGCATCAGAGGTTGAGCTCCGGGGGTGCTAGAAGGAGGACCTGAACCTCTTTCTTACAATCGAACCACCAGCCACCCTGGCCCTTTCCTCAATATCACTATCTAGATCATCCAACACCTCGTCGATGCTTTGACAATCGGCATAGGACAGACCCTCCATCCTCTGCAATGCATCAGAACTACCACTATCACTCGAATCCATCCCACAAACAACCAGACTACCACACACACAACAATCAAAATAGAATTCAAGGATAAGCACCGAAAATACCTATGCAGCCTCGGCCAAACCTCGTCGGAGCAGCGAACCAGCAAAACAGAGAATGAAGTAAGTAGATCGAAGCACTGGACACGTTCAGCAGCAAAAATGGCAGCATCTCGACAGCAAAAATCGAAAAACAACAGAAAATACATTCGGGCACCCTTATTTATAGCCAAAAATATGCTCTGCTGACCACCTATTGCACCACACAATGCTCTACACTTGTCCGTTTCTCGAATGGCACGCCCAGCTTTTAAAGCTGGCATTAAAGATGGGCACGTCAAACGTCACGTCGTATCTGCCAAAGGACAGCAGCACGCCCATCCTGAAAGGCTAGCATTAAAAGACAGGCGTGTCAAACGTCGTGTCATACTAACCAAAGGACAACAGTAAGTTCAGAACACATCCTCGCCCGAATTCAAAGATACCTAGATAGCCTCGCCAAGCTACTGCTCGCCACACTCCAAGAAAGGAAGTTCGCCAGTCACGCCTGAGCCAAAAAACCCAAAATATGAAAAACAAGCCCAATGACTCCTCGCCACTATAGGACAATCCCTACAGCACGAGGTATCAAATATCCACAGGCTCATCGTCGATCACTTTATAAGCTCTACCTTGCCTGGAGGGCAATTGTTGAACCCATTCAATCCACCAGACACAGACCTAACAGACCAGCCCAACCAGGCGAGCCCAGCAACCACTGGGAACAGAGGCCTGGGACACGTGGACGTCTCCCCTTCCCCTAGAGGTCACATATCCAGTCACCTCGGTGCCCAACTAGGGCAATGCGAGGCATTAAATGTCATATCCTATAGACGACGGACATTAAATGTGGTCGTCCCCTCGACAAGGCCCCCTGAGGCCACTTATATCAGACAACCAATCAAAGTCGGGCACGTGGAACCAATAGGGCGGACACCAGGTCGCCCAACCACCTCCATATATAGCCCTCCTAGAGGCTATTTGATAACTCTAGGAAATATAGTTATTTTGCCATCTTTTATACTTTTGAATCGGTTAAGTCCTTGAAGATCTTATTAGGATTTGATTAGTTTTAGATATTTTATATTTATTTTAATTATCCATTTTATGTTTAAAAATAGCTATTTAGTTGTTATTTATGTGTTTTTATAGGTCCAAGGTGATCTGGAGCTTCGAGGTGCAAAACGACAAAAATCGGTGCATTCCAATGAGCAGGCAGATTCGACCTTCGAACCTTCTTTCAAGAAAAACTTGATCTTAAAGACTTCAAATGAGAAAACTCCCTCTTAACTTTTGAATCTGACTTCCATACCTTTCCAACGGTATAAGGTGTGTCAAAATCGAACAAGATTTTCCCATTCAAAACAGCTGACGAAGTTCGAGAAGCCAACAGGAACCAATTCAGACAAACGGAGGAGAAACACCAAGGAGGCAGTAGCAGTGGTGCCACAGCACCAAGAGGAAGGAACAGTACCCACAAAAACAGAAAAAAATTCGCAAAAATGCAAATCTTACCTGTTTTACTTGGGAACGAAGTTTCGGACTCCATGAGGCATTGGACACTTTAAATAGGACTCTTTTAGGTCAGAATAAAGAGGATTAGACATATAGAAACCTAATGCTCTCTCAAGAAGATAGCCACCATCAAATTCTCTCTCAAGAATATTGAAGATTTGAAGATTCAAGATTCAAGAACTGACAACTCTTACTTTTCTCTTTTCTCTTCTTTATTTTTCTTGTGTTGTTGATGACGGTAAAACTATTTGATTATTTGTTTTAATTAGTTATCATGAACTAAATTTTCTTTCACTAGGATTTCAATGGAGCTCAACACATAGTTTGAATTTACTTTCTCTCTCTAGCTTGATTTAATGGTTTGTTGAGTTGTTTGTTCATTCTTGTTCTTAATGCTTCTAGTTGATTGACCACCAATTAGATTGATTTGTTAACCTAAATATAACTTGGAAAAGGGAGTTTAGTGTTAGACATGGATTGAATGACACATGTTTCATATTCATTTATTAGGATGAATTGATCTGCAGGTAGGGTAGGAATACACTTACTTGTCATGTGTAACCATTGTTAGAGCCTAAGCTTAATGAGTTCTTCTTTAATTCAATTATCATAGGAATATAGTTAATTGGTTAAGAAGGATATTTTTATGAGACCATCGGAAGATCCTTATAAATAAGATAGAACACTAGGTTAACAACTCAGGATCATTAATCAAGTGAAAGGTTGAGAGAGATTCAACCGAAGTGTTGAGGGAAGTTGTAATCCTAGGCTTTTATTAATTAATTGAATTCATCCCTTTTTAATTTCATTGTTTTCACTATTAGTTTCTTTTAATTTTAGTTGTTAATTATTGTCTTTAATTATTTGTTTAGATAAGATTAGATTGTTTTAATTGTAGTACTTAGCAAATTTAATAGCAATTCGTTGTGGGTTCAACACTTTACTTTTCACTATCTTACTTGTTACGATACATGCACTTGCATGGTGTAAATCCGACAACAAGTTTTTGGCGCCATTGCCGGGGAATTGTTTATTATTTTTGTTAATATTAATACTAAGCAACCTTAGTCTTAATTTAAACTTTCTTTTTCTTATTTTTAGGTACAATGACTGAAGCTAATGAAACAAAGACTTTGCGAGAGTATGGGGTACCTCTCATGCAACATCTTCAGACTAGTATTCAGAGGCCTGCCATCCAGGCCAATACGTTCGAGATAAAGCCAGCCATCCTTCAGATAATCAATACATCAGTTCAGTTCAACGGCTTATTGAATGATGACCCGAATGCTCACATCGTGAATTTCCTGAAAGTTTGCGATCTTTTCAAACTGAATGGTGTTACTAATGATGCCATTAGATTGAGACTCTTCCCTTTCTTACTTCGAGATAAGGCCAAGAGTTGGTTGAACTCTCTTCCTGCTGGCTCCATTACCATTTGGCTGATCTTGCCCAAAAATTTCTTTCCAAGTATTTTCCTCATGCCAAGACAGCTAAGATGCGGAATGATATCACATCTTTTATGCAATATGACTCAAAATCATTATATGAATCTTGGGAAAGGTAAAAATATCTGCTTCGACAATGTCCTCATCATGGGATACCTGACTGGCTTCAGGTAAACACCTTCTACAATGGGTTAATGGGTCATACTAGAAGTTCTATAGATGCTGCAGCAGGTGGATTACTCATGGGGAAATAAATTGATGAGGCTTATGATTTAATTGAGGTGATGGCGTCCAATAATTATCAGTGGTCCACTGAACGAATTTTGCCAAAGAAAGCTCCAGATGTTTATCAGTTGGATGAGATCAGTGCTTTATCAACGCAAATGGCTGCTTTGTCCAAGAAATTCGACACTATGAGTGTGCATTCAGTACAAAGCCCATTTGTAACATGTCAATATTGTGGGAAAGGACACAACAGTGATAGATGCCCAACCAAAGCTGAACCTGCTCAATATGTGGGAAACTATAATAGGCAGCAGAACAACCCATATCCAAACGACTATAATCCAGGTTGGAGAAATCAGCAAAACTTTTCTTGGAACAACCAAAGACCATCATCACAACCTAAGCAAGTAGTCCCTCCTGGTTTTCAAGCACAAGCCAGGGCTCCTATCCACGAAAAGAAGACATCTATGGAAGAGATGCTTACGTAATTCATGGCAAGAACTGATAATCTCATTCAGAATCACTCAGAATTACTTCAGGAGCATAAAACTTCACTTTGAAATCTTTAGACACAAGTGAGCCAGCTTGCTAATGCACTTAACAATCGTCCTATGGGAACTCTTCCAAGCGATACTATGACCAATCCTAAGAGTCATGGGAAAGAGCAATGCAATGCCATTACATTAAGGAGTGGGAAAGAAGTGGAAGTGGGTAGCCAAAAGCATAATGAGAGAATTCAAGAGAAGACACCTCGAGGTTACCCACCACCACCCTTTCCTCAACGTCATCAAAAAAAAAGTGCTAGAATTGCCGCCCAAGCCTCTTGAAGTGCAAAATTTGGGGGAAAAAATTTTGAAAAAGCACAAGAAGAAGAGAAGAAGCCTCTAGTCTATCCACCACCACCTTTTGCTCAGTGCTTTCAAAAGAATAAGCTTGACAAACAGTTTCAGAAGTTTCTTGAGGTATTTAAAAAGCTCCATATTAATATACATTTTGCTGAAGCTTTAGAACAAATGCCTAAGTATGTCAAGTTTATGAAAGAAATTTTGTCTAAGAAGAGGAAATTGGATGAGATTGAGACAGTTGCACTTACTGAAGAGTGCAGCGCTATTCTTCAAAAGAAACTCCCACCCAAACTCAAAGATCCAGGAAGCTTCGCCATTCCATGCGCCATTGGTGATAAATTTTTTGGTAAAGCTTTATGTGATTTGGGGGCGAGTATAAATTTAATGCCTTTTTCTATCCATCGTAAGCTTGGTTTGGGGGAAATAAAGCCCACTACAGTGATGTTGCAACTTGCTGATAGATCCATCAAACATCCAAGAGGCATGGTTAAGGATGTGCTAGTCAAGGTTGACAAATTCTTCATTCCTGCTGATTTCATTGTGCTTGACATAGAAGAAGAAAGTGAAATACCCATAATTCTTGGGAGACCATTCTTAGCCACCGTAAAACTCTCACTGATGTGCAAAAATGAGAACTTACCATGAGAGTTTTAGACCAACAGGTAACTTTTAAAGTTTTTAAGGCTATGAAGTTTCCTAACAAATTTGATGAATGTTTCGTAGTTAAAGTGATGAACAATGATTCCAAAGAAGCATTAAATGAAAGTTGTTCCACCACGCCACTTAAGGCAATTTCACATTCTACTTCCAAGATGAATGGAAGCCACAGTTTTGTGAATGCAAGGCCTCTTAAAGCAAAGAAAAAAGGGGGGCAATGGTTCAAGTGGAAGGATGTCGGTTAATGAACAATGAGATAGTCAAGCCGATGACTATAAATCAAGTGCTTCTTGGGAGGCAACCCAAGTTCTAAACTTTTTAATTTTTTTTTTATTTTAATTTTTAGAGTATTTCTATTATTATTAATTTATTTTTACTTTATTTTCTTTCGTAGTGACTACTCACCCAACTTGGACAAGCATGATGAAGTCTAAGAGGAAAACTAAAGCTTCTCTTGCTTTCCTTGCATCAATATGGGAGTTTTCTTGTTCTTTCTCTTTTTAGTTCTAAACATTGAGGACAATTTTTGTTTTAAGTTTGGGGGTGTGTCTTTAGATTTATTTTAGTTTGTATGATTGTTTAATTTTATTATTAGGAGTCTAATTTTTATTTTTATTTTTGCTTGAGATACATTGCACTTAGAATGATGAAATCCTTATCCAATGATGAATTTTAGTTATTGATTTATCTTGATTTTTGGGAAAACATAAGCATTAGAAGAATTTGTGTTAAATTCTTTTGTTAGTTTCATGTTAGGATGTGATTTTCACAAATTGAGCACTTAATCTCTTTCTTAGATTTGCATTGCTTATTTAAAGACTGATTATGTTGATGTGAATTGCAATTATGTCTAGAAACTAGAATTTGTTTGATTCTCTCTCAAGGAGAAATCATAGACAACACTAAGTTGAGGAAGTGATTTAGGCCATCTTTGGATCGTTTGAGCCTTTCAAGCTTACCTTTATATATGATTATCCTTAGTCTACCCCTTTGAGCCTAATTGTTATATATCTTTTCTTTGATTGCCACATATTTTAGCCTGGCCAAATAAGAAAAACCATGATTAACCCTCACTACATAGGCATGTGATGATATTACAGGAAATAATTATGAGCCATGTTGAATTTGGGTGAATTGGTGGTGAATTAAAAAAAAATGAATAAATTGGTGAAGCAAAAAGGAAGTGTATTCAAAGAAGAAAGAATGTAATTTAAGGAAAAGACTATGGCTCTCAAAAATCCTGATAAAAATTTAAAGTGTCTATGGGTGAACTTAAACCGAAATTTATCCTTTATCATACCTTGACCCTAGCCTTACATTATAAGCTTAATAAAGACCTACTTGATCCTTGATGAAGTGTTAGTCTACATAGTGGTGAGAGAGATGAAAAGCAAACATATGAGAGTCTAGTACTAATTCGTATTTTTCATTTATATAAACTTATTTGGATAGCATGCATTGACTAGACAAGAGATTATACACACACACACTGAAAATGCATTCAAGCATGAAGTTTACGATTGAATTGAATCATAGATTTGGATTATGTTTATGTTCTAACTTGAATCATGATTTTGAGATAACTTTTGAGGAAAAAGAAATCATTGTTTGAGTGCATTTATCTTGAGTGATGTTTTGTGTCAGGTTATATAGTTAGTTTGTTTTGTTTAGTTTTGCTCGAGGACTAGCAAAATATTAAGTTTGGGGGTGTGATAACTCTAGGAAATATAGTTATTTTGGCACTTTTTATGCTTTTGAATTGGTTAAGTCCTTGAGGATCTTATTAGGATTTGATTAATTTTAGATATTTTTATATTTATTTTAATTATCCATTTTATGTTTAAAAATAGTTATTTAGTTGTTATTTATGTGTTTTTATAGGTCCAAGGTGATCGGGAGCTTCGAGGTGCAAAACGACAAAAATCGGTGCATTCCAATGAGTAGGCAGATTCGACCTCCGGAGATTCCTTCAAGAAAAACTCGATCTTAAAGACTTCAAATGAGAAAAATTCCTTCTTGACTTTTGAATCTGACTTCCATACCTTTCCAACTGTATAAGGCGCATCAAAATTGGACAAGTTTTGCCCAGTCAAAACAGCTAACGAAGTTCAAGAAGCCGACAGGAACCAATTCGGACAAACGGAGGAGAAACACCAAGGAGGCAGTAGCAATGGCGCCGCGACGCCAAGGGGCATGAAAGTAACCACAAAAATGGAAAAAAAATCACAAAAACGCAAATCTTACCTGTTTTGCTTGGGAACGAAGTTTCGGACTTTAAGAGGCCTTGAACACTTTAAATAGGACACTTTTAGGTCAGAATAAAGAGGATTAGACATATAGAAACCTAATTCTCTCTCAAGAAGATAGCCACCATCAAATTCTCTCTCAAGAAGATTGAAGATTTAAGAACTGACAACTCTTAGTTTTCTCTTTTCTCTTTATTTTTCTTGTGTTGTTGATGATGGTGAAACTATTTGATTATTTGTTTTCATTAATTATCATGAACTAAATTTTCTTTTATTAGGATTTCAATGGAACTCAACACATAGTTTGAATTTACTTTCTCTCTCTAGCTTGATTTAATGGTTTGTTGAGTTGTTTGTTCATTCTTGTTCTTAATACTTCTAGTTGATTGGCCACCGATTAGATTGATTTGTTAACCTACATATAACTTGGAAAATGGAGTTTAGTGTTAGACATGGATTGAATGACACATGTTTCATATTCATTTATTAGGATGAATTGATCTGCATGTAGGGTAGGAATACACTTACTTGTCATGTGTAACCATTGTTAGAGCCTAAGCTTAATGAGTTCTTCTTTAATTCAATTATCATAGGAATATAGTTAATTGGTTAAGAAGGATATTTTTATGAGACCATCGAAAGATCCTTATAAATAAGGTAGAACTCTAGGTTAACAACTCAGGGTCATTAATCAAGTGAAGAGGTTGAGAGAGATTCAACCGAAGTGTTGAGGGAAGTTGTAATCCTAGGCTTTTATTAATTAATTGAATTCATCCCTTTTTAATTTACTTGTTTTCAGTATTAATTTCTTTTAATTTTAGTTGTTAATTAATATCTTTAATTATTTGTTTAGATAAGATTAGGTTGTTTTAATTTTAGTACTTAGCAAATTTAATAGCAATTCCTCGTGGATTCGACACTTTACTTTTCACTATATTACTTGTTACGATACGTGCACTTGTGTGGTGTAAATTCGAAAACACTATTCCTGATTAAGCTCTCTCTCTCTTTTAACATTACTCTCTCTATCTCAAACCTCTTCTTCCTTCTCCAAACACTGATTTAAGCATTGGAGCGTGTCCCGCAGCTCAACCTCTGGTGTCCTCTGACTTATTTTCCTTCCTCTCAGGACCTTCGACCACCAGGAACAACAGGAGCACCACCTTGACACAAAAAGACATCAACAGTTTTCATTTTATAGAGAAAGTCAAGTGACAAAAAAAGTTATTATAAAATTATAAACGAATCTATGAAAGTACCAATTTGCAAAGCATTTAAAACTACATAATTTTCTACTTGTCACCTTTCTTAGATGAGGAGTTCACAAATGGTATAAGAATGAGAGATTTAGAAGGGGGAAAAAAAAGACTTTACAAGCCAAATATTGACAGGGTTGACCGCATTGACGAAATCCAGGATAAAAATAATTCTTCTTTACAAGCATCTATGTTCCTGTTTCTGAAATCTGAGATAGTTTGGGAACTTATTAACAGTGTTGTGCCCTATGTTTTCTCATTCTTTTACAACACTTTAGGAAATGGAGCCCCCCATATACACTCACATGTAATTTGAGGCCATACCATAAACAAGTTCTCTACTGGATGTTCGATGTTTTAGGCCATCCCGTACTATGATGAGTGAAAATCATTGTTGGATGTTTCATTTATCTGATTTTTTAGGCCCATTCTTGTTCTCCCTCCAACTCATATTCAAATCATTGAGTGTGAGCAGTCAGAAGCTGAACGCGATTTCTATGATGCTCTATTCAAAAGATCTAAACTAAGTCTATCCTCTAAATGCTTCTTTGATTTAGTAATTTGCTGCCTTACACCAGAAATGCACGGCATGTTGTGAAGAACTTATTTCTGACTATTTTCCTGAAATATTTATTGCTTTTGAGTTTCGATCAGTAAGTCCCTACCTGAGTTGAAGCTTACAAATTTTTATTTGTTGCACTTGGACATTAATGCAAGGGTCGTGCCCAATCTGCAGGACACTGCTGATTCTGAAGAAAACTGACCTCATAACATGTCCAACTGAAAACAAGTTTCGAGTTGATGTCGAGAATAAGTGGAAAGAGTCTTCAAAGGTTTCAAAGCTAATCGTAGAGTGCTTATAAACGCATTCGCTGGTCAGGTTCTGGTGAAAAAGTGCATTGTATTTACGAGTGGACTTCATTTCTAATCTCTTAGAAATCCCATTAAGTAGAGGGATTAGATTCTTAAGATTTCATGAGAAACTGGTGCAAAAACGAAGGGAGAGGGTTCTGAAGGAGTTCAATGAGACACGAGAGAAAATGGTAAGCCCTATGTTGTGCAATGTTAATTTATTGTATGCATTAAAACAGAAGAATTCTGATTAGCATTTGAATCCATTCTTTTTTTGTTCCTGAGTTGCATGTTTGCTTTTGTCTTTGAAAGATGGTGGTGTGGGGCTGAAAATTACTGCAGCCTCTAATGTCTTCTTAATGGTATATACTCAGTTCTATCTGCTCATGGGTAGGGTTACGGTTCGCAAATTTTTTTTCATTTTATTCAGGTCCGAATTGAACCGTCGGTCTGGATCACTATTCAAAATAATAATAATAAATTACATTTTTTTATATATTTTTATAATTAAATTTAAATAAAAATTATTTTTTTAATAGAAAAACAATAATTTGAACCTGACCGGATCATCAAAACTCCTTAGGCCGGGCCGGGTGGTTACCCAGCCATGAGCAGGTTCAGTTCTGCCTTCCTTAGTCTCAAGTCTCAGCCTTTTCCTTTTTGCAAGGAATATTTCAAAAGATAGAAAACAAAAGAATGAAATTCTTTTCTCTTGGTCTTAATTTGTGACGATCCATTGTAGGATCCATAGTGGAATCTATAGTGGAGGAACAAGCAATTATGCGAATTCATCGAATTGGACAAAAGAGAACAGTGTCTGTTAGAATTGAGTGAAATTCACAACAAACACTACAAAAGAAAAAAATTTAAAAAATATAAATTTTAACTGATTCAATCCCTTTAGCTTAGTCCACGATCGTAAAAGGATAAAATACTTTACTACATAAGATATTATAATTTGTAACTTTTGTACAGATAAAATTATAAACAATCCTTACAAATATTTTAACTCACCACCCATAGAACTCCAATACAACTTCTTTCAAGTGTATAGACTCTATCTAGTTTAATACACAACCATATAAAAACATGATTAATTTTTTATGTGGAGTTTGATTTTTGTATTTCGGTGAGATAACTCAATTGATGACTTGAGCCAATAAATTGTTACGAATTTGAAATGGGTTTTTAAGAGGCTTACTCCGTGAATAATTCCTTTTTTTTTTACTTGGTTTTAGAGATAATTTTTAGGATTTTGTAACTTTGATTAAAAACCTAATAATAGTTACCGCATGCATGTAATTATTTTTTTTCCTAAAATAATAAAAATATTTGTAACTTTGTGGCATAATTGGCCGAACCAAGTAAGTTCTTGTATCTTGAATTCTTTCTTGCTATTTCTTCTTTACTATTTCTGTTTCTCTGCACCAGGGTGTTTGATAATTAGTTCTAACTTCTAAGTCAAGGATATCCCACCAATCCCATATTTCATAGCTAGCATAGAAGGTTAGACAGCTTGAACTTGAACTTGGAAATTGTTTATAAAAATGAAAACTATGATGGGTTTGTTCAATAACCTAATTTGGCGGTTTGTTTTAATTTTTACAAAGTTGATTAGGTATTCCTACCAGATTCTTGAGTTTCAACTGTAACCAAATTTTAACTTGAAAACTCTGAATTTGTTTTTGTTTTTATTTCCTATTTATTATCATCAAAAATTGAGATTTTGTCATTGAACGATGATCTCAAAAACAGTAGAGGAATGCATGCAACTTATGTTCTCCGAATTTTTTTTTTTTAAATATTTATATCTGACACATAATCGGATATAAATATAAGATAAAATTATTTAAATATATAAAAAAATGTTAAATTTTTGAATATATTCGTGTCGAATACATTCGTATCTAAAATGGCATGCAACGAATTCAGGCAATGAAGTAAAAGATGATTGTTGGTGCACTAAGTGATGAAGAAGTCAGATCAGCCAGGATTGAAGAGCTGAGAATACATTTCAGATGATTTTTATTCACCCCTCTACATATTTTTAATTGTAATCCTTATTTTTGTGAATGAATTGAAATGTAATTAAGAGAGAAACTGAAATAAAAAAAAAGCTCTCTTGGGCTTCTTAGTATAGTCCAATGAAAGCCCATTTTTGTAAATTTGGATATTATCAATGGCAAATTGTTCTCTCTTTATATAGTTGAGGAATATTTTTCCCAATCCAAATTTTGTTAGATTTTATTGAACTTTTGACTATTCTACAGTGTCTTTTTGACAATCTAAAGTGATTCCAATTTTATTCTAAATATTCTTTGAATATACTGAAATGACGGTCCTACCCTTGACTAAATGCCACCTAAATTTGACAAAGCCCTTACAGAAAAGATAACAACAAAAAATATGGGTAGACACGTGTTAATCAAATTAAGGATTGGAATTGACCACGTAACTAATCTCCTAGCCGTTGGATTGACGCAAAAATGTTTTAAAAAAATCATGATCATGAAATTATTAGTCGTAACGTTTATTTATTACTATTATTATTAGAATTTTATTAGTAAGTGTCTTAAAGATACTCTTTAAGATTATTAGATATAGTAATATTTTTAATCAATGTATTGAAAATGATTAATAAAATTTTAATACAATATTATTATTATAAATAGCATATTAACTAATCTTAAAAAATACTTTAAGAACACTCGTTAGCAAAATCTTATTATTATTATTTGAGCCTGTTGTCGTGTGGTGTGAGTGGTCAAAATCCGGTGGCGCGTGGGATACACTAACCTTACCCCACTGCCTCACGGTTTTTAGTTGCGGGCTGTGGGGTCAGTATAACCCGAAGTCGACAAGCCGTTTTTTGTTGTTTAGAAAAGAAGGTTTTGACTTTTGACTGATGAGGCTAATTTCGGTTTGGGAGGTGGCTTGTCTTGAGAAGATTTTATTTGGCTGAGCCTGCTTCGCTTTAATTGGTTTTTTTTCCTTTTTATTTATTTTTACTTGAAGATTTTGGGAAATCATTGGATTATTACCTTCTAAAATCTAAATAATTTTTTACATATTGTTCACATATAAAATAAATCTCGTTGGTAAATTGAGAGTTGCTCCTCTTATTATATTCTTTAGCTTTAATTTTAAAGAAATTATTACATAAAATCTTCTGTTGTCGTTAATGGTAGATACAATTAATCAGGATATAATACATCATTAAAATTTGTCATATCCATTTTTCATAAATAAAATAATATTATTATTATAAATTTGTGAATCCATGCATTTGATAATTAATACGATAATTTTAATGACTTGTTATATCTTCATTTGTTGGATTTACAATTGATGTGACAAGAAAAGTTTATATAATAATTTCTCTTCATATGACTAAACATTATACACTAAAAAAAAAAATAAAGGTGGATAACGATGACAATAGATAGGGTATAAATCAATATATGATATTATTCGATTATTTAAGTAAGATTAGATATTCATAAACGGATTTGGATAAAGTATGAATAGTAATTTTAAAATATCCATTATTTATACTTATTATAAATAATGAATTTTTTAATATTTATATTATTTTTAGTGTATAAATAAACAAAAAAAGTACAAAACCAAATAAAAGGAATGGTAAAGAAAAAAAAATCAAACCCATAAAGAAGAAAGTAAAACTAGAATATGACCAATCATTATATGAGTGTTTTGGAAATAAAAAATTTATGTTAAAGAAAAAAGGTAATTTTTGTAAGTAATTAGTTATTTTTTTAAATATATTTTTATTTAAAAAATTGAATAACATATATATTATTAATTTTTTTATTCTCTCATGATTTATCAACTCAATTAAAGATTTTATATAATCAATAAAAAAAAAAATCCAACAAATTTCCAATAGTTTACAAAAACCGGTCAAAGTCAAAGAAAAATTAAAAGCCAAGCCCATATGTAAACTGACAGCTAAGCCAATCCTTTTCACGTGCGCTCCACATGCCCCCTCCTTCCTATATAAACCCACCCAATCTCTCTCTTCCAAAGAAAACCCTATATTCTCTTCCTCTCAAATAAATCTCCAAAACCCTCAGATTTCGCCTCTCATACATGTCAACTACACAGAGGAAAACCTCCGCCATCAACGGCGCCAATCGCCGGCAGTCCAGTCGACTTCAACGGCGTGCTCCGGCTTCCATACGGATTAATCCGATTTCGAGCTGGAACGTTGCGATCCCTCTCTTATCACCGGTGGCTTCTTCGCCTCCCTCGATTGATCGGAAGACGACTGAGAAAAGGAAAGGGCCCTCGTGTCAAGAGCAGCAGCGGAAAAGCCAGACAACGGAGCCTGAGAAGCTTGTTTTCAAGATGTGGCAGCATCCAGCGGCGCCGTTTTCTTATGAGCCGGCGCCGTTCGTTCCGCCGTTTGTGCCGGTTTAGATGTAAATGAAGAAAAAAATGTAGTTAGATCTAACGGCGAGTGTTGAGCGTGTTTTTGTTCAACGTACACGTCACTAATTATTGTGTGAAATTGCAGAAATGTCCATCAATATGTTCATATTATTACACTTTTAACAAAAGATCGATTTGAGATACAGTTTCACATTTCCAATTAATTTCATTTATTTTTTTTCCTGTTTGGGGAGTGAGAAAACGAGTGAAAATGAGAGAAAGCGAAAGTTAACAAACGAAATTGTCAAGGTATTCATTCCAACGAAAAAAAAAAGGGTCAAAATTGTCATGTTTTAGGTGCCGACTTGATTTGTTTTTTGGGTTTATATTATGATGATGATCTGATCCGGTTTGAATGGTCTTAAAACAAGTAGGAAAATTAGGATGATATTATTGTTTTACAATTATTTAGAAATAAATGGAAGATAAAGTAATTAAAAAAGTTGGAAAATTAGGAAGATATTATTGTTTTGCAATTATTTAGAAATCATACCTTATGGACTACTAATATTTCTATTTGTTAATGTTTGTCTGACTTGATTTGGGAACTTGTAACTTTATTTTTTATATATATCGTTTATTGATGTAAGATTTTCCACTATGAATTTTTCCCTTAGATTTTTTGGGATCTTCTAAGAAGAAATGTCGTGTGGTTTGATTAGATATGATAATTTTGGACACGATATAAAAATATAATATGAATATAACACATGCAATAAATATGACATAACATGTTTTGGGAACTTGTAACTTTATTTTTTTTATATATATCCATTATTGATGTAAGTTTTTCCACTATGAATTTTCCCTTAGACTTTTTGGGATCTTCTAAGAAGAAATGTCGTGTGATTTGATTAGATATGATAATTTTGGACATGATATAAAAATATAATATGAATATAACACATTTAATAAACATGTAATAAATATGAGATAACATGTTTTAATATGATTAATACAATAACACGACACATTTATTTTAAAATTTTTAATAATATTATTGTATTTATATTTACATAATTAATAAAATAATAATAAAATAAAATAAAACACATATTATCATATCTAGGTTTGTCAATTATATATGGAGAACATGGGAAGGGAAGTTTGATGATGGGGTTGTTGATTTTTTAAATGGTTCTGTTACTTATATTTTACTTAAATATATGTATGTTTTAGTTATTTAATTTTTTTTTGTTGAAGTTTATAAAATTATATTATCAATATATAATAATTAAAAAAACTTCATTTTTATTAAAAATGACAATAGATAATAAAAAATCAGATATTCGATATTATTTGATCTATGTTTGCGGATTCAGATATTAAATTTACTATCCGTAACGGATTTGGAGCGGATTCGGATATGAATGCTTAGATATTCGTTATCCGAATCCACTTTGATTTTGGTGTGAATAGTATCATATATTCAAATCCATTTTCTAAACCCGTTTTATTTATACTGATAATAGATTCATATATCCGAATATGATATTCATTTACATATTCGATTTTTTAAAATTTTAATTTTTTAAAAATTGATTTAATAAATTCGGATATTTAATAGATTCGAATATCCGATAAATATTGTTATCTAAATCGGATGTGAATTTGAATAATAATATTCGGATAGTAACGAATAATTAAAAAAATTTAAATATTTAATAAATTAAATAAATTTAAATTTAAATATTTTAAAAATTACAAATATTCAATCTACTAGTGCCTCTAATTTTTACTCGATTAAATAGTCGTGACAGTTTAATACTAGGTTTACATGTCCTTGAAGAACCATGGGCTGGGAGATAAAACAGATAGTAGTAATTTTCAAAGACTTGATTGGTGTGACTAAATCCATAGATTTGATCAAACCCATATTTCTTTTCTATATGCCTACAAGAAAAATGGGATGAAATAGGTCAATAACAATTGGGACTGATTTTAAGACTTTGTCCATCTTGAAAATAAAATTATTTGGTACTTTATTGGAAATCAGCTGCTAATAGTTATCCAACTATTGCGTGGAATAATAATGGCAAGAAATCTAAAGCTAAATTTTGGGTGGAGGAAAAGAAAATTATTGCATAAAGTGATATGGACAAAAAAAAAAAGCCAACAAAATTATGAAAGACCAATAACCAAGTAAATGGAACCCCATGTGGAAGGCAATAGCACATGCCTTGGGAGTATTTGGGCAATCCCAGCTTGCAACATTAATGTTAAAAGTGATGTTATTTTACGGATAATTTGAGATTTAACTAATGTAGCTAAAGTTTTGTTATATTGCTTTTGTCTATTATCCCTTTTGAGTTTGTTATGTGGTAAACTTTTTTGTCTCTGTCTATATTTGATGGGCCATGTTAAAATGGTGTTATTTCATATCGGTTAAATCTCGAATTGTCTGTGATTTTATATTAAAATTGAGTCTCTCCACTTATTGTCAATTGATTTTAGGTTAGATACTTTAACAATTAACATGTCAAAAATTAAATATTCGATAAATTCGAGTAGTTGAATATCTCTCTAGCAGCTGATCTCGGTCTATATATATCCAGATTTGGATGAGTGCCGGATACAGATATGTGTCCGATATGAGTATATTCAATTTTTTAAAAAACTTTTTTCATATATTTGAAGGATCATATCATCATACTCATATTCGAATTTACTAGACTTAGTTACATAGCAAACAACAATTTGACAATGATATGACTGCTGAAGATGTCATAGAGGAATGCAAATTGTTCTACTTTGCTGGGCAGGAGACCACGGCCAACTGGCTCACATGGGCATTGATCATCTTATCTATGTATCTAAATTGGCAAGAAAATGCAAGAGAAGAAGTTACAAATCTGTGGAAAGAGAAACCTTAGTGCTGAAAACATAAATCATCCAAGTATAATTTTCTCAAAACACCGGTATCTTGACAGAAGATTTAGAGGGTATATGAGCTCAATTTAGTTTATCCCAATGCAAAATCATAACCAAGCATTTTGTTTGAAAAACTTTAACTTATTTTTGCAGGTATCCATGATCTTACATGAAGTCCTAAGACTATATCCACTCGTAACTGTTTTGTGACGTTAAGGTTATTATTTTGCAATTTCGGCTCTTTTCGTCGTCAATATTTACGGCCGACATCTGCAACCACGATAAATGCGACGCAATCGACATTTTAAATCCCTACTATCCATTTGGTGTTGAGTTTCGAGCCTCTTGATAGCAATTTTTCTTTGCTCGAACCAAAAGTTGGATACCTCTTGTTGGAACTTAACTCTCGGTACTAATTGTAGTTTTCTGTTATAGTATCGAATTTACTACAGTAACTTGCTACAGTAACTTTATCTCGGGATGCTACAGTAACTTTCGAAAAACAACACTTTTATTAATATAGAGAAAAGACCAGATACAATTGGTGAAAACACCAACTAACAATAGACACAACCTTAAACAAGCTCTCTCACGTTACTATTCACTAACTATTCATTCACATACACCATAATATCCTATACCCTTATACACCCTATTATTTCTTTCATTTTTATCTTCCTAATCACTCACCCGACACCACCACTCAATCCCTCAATTTCTCACATCTTTTCATTTCTCCACTTTTTCTCTTCTCTTTGTTTTTGCTCTCTTTTCTACACCTTTCTTCTATTTTTCATTTCTCTTCAACCTCTCCACATTTTCTTCTTTCTTTCCTTTCTCCTCTACGTGTTCTTCTCTTCACCTCCACACATCACACACAATACTTATCTCTATTTATAAGCTTTGTTAAACCGACTTAGTTTTGTTGGTTGGAGTATTCTATAGTAAGCTTTAGACTACCATTTCAAGATGAAGAACCTAGAATTTTTTAATGAACCTTTTGGAGAGATAAAGGACTTTCTAGAGAAAGAATATTGAAGAACACTCTAGAGGGAGATGAAGAATTTTCCATGCAGGTGAGTAGTCGGTGATTCTTAACACTCCCCCTCAACGACTACTCTCTCTTGATGTTGGCATGGTTGTCTTTCCAGACTGCCTTCTGGTATCGTCAAATCTCTTCACTTTTTATTTGACTTCTTAAAATTCATCAGCATCATTTGTTCTGCATCATCCATAGTTGATTGCTCTCTTCTCTTTTGATTCTTGATCTTCTTTTCTTCCTCCTTTGCTTCAACACCATTTTTATCTTCTTTCTTCTTGATACTCTCTGCCAATCTCTCTCTGTCTGCGGCATACTCAATTTTGTCAACTATCATTAGTTTGTTGACTCCATAATCGATCTTCATATCTTCCACGCCTTTATAAGGCTTACCAGTGTTGTTGACCTTGTTGTCATCCTTCTCCATGTTGACATCAGCTTCAAGCTTCTTCTCGACTTCTTGAAACAGTCTTTCTTCTTCAAAAGTCTTTTCTGAAGACTGAAACATTGACTCGTTCTTTTCCTTTGACGTTCCTTCAATTACCTCTTGTCTTGGAAGAGTATTCTCAAAATCAATTTCTTCTTCCATGTCATCATAAACATTTTCTTCTAACTCGGTGGTGCAAGCAGCTACGAGTTCTTCGCATTCTTCAATAGTAAATATAGTTTCAAAATCCCATTCTTCTTCATAATTATTCTCCTTTCATGAGAACACTGTCACATTGCTTGCACTTGTCTATATTGACATTCTCGAACATAGTGACCAATCTTGCCACAATTGAAACACTGAACGTTTCGACGATGAGACCTCACATTTTCGCTATCGTCTCTATCTCGAACAGTTTGAGCTCCCTCTTGCTGAAAGCTCTTCCATTGTCATGCTCTTTGTTTCTTTTGAGCTTGAATTTCTTCCATTCCTCACCTCATCGCAACTTTACCTCTTCTATTGCTGAAGATTGCTTTCTCATAATCTTCCACCATGACTTTAGACATTTGATTATCTAAAGCCTCTTGATTTGCAAGGATATTTTCCAACTCAGTCAAAGTTGGTTCTTTGCTCCATCCATGGGTTGCAGTAACAATCCCGTTGTATTCAGGTCGCAGGCCATGGATAATAATTCTTCTCATCCTTGTGTTGGTAATGACATTTTCTGGATCTAATTTTGAAATTTCATCACAAAGAATTTTAACTTTGGAGAAATACTCGCTTACTGAAATATTCTGCTGTAAGACTGACAAGATCTCATTTTCCAATTATTGTAGCCTTGCATCATTTTTCTCTGTGAACAACGTTGCAAGTATGTCCCACGCTTCCTTCGGTGTCTTTGTATCCCTTATGCATTGTAGTACACCATCCTCGATGGTGACTGATAACACGTACATGACCTTACCAGCTTTGATCTTTCATTTTTTCAATTCTTCGACATTGGTTGGTGGTGTTGTATCTTCACCTCTAACAATATCCCATAAGTCTTGCCATTGCATGTAAAATTGCATGCGAATACTCCACGTATTATAGTTGCTGTTATTAAGCTTCTCGATTTTACCAATCGGATTTGAAAAATCTTCCATTCTGACTTGAGAATGCCCCGCACTTGCCTCAAGATTGTATTCTGTTAGTCTCTGTATCCTCACGAACTACGATCCCTGATCGTCTTGGTCCCAAACCAATTAACTTCACAGTCCTAAACTGCGTACCGACAGAATTTCCACATCTTTACAGAATAAGATCCTCGATCGTCTTGGTCCCAGACCAATTAACTTCACAATCCCAGACTGTGCAATGACAGATGACCAATCTTCTCGAAAAATGGCTCTGACTGTCTTTATTCGATAAACGTATTTCAGTCCCTGACCGTCTTACTCTTTCTTCTCACGGTGGCTTTCACTTTTATGGTAGGTAGCCCTTTTCACCCTTTCGCGTGATGGCTCTCACACTACTCTAGGTAGGTAGCCCTTTTCACCTCTTCTCGTGATGGCTCTCACACTACTCCAGGTAGGTAGCCCTTTTCACCTCTTCTTGTGACAGCTCTCACACTACTCCAGGTAGGTAGCCCTTTTCACCTTTTCTCGTGACGGCTCTCACAATATTCCAAGTAGGTAGCCCATTTTATCTTTTCTCGTGACGGCTCTCACATTACTCTAAGTAGGTAGCCATTTTCACTTATTCTCGTGATGGCTCTCACACTACTTCAGTTAGCTCTTCCGCGACTCGATCTATCATCGATAATCACAATTCTCGATCATCTGATTTCGAGAAACCCCTGGTTGCTTGTCTTTTCTCCGATACGCATACTACGATCCCTGACCGCCTCGCTCTGATATTCCAGTCCTCTAAATCGTCCCGCTCTGTTACTCTGGTCTTCAAGATCGTCCCGCTCTGATCGTCCAACTCTGATACTCTAGTCCTCAGAATCGTCTAACTCTGATACTCCAATCCTTAGGATCTTCTGACTCTGATACTTCGGTCCTTAGGATCGGCTAGCTCTGATACCAAATTTTGTTGAGTTTAGAGCCTCTTGGTAGCAATTTTCCTTTGCTCGAACCAAAAGCTTGATACCTTTTGTTGGAACTTAACTCTCGGTATTAATTGTAGTTTTTTGCTATAGTACCGAATTTGCTATAGTAACTTGCTACAGTAACTTTATCTCGGGACGCTACAGTAACTTTCGAAAAACAACACTTTTATTAACATGAAAAAAAGACCGGATACAATTGGTGAAAACACCAACTAACAATAAATATAACCTTAAACAAACTCTCTCACGTTACTATTCACTAACTATTCATTCACATACACCATAATATCCTATACCCATATACACCCTATTATTTCTTTCATTTTTATCTTCCTAATCACTCACCCGACACCACCACTCAATCACTCAATTTCTCACATCTTTTCATTTCTCCACTTTTCTCTTCTCTTTGTTTTTGCTTTCTTTTCTACACATTTTTTTCTATTTTTCATTTCTCTTCAACCTCTCCACATTTTATTTTTTCTTTCCTTTCTCCTCTACGTGTTCTTCCCTTCACCTCCATACATCACACAAATACTTGTCTCTATTTATAAGCTTTGTTAAACCGACTTAGTATTGTTGGTTGGAGTATTCTAGAGTAAGCTTTAGACTACCATTTCAAGATGAAAAACCTATGAAGGACTTTCTAGAGAGAGAAGATTGAAAAACACTCTAGAGGGAGATGAAGAATTTTCCACGAAAGTAAGTAGTCGATGATTCTTAACATTTGGTTGGGGTCCTATATTTTGTAAAGGGCCAAAACTTTGCATTGATAGAAGCAAAGATGGCAGTAGCTATGATTCTTCAACATTTGTGGTTCGAGCTCTCCCATTCTTACATTCATGCCCCTTATCAAGTCATCACTCTTCAACCTAAACATGGTGCTCCCATTATATTACATCAAATCTATAAGTTCCCTATCTGGAAAAGGAATGGAAATGAAGTTTTATATATGTAGTTTAATTAGTGTATTTTTAGATTATGAAGCGAAATAAGATTAGCCAATTTTGTAGTAGACCTGTATTCGGGCCAAGCCTGAGAAAAAATATTTCAAATTCGGATCGTTATGGTCTAATTTGAATTATTATTTAATAAATAAAAATATTTATATTTAAATTTAATTATTAAAATATATAAATATTAATATAAAAATAAATTTTTTAATTTATATATATATATATATTTTTTGAACAATAATTCAAGTTTTTCGAATTCTGGTAACATTGAATGGAATCTAGGATTAGAGCCTTCTGATCATGAAGACAGTGACAAGATGGAAGGTGAACAGGCATTCTCTGATGATGACAGAGTTGGCAGAATGGTGGAGTCAACCGAGCTACTCGAAGAACGTGTAGCAGAATCTGAGCAGGCATGTTTGCTTATTGAAAATGGTGATGAGTTTAATACAAATAACAACTCAGCCGCCATTGATAAAGGTGTAACTGAGATAAACGTTTTGCTCAATGAAAAGTCGGATCAGAGTAAAAATAATGATGAGACTGGAGGGGATTTGGGCCTTGAAGAAGAAGTGGGCCAGTTCTCACTATTTGGGAACCAATCTGGGGATCACGCTCAGCCCAATAGTGAAGATGATTGGGATAAGGAGTCAGACTATGATGAAGACTTGGTTTTGACAGCAAACTGGAGAAAAAACATTGAACAAGGAAAAGACCAAGTTTACTCGGTTTCCCAGCGTGTGAAGGAAAGAAAAAGACAAACGAGAAGACCTGGAATTTGGGAAGATTTGGAGGAATCCCTAATCAGGAGAATATCGAAGAAAGAGAAGAAGCAAAAAGGAAGGTTACAGCGAAACAAGGGTTTAATGGAGGAAAAGAAAGATGGAGTTTCTGAAGAGACAAGAGAACCCATCCCCGTCGGATTATGTCTGAATACAAATAATGGATGTGACGGGGAAAATAGAAATGAAGATGCATTGATGAAAGAAGCAAGGGAGACATGGAGTTTGGGAAAAGCGATTGGTCTGAAGGCAAATTGCGATGAGGCAATCATTGTTAATAAACTGAGAAAAATGGATAACAGAAAATCAAGGTGAGAGTAACTCTCAATTTAAAGGGAGGGGTGTTGTGGGTTTGTTAATTACAAATTGTATTAATGGTTGTCTACTGTGTGAGGTGATCTTTTAAAGGGGTTATAAAAATGAATGTGAGGGGGATAGGTAGCGAAGCTAAGCGAAGGGCAGTGAGAAAATTGATTAGATTGCATAAAGTTGAAATGGTTCTTATTCAAGAAACTTTGTTGGAGAGTATCACGGATCAAGTGGTACAAGGTCTATGGCCGGATGATGAATTTGAATGGATTTTTTCTCCCTCTGTTGGGAGATCTGGTCATAGATGCCTAAATTGGTCAGTGTCTGATCATTCTCCAGTGTTGTTGAGCTCTGAAAATAATGAATGGGGGCCAAAACCTTTTAGATTTGTTGATTGCTGGTTCACTAACAAGGATATTCTAAAAGATTTGGAGAAAGAATGGGAATCGGTGGAGGCGAATATCATAGAAGGAACTGATGTCAGAGCAAAACTTGGCAGAATGAAACAATTTCTAAAGAAATGGAATAAAGATGTTTCAGGGTGCATTGATGAAAAATTGTTATGCTGGAAGAAACTCGCAGAACTGATGGCTATTAAGCAATTCCAAATCTGAATGGAGAGGTAAAGCAGATCTTTTAGTGGAGTCTGATTCAACTGTTACTGTCAAAGTGACAGACCATGGAGTTTATGGGATTTATTTATCCAAGTTGATGCACTCATTGCTGGTATTGGTTCCATTTCCTTTGAGAATATTTTTAGAGAAGCAAATGGCCTTGCGGATTCCTTGGCAAAAGCTGGAGTGGACAAAACTGAAATGTATTTAGCATGGTGGTAACTGTGGCTATATTAAGGATGCCGACTCTTTATTGCAGATGTTTTTCTCTGTTCTTGGGTGTTTTTTAAGAAATGCTAGACATGTAATATTTTTGTGTGCTCTGTTGGGCGATTGTATCTTTTCTCTTATCAATGAAATATGTGCTTAGCCAAACAAAAAAAAAAAAAGTTCAGTTTGGGATTTGGATAAGTAAATTTTTATTATTATTCGAGTTTGACCTAATCCAACTCGATTCATAGACTGGTTTATTTTATAACTTATTATGGGTGAATGTTTAATTTGGCTCAAACGAGTAGTATTTTAGTAAGAGCAAGAATAATTTTGTCTAAAATAAACTGTTATTACAAAGAGATTTTTGTTGAGGTACATTCTCTTAATAAGGAAGCTTATAATAAAATGTTTGGGCTTGTCAATTCCTTTCAATTATGGGTCCAAAAGGCCGTTATTACCCATGTTCTATTAACTGTTTGTATGCCCATCTTTTCCTTTGGTCTCTTGCCAATTGGGGATTTAAATATTTCTCTAATAAATTAAAAAATCTATTAATTATGAACTCGAGGATTATTTTTAATTGAAACCTTTTAGAAAAGAAAATGTTAATTAATGTCCAAGCATTGTTAAGGTCCTTATGGAGATTTTTTTTATAAAAAAATTATAATTAATGTATTCTTTTTCTATATCGCTCATCTTTTTATTTGGTATCTTTTTTATCAACATTAGTTTATCGGATTCATTTTTCATTACTCAAGTTTAATTTCCAAGAGTTCCTTATTTTGTTAAGCTAATTATTTTGGATTAGACTTGTTCATGGATCGGTTAATCACCCAAACCCGAAAATCTATCCAATATTTGAGAGTTTGGACATAAATATTAGGTTCGAAAAATGGGTTTAGTAAAAAAATGAAACCTATTTTTAAAACGGAGCAGATCTTGGGCATAGCATTTTTTTCCCAAGCCCGACCCGTTTTACTATTAATTATATAATTTTTTTTTAAAGGGATCGATCATTTTTAAGAAGGATCGTTGCTTTTTAAGAGAAAAATATCGATCAATCATACTGTGTAAAAAATTTGGACATACTTGTATGGGTCAGGGCAGTGACCTTATATAACCGGATCGAACCTGAACATAAAATTCTATCCATATTTCAATCAAGCCGAACTTAGACACTTACAAAACTCCTTAATACCCTACGTAGACCCGACCCATAGACAAGTCTATTTTAACCTCAAGATTTCCAATTCTTAGGATTTATCCTTTTTTACTAATGGTTTAATTTTAGCATTATGAACACAGATTTGCCGTTTCCCAAGTTGCTTAAACTTCTCTAATCTTTTCCTTTTTCTCTTCTTTTGAATGATAAGTATCAAATTCTCAAACCTAAACCTACCTTGGAACAAAATGTACACATCAAGAAAGTGCCATTTTCCCGCGTAATCAAAATTTTTGCCCAAAGATTTCTTGATGAAGGGAAAAACCTTTGATTATTTGCTAAATAAGTGGTTTACACTTTGATGACTTTTGATTATTATGAATCCAATTATCCAATTGCTTAATCAACCAACATGAACTTTTTTACTTTTTTTTTATTTTATTTTAAAAATCATTAAAAAACAATACCATCCCACCATGAAAGTGACACTCTACATATTATTTTGCATCAAAAGCGATCCAAAAGTTTAACATATAGAATCTAAATTTAGTAATTTTGAACGTAATATGATTACATGATATGAAAAAAATAATTAAAAAGATACAAAATACGATATGACAAGAAATTACGAATTTATCAAAATATATATAAATATATAATATTTTAAATACGATTATAATACATGAAAATAACACGAATATGACACAAATACACGAATTGTATATGGGCAAAATCAAGAGTCTTGTTATTGATACATTCCATTATTCCTTACACATGAAAGTGAGTCCAAACACAAACTTACAGGGAAACATTGGAGGGAAATTGTAAGTAACCATCAACCAACCCATTTTGCTTGCTGATTTATCCTTGCAACGTCTCTTCTCCACTAAACTTGGTTGTTTTCTTAGGTTGGAATGGATAGGTTACAGCAGGGTCCCATTTGATTGGAACAGGTGAAGGATGGGCAAAGTGTCATGTAGATGCCTATCGATTACTTACACAAATTTTTTGGAAGTTAATTTGGTTATCAACTTATATCTCGTATACGATATACCTCATCTCTTTCATTTTCATTCCATTATTTAAATTCGAAACTTTTAAGATTTTTTTGGGTGTAAATTCAGCTGTCCCTCCACTCTCATTTTATGTTTGATAGAAACCTAATCCTTGTCGGACCGGGAGTGTAATGGTAAAGTCCTCTCAACATTGGAGACTTCCAGGATTCAAACCTTGGTTCTCATCTAGGGGGTTGGAGCCACTAACCACTCCAACCAACCAAATGTTGGTGAAACTTTTAAGTTTTCATCAACTCGCTCATATATATATATATATTAATAGTAATATAGATTAGAGGTGGTAAACCAGTGGATTTAGTCGGGTTTTGAGTTGTTTTGGATTTGAATTATTTTAAGTTTGAATTATTTCATATTTAAATGATTAAAAATTTGGTTGTTTTTAAGTCGGATTTTTTCGAGTTTGAATTAAAATAAAATTAGTAATAAAATATTTAATTAAAAATTTGATAATTTTAATTTTTAATATTAAATTAAAATTATTACGAGTTTAAATCGAGTTAATCTCAGATTCATATTGCTTAAGATTTGAACGTTTTGACGTTTAAATCGTTTCAGTTTCAAATTATTTTTAGATTTAGAATTTTTTAAATTCAAAATTTTAATTTTCTATCAATTGTGGTTCAATAAAACTCGAATTCTGGTTTTTCATGCAAATTTTTAAATTCGAATTCATATAGATAAAGTTTATCCAAGATTTTTTTATTTCTTTCTTGTTAAGTGAATTAAACGAAATACATTTCCATTTTTGTGAAGAAATAAAGAAGAAAAAAAAAAAAGAGAGAGAGAGAGAAAAGGATCACATGGGCTACTAGCCTACAAGGCACGTTGAAATAATAAATAAGTAAAGAGGCTATCGGCCATCGGGCTAAGAGCCAGAAAATGGAATGTAAAGGCAAGGGAACGCGGTCCTAAAGTTCTTTGGTTAAATATGAAAAACATGTTTTCACTGTGTACATAATTGTTAAATAATTAATGAATAAAAATTATTTGAAAAAGAAAAATTAAATAATTAAAAATTATTATAAAAGATATTGTAAAGATAAAATTGTCTTTAATGAAAATTTTTATTTTTTCTTTTTTTTTTCATTAAGAAAATATTATTTTTTAAAAATTTTAATTGAAAATAAATTTAAAATATTAAATATTAATTTTATTTTTAAATTTTAAAAATATTAAACAAAAATTAATTTTATTTTTAAAAAAATTTTAAAAAAAGTAAATAAAAAATTTAAAAATTGATTTTTTAAAATTAAAAAAAAATTATTTTCAAAAAAAATTATTTTTTAATTAAAAAGTAAATTAAAAAATAAGAGAAAAAAAAAGAGAATATTTTTTTATCAAAAATAATTTTATCTTTATAATTTTCTTATTAATAATTTTTTTAAATCTTTTTCAAATTTATCCAAGTTCCTTTTGGGACCCTAGCTGCAATTCCCAACAAAGTACAAGTAGAACATAAACAGCAGCAGCTAGCTGTACATCTTTTTTTTTTTTTTTTTTTAAGATTTGTTCAAACACGAAAACAGAGGTTGCAATTGGATGAATTCAGACATGTTCAAGTGGAATCATTTCGATTTTGAATTTTTTCAAATGAATTTTTAAATTCGAATTCATTTTGCTATCTCAACACAAAAGCAAACAGGATTCTGTATTTGAAGCTCTTAAGCAAGGAGTCATTACTTTAGAAACATAGGAAAATAAGCCCACTTTCATAATTCTATTAGTCATATGTTTAGTGGAAGAAACATGGGACTTTCATAGCCGTCTCTTAATTTATGTCCCCAACATGAAAATCTGTCAGCCTGTCCCTTTGCAAATGGGGGATTAATGAAGATCATAAGCTATTATTATTGCCATGATTCAGTTCTTTTTTATCGTTTAAATGAAATGGGAAATTCTCAAATTGGAATTTGAATTGCCAAACCCATAATAATTAAGGCAAAAGCTTGGAGATCGATGTATCAGTTTCCAATCCCCAGCCTTTCTTTTTGTCAGTATTTGATCGTTTACTTGACCTGTTTTTTGTTAGGGTGGCCAACCCATGTGGCTAGTTTTTGCTCTCCTAGTAAGTCCTAAGAAAGCTGTTCCTCAATGCAAACAGGGCCACCAACTCCCACTCCCACTATTGGTTTAACTTAATTTTGACAATTCCTCCCTTATTCTAGTCTCATCATTTTTCATCCAATAACTTCTTTTTTGTTAGATTAGACCCAAAATTCTAATCATTTTCCTTTACTACAAGCTGTAATTTGAAACAGACTTCCTTTTTGTTATATTATTATTTTGCTTTATTGAAAAAAAAGACATAAGTTAAGGCCTAAGGGTTCTTTCACTTCAACTCAATAATCTTGATCTTTAAAATTAATGATCTTTGTTCTTTCCTATTGCGTGGGATTAAGGATAACAAAGAGAAAAAAGATAATAAAAAAAAAAGAAGGTTCTCTTTTGTGTTTTCATCAAAAGTTGGTGAACGGAGAAGTTACAATTTACATATGATAATTCGTTTATTTTTGTTGTGTTCGTATTATTTTTATATCATTATTGTATTTTTACATAAAGTTTAACACATTAATAATTTATATTATATAGATTCTGACACGTTTATGTATTCTTATCGTGTTCATATTATTATTTTTATCTTGTATCGTATCCCATTTTGTTTTATGTTTTAATTCTTTTTTTATGTCATGTAATCAATCGTATTTAAAATTACCGGATATATTACAACTTGCCCTAAAGGCAGTGCTTATCAATCTAAAGGAGTGGAAAAAGGAGCAGGTAACACCTAAATCTTCTAACAAATGGACAATTCATAGTTTCAAACTTGCAAGTAAAAAATTTTCAAAACCCATTAAAAAAAAAGGTCCCACAATCAACATTCCTCTTGCCCTACATTTGCCCTCCCGTGGATGGAACTCTTGTGATTGGGTTTTGCCAGGTAGAGAATCAAAAAAGGATATAGAAAAAAGAAGCTAAAAATATGTACCCTTCGACTTGAAATTCACAATTTGCAAAGTAATTTGCCCATCAATTGACTTTGAGAATGATTTTTTTTTTTTTCTAGGAGAAGATATAGAAAACCAAACATTTTGCTTTTGGGATCAATTTTTTAAAACTCAACTAACCATCTATAGCAAAATCTAATGCACTTTCCTTTATATTCGGCTACATCAAAGCATTCATGCTCTTGGCTCCATGTATGAAATTAGACTTGGCAATTCATGTATTGTATTTTTATATTTTATCATATTATAATCGTGTTTAAGATATTTTATATTTATATAAATTTTGATACGTTAATAATTCGTATTATATAGATTTGAGACATTCATTATTTATATAATATTCGTATTATTTTTTCATGTCATGTCATATCATATTTTAATTATTTTTTATGTCATGTTTATATCGTATAATCATATTGTTTCTAATATTATCACATCTACATAAAATGAGTGAAATATTTGTGTTCGAAATTAAATCAAACTACTTTCTAGATGTGTTGGTTTGGGTGGGTTGCTTCTCTTTTTGACCCAAAAGAAGAAATAAAAATTGTGGTCAAATCCACTTAATATCGAGCACTAATGAGTTCCCACCTTTTAGGTGGTGTTATCAAACCAAAATAAAAGTGAATGTTGAAACGCAATGAATGATCTCAAATAGCAATCTTATACCAAGATCAATTTCTTGTCTCATTCAATATGGAAACACATTTTACAAAAAAAAAAAAAAAAGAATATTTTTTATTCAGTTTTGTGACAATGGCCATTTTTTTTTTTAACTTTTTGAAAATCAAGCAAAATTCTAAGTTAAGAAAAAAAAAAAAAAAAGTAATTATACTAACTATAGACATACTACATTATTAGACAACTTTATGGATCTAAAACAAATTTAATCTTACTTATATAGAAAAGAAACTACATTCTCTTGTCTTTTAACTAAATCATTTTTCTTTTTTTCTTTTTTGCAAATGAGCAAATTAAAATCACTTAGATAATACAATTTTTAGGTCTTGTCACACTTAATAAATCTTCCTACAAATATCGTACAAAAATATTTAATTTAATAATCTCAACATCGACATTATGATCCAAAGAAACTAAAAAAATTTGTACAAAAAATTACCTCCTTATAAATATGACACAACTGACGATGTCATTCTCAATTTAACACTTGTTTGCATCCATAGATTATTTGCTAAAAAGGATATTCTCGTGAAGCGATTCTAAAATTTTTTTGAGCTGTCAATGGTGAATTTTTCATTTTAAAGCAAGTCTCGTTAGTAAAAATACGATTATGGTAACCAACAAAAGAAATTGTTGAATCTTAAAAGATACATCCAAAATGCAATCTAGATTCAGCCAAAAGTAAATGATAGCAGAATTTATCAAAAACATTTCATTAAGACATACCGACCAAATTGTCTGATCATTAGAAAGGAATTGTAACCGAGACCAATCTCGCTTTCTACCCGAATACAAATAACCTATGCTTTTTTTTTTTTTTTTTCAAATTTGGCAAATATCTAGAATAATTAGTGAGTTACAAATGCCATCAAAGAAATCACTAACCAATTGATTTTTCAGTTGTACCTTAGAAGTCGACCTAGAAATTGTTCTGTAAACAATTTATCACATAACCATTTATCATACCAAAAACAAATTGGTGACTACCACCAAAAAGTTTAAAGCAACACCACATATTTGGCTCAACAAATACTACGCCAAATATAAGATGTTGAAGACTTTCTAGTAGCTTGAATAAAAGAATTACCTTTGATGATACTCTCATCTCAACACATGTGACCATATACGCAAGTCACCCACTTCAACTTTCCGCCCAATTTAACGATTATGAAATCTCTACATTAAAATCGCCATTTCAAATAAATTTGACAATTCGATATATATATATATATATATATATATATATGTCGTATTCATATATTGTTTATATTATAATTGTATTTAAAATATTTTATATTTATATAAATTATGACGTGTTAATAATTTATATTATATAAATTTTGATATATTTATTTATTTATATCATGTTTTTTTTTTGATATCGTATTTTATATTATATTTTAATTATTTTTTTATTATATAATTATGTCGTGTCGATTGTAATTTCAAACAGTTGAAATGTCAAAATATGTTTTGAAGATAGTTGAATAAGAAAGTTAAATTCAAATAACACTTATTAAAAAAAAAAAAAAAAAAACAGAAGGGATTGGAAGGTAAAATAGAAGGATCATTGCGTCTCCAATGGCAAACGTAAGTAATACTTTAAAAACCCTCAGACCACATTCAAATACCACCCATCCCTCTTTTCGAACACTCATAACTCTCTCTCTCTCTTTCTCTTTTCAACCCAAAAATGAAATGAACTAAAAAGGAAAGCCTTCTTCTTCTTCTTCGGAAATCCTCTTTTTTTTTTGGTACAAAGGAAAGCCTCATTTTGTTTCAGCTGTTGAAACCCAAAGGCAGCAGCAGACAGCAGCTCAACTTCAGCAATGGTAGCAGAAACTTGGATACTTAAAATGGGAAACCAGGTAAGTTCCAATCTTAAACATGCCCTTCTTCTCGAGCCTTCTTCCAAAAAAAAGAACACCCAAAACAACCCAACACCAAAAAAACATGAAACCGTTGGTATCCTATCTTTCGAAGTTGCCAATGTCATGTCCAAAACCGTTCATCTCCACAAATCCCTGTCCGAATCCGAGATCTCTAAGCTCAAATCCGAGATCTTGAGATCCGAAGGCATTTCCTACTTAATTTCTTCTGAAGAGAATTACCTTATTTCCCTTGCTTTAGCTGAAAAGCTCGACGACTTAAACAAGGTCGCCAATGTTGTCTCTAGACTAGGCAAAAAATGTAATGAACCAGCTTTACAAGGTTTTGAGCATGTTTATGGAGATATTTTGAATGGGGTTATTGATGTTAGAGAATTAGGATTTTTAGTCAAAGATATGGAAGGAATGGTTAAGAAAATGGAAAGCTATGTTAATTCGACTGCGAATTTGTATAATGAAATTGAGGTTTTGAATGCATTAGAACAAGCTACTAAGAAGTTTCAAGCAAACCCTCATGAGGAAAGTAAGAGAGCTTTTGAGCAAAAATTGATTTGGCAGAAACAAGATGTTAGTCATCTTAAGGATGTTTCACTTTGGAACCAAACGTTTGATAAGGTTGTTGAGTTGTTGGCTAGGACTGTTTGTACTATTTTTGCAAGGATTCTTGTTGTTTTTGGGGAGCCTGCTTTGAGAAAGGATAGTGAATGTGGGAGGGTTAATGGGGGTTTTTGTGATCGAGAGGAAGTTGTTTTGAGGCAGTTGAAACGGGTTCTTAGTAAGAGTAGTAGTGTTGGGAGTGGTCAGCCTGGGAATGTAGAGAGAGGTGTGGTGGAGAAAAGGGGAGTGAGTTTGAAGCATCGGGGGATTGATTCTCGAAAGGGTGAATTTGGGTTGTTTCGGGTGGAGGATTTTGGTTTTCCTTGTGGGACTAATCCCGGGAGACTTTTCACAGATTGCCTTAGTTTGAATTGTTCAGTTTCAAGGTTCGATAATAATGATGATGGGAGCGTTGATCATGATGACCGAAGTTCCCAGATTTCAGGATGTTGTAGTGCTGCAAATGATGGGCTGAAGAGAGAGCAGCCGAATCACTCTCCTCCCTTTTTTCGGCCCCAACTTAATGTTCCTTTGAATGGAGATCACAGACAATCCAAGTGTGGTGTGTTGAATAATGCACAATTTGGTCTTAAAAGTAGGTTAGCAGTATATGCTTCACCCAAAACTGTGGGAGGCTCTGCTCTTGCCTTGCATTATGCTAATGTATTACTTGTCATTGAGAAGTTACTGCACTACCCTCATTTGGTTGGTGAAGAAGCTAGAGATGATTTGTATCAGATGTTGCCAACAAGTTTGAGACTGTCTCTGAGGACTAATCTCAAGTCCTATGTCAAGAATTTGGCGATATATGATGCTCCATTGGCTCACGATTGGAAAGAAACTCTCGATGGGATACTAAGGTGGCTTGCCCCACTGGCACATAACATGATCCGATGGCAAAGTGAGCGGAATTTTGAGCAGCAGCAAATTCTTACTCGGACAAATGTTCTTCTTCTCCAGACATTGTATTTTGCTGATAGGGAAAAGACCGAAGCAGCTATCTGCGAGCTTCTTGTTGGGTTGAATTATATATGTCGATATGAGCATCAGCAAAATGCGTTGTTGGATTGTGCAAGCAGTTTCGATTTTGAGGACTGCATGGAATGGCAATTGAAATATGGAAATTCATATCTTAATTGATTATGTCGTTTAAATCTTATGAATACCTGTAGAGGTTTGTAGACTATTTTTCTTGATCCTCATAGTCATGTAAAGACACAGATGAAGGTTCAACAAGATGTTAATATTTACGCATGAAAAGGCTTTTCGTAATCGAAGCTTGAAGTTAAGTAATGTATTTAGTTTTGAAGGTATGGGAAGTCTTTACTTCTGAAGTATATAATTTCATTTAATTTATAAAAAGAAGTATTTTCCTTCTCTTCAGATTGTGTATATGTTTCTATATACATTCTTTACTAGTTCCTTAGGCTACCTATCTCTTTACATATCATAGTTCAATGCAATCAATTCAGGTATTATTGATCATGTATCCGCTTATAATTCTTTTCACTGTACCTAATTGTTACTCGTTCATGCACATCGTTGTCAGCTATGTTACTCTGACTCTTTATTTTCTTTTAAGTACTAGTGTCTGACATTCGTATCCGATGCATATTCGGATATGGGTATGAGTGTACGATCCTCCAAATATTTAGAAAAATTTAGAAAAAATTGAGCATACCCGTATATGATATATACCCGTATCTAACACTCACTTTCGAGTCTGAGTAACATAGGTTGTCAGGACTAATGGTTTTACTACTGATGTTTTAGTTGATATAGAAATTTCCTCGTATTCCTCGTATTCCTAGTTGTTAGATTTAGATTTGCACTAGGTTTAGCATTTGAATCTGGCGTGAAAGGCTTTTCATCAACTATATAGTGATGTTTCTGAGAAGGAGCATCACAGTAAGGAAGAAATATGAAAGTAGCTACTGATGTATTCAGTGTCCGAAGCATGCAAAAATAATAGCATCATTGGTTTTAAGCACTCCTGAAATTTTGTATGGTTTCTTTCTTTCTTTCTTTCTTTTTTATCACTATCCTGTACCTCCTGCCTTAATTTCATGAAGGCTGAGCAATGCATATTAACTGATTATGAAAAGCTGGCATTTATCATTTTAAGTGTCATGTTTTTATTCCCTTTGATGAGGAGGACATCCACTTATTAGTTATCTTGGCGTGGGAGCCTGGGAGGGCCTTCTTTTATGCACTCACTGCACCTTTGTAGCCCCCCTTTCAAAGTTGAACATGTAATCATTCTTGCTGGGTTAAATTTGCATTATGAAACTAGGATTAGCCAATGCTTGAAAACTAACAATGGTTAGCCAGGACGATTTATTCCAAATTTCCTATATATTTAACCTGTCTCAACTGACTTCCTCGGTTATTATGCCTCAATTAAGCTGACTTGCAAATCGGAGAAGGTTTCGAGAATAGAAGAAGGAAGAAAATGAGAGAGGGTTTGAAAGATGGGTGAAAAACAAGAGGGTTGGGAAGGGTGGTAGGGAGTTAAGATTTTAGCATATTTAATCATTTATGTTATATTTATATTTAAGATTTTAGCATATACATCGTATTTGTGTTTAAAATATATTTATATTTATACAATTAATACAAAAAAAATATGAAATACAATAAGTATACACGAATTACCGGATAATGCTTATAGAAGCGAAGAACCATTGGTGATTCTATTAAAACTGTGGTTCTACCTACAAAGCATGTATGCCCAAGTAATTATCTTGGGTATAATTTAAGACCAACATACTTTTTTAATCATATTATTTTGGACTAAAGTTCTTGAAATTCTTGTTTCTATACAAAAATATGGCGTGATTGATTCATTTGATTTGACTTGTGTTAGATCTTGTTTAGAATTTTTAAGGCATCATTAGATTATTAAATTGTTTTTAATTTAATTTTTAAAATATTAAAAATAAAAACATATTTTAATAATAAATAAAAATTAAGTAAAGGGCCGGGTTCGAGCTAACTCATCCTACTCGTAATCATTTCTAGTTATGACTCATGGGTCGAATATCTTTTTCTTCAGTTAAAAAAGAAAGCTCAACAAAGTGATGAGATATGAATGTCTTTGTTTGGTTCAAATTAGATTTAGTTTAGTTTCTCACATATTAATGTTTTCTCTCTTTTTCATTCAGCTGTCAACAGCCAAAAAAAATGGTTGATATCTATAGCTAACAATTTATTGTTGAACAATATAAACTAGAATTTATCATACAGGGTAAAAAATGTTTTTTAAAGAAAAATATTGTATTTTAAAAGAAATAATAAATTAAAAATATAAATAAGTAGTTATTGTTTTTAAAAAATTAAAAAATATGAGTAAATTTTTAGTAGGTAGTTATTTTTTTAAAATTAAAAGAACTAGATACTCATAATTTTATTTCATTTATACTATATATAAAGGGAGCGGTTGAGTTGGTGTCACAAGTCAGTTGGGTGAAATTATAAAATAAATCAAAAATATTATAACATAAAAATAAAAATAAAAATATTTGTATCTTTTCAAATTATATATATTTTAAAAAATACATATTTATTCTTAAAAAACTATTCACTAAGCCCAAAAAAAAAATCCACTATCTCAATGGTCTAATGGACAAAAGTAATATAAAAAAGAAAATTAAAAAATTATTAAGAAATAAATTGCAAAGACTTAAATACCCTTAATAACAATTTTTTTTCTTTCTCTCTTATTATTTGTCTCATCTCTTCCCCTTTTCCCATTCTATCTTCTTTATCCTTTTCTTATAAATTTTTTTGATAAATAAATCTTCTCTCAAATTTATTCACAAATAATCTAGAATTCTTAAAATAAAAACGGTAAAGTAGTAAAAGGCAAAGAGAAATTTGTTTCTTTCATTAAAGATAAATAAGTCTTTCCCATTTTCTTGTTAAGAATTCTAAAATTTTAGATTTCCTTTCTACAAATTATTTTTTCACATTAGACCATTAAACAATAATTGTCCTATAAAAAGCATGTTTTCTAAATTTACCCAATTATCTATATTTTTTATTTATAATTAAAAAAAATAATTTTTTCACCCACACAGTGAGAGTGTGTCAGATTCTAGTTATTATAATTTAAATTTGTTTTTTTATTTTTCTTAACTGAGTTAGTGTCACTTGTCTCGTGACACTAACTCAATTAGCCACATTATATATAGTATAAATAATCATTTTATATGCAATAAATAAAAAACTGGATCGGAGATTAAATCGGTGACATCTCCAGGTTACCAGTTCAACCAGATTGTTCAATTAAAAAACAAAATAAATGTTAAATATATGATTTTAATAATAAATAAGTATTAAATACAGTAATTATTTAATAAAAATATATATTTGACTTAATGGTATGATCTTTTAAATATATGACTAAGAGGTTAAAAGTTTAAATCTCATTATTTATAAAAAAAAAATTAATAAAAAATAACATAAAAATGGTTTTATCAGTTTAGTCCAATTTTTCGTCGGTTCTTTATTGAAGTGGTCTTATTGACCTATCCGATCCGATTTTTTCAACATTATTTATATTAATTTATTTATAAAAAAATTAAATATTTTTTCAACAATATAAATATTTATGGATCGAATTAAGTCTAATTTTGTTTTTTTTACTTATCCAGAATTAACTTAGTCTGAAAGCCCATTTTGCTTTTTAAAATCATAAAAAACCTTTTGATCTCTATTTATTATTATTATTTTTTTTTTATTATATATAGTATACACCTTCCTCGTTGGATCTCGTTTTGATGATGAATATTCTAAGATTTGGTCACTGTTAATTCACTATTTTAGGTTTCATTGATAGGTCAAAATTATTAAATCTTTAGAAGTTTTAAATTTGAAAATTTTAAACTCTTAACATTTTATATTTATTATTGATAACAATATGAAATTAAAAATAAAAAAAACTTTAAAAATTGAAAGAAGTTTATTTTTGCAATATATATTTTATAAAATTTAAGTAATTAAAATTAGAAATAATAAAGATCAAAGATAAAAAGTATTGATGGAAAAGAATCAACTCTAACAATTTAAATGAGATAAAGAGTATGTAGTAGTTTTAAAAAATATTGTTAAGACATTGATTCACAATTTTTTTTGTTTATCATGCTATCATTTTGAATGAGCAACTATACAAATATTAATAATTTTTATTATCTTCAAAAATTATGGCAGCATTTGCTAAATACTTTTATTTTTTGTTTTTCTAAAAAGAATGAAAAGGAAAATTTTAAAAATAAAAAATAAAATTTGAATAAAAACTAAAGACAAATATCAAAAAGCAAAAGTATTACGTTTAGCAAACAAAAATTATTTTTATGAGCAACTAAAATAGGAATATCCAAAAACAGACATTTACTACAAATATAACAATATATAAGGATTTTTACGAGAGTTTTATGGAGGCATTTATATTTTTTTTTACTGATTATATTGACAAATTCCACAATATTAGTCAATTGAATGCCAAAAAAAAAAAAGAAAATAGAATCATTCAAGTTTAAAATTTTACTTGTATCTTATCATGGTTTGAAAATTTAAGAACCAAATCACCTTGAATTTAAACCATTCTTAAGCTATGAATAATTTAAAGCAAATAGAACTATAATTGAAATAACTTTTTTTTTTTTGGATTTTTTTTATTTACAAAATTATATCATTAAACCTCCGTTTGATTGATATTTTTAATTTTTATTATTTATCCCTTATTTTCAGTTTATTTTTTATATTTTATTTTTCAAGTAAAAGTAGTGATCAAACATAGCACAAAAAAATTATAAATTAATTCATACATAAATTATTAAATTAACACGTGTTAAAATAAATTAATTTGTTGAGGGGATAAAAGAATGAGAAATTATTTTATCAATTGTCAATTTAGTTTTAGACTCCATAAGTAAAATTAATATGGAACACATATCTTTATGATTTATTAAAAAATTAAAAAAGAAATGAGATATGTGAAAAATTCTTAAAACCGTTTGTAGAGTTAAAAAATTATATTTTTGATGTAATAAAAACGAGCTTTAAAAGAATGAAAAATGATCACATCTACCGTCAATTGAGTTTTTAGATTTTAGAAATAAGGTTAGTAAGGTGACACATACTTTTAAGATATATTAAAAAATTATTAAAAAAATTAATCAAAAAGGGACATGTGGCAAAATATTAACACCATTTATAAATTTAAATTTTTTTACTGTTAATATATCAAAAACGAATTTTAAAAAAATAAAATTGTTTTTATTGGAGAAAGTTATCGTTAAAATCATAATGCCAATTAAGAATATGGGCTTCGACAGTTCGCTACTTTTATAGTTGGGCCTCAAAGAAAGCCCAAAAATACCCAAATTCTAAATAACATGAAATTAAAAAAAAAAAAAAAAAGAAATAGAATTCAACAAATTTCGTCAGCTAATTTTGTTTTTGTTCTTTTTTGCCCTCAGTGAAAGTCTTGGAAATTTATTAAAAGCAGAATCGGAAAAAGGAAGTGGAATTTGAAGCAATGAGTTAAAGAAGGTTAGTTTCATGTATATTTTTTTTTGGATGAAATTTGTTTACCGCCAACTGTTTATTTTGATTTAAGCATCATTATGATTTCACAAGAATCAATCATTTGGTTAAACTTTTCTAGGATTTTTCCCTCACATTTTGTTCGATTTAAAGCTTTGCCTCGAATCTGTTAAAATTTTCTGATTACTTGGAGTATTTTAAACATTAAATTGATGAATTATTCGAAAATGTTGGAACTTGATGAAATTAGTAACAGAAATGATCTCCTTTTTTTTTTTTTTTTTTTAATTGAAGGCTTTTCAGATTTCAGCTTTGCTTTTGATTTGTTGCTTGGTTTGATCCCTTAGGTTTTAGGGTTTTCGACATGGCCTCGAAGAATAGTCCTCTCTTGATCCTTAAATTAAAAATCAATTAATTTAGTTGATTCGTCTATATTCCTTGCCTTAGATAAGAATTGTAATCCTAGGATGATTCTCTGCTTGAATTGTTCATCCTTCTGATATTTTCCTTCATCTGCATTCTCTTTGTAAATTTCTAGTACTGGCTGCATTAATGTAGTACTTGTTATGAAAATCCATGGTTGATTTGCCCTCAGTAGCTGACTTTTGATGTTTTCCTTTAAAAACTTCCTCCCAATCAATCTTTCATGCATGAAAAGTTTGTCTTTTAAATGTTGGATTTCAATAATTTTGATTGTAATGACAGGTGTTGAGATTTCTTGTATAAGTTCTTGATCTGTGTGTGGATGTTTGTTCTCCCAAGTCCCAATTGTGGATGGACCTGATAATTGCTTCTTCTAGTTTTCTAATTGTAGATTCATATTTTTATCTTTTTGTTTGGTAACATGGATATGATTTCTGATGCTTGGAAAAGCTCATCATCTTTTGTGTTTTTGCAACTACGTTGACAGCTTCATTTGTTGAACTAGGAAAAGTTACTAGTCGTACTCTATGGTCTTATTTTATACGTGATATACTCAACTTTGCATATTCTCTTACCCAATTTTCCTTTGTTGTTAAAAATCCTTTTGCTAAGTTTTTGTGGTTGGTTCAGTATGATCCTTTTATTCGTTATATTGATTCTTCTTTTCTACATTATGGTATGATCACTTATTGTATAGGGATCACCGTTCTTAATAATCAGCTCTATTTGATGGCTTTGATATGTTTGAAGAAGGTGGTCTCAGGCTATGTTACTCGGACTCGGGAGTGAGCGTCGGATACGGGTATGTGTCTGATACGGATATGCTCAATTTTTTCTAAGTTTTTTCATATATTTGGAGGATTGTACCCCCATATCCATGTCCGAATATGTGTCGGACATGGGTACTTCAGGGAAAATGAAGAGTCGGAGTAACATTGGTCTCCGGGCCTCTTCATCTTTCTCTCACGAAATTAAGGAGCATGACAATGACAAAGCTATAGACAACTTGCAAGACAGAGGTGCTTTTCTGAAAAATGTAAGTTCTGTCAAAGAAGATTTACCTTGCATTTTATTGATTCTTTGGAACTTGTTAAATATCTATCTAAACTTTTGCATATTTTTCAAGTCTAGGTGAACTTACCATGGTTTTGTGGACAATGTTAGATGCTTGAATTATATGGGGTTGGCATTTAGGACGTGTGGGACTGGGAGTTCCCTTATATAACATGCATCATAAGCTAGCTTCACACACAAAATAAAAAAAATTAAGTTAAAAAAATAATTCTAAGCTAGCTTCAAAAATTCCTTCTTTAGGTCCGCTTTCTTGACAAAGCTCAAGCAGATTTGTTCAGAAAATCTTTAGTGTACATTGGCTGTTATTTTGTTGGCTACTATATATGTTGTAGCATATGTAGATGCTCAAGCATGGATATGCCAGTGCCAGCTACAGCAATGCATGTATCGGATATAAATGCTATGTGAAACATTCAACGGAATGGCAACTTTCCACTTGAACTGCCTTTCTGTCCCCTTCTTTTCTCCAAGTCACCATGAGAAATCCTAAGCACCAGGGAAGTACTGGGATAAGTGCTTGAGGGTGACACTAAGATGTTGAATTTGAAGCACATGTAATGAGCCCCTCAATGTCAATATGCATTGGTTGTTTTACCACTTTGCCACTCACACCAGTTTTATTTATCATTGCATATTCCTACATGAAGTCATATTTTTTGATGCATTTATGGACTTGATTGCAAATCCTCTTTCTTTGTGCTTTAACATGGGTTTTTTCTTTTTTTAAATCTCTATAACTTATCTTGCTTTGGAGATGTTTATCTTGAGGATGATTTAAGGTACTAACGTTGATTGCATGATTTGGTGAACCTACTTGTCTCTGATTTTAATTAGTCAGTAATGAAATATCAGGAGGTGAAATACTTTTATTTTTCAAGTGAATAAAAGGTGTTAATATTGTAACTTGTCAGATCTGAACAGTTTTTACCTGAAATGCTATCATCCACTCCACTGACTTCTTGTAACATTCTTGTCTAATTAATTATGACATGTGCCAAAACGAGAGCCATCAATTGTGCACAAAGTCAATAAGAAAACTAGTTTTTCTTCTTGCTTTGAACTTGATTGTAGATATATCCCTCTTTCTAAAAGCATTAACTGAAGAGAGCTTAAGATCATTTAGGGGCTAACTACTTTCTTTTCTGATAATTCCGCAAGTGTCAAGCTAAATGCATGCAAGGGGAAGACCCTGTCTAAAATTTTGTACTTGCTATTCACACATAATATAGATTTGCGTCATGCATATGTTCATACCTATGTTGCTCCAACTCTTCATTTTTCTTTAAGAACCCGTGTCCGACGCATATCGGGACATGAGTATGGAGATAGGACCCTCCAAGGATTCTCCAAATACATGGAAAAACTTTAAAAATTTTAAAATACACGTGTTGGACACGTACCTGTAACCAACATAGGTTCATACAAGAAATGAGGGGAAAAAAAACAAGCTAAGACATGACATTGTTGAGCATTTCTTGAATGAATCTATGCTATTGATGATACTTTTGTGTGTGCAGGATGCTTAGATATGTCCGTGGTTGAAGAAACTATAAAATTCTTGAAGTAGGTTCATTTTGTTCTTGTGGTTGCTGACCTTGATTGTCATCACAGTCAAGTGCAACTGAAGCTGGATCTCTTCGCCTTCTTTTTACACACCTTAGTGCTTGAACCTCACCATCTACTGAGCACATGCGCCTTAACCGTCATCATTTCCATCTCTTGTTACCTTGATTGTTTTCTTCTTTACTCGTATCTCTTTTTCTCGTTTTTATTATAAATTAAACCATTTATTATTATTAAATATAAAATATATTTATTACTTTATAATATTATCTAGGGCAGGCCGGGTCCGGGCTTAAAATTTTCTGTCCAAGGCCCGACCCGCTTAGAAATTTGGTCTAAAATTTTGTTCAAACCTATTTTTCGGACTTAATAATTTTGTTCAAACCCTCTCAAATATCGGATGAGCTTCGAGTTTGGACGGGTAACCTGACCATCAGCAGGTCTAGTGAAAAAGAAAGGATTGGGATTTAGATATAGTGTATTGTAGTTAATTGTAAGGACATTTTGACGATGTTACAGCAATACCTATTAATTTCTTGGACTATTGCAGGGAAAATTTTCTTTCTAAAACCAGCTTGTTCTACCAGTTCTTGTTGACAATGTAACGTCAAAGCCTGTTTGCCCGGACGATTTCTAGCAGAATAATAAAAGGGAGTGGCATGGATAAGTTTTTACTTTTAAAATAATAATTAAAGATAAAAAAGGTATCCCATTCATAATCGATGAAAATTTTAAATTCGATTAAAAAAATACACAAGTAATTTTTTAATAATCTTATCAAGTTTAAAAACTTGGTCGTTGATATATAAAAATTAAATTTTCCTCTTTTTGTACGAAAATACATTTTTTTTTCATTTTCATTTATTTCTTTTACCTTTTGCTTTCACCCATTTTCCTTCTCTCCAAACATTAAACACAAAGTTAAAAATGGTAATGGGATGACATGGGCTAATCTAATGTGGTCCCAAAAAGAATTTTATTGCCTAAATATTAAGGATGGCCAACTTTGTATATTTGATTATGATTTTATGTGCGTTGGTTAGTCCAATATAATTTTTGACATCACATCGCTTAATACATCCACTAATTTTTATATCGTGGTATTCAATAAAATAAAATAAACTTAACTAAACTAACCGTTAAATTAAAAAGAAATCAAATATAAAGATGTCATTTCTTTAAGAGTTTTTTTGTTGTGTTAGAATTTTTATAAAAATTACTTTTAATCTATTTGTTAAATTTTAGGTATATACTTTTCAAAATAAAAACTAATTACTTGATAATAAAATATTTTCCGAACTGGAACCAAATTTAAAGATTCTAGTTCAGGAATTGAATCGGTTTGATTTGGACTTGTAGAAACAAAAATGAAAAAAGAAAAAGATTTTATAGGTTTTTTTTAATAGAAAAAAGTCTCATGAACTTAGAATTTATGTAATTCGGATTCAAAATATGGGTATATGTTTGATATGTATATATTTAATTTTTTTTTATTTTTTTATAATATATTTAGAAGATTATATTTTTTTATATTTATGTTCAAATATTTGTAGGATACAAATATCGAACATAAATACTTTAAAGAAAATAAAAAGTCCGAACAATATAGCTTGAACACAATAATTGTGATAAGCTTTGAAGTTCATATAAATTAGTATGAATAAAAACGTAATTTTGGTTTCTCATTTTGCGGTGAAAAAAAATGTTTAATTGTAGTGACTTGGACGAATAGGTCTGTTCAAGGGTCGGATTACCTGACAGGCTCGATTCGTATTAGGCCGAGTTTGGATATAGGTTTTTTTTAATTTGGAGCGGCCCAACCCGAATTATTATTTATGAATAATTTTTTTAATTATAAAAATATAAAAATATTAATATAAAAATATATTTTTAATATTTTTATGAATAATGAAACAAACTTTCGAATCGATCTGACCTGAACTTGAATAAAAAAATTAAAAAATTTTGAGTCGTGACCCAACTTAACTCAAACCATGAACAAATAGTGATGAGGACCAAATAAATGATTACATAATTTGTTCAACGACAATCTTGAAAAACAAAGGCTTGAAATTTTAGACAAATGTTGATGTGAATCCTAGGGGTGAAACCCTTTGAACCCACTAACAAATTGAAATACCTAACTCAGAAAAGCCAAGATTCAGGCAAAGAAAACTTAAACCCTTAAAAGCATGTTTCAAAGAACCTAGATTAAGCATGTAAACTAAACCCTAAGAACTCTCGTTTCAAGAACCTAAGTTTGATAGGTTGAACGCCACAAAGAAGGAATTCTTTGATAAGTTCCTAAGTTCTTTCAAGAACTAAAAAGAGAAAACTCTCACTGAATAAAATCAGACTTAATTGATCAAAAGATAATTGAAGTAGGCGGCTAAGACATATATTTATAGCCTCCCTACAAAAATCCTAATCTACTAAGTAATAATATATAAAATACGGGCTGAACATGCTCAAGCCCAAAAACTAAATAATTAAAAGATACCCAATAGTTTAGTGAGGGTAGTCTACACAACCTTATTGGACATGTTACACAAGTCAGGCCCAAAATCCTAAACTAAATAAAAACTTAACACAAGCCCAAATACTCATTTATTAGGCACCACATATTTTAATGAATTGGTCCCCACCCTTGCCATGTCATTTAATGAACAAGTCCACTTCATTAAGCCTTATGCCGCCACTTGTAAAACTTGGATCACATGGAACAAAGCTGGTTCCTCTTCATTCAAGCCCATCTTGAATGTCTCGGCGTTGCTTAAAAGACTTGTAGATTCTGCCCAAGTCTTTTCCTTGCATTGTTTCCTTAATTCGGCCCAAGTGGAATCCTTGTATTGCTTCTTGAAAACTTGGTCCATCTTGGATCCCATCAAATGTTGAAGTCATAGAATTTTATTAATGGGAAAGATGTTGCAGTTAGTCGAATCAAACTCACCTTGTAAGAAAGACAAAGCCACACACCTTGGATGCTATTGCTAGCTCGCTCCACAAAGTTTTTGATGTTGACTCTCCCATATTTGTTGCACTTTATTGGATTTCCCTAATTCTCATCAAACCCACATTTCTATGGACAAATCTCTTTTATGATCTCTTATCATTCTACCTTTGTCTGCATACCTTAGATTAATTGCCCTAAACATCTTTAAAAAGTATAGTAAGTTTTGAGGAAACATAAATTTATATTAGTGCAAAATTAATTAATTTTATATGTTTTTATAATTTCGTATATGATTGATATTATAACAAATTGATTACTGAATTCAGTAATATAATCACACTCGTCGTGCACATAAAATTTTGACTCAATCTGATATCTATATCATATTGATCGAAAATATCGTCTTTTTTATATAGGGTAAATTACATAGATAGTCACTTAACTTTTAGAGGTTTTTTATTTTAGTCACCCAACTATAAGAAATATCAATTTAGTCACTCACATTATAAAAATTCATTTTTTTTGATCACCTAATTGTTAAAGACTAACGATTGGACATGGCATTACCATGTCATCTGTCAGATGACAAGTGGCATTGTCACGTTATCCGATATGCCACGTGCCACTATGAATTTTGAAAAAAAAAAAAAAAATACATTATACTTTTGATCAGTTAACTTTTCGAAATTTTTTATTTTGATCATCCAACTTTGAAAATTTTACAATTTGATTACTAATATTTTACGTTTGTCAAAACCTATTTTATTAATATTTTGGTCTTCATTGTCAATAGTTCGTTGTTGACATAACTATTTATAACGATTTGATTACCTATATCAAAATTATTTTATTATTTTTGTTATATATATCAAAATATTTTGAAATAATGATACTCAAATAAGAATTCAAACTTTATAGAAAATAATAAATAAGCATTCAATATTTTTATTTTATGGAATTAAAATTATATTTTTATTTTTATTTTATTGTAATTATACCATTTAAATTTTAAAATTTGATGAATAAATCCAATTATCATAATTATTTAAATGCATTACTTGAAATATTTTATATCCAGTTCATCCAAATAAATTTAAATAAGTAATTATTATAGACTACCTCAATCAATAAAAAAATTTAATCGAAAAATGAAAATTTTCGTAACGTGAAGATTCTAATTATAATGAAAGTTCATAATTTTGATTCCATGCAATCAAATATATAACAAAAATAAAATGAAATTAAATTGCACAAAGATGATGATTAAATCGTTGTAAAACCATGTCGATAATCATATGTTCACAATGGAGACAAAAATATTAATAACTTTACAAACGTTGGTGACCAAATTGTAAATTTTTCAAAATTAGATGATCTAAATAGAAATTTTCAAAAAATTAAGTGATCAAAAGTGTAATTTATCTTCTTTAATTTTTTTTTTTTAAAAAAAATTCATAATGACACGTAAAAAATACCATGTGGCATGTCAAATGACATGGCATTGCCACATGTCATCTCATCCAGCCGTTAGTTTTTAACGACTGGATGACCAAAAAAATGAATTTTTACAACATGGGTGATTAAGTTGGTATTTTTCATGGTTGAGTGACCATAAGAAAAAATTCCTAATAGTTGAGTTACTATCTCTGTAATTTACTCTTATTATAAGATTATCATGATTGATATAACATTTTATTAATTTATTTAAGAGATTATTATATATTTAAAAGACCATTTTAGTTTTTGGACAATTATTTTGAAGTCTTGAACAATTAATTTTAAAAAATTTATTATGGTAATAGTACAATAAACTTACTATTTATCCAATCCAAAGGTTTGATTTAAAATAAAGATATTAAAATTGATCTACAACTGATTGATTAACCGTTTAATTCCTAATACCCTAACACTATATATAATAACATCAAGCTTTTTTTAAATAAAAAAAATTCCACAGTCATTGTCTGCATAGTGCATACTTTATCATACTCTAAAATGGTAATTACAAGTTATAAAATTAAAATAAATTAATAATTTATATTATAGTAATTATTATTTTTATTAAATTAATATTTTAAAATAAAATTATATTTAATTTAAGTTCTGATCATTTCGAGCTAATTGTTTAGGTCAATTCGGGTACGGATCATTTCGGGTTTGAGTCAATTCGAGTTTGGATCAATTTGGATTTGAGTCTTTTCGAGTTCGGGTTGAATCGAGTTCTGGTTGTTGACTTTTTTGATCAAAACCATAATGAATCAATTTTGAAATCAGATGAGTTAATCGAATTTTTTGAGTTCAAATCTGAATTATCAAGTCTGCATTTGATCACAGAGGATATACAAGTTTCAATCTTGTCTTTTCGATTTCAAATTTCCACTGCTTACTCCGTGAAGCCACTAATAAAATATTGAAAGAACATTCCTTAACTTTGTATATTGGGATATATAATATAAAGGAGAGTTCAATTATATTAGTGTAAAAATAATATAGGTTTACAAGTTTTTTTAATTTTTTACACGATTTATATTTGTTTAATTTGACTGTTGTATTCATGCTCTATTCATATAGACCGTGCACGTCAAATTTTGAGTAAATTAAATTATTCTAACTATTTTTTTTATGTAAAAAAATTTCAACCGTTAAATATATATCAAAATTTCAACCATTGTGAAAGCTTTGGAGATCTTCTGTCAATATGAATATTTTTGGCAACATCGACACTTTGATGGGAGGTATCGAGAAAGTGGAAGTGGTCAATATTTATCGTGATTTCAATGAATTGGCTGATTTCGTTGCAAAATCGGGGGTGGTCAAAGTTGATCTGCTCATGGCCTGGTGGTTACAGGAATCTATTTGCCGTGTTTTTCTTGTTACTTGCCTTTAGCCAGGAGCTTTGGAAAGTTATGAGTTTATGGGTACAAAACTAGACTGGGAAGCATGGTAATCTTCAGTGGATATTGGTTTTTTGTTTTGTTTTCACATATTGTTCATGTTTTTTATTTTGTTATGTAGGTTTGGTTTAAGGTGATTCAGGCTAGATATTTGTTCTTTAGGAGTTCCATTTCCCTGTGTGTTACAGAGCTATCTCTTGTGACTACTAGTTTTGGTGTTAGATTTCACTCTTTCGGATTTTTAATAAAATTTATTTGGCTTAGCAAAAAAAAAAAAAAAAATATCGGATTGATTTGAAACTTTACGTGCATGACGAGTACGATTATATTTCAAAATCCAGCGGTCGATTTGTTAAAATATCAATCGTACACGAAGTTATAAAAGTTTTTAAAAGTAATAAGTTTTACATCGATGTAAGTTGATCCTCCTCTATAATATATATCCAAAATCATTTTAATTATGAAATTTTAGGATATGCAACTCCGATGACATGGCTGCTTTGATGGTGATTATAATCACCCATTACTAAGGGATAATTTATATTCTGATATTAATTTTCATATAGGTCACAAACTTTTAATTTTATCAAATTACATCACTGAACTTCTATTGTTAATAAATTAGGTCACTTATGCTAACTCCATTGAGTAATTCTAATGGAAAAACTGACTCAAAATACATATATTTTTTACATCTCATCAAAGTAATGCATGACTGGTATTTTGGGTAAAAAAATTTCCCGCTGGTTCTGTTTTTTCATTAGAATTACTTAACGGAATTAGCATAAGTGACATAATTTATTAATAATAAAAGTTAAATGATATAATTTGATGAAATTAAACGTTTGTGACCTATATGAAAGTTGATATTAAATTCAATGACTCAGAATGTAAATTATCCATTACTAAGTTTATTTCACAACTTTACCAACATATATATTTGCAAAATACAGGTTAGACTACTCACTATAACAAAATTGGATTTTAACTGCACTTATATGATGTAGTATATTTTTCTAGGGTTTGATTAACGGATGTTTATATATAGATATTCATTAATATAATTGTTAAATATTAATTTTAAAATAAATTTACTTTTAGTACATTGTTTTGATCACCAAATTTACAAGTAATGACTTAATTTTTTTTTTTTTTAATATCATTGATTAACATTTCTCCTAACTTTTTCACTTTTAACAACAATAAACAAAGTGTAGTTATTATTAATGTATGAAACCACTATAGATGCCTTTTAAATTAAAATGTTGTAAAAGAATTGCATGGTGCAGCCAAATTTATAAAAGTACTATAAAAAATGAAAGACTTTTGACAAAACTATTGAAAAATATATAGCCAAAGGTCAAAATTGTTGCAGTGATTATAATTATAGCTAGGGGGCAATTTGGGCGGGTCGGTTTCCAGTCATTTCATGTCTCGAGTTTTTGTAGGATGATAATAAATAGTAAAAAATTGGATATTTGATATTATTTATTTTGATTTTTGTGGATTTGGATATCGTAAATTTGGATATTAAATTTATTATTTATAGCGGATTCGGATAGGAATTCTTAGATATCAAATATCCGAATCCGTTTTGATTTTAATTCAGATAGTATCGGATATCCAAATCCATTATCTGAATCTGATTTACTTATACGGATAACAAATTTGAATATCTGAACCCGATATCCGTTTACACATTTAATTATTGTTTAATTTTATATTTTTATCTTTAAAAAATTTTGTTTCAATGAATTAGGATATTTAACGGATTTGAATATTCGACAGATATTGCTATCTAAATCGGATGCAGATTCAGATAATAATATTCGAATAGTAAGAAGATAATAAATGGATTTGGATATCATATGAATTAAGCGGATTCGAATTCGGATATTTTAAAAATTACAAATATCCGATCCGCAACCATCCTTATTAAATTATGTGATGTTCGAGTCAGGTCCTGTTTGGATTCAGATTATTTTATTTTTCGAATTACTCGGGTTTTGGGTCATTTTAAATATAGTTAAGTCGAGTTTGGATTACTATGCATATCGGGTCATTCCAAAACTCGAATCATTGTATATCGAGTTATTCTAGATTCAGATCATGTTAAGATTCGAGTTATTAGGATAAAATTCAAATAATATTATTGTAATTTTAAAACAATGAAAGGTAACAAATATTTTACCAGAACAACAGTCAAGTTTCCAACTATTATTATAGTGATTAATTGCATATTAGTCTCATGTATTTGTTTTATACTATCTCTTTTCGTCTAAATCTTTTTATATGTTAATAAAGTTTTAATTTTTTAAATTTCTTTTCATGTTTCTTTGATTTATTTTTAACATATATTCTTTGTCTCGATGATTATTGAAGTTGAAAATAAATGTTAAATATTTAACTTTATTTATTAAACTTTTTTGTCTATAAGAATGTATGATCATTTTGGGTTTGAATTGTTTAAAATTTCAAGTCAATTTAAGTAATTAGGTTTCGAATAATTCGAATTTGAATCATCATAAATGTAAGAATTGTTTAAGTTACATCACATTAACCTTAGAAATGCACTCTCTTACTATTAAATAGTGGTATTGTAGCTAACTCCTACCTCTAAAGTAGCAAAAAGAAAATTTTCAATGGCAATTGGCACCTTTTGCTAGCATGCTCCCTGGCAATTCGTGTATCCGTTTCGTATTCGTATAATTTGTCGTATCATAATCGTGTTTAAGATATTTTATATTTATATAAACTTTGATACGTTAATAATTCGTATTATATAGATTTTGAGACATTCGTGTATTCGTTTCGTGTTCGTGTTTTTATTTCGTGTCGTTTTTTTAGTTATTTTTTCGTATCGTATAATCGTGTCGTGTCCAATATTGCTAGTTCTTGCTGCCCATATCAGACAACCATGTTCATACTTTTTTTTGGCTAAGCCATATTTTTATTAGAAATCAAAAGCAAACCATCAGTGAGATACCAAAATCTCACCAAAAAACATAGTTACAAGACACATAAAAAACAACTCAAAAAAACACCTATATCACAATTCAAATGAAATATTCCACCTCAAAAAGAACACTCAAAAGTCAAAACACCCCAAAAAATGCAACCATGGTCTGTAAACAAATAATTACCGCAAACACCAGCATTTGATAATAAACAAAAATCACTATCATGCCATGAAAAACTCTTCTCTGATCACACCCGCCTTTGCCAAGGCATCTGCCATATAATTCGCTTATCAAAAGATAATCAAAAACTGATTGCATCATTTGATCTCATAACCAGATCAATTTCAGAAAATAAGATCATAACTTTCGTGATCAATTCTTCTCCACTAAACATCATCGTAGGGCCACTTCCATAGGCCAAAACATAAAGTGACAGATGTTAAAACCCCAATATTAACCTCATAGCCAGAAACCAGTCCTATAACACACCTTCAAAACATCTTTTGCAAAAATCCTCTTTTTTTATTATGCAAAATCCATATTTATTAAGACCATTTGTATTTTTTTTTTGGGTGCTAATTAAGCGGATTTTATTATAACACCAGATTGGAAATACAACTAGACTGTCTCAGCAAAATACAGCTAAAGCACTTATCTAATAAAACACCTTACAAAAGAGCAGCATAACAAGGGAAAAGAGACCATTCAGTAAGGCATATCTCAACATTTCTTACTAGCGAAAGGTTCACCAACAAAATAATAAGCCTGTAGGCACCAAAATTGCAAGATTGCAGGAATTGAGGATTCAAGAATCAACAAATAGTGAAGGGAGCACACCTTATGGGCCACACCCAAAAAGCCAACAAGGCAACAACCATCAAGCAGAACCAACCGACCTCATACCATCCGGCCAAAGCCAAAGCATCAACCAATAATAAGCAGATTTAAAGATGTTCATACTTAACCCTTTTTCTAGCTATATCAACTAAAAAGAAAATGCAGCCAATAGCCAATAATAATACCATTAAACACTCTGCAACTTGCTCAAGTAGCCAAATTCTTAATTCTACTTAAATGGATATTATTATATGCATGTTAATTTAGGTTGTTGTTAGGTGTTCGGTTTATTTGATTCTCCTTATGAGTTGAATTTGATGTTTTTCTATCACTCGTGATTGATTAATGATGTATTGCGTCGGTTTTGGGAGAATAAGTTGCATCGCAGTTTCGAGATTTCTTAGAGCGTGTTGAAAATTTTTCGATGTCTTTTATTTTATTTTTTTTTTATTCAAGAGATCTCTGTTCGATTTTCTTTTGTTATTGTTGTGGAGCATTTGTCCTAGTTACTACTAGCTTGTTACCTTTTAAATTTTAATAATATTTTGGCTTAACAGACAAAAATATAAGTTAATTTAGAGGAAAAAGACTTAAGGCCTAACCTAAAAGAAAACAAAACAATACAAGAAAAAAAATATAGAAATCATGGAATCAAGATTGTGTGCAAACTACAAAAAGAAACAAAAGAAAGGCATGGATTGGATAGGTTGTGAGTAACCACTAGGAGTTTTACAAGGACCTCTCTCTATCTCTCAAACTTTTAGTTTTTAGTTTTTTTTCATTTTTCTTTCTCTCTTCTTTGGTTATATATAGATATACTAGAATTGCTACCTCAGATGTGTTGGGGCACGAGACAACGACGTGCTCCCCACCTGCCCACGCGCACGCGACCCCACGAAACCCTAAATTCCAAGGCCCTCTAGCAAAAAAATGCAAGGTTATTATATAATATATTTTTGAAGGGAAATACAAAAGTATTAATCCAATTGATAAAGAAAAAAAATTATCAATTAAGATTTTATTTTTATAAGAAGTATTTTGAAATTAAAATTTTAATTGTATCAAATAGGACCAAAAAAAATATGAAAAATATCTATAAGAGTGTTATAAAAAAAATATTATTCAAAGAGTAAAAAAAGAAAATAGGATAGTAATAATATTGACCATTAATATATTAATATTGTAATATATACACGAACCAAGATAGCTCCTCAAATCAAAACACAACACACAGTTCCAACCTAGAAAGAAAGAAAAGAACATTTGATCCAATCTTGTTTTAAGTTTTTGTATAGTTTTTGTTCTTTTTAAATACTGCAAAATTTATCTCTCAGTGCTTTAGTTTATTCTTTCTCTTTCTCTTTCCTTTCCTTTCCTCTTCTCTCTTACTTTCTTTCTCTCTCTGTGTTTGATGCTATCAAATGTTCTTTGTTTTTCATCAAATATTTCTGGGTCGTTGATCTTCTTGATTCATCTTCACCAGAGATTAATTGGTTCTCTTTTATTTTCTTCTCTCTTTAGTCTTTACTTGATTCCCAGTTTGGAATTTCATCTAATTCTCTCTTCCTACAACTCCTCATATCCCTTGTCTTATCACCTCTCCCTACAAGGCTGCAACTCTCTTTTTCTCATCAAAATTTGTGGAAGATCAGTCATGGCAAGGTAGCAAGTAGAAAGAACCCTTTTGAGGCAGCTATAGCAAACCCTAATTTTTCTTGTTTACTACTTCTTTCGTTTCACTCTCTGATTATCTCAAAACCCTTGAATTAAGTTGTTAGAAGAAAGTAAAAAGGTCGACCCAGTTCTGGTTTTTTGCTCTTCTGTTTAGTTACTTGTGTGTTGAATTCAATTTGCAACCCTGGCAAATCCTTGGTGGGCTAATCAGGTGAGCCTACCGGGCATGGACCCGGCAGGCAATTCACCAGCCTTAAACAAACGTGACCTTGAAATTTCCATGAACGAGATGAGCAAAAACAGAAGCAACGTCAGAGTGAATGATGATGACGACAGAGACACCGGCGATGAGCCTAAAGAAGGGGCAGTTGAGATTGGTAACCGAAGACCCAGAGGCCGACCTCCAGGCTCCAAAAACAGGCCTAAACCACCCATTTTTGTCACCAGGGACAGCCCAAACGCGCTCCGTAGTCATGTCATGGAAGTTGCAAGTGGCACCGATGTAGCTGACAGCATAGCCCATTTCGCTCGGAGACGACAACGTGGGGTTTGTGTGCTTAGTGGCAGTGGCTCCGTAGCAAATGTTACACTAAGACAACCAGCAGCACCTGGAGCTGTGGTTGCTCTTCACGGAAGGTTCGAAATCTTGTCTTTGACTGGAGCTTTTCTGCCTGGACCAGCTCCACCAGGCTCAACAGGGCTCACTGTATACCTAGCTGGTGGTCAAGGACAAGTTGTTGGAGGAAGTGTTGTAGGTTCACTGATCGCAGCAGGGCCTGTTATGGTCATTGCAGCAACATTTGCCAACGCAACTTATGAAAGATTGCCTGTAGAAGATGAAGAAGAAGCTGGCAGTGGTGGGCATGGAGGTCAGATCCAAGGAGGAGCAAGCAATTCTCCACCAACAATCAGAAGTAACGGCCCACAGACAGGTCTGCCTGATCCATCTTCACTTCTTCCAATATACAATTTGCCTCCTAATCTACTCTCCAATGGAGGGCAACTAGGGCATGAAGCCTATGCTTGGGCACATGGGCGACCGCCTTACTAATAAATGGAGAGCATAGCTTTATATATTAAGAGAGTGAGACTTAATTTTCTTAGATCTTACAAAAAAGGTTGTGTTTGTATTTAAATATAGAGAGATTGGAAGAAAATAGCAGAAAGAGGGGATTGTGAAACAAAACAAGAGAAAAACCTTGGTGATCTCATTGTATATTAATTAAACTCTCTCCCTTTCCTTTCCTTTCCTCTCCTTTCCTTTGCTTCCTTTTCTGTTTGCAATAATAAAAGATGATTTAAAGAGTATTTTTAAATTATTTTTTCCCATATCCTCCAATTTAAATTATTGACATGAATTGTTCATCTGACCTAGTTTTTTATTTTTCTTTTACATATTTTCTGATTTGATTTGATTTAAAGATTACTTATTTTATTATTATTATTATTTTGATTTGATGCTCGGTACATTTATGCATGATGGGTTAGACAAATACAGTATACATTTATCATTTATATTGCTGCAGGGCAAAAGGTTATCTTGTTATTATATGTTAGATATATGTTTTGCTAAATCATCAGCATAAATCTTTTGTAATCTCTTATTTATGGCTTGGTTAATAATTGCACAGATGATGAACTGCTTTGAATTTGAAGGGATTGTACTAAATTTCATGTCATATTTTTTTGTTTGATTTTGTAGGTGATTTAAAATGATCATTTTAAACTATCACCAGAATGCAAAGGATATCAATAAGATAGCACTGGGTATTCTGCAGATAAACATATGATTATATGTAAACTTTTTTTTTGGGGGCGGATTTAGAATTATTTTTATGATTTTTTCTGTTTTCTTATAGTTTTTTTTTTTTTTTTTTTTTTATAAAAAAAATAGTTGTATATATGGTTTTTAATTAGTGCAACTTTACTTAAAAAGCATGCTGCAATCATATATAGCCATGTATTGAACAAAAAAAAAATTCATATATAGCCATGTAATAGAATAATCCAAAATTTATAGGATTTATATTTGATTTACTGTCAGTATATAAATGTATATATTGTCAGTGAACCACATGATGTCATTTCATTAAAAGTCTTTGAAAATAAATACAAATAATTTTATTTTTAATGATGTGGTATGTGGTTCACCGAGATTAATGATGTGGTATGTGATTCACTGACAGTATATAGATTTATATACTGTCAGTGTATCAAGTATAAATCCAAAATTATAAGAGGAAAAACACACATCTTTCCAAAACTATTTTAAGTTTTAAGTCAAACCATTTGATTTTTCATTGTTTATGGATGCTATAAATTGTTGAAACTTAAAATAAAAAAAAAAAAAAAAATGAAACTTAGGTTTTACCAGAGACATTATCCTCCTTTTATTTTATTTTATTTTATTTTATTTTCATTGGCATGCATTTCCCTGAATGGAGCAAGACCTCCTGCATCAGTCTAGCTGCTCGGGCATTTCATTTAATAGCCCCACATGTCTGACCTAACCAAAGCAGCCTGTTCCATGGCAGTATGGCTCTTGTGTCTGCCATTTTTTAGGAATTAAACCCATTCTCAATTTTCTTCTCGAACACAATTCACAAATTTGTTAGTAGAATATTGAGTGTAATTCTCTTAGACTTAAAAATGTTTATGAAAAAGGTGAATTTGAAGCTGGTATTTTTGTTTAGCCTTCTTTACAGATCATTTCTTTTTAAATAATGTTTTTTCACAAAGGTTATTTCAGTTGGTAAAGAGAAGAGTTCCTTTTTTTTTTATCATTCAAGATTCGATCCTTGCAAAAAAACTCTTCAAGAATAAATTCATAAATACATCGTATGTTAATGTGATGGAATGCGTCTTTAAAGTTTTTTAACAAGCAACGCCTGAAGATACTTCTAATCTATTATAAAAAAAATATATTAATAATTTGAAATATTTTGTGCTTCCAACACTGCTTTTTTCTTTGATATAATAATGCAATTGATTAAATAATTCTCAATCACTCAAGTTAAGCATTTTGATATATAAATTAAAGAATAAACTGAAATAGCTTTATTTTGTTGTAATTTTTATAGGTATTCTTAACTAGCACATGATCAACTTTATGGAAAAGAAAAAGGCCCTGCCATCTTCAAACTTCAAACTGCATTCATAAAATTTTATTGTGATATCAAAATCATCTATATAATAATGCCTTTTCCTTCATCTAATTTAATTATTTCGGCTTTTGTTTTATATACAATGATTATGTCACATATCTCAATACAAATTCACAAAATTTTATCAATCTGCTAATTAAATTATTTTCTAAACTGAATTAAGAAACAAAGTCTTTGTATATAAAATGAGTGTTAAGCTATCACTACGCCAAAACTAGTTTTAGATAGTATTTTTTTTATAACATTTCTCAAATATTATTAAAAATAGCAAAAGCAACACCATTTTTTTTTATGTAAACCCAAGGTGACCTCCCACCCCAATTTTATGGTTGATGGAAGCCTAATCCCTGTAGGGCCGGGAGTGTAATGGTAAAGCCCTCTCAACATTGGAGACTCCCAAGATTCGAACCTTGGTTCTCATCTAGGGGGTAGGAGCCACTAACCACTCCAACCAACCAAATGTTGGTAAGGCAACACCATTTTGCATATTGCTGTTATATATTATAATGGTCAATAATTACAGCATTTTTAAAATTTTTAGAAGACATGTGCTGTTATAAATCTTATCATATAAAAATACTTTTGGTAGCACTTATAATTGCTATCATTGAGATCTTTTGCAGCAAATGAAAAATGCATGCAAAATATCATGAAAAGCTATTATAAAGTAAAAATAACAGCATTTTGATAAATGTTATTATACAAATGTAAAAATGATACTAAAGACATAAGGATGCGGCCACATATACAACACATGAATAAATGTTGTCTTATCTTACAACAACAATTTTTTTAGTTTTCGCAGCACTTTAAAATGCTGTTATATGTCAAATTTGACATAGTATATAAAATTCAATGATTGTCGTATGAATGACTAAATATATTCATATAAGAAGACTTATTCCTTCCCAGCTTCTAGCCACCTTATGTCCAAGTCCTATACTAAAAATTGTGAGCAGATCAGCTTATTTTATGTTTGGAATCTCGGACTATATAGATAATGTCATAATTTTTTTTTTTTAACCGCGTGACGATTTTTTAAAAAATTGCAAGAGTCTTCACCAATTTTTTTTTTAGTTTAGGTGTGATTGGCCACCTACTAAAATCTATTTTTGAAAAGGAATTTTAAAATTAATTAAAATCTTTTTAAAAAGACAATTTTGAAGTCTCTGATTGAAAACCAGAGAAAAATCATGACGGATTCGGGAGTACGGTTACGTATGGGGAAGGTATTAGCATCCCACGACGCCCGTTAATAAAACGATACCAATTAATCATGTGTTATCCTAAATATCGATTTAATGGACTCAACAACGGTATTTAAAATTAATTCTCTTTTTATTTCTTTTCCAAAACATGTTTTTTAATCGAAAAAAGGAATTGCCATTATTTTTTGAAAATGAAAGTGAACATAAATTTTTTATCGAGAACACTCGTTAAATATTCTCAATACTTTTTGTGGTATTTAACGGGATCCTCTCACCTCAGGACATCTTAGGAATCACTAAGGTGACGTCCTTTGAATTCTGTCGTCGGCAATTTACATTCACCTTTCTTTTTATTTAAATGCATAGGATGCAAATAATTAAGTATGAGATGCATATAGTTAAGCATATAAGACATGTAATTAAATACATAATCATATTATTAAACATACGAAGCATATCATTTACAAACACGAGCATGGCAAAATGTCAAGCACGCTCATATTCATTTTTACTTATTTATTATTTTTATCATTTTTATTTTCAAAATGAACACGATTTTTCGTATTGAGAATATCGCCAAATACTCCCAGTACTTGTAGTGATATTTAACGAAATTCTCTCACATCGGGATATCTAGAGAGTCACTACTATAACATCCTTCGACTTCCATCGTCAGAGATTCGTCGTCCACATTTATTTTTAATTTCCTTTTGAAGATCATTTTATTTGTGAAATTAATGCACCAGAATGCCATTTTTGATTTTTTTTTGAAAGAAAATATTAATAGCACATTTAACAACAAAGATGGATAAAATGACAATAACAATAAATAATTATGGAAATACAAAATAATATAAATAAAATAAAATGAGAGGCTAGAAGTAATAGCATAATATTAAGAATAACTAATATAACAAAGAAAATAAATAAATAAAAGATATTCAAAGAAATAAAATAAAGATAACATAAATAATAACAAAAATGAACGAAAACAAAAACTTACCTTGAGAAATTGCGAAAAAATCGAAGTTTGGGAGTTCGGGTTAATTTTCAAAAAAAAAAGAGAAAAAATTTAAAATCCCTTTATTTTTATTTTTTTTCCTTTTTTTCTGGCTCTCCCACAGACCGGCTCAGGCGTGCGGATCCTGGGTCGAACCCGGGTCCGCATGCGGACCCTTTCCTTGCCAAAACGACGCCGTTTTGGTTTTCTATAAAACCCAAAAAATTGTTTTTTTTTTTAATTTCATTTCCCCAACTCCACTCTCTCTCCTTCCTAAACCCTCTCCCCTCTCTCTAAACCTGTCGGCCGAAAACCCCAAATGAACCCAGATTTTGGCCGCACAGTCAGTCGCCGTTCGCTGACGTCGAGTTTCAACCAAAATGCACCAAATTCTTCCTCTTGGCCTTCTGTTCTTAATTTTGACCTTTGTTTTGCTTGAAAAAGCCCCAAAAAACCTTGATATAAGAGTTTAACCCGCGACTCAAAACTCCGATCCCACTACTTTCCGCCATTTGATCATCACCAAACTTTCACCAAGCCATCTCCTCTACCCGACTCCCGTTCCCACCGTTGAAATCGTCTGAAGGTGTCTCCTAGCCCACTAAACCATCAAATGGTCGAACCTCCCTTTGTTTTTTTTTGTTTTTTGTTGTGTTGGTGATGGGATCTGTGTGTATTGTGGGTTAGTTGTAGTGGGTGTTTTGGGTTTTTTTTTTTTTCTTTTTGGTTTGTGTTTGTTGTCTTGTGGTTGTTGTTCCTTTTTTTTTTTTTTCTTGTGGTGATTTTATTTAATGGTTTTATGGAGGTGAGTGGGTCGGTGGTGCAGGGGTAGGGGCGACTAGGGTGTTGAGTGTGTGCAGGGTGCTGGCAGGGTAGGGGGTGGCGTGTTGTAGGTGGGTGGTGGAGCAGCAATGGTGGTGTGGGAGACGGTGGCCCGAGGGCCTACTGCAGGTGGGGCCGATGACAATTGGGCCACCAGGGTTGGGTGGCCTGTTGCCTAGCATGCCTGGTTAGGTCCGTTAGGCCATCAGGCCTGCCGTTTGCTGGGGTGAAGGGGAATGGGCCAGGCAGGCCTGTTGGGCTTGGGGTTTGGGTCTTCTGGGTCAGGCCTCCTTGGTAGGTCTGTGTTCTTGGCCACTTGGGTCTCCACGCCCAACAACAATTTTTACAAAATTTGAGCTCTTTTGGGCCCAAGGCCTAGGGACAAAAAGAAAGATTGCTCTAATCCAAAATACTTGATTTGCTCGAGCCCAATTACATTTAGTCCAATTTACAAACCCAATTGAAATTAAAAATGATTTACCAATATCGGACCAAAGCATACAAACAATGGTCAAGTCCAGTTCGGATCTAACCAAAAACTCGATTTTAAATTCACACGACAAACGATCACAATTATAAAACTTGGATTAATGATAAGAACCGGAATTTTGAAGACATGATTTTACTTAAACCATCCATTCCAAGATCTTATTCGGGTGTGATTCATGACTTAACTTGGGTTTGTAGACACCCGATTTTGTCCGAGTATTTCAATTTGGGCCCAGATATTTCTTTTGGACTTTGAGGATTTAATTGAATATCTAATTTTTTTTTTTTGGTTTGTACTTAATTGCTGGACTTGAATTAGATTTTGGGCTTTGGAATTCTTTTGGGCTGATCGGTCCAAGCTTTTATTTTTTTCCATTGTTCTTTATTATTATTATTTATTATTATTTTTTCTTTTTTTTTTTTCAGAAAATTGAAATATGTTGACAGGAAGTGATAAGCTAGAAAAAAAAAAGATTGAATCAAAAACCAAAACCGTTTCTTTCGTGTTGGAGTTTGTTTAAGGATCTCAAACTAAGTTTTGATAAAATTTGAACTCTTGAACAAAAAGCAATTATAAAAGAACAACTATCTCAGCAAATGAGGGGAGCCCTGAAGATTAAGAAACAGCAATCAGAAAAGAGGGGGATTCACAAACAAAAAAACGCAATACATGGAAACGGTGAATTACTGACATAAACAAAAACCAACAATGAACTTTAGGGTGTGAGTTTTGGAAAGCCTCGAGCTTAGAGATCAGTGAAGTTTAGATTTAGATCGGGGAATCACACAGGGGAACCTGAAAAGCAATAATCAAAAGGGAAAAGAATTCATGAACAGAAACAGCAAATAGCAACACAATCATAAAAAAAAAAAAATCAGAATAAAAAACTTTGGGTAGATTTCCTTTGGAGGGTTTCGGGTTTCTAGAGATTTTTGTGTTTGGGTGAATGATTTGAAAAATCCAACCGTGGAAGTTTAGGGGAGAAGTAGGGGAAGGTTCGGTTTAAATCTGGTGGTCATCCAACGGTGGCAGACGATGGTTTAGGGGGTTAGTGGCTGCAGGTTTGTGTCCTAGATTTAGGTGATTTGGGCTTGATTTTGGGAAAACCGAGTTGATTTTGGAGATGAGGACATCGAAAGGAAATTTTGGGAAAAATTTTGAGAATTTCTAGGCACCAGCACGGTGGCTGACGGAGGAGCGCGCAGTGGTTTCTGGGAACATGAAGAACAGAGGTTGAGTTCTTGAGAAGGGAGGGAGAATTTAGAGAAAAGGAAAAAAAAATTTAAAGAGAAGTTAAAACTAGTTTTCAAAAAAAAAAAAAATTTTAAAGCCAACATCCGGGTCGGGTCGCAGGACCTGCGCGCCAACCCTGCGCCTGGGTCCAAACCTGGATGTTGCTGGTTGGCTTTTTCTTTTTTATGGTTATTTTCTGTTTTGTTTTTATTTCTTTTCTTTTCTTTTCTATTTTTTTTTTATTTTAGTATGATTTGATATTATTTGTTTAATTTAAGTTTATTGTTAATTTTTATTTATTAATTTTTTACTAATTTTATTTAATTTTATTATTGCAGCTATATATTTATGATTAATTTTTTATTTGTTTGGATTTTTTATTGATTATTTATTGATTACTTATTTTTAGTTAATTTTAATTGATTTAGTTATTTTGATTAATTTTAATTGATTTGAATTGATTAAGATGGTTTAGTTTATTTCTTTTAAAGCCTTTTGCTTTTTAGTTCTTTTAATCCGTTTGTTTGTTTGTTTTTTTTTTCTTTTAAACTCGTTTGTTTTTTTATTTCTTTTTAAATCTGTTGGTTTTTTTTTTTTAGTTTTTCAAATCTGGTTGTTCATTCTTTCATTCTTTTAAATCTGTTTATTTTTATTTCTTTTAAATTCGTTTTATTATTCCTTTAATCTTTTTTTTTTTAAAAAGGTCTGTTTCTTTTAATTTGTTTTTATTATTTATTTGATTATTATATGTTATTTAGTTACTTGATATTTGACATTTGATGTTTGATATGTTTGTAGTGTTAGTTATTAATTTTAGTTTTGATTCTAATCTTAATTAATTCTTATTTATTTTTTTAATTTTGTGTAAATTATTATAGATTTTTATTTATCTATTTTTTGTTTAGATTATTTATTTCTTATTTATTTTTGTTTATCTCATGATAGGGTAATTGAAATTTAATTAGGTCGATTTTATTTGTAGATTTTTACTAATTGGTTTTTAATGATTTATGCTTATTTGAGATAAAATACTTAGGTAAATTTTAGTATGAATTAAGACCATTTATATAAGACCAATTTAAGATAATATGTGATTAATATGGTACTATTTCTAGATAGGCGTTGTGAGGGTCTGATAACTCGTATAATTATATAGTTTTTAGTTATGTTTTATTATTGTTTGGTGTCAAATACGAGTTATTATTGTTTAGTCTAATTGTGTTTATGATCTTTCATATTTTTATGTAATTTGGTGTTTTTCACAAGTTTCTTTGAGTGATTTCAGATTACTAGAATTAAGGGCAAATCCAGTTCAGTTCCAGTTCCGACACCTTTTTCCATATCAGCTATATCTGGAGTTTCACTGAAGCAATAAGGCTGAAATTTTAACCGTGCAAAGCTAAGAGCCATATCTATCTTTTTCATGTTTTACACTTCTTGAAACGGAGTCGTTTTCCCTAGCGAAATCGACCATCCAGTTGGCTGATGTGCAATGACATCTGTGCTGACCTATTTTCGTATTTGGCCCATATCTTCTTATCCACATCAGCAAATGAGCTGATTCCAACGGATATGGATCATTAACTGACAGGGGAACATTTTTCTAGAAGACCATGTGATCAGATCAGGCCTCCAATATTGACGAAATCGACCATCAAGTTGGCTGATGTGCAATGACGTCTGTGCTGACCAGTTTTCGTATTTTGACCATATCTTCTTATCCACATCAGCAAATGAGCTGATTCTAACGGGTATGGATCAGTAACTGACAGGGGAACATTTTTCTAGAAGACCATGTGATCAGATCAGGCTTCCAATATTGACAAAATCGACCATCAAGTTGGCTGATCAAAATTGTCATACAATATGACGAAAATTGTTAGAAAAATGCACCCACCTATTATACCTACCTTTGAAATTTGTAAAGCTTGTCTCTTGTCATTTAGCCCTCCAAAATGTGTATAAATAGAGGGCCTTGGATGATTGTAGAGGATGATATTGTACATTGGTAGGATATTAGCCATTGTAAATAAAATTCTCTAAGTTTTCTTCTTCTTTCTTTTCTCTAGTTTTCTTTTTCTTTAGAGAGAGCAAGAAGCTGGATAATTAATATTCTTCTTCTTCTTCTTCTTCTTTCTTTCTTTTATTTTCTTCTTAGATTCTTTTTAATTTTATGTTTATGTTTACAATGCCTATGCTAGGCTAAACTTCTATTTGGTTAAGGGTGATTTCAAAGCCCTAGACATGTTTTATAATTGATTTTCAGATTCTATCTATCATTAATTTTCTATCAAAGTTGCTTATGTTCTTCTACAAGAATTGTTCATGATGTTGTCTTGATTTGTTTAGGTGTACAACTAGATAGATCTTGATAATTATCTATTGCTAGTTTAGGAGTCTTGATCCGTGTAATTGTCTTGATTTCCTATTCATAAGTGGCAATTTGTGATTAATGATTATGGTCAAGTTTTCAATAATTGCAAAGTGGAACATAACCTAAGTTGAACAATCCGAGCTTATGTGTTTGTTGCTTAGATCAACCTATCTTTCTCATCATAAAGCTGCCATTAAATTGAATCTAGAGAGCTTATTCTAGGTTGTTTGATGGTTAGAGATTAAATAGAGAGCTTGTTCTATTTAACGACAAACTAAGGAAAGATTGGGATAACAGAGCTTGTTGTTATCTACGGTTGTTAACTTTGATAGTTGGTTGATATTGATAGATCTGAAATTGATTCTTAATGATGTCTAGTGGTGGAGAATGAAACCTTAACCATATTTTTAATATTTGATTATTCTTAATTACTTGTTTTCATCATTCTTATTATTTACTTTAAGTTCAAATCTAATTTCAAAAACCCCTTTTCTTTTATTGTTCTTGAATTTAAGTTTTAAACTATTAACTTATAAACTAAAACCCAATCCCTGAGGACTCGACCCTTGCTAACTACTATACTTACAATTTATCTTTTTAGTGCAAGGTTAAATAAGATACACTATTTTGGGTGCATCAAATTTTTGGCGCCGTTGCCGGGGATTGCTTTCTTTAGTTTATTTGTTACATGGTTTATTCTTATTTTCAGTTCTAATTAGTTTTATTTTCTACATACAAGTTTTTCATTTCAAATTTAAAAAAAAAAAAAAAAAAAACAATGGAATTGAGCAATCTAACACTTGAAGAGTTGGTGGCATACATGAACATGGAGAATCAACAAGCCAATCTCACCTCCCCAGTTCAACAATTGGCCATGGGAGGATGTCAAGGCCATCAAGTGTTCCAAGACCAACAGTATGATCATTACTCAAACACTTACCATGAAGGATGGTGGGATCATACTAATTATGGCTACTCGAAAAATTACCAAGAAGTAGATCCTTATGCCAATTACACTCATCCATCTAGCTTCAATCAATCATGGTCTCAAGAACCAGATCTTTTTCAACCACCACATATGACTCAAAACTCAGATACTTCTTTAGAAGATCTTGTCTATTCTCTTGTTACTGATTCTTTGCAATTTCAACAGGAAACAAGGGCAAGCATCCAGAGTTTGGAAAAGCAAATGAGCCAATTGACTAGTAGTATGGTGGGATGGGTAGCACAAAGATCTGAAGAACTCCCAGCCCAAACGATGGTTAACCCAAAGGAGAATGCTACTATTGTGACCTTGAAGAATGAGGAACAAGATGAGGATGAAACAAAATTAGAGATGGATTCTATTCTTGAGGATAATGAAGCCAAAGATCCAAATAAGAGTATTTCGGCACCTGAGGTAACGTTTAAGGTTTCACTTTTTACTAATGTTTCTTCTCCACCTTTTCCTAGTAGATTTGCAAAGTTCAAGGAGGAAGAATATGAACAACACATGCCAGAAACCTTAAACAACTTGTTTGTGGAGGTCATTCAACAAGTATCAAAATATGCTCCATTCCTCGATGACGTATGCACCACAAAGGATGATGGAATAATACTTGTAATGGAGAATGCATCCACTGTTGTGCAAAGAAAGCTTCCTCTCAAACGCATAAATTTGGGAAATTTCATGTATGAGCCTGACAAGCCTAAAATGCCAAGAAGGGGTGTTGGTTAGGTTCAAAACACTAAATCAAGTGCTAATTGGGGGAGGCAGCCTAATTAGTGAAAGCATTGCCAAACTGCCATCCTCAGATTTGCTCTCTTTTTCTTTATCTTTTTCTTATGTTTTTTTTTTTTTTGCTAATTGTGTTTAGTGTTTCTAAGTTCATTTAGGCTGCATAAGTTTATTTTGTTTATTAGTTCTTTTCACTTACACATGATTCTTTCATTCGGGATTAATAGCATTACATTAATGACAATGTAAGAATTATGTGTGGGGGGAAGAATTTAGGATTTTATTTAGAGTATTTTGTTTTTGAGTCTTTTTATGTTGTTTTTCTTTCTGATCCTTGTTTTGAAAATAACTAGATGTAAATATAATTTTTTAACCCCGGTTAAACGGCGGATAACGGTACTCCGTGATTATTTAAGTCGGTTCCATCAGCTACCCACAAAACTGATATTGTATATAAATTTCTCTTTCAATTTCTCTTTCATTTTTTTTTTCAGGATGGATGATATTCTCACAAGATTGCAGAAACGATTTCCTCCTTTTTCTCGAAATATTTTACTGAAGCTTTACCAAGTTCGATTTGAAAGATTAAGAATGCTTATGCACAAAGGGATTCCTGACGACATACGTTGGATAATTGAAGCCAAGGTACGTGAAGATGAATATCTTCCTGTTTTGCATTTACCAGGTACAGGTAGAAGCACTTTTGCAAAGAAGCGACGAGCAAAGCGCATGAGTTCAAATTGCCACAAATGTGCACGATAGACGTGTAACGGTAAATGTCGTTCAATTGGGATTCCGTCCTCTAATCGAGATGATAAAATTGAATTCATTAAGGATGGACTGAGTAAGGAGAATTTGGGTAATATCCAACTTTCTCTTGAGACGCATCCTAGTGGAGACGTACAAAGAGAAATTCTTGATTTATGGCCGCAATTCCAAAGGGAATGGCAACATCTTGGGAATCTGATGTTAAAAGACCCTGTTTGCCAGCTTGTAAGAAAACTGGATGGGAAGCATATCCTCGACTCATAGAAGGCGTTTAAGCCGTTTCTGGACGTAAAACCAGAGGAAGATGCCAAATACACTTTCGGCGACACTATTACTCTTGACTTTTACGGTTGATTTTTCTTCTCTTTTTGATTTTCTTCCTGAAATCACGCAAAAATCTTTTGTTAGGTTAACATTTTCTTCTGACAGGTCAGATACACTTTCGGCGACATTATTACTCTTGTCTGATTCACTACTCAGTCCTCTATATATTACACCATGTACTCATTCTCTTTCAGGCACTCGAAAAAAAAATGGAAAGTACTTCGTCCCAGCGCATTAAAAAAGTTTGTGTCTTTGGAGGTGCTTATCCAGGGAAAAATAACATATTCGCTGATGAAGCCATAAGAGTTGGAGTAATACTTGCCCAACAAAAGATCCAGTTGATTTATGGAGGCGGTAGTACGGGTTTAATGGGAGCAGTCGCTACAGCACCACACGCCGGAGGAAGTCCAGTTCTAGGAATCGTGCCAAAACTATTCACAAGTTTTTGTGGACCTACCGTGGGTAAGGAAATACAAGTCTGGAGTATCCCTGAACGGATGACAATCATGTACCATTCTGCCGATGCATTCATTGCTTTACGAGGAGGTCTGGGTACATTGGAAGAAATAGCTTGCGTGGCTTCTTTGTCATCTTTGGTCACAAATAAGAAACCCATTGGTTTGCTTAATATTAATGGTTATTTTAGTAATTTGCTTTCATATTTAGATAATGCTGTGGATAATGGATTCATGTTTTCAGAGGCAAGGAGAACCATAATTTCTGCTACAACCATTGAAGATTTACTTAAAAAGCTCCAAGCTTATGAGTGTTTATCTGCTACGGTTGTTTCGCAAACGCTCGAAAAAAAAAAAAGAGATATGGACGAGCAAGGAGTGGATTGCACTTTGTCTTTGTGACATTATCTAACATTTTGCTTGTTGTGTCTCAGTTATAATAAGTGGTTAGCAACCTCTGCAGGTAATATCTCCTAAATTCTACCTTTAAAATTTGACATTGGGGACAATGTCATATTTTAGTAGGGGGTAAGGGACATATTTTGCTAATTTAAAAAAAAAAAAATTGTGTTTTAAGCCATTTATAAGTATTCATTCTGAACAAGGTCTGAGTAAGGGAGACTTGAGACATACCTTGTCAGTTTGATTTCTTCTTTTCAAAAAAAAAAAAAATTGTTGTGTTTTAAGCAATTTAGAAGTATTCATTCTGAACAAGGTCTGAGTAAGGGAGACTTGAGACATACCTTGTCAGTTTGATTTTAATCTTTTTATGTTTACTTGTTAATTTTTGTTTAGTATTTTAGGATTATTTAGGTTGCATGAGTTTGTTTTGTTTTGAGTCTTAGTTGTTCCTATTCTTATATTATTAGTTCTTTTCTCTTACACATGATTATTTCATTTGGGTTAATAGACTTACATTGAGGACAATGTAAGAATTAAGTGCGGGGGGAATGATTTAGGATTTCTTTTATTTTTGTCTACTATTTTTTTTATGAGTCTTTATTATTATTATTATTTTTTTTTAGTGTGTTTTAGTTCCTTTTTAATACAATGATGAGATATGAATTGCATAAGTCTAAAACTTATTTATTAGTGAGAAGATTTTCATGAGAATTGAGCTTGATGTCAACCTTTTTATGAGCCAATGTTAATATGATATGTTGATTGAGAAAGAAGCATGTTTAGACTTAATCTGACTTGTATAATCATCCTTGTGAGTTTTTGAGCCTATAATGATTGATGCATTATACAAATCAATCTAATTTCTTTCTTGAGTGCTCTTATGATTACATGATTCTCTAGAACTTGCTTTAAACCGTTTGAGACTATATTGATACATGTGACAACATGAATATGATAGAGGCATTAGGATTATAACCAGAGCCAAACAGCCATCCATTATTAATGTTCTAAGAGAACATCCCCACTAGTGAGCCAATTTGAGCCTACATTAAATATGTTGTTTTATTGGTAACCACAACTTACACCTAGCCTAAATATACTTATATCCTTACCCTTGTTCTAAAGATGGATTATATATTTTGAGACATATTGCAAAAAACAAGGGATATTTTTAGTTGAAAATTTGGGTTAGAAACAAGAAATAAGTGTGGGGGGAAAAGAAAAGAAAAGTCAAGAGAAAAAGAAATGGAATACTGGCAAATACATTCCTATGCAAAAAATATGAATCATCTCTTGAATTTGTGAAAAAAGAAAAAGATGTTACAAAGTTGTTTAGAATGAAGAAAAGGCCCAACATGAATATTCGGCCTAGGTGACTATGTACTTGTAAAGAGTTTTGAGAAGTTTCTTTGTATGATCTTATTATGTCTCTAAACTTTATGAACTCTTTGGAGCCTTTGTGATATCTTTATCCTTTTGTTATTCAACCACATTACAAACCCCTTGGCCCCATTACAACCTTGATTAAAGACCTCTTGATTCATGAAGTTGTATGATCTAAATAGTGGAGAATAGGTGGACAAGAAATAATATGGTAGAACTGTTTTCATGAGATTGATTGAGTGTAAACACTTCACCACTACTTTAAAGAGTGAAAATCATGAGGGTATCCCATGTGAGAAGTTGAGATTAAATTTGAACATGCACTATTTTGATTGAGATATGTTATGTTAATATTGGCTTAACTCAAACAATTTACATTCAAGCATGAATTTTTGTGAAATTCTTTAAGCTATTGATTAGTTTATAAGACTTGTTCAAAGATTGTCTCTAATTTGTATTGAAACGATTAGGAATAAATATTTTTAGTATATGTAGTTTATTTATATTTTAGTTTTTCAATGTTTGTGGGTATCGTTCTAGTAAACCCTCACGAGACTAAACTCGTCCACTAGGGACACCTAGGGGTTTAAAGGCTTGTGTCACATGCTAAGTGTCACCGTGATTTCCTACGAAAGTGGATTAGATTAGATTTTCTTATTTTATTTTTATTGAGTCGTTGCTAGGGACTAGCAACAATCTAAGTGTGGGGGTGTGATAACTCGTATAATTATATAGTTTTTAGTTATGTTTTATTATTGTTTTGTGTCAAATACGAGTTATTATTGTTTAGTCTAATTGTGTTTATGATCTTTTATATTTTTATGTAATTTGGTGTTTTTCACAAGTTTCTTTGAGTGATTTCAGATTACTAGAATTAAGGGCAAATCCAGTTCAGTTCCAGTTCCGACACCTTTTTCCATATCAGCTATATCTGGAGTTTCACTGAATCAATAAGGCTGAAATATTAACCATGCAAAGCTAAGAGGCATATCTATTTTTTTTCATGTTTTACACTTCTTGAAACGGAGTCGTTTTCCCTAGCGAAATCGACCATCCAGTTGGCTGATGTGCAATGACGTCTGTGCTGACCTGTTTTTGTATTTGGCCCATATCTTCTTATCCACATCAGAAAATGAGCTGATTCCAACGGCTATGGATCAGTAACTGACAGGGGAACATTTTTCTAGAAGACCATGTGATCAGATCAGGCCTCCAATATTGACGAAATCGACCATCAAGTTGGCTGATGTGCAATGACGTCTGTGCTGACCTGTTTTCGTATTTTGCCCATATCTTCTTATCCACATCAGCAAATGAGCTGATTCCAACGGATATGGATCATTAACTGACAGGGGAACATTTTTCTAGAAGACCATGTGATCAGATCAGGCTTCCAATATTGACAAAATCGACCATCAAGTTGGCTGATCAAAATTGTCATACAATATGATGAAAATTGTTAGAAAAATGCACCCACCTATTATACCTACCTTTGAAATTTGTAAAGCTTGTCTCTTGTCATTTAGCCCTCCAAAATGTGTATAAATAGAGGGCCTTGGATGATTGTAGAGGATGATATTGTACATTGGTAGGATATTAGCCATTGTAAATAAAATTCTCTAAGTTTTCTTCTTCTTTCTTTTCTCTAGTTTTCTTTTTCTTTAGAGAGAGCAAGAAGCTGGATAATTAATATTCTTCTTCTTCTTCTTCTTCTTTCTTTCTTTTATTTTCTTCTTAGATTCTTTTTAATTTTATGTTTATGTTTACAATGCCTATGCTAGGCTAAACTTCTATTTGGTTAAGGGTGATTTCAAAGCCCTAGACATGTTTTATAATTGATTTTCAGATTCTATCTATCATTAATTTTCTATCAAAGTTGCTTATGTTCTTCTACAAGAATTGTTCATGATGTTGTCTTGATTTGTTTAGGTGTACAACTAGATAGATCTTGATAATTATCTATTGCTAGTTTAGGAGTCTTGATCCGTGTAATTGTCTTGATTTCCTATTCATAAGTGGCAATTTATGATTAATGATTATGGTCAAGTTTTCAATAATTGCAAAGTGGAACATAACCTAAGTTGAACAATCCGAGCTTATGTGTTTGTTGCTTAGATCAACCTATCTTTCTCATCATAAAGCTGCCATTAAATTGAATCTAGAGAGCTTATTCTAGGTTGTTTGATGGTTAGAGATTAAATAGAGAGCTTGTTCTATTTAACGACAAACTAAGAAAAGATTGGGATAACAGAGCTTGTTGTTATCTACGGTTGTTAACTTTGATAGTTGGTTGATATTGATAGATCTGAAATTGATTCTTAATGATGTCTAGTGGTGGAGAATGAAACCTTAACCATATTTTTAATATTTGATTATTCTTAATTACTTGTTTTCATCATTCTTATTATTTACTTTAAGTTTAAATCTAATTTCAAAAACCCCTTTTCTTTTATTGTTCCTTGATGGAAACTCAATTAAGAGTTGTAAACCCAAGTGCAGGTTATGTTCAAGTAATAAATTCTCGGGTGTCCGAGGTCGAACCACAGGGAAGCGTATTAGTAAGTATAAGTTTATAAATATATAAGAAAAAGAAAGTAAACAAGATATTAGGGAATCAACAACAAAACAAAATAAACAAGATATTAGAGAACAAAATAAATAAAATAACATAAAAGAAATTAAACAAAATATAAAAAACAATAAGAAAGGATGTTGAGGTTAGAGAATCCACTCTTGGTGTTATGCTAAGATTAATCTTGTTTTATTACACAATTGAAATCCACACATAAGGGAGGTTCCAATCGGAAGGTTTAGCAATTCAGTCCAAATTGTCCAACGTCCATAGCATATGATATTATGTTCATTTGGTGTCCTCAAAACTCATAAAAAGAGTCCAAGCATTCCTTATGCCAAGGTATATGTCTACAACAAATCAAGGTTATGAAACCAAGCATTTACTGTGCCATTTTCATTGTCAATAATGAATCAAGATCTCTACTTTGCAAGTATGATTTTAAACCAAAAGAAAATATTATCTATGCTAGTGCTTATAAATGATGATTCATTTTAGCTCATGTTTAAGAGACTAACCTTAGCATTTACCAAGAGCTTCACCTCATCACCTCAACAATATGATTAGCAACACATACTAGATATGAATAAAATGAAAAGAAATGTAAGAAGCATAAGTAAATAAAAAAGAAAACTAGAGAAAGGAAAGAAGAAGAAAACTTAGAGAATTTTACTACAAAGGCTAATATCCTACCAATGTATATTGTATCCCAATACTCATCCAAGGCCCTCTATTTATACACATTTTGGAGGGCTAAATGACAAGAGACAAGCTTTACAAATTTCAAAGGTAGGTATAATAGGTGGGTGCATTTTTCTAACAATTTTCGTCATATTGTATGACAATTCTGATCAGCCAGCTTGATGGTCGATTTTGTCAATGTTGGAGGCTCGATCTGATAAAATGGTCTTCTAGAAAAATATACCCCTATCAGTTACGGATCCATAGCCGTTGGAATCAGATCATTTGCGCACGTGGATCGAGAGATATGGTCAAAATACCAAAACGGTGCAGAACAGACGTCATTGCACATCAGCCAACTTGATGGTCGATTTCGCTAGGGAAAACGACTCCGTTTCAAGAAGTGTAAAACATGAAAAAGATAGATATGCCTCTTAGCTTTTCATGGCTACAAATTTTAGCCTTATTGCTTCAGTGAAACTCGAGATATAGCTGATATGGCAAAAGGTGTCGGAACTGGAACTGAACTGGATTTGCCCTTAATTCTAGTAATCTGAAATCACTCAAAGAAACTTGTGAAAAACACCAAATTACATAAAAATATAAAAGATCATAAACACAATTAGATTAAGCAATAATAACTCGTATTTGACACAAAATAATAATAAAACATAACTAAAAACTATATAATTATACGAGTTATCACACCCCCACACTTAGATTGTTGCTAGTCCCTAGCAACGACTCAATAAAAATAAAATAAGAAAATCTAATCTAATCCATTTTCGTTGGAAATCACGGTGGCACTTAGCATGTGACACAAGCCTTTAAACCCCTAGGTGTCCCTAGTGGACGAGTTTAGTCTCGTGAGGGTTTACTAGGACGATACCCACAAACATTGAAGACATAAGAAAAACTAAAAATAATAATTATAACTAATCCTTCCAATATAAATTAGAGATAATCATTGGACAAGTCTTAAAAACTAATCAATAGCTCAAAGAAATTCACAAAAAATCTTGCTTGAATGTAAATAGTTTGAGTTAAGCCAATATTAACATAACATATTTCAATCAAAATAGTGCATATTCAACTTAATCTCAACTTCTCACTATACTCTCATGATTTTCACTCTTTAAAGTAGTGGTAAAGTGTTTACACTCAATCAATCTCATGAAAACACTTCTACCATATGCTTGCTTGTCCACCTATTCTCCACTATTTAGATCATACAACTTCATAAATCAAGAGGTCTTTATTCAAGGTTGTAATGGGGCCAAAGGGTTATAATGTGGTTAAAGAACAAAAGGATAAAGATATCACAAAGGTTCCAAAGAGTTCATAGAGTTTAGAGACATAATAAGATCATACAAATAAAACTTCTCAAAACTCTTATAAAGCACATAATAACATAGGCTAAATATTCATGTTGAGCCTTTGCTTCATTCTAACCAACTTTGTAACATCTTTTTCTTTACTTTAACTAGAAGTTCAAGAGAAGTTTTTTTTTTTTTTTAATATGGGAATGTATTTGACAATGATCCCTTTCTTTTTCTCTTGACTTTTGCCTCTCTCCTCCCCCACACTTATCTTTCGTTCTAACCCAAATTTTCAAAAAGTATCCCTTGTTTTTGCAATATGTCTCAAAATATATAATCCATCTTTAGAACAAGGGTAAGGATATAAGTATATTTAGGCTAGGTGTAAGTTCTTGTTACCAATAAAATAGCATATTTAATGTAGGCTCAAATTGGCTCACTAGTGGGGATGTTCTCTTAGAACATTAATAATGGATGGCTGTTTGGCTCTGGTTATAATCCTAATGCCTCTATCATATTCATGTTGTCACATGTATCAATATAGTCTCAAACGGTTTAAAGCAAGTTCTAGAGAATCATGTAATCATAAGAGCACTCAAGAAAGAAATTAGATTGATTTGTATAATGCATCAATCATTATAGGCTCAAAAACTCACAAGGATGATTATACAAGTCAGATTAAGTCTAAACATGCTTCTTTCTCAATCAACATATCATATTAACATTGGCTCATAAAAAGGTTGACATCAAGCTCAATTCTCATGAAAATCTTCTCACTAATAAATCTGTTTTAGACTTATGCAATTCATATCTCATCATTGTATTAAAAAAAAGAACTAAAACACACTAAAAAAATAATAATAATAATAATAATAAAGACTCATAAAAAAATAGTAGACAAAAATAAAAGAAATCCTAAATCATTCCCCCCACACTTAATTCTTACATTGTCCTCAATGTAAGTCTATTAACCCAAATGAAAGAATCATGTGTAAGAGAAAAGAACTAATAATATAAGAATAGGAACAACTAAGACTCAAAACAAAACAAACTCATGCAACCTAAATAATCCTAAAATACTAAACAAAAATTAACAAGTAAACATAAAAAGGTTAAAATCAAACTGACAAGGTATGTCTCAAGTCTCCCTTACTCAGACCTTGTTCAGAATGAATACTTCTAAATGTCTTAAAACACAACAATTTTTTTTTTTTTTTTGAAGATTAGTAAAAATTATATTTACATCTAGTTATTTTCAAAACAAGGATCAGAAAGAAAAACAACCTCTTCTTGAGTAACATGATTTTCCAAAAAGAGTTTGAGTCTTTGTCCATTTACCTTGAATACGTTACCATTTTGAGGATTCTCAATGTCAACTGCTCCATAATGATACACATGCTTAACCACAAATGGGCCAGTCCATCTTGATCTCAACTTACCAGGAAATATGTGAAGTCTAGAATTATAAAGTAGAACTTTTTGCCCAACATCAAATGTTTTTCTTGAAATTAACTTGTCATGAAAGGCTTTAGTTCTTTCTTTATGAATTTTAGAATTCTCATATGCATCATTTCTGAGTTCCTCAAGTTCATTTATGACTGGAAAAGTTTCATTCTCACCCAAAAAGGAATATTTTAGCTCGGATGGCAATGGTTTTAAATCCAGCTTGGGTGGTTCAATAGTTGATGGTACAGTGACATTCGTGAGTGATGGAAGTTCCTCAAACTTTTGTTTCCAACAATGCTTAACCTGAAAAGAATTTAACAAAGAATCAGTGTGTGAAATTTCTGAAGCATTATCAAACTCACATTCAATTAAATAAGCTTCTAAAGGATCATGGAATGTCGTAGTGGTGAGATGTTCATGAACAAGTTCTTCAATGAAATCCACTTCATGTACTTCTGAATCATCACCAGGTTGCTTGCAAGTGTTGAACACATTTAATTCTAAAGTCATATTTCCAAAAGAAATGTTCAACATACCATTCCTGCAATTTATCAGAGCATTAGAAGTTGCAAGAAATGGACGGCCTAATATAACAGGAATTGGAACATTTGGATTTGAAACAGGATGTGTGTCCAAAACAATAAAATCAACAGGGAAGTAAAAATTATCAATTTGAACCAAAACATCTTCAACTATCCCTCGAGGAATTTTTACAGAACGATCAGCTAGTTGAAGTGTAACAGGTGTTTCCTTGAGTTCACCTAAACCTAACTGTTGATAAACAGAAAAAGGCAAAAGATTAACACTAGCACCAAGATCAAGCAATGCACGTTCTATTCTAGTGTTTCCAATGATGCATGAGATTGTTGGACATCCAGGATCTTTGAATTTTGGTGGAGTAAGTTGCTGAATGATTGAGCTCACACTTTCCGTCAGAAATGCTTTCTTTTGTACATTATGTTTCCTTTTAACTGTGCACATGTCCTTCAAAAATTTAGCATAAGATGGAACTTGTTTGATTGCATCCAATAAAGGAATGTTAATCTTAACTTGTTTGAAAAGTTCATAAATTTCTACATTTTGATTCAAATTCTTTATTGTTTGCAACCTTTGAGGAAAAGGAGCAGGATGCATACCTTTTTCTGTGTCCAAATTTTCAAGAAGTTCAGACTTACCATCATCCTTACCATTACTTTTCGGAGGGGAAGGAGGATCTTGGTCTTTTGATGGAATGTTTTTGTCAATTGCCTTTCCACTTCGAAGAGTTGTGATAGAACTGGCATTTTCCTGTTGAGTTTCATTGGAGCAAGAAACAAGACATTGAGTAGAAGGGTTAGGCTGAGGTTGAGCAGGAAACTTACCTTTTTCTTGAGTGCGTAATGAAGCTGTCAATGTGGACAAGGTGTTTTTGATCTCATTGATGTCTTGTGAAGTTTGGTTATTCACATTTGCTTGTGTTTGCATGAATGCTTGCAATGTCTCTTCCAAGGTTTGTACACGTGAAGGTTGATAGGAAAAAGTGTTGCCCGACTTTTGAGATTGTGGTACCTGAACATGATTATTATTCCGCCAACTGAAGTTGGGATGACTTCTCCATTCAGGGTTATACGTTTCAGAGTAAGGAGAAGGAAAAGGCTTTTTAAATGTGTTTATGGAATTTACTTGATCATGCAATGCTTCTTTAAGAATGGGAATGTTTGGACATTCAGAAGTGGGGTGTCCCATGATTTCACAAATTCCACAACTTTCTTCATTTTTAACCGTTTTGACTTCTTTTACTTCTCTAAGTTCCATGGCTTCAATCTTTCTAGCCAAATTAGCTACTTTAGCTTTTATCTCATCTTCTTGACTAAAATGATATTTACCTCTGTTAAAAACAAGATTAGATCTATTGGAACTTTCAGAGGAATTATCTGTGTGCCAGGCTTGAGAGTTATCTGCCAAATGGTCTAGGTAGTCAAAGGCTTCTTCAGGTTCTTTTTCTAGAAACTCACCGTTACACATTGTTTCAACAAATTGTTTCGTTTCGGGAGTTAAACTTTCATAAAAGAAACTAATAAGATGCCATTTTTCAAAACCATGATGTGGACAAGAACTTAACAAATCTTTAAAACGCTCCCAGCACTGAAAAAATGCTTCATTTTGATTTTGATTGAAATTTTGAATCTGTCTTTTCAAAGCAGTAGTTTTATGTGCTGGGAAAAATTTCTTTAGAAACTCAGTTTGTAATTCTTGCCATGTGCCAATTGACCTTGATTTTAAATTATGAAGCCAAATTTTTGCTTTATCTTTTAAAGAAAAAGGAAATAATTTTAGCTTGACAATTTCATTTGTACATTGTTGGTCATTAAAGGTGACACATACATCTTCGAAGTCTTTTAGAAATGAGTAAGCACTTTCCGATTCTAACCCATGGAAATTTGGAAGCAAAGCTATCATACTTGGTTTAAAACGAAAGTTGTTTGCATTGAGAGGAAAAATAAAACAAGAGGGTGATGAGCTTCGAGTTGGTTGCAAGTAGTCACGCATGGTGCGTACTTGTCTGTTCTCATCTTCAGCATGAACACTTTCATTGTCAGCCATGGTAGGAGTTGTATTAGAAAGATTACCTGAAAAAGTTTCACAATAAAATCTAACTAAACGACGAGATCTAAAATCACGTCGCCAAACAAGCATAAAACAAAGTTAATAAATAGATAATATATAAATATAAACTTTACAATATAAATATAAATATATAGAAAATTAGGCGGTATAACCAGCCAAAAAATATATATACAAAATTAGGCGGTATAACCAGCCAATAAAACAAAGTTAATATACAAATTAGGCGGTATAACCAGCCAATAAAAATATATATACTTATAAACTTATATACTTAGTATTGCTTCCCCGGCAACGGCGCCAAAAACTTGATGGAAACTCAATTAAGAGTTGTAAACCCAAGTGCAGGTTATGTTCAAGTAATAAATTCTCGGGTGTCCGAGGTCGAACCACAGGGAAGCGTATTAGTAAGTATAAGTTTATAAATATATAAGAAAAAGAAAGTAAACAAGATATTAGGGAATCAACAACAAAACAAAATAAACAAGATATTAGAGAACAAAATAAATAAAATAACATAAAAGAAATTAAACAAAATATAAAAAACAATAAGAAAGGATGTTGAGGTTAGAGAATCCACTCTTGGTGTTATGCTAAGATTAATCTTGTTTTATTACACAATTGAAATCCACACATAAGGGAGGTTCCAATCGGAAGGTTTAGCAATTCAGTCCAAATTGTCCAACGTCCATAGCATATGATATTATGTTCATTTGGTGTCCTCAAAACTCATAAAAAGAGTCCAAGCATTCCTTATGCCAAGGTATATGTCTACAACAAATCAAGGTTATGAAACCAAGCATTTACTGTGCCATTTTCATTGTCAATAATGAATCAAGATCTCTACTTTGCAAGTATGATTTTAAACCAAAAGAAAATATTATCTATGCTAGTGCTTATAAATGATGATTCATTTTAGCTCATGTTTAAGAGACTAACCTTAGCATTTACCAAGAGCTTCACCTCATCACCTCAACAATATGATTAGCAACACATACTAGATATGAATAAAATGAAAAGAAATGTAAGAAGCATAAGTAAATAAAAAAGAAAACTAGAGAAAGGAAAGAAGAAGAAAACTTAGAGAATTTTACTACAAAGGCTAATATCCTACCAATGTATATTGTATCCCAATACTCATCCAAGGCCCTCTATTTATACACATTTTGGAGGGCTAAATGACAAGAGACAAGCTTTACAAATTTCAAAGGTAGGTATAATAGGTGGGTGCATTTTTCTAACAATTTTCGTCATATTGTATGACAATTCTGATCATCCAGCTTGATGGTCGATTTTGTCAATGTTGGAGGCTCGATCTGATAAAATGGTCTTCTAGAAAAATATACCCCTATCAGTTACGGATCCATAGCCGTTGGAATCAGATCATTTGCGCACGTGGATCGGAAGATATGGTCAAAATACCAAAACGGTGCAGAACAGACGTCATTGCACATCAGCCAACTTGATGGTCGATTTCGCTAGGGAAAACGACTCCGTTTCAAGAAGTGTAAAACATGAAAAAGATAGATATGCCTCTTAGCTTTTCATGGCTACAAATTTTAGCCTTATTGCTTCAGTGAAACTCGAGATATAGCTGATATGGCAAAAGGTGTCGGAACTGGAACTGAACTGGATTTGCCCTTAATTCTAGTAATCTGAAATCACTCAAAGAAACTTGTGAAAAACACCAAATTACATAAAAATATAAAAGATCATAAACACAATTAGATTAAGCAATAATAACTCGTATTTGACACAAAATAATAATAAAACATAACTAAAAACTATATAATTATACGAGTTATCAACAATCCGAGCTTATGTGTTTGTTGCTTAGATCAACCTATCTTTCTCATCATAAAGCTGCCATTAAATTGAATCTAGAGAGCTTATTCTAGGTTGTTTGATGGTTAGAGATTAAATAGAGAGCTTGTTCTATTTAACGACAAACTAAGAAAAGATTGGGATAACAGAGCTTGTTGTTATCTACGGTTGTTAACTTTGATAGTTGGTTGATATTGATAGATCTGAAATTGATTCTTAATGATGTCTAGTGGTGGAGAATGAAACCTTAACCATATTTTTAATATTTGATTATTCTTAATTACTTGTTTTCATCATTCTTATTATTTACTTTAAGTTTAAATCTAATTTCAAAAACCCCTTTTCTTTTATTGTTCTTGAATTTAAGTTTTAAACTATTAACTTATAAACTAAAACCCAATCCCTGAGGACTCGACCCTTGCTAACTACTATACTTACAATTTATCTTTTTAGTGCAAGGTTAAATAAGATAAACTCTTTTGGGTGCATCAGGGTGTTAATCATTCCTCACACGTAACCGAACTCCCGGACCTAGTTTTGATAAGTAGACCAGAATCTATTCTTTTTAAGGTGCCTTAGTCAAGCTTAGAATTATTTTAAAAAATATAGATTCGTAAAGGTGACTAATCACGCCTAGTGAGATGATTAGTGGCGACTCCATAATTTGTGTCTAGCTTGTTAAATTCGTATTTAGCACGTCATAACACGGTTTGATCCGAACTTAACTAGAGACTTGATCCGGACAAAATTAGATTGCTACAGATAACATTAGGAAATTCATATGATGATTCACATTTTCCACCTTGAAATTAATATAACTCAAGTTTTGTATGGATTTAATTTTTTTCGGATAATTTTAAGATGTTTTTCTTCAAATCTATTTATACATTTAAGATTTTATTTTCAAAATACTTCTTACAATAATCAAGTTCTAGTTGATAGAGATGAAGAACAGCGAGGAGAAGACAATAACAATATGTTTAGATTGTTTTAAATGAGAAAAAAAAAAAAGTCAATCTAAGTTAATAAACATATACTTTATAATATATTATAGGTAAAGAAATAGAGAAAAAAAAGGGAAAAAAAAAAAAACATTTGAATATTTTTCACTTCACCCCATCCACAACTTTTTATTTTTATTTATTTATTTATTTATTTTTACCTTTCATCATATTTGAGAGATGCAACTTGAGAGAAAAGTGTTTCATCTTTTTCTTCTTCCCACTATATTTTGACTTTTTTATCTTAATATAGTTAAAAGATTAATTCTCAAAATACCGTTATTTTTTTTTAAGTATCAAAATTCATTTTTTTAATCAGTTGAAAAATCGCCATGATCCATGATGATTTTTCAACATAAAATTTTAATTGTTTTTAAAATACCAGTTGAAAAATCTTCATGGCCCATGGCGATTTCTCAACTAGTATAAATTTTTTTTTTAATTTTACCAGTTGAAAAATAGCCATGGGCCATGGCGATTTCCCAACTGATATTTAAAAAAAAAACAATTAATTTGGCGATTTTCCAACTTATTTTTTTTAAATAATAAATTTTAAATTTAAATAAAATTAAAAATTATATAATTTATAATTTTAAAAATTTTAAATTTAATAAAATTTTAAATTTAAATAACAAAATTAAAAAATTTTAAAAATTATATTCGTAATATCAATAGGATTTTTTCAACTTGTATTCGTAATAAATGGACTTCCGGGAGAAAGACCAACCAAAGCATTGTGGATTATGCAGGAATGAAAGTCATAGCTAGACCTATCCACGGGCCGGATAGCCCGCCCGGCCTGGTAAGCCCGGATCTATCTCGATGTACTAGATTGATAAGGACATTTTCGACGGCTATGACCAGAGATGTCCATGGTCGGGCCGAGTTGAGGCCCGAAATTTTTTTATTTCCCTTGCCCAAGCCCGAAAATAAAAATTATATAATTTATCTTTTTAAAAAAATTAAAAATTAAAAAATTTAAAATTTAAAATATTAACAATTTACAAATTTTACAAAATTATATAAATTTTTATATAAATATTAAAAATACATTTTTATATTTATATATTTTATAATTAAAGTTAAATAAAAAATATTTTTTATTCAATAAATAATAATTCGGGCTAGGCCGGTCGGCTTGAATTACAAAACACACTTGTCCAAGCTAGGCCTAATACGATCCGGGCTTACCGAGCCGGGCGGGCTACCCGGCCCGTGGATAGGTCTAGCTATGACCTTCATTCCTGTATAATCCATAACACTTTGGTTGGCCTTTCTCCCGGAGGTCCATTTATTACGAATACAAGTTGAAAGAATCCGATTGACATTACAAATATAAAATTTTTGTAAATTATTATTATTTTTAATTTTTTTTATTTAAATTTTATTAAATTTTTATTTTTATTTTTTAAAATTATAAATTATTTAAATTTTATTATTTAAAAAAAATAAAATAAGTTTGGAAATCGCCACCAAGAGTGGCGATTTCCCAACTAAAAAAATTAATTTTTTTTAAAATATCAGTTGGGAAATCGCCATGGTCCATAGCGATTTCCCAACTGATTATAAAAAAATGGATTTTTATACTTAAAAAAAAGTAGCGGTATTTTGAAAATTAAATTTTTTTTTTTTTACTATATTAAGATAAAAAAAATCCTATATTTTTCCTTATGAAAAAAAAAAAGGTAGTTGAAAGAAGAAAATCATTTTGATTTGTTTTAGTACATGACTTTGCTTTATCACGTGCACTGTGAAATTTTCCTAACTTACCTAATTCCTCTATTGATATCAAACAAAATTATTTGCTTCATTAAAAATAGTTCTCTTCTCTAATTATTTGATTAGTTGATTTTGACATCTAAACTATCTTGATTAAATAATAATGGTGGAAAGATGCAAAACTTAATTAATTTAATAGAGGATAAATCTATTATTAATTATAAGAAGCAGCAGCATATTATAAGTACATAATATATATATATATACATATATATATATATATATATTCCTATAGTATTTTATTGGTTTAAAAAATAAAAAACCTCTAAACAGTATCACTTTATCTAAATAAACCTTTATACTTTTATTGCATTCAAATAAGTCATTAACCTTTAATTTGCTCTCAAATAAGCTCTTAACCTTTAATTTGTGTCCAAATAAGTTCTTAATATTTAATTTATACCTAAATAAATCCTTAACATAAATCAATCTTTCATGTGAAGTAAGGACTTATTTGGGTATAAATCAAAGGCTAAGGATTTATTTTGATACAATAAATTATAAGATTTACTTAAGAAAAATAAAATAATTCATGAGTTTTTTTATATAAATATTTTAGCTTATTTTATTCCTCTTTCAAATTGATGTATTGCTTTGTGCATGCCTAATTGCTAGTTATAAATTGTTCCTATATATAGAAGAACACATTTAGCAATGTTGTCCATTAAGATATTTTTGTTATAAAAGGGCAATCATCAATTAATTAATTAAAAATAGTTGCAAGATGACATTGATGTGAATTGAATATGTAATTAATTTTATTTTTAAGTGAAAGATTGCAAGAATTCATGTGGAATCATAGAACAATGATACACATTTTACTGGACATTAGTTGAATTGGATGTGGTTTTCAATTCATCACTCACAGTAATTTTTTTTTTTTTTGTCTTTAAATAGGAATGCTTTTTCTATGTTTAATAATTAATACTCACATTTTCTGTCATAGTTTTTTATTTATGAAAATACATATACAAGTAAAAAAACTTACGAATACAATAAAAAATGATAACACACACTTTATAAATTTGGAATTACATACATTAAGGTATTGAAACACTAAAATTTTGGAGAAAACATCAAGTCTAAGATCTAATTTGAGAAAATAAGAAACTAGTTAAACATATGTTACTCTACCCCTTCTTCTTTTTTTTTTTTCTTTCATTAATCTCAAATATTTGAATATGAATATATATATATATATATATATATATATACATTTCAAAAAAAATTTTGTTATATTCCTCAAATATATAAATAAGGTTATTAAAAAATGAGTCTATATTTATATGATATATCAGAGTCAAAGATATATTATTTGTATGAAAAAAAATTTCAGACATTTAATAAAAGGTTCATTGAAAACTTTTACATTCCACCTAAACCTAATAAACTATAATACAATACTTTAATCAAGTTGTTTAAGATATTGTTGTATCAACACACTCAAAGGATATATCTAAGAGGGAAAAGGAAGTTAAAGAACATGGAGGACCCTCTTCACATGAATTCACATGTCATAGTTAATAAAAAATTACTCAAAATTTAACAACTTGGATACAACATTCCAACCCTAAAGTCACAACATCAAATGGACCCCCAATTTTTGTTCAATAATTTACCTTTTAAATTAATCATAATCAAAGAACCAATTATAACAAATATATTCTCCTTTTTGTTCCATTTTCCTTTCCAAATGTTGGCACCCTGACCCTACTACTTGTTGTTTGGCACACATAGACTGAGCTTTTCTTTTAGATTGTGAAAGAATTAAACCCATTTTAGCTTACAATAATGTAAAAGAGAATCCACCAATTAAGTCTTTGGATTAATAAAATGTAGACCACCCAATAAAGATGATTAATTAATATTTTAATTGAGTGATTAAACTTAATATAAGATTTAGTAGTGGGGCAGCAGCAAACATCATCAAAGAGAAATGCCAAAAACATTTTAAAAAAAAAAACTTTCTTTCTTTCTTTCAAGTCCATGTTTGATTCTGAAATTTAATGGCTGCCATGCCCTTTGCCAATGAATCAAAGAGTTTTTAACCTAATTTAATTTCAAAGAACCAACTGAATGTTGTTTCTTTTGGCCCCCTTTAATTTTCTTGAGAGGGGAAAATGCAGAAATTAACTTAGGTATGGGTTAATTGAAGCAATAGCCTTTGCAGGGCATAAAGTTTGTCAACAATTAAATTAAACAAAGCCCTAGAAAGTGGCTTCAAGATTATCTAATACTTATATATACAATTTCCACTTTTTTTTCTCTTTTATTTTGGATTCATGATTAGATCATATTTGCTGGAAAGATTGCTTTACTTTGAATGTTTCCTTTCTTTAGTTAGCTTAATTTCATGTCTTAATTGAAGGATAACAATAATTTTGAACTTTTTTTTTTTTTAAAGGATCATTTTGAACTTTTTTTTTAAAGGATCATTTTGAACTTCTCAAGATGATCTTATAAAAAGGGTTTACTTTAAGATGACCAAATTTCCATTAAATTTTGGAGATTAGAGTATTGGAGGTCTCTAATCATAATTATGCACCATATTAAGTCTTCATTAATTAGTGGAAAGGGATGGAATTAACTTAGTACAGCTAGATCCTTTCTTATCAAATGATTGACAAGGCTTACTAATTGTGATTAATTAGTGTTATGGTTGTTATTTAGGGTAAAAGACACTTAATTTGGGATTTAATTGAAAATACATTTATTTTTTAATTTGAAAAACATTCTATTTTTACTTTTTGAAGTTCGGTAAAAAATATATTAACCTGCGGAGATGTCATTTACTAAAGTAATTTTAAATGAAAAGATAAATGTACCCTTTTTTTTTTTTTTTTCTTTCCATTTTTTCATTTACCCAAGATTTTTTTTCCTAACTACAAAATAAGGAGAATCTAATTAATTTTAATTACTACTAAATTAAATTATAATTAATTTATATTCTAATTCAAGTACATATTAGGTATTTTAAATTTATCTTTAATTTAATTTTATATTAATTTTGAGATGAATGTATTATATTATTTTTATTTAAAATAATTTAATTACCATTATTTTTAAAAAAAATTAGTGATAAAAGGAATAGCTTAAAACTAAAAAAAGAAATAAAAAAAAAAAACAGGGAAAACAAAATGAGGATATTTTTAATATTTAAGGTAAAATTTGAACAAATATTAATTTGTTTAATGGAATCCTAACATTAATAATTTTTTCAAGAAAGATAAATTTTTTTTTATATATATATATATATATATTTGAGGTTGTCAGTATTTGATCCTTGATCACTGGAATTAAGAGTTCAACACTCTACCAACAAACCACACAGCTGTTGGCTTATTTGTAATTAATGAGATTTGAACCTTTTACCTCTTAATTTTATATAAAATATGTTTTTCAAACTAATAGGGGTAATTTTATTTTCAATAAAATATATTTTATCTTCTCCTTTCTTTCCCTCCTTTTTGCATTTTTTTAATCAATTCCTTTATCACTAAAACTTTTTTAAATAATTATGATTAATTTATTTTAAATAAAAATAATTTAATAAATTCATCTCAAATTTAACATGTATTTGAATTAAAATATAGCTTAATTAGAATTTAAATTGATAGTAATTAAAGAAATTTTAAAAATAATTAAATTTTTATTATTTTATAGTTAAAAATCTTGAAAAAAAAGAAAGAATGAAAAATATATATATATAAATAAAGACACAAATGATTAATAATTAACAAAAATTATATTTATCTTTTCATTTAAAATTAATTTAATAAATAGCATCTTATGGGACTTAATGTATATTTTACCAAACTTTAAGGGGTAAGAGAATGTTTTTTAAATTAAAAGAGTAAGCTTTTTTTTTTTTTTTCAAATCTCGAAGATAAATATGCTTTTCCCTGATATTTATATACATAATCTCAAAGCCACAAAAACACAAATACAATATTATGCAGTAGGATTTGGAATTGTTTATTAATCCTTGGATGCCAATCATTCAATTTATTAATGGCTATGTCTATAGCAAACACATGCAACCCAAGAGCTAAAATAGAATTCAATAAACAAATAAAAGAAACAGTGCTGAAACTTGAAAAGTTATAATAAGAAAAGAAAATCTAAGATAATTAGCTGTTATTATTTAAATTTTTTTTTATATTCTTTGCTCAGGCCCGGTAGGTCCCAATTTACTGTTTATTGGATTAAAAAAATATTTTTTTAATATATTTTTATAATTAAAATTAAATAAAATAATATTATTTTAATTAAAAAATATTATTCCGAGCCTACTTCAAAATTTACAGGCCGGACCTGACCCAATACGGGCCGGGCCCGCTGGGCCGGACGGGCTACCCGGCCATGAGCATGTCTACTTCAAAACTTACCTTTCTAATGCCTCCGGCCCAGCTATAGCTAAATCAAGCTTCTTCTATACTAATCTTTGAATTAATAAGAAATTATTATTGTCCATGTTATTTCTACACCATAATTCAAGTATTAAACCAAGGAAATTGACAGATGATTGATGGATGCATGAGACTGAGGGTCAATATGAATTTTCGATCAGAGAAACTCCCATCATCATATTAAAAATGTCATTTTATGATTAAACCTTTAATATAAGATTTAAATGAACCTTTAGAGAAGCGGGATCAGTGGAAATTAAATAATACATGAACTGTTCGATGCTTTTTCTGTTATCTTAAATTGAATTCATATTTATGAAACTTTAATGGCTTAAACATTACCTAACATGACTATTAATCCAATCTAAAATGCTTAATTTAAACACGATATCCATGTTAAACATCTCTCAAATAAACAATGAAATAAATTCATTTTTAACGTGATCACTTGATAAACCGACACATACATACATACATAAAATTAAATTAAACCTTGTTTACTACTGGACTAAACCAGTCTCTATGCTTAAAATCAAAGGTAAACAAGATGTTATGTTTTCCCTACTCATTTCATGTCATTTTCTTTAAATTTCATCGTTTTCTTCCATGGATGCTATGTTTTCCTGTAAATAAATTTGTTAATTTGTGCATGCATGTCTTGTTTTATGTTTTCTTTTTTGTGTGTCAACCATCACTATGCCAAAATTAGTTTTAGACAACATTTTTGTTATAGCATTTCTCAAATATTGTTAGAAATAGTAAAGGCAACACTTTGACAGCATTTTGTATATTTCTGTTATATATTATAATGGCCAATAATTACAGCATTTTTAAAATTTTTAGAAGCATTTGACATGTGCTGTTATATATGTTATCATATAAAAATGCTTTTGGTAGCACTTATAATTGCTATTATTGAGATTTTTTGTAGCAATTGAAAAATGCATGCAAAAGGTCTTGAAAAACTGTTATAAAGTAGAAATAGCAGCATTTTGATAAGTGTTATTATACATATGTAAAAATGTTAAAAAAGACATAAGGCTGCGGCCACATATCTAACACATGAAAAATGTTATATTATCTTACAGCAGCAGTTTTTTTAATTTTCACAGCGCTTCAAAATGATGTTATATGTCAAATTTGGAGTAATGCATGTAAATATAATAACAATTGTTGTGTCAAAATCCTAAATATGAATAAGATATGTGTATTAAACTTATCGTATTTAAATATGTCATATCGTGTTTATTATATTATTTGTATATTTATTAAACGTGTCAAAATCCGTGTCATATTTTCATATAATGTTCAAAATTATTAAGTCTACATGTAAAGTAATAGAATGAATACTTAATTAACTTGGATTGCCATCCAAGCTAGAATCAGTTTGGATAAAAAGTTGTAGCCAAAGAAGGTGCTTGTTGAGTGATATTAGCAAAAGGAGACATGTTGGATGTAACGAAGTGACTTACTCCACTTTCGCTTAATATGCCCCATCTAATGACTAATACTAGCATGTTGCTTAATTCACAATGTATTTCGGAGGTTGCTACCTTGAGTTTATTGGATTTGGAATATAACAATTTAATTAACACTTAAAAAGAGAACTCGATCTATTAATCTCATTCGATTATAAATTTAGATTAATCTCTAACTTTGACATGATAACAGATACTGCAAAATGATTAAAAAGTCATTATTCATGATAAACAAGAATTGCTTAATAAATTCATTTTGATTTTATTTTGGATACTTTGATATTGGAACTTTAGTTCTACAAACGGGATTAAGTAACTATCATATGTTTTATTTTTTAATCAATTTTTTTTTATTAATTTTTTAAATATGCTTTAAGAATATGTATCACTTTATTAACCTGCTAATTAAATCTAAAAAGTTTACTGATAATGTAGGAGATAATTTTCTACTTTTAATCTCTTTCGCACTTGTAATAATTCAAACTATGAAAAATGATCTAAATCTATCAATTTGGCATAAAGATCAATTAAATTCAGCAAATTAATTTGCTTCTCCTCAAAATAATGCAGCAGAAGGATGTGAAGAAAAAAGAGATATAAATTTTCTTGAAGACAAAAAAAATAAAGAAAAAAAAAAGTTTGGTAAAAAGTGGGAGAAAATGACAAAAGAGGTCTATCATAGAGGCCAGCCAGAAGAGACCCACTGATCTGAATTCTCAATCTTTACCTTTGAAAATGGGACACCCAAATAAACGGATGTTGACTGGTCAACTCCTCATCTGATTCCACGTGGGCATCTTTTGTCCCTGCAAATCAGCCCGTTGCTTCCCTCCCGTTAAATGCGGAAGACCATTGTTTGTCTCCAGGAGGAAAAAGTTTCTTCTTTATTCAAAAATAACACATTTGCACCAGCCGGGAATCGAACCCGGGTCTGTACCGTGGCAGGGTACTATTCTACCACTAGACCACTGGTGCTTCTTGATGCTTCTCCTAAATGTTCATACAGATAACTATTCAATTATGGAGCTAAAATAGTCACCAATTCCTTGCTAGATGACTATTTCCGTAAGAATTTGGCATCTCAATGAAATTAATGACATTTATTTACAATTTAATCTTAGTGTAATCACAAAAAAAATGCATAAGATTAGTATAATTGGTAAAGAAATGAGTTCTTTTTTTGTTAATCAAGGTTTGGTTTTGTGAAGAACACTCCGAGAGTAAATCTTTCAATGCATTAAGTTATTATGAAATATTGCGTTTTGAAAAAAAATATATTCAGACAAAATTTAAGAATATCCTTGATGATATTATAAAAAAAAAAAAAAAATACTCATAAAAAACTATTATATTAAAAATTTTAAAATATTCAACAAAAATCAGAGTTCTCTTTTATTTTCTTGATTATATATATAATTATATGATTTTGAAATAGTAATAATAAAAGGACTCGATTAACTAGTGCTTATAGGTAAGGATTATTTTATTACTATTTTAAGAAAAACTTTTGCATTGAATATATTACTTTTATTAAATTAAAAAAAAATTATTAATTACATTTTTTTTAATATCATTTTAACAGTCACTAGACACGTAATAACATTTCACATAGTAAAAATGGAACAAAACTATAAAAGATAAGACTTGCAAAATAAATCATGGCTGGTCAAAGTACTGTTTCTTAGTGAAGGAGTAGCTTGGATTGTATTGACTCTTAGGTCCGTTTGTTTCTTTGAAAATAATTTACGGAAAATGATTTTTGCATTTTTTGGTGTTTGGTTAACAAAAAATTGATTGATCAACGAAAAATAGCTCGCTGGTCAACGGAAAATAAGGGCTTTTTTTTTTTTTTAAAATTATCTTTCCCTTTTCAGAAGAGGAAGACAATTTTCTGAAAACAATTGCCATGAGTAGGACTACTCAAATCGATTTGGACATCATATTTTAGATCGAAATTTACTTGACTCGAGCCAAATGTTATTATATTAATAAAAATATTTATTTTTAATTATAAAAATATATTAAAATATCAATATAAAACATTTTGTAATTTTGTAATTTTCAATATTTTATTTAAATATTATTAAACCTACATATTTATATTATATTTTAATAATAAATAATAAATTATTTATATAATGACTATCATTTATTATTTTAATAAAAATATTATTTCATATAACAATATCATTATTTTAATAATAAATTGTAACACTATAAATATTTTAAATTTTAAATAATATTTTTATTATTTTATTGAAAAATGATTTTATATTACTATTTTAATAATAAATATATAAATTATACTTTATTATTATTTAATAATAATTTTTTTTATTATAAAAAGATTATTATTTTAATAGTATAAATATTAATTAATAGAAATAATATTTTAATAATTATTAGAACACTTTAAATATTTTATAATAATAATATAATTAATGTTTTAATAAGAAATAATATTAATAGAAATAATAATATTATTTTTTAATATTTTAATATTTATGCCATATTACTATTTGAAAAACTAAAAATAATATTTTATAATAATTATATTAATATATATAAAATTTAATAATTAATATATTAATCAAAATAATATATTAATAATTATTATATTAATAGAAATAGTATTTTAATAATAATTATATTAATAGAAATAATATTTTAATAATAATTATAATATTTTAAATATTAATATAATTAATGTTTTAATAATAAATAGTATTATTTTAAGTATTTAATATTAATATAATATTTTAGTATTAAATATTATTATTAAAATATTAATATTTTAATAAAAATATTATTTTTAATATTTTAGTAATTAATATTTGTCAATATTGATATTTGAAAAAAAGTAGATTTTTCAGAAAATAACCAAACAACAGAAAATGTTTTAGTAACTCATCCAAACATAAAAAAATCTCTACTTTTTCAAAAAATCTTCATATTTTTTAAAAATTAATTTTTACGAAACAAACGAACCCTTAATTATGGTTTCATTATCAAAATTTTGCTTCAAATGAAATGAACGGCTAGAAACAGATCAAAGTCCCAAATACTTCTCATTTCTGAATCAAATTGGCAAAACAAGTAGCCAATGATGAAACCTTGACATGACCAGCTTCTTTCAAGTTAATGAACATTAATGAAGGCTTTTGTTTTTCCTACCTTAGTCAATGCATCACGTATTCCTTTTTTGGAAAGTAAGACATATGATTGGATTTCAAATATGCAAGAAATTAATGTTCAAATATTGTGGGTTATCACCTCAATTCTCAACTAAGCAATTAACTAGACATCTTGTAATACTTAAATCCAAACCAACAATATTCTTATTGATTATGAAAATGGTTACTATTATAATTAATAGAGATTGAAGAAATTAAGCAAAAAGAAATGGATTATATTGTGGAACTGGAATTTATTTAATTTTTTGAAGTTGAATTTTTTCAAGTATATTATAATATGTTAAGCATTTAACTTAAACTTAATTGATAATAGATTGTTAACTAGTGTTATTTTTTATTTATGAGTTATTTGTGATCTTATATTCAAATTGGGTCTTTTCACTTATTGTCAATTGATTTTAGGTTGATACTTAACGTGCCATTAGAGTTCTGTTATATATGTTCTGTTTTCATGTCTGTTATCTTTTTTGAGTTTGTCACGTGATAGACTTATCTATTTTCGACCTACACTTGATGGGGCTTATTAAATGGCGTAATCCACATCTATTAAGTCTTATAAGTTGCTTGTGATCTTATTCAAATTAAACTTTTTTTACCCATTAATAATTGATTTTAAATTGGATACTTAGCATATATAAAGAAACTCAATTTGAATATAAAACAACGAAAAATTCAATGACTTATCTAATACAAGAGAAAACCACTCTCCCCTTCATGTGTATGTTCTATACTAATAACTGAAATAAAAGGTCTATCACATGAACAAATTCAAAGATAACAAACTAACAAACCTGAATCTCATACCACGTTAAGCATTTAATGTAAAATTAATCGATAATAAATTAAAAGTATATATATATATATAACAGCACTCAAATTGTTTCAAAGTTCAAACTTTTCTTTTAAAAGATAAAGTAATAATAATAATAATAAATCCACCAAAGGATTAAAGATTAAAGACCAGATCTAGTTAGCATCAACAAGTTAGGTTTTGAAACTTAACAAACTTGTTAGCATTTTGCAATAACTTACTCTTATATTTTGACCTTGATCCTATATATTGTCAAATAATTAAATCTCACAATTTTCTCATTTCCCTAAATAATTAAGGATTTAAAATATTTCCCTAAAGATAATGATTAATTAATAAAGAAGGACAGTTCATCTTTAATTTGAATTTGTCAGCAAGCAAATACGGACATGAAGTGGGACTGCAGAAATGCCGGCTTTACAAAATTAAATTTTATTATAATAATTAGGGAACGTTGGCTTGGAGATTGTGAATCAACATTATTTGTTTTATTTATCCATGTTTCTTAATTAATTCAAGGTTTTGTTCTATAATTAAATGGTTTTTTTTTTTTTTTCAATACTAGTTTGTCATCACTATATGACATTTTGAAGCAAGGGTTTTGGCTGTTTTCTGTTTGTATTTACTTTGACTAAGGAACTATTCTTATATATATATATATATATATATATATATATAATCAGCCAAAAAGAAAATATCATCTGATTTTGATGTAAACTTTTCTCTTTTAAAAAAAAAAAAAAAATTCTTTGGATTGACTCACTTCAGCTTAATTAATTTTAATCTTATATAATCACCAAGTAGTAGCAAAATATTGTATTTAATAAACTTAAAAAAAGATAATGTATTGCAGCAACCTCTTTTTTTATATAAAAAAATAGTCAATTCAGGTTGCAAAAATATACGTTGATGATGAAATTTTTTTATTTTATAATTGAATTTATATAATTGTTGCATGTTCATTTATTAATTAAGTAATTTGTTATTTTTAAACCTTGAAAACTTCCCTTTCATCTAATTAATTAATCTATTAATTAGTATTTGATAACTCTATGAAATATAATTATTTTACTACATTTTGTGCATTCAAATCGGCTAAGTCCTTGAAGTTTTTATTCGAAATTAATTATTTTTAATTATTTTTAGATGAATTTTCATTTATTTCACGTTTAAATTAGTTATTAAGTTAGTGTTTTTGTATTTTTATAGGACCAAAGTGAGGTTTTTTTATTCAAATATAGCCAAAAAAAAATTTATATCCCAAAATACCATTCATTTCGGATTAATTCTCAAAATCCGCTTCTTTTTATACTAGCTGGGAAATCGCCATCCCCCATGACGATTTCCCAGTGTAAAAATTAGCATTTTGGCAAAAAACACCAAGGGAAATCGCCATGGAGGGTGGCGATTTCCCTTGGTGTTTTTTGCAAAATTTGCAAATTCCATGAAGGGAAATCGCCATGGGGGTGGCGATTTCCCTTCATGATTTTTTTTTTTTACTTAAATTAAAAAACAAAATTTTAAATTATTTATAAATTTGTAAATTTTGTTTTTTAATTTTAAAAATTATAAATTAAATTAAAATATTTTTTAGGTTTGGTTATTTATTTTTTTTAAATACATATTAAAAATGTAATTTAATTTATTATTAAAATTTTATAAAAAATAAAAATATATTTCTTATTAAAATTTAAAAAAGAAGATTATATTTCTTATTAAATTTTTATATCAAAAATTGTATTTTTTATAATTTTTTAATATTATAAAAAGCAAAATTTAATTTATATCAAAAAAATTTTAATGATGTAAAATGTAAATAAAATTTATTTTAAAGAAATTTATCGAGTAACTTTTTTAAATAAAGAAGTTATTTTTAAGTTGGTATCGTAAAATAATTTTTTTAATTTGATTTTTTTTATTGAGTTGGTATTCGATTAACTCGTGACATCAATTTAATCATTGTTTTTAATAATAGTATAGATTGTTACAGTTTAAAACTGGATATTTGAGAAAATAATTTTAATTTAATTTATGATTAAAATTTTATAAAAATAAAATTTTATTTCTTATTAAAATTTAAAAAAGAAAATTAAATTAACATCAATGTATCAGAAAATTAAATTAACATCAATGTATCAGAAAATTAAATTAAAATTTATAAAATATACTATTTTATTGCTTATTAAAATTTTAAAAATAACATTATATTTCTTATAAAATATTTATATCAAAAATTTTATTTCTTATACTTTTTTAATTTTATAAAAAATTTAATTTATTAAATATACTATTAAATTGCTTATAAAAATTTTAAAAATAAAATTATATTTGTTATACAATTTTAATTTTATGATGTAGAAAATATTGGAATTGGATTCCTTTTGCAATGGATGAGACTGATGATTTAGGGTTTGAGAGAGGTTTCAGCTATTTTTCAGTCCATCAAATGCTGCAGAAAATATTGGAATTGGATTCCTTCTGCAATGGATAAGACTAATGATTTAGGGTTTGAGAGAGGTTTCAGCTATTTTTCAGTCCATCAAATGCTGCAGAAAATATTGGAATTGGATTCCTTCTGCAATGGATGAGACTGATGATTTAGGGTTTGAGAGAGGTTTCAGCTATTTTTCAGTCCATCAAATGCTGCAGAAAATATTGGAATTGGATTCCTTCTGCAATGGATGAGACTGATGATTTAGGGTTTGAAAGAGGTTTCAGCTATTTTTCAGTCCATCAAATGCTGCAGAAAATATTGGAATTGGATTCCTTCTGCAATGGATAAGACTGATGATTTAGGGTTTGAGAGAGTTTTCAACTATTTTTCAGTCCATCAAATGCTGTAGAAAATATTGGAATTGGATTCCTTCTGCAATGGATGAGACTGATGATTTAGGGTTTGGGAGAGGTTTCAGCTATTTTTCAGTCCATCAAATGTTGCAGAAAATATTGGAATTGGATTCTTTCTGCAATGGATGAGACAAAGGATGGGATTTATCAATCAGATTTTGCATTGAATAAGTTATAACTTTTTCAGTCAAATAGTCCTAGGCAGAATATGAGAATCAAATTCCAACCTATACAAAGGATGAGATTTGTCATCTGGAACAACATAATGAACCATTATAAATTCATAATACTTATGAAGGTTTACAATACCCCCTACAACAGTTTTTCAATCAGATTTTTCCTGAGTGCTAAAACCTCCTCATTCTCATCCTTCTATATTTCTTCTTTCTTTTGCAGAGTGATAATACCTACATTCTCATCTTTCTTAGTTTCATTACTACACAACATGAGCAATAGAGTGATCGCATTGGTCTACTATAATGGCCAAATTCATAATACTGACGAAGGTGCTACCTTTGATTGTGAACGTCCTAAAAGTTTTCGTGTTGAAGACGACGTCACATTAGAGGAACTGAAGCTGCAAATTCATACAAAAATAAAAGCTGGAAATAGAAAAAGAGTTTCAGAGGTTAAGTATAGGCATCCTCTTTCTATTGGTGAAGGATGTGTCCAATATAGAACATTTCCACTTGAAGATGATGATGATGTTAGATGCATGTTTTATGCTCATGAGACATTTGCAAATGTTGGTGTACTTGAGTTATATGCTGACATAGATGATGTTGACGATGATTGTGGCCCTTCAAATGTTCGCACAACAGAAAACTTTCCCATAGAAGATTATGATTCTGGGTCGTTCTATGTTCACACTACATACGACGTTCCCACAGAAGAAGTCGTGCCCTTATCTCAAGCTACAACTTTTCAGACTTCATTACTCTCACAAACCCTAATTCCTACTACCCTCGAAGATGAGCCAGCTGGTGTTGATCCTGTTCGTCCACGTGGAGTCCATGGTGAAGATGTTGGTGAATTTAGTGAGCAGGAAGAGGATGCTGAATTCGCAAGTGATGACAATAGTGATTCTGACCTAGACGTCGTCCCTGCTGAGATCAACACTCATGGAGATCTTCCCCCATATGAGGCTGCATCCCATATACATACACTGGATATGGAGGCAATGCATGTGCCGGAATTTCCTGAGTATGCTCATACATTAGCTACGCCTCTGACATTTGATCCATCTGCAGTTGATCTGTGTGTTGGGTTACAATTCCTAACGAAAGAGGCTGTGCTTTCAGCTATCAAGCACTATAACATCAAAAACTCTGTAGATTACAGAGTAATTGAATCTGAGCGGACGAAATATTATGCCAAGTGCGTAATGTATGGGAATGCGTGTAATTGGAGAATAAGGGCAACTTTTATGAAGAAAAAACAGGTATGGGAGATTAGAAAATATGAAGGGCCTCATACTTGCACATCGGGGAGGATTTAACAAGATCATTGCAAGTTAGATTGTAACATGATCTGTTCATGCATTTTGTCATTGGTCCAAGCAAATCCGGAGATTTTCGTTTCAGTTTTGATCGCTGAGATGCGAATCCGGTATGGATACATCACCTCCTACAAGAAAACATGGAAAGCAAAGCAAAAGGCAATTGTTCGAGTATTTGGCGATTGGGAAAGATCGTACAATGAGCTACCTAAATGGTTAGGTGCAATGCAACATTTCGTGCCTGGTACAATTGTTGAATTGCAAACGGTACCTGCATATCACGGTGATCGACTGGTCCAGGGTAAGAGAATATTCCATCGACTATTTTGGACATTTAAGTCGTGCATTGAAGGGTATTCGTATTGTAAACCTATTGTGCAAATAGACGGTACTTTCTTATATGGAAAATACAAAGGCACATTATTGTTAGCTATTGCACAAGATGGCAACCGAAACATACTGCCAATTGCCTTTGCCATTTTGGAGGGTGAGACAACAGAGGCTTGGTCATTCTTTCTCAGTAACTTGCGTAGACACGTGACAAAACAGCCTGGCATTTGCTTGATGTCTGATCGACATGAAGCCATCAAAGCTGCGATTAGACGCAATGGTGGATGGAATCCTCCACATGCATATTTAGTGTACTGCATTCGACATATTGCAGCGAACTTTATGAAAAAGTTTAACAATAAGGAATTGCGTCGACAAATTGTTAACATGGGTATGGAATCAAATCATAGTTATTTTATCTCTTATATTTCGTTTAGTATATAAAATAATACTGAAATTCACAAGTTTTTTGTTTTAAAATTTATTAGGATATGAGTTGAGGCGACCGAATTTTCATTTCATGTATGACAATCTTCGTGGAGAAAATGCAGAGGCGGCTAATTGGCTTAATAGGATCCCCAAGGAGAAGTGGGCGCAGTCATATGATCAAGGAAGACGTTATGGCCATATGACAACCAACCTAGCTGAATCTATCAATTCGGTGTTGAAGGGAACGCGTCATCTTCCCATTACTGCTTTAGTGCAATCAACATATTATTGGTTGGCTGCACTTTTTGTTAAGATGGGGAACAAGCAAATTGCAATGATGGAGGGAGGGCACACATATTGTGAAACAGTCACACAGGCTATGCAAGAAAATCGCAGGAAAGCTAACTCCCACATTGTTCGTAATTTTACGCGAGCAAATCAATCTTTTCTGGTTGAAGAGTTAGTTGATCCACAAGAGGGTGTTTCTGCAATGAAGTACAAAGTCAAGCTTAATGACATGTGGTGTGATTGTGGAAAGTTTCAAGCACAAAGGTTCCCTTGTTCACATGTAGTTGCTTCCTGTGCACATGTCCATGTAGATTGCATGCAATATGTGGACAAAGTCTATAGACTGGAAACTATATTGAATGTTTATAGACATGAGTTCGAAGTTGTTGGAAATGAAGGTTACTGGCCTCAATATGATGGTCCAGAAGTGTGTCCCAATCAAGAAATGCGGAGAAATCCACATGGTCGGCCAAAATCAAGTCGTATTCGTAATGAAATGGACCTCAGGGAGAAAGGCCAACCAAAACGTTGTGGATTATGCAGAAATGAAAGTCATACCCGTCGAAATTGTCCGCATCGATCTGGCACATTGGGGGAGACTTCGCATCAACAATAAATGAATTACATGTTTTTGTCAACTTATCATGTAATTTGGATTATTATTTTACATATAAGGGAAAATATAATGCAAGTTTTTTTGTTTTTTGTTTTTATCTAATACAAATCAATTAACAAAATTTACAAAAATTTGTTCTTAAATTTTAAATAATAAAATATACCTTACGAAATTTCTTTTTTCTTTTTAAATTATAAAAAATTATTTTAATTTAATTTATAATTTTTAAAATTAAAAAACAAAACTTACAAATTTTTAAAAAAACAAAACTTACAAATAAAATTTTTGATATGAAAATTTAAGAAGAAATATGATTTTCTTTTTTTAATTTTTATAAGAAAAAAAATTTACCATATTTAAATTTAATAAGAAATTTTATTTTATTTTAATTTTTAAAATTAAAAAAAAACTTACAAATTTAAAAATAATTTAAAAATTTGTTTTTTAATTTAAGTAAAAAAAAATACATGAAGGGAAATCGCCACCCCCTATGGCGATTTCCCTTCATGGAATTTGCAAATTTTGCAAATTATACCAAGGGAAATCGCCATGGGGGTGGCGATTTCCCTTGGTATAATTTGCAAAATTGGCAAAAAATACCAAGGGAAATCGCCACCCCCCATGGCGATTTCCCTTGGTGTTTTTTGCCAAAATGGGTTTTTTTTACACTGGGAAATCGCCATGGGGGATGGCGATTTCCCAGCTAGTATTAAAAGAAGCGGATTTTGGGAATTAATCTGAAATGAACGGTATTTTGGGATATAATTTTTTTTTTTTGGCTATATTTGAATAAAAAAACCCCAAAGTGAGAAGGAACTTCAAGGTGCGAAAAGACGAAAAAATGTGCAAAGCAACGCATGGACAGATTTGACCTCCAGAGCTTGTTGTTAGGAAAGCATGATCTTAAAGTCTTTATTTAAGAAAACTTCCTCTTGATTTTTTAAGCTGACTTCCATACCTTTCCAATGGTAGTTTACTTGTCCAAATCGGAGAAGATTTGTCTATCCAAATCAACTGACGAAGTTCGCGCATATGACAGAATCCGGAGCAGGCAGAAAGTTGGCACCGCGGCACTCGTGAGGCTCTGAAAAAAAAATAAAAAGACGAAAAATGACTCACATGTTGCTTGTACGCAAAGTTTTTGACTCTAGAGGTCTAAGACTCTATAAATAGGACCTTTTAAGGCTCAAATAAAAGAGAATTAAGTTCTAAAAACCTAATTTTCTTAAGAGGAGAGTAGCCACCAAAGATTTGCAATGAGCTAAAAAGATTTTGGGAGATTGAAAATTAAAAATCTGACAACCCTTAGTTTTCTCTTATCCCTTATCTTCTTTATATTTCTTGTATTATTGATAATGGTGAAACTCTTTTATTTTATATTTTTATTATTTAGCATGAACTAATTTATTTTTTTAGGATTTCATTGGAACTCAACATGTAGTTTGGATTATTTTATTTTCTTGCTTGATTTAATGATATTTGATGTTGTTTATTCAATCTTGTGCTTAATACTTCTAATTGCTTAGCTAACAATTAGATTGATTTGGTAACCTAGATACAACTTGGAAAAGGGAGTTTAGTATTTGACATGGATTGAATAACACATGTTTCATATTCATTTATTAGGATGAATTGATCTGCATGTAGGGTAGGAATACACTTACGTGTCATGTGTAACCAATTTTAGAGTCTAAGCTTAATTAGTTCTTTTTTAATTCAATTATCATAGGAATATAGTTAATTGGTTAAGAGAGATATTTTTATAAGACCATCGGAAGATCCTTATAAATATATTAGAACTCTAGGTTAACAACTCAAGATCATTAATCAAGTTAAGAGGGTAGGAGAGGTTCATACAAAGTATTGAGAGAAATTATAATCCTAGACTTTTCTTAAGTGATTAATCTATCTTTTAATTTACTTTCTTTGTTCATTACTTTATTTAGTTTTTAATTTACAATTTTTAATTATTTGATTGAATAAGATTAAGTTGTTTTAATTTTAGTACTTAGCAAATTTTGTAACAGTTTCTCGTAAAAATGATATGTGCACTTACGTGATTAAATTCGACAACAGTATTAAACATTTTCTCTTCATTTTTCAAGTCTAAAAGGAAGACTTTACTATCTACTTGACAAGCTGGAAGAGCCAATCACATGGTTATTGCTTTCGGAGTTTGGGTTTGATTTTTTTTTTTTACCAAACAATTAAGAAAAGCTTTTATTTGGATTTAACCAAAAAATTTATATTCCTTATAGGTGAAATAATTATATAAGCTATCAGCACTGCAAAGCGTTAATCAAAATGGCTTAATTTTGATATATACAGGGAAAAAATATATTATTATTCAATAAATCGTTAGTAAACTCATTAAAAAGATTTAAAGATTTGACACATGTTTAGAGCATAGTTTAAAAAATAATAAATTACTTAATTAATAAATAAACATATAACAATTGTATAAATCTCGTTATAAAATTAAAAAAGTTTACCGTACATAATTATACCCAAAAGGCAAACAGGCAAAAGAAGAAGATCAAACATTATTTATGCTTTTCTAATTATGAAGAACTGGGCCGGGGCCCTATAAAAATATTAAATTTGGTCTTTTTTAATTGGTTAAATGCAGACAAGCAACCAAATTGTTGAAATAGAATGGAAACAGGCCTCCTTCCTGATAGTAAGGATTTAGCAAGAAATAAACAAGCCCAATTGAGCAATGCAAAACAACTCAAGACCGGCATATCTGGGCCAGAAAATAATTTAAATGGGATTTTTTTAAAAAAAATTTATTTATGAGATAAAAAAGTTACTCAATATATATATATATATATATGAGAATTATCACATTTATTGATAGTAGAATTATTAGATTCTACTAGAAGAATTAGTAAAATAATATATACTTTTTAAGATATAATAAATAAAAAAAATTAATTAAAAAATAAAGTATGTGACAATTTTTTAATTTGTTTATAAAATTAAAAAATTTCACTATAAAAAATGAACTATATATATATATATATAATTTACGACCAAATAGAAAGCAAGTTATAAGCAATACTTTTTTCACTGCAATTATATACCCATGTGCATTTATTTTGTATTAAGAGATTTGCTTTCGATTTTGGTAGATTGAAATTGAAGCAATCTTTTTTTGTTAAAAACAAATTAGAAAAAAAAAATACCATTTTCTTTGGGATTGTCACTTTCCAAAGTATGCTAATGATGCACTTATTTTTCTTCTTTTTTAATATATATATATATATGCATTTCTCATTCCCAATTTGTTAATTGATAAATGTAAATAAGTAAATAACAATTAATTAACCAAGAGAAATTACCTTTTGTTTGCCAAGGAGAAAATACTGTAAAATCCCTATAAAATAATATCATTGAAATTAAAAAAAAGTATTGTTTTAAAAAGATTATTTATTTATTGATAAATGAATAAATTATTCACTTATCGATAAATTAATATTTATTAAATCTATAAAAATTATGTTTTCAATCTTTATACATATATATTATTATTTTCTTTTACTAAGATATATGAATGACTTATAAATGAAAAATACTAGATAGAGTCAATAATTAAAATTTACGTAGAGAACTACTTGCTACAACATGAAAAGAATGTACAAAATGTGATGTATGCATTGCAAAAGACTTAAGATGAGATTCAGTTTACAAAGAATCAAGCAACTTTAGATGCATATTTTGATAAAGAACTTAAATGAGAAGGTAAAAGTTGTTAACTGAAAATTTTCTTATAGTATTATATAAAATTTTATGAATTTTTTAATGTTTTAAGAATTTTTAATTTATATATTTATTATTTGTTTGGCCCTAAAGAATTATAAAAAATTATTATTATCTTATACATTTTACGAGATTATTATTTTAATACACTGGTTCAAATCGGGATTGTGATATTTTATTAATTAATTAAATTATTAATTTATCGAATATTCATTTATCAAAAAAATTATGAGAGAGAAAAGTAAATTAAACAAGGCAATACAACAAATTTGAATTTTAATTACACTTCTTTAATGCAGCATACTTTTACTGGCCAAAAAAAATGTAACATATCTTTTGATGTAGCTATAATATTTTATTCACAATTCTACTAAAAATCTGACTGCAGTTAACTACATATATCTGTTGTAAAAAGTAAACAGAAACTGTTGCTAAAAAATGTGCTACATTGACTCAAAATTGTTGGGGTGGCCAAAAAAAATAATCAAAACTTTTCAATTTTCATGACTGAAGAATAGTTAAAAAGCTAAAACTAATCATTTTTGCCATTTTTTTGTTGTTGTTGTAAACATGGCCCCTAGATCCTAGCCATGATGTAATTTGGTAATTAATAATTAATTAAAGTTATTAATTAATTAAGCCCACATGGAGACAGCAAAGTCCAAATTTTCTCAATTGAGAAAACCTGATTTTTTTTTATTAAAAGAATTTACTAAAAGTTAACCCATTAGGACAAGAGCTGCTTGTCTATTGTGATCTCCTCTTATTAATATTAAATTCAAACTTCAATTACTTTAGGTTTAGTTTGTTGTTTTCTATGCTTAGATTAGATTAGATTAGATTAGATTAGGCCATAACATAATTAGAAAAATACATTACAAAAGCAATAAAGAAATCAATAATAAGTTGTAAAACTTCCCAATTAGAAAGTCCTGCCAATCCTTAATCCAAAACCCAATGCAAATTCAGACTAATTTATTAATTTATACTACTTTCTTTGGCCCATAGCTTCTCTATCTTTTTGAGGTATGCCCCAGCCAACCATGCCATTTCTCCTACATTCACTGCTTCATACAACCAAATCAAGGTGAATGTTACGGTGATAACTTTTATCATGAGAATTTCTAAGATAAAAGAGTCAAAATTAACTTTTAAAAGAATTATAAAAAAAAATTAATAATGAAAAATATTATTTATTACTATCATAACAAAAAAAAACTTTATTAAAACAAAATGAAATATTAAAAATTGATTAAATAAAATATTATCATTACATTTATTCATGGATCAAGTTATTTATCAAGCTTACGAGTTTGGTCAATTCAAGAATAAATTTGTTAAGCTCGACCCAATTTATAATATTATTTTATTAAGAAATATATATATTTTTGTAACAAACTTAACCTATGTAGGTATAATAATCCGTGTATTCGTATCGCATTCGTGTTATTTTTCGTGTCATAATCGTGTTTATGCTGTTATATATTTATATATTTTGACATGTTAATAATTCTGTTATATAGATTTTCACATGTTCGTGTATGTGTATCGTGTTCGTGTAATTTTTTTTTTTGTCATGTCATATTTTAGTTATTTTTCTCGTGTCATGTCTAACATTACCAACATGTTGATTTTAGTATATACAATTTTTAAAATTTTAACCCATTTTATTTTAATGGTAAAACTATTAAAAATTATATATTTTTCTATAAGATCAAGCGAGATTCATGTCAGACCTAGGCATGGTATCAATACTTTATATGTTTGCTCAAGCTTGAGCTGACCAAAAATTCAAGTTCAAAATTCTGTCCAGACCAATCAAATACTACTAAATGTTACAATCTAGACCTATCAACGGGTTGTGCTATTCGCCCAAGCTCGAAATCTCGTTCGATATTTGAGTAGGCTTGGACAAAAATATTAAGTTCAAAAAATGGATTTGGACAAAAAAATAAAGCCTATTTAAAAAATGGGTTAGACCTTAGCTCCAACATTCAAGGTTTGAGCTTGGCCTGGTCTGACCCAGTTTTCAACTATATAAAAATATTATTTTAATATTTTAATATATTATATAAAAAATAAATATATTTATAATATTATAGTGTAAACATAAAAAATATGATTTTAGACTAATTTATAGAAACAATATATTTAAAAATATTAAAATATTAATATTCAACTAGTTTATATTTTAAATAATACTTTTGCAATCTTAAAAATATTTAATATTAATATACATATATTTTTTAATATTTAAATGGTATTATTATTAAAAAAATTAATATTATTATAAATATTATATTAATATTTGAGTACTAAACCTCATTATTAATAATAGATCTACTTTTTAAGATGCTTTTAATATAATTTAAATCATTTTTAAAATATCAATTTTATTTCATTTTAATACATATTTTTGTCAAAATAGTAAATAAATTTTAATTATTAAACTTTTTTTTATAATTTTCTTACATGTTTATTTGCAGTGAAACGCGTGAGGTAAATGAGTTGCTGTAATTGAGTGTTCTCATTGTTTCCATTGTAAAAATTCTCATTGTAGTTGACACCCAAATCAAGCTTCCATGAAAAGAACACTTTTCACTAGCTAGTACAAAATCATATTCCAACTTGATATTCTGAGCAATAAATATAAACCAAGTTGTGTCATTTTATGTTATTCAAATTTTTCATTTTACTTGAAGTTTTTATATTCAATACATGTGTCTGACATATATTCAAATACGGATATAGGATATTATCCTCTAATTATATATATATCTATATCTATCAAGGAGCAATTGATAAGTAGTTTCTTGTATGACTATAATTAATTATAGAGGGAGTGGGCAAGTTTTTTGGCTTCAAATATGATCAGACTTAAACAAGGACTGGAACTTGACTTGAGTTGATGCATAAAATGTGTATAAGAATCATATGGTATTGATTCCTGTAATTACTTAATGTACAATTTTGAGTAGAAACATCTTTATTTTAATCTTAATATTTCTCTGTTGTGTCTTTAAAATAAAACAACCGGTTGTTCTCTTCTCATAACTTAATGCTAATTTGTCAATTTAACCCCCAAAAAAAAAAATCTAATGTTTGAAGAATGAGAAATTAGCAGCCATTGGATAGTATATAGGGGGAGCCTTGGTACAATCAAAGTTAATGTTCCCATTGTTTTACCTAATTCGAAGAACCTGCCGCAATAGAGTTTATAGGGATTGGGGGCAAAAGCGACGGGCAGCAAATGGAAGGAATTTTGTAGGGAAATGGTCAATATTCCAAAAGGTCAAGTCCCTCCAAATTAAATAACATAATCATAATCCGGATAGAAATTTTGTATGGTAGTGGCATAGACTAAATAAATCCCGGGTCTAAGATAGCTTTTTATGGGTAGGTAGATACTAATAGATTTTTTTTTTTCTTGTTTTCGGTTTGGTTTTTAAGCTTTTAAGGTATTTTTTTATTTTTAATATTAAATAATTTTTTTTTTTAAATATTGAGTTGGATTGGATCCGAACTTTAAAAATTTTACTCAAAATTTTATTCAAATCAAATTTATTGGATTGAACGATTAATCCACTTTTGTACAGCTCTAATCTCAAATATATTATTTTATATATATATATATATATATATATTTTTTCAATCTAGAGAGTTGGGATTTTTAGGATAAGAAAGTGGTCACGTGGCATGATGTTATTGAAACAAAAAAAGGAAATGAAAAAGAAATCTGAAGAAAATGAGTCTATATACGTACTGAGGTTCTCATGCATGAATTTGGAAAGCAAAGAAACAATAGCACAAGCATAGTTTAACATTGCTTCTTTTACAGTTTTTGAGATAAAAGTTATTTTTTATCGCAAACGCAATGCTAAATAGATAAAAAAAATTGACTTTTGCTATTGAAACCATGGTTTAAAAAGCCAAACCAAAAAGTCAAAAAATATAACTTTTGGACTTTAAAAGCTGACTTTTGGATAAAATGACTTTATTATCTTCACATTTCTACACTTTTCTTATTTTAAACATATTTTTTTTGACATTTCAATTTTCTACAACACTTTTTCACAACAATACTAAACACTTAAAAGTTTTTAAACCACATTTTTTCACCACACTTTATAAACACACTTTTTCTAACTCAAGCTTTTTCTAACCAAATCTTTTCAGCAATACTAAACTAGAACTTACTCTCCCATCATTTCGTTTTCCCACTTTCACAATACCAGGATTTTGTTTTTATTATTTTATTTTTGAGAAGGCACATGAATTCATATCTTGTGAATTAAGTTTTGTCCGCAATATGGTCTTCCATTTCTTTTTAATTTCTTCCGAACTAAATAAATAATCTTCAAAAAGTCTTTAAATCCAATTCAAAAACTGATTAAAAAATGAAATAAGAACAACATACCCATTTCTGCCAGCCAAGTAAATCCTTAAAAACAATATAAAATCTCGTCCCTTTCGACACTCTATTCCGATGAAAAAAAAGAAGGGAAAAATATGAAAACATGCAGTGCACAGTAAAATATTTGTGAAATGGTATAATAAATAAAAGTTATTTGAAAAGGAAAAATGAATAATTAAAAATTAAAAATTGTTAAAAAAATATTGTAAAAATAAAATTATCTTTGATAAAAAAAACTTTCTCCTCTCTTTTTCTTTTATATTTTAATTTATTTTTTAATTAAAAAATAAATATTCTGAAAATAAAAACATTTTAATTTTAAAAAATAAATTTTTAAATTTTTATTTACTTTTTTTAATTAACAAATTTAAAAAAATAAAAATAATATGCCTAAAATTATTATTTTTTTTAATTTTTTAAATTTTTAAAAAATATATATTTAAATATTTTATTTTTTAAATTTATTTTCAATTAAAATTTATAAAAAATAATATTTTCTTAATGAAAGAAAAAAAAAATTTTCATGAAAAATAATTTTATCTTTACAATATCCTTTATAATAATTTTTAATTATTTATTTTTCTTTTTCAAATAACTTTTATTCATTATACTGTTTCACAATAATTTTACTGTACACTGCATGTTTCCATATTTTTCCAAATAAAATTGCCATGAAAACCCTTCCGATATAAAAAGAAAGTGTCGTTCTAAACTATTGGAATAATAATAAGTTTTCCTGTTGCTTGTACCTCCAAAAAAGTGAAATGAAAGGATTGAAGGTTCATGCATTAAAAGAAAAGACGATGTTTCCAGTCATAGTTTCATACGTTTTCAGCATGAAATAATTGCTGGCTTTTTAACATGGTTGGCTGATGCGTAAGGTACAAGGCAAATGACATTAATTGCCATCTTTGGTAGGAAAGCATAACTAAACACTTTCACATGTTCGATCATTCCATTAAAGGGGAGAAAATAAAGGAGAATATCGACTTGCTGCACATGCTATATATCCCATTTGAGTTTCAATTTTTGACCCTTTTTGAAGATTATAATTCTTCCAAGAATGTCATTCGGATTCGGATGTGAATATTGGACACGAATATATTCAATTTTTTCTAAGATTTTAATGTATTTAGAAGATCCTTGAAGGATCATATTCTCATATTCATGTCCATACGTATATACGTCGGACATGAGTATCGGACACGAATACTCCAAAAAAAATGAAGAGTCGAAACAACATAGCTACCAATTGTATTAAGACCTCCAATAACTTTATCTAGCTAGCTTTGCACTCTGCATGTAATCTATTTTATTAGAATGATGTGTTGAAGAGAATTCTAGTAAACTATTGATTAGATCAAAAACTATCTATGCAATTGCACAAGAGCTTAAGCACATTTAGAGGGGGAAAAGGTAAAGGAGCTAAGTTTGTATACCATTTTGACTGTGAATGTTGAGTGTGTAACATCTCTCTATGCAGGAAGCATGGTGGGGAGCAGAAGGTGCCAAAGATGTTATCTTAGACTATCCCCAAATTGATTTGAAAGATTCAAGGCTGTTGGAGTTCTGCAACTTAAAGCAAGTGCCATCACACAACTTTGTTTGCCTGCATCAGGACTTTTCGAAGCTCAACAGCAATTTCTTGTAATAGCACTGGTTTTCGAACAACTCCATTCATTCCGATCTGTGAACATTTTTCCCAAATATCTTCATCGACACTAGTTGTCATGGCAACAATCAACGGCCAACTACGACTTCGGAACTTCCGAATTCTCATTGCAACTTCAAATCCATCCAACTCGGGCATCTGAAGCTCCAAAATAACAATCTGAAAAGGAGATGAGGCTGGCCCAATAGCATTGATGCATTCAAATCCAGATGACACAACAGAAACAATGCAACCCAACTTCTCAAGAAGCTTTCGAGTCACAGCACGGTTCACATCATCATCATCAGCAAGTAAAACTTGCAAGCCCCTGAAAAAAGAGTTGGAGCGTGGCTGGCCTGAAGATTCTCCGGACTCGGTGATTGTTATACTGATGGATGGTCGGATTTGAAACCGAATAACAAGTGCCATGCTTTGAGCAGAACCTAGAGGATTTTGGATTACCCAGATGTTCCCATGCATTAGCTGCAAATTTTGTTGACATCGTCAGAAATAAACTAATTGAAAAGTAGTATAAAAAGGCTAAAAAAGGAAAGATTATTATAATAGGTGTATATAGCATCATTCAGTGTGTCACGAGTAAAATTTTCAGTTTGCACTAATCGGTTGCGGAAACAATTAGCACTTCTAGCTTAGCCACTTCCTTATAGAAACTGTCAACCCATATGAGTAAAAACTTCTAAATGGAAAACTCCACCATGATTTCAGAATGGATCCAAGCATTCAAAGCCTTAGCCTTATATAGGACAACGAGCATTACATGACAAACATGCACTTAGCTAATGACTGAAAACCAGATGCAGGATGTTTCATCAGCTATTCATGAGATGATAAAACTCTTTATTCTACTTAATGTCCTACCATGCCACTGATTTCATATGTTTTTAGTACTCTATTACTCACTCACTTTCTCAGAAGACAAAATTTACTATTCTTACATGCACTAGCTTTTGGCAAATGCTGAAGCTAAGGCGTTCCTCAGCTCCGCGGCTGTTGTATCTTCTTCCACTGATCTGTACCTCCGATATTGAGCAGCCCTCCGATTGAGAATTTCTATTGTCAATCCTAATTTCAAACCTGATATGTACATCTGCATCAGAAGAGCTGTGCCTCCAGGCTGCCCGTCTCTGATCATTCCGTTCCTGACTACCAATATCTGAGAACACCCGAAGTATTACAGTTCCCCCTCCACTATTGCCATCCAACAGGCTCCCAACAATATGCAGTATCACCTGAAAAACTCTCCGTTCATCACCAAAAACAAGATCAGGCAAGGACTTCTCAACCTCAATTGAAAAACCAAAACCCCTATAAACACACAAGCACTTGGCAAGGCAAACTGCTTCTTTTATCATGGAATGTAATTGAAAAGATCTCTTCTCCAATGGGGATCTTCCACTATCCATTGTCGAAATATCCATCACATCATTTATCAAGGTTGACAGGACATTGCTGGTCTTCATCATCGAATCAACAATAATTCGTTGATCATTATTCAAATTTCCATCCTGCATCATTGAAAGCAAGCCTAAAATCGAGTGCATAGGCCTCCTCATTCCATCACTCATTACCTTCTGAAATGCATTTCTAGCCTGGCTTGCCCTCATAGCATTCTGCCTCGACAGTTGTAATGCCCGATTTTGCTCAACCAATTTCTCCCTCATGAGTTGGGACTCTTCAAGAACTGCAGCATGAGAGAGTGCAACAGCCACCTGATCAGCAACCACCTTAACTATCTCTAGTTCCTGGTTGCTCCATGATCCATGTTGTTCACTTGGAAGAACACAAACCAATATGGCATAGCATGTTGGAACTAGCTCAGGAGTTCCCCCTTTAAAATTGGATACACGAAGCATTGGCATCCGAATTGCAGCCACTGGTCCTGGCTTGCCATACTCTCCATTGCTTGCAGTAGCAAGCGCTGAATCTGGCTTGAGGATATTCACCCCATCACTTCCTTTAATCCTTACTACATCTGGATCAGTAATGGGAATGGTAAAATTATATGAATAGTTCCTTCCTTTGAGCTCATGAGTCAGATTCATCTCTGTCTTGATCTCATTGGGCATCCAAACAGCACAGTTTTGCAAACCTAATGTCTTGGACAACTCTACCATTGTTGTGTATAAAATGGTATGCCTATCCAATGATTTACGAATTTCTTGAGTAAGCATGCGGACATGAAAACCAGTCTCCTTCTGTTTCATTATAATACCAACTTCCTGCCCAAGGTCCCAAGCCTTTTTCTTCAGCATAAATTCTCTCACCTTGACTTTGAGAAGCAATGGAAAGAGCGTGATAAGCGTAATAGCAGTGGCACATGAGACCAAAGCAGTGAGAATCTTGAACACAGTGAGAGCCAACATGAGTTGAAAAGGATGGGGGCCATAGGTCCATCCATTGAGCAAATGGGTCAAACCACAAAGCACAATGAAGGCGATGAACTGAAAGAGGACCCATTTGAATGGCAAGTTTGAGCAGCTAACAAAGTAAAGCAGCTCAATAGGGATTGAAAAATACGCCACAGCAATCAAGAAATCACTCACTCTTTGAGTCTCTAAGATGCTCTCAATGCTCCAAAAACTCCCCTCATCATCACAATTACACCTCGGAAAGCCATTATCTGCCCCGGATACCGCAATTAGAAGTGAAGAAATCAACAGCCCAAGAGCTAATGCTTTTAACATTGCATCCAAGTGGACTGCTACCCTTTCATTCAATCCATTTATTGATACACCTTTTCAGTTATTTCGAAACACCTTTTATCCTCTATCTGAAACACATTTCACTTGAGCTACAACCTTATAATTCCAAGCTTCAATTCTCATTGCCTGTAATGGAAAGACAACTCAATACTGTTGAAAAACATTAAAAACCCACTAAATATATGAAATTTAATAGCATTTTGAATTAAGATCTAACACACTGTACATCCCAGAATTAGGTCAAATTAAAAATTAAAAAAAAAAAATCGTTGGTCAAAATAATTTAATCCAAAACTCTTTATCTGGTTCTCAAGTCTCAACCTCAAATTTCATATTTTTATTAGTTTTATATCATATGAATTATCAAATAGTACAGTAGCAATGGAACACGACATTTTCTTCACTTAAAAGAAATACATAATATTTTTTTATAGTTTATATAACCAAAAAAAGGTAAAAAAAGAAAAAGGAATAAGCTTTCGCAGAATCGAAAAGCAGCCCCCACAAAACTTAAAAAAATATAAACCAGAAACCAAAAAAAAAAAAAATCTAAGAACAAATATGAAAGAAGAAACCAACTCATTTCTTCTCATAATCCCAGAAATGCAGCCTCAAAATTAAGCCCAAATAAAAAACAAAACAAAACCCAGAAATTTAAAAATCCAAGAAAGCTTACCTGAAACCAGAAGAAGCCAGGAAAACAAACCACCTCCAGATCTTTAGAGTTTCTTTCACATGCAAAGCTAAAGACATACTTTGATGACTCCAAGCTCGAGTATTTCACATTCCAATTCAATCACTCGCCGTCCATTTGACAGGTTCAAAGAACCCAGCACCAAAACCAAAGAAGAAAAACAAAAGATTTGTGTTTTTTTATTATTCCAAAAGCTTCGATTTCTTTTTTAAACCGCTAAAACAAAAACAAAATCAAGAAGAAGAAGAAGAAGAAGAAGAAGCAAAACAAGCTGTTTTTTAGTTGTGTTTGGTTTTAGTCTGGTCTGGTCTGGGTCCTCTTTTCTTTTTCCTTCTTCAAAGCTTTCCTTTATATAGCAAACAATCTGTTTTCTTTTTCTTTTTCTTTAATATTCTTTCAGTTTTCTTTCAAATTTCAAGCAAAAGCAAAGAAGCAGAACCCCAAAAGCCAAAAAAAAAAAACAGTTTTTTGAGAAGAAATGAATGAGAGAGGTTTTGGTTTTAAGGGAAATGTATATATGTATTATGTAAGTTAGCGCCGTTGTTTTTGTAAGAAGCTGAAATGAATTGAAAAAGGAAGAGTGAGAAAGAAGAAGAAAAAGAGAGAGAAAAGGATGGGATCCACATTCTTACATGAAGAGAATTTGGACGCTTTTTTTGAACCAAAACGTCATCTTCATATCCAAAAAAGAGTTGTTTTATTTTCTCTCTCTTTCCCTTTTTTTTTTTAATGATTTATTTATTTATTTATTTTTGGGTCAAAATACTTTTAAAAAATTTGTATTATATCTAGTAGAAATTAATTTTATTATATATTTACTCCTTAATACATTAAATTGAAGCAAGACAAGAAGATGTTGAAACATGTAATTAGAGGTACTTATCGTCCGGGTCGAGATCTGAAATTTTTTCAATAATTTTACTCAGACCCGGCCCTAGATGGGTCCGAGTCGACTCGCGAACTCGTGAGCAATGTTTATTACATTTAAAAAAAAAAAATTATTAATAATTTTATAATTAAAATTAAATAAAATAATATTATTTTAATATCTAAAATACTATTCTGGACAAGACCGACTTGGATTAAGAAATACTTATCCAGGCCCGACCCAATACAGGTCGAGTCTACCAGGCCAGACGGACGTGCTACTCGACCCATAAGCAGATCTACATGTAATGCCTCCTTCACTGCCCTCATTTGCTCAACATCTTAAAACAATTTAAACACTAAAAAGTAGAGGTGTTCAGGTCGGGTCGAGTCGAGTTTATGTATGATATTAACATCTTGTTTATTCAAATCCGACCCAGCTCGAAATATGAGTCTCAAATTCTGTCCAAGTCTGTCCATATTTGTAAATGAATAGTCCAAACCCCTTTAGGCCCGTCCATATTTTTTTTTTCTAATTTTTTTAAAAAAATATTTTATTTTTTTATTTAATCTTTGGTGATTTTATATTTTTTTTCTTTTATTAAGTTCTTAAACATAGAGAACTTAACATATTTTTTAATATTTATACTATAATATTATATATATTTAATCTTTATATGATATAAATTGCATAATATATATAAAAATATTATATTATATTATATAATTGAAAAACGGGCCGGACTCAAGCCTTGAATGATAGAGACAAGGCCCGGCCCATTTTTGAAACGGACTTTATTTTTTTGTTCAAACCCATTTTTTGGATCTAATATTTTTATCGAAATCCTTCTAAATATGAAGGGACCTTTGAATTTGAACGGATAATCGGACCATTTTACACAAATCTACTAAAAAAGAATAAAGGCATAGATAACTAGTTTTTTCTTTTAATTAAAAAAAAAAAACAATTAAGGTTCCTATTAATTTCATTTTACTTACTTATCCCGAAAATAATAACAAATTAGAAAACCAATTTAAACAAAAGCTACAGTACAATAGCGAAAGCAGTAAAACTTTAATAGTAGTGGCTCACATGTGTTAGGGCTTGAATTTGGGCGACGGCGAGGCGATTTGAGTTTTATCGGCGTTGACACCGGACTCTCTTTGGCCGCCGCCGCAACATCGGACCTCAACCTCCGTTTCTGAGGAGTGCAACAGTCGTTGGATCTAGCGATCTCGCAGCTCTTGGCGGCCAACATCTCCTTGAAAGGAGACGAATTGCGATCGGCAATTGCAGGCATTGTTGAATAAAACTTTTTTACCGATTTAGATAAATTGGGAACAAAATTTAGGGGATTCGATTCGATTGACGAGAGATTGGGGAAATATTCAATCTTGATGGAATGCCAACATGGTTAAAATATCTTAAGCCTTGTTTGGAAGGGCTCAATATGATTTTTTTTATTTTATCTTTTATAAATGATGTTGGACTACATATGAAACAAAACTAAAGTCGTAAAAGTGTTTAAGGATCGGGTCTAATTGGAATCTGAATATATATTTCTGTTTATTTAAGTTTAATTCAAATTCAAAAACTTATTTTATTATGTAAAATATATTAAAATATTATTTTTATATTAATATTTATATATTTTTATAATTAAATTTAAATAAAAATATTTCATTATTTAAATAATAATCCAGATAAAATCAAATCAATCCGAATTATTAAAATTTTATTTCAAATTCGGCTCAAATCCATGGACAAATCTAAACAAGAAGTTACGTTCTTCAATTTTGATAAATTTTCTCGCCTCATCCATCTCAAGATTCAAACTTATAACCTCCAAATCAAAATCTTAAACTTTAACTTTAGGATATCTCCTTAAGAATTGAAGGACTTAAAATGATAATATCACTTTGAAAGTTGCAAAATCTATTTACTACTTATGGCATCTATATTTGCATTCCACAATGTTTTGATTATATAGTAGTATATTTGTCTTTCTTCAATTTTATTTCCTAGTATAAAAAACAACAAAAAAACCAATTTAATGTATATATCATTATGGATAGCAATTTTACTTATTATCATAAACATGCCTTGCGACATTTAAATTTGTCCGTCGTATATTCTTGTTGTGTTTGTAATATTTTTTGTGTTATAATTGTGTTTAAAATATTATATATTTATATAAATTTTGATACATTAAATATTTTGTGTTATAAATTTTGACACATTCTTATATTCATGTCATATTCAAGTTATTTTTTTAATATCATATAATATTTTATATCGTATTTTAATTATTTTTTATGTTATGTTTGTGTCTTATATAAAATTATCAAATTCGATGTCTAAATGAATGCATGCATACATGCAAGACATTCCACGTATGCAAATATTGCATAGGTAGATGCTACATTAAATTGATAACACTGCAATTACCATGTAACAATTTACTGCACGACTTAACACCATTAAACAAAATTGATAATGTGACAATTAGATCTGCTTAAAGGTCGAGTTACTCGTCCAAATCCAAAGGTTCGCTCATATTTTGAAAGATTTGATAAAAATATTATGCCAAAAATATGGACTTGGGCAATAAAATGAGACCCATTTAAAAAATGGGCCGTGTTTTAACTCCAACAATCAAGGCTCAAACCCGGCTCGGCCCTACCCATTTTTTATTTATATAAATATATTATTTTTATATTGTATATAGTATGTAATTTATATCAGATAAACAATAAATATATAATATTATAGTGTAAACATTTTAAAATATGTTAAGTTATCAATGTTTTAGAATTTAATAAAAATAATAATAATAATAAAAATGAAATAATAAAAAAAATTTATTTAAATTTTTTTAGAAAAAATAATAATATGGACAGACCTAAACGAGTTTGGACTAACCATTTATAAATATGAAAGGATTTGAGCAAAACTTGATACTCATATTTTGAATCGGATCGAATTTAAATAAATGTATATGATTTTGATACCATACTTAAACCCGAATCTGACCTGACCCATAACACGTAGATATTACATAGGTAGATGATACATGGCTATCACGTAAACTGATGTGGTTGGCACGTATAATAAATAAAAATATTATTTTTTAAAAAAATTCTAAAGTTTTATTTCATTTATTATAAAATATTATATTTTGTTGTTTGAAAAATAAATAAAAAAATTCTAAAACAAATTTTATTTTTTTGAAAATACAAAATCATAATTTTTTTTATTTAAAATTTGTTTTTTTTGTAAAAAATGTCCTTGTTCAAAATTTTTAAAAACTTGTTGTTTAATTTTTTTTAAAAAAATTATAGAAATAATTATTTAAAAATAAAATAATTAAAATAGTTTTTGTTTTTCTTTCTCTCCCCTTATTCTTCTCTCCTTCAATTCTCGAGTTAGGATCGAAAGGGAAAAAAATTTTAATTTTTTTATTTTTTAAAATTATGATACATGAAAATTATGTCATTGTCACGGGATAGCTGTGTGTTATCCACGTGCGCAATATCTACACACGTATCAAATTTTGGTTGATTTATTATCACATTATCAATTGTTATTAACGATATTAAATCATGAGATAAATTAATAAAACGGATTAAAAATTAAAATATCTAATTAAATATTTTTTAGTTCAGATACTATATTAGATTTTCCAATAACTCAAAAGGTTATACTAAACATTATCCCTACCATATTTTATAACTGAATTATCATAACGTATAGATAAATTGTCATGTTACAAAAACAATTTATTCCTTTTGATACTAGAAAAGACAAAACTTACCGTTATTTAATTATTCAACGAAATTAAGAAAAATTCACTTCATTTTCTTTAAAAATAATAATAATTATTATTATTAAGGAAAGATCACAAAATGAGTTTTGCTTTAAACTTTAAAGTAAGGTTAAGGATAAAAAGTGTTATGAGTTTCTTTAATTTTTTTTTTTAAATAATGAAAAAAAAGGATAATTTTGTGTTTGCTGAATTGAATTACCATGAACTATGAAGTACAAGATTTCCTCTATTAATCTTCATAAGAAAATATGATAATTTCAAATTTTAATATTAATTATAACTTAGATTGATAATTTTGGACACGACACAATTACATGATACGGATATAATACAAAAAAAAATTAAAACACGACACGAAAAATAACATAATCACGACATGAATACATGAAAATAACAAAATGTATATAACATAAATTATTAACGTGTCAAAAATTATATACATATATAATATCTTAAATATAATTATAATAAAAAATAATATAAATATAACATAAATACACAAATTATCCGATCTACTACAACTATTGTGTTAATACAAATTTCAATGACATGCTACTCTAGACAAACAAGGTCTAACATCTTAATTGTTATGTAGGAAAGAGAAAGGGAGAGTGCTTTATACGCGCTTTTAAAAGGAGTGGGCCTAAATCTTTTATAGAAGAATAAATGTTAGACGAATTTTCTATTAGAAGAGAATAAGAAAAAAAAAGGGAGAGTGCTTTGTCATCGAATTTCTGTCTTTAGATGTTATTTTGTTCGGGATTTTGCTGAAGATATTTTTTAAAGTTAGTTAATATGGTTAAGGTGATATATATATATAAAAAAAAAGTGTAATTAATGACTTATTTTTTCTTGAATTCAGTAAAAGTAATGTATTAAATGCAAAAAACTTTTCTCAACTATTAATTAAATAATCTTTAACTGGTGCCTATCGATACTGATTAAACGAACCCTAAAATGTAATGCAACCATGTGACTAATGAAAATTAACGAGTAATTTACATTCAGAGTTGCTGAACTTAGCATCAACTTTCATGTAGGTCACAAACATTTAATTTCATCAAATTATATCACTGAACTTTTATTATTAATAAATCAAGTCACTTATGCTAATCTCATTAAATAATTCTAACAAAAAAGCTGGCTCAACTTCATACGTGGCTTATTTTTTACATCTCATCAATATAATGCCTACCAGCCATTTTAAGTAAAAAAAAAAATTCATACTGACATTGTAGGGTCCATTTTAGAAAGAAAAACAAATGATTTTGTCTCCCCAAAAACATTTTAAGGTTAGAAACACTAATTTTTCTAATAATTTACTCAAATCGCTTTGAAAAAACTATAAAAAATTTTCTTGGCCAACAAAACCATTTGTTTGTAACGGGACCTTCGAAGGAAAAAATGAAAGATACTAGAAATGGACCACATAATGCCAGCATGATTTTTTTTTTTTTTTTACTTAAAATGCTAGCCAGACATTATTTTGATGAGATGTAAAAAATAAGTCATGTATGCATGCTGAATCAGTTTTTCTGTTAGAATTATTTAACGGAGTTAGCATAAATGACCTAATTTATTAATAATAGAAGTTTAGTGATATAATTTGATGAAATTAAAACTTTGTGACTTACATAAAAATTGATGATAAATTCAGTGAATCATAATGTAAATTACTCGAAAATTCACTGTCTCCAATATTGATATTAGGCAAGTAATAATTAGGTTTGTGAATGTGTCCACCTTTGTGTTAGATAAAAAGGATGGATGACTAATAACAAAAGGATTTTATTAACGAGTACTCTAAGGGCACTCTTTAAAGTTATTATATATAATAATATCTTCATCTAATGCATTGAAAATAGATTCTATAAAAAAAAAGTGTCAAATGATTATTAGAAACTTAATTAACAATCCAAATTTAATTTGGTTTAATAGGTTTTGAATTTGTTTTTCCTTATAGAAGTGCTGATAATATTTCACTTTCAACTCCTCTATAAGACTATGGCCTTTTGGCAAAGAATAGAGCAAAAAGAAAAGAAAAGAAGGATATGGATTTGAATTTGAATTTTCGTCCTCGACCGAAATTCTTGTCTTTTGTCTCTAAGCAAAATAGGGGGAGAAACCACCCCTTGTTTTTGACTTTCAATAGCTCTCATGGTTAACTTTTATGGAGGAAAATTCGACTTTGGTGAGATATATTTCTTCCATTTTTGTTTTATTTATTTTTAATTTTTTTAATGTATTTGTCATTAAATTTCTGTCTTCTAGATGTTATTTTGTTATGGATTTTACTGACGAGTGTCTTTAGGACATTGTTTAAGGTTAGTTAATATATTATTTATATTAATAACATTGTATTAAATGCAAAAATTGATAACTTTATTTATTATTTTTAATGCATTAGATGAAAATATTATTATGTATAATAACCTTAAAGAGTGCCCTTAGAACACTTATTTGTAAAATCCTTTTGTTATTAGTCATCCATCCTTTTTATCTAACACAAAGGTGGACACATTCACAAACCTAATTATTACTTGCCTAATATCAATATTGGAGACAGTGAATTTTCGAGTAATTTAATTATGGTTCACTGAATTTATAATTAATTTTTATGTAGGTCACAAAGTTTTAATTTCATCAAATTATATCACTAAATTTCTATTATTAATAAATTAGGTCACTTATGCTAACTCCGTTAAATAATTCTAACAGAAAAACTGATTCAGCATGCATAAATGACTTATTTTTTACATCTCATCAAAATAATGTATGGCTAGCATTTTAGGTAAAAAAAAAAAAAAAAATTCATGCTGGCATTGTGTGGTCCATTTATAGTATCTTTCATTTTTTCCTTCGAAGGTCCCATTTCAAACAAATGGTTTTGTTGGCCAAGAAATTTTTTTAGAGTTTTTTCAAAGCGATTTGAGTAAATTATTAGAAAAATTAGTGTTTCTAACCTTAAATATTTTTTTTGGGAGACAAAATAATTTGTTTTTCTTTCTAAAATGAACCCTACAATGTCAGTATGATTTTTTTTTTTTAATTAAAATGGCTGGTAGATATTATATTGATGAGATGTAAAAAATAAGCCACATATGAATGTTGTCGCAACCTAAAAAAAATAACGAAGTCTCATTGCAAGACTTTATTATTCGTTAAGCGTGACATTTAAAAATCGAGGAAAAGTCGACTTAATTCCTCTAGCAAAATGAAGGTTTTGAAAATGACCTAAAAAAAAAAACATGGAGTCGCCACCAATCTTTTTTAGCTAGGTGTGATCGGCCACCTATTAAAACCGGTTTTATAAAATATTTTAAAAATTAATTAAAACATTTTAAAAACCAATTTCAAGTATGCGTTTTAAACCAGAGAAATCAAAGAAGCGGGTTCGGGAGTCGGTTACGTGTGGGGAAGGATTAGCACCCCCATAACGCCCGTATAAATCGGTACCTTATTAATCGTGTGTTATCTCAAGTCTCGGTAAAAGTTGGTTTTAAATTTAGTATTTCAAATTAATTCCCAATTTAAAAATAATTCCATTTTTTATTGAAAATGATCCGGAATTTATAAATTCAAAATTTTCCTATATTCCCCAACAAACGTGGCAAAATATAGAAATTTTTATTAGTTTTGGAAAACTCTCCGAATCATTCTCTTTTTTTTTTTTGAAAGAAAGATATTCCTTTATTAATGATAATTGATGATATTCCCTCCAGCAAACCCGGTAGAGAACTCATGAATTATTTTAACTCGGGAATATCTTTATTTTATTGAAAACCATTATCTTTTTGCAAACATTTAAAATAAATGAATATGTATATGCATGGCATAAATAAAATGACATAGCAAAATCTAAATAATATAATGCAACCTAAATGACATGGCAAACATGAATGATATGGCATATAAATTTAAATGACATGGAATAAAATAATGCTATCATATAATATGCATGAAAATAAAAATGCAATGCATGAAATGTATTTTTTCCTTTAATTAAGGAAATCCGTATATCTAAAAAGATATCCGGCTACCTTAGGAAAATATGTCAAATTAAATATTCTAAAACCAAAATACTTTGTGATTGTTTGAAAACAATTTTGAAAAGCTTGAATTAACAATAAAAACTGGGCTAAAAGTTTTTAAATGGCTCTAATTTCCTAAGTTTAAAAAAATCCGGACTTGACTACCCTTAACCCGGGACTTGAAAAACCATTTTTAGAGTTTGAAAAGGCTTAGAAACCACCCTAAGTCAGTAGCTAACTCTCCTAATCAGCCCACTCTATGTAAATTAACCAAAACAGAAAAATGGTTTTTCTTTAAATTCAATTCTGACTCCACTGTCCAGTTTTAATCCACGATTTTTTATCCTATCTTTAAAAATTCAAAAAATTCTAAAAACAATACTGAAGACTCAAGACATGTAAAACTACTCGAGAAAAAATCAGCTTAATTTTTTGATCAAAGATGAATTCCCAGAAAAACCAGAGATGTACGAGTTTTTGGAGGAAAAAAAAAACTGCTTTGTTTTTCTTTAAATTCAATTCTGACACCACTGTCCAGTTTTAATCCACGATTTTTTACCCTATTTTTAAAAATTCCAAAAATTCTGAAAACATTATTGGAGACTTAGGACATGTAAAAATACACGAGAAAAAATCGGCTTAATTGTTTGATCAAAGATGAATTCCCAGAAAAACCAGAAATGTACGAGTTTTTGGAGGAGCAAAAAAAACTGCTTTGTTTTTCTTTAAATTCAATTCTGACACCACTGTCCAGTTTTAATCCATGATTTTTTACCCTATTTTTAAAAATTCCAAAAATTCTGAAAAAAATACTGGAGACTCTGGACATGTAAAACTACACGTGGAAAAATCGGCTTAATTTTCTGATCAAAGATGAATTCCCAGAAAAATCAGAGATGTACGAGTTTTTGGAGGAGAAAAAAAAAACTGCTTTGCCAACACATTTTTGCTTTTGATAAAATCATTTAAAAACCAAAGTAAAAATATTTGAAACTCATAAAATGACTTGAAAGCAGTAGCTAGGACTCTTTGAAAGTTAGATAAAAATTGGCTAAATAAAAAAAATCACAAAGGTAGAGTAATCAATTTGACAAACTTAATTTTCTACAAGTGTGCTCAAGAGAGCATGATCTTGAACCATTAATTGGCTCAAGTCATTATTCAAGTGGCATGAACATGAAATGCATGAAACAATGCAGCAAACATAATGCATGAAATGCATGGATCTAAACCTAAATGTAAGGAAAATGCATTACATAAATAATATGGCCTAGACCTAACATGAACTTGCATGGCATTTAATGTAACCTAGACCTAAGATATGCATGGCATTTTCACAAACACAAGGCATGTTTAATTCAAAAATCCAACCAAATTTCATGCAAATGCAAAAACCTAACAACTAGCATGACAAAAATGCAACACACAATGCAAAACACATGGAGTAGCCAAATGGCCCCAAGCTCCAACAAGCATGGCATTTTCACAAACACTTGGCATGCTAGCATGAAAAACTAAGTCATAACACAAAAATCACACAAGCATTTTCACAAACACCTAATATACTAAATCTAAAACATGCTCAGTAAGATATAAAACAAGAATCATGCAAAGAATCACACAAGCATTTTCACAAACACTTAATATGCTAACTCTAAAACATGCTCAAATTTAAACAACATAAAAACAGAAAATTAAAAATATAAAAACATGATATCTAAGACATAAATGGCAATAAACAAGGCAACCAAATTAAATATAACTTAAGAACATGAAATAACATAACATTTAAAACATCAAAAACAAAGAAAATAGCATAAACAATATGGTAAAATGAATCAAAAACAACAACTTAAAATAAATAATGTAGGCCATTTGGCCATGGTGAGTTTATTGTAAAAACAAAATGTAAAAAAAAAAATACTTAAGAAAGGAAATGAAGGAAGAACAAGAAACATTATTTTAAAATGAAAACTCACCAAGTAGAGATTAAAATAGCAAAAAATAAGAATAGAAAATGAAAGTGCAAGAGTTGGTGCTCAAGAGCAACCTCAAGAAGCTAATATTTCAAGCTTTTCTCTTCAAACTTTCCTTTTTTTCTAAACTTTTCTTTTTTTGCTCTCAACCAAGAAGATAAAAACTAAGAAAAACTCATAGAAATCAGCCAAAATGGAAAAGAAAAAACAAAATCCGCCTCCCTCCCTTAGGGCTGGCCTAAAATGATGCTTATATGGACTCCAAGATGTTGTCATTTTTGTGTAACCTAATTTCCATCAAATGGCCAATAATTCAAGATGAAAAGTCATGAAATTACCACCCTTAGATTAGCATCTCAGCCCTCTCAAATGACAGCTATCCAAGAATAATGTTGACATCTTTCTTAACCTATGTGGTTTAATCACCATGGCTTGATCAAAGAGAATGGTTAACTAACTCTTGATTTTTAACCACTTGATTAAAAAAATCATAAGCTTCCTCCTTCCTTTGGGCTTGGGCAGGCCAGCACTTCTCTTTTCCAGCCCAGCTCTGATTTTTGAAAGGCCCAAAGAAGCCCTTTTCGGTTGCTTGGGTGAAATGACCATTTTGCCCCCCGGATGCAAATAAATATCAAACGGACTCCAAATTCAATTTTTCTTTTTTTAATACTTCCAAAATAATACAATATTGAGTTTTGGAAGTTTTCAAAATTTTCCGAGTTCGTTTGCTATTTATTTGGATTTGTTTCTTCCCAAAATGTCCTTTTATGCCCCTACTTTTTACCATTTTTTAAACGAGCTCCAAATCAAGATTTTTCTTCACCAATCTCTTCAAAATAATTAAAAAGTGTGATCTGGAAGTTTTCAAAATTTTTGGAGCTCATTTGGTATTTTTTCGGGATTTATCGGCTTGAATTACTGCATAGGAGGCCCGGGATTTGGCCATTTTGCAAACGAACTCGGAATCAAGATTTTCTTTCGCCAATATCTTCCAAATAATTTAAAAATGATATTTGCCAAATTTCAGAATTTTTGGAGTCCATTTGCTATTTTTTCGGGATTTATCTTTTTGAATTACTGCATAAGAAGCCAGGGATTTGGCCATTTTGCAAACGAACTCGGAATCAAGATTTTCTTTCGCCAATCTCTTTCAAATGATTTAAGAATGATATTTGCCAAATTTCAGAATTTTTGGAGTCCATTTGCTATTTTTCCGGGATTTTCCTTTTTGAATTACTACATAAGAAGCCCGGGATTTGGCCATTTTGCAAACGAACTCGGAATCAAGATTTTATTTTGCCAATCTCCTTCAAATGATTTAAGAATGAGATTGACAAATTTTCCATAATTTTTGGAGTCCATTTGCTATTTTTCCCAAATTTTTCCAATTTTGCCCTTTTACCTCCGAAACCCAGTTTTGCTCAAAACAAGTCCGATTTTCAGATTTTCTTCAATCTGAGCCTTGGGCCATCCTTTTTAATCATTCTTCATCCATTGGGGCTTTGGTCTTACCAAGTTGGGCCATTTCTATGATTCTTCCCGATTTCACCGAAATCCACTAAAAACCCTAATTCTCGGTTTTCTCTCGGATTGACTTTTCTTTCAGTTTTTCTTGCAAGTGACTTCTCCATTACCCGTAGTCAGTGCTTATCTTTCATTTGGAACCTTCAATTTCGACCAGTTTGATCGTTTAAGCACTTTTCCCCAAATTTCTCGGATTAGGGTTTCTTTTCTACTGACTCTCCAAATCCCAACTTCCGAACTCCATATCTTTCAATGTAGACCTCGGATTATCAAAATTCTTTCTCCATTTTTCAATTGAACTTAAAATCTTGATTTTGAAAGTGGGTTGACTTTTTCAGTAGTTGACTTTCTGGGGTTGACTTTTTCGGGGTTGACTTTTTTTCAAGTTTGACTTTTTGTGCTCGCCCTCTTAAACTAAGTCTCGGAGTACCACCTGCAGGATGAAAACAGTCTTTTTATACTTGGAAACATCAATATGGGAAGAAAACATACTTGTTTAGTGGTCCGGACAAAATTAGGTGTCTACAAATGTTGAGCCAACTTTTCCGTTAGAATTATTTAATGGGATTAGCATAAGTGACTTGATTTATTAATAATAAAAGTTCAGTGATATAATTTGATGAAATTAAAGGTTTGTGACCTACATGAAAGTTGATGCTAAGTTCAGTACCCTGAATGTAAATTACCCGTTAATTTTCATTAGTCACATGGTTGCATTACATTTTAGGGTTTGTTTAATCCATATCTATAGGCACCAGTTAAAGATTATTTAATTAATAGTTGAGAAAAGTTTTTTGCATTTAATACATTACTTTTACTGAATTCAAGAAAAAATAAGTCATTAATTACACTTTTCTTTTTATATATATCACCTTAACCAGTGCTATAGCATTTCCTTACATTTTATTTTAGAGTTTTGTTTAGGACATTTTGTAAGATTACAATATTAGATAAGTTACAGTTTTCAATGCATTGAAAATCAATTAATTAATTAGCAACTACTGCATTTAATATAAAAATATTACTATAAATAATAAATTAACTAATTTCAACAAACATCCTTAGAGCACTCGTTAGCAAAATTTTTTATTTTATTATTTTTTATAAAATTTAGAGTCAATGTTTAAGGTTTAATATATCTTAATTCTTTCTTAATGGGCTGTGTTAAAGTGTCAAATGATTCTATAAAAAAAAGTGTCAAATGATGATTAGAAACTTAATTAACAATCCAAATTTAATTTGGTTTAATAGGTTTTGAATTTGTTTTCCTTATAGAAGTGCTGATAATATTTCACTTTCAACTCCTCTATAAGACTATGGCCTTTTGGCAAAGAATAGAGCAAAAAGAAAAGAAAAGAAGGATATGGATTTGAATTTGAATTTGAATTTTCGTCCTCGACCGAAATTCTTGTCTTTTGTCTCTAAGCAAAATAGGGGGAGAAACCACCCCTTGTTTTTGACTTTCAATAGCCCTCATGGTTAACTTTTATGGAGGAAAATTTAACTTTGGTGAGATATATTTCTTCCATTTTTGTTTTAAAAAATATATATTTAATGCAATGTTCGTATATATAGTGTTATAACGGTTTTTTAACCGCTAGACGATTTTTAAAAATAAATGGAGTTGCCACCAATTTTTTTTTGGCTAGATGTGATCGCTCACCTATTAAATCAGTTCTTGTAAAATATTTTAAAATTAATTAAAACATTTTTAAAATCAATTTCAAAGTCTGTGTTTTAAGTCAGAGAGAAAACAAAAGCGGGTTAGGGAGTCGGTTACGTGCAAGGAAGGATTAGCACACCTACGACGCCTGTTAAAAAACGGTACCTATTAATTATGTGTTATCCTTTAATATTGATAAAATGATTTTAATTTTGGTATTTAAAAAATAATTCCCATAACTCTCTTTATTGCAAATTTTTGTATTTGAAGAAAAAGAACAAATTATTTCATTTAGGAATAAAACGAAAATCTTTGGCATCGGAAACTTTCACCGAATTCTCCAACGTCTAGGCAGAATTTGAGAAGAGTTTCTTCGCTTTCGAATTTGCATAATATTCCTCTAAATCAAATAACGTTTCTTCATAAACAACAATTATTCAAGATTTTCCAACGTCTAGGCAAGATAGCAATATTTGTTTTTACTCGGAATATTATTTTATTTTGTTTCGTAGAACCCTCTTAAAACTCTCGGTTTTCTTTTTTCATTTTTTAATAAAGTGTAATATGCAATGAATGAAATAATCAATAATAATGAATGAGCATACATAGAAAGATAAAGAGTAATAATTTATTACAATGAACTGTCTGGTTTTAAAAATAAAATTTTATTTGGGTGAGGATAAGAATCTTCTGTGTGAGAGCTTTCCCAAATTCCCCATCATCTAAGCGAAATTTGGAGGAGATCTCTACACTAGAAAGTTCTTGTTATAAGTACATTATTATTATTCAAGTAAAAATATTAAGATTTTTTTTTGTAAAAATTTTAGCCGCGATTTGTGTTGCGTAACATGTTGTAGATGAACGACTAAATTAGAATGATGGTCAATGACAAATAGATAAGCGTGGATGAATACATGACATGACGAATTGGTTAAAAATATATGTTTATTTATTTTATTTTGCTTTTTTTTAATATATATTTTTTATTCTTTTAGAAGTAAAACACGAACCCTCGATGCATGTGAGAGCCTTCTTAAATTTTTCAACGTCTAGGCGGAATTCGAAAAATATCTCCACACTCAAAAGTCCTAATAATGAACCTTAAAATGGATATATTATTGTCTTACAAAAATATTAGGATTCTTCCAACCTCTAGGCAAGAATCCATAAATTATCTTTACCAAAAGGTGTCGATACATTCCCTAAAAGAACGTCATTTTTATTTATTTTATTTTATTTTCTAAGAAAAATAAAGAAAGCCATTTTTTATTTTTTCCAAACCTTTTAATAAATTACGAACAATTATTTTTTTCCTAGAGGATATGAAAGGCTTTTTATTTTTCTAGAAAAATCTTTTCAAACATTTATTTTTAAGAAATTGATTAAACAATTATCATTACTATTCATTGTTATATTTTATTTTTACAAAAGTAAAGAAAATACGTTCATATATATTTTTAATGATTATCATAAATTATTAATTTTTAAAAAGAAAACATTTTTTATTTTATTTTACATATATGCATTTTATAATAGATAAACCTATATGCATAACAAAATAGACTTAAGAAAAAAAAAATACCCAATAGGCTTCAAGTGAGACCCAATATGAAGAGCCTAAGGCCCAAAACCAAGTTGGCCACCAACAGTTTGGGCCGGGTCGAGTGGGTCGCAGGTCGGATGGGCCGCGGGTTGGGTCGATTGCTGGCCCTTCTTCTTCTTCCTTTTTTTTTCTTTCCTTTTCCTTTTTTTTCTCTTCTTTCTGCCTGGACTGGGTCGGACGCGCAAACCCCGGGTCCGGTCACGGGTCTGCGAGCGGACCATGCCCTTTAGTGGAACAATGCCATTTGGCACCGATATAAATGCCCATTTTTTTCAAAACCTTTTCCTCCTCTCTCTCTCTCTCTCTATTTTCTCCTCTCACTATAAGCTCTCCCCTCTCCTAAACTGTTCTTACCAAAACCCATAAACCACTATGGAACCCAGATTTTGGCGTCGAACCACCGTGTTGGCCATCGTGCCCCGCCTCTGGCCGCCACTCACCGACCTCGGATTGACCCCCACCCTCAAACTCCTTTTGGCTTCATTTTTTCGATTCCAACCTTCGTTTTGCCTAAATCAACCACGAGCCTCGTAGATCTAAACCCGAAATTCAAAACTCTTCACCTTCCGATCTCCTCCGACAACCGTTGGACAGACACCAAACTTCCACAAAGCTATTTTCTCTCTCCTCTCTACACTTCCATCATTAGGTGTGTCCCGAAGTAGCCCCAAATTACCCGGATCTACCAAACACGAAAACCATTTGATTTTGTATTTTTTTTTCCTTTCTTTTTTTCCTTTGTTTCTTGCTTGCTAGTGTTGTGTTTTCGTGGATTTGTTGCTGTCGTTTTCTTTTGTTTGGGTTTGTGTTTGGTGTATCTGAAAAATGGGGGGAGCCTAGAGAGATCCAACAGAATCGTAGGTGTGTTGTTGTGGGCTTTTATGGAGGTGGTGAGTGGGGGGCAGGTTGAGTGTTCGAAAGTGGTGGTTGGCGTGAAGGGTAAGTGGTGTATGGGAGAGGTGGTGGTGTGTACATATGGGGTTAGGCAGTAGCTGGTGTGGACAGAGGGCTGGTGTGGACAGGGGGCTGGTGGTGGCAGCCTAGGTAGGTGGAGTGTGGGAGAGGATCTAGGGCTTTGGGGCAGCTGCTTGGTGCAAACACGGGTGGGCTGGGTCGCTGCAGGCCTATTGGGCCTGTAGTGGTGTGGCCTGTTGGGCCATTGGCCTAGGTGGCCTGCTGGCCCTAGGTGATTTTGGATTTGGGCCTTTAGGCTCGCAAAAGTAAAAGCTCGAAATTAAATAAATTAAAATAATGTAACAAAGCCTAAAGCTCGAAAAATTGGATTGATAAAGCTAAACCGAATGCAAGCCAAAGTTAATGAAAATTCGGACCAAGCTCGAAACTTGAATCAATTTCAATTAATTCACCGTGACTGGTTCATACACGGATGACGGACCTAGATTAACAAGCAAGTGGACCACAACAAGAATTACGAATAACCTAATGTTCCATTCGAATCGCTTTCGAAATTATAATTTGAGACTCAATTCGGGATATGATTCGGACCTAACTCGAGTTTGATCCGGACAAAATTAGGTTTCAAAGCTGCCCCTCTTTGCACATTGTTGAGAATCAAGAATAGGGCAAAGACAAAAGGCAACAATTTTGTCCGGCCATAAAGGTCGATTTTGAGAGATCCCTTTGTTCACGGTTGATGAAGGATCGAGAGGTTTTTTTTTTGAAGAAGGAAAAAAAATAAAAATAAGTTAAAATTGATTTTGAAAATGATTTAGTGATTTGGACGAAACTAAAATTAAATTGATTTTGGATTTGGGCCTCTAGGCTCGCAAAAGTAAAAGCTCTAAATTAAATAAATTAAAATAACGTAACAAAGCCTAAAGCTCAAAAAATTGGATTGATAAAGCTAAACCGAATGCAAGCCAAAGTTAATGAAAATTCGAACCAAGCTCGAAACTTGAATCAATTTCAATTAATTCACCGTGACCGGTTCATACACGGATGATGGACCTAGATTAACAAGCAAGTGGACCACAACAAGAATTACGAATAACCTAATGTTCCATTCGAATCGCTTTCGAAATTATAATTTGAGACTCAATTCGGGATATGATTTGGACCTAACTCGAGTTTGATCCAGACAAAATTAGGTTTCAAAGCTGCCCCTTTTTGCACATTGTTGAGAATCAAGAATAGGGCAAAGACAAAAGGCAACAATTTTGTCCGGCCATAAAGGTCGATTTTGAGAGATCCCTTTGTTCACGGTTGATGAAGAATCGAGAGGTTTTTTTTTTTTTTGAAGAAGGAAAAAAAATAAAAATAAGAAGTTAAAATTGATTTTGAAAATGATTTAGTGATTTGGACGAAACTAAAAATCAAAAAGTGATATGGGCGAAATCAAAAATTGACTGAAATTATTTGGACGAAACCATAAATTGATTACAGTGATCTGGACGAAACCAGATATCGAAAGATGACCTGGGCGAAACCAGTAACCGAAAAATGACCTGGGCGAAACCAGAAGTCGAAAGATGACCTGGGCGAAACCAGATGTCAAAAGATGACCTGGGCGAAACCAGAAGTCGAAGATGACCTGGACGAAACCAGAAGTCGAAGATGACCTGGGCGAAACCAGAAGTCGAAGATGACTTGGGCGAAACCAAAGTCGAGATTAATTTCATAACTTTTGTGACTTGGATGAGACCAACACCTGAAAGTGATTTGGGCGAAACCGAAGTCGAGGTTAATCGAAACATTTGATAGTGACTTGGGCGACACCAAAGTCAGGCTTAACTCTAAGATGAATACCATGACATAAGTAGCTTGGACGGAACCAAAACTTGAAAGTGACTTGGGCGAAACCAAGATCGAGATTAATCTAAAATAAATTTCATTGAGTAAAGGGTTTGGATGAAACCAATATCTGAAAATGAAATAGACGAAATCGGAGTCAGGAATAGAATTGAAATTTTGATGGTGACTTATGAGGAACCAAAATAAAGACTGTCTAGGATGCAAAATTTGAAAATGACTTGGATGAAAATAACTTCTTGAATGACTTATATGACACCAATCTTTGAAAATGATATGGACGAAACCAAAAATCGAAATTGGGGGGGGGGTTGACTATCTTTATGGAGATTTGGGCGAAACCAAAGTTTGAAAATGATAAAGCTTGAAAATGACTTGGACAAAACCAAAGTCTAGTTATTGAAAATTTTCATGACTTTGAATTTTGCTTATCTCTCTGGTTGTTCACATTCTAGTTCCTTGGGTGCTTATAACACTACTGATGCAACGTAATGATTGTTCCAATATCTTGATGCAAATGCGAATGACTCTTATCGAAATGCAAACGTCATGTACAAAGGCGTAAATCTTATGATACACAAAAATGATGCAGATGCCCATGAAAGATATAAGTGCAATGAACGATACAAATGCTCATGAATGATGCGAATGCAATGAATGATGCAGATGCCCGTGAATGACTCAAATGCAAGATAGAACCCTTTATCATTCCTACAACTGATCTTCTTTCCAATTCTCCACTATTCATATCATCTCCTTCTTGACCTCTCTGTATCATCTTGTCAATAAATGCATGTGCCAACTTTCCCTTTTAGCAAAATCTTTTCTTCAACAAAACATTTCTCATCAGAATTTGAAGACATGTTTTTTTTTTTTCTTTCATCTCAGAGAATAATGATTTATCCTAATAATTCCCAGCTTTTTGATCATGAGAACTCCTGTCTCTTTCCAAAACAATTTTCATTTCTCATTCACTTTCCCCTAAATAAATATCCCACGCTGAAAAATGCCCCAAAAAAGTTTTATCTTTTCATTTATTATTTCAAAACTCATCTTTCCAAAATGTGCTCGTTTGTCGAAAACATCCAAGCCAAAATATTTCTCACAAAATATGACATTCAACTTTTATTTTGGAAAATTTTGTAACAAGAAAAGTGCATGCCCCTTCATCTGGGCTCGTTAAGTTATAAAAATATGAATTTCATGGAAATTAACTTTATGAAAAAGACTCATTTTGAAGTGCACACAAATTAGACACTCTTTCTTATCTCTAAACAGTGGCATGTAGACAAATGTCGAGACTGACCTTGACAAATTTCGGATTTTGAAAGGTCATTTTGAAAGATGAGAATGGTTCTTTAAAAATTTCAATATCAACTCCCTCACAAATCTCGAGTTTTGAACATAATTGACAATCTTGTATGCTCATTGGTGGCACCATGGGCGGCTTTAAAAGTCTTTTTTTCTGCTCTAAATTGCCTTTTTACGGGTTTTCAGTTTAGAGCCTTACCTTTATTTTCTATGCTTTTTTTTGGTTGATTGTTCCATCATGCACTTGAGAATTCAAAATTTTATCCAATGTGAGCTTGGTGACTTAAAGGTATATCTTGGCGAGGAGACAGTGATTGAAGCCTCATGAATATGAACATTCGTCAAGGTACAGACTTTCCAATTCAACTAACCAAGCTTGATCAAAATGGACTTTTGAGGTATGTAGTGTAGTCCAGGGTTTAAAGCTATGAAAGAAAGGGTATGTAGGCCCAAAGTATGTGTTTAAAGGGTGATTAAACCAAGGATCACTTCATTGTGAGAAGAATTTCCTTTCTTCATTTTGACATTTCCTCACTGTTCATTTTTTTGTTTCGTTCATTGTTTCCTTTTTATCTTTTGCCTTGCTCTTTATTTATTTATTTATTTATTTTTACAAATTTTTGATATCCCATCATCAAAAATTTGCCCTTCGGAATAAGTGATGCACCCAAAAGAGTGTATCTTATTTATCCTTGCACTAAAAAGATCAATTGTAAGTATAGTAGTTAGCAAGGGTCGAGTCCTCAGGGATTGGGTTTTAGTTTATAAGTTAATAGTTTAAAACTTAAATTCAAGAACAATAAAAGAAAAGGGGTTTTTGAAGCCAGATTTAAACTAAAGTAAATAATAAGAATAAGATGCAAGGCGGTATAACCAGCCAATAAAAATATATATACTAAATTAGGCGGTATAACCAGCCAATAAAAATAAAACAAAGTTAATATACAAATTAGGCGGTATAACCAGCCAATAAAAATAAATATACTAAGAAGAATCAAATATGAAACATATGGTTAAGGTTTCATTCTCCACCACTAGACATCATTAAGAATCAATTTCAGATCTATCAATATCAACCAACTATCAAAGTTAACAACCGTAGATAACAACAAGCTCTGTTATCTCAATCTTTCCTTAGTTTGTCGTTAAATAGAACAAGCTCTCTATTTAATCTCTAACCATTAAACAACCTAGAATAAGCTCTCTAAATTCAATTTAATGGCAGCTTTATGATGAGAAAGATAGGTTGATCTAAGCAACAAACACATAAGCTCGGATTGTTCAACTTAGGTTATGTTCCACTTTGCAATTATTGAAAACTTGACCATAATCATTAATCACAAATTGCCACTTATGAATAGGAAATCAAGACAATTACACGGATCAAGACTCCTAGACTAGCAATAGATAATTATCAAGATCTATCTAGTTGTACACCTAAATAAATCAAGACAACATCATGAACAATTCTTGTAGAAGAACATAAGCAACTTTGATAGAAAATTAATGATAGATAGAATCTGAAAATCAATCACAAAACATGTCTAGGGCTTTGAAATCACCCTTAACCAAATAGAAGTTTAGCCTAGCATAGGCATTGTAAACATAAACATAAAATTAAAGAAAATCTAAGAGGAAAATAAAAGAAAGAAAGAAGAAGAGGAAGAATATTAATGATCCAACCTCTTGCTCTCTCTAAAGAAAAAGAAAACTAGAGAAAAGAAAGAAGAAGAAAACTTAGAGAATTTTATTAAAATGGCTAATATCCTACCTATGTACAATATGATCCTCTACAATCATCCAAGGCCCTCTATTTATACACATTTTGGAGGGCTAAATGACAAGAGACAAGCTTTACAAATTTCAAAGGTAGGTATAATAGGTGGATGAATTTTTCTAACAATTTTCGTCATATTGTATGACAATTTTGATCAGCCAACTTGATGGTCGATTTCGTCAATCTTGGAGGCCTGATCTGATCACATGGTCTTCTAGAAAAATGTTCCCCTATGAGTTACTGATTCATAGCCGTTAGAATCAGCTCATTTGCTGATGTGGAGAAGAAGATATGGGCAAAATACGAAAACAGGTCAGCACAGACGTCATTGCACATCAGCCAACTTGATGGTCGATTTCTTCAATATTGGAGGCTTTATCTGATCACATGGTCTTCTAGACAAATGTTCCCCTATCAGTTAGTGATCCATAGCCGTTGGAATCAGCTCATTTGCTGATGTGTATCGGACGATATGGTCAAAATGCGAAAACTGCTCAGGACAGACGTCATTGCACATCAGCCAACTTGATGGTTGATTTCGCTAGGGAAAACGACTCCGTTTCAAGAAGTGTAAAACATGAAAAAGATAGATATGCCTCTTAACTTTGCACGGTTAATATTTCAGCCTTATTGCTTCAGTGAAACTCCAGATATAGCTGATATGGAAAAAGGTGTCGGAACTGGAACTGAACTGGATTTGCCCTTAATTCTAGTAATCTGAAATGACTCAAAGAAACTTGTGAAAAACACCAAATTACATAAAAATATAAAAGATCATAAACACAATTAGACTAAACAATAATAACTCGTATTTGACACAAAACAATAATAAAACATAACTAAAAACTATATAATTATACGAGTTATCACACCCCCACACTTAGATTGTTGCTAGTCCCTAGCAACGACTCAATAAAAATAAAATAAGAAAATCTAATCTAATCCATTTTCGTAGGAAATCACGGTGGCACTTAGCATGTGACACAAGCCTTTAAACCCCTAGGTGTCCCTAGTGGACGAGTTTAGTCTCGTGAGGGTTTACTAGAACGATACCCACAAACATTGAAAAACTAAAATATAAATAAACTACATATACTGAAAATATTTACTCCTATTCCTTTCAATATAAATTAGAGACAATCTTTGAACAAGTCTTATAAACTAATCAATAGCTTAAAGAATTTCACAAAAAATCATGTTTGAATGTAAATTGTTTGAGTTAAGCCAATATTAACATAACATATTTCAATCAAAATAGTGCACATTCAAACTTAATCTCAACTTCTCACATGGGATACTCTCATGATTTTCACTCTTTAAAGTAGTGGTAAAGTGTTTACACTCAATCAATCTCATGAAAATAGTTCTACCATATGCTTGCTTGTCTACCTATTCTCCACTAAAAGATCATGCAACTTCATAAATGAAGAGGTCTTTAATCAAGGTTGTAATGGGGCCAAGAGGTAATAATGTGGTTAAAGAATAAAAAGGAAAAGATATCACAAACATTCCAAAGACTTCATAGAATTTAGAGACAAAATAAGATTTTGCAAATAAAACTTTCTCAATATTCTTTAGAAGTACATAATCACATAGGCTGAAAATTTCATGTTGAGCCTTTACTTCATTCTAACCAACTTTCGAACATCTTTTTCTTTTCTTTAACTAGAAGTTCAAGAGATTATTCAAAAATTTTTTTTTTTTTTCACATGGGAATGTATTTGGCAATATTGCCTCTATTTTTCTCTTGACTTTTGCCTTTCTCCTCCCCCACACTTATCTTTTGTTCTAACCCAAATTTTCAAAAAGTATCCCTTGTTTTTGCAATATGTCTCAAACATTCTAGTCCATCTTTAGAACAAGGGTAAAGATATAAATGTGTTTAGGCTAGGTGTAAGATGTGGTTACCAAATAAATAGCTTATTCACTGTAGGCTCAAATTGGTTCACTAGAAGGATGTTCTCTTGGAACATCAATAAGGGATGGCTGTTTGGCCCTAGTTAAAAAATCCTAATGCCTCTATCATATTCATGTTGTTACATGCATCAATATAGTCTCAAATGGTTTAAAGCAAGTTCTAGAGAAACATGTAATCATAAGAGCACTCAAGAAAGAAATTAGATTGATTTGTATAATGTATCAATCATTATAGGCTCAAAAACTCACAAGAATGATTATACAAGTCAGATTAAGTCTAAACATGCTTCTTTCTCAATCAACATATCATATTAACATTGGCTCATAAAAATTAGTATCAAGCTTAATTCTCATGAAAATCTTCTCACTAGTAACCAGTTTAGACCTATGCAATTCATATCTCATCATTGTATTAAAAAGGAACTAAAACACACTAAAAATAATAATAATAAAGACTCATAAAAAAAATAGTAGACAAAAATAAAAGAAATCCTAAATCATTCCCCCCACACTTAATTCTTACATTGTCCTCAATGTAAGTCTATTAACCCAAATGAAAGAATCATGTGTAAGAGAAAAGAACTAATAACATAAGAATAGGAACAACTAAGACTCAAAACAAAACAAACTCATGCAACCTAAATAATCCTAAAATACTAAACAAAAATTAACAAGTAAACATAAAAAATAAAAATAAAAACAATAAAAATAAAAATAAAAATAATAAAAGAAAAGAAAAAGGAAAAGAAAGAGAAAGCAAATCTGAATATGGAAGGTTGGCAATTTCTTCTTTAATTGGGTTGCTTTCCCAATTAACACTTGAGTTAATGTTTTGAACCTAACCAACACCCCTTCTTGGCTTTTTAGGCTTGTCAGGCTCATACATGAAATTTTCCAAATTAATGCGTTTGAGAGGAAGCTTTCTTTGCACAACAGTGGATGCATTCTCCATTACAAGTATTATTCCATCATCCTTTGTGGTGCATATCTCATCGAGGAATGGAGCATATTTTGATACTTGTTGAATGGCATCCACAAACAAGTTGTTTAAGGTTTCTGGCATGTGTTGTTCATGTTCTTCCTCCATGAACTTTGCAAATCTACTAGGAAAAGGTGGAGAAGAAACATTAGTAAAAAGTGGAACCTTAAACGTTACCTCAGGTGCCGAAATACTCTTATTTGGATTTGTGGCTTCATTATCCTCAAGTATAGAATCCATCTCTAATTTTGTCTCATCCTCATCTTGTTCCTCATTCCTCAAGGTCACAATCGTAGCATTCTCCTTTGGGTTAATCATCGTTTGGGCAGGGAGTTCTTCAGATCTTTGTGCTACCCATCCCACCATACTACTAGTCAATTGGATCATTTGCTTTTCCAAACTCTGGATGCTTGCCCTTGTTTCCTGTTGAAATTGCAATGTATCAGTAACAAGAGAATAGACAAGATCTTCTAAAGAAGTACCTGAGTTTTGAGTCATATGTGGTGGTTGAAAAAGATCTGGTTCTTGGGACCATGATTGATTGAAGCTAGATGGATGAGTGTAATTGGCATAAGGATCTACTTCTTGGTAATTTTCCGAATAGCCATAAGTAGTATGATCCCACCATCCCTCATGGTAAGTGTTTGAGTAATGATCATACTGTTGGTCTTGGAACACTTGATGGCCTTGACATCCTCCCATGGCCAATTGTTGAACTAGGGAAGTTAGATTGGCTTGTTGATTCTCCATGTTCATGTATGCCACCAACTCTTCAAGTGTTAGATTGCTCAACTCCATCGTTTTTTTTTTTTTTTTTTTCAAAATTTGATAAGAAAAACTTGTATGTACAAGAAAATAAAACTAATTAGAACTGAAAATAAGAATAAACCAAGTAACAAATAGACTAAAGAAAACAATCCCCGGCAACGGCGCCAAAAATTTGATGCACCCAAAAGAGTGTATCTTATTTATCCTTGCACTAAAAAGATCAATTGTAAGTATAGTAGTTAGCAAGGGTCGAGTCCTCAGGGATTGGGTTTTAGTTTATAAGTTAATAGTTTAAAACTTAAATTCAAGAACAATAAAAGAAAAGGGGTTTTTGAAGCCAGATTTAAACTAAAGTAAATAATAAGAATAAGATGCAAGGCGGTATAACCAGCCAATAAAAATATATATACTAAATTAGGCGGTATAACCAGCCAATAAAAATAAAACAAAGTTAATATACAAATTAGGCGGTATAACCAGCCAATAAAAATAAATATACTAAGAAGAATCAAATATGAAACATATGGTTAAGGTTTCATTCTCCACCACTAGACATCATTAAGAATCAATTTCAGATCTATCAATATCAACCAACTATCAAAGTTAACAACCGTAGATAACAACAAGCTCTGTTATCCCAATCTTTCCTTAGTTTGTCGTTAAATAGAACAAGCTCTCTATTTAATCTCTAACCATTAAACAACCTAGAATAAGCTCTCTAAATTCAATTTAATGGCAGCTTTATGATGAGAAAGATAGGTTGATCTAAGCAACAAACACATAAGCTCGGATTGTTCAACTTAGGTTATGTTCCACTTTGCAATTATTGAAAACTTGACCATAATCATTAATCACAAATTGCCACTTATGAATAGGAAATCAAGACAATTACACGGATCAAGACTCCTAGACTAGCAATAGATAATTATCAAGATCTATCTAGTTGTACACCTAAATAAATCAAGACAACATCATGAACAATTCTTGTAGAAGAACATAAGCAACTTTGATAGAAAATTAATGATAGATAGAATCTGAAAATCAATCACAAAACATGTCTAGGGCTTTGAAATCACCCTTAACCAAATAGAAGTTTAGCCTAGCATAGGCATTGTAAACATAAACATAAAATTAAAGAAAATCTAAGAGGAAAATAAAAGAAAGAAAGAAAGAAGAAGAGGAAGAATATTAATGATCCAACCTCTTGCTCTCTCTAAAGAAAAAGAAAACTAGAGAAAAGAAAGAAGAAGAAAACTTAGAGAATTTTACTAAAATGGCTAATATCCTACCTATGTACAATATGATCCTCTACAATCATCCAAGGCCCTCTATTTATACACATTTTGGAGGGCTAAATGACAAGAGACAAGCTTTACAAATTTCAAAGGTAGGTATAATAGGTGGGTGAATTTTTCTAACAATTTTCGTCATATTGTATGACAATTTTGATCAGCCAACTTGATGGTCGATTTCGTCAATCTTGGAGGCCTGATCTGATCACATGGTCTTCTAGAAAAATGTTCCCCTATGAGTTACTGATTCAGAGCCGTTGGAATCAGCTCATTTGCTGATGTGGAGAAGAAGATATGGGCAAAATACGAAAACAGGTCAGCACAGACGTCATTGCACATCAGCCAACTTGATGGTCGATTTCTTCAATATTGGAGGCTTTATCTGATCACATGGTCTTCTAGACAAATGTTCCCCTATCAGTTAGTGATCCATAGCCGTTAGAATCAGCTCATTTGCTGATGTGTATCGGACGATATGGTCAAAATGCGAAAACGGCTCAGGACAGACGTCATTGCACATCAGCCAACTTGATGGTTGATTTCGCTAGGGAAAACGACTCCGTTTCAAGAAGTGTAAAACATGAAAAAGATAGATATGCCTCTTAACTTTTCACGGTTAAAATTTCAGCCTTATTGCTTCAGTGAAACTCCAGATATAGCTGATATGGCAAAAGGTGTCGGAACTGGAACTGAACTGGATTTGCCCTTAATTCTAGTAATCTGAAATGACTCAAAGAAACTTGTGAAAAACACCAAATTACATAAAAATATAAAAGATCATAAACACAATTAGACTAAACAATAATAACTCGTATTTGACACAAAACAATAATAAAACATAACTAAAAACTATATAATTATACGAGTTATCAATAAGGCATTCTTTTCTTATAATAGAACTTAACAATTCATAACATTTGAAAAGATTTCTCATCCTATTTGCCCCCAGTGTGGGGTGTGATCCCTGATCAAGGTATATTTGGGAAAAAAATCATTAGGCTCAAAAGGTAGCAAGCGGATACTTTTCAATATTCGTGAAAGGAAAATGAAAGATGGCCACTTATCATCTCAAGCATGATCACCCAAATTGCAGAGTCATCCATTGAAAAAGTTCTATTTTCTTTTTTAGAATCATTCTCAACATCTCAAAGGCACAATGTTATTCTCAATTTTTTCATTCATTTTTTTACCTTTTTTTTTTGGCAGCATGCTTTCGTATTCTCTGTGATAATCCACCTTTTTTCACCATATTTTCAAATGATGCCCCCATTTTAATTTGCCACCCAAATAGGAGTTCATGTGACAGTGAAAATTTTGGAAATATCTCAGATTCGAACTCCTAAGGTTAATGTTGAAAGAGTTGATTTTTTGTTCGAGTGAAAGAAAATGTTATGGCATGAATTTTGGCTTTAGATGGTTTCTGTTCATTCTTTGCACTCAAAAAGTGAGTCAAGCGTAACCTTGGTAGAATGGAAGGCGTCTACTTTTTGTGGTCATTTCAAAGAATTCTGGATTTGGTAATATCGAAAACTATAGCTCGATCTTGACACGGACTAAATTACCAAAAGTGTTTGTTTGATCTCCAAAAGAATTTTTCCATGTGAAATTCAGATTTGTTATCAATTTTCTGAAGTTCTTTATCACCACTTATTTTGACTACCATTTTTCTTTTCTTGGAACCAGTTATGTGTTGTCTTATTCTCAAAAACTTTCATGCTTTCAAATAAATGAGATATGGCACAAAAATGCTTGAAATTAAAGTTGATTCGTTTCATGAAAATGTTTTTGATGTGACAAGAGTTCTCATTCTCACGAATGCTATCAAGATAGAACTACCAACATCCAAAATCCCCTTCGGCCGACATATTTTCCTTAGTCCAAAAATCCCTTGATGCTTCACTTACCCTGCGTGACTATCTTTCCTCTATCAGCATTCACGCTTGCCTTACCATGAATAGGCAGCATGTCTCCATTGACATTTAACCCCTGTTTAAAACTCCAACTTTCCACCTTGATGAGTGCTTGCACTTTGCGTTTTAACGACTGACAATTTTTCATGGAATGGCCCTGAATTCCATAATGATAATCACAATATGCATTCTCATCATGCCAATCCGGATATGGGGGCTGAAGAGGTACCACTGGAATTTTTGTAAGGAGCTATTTTTCAACAAGTTATGGCAGTAATTCGGTGTAGGAAGAGGGAAGTGGAGCAAACTGATCTCTTTCTCAGACTGTTCTAGGTTTTCTTTGATTGTTTCCCAAGTTTCTTAGTCTGTTCAATGGTCGAGGAGTAGGCACAACAGTAGGTGCAGAGACAATGGCATTCATTTGTGGTTTGAAATTTGTGGGGTAGATTGGCTGAGGAAATGGTTGATGAGGATACGAGTTATGGAAAATATTGTTCATAGCCGGATAGCAAGGGTGATATCCAGGATAAGGTTGGTGCGGAGAAAAGTTCTCCGGTACTCGATCTTCAAGACTGATGTCTTGTGCTTATCTTTTTTCTTCCTTAGCTAACCCTTCTTTCTTGGGAGCAATAGTATCTCCCGTATCAATTTTCCCGCTTTTGATTGCATTTTCAATCATCTCACCAGAAATAATCATATTAGCGAAATTTCTTGAGACATTGCCAACCAACTTGTCCTAATACGGCACTAATAGTGTACCGATGAACAATACAATGTTTTCTTTCTCAGTGAGTGGTGGTTGAACCTGTGCTACAAGATCTCTCTATCTCTGGGCATACTCTTTGAAACTTTCAGTGTTCTTCTTTTCCAAATTCTGCAAGGACAACTTATCTAGTGCCATGTCCTTCATGTATTTATACTATATCGAGAAAGCTCTTGACAAATCCTTCCAAGAATGGATACGACTCTGTTCCAACTGGTTGTACCATCTCACCATTGACCCTGTTAAACTGTCTTGAAAGCAGTGAATTAGCAATTTTTCATTATTGGTGTGGCCACCTATTTTCCGACAGAACATAGTAATATGGGCCGATGGAAACTTCGATCCGTCATACTTTTCAAATTTAGGGACCTTGAATTTTGGCGGAATCACTAAATCTGAGACCAAGCTGAGCTCATTTGGATCCATATTCCCGAAAGCGTCTATTCCTTCTATGGCTTTGAGTCTCTTTTCCAACATATCATGTTTCTGCCGCACCCTTGTGTCTTCCATTTGCTTTTTCACATGTTTCTTCAACTTCTCTTGTTCTATCGGATCATCTAGATTTGGAACGGCAATCGGGTCTGAAAGATAAATTCTCGAGTTCAAACCAGCTGGCCCTTGACCTTGTTGACTCATGGGAGCGGGCACGCCGTAGTAAGCATAAGATTGTCCTTCCATAGTTGATATCCCTCACGGACGTGCGTCGTGCAACATTTGAGTTTGTGAAGGAGCTGACCTTGGTAGGTAAATCGGATCTTCATTGTTGTTCGCTTGCGGTCGAGGTTCTCCTCTTATGATTGACCCTTCAGCAACCCATTTTTCTTGGGTTAATCTCGCCATCATTTCAATCATCTTGTCTATTTGCTCACGTGACTCCTCTTGAGATTTTGTTATCTGTTCCCATGCTTCTTGTTGAGATCTGGCTAATTGCTCTTGTAGTTCTTTGTGCATTCTTTCCATTTGTTCTGTTTGCGCTACTTGTTCACTTTCCATAGCTTTATCTGTGAGCAAGTATTGTATTAGTGTTGAATGAGTGATCTTGGGTTTCTTGCTGGCTTTCAAATATTATCCTTTTTGTTCTGAGGATGACCATTCTTTAGAGCACTCTTAAAGCCAAACATAATCTTATTTTACCCCAATTTTTTGCATGTATGCTTATGAATGAATGCATGTTTGCATGTAAAAGAAAAGTATGAACGTACTGTACAAAATTAAAGAATGGATTTTTTTGCAAAAGGTTTTTTTTTTTCGACAACTATTATTTTCGAGTTTTTTTTTCAAAAAGTCAAAACTAAAGAAAAAATTTATTATTGTTCACAACACTACTCTATCACAGAAATTTTTTTCATGATTCTCACTTTTTATTTTTTTATTCTTTTGCTTTTTCATTTTTCATCCATTTTTTTTCAAAGAAGAAATATTTTTTATTCCTTTCATGGAATAAAACCTTTCTTTTTTTTTCCTTTCTAAAAATTCCCTACAAAGGTAAGTATAAAGAAGATTTTTCGAAATACCCAGAAATATTAGTTTCCGGTATTATCAAAAATGATGCATGGAAATGGAGCAATGCAGTAAAAGAATAAAATTATCGACACAGAGTAAAAAGTTAATGAATATTTGCCCCAATAGTGTCCACTTATTCAGGCATCATGACGCCTTTTGGGACAGAATTTTAAACTTGTTATGGGCGATGTACATCCATCCTTACCCGGTGTACCATGCTTATTTAATACAAATAGCAAAAGGTTGAAACAGTTCCTCCATGTGTTCCTAACTTATGTGTATCTAACGAAAATTCGGCATGGCCTCGCCTAGGTTCACTACATGAGGTTGAATTCGATTCTAAATGCCCCAAATTGTTCCTCACTATCGCCGGTGAAGACTAGTGAGGCACCCCGATAAAAGCAGGTTCAATTTGTTAGAGTATATTTTCCTAAACCCATATGGAGGATCAATCACGAAGGCTTTAGGTACTTTATGCTCCGGAAGTGTTTCACTAGCCCATATGGAGGATCATCATGAAGGCGTAGTTACTTTACTTCGGAAGTGTTTCACTAGCCTATATGGAGGATCATCACGAAGGCTTAGTTACTTTATTTCCACTTTACAGGATGGAGCCCGGGTATAGAGCTCATGATATGCACATGCACATGCACGTGTCAAGTGTGTGGGAAGGAACAAATTAATCGTTAACTCAATTCAAGACCCTATCCTAAATGCCCCACAATTATTAGCATCAATAAAAAAATAATAAATAAATAACATAATTAAAAAGAATAAATAAAGAATTAACAAAAATCAAGATATAAATGCAAGCAAAATAAAAATAAAAAATTAAAGGAATTAAAATCAAATATCAATTAAATCCATTAAATCAAAACTTATGATAACACATGATTAATTAATGGCTCAACTCTCAAAAAGTCCCAGTGGATCGCCAAGCTGTCATAACGATTTTTTAACCGCTAGACGATTTTTAAAAACAAATGGAATCATCACCAATCTTTATTGGCTAGGTTTGAGCGATCACCTATTAAAATCGGTTCTTGAAAAATATTTTAAAATTAATTAAAACATTTCTAAAACCAATTTCGAAGTCTGCGCTTTAAGCCAGAGAGAAAACAAAAGCGGGTTCGGGAGTTGGTTACGTGCAGGGAAGGATTAGCACCCAACGACGCCTGTTTAAAAACGATACCGATTAATTATGTGTTATCCTTTAATCTTGATAAAATGATTTTAATTTTGGTATTTAAAAAATAATTCCAATAATTCTCTTTATTGCAAATTTTTGTCTTTGAAGAAAAAGAACAAATTATTTCATTTAGGAATAAAACGAAAATCTTTGGCATCGGAAACTTTTAGTGAATTCTCCAACGTCTAGGTAGAATTTGAGAAGAGTTTATTTACTTTCAAATTTGCATAATATTTCTCTAAATCAAATAATGTTCCTGCGTAAACAACAATTATTCAAAATCCTCCAACGTCTAGGCAGGATAGCAATATTTGTTTTTACTCGGAATATTATTTTATTTTGTTTCGTAGGACCCTCTTAAAACTCTCGGTTTTCTTTTTTCATTTTTTTTAATAAAGTATAATATGCAATGAATGAAATAATCAATAATAATGAATGAGCATACATAGAAAGATAAAGAGTAATAATTTAAACAATGAATTGTTTGGTTTTAAAATAATCTTCGGTGTGAGAGCTTTCCCAAATTTCCTATCGTCTAGGCAGAATTTGGAAGAGATCTCTACACTAGAAAGTCCTTGTTATAAGTACATTATTATTATTCAAGAAAAATTATTAAGATTTTTTTTTGTAAAAATTTTAGCCGCGATTTGTGTTGCGTAACATGTTATGAGATGAACGAATAAATTAGAATGATGACCAATGACAAATAGATAAGCGTGGATGAATAGATGACATAACGAATTGGTTAAAAATATATGTTTATTTATTTTATTTTGTTTATTTTTTATATTTTTTATTCTTTTAGAAGTAAAACACGAACCCTTAATACATGTGAGAGCCTTCCCAAATTCTCCAACGTTTAGGCGGAATTTGAAAAGTATCTCCACACTTGAAAGTCCTTATAATGAACCTTAAAATGGGTATATTCTTGTCTTATAAAAATATTGGGATTCTTTCAACCTCTAGGCAAGAATTCGTAGATTATCTTTACTGAAAAGTGTGGATACATTCCCTAAAAGGACAAAATTTTTATTTATTTTATTTTCTAAGAAAAATAAAGAAAGCCATTTTTTGTTTTTTTCCAAAAATCGTCAACTATCATTTCATTATCATGTAAAATGTGTATAGCATAACAAATGCATGGCTTACATATCAAAGATCAAATTTTATTTAATCATTAGTTTATAAACTCTCTAACCTTTTAATAAAATTATGAACAGTTATTTTTTCCTAAAGGATATGAAAGCCTTTTTATTTTTCTAGAAAAATCTTTTCAAACATTTACTTTTAAGAAATTGATTATCATTTCTACTCATTGTTATATTTTATTTTTACAAAAGAAAAGAAAATATGTTCATATATATTTTTAATGACTATCATAAATTATTAATTTTTAAAAGAAAACATTTTTTTTTACATATATGCATGTTATAATAGATAAAACCTATATGCATAACAAAATAGACTTAAGAAAAAAAAATATATCTAATAGGCTTCAAGTGAGACCCAATATGAAGAACCTAAGGCCTAAAACCAAGTTGGCCACCAACAGTTCGGGCCGGGTCGTGTGGGTCGTGGGTCGGATGGGTCGTGGGTCGAGTCGGTTGCTGGCCCTTATTCTTCTTCTTCTTCTTCCTTTTTTTTTTCCTTCTTTCTTCCTGGACCTGGTTGGGCGCGCGGACCTCTGGTTGAGTCACAGGTCTGCATGCGGACCCTACCCTTTAGTGGAACGGTGCCGTTTGGCACAGGTATAAATACCTATTTTTTTTTGAACCTTTTCCTCCTCTTTCTCTATTTTCTGCTCTCACTATAAGCTCTCCCCTCTCTCTAAACTGTTCTTACCAAAACCCAAAAACCACCATTGAACCCAGATTTCGACGTCGGACCGCTATGCCCTATCGTCGGCCGTCACTCGCCGGCGTCGGATTGACCTCAAACTCCTTTCGGCTTTCTCATTCCGACTCCAACCTTTGTTTTGCCTAAATCAACCTCGAGCCTCGTAGATCTAAACCCGAAGTCTGAAACTCCTCACCTTCTAGTCTCCTCCGACAGCCGTTGGACCGATACCAAACTTCCACAGAGCCTCCTTCTCTCTCCTCTCTATATTTCCACCATTAGGTGTGTCCCAAAGTAGCCCTAAATTACTCGGATCTACCAAACCAGAAAACCCTTTTGATTTTGTGTTTTTTTCTTCTTCTTTTTTTGCTTTGTTTCTTGCTTGTTGGTGTTGTGTTTTCGTGGATTTTTTACTGTTGTTTTCTTTTGTTTGGGTGCGTGTTTGGTGTATCTGAAAAATGGGGGGAGCTCAGAGATCTAACTGAATTGTAGGTGTGTTGTTATGGGTTTTTATGGAGGTGGTGAGTGGGGGGGAGGTTGAGTGTTAGGAAGTGGTGGCTGGCGTGAAAGGTAACTGGCGTGTGTGAGAGGTGGTGGTGTGTGCAGGTGGGGCTAGGCAGTAGCTGGTGTGGACAAGGGGCTGGTGGTGGCAGCCTAGGCTGGTGAAGTGTGGGCGAGGGACTAGGGCTTTGGGGTAGCTGCCTGGTGCAGGCACGGGTGGGCTGGGTCGGTGCAGGCCTATTTGGCCTGTAGTGGTGTGGCCTGTTGGGCCCTTGGCCTAGGTGGCCTGCTAGCTGCTTGGGTGATTTTGGATTTTGGCCTCTAGACCCGCAAAATTAAAAGCTCAAAATTAAATAAATTAAAATAACGTAATAAAGCCCAAAGCTCGAAAAATTGGATTGACAAAGCTAAACCGAATGCGAGCCAAAGTTAATCAAGAGTCGGACCAAGCTCGAAAGTTGAATCAATTTCAATTAATTCGCCGTGACCGGTTCATACAATGATGATGGAGCTAAATTAACGAGCAAGTGGACCACAACAAGAATTACGGATAACCTAATGTTCCACTCGAATCGCTTTCGAAATTCTAATTTGACACTCAATTCGGGATATGATTTGGACCTAACTCGAGTTTGATTCGAAGCCTACTCGAGGCTTGATCCGGACAAAATTAGGTTGCAACATATAGAATTCTATAGGCTCTCAACATTAATGAATAAATTTAAAAACCTTTGAAAATAAATATTAAAAACTTAAAAAATGTCCATTATAAAAATTTGTGGTGCTTTTCTTTATGAGTTTTTGAAAATTTAAGTTTATTCATTGACGAGGTGATAAGTGACAATCTCTCTTTCGCTGAGTGTAGAAATTAGAATATATACATTGATATCCTACATAAAAAAAAAGAAAGAAAAAAAAGCAAAACAATTGAAATATTTAAACAAATTTAATAGCTACACTAATTGGTTTAAACTTTATGCTTGCCATTTTTTTTTTTTTTTTGTGTTGAAAATCAGTCAATAATTAAAAGCCAATTTCCTCTTTTTCAAACGTTTGAAACCTGAAATTTGGGTTGAAACTTGAAACTCATAAGGTCCAATTGTTTTCTGTTATTCTAACATTATTGTTTAAATAACTAAAAAGAACCACTAAAAAAAAAAGCTCTAAAGAAAGTAAATAAGTGATGCAAGGCTGACAATAAAGGGGATAATATTGAATGAATCAAATGAATTAAAATTAATGCATTTTCTTTTATTTAACTTGTATTGAATCTCAATTACCAAATAAGAATAGCAAAAAAAAAAAAAACGAAATATAAAAAGAGAATTAGGTGCAAATTAAGGGTTAAAAATGAATTCCAATCCAATGTTGTTTCTAAGTCAAATATCATTGGATGTCACTTTTGAAAAATAGATTACTAATTTAACTTTGGTCATAAGCATAGCAAGTGGGCGGCCCTAAGCATTTGGTCGGAGAGGACGCTCCCACTATCTCAAAATTTTGATTATTATCGTCAAAGATAGGGACCGTCAAAAATATATATTTTTTAAAATATCTATTCGATGTATTTAAAATTTTATTTTAAAAATAATTTTTATGAGAATAACATTTTAGTTAGGATTGAGGAAAAAAAAATTGAAAACCTATTCGAGCCATAATATTTGGTTCAATTTTTATTGAATTCGGTTCGAATAATAATTAGATTTAATTCGGTTTTTTGTTCACAAGTTAAAAAACAGCAAACCGAACTGAATTCTTTTTTTAATTGGGTTTTTAAATTATTTTTATCATAATATTAAAATAAATATTTTATTTTTAAATTAGCAACAAAAAAAAAACTTAGAAAAAAATAAATTTTTAGAATTTTAAAAACCAATGAGCTGAATTGATGGAATTTGGTTCAAATCGATTCGGTTAAAGATATTAATCATTTCAATTTTGATTTGGTTTTAAAAAAAACTCAATTTTTTTTTTTCAAAACTAAACCAAATCATTATCACCAAAATTTTAATTGAAAAATAAAGGGAATTTCTTATATTAATACTTATATGAGATTAACTTATATTAGGATCATCATAAAAAAAACTTTTTAGACACCACTAAAATAACGACATCTCATTTTTTTAAAGACATGTAATAATTATTATATACACATGTTCACCTCTCTAACACAATTTAACTCTAATTAATTTATCTAAAAATTAATAATTAACTAAAAAAAAAAAAAGGTTTAAACATGGTTTATTGTGATAAAAACAAAACTCCTAAATTTGATCTAGGGTTTATTAGATAGCCATCTAAGGATTATAAGGGCTAATGACAATCAAATCTCATTACACACCTCTGCCTCTGATAATCCCCAAGGCAAAGTCCACAACAATTTTTTTTTCTAGAATACAGGACACTCCAATCATCCATGATAATCTCATACCAAATTGAACTGAATGAGGTGTTACCAAATCGGTGGGCCTCCGCCTCAGCATGTACAGAAAGTTGCAAACTAATTTTTAAAAAAAATTTAGATTATTTTTTTTGGCTAAATATCAATATATATTTTTTAATTCTATAAGTTTTTAATTTTTATTGTATATTTGTTTTCATTCTTAATCAAAGTTAAAATGTGAGTTAATTGATTTAATAAGAGTTGGTTCAGTGAAGATGAATACATATTGATTATTGAATATTTAAAAAAAAAAATGAAATATCATTATTTTAATAATATCTAAAAAAAATTATTTTTTAAGATTATCTTAATATAAGTTAATTTCTAACTATATTAATCTTTGTGGAGGGACTCTTAAAGTTTATCGTCTAGATAATAATTACCTTCCATGTATTTAGAATTTTAAATATGATCTCTTGACTTATTTTCAAATCACGGCTTGTCAAATAATTCTTTCCCCTCTCTTGGATAGCAGCCTTTTCACTTGTTTTCTAGTCATCACTTTTTTCATGTGCTAAAGAAAAAGGTTTTAAGATTATAGAACAATAATTGTGCTTCACACTAATCCAATCAAAGTGGATATGCTTCTTGGTGGCTTCTTTAATCAACAAATAGTTTCATCTTCCCTTTATGGGCAATGACTTTGAACTTAATTTGGATCAATAATTAATTATGTTGAAAGCTTTAATTTTCAATTGAGGAATACTTTTAATGGCATAAAATACCTAACTATTAGCTCTTTTAAAAAAAAATATTAGTGCAACCTCAAGAAGAATTAAAATTACTCAACCAAGGAAAAAACCCCAAGGAAAATTAAACTAAAATCCAGCATGAACAAGAAAAATTTGACAAAGTTAAGATGAAAGTAGTGCTTGACATGAATTGACGATAAGAATTAGCTAGTGGTTAGGGATGATAATTTAAAATGTGGATTCGGATATTTACGGATATCCGATCCGTTTTTTACGGATTCGAATTTGTAGATTCGGATAAAAGTTGGATTCGGATATTATAATTACTATCCGCAGCGAATTTGGAACGAATGCGGATATGAAACCTCAGATATCCATTATCCGAATCTGCATTACTTTTGCGGATTCGAATATACGAATCCGAATTCGTTTATTTGTAAAACACATAAATTTTGTTCGATTTTATATTTTTATTTTTAAAAAAATTGATTTATTAAATTTGGATTTTAGTGGATTCGGATATCAGGCGGATAATGTTATTTAATTTGGATTCGGATTCGGATAGTAATATACGGATTAAATGCGGATAATTTGTGAATTTCGATTTTAAAACAGTTTTGAAGATTCGGATTCGGATAATACAAAAAATGTAGATATCCAACCCGTTGTCATTCCTACTAATGGTTGTGATGAAAATAAACGATCAGTGTCAAAAATAATTTTATTTAATATTATTTTACGAATCTTACATAACAATAATCTTATATTATCATAAATGATAAATACTTAAAAATATGTCCTATTAATAATGCTTTTAGATAAATTTAGAAGTCTTGCGTGCGTATATATATATATATATATATATATATTAATTATGTATGTAATTTTCTTTTGTACCGAATCAAAAGAATTTGTACAGCCATTGACCATTCAAAGCATAAGTTTTAATATCAAGAGAAAATTGTAAAGTCACAATTGTCTTCATCATTGGTTTTTTTTTCTTAAATTATCAAGTCGAGTGTAGAATCAAATTATGAGTGTTGACTTTAACATATACATGGATAGGTTTAAGATTTAGACTTGTTTACAGTCGTTCGGTTCGATAAGTTTAATATAATTTGAGTTGTTAAGAGATAGATTTTTAATAATGCAAATATTTGAATTATTATTTAAATAATAAAAAATATTTTTATTTAATATAAATGTAAATATTTTAATGTATTTTAAAATATAAAGTAAACTTTTAAATCTGATATGGACAAGCATCTATTCAAACCCAATCCGGTCGTATTAAATTCATGAAATACCAAATCTAGTGTAGGGAAAATTTACCAACTACCCAACAAGTGGGGCTAGGCTGATGAAATTGTGCGGTAGAGAAACAGAGAATCTGCCTACAACTTTTTTCACTGTGCTCTGAAATGCTAAGGAGGAAATTGCAAGGAAGATGAATCATTCATAGAGTAAAGATAAAAATTGCAAGGACGATTAATCATAGGAAGGTTCATGAACATAAAATCCTCAAGAGTAATTAGCTCAATATTTAAAAAATTGGATCGAAAATTAAACCGATAAGATTTTTGATTATTGATTAAATTGATTCGACTGGTTGAATCGATCGGTTACATTAAAAAATAAATATTAAATAAGTTTTTTTAATATTTAATAAAAATATATATTTGACTAAATAGTATAATCTTTATTAAAAATTTAAGGGAGTTAAAAGTTCAAATCTCATCACATATAATTTTCTTAATAATAATAAAAAAAAAGCTTAAAACCGAGTTCTTTTTTCTAGTTTTTATCAATTAATTTTTTTTTATAATTTTATGATATACACCAAATCTAATAAATCTTTAATTCAATCGATTCGACCAAGTAATCAATTTAATTTTCTTAATACTGAATTAGCTTATGCCAGCCCTGTGCTAAAGCCCATATATCGAGTAGTAGGCCATGTTCATTTGCACAAAGAAAATGCTATGTTGTTCCTTTCTTTCTTTCTTTTTTTCTGTCTAAGGCAGTCTTTGAGCTAGTTTAGCATTGTTATTTAAAAAAATTTGAGTTAACAAAATTTTGAATTAAAAAAAGTGTATTTAAAAAGTGATATAAAAAACTATGGTTTAAAATTTTTTAAGTGTTTATCATGTGAAAAAATATTGTAGGGAATTGAAATGTCAAAAAAAGATATGTTTAAAATAATAAAAGTATAGAGATGTGAGAATAATAAAGTTATTTTATTTAAAAAGCTATATTTTTTGATATTTTGGTTTAATTTTTCAAACCATGATTTCAACAGAAAAAATCAAATTTTTTTTTATTTGTTTAACATTACGTTTACAGTAAAAAATAATTTTTGACCTCAAAAATTATTCCAAACAATATTAAACAAGGCCTTAAAAATGTTAAATCACTCTTTAGCTTTTTGCAATCAAATCACATTTTTTATAAAGCATCTATTTTCCCACAAATAATCTTCTAAATTCCATAAATACAATTATATTGACTAATTTATAGTTTATTTAAATTGAATTGTAATTAAGTTTTCTAAAAGCAAATTTGATTGTGGACATTGGGCACCCTAATCCCCTTTGTTTGATTGATCCTCCTTTAAACAACAAGAAAAAACTGAAAAACAAGATGGGCAGTTGGTAAATAATTTTCTTTCTTTTGCTATTTTGTCATCAGTGTTGCTCTTACAAGTCTTGATTTAATAAGAAATATTTCAAAGCCCAAAGTATCACGTCTTCCTAACATAATAATCCGTAGTTAACAAGAATTTATATGGTAACTGTATACAGATAGAGTTCGTTTTTAATATATTTATGGTAAACTTTTTTAATTTTATATACGTAATTATGAGATTGTCATATATTTTTTTTAAATTGATTTTTTTATTTTTTAATATATCTTAATAAATACGTGTTAATTTATTAAATTAGTTGTGAAATTTAAAAATTTTATTAATGGTAAATGAGATGATTTTTTTATTTTAAATTGGATATATATTAAAAATGATATTTTATTTGAATAAAAGGATATTTTGAAGGCTCAATTGGATATAATAAAAAAATTTATTTGAAAATATTGAGAAAGTATAGTGGCTTTTTTTTTAAATAATATTTTAACCTTTTATCAAACTAAAATTTAAAACTTAGGTACCTAATATTTGATTTAATCATTGATGCATAATTCTTTAGTCTAAAAGCAAGATTCAAATCTCCTTTTTCTAAATTTAAAAAGAAAAAACCTTAAAAATTAGTTTAAATTTCATTATAATTAGTCATTCTATATATATATGAGTTTATATAAGAGCAAAGATGTCATATTCGAATCTACCATTTTTGTTCAACTCTTCAACGAGTGTTTTACTTACCAGTTTACAAATTTAAAAATATTTTGATCACCAAATTATATCTTCTTTTTTTTTTTTATATATATATATATTTTTTATATCATGATAATCCAGTACTTCCAGATTATCTAGAACTAATTAGTAATTAACAAGCATTTACTAATAGGGATTATTTGGCCAAAAACAGAGACTCTCTTTTTATGGGGAATGATTGACTTCAATTTGTTACAGGAAAATTGGTCCCAAAAGAAAAAGGTAAAAACAAATCCTTCATGCATTGTATATATAAGTGTTTATGGCAGGGTCGGGTCAGATTCGGATCAGGTTTAAGTATGATATTAATATCAAATATATTTGTTCAAACTCGGTTCGACTCGAAATATGGATTTTAAATTCTACTTAAACCCCCATATTTATAAATGGATAGTCAAAACTCATTTAGACCCGTCCATATTATTTTTTTCTAAAAAATTTAAACAAATACATTATTTTATTTAATTTTTAATAATTTTATTATTTTATTATTAAATTTTAAAACATGGATAATTTAGCATATTTTTAAATGTTTATACTATACTATACTATTATATTATTTTTATATGATATAAATTACATAATATATATATATATATAAATAAAATAATATATTATATTATATAAATGAAAAACGGGTTGGATCGGATATGGTCAGGCTCGAGCCTTGATTGTTGGAGTCAAGGCCCAACCCATTTTCTAAACGGGCCTTATTTTTTTGACCAAGTCCATATTTCAGGCCTAATAATTTTGTCCAAACGCTCTCAAAAATCGGGCGGGCCTTCGGACTTGGAAGGTGGCCCGACCCTTAAACATATCTAATTGTATACCGAGGCTTTCAAATTTTTGTGTGGGCTAGGTGGCTAGCTGAGATATATGTTAGCTGGATTTAAGTTTTTTTAAAAAGAAATTTGTGTTCGAGGACTGTCTATGTTTGATATATATTCAGATACTGGTACAAAGATATGAGCTTCTAAATATATGAAAGAAATTTTAAAAAATTGAATAAATTTATATCAAACACATATTCATATTCGATACTCACCTCTCAAAATGCAAATAAAATAATCCGAGATGAGATCGATGGCTTTGCATTCTTGGAAATTCTGTATCTAACTGCAAAAAAAAACTACGGGGGAGGGAAATTGCTGCATGCATTGGGGACACAAAATATAATTGAGGTTTGGGAAAGTAGTTCTTGTTATTGTTATTGTTCTTGTTATAATGTTATTAATTACCTTCCATGTGCTGTTGTGGGTGGTTCATGTTTTTTTCTTCTTGCAGAAGTTAATGGTGAAGGGGTCCCCTTCACAATAGCACATTATGCCCAAACATCGCCCACATGCTCGTATATACACCCCATGTGTCTCAGGCAAAAGGGGTCAAATCCTTGCCCTCCCACCCCTTACCAACGATGCCTAGTTGCAACATCCTAGTTTAATTCTATGTTATTCGAATTCGGATGTGTGTCAAATATTGATATGTGTCCGACATGGATATATTTAATTTTTTTAAGTTTTTCATATATTTGTAAGGATCATATCCTCATACCTATATCCTCATATATGTAGGATATAAATATCAAATACGAATATTTTTGTAAAAAAATACAGAGTCCGAATAATATAGGTTTAATTAGTTATAAACAGGATGAAGTTGGAGTAAAAAATGTAATACATTTACAAAAAAAATTGCTTAAGCTATTAGGTGAAGCCTAGAATTAGACATTCTGTTGAACTTGCAATATAATGTAACCTTAAACTTTGAAAGCCATAAGTCTGTTAGAACTTATATAAGAAAGTCCCACATCGGTGGGAGCAACGAAGGAGTTCCTCCTTGAAGGCTATATAAAGAGCCTTAAGGAGAAGTATTAAAACCATCCCAAGAATTATCTCTTCCTCTCTTGTATACTTTCTTATATTCTTTGTGAGGTTATTCTCTCCTAGTATTTAGAGAGAGGTGTTGTAATATTTTCTCATAGTGAAATTCTTCTAGTCTTGCCCCGTGGTTTTTCCCTTTATTCATTGAGGGTTTTCCACGTTAAATTTTGTGTGTTCAGTTCCTATTTTCTCATCTCTTATTTTAGTTGTGAGACACTATTCCGTCACTCTGGTACCTAACAGTGGTATCAGAGCCATTGGTTCGTGGTCCTTATTCCGCTGCAGTGAAAGTGTTGGTTCTTAGTATGCTCTGTGGTTGCAGTATTGTCTGATCTTCCACATCAGAAAAGAATTATTCTTGTTGCTGGAAATAAAGTGTGGTAGTGTGAAAGTGTCTAGGGAAGTTCTGGCTAGGAAAGACTTGGTATTTAAGTGTGTCTATCAGTGACCCACCTCTCTTTCCTGGGAACCTACCTGGTGCACTATTCACGGGCTACGGTCACTGTTCCAGTATACGGGCTATTCAATTGTACTGTACTATTCACAGATACGGTTATTATTCATACGTGTGGTTGTATACTTTTGCAGTAATTGTTAACGTATACTGGATTTGTTCTAGTGTACGACATACGTACAATACTGTTCACATATACGGTACTATTCACGGTGAAATAGTGTAACTCGCTTCAGTTCGTGTACAACCATGGCAGCAAAATTCGAGATAGAGAAGTTCAGTGGGAGAAATTTCTCCTTGTGGAAATTGAAGATAAGAGCAATTTTGAGGAAGGATAATTGTCTAGAAGCAATTGAAAGTAGACCCACAGAAATGACTGATGAAAAGTGGAAAGAGAAGGATGACAATGCTGTTGCCAATCTGCACCTAGCAATGGCGGATTCAGTTTTGTCAAGTGTTGCAGAGAAGAAGACTGCAAAGGAGATTTGGGATGTTCTAAACAAATTGTACGAGGTGAAGTCACTTCACACCAGAATATTCTTGAAGAGGAAACTCTACACTCTTCGAATGAGTGAATCCACGTCGATAACGGATCACATCAACACTCTGAATACGCTATTTGCTCAACTCACAGCATCAGATTTCAAAATAGCGGAAAATGAACGTGCGGAACTTCTACTTCAGAGTTTACCAGATTCGTATGATCAACTCATCATCAACATCACAAATAACAATGTTAGTGACTCTCTTCACTTTGATGATGTTGCCGGTGCTATTCTTGAAGAAGAATCCAGGCGCAAGAATAAGGAGGAAAGGTCAGAAAATTCAAAGCAAGCAGAGGCTTTAACGGTGATGAGAGGCAGATCAACAGAACGTGGCTCCAGTGGGAGTCAGAATCATGGTAGATCAAAATCTCGAAGAAGGAAGAATCTTAAATGCTACAATTGTGGCATGAGAGGGCACTCGAAGAAGGAGTGTTGGCATAATAAGAAGGGTGGAGAAAAGAATTCTGAAACATCAACCTCCCAAGGTTGTGTTGCAAGTACCTCAGATGATGGAGAAATCTTGTATAGTGAAGCAGCGACTAGTTCTAAAGGCGGAAAGAAACTCAATGATGTCTGGATAATGGATTCAGGTGCGACATGGCACATGACTCCACACCGAGATTGGTTTTGCACTTATGAACCTATTTCGGAAGGATCTGTGTTCATGGGAAATGATCACGCCTTAGATATTACTGGAGTCGGTACCGTCAGATTAAAAATGCATGATGGTACTGTTCGCAAAATTCAAGGGGTACGACATGTGAAGGGCTTAAAGAAGAACTTATTGTCAATTGGACAATTGGATGACCTCGGGTGCAAGATCCACACTGAATGTGGAATATTGAAAGTAGTGAAAGGAAACCTTGTGGTGATGAAAGCAGAGAAGATCACAAGCAATCTATACATGCTTTTGGGAGAGACGTTGCAAGAGGCAGATGCATCAGTTGCAGCAGCCAGCCAAGAAGAAACAACGATGATGTGGCATCGCAGATTAGGCCATATGTCAGAGCGAGGCTTGAAAGTCCTTGCAGAACGCAATCTCCTGCCCGGGCTCAAGATGGTCAATTTACCTTTCTGTGAGCACTGTGTGATAAGCAAGTAGCATAGATTGAAGTTTGCTAAAGTAACTACAAGAAGCAAACACATACTGGACTTAATCCATTCTGATGTGTGGGAGTCACCAGAAATATCCCTGGGTGGAGCAAAGTATTTTGTATCATTCATTGATGACTATTCCAGGAGATTATAGGTGTACCCAATCAAGAAGAAGTCAGATGTGTTTCCAGTATTCAAGGAGTTCAAAGCACAAGTAGAGCTTGAAACTGGGAAAAGAATCAAGTGCTTGAGGACAGACAATGGAGGAGAATATGTAGACGGTAACTTTCTAGCATTCTGTAAGAAAGAGGGTATTATGAGACAATTCACGGTTGCACATACGCCTCAACAGAATGGTGTAGCAGAGCGGATGAACAGAACTCTCCTAGATAGAACAAGAGCCATGCTGAGAACAGCGGGATTGGCCAAATCTTTCTGGGCAGAAGCAGTCAAAACCACCTGTTATGTGATAAATCGATCACCATCAACGGCGATTGGTTTGAAGACGCCTATGGAGATGTGGAAAGGAAAGCCAGCTGATTATTCTTCTCTACATGTGTTTGGATGTCCTGTGTACGTGATGTACAACTCCCAAGAAAGAACAAAGCTGGATCCAAAATCCAGAAAATGTATATTCTTGGGTTATGCTGACGGTGTTAAGGGGTATCGCCTGTGGGATCCCACTGCCCGCAAGGTTGTTGTCAGCAGAGATGTAGTTTTTGCAGAAAATGAACTGCAAAGTGAGCAAACAAATGACAACACTTCAAAAGAGACTGCTACAGTGCAGATGGATAGAAATTCTCAAGAAGATGATTCTTCTGAAGCAGAACCAGAGCATGAGGTACCAGAACCAGTTGAGTCCGAGGCTGTAGAAGTTCGACGGTCAACTCGTGAGAGAAGGCCTCCAAATTGGCACACGGAGTATGTTACGGAGAGCAATGTTGCATACTGTCTTTTAACAGAGGATGGAGAGCCATCAACTTTTCATGAAGCTACTAGTAGCCCAGATGCTTCTCTGTGGATGACAGCAATGCAGGAAGAAATTGAAGCTCTTCACAAGAACGAGACATGGGAACTGGTGGAATTACCACGTGGCAGAAAAGCCATTGGTAACAAATGGGTCTACAAGATCAAGCGGGATAGCAATGATCAAGTAGAACGATATCGTGCTAGATTGGTTGTAAAAGGATATGCTCAGAAAGAAGGTATTGACTTCAACGAGATATTTTCTCCAGTTGTCAGACTTACTACTATCAGAGTAGTGTTGGCTATGTGTTCTGCATTTGATTTACATCTTGAACAACTAGATGTAAAGACGGCTTTTCTACATGGAGAGCTTGAAGAAGAAATTTATATGCTCCAACCAGAAGGTTTTGTTGAAACAGGCAAAGAGAACTTGGTTTGCAGGTTGACCAAATCTCTGTACGGTCTAAAGCAGGCGCCCAGATGTTGGTACAAGAGATTTGATTCTTTCATAATTAGCCTTGAATACAACAGACTGAGTTCAGACCATTGTACGTACTACAAGAGGTTTGATGATAATGATTTCATTATTTTGCTGTTGTATGTGGATGACATGTTGGTGGTAGGCCCCAACAAAGATCGAATCCAAGATTTGAAGGCACAGTTGGCTAGGGAGTTCGATATGAAGGACTTGGGACCCGCAAACAAGATTTTAGGGATGCAAATTCACCGAGACAGAAAAGACAGGAAAATTTGGCTTTCTCAAAAGAATTATCTGAGGAAGGTCTTGCGACGCTTCAACATGCAAGACTGTAAGCCAATATCTACCCCACTTCCTGTCAATTGTAAATTATCCTCAGGTATGAGTCCTAGCAATGAAGCAGAGAGGATGGAAATGTCTCGAGTACCGTATGCATCAGCGGTGGGAAGCCTTATGTATGCTATGATATGTACAAGACCAGACATTGCACAAGCAGTGGGAGCGGTCAGTCGATTTATGGCAGATCCTGGTAGAGAGCATTGGAATGTTGTTAAGAGGATCCTTAGATACATTAAAGGAACCTCAGATGTTGCATTATGTTTTGGAGGATCAGAACTTGTTGTCAGGGGTTATGTTGATTCAGATTTTGCAGGTGATCTTAATAAAAGGAAATCCACTACTGGCTATGTGTTCACACTTGCAGGAGGAGCGGTAAGCTGGTTATCTAAGTTACAGACTGTTGTAGCTTTGTCTACTACAGAAGCTGAGTACATGGCAGCTACCCAAGCATGCAAGGAAGCAATATGGATACAAAGGTTAATGGAAGAACTCGGGCACAAGCAGCAGAAGATTATTGTGTATTGTGACAGTCAGAGTGCCTTGCACATTGCAAGGAATCCAGCCTTTCATTCCAGGACAAAGCATATAGGTATACAGTATCACTTTGTTCGAGAAGTAGTAGAAGAAGGAAGTGTGGATATGCAAAAGATTCACACCAAAGACAACCTAGCAGATGTTATGACAAAGCCAATCAACACTGACAAGTTTATTTGGTGTCGATCCTCCTATGGTCTATCAGAAACGTAAGCAACATGGAATGGCAAGACAGAAAGAGTGGTGTGAAGATATGATTGGTTTAATCATATCTTCAAGTGGGAGAATTGTTAGAACTTATATAAGAAAGTCCCACATCGGTGGGAGCAACGAAGGAGTTCCTCCTTGAAGGCTATATAAAGAGCCTTAAGGAGAAGTATTAAAACCATCCCAAGAATTATCTCTTACTCTCTTGTATACTTTCTTATATTCTTTGTGAGGTTATTCTCTCCTAGTATTTAGAGAGAGGTGTTGTAATATTTTCTCATAGTGAAATTCTTCTAGTCTTGCCCCGTGGTTTTTCCCTTTATTCATTGAGGGTTTTCCACGTTAAATTTTGTGTGTTCAGTTCCTATTTTCTCATCTCTTATTTTAGTTGTGAGACACTATTCCGTCACTCTGGTACCTAACAAAGTCTACTAAATAAAACATGCAATCACGTTAAATACAATGAAAAAAAAAAACTTTAAATGCTTTAAATTTAAAATAAATTGATATGAGAGTGTGAAATCAGGATATTTAAACATGGAATGTCTAAGCAAGATCTTCAAATAAAGACTTTGGGGGTGTGAATTAGAAAGTCAATTGTTGGGGAGACATTCGTGTCTAGTGCCTGAGAAAACCTTTGAATTTGAAAGTGGTAAATGATTTTTGTAGACAGTATGAGGATGGTTTATAAATTATAATCTGGTGGGAATATTTCATTCTGAAAAAAAAAATAAATAAATAAAATTGAGCTGTTGGACTAAATTGAGATGGGTTCTCTTCCTCCAGCCTTTTGGTTTTGACATAATTATCAAAATCAGATTGGATATTGACTTGTTTGAGATTTCAGTCACCGGATCGATCGTTCCGACCATTGAGCCGAGTTTAATAAGTATGATTTTTGATGATATGAATAACGGTTGTGGCTGGGTCAATGCAATTACTTCAGTTACAGCTTTAAATGAGAATGGCATGTAGTTATTGCTCTGTTAGCTATGTTCAGGGTAGGCACCAGGCAGCTTCCGGCCATGAGTTGAGTCATCTCTAACAAGAAAGAGGGGCCAATTAAAAGCCACCCAATCAAAAATTATTTTATAAACCCTTCCCATCATGTTTGATCTCAGTCAATCAAATTACACTAGATCATTTTTTTTCACGTCATCATTATTATTTTTGTTTTTTTAATTTCGTTCTTAGGGTTTTAAGGATTTAAGATTTAATATAAAATATCATGTTTTAGAGTTTAGATTTGTGTATTACGTAAAAAAAAGTGAAATGAAAATCTGATTTACTTTAATTTAATTGACTAAAATCATTGACGTGATGAGAATTAGACCTGCTCATGGCCGGGCTACTCGTCCAAACGCGAAGCCCGCCCTATATTTGGGAGGGTTTGGACAAAAATATTAGGCCCGAAAAATGAGTTTGGACAAAATTTTAGGCCCGTTTTCTAAACGGGCCGGGCCTTGGGCAAAAAAGTTTAGGTCCGGGCTTGGCCCGGCCAGGCCCGAATAGTATTATAAAAAAATAAATATATTTTATATTTAATAATTAAATAATTTATAATATGAAATTACTTTATTATCTTTGAATTTTAACCTATATAAAAAAATACAACTCAATAAAAAAATTTGATTATTAAATAAATTTATTAAATTTTGATTATTAAATAATAATTAAATAATTTATAATATTATTATTTTATATTTAATAATTAAATAATTTATCATGGGCCGGGCTTGGATATTGTAGTAATAATATGGGCCGGGCTTGGACAGAAAAAATAGCCTATATTTTGAGCCGGACCGGGCTTGAACAGACATAAAAACTCTTAGCATATAATCTGAATCCGGCCCGAACCTGATCCAACCCAGCCCATGATCACCTCTAATGAGAATGATCCATACTATAATTTTTTCAATCGAAAAATTTTGCTTCGTTGCCAAGAACCTAACAGGCACTTGTTATTAAGAGGCTCGTGATTTTCAAGGTTGTTGAAAATTTCTCAATTCACCAAATTTGCTGGACCCTGCTTTTGTTTAGCTTTGCTTAGATGAAATCTGATAAAAAAAAGGCCTGAAGAAGGCAGAACTTGTTGGGCCACATTGAGCCAGCATTTGTTAAGCTGCAGGCTGTGAAATTGATGGTCCATAGGACCTTGTCTCTAAATCGACCATATTAATCTCTAACAGTCTAACAGCAGACACCCTTGTCCTGGATAAGAGAATTTCGGGCCACTATAATCCTGTTGTGGCCCAAAAGAGAGTGAAAAAACAAAAAATTATTTATTTTTTTTGGCACAAAAGAGGTCGCAATCTAAGAAAAGAAAAGAGGTTGCAGATGCTGAGATTCGAATCTCAGATCTGCTGGATGCCACTTCTTAAGGATGACTGCATAAACCAATTGAGATAAATTTCGAGTTAGAAAATTTTGTTGTTGCTTGTATTGTTATTGTTATTTTCAACAAATTTATGATGTTTGTCAGATATGTTGGGGTCGAAATATGATCTTTATTTACTATTCTTGGCCATAGTGGCCAGATTATGCAATGAAAGAAAAGAGTTCAATAGGGATTCAAGAAAGCCTTTGATGGGGGATTTTGAAGTGGAAATTAATCACGAATGGCTGAGAGATAAAACTTAAAGTGCTGGGTTTTCAAATATAAAAAACAAAACATATTAAAAAACTTGATCAATTCATTCAGGGTGATTCTTCCATCTTTGGTCCCAATTAATTCCAGAACAAGAAACCCCCTTTTCTCTTCAATCCAATCTCAATGAACGTCCACAAATTATTCCTAAATTCTTAATATCTTAAAAGAAAAACCTGTTATACTGTTTTGTGCTGAATGTTAATGTAATGAATGTATAGTCAATTGTAATTATTAAAATAAATCAATTCTTATTAGTTAAGATTATGATATGATATTATAATTATTATGATAATTTTTTTCTTAATTGGTAACAACCTTTTTGTATATATAAGACACTCTTGTATAGAAACTTTACATAGTTCAGAATACAAGAGCTCATTTTCTTATAACCTTGTACCAGAGCTTTTTTGTCTAATTTCTATTTGAAATCCTGCTTAGGGACATGTGTCTATCTGTTATGTCTTAGTAAAAACTAGAGGTGGCAAAATGAACCCGAACCCGAAAACCCGCCCAGGAAAACCCGAACCCGAACCCGCCCAAACCCGATTTGACCAAAAAGTCAAAAACCCGAACCCAAAAAAGCCCGAACCCGAATGGGCCCGAACCCGAATGGACCCGAACCCGAATGGGCCCGAACCCGAATGGACCCGAACCCGAATGGACCCGAACCCGAATGGGCCCGAACCCGAATGAGCCCGAACCCGAATGAGCCCGAACCCGAATGGACCCGAACCCGAGACCGGCTCGAACCCGAACCCGAATTTAATACTAAAAATAAAAATAAACAAATTGCAATTATTTTTTTTTTACAAAGCAATAACTTTAATTATTAATTTTATTCTAATTTTTTTTAATAATTTAATTAAAATTTAAAATTTAATATATTATATATATATATGATGAAATAATAATTTTATCAAAAAGTAAATTATATTTTGTACTTATAAGTTATAACTTTAACGTCTCATATCATGATGAATTTACAATCTAAATATTTTAAATTCTTGAAAATTTTAAAGATGTGAAAAAAAATTGACAATAATTCAATTAATCTATAAGGGTAAAAAAATTGACAATAATTCAATTATTTTGGCCTTTTGGGTTATACTTAGACCTGCTCACGGGCCGGGCCTGGGCAGGATATTTTGTGTTCCGGGCCGGCCCGGCCCGAAACAGTAATTTTTATTATAATATTATTTTATTTAATTTTAATTATAAAAAATAAAAAAATTATTTTTTTATTCCAATGAACAGTGTTTCGGGCCTAAACGGGCGGGCCGGGCCGACCCAGGGCCAGGCCTGGGCAAAGAAAATAAAAAAAAACTGGGCCGCGGCCCGGCCCGGCCCATAAGCAGCTCTAGTTATATTTATGCGGTTAGGTTAGGGTGGGTTTAATTGGATTATGGCTTTCATGTGATTTTATTTTAGCGGGTGGATTTAATGGGGTTTTGGGTTTTATGGCCTTTTGGTTTTTGGTATATTTATTATATATTAATAAATAATCATATTAATTATATATTTATTACGTATAATTTAAATATAAATTATATTTTTTAGTACTACTTTATAATTTATACTTTATACTGATGAAAAAAATATAAGTACTCGATATATATATATATATATATATATATCTTGACTATAAGCATAAATTTTTTGCATTTTATAAGTATATAAACGAATAGATGAAGGCCAGGATTTATTTTTAAAAGTTTTTTATTTTATAGTGAATATAAATTATAATGTATTTATATTTTGAAATTCGAGCTCATCAAATCAATTATTTTAAATATCAATATATTAATTTATAATATATCATATTTTTTATAATAAATTATTTCAAAATTTGATTTTATATAACAAATTAATTTCTTATTCTTTTGGTGCTAACAAATATTAATTTTAAAAAATAAATATAATTAAAATATCATATAATAGCAAAAGTATAAAAATAAAAATAAAAATAATAATAATAATAAATTAATAATTTGTTTTTAGATATAAATATTTAAATTACGTAAAAATGATTACATCTAATATAAAATAAAATAATGTAAAACATATCTGTACCCAGGTCGAACCCGAACCCAGACCGAACCCGAACCCGAACCCGAATGGGCCCGAACCCGAATGAGCCCGAACCCGAATGGGCCCGAACCCGAATGAGCCCGAACCCGAATGAGCCCGAACCCGAATGGACCCGAACCCGAATGAGCCCGAACCCGAATGAGCCCGAACCCGAATAAACCCGAACCCGAATGAACCCGACCCGAACCCGCCCGAACCCGCCCAATTGCCACCTCTAGTAAAAACCCTAGATAAACATCACATATACCTGCACCACCTTACAAATCTACTTCTCACTCTCAGGTTAATAGTCTCGATTTCCGTTAAATTTTTTTTCACTTTCCGACACCCAAACACAACACTGCCAACACCAAAACCTTCATCGTCTTCCCCTCTTTCCAACGTTGGTCACTCATCCAAAGCGGAGGTTCCACGTACCCCCACACGCCGTTCAAAGGTTTTGGTCAAAATTCTTCTTCCTGCGCATAGGATTGACCAAAACGTCTACAACCAATCAAACCTTGCCATGTGTTAAGCCACATCAACCTATCCTATCCACGTGTTAAGCCATCTTTCACTGCCACATCATCATTAGCCAGTCATAAAATGACATGTGTCTTGTAGCGTCATACCTAGTCTACCACGTGTCATGCCACTTATTGCCACCATGTCACCAACAAAATCATTGACTGTCACGTGTCACGCCATGTGTCACTACCACATCACCAATAACCAATCATTGATTACCACGTGTCTTGCCACATCATCACTGCTCTATCACGTGTCACGCCTTTGTTCTACCACGTCTTTGTTGTACCTGCCACATGTCAAGCTCCTGTTTGGTCACGTCATCACCTATCACGTCATTATTTTTGTCAGATCACTTTTCTAGTTAATTTCAACCTCCTGATTCCAGTTTTGGCCTCTATTTATGCTAATTTTGCTTCAAAAAATTGAAAATTTGAGATTTCTAGATCGATTACTATTATTCTAAATGGAACCAATTATAATCTATGGGTTCAAGACATGAAAAGTTTTATGATTAGATGGAAACTATGGTGCATTGTCATTGGAGACATTGTTCAACCAACACGAGCAATAGGTGAATAGAGGAGAAATTTGCAGATCATCTTGAATATTGGGATAGCAAAACCATCAGATTATAACTTGGTTTAACAATACCTCTATTAAAGATATTCATGTTCAATTTGCTGATTTTGAGACAGCAAAGAAGATTTGGGTTTTTTGGCCATCATGTATAAAACTTTTGGGCTAGCTCAGTGTTATCAATTGTGGACAACTCTTCATAATCTCAAACATGAACCTGGTCAATCAGTAAATGTGTTTCTACTAAAGTCCAACCTATAGGAATCAGTTTACTCAAGTAAATATCAGTGAAGACCATCTTCATTTTATTCAGGTGCTCATGGCTCTTCATCCAGAATATGAATTTGTTAGGGCATTGTTGTTACATTGGAACCCACTTTCATCCCTAGATACTGCTATTCATGAGACTCTATTTGAAGAAACACACCTTAGACTAGATAACATGTCATAGACTGAAGTTGCTTTTGCTACTCATTCCAAGTCACCTTATCAGAGAACAAAATCAACTTACCAAAGGTCATCATATCAAAAGCCATTATACCAGAAATCAAAGTCCCATATCAAAGATCATAAAACAAGTTCTGTAAGTTTTATCATAAAATGGGCCACCTTATCCCTGATTGTCCAACAATTGAATGCCGATACTGCCATGAGATTGGACATATCGTTGATAAGTGTCTTGTGCGCCCATCTAGGCCTGAGGAGGGAAAAACTAAATCTCAAGGAAGGTTTTCTACATTCGGATCTTTTTCATCCATTGCCCCTACTACTCCTATGGCAAGTACTAATATTACTATTAATAACCTTGAGGCTCTTCTAAAACATGTTATCTCTTCCAGTTCTTGTTCTAATACTACACTCTCTGTCACCATAAGTAATTCTTCTTGACTCCTTGATTCTACATGCTGTAATCATGACTCCTAATTCTTCTATCTTATCCACTAAAATATCCACCTCATGCTTTCCTTCTATCTATACTGCAAATGATACAAAAATACATATCACCTATATTGGTCATGCTTCTGATTCATACTTTAGTTTCCCCATACCTATTGTGTACCCACCTTAGCCTTAATCCTTATTTCTGTAGGCCAATTATGTGATCTTGGTCTTACTGGTATCTTTTCTTCTTCTGATTGTCAAGTACAGAATCCACAAATGGGAAGATCCTTAGGACGAGCCGCAAAGTGGGATTCTTGTTTGAGCTTATCCCTCTTTATCTTCCTATCAAACAAGTCTCAGCTGCCATAACTGACTCTTCCTTATACAAGTGGCATCTTCATCTTGGTCATGCTTCAGCGAGTTAATTACGTCCTCTGGTCTCTCGTGGGTTATTAAGATCTACTAATTTTGAGTATTTTCATTGTTTGCACTGTCAACTTGCTAAACAACCACCTTTGTCTTTTAATAATACTTCTTCTGTTTCCAAGTTTTCTTTTGATCTTATCCATTCAGACATTTGGGGTTCTTCCCCTATTTCATCAGTAATTGGTTATCAGTATTTTGTTATATTTATTGATGACTTCTTGTTTTACATGGATTTATTTCTTCAAGCAACTATCTGAGTTACCCTAAATATGTATAAAGTATGCCATCATGATTAAAACTCAGTTTTCTTATACAATTAAAACACTTCGAACTGATAATACCATGAAATATAAAGAAAATTCTCTTCTTCAGTTCCTTGATCGATAGGGTACCTTAGTTCAACGGTCTTGTCTTCGTACCTCTCAGCAAAATGGTAGAGATAAATGTAAATATCGTCATATCTTTGATTCAGTTTGAGCCCTTTTTCTTTCTCCCAACTGTCCTGAAATTTTTTGGGATAAAGCTGCCTTATTGACTATGTATACAATAAATCGTACTCCAACTCAGATTCTTCATAATCTCTCTTCTTTTAAACATCTATTTGGTAAGACTCCTGATTATTCTGCTCTTAAACCTTTTGGATTTACCTATTTTGTTATGTTTCAATCACATGAGTATAATAAGTTGGAACTACGTACTCGTCTTTGTTATTTTCTTGGTTATGGGATTGAACACAAGGGTTATCTTTGTTGGGATCCTAACTCTAATAGATTACGAATTTCTCGGCATGTCATTTTTTGGGAAAATACTATGTTCTCCACTTTGTCTAAATTTCATTCTTCCTTTTCCACACTCTTTCAATTCTTTACTCATCCATTTGTTGAGTTATTTATGAGTTCAGAGACAGCTACATCTGATGAACCAAGTCAAGCTCCTATTCTTACTTCTATTCCTGCTGGATCTGATTCGATTGTTGAAAATTTACCTACTCTTCCTTGTCGTCGATTTACCCGGGTAAGAGAAATTCATCTTCATCTCAGTGATTATCATTGTTTTTCTTCTATTGTTAACTTGTATAAAAATCAATCTTATCACGAGGCTAGTATTGACCTTCATTGGCAACAAGCTATGGCTGAAGAAATTCAGGCTCTTGAGAAAACTCATACTTTGACAAACGGTATACAAAATCAAAATTTCGCTCTGATGGCTCTATTGAACGTTATAAAACCCGTATCGTAGGCAAAGGTTATAATTAAGAGTATGGGATAGATTATGAGAAAACCTTTGCCCCAGTAGCTTGGAGAACTTCTGTGCATAGCTTATTAGCCATTGTTGCTGTTAAACATTGGAAACTTCTTTAAATGGATGTTAAAAAATGCTTTTCTCAATGGAGACTTATAGGAAGACGTATACATGTTGCCTTCACCTGGTTATTCTCATCCTCCTTACAAAGTTTGTAAGCTTAAAAAAGCCTTATTTGGTTTGAAACAAACACCCAGAGCTTGGTTTGAAAAATTCAATTCTACCATTGCTTAACTTAGTTTTCCTTCTAGCCTTCATGATTCAACATTATTTGTTTGGCACACTAATCATGGCATTGTTCTACTCCTTCTCTATATGGATGAAATGATTAGCACTGGTGATGATTAGTCTTACATTGCTGAATTGAAAGAGTTTCTGCATAAGCTTTTCGAAATAAAAGATCTTGGTTCTCTTAATTATTTCTTTGGGCTTGAAGTTTCTCCTCATTCTGATGGTTATTATCTCTCCCAGGCCAAGTATGCATTTGATTTACTTTCTAGAGGTGACATAACTGATAGTAAAACTGTCTCTACTGCTTTGGAGCCTAATGTTAAATTTACTCCAATGGATGGTACTAGGGCTGTTCATTCGGTTAATTCGGTTAATAACCGAACCGAAATATGATTAACCGAAATGTGATTAACCGAATTTATTTTTTCATTAACCGTTAACCGAACCGAATAATTAAAACAAAAAATTAACCGAACCAAAATTATTTCGGTTAATTCGGTCGATTTTCGATTAATCGAAATAAAATAGCAAATTTATTTTGCAACCTATTTTTAATACATGATTTTATATCCAAATAATCTATCCAACCAACCAAAATCCAAAAACAAAGCATAAAAAAAAAAGTATAATAAAATCCAAATGTCAAACATACTAAACAACTAAACATACTAAATAAGCATGATAAAGCATAATGAACATTACAAATGTCAAACATATATTTTTCGGTGAATTCGGGTAATTTAGGTATTTTCGCTTAACCGAATCGAATTAATCGATAACCAAAAATTTTCAAAATCATTAACCGATAATCTATCCAAACTTTGTTTGGTTAATTGATTAACCAAATCAAATTAAATTTTGGTCGGGTAATTCTATTAAAACCAAATAGTGAACACCCCTAGATGGTACCTTGCTCACTAGTCCTACATTATAACGCCAACTTGTTGGCAGTTTGGTCTATCTCACGGTGACTCGGCCTGATATTGCTTATGCTATTCATCTTGTTAGCCATTTATGGCTACTCCTGGATCAACTAATTTTTCAGTTGTTCTTTGAATTCTCCGATATATCAAAGGCACACTATTTCAAGGACTTCACTTCTATGCTTATACCTCCTTGATACTATCTGGACATTCTAATGGTAATTTTCGGATCCAACACTAAATCTGAATATCGTACTCATGCTATTTCGAAGTTACTTTTGCTTTGTCGATTACTTATAGATATGGACATTCCATTTTCTTCTGCCACCAAACTTAACTGTGATAATCATAGTGCCATTCAAATTGCTTATAACGATATGTTTCATGAACGTACCAAACAAATTGAAATTGATTGCCATTTTGTACGCCATCATGTTACATAATGAACTGTTCATCTGACTTCTATGTCTTCTTCAGATCAACCAGCTGATATCTTCACAAAGACACATTTTTCTATTTGTTTTCAAGATTTGGTTTCCAAACTCATGTTGATATCTATAATACCACCTTGAGTTTGAAGGGGTGTTAATATAATAAATGTATAGTCAACTATAATTATTAAATTAAGTAAGTTTTTATTAGAGATTAAGATTGCGATATGATTATGATATTATATTGTAATTATTATGGTAATTCTTTTTTTAATTGGTGAGAACCTTTCTATATAGACTTTTACATAATTCAAAGGGAAATGCTCTTTGACTCGTCATTTACCCCATACTCCATGTCCCGTCCAATGTTTAAATGTTCACGTCACACATAATTTAAATAAAAAAAAGAATTATGCTTTGAAATAATGGAAAAAAAATCCACATTAGACGGGACAAAAAAATGCAGGACAAACTGACGGGCCGTCTAGCACTACTCTAATTCAAAATACAATAAACTTTTATTGTAACACTGAAAATAGAAGCTTCTTACAATCAATTTGCCCAATCTGTGAAACAATAATTGTCAAAACAATTTCTCCACTGTACAATAAAATTCTAAAATATAAGGTTATGGATAGAATATTACAGCACTATGGATCGCGACCGAGTCGAAACTCCAAATTAGTGTTACTTGAAACACGAATCAGTCTGGTATGAGGAACGAAAATTAGAGAGCAAAGCACTACTTATCTTAAACATAATTTGATAGGAGTAGTTTTCTTTGGTTCGTTTATGTTTTTAAAAAATATACATATACATATATATATTATTTTTATGTATATATAATTCAATTTAATTAAAATAATGTAAATCTATACAAATATCAATTACTAATAAAAATAATTAACTTCGATAACTTTAAGTTAAAACTTAAAACCACCTCCCAAAAATGATAATATTTAACTTTTACAAAAAGAAACTAAAAAACCTATGAATTCTTTTATGGACTGACTGTTTTATCATGTTCTCTTATCCCCTACCGTCTTTGAAAGATCAGATGTGAACTCTTCTTGACTCTGAATGAATGGTTTCAGCTATTGTTCAAAAGAGAATGGCTCAAGTGGAAACAGTCAAGTTTGCATAACTTTAAGTCTCACTCGTCTTTTCTGTTCTAGACTTTTGTAGTTTTTTGGCTTTTTTTTTTGGATAAGTAGTTATTTCCATTTATCCAAGAAGCAGCAGTGCTGCTACAAATTACAAGAGCTAGTAGTGCCTAGCTTACCAAAATCAACAATCTAATACCTTTTAGACAAACATGGCAGTATTTAGCCTCCATGAACTACATAAGAACAAATTTACAGAGTCTCGTTTTACTTTCCTAAGTTCATTTAGCCTTATTGAGATCATATCTCGTACTTGTTCTATAAGCTGCTCTTCCCTTTGCTCTGCAGAGTTGTGCAGTCGATTGTTTCTCTCTTTCCAAACTAGGTAGATGACAGCATTCCAAGCTAGCCTCAGTATAGTTGTGATCAAAGCTTTGCCTCTGAAGTTGGCAATAGCCCATTACAGCTCTACTGCCAACAACCAACTCTCCTGTGTAGCTTACAGAGCTCCATCACTGTCTGCCAGACCTGCTTAGAGTAGCCCCAGGTAAAGAATAAGTGATGCCTTGTTTCCTTCTCCTGTTTGCAAAGCAAGCATTGCTCTTCCACAGCCACGCCCCAGGAAACTAGCCTGTCCTTGGTGGACAATCGATTAAGTGTTGCCATCCAGGAAACCATAGAATGTCTAAGAATGTTGAATTTGCACCATACCAACTTATGCCAAGCCACTTTTCCAGCTGTGGGTCTAATTTTATTCCACACAACTGTCACTGAGTACTTTCCCTCAGGGAAAGGCCATTTGCAGCCTCCATTAGCTTGGAGGACAAATCTAGAAGCCACTTCTCTTAATTGCATGATCTTCCTCCAATTCCAACTGCTTCCACTGTGGATAGAGATATGCCATGATCTCTATCCTTCAACACATATTCCTTGATCCAGGCAATCCATAGGGAGCCTGCTTCAATCAGCACTGACCAGAAATTTCTTAGAATGCAAGCCTGGTTCCAAGAAACAATGTTCTTCACACCAAGCCCTCATTCTGACTTTGGCAAGCAAATTGTTGTCCAGCTTACTTTTGCTCCTTTAGCTTGACCTTCCTTCCCTTTCCATAAGAAGCTTGAGTATTTGGATCAGTTTCCTTATGCACTGTTTAGGCAGGATGAAATGCCTGCACCAGAAGTTTTGCATGTGGAAGAGGACAGATTGTAGGAGCTGAAGTCTCACAGCATAAGAGAGATGCCTTGTTGCCCAGCCTTTGATCCTTGCTGTCACCTTCTCCATAAGGGATTCACAGTCCTTCATGGTAAGTCTTCTAGTGACTAATGGCACTCCTAGGTATCTAACAGGCAATGTGCCTATTTTGAACCCAGTGGCCTCTTTGATTAGTCTTAACTCTTCCCTGTCAATGCTTGTGGAGAAGAACTCACTCTTGGAGCTATTGAGTTGAAGTCCTGAGAATTTATAGAATTGGTCAAGCACCAATTGGATGCCCCTTACTGAGTCAAGGTTACCCTTGGCAAAGATCAGCAAAGCTCAAGTGAGTGAGACTGAGCTTTTTGCACTTTGGATGGTAAGAGAAAACCCCATACTGTGCAGCTGAGTCCAGCATTTTTGAGAGTACATTGATGGCAATCACAAAAAGATATGGAGAGAGAGGGTCACCCTGCCTGACTTCTCTTGCTCCCTTGAAGAATCCCATTAGCCCTCCATTCACAGCAATGGAGAAGTGAGTGGTGGTAAGACAGCTTTCAACCCAAGCTAAGAATTGCTTAGGAACCTGCAATGCCTTCAAGACTGCAATGATGAATTCCCAGCTGAGAGAGTCAAAGGCTTTCTGCAAGTCAACTTTTATAGCACATCTGGGGGAGATAGTAGTTCTACCATATCCACAGACTAATTCTTGGGCTAGCAACATGTTATCTGTTATGCTTCTGCCTGGAATGAAGGCACTCTGATTGGAGCTGATCACCAGAGGAAGGCTGCTTTTTAGTCTGTTAGTCAAGATCTTGCTGATGCACTTGTAAAAGACTGAGCAGCATGAAATTGGCCTGAAATCTCTCATTGTGCTTGGGTTAGAACATTTTGGGATAAGGGCCACACTAGTGGAGCTGAAAGCTTTATGTACTACTCCTGTCTTGAAGAAGAACAATGCAGCTTCTTTGACATCCTCTCCTACAACAGGCCATGCTGTTTTGAATAAATGGGCTGTGTATCCATCAGGTCCTGGACTTTTGTTACTATTAATGGAGAACATTGCACATTTTACCTCTGCTTGAGTTACCATTGTTACTATTTTCTCTTGGTGCTCAACAGGTATGGAGGTTTGGAGGAGCTCATCAAGCAATTCTTGGCTGCAGCCTATGACCATGTGGTCCTTGGATCCCAGCAAGCTTTGAAAAAAGGAAATGGCTTCTGCTGCAATTTAAGGAAAGGTGTCCAGCTTATTCCCTTGTGCATCCTGCAGTGACTTTATTGTGTTTCTACTCTGCTTGATCTTCACCATCATATGGAAGAAACCAGTATTTTGGTCTCCTTCTTGCAGCCACTGGATTCTTGATTTCTGTTTAAAATAGCTCTCCTCATCCTTAAGCAGGTCATGAAACTCTTTATTTAGAGAAGTTTGCCGACTTGCCAACTCATCATCTGCAAGGCTCCTCAACAATTTGAGCTGCACTTCTTCTAGGTCTCTTCTCTTGGCCTGGACTTTCTCAGTTATATCCCCAAACTTTTTGAAGTTGAATTTCCTAAGCTGCTGCTTCAGCCTCTTCAGCTTGGTGTGAAGTATGGACATTGGATCACCTGTGGCAGGTTCCATCCATGAGCTCTCAACAATTTTCATGAACTCAGCATCCTTTGTCCAATAATTAAAGAATTTGAATGGTTTAGGTGGGGAGTGGTTCACTAGGCTGGTTTTGATCAGTGCAGCACAATGATCAGAGATTTCTGGTGCAATGAATTCAACATAGGACTGAGGAAAGGAGAGGAGCCATTGGTCATTAATCATGACCCTGTCAAGCTTCTTTGCAATGAGGTTCTCTTGGTGATTAGACCATGTGAACACTGGACCAACAAAACAATGATCCAACAGTGCATTCTGTTCAATGCAAAGTTGGAAATCCTTCATACCTAAGGAGCTATTTTGAGATCCATTAAAGCTTGAACTTTCTGATGCTTGGGCAACAACATTGAAATCCCCTGCCAGTATCCATGGTTCCCCCTGAATTGTTCTATTTATGAATTGCAAGTTTGACCATAGCCATTTCCTCCTGCTCCCTTCATTACTTCCATAAATGGCAGTCAAGTAGAATCTTTGGGATGATTGCCTTATCTGGCAAGTGATGGACTGATCTATTGACTTTATCATTTCCACATCCAGGTCATGTTTACTGAGGATCTAGATTCTTTCATTCTGTGCTTCAGAGTAGTTATGGAGGAGCTTCCATCCCCTAAAGTGCTTATCAACTATAGCCTGCACTTTAGGGAGCTTAACTCTAGTCTCAAGAAGACAAACAATGCCAATTTTTTGTTGAGCAATTCTACTAACTACTTGTTTTTGTTTAAGAGGACAATTGAGTCCTCTTATGTTCCAAACAAGAATGTTCATTAATGGAGAGCTGGAGACTGACTCCCCAAGGCAGTTGCCTTACCTTTGGCCTTCCCCTTGTCAATAGGCCCCTTTCGTCTTTTTAAGTTCCTCATCAGATCTGCCACTCCAGCTGCAGCAGCCCTAGGCTTTCGAGTGTCTTCTGTGCTATTGGAAGCAACAGGAATGATTCTATTCCTTTCCTCCAGAGATGACTCAGCAACATCACCAGCATCCTCTTCATTGTCGATGACATATTCCAGTATTGCAAATATGTTGGCAGAACCCATAGAACTTTTCGCTGAAGTTGATTCTCTTTCAGTCACTGGTGGAACATCCAATTGCTCCATGTTTGGCAGGACTGAAGACTCAATCTGATCATCAGGAATCTTATCAACCTGTTCATCAGCATTCTTAGCAGTCTGCTTGGGAATCCATTTTTTGGCAGGTTCTTCTCTTGGCATTCGTGGGCAGCTTTTCCCATTGTGTCCAAAAATACCACAATGAAGGCATTTCTGAGGCAGCCATGGTATCTCTACTGTGATAGGGATCACTGTTCCATTCCTTAACTCCACTTCAATCAATTTGGGCAGATCCTGGTCAGCATCTATCTCCATACAGACTTTGGCATAAACAAGTCTTTGCCTATTTGCTGTGATTTTGTCCATGTAGAGGGGAGTGCCTATGGCACTAGCTATATAGCTTAATCCCCTCATGGAATATAATTCCAAAGGAATATTGCCCAGATGAATCCAGATAGGTAGTTTCTTCATGTTGAACTCTAAAGATTTCAAGCCAGGCTCTCATTTCCTCAGTATGATTGGGCTGTTATGGATGTGCCATGGTCCATGCTCAAGCACCCAATCCCTAGTCTCAGAGTGAAGGAATTGCAGGACATAGAGATTTCTTCCTACTGGCTTGATTTGGATTTCTCCATCCTTTCCCCATAGCAGATTGGCCAGCTTGTGAAACAAACTGAAATTTGGAGGTTTCCCTATGAATTGTGCTATTAGTGAATTCTTCCAATTGGAGAATTCCTTCCTCAAATACATCATCTCGTGGTTTGACAGTCACCTTTCCATCCGTTATCAATGGAGGAAAGAACTTCAGGGCTTGACTTTCAGCTGTAGCAAACAACTTCCTCCAATCATGTGCTACCACGTCAGCAGAGTTAGTTATAACTGACTCTATTCTTGTTCCTTCTCCAGCTTCCCTCGATCGTTCCATCAATTTGCCTCGATCCAGTCCAACTGAGTTGGTAGGAAAATCACCATTAACCACTTGCTTAAAGCTCCTTTGCCTAGAATCCGATCCTTTCGTTAGTGGAATCTTCTCCGATGGAGTCCTCGATGGATCCATCTCCAAGCTACCGAGAGAAGCTCAGATAATCCGAGATGAGCTAGGCAGATGAAGAATCCTTAATTCGATTTGGTGAAACACGTACTCGCAATTGAATTCTCGACACAAAAAGCTAAGAATTGTGAAATTTGGCTTAGAAATCCCCAAATCAAGAAAGTCTCCTATCGTGAGTTGAGAGCGTTTTCTAAAACTCGCGCCAAATTGTTTTTGGTGTTGTTTTTGGCTTCTTTTCCCCAAAACAGAAAAAGAAAGGAGATCTTACAGAAAGGTGAAATGAAAGAGAGTGAGAGACTTCAAGACAAATTTGCTCATAGAATTACCCACTCACTTGAGAACTCAATTTCTTTATTTACAGATCAAATTATCTTTGTTTCACTCTACAATTTTATGATATTCTTTGCCTAGTGCTAGTTCATTCATTGTTTCATCTTAATACAAATAATTAATTCAGAGAGGCTTTCAGTGATCCCTCTTGACCTCCTGTTTAAGTATGCATTGAGTTTCCTGATAGAATCTTAAGCTTCAAATTAGGTTTTCAATACAAGACGAACTAACATCTTACAACCAACCAACCAATATATAATTGGATCATAACTCAAACTTTGGTAAGATTTGGACTTAAAATTTAAGGTTTCATTTTAAGTTTCTTCCTCGTCTTTGAGACAATATCTCATTGGCAAATTTTATCTCATTTTAAGTTAACCAATCCTTTTATTTCCAAAAAAAAGAAAAAACATTTGCTTTATCATTTTGGAAAAACAGGGAATTTTGAAATAAATACCAAAGAAACAATTGTTTGCTTATAGAAAATGGATCCGGTTATAACCGCACAGCTACTTAGGGTTTGGAGTAGACCTGCAGTTATAATCCTTATCTAGGTCCGACTCAAAACTTTACAAAAAACACTAAGGGACCATGGGGGGTGATGATTTCCTTTAGTGTTTTTTTTTAATTTTTTTTTGTAACACCAAGGGAAATCATCATGGGGGGTAGCGATTTCCCTTTTTTTTTTAAATTTATATACTTAAAATTTTATAATTTATTAAAATTTTTAATTTTATAAAAAAATAAATTTTAATTTCTTATAAATGCTGCAGAAAATATTGGAATTGGATACCTTTTGTAATGGATGAGACTTTTTATCAGATTTAGGGTTAGGGTTCCAGCTATTTTTTAGTTAATCAAATGCTGCAGAAAATATTGGAATTACATTCCTTCTGCAATGGATGGGACTACTGATCAGATTTAGGGTTAGGATTTCAGCTAATTTCCAGTCTGTTGCAGAAAATATTGTAATTGGATAGTCCGGTACAAAGGATAGGATTTGTCATCAGATTTTTCATTCAATGAGTGATCAGTTTTTCAGTCAATTAACCCTAGCTAGAAAATGAGAATCAGATTCCATCATGTACAAAGGACGAGATTTTTCATCCGGTACAACACAATGAACCATTATAAATTCATAATACTGATGAAGGTTTACAATACCCCCTGTCATAACGATTTTTCGACCGCTCGACGATTTTTACTTTTTTAAAATAAAATGTTAAAAGTTAAAATAAAATAAAATAAAATAAAATAATTGCAGGGAGTTGCCACCAATCTTTTTTGATTAGGTGTGATTGGTCACCTATGAAAACTTGTCTTCTTAATAATATCCTAAAATTAATTAAGATATATTAAAAAGATAATTTTTGGTTTGCGAAACAAAGTTAGGTTCGAGAGTACGGTTACGCGTGGAGAAGGATTAGCACCCCCACGTAGCCCGTTTTAAAAACAGTACCGATTAATCGCGTGTTATCTTTAATCTTGAAAATGTGATTTTAACTTTAATACTTAATAATAATTCCCTTAGTACATTTTATTTAAAATGAATATTTTAAAACGAAGGAGAGATAATATTTTTTATAAGCATTTCTGAAGTAAAAGAAATTACTTATGTAAAAATAATTCCCGAATCACTTCGATATTTTTCGATAATGTTTCGATAATTATTTTTACACGAACCGTTTTGTGGAACTATAGATATTCCGACCGTCCGGAGAACGGATTCGCTTTAGAAGATTTCATTTACCAAAGATAATTTTAAAAAGAAATATTTTATTTTGCGAAAAAAAAAATCACGATTATTGAAGATATCTTTTTTTTTTTATTATTAAAATTAATCTCCAAAATAAACGAAATTATCCGTGTAAAAATAATTTCCGAATCACTCCGATATTCTTGATAATGTTTCGGTAACTAATCTTACTCGAACTGTTTTGTGGGACAATTGATACTCCGACCATCCCGAGATATAATTCGTTTTCAGAAAATTTTATTTTTTTTTATAAAAATTTGTTTGCGGAGAAATTAATAAAAATATCTTTTTATAATTAATTTTGGAATAAAAGAAATTACTTTATGTAAAAATAATTCCCGAACCACTCCGATAATTTCGATAATGTTTCGATAATCATGTTTACATAAACCATTTCGAGGAACAATTGATATTCCAACCATTCCGAGAAAGAGTTCGTTTTCAGAGAATTTTCTTTGCCAAAATTAATTTAAAAGATATATTTTATACGCGAAAAATTTAAGAAAATTTAAATAAATAAAAAAACTTTCCCCTCTTTTTTTTATATATATTAATAATGCATAAAAATAAATAATACCAATAATGATGGAATTAACAAATAAATAAAAATATATAAAATAATAATAATAAATAATAATAATGATAATACTACTAATAATAATACCAATACCAATAAATAAAAAATATAGACGTGAGAAAAGATATATATATATATATATATATGCATAAAATAATATATGATAATAATTATTAAAAAAAACAAAAAAAATAATAAAAAAATAAAATATTTATATATATACAAAATAAAATATAAAAATATATAATAAAAATATATATAAAAATTAAAACAAAATAATAGTGATAATAATACTAGCAAATAACAAATATAAATAAATAATAATAATAATAATAATAATTAATATAATAATAAGATAATAAAATATATATAATATTAATTATGATAATAATAAAAATATAATAAAAAAATATAATAATTAAGAGTTGTAAACCCAAGTGCAGGTTATGTTCAAGTAGTAAATTCTCGGGTGTCCGAGGTCGAACCACAGGGAAGCGTACTCGTAAGTATAAGTTTATAAATATATATGAAAAAGAAAATAAACAAGATATTAGGGAATCAACAACAAAGAAAGTAAACAAGATATTAGAGAACAAAATAAACAAAATAACATAAAAGCAATTAAACAAGATATAAAAAAAACAATAAGAAAGGATGTTGAGGTTAGAGAATCCACTCTTGGTGTTATGCTAAGATTAATCTTGTTTTATTACACAATTGAAATCCACACATAAAGGAGGTTCCAATCGGAAGGTTTAGCAATTCAGTCCAAATTGTCCAACGTCCATAGCATATGATATTATGTTCATTTGGTGTCCTCAAAACTCATAAAAAGAGTCCAAGCATTCCTTATGCCAAGGTATATGTCTACAACAAATCAAGGTTATGAAACCAAGCATTTATTGTGCCATTTTCATTGTCAATAATGAATCAAGATCTCTACTTTGCAAGTATGATTTTAAACCAAAAGAAAATATTATCTATACTAGTGTTTATAAATGATGATTCATTTTAGCTCATGTTTAAGAGACTAACCTTAGCATTTACCAAGAGCTTCACCTCATCACCTCAACAATATGATTAGCAACACATACTAAAAATGAAAAGAAATGTAAGAAGAAAAAGAAAACTAGAGAAAGGAAAGAAAAAGAAAACTTAGAGAATTTTATTACAATGGCTAATATCCTACCAATGTATCTTCTCCCCCAATACTCATCCAAGGCCCTCTATTTATACACATTTTGGAGGGCTAAATGACAAGAGACAAGCTTTACAAATTTCAAAGGTAGGTATAATAGGTGGGTGCATTTTTCTAACAATTTTCGTCATATTGTATGACAATTATGATCAGCCAGCTTGATGGTCGATTTTGTCAATGTTGGAGGCTCGATCTGATAAAATTGTCTTCTAGAAAAATATACCCCTATCAGTTACGGATCCATAGCCGTTGGAATCAGATCATTTGCTCATGTGGATCGGAAGATATGGTCAAAATACGAAAACAGGTCAGCACAGACGTCATTGCACATCAGCCAACTTGATGGTCGATTGCGCTAGGGAAAACGACTCCGTTTCAAGAAGTGTAAAACATGAAAAAGATAGATATGCCTCTTAGCTTTGCATGGCTACAAATTTTAGCCTTATTGCTTCAGTGAAACTCGAGATATAGCTGATATGGCAAAAGGTGTCGGAACTGGAACTGAACTGGATTTGCCCTTAATTGTTGATTTAACCTAGTAATCTGAAATCACTCAAAGAAACTCGTGAAAAACACCAAATTACATAAAAATATAAAAAATCATAAACACAATTAGACTAAACAATAATAACTCGTATTTGACACAAAACAATAATAAAACATAACTAAAAACTATATAATTATACGAGTTATCACACCCCCACACTTAGATTGTTGCTAGTCCCTAGCAACGACTCAATAAAAATAAAATAAGAAAATCTAATCTAATCCATTTTCGTAAGAAATCACGGTGGCACTTAGCATGTGACACAAGCCTTTAAACCCCTAGGTGTCCCTAGTGGACGAGTTTAGTCTCGTGAGGGTTTACTAGGACGATACCCACAAACATTGAAGACATAAGAAAAACTAAAAATAATAATTATAACTAATCCTTCCAATATAAATTAGAGATAATCATTGGACAAGTCTTAAAAACTAATCAATAGCTTAAAGAAATTCACAAAAAATCTTGCTTGAATGTAAATAAATGAGTTAAGCCAATATTAACATAACATATTTCAATCAAAATAGTGCATATTCAAACTTAATCTCAACCTCTCACATGGGATACTCTCTTGATTTTCACTCTTTAAAGTAGTGGTAAAGTGTTTACACTCAATCAATCTCATGAAAACACTTCTACCATATGCTTGCTTGTCCACCTATTCTCCACTATTTAGATCATACAACTTCATAAATCAAGAGGTCTTTATTCAAGGTTGTAATGGGGCCAAAGGGTTATAATGTGGTTAAAGAACAAAAGGATAAAGATATCACAAAGGTTCCAAAGAGTTCATAGATTTTAGAGACATAATAAGATCATACAAATAAAACTTCTCAAAACTCTTATAAAGCACATAATAACATAGGCTAAATATTCATGTTGAGCCTTTGCATCATTCTAACCAACTTTGTAACATCTTTTTCTAGAAGTTCAAGAGAAGATTCTTTTTTCTTTTTTTTTTTTTTAATATGGGAATGTATTTGACAATGATCCCTTTCTTTTTCTCTTGACTTTTTGTTTTCTTTTCTTCCCCCACACTTATCTTTTGTTTCTAACCCAAATTTTCAACTAAAAATATCCCTTGTTTTTTTTTTTTTTTTTTTGCAATATGTCTCAAAATATAAAAATCCATCTTTAGAACAAGGGTAAGGATATAAGTATATTTAGGCTAGGTGTAAGTTGTGGTTACCAATAAAACAGCATATTTAATGTAGGCTCAAATTGGCTCACTAGTGGGGATGTTCTCTTAGAACATTAATAAGGGATGGCTGTTTGGCTCTGGTTATAATCCTAATGCCTCTATCATATTCATGTTGTCACATGTATCAATATAGTATCAAACGGTTTAAAGCAAGTTCTAGAGAATCATGTAATCATAAGAGCACTCAAGAAAGAAATTAGATTGATTTGTATAATGCATCAATCATTATAGGCTCAAAAACTCACAAGGATGATTATACAAGTCAGATTAAGTCTAAACATGCTTCTTTCTCAATCAACATATCATATTAACATTGGCTCATAAAAAGGTTGATATCAAGCTCAATTCTCATGAAAATCTTCTCACTAATAAATCTGTTTTAGACTTATGCAATTCATATCTCATTATAGTATTGAAAGTAACTAAAAAACACACTAAGTCTAAACATGCTTTTTTTTTTCTTTTTTTCTTTTTTTTTTTTTCTTTTTTTTCTTTTTTTTTTGAAGAAGAAGATTAAATCAAACTGACAAGGTATGTCTCAAGTCTCCCTTACTCAGACCTTGTTCAGAATGAATACTTCTAAATGTCTTAAAACACAACAATTTTTTTTTTTAGCAAAATATGTCCCTTACCCCCTACTAAAATATGACATTGTCCCCAATGTCAAATTTTAAAGTTAGAATTTAGGAGATATTACCTGCAGAGGTTGCTAACCACTTATTATAACTGAGACACAACAAACAAAATGTTAGATAATGTCGCCGAAAGTGTATTTGACCTGTCAGAAGAAAATGTTAACCTAACAAAAGATTTTTGCGTGATTTCAGGAAGAAAATAAAAAAGAGAAGAAAAATCAACCGTAAAAGACCAATGCAAAAAATACGAGAATAATTACACAAATCGAACAACACGTAAATTAAACCGAAATGAAATTATTGCAAATCAAACCAAAAGCTGAGAAGTCATTTATTGTAGTTGTGATTGTGGCTCACATCTTCCTCTGGTTTTACGTCCAGAAACGGCTTAAACGCCTTCTATGAGTCGAGGATATGCTTCCCATCCAGTTTTCTTACAAGCTGGCAAACAGGGTCTTTTAACATCAGATTCCCAAGATGTTGCCATTCCCTTTGGAATTGCGGCCATAAATCAAGAATTTCTCTTTGTACGTCTCCACTAGGATGCGTCTCAAGAGAAAGTTGGATATTACCCAAATTCTCCTTACTCAGTCCATCCTTAATGAATTCAATTTTATCATCTCGATTAGAGGACGGAATCCCAATAGAACGACATTTACCGTTACACGTCCATCGTGCACATTTGCGGCAATTTGAACTCATGCGCTTTGCTCGTCGCTTCTTTGCATAAGTGCTTCTACCTGTACCTGGTAAATGCAAAACAGGAAGATATTCATCTTCACGTACCTTGGCTTCAATTATCCAACGTATGTCTTCAGGAATCCCTTTGTGCATAAGCATTCTTAATCTTTCAAATCGAACTTGGTAAAGCTTCAGTAAAATATTTCGAGGAAAAGGAGGAAATCGTTTCTGCAATCTTTTGAGAATATCATCCATCTTGAAAAAAATGAAAAAGAAATTGAGAGAGAAATTTATATACAATATCAGTTTTGTGGGTAGCTGATGGGACCGACTTAAAAAATCACGGAGTACCGTTATCCGCCATTTAACCGGGGTTAAAATAAAAAAAATGTATTTTTTTTTTTTAAGATTAGTAAAAATTATATTTACATCTAGTTATTTTCAAAACAAGGATCAGAAAGAAAAACAACCTCTTCTTGAGTAACATGATTTTCCAAAAAGAGTTTGAGTCTTTGTCCATTTACCTTGAATACGTTACCATTTTGAGGATTCTCCATGTCAACTACTCCATAATGATACACATGCTTAACCACAAATGGGCCAGTCCATCTTGATCTCAACTTACCAGGAAATATGTGAAGTCTAGAATTATAAAGTAGAACTTTTTGCCCAACATCAAATGTTTTTCTTGAAATTAACTTGTCATGAAAGGTTTTAGTTCTTTCTTTATGAATTTTAGAATTCTCATATGCATCATTTCTGAGTTCCTCAAACTTTTGTTTCCAACAATGCTTAACCTGAAAAGAATTTAACAAAGAATCAGTGTGTGAAATTTCTGAAGCATTATCAAACTCACATTCAATTAAATAAGCTTCTAAAGGATCATGAAATGTGGTAGTGGTGAGATGTTCATGAACAAGTTCTTCAATGAAATCCACTTCATGTACTTCTGAATCATCACCAGGTTGCTTGCAAATGTTGAACACATTTAATTCTAAAGTCATATTTCCAAAAGAAATGTTCAACATACCATTCCTGCAATTTATCAGAGCATTAGAAGTTGCAAGAAATGGACGGCCTAATATAACAGGAATTTGAACATTTGGATTTGAAACAGGATGTGTGTCCAAAACAATAAAATCAACAGGGAAGTAAAAATTATCAATTTGAACCAAAACATCTTCAACTATCCCTCGAGGAATTTTTACAGAACGATCAGCTAGTTGAAGTGTAACAGGTGTTTCCTTGAGTTCACCTAAACCTAACTGTTGATAAATAGAAAAAGGCAAAAGATTAACACTAGCACCAAGATCAAGCAATGCACGTTCTATTCTAGTGTTTCCAATAATGCATGAGATTGTTGGACATCCAGGATCTTTGAATTTTGGTGGAGTAAGGTGCTGAATGATTGAGCTTACACTTTCCGTCAGAAATGCTTTCTTTTGTACATTATGTTTCCTTTTAACTGTGCACATGTCCTTCAAAAATTTAGCATAAGATGGAACTTGTTTGATTGCATCCAATAAAGGAATGTTAATCTTAACTTGTTTGAAAAGTTCATATATTTCTGCATTTTGATTCAAATTCTTTATTGTTTGCAACCTTTGAGGAAAAAGAGCAGGATGCATACCTTTTTCTTTGTCCAAATTTTCAAGAAGTTCAGACTTACCATCATCCTTACCATTACTTTTCGGAGGGGAAGGAGGATCTTGGTCTTTTGATGGAATGTTTTTGTCAATTGCCTTTCCACTTCGAAAAGTTGTGATAGAACTGGCATTTTCCTGTTGAGTTTCATTGGAGCAAGAAACAAGACATTGAGTAGAAGGGTTAGGCTGAGGTTGAGCAGGAAACTTACCTTTTTCTTGAGTGCGTAATGAAGCTGTCAATGTGGACAAGGTGTTTTTGATCTCATTAATGTCCTGTGAAGTTTGGTTATTCACATTTGCTTGTGTTTGCATGAATGCTTGCAATGTCTCTTCCAAGGTTTGTACACGTGAAGGTTGATAGGAAAAAATGTTGCCCGGCTTTTGAGATTGTGGTACCTGAACATGATTATTATTCCGCCAACTGAAGTTGGGATGATTTCTCCATTCAGGGTTATACGTTTCAGAGTAAGGAGAAGGAAAAGGCTTTATAAATGTGTTTATGGAATTTACTTGATCATGCAACGCTTCTTTAAGAATGGGAATGTTTGGACATTCAGAAGTGGGGTGTCCCATGATTTCACAAATTCCACAACTTTCTTCATTTTTAACCGTTTTGACTTCTTTTACTTCTCTAAGTTCCATGGCTTCAATCTTTCTAGCCAAATTAGCTACTTTAGCTTTTATCTCATCTTCTTGACTAAAATGATATTTACCTCTGTTAGAAACAAGATTAGATCTATTGGAACTTTCAGAGGAATTATCTGTGTGCCAGGCTTGAGAGTTATCTGCCAAATGGTCTAGGTAGTCAAAGGCTTCTTCAGGTTCTTTTTCTAGAAACTCACCGTTACACATTGTTTCAACAAATTGTTTAGTTTTGGGAGTTAAACTTTCATAAAAGAAACTAATAAGACGCCATTTTTCAAAACCATGATGTGGACAAGAACATAACAAATCTTTAAAACGCTCCCAGCACTGAAAAAATGCTTCATTTTGATTTTGATTGAAATTTTGAATCTGTCTTTTCAAAGCAGTAGTTTTATGTGCTGGGAAAAAAATTCTTTAGAAACTCAGTTTGTAATTCTTGCCATGTGCCAATTGACCTTGGTTTTAAATTATGAAGCCAAATTTTTGCTTTGTCTTTTAAAGAAAAAGGAAATAATTTTAGCTTGACAATTTCATTTGTACATTGTTGGTCATTAAAGGTGACACATACATCTTCGAAGTCTTTTAGAAACGAGTAAGCACTTTCCGATTCTAACCCATGGAAATTTGGAAGCAAAGCTATCATACCTGGTTTAAAACGAAAGTTGTTTGGATTGAGAGGAAAAATAAAACAAGAGGGTGATGAGCTTCGAGTTGGTTGCAAGTAGTCACGCATGGTGCGTACTTGTCTGTTCTCATCTTCAGCATGAACACTTTCATTGTCAGCCATGGTAGGAGTTGTATTAGAAAGATTACCTGAAAAAGTTTCACAATAAAATCTAACTAAACGACGAGATCTAAAATCACGTCGCCAAACAAGCATAAAACAAAGTTAATAAATAGATAATATATAAATATAAACTTTACAATATAAATATATAGAAAATTAGGCGGTATAACCAGCCAATAAAACAAAGTTAATATACAATATAAATATAAATATATAGAAAATTAGGCGGTATAACCAGCCAATAAAAATAAATATACTTATAAACTTATATACTTAGTATTACTTCCCCGGCAACGGCGCCAAAAACTTGATGGAGACTCAATTAAGAGTTGTAAACCCAAGTGCAGGTTATGTTCAAGTAGTAAATTCTCGGGTGTCCGAGGTCGAACCACAGGGAAGCGTACTAGTAAGTATAAGTTTATAAATATATATGAAAAAGAAAATAAACAAGATATTAGGGAATCAACAACAAAGAAAGTAAACAAGATATTAGAGAACAAAATAAACAAAATAACATAAAAGCAATTAAACAAGATATAAAAAAAAACAATAAGAAAGGATGTTGAGGTTAGAGAATCCACTCTTGGTGTTATGCTAAGATTAATCTTGTTTTATTACACAATTGAAATCCACACATAAAGGAGGTTCCAATCGGAAGGTTTAGCAATTCAGTCCAAATTGTCCAACGTCCATAGCATATGATATTATGTTCATTTGGTGTCCTCAAAACTCATAAAAAGAGTCCAAGCATTCCTTATGCCAAGGTATATGTCTACAACAAATCAAGGTTATGAAACCAAGCATTTATTGTGCCATTTTCATTGTCAATAATGAATCAAGATCTCTACTTTGCAAGTATGATTTTAAACCAAAAGAAAATATTATCTATACTAGTGTTTATAAATGATGATTCATTTTAGCTCATGTTTAAGAGACTAACCTTAGCATTTACCAAGAGCTTCACCTCATCACCTCAACAATATGATTAGCAACACATACTAAAAATGAAAAGAAATGTAAGAAGAAAAAGAAAACTAGAGAAAGGAAAGAAAAAGAAAACTTAGAGAATTTTATTACAATGGCTAATATCCTACCAATGTATCTTCTCCCCCAATACTCATCCAAGGCCCTCTATTTATACACATTTTGGAGGGCTAAATGACAAGAGACAAGCTTTACAAATTTCAAAGGTAGGTATAATAGGTGGGTGCATTTTTCTAACAATTTTCGTCATATTGTATGACAATTCTGATCAGCCAGCTTGATGGTCGATTTTGTCAATGTTGGAGGCTCGATCTGATAAAATTGTCTTCTAGAAAAATATACCCCTATCAGTTACGGATCCATAGCCGTTGGAATCAGATCATTTGCTCATGTGGATCGGAAGATATGGTCAAAATACGAAAACAGGTCAGCACAGACGTCATTGCACATCAGCCAACTTGATGGTCGATTTCGCTAGGGAAAACGACTCCGTTTCAAGAAGTGTAAAACATGAAAAAGATAGATATGCCTCTTAGCTTTGCATGGCTACAAATTTTAGCCTTATTGCTTCAGTGAAACTCGAGATATAGCTGATATGGCAAAAGGTGTCGGAACTGGAACTGAACTGGATTTGCCCTTAATTGTTGATTTAACCTAGTAATCTGAAATCACTCAAAGAAACTCGTGAAAAACACCAAATTACATAAAAATATAAAAAATCATAAACACAATTAGACTAAACAATAATAACTCGTATTTGACACAAAACAATAATAAAACATAACTAAAAACTATATAATTATACGAGTTATCACTCTATCACTTGAAAAATAAATTGCTCCTCTCAACAGAGGTTCTATCACTTGAAAAATAAATTGCTCATCTCAACAGAGGCTCTATCACTTGGAAAATAAGTTGCTCCCCTCAACAGAGGCTCTATCACTTGAGAAATAAATTGCTCCTCTCAACAGAGGCTCTATCACTTGAAAAATAAATTGCTCCTCTCATCAGAGGCTCTATCACTTGGAAAATAAATTGCTCCTCTCAACAGAGGCTCTATCACTTGAAGAAATAAATTGCTCCTCTCAAGAGAGGCTCTATCACTTGGATCATAAATTGCTCCTCTCAACAGATGCTTTATCACTTGAAAAATAAATTGCTCCTCTCATCAGAGGCTCTATCACTTGGAAAATAAATTGCTCCTCTCAACAGAGGCTCTATCACTTGGAAAATAAATTGCTCATCTCAACAGAGGCTCTATCACTTGAAAAATAAATGTACCTTCTTCTTGGTTATCATGGTGATTCCCAACTTCCCGTTGCATTCGGGTTTCATTTTCCTTGTTCATCTGTCATTCGTATCCCTTTCTATGCAACAGTAATTTTCAATGTTTGCAATGTTATGATGATGCAATGCATGTTTATGACAATGAAATGCATGACTTGAGGCCCGAATCATGATTCGATGCCCCTGTGTATATTTTATTAATCAGAGACCCTTTCAGAGTTGAGTCTGATTAAGCCTTTTATTTCAATTTTTAAACTTTTCTGTTCTTCCCAATCATTTCTCTCTTCCTCCATCAAATCGACTGGGCCTCCACAATTTATTTCCTCACAATCCTTTCTTAATCGAGTCAAAGCTTTGTACCTCCCCCCTTAAAACAATTTTTAGGTATCAATCGTCATCTCAATCATTGTTTCCTTTACTTCCAAAAGGTATAAACACATCGGGTCCCATACTGCCCCATTATCTCTTCTTCCCTTTCTGATTTTCCAATTTTCAAACTATGTAGAGTAATCATGAAAGCTTCGTTCGTGCATTATCTAGTATTATCATTCATATTTAATGCCAAAATAATGCATTATCTAAAGAAAATTTCAAACAAAGAAGGATAATTTAAGGACATGATTTTATGAATAAGGACATATACTTTTATTCCAGTGAAGGAAGAAAAAGAACATACTGGCATTAATCAAAGAAAAGAAAGAAAGACTGAACAGGGATAAACCCCACATAATGAATACTTAAACAATCTCAATCGAGTGAATTCAGATTTCTCTTTCAGAAAAAAAATCCATCGATGTCTTTGACTCCTTTCGAGAGCGTCCCACTATTAATTGCCCTTCATGCCTTGTGCTGTTCGGTCACGTCGCACCTCACTACTTGTTCAATTCTTTCATCCTATTCTAACTCCTTGTCTCATGAATTATTTCACACCGATTAATGTCGGTCATCCCAACTCTTGTTTGTCCTTTACCTAGGCCGCCCTTTAGGGTTTTCGACCTAGATCCATCCTTTGATTCGAACCGCCCTTTTGGGTTTTCGATTTGAAACTCTCCTCCATTTTTTTATATATTTTTATGCATAATACTTCTTCACTGCGTCAGCATTGATTGGACTCAAGTAATCCGCACCATCCATCTCTGCTAAAATCATTGCCCCTCTTAAAAATACTCTTTTTACCACATACGGGCCTTCCCAATTTGGTGCCCATTTCCCCCTTGGGATCTTGCTGATTAGGGAGAATTTTCTTCACAACTAAACCACCTTCTCGAAACTCTCTTAGGCGAACCTTTTTGTTATGAGCCCTCATATCCGTCTTTGGTATAATTGGCCATGACACAGGGCCGTCATCCTCTTTTCCTCGATCCAATTAAGTTGCTCATAGCGGGCTCGAACCATTCCGCTTCCTCTAACTCGACTTCCATTAAAATTCTCAGAGAAGGGATCTCCACTTCAATTGGTAGAACAGCTTCCATCCCGTACACCAAGTAGTAGGAGGTTTCCCCTGTAGAAGTACGTACTGACGTTCTATAGGCATGTAGGGTAAACGGAAGCTTTTTGTGCCAATCCTTGTACTTATCAGTCATTTTGGCAATGATTTTTTATATTCTTGTTAGCAGCTTCTACTGCCCCATTCATCTTGGGACAGTAAGGCGCCTAGTTGTGGTGCCTGATTTTGAACTGAGTGTAGATTTTTTTCATCAGGGTATTGTTCAAGTTGAGAGCGTTACCTGTAATAATTTTCTCCGGGAGACCATACCGGCATACCACTTTCTTTATCAAAAATCTGCACACCACGGATTTGGTCACACTAGCGTAAGAAGTAGCTTCGACCCATTTCGTGAAGTAATCGATCACTACCAAAATGAAGCGATGTCCGTTCGAGGCTTTAGGGGTAATTGGCCTGATCACATCCATTCCCCACATAGAAAAAGGCCAAGGCGTTGTCATGACATGTAGAATTGTCGGAGGAGCGTGCAGCTTATCTGCTTATATTTGGCACTTATGACATCTTCGAACATACCTGATGCAATCCCTTTCCGCAGTCATCCAGTAATAACCTGCTCTCATAATCTGCTTAGCCATCATGTGGCCGTTTGCATGTGTTCCACACACCCCTTCATGAACCTCTTCGAGTATTATTTTAGCTTCAGCCGCTTCGACACATCTTAGAAGTGTATGATCTCTACTCATTTTATACAATATTTCTTCATCCAAGAAGAATCCCATCGCCATTCTTCTCAAAGTTTTTTTGTCATTTTTCGAAGCGTGCTCTAGATACTGCTGATGTTTTATGTATTGTGAGATGTTGCGGTACCATGGTCTCCCATTCAGTTTTTCCTCAACATGCACACAGTGTGCAGGCGATTCTCGTATACTCATCTTGATGGGCTGGACGTCAGCACTTGTATTTATTTTGAACATTGAGGCCAATGTAGCTAGGGCATCGACCATTTGGTTTTCTTCTCGAGGCAAGTAATTGAATTCGATTTTTTGGAATTACTGAACCAATTCCATTATGAATTTGTGGTAGAGGATCAGTTTTGAATCTCTCGTTTCCCATTCTTCTTTCAACTGGCAAATAACTAGGGCAGAATCCCCATATCTTCTAACTAATCTATTTTCTTTGCAATAGCTGCTTGAAGTCCTATGACACAAGTCTCATATTCTGCCACATTGTTGGTGCACCTGAAAGTTAATCTCACAATAATGGGGCAGTAGTTTCCCTCTGGTGATATCAAAACTGCTCCAATGCCATGCCCCAAAACATTTGATGCTCCGTCGAAATACATTTTCCATATAGCCTTCTTTAACTCCTCGCCTTCATCCTCCCGAGAAATAACCATCAAGTCTTCATCAGGAAAGTCAAACTTTACCGGCTCGTAATCTTCTGTAGCTCTATCTGCCATAAATTCGGCCACTGCACTCCTTTTTATGGCCTTTTGCGAGACATAGGTGATGTCATACTCAGAGAGTAGAACCTGCCATCTTGCTAATCTTCCTAACAACGAGGGTTTCTCAAATATGTACTCAATGGGGTCCAATTTAGCAATAAGTAATGTTGTATGATTGATGCACCCAAAAGAGTGTATCTTATTTAACCTTGCACTAAAAAGATCAATTGTAAGTATAGTAGTTAGCAAGGGTCGAGTCCTCAGGGATTGGGTTTTAGTTTATAAGTTAATAGTTTAAAACTTAAATTCAAGGAAAACAAAAGAAAAGGGGGTTTTGAAATAGTTTTAAAAATAAGCAAACAATAAAAGTAAGATGCAAGTAAGAAATAAGAAATCAAATATGAGAGAAATATGGTTAAGGTTTCATTCTCCACCACTAGACATCATTAAAAATCAATTTCAGATCTATCAATATCAACCAACTATCAAAGTTAATAACTGTAGATAACAACAAGCTCTGTTATCCCAATCTTTCCTTAGTTTGTCGTTAAATAGAACAAGCTCTCTATTTAATCTCTAACCATCAAACAACCTAGAATAAGCTCTCTAAATTCAATTTAATGGCAGCTTTATGATGAGAAAGATAGGTTGATCTAAGCAACAAACACATAAGCTCGGATTGTTCAACTTAGGTTATGTTCCACTTTGCAATTATTGAAAACTTGACCATAATCATTAATCACAAATTGCCACTTATGAATAGGAAATCAAGACAATTACACGGATCAAGACTCCTAAACTAGCAATAGATAATTATCAAGATCTATCTAGTTGTACACCTAAACAAATCAAGACAACATCATGAACAATTCTTGTAGAAGAACATAAGCAACTTTGATAGAAAACTAATGATAGATAGAATCTGAAAATCAATCACAAAACATGTCTAGGGCTTTGAAATCACCCTTAACCAAATAGAAGTTTAGCCTAGCATAGGCATTGTAAACATAAACATAAAATTAAAGAGAATCTAAGAAGAAAATAAAAGAAAGAAAGAAGAAGAAGAAGAATATTAATTATCCAGCCTCTTGCTCTCTCTAAAGAAAAAGAAAACTAGAGAAAAGAAAGAAGAAGAAAACTTAGAGAATTTTATTACAATGGCTAATATCCTACCAATGTACAATGTCTCTTACAATCATCCAAGGCCCTCTATTTATACACATTTTGGAGAGCTAAATGACAAGAGACAAGCTTTATAAATTTCAAAGGTAGGTATAATAGGTGGGTGCATTTTTCTAACAATTTTCATCATATTGTATGACAATTCTGATCAGCCAGCTTGATGGTCGATTTTGTCAATATTGGAGGCTTGATCTGATCTAATGGTCTTCTAGACAAATCTTTCCCTATCCGTTTGTGATCCATAGCCGTTGGAATCAGCTCATTCGCTGATGTGGATCAGAAGATATGGTCAAAATACCAAAATTGGTCAGAACAGACGTCATTGCATATCAGCCAACTTGATGGTTGATTTCGCTTCGGAAAACGACTCCGTTTCAAGAAGTGTAAAGCATGAAAAAGATAGATATGCCTCTTAACTTTGCACTGTAAAAATTTCAGCCTTAATGCTTCAGTGAAACTCTAGATATAGCTGATATGGCAAAAGGTGTCGGAACTGGAACTGAACTGGATTTTCCCTTAATTCTTGATTTAACCTAGTAATCTGAAATCACTCAAAGAAACTCGTGAAAAGCACCAAATTACATAAAAATATAAAAAATCATAAACACAATTAGACTAAGCAATAATAACTCGTATTTGACACAAAACAATAATAAAACATAACTAAAAACTATATAATTATACGAGTTATCAATGATACAACATGTACTGGCGGAGTCTACGAGTAGTCTAAGCTAGTACACAACACACATTTTCTACTGCCGAGTATTTGGCCTCGTAATCGGTGAACTTTTTACTCAAGTAGTAAATGGCATGCTCTTTTTTACTTGTCTTGTCTTGCTGTCCCAATACACATCCCATGGACTTCTCATGTACTACCAGATACAAAACAAGTGATCTCCCCGGAGTGGGCGGTACCAACACCGGTGGGTTGGTAAGATACTCTTTCACTTTATCAAATGCTGCTTGGCAATCTTCGTCCCATTTACCCGGGTCTCGTTTCCTAAGGAGTCTGAAAATCGGATCACATTTGACCGTGAGTTGGGAAATAAAACGGGCAATGTAATTCAGTCTACCTAGAAATCCTCTTACTTCTTTCTATGTCCGGGGTGGGGATAAGTTCTGGATAGCGCGTATCTTGTCCGAGTCTACTTCGATTCCTTTCTCATTAACAATAAAGCCTAGTAATTTTCCGGATGTTATACCGAACGTACATTTGGTGCGATTGAGCTTAAGCTGGAACTTTTTTAACCGACCGAACAACTTTCTCAGATTAACCACGTGGTCCTCATTTTCACGTGATTTTGCGATCATGTCGTCGACATAAATTTCTACTTCTTTGTGTATCATATCATGGAAGAGGGTCACCATTGCTCTCTGGTAAGTCGCCCCGGCATTCTTTAGCCCAAATGGCATCACTTTATAACAAATGTGGTCTTTTCCATGTCTTCTGGTGCCATCTTGATTTAGTTGTAGCCCGAAAATCCATCCATAAATGAGAACAATGAGTGCCCGACGGTATTATCCACCAAGGTATCGATATGTGGTAATGGAAAACTATCTTTCGGACTAGCTCTGTTTAGGTCCCGATAATCAACACACATCCGTACTTTCCCTTCTTTCTTCGGGACTGAGACTATGTTCGCTATCCATTCAGGATACTTGGCGACTTTCAAAAATCATGCATCGAACTATGTTTTTACTTTTTCTTTGACTTTTAGGAGCATTTCGGGCTTCATTCGTCTCAACTTTTGTTTCACCGGTTTTCATTCTGGCCCTAAGGGCAATCGGTGCACCACGATATTCGTATCAAGCCCTGGCATGTCCTGATAGGACCATGCGAACACATCCGCATATTCATGAAGCAATTATGTCAATTCTTGTTTTTGTGTCACTGAAAGTGAAGTGCCAATTTTTATTTCCTTCTTATCATTCTCATTTCCCAGATTGAGAAACTCTATTATCTCCTGATGAGGCATAATTTGTTTTTCTTCTGACTCTATCAATCTCAACAAGTCAGGAGGTAAGTCATAGTTTTCAGCAATCTCTTCGTCGTCAATTTCGTCGATGTCAATACATTTCTCAAAATTGATTTCCGAACCATCAATGAGATTGTTTTCGCATTCATTAATAGGGGACCTATGGTGGAAGTAAAAGAATATAGATATTTGTATAGGAGCAAAATAGAAAGGATGGACAAAAAGAAGTGGAAAATGAATTGAAACAAAATGCATCATGATTTGTCATTCATTAAAACAATAATTTCATAAAAAGAGCCCATGCACAAAAAGAAACTTTCATAACACTCTTGGACAGAAGTGTTTGAAGACTTAGTTTGTTAATCAGAAAGAGACCTAAATACCGCTGGTAAGTCTATAGCATGCCAATTCTTCAATTCAAATCCTTGAGGGCATGGGTAGATGGTCTCGTCTTCTGTTTGACTTCCCTCTCCTTTCTCTTGTTCCAGCATCTGGATGCAGAATTTCGCGAACATTCCTTCCAAAATCACGACAGGCTTGGTTCTAACTGGTGAATCGAAAAAAATAAAACCCGTCGATCGAAATATCTCATAGAGGTGGGGGATATAGATCCTTCGGGTCTCCATCTCATGACCCTTTAGTCTTGCAAGCCTCTGTTCTTTCCTTTCTTTTATCATTCTCTCTTTGTCTTCTCTAGTTGGCTTGTATCCCAAACCAAACTTGTCCCCTTTTTCAATCACGCTTATCCACCTTCGGATTCCTTGTAGGTTCTTTCCTAAGCCGACCCCGGCTCGGCAACCTTTTCCAACCACCTGAACAAGGCTGTTTTGAGTGACGTAAGATAAATGAGGCATAGGTATCTTAGAACCCTCTCCTACAAATGTGGCATTGTCGAAAAGAGCATTCCCATGCTTCTTCGATAGCCTTTATGTAGGGGATACTCGAGGGTTTCGATACGATCAAGTCTTCTTCCCCATCCATAATTATTACCTGCTCCTCAACTCTGAATTTTACCTTCTGATGTAAAGTGGACGGAATAGCACCCGCCATGTGAATCCAGGGTCTTCCCAGCAAGACATTGTACGAGGGGATGATATCCATAACCTGGAAGACGATATCAAATGTGCAAGGGCCGATCTGCATTGGTAAATCGATCTGTCCCACCACCTGTCTACGGGTTCCATCAAATGCCCGTACTATCATATGACTGTTCTTCATGTGGGACACGTCGATAGGCAATTTGACTAGCGTAGTCATAGACATGACATTTAATGCGGAACCATTATCGATAAGCACTTTTGCAATGATATGGCTTTTGCATCAGGTAGTGATATGGAGGGCCTTAGTACTACCTGTCCCCTCTGGCGGGATTTCTTCATTGCTGAAAGCTATGAAATTATTGACAACCACATTTCCTACTACTTGATCGAACTTCTCTATAGATACGTCATGAGCTACGTACGCCTCATTTAGTACTTTTAAGAGGACCCTTCGGTGGGGTTCTGAATTTGTCAACAATTCCAAGATGGAAATATGAGCTGGTGAGCGTTTTAACTATTCCACCATGCTGTATTCACTGTGCTTGATAAATTTGAGGAATTCACAGGCTTTCTCCTCTATTACTGGCTTGTTCTTTCTTTTCTCGACCTCGCTTTTCGGGATAGTCTTTCCTTCATCAGTTTTAGTTTTCCCTTTTCTGGAAATTTCTGCTGCTTCGGGTGTTTAGCATCTCCCGCTTCTTGTAAAACCTCTAATACCGGTAATGTCTACTGCAGCCGTAGAAATATTAAGCACTGGTGTCGTATGATTAGATCCTGGCGATATAACTTCACCGTCGTATTTTCAGGGCACAGCCTTGCCATTCCAAAGTGGAAAAAGGCTTGGTACTTGAATAGTTACTACCGATTTTGATACATTCGGTGTTTCTTTCACTAGTGGGTTTTGGGTTTCTTCATAGTAGATGACTAATGGCTTTGGCTTGACCCATTCAGTAGCCTTTGGTGTTTCCTCAATTACCACATCCACTGATTCATCTTCCTGTTCTGTGGAGAATTCTGCTACACCGACATCCATCATTTTTTGAATTTTGTCCTGAAAATCAGAGCATTGGTCGATAGTACGTCCTACCAAGTCCCCATGATACCTACAAAAGTATCCATTGTCTGGTTCCAGCGTCAAAATTCTTTGCCACATGTTGACTGGTTTATACAGCCCCACTTTAATCATCGTATCCAACACTTCTCCCATACGAGTTCAAACGTCCTCAACCCTGGACAAAACCCGACACCCTTTTCCTTCCACTATTGCATTCACTACCGCTTTCCCATGATCGGGTAATGGATTTGCAGTGACATTAGGCTCTCCATTGGTTGTGAAGTTTAGATAACCAGTCTTGATCAGGCTTTGCACCTTGTGTTTAAAAATAGTGTAATTCTCTAGAGAATGACCCGGGTTGCCTCCATGATAATCACAATTCACGTTTGGGTCGTACCACCTTGGATATGGGGGTTTCATAGGTTCCAGGAACATGGGTGCTACTAAGTGATTTTGGATTAGCTTGGGGAAGAGTTGGGTGTATGTCATGGGAATAGGGTCGAATGAGGGTCTTGGTTGAAACTGTTGGGGTCCCCTTTGGTTAGTCCCTACGTTGTTGATTGGATTGGCCGAGTTAAGAACAAGAGTAGGAGTTGTGTATACGGGCGCTGGCATGGGTAGTGGTGAATACACTAACATCGACGGTCGATAGCTCATCGGGTATTGGGACTGTGTAGGAGGATATGGGTATGGGTTGGGTGAGTAACTGTAGGGTTGGTTTGTAGGGAAAGGGGTAAAATTTGGTGGTGGCCGATTCTCATATGAAATGGCCTGTACTTCTTCTTTTTTTTTTTTTAATCACACATATCCTCTTGAAATTTGATGTGTCAACTCATTCAATCTTGCCGCTCTTTATAGCATTTTCTATTATTTCACCAGAAATAACCATGTCGGTAAAATTTTTGGTAGCATTACCGACCAGCTTGTCATAATATGGCCTTCGGAACGTGTTGATAAACAACATGGTAGTTTCTCTTTCAGTGAGGAGTGGTTGCACTTGAGCTGCCATATCTCTCCATTTTTGGGCGTATTCTTTGAAACTTTCTCCCATCTTTTTCTCCATGTTCTACAAGGATAACCTATCAGGTGCCATATCAGCCATGTGTTTATACTGGGTTAGAAAAGCTCTTGCCAGATCTGTCCAAGTATGAATGTGACCATGATCTAGTTGGTTGTACCACCTTGCGGCTGATCCTTTCAGACTGTCTTGAAAATAGTGGATCAATAATTTATCGTTATGAGTATGCCCAACCATTTTGCGACAGAACATGGTGATGTGAAATGAAGGGCACTTGGTTCCATCGTACTTTTCAAATTTTGGAACTTTAAACTTTGGTGCTATTATCAAATCAGGAACCAAACTTAGTTCATTTGCATCAACTTTCCTGAAGACGTCCATCCCTTCTATTGCCTTGAGCCTCTCTTCTAGCATATCATATTTGTGCTCCGTCTTGGTGTTTTCCACATGCTCTATCACACCCTTCCTCATTTTTTCTTGCTCTACGGGGTCATCTAAGTTTGGGACGTGAACTGGGTTTGAAGGATTAGTCCCTGAGTTGGATGCAAGCTGTCCTTGGCCTTGCTGGCCTATGGGACCCGATGTGTTGATGTAAACATAAGGTTATCCTCCCACTAGAGGTTCTCCTTGTGGATGTCTATCTTGTGATGTTTGGGTGCGGGTTGGAGTAAAACCCGGTGGATATAAAGGATCTTCGTCGTTACTTTCTCGGAGTCGGTGTCCTTCCCTTATACTTGAGCTTTCAATTTGCCCTTTTCCCATAGTCAGACTCATCATCATTTCCATCATCTTGGCCATTTGTTCACGGGATTCTTCTTGTGACCTTGCAATCTGTTCTCGTGTTTCCTGTTAGGACCTGGCCAATTGTTCTTTTGATTCAAGTTGGGACCTAGCCAATTGCTCTTGCAACTCTTTCTGTAGTTTTTCCATCCGTTCAATTCGCGCTGTTTGCTCACTTTCCATAGTTCTTGTTTTAAACCTAGTATTATACTGGTGAGAGGATTGCTTTGATCTTTCCGTCAGTCTGATTATGCTTGAAATTACTGAGAATTATTTTAGTCGTGATTAGTGTATGCTATTTTAAAAAGGGATTTTAAATCGCTGGCGCGATATTAAAAATATTTTTTATTCATGACTTGCCAAGTTTTTTTTTTTCGTGAGTAGATATATATGTATGTGTGTAACACGAGTTAATGATGCTTATGGAATGAAATGAATGCATTTTAGAGGTGTTTGCTCTAATATACTTTTCAAAAGGTAAATTCTCATTGATCCCACAGTACATTATCACATTTGATTAATCATCCTAGAGTTGTAGCCATAAAAACATTTGGCTTGTTCATATTGATCCTTCGCCTCTTCCAGGAAGCTAAGCAGACGTTGTCCATACTTTCCAGTAGGATTGACTTCTTGTATCAGAACCTCCACTCGTTCCACCATTTCTCTTGCTTTGCTTACTGCTTTGCAAACTTGTGTAACCAAATGTTCTATGTATTGTTGCCTTCCTAAACTTTCAGCCTTCCACTTCATACTAGCAGTCGTTGCCAAATCACAGGTTTAAATCCAATCTGCCTCTCTATCTTTCCATTCTCTCATAATTTCATCAATATGATTCCTCTAGTTGTGCAATTGTTGTTCCAAATGCTGAGTTAGTTGCCAGAGAGACTCCTTTTCTTCTTGCAATTTTGAGCATTTGTCCTTCTCATCTTTTAGCTTGGTTTTTAACCCCACCAACTTTGCGGTGATCAAAGAATACATATTTTCCCATTTCTACCTTTCGTGGAAAGATTTAGCAATCTTCCCTTCATTTTCTTGTGCCTTGTGTTTCCATCGTCGTACTTCTTTCTGGAGTTCTTTTTCTTGACTGTGAGATGACCCGAGGATGCTTCAGATCTTCATAACTGATCGTAGCTTCTTGTTTTCTAAGTGTAGTTTGTTCAGATCTGATTGGGCTGTGTCACGTTCCCTGACGATCTTTTTATTTCGGACTCCTTGTATTTCTGCCTTATCCTTCCAATTTTTCATTTCTTCTTGGAGCCTTCGATATTCTTGCTTCATCTTCTCTCTTTCGATCTTGAATTCTTCCTTAGCAATCTCGAATTCTGAGATTTCTCTCGACTGTGAAGGAATTGGTTGGGGTGGGACTTCCCCTAGAAGTATAACCGAATCCTTAACCCAGTTGGCTGTCCATAGCAAATACTGTGGAGGGACACTATCACTCAGAGCTCCTAATCTCATTCTCCGAGTATCTTTCCATGCTCGAATTATCTGCTCGACCCTTTTTGACACGTTTGGCTCCCCATAAGAAAATTCTACTCGAATGAGCCTATGAGTCACTGGAATAAACTGCTTAGTTCCATATTGTCTTTGCACCATAAGCGGAGCATAACTCACGGCCCCCACGGACCAAGGAGTTGCACCCATGGTTCCCCGCAATGGTATAATATTGGCACAGGGGGCATCCATGGTGCCATCCACTTTACTTGCTTGCTAGTAAGTGTTTGGAAAAACGCCACCCATTCTCATTTGTTTTTGCGCTTTGGCCACTTGCTTTTGCAAAATTCATGAATCGGGGCTCCATCTTGCAAATAAAGTTTTGTGAAGGAGCTCTTCTCACACTCGAAATGACTTTGAAGCCATAAATATAGCAGCTGAGCACACCCTATGAAACGTCCTCCCCCTTTCCTTCGACAAAAGTTCAATGATCTTATAGTCTCTGCCAAGATTGCCGGTGATGGATTGCTATTATTCTCGACCTGCTTAAAGAAATCCACTACTGTTGCTTCGATGTGTCCCAAAACCTTCGGAAAAATTATCATCCCATATATAACCAGAGCGAAAGCAGTCATTCCTTTTTCTTCGTCCAAATTTTTTTCGATGAATGATTTGAGGAAATCCCAAGGTAGGCAAATATGTTCTCTTTTGCGTCTCAGATTGGAATCTCCCACTTTAATCTCGAGGATTTTAGTCAACTTTTTGCAAAGTCCGAACTTCAGCTTTCTAACATATACTTTATCCGGACATTGGAGCTCTATCCCAAGTAAGACTGAGTATTCTTCAATGGTTGGGGTCATGTCCTCTCTATTGAAAGTAAAGCATCTGTATGACGGATCCCAAAAATGGATTGCTGCCCTAATTAGCGATTCTTCGATCATCACCGAGATAAGCAAGTCTATCTGCCCGTATTTATGAGAGAATCTCATCTTTCTTTCTTTACTCACTTGTTCCCAGATATTTTCCAAACTCGTCAAGTCATCTTGGGCAGTGTTGATACAAAACCGGCCGTCAAACAATCCCCTTCTTCTTGCTGAGTTTTTTCAGACCAAATCCGTACATCCATGGGTGCTTCGCATGTGACATTCACGGATGAGGCGCAAACCCGATGTTCAGTAGATTCCATGAGAATTTACGATCGAACAATGTATTGAAGCAAACACCTCGTTATGGGATGCTAATGATACCAATCATAATGATGCGGCAAGAAAACAACCACAGAAAACATAATCTATTAGTGTATGTATACAAATATAATAACGAAATAAAGTTCAAGAAAAAAAATCAAATTTCTTTCTACCAATGATAGGACTTCCTAAATTTCGTTATATGATGAGTTCGATATTTCGTATATCGAAAAGGTTCCCAAATTGTTCCTCACTACTGTCCGAAATGGACTAGTAAGGCACCCCGATCCTTGCCTATCGCAGACCGTGAATGGAAAAGGTTAAATTCGGGTGGAGTATTTTCCAGGCTTGTGCGGAGATTATTATCTCACGAAAGCGTAGGTACTTTACACCCCGAGAGTGTTTCGCTAGCCCATGCGGAGGTATTACCTCACGAGAGCTAGGTACTTTACTCCCTCCTAAAAGGACAAAGCTCGGGTATAGAGCTCATGTATGAAATGCGTGTTTAGTGTGTGAGGTGGCCCGGATGCTCCGAACAATTTCATACACACGGAAAGATGCAAATAATCAAAAATAATTGCGAAATAGTCGTGAATGCAAATTTATTAAAAACCGAAGATTTTCCTTTTATTCTTAAAACAAATAAGGGAACTATGATTAAATAATAGTAAAATCATTAATTTAAGATTTCGGGATAACACGTAATTAATTTATGGCTCGACTCTCGAAAAACGTCCCCAGTGGAGTCGCCAAGCTATCATAACGATTTTTCGACCGCTTGACGATTTTTACTTTTTAAAATAAAATAAAATAAAAAAATTGCAGGGAGTTGCCACCAATCTTTTTTGGTTAGGTGTGATTGGTCACCTATGAAAACTTGTCTTCTTAATAATATCCTAAAATTAATTAAGATATAAAAGATAATTTTTGGTCTACGAAACAAAGTTAGGTTCGGGAGTACGGTTACGCGTGGAGAAGGATTAGCACCCCTACGATGCCCGTTTTAAAAACGGTACCGATTAATCGCGTGTTATCTTTAATCTTGAAAAGGTGATTTTAACTTTAATACTTAATAATAATTCCCTTAGTATATTTTATTTAAAATGAATATTTTAAAACGAAGGAGAGATAATATTTTTATAAGCATTTCTGAAGTAAAAGAAATTACTTATGTAAAAATAATTCCCAATTCACTTCGATATTTTCGATAATGTTTCGATAATTATTTTTACACGAACCGTTTTGTGGAACGATAGATATTCCGACCTTCCGGAGAACGGATTCGCTTTAGAAGATTTCATTTACCAAAGATAATTTTAAAAATATTTTGCAAAAAAAAAAATCACGATTATTGAAGATATCTTTTTTTTTTATTATTAAAATTAATCTCCAAAATAAACAAAATTATCCGTGTAAAAATAATTTTTGAATCACTCCGATATTCTTGATAATGTTTCGGTAACTAATCTTACTCGAACTGTTTTGTGGGACAATTGATACTCTGACCATCCCGAGATATAATTCGTTTTCAAAAAATTTCATTTTTTTTTATAAAAAATTGTTTACGGAGAAATTAATAAAAATATCTTTTTATAATTAATTTCGGAATAAAAGAAATTACTTTAAGTAAAAATGATTTCCGAACCACTCCAATAATTTCGATAATGTTTCGATAATCATGTTTACACAAACCATTTCGAGGAACAATTGATATTCCGACCATTCCGAGAAAGAGTTCGTTTTCAGAGAATTTTCTTTGCCGAAATTAATTTAAAAGACATATTTTATAAGCGAAAAATTTTAAAAAATTTAAAAAAATAAAAAACTTTCCCCTCTTTTTTTTATATATTAATAATGCATAAAAATAAATAATGCCAATAATGATGGAATTAACAAATAAATAAAAATATAAAAAAATGATAATAATAAAATAATAATAATAATAATAATAATAATGATAATACTAATAATAATAATAATAATAATAATAATACCAATAACAATAAATAAAAAAAATATAGACATGAGAAAAGATATATATATATATATATATATATATGCATAAAATAATATATGATAATAATAATAACGGAAAAAAAAAACTGAAATAAAATAATAGAAAAATAAAAATATATATATATATAAATAAAATATATATATATATAATATATATAAAAAATATAAAAAAATAACTTAAAAATAATAGTGATAATAATACTAGCAAATAACAAATACATATATATAAATAAATAATAATAATAATTAATATAATAATAAGATAATAAAATATAAAATATATATAATATTAATTATGATAATAATAATAAAAAATATAATAACAATACTTAAAAAAAAAAAAAGTGAAGTACATACGGGTCGGGTCTAGGCGCGGACCCACGCGCGGGTCCTAGGTCCCGACCCGAAAATAGCCTTTAAAGGCTAAATTTTTTTTTTGTTTCATTTTTTAAATAATTCACCTCTTTTGTTTTTCTCTGAAATCCTCTCAGGACCGCCGCCGTGGCCGCCGTCATCGCGCCGGAGGTGGCCTGGGTGCAAAAAAAATACCCAAAATACTCCTCTCCCTCTCCTCTACCCTAAAACTAGGGTAGGTTCCCAAAAAAATCCCTAAATCTCTATATCTAGGAAAGAAAATTCAAATTTTTTTTTTGTTTTCTGTTTTTTTTTTGTACGAGTTGTGTTGTTTTTTTTTTGTATTTTTTTTGCTGCTATTTCGGATCTCTTTTGCTCTCTTTTTACTTTTGCTTTTTTCGGATCTGCTTGTTGATTTTTTTTTTGTTTTGGATCTGCCTTGTTTTTGTTTCGGATCCCTTTTCGTTGATGGGGTTTTTTTCGTTGTTGTTTCGGACCTCCCCTTTTGTAGGGGGCTTGTGGCGGTGGGGAGGTCGGTACAGTGGCTTGCTCGGTGGTGGTGGGTTAGTTAGGTGGCAGTGTTTGGGTGGCTGGGTGGGGCGGTGGAGAGGCGGTGGCGGTGGAGGCGTGGCAGGAGAGGGGGAGAGGCGGCTAGGGTTGTTTAAGGGGGAAGGTTACTAGATTGGGCTTGGGCTTGGGTTTGTTGGGCCAGGTTTAGGTTTTGGGCTAGGTTTAGGTTTTGGGCTTGTTGGGCCGAACAGGATTAGGGGGAGGCTGGCCTGCTAAGCCTTGGGCTAGGTTTGGGTCTTGTTGGGCCATGGGTTGCTGGGGGAGGGCTGCTGGTATTGGGCTAAGGTTAGTGGGTTTGGACCAAAAAAATAAAATAAAATAAAATATAAATAAAATAAAATAAATAATAAAAATAAAAATAAATAATAATGAAAAAAAGGGTCGCTACACCCCCTACACCAGTTTTTCAATCAGATTTTTTCTGAATGCGAATACCTCCTCATTCTCATCCTTCTCTATTTCTAATTTTCTTTTGCTGAGTGATAATACCTCCATTCTCATCCTTCTCAGTTTCATTACTACACAACATGAGCAACAGAGTGGTCGCATTGGTCTACTATAATGGCCAAATTCATAATTCTGCCTTTGATTGTGAACGTCCTAAAAGCTTTCGTGTTGATGAAGACGTCACACTAGAGGAATTCAAGCTGCAAATTCATACAAAAATTAAAGCTCGAAGTAGAAAAAGAGTTTCAGAGATTAATATAGGCTTTCTCTTTCTATTGGTGAAGGATGTGTCCGATATAAAATATTTTCACTTGAAGATGATGATGTCAGATGCATGTTTGATGCTCACGAGACATTTGAAAATGTTGGTGTACTTGAGTTATATGCTGACATAGAGGATGTTCACGATGATTATGGGCCTTCAAATATTCGCACTACAGACAACTTTCCCATAGAAGATGACGATTTTAGGTCGTTGTATGTTCACACTACATACGACGTTCCCAAAGAAGAAGTCGTTCCGCTATCTCAAGCTACAACGTTTCATAATTCATTAGTCTCACAAACAATTCCTACTGCCTTGGAAGATGAGCCAGCTGGTGTTGATCCTGTTCCGTCATGTGGAGTCCATGGTGAATATGTTGGTGACTTTAGTGAGCAGGAAGAGGATGCTGAATTCACAAATGACAGTGATGACAACAGTGATTCTGACCCAGACGTCGTCGTTGCTGAGATCAACAATTATGGAGATCTTTCCCCATATGAGGCTGCATTCCATATGCACACCCTGGATCTGGAGGCAATGCAAGTGCCAGAATTTCCTGAGTATGCTCATCCATTTTCTATGCCTCTGACTTTTGATCTATCTATAGTTGATCTGTGTGTTGGGTTACAATTTCCAACGAAAGAGGTTGTGCTTTCAGCTATTAAGCACTATAACATCAAAAAAATCCGTAGATTACAGAGTAATTGAATCTGAGCGGACCAAATATTATGCCAAACGTCTAATTAATAAAATAGTAAATAATATTATTACCTACTTACAATGGGGTATACAGCCGAAACATCCACACGTGGAGCAAGAAATGACAGCCGATACCAAGCCCATGATTGTAGAAGCACTAAACATCCACCTATGTTATGGCTTTTTGGAACTATAGTCCAGCACAGTTCTCTATACCAAACCGCCAAACACGTAGAACCCTAACTATCATTTGCCGCATGCTCTAAATCACGTAGTAATGAAAGATGCATTAAATATACCCGACTGCTCGATTTGTCAGGAATTAGTAATCCTCCAATCAAACGTAAAATTTATGCTCTAGTAGCATATTGTATCTGTTCTTCAGTTGCGTGTAATGGAAGGTTTTGAAAGGATTTCAACCAATTTAGTCTCACCCTTGAGCCAGATACATACTCATCTGGAGGTACCGCGCCCAATAGATTTTGACACTCTTCATTCCAATCTAGAAAACTTGCGCCTATAACTGCATCGCCATCGATCGGAAGTCCAAGTTGAAGCGCAACATCTTCTAGAGATACCGTGCATTCACCAAATGGAAAATGAAAAGTGTGCGTGTCGGGTCTCCATCGTTCGATCAACGCATTTCTTAAGTCAGGTTGTAGCAAAAATCGTCGAATTTGAGTTACGTGATAAAATCCGGCTCTTCTTAAGTAGTCGATAATATATGGATGCGGGTTCTCCAATGTAAATTTCCTCGAACGTAAGACGCAACGAGTATCTTGTTGATAATTAATTAAATTAAATTAAATAATTATAAAATTATAAAAATTAAAATATTATAAAACTATAATAATTAAAAAATTAAACAATATAAAAATTACAAAACTATAAAATGACAAAATGACAAAACAATAATAATTAAAAAAATTATAAAACTATAATAATTAAAAAATTAAAAAACTATAATAATTAAAAAATTAAACAATATAAAAACTATAAAATGAAAAAACAATAATAATTAAAATATTATAAAACTATAATAATTAAAAAATTATTAAAATTTGATAATGTACAAAAATTTATTTACCTCTTTAAATATAACCGAGAATATGTGATTTTCTTGTAACCTCAATAATGATGATGAAGCCATTTTTAAATTAACAAGAAGAGATTTTGTATGAAAGAAGGAAGAAGGAAGAAGGAAAAAGGAAGAAGGAAGAAGGAAAAAAGAAAAAGGAAAAATTTGAGATTTTCTGTAGAAAATATGAAGAAGAGGGGGTATTTATAGGTATTTGGGGTGTATGAAAGGGAAATTTGAAGGCAATGGTCAAATGACCGTTGCCTTCAAATTATATATATATATTTATTTATTTATAACCGTTGCAATTTAAAAAATTGAAAAAAACAGTTGGGAAATCACCATGGCCCTTGACGATTTCTCAACTGTTTAAAAAATAAGCGGATTTTGATACTTAATTTAAAAAGAACTGTATTTTTTGAGAATTAAAAAAAAGAAGAAGCAATATTATGATAAAAAATCAGATAATAATCCACTCTTTTCAACAAAAAATATATATATATATATGTACAACATTTAAATTTAAATAGCATTTTTCATATTAAATTTCTAAATATTAGGAACTATGAAGGGGACTATATGTTTTTTATTTTTTCAGTTTACAACTTAATTTTTTTTCAAAAGTATATTATATTACTATTGTAATTTTGTTCTTGTAAAAAAATAAATTTTCTTTTTTAATTTCTTTTTCTTTTGAGAGACATTTCTTATATCTTTATTATTTTGTTTAGCAATTTGATCAAAACCACATAAGCAATGATATGTCAATACATTTTTATGATTTAATTCATCAATATATTTTTTATTCTTCTAAAAAAACAATATAACATACGTTGAATATATATATATATATATATTTAATTTTATTATAACATTTTTTTTGGATATATACAAATTTTCAAAACTTAAATATAATTTTAGAAAAAATATTAATTTGTGTATCTATACTTATTTAAATAGGTAAAACTAATTCGCGTATAGCACAAGTCACAAGTAGACCTGCTCATGGATCGGATAGCCTGCTTGGCTCGGTAGGCTCGACTCGTATTGGACCAAGCCTAGACGGGAGTTTTAGTGATCCGGGCCGGTCCGACCCGAATTACTGTTCATCTATTAAAAAATAGAATTTTTTAAAAAAATTAATTATAAAAATATATAAATATTTTTTAATTTTTCATTATTATTGTGAACAGTGATCCGGGCCGACAGGTTGAGCCTGGGTAAAAAAAATAAATTTTCGAGCCGCGATCCAGTCCATGAGCAAGTCTAGTCACAAGTTAATATGGTAAGTTTTTAATATGCCAAATTAAAATATTGAAAATTAATTCAGTGATATATATATATATTTCGATGACGTTAATTACAATGTATTTGAGTGAAAATAGAAATTAAAAAAAAAATAAAAGACCGAGGAAAAATAATTTGACATTAATTAATTAAGTTGCACATGTTATTGAAAGCAATGGAGAAGAGGGAGTTAGGAAAAAAGAAATTAAAAAAAAAAAAAAAAAAGAGCTAGGAGAAAAGAGCTAGTCTTTGCACTTTCCTTTATACCATGCCAATTGCCATGCCTTTCGCTTTCTTCACTTTCACTAAAACAAGCACTTTTACGACCTCCCCTTCCTTCCCTTTTGTCTCTCCTCCTTCATCTATATTTCCTTTCACTATCCACGTGTGGGACCTCTTTGAATTTTGAAGTCTTCCTAAATTAAAAAAGAAAAAAAATTCTCATCAATTTGGTCAATTAATTAATGCCTTTCATTTAAAAAAAAAAAAAAAAAAAATTCTTTTGGGTACTTATATATAAGTCGTGTACGACCCATCACATTAGAATAAGTTATTTGGTAAAATATAAATGAGATTAAGCTTCATTTGATCCTTTTAACTTAAAAGACGTTTGGGAGATTGGCCAATTTTTGAATCCGTGGGGTAGGAGTGTTTACTATTTGATTTTAATCGAATTAATCGATCAAAATTTAATTCGGTTCGGTTAATCGGTTAACCGAACAAAGTTCAGTTTGATTAACGGTTAATGATTTTGGAAAATTTCGGTTATTGGTTAATTCGGTTTGGTTAAGCGAAAATAACTGAATTACACGAATTAACCTAAACTATGAAATGTTCATGCTTTCTTAGTTGTGTTTGTTTGATATTTGGATTTTAATGTGCTTTACCTTTGGATTTTGATTGGTTGGACTTGGATAGATTATTTGGATATAAAATCATGTATTAAAAATAGGTTAGCAAAATAAATTAGATATTTATTTCGGTTAATTCGAAAATTGATCGAATTAACCTAAATAATTTCGATTCAGTTAATTCACCGTTTTAACTATTCGGTTCGGTTAACGGTTAATGAAAAAATACATTCAGTTAATTCGGTTAATCGTAATTTGGTTCAGTTATTAACCGAATGAACACCCCTAGTAGGGAGCATATCAAAATTAAACTTTCATATACAGAGAGAGAGAAGGGATCCACTTACACTAGTGTAAAATTAAATTAGTTTTACACACTTTCATAACTTTTTTATATGATTTATATTTTAACAAACCGACCGTTGGATTTAATAATATAATTGCACTCGTCGTGCACGTAAAGTTTTGAATCGATCTGATATCTCTATCATATCGATTGAGAATACTGTCTTTTTTCAATATATATTTAACGGTTGAAAGTTTTTTACATCGAACAAATAGTTAGACATTTTTAATTTACTTGAAACCCTACGTGCATGATATACTTGAATAGAACATGAAATACGGCTACCGGATTAAACAAATATAAATCGTATAAAAAGTTATGAATGTGTGTAAAACTAATTTAGTTTTATACTAGTATAAGTGGATCCCTCATTATATATATGTTAAACATCATTTAAAAAAAAAAAAATCTAAATCGAGGGTTTTTTGAGTTTTGTTATCCCATGTCCGTTAAATTTGTTAATTGATATTATTATTTTTTTTTTTGAGTTTTAATCTACCCTTAACCCCTCCAATCTCTATCTACTTAACTCATCTAAGGAGTATATTAGGCATCTAAATCTTTTCGAGATCGCAACTTACAAGAGTCTGTCCAACATGCATGCCATCTGAGTTAATACTCAATTCGCATATTGTTTCACATCTGTTAAATCTTAGCTTTCTTATGATCTTATATTCAAGTTGAATCTTTCTGTCTATTGCCGATCCGTTTTAAGTTAAATGCTTAACAAATTTTACATTAGAGTTCTAGTCGATATAAGAGTAGTATATAAGGCTCTCACATGTAATTAAATCTCAATATTAATCATACATTAGAATAGGATTAACAATACAAGTTTCGTCTAGCGATTGTTTTAGAAAGATAGAGTTTCAAGGTTCAAATCCTCGCTCTCTTTTAACTTCTCATGTGTTTAAATATCGGAAGTAAAAATATCTTAAGATCCACATCGTATTTGGAAAAAAACAATAACTTCATCCGCTTTAATTTTAACATTCAATGTTCGAGTCCCAACTCGAGAATTATATAATATATTGTATAATTTATATGATACAAAGGTAAATATATATATATATATATATAATATTATATAAATATTAAACAAATATGTTAAGTTAATTATATTTTAAAAAAGACAAAATAGTAAAAATTAAATAAAAATACAATATTATTTTTTTAAGGAAAAAAAAAACCTTTGAATTGGCATGAGTAACATTTATTAAGTAGACAAATTTGAACAAAGTTTGAGATCTGAATTCTCGAATCGGATCAAATTTAAATAAATTAGATATATTTTCGCGTTTGATTGTGGGTATGTTATCGGATTTGAATTGATATTTTATAAAAAAGTAAAAGGAGTAAAGATAATTTAGAAAAATAATAACTCTCATCATTATACGACACTTGATATAAAATTAAGAGTTATTTAAATATAGTCAATTAGATCCGGCAATTTCGGATACAACATAATTATAGGATACAAACATAACATGAAAAAAATAATTAAAACACAACACGATACGAAAAATAACATGAGCATGACACAAATACATGAACGTATCAAAATTTACATAAAATAAATTATTAATATGTTAAAGTTTATATAAATTTATAAGACTTTGAACACATGAAAAAATAACACGAACACGATACAGATGTGCCAAAATTTACATAAAACGAATTATTAACTTGTAAAAATTATATAATTTTATAATACTTTGAACACACAAAAAAATAACACGAATACGATACAAAAAATAACATGAACACGACACGAATACACAAGTGTTAAAATCTATATGAGACGAATTATTAACATGTAAAAATTAAATAAATTTATAATATTTTAAACACATGAAAAAATAAAACGAATACAATTTTTTCTCCTTCCTTCCTTTCTTCCTTCTTTTTCTTTTCTTTTCTTTCCTTTCTTTTCTTTCTTTCCTTCTTCATCAAAAAAATAAAAAACTTGAAAATACCTTAACTAACCCCCAACCTCCTTAATACCCAAGTTTAGTTGTCCCAAAACAAGAGCACCCAAAAATTAAAATTGGGCATTCTCTTTGCTTTGGGACAATTTTTAAGTATTGTTATAGATATATAGGTATAGAGGTATATATTATTATAAATTAATATAGACAAATAATAACTCCAATTATTATATGATACTTGACACAAAATTGTGAATTATTTGAATAATGTTAATTAGACAATTTTGGACACAACATATTATACGGCACGAACACAATATTGAAAAAATAATTAAAACACAACACGAATACACGAACGTGTCAAATCTACATAAAACGAATTACTAAGGTGTCAAAATTATATAAATATATAATACCTTTAATATGATTATGACACGAAAAAATAACACGAACACGATGACACGTAACACAAAATTGGTAGTTATTCGAATCGTGTCAATTAGACTTGGCAATTTCGGACACAACATGATTATATGACACGAACACAACATAAGAAAAATAGTTAAAACACGATATGAAAAATAAAATGAACACGACACGAATATATGAACGTATCAAAATCTATATAAAATGATTTATAAACGTGTCAAAATTTACATAAATATATAATATATTGAACACTGTTATGACACAAAAAATAACACAATCACGACACAAATACACAAAATTTTCTCTATTTTTTCTCTATTTTTTCTCTTTCTTTCTTTCTTTCTTTCTTTCTTTCTTTCCTCTCCTCTCCTTTCCTTTCTTTCCGTATTTCTTTTCTTTTCTTCTCTTTCTCTTTCTCTTTTTTTGTTTTTTTTTTTTTGTTTTGGATAGTCATCTCTTTCTCTCTTCCTTCACAATAATAAAAAAAATTGTTAACTCAATACCTTAATTACCCTTCAAATCCTAATTAATCCCTAAGCTTAGTTGTCCCCTAAGCCATGCTTCTTGATTTCAAATTAAGTATTCTCATGATTTTGGGGATAACTTTTATAGTTAGTATAAATATATAATACATTAAATACGATTATGACATGAAAAAGTAACACGAACACAGCGACATGTGACACAAAATTTGAAGTTATTTGACAAGACAACTTTGAACATAATATGATTATACGACACCAACACAACATAGAAAAAAATAATTAAAAGACAACACGATACGAAAAATAACATGAACATGACACGAATACACGAACATGCAAAATCTACATAAAACGAATTATTAACGTGTCAATATTTATATAAATATATAATACATTAAATACGATCATGACACGAAAAAATAACACAAATACGATACAAATACATAAATATTTATCTTTTTTTCTTCTTCTTTCTTTTTAAAAAAATAAATAATAAAATTGCCACGTGGCACAATCCCAATTAAAACAATTCTCCCTCATATTGAGGGGATTGCTTTTATATATTCTCATTGTGTTAATATTATTTTTAGACCCACCCGATCATGAAAAATTTTATTGATGAATGCATGCATACTTTTTATTTTTTGTGACAAGAAATGATGTGCATGAGTTGAGATGGATTAAGGTTCTTTATTTTCAATTATATATATATATATATATATTTTATGGTAAACTATCTTTCACGGATAAACTTAAGCATTTACATCACCTCGCAAAATACTAATATCTTTTAAATGTACGATCCAATACAAATATTTATCTTTTTTTTTTTGTTTTTTTTCCCCATGGATTAATTCAATTTGGTATATCGACAAGGGTACTCTGTCCCTCAATTGCCTTAACATATTTTCCTACTAAATTCTAGCAATATTTTATCAAAAAAGGAATTTTGTTTGATGGGAAAAACAAGTTCATTAGTTACTTGTCAGTTGTCAAACTATTCGGAATACACGAGTAAGAAAATCATGTGAAAAATTATTGACAAATGAAACAATTTTCTTTTTGGTGCAAGAGAGACGGAGAGAGGCACTTTCCATCTCATCTTTTACCACTTGGCCTCACAAATAGACCACTTGGTCTCACAAATAGACCTATTCATGGGTTGGGTAGCGACGTGAAAATTTTTCATCTTCTTTATCTAGGTTCGGTTTTGAGCGAGTCCGGACTAGCCCAATTTATTATTCACATAATAATAAAAATTATTTTTTATTTATATTTACATATTTTTATAATTAAATTTAAATAAAAAAATATTTTTTTATTTGGTATACAATGATTCGAGCTGAGCCGACCTGAATCACAAAAAGCTCTACCCAGACCCAACCTAATACAATTGAAGTTGTTGGTCCGAACGGACTACCTGACCCTTGAGCAGATCTACTCACAAATTAAACATTTTTTTTTTTGGTCGAAACAAATTAAACATTTTAACAAAGAGAGAAGTGATGAGAGAAGAGGGATTTCTTTATGTATAAAAGTAACTATATATTTTGATCTTGCATTTATAATGGAAAGATATTGGTTTGCCCTAACAACTATTCACTTAAATATGAATAATATGAATGAGAGTAGAGTTGGTAAATTAATTAGGTGCCAGAATTTGAAAAATTCATCTAATTTCATTCATGATCAAACTCAATCCAATTTGATTTTATCAAGAAAAGTTAACAATCCGAACATCTATTTTGGACCTAAAATGATCCAAATCTAAAATAATCCAAATTCATACAATCGACTCAAAAATTGAACTTAAATTAAATTGATTTAACTTTAAAACTCAATAATTTAAAAATAAAATAACTTAAACCCTAATAAGCCGAATGACCAAAATTTATTTTAACCTATAATTATCCTACCGGTTCAATTGTTACTTCTAAATGAGATCTATATATAGTTTAAAGTATTTTCGAGCTAGCTTAAGCATCTTTTTTACTTTAATTAACGTAAACAGGTGATCAGATTGACATTTGAATCTACATTTTCCTATAGCACTTTAAACTTTATGCAAAAAAAAAACGAAAAACAAAGAAGTTCCCTCCACCTAATTTCCTTCAAACATACATGGAATAAAAGGAACTAATTCTTTATCAGTTAGACAAGGTTTATGTTACTCGGATTCGGATATAAGTATCGGAACAGATATGTGTTCGACACGAGTACGTTTGATTTATTTTAAGTTTTTTCATATATTTAGAGAGTTTTTGGGATATCATATCCTCGTACCTATATCGGATATACGTCGGATACGAGTGTGAACACGAATACTTTTAAAAAATCAAGACTCGGAGCAATATAAGACGAGGTTGAACAAGAAACAATTTTTGAGTACTTGGGCAAGCGTTTGGTCTAATTTGTCTTTGGCAAAGACAGTATCTAAAAGAAGTTTGTATGTACAATGATAAAGAAGGTGACGTGGGTTATAGCTCCTGGCCCCTCCATGAGGTTCTACAATCAATCACATTTCAGGTATCTAACTTGAGTAAAGTGTGTTTGTACATGGTACATGAGTGTAACAGTTGTGTTAGATTGGGTTGGGTTCGCCCTGCTCTTCATTTCTCTTCGGTATAGTTTTTACAGTTCGAGATTGATTAGGGCACTTTTTTTACCTCCTTTTTCTTAAGGACAGGATATAATTTGTCAATTACTTTTATCATGGTTACAACTGCTCAAGGGTCGGGTAACCCGTTCGACCCACATTGGGTCGGGTCTGGATAGATCTTTTCTTGATTCAGGTTGACTCGGTCCGGTCCGAATCACTGTTCACATAATAATTTTATTTATTTATTTAAATTTAATTATAAAAATATACAAATATTAATATAAAAATAATTTTTCAATTATTTTTTAAACAGTAAACCCGACCAACGGGCCGGACCTAGGTAAAAAAATTAAAAAAAATTTGAGCCGCGACCCGACCCATAAACGGATCTAATCATGGTTTTGAAAATTAGACCTCTTATGTTCATTTCCAGTTTATGCTTAAAGCCTCACGAGACCCATCATTTAAAGGTTATATAGCCGGTCATGTAAATTAACCACATCAACAATACAAAAGGATGAGATAAGAGTACAAAACGCTAGGTCATATTATTCTCCAATACCTCATTAACTTAAGTGTTGGAGTGCACATCGGAGTCCCAACTCTGACGCCACTAACTGTTCTTTGCTCTTTGGCAGGTCTAAATCGTCATCGTCCCTCAACCTCTCTAAGTCCCATCTCCATAAACTCTAAAAAGATCTCAACATTTTGGTATCGTCCCTGGAAACAATAGCCATGTCGCTACCACAAAACGAAAACATTCCACAAACAGCTGGCTTTTTCTCGGCCACAACAGGGGTAATTACACCTCCTACTACATCAACGGATTTACCTAAAATTACCAACCATCTGCCCACCATGTCTACATTTGAGTCTCTTTTCGAAAAACCAATATACAAGTATGCCTCTCCATACTGCCATTCACCAATGTCTTTTAGCACAATTATTTCCAAAACCTGATGGGGTCTTTCCCACCCCTCAACTCTATTCCCTTAGCATTGGTCCACACAAGTGCTTCCACATCGCATCTTATACCACTAATGACCCAACATGTTACAGGCATACAGCCACCAAACTCTTTTATCCAGGTAGCATCTAGCATAGCTGCAGATCCACCAAAATCCAATGCAAACATTGAGACTCAACCACCAGCCACGTCTAGTGGCACAATCGCACCACAATAGAGCATTAAGATTAGCCAACCCTCACCTATCCCTCCCAGTACATGCCACGCCCAATAATGCATTATCCACCAATGTACTCGTCTGCTTCTGGTTACTTCTTTATGCATAGCAACATGGACCGGTATAATCAATTGCTCCAACAAATCCATCTTTTGAGCACACAAGTGGCAAACCAACAGCATGACATCCAGTGCACTCAAGAACAGCTCGCCTACTCTGAACGCTACAATGGATATGCCAAACACTGCAGACATCTAATTTGAACATGGAATTGAATGAAGAAGCCCATCGAGCTAACCTTGACCTCCTCCAAGAAACACGAGACCATGTAGAGATGAAAAATGTTGTAAAAGCCCGTTAAATGGCTATACAACTCTAAAGTCAAAAAAGAGGCAATTATAAGTTTACAACCTGATCCTACGCAACAGTAAGACAAGCAGACCAGCAGACGAGCAAAAGAAACTTTCGTCCAATTGGAAAAGTTCATATAGAGTTGCTAAGGTAATTGGCTATCGCGCATACAACTTGAAAGACATGAGGGGTAAGCAGATCCTGAGAACTTGGAATGCAATGCATTTTAAGAAATATAATTTTCCTCTCTAATGCATGCTTGGTTAAATTCTTATTGCATATGAAAAATGTGGATTATAAGACGAAATCTATATATATAAATTGTGAAATTTAAATAATCAACTTACAGAATTATTCGATGCAAAATTTGGTTTGATTCACTGATCGGGATCACGATTCAAAAATTATTCGATTTCCACAATACTAAATTCTTCTTTCTTCTTTGTAGAGAGTTGTAGTATTGTATGTTGTTATAGAGAAAATTATATTTTTCACTCTTTTGGTCCTTTACCAAATGAGTTTCTATTTTTTGTTAACTTCCCAAATATTGGAAGTTGATCTTTTATTTGTTTTTGCATGTTAACTGTCCTTTGGCAGTTTCATGCTTAATGGATTGACCTCCCACTGACGTAGGAAAGACCAATTTCTAAACTGCCTAGGCAGTTATGTAAACTGCTTAGGCAGTTATTCATCTTACAATGAATCGGGTTTAACCCATTATGGGTATCCGATTCTAACATCTAACACTTACACATAATGGGTATAATACTCTTATCAAAAGAAATTTCAAGAGATCGATATTTTTACTCTTTACAAAGTTCATGCAAGAAAATAGGTCGTGCGGCCAGTATAATTCATAATCTCGAGAGTTAGCTGCTATACAACTGTTAGGTATATATAGCAACTCAATTGTTTAAGTAGAGTACATATGTAGCACCATATATCTATTTAGTCACATTTCAAGTTTTCCACGATCTCTATTATATCAGTGATGTAATGAAATTTTGCATTCACAATTGTATTTACCATATAAAACACAATTGATTAACCAGTTAATACAACTGAATGTGAAACTAAGATGATCTTCCCTTTTCCTCGAATCTCTCCATTCCAATTCAACTGCTATCTAGATATGTCCCATTAGATTGAATCATTCATGACTATTGGCAACATTTTAAGATAAACATTGAACTGATACTTTAAGAAATAGTCAAAGGTCATAAGGCTACTTAATAGATATTCCAGTTGATCTCATAAGTCTCACACAACTTAGAAGCATATATCAATTCTTCTGTTACCCATATTGGTCGTACAATGCACATGTGTTATGAAACACATGCTATAATATTACAGATTATTCTTCTTTTCTCTTATAGCGTATGTCTTTATCACAATATCAATATCGTATAGGTGATAGTTATGATACACTTAGTATCTAACTTGAGTACAAAACTCTACTTTCTCAACAAAAAAATTAATAACAGGACTTCCACCTGGCGTATATAGACAGATAAAGTGAATTGTGGGAACATTCACTTTTGGTCATAATTTTATCACTATATGACCTCATCTTGATCATTTATCAAGGCAATTCTATTTTAAACTCGAGCTCTCGTAAAACTCTTAATTTTAAAGGTTAAAACTATCTCATCTCTACTCAGCACTAAGCCTTAGAGGTGATTTCCCATGTGAGAAGGCCAATCATATGTCCAACATACCTTTAATCCCATATATGTACTCAACATAAATATATATACACGTGTATGCTTTCATGAAACAAGGTACTAAACTTTATTATGCATTAATAATAAATGTCATTATTTGTCAATGTCAAATTTAAGTGGGGAATTGTACAAATTTTTCATCTTGAATAACTTAGAGTTACACCAAATCCTACATAATCTTAGAGATCTAACATGTCTATTATAACATCTCTAGGAATCAGTTTTGTAAATGAGTCTGCAACCATTTTATGCGTAGATAGGTACTACACGTTATATTCTTTATATGCAACCATGTTGTCGCAACCTAAAAAATAACGAGTTTCATCGCAAGACTTTATTATTCGTTAAGCGTGACATTAAAAAAAACCGAGGAAAAGTCGACTTAATTCCTCTAAAAAATGAAGGTTTTGAAAATGACCCTTAAAAAGACATGGAGTCGCCACCAATCTTTTTTAGCTAGGTGTGATCGACCACCTATTAAAACCGGTTTTATAAAATATTTTAAAAAATTAATTAAAACATTTTAAAAACCAATTTCAAGTCTGCGTTTTTAAACCAGAGAAATCAAAAAAGCGGGTTCGGGAGTCGGTTACGTGTGGGGAAGGATTAGCACCCCCACAACGCCCGTATAAATCGGTACCTTATTAATCATGTGTTATCTCAAGTCTCGGTAAAAATTGGTTTTAAATTTAGTATTTCAAGTTAATTCCCAATTTAAAGAAAAATAATTCCATTTTTAATTGAAAATGATCCGGAATTTATAAATTCAAAATTTTCCTATATTCCCCAACAAACGTGGCAAAATATATAAATTTTTATTAATTTTGAAAAATTTTCCGAATCATTCTCTTTTTAAAGAAGATATTCCGTTATTAATAATAATTGATGATATCCTCCCCAGCAAACCCGGCAGAGAACTCATGAATTATTTTAACTCGAGAATATCTTTATTTATTGAAAACCATTATCTTTTTTGAAAACATTTAAAAGAAATGAATATGTATATGCATGACATAAATAAAATGACATAGCAAAATCTAAATAATATAATGCAACCTAAATGACATGATATGATTTGAATGCCTTAGCATATTCTAAATGAAATAAAATATCCTAAGTTACATGATATATTCTAAATGAAATAAAATATTCTAGATGACATAATATATCCTAAATGAAATGAAATGATTTAAATGAAATCCTTATTATAGCAAGAATCTCATATTATATAAAATGCATGAATATGAAAAATGCAATGCATGAAATGTATTTTTTCCTTTAATTAAGGAAATCCTTATATCTAAAAAGATATCCGACTACCTTAGGAAAATATGTCAAATTAAATATTCTAAAACCAAAATACTTTGTGATTGTCGCAACCTAAAAATAACGAGTCTCATCGCAAGACTTTATTATTCGTTAAGCGTGACATTAAAAAAAAACCGAGGAAAAGTCGACTTAATTTCTCTAGAAAAATGAAGGTTTTGAAAATGACCTTAAAAAAGACATGGAGTCGCCACCAATCTTTTTTAGCTAGGTGTGATCGGCCACCTATTAAAACCGGTTTTATAAAATATTTTAAAAATTGATTAAAACATTGAAAAAACCAATTTTAAGTCTGCGTTTTAAAACCAGAGTAATCAAAGAAACGGGTTCGGGGGTCGGTTACGTGCGGGGAAGGATTAGCACCCCCACAACGTCCGTATAAATCGGTACCTTATAAATCGTGTGTTATCTCAAGTCTCGGTAAAAATTGGTTTTAAATTTAGTATTTCAAGTTAATTCCCAATTTAAAGAAAAATAATTCCATTTTTATTTGAAAATGATTCGGAATTTATAAATTCAAAATTTTCCTATATTCCCCAACAAACGTGGCAAAATATAGAAATTTTTATTAATTTTGGAAATTTTTCCGAATCATTCTCTTTCTAAAGAAGATATTCCGTTATTAATAATAATTGATGATATCCTCCCCAGCAAACCCGGCAGAGAACTCATGAATTATTTTAACTCGGGAATATCTTTATTTTATTGAAAACCATTATCTTTTTTGAAAACATTTAAAATAAATGAATATGTATATGCAAGACATAAATAAAATGACATAGCAAAGTCTAAATAATATAATGCAACCTAAATGACATGACATGATTTGAATGCCTTAGCATATTCTAAACGAAATGGAATATCCTAAGTTATATAATATATTCTAAATAAAATGAAATGACCTAGGTAACATAGTATATTCTATATGAGATGCAATATTCTAAGTCATATGATATAATCTAAATGAAATAGAATAACCTAAATAACATAACATATTCTATATGAAATGAAATAACCTAAGTAACATGATATTTTCTAAATGAAATAAAATATTCTAGATGACATAATATATCCTAAATGAAATGACCTTGGTAATATAATATATTCTACATGAAATGCAATAGTCTAAGTCATATGATATAATCTAAATGAAATAAAATATTCTAGATGACATAATATATCCTAAATGAAATGAAATGATTTAAATGACATGACAAATATGAATGGTATGGCATATAACTTAAATGACATGGAATAAAATAATGCTATCATATAATATGCATGAAAATAATAATGCATGAACATAGTATATGCTAAATAAAAATAACTAAATAAAAGCATAGGATATCATGAAATATTCAAAACCATATAATAAACCATGTAACATCAAAAAATATAAATCAAAATAACAACAATATCATAGAAATTATTATGGCAAGAATCACATATTATATAAAATGCATGAATATAAAAATGCAATGCATGAAATGTATTTTTTCCTTTAATTAAGTAAATCCGTATATCTAAAAAGATATCCGGCTACCTTAGGAAAATATGTCAAATTAAATATTCTAAAACCAAAATACTTTGTGATTGTTTGAAAACAATTTTGAGAAGCTTGAATTAAAAATAAAAACTGGGCTAAAATTTTTAAAATAGCTCTAATTTTCTAAGTTTAAAAAATCCGGACTTGACTACCCTTAACCCGGGACTTGAAAATCCATTTTTAGAGTTTAAAGAGGCTTAGAAAATACTCTAAGTCAGTAGCTAACCCTCCTAATCAGCCCACTCTAAGTAAATTAACCAAAACAGAAAAATGGTTTTTCTTTAAATTCAATTCGGACTCCACTGTCCAGTTTTAATCCAAGATTTTTTACCCTATTTTTAAAAATTCCAAAAATTCTGAAAAAAATACTGGAGACTCAGAACATGTAAAACTACACGAGAAAAAATTGGCTTAATTTTTTGATCAAAGAGGAATTCCCAGAAAAATCAGAGATGTACGAGTTTTTGGAGGAGAAAAAAACTGCTTTGCCAACACATTTTTGCTTTTGATAAAATCATTTAAAAACCAAAGTAAAAATATTTGAAACTCATAAAATGACTTTCAAACAGTAGCTAGGACTTTTTGAAAGTTAGATAAAAATTGGCTAAGTAAAAAAAATCACAAAGGTAGAATAATCAATTTGACAAACTTAATTTTCCACAAGTGTGCTCAAGAGAGCATGACTTTGAACCATTAATTGGCTCAAGTCATTATTCAAGTGGCATGAACATGAAATGCATGAAATAATGCAGCAAACATAATGCATGAAATGCATGGATTTAAACCTAAATGTCATGAAAAAATGCATGGCATAAATAAAGTGACTTAGACCTAAATGAACTTGCATGGCATTTAATATAACCTAGACCTAGAATGCATGAACATGTATGGCAAATAAACCTAACTTAATAACTAATATGCATGGCATTTTCACAAACACAAAGCATGCTTAAACCAAAAATCCAACCAAATATCATGCAAATGCTAACCTATCAACTAACATGGCAAGAAATGCACATAAAATGCAAGAACACATGGAGTAGCCAAATGGCCTCAAGCTCCAATAAGCATGGCATTTTCACAAACACTTAATATACTATCATGCTCAACTAAGATATAAAACAAAAAATCATGCAAAAAATCACACAAGCATTTTCACAAACACTTAATATGCTAAATCTAAAACATGCTCAAATTTAAACAACATGAAAACAGAAAATTAAAAATGTAAAAACATGATACCTAAGACATAAATGGCAACAAACAAAGCAACCAAATTAAAATATAACTCAAGTATATGAAGTAACATAACATTTAAACATAAAAAAAAAAATAGCATAAACAATATGGTAAAATGAACCAAAACAACAACTTAAAATAAATAATGTAGGCCATTTGGCCATGGTGAGTTTATTGTAAAAACAAAATGTAAAAAAAAAAAATACTTAAGAAAAGAGATGAAGGAAGAACAAAAACATTATTTTCAAATGAAAACTCACCAAGTAGAGATTAAAATAGCAAAAACTAAGTAAAAAACTCTAAGAACTCAGCAAAATGGAAAAGAAAAAAATGAAAATCTGCCCTCCAAAACCTGCTGGTCGAAACCCCTATAAATGGCACAAAGATGTTGTCATTTTTTTGTAACCAATTTTCCATCAAATGGCCAATAATTCAAGATGAAAAATCATGAAATTACCACCTTTAGATTAGCATCTCAGCCCTCTCAAATTACAGCTGTCCAAGAATAATGTTGATATCTTTCTTAGCCTATGTGGCTTAATCACCATGGCTTGATCAAAAAAAATCTCTAACTAACTCTTGATTTTTAGCCACTTGATTGAAAAATCAGAAGCTTCCTCCTTCCTTTGGGCTTGGGCAGGCCAGCACTTCTCTTTTCCAGCCCAACTCTGATTTTTGAAAGGCCCAAAGAAGCCCTTTTCGGTTGCTTGGGTGAAATTACCATTTTGCCCCCCGGATGCAAATAAATATCAAACGGACTCCAAATTCAATTTTTCTTTTTTTAATACTTTCAAAATAATAAAATATTGAGTTCTGGAAGTTTTCAAAATTATCCGAGTCCGTTTGCTATTTATTTGGATTTTGTCTTCCTAAAATGCCCTTTTATGCCCCTACATTTTACCATTTTTTAAACGAGCTCCAAATCAAGATTTTAATTCACCAATCTCTTCAAAATAATTAAAAAGTGTGATATGGAAGTTTTCATAATTTTTGGAGCTCGTTTGGTATTTTTTCGAGATTTATCGGCTTGAATTACTGCATAGCAGGCCCGAGATTTGGCCATTTTGCAAACGAACTCCGAATCAAGATTTTCTTTCTCCAATATCTTTAAAATAATTTAAAATTGATATTTGCCAAATTTCAGAATTTTTGGAGTCCATTTGCTATTTTTCCGGGATTTATCTTTTTGAATTATTGCATAGGAGGCTCGGGATGTGGCCATTTTGCAAACGAACTCCGAATCAAGATTTTCTTTCACCAATCTCTTCCAAATAATTTAAAAATGAGATCTGCAAAATTTCAGATGATTTGGAGCTCATTTGCTATTTTTCCGGGATTTTCCTTTTTGAATTATTACATAGGAGGCCCGGGATTTGGCCATTTTGTAAACGAACTCCGAATCAAGATTTTCTTTTACCAATCTATTTCAAATGTTTTAAGAATAAGATTGACAAATTTTCTTCAATCTGAGCCTTGGGCCATCCTTTTTAATCATTCTTCATCCATTGGGGGCTTTAGTCTTACCAAGTCGGGCCATTTTTGTGATTCTTCCTGATTTCACCGAAATCCACTAAAAACCCTAATTCTCGGTTTTCTCCCGGATTGACTTTTCTTTCAATTTTTCTTGCAAGTGACTTCTCCATTACCCGTAGTTAGTGCTTATCTTTCATTTGGAACATTCAATTTCGATCAATTTGATCGTTTAAGCACTTTTCCCCAAATTTCTGGGATTAGGGTTTTCTTTTTACTGAACCTCCAAATCCCAACTTTCGAACTCCATATCTTTCAATGTAGACCTCGGATTATCAAAATTCTTTCACCATTTTTCATTTGGACTTAAAATCTTGATTTTGAAAGTGGGTTGACTTTTTCAATAGTTGACTTTCTGGGGTTGACTTTTTCGGGGTTGACTTTTTTCAAGTTTGACTTTTTGTGCTCGCCCTCTTAAACTAAGTCTCGGAGTACCACCTGCAGGATGAAAATAGTCTTTTTACAATCGGAAACATCAATATAGGAAGAAAAACTACCTGTTTAGTGGTCCGGACAAAATTAGGTGTCTACAGCTGCCACTCTTTGGCTATTGCTGAGAATCAGGAATCAGGCAAAGATAAACCAACACTAATTTTGTATGGTCAGTGATATCACATGTAAAAGAAAGGGAAATGGGTTTTCTTTTTCATTCTTCTATCATTTTTTCATTTTCCATTTTCTTTTTTTTTTTTTGGAAAATAAGCTGTAAATTGAAGATTTGTCCTTAAATTGAATTCCCTGACTAATCAAGGCTCGATCCTTCTTAAGAAAATGAATTCGATTTTCAAAAGAAAAATGATGCCCGAAGGTCTTTAAAATTGGTGCCCGGAGGTCTTAAAAAAATGGTGACCGAAGGTCTTGAAAAAACTGATGCCCGAAGATCTTTAAAAATGGTGCCCGGAGGTCTTAAAAAAATGGTGCTCGGAGGTCTTTAAAATTGTGCCCGGAGGTCTTAAAAATTGGTGACCGAAGGTCTTAAAAAAACTGATGCCCGAAGGTCTTTAAAAATGGTGCCCGGAGGTCTTAAAAAAAACTTGTGTCCGAAGGTCTTTAAAATGGTGCACGACGATCTTTAAAATTGTGCCCGGAGGTCTTAAAAAATGGGTGCCCGGAGGTCTTTAAAATTGGTGCCCGGAGGTCTTAAAAAAACTAGTGCCCGAAGGTCTTTAAAATGGTGCCCGGATGTCTTAAAAAACTGGTGCCCGAAGGTCTTTAAAAATGGTGCCCGGAGGTCTTAAAAAAATTGGTGCCCGAAGGTCTTTTAAAATGGTGCCCGGAGGTCTTTAAAATTGTGCCCGGAGGTCTTAAAAAACTGGTGCCCGAAGGTCTTTAAAAATGGAACCCGAAGGTCTTAAAAAACTGGTGCCCGAAGGTCTTTTAAAATGGTGCCCGGAGGTCTTTAAAATTGTGCCCAGAGGTCTTAAAAAGCTGGTGCCCGAAGGTCTTTAAAAATGGTGCCCGGAGGTCTTAAAAAAAATGGTGCCCGAAGGTCTTTTAAAATAGTGCCCGGAGGTCTTAAAAAACTGGGGGCCGAAGGTCTTTAAAAATGGTGCCCGAATGTCTTAAAAAAACTGGTGCCCGAAGGTATTTTAAAATGGTGCCTGGAGGTCTTTAAAACTGTATCTGGAGGTCTTAAAAAAACTTGTGCCCGAAGGTCTTTAAAATGGTGCCCGAAGGTCTTAAAAAAAACTGGTGCTCGAAGGTCTTTTAAAATGGTGCCCGGAGGTCTTTAAAATTGTGCCCGGAGGTCTTAAAAAAATGGTGCCCGAAGGTCTTTAAAATGGTGCCTGGAGGTCTTAAAAAAACTGGTACCCGAAGGTCTTTTAAAATGGTGCCCGGAGGTCCTTAAAATTGTGCCCGGAGGTCTTAAAAAACTGGTTGGAAAATACCTTGACGACGGTCTCAAGGCTCGATTTGTCTATTAAACAAAATGAATTCAATTTAAAACACGAGGAAATACCTTGATGGCGTTTTCAAACTCTGAATCTTTTGAGAAACAAAACGAGCTTCTCTTTGGGGAAGTCCAAGCTTTCCTGATTCCTGCACTGTTGGCTAAATGCAATGATGAGAATGCCATGCTTTTGCAAATGCTTGTATGCTTCCTAATAAATGCAATCAAATGATTGTGCCATAATTTCTAATCCATGATTTCTTTGAGGTTCACAGATTATATGACTTCTGGACAGAGTCTTCAACTGTTCATTGATGCCCTACTTGAGGAATCATTCACTCAAGATATCTTGTCAAACAGTCTCAGCTTCTGTCTCTCGCTGAAGTTCACAGATTTTCTGACTACGCGACGGAGTCTCCACCACGTTCACTGTTTTCTTTTCTTGGTGAACTTTCCAAACCTTCCCAAGATTTAAATCTATTCCTTAGTAATACTTTGAAATCCCTTTATTTAAAGATTTTTATTACTAAACATCATTCAATTTAATAACAACCATAATGCATCTCAAAACTATATGAAAAAGAATATGAATCAGTCAAAAATTTGTCATGAAAAGGATAACAAGATTTTATTGCAAGAAATGTTTTAAAATGGTAAAAATAAATGTCAAGGATATAAGAAACAAATATAAGGTTATAGGCTGTAGATGCCCGGATGCAGAGTATCTTGGACCCCTCCTTTTTCAAACTATCTGAAATTTCTCTTGAACGAACAATTCACTTGGGTAACCTCTTAACTTCTGTAGTTACATCAGAGTGCATTGTTCCCCTTTTCTCTGATTGTCAGATGCTTTCTTCCCCATTACACGGAGCATTGATTAAAACTTTGATTAGTACTTGAGCCGCCTTTTACAGGTTTTCAACTCAAGTTTCCTCCATTCGGTATTAAGTCACCCTTTGCGGGTTTTCGGCTTAAACCTTTTCTTTTCATCTTTTTTTTTTGTATTCTACCATGCATCTGAGAATTCTAAATGCTTCCAAGGTAAAAATATCAATTCAAAAGATGGGATGGATTCTGAGAATAACCTTTCAAATTAAATATCCATGCTTGATCAAAATGGGCTTTTAAAGCATGTAATGTAGGCCAAGGTTTAGGTTTAGTAAGAAAGGATAAATATGCCCAAAATGTGTTTAAGGGTGATTGGATCAAGGATCGCTTCTTGAGGAGAACTCATTCTTGAAACATTTGTCCCTTTTTGGACTTTCTTTTCTTTTTTGCTTTGTTGGCTTTCATTTGCCCCATTTTTCGATGGCTTTCTTTTTGCCATGATTTTTGATTTGCCCTCCAGTGTAGAGGGTGATCTTTGATCAAGGTTTAAAGAAAGAAATAATTCTTAAGGCTCAAAGGGGTGACTAAGGATAATTTCTTCTTAGTGGAAGGAATATGAAAAACGGCCATTCATCATATCAAGCATAAATATTCTATTTGAAAAGCAATTCTCAAAGGAAATAGATATATAGAATTTCTATTTTTACACTTGGAATCATTCGAATTTTCATGTGCACAGCATCACACAAATTTTTTCTTTTTTTTTTTTTTTCAAGCATAATACTTTTTCAATTCATCAGCATTCACGGGATGTCTAAAATCATCTCCGTCCATCTGAGTTAGAATCAATGCTCCTCCAGAAAAAGCTCTCTTTACCACATAAGGTCCTTCCCAATTTGGAGCCCATTTTCCTCTTGGGTCCTTCACTATAGGGAGAATTTTTCTCAATACCAACTCCCCCTCTCGGAACTGTCTGGGACGAACTTTCTTGTTGTGGGCTCGAATCATCCTTTTCTGATACAACTGCCCGTGACAAATTGCTTTCAATCTTTTCTCCTCGATGAGATTCAACTGTTCATAACGAGCTCTAACCCATTCTGCTTCTTCTAGGCCAACTTCCATCAGAACCCGGAGTGAAGGGATCTCAACTTCAATAGGTAGCACTGCTTCCATCCCATATACCAAAGAAAATGGTGTTGCCCCTGTAGATGTGCGAATCGAAGTACGATATGCATGAAGAGCGAAAGGCAAGATCTCATGCCAATCTTTGTACACATTGGTCATCTTTTCAACAATCCTCTTGATGTTCTTATTAGCTGCTTCTACTGCGTCGTTCATTTTCGGACGGTAAGGTGCCGAATTATGATGTGTGATCTTGAATTGAGTACACACTTCTCTCATCATCTTATTGTTCAAATTGAGAGCATTATCCGAAATAATTCTTGCTGGCAACCCATACCGGCATATAATTTCTTTCTTGACGAATCTGCATACCATCGACTTTGTTACATTTGCATAAGACGCAGCTTCTACCCACTTTGTGAAATAATCTATGGCCACCAAGATGAAACGATGTCCATTTGAGGCTTTCGGGGTAATAGGACCGATCATATCCATTCCCCACATTGAAAAAGACCATGGTGCAGTCATGACATGTAAAGGCGATGGTGACACATGAATCTTATCTGCATAAATCTGGAATTTATGACACTTCCAGGAATAACTGATACAATCTCCTTCCATGGTAAGCCAATAGTACACTGCCCTCATAATCTGTTTAGCAAGCATGTGACCATTAGCATGGGTGCCACATATCCCTTCATGGACCTCTTCTATGATTCTTCGAGCTTCGGCAGACTCGACACATCTCAACAAGACTTGATCTTTCCCTTTCTTGTAGAGAATCTCGCCATCTAGAACAAAACCCATTGCTAACCTTCTCAGAGTCCTCTTGTCATTCTCTGTTGCTTGTTCTGGATACTGTTGACTCTTGATGTACTGCAAGATGTCATTATACCAAGGGAGACCATCTGCTTCTTCTTCGATACTCAAACAGTGGGCAGGAGACTCATATATGCTCATCTTGATCGGCACAACTTCTGTCCTTTCATTCACTTTAAACATTGATGACAAAGTAGCCAAAGCATCCGCCATTAGGTTTTCTTCTCGAGGAAGGTAATTGAAATTCACCTCTTCGAACTCCTTTAATAAACTCAGTATGAGTTCTCGGTAACAGATTAGCTTTGTATCTCGGGTTTCCCATTCTCCTCGTAACTGGTAAATTACCAAGGCTGAGTCTCCGTAAACTTCCAATACTTTGATCTTTCTGTCTACTGCGGCACGAAGGCCCATAGTACATGCTTCATACTCGACAGTATTGTTTGTACAATCAAAATCCAATCTAGCAGTGAAAGGATAACAGTCTTCTTCTGGGGATATAATCATTGCCCCGATTTCATGCCCCATGGCATTAGATGCACCATCAAAGCACATTTTCCATACTTTCTTCTTTAGGGGAATCTCATCTGCTTGCGACACATACATCAAATCCTCATCTGGGAAGTCAAAGTTCAACGGCTCATAATCTTCCACTGCCCGACTTGCTAAGAATTTCGCCACTACACTGCCCTTGATAGCTTTTTGATTTACATATACAATGTCGTACTCTGACAATAAAACCTGCCATCTTGCCGTCCTCCCTGACAGAGAAGGTGCTTCCAACATGTACTTGATTGGATCTAGCTTGGCAATCAACCACGTGGTGTGGTACAACATATACTGTCTGAGTCTTCGAGCAGTCCAAGCTAAGGCGCAGCACAACTTTTCTACCAATGAATATTTCAACTCATAATCTGTGAACTTCTTGCTGAGATAGTAAACTGCATGTTCTTTCTTTCCCGTTTCATCAAGCTGCCCCAAAACACAACCCATGGAACTTTCAAATACTGATAAATATAGTATCATTGGTTTATCCAGGATCGGCGACATTAATACTGGTGGGTTTGATAAATAATGCTTAACCTTTTCAAAAGCAATCTGACACTCTTCATCCCATTCTCCTAAATCACGCTTTCGAAGTAACTTAAATATTGGATCACATTTGTCGGTTAATTGTGAAATAAACCGAGCAATGTAATTCAATCTCCCTAGAAAGCCTCTTACTTCCTTTTGAGTGCGAGGTGGTAGCAAATTCTGAATGGCATTCACTTTATCTGGGTCAATCTCAATTGCTCTTTTGCTGACAACAAAACCCAACAACTTCCCCGAGGTGACTCCAAAAGTGCATTTTGCCGGATTTAGCTTGAGTCTAAATTTCATTAATCGTTCAAAGAGCTTCTTAAGATTCGCAATATGCTCCTCTTCTCCTTGTGACTTTGCAATCATATCATCAACGTAGACCTCAATTCCCTTATGCATCATATCATGAAACAAGGTCACCATGGCTCTCTGGTATGTTGCCCTAGCATTCTTCAATCCAAATGGCATTACTTTGTAGCAGAAGGTGCCCCACATTGTAACAAATGTGGTTTTCTCCATATCTTCCGATGCCATCTTAATCTGATTGTATCCTGAGAATCCATCCATAAAAGAAAATAAAGAACTCTTCGCTGTGTTATCCACCAGAGTATCAATATGGGGTAAAGGAAAATTATCTTTAGGGCTGGCCTTGTTCAAATCTCGATAGTCAACGCACATCCGCACCTTGCCATCCTTCTTCGGTACTGGAACAATATTCGCCACCCATTCTGGATATTTTTCCACCTCTAGGAATCCAGCATCAAATTGTTTCTTCACCTCCTCTTTTATTTTTAACAGCATATCAGGCCTCATTCTTCTCAACTATTGCTGAATTGGCTTGCACTCTGGCCTCAAAGGGAGCTTATGAACCACAATATCCGGATCTAACCCTGGCATATCTTGGTAAGACCATGCAAATACATCCACATACTCCTGGAGCAAAGCTATCAATTCACCTTTTATTGATGGTGACAATGAAGTTCCAATTTTGACTTCTTTTATATCTTCACCATTTCCCAAATTTATTGTTACCAATAATTCCTTATGAGGAAGTACTTGCTTTTCTTCTTGTTCTATTTTCCTCAATAGATCCGGAGGTAGACCATAATCCTCAGTATCTTCATTAGCCTCAAAATCACCCGTGCAAATGGGTCTTTCAAAATTAATTTCAGAATTACTGACAGGAGAGTCCTCATATTCCGCATCCGTATACCTGTAAATAGGCGGAGAAAAACAATATAGGAAAATATATATAGAAAACAAAAATGAATAACAAAAATGAAAGAATATGGACACATCAATATGGATAATGCATTGTGCTTGTTATTTATTGAATGAAAATATTTAAAAAGCCCATTACAGAAAAAACTCTTAATATCTCTGGGTAAAGATAATTAACATTGCTTTTTTTAAAAAGTATTACTTTGGAATAGACTTAAAGACTATGGGCAACTCAGTCGCACTCCAATTGGTTAGTCTATATCCTGGTGGACAAGGTCGCACCACCCAGCTAGCACTTTCTCTTTCAATTCTGTCTTTCCCAGTCATGCAGATCTCCACATCATTCATCTGTTCATCACCATTCACCTGGAATCTCTTGAAGGCTTTCTCTATCATTACAAGTACATCATCAGAATTCTTTTCTCCGAACAGAGAACCGGCTGAGCGGAAGTTGTGAAAGATAGGTGGGAATATCATAGGCTCCCACTCAATATCCATACCCGTAAGACGGGCCATCCTCCTTTGTCGATTTTTTTCAACTTGTCTTCTTTTCTCATGGGCCTTTGGAAGATATCCTAGGTCAAATCGGTCCTTCTTTCCTTTTACCTCTATGGCTCGAGCCATCCCCTGAAGATATTTCCCGAGACCCTTTCCTGCCCTGCAGCCTTTTCCTACGGTGGTTCTTACCCCCAACCTTGTGTTCTTGGACAGCTTTGGTTTTGGAATTTTTTTGTCCTTCAGCGACAAAAACTGCATTTACAAATTCCAAAGACCGAAAAGAACACTCCACGGCCTCTTCATTCGGCTCCACATAAGGAGATTCAGTGGATGCGGAGGCTATTATGTCTTCCTCCCCTGATTCCGTGATCAACCGGCCCTCCACCACAAATTTTAGTTTCTGGTGAAGAGACGAGGGTACAGCCCCAGCTGAATGTATCCATGGTCTTCCCAACAAACAGTTATAAGATGGATTGATATCCATAACCTAGAAATTCACTGTATATGTGCACGAGCCTATTTCCAGAGAAACTTCAATGGTTCCCATAACCTCCCTCCTCGTTCCGTCAAAAGCTCTGACCACCGTGCAACTTGGTATCATATAGGATAAATCCACTGGTAACTTGGATAAGGTTGCTAAAGGTATCACATTTAGTGAAGAACCGTTGTCCAGAAGGACCTTCGGTAATATGTGCCCCTTACAAGTAGTGGTTATATGGAGAGCTTTTGTTGATCCAATACCATTGGGTGGTATTTCCTCATAGCTGAAAAATATGTAGTCATCAGCTGCAATGTTTCCCACCAACCTATTCAGCTTTTCCACTGATATATTATTGGCCACGTACGCTTGATTTAATACTCTTAATAAAGCATTTCTGTCTGGTTCTGAATTTAAAAGCAAGGATAAGATTGAAATCCTAGCTGGTTGACGTTGCAGTTGTTCAACCACGCTATATTCACTATGCTTTATAAATTTCAAGAACTCACAAGCTTCTTTTTCACATACTGGCTCTTTGATTCAATTAACCAAGGCTGATCCCCTATCTGTTTCCTTTGGCAAATCCATCTCAATATGGATTGGCTCGACGACCTTTTTCCCTTTGTCGATTCCTTTGTCTTTTCCTGCTACCCCTTATTCAACGACCTCCAGAGCATAACACTTCCCACTTCGGGTTAAATGCCCCACACCTGTAATATCCTGTTGGCTTGAAGACCCGGGCATAACCATACTGCAGTCATATTTCCATGGTGTAGCCTTGTTTTCCTTGTATGGAAAGGAAACAGGTAATTCCATGATTAATTTGGGCATATTTTCTTCCATGGCTGGCATAACGTTTTCCTCCGGTTCATCATAGTAAATGATTAGGGGTCTTCCAATCCCATAGCCACTTGTATTTTCAATGACTTCTATTTCTCCTTCTATCTCCTCATAGAATTGCGTTACCCTACTATCCATCATTCTTTGGACTTCAACCCGGAAGTCCCCACAGTTCTGTATGTCATGGCCTTCACTCTTATGGAACGGGCACCAATCATACACCCCTCTTGCAACCATTTTCAGATCTTCCGTACCTTCCACCAATTTTGCCTTGACCATTTCAGCCCATATTATCATCATCGGAGTCTTAACCTCGTCAATATCCCTTTTTAATTTTCTGTCCCCTCCGGTCAATATTGCATTCACTTGATTCCCAACATGATTGGATACTGGATTTCCAGCTACGTTCGGCCCATTTTTTGATCCAAACTTCACAACCCCAGCATTAATCAAGCTTTGGACTTTCTTTTTGAAGGCCAGACAATCTTCAATTGAATGTCCTTGGATTCTCGCATGGTATGCACAGTTGGTGTTTGCATTGTACCATATTGGATATGGAGGTGTCAAAGGTTTTAGGTACACAGGTGCAACAAGTTGACCCTGCAACAGTTTTGGATATAGATCACCGTAAGTAATGGGAATCAGATCAAATTGGGTTCTTTGATCATTCCTTGGTGAACGTTGGTCATTACGCGCAGGCCCTTGTGTATTAGGAACAGTATTTCTAGGAAGGGTGATTTGAGGGGATATGCCAGTTGGGAATAGCTGTTGTGGTATATTGGTGTAGGGGAACACGTTTTAGGTAAGGTGGTTGATATTAGGGTAATAAGGATTATACCCCGGGTATGGTTTGTATGGTGTAGGAGGTGTATAAGAGTATTGGTTGAAGCTTACTGCATGGGTTTCCTCATTTTTCTTTATAGGAAAAGCTCTCTTTGGGGTAGCAGACTCATCCCCTTCCATCTTTCCACTCTTAATGGCTGACTCAATCATTTCTCCAGATATTACCATATCCGCAAAATCTTTGGTAGCATTTTCCACCAATCTGTCATAATAAGGTGCCTTCAATATGTTGATGAAAAGCATCGTGGTTTCTTTGTTGGTTAAAGGGGGTTGCACTTGTGTTGCCAAATCCCTCCACCTATGTGAATACTCCTTGAAGGTCTCATTGGACCTCTTTTCCATGTTCTGTAATGATAGCCTATCTGGTACCATATCAGAAACGTGCTTATAATACTCCATAAAAGCCCTGGCCAGATCCGTCCATGAACGAATCTTGGTACGACTGAGTTGGTTGTACCATCGGGTGGCTGACCCTGTTAAGCTGTCCTGGAAGCAATGAATAAGCAATTTTTCATTATCCTCATACCCTGTCATCCTTCTACAGTACATAGTCAGATGAGCCGATGGTTTGGTGGTCCCAATATACTTTTCAAAATCTGGTACTTTAAACTTCGGTGGAATTATTAGATCATGTACTAGGCTCATCTCTTTGGCATCTAGGCTGCCAAACAACTCTGCTCCTTCCACTGCTCTTAGCCTTTCTTCCAACAACTGATATTTCTTCTCAGATTTAGCAGTTTCGACCCTCTTCAGTTCAGTTATTTTGGCCCTTTCCTTCTCTGCCATTTCTTCGAAGTCTGGAACCTCAACCTCAATTGGATCAACTCCGATGTTACCCCTTTTTGGACCGAAATTCTGTGCTTCGGCCGCCGGCTGGATGTAGATATAGGATGCTACCCCAGTTGGGAGTTCATTTCCCACAGGGTCGGATGTCTGGCTATTTCTCTGTACCACTTCTGGTCTATCCTCTTGATTCATTACCCCCATTCCAGCAACTGAATTCTCTGCGGGCCACTTCTGCTTCATCATATTGCTCATCATCTCCATGAGCTTTGTCATCTGTTCTCGTGTCTCTTCTTGAGACTTAGTCAACTGTTCCTGTAGTTCTTTCTGGATTCTTTCCATTCTCTCAATTCTGGCAAGCTGATCGTTTTCCATGGCTTTTGTTCGAGACCGAGTATTGTAAGAGTGTTGGAAATCTGGTTCTTTCTGAGTGCGACTAATTGTACCTTTATTTTTTAAAAACCATGGATTAGAAATTATTGACACATTTCTTATTTTATTTTATAAAAAATGAATAAATGAACGAATGAATGAATCAGTGTTTAATGAATGAACAACTAAGTAAATGACTAAGTGTTATGAACTTAGATGACTAATTATAAATGAATGAACAGATAAATAAATGGCTAAGTGTATGAACAATTTATAAAGAATAAATGAATGAATATGAACAAATAAAAATGAGTGAATAATGAATGTATTTAAAGTATTGGCCCCGGATAATTCCAACCAAACGGTCTTTCATTGATTTCCTAGAACTAAATACATCAAAGAAAAGATCATTGTTTAAGACAGCATGATAATCTGTCTCTCCTAAAAAACTATTACAAGATACTAGTCCTATAATAACTCCCTCAGATCCTGGACCTTTCTTCAATGTCCTCCCTTAACTACCTTGCTCTTCCATCTGATCCCTACTTGTTCGCGGCCCTTCGATGTGTTAGCAGAAGCATCGCCTTGTGAGCTCTCCCTAGCTTGTTTCTCAAGTTGATTTGCTCGGGCTTCCTCGTGTTTTTCCTTTTATGCCCAATAATTCTTCTCCTTTTTGAGGTTTCTGACTTCTTGTTCCCATTCCCCGGAAGTCTTGAGAATCCCCTCGAATTTGAGCTCGAAACGGTACCTCTTGTTCTCCAAGTGTAATTCCTGAAGATCGCTTTGAATCGTGTCCCGCTCTCTTTTGATCTTTTCCTTTTCTTTTTCTAGGGCTTCTTCCCGATTTTTCATGTCCTCAAGCTCTTCTTGTAGTCGGGCAATCTCCTTGTTCATCCGAGCCTTTTCTTTTTCAAATTCTGCCCTTGTGATTTCTAACTCTGATGGCGCTTCCTTGGGAGGCGAGCTCAAATGCCGAACTTCTTCCCCATCCGATGTCAACAACCTATCATTAACCCTTGATTCTCTCCATGTCAAGTAGTCAGGTGTGACGATATCAGCATATCTAGCTACCTCAACCCGATGAGTTTCCTTCCATGCCACCACAATCTCACGGACCTTACCCGAATATCCATCTTCTCCTTAAGCAAATTCCAAATTACCAAGATCATGGGTCATTGGAGTAAACTGACGAGATTCTGATTACCTCAGTACTAGCAGTGGTGCATAGCTCACTCCTCCCCATACTCCCAATAATGGAACAGAGGCTTTGTCTCCGCATTTATACAATGTCGGTATAGGAGCTATCCATGGAGCTTTCCAAACTATCATCTCAGCCCTGATATTCCGAAATATATTGATCCATTGCTCCTTAGTCCTATTCTCAAGCCAATCCCTTTTAAGAAATTCGCCAATTGGTGCAAAAGATTTCCAATACGAACGAAGAGGGAAATTCTCCTGTTTACAGAAATGGCTCTGAACCCATATGTAGAGGAGCTGTATACATCCTAGAAAACGACCTTTGCCTTCCCGTCTACAGAAATTCAGGGATCGGATTATTTCTGCTATGATTGTCGGGGCTGGGTTTATCTTTTGCTCAAGCCTCTCGAAAACATCAAATATCGCCACATCCACATACCCTAATGTTTTCGGGAAGATAACTAAACCATAGATAGCCAAAGCAAAAATATTCCTAACTGTCTCCTTACTTAAATGGCTATGGATTAAAACCCGTAACATTCCCCATGATATGCAGTAGCTTTCTCCTTTTTGGACAACATGGCTTTCTACCCAATTTCTTTCCACTCCCAAAATCTTCGACATCTTTTTCTTGAAATCCAGTGTCTTTGTATCCTTCAAATAAATACGATCGGGAATAACATCCTCAATATGCAACAAAGTCAAATACTCCTCTATAGTTGGAGTCATATCCTCTCGGGTTGAAAGTAAAACACCGATAAGCGGGATTCCAGAATTGTACCACAACCTGGATCACCTCATCACTGACCTTAACCTGAGCTAACAGAGCTATGTCCTCATATGTCTGAGTGAATGCTTCTTTTTCCAATATATTCCACTGATTCCATATATCAATCAAGTCCTGAAGATCATTTTGCTTGATAGTAAGATCAACCTCTACTGGCAATGCTGACACATATCCCATCTTTAACCAATCCCCATTATCCTGTTGAAATTTTTTCGGACTGTTTCCTAACCTCTAAATGTCTCTCGATCACTGAGACACTTTGACCCTCCATGAAAGCCCTTTTGATTGAATAATATCCCGAAACCAATAACCTTCAAATGTGCAAAAATGATGGCAAGATGCAAAAGAAACACACAAAAAAACAACAACAAAAAGAAAATGAATTAGTAACGGGAATAAACATGAATGATACAAAAACATATAATTCAAAGCAATAATTATCCTTGAGGATGCCAACAAAATTTTAGCATTATAACCCCCCCGGGGATGAAATATCAACATTTATTACGGACATTGTGATGTACGTTCATCATTGTCCGAAAAACTAAACTTATTCGGAAAGTAGAATAGAAGGTAAAAGGATTGGAAATATTTCTCCATGTGTTCTTAGCTTCGGGATATCTAATTGGAAATCTGTGATGGCTTCGCCTAGGTTCACTACATGAGGGTGAATCAGTTCTAAAGGCCCCGAATTGTTCCTCACTGTCGCCGGTGAAAGCTAGTAAGGCACCCCGATAAAAGCGGGTTCAATTCGTTAGAGTCTATTTCCCTAGCCCATGCGGATTGTTAATCACGAAGACTTAGGTAATTTAGTACTCCGGAAGTGTTTCACTAGCCCATGCGGATTGTTAATCACGAAGGCTTAGTTACTTTGCTCCCACTTAAAAGGACGGAACCCGGGTATAGGATTCATGATATGCAAATGCACGTGTAGTGTGTGAGGAGAAATAACAAACCTTTCCCCACCTATTCTATATCCCTTATTCTAAATGCCCCAACAAAATTAAACAACATAAATCATCAATTAATCAATAAATATATGCACCAAAATAACCAGAGAACAATTATAATATGTATGCACATGAATATGGACATATTTAAAAACATTTTATTATTTTTTGAAATTATTCTTATTTTTTTTAAATGTGGGAATTAAAATTAAATACCAATTAAACCAACAAAACCGAGACTTTGATAACACACGACTAATTCTAGGCCTAACTCTCTAATAGTCCCCAGCGGAGTCGCCAAGCTGTCGCAACCTAAAAATAACGAGTCTCATCACAAGACTTTATTATTCGTTAAGCGTGACATTAAAAAAAACGAGGAAAAGTCGACTTAATTCCTCTAGAAAAATGAAGGTTTTTAAAATGACCTTAAAAAAGACAAGGAGTCGCCACCAATGTTTTTTAGGTAGGTGTGATCGGCCACCTATTAAAACCGGTTTTATAAAATATTTTAAAAATTAATTAAAACATATTAAAAAACCAATTTCAAGTCTGCGTTTTAAAACCAGAGAAATCAAAGAAGCGAGTTCGGGAGTCAGAGAAATCAAAGCAACCCCACAACGTCCGTATAAATCGGTACCTTATTAATCGTGTGTTATCTCAAGTCTCGGTAAAAATTGGTTTTAAATTTAGTATTTCAAGTTAATTCCCAATTTAAAGAAAAATAATTCCATTTTTATTTGAAAATGATTCGGAATTTATAAATTCAAAATTTTCCTATATTCCCCAACAAACGTGGCAAAATATAGAAATTTTTATTAATTTTGGAAAATTTTCCGAATCATTCTCTTTTTAAAGAAGATATTCCGTTATTAATAATAATTGATGATATCCTCCCCAGCAAACCTGGCAGAGAACTCATGAATTATTTTAACTCGGGAATATCTTTATTTTATTGAAAACCATTATTTTTTTTGAAAACATTTAAAATAAATGAATATGTATATGCATGACATAAATAAAATGACATAGCAAAGTCTAAATAATATAATGCAACCTAAATGACATGACATGATTTGAATGCCTTAGCATATTCTAAATGAAATGGAATATCCTAAGTTATATAATGTATTCTAAATAAAATGAAATGACCTAGGTAACATAGTATATTCTATATGAGATGCAATATTCTAAGTCATATGATATAATCTAAATGAAATAGAATAACCTAAATAACATAACATATTCTATATGAAATGAAATAACCTAAGTAACATGATATTTTCTAAATGAAATAAAATATTCTAGATGACATAATATATCCTAAATGAAATGACCTTGGTAATATAATATATTCGACATGAAATGCAAAATTCTAAGTCATATGATATAATCTAAATGAAATAAAATATTCTAGATGACATAATATATCCTAAATGAAATGAAATGATTTAAATGACATGACAAATATGAATGGTATGGCATATAATTTAAATGACATGGAATAAAATAATGCTATCATATAATATGCATGAAAATAATAATGCATGAACATAGTATATGCAAATAAAAATAACTAAATAAAAGCATAGGATATCATGAAATATTCAAAACATATAATAAACCATGTAACATCAAAAAATATAAATCAAAATAACAACAATATCATAGAAATTATTATGGCAAGAATCACATATTATATAAAATGCATGAATATAAAAATGCAATGCATGAAATGTATTTTTTCCTTTAATTAAGGAAATCCGTATATCTAAAAAGATATCCGGCTACCTTAGGAAAATATGTCAAATTAAATATTCTAAAACCAAAATACTTTGTGATTGTTTGAAAACAATTTTGAGAAGCTTGAATTAAAAATAAAAACTGGGCTAAAAATTTTAAAATGGCTCTAATTTCCTAAGTTAAAAAAATCCGGACTTGACTACCGTTAACCGGGACTTGAAAAACAATTTTTAGAGTTTAAAAAGGCTTATAAATTACCCTAAGTCAGTAGCTAACCCTCCTAATCAGCCCACTATAAGTAAATTAACCAAAACAGAAAAATGGTTTTTCTTTAAATTCAATTCTGACTCCACTGTCCAGTTTTAATCCACGATTTTTTACTCTATTTTTAAAAATTCCAAAAATTCTGACAAAATACTGGAGACTCAGGACATGTAAAACTACACGATAACAAATTGGCTTAATTTTCTGATCAAAGATGAATTCCCAGAAAAATCAGAGATGTACGAGTTTTTGGAGGAGAAAAAAACTCCTTTGCCAACACATTTTTGCTTTTGATAAAATCAATTAAAAACCAAAGTAAAAATATTTGAAACTCATAAAAATGACTTGCAAACAGTAGCTAGGACTTTTTGAAAGTTAGATAAAAATTGGCTAAGTAAAAAAAATCACAAAGGTAGAATAATCAATTTGACAAACTTAATTTTCCACAAGTGTGCTCAAGAGAGCATGACTTTGAACCATTAATTGGCTCAAGTCATTATTCAAGTGGCTTGAACATGAAATGCATGAAATAATGCAACAAACATAATGCATGAAATGCATGGATTTAAACCTAAATGTCATGAAAAAATGCATGGCATAAATAAAGTGACTTACACCTAAATGAACTTGCATGGCATTTAATGTAACCTAGACCTAGAATGCATGAACATGTATGGCAAATAAACCTAACTTAATAACTAAAATATGCATGGCATTTTCACAAACACAAAGCATGCTTAAACCAAAAATCCAACCAAATATCATGCAAATGCTAACCTATCAACTAACATGGCAAGAAATCCACATAAAATGCAAGAACACATGGAGTAGCCAAATGGCCTCAAGCTCCAACAAGCATGGCATTTTCACAAACACTTAATATACTATCATGCTCAACTAAGATATAAAACAAAAAATCATGCAAAAAATCACACAAGCATTTTCACAAACACTTAATATGCTAAATCTAAAACATGCTCAAATTTAAACAACATGAAAACAGAAAATTAAAAATGCAAAAACATGATACCTAAGACATAAATGGCAATAAACAAAGCAACCAAATTAAAATATAACTCAAGTATATGAAGTAACATAACATTTAAACATAAAAAAAAAAAAAAAATAGCATAAACAATATGGTAAAATGAACCAAAACAGCAACTTAAAATAAATAATGTAGGCCATTTGGCCATGGTGAGTTTATTGTAAAAACAAAATGTAAAAAAAAAAAATACTTAAGAAAAGAGATGAAGGAAGAACAAAAACATTATTTTCAAATGAAAACTCACCAAGTAGAGATTAAAATAGCAAAAACTAAGTAAAAAACTCTAAGAACTCAGCAAAATGGAAAAGAAAAAAAATGAAAATCTGCCCTCCAAAACCTGCTGGTCGAAACCCCTATAAATGGCACAAAGATGTTGTCATTTTTTGTAACCAATTTTCCATCAAATGGCCAATAATTCAAGATGAAAAATCATGAAATTACCACCTTTAGATTAGCATCTCAGCCCTCTCAAATTACAGCTGTGCAAGAATAATGTTGATATCTTTCTTAGCCTATGTGGCTTAATCACCATGGCTTGATCAAAAAAAATCTCTAACTAACTCTTGATTTTTAGCCACTTGATTGAAAAATCAGAAGCTTCCTCCTTCCTTTGGGCTTGGGCAGGCCAACACTTCTCTTTTCCAGCCCAACTCTGATTTTTTGAAAGGCCCAAAGAAGCCCTTTTCAGTTGCTTGGGTGAAATGACCATTTTGCCCCTCGGATGCAAATAAATATCAAACGGACTCCAAATTCAATTTTTCTTTTTTTAATACTTCCAAAATAATAAAATATTGAGTTTTAGAAGTTTTCAAAATTATCCGAGTCCGTTTGCTATTAATTTGGATTTTTTCTTCCCAAAATGCCCTTTTATGCCCCTACATTTTACCATTTTTTAAACGAGCTCCAAATCAAGATTTTTATTCACCAATCTCTTCAAAATAATTAAAAAGTGTGATCTGGAAGCTTTCATAATTTTTGGAGCTCGTTTGGTATTTTTTCGAGATTTATCGGCTTAAATTACTACATAGGAGGCCCGAGATTTGGCCATTTTGCAAACGAACTCCGAATCAAGATTTTCTTTCGCCAATCTCTTTCAAATAATTTAAAAATGAGATTTTCCAAATTTCAGAATTTTTGGAGTCCATTTTCTATTTTTTCGGGATTTATCTTTTTGAATTATTACATAGGAGGCCTCGGATTTGGCCATTTTGCAAACGAACTCCGAATCAAGATTTTCTTTCGCCAATCTCTTCCAAATAATTTAAAACTGAGATCTGCAAAATTTCAGAAGATTTGGAGCTCATTTGCTATTTTTTCGGGATTTTTCTTTTTGAATTATTGCATAGGAGGCCCGGGATTTGGCCATTTTGCAAACGAACTCCGAATCAAGATTTTCTTTTAGCAATATCTTTCAAATGATTTAAGAATAAGATTGACAAATTTTTCAGAATTTTCGGAGTCCATTTTCTATTTTTCCCAAATTTCCTAATTTTGCCTTTTTACCTCCGAAACCCGGTTTTGCTCAAAACAAGTCCGATTTTCAGATTTTCTTCAATCTGAGCCTTGGGCCATCCTTTTTAATCATTCTTCATCCATTTGGGGCTTTGGTCTTACCAATTCGGGCCATTTTTGTGATTCTTCCCGATTTCACCGAAATCCACTAAAAACCATAATCTCGGTTTTCTCCCGTATTGACTTTTCTTTCAATTTTCCTTGCAAGTGACTTCTCCATTACCCGTAGTCAGTGCTTATCTTTCATTTGGAACCTTCAATTTTGATCAATTTGATCGTTTAAGCACTTTTCCCCAAATTTCGCGGATTAGGGTTTTCTTTTTACTAAACCTCCAAATCCCAACTTCCGAACTCCATATCTTTCAATGTAGACCTCGGATTATCAAAATTCTTTCGCCATTTTTCAATTGGACTTAAAATCTTGATTTTGAAAGTAGGTTGACTTTTTAAGTAGTTGACTTTTTGGGGTTGACTTTTTTCGGGGTTGACTTTTTTTGCTTGCCCTCTTAAACTAAGTCTCGGAGTACCACCTGCAGGATGAAAACAATCTTTTTACACTCTGAAACATCAATATAGGAAGAAAACATACCTGTTTTAGTGGTCTTGACAAAATTAGGTGTCTACAGCTACCCCTCTTTGGCTATTGCTGAGAATCACGAATCAGGCAAAGATAAACCGACACTAATTTTTATGGTCAGTGAAATCACATGTGAAGGAAAGGGAAAGGGGTTTTCTTTTTCATTCTTCTATCATTTCTTCATTTTTCGTTTTCTAGTTTTCATTTTTTTTAAAGCAGTAAATTGAAGATTTTGTCCTTAAATTGAATTCCCTGACTAATCAAGGCTCGACCTGTCTTAAGGAAATGAATTCGATTTGCAAGAAAGGAAATGACCTCGACGATGGTCTCGGGGCTTTAACCTGTCTTGTTCTCAGCTGAGTTTAAAATTCTGTGTATCTCCTCCAGAAGCTTCGGCTATCACCACCAAAGTCTTGCTCATTTTTAAAACTGTAAAAATTCTAGGTATCACCTCCAAAAGCTTTAGCTATCACCACCAAAGACTTTTTACCTTTTTAAAGGATTTTAAAACTCTGGATATCTCCACCAGAGGCTTCAGCTATCACCACCGAAGACTTGTTCATAATAAAAAAAAGAGTACCTCGACGATGATCTCGGGGCTCGACTCGTCTTAAGGAAACGAATTCGATTTGCAAGAAAGGAAATGACCTCGACGATGGTCTCGAGGCCTTAACCTGTCTTATTCTTAGCTGTGTTTAAAATTCTGGGTATCTCCTCCAGAAACTTCAGCTATCACCACAAAAGACTTGTTCATATAAAAGAAATTACCTCGACGATGATCTCGGGGCTCGACTCGTCTTAAGGAAACGAATTCGATTTGCAAGAAAGGAAATGACCTCGACGATGGTCTTGGGGCCTTAACCTGTCTTATTCTCAGCTGTGTTTTAAATTCTGGGTATCTCCTCCAGAAGCTTCAGCTATCACCACAGAAGACTTTTCAAAGGATTTTAAAACTCTAGATATCTCCACCAGAGGCTTTCGCTATCACCACCGAAGACTTGTTCATATAAAAGAAATTAACTCGACGATGATCTCGGGGCTCGACTCATTTGAGAAGCAAAATGAGTTCGATTATACCTGAAAGCTTTAAGAGATGATGCAAATGCTTCATGATGCAAATGCAAATGTCTTTAGTTGATGCAAACGCTTCTTGATGTAGATGCACATGACATAGATTGGTGCAAATGTCTTTGATGCAAATGTAAATTACTTGATTTGATGCAAACTTTCTTGATGCAGATTCAACTAACTTAGATTGATGCAAATGCTTTTTGATGTAGATGCACATGTTGAATAAAATTCTGGGTAACTCCTCCAAAAGAAGATTTCTCATTTTTCAAAATTATAAAACCCTGGATATCTCCACCAGAGGCTTCAGCTATCACCACCGAAGATTTGTTCACTTTTAAAACTGTAAAATTCTGGATATCCCCACCAGAAGCTTTGGCTATCACCACCAAAGACTTGCTCATTGTAAAATTCTGGGTAACTCCTCCAGAAGAAGATTTCTCATTTTCAAAATTATAAAACCCTGGATATCTCCACTAGAGGCTTCAGCTATCACCACCGAAGACTTGTTCTTTTAAAACTGTAAAATTCTGGATATCCCCACCAGAAGCTTTGAGAAATGATGCAGATGCACATGTCTTTTAACAAGGTGCTCATGCTTCATGGTGCAAATGTAAATGCTTGGATTGATGTAAATGTTTCTTAGTGCAAATGCAAATGGCCTGGATTGATGCCCATGTTTCATGATGCGGATGCCCCTACTAATTGTATTCATGTAACTGGTTTATAAATGGTGTAACTATAATTACCACACAATAATGAAAATGCAACGATTCTAGAAATGACGCAATTGCTTGAGACGACACAAATGCGAATTCCATGAAGAATGTAAATGTAAAGGTAAAATGCATATGCTTATGGAATAATGCCAATGCAAATACCCATGAATGATGCAAATGCTTGCCGACACTGTGCAGATGTAAAAGCTTGATAAAGAGATGAGTGCTCATGAGTGATGCAAATGCCCCCGATTGTTTTTCTAAACTTTGGCTTAGCCTTTCAAATTCATTTTTCCTCTTCAAATCAGAGTATATCTTCAATTCATTTTGGCTATTCTCTTTGCCCCAATAGCTTTCAAACTTTCATCAACAGAGATCTGAACCGGGTTCTATTTCTTCTTCTCATATCTGGAAGCCAGGACCTATCTTGGCAGTTCTATACCTTTGGGTTAGAAAAATCCTTGTCTCATGTCAACATCAAAATGGGTATTTCAAAAAATCTCTTTATTTGTTTTTGCATCTTAAAAACTTCTGAACAAAAAATATTAACCCCACAATGTGTGATGTATAAATCTTTGAAGACTGATGATCATGGTTAGAAATTTCTCTAAGTATTAATCTGGGTTTTTTTAACTGGGATTGGCAAGGCTTGGTATAACTAGATTCTGGCTTTTCCAGGAAAACTTCATGACAAAAATGTATATCCCTTCTAGGCTCACAAATGGAACAGGTTTTATAAATCATGAATTCATTGAGAACCAAGCAAATTCAACATTCTTTTAGTTTCCATATCAAGGCATTTTGACAAGCGTCAAGATTTGGCCGGGATGTTTAAATCGAAAAGTTTAATCTTGGAGGGAAAAAAAATTCAGTTTTTTTGAAGACAATCCTCTGAATGAGAGCTGTCAATTTAAGAGGTTTAGGAATTCCTAAATGTTCCTCGATGATCACTCCTTTAATAAGATCTTTTCTTTTGTGGTATCGACACTATCATCGATGGCATCAAAAATTTCCAAATTTACTCTAGACCGCCCATTTTTGGGTTTTCGTCTTAGAGTCCCATTCTTTCTAATTTTTTTTGTTCTACCATACACTTGAGAATTCTAAATTCTTCCTTAGTGAAATGATAATTCGATGAAATGGGATAAAATCTGAGGAAAAAACCTTTCAAATTAAATATTCATGCTTGATCAAAATGGACTTTAAAAGCACGTAATGTAGGCCACGGCTTAGGGTTCAGAAAGAAAGGATAAATAGGCCCAAAATATGTGTTTGAGGGTAATCAGATCAAGGATCATTTCTTGAGGAGGATTCTCTTTGAAGCATTTATCCCTTCTTAGACATTTCTTTCCTTTTGACTTTGCTTTTTTCTTCTTCGTTCTTGGCTTTCAGTTTGCCATGTCATTCACACACATTTTTCTTTTTCCATTGTGTTTTTCTTTTGTTTTTCTTGGCTTTCATTTCACCATCTTTTTCTCTTCTTTTTCTTTGACAGAGTGAGCCCGTATTTATTCGAAGCTCCATTTGCTTTGTATCTGTCCTTGAGCTGTCACTCATTTCTCAATGATCTTTGAAAAGATCTTTCCTCGCATTTGCCCCCCCAGTGTAGAGGGTAATCCTTGATCAGGGTTCAAAGAAGAAAGAATTCTTTTGGCTCAAAAGGGGTGACTATGGATAATAATTTTTTTCTTGTGAAAGGGATATGAAAGATGTCCATTTCTCATGTCAAGCACAAATATTCTCATTGAAAAGCAATCCCCAGGGGAAATAGATATTCAGAATTTCATTTTGCACTTTGGAATCATCCGAATTCTCATATGCATGATATCACAATTTTTTCATTTTCATTTTTCATCGCATGCCCCAATGATTCATGCGTTAGCCCCTCCTTGTTCACCATGTATCCATCATTTCCACATATGATGCCCCAATTTGATTAACCATGAGAATTTGTATCAACGAGGAACATAGCGAGTCTAGGTCTATTTTGAAAAGGTTGAGTTTCCAATCTGAGTTCTTTGAAGAGACAAGGAAAATATGACCCAAAAATAGGTTTTCTCTGGGACAAGGGATAATCTAGTTTAATCATTGTGCCCCAGGGTGTCAATCATGAAGTGATGCTTGGGCAATTAGTGTTTGAAAACAATTTTGAAAAGCTTGAATTAAAAATAAAAACTGGGCTTAATCTTTTTTTAAATGGCTCTAATTTCCTAAGTTTAAAAATTCGGACTTGACTACCCTTAACCCGAGACTTGAAAAACCATTTTTAGAGTTTAAAAAGGCTTAGAAACTACCCTAAGTCAGTAGCTAACCCTCCTAATCAGCCCACTCTAAGTAACTTAACCAAAACAGAAAAATGATTTTTCTTTAAATTCAATTCTGACTCCACTGTCCAGTTTTAAGCAATGATTTTTTACCCTATTTGTAAAAATTCAAAAAATTCTGAAAAAAATACTGGAGACTCAGGATATGTAAAAATACATGGGAATAAATTGGATTAATTTTTTGATTAAAGATGAATCCCAAACAAATCGGAAAAGTACGAGAACTGGGTGAAAAAAAAAACTGCTTTGCCAAAACACATTTTTGCCTTTGATAAAATCATTTAAAAATCAAAGTAAAAATATTTGAAACTCACAAAATGACTCACAAACTGTAGCTAGGACTTTTTGAAAGTTAGATAAAAATTGGCTAAGTAAAAAAATCACAAAGGTAGAATAATCAACTTGACAAACTTAATTTTCCACAAGTGTGCTCAAGAGAGCATGACTTTGAACCATTAATTGGCTCAAGTCATTATTCAAGTGGCATGAACATGAAATGCATGAAACAATACAGCAAACATAGTGCATGAAATGCATGAGCTTAAACCTAAATGTCATGAAAAAATGCATGGCATTCATATAGTGACCTAGACCTAAATGAACTTGCATGGCATTTAATGCAACCTAGACCTAAAATGCATGAACATGCATGGGAAATGAACCAAACCTAATAACTAAAATATGCATGGAATTTTGACAAACACAAAGCATGCTTAAACCAAAAACTCAATCAAATATCATACAAATGCTAGCCTATCAACTAACATGGCAAAAATGCACATAAAATGTAAAAATTCAAGGGTGGCCGAATGGAATAATGCAACTAGCAAACATGGAATTTTCACAAACACTTGGTATATTAGCATGCAAAACTAAATCAAATGTCATGCAAATGCAAAAACCTACCAACTAACATGGCAAAAATGCAACACACAATGCAAAACACATGGAGTAGCCAAATGGCCTCAAGCTCCAACAAGCATGGCATTTTCACAAACACTTGGTATACTAACATGCTCAACTAAAATATAACACTCAAATCATGCAAAAACCACACAAGCATTTTCACAAACACTTAATATACTAAATCTAAAACATGCTCAACTAAGATATAAAACTCAAATCATGCAAAGACCACACAAGCATTTTCACAAACACTTGATATACTAAATCTAAAACATGCTCAAATTTAAACATCATGAAAACAGAAAATTAAAAATGCAAAAACATGATATTTAAAACATAAATGACAACAAACAAAGCAACCAAATTAAAATATAACTCAAGAATATGAAGTAACATAACATTTAAAACACCAAGATCAAAGAAAATAACATAAACAATATGGTAAAATAAATCAAAATAGCAACTTAACTAAATAATGTAGGCCATTTGGCCATGGTGGGTTTATTGTAAAAAAAATGTAAAAAAAATATATATTCAAGAAGAAGATGAAGGAAGAACTTGAAAATAACAATAAAAATCATTTTTTTTAAAATGGAAACTCACCAAATAGAAATCAAAATAGCAAAAACAAGAATGGAAAATCAAGAAAGTGCAAGAGTTGGTGCTCAAGAGCAACCTCAAGAAGCTATATTTCAAGCTTTATCTCTTCAAACTTTCCTTTCTTTTTCTAAACTTTTCTTTTTTTCTTTCAACCAAGAAGAGAAAAACTAAGTAAAAACTAAAAGAACTCAGCAAAATGAAGATGAAAAATGAAATTTCTGCCTCCCCCATAGAGCTGGCCGAATGGCCCCTAATATTCCCCAAGGATGTTGTCATTTTTCTTGTAACCAATTTTCCATCAAATGGCTAATAATTCAAGGTGAAAAATCATGAAATTACCACCTTTAGATTAGCATCTCAGCTCTCTCAAATTAGAGCTGTTCAAGAATAATGTTGGCATCTCTCTTGGCCTATGTGGCTTAATCACCATGGCTTGATCAAAGAGAATCTCTAACTAACTCTTGATTTTTAACCATTTGATTGAAAACTTAGAAGCTTCCTCTTTCCTTTGGGCCTGGGCAGGCCAGCACTTCTCTTTTCCAGCCCAACTCAGATTTTTTGAAAGGCCCAAAGAAGCCCTTTTCGGTTGCTTGGGTGAAATGACCATTTTGCCCCCCGGATGCAAATAAATATCAAACGGACTCCAAATTCAACTTTTTCTTTCTTTAATACTTCCAAAATAATAAATCATTGAGTTCTGGAAGTTTTCAAAATTATCCGAGTCCGTTTGCTATTTATTTGGATTTTTTCTTCCAAAAATACCCTTTTATGCCCCTACATTTTACCATTTTTTAAACGAGCTCCAAATCAAGCTTTTTTTTCACCAATCTCTTCAAAATAATTAAAAGTGTGATCTGGAACTTTTCATAATTTTTGGAGCTCATTTGGTATTTTTTTGGGATTTATCGACTTGAATTACTGCATAGGAGGCCCAGGATTTGGCCATTTTGCAAACGAACTCCGAAACGAGATTTTCTTTCGAAAATATCTTCCAAATAATTTAAAATTGAGATTTGCAAAATTTCAGAATTTTTGGAGTCCATTTGCTATTTTTCCGGGATTTATCTTTTTGAATTATTGCATAGAAGGCCCGGGATTTGGTCATTTTGCAAACGAACTCCGAATCAAGATTTTATTTCGCCAATCTCTTCCAAATAATTTAAAAATGAGATTTGCAAAATTTCAAAAGATTTGGAGCTCATTTGCTATTTTTTCGGGATTTTTCTTTTTGAATTACTACATAAGAAGCCCGGGATTTGGCCATTTTGCAAACGAACTCCGAATCAAGATTTTATTTCTCCAATCTCTTTAAAATGATTTAAAAATGAGATTGACAAATTTTCAGAATTTTCGGAGTCCATTTGCTATTTTTCCTAAATTTTCCAATTTTGCCATTTTGCCTCCAAAACCCGGTTTTGCTCAAAACAAGTTCGATTTTCAGATTTTCTTCAAGTTGAGCCTTGGGCTATCCTTTTTTAATCATTCCTCATCCATTGGGGCTTTGGTCTTACCAAGTCGGGCTATTTCTGTATTCTTCCCGATTTCACCGAAATCCACTAAAAACCCTAATTCTCGGTTTTCTCCCGGATTGACTTTTCTTTCAGTTTTTCTTGCAAGTGACTTCTCCATTACCCGTAGTCAGTGCTTATCTTTCATTTGGAACCTTCAATTTTGACCAATTTGATCGTTTAAGCACTTTTTCCTAAATTCTTGGATTAGGGTTTTTTTCTATTGAATCTCCAAATCCCAACTTCCAAACTCCATATCTTTCAATATAGACCTCGGATTATCAAAAAAAATTCGCCATTTTTCAATTGAACATAAAATCTTGATTTTGAAAGTGGGTTGACTTTTTTAATAGTTTGACTTTTAGGGGTTGACTTTTTCGGGGTTGACTTTTTCTGGGTTGACTTTTTCAAGTTTGACTTTTAATGCTCGCCCTCTTAAACTAAGTCTTGGAGTACCACCTGCAGGATGAAAAAAGTTTTTTTACACTCGGAAACATCAATTTGGGAAGAAAACATACATGTTTTAGTGGTCTGGACAAAATTAGGTGTCTACACATGTCTCTCACGAATTATACTTGGCATCTATGTGTTTGGTCCTTGAATGATAATTGGGATCTTTAGTGAATGCAATTGCAGCTTGACTATTGCAATTCACCAATACTGATTTTCATGCATATTAATTAAATCCCAAATAATTTAAGAATCTCTTAAGCCAAATAGCTTCTTGCACTATCGTTGAAATTGCCAAAAATTCAGCTTCCATTGTGGACAATACTATACAAGTTTGTTTCTTACTATCCCAAGAGATAGCTCCATTATTGAGTAAGAAAACCTATCCAGAGGTTGATTTTCTTTCATCTAAATCCCCCCCAATCGGCATCCGTATATCCAATTAGATGCAGATCACTTCCTTGATAGCATAATGAATAGTCCATAGTGCCTCAGATACCTTAATATACTTTTAACTGTTTTTAATGGGATTGACCTGAATTTGATTGATGCCTACTTACCAGTCCAACTACGTAGCAGACATCATGCCTTGTGCACATCATAACACATATAAGGCTTCCCACAACACTGGAATAAGGAACTCTTGCCAGTTGTTCCTTTTCTTGTGGTGTCTTAGTCTTGGATTTCGACTATGAAATCCGAGATCATTGAGGAAGAGTTCAGATCACTTACTTGTCTTCCTATGCAATGCTCACTTGTTGATATGAGTAATAAACTCAACCGAATGTCTATGGCACTCTTGTAATCAACATGTTAAGACAACTACAAGAAACCGTTCCACAACATATCTTGCTCGTCCAAATCAGAATGCTTTCAATGCCTTGCTTCTTGATAACTTAGTAATCAAGAACTCCTCACTCACTAGCAATTGCACTTAGCAATCTGCCTCTCAATTGTGTCTTACACAATTGATCTGATTATTCTCTTATTGGTATGTCTTTGTCTTGGCCGATCTTCTCCTAGTTATAGCCTCTCAAGGGTTGCTTCTCAAAGAGTCAAAAGATACAACCCTTTCAAGCACAACACCTTTTATTTGGACACAATGGTTCGGTCAACTGAACCATTCCCTTTCAAATGATCATATCTATTTGGATATTAGGAGAAGAACCTCTCTTACCCGAAACAACATGATGTTTCTGTCATATGTGGCAGCCACTTACTAAACGATGACACATGTCACAATCTTATTGGTGATATTTGGACATGATGGTGTTGATGTGTCACACCTATGTGCCACATTATCTAGTCCACCTAGCTACCACTAGCTAGTGTCACTCCATCTCATAGAGTGTCACTCATCTAGCTACCCTTCAGCTACATGTAGCTGAGTGAGCTGGTGTCCAGCTCCTTTAGTTGGGGTAGCTGGTGTCCAGCTACATTGAGCTAACTTGAGTTGAGTAAGCTTTCATTTTGAGCTCCTTATGAGCTTCCATAAGCTTATCTCATCTCCTTGCTAGTTTACCAACATCATACATAATTCATATCGAGTTAATCTTGTACGTACTTGGTGTATTTGTTCACTTATGTCCAAATACTTCCAACAGCTCCTACTCGCACTATATAAACTTGATGCTACCATAAACACACAGATTCAGACTAAAGACATAACCAAAGCAAAGCATTCATATATTGGAATAACATATGCAAATAGGTCGTGTGACCCTAGGCATGCAATTGAATTCATCTCAATATACAACTGTTAAGTTATACATAAGAGATCTTACTCAATCCATAACTCATCCATGACTTATCATAGATCTAAATCAGAATAACTCTTAAGTTATTCATGTTAATGATCCATATATCATTAACCATGCCTCATGTGCTCTAAGACTTGTCGATACATAGTTTGGCTACTTTCAATCCCTTTCATGCGAGTTGAAAACACATTTCAAACTCATGAAATGTACCAAACACCAAGTGCACTTGTTTTTCAAGACATTCTTATACTTGAACTCATTTATATTACATAAAGTAATATGCATGCATCTTTCAAGTATAAATGTCATATGTGTCTTGACATTATCTTTCCTTTTGCACTAACTATCTAATAATTTGAAACTATGCATTCACCCAACAAGGTTCCAACAGACCGCATTTTCCATAGTCATAGGATATCCCATCAAAGTAAACACAATGCTTTCAAACCATCAAATATTAGTTAATAGTCACTAAGAGCATCCAGGCTTATCAAAACTAATTCGATCAAAAAAACACACACCACAAGAAGACAAGGATCACTCATTGTTTTCTTTTTTGGTCATCTTATACACACATGATACGCGCATGTGCTATGTTATTATTTCCACTTAAATGATTTACTTCACAACATGGGTTTGTCAACTCCCACTTAAATCATTTAATCGTGGACATCCCCTCAATGGACTCCCACTTGAATAAACAAGTTATGTAATTCCTATATGGAATTATCAGCCATTAGGAGTATATGTCAATTCAATAATACTCAAATACCATACAGGTCTTAATTTATCAAACATATTGATCAACCTGAATATTCACGTCTTGAACATTCATACCTGGCTACAGAGGTTTAATTCATGTATATATGGTCATACATGTTCGGTAAATCACATTTTACCTCATCTTGATTCTTTTAATCAAGGCAACCAATATGCTCAAGTTGTCACATGTTTGGAAGATGTGACTCCCACTAGAATAAGTATACTCTCATTTCAAGACAGCAAAATGTTCATTCCTTAAAACAACAAATGTTCAAACTTATTCTCTAGAGCAGTCTCATCTTTATTCTTACACAAAGAATAGAGGCAGATTGTTCGTGTGAGTGAACCAATCCTCTACCTCTGTTTGACATACAATTTTCATTCATTATGAAACATATAGAATATGCATAGAATTGTATTAAACTCATAAACACAATTCATTCATTCAATCATACTAAGGTATAAGTATTTGACATCAAGAAGTTCATCCAAACGAATTATAATCCTTAGACCTATTGCCCTAACATGTTTGGCAAAACATATTGGTGGTATTGGTTTAGTTAAAGGATCCGCCACCATCTCATCCATAGAAATGTGTTCCATTTGAACTTCTTTCCTTTTAATTGCATCTCTCATAAATTTATATTTTATCCCTATATGCTTGGTCTTTCCATAATATTTCGGATCCTTAATATAAGCCAAAGTAGCCATGCTATCACAAAAGATAGTGGTTGGCTTTTCATTAGGTGCTACAACACCTAAGTGACCAAGGAAATGACCAAGCCACAAGGCTTCTTGCACAGCAGTTGGTCCGGCAAAAAATCCAGCTTCCATAGTTGATAAAGCCGTGCAATTTTGTTTCTTGCTACTCCACAAGATATCACCACTAAAAAGCAGGAAAAATATAACCTGATGTAAACTTGTATTCATCTCTATCACCACCACAATCAACAACTGTGTATTCTTGCAACCTCATGTTACCCTTTTAGTAACACAACCAATAATCTTTCGTACCCTTAATGTACCAAAATACTCTTTTGATACACTTCCAATGTTGTTGACTAGGGTTAGATGAATACCTAGCTAACAAACCAACAGCTTGACTAATGTCTAGCCTAGTACACAACATGGCATACATTAGACTTCCAATAGCATTTAGATATGGAACTCTTTTCATTTCTTCCTTTTCTTCAAGAGTTTGTAGACACATTGCTTCACCAATTTTACAATTGTGAGCAATAGAAGTATTCATAGGCTTTGAGTTGTCCATGTTGAAGTGTTTAAGAATCTTAGTGATATAAGATTCTTGAGACAACGCTAACAACCTTTTGGACCTATCTCTTAGAATCTTAACTCCAAAAATGTAAGCCGCTTCTCCCATATCGTTCATATCAAAGGTGGAAGACAACCATTTCTTAATGGTGTGCACAAAACTCTTCACAATGGTCTTCATCCATCATCTTGAATCTTTACTAGCTAACAGTATATCATCAACATATAATGACATAATATAAACTTGTTCTTGGAATTTAAGACTTAAACACAATGGTCTTCATCCATCATCTTGAATCTAAAGTTCAAGACTAATCTATGAAACTTCAAATACCATTGTCTTGAAGCTTGTTTAAGACCATATATCGACTTCTTTAGTCGACATACCTTGTATTCCTTATCTTTTACTATGAAACCTTCTGGTTGTTTCATGTAAATCTCTTCACTCAAATCACCATTGAGGAAGGCATTCTTAACATCTATTTGATGTAATTCCAAGTCAAGGTTAGCAACAATAGCTAATATCAACCTGATGGAGTTGAATCTCACAACAGGTGAGAAAGTATCTTTATAATCAATACCTTCTACTTGTCTGTACCTCTTGGCAACCAAACGTGCCTTGTACCTTTCAATGGTACCATCCACTTTCCTCTTGATCTTGAGAACCCATTCATTTCCAATGGCCTTTTTATCTTTAGGAAGATCAACTAAGTCCCCTACTTTATTCAAATATATAGATTCCAATTCATTTTTCATTACAACTATCCATTTACCATAATTTGGACTTTCAAGAGCTTCTTTCAAACTTTGAGGTTCATCATCCATAGATGGCACCAAATGAGCCTCACTTTTATCCAAAATCCACCACTTACTTGGAGGTTTGAATTTTCGAGAAGAACGTCTAAGAACAGTATGAGCAACATGTTCTTCTTGATCATGCACATTTGTATTCTCATTTGGTTCTTCATGAGGTAACACTTCCTCATTAGGCTCTTCATGAGGTTACTCATCCTCATTATGCTCTTCTTGAGGTAACTCATCCTCATTTTGTTAGACCATCACTTGGTTAACGTTTTGATCATTTTGATCACCTATTTCTTCTATAGGCTAATCTTGGTCTTTGTTGCCACTATGACCAACAGCTTGTGGAGACACTAAACTCCCAGTTGGTCCAATACCACTATCACTTTCATTAAGTGATTTTAGCACATCACTATTGCTAGTTAGTCCAGATTCATTAACTTCATATAATGGATAATTCTTATCACCATTCCCTTTTTTAAGACACTCATTTTCTAAGAAAGTTGCGTCCCTTGACTCGAATTCAACTTGTCTATCCAAATCCATGAACACATAACCCTTAGAGCATTCAGAATGACCGAGAAGAACACATTTCTTCCCTCTTGGTACTAATTTTCCAAGAATATGATTTGGATTATAGACATAGGCCGCACAGTCCCAAGGTCTTAGATTACTCAAATTTGGCTTTCTTTTAGTCCATAACTCATAAGGAGTAGACAAAACAGATTTGGATGGCACTCTATTCAATATGTAGACAGCCGTGAGTAATCCGTCTCCCCAAAAGGAAATATCCATGTTGGCTTGAGCATCATGCATTTCACCATGTCCAAGAGAATTCTATTGTTTCTCTCCGCCACTCCATTTTGTTAGGGTGTTCTAGGAATAGTCAGTAGCCTTGATATTTCTTTCTCATCACATAACCCCTGGAATTCATTTGACAAATACTTTCCACCTCAATCAGTCCTTAATGACTTAATCTTTCTTTCTATTTGATTCTCAACTAAAGTCAATAAGTCTTGAAACACTTTAATGCTTCACTTTTGTACTCTATCAAATAGACATGGGTGAATCGAGTATAGTCATCCGTAAATGTGATGATATATCTAAAACCTTTTCTAGATGTCACATTCAAGGGACCAAAAACATCAAAATGTATTGTTTGCAATGGATATTCACCTATTTTAGCCTTTCCAAATGGTTTTCTTGTTGTCTTACCCGCGAGACATAACTCAAAAGTTGGGAAGGATACATTAGATAAAGAACCAAGTAAGCCATTTTTGGCCAATTTCTTCATCCTTTCTTGTCCTATATGTCCCAACCTTGTATGCCAAATGAACTCATCATTTGCATTGGTCATAAGACAACTACTATTACTCATAACAGTATTTAACATAAAGAAATCACCATTTAGAAAACAAGAACCTATTCTTACTTTATTGAGATAAATATCTCTACATTGTCATGGAAATTCAATTGGAATCCAAAAAGCAATAAGCTAGTAACGGAGACTAAATTTCTCTTAATACTTGGTACATATAACACATCAATTAAATTCAGATTGTGTCCACTCTTCAAAGGTACTACACAAGTTCTTTTGCCTTCTACTTCAAGTCTGGAGTTGCCCCAACATAGACCCATTTAGTCTGAGCTGGTATCTTTTGATAATTGACAAATAACCCACGATCCTTTATGATGTGGTTAGTGGCACCTGAATCAAAAACCCATGAAGAGTTAGATTCAGCCATAATAGTACATGACATAACATGTACAAATGAAGTAGAAGTAGAGTGATAACTCGTATAATTATATAGTTTTTAGTTATGTTTTATTATTGTTTTGTGTCAAATACGAGTTATTATTGCTTAGTCTACTTGTGTTTATGATCTTTTATATTTTTATGTAATTTGGTGTTTTTCATGAGTTTCTTTGAGTGATTTCAGATTACTAGGTTAAATCAAGAATTAAGGGCAAATCCAATTCAGTTCCAGTTCCGACACCTTTTTCCATATCAGCTATATCTGGAGTTTCACTCAAACAATAAGGCTGAATTTTTGAAAGTGCAAAGTTAAGAGGCATATCTATCTTTTTCATGTTTTACACTTCTTGAAACGGAGTCATTTTCCCTAGCGAAATCAACCATCAAGTTGGCTGATGTGCAATGACATTTGTTCTGCACCGTTTTGGTAGTTTGACCATATCTTTCGATCCACGTGAGAAAATTATCTAATTCCAACGTCTATGGATCCATAACTGATAGGGGTATATTTTTTTAGAAGACCATTTGATCAGATCGAGCCTCCAACATTGACAAAATCGACCATCAAGCTGGCTGATCAGAATTGTCATACAATATGACGAAAATTGTTAGAAAAATGCACCCACCTATTATACCTACCTTTGAAATTTATAAAACTTGTCTCTTGTCATTTAGCTCTCCAAAATGTGTATAAATAGAGGGCCTTGGATGAGTATTAGGATACATTGATACATTGGTAGGATATTAGCCATTGTAATAAAATTCTCTAAGTTTTCTTCTTCTTTCTTTTCTTCTTCTTTCTTTTTCTTTATTTACTTATGCTTCTTATATTTCTTTTCATTTTATTCATATCTAGTATGTGTTGCTAAACATATTGTTGAGGTGATGAGGTGAAGCTTTTGGTAAATGCTAAGGTTAGTCTCTTAAACATGAGCTAAAATGAATCATCATTTATAAACACTAGTATAGATAATATTTTCTTTTGGTTTAAAATCATACTTGCAAAGTAGAGATCTTGATTCATTATTGACAATGAAAATGGCACGGTAAATGCTTGGTTTCATAACCTTGATTTGTTGTAGACATATACCTTGGCATAAGGAATGCTTGGACTCTTTTTATGAGTTTTGAGGTCACCAAATGAACATAATATCATATGCTATGGACGTTGGACAATTTGGACTTAATTGCTAAACCTTCCGATTGGAACCTCCCTTATGTGTGGATTTCAATTGTGTAATAAAACAAGATTAATCTTAGCATAACACCAAGAGTGGATTCTCTAACCTCAACATCTTTTATTTATTGTTTTTATATCTTGTTTAATTTCTTTTATGTTATTTTGTTTATTTTGTTCTCTAATATCTTGTTTATCTTGTTTTGTTGTTGATTCCCTAATATCTTTTTTACTTTCTTTTTCTTATATATTTATAAACTTATACTTACTAATACGCTTCACTGTGGTTCGACCTCGGACACCCGAGAATTTATTACTTGAACATAACCTGCACTTGGGTTTACAACTCTTAATTGAGTCTCCATCAAGTTTTTGGCGCCGTTGCCAGGGAGGCAATACTAAGTACATAAGTTTATAAGTATATTTATTTTTATTGGCTGGTTATACCGCCTAATTTTCTATATATTTATATTGTATATTAACTTTGTTTTATTTTTATTGGCTGGTTATACCGCCTAATTTGTATATTAGCTTTGTTTTATTGGCTGGTTATACCGCCTAATCTGTATATTAGCTTTGTTTTATGCTTGTTTGGCGACGTGATTTTAGATCTCGTCGTTTAGTTAGATTTTATTGTGAAACTTTTTCAGGTAATCTTTCTAATACAACTCCTACCATGGCTGACAATGAAAGTGTTCATGCTGAAGATTAGAATAGACAAGTACGCACCATGCGTGACTACTTGCAACCAACTCGAAGCTCATCACCCTCTTGTTTTATTTTTCCTCTCAATGCAAACAACTTTCGTTTTAAACCAGGTATGATAGCTTTGCTTCCAAATTTCCATGGGTTAGAATCGGAAAGTGCTTACTCGTTTCTAAAAGACTTCGAAGATGTATGTGTCACCTTTAATGACCAACAATGCACAAATGAAATTGTCAAGCTAAAATTATTTCCTTTTTCTTTAAAAGATAAAGCAAAAATTTGGCTTCATAATTTAAAACCAAGGTCAATTGGCACATGGCAAGAATTACAAACTGAGTTTCTAAAGAAATTTTTCCCAGCACATAAAACTACTGCTTTGAAAAGACAGATTCAAAATTTCAATCAAAATCAAAATGAAGCATTTTTTCAGTGCTGGGAGCGTTTTAAAGATTTGTTAAGTTCTTGTCCACATCATGGTTTTGAAAAATGGCGTCTTCTTAGTTTCTTTTATGAAAGTTTAACTCCCGAAACTAAACAATTTGTTGAAACAATGTGTAACGGTGAGTTTTTAGAAAAAGAACCTGAAGAAGCCTTTGACTACCTAGACCATTTGGCAGATAACTCTCAAGCCTGGCACACAGATAATTCCTCTGAAAGTTCCAATAGATCTAATCTTGTTTCTAACAGAGGTAAATATCATTTTAGTCAAGAAGATGAGATAAAAGCTAAAGTAGCTAATTTGGCTAGAAAGATTGAAGCCATGGAACTTAGAGAAGTAAAAGAAGTCAAAACGGTTAAAAATGAAGAAAGTTGTGGAATTTGTGAAATCATGGGACACCCCACTTCTGAATGTCCAAACATTCCCATTCTTAAAGAAGCGTTGCATGATCAAGTAAATTCCATAAACACATTTAAAAAGCCTTTTGCTTCTCCTTACTCTGAAATGTATAACCCTGAATGGAGAAATCATCCCAACTTCAGTTGGCGGAATAATAATCATGATCAGGTACCACAATCTCAAAAGCCGGGTAACACTTTTTCCTATCAACCTTCACGTGTACAAACCTTGGAAGAAACATTGCAAGCATTCATGCAAACACAAGCAAATGTGAATAACCAAACTTCACAGGACATCAATGAGATCAAAAACACCTTGTCCACATTGACAGCTTCATTACGCACTCAAGAAAAAGGTAAGTTTCCTGCTCAACCTCAGCCTAACCCTTCTACTCAATGTCTTGTTTCTTGCTCCAATGAAACTCAACAGGAAAATGCCAGTTCTATCACAACTCTTCGAAGTGGAAAGGCAATTGACAAAAACATTCCATCAAAAGACCAAGATCCTCCTTCCCCTCCGAAAAGTAATGGTAAGGATGATGGTAAGTCTGAACTTCTTGAAAATTTGGACAAAGAAAAAGGTATGCATCTTGCTCCTTTTCCTCAAAGGTTGCAAACAATAAAGAATTTGAATCAAAATGCAGAAATTTATGAACTTTTCAAACAAGTTAAGATTAACATTCCTTTATTGGATGCAATCAAACAAGTTCCATCTTATGCTAAATTTTTGAAGGACATGTGCACAGTTAAAAGGAAACATAATGTACAAAAGAAAGCATTTCTGACGGAAAGTGTGAGCTCAATCATTCAGCACCTTACTCCACCAAAATTCAAAGATCCTGGATGTCCATCAATCTCATGCATCATTGGAAACACTAGAATAGAACGTGCATTGCTTGATCTTGGTGCTAGTGTTAATCTTTTGCCTTTTTCTGTTTATTAACAGTTAGGTTTAGGTGAACTCAAGGAAACACCTCTTACACTTCAACTAGCTGATCGTTCCGTAAAAATTCCTCGAGGGATAGTTGAAGATGTTTTGGTTCAAATTGATAATTTTTACTTCCCTGTTGATTTTATTGTTTTGGACACACATCCTGTTTCAAATCCAAATGTTCAAATTCCTGTTATATTAGGCCGTCCATTTCTTGCAACTTCTAATGCTCTGATAAATTGCAGGAATGGTATGTTGAACATTTCTTTTGGAAATATGACTTTAGAATTAAATGTGTTCAACACTTGCAAGCAACCTGGTGATGATTCAGAAGTACATGAAGTGGATTTCATTGAAGAACTTGTTCATGAACATCTCACCACTACCACATTCCATGATCCTTTAGAAGCTTATTTAATTGAATGTGAGTTTGATAATGCTTCAGAAATTTCACACACTGATTCTTTGTTAAATTCTTTTCAGGTTAAGCATTGTTGGAAACAAAAGTTTGAGGAACTTCCATCACTCACAAATGTCACTATACCATCAACTATTGAACCACCCAAGCTGGATTTAAAACCATTGCCATCCGAGCTAAAATATTACTTTTTGGGTGAGAATGAAACTTTTCCAATCATAAATGAACTTGAGGAACTCAGAAATGATGCATATGAGAATTCTAAAATTCATAAAAAAAGAACTAAAGCTTTTCATGACAAGTTAATTTCAAGAAAAACATTTGATGTTGGGCAAAAAGTTCTACTTTATAATTCTAGACTTCACATATTTCCTGGTAAGTTGAGATCAAGATGGACTGGCCCATTTGTGGTTAAGCATGTGTATCATTATGGAGCAGTTGACATTGAGAATCCTCAAAATGGTAACGTATACAAGGTAAATGGACAAAGACTCAAACTCTTTTTGGAAAATCATGTTACTCAAGAAGAGGTTGTTTTTCTTTCTGATCCTTGTTTTGAAAATAACTAGATGTAAATATAATTTCTTTTTCTTTAACCCCGGTTAAATGGCGGATAACGGTACTCCGTGATTATTTAAGTCGGTTCCATCAGCTACCCACAAAACTGATATTGTATATAAATTTCTCTTTCCATTTCTTTTTCATGTTTTTTCATGATATTCTCACAAGATTGCAGAAACAATTTCCTCATTTTCCTCGAAATATTTTACTGAAGCTTTACCAAGTTCGATTTGAAAGATTAAGAATGCTTATGCACAAAGGGATTCCTGAAGACATACGTTGGATAATTGAAGCCAAGGTACGTGAAGATGAATATCTTCCTGTTTTGCATTTACCAGGTACAGGTAGAAGCACTTTTGCAAAGAAGCGACGAGCAAAGCGCATGAGTTCAAATTGCCACAAATGTGCACGATGGACGTGTAACGGTAAATGTCGTTCTATTGGGATTCTGTCCTCTAATCGAGATGATAAAATTGAATTCATTAAGGATGGACTGAGTAAGGAGAATTTGGGTAATATCCAACTTTCTCTTGAGACGCATCCTAGTGGAGACGTACAAAGAGAAATTCTTGATTTATGGCCGCAATTCCAAAGGGAATGGCAACATCTTGGGAATCTGATGTTAAAAGACCCTGTTTGCCAGCTTGTAAGAAAACTGGATGGGAAGCATATCCTCGACTCATAGAAGGCGTTTAAGCCGTTTCTGGACGTAAAACCAGAGGAAGATGTGAGCCACAATCACAACTACAATAAATGACTTCTCAGCTTTTGGTTTGATTTGCAATAACTTCATTTCGGTTTAATTTACTTGTTGTTCGATTTGTGTAATTATTCTCGTTTTTTTTTTGCATTGGTCTTTTACGGTTGATTTTTCTTCTCTTTTTGATTTTCTTCCTGAAATCACGCAAAAATCTTTTGTTAGGTTAACATTTTCTTCTGATAGGTCAAATACACTTTCGACGACATTATCTAACATTTTGTTTGTTGTGTCTCAGTTATAATAAGTGGTTAGCAACCTCTGCAGGTAATATCTCCTAAATTCTACCTTTAAAATTTGACATTGGGGACAATGTCATATTTTAGTAGGGGGTAAGGGACATATTTTGCTAATTTTTTTTTTTTTTTTTAAAATAAAAAAAAAATTGTGTTTTTAGCCATTTAGAAGTATTCATTCTGAACAAGGTCTGAGTAAGGGAGACTTGAGACATACCTTGTCAGTTTGATTTAATCTTCTTCTTCAAAAAAAAAAAAAGCATGTTTAGGCTTAGTGTGTTTTAGTTACTTTCAATACTATAATGAGATATGAATTGCATAAGTCTAAAACAGATTTATTAGTGAGAAGATTTTCATGAGAATTGAGCTTGATATCAACCTTTTTATGAGCCAATGTTAATATGATATGTTGATTGAGAAAGAAGCATGTTTAGACTTAATCTGACTTGTATAATCATCATTGTGAGTTTTTGAGCCTATAATGATTGATGCATTATACAAATCAATCTAATTTCTTTCTTGAGTGCTCTTATGATTACATGATTCTCCAGAACTTGCTTTAAACCGTTTGAGACTATATTGATACATATAGTGTGGGGGAAGAAAAACTCACAATGATTACATTGATACATATAGTGTGGGGGAAGAAAAAAAAAACTTCTCTTGAACTTCTAGTTAAAGTAAAGAAAAAGATGTTACAAAGTTGGTTAGAATGAAGCAAAGGCTCAACATGAATATTTAGCCTATGTGACTATGTACTTGTAAAGAGTTTTGAGAAATTTATTTGTATGATCTTATTATGTCTCTAAACTCTATGAACTCTTTGGAACCTTTGTGATATCTTTATCCTTTTGTTCTTTAACCACATTATAACCCTTTGGCCCCATTACAACCTTGAATAAAGACCTCTTGATTTATGAAGTTGTATGATCTAAATAGTGGAGAATAGGTGGACAAGCAAGCATATGGTAGAAGTGTTTTCATGAGATTGATTGAGTGTAAACACTTTACCACTACTTTAAAGAGTGAAAATCATGAGAGTATCCCATGTGAGAGGTTGAGATTAAGTTGAATATGCACTATTTTGATTGAAATATGTTATGTTAATATTGGCTTAACTCATTTATTTACATTCAAGCATGAATTTTTGTGAAATTCTTTGAGCTATTGATTAGTTTATAAGACTTGTTCAAAGATTGTCTCTAATTTATATTGAAAGGATTAGGAGTAAATATTTTTAGTGTATGTAGTTTACTTATATTTTAGTTTTTCAATGTTTGTGGGTATCGTTCTAGCAAATCCTCACGAGACTAAACTCGTCCACTAGGGACACCTAGGGGTTTAAAGGCTTGTGTCACATGCTAAGTGCCACCGTGATTTCCTACGAAAATGGATTAGATTAGATTTTCTTATTTTATTTTTATTGAGTTGTTGCTAGGGACTAGAAACAATCTAAGTGTGGGGGTGTGATAACTCGTATAATTATATAGTTTTTAGTTATGTTTTATTATTGTTTTGTGTCAAATACGAGTTATTATTGCTTAGTCTACTTGTGTTTATGATCTTTTATATATTTATGTAATTTGGTGTTTTTCATGAGTTTCTTTGAGTGATTTCAGATTACTAGGTTAAATCAACAATTAAGGGCAAATCCAATTCAGTTCCAGTTCCGATACCTTTTGCCATATCAGCTATATCTGGAGTTTCACTGAAGCAATAAGGCTGCATTTTTGACAGTGCAAAGTTAAGAGGCATATCTATCTTTTTCATGTTTTACACTTCTTGAAACGGAGTCGTTTTCCCTAGCGAAATCAACCATCAAGTTGGCTGATGTGCAATGACGTCTGTTCTGCACCGTTTTGGTAGTTTGACCATATCTTCCGATCCACGTGAGAAAATGATCTAATTCCAACGGCTATAGATCCGTAACTGATAGGGGTATATTGTTCTAGAAGACCATTTGATCAGATCGAGCCTCCAACATTGACAAAATGGACCATCAAGCTGGCTGATCAGAATTGTCATACAATATGACGAAAATTGTTAGAAAAATGCACACACCTATTATACCTACCTTTGAAATTTATAAAACTTGTCTCTTGTCATTTAGCTCTCCAAAATGTGTATAAATAGAGGGCCTTGGATGAGTATTAGGATACATTGATACATTGGTAGGATATTAGCCATTGTAATAAAATTCTCTAAGTTTTCTTCTTCTTTCTTTTCTTCTTCTTTCTTTTTCTTTATTTACTTATGCTTCTTATATTTCTTTTCATTTTATTCATATCTAGTATGTGTTGCTAAACATATTGTTGAGGTGATGAGGTGAAGCTTTTGGTAAATGCTAAGGTTAGTCTCTTAAACATGAGCTAAAATGAATCATCATTTATAAACACTAGTATAGATAATATTTTCTTTTGGTTTAAAATCATACTTGCAAAGTAGAGATCTTGATTCATTATTGACAATGAAAATGGCACAGTAAATGCTTGGTTTCATAACCTTGATTTGTTGTAGACATATACCTTGGTATAAGGAATGCTTGGACTCTTTTTATGAGTTTTGAGGTCACCAAATGAACATAATATCATATGATATGGACGTTGGACAATTTGGACTGAATTGCTAAACCTTCCGATTGGAACCTCCCTTATGTGTGGATTTCAATTGTGTAATAAAACAAGATTAATCTTAGCATAACACCAAGAGTGGATTCTCTAACCTCAACATCTTTTCTTATTGTTTTTATATCTTGTTTAATTTCTTTTATGTTATTTTGTTTATTTTGTTCTCTAATATCTTGTTTATCTTGTTTTGTTGTTGATTCCCTAATATCTTTTTTACTTTCTTTTTCTTATATATTTATAAACTTATACTTACTAATACGCTTCCCTGTGGTTCGACCTCGGACACCCGAGAATTTATTACTTGAACATAACCTGCACTTGGGTTTACAACTCTTAATTGAGTCTCCATCATAGAGATACGTACTTAAGGCTCTTTGCATTCTTTTGCAAAATGCCCTTTCTTATTGCAATTGAAGCACTTAACTTTGCTTTTGTTCATTGGTTTCCAAACTTTCTTGAATTTCCCCTTAAAGGTTACATCCCTTATGTTGAAGGCCTTTTTCTTGAACCCTTTCTTCTTTCTCCTTATGGAAAAGGAAGTCTCGGCAACATATGCCTTAGATGGATTCTAGATATCCATAACTTTTGCCTCAAGAAGCAAATGTCTGATATCATCAAAGGTCTTAATTTCAACATTGTGGCGTAAATTGACTTTCATCAATTGTCACTCATCTTCAGGTAGGGATCTTATTACGGATTGCACTTGTTGCTCATCCGTTAGAGTATGACCAGCTAATTTCAAACAAGAGATCATTCGAGACATTTCTCGCAAATGTTGACTCAAGTTATGATCAACCTTTTTTTTTATAATTCTCAAATTTAAGAATTAAAGCCCTTTGTTTCTCTATGGAAATAGTACCAAACTTATTCTTTGCCTTGTCACATATGGCCTTGGTAGTTTCAAGCATGGCAAAGTCCACTATAAGATCATCAATCATTGTACTCAACAATGTAATCCGAGCCATGGTGTATTTGTTTTTAAAGGCATCATACTCCCCTCTTTCCTCTAATATAGATTCAGAAGTTGGTTCAACAACCTCTTTGGATATTATATCCAATAAGTCTTTCTCGATGAGAATGAATTGAACCTTTTGCTGTCATATGGTGTAATTATCACCATCAAGCTTAAGATGTTTGTTCAATTCGGCTACTATGCCCTTTGTGGCACTAGCCATCTATATCATGCAATTGTATACCCAAATTAGCATATCCATCACAACAAGATATTTCCAAACACAAATAAAATAAGATAATATCATTATGCCAAAATGTACCAAAAACAAACTTATAGATTGCAATCAAATCCATTCGGACATAAAAGTGACTATCATATTCATTTGTTTTAAAATACCTTATGAGGTTACAAGTTTATCAAATACAAGTTTATCAAATGCATGCATTCGGTTTAATTATCATGCATAGAATAACTTATTATTCTAACAAGCAAGGGCTGAAAAAATCAATAACAAGAACATGCATTTCAAACAGCCGAATAGGGGAAAGCTTAGAACCCTAATCAACATGCATTTATATGTTCTTTCAACCTTAAAGCATCCATATCAAACAACCTATAGATTCTGATACCACTGTTGGATTTTGACTTATGAAATCCGAGATCATTGAGGAAGAGTTCAGATAACTTACTTGTTTTTCTATGCAATGCTCACTTGTTCTGGATATGAGTAATGAACTCAACTGAATGTCTAGGGCACTCTTGTAATCTACCTGTTAAGGCAACTACAAGAAACCGTTCCACAACCTATCTTGCTCGTCCAAACCAGAATGCTTTCAATGCCTTGTTTCTTGATAACTTAGTAATCAAGAACTCCTCACTCACTAGCAATTGCACTTAGCAATCTGCCTCTCAATTGTGTCTCACACAATTGATCTAATTATTCTTTTATTGGTGTGTCTTTGTCTTGGCCGATGCTCTCTTGTTTATAGCCTCTCAAGGGTTGCTTCTCAAAGGGTCAAAGGATACAACCCTTTCAAGCACAACATCCTTCATTTGCACACAATGGTTAGATCAACTGAACCATTCCCTTCAAAATGATCATATCTATTCCGCTATTAGGAGAAGAACCTCTCTTACCCGAAACAACATGATGTTTCGGTCATATGTGGCAGCCACTTAATGAATGATGACACATGTCACAATCTTATTGGTGACATTTGGACATGATGGTGCTTATGTGTCACACCTATATGCCACATCATCTAGTCCACCTAGTTACCACTAGCTAGTGTCACTCCACCTTATAGAGTGTCACTCACCTAGATACCCTTCAGCTACATGTAGCTAAGTGAGCTGGTGTCTAGCTCTTTGTTGAGCTAGCTGGTGTCCAGCTCTATTGAGTTGACTTGAGCTTAGTAAGCTTTCACTTTGAGCTCCTTATGAGCTTCCATAAGCGTATCTCATCTCCTTGCTAGTTTACCATCATCATACATCATTCATATCAAGTTAATCTTGTGCGTACTTGGTGTATTTGTTCACTTATGTCCAAATACTTCCAACACTTAGGACACATTCTTTTGCTCAGGCCTTCGTCTTTTACAATAGGAGTATCAATTGGCTTGTAGTCTTGCATTTGGAATTGTTCAAGAATTTTCTTAATATACGACTCTTGTGAAATAGCAAGTAATTTCTTAGAACGATCTTGTGTGATTTTTACTCCAAGAATGTAAGCTACTTCACCCATGTCCTTCATTTGAAAATTTGAAGACAATCAATTTTTCACCATAATGATATACTCCTTATCATTTTTGACCAACAGTATGTCATCCACATAAAGCGGCAAGATCACAAACTTGTTTTTGGTTCTTTTGACATACACATAGTGGTCTTCATCAATCATGACAAAATCATACGAAATGATTGCTTGATGAAATCGTACAAACCACTATCTAAAATATTGCTTAAGACCATAAATTGATCTTAATAACTTGCACACTTTGTGCTCTTGACCTTTGTCAATGAAACCTACTGGTTGTTTCGTGTAGATTTCCTCTTCCAGTTCTTCGTTTAGAAAAGCAGTTTTTACATCCATTTGATGCAACTCCAAATCTAAACTTGGTACTATGGTCAGAATCAAGCATATGGAGGTAACCCTTATAACAGGAGAAAAAGTTTCTTCATAGTCAATTCCCTCTTATTGAGTATACCTCTTAGCTACAAGGCGTGCTTGTATCTTTCAATAGTCCCATTAGACTTGCGCTTAATCTTGAGAACCCATTTGTTCCAATTGCTTTGCGTCCTTTTGGTAGATCAACCAATTCCCAAACATTGTTTGATCTTATTGACTTCATCTCTTCTTCTATTGCCTTCATCCATTTTTCTTTTGCATTAGAAGAATAAGCTTCTTTAACATTTATAGGCTCTTCTTTATATTGTTGGGTAATCATGAAAGCTTCCCCCTCTATGTCAAAATGATGTCGAGGAACATTTCCACGATTACTATGCCTAACTTGTGATTCTTGTGAAACAAATTCATCATCTTTTGTCATGCTTCCACTTGGATGAGACACTGTTGGTGCATTTTCAAGATTATCGATTAGCAACAATCAAATCGTCAGGATCTTCCATCTCATAAAGATATATATCTTGATTAATCTCACCCCTACTTGAAAAATCATTTTCCAGAAAAGTGGCATCCCGTGATTCAAATTCAGTTACACTTCCACTTGGTTATTCACCAGTGAACATATATCCCTTTGAATTCTTAGAGTATCTTATAAATATACTTTTTTTGCCTCTTGGACCTAACTTGCCATGTTGATGAGCAAGCTCATGTACATAAGTAGCACAACCCAAGGTCTTAGATTAGTAAGATCAGGTTTTTTGTCGGTCCATAATTCGTAGAGGGTAGATGTAACTGATTTGGAGGGTACTATATTCAATACATAAGCAGTTGTTAATAATGCATCACCCTAAAATGTGATAGGCAAATTTGCCTAGGCCATCATGGACCTAACCATTTCCAGAAGAGTTCTATTTCTTCTCTCCGCAACACCATTTTGTTGTGGAGTTCTCGGAATGGATAGCTGCTTATCTATTCCTTTTCCATCACATAAGTGTCTGAACTGATCAGACAAATGCTCACATCCTCTGTCCGTTCTTAATGCCTTAACATTTTCATCTATTTGATTTTCCACAAAAGTTACATATTTTCTAAAGCACTTTGATGCTTCAGACTTACAGGAAATCAAATAGACAAACCCAAAACGTGTGAAATCATCAATGAATGTGATGAAATATACTCCTTCACTTCGTGTCCTAACATTCATTGGGCCGCAATAAGGCCTAATAAATTAACTTTTTCAATAAGGCCTAATAATCCCTCTTTGGCTAATCTATGCATTCTATGTTGTCCAATATAACATAGTCTAACATGCCAAATATTGACATCAATATTTGCATCATCAGAAGATGTAATTAAGGAAAAACTAGTGTAATTAAGATTACTACACGAAATGTAGTCAATATCCAATACAATAAAACCATCCATTAAATATCTCGATCCATAATAATTTGTTTCTAAAACAAATCAACACCAGTACCAGAGAAGCTCAAATTAAAACCATATCTAAGAAGAGCAACTATAGAGACCAAATTTTGTCGTATTTCAGGAGCAAATAAAACATCAAGTAGGATTAGGGATTTTCCACCATGCAAACTTAACTTGCAGGTGCCAATTCCCTTTACTTCAACCTTTATGTTGTTTCCTACATAAATCCATTTTTTTCCACATGAAATTCGAAGAAAATCCGCAAACACATTTCAGTATCGTGCTACATGGTCTGTGGCCCCTAAGTCTACATTTTGCAAAGGATGAGATTCAGTCAATAATATAGTACTAGACAAATATACTACTTTTGATAATATTCATTGCATCTGAAAATGCTTTAATGGTTTGTACCTTATTTGGCTCAATGCATTCACGAGCAAAGCGACCCATTCTTGCCATAATTAAAGCACTTAACTTTAGCTTTGTTCTTCTTCTTGGGATGTGTCATAGGAGCCTTTCCTTTGCCTTGAGAGCTACCTTTCGGCTTCTTAAATGCTTTCCCTTTGTACCCATTATATGGCTTGTGTTTGAAGTTCGAAGCTTCATGGGAACTTGTTCCAGCCATAAACACATCAGCATTAGGCCTAGATGCCTCAATGAGTTTTGGTGTTCCAATTGTAAATGGCATGAAGCATCATCAAGTGTTTTGGTGTTCTCCTTGTGGGTAAGGTGCACCTTCATATGCTCCCAATTATGTAGCAGAGATTGAATGACAGCTTGAACCTGTTGTTCATTAGTTAGAGTATGACCAGCCTCTTTCAACTCACTTATCATGTTTGATATTTGCCTTACATGTTGTTTCATGTTATGATTTGGGCATTTCTTGTAACTGTCAAACTTGATCATGAGCTGTCTAAGTTTGGTGACTGAAGTTTGACCAAACTTCATCTTTAAAGCAGTCCACATCTCTTTTGCTATCTCATGCTCCCTAAATTCTCGCATGATGTCATTGTTCATACTGCTTAACAATGTAATACGAGCAGTGTAGTTCTTCTTTTTCCTAACCTCATAAGCCTAGCGGTCACTTCTATATTATGTCGTATTCCCATTTTCAAACTCTTCTAGGACATTATTTAAAACTTCAAGAACTTCTTGTTCTTCAACGACATAGTGGATTTTCATAGTCCAGATTTCAAAATTATCCCCATTGAGCTTCTCACCTTTGTTAAGCTCGACAATAATGTTTTTGAAGCATATTCCATTTCAAAAAGGATATTCTACATTGAGATATATATATGCACTTATTAATGCCTAGCATACACACATTTATTTTTGTCACAATCCTAAATAATCAATGGAAATCATCCATATAGTATGGAACCAAAAGTTCATTATGTTTCACAATCAAATTCCATGACAATATGTTTAGTTATCATTAATTTATTTTATTGTGAAAAAAATACTAAACTAAGATAACAAAAATCTTAGAACTCCCACTTGGTGGAATATTACTCATAAATTGCAAAACACATTATCACATAGATAAATAGTAAACTTTCATGCATATTTATAAATTATTTACAAGAAAGTAGTTTCATAACTTAAATATACAAAATAAAATATTAATCCATTGTCTCAAAAACAAACTAAAAATTAAACATAGCCTAAAATAGATGTTCATAAAACAAAGCTAAGTTTTGATAACTTTTCAAATGACATGGATGGAATCCAAAATTTCATTTGACAACTTGATATCCAAATTAGCCATCCACGTAGTACCTGAAATTTTGTGTTTCCCATTACGGGTAGTTGGGCCGTTAAAGAGGGTTGCAGTCTTTCTCGCCCTCATCCTCACTATGGTCTTCACAATTTTAATCAAAGTAGCATACTTTTCATTTTTCTTGTTAGACATCCTAAGGTCATCCAAAATACCTTTCTGTCTATCGGTTAGAAGTGATTTCCTTAACATAGAGTATTTAATTTAATCACTTCTAATATGTTTGCTACCTTTTCATAGCAAATCTTGAATTTTATTATTTACGATAATGATGTGTTTGATAATGTCATCATCATTCGGATTCATTCGGTAATTTGTCAAACTTCGCATTAGGTCCAGGATTGTAACCTGGCTCTGATACCAATGTGGATTATAAGACATAAATCTATATATATATATATATATATATATATATATATATATATATTGCGAAATTTAAATGACGAACTTACAGGATCGTTTGATGCAAAACTTGTTTTGATTCACTAATCGGGAAAAAGATTAAATATGAAAATTGTCCGATTTCCACAACACTAAATTCTTCTTTCTTCTTTGTAGAGAGTTGTAGTGTTGTATGTTGTTCTAGAGAAAAATATATCTTTCTCTCCCTCGGTACAACCTTCTACCGAATGAATTTCTGTTTTTATTAATTTTCCAAGTATTGAAAGTTGATCTTTTATTTGTTTTTGCATGTTAACTGTCCTTCGACAGTTTCATGCTTTCTGGATTGACTTCCCACTGACGTTGGAAAGACCAATTTGTAAACTATCTAGGCAATTACGTAAATCGCTTAGGCAATTATTCATCTTACAATGAATCGGGTTTAACCCATTATGAGTGTCCGATTCTAACAAAAAAAAAAATATGATTAGGTGTAGGGAAGAAAGAGGAGAGAAATGAGTGCCCAATCCATCAAAAAGAGGATTGTCTTTATCATATGCTGTAATTATACATATATAAAAGTGAATTTAGGTTGAGAAATAGTACTCATGAAATGTAAATGAAATGAAATGGCAAAGGCAGAGGAGATTGGGGGAAGGGGAGTGGTTTGTAAGTGTTGTGTCCTGACTGAATGCCATGTTGGGTAAGAGTTTGGATCTTTTATGCTTCGAACTGACCATAAACCTCTCATTCCCTTTTAAGGAAATGCCATCATACCATTTGACACAGAGACATTGTCGGGAACATGCAAACCATCAGATTTTGGGAAAAGCATCCAAAGAAACCTCCAAAACACACAAAACCCTCTCTTTCTATCTCTCACCACTATTTAGTTCATTGATCATCGTATTTTTATTCATGTCCTTTTGACATGGCAACCATTAATTTGGTATATTATCAGTACGTGAATAATAGAGATTGCTCCAATTTTATCTTCAATCCTTCTTTCACTCATGACTCCTCATATTATGTAACTTCTCATTTCAGTTGTTCATTTTATCGCTTCTGTACTCACTATCCTAAGGGCTGCCAAAAACTTGCAACTTTTGTCTGAGAAATATCTTTCTTCGGTTTATTCTTAGATATCTTGTGATCATGAATCATTATTATATTAAAAAAAAAAAAAAAAACGTTATGATTGCTTCTTCTTTTTTTATATACTTTTTTTTCTCTTTTGGATGAGAATTTCTGTTCCTATCAATACTTCACCAACATTTTTGCGTATAAAGAGTAGTTTATCATTAAATTGATATTAGTAGATTTGTTTCAGTGTCGGATAGTTCATCCGATCCGATAGATCTCATACGGTCCGAATTATTGTTTAAAAAAAATATTTTTTTATTTAAATTTAATTATAAAAATATATAAATATTATTATAAAAATAATTTTTTAAATTTTTTATTATTATTTAAATAATAAACTGAGTCAACGGGTCGGGTCTGAATAAAAAAAATAGAAATTTTTTGGATTGCGACTCGACCCAACCATGTCTAAATACGAGTAATTAGTATATATATGCTCCACTTAATTAGAAAGAGGTGCAAAAAGAAGAATTAGAAAGAGGATTTTACTGTTCTTTTATATTCTAACATGTGGAGGTTACCTTTTACAACCTTTAATTAGGTCCATGATTTGAGTCCTGCCATGAGTTAGTTTTCAATTTTATGTCGAATATTTTTCAACTACTCCATATTATGTTAATTATGACATATATATCGAATATATAACTTTTACTCTTTCATAAAATCCCATAAAATATAATAACATTTTGAGTTTAGGGGGTATTGGAACTTGGTTCCAATAATGATATCTGCTATCGAGATTGTAAATAATGCAGAGTATAAGTGAATGTATGGAAAATGACTTCTCAAAAGTTCCTGCAAGTCAATCTTCCCTATATACTACACTTTTTGTTTTCAATAATACCACAATCCCTCCATCAGTGATCCAAACAAATTAAAACTATCGTGTTTTTTCTTAGTTAAAGAAACCCAAGTTAAATTTCAAAAACTAGCTTGTAAGATTGAGAGTTTAACATGTTATATAAGTCACATTCAAATACAAGAGATAGATAGAAGATTCAAATACAAAAGATAAACGATGTGAGATTTTTGGCCCAAAACAAACCTAATTTTAAAATCTAGCTTATAAGGTAGAAAGTCCAATAAAATATATAAGTCATAATCAGATATAAGATTCTTTAACATAATATTTAAAAAAACATGTCTACATAGGATCTCTTGTTAATTTGCTTATGTTCTAACTTGTAAGATCGAAAACTAAATAAATTATCAAATCAAAACAAAAAACAAAAAACAAAACAAAACAAAGATTCATACAAAAAAAACAATTATCTTTCTTTTTTTTCTTTTTATCTTGTTGTTTCATCTTTTTCTTCTTTCTTTGTGTTTAATTACCATTTAGTTTCAATTGTTTTGTCAACTATCAAGGGCAATTTGTCGCTCACCTTCTTTTTGGTTAGGCAGCCATATATATATATATATATATATATATATATATATATATATATATATATATATATATATATATATATATATTGGGAAGAGGGGTTTAGTTGTATGTATTCCTCGCCTATAATTTCTAACCAGCATAATCTACAATGACCTCTTTTTATTATTTTCTTTTTTAAAAAAAAAAAGGATTTTAAGATATAATTTTTTTCATGCAAGTTCTCATATTTTCTTTGGTTTATTCACTACTAAAAGATCATCAGGTTTTGTCTTCTAAGTAGGTCAATTACAAAAAAGAGGCTGACCACTTGAACTGTTTTACTTTTTGTTTTAAAATTTGATTAAACCAACTGTTTTTGTTGTTAAGTACACAGTTAACCTAACAAGAATCTTTCTACACACCAATAAAGTTAATAACAAAAGGGAATAAGAAAAATAAGGATAAAATTAACAAACAGAATAAAAGAGCGAAATCCTTGAAATATAAGTTTAAAGAAAATGATTCATACACTTCTTAAAAATACTTTTTAATAATGCATAATAAATATTAAAGGGTATTTTGAAAATTTAGGACCATATGATGGATTTTTTTTTTTTTTAAATTGTTGCAAAATTTATATATTTTTAAGAAGTGTATGTAGCATTCGTCTAAATTTTAATCATCAAAAGAGCCAGACATGACAATATGACGCTCTACTCAAATTAAACCAGGTAATCAAATGAAAAAAAATAAATAAAGATTCTACAAATTTACTAAACAAGATGCTTCTAATTTCTTAGCTAAAAAGATGTCCAATGTTATGAAATCAAAAGCATATATTTCATTTAAACATTTAACTAAATTGTCAATATATGCTAGATAAATCTATATAGTTATATTTTACTACATGGTAAATTCCCACTGTAGATGATGAGAGACTAGTAGTACATTCAGGCATTCAGTTATAGTATTCTTACATTTAAGCAACTGGTAGAAATATTTGTGCAGCACTTGCACAGCTTCATGATTGAGTTGATTTCCCGGTGCATGGAAAAATAAATGCAGCTTATAAATGATCAGAGACTGGGGATCAATCTGCCAAATTGAAGACACCCAGTCTTTGACTATTTGTCTGCAACTAATTCATGTAATTAAGAGTATCCCAATCGAAGTTCCAAATCCAAATCTTCCTTGGAATCACTAACCAGACCAATCTCCAAGTCCAAGTCCAAAGTTACACACTCAGTCTTCTTCTTCAGGACCTTATTATCACACCCATAATCTTTGAATTCTTTGACTCCAAACAAGGATTTTGCACCCTTCTTGCTGGTTGAATCCGTGCCATTTGCGCTCAAAGGATCGATGAGGGTACCGTTCACTCGCCATTTCTTCATTTCACAAGGGAAGGAAGAAGATTGTGATGAAGGTAAAGAAGAAAGAGGAGGAGAAACCAGCAGGTAAGGTAATGTGGAAGAGAATGGAGAAGAAACCAAGGATGAAGAAGAGAAATTAGGGTTAGGGTTAAGGTTAAGGTTCAGAAAAGGGGGCTGATCACCATAATCCCTTGGAGGTGACTGTCTTAGCCTGGCTCTGTCTCTCCTGTGAACATTCATGTGACCACCCAGAGCTTGAGCAGATCTAAATTCTCTCTTGCAGAAGCTGCAAGTGTAAGATTTTGGTGGCCATGAAAACCCAGCTAGATAATCTTCTCCAAAACCTTGATTATTACTGCTCCCTGATGAATCCTTAAGCTTGTAATTGTAGCTGCTGTCTTTAATGGCTTTATTGCCAATACTATGGTCTTTCAAGCTGTTACTAAAACTGTTCCTCTCCATGGATTCTTTTTGGTTTGAGTCAGACCAAGCAAGATCAAAAAGACAAGAACAGTCTAGCTCATATCATGTCAATTTATAAAGAAACAAAAGAACCCCATCTCTCAAAAGTAAGTTGAGACTAGAAAGAGAGAAAGAGAGAGAGAGAGAGAGGAAATTAATTAGTAGTAATGGAGTTGGGTTCTCGGTCTCAGAGAAGAAAGTGATTAAAGTTGCAAGAAACAGGCCATCAAATTCTAAGCCAGAAGTTGAAAACTCCATTGGAGAGTATCCATCTATATGTCTGGTCACTACTTACTATATATGTAGAATCTCGGCCTGCCAGGTTTTGCCTTTTTGCCCATATGAGGAAAAATCTCTCCAACTATTTTAAATAGTTTTAAGTACTGTTCCAAACAAATTTAGGAGATGAGATCAGTCGATGGACACCATACAATGACAAATAGAACCTGGCCAGATGCCATTGGTCAAAATCAGAGAAGGTCAGAGGAAAGAGAAAAAAATAGTACTTGATTCTTCCTCAAGCTTGATATCAATGATCAAATTAACAAAAAAAAAAAATTACATCAAAAGTTTCACATTGTCTAACTTATGTATTTAAGTATAGCTTATATATTTTATTAGATTTTTTTTAATTACAAGTTGGTTTGGGTTTTTTTAAGTTGGTATCAAAACTAAGTTCCATTCCATCGAGTTGCCTATTTTATTTTTATTTCGTCAGATATCTATCGAGAATGAATGTCAGAAGTCTCACATTATTTACTTTTTGTATATGAGTATGAGTTATATATTCTATTGGTATCTTCTTTTTACAAATTAGCTTTTGAAATTAGGCTTGGGTATCTTTAACTAACTCTATGTATTGAATGTTTCCACAGGGCTCATTGGTTATTAGAACCTAGTTAATGGACAAATAGGAGTACAAGTTATGATTCTCATCCATATCTTAAATCTGGACCAAAGGACAGCAAGTATACTAGAACTAAAATTAATATTTGAATGTCTGCAAATGGTTCAGTATCCATCTATCTATGCCAAATTGAATGAATTGATTAGTGAATGGATCACCATGCATGAACAAGCAATCTTAATATCAACAAATGCCTTAATCATTCATTAATAGTAGTCATGAAGCTGATAACTGTTAAAGTACTGTTTCGTTCTATGGCATAGATGAGCTTGATTCTTAAACACATTCATTAATCTTAGTTGTTATTAGTCCATAGCTTATATTTGATTTTAAATGATACCATTGCATAGATTTTTTCCCCCTTGATGTCATAGTAATATGATCATAGCTCCAAATCAACTAGAGGAATATTGAATATATTGCCTTCATCAATTACTCAAAAAAAAAAGTGTTACTAGTCCTTCATCAATGGCATAATAATTAAGTTCATATCTCTTGTGGATAGCAACAAAAAAATCATAATTATTGTGCTTTAAAATACTCTTACATTCTAAGTTGAAAGCAAGCAACAGATTAATTAGTTCTAATGAAAGGAAAATGATATTGTAGGATAAAAATCACTTCTAAATTAAGCTTGCACAAATCACTTTTTTGTGAAATTACTTTATTATATAATTAGAGTTTAGATACATAATTAACAAGGACTAGGTCTCTATCATTTCATGAATGGCAACCATCTTTAGGATTCAAAATTGGCTAAGACTTGCATGTTGAAGTTCTTGAAATCTAATCACTAAGATATATAGTCCTTCGGGAATGGAAAATTATTATACAAGTTTACTAATGATCTTAATACAGTCCAATATATATAATTTCCTAAATATTTAATCTGAAATCTACAAATTACAAAAATATATAAATGATGAAAATCTAAAGTTTAAGAAGGAAAGTTAAAACTGCCAACTCACGACAACATAATTCAAAAGTTAAAGCGCCAGTTACTTTAGATCATATTCAGAAAAATACAAAATTTTTTATTATGTTTCTCCATGATAAGGAATATAGGATTAAGGAAAAGATAACAAATTAATTCTGAAGACAATATGCTAACTATATATATATATTAGTTTATTATACACGTACTAACTATATATATATATATATATACTAGTTTATTATACATGTACGCTGCACGTGAGAGATATAATGCATTAATATTATTATTTGAAATAAATTTTTTATTAAAATAATGTTATATATTTTTTAATAATAAAAAATAAAAAATAATTTTTTATGTAAAGCATAACGTAGATCAATCATTATTATTTCAAATAATTAGACTAATTAAATTTATTTAATTTTAATAAATGATTCATTTTTTTGGTGCAAATAAATGATTCATTTTTACTTAGATAATTTTATGTTAAAACAATAAAAAAAAATTAATGGAGTTTTGAAATTTTTATTATTATTTTTTTAAATTTTATTTGTAAAACATAAAATTATCATTCTATTTCTCATTCTTATCATCCGATGAGTTTTTAAAATTTTATTACTTGTTTTTAAATTTTAAAATTTATTTGTAAAACATAAAATTATCATTCTATTTCTCATTCTTATCATCCGATGTTTTTCTTATATAATATGCTTTATTATGTGTTTTTTTTTTCTTTCTAAAAAATGACATTTTAAACATTCATAATTAAAGATTAAAATTTTATCTATCAATGATTTAAATATTTTATAAGTATATTTATATCATATAATTTATTTATTTTTTAAAATTACCAACATAAAATACCAAGAGAAAATTTGTTTCATCATATGATAAAAAGTTATTGAAATACAATTCAAGAGCCAATGTCTGAATCCATGTGTAATATTTATTAATTAGTTACTATTATGTGAAATTCCAACTATGTTGTTAATCATTTAGTGCTAAGTTAACGTGATTTCAAAACTTAAATATATATAATTATAGTTAAGTATGGTAAAGATGATGATATTTGTAAAATTATAAAAAGTTTTTTATCTTTTATTAATAGATTATGCAAATTTGTATAACTATAATTGTGGAATTTATTAATATGTTATTAATAATTTACAAACTAAATAAAATGTCCACTAACAATTTTATTTTAAAAAGGTTTCAATCTAAAAGCATGCAACATAATGACTTAATTGTACGCTAAAATAACAAAAAAAAATCATAAATTTTATCACTTTATTTAAGTATACTCTTATAATTTTATCGTATCCAAATAAGCCCATAATCTTTAATTTGTACCCAAATAAGTTCTTTAATATAAATGAAATTTTCATTTGAAATAAGGACTTATTTGGGTACAAATCAAAAAATAAAAGTTATTTTGACACAATAAAAATATAGCAGTTTTTTTTTTTTTTTAAAGTTAGTTCATGATTTTTTTTTTAGTATTTTAGTCTTAATTGTATTACTATTATGTTATCCATCATTTACTACTATGTTATTAACCATTTTCTACCATGTTATTCATAATTTACTACTATTATTTTATTAATCAATTATTATTATATTATTTATTATTTACTATTATGTTATTCATCGTTTACTACTATATTATTAATAAGTTACTGCTATGTTAATTATACTTTTAAGTTTTAATAGCTTATGTAAAAATATAAATATTCTTAAACTTTAGATATAAATATTCTTTTATCTTTTATCTTTGTAAAAATATAAATATTCTTTTATCTTTCTTTAATAGCTTATGTAAATTTTTGTAATTTTAATTATAAAATTTATTAATAAGTTATTCATCATTTATTAATATTTGTAAACATTTACTAACTACCATGTTATTCATCATAATACTAATATGATATTAATAATTTAGTACTATGTTATCCATTAAATCGATCAAGTACTTGTTATCGGTTTATATTATTCATCATTTACTTATTATATGAAAGTTTTTAATAATAATTTTTAATAAGATTTTCAATTTAGAAACATTTCATTTGATGACTAAATTGTTAGTTAACCTACTAAATTGACATAAGTTTAAAAGTATAATTATTGTTTATGAGTTATTATAAAGATTATGATATTTGTAAAAGTATCAATATTATTTTATCATTTAATAGTTAATTATGGATTTACTATTATGTTAATCATCATTTACTATTATCTTATTCATCTTTTACTAACTATCCAAAAAATTTCACTAAGAATTTTATTTTCATAAGGTCTTTCATCTAGAAGCATACAATATAATTACTTAATTAATTTTGAGTTAACCTGCTATGTTGAAAATTCCAAAATTTAAATGTATAATTATAGATATTATAAAAATGATGATAATTGTAAAAGTATAAAAATTCTTTCATCCTTTATTAATAGCTTATGTAAAACTTTACAATTATAATTATGTCAATTACTCTTATGTTATCCATAATTTTTACTACTATGTTATTTATCAATTACTAACTATTTAAAAAAATTTACTAACTATTTTATTTAATAAGGTTTTCAATCAAGAAGTATGCAATTTAATGACCTAATTGTGAATTAACTTACTAAGCTGATATAATTTTAAAACTTAAAAGTATAATTAAGTTTGATATTATAAAGGTAATATCTGAAAAAGTATAACACTTCTTTTATTTTTTATTAATAATTCATATAAATTTACTATATATTATCCATAATTTCCTATTATGTTATAAATCATTTACTGATATGTTATTAATCACTTACTATAATTTTATTCATGATTTACTATTATGTTATCAATTATTTACTAATATGGTATTCATTATTTACTAAATATTTGAAATTATTTATTAATAGTCTTATTTTAATAAGGTTTTCAATATAAAAGCATTGAACTCGATGATTAAATTGTGAGTTAATATGCTAAGTTAATATCATAATATGATTTCAAAACTTATAAATTATAATTATAACTATTTTTATGTGTTATAAAGATGATAATATTTATAAAAGTGTAAAAAACATTTTATCCTTTATTAAAATCTTATGTAGATATTTGAAATTTACTACAATATATGTTATCAATCATTTAATAACTATCTAAAATTTTTCACTGATAATTTTATTTTAATAAAGTTTTCAATATAAAAATATACAATTCGTTGACTTAATTGTGAGTTAACTTGCTAAGTTGATATAATTTCTAAAATTAAATGCATAATTACAGTTTTCTATTATAAAGATGATGATATTTATAAAAATATAAAAAAAAATATTTTATATTTTATTAATAGTTTATGTAAATTTTTTAAATTATAATTATAAAATTTACTACAATATTATCTCTCATTTACTTCTATTGTATCAATCAGTTTCTATTATGTTATTAATCAATTACTACTATAGTACCATAATTTACTACAATCTAATTAATTATTTTATTTTATTTTATCCATTTTTACTACTATATTATCTATCATTTACTATTATATTATTCATTATTTACTAATTATCTTAATTTTTAGAAACAATTTTATTTTAATAAGATTTTCAATTAGAAGTATTCAACTTGATGAGTTAATTTTGAGTTACATGTTAAGTTGACATTCTTTTATAGTTTAAAAGTATAATTACAATTATGTGTTATAAAGATTAAGATATTTGTAAAAGTATCAAAACTTTTTGATCCTTTATTAATAGCATATATAAATTTTTACAATTATAATTATAAAATTTATTATTATATCACAATCATTCAGTAAACTTTTTTTTTATCTTTTGCTACTATATATTTTATTCATCATTTACCAATTATTTGAAATTCTTTTACTAATAATTTTAGTTTAATAAGGTTTTTAATCCAGAAACATGAAACTTAATGACTTAATTGTGAGTTAACTTGTTAAGTTTACATAATTTCTAGACCTAAATGTGTAATTACAGTTAACTGTTATAAAAATAATGATATTTATAAAAATACAAAATTTATTTTATCCTTTATTAATATCTTATTCAAAATTTTACATTTATCAATCATTTTTATCCACGCGTAAAAACTTTACACTTTATTTTTTAAAAAAATTAAATTAATATTTTTCATGATAACTTTTGAAATTGGAGCATATTCTTTTGTCTTTGTGGAGTTCATATTTCATAATCAAATACTTTTGAAAAGGTTCATTAGCTATCTAACTAAAGATAATTTTTTTACATTGATTTCTTCTTTTGTATAGAAGCTAAAACAATTATTTAGCTACATAAATAAAATTATATTTAAAATTGAAAGTGCGATTTTAATTCAATTATGAATATTTTTAAGGTCCTTGTTAAAACTTCACTTTTAACGTGATTTGAGTTTCAACTTAAATAAACTAACAATACTAACTATATATTTTATCATAATAGAGAATTTCATAATAAGAAGTATTAAAATACTATTAAAATAAATAAAAAATCATAATAAAAAATTTAATATTAATAAGGAAATATATAATCAATTAGGTGGCATTATACATTAATAAGAAATTCTATACCAATATGAAAATAGATACATAATAATCAATATTTTAATTTATTTATAATTAAAAAAAATCATTAATTAAGGATCAAATAGTCAATTTAATAAATTATCAAAGATATATATATATATGCGTAATTTTAAATATTTATAACAAATTAAAAATAACTTTTGATAGTAATGATAACAAATTTTATTTTAATTTATACTGCATTATAAGATTTCTTGACATCATTATAAATTAGGCAAGTGATTGTAATAGACTCTAAATTACATGTAAAACTATGTCTTTAATATAGTTTAAGTAAAATTATTTCATTAAATTGGCAATCATTTCAAGAAATACTTGTCAATTAAACTCCTTTATGAAATTTAGAAAATCAATTATTGATTTGTATAGAGTAATAAACTTAATTTTGATTTTTCTTAATGATTTAATCGTTTCTTTAGCTTGTCATATATAAACTTATGTTTTTCACTCTTTTTCCTTTTAACTTTCTTCTTAATATTCCTTCTTTTTTTTTTGCTTATTTATTCTTAAATTATGTAATTTAACATGTGAATTAATATCATCTTTTTTACATTAGGTATTTATTTATTTTAGTGAATTAATCAGGTTAATTTATCAAGATATTGATATATTTTTTTTAATTGTCAAATTACCTATATTTTGTAATTATTTACCAAAAATGCGCTATTTTTTTATCCATTGGAAAGTCGCCATATGATATGGCGACTTCCCAACTTCATTTTTTTTTTTTAAATTAGGCTCGGAAGTCGCCATATGATATGGCGACTCCCCAACACCCTTTTTTTAATTATTTAATTTAATATTTAATTACTTAATTATTTAATTTTATTTATTTAATTAATTATTTAATTTAATTTAATTTAATTTTAAAAAATTTATTTTTTAAATTATTTTAAAAGCCTAAATAATTTATTTTTAATAATATTATTATTTGTATAAATAATTAATTATTTATTTATATAATGATAAATAAGAACGTAATGATAAATAAGAATAAATCAGCAAATAACATGGAATGTGAAATATGTAAATATTACGAAATATGTAAATATTGCAAGTGCAGAACATGTAATTGGTTCATTGTTGATGCAAACTCTCCTTCGATGTGCGAGGCTGATAAGGACATTTTCGACTGCTATGACCTTCATTTCTGCATAATCCACAATGTTTTGGTTGGCCTTTCTCCCTGAGGTCTATTTCATTACGAATACGACTTGATTTTGGCCGACCATGTGGATCTCTTCGCATTTTTGAATTGGGGCACACTTCTGGTCCATTATATTGAGGCCAATAACCTTCATTTGCAACTGCTTCAAACTCATGCCTATAAACATTGAATATATTGTCAAGTTTATAGAAATTGTCCACATATTGCATGCAATCTACATGGACATGTGCACAAGCAGCAACTACATGTGAACAAGGAAACCTTTGTGCTTGAAACTTCCCACAGTCACACCACATCTTACTAAGATTTACTTTGTACTTCATTGCAGCAACTCCCTCTTGTTGGTCAAGTAACTCTTCAATCAAAAAAGATTGATTTATGCGCGTAAAATTATGAACCGAGTGGGAGTTAGCTTTCCTACGATTTTCTTGCATTGCCATTGTGACTGTTTCACAGTATGTGTGCCCTCCCTCGATCATTGTTTGTTGCCCATCTTAACAAAAAGTTCAGCCAACCTATAATATGTTGCCTGCACCAAAGCAATAAAGGGAATATGGCGTGTCCCCTTCAACACTGAATTGATAGATTCAGCTAGGTTGGTTGTCATATGCCCATAGCGTCTTCCTTCGTCATATGATTGGACCCACTTCTCCTTGGGGATCCTATCAAGCCAATTATCCGCCTCTGCGTTTTCTCCACGAAGAATCTCATACATCCAATGAAAATGGGGTCGCCTCAACTCTTATCCTAATAAAATTTATAAAAAAAAAATTAAAAAAAAAACTTGTTAATTTCAATATTATTTTATATATTAAAGGAAATATAAGAGAGAAAATAACTATGATCAAATTCCATATTCAGGAAATTCTGGCACTTGCATTGCATCCAAATCCAGGGTGCGCATATGGGATGCAGGCTAATAAGGGGGAAGAACTCCATAAGTGTTGATATCAGGGCCAACGTCTCGGTCAGAATCATTGCTCTCATCACTGTCATTTGCGAATTCAGCATACTATTCTTCTTGCTCACTAAAGTCACCAATATATTCATCATGGGCTCCACATGACTGAACGGGATCATCACCAGCTGGCACATCATCCAGGGCAGTAGGAATTGTTGGTGAGACAAATGAATTATGAAACGTTGTAGCTTGAGATGGCACTTCTTCTGGGGGAACGTTTTATGAAGTGGGAACATAATACAACGGCTAAGAATCATCATCTTCTGGAAGCCCACAATTCTCAATGTCAGCATATAACTCAAGTACACCAACATTTTCAAATGTCTCGTGAGCATGAAACATTCCTCTCACATCATCATCATCTTCTAGTGGATAAGTCCTATATCGTACACATCCTTCACCAATAGAAAGAGGAAGCCTATACTTAATCTCTGAAACTCTTTTTGTATTTCCAGCTTTGATTTTTGTATGAATTATCACCTTCAGTTCCTCTAATGTGACGTCTTCACCAACACGAAAGCTTTTAGGACGTTCACAGTCAAAGGTAGCACCTTCATCAGTATTATGAATTTGGCCATTATAGTAGACCAATGCTACCACTATGTTGCTCATGTTGTGTAGTAATGAAAGTGAGAAGGATGAGAACTAAGGTATTATCACTCAGTAAAAGAAATAAGAAATAGAGAAGGATTAGAATGAGAATGACAAGGTATTATCACTAACACCAGAAAATAACAACTAAGAATGAGAATGAGGAGAGAATGAAGAAGGAATATCATATTTAAAATAGTTTATTGAGTAAAATATGGTGAAAATTGTTGAATCTGATTCTCATTTTTCAGCTGATAAGTCTCATCCTTTGAAATTGTTGAATCATATTCCCATTTTTCTGCTGACAAGTCCCATCATTTGAAACTGTTGAATCTGATTCCCATTTTTCTGCTGACAAAGTCCCATCCTTTGAAACTGTTTAATCTGATTCCCATTTTTCTACTGATAAATCAAATCATAGTGAAAAACTATTGATTCTGATTTCCATTTTTTTCCTCATAAATCCCATCATGGTGAAAAACTGTTGAATCTGATTCTCATTTTTTTGCTGATAAATCCAGGTGAAAAACTGTTGATTCTGATTCAGATTTTTTTGCTCATAAATCCCATCATGGTGAAAAACCATTGATTCTGATTCTCATTTTTTCAGCTGATAAATCCCATCCTTTGAAACTGTTGATTCTAATTCCTATTTTTCTGCTGACAAGTCTCATCCTTTGAAAGTGTTAAATCTAATTCCCATTTTTTTCAAACTCTTCATTGACTGAAAATTTGATTAATGACTCAGCAAAAATTTACTGATATATCCCATCCTTGAAACTGATTCTGATTCAAATTTTTTTAGGCTTATAAAAATAAAATTAATAACATTTTTATAAAATTAATAAAAAAATTTATCAATTAATAAAATTAATAAAAAAAACTTATAGGCTTAAAAATTTAATATAATTATAAAACAATTTACAAATAAAACAAAAAAAAATGAACAAGGGAAGTCGCCATATCATACTTCTGTGCTTCATTTGAAAAAAAAATTGCATTTTACAGTTGGGAAGTCACCATATCATATGGCGACTTCCCAACGGGTAAAAAATAGCACATTTTGATAAATAATTTGAGAAGTTCGATATTTTGATAAATAATTTCTTTTATCAGTATTGAAATAAAAAACCGAATTAATCATACCAAACAAACTAATATAATTTTTTGTTGAAAAAGGAGTTACATATCATTCTATAGAACATGATTCCTAGCAAGTTATCAAGAAAAAAGTTATTCATCTTTGTTGAGTACTTCAAGAAGCATCAATCTTGCAACTAATATAAATTTGGCTAACAATAAAACGTTCTAAGTAAATTCTCATACAATTTCTACATAATATTGGACCTAAAATAGAAAAAGAATAAAGAGAAAAAAATCATATATAGTCTAATCTTATTGTGTTCATATACTTAAGTTTATTAATTTAGTTTAGGATTGATATTTTATTTGTGTTATTGAATAACAAAAAAATAAAATAAAATGACAGGCGATCTATAACCTGTACTAATTACCGGCTATAAGAATTTGAAACGCAATAGCAATTGCAATTAACCAAAATGAAAAAAAAAAATTGATCATGTTGTGTATGCTTATGAAAGGGGTGACTCATTGATTTGGTTTTAAATAAATCTAATTAGCTAAAAATTAACTTATAAGAATAAGTTTAATAACATCTTGCATAAGTTTAATAGTGAGATTAGATAAGAAACATGAGTTTTTTACCTATGTATGATATGATATAGTATGATGTAAATAGCAAGCAATTACAACTAAATTCCATCAAACAATTCTTGATTAAGGAGTTGTCTCAATTACTTAATATAATTCAAAGATCTCCTTGCAATATCTTATAGCTTGATTCATCCTTTCAGCCATAAGAAATTATCTAACAGTTGTTTCAAGATTTTGTAGCTTGGAAATTTTTAGATCTTTATTGGTTTGATTCATATCTAAATCCCATCTTTGAGACTTAGTAAAGGTGTATACATATGACATATTCAAATAGTTTCCTACCAACCAAAAAAAAAGTTAGGAATATTTATTGGCTTAAAGTAACAAAAGGTATAAGTGTTAAGTAAAATATTGACCTTATCTTAAATAAAAAAAATAGTTTTTCATGGATTAGTAAAAGCACATGATATTCTTAAAAATAACTTGGTGTATTTCAATAAGAATCTACCAAAAAATAGTTAGTTGATAATAATTAAAAATTTAAAATAAAGTGGAGCCCGAACTGACTAATGTTGAATCAATAGATTAATTAAGAATATGATTGAAAATGCCACTTGAATCAAAACAACTGATTCTCCCCGAATGTATTGAGGTGCAAGTCAAGTATTGATATTATCTCGAACTCGTAATATTAAGAGGATATATATTAAAGCTCCCATATTCTAAGTGGTTGAGGAATTCATTTTTTAGTAGTGTATTAAATTGAAGAAAAGTTAAATGTTGTTCAATTGAATGCTATTTGGTTGAAGACAATGAAATATCATAGTTTAGCTACTAATAAGAGACTAAAAAAAAAGAATTAAACTACCTATTTTTATTTTCATCAATTTTATTAATATAATAATTATGAAAGAATATAAAAATTTACTTCTTAGGCTTTCTCCCTCGATCAACTCTTATCTTATACCTCCGTACATATACTACACAATCACCTCACCTAGTTGCTTCCTATATTCCTTGCCAAGTATATTTCTAATTCCATAGGTACATTAGCTCCCTCGTCTATTTTTTCTATGAATTTTTGGCCTCCCCATATTCATAATTTTCACTACTCATAATTTTCACTACCTATACTTATTAATTACTCCCTAAATTCTCAAAAATTTTATGATTTCCCTCACATGCCATACAATTAATTAATAATTTTTTTATATATAAAAGTGTGAACTTCTAAAGTACTAAAAGTGATTGATCTAAATATACTTAGTAAAACTTTATTAATTATTAATTATCAATCAATTTCAATTATTTTTACTTTATTATTATTATTGTTTAATCACTATCATTATTATCATCAATTAAATTATTAATTTTATTAATGGTTTATAAATTTTAAGATTATAGTTTGTTTTTATGAAATTAGTATATGTCACTAAATAGCATGTAGTGTTGTAATAGGAGTCTAACAAATAAAAGAAATTAAATTAAATGAATAATTTAATAGATAATAAAAATAAATTATTATTATTATTTTAATAAATTAGTATGGGTATTTAGGTCAATCAATTTTAGCATTTTAGGAGTTCACACTTTTATATATAGAAGAAATATATATTACTGAATTAATGCTTAAAGGGTAAATAAATTGTAGAAAATAACGAAGGAAAGACATGAAATCGTTAACATAGGAATATTCGAAATAGCAAAACAAGCTTATATGAGTTTAGCGTAATTAATTGATTTATGTGGCATCCAACAGATCTATATTATAATTATAATATTTGCAACTCCTTTTATTTCTTAACTGTGATCTGCTTTGTATTAAAAAACAAGCTTATACCATTTCTTATGTTTTTCAACTTTTGTTCCTCCGTAACTTTGATGTTGAAAATGGAATGGAGCTAGGCAGGCTAGGCTACCGCTAAAAAAGGAGTATATAATTTACAGCATAACGCACATGCAAGATTAATGCCTGCAGCCGATTTCATGTCATTTAAGAAAAGCTTCGATTCACACAACATTATCTCAAAGGAAGGGAAATCCCAATATACCCCCATGATTTCCTTTCCTCATTTCTTGAGTAAAAAAGAGAACAATTGTTTTATCAGAGAACCGGTTTAGACAAAAGATACTGCCTCATTTAGCTGAAATTTACTGAAAGACTAGCAGCCAATTAGCTGATCCCTTGCCATGCTAATTATAGATGTTTAATTTCTTAGTGAAAGTGAAGAAAGTAATTACTTAGTAGAGGCCGAACGGGTGGTTTTTATTTTGTTAGCTGTTAATGAAAAAGTCCTGATGGGAATCAAACAGGTTTTGCCATTTGGTTTGCATTGCATGTCACATCAACCAACTTTTGAATCATATTGAGTCTTTGTTTCTGCTTGAAAAACACATGGAAAGTATCAACATGAAAGCAGAGTCTCAAATGCCTTACAATGCATTGAAATTATACGTGGTGGGTTTTTGAGACTTCAGAGGCTGACAGATGTGAGATGTGTGTTGGTAATTTCGGGGATTTAAGATAATAACGTAATGTTATAGCCGCTTTTTTACAATTTTATTTCATTTCGTCGTCGATATTTATGGTTAATATTTATAATAATTAATTACGATAATATTTATTATGTCTACAATCATAATAAATTGATACGTCTGCGACTACAATTTAAATCCCTGTATAACTCTTTTCGTTTGCATTTCTGAATTACTTTAAGACTTGCTATTCGCTGTTCACAGCTCTTGTTTGATGGGAGAATCCAATTTCCAATGGGGAAGAAGAAGGAACAAAAAAAAAATGTTCACAGCAGATCCATGGATTGGCATGTTATTACATTTTTAGTTTGAGCTGCTAATATTCTACATGTCAGGTCAGCCTGCCATTAAAATCATTTTCTTTGTAAAATTCTTGTTTTATGTTCTTCTTACCCAGATTTAGAAAGATGAAACTACAAATTACCATCAAACAAAGACAAATTTTTGTATTTTCCATTGAGAACACAACCAATGAATGGAAACGATAGGTGTTTTTACATATCATGACTTGAGATCTATATATGTATACAGCGTTTAATTTCTGATTTAGCCGAAGAAAAACCTGATTTGGGTCGTGTGAAGGGTGTTACTGTCATTGGGCTTATAGTCTTCCTTGAGCTTAACCCAATGGAGTGGCTTATAAACCAATGACCATTATTTATGTTTTGGGTCCTCTGCAAGTGAACCCAAAAGACTAATGGGCGTCATAGCCCAAAAAAGTTTCTACTTTATATACTGGAATGAAAATTTTGAGACAATTAGTTCGTTCTTAAGGCATCAAACAAGATCTGGCCCAAAAAAAAAAAAAAAATGCATCAAACAACATAGAATTATGCCTAAAGAGTGTCAAAAATTTATCCTGTCATCTTTCAATTTCTTCCATTAGATGTAATCAGATTAGGCCTGTTTGCCATGTCCCTAATTTCCAATTATCTTAAAGCACAAATCTTCACATGTGGATATGTAATGGAGTTAGGATAGCAAAATTCGATTCGGATTTTGCATTAATTCTTTTTGAAAGAAAAGTTTTTTTTTTTTTTTAAATGGAGGCAAGATGGAACGAAGCGGTTTTGGTAAATGTTACTCTGCTCCGCCTTTTAAAATTACTATTTTATCCCTTAAAATATTTTGTATATTTTTTTTAAATTTTTAATATATATTACATATATACTAAAATCATATATATACTTTATATATATATACTAAAAAATTATATCCACTAAAATTATTTTAAATAAATTATAATATATTTTTTTATAATATTAAATTAAAAATAATTAATAAAAAAATGGGATAGAATAGTGTAAAACGGTTCCATAACCAACCTCCAGAGAGAGAAATATTTTCATAAAAGTGAGACAAAAATGGATAAGACAATTTTCGTCTCGTCCGGCTCCATTACCATCCCTAAACCGGATCCTAGGAGCACTAAGAACAGGTTGCATCAGCCTGAAATTTCACCGGAATACAACATAAAAATAGACTGCATTTCACCGGAATGTCTCAAGTCTTCAACCAACTCCAAAAATATATTAGTTGGGTAAACTTCAACCGTTATCATCAGTGTTTGATGCACCAGAGACCTGAATTTGAGAAACTCTAATTCAAAGTTCTTCTGCCTTTCATTCTCTTAATTAACTCCAACCCCAGCTTCTCAATCAACTGCATCAATTGATCTTCTCTGTTAATTACTTCCCCTACAAACAGGTTAATTAGAGCTGTCACCTTCTTCTACCTTTGATCATCCAAAACATGCTTAACAAGAAACTCCGAACCTTTGCAACTCTTAAAAACAAAATGTTTCAAAAGCTTCTCTACCGAGGGTCGCTTCTCTGGATCTTGATCAAGACAAGAAGCAACCATATCCTTAAATGCCTTGGAAAACTTCTTGCTCTTACTACTATTTTCATAATCAGAAAATCTAAATCGCTTGGTAATCTTCATGATCAAAGACTTATATCAGCCTTGAAACTATACCCTGGATGCGAGTGTATCACACTATCACCTCTGGGGCCATCCAATATGGGGTCCCCGTCACGTCAATGGGCATCAACGGTGATGAAGATCTCGATGAACCTGATCCATAACCTGAATTCGATTCATAAATTGAAGCTGAAACTCCAAAACTTCGCAAGCTTAACACACCCATTTCAGTCCATCAAAATATTACCAGCCTTCATATATATATATATATATATATATATATATATATGCAAATGCCCCTGGTTGTGAAGATACGACAATGCATTCAGGGTTTCTTTGAGAACAATGGCAATGCATTGCTCTGATACGTTACAGAGAAAAGAGGATGAGATTATGGATAGTAAAGAATTGCAAGTGTGATCCTTAATTTTTTATTTTGATTTAGAAAGAATTGCAAGTTTGATGCTCCAATGCTTTGATTTTTTGCTGCTCCCTGGATTGAATTGATGATAATCGATTTTTTAATATAAATCATGGGTATAACCCATTGAAATTCTTTTCTCCAATTTCCAAGCTCCAAACACTTAATTAGCATACTGTCCAATGGAATGCTGAAAAGTAAATACAAACCAGTACTAATTTTTGCCAAATCTGCTTCTTTCACTTCCTAAGATCTCCTTTCATCTAGCCTTCAATTTGTTGCTAACAAAAGCAGCATAAACACCCAAGATTAATTATCCCCGGCAACCTCCTACATAAAAAATTTCTGCCACATATGTTTTCGATCTCGTTACATTTATCACAATTGCAGACGTAACAAATGTTATTGCGATCAATTATGGAGAATATCGATAGTATAAAAAGAGCCGAAACTGCAAAATAACGTCCGTAACTTCGCGTTGCGATCGCTAATTAAATCTCTTCTCGAGAATTCAAGACATGAGAATCAAGGATCCAAAACACAACAATGAAGTGGAAATAGCAAGAGATAATAGGGTAACTGAAGTGGGAATCCGTCCTTCGTCTTTCCTGAAAATCATCCCATCAATTATAGGGTAGTGCACCATTAGGATGTAAAATGAGAGGAAAATTTGTCCGAACATCTCATTCAAACTTCCCTTCATGATTATTCTGGCAACCCCTACGGCGAAACAAATCATGTTCAAGGCGACTAATGTAACCAATGGAGCAAGAACTATGCTTGAAGCTTGGAAATTGAATATCCCTTTTTGGTACAATGTGACTTGTTCGTTATCTGCAACTTTATTTGTTGGCACGAAATTAGCTTCTCTCAAACCAAAACACTTTAAAACAGCGTTCAAACTTCCAATGGTATAAGATATAATTGACTTCATCATCCAAATCCTTTGTTCATTCCACCATGTCCAAATTGGATCACCCGTTGACAGAACTTCCACCAAATGTTTCAATTGTGACATGATAAAAATGTATGAAAAGACCATAAACCATGAATTTGAAACCTGTGTAGTTAAGAAGAGAATGAAAATTCAGAGTAAATTGCTATCATATATACATCCACGACTTTAATTGGTATAATAAATCATTTTTCATCCGTGATCTTTAAATCTCGATTTTTAAATCCATAACCTTTAAAAAAATCTCAAATTCATCCATTTTTATCAATCGTCACTAAAATATGAATGATTTTACCACTTCAACGCACATGGCAAAATATGATGGAATTTTTGCTACGTGAACGTCGAAATGGTACTCACGTGGCATATTTCATTAAATTTTTAACTTAGTTGACGAAATGCATGGATTTGAAATATTTTTAAAAGATCTGAATTCAAAGATTGAGTTTTAAAAATCATAAATGAAAAAATATATATATATCTTATTAGAAAGAAAAAAAAGAAGAAAAAAAAAAGAGAGAGAATTGCTTTAAAAACCCTACCTTGGGGTATAGTGGAATGGCATGTAAGAGGCAAAGTTGAGGAATAGTAGCTAAACACCACATAGGCAAGCAATAGAGGGGCTGGAATGAAAGGTAAGCATAACACATTGTTTGAAGCAGAGACATTTTTGATGTTAACCCATAAATTAGAGGACAAAACCTTGAGAGTGTAACTTGGAACGCCCCACAGTTCCATCTTGCAGCTTGTAATAATGTGTCATTCAACTTTGTTGTAGCAGTGCCCAAGAATGCTGGCCTTGGGGGATTATAGAAGAGAGATTTCCACCCTCTACAGTGCAAATTAAACCCAGTAAAATAATCTTCTATCACCGAATTGTACAAGAATCCAACCTGTTTTTTAAGGAAATAAGAGATGAGAATTTACGGCACATCAAACTAGTATATGATAATAATTAGAGATTTAAATAACGGTCGCAATACGACGTTACGATCGCTATTTTGCGATTGATCGCAATAACATGTAATCGCAATAAACACGACGCGTCTGAAAATGCATCCGTGACCGCAACTTAAATGCCTGATAATAATAATAATTATATTTATGAATGTCAATACTTGCCTGCTTTCCCCACTGAGTTTCTTTCTCGTATTTGCAGGAGGCCAAAAATCTGGTTTCTTCTAGCAATCTGCTTGGTGGCAAGTCTGTGTTGTTGACCGAATTATTACGACGATTGCTTCGGTTAAGTGATTTGACTAATTCATTTGATGGACCAAAATATTGTTTTAACTGAATGGTGTCGGTATCTGGATTCAATATGAAAATCAATGTCATTGTCTCAGAAACTTATTATTCTTAATGAAGAATACTACACAATTTTTTAGATATTTGAGGTTTCCGGAATTAAACTCTGATTATTGAAATTAAAAGGTAGAGATTTAAATGACGATCCTAACGCGACGTTACGATCTCTATTTTACGATTTTGATTTTTTCTCAGTCGATATTCACCGCAATTGGCATTCGTTATGTTCGCAACCACAATAAACACAATACGATAAAAATGCGTTCGCGATTGTAATTTTTTTACCTACCTTTTTGTACTATATCTCCATACAATGCCTTTCGCTTCATGTAAAAGCCAGTTCCAGATAACATTGGTCCCTGCAATCCATCCATACCAGGCCACTTGACCTAAAATTGAGATCCAAAAATTGTCATTAAAACCGTATTGAAACTTCAGTTATAACATAAAACTGAAAAAGATTGTGCCTAATACAGGACAAGCAGGTATCATTCACCATTATTTTTTTTTGCTAAATCCTCGTTTATTAAAAGGATAGAGTTACAAGAACAGAACAGGAGGAAACCCAGCAAAATCTCCCTACTGAGTCTAGTTTGAGTTCACCATTATTATTACATATGTAACACAATGATTCTAGTTTGAGTTCATTTACGTACCAAGAAAGTTGATCTTAATTGGCCATCGTAGATATCCATCTTACTGAGATCGTGGAACATCTGAGGGAATTGAACAAAAGCTAGGTTTGAAGAGATTTTAGGATCCAAGTGGAAACACATTGCTTGCATTGCGGATGTTGGGTCATTGCATCGCATGTCACAGTCTAATACCAATATGTAAGGGGCGTTGCTTATCATGTTGGAGACCCTAAGCTGCAATAAAAGTAAAAAAAGAGAAGAAAATCAACTTTGAAGCTGATAATCAATTAGGAAAATGCATAAAGGAGTTAAGGAAGGGGAGAAATTACAAGAACATTGAGTGCTCCAGCTTTGAAATGGTGAGGAGATGCAGGGGTTTTCTCACGAGAAACGTAGACAAGAAGGGGCATCTTGGCTTGATTAGTGTCGGTAATTGCATTATGGGATTCATCTTGTATCACCTGAAAAAGAATTTCCAATGCATGCATGGCAATGGCAATGGCATGTTAGAACGCTTAACTCATAGTTCTAAAATACGGTCTTACGTAATGTAATAGTAGCGATGTAACAAAAATTAAAATTTCTGCATCACGATATTATCAAATTCTTTGAAATACTATCAAATTTACATCCACGACAACCGCAACTCTTTTCGTAACGCTCCGCGATACTTACGAGCGCAATCGCATCCGTGATTGCGATTTAGAATTATGGCTTAACTAAGACAGCAAACTCACACATTGTGGATTTAAATGTCCATCAATTGAGGTTCAATCAATGGTTCTATCTCCATGGATCATGCAAAAAAAAAACTAAAATTTACCCGTAAAAGTGTTAAGTGTTAAGAGCCCTTGTGTCGTAATTCGTAAATCGAATTCTTTCTGGGCCTTCGGTCGCTATTAATTTGGGTCCCTTAGCTGACTTTTGGTTCATTGATCAGCTGGAGGATTCATTTGGTTTAGTTTGTTACAATGCCCAGATAATGGGCTGATTAGCCCTATTGTTGATGTTGAATATATGATGGCAGAGGTTCACAAAATTAGTTGCTAGAAGAGAAAAAGAGAGATTGTCATTTTCTTCATTTATCCAAAAAAAAAAAAAAAAAAGAGAGAGAGATTGTCATTTTCTATTTAAAATTGAAAAAAATTAAGGGAGAAAAATCGAGAGGGTTGAGGCCTGAGGGGTTAATTCCATTTGTCATGTACAAGAAATAAATTAGAAAATGATGTGAGAAAACAGACAATATTGTTTGTATTTAACATTTGAAGATCGTTTTTAATATATTGATAGTGAAATTTTTTTTTTATTCTATAAGTGAGGTTAAATTATCACATGTCTTATTTATTTTTTAAATATATCTTAAAGGGTATTTGTCATCCTACTAACTTCGTTAGTGAAATTTAAAAACTTCACTAACAATCATATATAGTAAAGTAAATTGATATAAAACATGTATTAGGCTTGTAGAAAATTATAAATAATCATTGTTTTTATTTGGTTTCCTAAACTTTTGATTGTATTTCTAGTGATCCAAAAATACTTTTCAGAAATGCCAAGCTACTCAAATTGTATAATTGATTTCGTAAATAATTATTTTAATTGATTAATTAAGTTTAATCTGATGATTTTATTATATTTTTTAACACATCTTATAATCTTATAACTATAAAAGAAAGTTATCAATTGTTTATGTTAATTTACGTATTTTAATTATAGTTTATGTATTATAATATATAAATTTTGATACGTTAATAATTCGTATTGTATAGATTTTGATATATTCGTGCATTTTTGTCGTGTTAGTATTATTTTTTTGCGTCGTGTCCGAAATTATTAGGTCTAATTGTCATTATTCAAATAACTCTCAATTTTGTGTTACGTTCGTTTATATAAATTTTGACACGTTCGTATATTCATGTCGTGGTTATGTTATTTTTTCGTGTCATGTCGTATTTTAGTTATTTTTTCATGTCGTGTTCGTGTGTGACGCTATTCAAATAACTCAAAATTTTGTGTCACATGTCGTATAATGATTAGTTCTTTATTTTTATTTTTGAAAAATAAAATCATATTAATTTTTTTGATTTTTATATTATTGAATAAAAAATTATTGTATTGATAAATTATCGGTAAAAATTAAAATATTGAATATATGAGATAGGTTGATATAAGTAAATTTTTTTTAAAACTTTAGGTGTTGAAGCAAAAGAAAAAATATTATGATGATTAAATAGTAAAAAAAATGTTAAATGATCTTATAAGTTAGAGTATGATAGTTGTTAGATTTATATTTTATTTTTTATTTCTTAATATGAATATAAGTGATGGATATCAATATAATCTAAATGAATTAAATTTTGATATTCATCTTAAATTTTTTACAAATAATGTACATATAATGAATTAGATTCGTATATTCACGTTGTATTTATGTTATTTTATATCTATATTTTACTTTACTTTAAAAGTTGTCCTCAAATTGAGATATTTTATAGAGTTTGTCATAATAATTCAATTTTAACTATAAATTTATGTTAATTTTCGTGTCATAATCGTATTAAATGTATCTTTAATGATAATAAAATCGAAACAACGCCAGGATTTAAACACCAATTAATTATAAAGTGACTGACCAAATCACATAACTTTTTTAGATATCAAATTGATAATAAGAACAGTTTCTTAAGTAATTTATAGAGATAAATTTATATATATTTTTTAAATTTATAGAGATAAATATTTAAAAATACCTCAACATGTGCAGGATGATTTTTACTATTCAAAGTGCTGGTTTCCCCGAGCATCCTACCATTGCTTTCTGCTTTCGTCATGTCCTCTTCCAACAATTTGTATTTTAGCTGCACCATTGTCATTCGTTAACACAAATCTCGATTACTGTTAAATTTAAAAAAAAAAAATGGAAAATAGAAAGATTTCATAGTTAGGTAGATCTGATAATATTAGACACAACACCAAAAAATAACTAAAATACGACACAAAAAAATAACACGAACACGATACGAACACACGAATATGTCAAAATCTATATAACACGAACTATTAATGTGTCAAAATTTATATAAATATATAATATCTTAAACACGGTTATGACACGAATAAAAACATTACAAGAATACACGAATTATTATATTTATAGCTACCCAAGGCATTTCTAAAAATAATAATAACCCTTTGTAGATTAATAATTGAGAAATTAGTTCTGCTTGCATGATCATTACACATTTCGATATATGCTTGAATAAAGTAAGAGAAATTATTTTATATTATGAATAAATTTTTTAAATTTTACAAACAGAATTAATAAAATAATACATATTCAGTTAAGTTAAATTAAATTAAAAATAATTAATTAAAAAAAATACGTGATAAATTCTTAAAATGGTTTGTAAAGATAAAAAATTTTACCGCTAATATATTAAAAACGAATTTATAAAATAATAGGTATAAATAAAAATTGTAAGTGATAAAATCCAAATTTCAAATGATTTTTTTTAAATCATCTATTCGAAAAAGCTTTATGTTATTATATAAGATTATATATTTATTTATTTTTTGTTCAAAAGATTATATATAGATCTATGTATTAGCGATGAAGTTTTTAAAATTGTCACGAGCGAGTTAATATGTGCATGTTCATTTAGCAATTATGTTATTTTATTAATTTATTTAATTATAATTTAACAAATTTATGAAAATCTTACAAACTCATTAATTTTAGAGTTAATTTAAAAGTTCTATCATCCTTGTAGAGGATAATTTTCCTTTTAAAAAATCACATATATTATACGGTTATCATTCTATAATTTATACAGATCATAAATTTTTTGAATTTTACAAACAAATAATTTTATATATTTATTTAATAATTGTATATATACATATATGAATTTTTTAATTATATAATTATATATATATATGACAAAGAGTATAAATTAAATTTAGAGTTAATCTAGAAATTACTATCCTTCTAAAGGAAAAATTTCTTCTAAAAGCAGCTATTTGGAAATGTGCTATTTATTATAGGATTATCATCCTAAAGAGGTTTAAATGCTTATATATATAATTTTTTTTTTATAAAAGTGCTTACATATATTGATTTAGTAAATAAATGATAATTAATTATTAGATCTTTAATTATAGTTTAACAGATATATAACCAACGCCCATGTTAATATAAAAATTTTACCATCCTTGTAGAGGATAATTTTCTTTGAATTATGAAGCATGTTTTGACTAATAATAATAATAAAAGCACCCACATTACCTTAATAGGTCTCGCAAATGAAATCAAGAAAGCTATCAAAATGCTGTAAAAACCAAAACTCTCTGAAAAAATATGTGACAAGTCAGATATAGAAAATGAAATGCACAAAATTGATTTAATCTGTATGTTTCCAACACAAAAAAAAAAAATTTAAAATTGTACACAAATAAAATAGATTTGTCCTAGAGTCGGACGGGCAAATCCGATTTAAATTGGATTAAATTTGAAATAAGATATTTTCAATTTAAGTTTGTCCGACTCGAATTATTATTTAATTAATAAAAAAGAAATTAATTAAATTTAATTAAAATTTATATTTGATGCATTGTCAATGTATAGATTTATATACTGACAGTGAATCATATAATATCACCTATTAAAAATTATAGTTATCTTAATTATTTGTATTTATTTGTAAAAATTCTTAAAATTTTATATTTGTTTATTAATAAGATGTCATGTAAAATTCAATAACAATGTATAGATCTATAAACTAATAATTTATAATATATTTTAAATAACAAAACCAATTTTTTTGACTCGATCAGGAACAACTCTGAAACAAAAGTACCAAAAAAAAAAAGGTTCAAACCTTGATCTTCTCTTTTTCTTGCTTGTATCCTTGTCCGCAAAAATCATCCTCATACCTCGAAAAATAGTCTTTCGGACATCTGGTTTTAATCCCAAACCTCTTACAAAATGGAAGCCAAGACCTACCAAATTTCCAAGCCTCTCTCATAGCTTGCAAAGTTAAGGAAGAACCTCCATCATCCGATACATAAACTGAGAGCTTCCCTGTCGGATAATCCAGTCCCATTGCTGATAAAACTGTGTTCATTACCTCCAAAGGCGGCTCCTTCTCCGGATCTGCAGTGCATATAAACACATCGATTCCCGGTAGTTCATCTTTCTTTTCTTGCAATAATCTTTCTGGGAAAGTTTTGCGAGAAACGGGTCTCCATAGATAAGCTTGGCCGAGCAGCCAAAGCAAAGATAGAATTAGCTCAGAGGTAAAGATTAGAAGGAGAGGGAGAGAAGGTCTAGACTGCAAGAAAGAAGAAACTCTGTAGAAAATCAGGCAAGTTATAGCTATGGAATGGAGGGGAGCGTAAGAACGGTTGATTATGGCAGATTTTTTCTTGGGTTTGCAAAGATTGAAAGGAAGAGCCTCCATCTGGGGTGGTTAGATTTAGTACTTGGTGTCGGCACAATTAAGTTTCTCTCATCACCTTCATTAATATATATATATATATATATATATATATAATTTTATTGATACCATTTAAAGACAAAACTGGAGAATCAATTGTATAGATTATATGCCAAACATTTTGAGAGAGTGTTGAATATGTTTATCTCGTATTTATTAAATCTTAAATTTTTTATGATTTTATTTATTCAAGTTTCATTTCATTGATTTAGATTATACATTTAATATAGAATAAAGTTTAAATTTATTATATTTTTCTTACATGTTTTTCTGTATGAGTTTGTCCACATGGGAGATCTCTTTAGTTTAATTGTTACTGTTGGATATGTAAGAGGATTGTTAAATGATTTCAAGTATTTTAAGTTTTGAATTTTTTATGATTTTATTTACTTAAGTTAAACTTTTTAACTTTATTGATTTTAATTTAAATATTTAATACGATATCAAGATCTAAATTTATTATATTTTTCTTACTTGTTACTCTATATGAGTTTGTCTACATGGTAGATCTTTATTTCAGTTGTTAGTATTGGACCTATATATAAAAAAATTGATAAATGATATTTTTTTCATATCTGTTAAATTTTGAATTTCTTATAATTTGATATTTAGGTTAAATTTTTATATCTATTTTCAATTGATTTCTATTAATAGTTGAGTATTTAACACAGATAATTAAAAGCACTATATACAAATATTGAACAAGTGGAGAAAAATTAAGGGTCAATTTAGTATTATTATTGAAAAAAATTTGGGTTAAAAATAATTTGTGTCGAAAAAAGTGTGTTTAAAAATTTTGATAAAAAAATATGGTTTAGAAATTTTTAAGTATTTGACATTATTGTGAAAAAAAGTGTTGTGAAGAATTAAAATGTCAAAAAAAATGTTTAAAATAATAAATTTTAGAGATATGAGAATAATAAAATTATTTTATTCAAAAATTTGCTTTTAAATCGTAAAATTTTTAATTTTTTATTTAAATTATTAAATTTTAATTTTAATCGTAAAAATAAAAAAAATTTATCTGTTTAATATTATATTTATAATAAAACATAATTTTTTATTTTAAAATTGTGTCAATAACGATATTAAACTAGACCAAATTCTTTTCATTGCAAAATCAGACAAACCGAAAAAAAAAAAGGTGTAGGAACAATTTCAGTAGGAACGGTGAGAACGTTTTCTGTATAACCATTAGATCAAGTATATTATTTTTCAACCGATGATATGTCCATGTCATTTACAATATGCAACCGATAACTTGTATTTTCAGGTATTCAAATGAAAAGAGAAAAAACGTCAACTTTGTACACTGCAAAACTGAGTCTCGGTTCTTACTAAAGGGTGGTTTCTAGTTTCTACTTCGAAGCAAAAAATAGGAAAGTAAGAAAAATTGTCAGAACTTAATCCTAATAGAAACAAAGAAATCGGGAATGGAGATTGGAGAGGAAGACAAAAGAGTTAGCAAATTTGAGAAATGGGCATAGGAGAAAAAAGAGATTTGCTGGAGAAGTATTAGGTTAGAAAGAAATTTGGGCATTTTTTTCTTGGTTGAGGAAAATAGTAGAGCATTCGGCAAACAGTGAGAAAGGATGAAGAAGGTGTGAACTAGAGTGAGAAAATCGTAGACCATAGCATTCGGCAACTGAGCATAGCATAGCATTCTACTCTTCAGATTTTGCTATATTCTGGTTTGTGCATCTTGTTTTTGTCCATCGGGTTTGTTGAGGAATATCGTAGAAACAAATTTGTCAGTCGTGCTTGTGCATTTTGTTTGTGCATCTGGTTTGTTGAGGAAAATCGCAGAAACAAATCTGAAGAACACTTTCTGATTTGTTGAGGAAAATCGCAAAAACAAATTTGAAGAACGTACAAATCTGGTTTGTGGAAGAACCATTTATTGTCTGGTTGTATTCCCACTCAAAGTTTGATATTTGAAAGCACTTAAAACGAATCTCCTTAGTGCCGATTGTAGTTTTACAAAAAGGCCAACTTCACAATACATATGTATAAAAAAGAATGTCATTCTTTCGATTACATACCAGCTTAATAGTTACAAAGTTAGAAAACTGGTATGTAACAGTTTACACAATACATTTTATAACTATTTGTTTGACTTTTTTGTTTGAAAGTTAGAAAGGTCACCGGTTGCATCTTGTAAATAATATGAACATAAACGATTGAAAGATAATATTCTTAATCTAACGATTATAAAAATAAAAAAAATCGATCTCACCGTTTTTATTGAAATTGTTCCTATTATAATTGACCCGAAAAAAATGTTAATTTGGCGAAAAGAAAGACAAATTGAAATAAAGAAGAGTAAAAGTGGAGAAAAGAAACTTTCGGTTTGTGAGACTGAGGGGATTGAGATGACGTGATTTGAGAGAAACGTGGGAGGGTGCAGAGTACTGGACAAAAAATATGACATATCAAAGAAAATGAAACAAGGAAAAAAAAAAAAGAGTTGCCCAAGGATTTGAATGTCTAGAATCGTGGTGGAAATTCTCAAGGAATTAAAGAATAGTTGTAAAATGCAAATAGATCACGTAATTTACAATGAATAAAAAATTGGATGAAAATTAAATTGATATAATTTTCGAATCATCATTTCAATAAGTTGAATCAAATTATTTAATTAAAAATAAATTAAATATTAAATATATGATTTTGATATTAAATATAGTAATTAATTAATAAATATGTATTTATTTTAATAGTGTGATTTTTAATATATGATTAAAAAATTAAATGTTCAAATCTCATCACTTGTAAAAATAATTTAATAAAAATATCAAAAATCTAATTTTTTACTGATTTAATTTATTTTTCACTGAATGAACCTGCTTTTGACCGATCGATCTGGTCTAATTTTTTTAACATTGGTAATTTACCTTATATAGGAAATTAATTATTCTTTCAAGCAATTAATTGGGTTTAGGAATGTGTCACAAATTAATGTACATAGAAAAAATTGGCTCGTAGAATTTAAGATTTAATCTAGTTGGTTCATACAGTTATCTTTAAAGGTGATATCCAGCAGGTTTGGATTTGGATTCTTAGCGTCCGCAACTACTTCCTTTATTTTTCAAATTACGGTCTCTTTTGTATCAAAAAAAAAAAATCTCATAAGTTTTGTTTACAAGAAAAAAAATAAGAATAAAAATTTTGTTAATTCAATGATTAAGTTGCAATATAAAAAATAATTATAAAACTTAATCGTTAAATTAATAAATTTTGTATATTTAACTTTTTTATCTTTCTTACTAAACAAAATTAATGCAAATATGACAAGAAAATGAAAAGAATAAAAATAAAAACTATCCACATATTTCTTGTTTCTTGTTTAAACTTTACCTATTAATAATAAAAGTTTATATTACTTGATTAGTAATACCACTAAGATATAAGATATAGTTCATGAGATAATTTTCCTACTTTAATTCGAGGCTGTAGTGCTGTATATTGGAAATTAGAGAACAATGCCAAACAATTTTCTTATATTCTTTTTTTTTTTTCAAAAAATTTAGGTGAGGAAGGTTATGTCAGATCTGGATCAGGACATGCCATAAACCTTCGAGAGGATTAACAATGATATTTACAGGTTATCCATTAAATAAGATTACGGATAAAACTCGAATTCTAATATTTATCAAAACATAAATAAATATTCAACTAACTAAATCAATCACGTTTGAACAATTTTTTTATATTCTTCTTATAAGCCAGAAACTGACAAATATATATAGTAGCAGTAGTATGGATTTTAGGTAAAAGGTGGAGTAATTTTATGCTTAGCTTTAAAAAGGACAGACAGTTTCAAATTACTTTTAATATTATTTGTTTTTTTTTTAATGAAAAGAGAAAGAAAGAGAAAAAACAAAACAAAAAAAGGAAAGAGAAAAAAATAAAAAATTCGTGTAGTTATGTCGTGTTTGTTTATTTTATTTTTTCATATCACAATCATATTGAATGTATTATATATTTATATAAATTTTGATACGTTAATAGTGTGTTTTATATAAATTTTGACACATTCATATATTTGTATCGTGTTCTTATTATTTTTTAGTGTCGTGTTATGTTTTAATTATTTTTTACATATCATGTCTAAAATTGTCAGGTTTAATTGATATTATTCAAATAATTTTTAATTTTGTGTCACGTATCGTATAATTATTGATTCTTTGTTTTTTATTTTTTTTGAAAATAAGATCATATTAACTTTTTGATTTTTTTATATTATTGAATTAAAAATTATTATATCGATAAATGATCAATAAAAGTTAAAATATTGGATAATAATTTGAAATGTATTGATGTAAGTGGATTTTTTATAAATAAAAAAACAAAAACCTTTAGGCATTGAATCAAAAGAAAAATATTATATGATTAAAAAAATTATATTAAATGATATTATAAGTTATGATTTATTGTATGTATAATAGTTATTGAATTTATATTTTACTAGAATTCTTCCCTGGCTTCGTTAGTAGTTTTTTTTAATATTTATAAATTTTTAATTAAATTAACAATCATAAATAAATTTAAATTGAATTATATTAAATAATTATCACTTATTTAAATAATTTTTTTATTTTTAATATCTTAAGTAAATGAATTTAAAGTTAAAATCAAATCACTATGACAAATTATGCAAAATATGAAATGAATTGAAATACAGCACAAACGCAACATAAAAAATAATTAAAATTAACATCATACGACACAAAAAATAACATGAACACGACATGAATACACGAACATGTCAAAATCTATATAAAATGAATTATTAATGCGTAAAAAATTATATAAATTTATAACACTTTGAAAACATAAAAATAAAAATAAAAAACATGAACAGGAATACGAATACGAATACATCACTAACACAATTTTTTCTCTAAATTGAATCAATATGACAAATTATGCAAAATATGTCATGAATTGAGACATGATACGAACACACAAATTTTTTTCTAAATTGAATCACAATGACAAATTATATAAAATATGAAATGAATTGAAACATGACACAAACACAACATAGAAAAAATAATAAAACACAACACGAAAAATAACATAAACACGATACAAATACACAAACGTGTTAAAATATACATAAAATGAACTATTAACGTGTAAAAATTTATATTAATTTATAATAATTTAAATACACACAAAAAAAACACGAACACATAATTTTTTTTCATTTTTTTCTCTTTCCTTTTTTTTCATCATTTTTTTTTCTTTTCCTTTTCTTTTCTCTTTTTTCTTTCTCACTAAAAAAAAAAAATTGTTAGCACCTCATAAATTTGTGTAATTGATATTATATATATGTTAGATTATATTATTATGCATGTTTTTATTAAAAATTTCATTTCAGCTTAAAAATTTATCAAATAACTAAATATTTTCATTAAAGTAATTAAAAATTAATATTAAAGCATTGGAATTTTATTTTATTTATTTATTTGCTTTCTAACTATTATTTATATATTTTAATTTCTATACTTATTTAATCAATTTAGTAAACAATAATTTAAAAAATTAATGACAAAAAAATAATTCTCACATATTTATTTTTTATAATTAACATAAAATTATATATTAATATTAAGGATACTTAATAGTAAATTGTAATATATTTTTTTGTTTATATTTTTAAAAATTAAGACTTCTAATTGCATTTGCATTATATAATTTATAAATAAATTTTAAATTTTTAGTTTTATAATTAACATAAAATTATTCTATTAATATTAATGATACTTAATACTACTATATAATTTTTTATTCTTTATCCTTTATTCTTTTTTTTCTCTTGGGATTCGGTCAAATACTTTCAATTACTTAATTGGATTGAATATATTATTTTATAAAGAGAAATGTTAACCCGCACTAATAAAGATGATATATAGGAAAAAAAATATAACTAATGTAATATATATTTTTTAAATTCAATAAAAGTAATATTTAAAATGCAAAATAAAATTCTCAAAATGATAATTAAATAATCCTTAACTATAGGCATCGATTAAACGGATTCTTTTATAAAAACAATCTTATGTCAGTGCCAAGACAATTGAACTTGAAATTCTTTTCTTTTCTTTTCTTTCCTAACTTTACTTTTTTTTTAGAATTAGTCGGGTTGACATTTTTATTCATTTAATTTAATGTTTAAATTGTACTAATCTTAATGATTAATAGAAATAAATAGGGAAAACATAATTAATAAATAAAGAAAGAAATTGATGAATCTATTTTTCTTTTGAAGAAATTATAATCTTTGTTTCAACGATAACACCACAAATTTATAAATCACAAAAAAAAAAATTAAAATAATAATAATAATAATATAATTATTAGTAATAAAAAAAATTCATTATATATTGTGGGCGATGTGAGTTTCACCCCTAGCGCTTGACTGTCAATGATCTAACGATTGATTTGGAGTCGTCAATTGATTTATGTATATCTCGAAAACCAATACTGATTTCAAAGTCACAATCTCATCTTGACCAGAGAATCTGGTTTGGAGATTGGTAACAAAATATTAAAGGAATCAAAGCTCCAATTTTGTCTGGGATAAATCCAGTCTCAATTTACTTTAGCTTAACCCTGAACTAGCTTACAGATTAAAGAGCATATGTCATCGTTTTTCTTAATAGCATTCAATTTTAATGAACAATTACATGTCTCGTGCTTTCACACATGCATCTAATTGTGAGTTGGCAGCTTCGGGTGATCTATCGATCATTAAATGATTTAAAACATTGTGTTATCAATTGGGTACGTAAAAGTAAAACAATTCATGCTATTAATGTAAAAATAATTTACAGGAAAATTCGATTCAAGGGTCTTTAGATGACTTCATCATAAACTGACGAAATCTGCTTTAAGAGTTTTTGGATGACTTGGTCTTGAATTAGATTTATTTCAAAAAGTCTTGGAGACTTGATTCTGAAATTTATTTCAATTTTATCCCAAATTTAACAAATTTTGGAAATCTTGGAATTTGATCCCAATTTTAAGAATTCTTAGAATTGTTGAAATTTGGTCTCAAATTAGGGATTCTTGGATTTTCAAGTTTATATCTTCAATTCTCTTTCTTAGACTTGCTTGGAATTTGGTCCTAGATTTAAGAATCTTTAGAATTGTTGAAATTTGGTCCAATTTAAGAATTCTTAAAATTTCATATTTATATCTTCAGATCTCTTTCTTGAATTTGATTGGTGAAATTATGAAGACTTTATTGTTCAGATCTTGTTTCTTGAACTTGTGGGAGATCTGGAAACTCTGTTTTTCAAATCTTTTTTTTTTCTTCTCAATTGTCTTCAAATTTTCTTTCCTCAAATTGTGCCTCAGTGGTCTTAATGACTTGATATTGAACACACGAGCCTTGCTCAAAGGTCTTTGGCAACTTGATCTTGAGCAAATAGGTATTGAACACACAAGACTTGCTTCAAGGGTCTTTGGCAACTTGATTTTGAGCAAATAGGATTTATCTTCTTTCTTGGATCAACACAAGATCAAAAAACAACTTTTTAAAATTACTTGAAACCTAAAGATAGTGTTCTTCAAAATTTCTTGAATTCTTCAATTTTTCAAAGACATTCTCCAAATTGTGCTTCAAGGGTTTTGATGACTTGATCTTGAATGCACAAGACTTGCTTCAAGGGTCTTTAGCGACTTGATTTTGAGCAAACATGATTTATATTCTATCTTGGATCAACACAAAATCGAGGAGTAACTTCTTGAAATTTCTTGAAACCTAAAGACAATGCTTTTCAAAATTTATTGAATTCCTCAATTTTTCAAAGCATGAATCTTGAGATTTTAGAGAGGCATCGAGCCTTCAAAATCTTTTTTTTTTTTTTTAACTTGTGAATTGTGTTGAATAGGTGAGATAGAGTTTTAAAAAGATTTAAACTCTTTACAAAAGAGTTATAAAATAACTTTAATTGGATGACTCATGAATGCTTATAATTTGATTGATCAAAATTTGAATATATATTTAAATTAAAAATAAATTAAAAAACTCATAATTAAAATTTTGACTGAATAAAAAAGTTTTAATAAAAAAAAATTTCAATTAAAATGTACCTATTTATAATTGATTAAAAATTTCTTTTTATAGGGAAGTGTTCCTCCGACGTGTGCTCTGACGCACGAGTTCGTTGAAGAGATAAGATGATAGAGACATCAATATAAATAGGGCAATATAGAAATAAAACAAATGTAAAACTTAGGGTGAGTTCTAAAGAGAGAGAAGCGTAAGTTAAAGAGAAGCTCCAAGCTCTAGCCTTTCAAATGGTCGTGACGAGATTCCTTGCCATGAATAGTGCCCTATTCATAGACCAATAAAAGCCTTGACAGATGGATGATGGAAATGGGTGTATCATACGATTTTGGCTTGACAAGGATAAAAGAAATGTTTGGCCAATTCGGTCGATAACTATCGTTTTTAAAATAAATTAAAACGTTATTAATTTTATATCGTTTTAGTTTTTATATCAATTCACATTTTAATTTTTAAATTTTTTATAAAAAAATTATTTATTTGATTTTTTTAAAAATCAATTTTAGTATTTTTTTATTTCATGATATTTTTATTTTTTTCATAATTATATTTAAAAATAAAATATGTTCATTAAATTAAATTATTAAATATAATTAATCATAATTTATAATTTTTTTTAATATTTTAATTTTAATTTTACTTATTTGATGTTTAAAAATTTTAAATGTTTAAAATTTATATTTACATAAAAATATATATATATATATATATATGTAATGAATGTATATTTATATATGTATATAATATATATTTTATTAAAATATTTAAAAATAAGCTATACATAGATATATAAAAAAATATTAATAAATTCAAAAAATATACCAAAATACATCAATATTAATACATACATATATTAAAACAAAAACAATAAATCCACTAATACCGTACTCACTACCTTGGATAAAAGACAATCTCCTTCTTAGGCTTTTCTTACTGACTTTTGTGAAGGGAGGACATCTATACAATCTATACAACTTCATTAAAAACAATTCCTTAATGGGTGATTGCTTGCCAAATATCAAATTCTTTTGCTTGACATGTGATAAGCTTTAAAAAAAAAAAAAAAATACAACTTCATTAAAAACAATTCTTTAATGAATCATTGCTTGTCGCATATCAAATTCTTTTGCTTGACACGTGGAAAGTTTTTTTTTAAAAAAATTTGATTTTAATTTTTTTAGTTTATATTAATTAATTTAATTAATTAATTATTTTATTTTATTTTTAAATAATATGTTTAAAGAGATCGGTTCGTACGTTGATTTATAGACCAATTTAAGATTTAAACTCTACTCGCTTGAGAAAAAAAATGAATTTGCTGATAATTAATGTGAGAAAATTGAAAAAAATCCCTTAATGAGATAAATGCTTGACACGTGATAATTTTTTTTTTTTTTTTTTAAGTTTTAGTTTTTTTTTTTTTTGTTTAAATTTTTATAGTTTTAAGTTTTTTTAGTTTATATTATATTATTTTATTTTTAAATGAAATATTCAAAGAAGTTGATTCGAACGTTGACTTGTGGATTGATTTAGGATCCGTACCCGATCCGCTCGAAAAAAAGTTTAAAAAAGAAAAAAAAAATTGCTGCTAACCAGAGTAAAAAAACTGATTAAATGAGAGAATTAAATATAAACCAAAATTTTACTTTAGTTATTTTTATTTATTATTTGAATAATTAAATATGCAAAATAAAATATAAAAATGAATTAGTAGTTCATTAATTTAACAAAAAAAAAATAAATTTGCTGTTAACCTATGTGAGAAAATCAAACCAATCAGATAATAAAATATAAACCATAATTTTATTTTTTTATTTTTATTTTTATCTTTTATAAATAAAAATACACACTATAAAATATGTTTAAAAAATGTATATAACTAACAATTAAAAATACATTTGTATTACGTAATTTATAAATAAACAATTTTCATAAATTTAATTTTCATAATTAATGAAATATAATTATATGAATATTAATATTATCAAAATAAATAATTAAATAAATAATTTTTATTTAATAAAATTTAGTTTAAATTTATTATTATTAATTAATTAAAAATTTTAAAAAATCCCCAATAAAACGGTAGCATAATTCTAGTTTATATTCAGAAGATATGTGGTGGCGATTTCCAAGTGTTTGTTGACCAACCACAAGTCTTGCACTAAGAGGGTGGTTGCTGGATGGAAACCTACTCCTATGTCTTTTTTCATGATATAAATTGCAACATCTTTCATTCCTGATGGGGTTTTTCTGTTTCTTTTGTTCAAATGATTATTATAGATTTTTTCCGGTTGTTTGATATTCTGTTGTTTTAGGGAAAGGGGTTGCTTGTTGTTAGAGGTGATAAAATAAATCCGAATTCGAAAATTTGCTCAGAAAAATTTGAATTTGAATCCGTCCAAACCCGATTTGATCAAAAAGTCAAAAATTCGAACTCGAAAAAGGCCGAACCCGAAATGGCCCGAGCCCGAAAGAGCCCGAACCCGAAAAGACCCGAACCCAAAAAAATCCGAACCCGAATTTAATACTAAAAATAAAAATTATCAAATTGTAATTAAATAATTTTTTATAAAGCAAGAACTTTATTTATCAATTTTATTCTAATATCTTTTTTAATAATTTAATTAAAATTTAATTTAATTTATATTATATATATGATAAAATAATTATTTTATTAAAAATACAATTATATTTTGTGCTTATAACTTTAATGTCCCATATCTTGATGAATCCACTATTTAAAATTTCTAAGCTCATGAAAATTTTAGAAATGTAATTTTTTTTGACATAAAATATTACTTATCCTTTATTTATGTTATTTTAAGAGCAACCTTATAATAGTATTTTCTATATATTAAAATTAATTAATAGCAATTCATTAATTTTAACTTATCTCTAGTATAATAGTATTTCTTATATTAAACAATAGATAAAAACTACTTTTAAAAAAAATGTGTTGCTCTTTGCAACATATATATAGTTTTCTTAGGCATATTATTAAATTAAGTCATCAACACCATATTCACTTGCCCAAGCCCGGATCGATCCGAAATATAGGCCTCAAATTCTGCCAAAACCCGCCCATATTTGTAAATGGATAGTCCAAACCCATTTAGACCTCAAAGTTGAATGCCAGGATTCGTCCTTAAAAATCTCTTATTTTGTAGTGAATATAAATTATAATGTATTTACATGTTGAAATTCGAGTTCATCAAATCAATTATTTTAAATATTAATATGATTAATTTATAATATATAATATTTTTTATAATAAATTATTTTAAAAATTTATTTTATATAAAAAATTAATTTTATATTCTTTCGATGCTAACAAATATTGATTTTAAAAAATAAATATAATTAAAAATATCATATTATAATAAAAGATTATTTTTAAAAATAATAATAAAATTATTTTTAAAAGTAAATATTTAAATTATGTAAAAATAATTACATCTAACATAAAATAAAAATGATGTAAAACAAACCCGAACTCGACTGGGTCCAAACCCGAATTGACCCGAATCTGGACAGACCGGAACCCGATCGGACCCGAACCTGAACGGATCCGAACCCAATTGAACCCGAACCCAAATTGATCCAAACCCAAATGAACTCAAACCGAATCCGTCCAATTGTCACCTCTATTTTTGTATGGTGCGTGATCCGGTGTTCCTTTAGGGAGTGTTGGTCTGTTTGTGGGAACTTGCGAACTCTGTTCTTTGTCCACTTGCTTTGCTAGCTTTGTTAACCTTTTGTTTTTAATAAAATTTTATTGGCTTAGAAAAAAAAAATTCATAGACCAATAAACGGTTGGATTTGTGCCAAGTGTGATCATCTTATAGCTCCCATCTATTTAGTATAGAGATTAGGGATGACAAAATCCGATCCGTTTTATAAATTTTAAATTGATCCATTTCAAATGGAGAGATTTTTTTTTTGAACAGTGAAGACGGAGCGGGGCGAGGCTTGTTTGAAAGGCGGGGATGTAGCGGTTTTGGTAATTGCCTACTCTGTCCCGTCCTGTCCAGGATATTGAAATTATTATTTTACCTTTAAATATTTAGTTTTTAAAAGAATAAGAAAGTAATACAACTAAACCTATTATTTTATTCTTTATTTTAAAAACCTAAACCTAATACTTTATCATTTGATGTTTATGTTGAATTTATATATATATTTTTTTCAATGCTTTATTATTTTAAAAAATTAAAAATAACTAATAAATATCAGATGAGATGAGATAGTTATAGATGTAACCGACATCCATAAAAATAATAATAGTATTAAAATTTTAACATCCACAATAAAACAAGGCAAAAAATGTGACAAAAAATTCTTATGACGGGATAGAGGTGAATATCCGCTCTACCACATTCCTTTCCATCGCCATCGTTAGTAGAGATAAGCATGTCTCAAGCTATGAGGCTGGCTGCCTAGGGAGACTGGACATGCCTAGGCCCAACCTGTTGTGCCAAATTCAGTCTTGTTGGGTCCTGGCTGAGGCCATCCATAACACTAAATCACTAAGATACATGAACTTTTAGATGTTTGAAAATATGAAAGAGCAGAGAATGAGATTCAATATCTTGCCGAGGCTGTTCTAAGGCCAATCATATGCATAAATATATATAGTCCTTTGAACTGTATAAATTTCTAATATTGAAAAATTAAAGTGTAATGTGCTGCTAATCGTGTTGCATGTTTTAATGCTTGAAATCAATGTTTGCCATCATCCTAGCTAGAAGGTGGTTTCAGGTGTAAAAGAGTTTATGATCGAAGTGCCAATTTTTAGTCTAGGACGTGAATCAAATGCTTAAATATAGGCTTTGAAATCAATGATAATTTCATGTTACAAAAATATATATCAACAAATCAAGAGATGAAATGACTGATAAACTCACAAGAAAAATATGGAAATATCGATGTGTTTGCGGTTTTTGCCAGTTAATTTGCCTAAGGGAAGTCAACAGTCATAGATCAATATGACTTGAACGTGTTTGAACTTTTGAATTGGTCATCAAATTCAGTCTCCAATCCATATTTCCATTCCACATGCACCGTTATCATTTGTTAACATATGACTCTCAATAAACCCGGGTTTTATCCCAATCGATTCATGTAATTACTTTTAAGAGATGACATCCAACAGGTCTGAAATTCAACTTTCCCTATCCCCTGCCACCTCTTTTGTACAAAAAAAAAAAAAGACTTTGATTCAGATTTTAGACTTTGATAAAAAAATTAAAAAAAAAAGACTCCGTTTAACAAGCTGTGCCCAAGTCAAGTAATTAACCAAATTCTTATTGAAATAATAGTGTAAACTGGTTCCATTTGCCTGCTATGCACAACTATATATATGCTTCAAATCGCCACCAAATTCACATAAATTTTTTGCATTAACTTCTTCTCCTCACATACAAGCAGCTAACCCTTGAAATTAATTTTCATCAAATTTGAGAAATGGAGTTCCCTAAGGCTATAACTCTTGTCAAAATTTCATTGATATTGAGCATTGTGTTCATTTCATTTACAGCACAATTCGGTGCTGCAATAAGGCCTTATAATTTGCATGAAGAGCAAGAACTAATGAAAGAAATTGTTCTTAATTTGGAGTCACTGGAAAGGGGGCCAGTGCCACCATCTGGTCATTCTGATTGTTCAAACATCCCTCGTCCCGGTGATTGCGAGCTAAATGAAATGAACGTTGCTGGCCGTCTAATTCGTTCGCCACCACCACCACCACCACCCTTCCCAGCAGGCATGAATGTTAAAAGGTTTGCTGTTGCTGCTACTTCCATGGAGGATAAGAGTAACAACTAATAAGCAAGATTACCCCAAGTTCTTAATTTAAGTTTGTTCAGGATGTAATTAATAAAGTTTCACAGCTTTTTTTTTTTTTATATATCCGCTTAATCGGTGTTTATAGGCATCAATTAAAGATTATTTATTTACCATTTTGAAAAAACTTTTTGCATTTAATATATTATTTTTACTAAATTCAAGAAAAAGTGATGCATTCATTATATATATATATATATTATATATATCACTTTAATCGGTACCATCAGATTAACATTTGCTTTTTTTTTTAATTAAAAAAAGGGGGGTTTTCAACTCTGCTCCGAGTTTGGGATACATGTATTGATCAAGTCCAAGTGTTTACATTTTAAAATATGTATTTTTTTAGTTGTTTTCATTTTTTTTTAACCTTCTTAGATGTCACAAGATCAACCGGATACTGTCTTTGAGACAGGCGTTGTAGGGGTGTCGATCTTTCCCCATACATAACCGAATTCTCGAATTCAGTTCTGAATGTGGACCAAAACCTATTCTTTTTAAGGTACCTTAGTCAAGTTTAGGATTACTTTAGAAAGAATAGATTCATATAAGTGACCTAATCATACCTTATAAAAGATTAGTGGCGACTCCATAATTACGTCTAGCTGTTGAATTCGCATTTGACACGTTATGACACTTTAAGCATGAATGCTCAATGGAGGGGAAAATCCTAAAATTGTGTTTGATACAAGGGGAAAAAGAAAAAAAGGAAAGGGTGGAACGAAAAATTACTTCTTTTCATCATTTCCTTCATTTAATAGAAGAAAAATAGAACGATGAAAGGAAAACAGTGTTATCACCCCTAGTACTTAGTCGTTCCACATGCCACTACATGTTTATACCTCTTACTACCCATTCTCCTTGGAGCTCAGGGGTATAATTGAGTTGAGCTGAGCCCAAACAATAAAAAGTTTAAGTTCGACTCGAAACTCAATTCGAGATAAAAATCGAATTACTCAAATTCACTTGATTAGGCTCGTTAACCTAGTAAAAAACTAGCTCAATTCTTATGCTCAACTTCAAACTCAATTATTTGTACACCTCAAGCTCAAGATCGAATTGAGATTTCATTAATAATTAAAAATAAAAAGTTTATAATTAAAATTAAAAAAATGGATTAAACTCGCAAGTCGCTCGCGTCGCACATTAGTATACTAGAATTTGACTCACTTTATAACTCGAGCAACTCGAGCTCAAACTGGACTCGACAATGACCGAGTTGATTTTAAATTTTTTCGAGTCAAACTAGAGGTGTTCATGGGCCAAGCCGGGTTCGAGCCAAGCCTAAGTGATAAGCTCATAAAATATACATTTTATGCCTTTCTACCTTTAGTTTTTGTTATGCTTTTGATCTTTATCTTGTTTACTTATATTATGTTTTTGAATTTTAGGTATAATAAGGAGAAGAAGTCAAAAGATGTCAATAATGATGGTAAAGAGCTTACAAAATCATAATCACAAGATGGAAGAAGACTTGGGAGTCAAAAAGATCAATTTCTGGTTGCAAAACAAGAAGGCAAATTTGACTTCCAGAGCTTGTTGCTAAGAAATCATGACGTTAAGTCATTATTTGAAGAAACTTCCTTCTTGATTTTTGAAGCTGACTTGAATACCTTTCCAACGATAGTTTACACGCCCAAATCGGATAAGAAATGATCATCCAAATAAGCTGAGGAAGTGTGAGAAAGTGCATAATAAAAATCAGCGACCGGCGTCACAGCGTCCAAAAGATCGAAAGTCAGTGCTGCAGCGCTGGTCGGGCTGTCCAAAATCCAAAAAATTACCAAAATTGCAAGTTTTTGCCTCCTAGCTTCCTTGATTAGCAAGAAAGGGTTTCCAAAGTTTTAAAGCTCTATAAATACCATCTTTTGAGCCACAAACTAGACATCTTTGAGTAGATTCAAGGATCATCATTAATTATTCTTCTTCTTCTCCATTCTTTTATTTTCTTTTTAGTTTTATGTATATATTATCTATGCCTATGCTAGGCTAAACTTATTTTTGGTTAAGGATGATTTCAAAGCCCTAGAACATGTTGTGTAATTGATTTTGAGATTCTATCTATCATCAGTTTTCTATCAAAGTTGCTTGTTTTCTTCTATAAGAATTGTTCATGATGTTGTCTTGATTTATTTAGGTTGCAAACTAGATATATCTTGATAATTATCTAATGCTAGTTTAGGAGTCTTGATCCGTGTAATTATTTTGATTTCCTATTCATAAATGGCAATTTGTGATTAATAATTATGTTAAAATTTTTGCTAATTGCAAAGTGAAACATAACCTAAGTTAAACAATTCATGTTCATGCTTTTGTTGCTTAGATCAACCTATCTTTCTCATCATAAAGCTGCTATCAAATTAAATTTAGAGACGTTTATCCTAGGTTGTTTGATAGTTAGAGATTAAGTAGTGGCGTTCGTCCTGCTTAACGACGAACTAAGGAAGGATTGGGGTAACACGGGAGGTTGTTATCTACGGTTGTTAACTTTGATAGATAATTGATGTTGATAGGTCTGAATTTGATTTATAATATTGTCTAGTGGTGGAGAATGAAACCTTAACCATATTTCTCATATTTGATTGTTTCTTATTTACTTGTTTTCTACTTTTCTTGTTTTATTTACTTTTAAGCTATTTTAAAAAATCTCCCTTTACTTTGTTTTCTTTGAATCTAAGTTATAAACTAATAATTTATAAACTAAAACCCAATCCCTGAGGACTCGACCCTTTCTAACTAATATACTTACAATTGATCTTTTTAGTGCAATGTTAAATAAAGATACACTCTTTTGGGTGCATCAAAATTTTGGCGCCGTTGCCGAGGATTGCTTCTTTTAGTTTATTTGTTATTTGGTTTATTCTTAATCTCAGTTGCAAATAATTTTATTTTTCTTATACATACAGGTTATTCTTTTCAATTTTTGAATCAAACATGATGGAATTGAGCAATCTAACACTTGAAGAGTTGGTGGCATACATGAACATGGAGAACCAAAGAGCCAATCTCACCTCCCAGTTCAACAATTGGCCATGGGTAATGTTCAACAATCAAGTCAGTGTGGAGTGTGTTTCATGATGGATCATCTAACCAATTGGTGCCCATACTATCGAAAAGATAATTTTGAACCAGCCTATGATGTGGAAGGATACCAAAGCCAAGAAGGGTTCCACCAACAATAGTGTGATCCTTTCCCAAACACTTACAATGAGGGATGGTAGGATCATCCTAATTATGGCTACTCAGGAAATTATCAAGAAATAGATCCTTATGCCAACTACAATCATCAATCGAGCTTCAATCAATCATGGTCTCATGAACAAGATCTTTTTTAACCCCCACCTCAAAACTCAGGTACTTCTTTAGAAAACCTTGTTAATACTATTGTTGCTAATACTTTGGAAATTCAACAGGAAACCAAGGCAATGCAACAGGAAACAAGGGCATATCAAGAGGAAGCAAGGGCAAGTATCCTGAGTTTGGAAACGCAAATGAGTCAATTGTCTAGTACAATGGACAGATAGGTAGCACAAAGATCTGAAGAACTACATGAACCATACCTCTCCCAAACCATGATTGATCAAGAGGAGAATGCTAGTCTCGAACAACTTGAGGATGAATTCGAAAGTTCAAGGGAGCCCGAGGATAAGATTAAACCAACGATGGATTCAACTCTTGAGGATAATGAAGCCATAATTAAGAGTACTTCGGCACCTGAGGTAACGTTTAAGGTTCTAATTTGTGCTAATGTTTCTTCTCCACATTTTTTTAGTAGATTTGCAAAGTTCAAGGAGGAAGAACATGAACAAGACATGCTGGGAACCTTAAAAAGTTTGTTTGTGGATGCCATTCAACAAGTACCAAAAGATGCACCATTCCTTGACAAGCTATGCACCACAAAGGATGATGGAATAATACTTGTAATGGAGAATACATCCACTATTGTGCAAAGAAACTGTCCTACAAAACGAACAAATTCGAAAAGTTTATTGTATGAGCCTACAAATATCAAAAAGCCAAGAATAGGTGTTGGTTAGGTTGAAAACACTAACTCAAGTGCTAATTTGGAAGGCAACCTAATTAATGAAGAAATTGCCAACCTGCCAAACCAGATTTGTTTTCTTTCTTTTGTGCTTTGTTTTAATTTTTTTATATAGTGTTCTTTAGTTATTTTTCTTATTTTATTTAGTAGTTCTTTTCTCTTACATATAATTCTTGCATATGGGATGATAGCAAATTACATTGAGGACAATGTAAGAATAAATGTGAGGGAAAAAATTTAGGATTTTTTAGTTTAATTTCTTAATTTAGGTTGTCAATTGTTTTTTTTTGAGTCTTTTTAGATTGTTTTTAGTGTGTTTTAGTTCCTTTTAATATAATGATGAGATATGAATTACATAGGTCTAAAACTGGTTATTATTGAGAATATTTTCATAAGAATTAAGCTTTATATTATTTTTTATGAGCCAATGTTAATATGATATGTTGATTGAGAAAGAAGCATGTTTAGACTTGATATTGACTTGTATAATAATCCTTGTGAATTTTGAGCCTATATGATTATTACATTATACATATCAATCTAATTTCTTTCTTGAGTGCTCTTATGATTACATGATTCTCTAGAACTTGCTTTAAACCTTTTTGAGACTATATTGATGCATGTAATAACATGAATATGATTGAGGCATTAGGATTATAACCAGGGCCAAACAGCCATCCCTTATTGATGTTCCAAGAGAACATCCCCCTAGTGAGCCAATTTGAGCCTACATTGAATATGCTATTTTATTGGTAACCACATCTTACACCTAGCCTAAACACATTTATATCTTTACCCTTGTTCTAAAGATGGACTAGAATGCTTGAGACATATTGCAAAAACAAGGGATATTTTTTAAAAATTTGGGTTAGAACAAAAGATAAGTGTGGGGGAGGAGAAAGGTAAAAGTCAAGAGCAAAAGAAAAGGGAACATTGTAAAAATACATTCCCATGAAAAAAAAATGGAAAAAAAGAAAAAAATTGAATCATCTCATGAACTTCTAGTTAAAGAAAAGAAAAAGAATGTACAAGGTTGGTTAGAATGAAGCAAAGGTTCAACATAAAATATTCAGCCTACGTGATTATGTACTTCTAAGGAATATTGAGAAAGTTTTATTTGTAAAATCTTATTTTGTCTCTAAAATCTATGAAGTTTTTGGAACCTTAGTAATATCTTTTATCTTTTATTCTTTAACCATATTATAACCCCTTGGCCCCATTACAACATTGAATAAAGACCACTTGATTATGAAGTTGCATGATCTAAATAGTGGAGAATATGTGGACAAGCAAGCATATGGTAGAACTGTTTTCATGAGATTGATTGAGTGTAAACACTTTACCACAACTTTAAAGAGTGAAAATCATGAGAGTATCCCATGTGAGAAGTTGAGAGTAAGTTTGAATATGCACTATTTTGATTGAAATATGTTATATTAATATTGGTTTAATTCAAACTATTTACATTGAAGCATGATTTTTTTGTGAAATTCTTTAAGATATTGATTAGTTTACAAGATCTATCCAATGATTTTATCTAATTTATATTGAAAGGATTAGTTGTAATTATTAATTTTAGTTTTATTAATTTTTATTTTTCTTATGTTTTCAGTGTTTGTGGGTATCGTCTAAGTAAACCCTTACGAGACTAAACTTGTCCACTAGGGACACTTAGGGGTTTAAAGGCTTGTGTCACATGCTAAGTGCCACCATAATTTTCTACGAAAGTGGATTAGATTAGATTTTCTTAAATTTTATTTTATTTTTTTTTACTCGAGAACTAGCAAAAAGCTAAGTGTGGGGGTATTTGATAAGCTTATAAAAAATATATTTTATACCTTTCTACGTTTTGTTTTTGTTATGTTTTCGATCTTTATCTTGTTTACTTATATTATGTTTTTGAATTTTAGGTACAATAAGGAGAATGAAGTCAAAAGATGTCAATAATGATGGTAAAGAGCTTACAAAATCATAATCACAAGATGGAAGAAGACTTGGGAGTCAAACAAATCAATTTCTGGTTGCAAACCAAGAAGGCAGATTTGACCTCCGGAGCTTGTTGCTAAGAAATCATGATGTTAAAGTCATTATTTGACGAAACTTCCTTCTTGACTTTTGAAGCTGACTTGAATAACTTTCCAAGGATAGTTTACACGTCAAAATAGGAAAAGAAATGGTCATCCAAATCAAGTGAGGAAGTACGAGAAAATGCGCAATAAAAATCAGCTACCGGCGCCGCAGCGCCCAAAAGATCGAAAGTCAGAGCTGCAGCGTTGGCCGGGCTGCCCAAAATCCAAAAAATTACCAAAATTGCAAGTTTTTTCCTTCTAGCTTCCTTGATCAGCAAGAAAGGGTTTTTAAGGTTTTAAAGCACTATAAATACCATTTTTTGAGTCACAAACTAGACATCTTTGAGGAGATTCAAGGATCATCATTTATTATTCTTCTTCTTCTCCATTTTTTTATTTTCTTTTTAGTTTTATGTATATATTATCTATGCCTATGCTAGGCTAAACTTATTTTTGATTAAGGGTGATTTCAAAGCCCTAGAACATGTTGTGTAATTGATTTTGAGATTCTATCTATCATTAGTTTTCTATCAAAGTTGCTTGTGTTCTTCTATAAGAATTGTTCATGATGTTGTCTTGATTTGTTTAGGTTGCAAACTAGATATATCTTGATAATTATCTAATGCTAGTTTAGGAGTCTTGATCCGTGTAATTGTCTTGATTTCCTATTCATAAGTGACAATTTGTGATTAATGATTATGTTAAAGTTTTCGCTAATTGCAAAGTGAAACATAACCTAAGTTAAACAATTCATGTTCATGCTTTTGTTGCTTAGATCAATCTATCTTTCTCATCATAAAGCTATTGTCAAATTAAATTTAGAGATGTTTATCCTAGGTTGTTTGATAGTTAAAGATTAAGTAGTGGCGTTCGTCCTGCTTAACGACGAACTAAGGAAGGATTGGGGTAACACAGGAGGTTGTTATCTACGGTTGTTAACTTTGATAGATAATTGATGTTGATTGGTCTGAATTTGATTCATAATATTGTCTAGTGGTGGAGAATGAAACCTTAACCATATTTCTCATATTTGATTGTTTCTTATTTACTTGTTTTCTACTTTTCTTGTTTTATTTACTTTTAAACTATTTCAAAAAGTCCCCCTTTACTTTTTTTTCTTTGAATCTAAGTTATAAACTAATAATTTATAAACTAAAACCCAATCCCTGAGTACTCGATCCTTGCTAACTACTATACTTACAATTGATCTTTTTAGTGCAAGGTTAAATAAAGATACACTCTTTTGGGTGCATCAAGAAAAGAGTGTATCTTTATTAAACCTTGCAATTAATATGATCAATTACAGTAAAGTAGCATGCAAGGGTCGAATACACAGAGATTGGTTTTTAGTTTATAAATTACAGTTTAAAACTTAAATTCAAGAACAATAAAAGAAAAAGGGGTTTTCGAAATAATTTTAAAACTAAAATAAACAAGAAAAGTAAAAAGCATATAAATAAGATGAAATCAAATATAAGAGAAGTATGGTTAAGGTTTCATTCTCCACCACTAGACATCATTGAAAATCAATTTCAGATCTATCAACATCAATTAGCTATCAAAGTTAACAATTATAGATAACAACATCCTGTGTTACCCCAATCCTTCCTTAGTTCGTCGTTAAGCAGGACGAACGCCACTACTTAATCTCCAACTATCAACTAACCTAAGATAAACATCATTAGGTTCAAAGTGATAGCAGCTTTATGATAAGAAAGATAGGTTGATCTAAGCAACATACACATAAACATGGATTAATTCAACTTATGTTATGTTCCACTTCATAATTCCTGAAAACCCAACATAATCATAAATTACAAATTGCTACTATTGAATAAGAAATCAAGACAATTACACGGATCAAGATTCCTAAACTAACATTAGATAATTGTCGCAACCTAAAAAATAACAAGGCTCATCGCTAGACTTTATATTTGTTAGGCGTGACATTGAAAAATAGAGGAAAAGTCAATTTAATTCCTCTTGAAATAAAACGAGGGTTTGAAAACAACCTCGAAAAAAGACATGGAGTCGTCACCAATTTTTTTTGGCTAGGTGTGATCGGCCATCTATTAAAATCGGTTTTGTAAAACATTTTAAAATTAATTAAAGTATTTTTTAAAACCAATTTCAAGTCTGTGTTTTTAAACCATAAAAATCAAAGAAGCAGGTTCGAGATACGGTTACGTGCGGGGAGAGATTAGCACCCCCACAACGCCCGTATAAAACGGTACCTTATTAATCATGTGTTATCTCAAGTCTCAGTAAAAAAGTCGGTTTTAGATTTGGTATTTCAAAATAATTCTCAATTTAAAGAAAAATAATTCCATTTTTTTATTGAAAATGATCCGGAATTTATTAATTCAAAATTTTCCTACATTCCCCGACAAGCACGGCAAAATATAAAAATTTTTATTTATTTAAAAAAATTTCCGAATCATTCTCGTCTTGAAAAAAAGATATTTTGTTATTAATGATAATTGATGATATCCTCCCCGGCAACCCGGAAGAGAACACATGAATTATTTTAACTCGAGAATAACTTTATTTTATTTAAAATCATTATCTTTTCAAAACATTTTAAATATATGAACATTTGTGACATAATAAAGATGACATAGCCAAATCTAAATGATATAATATAACCTAAATTAATGACATGATATAACCTAAGTGACATAATATATTCTAAATGAAATGATACAACCAAAGTGACATAGTATATTCTAAATGAAATGATATATCCTAAGTGACATAGTATATTCTAAATGACCTAATATGATTTAAATGACATGGTAAATCTAAATGACATGGCATATTTTAAATGACATGAAATATTCTAAATGAAATAATATAATCTAAAAGACATGACAATATAATCTAAGTGACATGAAATGATATGAAACATAAAATAATATTGTCATGAAACATGCATAAAAAATAAAAATAACAATGCATGAACATAGTAAATCCTAAATGATGTGACAAAAATAAAAAGCATAGGATAACATAGAATATTCACAACCATATAACAAACAAATATAACACCATGAATATAAATCAAAACAATAACATAGTCATAGAAATATTCATAGCAAAAAAAAATCATATATAATATGCATGAACATGGAAAATGCAATGCATGAAAGTGTATTTTTTCCTTTAAATAAGAAAATCCGTATACCTAAAAAGATATCTGATTACCTTAGGAAAAGACATCAAATTAAATTTTCTAAAATTAAAAATACTTTGTGATTGGTTGAAAACAATTTGAAAATCTTGGATGAAAAATAATACATGGCCGAATTCCCTTTTTGAAAATGGCTCTATTTTCCTAACTTTGAAAACCCGAACTTGACCACCCTTGACCCGAGCTTTATAAAGTCATTTTTTAAGATTAAAATGGCTTAGAAATCAACCTAAGACAGTAGCTAAGGTTCCTAATCAGCCCCCTCTTAATGCCTTAGCCAAAACAGAAAATTGTTGTTTCCTCAAATTCAAATCTGACTCTACTGACCAATTTTAAAACGTGATTTTTTAACCTATTTTGAAAATTTCAAAAAAATCTGAAAAAAAAAAATAGGACACTCAGAACATGTATAAATATATGGGAAAATTTTGGATTCATTTTTAGACTAAGGATAACCTACAAGATAAATCACAAAAGTCAGAACACTGGGTGAAAAACTGTTTTGCCAAAAATTGTTTTTAAGCCTTTGATAAAATCATTAAAAAATCAAAGTAAAAATATGGGAGACTCTTATAAGGACCTACAAACAGTAGCTAAAATTACTAAAAATTTGGACAAGAATTTTCTAAGTAAAAAAAATCACAAAGGTAGAAAATCCAACTTGACAACTTCTCAATTTTCCACAAGCATGCTCATGTGAGCTTGACTTTAAGCCATTGATTGGATTAAGTCAAAAATCTGGTGGTATGATATGAGATTCATGAACAAACAGTGAATTTAATGTATAAAATGCATGATCTAAGGCCTAAATGACATAGAAAATGCATGGCAATTCAAAATGACCCAATGCCTAGCATGAACTTGCATGGCAATAAATGCAACCTAGACCTAAACATGCATGAAAATGCATGGCAATATAAATGTAACCTAGGCCTAAAATGTCATGAAAATACATGGCAATACAAAGATGTCCTAATGCCTACTATGTCATAGAAAATATGCATGGCATGAAATACAATTGCCTAGACTAATATGACATAAGAATCATAATGACATGCATGACATACATGGATAACCTAATGCCTAAAATGGTATACAAGATATGCATGAAATGAAGACATAGCAACCTAATGCCTAACATGTCATACAAGATATGCATGAAAACCAAATGAACTACATGTCATAAGAAACATATATGGCATGAAATGAAATTATGGAAACCTAATTCCTAAAATGACATACAAGATATGCATGAAATGAGAACATGGAAACCTAAGGCATAAAATGTCATACAAGATGTTCATGAAAACTAAATGAAGACCTAAAATGACCTAGACTACCCATATAGCCGAATGCCCCCTAATAAACTAAATGTCATGAGAAAAATATATGGCATGAAATGAATGCATGAAAACCTAATAAAATGACAATGCACATACACAAGGCTAACATAAGCATGGAAATCGAATAGACCTCTAACAACATGGGAAATCCTAGCTAGGCAATAACACAAACATATGGCAACCTAGATATGCAAAACCTAAATGGAAGCATGTTAAACTAATAAACATGATATAAATGCAAACATGGTAACCAAAATTATGTATGGCCGAATGTAAATTATGAAAATGGCATGAAAATATAACACATGGTATGGTCTAGATGTATGAACATAAATGGAAGTATGTTATACAAGTAAACATGATCAAAATGCAAACATGATAACCAAAACCAATATGGCCGAATAGTAGTGTATGAATATGGCATGGCATTATCACAAACACATGGCATAGATGTAGAGCTAACCTACCACAATCAAGCTAACCTACCACAATCAAACTAACCTACCACAATCAATCACATGAACAAAATCAAACAAGATCATCCTATAAAAAAATACCATTCGGCCATTGTAGTAAAAAATGTAATAAAATTTGTTTTCTTGATTTCTTATAAAAATAAAAAGTAGAAACCCTTTAGAACTTATTTTAAAAAAAAATAAGTTTATTTCATGAAAGAAAATAAAATGACAATCAAAATAGCAAAATCATCAACAAAGTATGGAGGAGAGCATGAAAGATCATAGCTACCTTGCTATAGCTTTCCAAATCAAATAGTGGTAAGCAAAACCTTTCTTTTTTCTTTCTCTTTTCTCCTTTCTTTTCTCTATAGCTACTGCCTCTCTTCAGACCCTCAACCTCTACGAAAATCTGAAAATCACCCCCTTTTCAGCCTTGGCCGAATGGCCTAGAAGATTGTAGAAGGATGTTGTCATTTTTTCCTTACCAATTTTGATCCAAAAGCCTTTAATCCAAGATGATTTTAATGTGAAATTACCACCCTTAGATTAAGTGATCAGCCCCTAACTAATACAGCTGTTCAAAAATATGTAGCCATAATGTTGACATCCTTCCTCTTCATGCATTGGACTATGTGGCACAATTACAAAGGCTTGATAAAAAAAAAAACCTACCTTACTATCCACTTTTGGCCTTTGGATGCAAGATCTCAGCAAAAATCATTCTCCTCATGGGCTTGTCTGAATGACCCTTCATATTCCAGCCCACTAACTATTTTTAAAAATACAAAAAAGGCCCTTTCCAGTTTCTTCGATAAAATTGCTTTAGGCCTCCTAAACTTGATTAAATAGCAAACAGACTCCAAATCCGAATTTTATTTTTTCAATACTTCCTAAATAATACAAAATTGAATTCTGAAAGTTTTCATAATTTTTCGAGCCCATTTGCTTTTTTCTGGATTTTCTTTCCAAAATTGCCCTTAGTGCACCCAAACTTTTACCATTTTTCAAACGAGCTCCGATTCCGAATTTTTCTTCACCAATCTCTTCCAAATAATTTAAAATTGAGATCTGAAAGTTTTCATAATTTTGCGAGCTCATTTGCTATTTTTTCAAGATTTATCTTCTTGAATTTAACTTAGTGGGCCCAAAATTTGCCATTTTGGAAACAAGCTCAGTATCCGGATTTTTCTTCGCCAATCTCTTCCAAATGACATAATATTGATATCTGGAAGTTTTGGTGATTTTCCGAGCTCATTTGCTATTTTTTCCAAATTTTCCAAATTTGCCCTTTTACCTCCGAAGCCTTGGTTTTACTCAAAACAAGTCCGATTTTTGGATTTTCTTTTTCTGTGCCTTTTTTATATATTGAATTGGAGTTGGTCTGAAAACATCCAATTTTTACGATCAAATTCCCCTTCGACTTGATTTTTCTTTTTTCCAACATAGGGAATTTCTTCTTTTTCCGTTTTTCCTCCAATCGGCTCTTTTCTCGAAATTACTTCAAACTGAGCCTTGAGCTATCCTTATTTACTCACTCCTCATCAATTAGAGGCTTTAATTTTACCAAATCGGGCCATTTTTGCAAATTTTCCCAATTTTTCCAAAATCCACCAAAAATCTTAATTCTCGGTATTCTTCCAAATTGACTTTTCCTTCAGTTTTACTTCCAAATGGCCTTTCCATTACCCATATCATTGCTTATCTTTCATTCGAAACCTCTAATTTTGACCAATTTGATCGTTTAAGCACTTTTCACCAAATTTTTCGAACTACAGTTTCCTTTCCACTAAATCTCCGTAACCCATCTTTCGGACTCTATATCTCTCGTTGAAGACCTCGGATTATCAAAATTATTTCACTATTGTTCAATTGAACTTTGAATCTTGATTTTGAATGTGGGTTGATTTTTTAGTGGTTGACTTTTTCAAGATTGACTTTTCATGTTTGTCCTCTTAAACAAACTCTCGGAGTACCACCTGCAGGATGAGAAGAGCTTTTCTGCATTCTAAAACATCATTTTAGGAAGAAAAATACCTAATTTAGGGGTCCGAAAAAAATTAGGTGTCATAACATGCCAAACGCGAATTCCACATGCTAGACGGAAATTGTGGAGTCGTCACTAATCTTTTATAAGGTGTGATTAGATCACATATATGAATCTATTCTTTCTAAAGTAGTTCTAAGCTCGACTAAGGTACCCTAGAAAGAATAGGTTCTGGTCTACGTTTTGAACTAGGTTTGGGAGTTCATTTACGTGTGGGGAAGGATCGACACCCCCACAACGCCTGTCTCAAAGACAGTACCTGGTTAGTCTTGTGATATATAAGAAAGTCCTAATTTTAAAAAAGGTCATTATTTCCTACATATTTTATTCGATAACAAGCCTTGATTTTCGTATATTAAATGACTCGCTAAACCTTCCATCAATCTGGTAAAGCTTTGGCGAGCATTTTTACTTAGGAATTTCTTAAAGGTCTACTTAAGCGTAACCCCTCAAGAGTTCCATCGTCAGAGAAAATCTTCACTTGTTTAATTCTAATGATTAATTTTGAGATAAAAAATAAATTAAGTTTTATGGAGAGAATAAATGTCGACCTTTAAATATTGAATTTTGATTTTTAAATCTTTCATCAATCTGGCAAAATTTAAAAAAAGAAATTCACCTAGAAATTTCTTAAAGGTGTACTTGAGCGTAGCCCTCTAAAAATTTCATCATTGGAAATATCTTTATTTATTTTCTAATTTAACTGTGCAATATAAGCTAGTGGGTCTTTATTTAATTTCTTAAACTTATTCCTACCCATATTTATTAAAATATATGGACCTTTAATATTGAATTTTATTTTTAAATCTTCCATAATCTGGCAAAATTTAAAAAGAAACTCTCACCTAAAAATTTCTTAAACGTCTACTAAAGCATAACCCCTTAAAAATTTCATCTTCAGATATGATCTTGTTTATTCTTAATTTAATTAAGTAAAACAAGTTATGGGAGCATTCATTTTAATTTCCCTAAATTTATTCATACCATTATTAAAAGTTATTCTAATCTAATTATTAAATAAATAAAAAAATTCAATCATGGATAATAAAAAGGAAATGAGTAGGAAAAAACGTCAAAAAGTAATCAAATAAGACAAAACAGAAAAGAAAAAGGAAGGATGATACATTTGGTTCGGGTCCCACTTTTCATTTAAACCCCATCTTTGTTATTTCATTTCAGAGTCTCCTTTTTTAGAAAAATGCAGTTCACCTCTTCTCCTTGTGCAACTGCTGTTTGGAGACCGAGAATGCCACTGACCGTTGCGCTTGCCAATCTGTCACCGAAGTGCGATGCCTGAGAAGTTTTCTGAAGCCTAGAAGGTTGTTCTCAAACCCAGGAAGCCTCCAAACCGAGAATCACCCGAAATTCACCTCAAGAATCCAAAACAAAATCTAATCGAAAATCACCAGAACCTCCTTAGAATTTCGGATTTTTCTTGTGTTTGCTGTGCATATAGCTTCTTTGAAATATCACCCAAAAAGTAACGGGTTCTCTCTTTCAATCTTAAAACCGAATTTTCCCAAAATATTTTTCTCTCAAAATTTCCGTGTTTCCTCTCTTGTTCTTGCATGTATATTTGCTGCCCAGATTGGGTTTCTTTCTCTCTCTCTTTTTTTTTCTTTTTCTTCCCCCCCATTTCTTGCTGTATGAATTGCTCCTATTTATAGGGGCAATCAAATCCAAAAGATTTCAAAATTTGTCCCAATCTTTAGCACATCCAGCTTTCAGTCTTAATTTCTTTCATTTAAAACAGATTTGGTCTTTTAATTAGGTTTAGAAATCAAAATTAAATCCCCTAATTTTAGGATTTGAATGCTGCTGTAATTTTGTGGATTTGCTGGAGATGAAAAGGAAAATTCGTATGAAATGTATTTACACTGATTTCGGGGTTTGTGTTTGAAGAATTATCGAGATTTGATCTCAGTCAAATGGAGCCGGTAATAGGGGAGAAGAAATAATTTTTTTTTTTTTTTAATAAAAAGATGAAAACATAAAAAGGAAAAGATAAAAGTAGAAAATAAAAGAAAATTTGGGCTTTTTCCTTATTGGGCGTCAAGGCTCGAGAATGAACCAAAGATGGACATATCTTATGTCCGAGAAATAGTTCGATAAAAATCGGGTGTCTACATTAGGTATCTACAATAATTATCAAAATCTATCTAGTTGATCACCTTAAATAAATCAAGACAATATTATGAACAATTCTTGTAGAAAAACATAAACAACTTTGATAGAAAACTAATATATGATAGAATCTGAAAATTAATTATATATCATGTTTAGGGTTCTGAAATCACCCTTAACTAAAGAGAAGTTTAGCCTTGCATAAGCATAGTTAACATATACATGAATATTCAAAGGAAACTAAGAAGAAAAACAAAATAAAAATTAAGAGATTAGAGAAAAAGAAGATTGATAAATAATCAAAAGCATGTCCTAGTTGGTGGCTCAAAAGATGGTATTTATAGAACTTTTTGATCTTGAAAATCCTTTCTTGTTGATCAAGGAAGCTAGGAGGCAAAAACTTACAATTTTGGCAATTTTTCGAATTTTCAGGATTTTGGGCAGCCCGGCCAACGCTGCAGCGCCAGCTCTGCAGCACTGGCTCTCGAAATATTTTGGGCGCTGCGACGCCAGACATCGGCATCGCGGCGCTGGTCACTGATTTTTCTGACGCACTTTCTTGCACTTCCTCGGCTGATTTGGATGACCATTTCTTTTTCGATTTGGGCATGTAAACCATCTTTGGAAAGGTATTCAAGTCAGCGGCAAAAGTCAAGAAGGAAGTTTCTTCAAATAAGGAATTTAACATCATGATTTCTTAGCAACAAGCTCCGGAGGTCAAATCTGCCTTCTTATTTTGCAACCAGATATTGATCTTTTTGACTTCCAAGTCTTCTTCCATCTTGTGATTATGATTTTATAAGTTCTTCAGCATCATAATTGACATCTTTTGACTTTATCTTTTCCAAAATACCTATAATTCACAAAAATATAGTAAAAATGTCAAGGAACTTAAGAATTAAAGAACAAGTATAAGGAAATAATATAAGAAAATATTTGAAATTAAGCACTTATCAAATTCCCCCACACTTAGTCTTTTGCTAGTCCTCGAGCAAAATCAAATAAAAATAAAATAAGAAATCCTAATCTAGTCCACTTTCAATAAAAATGAGAGACAATCATTAAACAAATCTTATAACTAATCAATAACTTAAAGAGTTTCACAAAGATTCATGCTTGATAGTAAAGGTTTTAAGTTAAGCTATCATTAACATAATATATCTCAATCAAAATAGTGCATGTTTAAACTTAATTTCAACTTCTCACATGGGATACTCTTATGATTTTCACTCTTTAAAGTAGTGGTAAAGTGTTTACACTTAATCAATCTCATGAAACAGTTCTACCATATGCTTGCTTGTCCACCTATTCTCCACTACGTAGATCATGCAACTTCATGAATCAAGAGATATTTATTCAAGGCTGTAATGGGGCCAAGAAGTTGTAATATGGTTAAAGAATAAAAAAAAAAAAAGATATCACAAAGGTTCCAAAGACTTCATAGAATTTAGAGATAAAATAAGATTTTGCAAGTAAAACTTTCTCAATAATCTTTAGAAGTACATAATCACATAGGCTAAATATTTCATGTTGAGCCTTTGCTTCATTCTAACCAACTTTGTAACATCTTTTCTTTAACCAAAAGTTCAAGAGATGATTTTTTTTCTTCAATATGGTAATTTTTTTTTTCAATGTTCCATTTTTTTTCTCTTTACTTTTGCCATTCTTCCCCCCATACTTATTTCTTGTTGCTAACCCAAATAGTTAACCGATCTCCCTTGCTTTATGCAACATGTCTCAAAACAATCTAATTCATCTTTAGAACAAGGGTAAGGATATAAGTATATTTAGGCTAGGTAAAAGATGTGGTTACCAATAAAACAACTTATTCAATGTAGGCTCAAATTGGCTCACTAGAGGGATGTTCTCTTGGAACATCAATAATGGATGGTTGTTTGGCCTTGGTTATAATCGTAATGATCCTATCATATTCATGTTGTCACATGCATCAATATAGTCTCAAAAGATTTAAAGCAAGTTCTAGAGAATCATGTAATTATAAGAGCACTCAAGAAAAAAATTAGATTGATATGTATAATGCATCAATCATATAAGCTCAAAATTCACAAGGATGATTATACACGTTGATATTAATCTAAACATGCTTCTTTCAAAATCAACATATCATATTAACATTGGATCATGAAAAATAGTGATATCAAGCTTAATTCTCATGAAAATCTTGCCACTAATGATCAGTTTCAGACCTATTCAATTCATATCTGATCTAGTATGAAAAGTAACTAGAATACACTAAAAACAAACTAAAAACAAAACTAAACTAAACTAAAGGAAATCCTAAATTCTTCCCCCCACACTTAATTCTTACATTGTCCTCAATGTAATTCTATTATCCCCAAATATAAGAATCATGTGTAAAAGAAAAGAATTACTAATCAAAACAAACTAAAGAAAAACAATAAAAGATAGAATGATGGAGAGTAAGGAATAGCAAATCTGATTATAATATGTGCTCTCCATCCTTTTGGGTTGCCTCCAAGAAACGCTTGGTTTATTGTCCTCAGCCTGACTTAGACCCATGCCATCATTATTCAACATAATTAGGCTCATAAAGAGGTAACTCCTCTACATCTTGTATTGGAAAGTTCTCATAGTAAGGTTTTAGCCTATGTCCATTCACTTTGAAAGCATTACCTCTTTTTAGATTCTGAATTTCAACTGCACCATGAGTAAAAACATTAGTAATAACTGCAGACACCTAATTTTGTCCGGACCACTAAAACAGGTATGTTTTCTTCCTGACGTTTCAGAATGTTAAAAGATTTTTTTCATCCTGCAGGTGGTACTCCGGGACTTAGTCTAAGAAGGCGAGCATAAAAAGTCAAACTTGAAAAATTCAACCCCGAAAAGTCAACCCTAAAAAGTCAACTACTAAAAAAGTCAACCCACTTTCAAAATCAAGATTTGATGTTCAATTGAAAAATGGCGAAAGAATTTTGATAATTCGAGATCTACATCGAAAGATATGGAGTTCGGAAGTTGGGTTATGGAGATTGAGTAGAAAAGAAATCCTAATCCGAGAAATTTGGGGAAAAGTGCTTAAACGATCGAATTGGTCGAAATTGAAGGTTCCAAATGAAAGATAAGCACTGAATACGGGTAATGGAGAAGCCACTTGAAAGAAAAACTGAAAAAAAGTCAATTCGGAAGAAAACCGAGAATTAGGGTTTTTGGTGAATTTCGATAAAATTGGGAAGAATTATAGAAATGGCCCGTCTCAATAGTATTAAAGCGCCTAATGGATGAGGAGTGATTGAAAAAGGATATCCCAAGGCTCAGTTTGAAGAAAATCTAAAAATCGGACTTGTTTTGAGCAAAATCGGGTTTCGAAGGTAAAATGGCAAAATTGGAAAATTTGGGAAAAATAGCTAATGAACTCCAAAATTCTAAAAAATTGCAAATCTCATAAATCATTTCGAATATATTGGCGAAAGAAAATCTTGATTCAGAGTTTGTTTGCAAAATGGCCAAATCTCGGGTCCTTTATGTAGAAATTCAAGAAGATAAATCCCGGAAAAATAGCAAATGAACTCCAAAAATTTTGAAAATTTTTAAATCTAATTTTTAAATTATTTGAAAGAGATTGGCGAAAGAAAATCTTGATTCAGAGTTCGTTTGCAAAATGGCCAAATCCCAGGCCCTCTATGTAGTAATTCAAGCAGATAAATCCCGAAAAAAATACCAAATGAGCTCCAAAAATTATGAAAACTTCCAGATCACGCTTTTAAATTATTTGGAAGAGATTGGTGAAGAAAAATCTTGATTTGGAGCTCGTTTAAAAAATGGTAAAGTTTGGGGGCATAAAAGGGTAATTTTGGAAGAAAAAAATCCAAATAAATAGCAAATGGACTCGAAAAGTTTTGAAAACTTTCAGAATTCAATTTTTTATTATTTTGAAAGTATTGAAAAAAGAAAATTTGAATTTGGAGTATGTTTTCCATTTATTTATGTTCGGGGGGCAAAAAGGTCATTTTACCTAAGAAACCGAAAAGAGCTTTTCTTGCCTTTTAAAAAATGAAACATGGGCTGGAAATAGGGGAGTTGGCTGGACAAGGCCCAAGGCTAGGTAGATAGTTTCTGATTTCTTAATCAAAAGGCCAACAATGAAGAGGAAGTTAGTTATTTTTTTATCAAGCCTTTGCAAATAAGCCACATGGACCAATGCATGAAGAGGGAGAGTGTCAACATAATGTCTTAAGATTCTTGAACAGCTGTAATTGTGGATAGCTGATGGCCTAATCTAAGGGTGATAATTTCATGTTTTAAACATCTTGGATCGATAGCCTTTGGATGAAAATTGGTTGATAGAAAAATGACAACATCTTAGCCTAGGGGGGCATTCGGCCACACTAAGAAAGGGTCACTCTCTCTTTCATTTTGAGATTATTCACTCTCTATTCTCTCTTGCTTTTGGCTGATTTTCTCTCCATTGTTGAAAAGCAAAAAGAAAAGTTTAGAAAAGAAAGTTAAAAGAGAAAAAGCTTGAAAGATAGCTTATAGAGGTTGCTTTAAGCACCATACTCTTGCACTTTATTTGATTTTCCATTTTTGGTTTGCTGTTTTGATTACTATTTTGGTGAGTTTCTTTTGATTTCTCTTTTTAAATAAATGTTTTTAATATTTTTCTTTAAGTTCCTTCTTGATTCTTTCTTGTAAAAAGCTTTTGAAATTTTTTTTTCCTCTTGTTTTTGAGATTGCCGAATGGCCTAGTTTTTTGGGTAGTTGCTGTTTGCCTTTTTTATTTCATGTTATTCTTGATATTTAATAAGTTTTGATGATTTAAATCTTCTTCTAATACATAAATATAAAGCTTGTTTTAATTTGGTTGCTTGGTTGTTTCTATTTTTGAGTCTATTATCTTGTTAGCATGTTTATTTTACTTGTCTTGCGGTTTTAATTTTCTGTTTTCAAAATGTTTAAGTTTGTTTATGTTTTACATTTTGTAATCCATGTGTTTGTGAAAATGCATATTGGTTTTCATGCCTTTGCTTTATATTTGCATGATTTGAGTGTTATTCTTTAGCTAAGCATGTTAGTATAGCATGTGTTTGTGAAAATGCCATGCTCATTTTAAGCATGAGGCCTTTCGGCCACCTTCATGTTGTTTGCTTTGTGTGTGCATTTTTGTTATGTTAGTTGATAGGTTTGCATTTTCATGACATTTGGTTGAGTATTTTGTTTAAGCATGCCATGTGTTTTGTGTTATTTCCATGCATATTTTAGGTGTAGGATTGGTTTGTTTTGCCATGCATATTCATGCATTTTAGACATAGGTTGCATTAAATGCCATGCAAGTTCATTTAGGTCTAGGTCATTTTATTGATAGCATGCATTTTTCATGTTATTTAGATTTTAAATCATGCATTTCATGCATCATATTTGCTGTATTTTTCATGCATTTCATGTGCTTTCCACTTGACTTATGACTTAGGCCAATCAATGGTTCAAAGTCATGCTCTCTTGAGCATACTTGTGGAAAATTAAAGAGTTGTCAAATTGATTATTCTACCTTTGTGATTTTTTTTACTTAGCCAATTTTTGTCTAACTTTTTAAAAGTGTTATCTACTGTTTGTGAGTCATTTAGAGAGTCTTTAATATTTTTACTTTGATTTTTAAATGATTTTATCAAAGGCAAAACAATGTGTTTCGGCAAAACAGTTTTTTATCCAGTACTCGTACTTTCATGATTTTTTTAGGTAGTCATCTTTAATCATAAAATTAAACCGATTTTTTCACGTGTATTTTTACATGTTCTGAGTCTCCAGTAGTTTTTTTAGATTTTTTTGAATTTTTAAAAATAGGGTAAAAAATCATGCTCTAAAATTGGAGAGTGGAGTCATAATTGAATTTGAAGGAAAATCATTTTTTTATTTTGGTTAAGTTACTTAGAGGGGGCTGGTTAGGAGGTTTAGCTACTGACTTAGGATAGTTTCTAAGCCTTTTTAAACTCTAAAAATGATTTTTTAAGTCTCGGGTTAAGGGTGGTCAAGTCCAAGATTTTAAACTTAGGAAATTAGAGCCATTTAAAAAGGTTTTAGCTAAGTTATTATTTTTAATCTAAGCTTTTCAAAATTGTTTTCAAACAATCACAAAGTATTTTGATTTTAGAATATTTAATCTGATATATTTTCCTAAGGAAGCATGGTATCTTTTTAGATATACGGATTTCCTTAATTAAAGGAAAAAATACATTCTCATGCATTGCATTTTCCATATTCATGCATATTATATAAAATGTAATTTATGCTATGTTTAATTTTCATGATGATGTTATTATCTTTGATTTAAAATTTTGATATTATATTATTTGTTACATGGTTTTTGAATATCTCATGATATCTTATACTTTTTATTTAGTTATTTTCGTCATATTATTTAGCATATGCTATGTTCATGCATTATTATTTTTATTTTTATTTTCACGCATATTATATGATAGCATTATTTTATATTTCATGTCATTTAGATTATATGCCATATCATTTATATTTGCCATGTCATTTAAATTATTTCATTTCATATAGAATATATTATGTTACCTAGGTCATTTCATTTTATGTAGAATATATTATGTTACCTAGGTCATTTCATTTCATTTAGAATATATTATGTCACTTAGGATATTTTATTTTATATAGAATATATCATATAACTTAGGATATTTCATTTCATTTAGAATATGCTAAGACATTTAAATTATGTCATACCATTTAGGTTGTATTATATTATTTAGACTTTGCTATGTCATTTTATTTATGTCATACATATTCATATTTTTTAAAATATTTTGAAAAATGTAATGATTTTCAATAAAATAAAGATATTCCCGAGTTAAAATAATTCATGAGTTCTCTGTCGGGTTTGCTGGAGAGGATATCATCAATTGTCATTAATAACGGAATATCTTCTTTAAAATAAGAATGATTCGGAAAGTTTTCCAAACTAATAAAATTTTTTATATTTTGTCACGTTTGTTGGGGAATATAGGAAAATTTTGAATTTATAAATTTCGGATCATTTTCAATTAAATGTGGAATTATTTTTCTTTAAATTGGTAATTAACTTGAAATACTAAATTTAAAACCGACTTTTTACCGAGACTTGAGATAACACATGATTAATAAGGTACCATTTTATACGGGCGTTGTGGAGGTGCTAATCCTTCCCCACACGTAAGTGAGTCCCGAACCCGTTTCTTTGATTTCTGTGGTTTAAAACACAGACTTCAAATTGGTTTTAAAAATGTTTTAATTAATTTTAAAATATTTTATAAAACCTGTTTTAATAAGTGGCCGATCACACCTAGCCAAAAAAGATTGGTGGCGACTCCATGTCTTTTTCAAGGTCATTTTCAAAACCGTCATTTTTCAAGAGGAATTAAGTCGACTTTTTCTCAGGTTTTTTTAATGTCACGCTTAACGAATAATAAATTCTTGCGATGAGACTTGTTATTTTTTAGGTTGCGACAGCTTGGCGACTCCAGTGGGGACTTTTAGAGAGTTAGGCCTAGAATTAGTCGTATGTTATCAAAGTCTCGGTTTTGTTGGCTTAATTGGTATTTAATTTTAATCCCCCCATTTTTTTTAATAATAAGGAGAATTTTGAAAATAATAAAATGTTTTAAATATGTCCATATTCATGTGCATACATTTTATTATTATTCTCTAGTTATTTAATAATTGTATATTATAATTGCTTGTTGGTTAATGCGTTACACTATTCTTGAATTTTTTTTTTATAAATTGCTAGGGCATTTAGAATAAGGTTTGTAGAATAGGTGGTGAAAGGTTTGTTGTTCCTCCACACACACCACACGTGCATTTGCATATCATGAGCCTTATACCCGGGTTTCGTCCTTTTAGGTGGGAGCAAAGTAACTAAGCCTTCGTGATTAACAATCAGCATGGGCTTTGAAACACTTCAGGAGTACTAAATTACCTAAGCCTTCGTGATTAACAATCCATATGGGCTAGGGAAATAGACTCTAACGAATTGGACCTGCTTTTATCGGGGTGCCTTACTAGCCTTCACCGGCGACAGTGAGGAGCAATTCGGGGCCTTTAGAATCGATTCACCCTCATATAGTGAACCTAGGCGAAGCCATGCCGGATTTTCGTTAGATACACCAAAGATAGGAACACATGGAGGGATATTTCTAAACCTTTTGTTACCTAATTTACACTCTGAATAAGGGTTGCAGATCGGGCAACGATGTACGTACATCGCCCTTAATAAATGTAATACTCCGCCTCAAAGGCATCGTGATGCCTAAATAAGCAGATGCTGTTGGGGCAAGTGTTCACTAGTTTTTTTGAAATTGAAAATATAAACATTCTTTTTCAAATATTTTTGCATTTTGCACATTTCATGCAGGTGTGAATAGAGCATGTACATTTATGATTGTATTGTTGATCTCATTTTTTTGCAATAAAAGGATGGTGCTAATAATTTTATTTGATGGTTTCTATAAACCGGTAGTGTTACATGAACATCTGCATATTGTACCATAGTAATATCCACTAACCCGAAATTCTTTTGAAAATAATGTGTTTGGTTTTTCATACAGGAAACAGGTTTCAAAAAATCAGAGATTAAATTTGGAGGCAAATCTTGCATAATGAGATTTTTGAATAATCAAGATTTAGGTCCCACCAGTTTCTTATAATCATTGGATAATTTATTTGTATCATTTTGACATCATGTTATAGTCCTAACATGCATGGTTATTCATTGTAGAATACATTTGTGATATACATGATCATTCTTTGTACCTACCTTTGTATTAATTCATTTATTTTTTGCATATATCATTTTAACATCATAGCATGCATGGTCATTCATTGTAGAACACGTTTATGACATGCATAGTCATTATTTTTATATACCTGTGCATCAATTTATTCATTTTTTAAATGCATCATGTTGGCATTAGATTGCATCCATAGCATACATAGTCATCATAATTTCTCTGTATATGTTCATGCATTAATCATCAGTATATTCATGCACATAGAAATAGAGCATGTACATTCATAATTGTATTCTTAATCTCATGACCATTTTCATTTGCATGAAAGAGGTTCGAGATATGAGGAAAGAATCGGAGGAACGACTGGGTGCTCTGGAACGAAATCAAGAGGAATTTGGTCATGAAATCCGGGAAGTGAAAGAACAACTAGCCAAATTGCTGAAAATGTTTGAGGATATGGGTAAGAGTAAAAGGGAACGTTCTCAGGGCTCTACATCGCCTTCGGATCAACAAAAACCATTAGGTCCAGAACATACAATCCTTGCTGGATCCTACGCTTGTCAATGCCACAAAGGTTGCAATCCTGACGAAATTATGGACAAAATCATGAAAATAATTAAGCCCGAGAGCCTAATACCAAAGATAGAAACCTCAGATCCTGTACCATACCTACAAACTATTCTAGGTCCAAACCAATATCCCCACCCTACTATGGTCTGATCGTCCATTGGGATGACCACTATGGGATTCCTGAATCCCACTCCATCACCACTAACTACCAGTTCGTCCTAGTTCCCTCATCAATCACCTTATCCAGTATCTGGGATAGGAACCTCGAGCTATGTACAACCTCCAAAGGCCCCGTGTCCAAATATATACACTTGCCTTGTTATTCCTCCATCTCCCTATGTAAACACTCCGGTTCGGACCTTAGTGCCACCACCAAGTGCCCCAACTCCTAGGCTCTGTGTGACTAAGAGAAAACCCCCGGATAAGACCCAAAGGCATTTTGATCCCCTTCCAATCAGCTATCAAGAGCTTTTCCCAATGTTGGTCCGAAATAACCTGGTTGCCTATGTGCCGTTGAAATCCCTGTCACCACCATACCCAAAGTGGTATAATTCGAATGCAAGATATGATTATCACTGTGGAACTGTTGGGCATAGCATTGAGCACTACAATGCACTCAAGGACAAAGTACAATCCCTTATAGACGCCAAGTGGTTGGATCCAACGACACTGATTGACAGAGGACTAGAAAAGGGTAATTAGGATTGGGAGATCTACAGCAATGATGTAGAAAGACTTCGGTCTGATATGATGTAGTAGGATTTCACTTTTTTAGTAGTCGGCTCTTATAGCCTTAGGATGCTAGGAAGAATAAAGTGCTTGTAAAAGATAGCTTTAACTATTGCTCAGATTTTTTAAACATGGTTTATACCATTATGAACGTTGATATGGGAATGAATTGACTATGCTTCAAATTTATGAGATGTTGATGATTAAGTTCCTCCGATTCTTATTTCCTCCGTGATATCTTCCCCTTTGCATTTTGCATCCGATCAATTATTTGTCATACCATACATTCATACATGTATCATGTTAGCATCAGGTTGCATTCATGCATTCATAATCAACATGATTTTTCTGTATAGATCCATGCATTAATTTGCTTATTCCTTACATGCATCATGTTGACTTTGGGTTGCATTCATGACAAACATAGTCAGCATGATTTCTCTATATATGCTCATGCATTAATCTGTCATATTAACATCAGGATGCATTCATGACACACATGGTCAGCTTGATTTTCTTTGTATATACTCTGTATCAATCATTCATTGTTTACATGCATCATAATTGACATCGTGTTGCATTCATAATGTATATGATCATTCATTGGGAAATACGCTGAAATGTACATGATAATTCATTGCAAATATCCATGCGTTGATTTGTTTATTCTTTACTTGCAACATGTTGGCATCGTGATTGCATTTATTACATATATGGTCAACATGTTTCCACTGTACATGTCCATACATCATATTGTTTAGGCTTCACGTTCATCAAATTGCATTCATGGCTCCTTCATCATGACACGCACTTTGGGGGAATAAAACAGAAGTTGGCTTGGCTTTAAGAGTCTTTGAAAGAATTTCCATTTTAAATTAGAGGTATAAGAAGTACTTAGTACCCTTTTAATACAAGCTAATGCTATGGAGAATGAACAAGTTGCCCAAATGGAAAGGGTACAGGAAGAATTGCAAGAACAACTGGCAAAGTCTCAAGCAGAATCTAAAGATCAGATGACTAAATTGATGGAGCTAATGTCCACTGTAATCAAGGGATACACTGAAAACTTGGCTGCCAGAGAAGGGTTAGAGGCACGAAAGGGTCAGAATGAGGTCGTAATGATGGATGCCCAGAACACAGTTAACCCCGTCAATATCTTAAATTCATATGATCCAGCTGAACAGGCAAAGTTGAAAATAGTTAATGAGGTAGAGTTGGCAAATTCCCAAGGAAAATATCAGTTGCTAGATGAAAAGCTTCGGGCAGTAGAAAATACAGACGTATTCGGGAGTGTGGGGGCGACAGAACGATGTTTGGTCTTCGATTTAGTCATCCCTCCTAAATTCAAGGTCCCTGACTTTGTGAAATATGACGGGACGACTGATCCGTCAGCCCACATCACTATGTTCTGTCGAAAGATGACAAGTCATATAGATAATGATAAGCTTATGATTCACTACTTTCAGGATAGCCTCAGCGGGTCTGCAATTAGGTGGTATAGTCAGTTGAGCAAGGATCAGATTCGCTCTTGGAATGATTTGGCTAGGGCTTTTCTAAACTAGTACAAGCATATGACCGACAGGACATCTGATCGTCTCACTTTGCAAAATATGGAGAAAATAGCTACTGAGAGCTTCAAAGAGTATGCTCAGAGGTGGAGGAACATATCTACCCAAGTACAACCACCTTTGACACAAAAGGAAATCACCGTCCTTTTTGTGAATACACTGCAGGCTTCGTACTATGATAGACTCGTCGGCAATGCCTCGAGAAATTTTGCGGATATAGTAATCTCAGGGGAGATGATTGAGAATGCTATCAAGAATGGGAAACTTGAAAGAGAAGGAATACCCAATGTCGAGAGAAATAAGGCACCTAGAAAGAAAGAGGAAGATGTCCAAGCTATGGGAGATTTCGTCCCATATTCCCAATTTCCCTCATACCAATCATGTTACCCTAATGAGGTATCTCCAAGCCTTTATCCTTACTACCTACCCAAACACCTTTGCAATAAGGCCTACTTCTAGAAAACGACTGCGGGAAAACAAAGAAAAAATTCCAATCCTCATCCCTAACTTGCTGCCATTACTAATAAAGAATCAGTACCTTACCTCGGTACCTTTGAAAATAGCTCCGAATCCATCAGCGAGCAGTTATGACCCTGACAGCAAATGTGATTATCACCTGGGGGTAGTTGGGCATTCAACTGAAAAATACAGACAACTGAAGAAAAGGATTGAAAGTCTTATCCGTGATGGTATTTTAACACCGGAGCTTATCAATCAATGGAAGGCCGCTTTGCCGTAAATCAGTTTCTTTTAGGGTTTTAGGGGGAGAATTACTACCTTTGAAGGATGTCAGTAGGAGCATTTTTGATGCATATAGTTTCAGACCTTATGATGAAAACACTTGTCTCATGTCGACATTCATATGAATTAAATGAATTTTGAATTTTAAATCCTTTGTGTTTGTTGTGTTTTAACAATAATCTGAATTTGCAAAAACAAGCATTAAGGAAGTTTTAATAATGGATAGTCTCAAGAATATTGATAATCATTATTACAAATGACCCAATACCTTATCCCCTCTCTTTTAAGCTTTCCTAGGCCTAAACCCCTTGAATCTAGAACACTTGAAAGACCTAATGGCTCAAGGAATATAAATGATTGAACTTCATAAAACCATTGTCATCATAGATGTCGCAACCTAAAAAATAACGAGGTCTCATCGCAAGACTTTATTATCCGTTAAGCGTGACATAAAAAAAAATTCGAGGAAAAGTCGACTTAATTCCTCTAGAAAAATGAAGGTTTTGAAAATGACCTTGAAAAAGACATGGAGTCGCCACCAATCTTTTCTGGCTAGGTGTGATCGGCCACCTATTAAAATTGATTTTTTATAAAATATTTTAAAAATTAATTAAAACATTTTTAAAAACCAATTTCAAGTCTGCGTTTTAAACCAGAGAAATCAAAGAAACGGGTTCGGGACTCGGTTACGTGTGGGGAAGGATTAGCACCCCCACAACGCCCGTATAAAACGGTACCCTATTAATCGTGTTTTATCTCAAATCTTGGTAAAAAATCGGTTTTAAATTTAGTATTTCAAGTTAATTCCCAATTTAAAGAAAAAATAATTCCATTTTTTAATTGAAAATGACCCGGAATTTATAAATTCAAAATTTTCCTATATTCCTCAACAAACGTGGCAAAATATAGAAATTTTTATTAGTTTTGGAAAACTTTCCGAATCATTCTCTTTTTTTTTGAAAGAAAGATATTCCTTTATTAATGATAATTGATGATATTCCCTCCAGCAAACCCGGTAGAGAACTCATGAATTATTTTAACTCGGGAATATCTTTATTTTTTTATTGAAAAATCATTATCCTTTTGAAAACATTTTAAAAGAAATGAATATGTATATGCATGACATAAATAAAATGACATGGCAAAATCTAAATAATATAATGCATCCTAAATGATATGATATAATTTAAATGCCTTAGCATATTCTAAACGAAATGAAATGTCCTAAGTTATATGACATATTCTAAATGAAATGAAATGACCTAGGTAACATAATATATTCTATATGAAATGTAATATCCTAAATCATATGATATATTTTAAATGAAATAAAATATCCTAAATGACATAATATATACTAAATGAAATGAAATGACCTAGGTAACATAATATATTCAACATGAAATGAAATGACCTAAGTAACATAATATATTCTACATGAAATGAAATAATTTGAATGACATGGCAAATATGAATGATATGGCATATAATTTAAATGACATGGAATATAAAATAATGCTATCATATAATATGCATGGAAATAAAAATGAAAATAATAATGCATGAACATAGTATATGCTAAATAATATAACAAAAAATAAAATAAAAAGCATAGGATATCATGAAATATTCCAAATCATATAATAAATAGTATAACATAACTCAAAATCATAACAATATCATAGAAATTATCATAGCAAAAATCACATATTATATAAAATGCATGAATATCGAAAATGCAATGCATGAAAATGTATTTTTTCCTTTAATTAAGGAAATCCGTATATCTAAAAAGATATCCGGCTACCTTAGGAAAATATGTCAAATTAAATATTCTAAAATCAAAGTACTTTGTGATTGTTTGAAAACAATTTTGAAAAGCTTAGATTAAAAATAAAAACTGGGCTAAACCCTTTTTTAAAATGGCTCTAATTTCTTAAGTTTAAAATCCCGGACTTGACCACGCTTAACCCGAGACTTAAAAAATCATTTTTAGAGTTTAAAAAGGCTTAGAAACTATCCCAAGTCAGTAGCTAAACTTCCTAATCAGCCCCCTCTAGGTAACTTAACCAAAACAGAAAAATGATTTTCCTTCAAATTCAAATCTCACTCCACTGTCCAGTTTTAAACCATGATTTTTTATCCTATTTTTAAAAATTCTAAAAAATCTAATACAAATAATGGAGACTCAGGACATGTAGAAATACATAATAAAAAATCAGCTTAATTTCCTGATTAAATATGAATGCCCAGAAAAATCGAGAAAGTACGAGTACTAGGTGAAAAAAACTATTTTGCCAAAATACATTTTTGCCTTTGATAAAATCATTTAAAAATCAAAGTAAAAATATTTAAGACTCACAAAATGACTCAAAAATAGTAGCTAGGACTTTTTAAAAGTTAGATAAAAATTGGCTAAGTAAAAAAAATCACAAAGGTAGAATAATCAATTTGACAAACCTTAATTTTCCACAAGTACGCTCAAGAGAGCATGACTTTGAACCATTAATTGGCCTAAGTCATTAGTCAAGTGGCATGAACATGAAATGCATGAAAAATACAGCAAATATGATGCATGAAATACATGGTTTTTAACCTAAATGTCATGAAAAAATGAATGGCATCAATATAGTGACCTAAACCTAAATGAACTTGCATGGCATTTAATGTAACCTAGGTCTAAAATGCATGGACATGCATGGCAAAATAAAGCAAACCTAACAACTAAAATATGCATGGCAATAACACAAACACAAGGCATGCTTAAACCACAAACTCAACCAAATGTCATGAAAATGCAAACCTATCAACTAACATAGCAAAAAATGCACACATAATGCTAGAATACATGGAGTGGCCGAATGACCTATGATTCCACACAAGCATGGCATTTTCACAAACACTTGTTATACTAACATGCAAAACTAAAATATAACACTCAAATCATGCAAACACAAAGTAGAGATACTAACAATCATTTTCACAAACACTTGATATACTAACATGCTCAACTAAAATATAACACTCAAATCATGCAAACACAAAGTAGAGATATTAAAACTAACGAGCATTTTCACAAACACTTGATATACTAAATATAAAACATCAACAAATTTAAACATTATGAAAACAGAAAATTAAAAATGCAAGAACATGATATTTAACTCATAAATGGCAACAAACAAAGCAACCAAATTAAAACACGATTCAAGTATTATGAAGTAGAAGAACACTTAAAACATCAAGATTAAAGAAAATAACATCAATAACATGATAAGTTAATGCAAAAATAGCAACAATAATAAAGAAAATATAGGCCATTCGGCCATTAAAGAAAAATAAGAAAAAATTTTGTAAAAATTATTTAAGAAAGAGATGAAGAAAGAACTTAAGAAGAACATAAAAAAAAAAAAACACTTATTTAAAAAGAAAACTCACCAAATAATAATCAAAATAGCAAAAACAAGAATAAAAATCAAGAAAGTGCAAGAGTTGGTGCTAAAAACAACCTCAAGAAGCTATATTTCAAGCTTTATCTCTTCAAACTTTCCTTCCTTTTCTAAACTTTTTCTTTTTGCTTTCAACCAAGAAGAGAAAAAACTAAGTAAAACCAAGAAGAAATATGAAAATCAAGTCCAGAAAAATGAAAATCCCCTCTCCTTATGTGATTGCCGAACCAAGCCTCTCTCCTCCAAGAAATGTTGTCATTTTTTTCCCAACCAACTTCCATCCAAGTGCTAGTGATTCAAGGTGAAAATTATGAAATTATCACCATTAGATTAGTGTATCAGCTGTCCATAATTACAGTTGTTCAAGAACAATGTTGACACTCTCCCTCCTCATGCATTGGCCTATGTGGCTTAATCACAATGGCTTGATAAAAAAAAATCTCTAACTCTTAATTCTTGGCCATTTGATTGAAAAATCAGAAGCTTCCTCCTTCCTTTGGGCCTTGGTAGGCCAGCACTCTCTTTTTCAGCCCAAGTCTGATTTTTTGAAAGGCCAAAAGAAGCCTTTTTCGGTTGCTTGGGTAAAATGACCATTTTGCCCCTCGGATTCAAATAAATGGAAAACGGACTCCAAATTAAAATTTTATTTTTTTTAATACTTTCAAAATAATAAAATATTGAATTCTGGAAGTTTTCAAAATTTTCTGAGTCCATTTGCTATTTATTTAGATTTTTTCTTCCAAAAATGCCCTATTATGCCTTCACATTTTACCATTTTTTAAACGAGCTCCAAATCAATATTTTCCTTCACCAATATCTTCCAAATAATTTAAAAGTGTGATCTAGAAGTTTTCATAATTTTTGGAACTCATTTGGTATTTTTTCGGGATTTATCTTCTTGAATTACTACATAGGGGCTCGGGATTTGGCCATTTTGCAAACAAAATCCGAATCAAGATTTTCTTTTGCCAATATATTCCAAATAATTTAAAAATGATATTTACAAAATTTCATAATTTTTGGAGTCCATTTGCTATTTTTTCAGGATTTATCTCTTGAATTATTGCATAGGAGACCCAAGATTTGGCCATTTTGCAAACGAACTCGGAATCAAGATTTTATTTTACCAATCTCTTCCAATTAATTTAAAAATGAGATTTTCAAATTTTCAGAATATTTGGAGTTCATTTGCTATTTTTTCGGGATTTTTCTTCTTGAATTTCTTTATTAGAGACCCGAGATTTGGCCATTTTGCAAACGAACTCCGAATCAAGATTTTATTTTGCCAATATCTTCCAATGATTTACAAATGAGATTTACAAAATTTCAAAATTTTTGGAGTCCATTTGCTATTTTTCCCAAATTTTCCAATTTTGCCCTTTTGCCTCCGAAACCCGGTTTTGCTCAAAACAAGTTCGATTTTCAGATTTTCTTCAAGCTGAGCCTTGGGCTATCCCTTTTTAATCATTCCTCATCCATTGGGGCTTTAGTCTTACCAAGTTGGACCAGTTTTGTAATTCTGCCCGATTTCACCGAAATTCACAAAAAACCCTAATTCTCAATTTTCTCCCGGATTGACTTTTCTTTCAGTTTTTCTTTCAAGTGACTTCTCCATTACCCGTAGTCAGTGCTTATCTTTCATTTGGAACCTTCAATTTTGACCAATTCGATCATTTAAGCACTTTTTCCCAAATTTCCCGGATTAGGATTTTTTTTCTACTAAATCTCCAAATCCCAACTTTCGAACTCAAATCTTGATTTTGAAAGTGGGTTGACTTTTTCAGCAATTGACTTTTTGGGTTGACTTTTTTAGGGTTGACTTTTTTGGGGTTGACTTTTTTTTGGGGTTGACTTTTTTTTGAGTTTGACTTTTTATGCTCGCCCTCTTAAACTAAGTCTCGGAGTACCACCTGTAGGATGAAAAAAAAAAGTCTTTTTACATTTTGAAACATCAATTTGGGAAGAAAACATATCTGTTTTAGTGGTCTGGATCCTAGTCTAGGCTATGAACAAAGGAACGAACTTTTCAAAAAAAAAATTCGAACTCCTTGAAATTCAAACAAATGAGACTTTCTTTCAAGATTTTAGATCATGGTAATTTGGTCTGTGTCAAGGTTGTGCCAAAACCATTCATGTCATTTTCAACAACCACAAAACACTAATTGCCCAAACATCACTTCATGATTGACACCCTGGGACACAATGATTAAACTAGATTGTCCCAGGGAAAACCCATTTTTAGGTCATATTTTCTTTGTCTCTTCAAAGAACTCAGATTTGAAACTCAACCTTTTCAAAATAAACCTAGACTTGCTATGTTCCTTGTTGATACAAACTCTCATGGTTGATCAAATTGGGGCATCATATGTGGAAATGATGGATACATAGTGAAAAAGGATGGACTAACACATGAATCATTGGGGGCATACGAGAAAAGAAAATAGCAAAAAAGAAGAAAAATTGTGATATTATGCATATGAGAATTCGGATGATTCCAAAGTGCAAAATGAAATTTTGATTATTTATTTCCCCTGGGATTGCTTTTCAATGAGAATATTTATGCTTGATATGATTAATGGCCATCTTTCATATCCCTTTCGCAAAAAAAGAAATTATCCATAGTCACTCATTTTGAGCCAAAAGAATTCTTTCTTCTTTGAACCCTGATCAAGGATCACCCTCTACATTGGAGGGCAAATGCAAGGAAAGATCTTTTTAAAGATCATGGAGGAATGAGTCCTGGCTCAAAGACAGATACAAAGCAAATGGAGCGCCGAATGAATATGGGCTCACTCTGTCAAAAAGAAAAGGAAAAGATGGCGAAATGGAAGCCAAAAAGAAAAAAGAAAAAGTGTGTGAAAAAGTATGGCCAATGAAAGCCAAAAGGAAAGAAGAAAAAGAGCAAAAGTAAAAAGGAAAGAAATATCCAAAAAGAGACAAATGCTTCAAAAAGAATTCTCCTCAAGAAATGATCCTTTGATCTGATTACCCTCAAACACATATTTTGGGCCTATTTATCCTTTCTTTTTGAACCCCAAACCATGGCCTACATTACGTGCTTTAAAAGTCCATTTTTATCAGGCATGAATATTTAATTTGAAGGATTTTTCCTTGGATTTTACCCCATCTCATCGAATTATCATTTCACTAAGGAAGAATTTAGAATTCTCAAGTGCATGGTAAAACAATGAAAAACACAAAAAAGGAGAAAGAAAAAAGAGAAAGAATGGGACTCTAGGGCGAAAACCCAAAAATGAGCGGTCTAGAGTAAAATGAGAATTTTCGATGCCATCTATGATAGTGCCGATACACAAAAGAGAAAATCATCTTGAAGAAGTGGTCATCAAGGAACATCTAGGAATTCTTGAACTTCCCAAAGTGTCAACTTTCATTCGGATGATTGATTTCAAAAACTGAAACTCTATTTCTCCAAAATCAACTTTCCAGTTTAAACATACCAGCCAATCTTGACGCTTGATGCCTTGATATGAAGACTAAAAGAATGTTGAATTGTTTGATTTTCAATGAATTCATGATTTATAAAACCTGTTGCATTTGTGAGCCTAGAAGGGACATACATTTTTGTTATGAAATTTCCTTTGATCAACCAAAATTTTGTTATACCAAGCATTGCCAATTCAAATTGAAAAACCCAGATTGACACTTAGAGAAGTTTTTAACAATGATCATCAGTCTTCAAAAGATTTGTACATCACACACTGTGGGGTTAATATTTTTTGTTCAAAAGTTTTCAAAATGAGAAAACAAATGAAGATATTTTTTGAAGCACTCGTTCTTGATGTTGACATGAGACAAGGGTTTTTCTAACCCAAAGGTATAGAACTGCTAGGATAGGTCTTGACTTCCAGATATGATAAGAAGAAATAGAACCCGTTTCAGACATCTGTTGTTGAGAGTTTGAAAACTGTTGGGGCAAAGAAAATAGCCAAAATGAATTGAAGAAATACTCTGATTTGAAAAGGAAAAATGAATTGGAAAGGCTAAGCCAAAGTCTAGAAAAATGACCAGGGGCATTTACATCTTTTCATGAAGCGTTTGCATCATTATCGATCTTTGCATTTGTATCATGTAGAAGCATTCTGCACGTTGTCAAATCCTTGCATTTGCATCATTTAGAAGCATTTGCATAATGCCAATCTTCGCATCTGCATCATTCCATGAAGTAGTTGCGTTAACACCAATTTTTCCATTTGCATCATAAAGAAGCATTTGCACATTATTGACCTTTGCATCCTTCTGAGAAGTAATGGCGTTATTTGAGGATCATTTGCATTTGCATCATTTAGAAGCATCTGCATCTTATTCAACATCTACATCTGCATCAATGAGCATTTGCATCAATCTAAGCCATTTGTATATACACCACGAAGCATCTGTATTTTATCCAACATCTGCATCTGCATCAAGAAACATTTGCATCAATTCAAAACATTTACATTTGCAAAATGAGTTATGTGCATCCTGTTAATCATTTGCATAAGCATCAAAAAGCATTCGCATCTTCTCAAAATCTTCAGATTAATTTTCAACAATTCTTCAAAAATCACGGGTAAGGCCTTCGGGCACCATTCTTAAGACCTCCAGGCATCATTGTTAAGGTCGCATACAGCGCATTTTTTTAAACAAGGGTAAGGCCTCTGGGCACCATTTTTAAGACCTCCGAAAATCATTTTTAAAGTCGCATACAGCGTATTTTTTCCAAATTAGGGGTAAGGCCTCCGGGCACCATTATTAAGACCTCCAGGCATCATTTTTAAAGTCGCATACAGCGTATTTTTTTAAAAACACAGGTAAGGCCTCCTGGTACCATTTTTAAGACCTCTGGGCATCATTTTTAAAGACGCATATAGCCCATTTTCCCAAATCACTGTTAAGGCCTTCGGGCACCATTTTTAAGACCTCCGTGCATCATTTTTAAAAGTCGCATACATCGCACTTTTTCCAAATGACGGGTAAGGCCTCCGGGCACCATGCTTAAGACCTCCGGGCATCATTATTAAAGTCGCATACAGCGCATTTTTTTAAACACATGAAAGGCCTCCGGGGACCATTTTTAAGACCTCCGAGCATCATTTTTAAAGTCGCATACAACGCATTTCCCTAAATCACGGTTAAGGCCTTCTGGCACCATTTTTAAGATCTCCAGGCATCATTTTTAAAGTCGCATACAGTGCATTTTTCCAAATCACGGTTAAGGCCTCCGGGCATCATTCTTAAGACCTCCGGGCATCATTGTTAAAGTCGCATACAGCGATTTTTTTTGAATCATGGGTAAGGCCTCCGGGCACCATTCTTAAGACTTTCGAGCACCATTTTTAAGGCCTCCGGGCACCATTCTTAAGACCTCTAAGCATCATTTTTTAAGTCGCATACAACGCATTTTTTTCAAATCACGGGTAACGCCTTCGTGCACCATTTTTAAGACCTCCAGGCATCATTTTCTAAATCACATACAGCATATTTTTTTCAAATCACGGATAAGGCCTCCGGGCACCATTCTTAATACATCCGGGCATCATTTTTAAAGTTTCATACAACGTATTTTTTTCACGGATAAGGCCTCCCGGCACCATTTTTAAAACCTCCGAGCATAATTTTTCTTTAAATTATAGATAAAACCTCCAAGCACTATTTTTAAAACCTCCTGGCACAATTTTCATTTTGAAAATCAAACTCGTTTCCTTAAGAGGGGTCGAGCCTTGATTAGTCAGGGAACTCAATTTAAGGACAATATCTTCTATTTACAGTTTTTTTTATTAAAAAAAATGTAAAAAATGAAAAATTAAAATGAAAAAAGAAAACCCCTTTCTCTTCCCTTCACATGTGATTTCACTAACCGGACAAAATTAGTATTTGTTTATATTTGCCTGATTCCTGATTCTCAGCAATAGCCAAAGAGGGGCAGGTGTAGACACCTAATTTTGTTCGGACCACTAAAACAAGTATGTTTTCTTCCTAAATTGATGTTTCAGAATGTAAAAAGATTTTGTTCATTCTGCAGGTGGTACTCCAGGACTTAGTCTAAGAAAGCGAGCATAAAAAGTTAAACTTAAAAAAGTCAACTCCAAAAAGTCAACCTTGAAAAGTCAACTACTAAAAAAGTCAACTCACTTTCAAAATCAAGATTTGAAGTTCAATTGAAAAATGGAGAAATAATTTTGATAATTCGAGGTCTACATCGAAAGATATGGAGTTCGAAAGTTGGGTTATGAAGATTCAGTAGAAAGAAAACCCTAATCAAGGAAATTTGGGAAAAAGTGCTTAAACGATCGAATTGGTCAAATTGAAGGTTCCAAATGAAAGATAAGCAATTAATATGAGTAATGGAGAAGCCACTTGAAAGAAAAACTGAAAGAAAAGTCAATCCGGAAGAAAACCGAGAATTAAGGTTTTTGGTGGATTTCGGTGAAATTGGAAAGAATTATAGAAATTGCCTGACTTGGTAGGACTAAAGCCCCTAATGGATGAGGAGTGATTAAAAAAGGATAGCCCAAGGCTCAGTTTGAAGAAAATCTAAAAATTGGACTTGTTTTGAGCAAAACCGGGTTTCGGAGGTAAAAGGGCAAAATAGGAAAATTTGGGAAAAATAGTAAATGAACTCCAAAAATTATGAAAAATTTCAAATCTCATTCTTAAATCATTTCAAAGATATTGTCGAAATAAAATCTTGATTCGGAGTTCGTTTGCAAAATAGCCAAATCCCGGGTCCCTTATGTAGAAATTCAAGAAGATAAATCCCGAAAAAATAGCAAATGAACTCCAAAAATTTTGAAAATTTGCAAATATAATTTTTAAATTATTTGGAAGAGATTGGCGAAATAAAATCTTGATTCGGAGTTCGTTTGCAAAATGGCCAAATCTCGGGACCACTATGTAGTAATTCAAGCAGATAAATCCCAAAAAAAAATACCAAATGAGTTCCAAAAATTATGAAAACTTCTAGATCACACTTTTAAATTATTTGGAAGATATTTGTGAAGAAAAAGCTTGATTTTGAGCTCGTTTAAAAATTGGTAAAGTTGGGGCATAAAAGGGCAACTTTGGAAGAAAAAAATCCAAAAAAATAGCAAATGGACTCGAAAAGTTTTGAAAACTTTCAGAATTCAATTTTTTTATTATTTTGAAAGTATTGAAAAAATAAAATTTGAATTTGGAGTCTGTTTTCCATTTATTTATGTTCGGGGGGCAAAAAGGTCATTTTACCTAAGAAACCGAAAAGAGCTTTTCTTGCCTTTTAAAAAATGAAACATGGGCTGGAAATAGGGGAGTTGGCCGAACAAGGCCCAAGGCTAGGTAGATAGTTTCTGATTTCTTAATCAAAAGGCCAACAATGAAGAGGAAGTTAGTTATTTTTTTATCAAGCCTTTGCAAATAAGCCACATGGACCAATGCATGAAGAGGGAGAGTGTCAACATAATGTCTTAAGATTCTTGAACAGCTGTAATTGTGGATAGCTGATGGCCTAATCTAAGGGTGATAATTTCATGTTTTAAACATCTTGGATCGATAGCCTTTGGATGAAAATTGGTTGATGGAAAAATGACAACATCTTAGCCTAGGGGGGCATTCGGCCACACTAAGAAATGGTCACTCTCTCTTTCATTTTGAGATTATTCACTCTCTATTCTCTCTTGGTTTTGGTTGATTTTCTCTCCATTGCAGAAAAGCAGAAGGAAAAGTTTAAAAAAGAAAATAAAGTTAGAAAAGAAATAGCTTGAAAGATAGCTTCTAGAGGTTGCTTTAAGCACCATACTCTTGCACTTTTTTTTTGATTTTCCATTCTTGATTTGCTGTCTTGATTACTATTTTGGTGAGTTTCTTTTGATTTCTCTTTTTAAATAAGTGTTTTTAATATTCTTCTTTAAGTTCCTTCTTGATTCTTTCTTGTAAAAAGCTTTTGAATTTTTTTTTCCTCTTGTTTTTGAGATGGCTGAATGGCCTAGTTTTTTGGGTAGTTGCTGTTTGCATTTTTTATTTCATGTTATTCTTGATATTTAACAAGTTTTGATGCTTTAAATCTTCTTCTAATACATAAATATGAAGCTTGTTTTAATTTGGTTGCTTGCTTGTTTCTATTTTTGAGTCTATTATCTTGTTATCATGTTTACTTTACCTTGTCTTGCAGTTTTGATTTTCTGTTTTCAAAATGTTTAAGTTTGTTTATGTTTTACATTTTGTAATCCATGTGTTTGTGAAAATGCCTATTGGTTTTCATGCCTTTACTTTATATTTGCATGATTTGAGTGTTATTCTTTAGCTAAGCATGTTAGTATATCATGTGTTTCTGAAAATGCCATGCTCATTTTAAGCATGAGGCCATTCGGCCACCTTCATGTTGTTTGCTTTGTGTGTGCATTTTTGTTATCTTAGTTGATAGGTTTGCACTTTCTTGACATTTGGTTGAGTATTTTGTTTAAGCATGCCATGTGTTTGTGTTATTGCCATGCATATTTTAGGTGTAGGATTGGTTTGTTTTGCCATGCATATTCATGCATTTTAGACATAGTTTGCATTAAATGCCATGCAAGTTCATTTAGGTCTTGGTCATTTTATTGATGCCACACATTTTTCATGTCATTTAGGTTTTAAATCATGCATTTCACGCATCATATTTGCTGTATTTTTCATGCCTTTCATGTCCTTGCCACTTGACTTATGACTTAGGCCAATCAATGGTTCAAAGTCATGTTCTCTTGAGCATACTTGTGGAAAATTAAAGAGTTGTCAAATTGATTATTCTACCTTTTTGATTTTTTTTACTTAGCTAATTTTTGTCTAACTTTTCAAAAGTGTTAGATACTGTTTGTGAGTCATTTAGAGAGTCTTTAATAATTTTAATTTGATTTTTAAATGATTTTATCAAAGGCTAAAGAATGTGTTTTGGCAAAATAATTTTTTTACCAGTACTCGTACTTTCTTGATTTTTCTGGGTAGGCATCTTTAATCAGAAAATTAAACCGATTTTTTCCATGTAGTTTTACATATTTTGAGTCTTCAGTATTTTTTTAGATTTTTTTGAATTTTTGAAAATTAGGTAAAAAATCGTTCTTTAAAACTGGACAGTGGAGTCAGAATTGAATTTGAAGGAAAATTATTTTTCTGTTTTGGTTAAGTTACTTAGAGGGGGCTGGTTAGGAAGTTTAGCAACTGACTTAGGGTAGTTTCTAAGCCTTTTTAAACTGTAATAATGATTTTTAAGTCTCGGGTTAAGGGTGGTCAAGTCCGGGATTTTAAACTTAGGAAATTAGAGTCATTTAAAAAGGGTTTAGCTAAGTTTTATTTTTAATCTAAGCTTTTCAAAATTGTTTTCAAACAATCACAAAGTATTTTGATTTTAGAATATTTAATTTGATATATTTTTCTAAGAAAGCTGGATATCTTTTTAGATATACGGATTTCCTTAATTAAAGGAAAAAAATACATTCTCATGCATTGCATTTTTCATATTCATGCATATTATATAAAATGTAATTTATGCTATGTTTAATTTTCATGATGATTGTAGCAACCGTTTTTAGCCCGGGTCGGATCCGAATCTGACCCGGGCCATTTGCAAGAGGGCCTGCTATTTAGCAGGCCCAATCTACAGGCCCATCCAGGCAGCCAGGCCACCAGGCTTGCTGCCTGGCCCAACAGGGCCATTCCCATCAGGCCCATCCCCATCAGGCCCAATCCCCAACCAAACCATAGCAAACCCTAAACCTAGCAACCCTAGCCCTCGACAGCCACCCCCCGCCACAACCACTCCCTCTGGCAGCCACCCATTCACGCCATCCCAAAAATAGGCCTCCCAGAAACCCCAATCCCCTAACCCTAGCACACACCATCCCTTTCGGGACCAAACCCAAACCCCCCACGCCACCATAGATCACTTCGCGAAACCCCATTCCACCCATCATAAGAAACATCCCAGCCCCAAATTCGGGGACCCAGATCCCGAATCCTAGGGTTTTGAAACCAAAACCCTTCAAAAGAAAGGGATTCAAACAGAAAAAAAGAGGGAGGAGGGCAGATCCAAAAAAAAATGACTGAGACCCTTGCACTCACACCACCGAGACCCACACTGGCCAAACCCAACACCATTTAGCCACCATACCCACAACCACACAACCACACACACCCCTAAGAAAAAACAAAGTCTCAGCAAGCCAAAAAAAAAAAGAACAACAGACAATAGAGGGTGGAGTCTCGGCCTCTGATGATTTAGGGGTTTCTAAGCTCTCGGTGGATATTTCCAACGGTGAGAAGGACGTCTAGAAGGAGAGGAAGGTTCGACTGGAATTTTGGCCAAGTCTGACGGCGGACAGCATCGGATCGGGGCTTTGAGAGCCAAGGCTAAAAACCTAGATCTAGGGCTTTTAGTTGAGATTCGGGAAAAACTAAGCCCGAATCTGAGGAGAGGGGTTCGAGATGAATCTTGGCTGAGTTGTGGGAGCCAAAATGGACTCCAGCCACCGTGGGAGACGGCGACGGACGACGACTGTCGGTCGATTTTTGGGTATGATTTGGGGTTTCCTGGCTTGGCTGAAGAGAGAATAGGGAGAGATAGAGAAGGAGAGAGGGAGAAGAAAAAAATAGAATCTGGGTTTTTAAAGGCGTACCAAAACGACGCCGTTTTGAGCAAGGAAAAAACAAAAAAAAATGGAGCGGGTCAAAGTGACTCGCGTGTGGACCCGCGGTTGACCCGTTGAGGGTCTGACCTAGATGTAACCCGATTCGGGCCAGGAATAAGAGAAAAAAAAAAGAAGAGAAGAGAAAAAAAAGAATAAAAAAAATAAAAAGAAAAAAAAAAACTTGGGCCCAAGCCCACCTTGCTGGTAAACTCCATCAGATCTGGGCCGGACTTCAAGCCCAATTAGGTAAATTTTGTTTTTGTTTTTATTTCTTTTCTTTTTTATCTTATTTTCTTTTTGTTTATTATTTATTTAATTATCAAGGCATATTTTAGTATATTTCCTTATTTTTGTATATTCTTTATTTTAAATATTGTAATATATCTTAATATATTTTATTATTTTTGTGTATTATGTATATTAATGTCATAACATGTTTTAATATATTTTGTCATTTTTATTATTTTAAATACGGTAGTATATTTTAATAATATATTATATTATTAGTATTTTAATGTCATAATACGTTTTAATGTATTTTGTCATTTTAAACATGGTAGTATATTTTAACAATATATTATATTATTAGTGTTTTAATGTCATAACATCTTTTAACATCTTTTGCTATTTTTGTTATTTTAAATATGGTAGTATATTTTAACAATATATTATATTATTAGTGTTTTAATGTCATAACATGTTTTAATACATTTTGTTATTAATGTTTATTAGTTATCTTTAATATTGTAGTATTTTAATATATTATATTATTTGTGTCTCAATGTTGTAGCGTGATTTAATACATTTTATTGTTTGTATTTATTATGTATTTCAAATATCATATCCTATTTTAATATATTACATCATTGATATCCATCATTTATTTAAATGTGTTAGAATATTTTTAGTGTCGTAAATATGGGTTTGTTGTAGGAAGTTTAAGGTGTTATAATGAGCAATTTGTTTTTAAATAAACATAAGGACAAAATGAAAGCAGATTGTCGACGACGAATTAGAAGGATGTCACAGTTGTGATTCCTAAGATATCCCGAGGTGAGAGAATTTCGTTAAATATCACCACGATTGGTGGGAGTATTTAGCGATATGCTCAATACAAAAATTCGTTTTCATTTAAAAAATGAAAATAATCAAAATAAAAAATGAATAAAGAATGAATATTTACTTGCTTGATATTTTGTCAAGCTCGTGCTTTTAAATATTATGGTTCGTATGTTTGATCGTGTAATTATGTATTTAATCACATGTCTTATATGCTTAACCGTGTGCATTCCATGTTTAAATATTCGCATCATACGTAATTAAATAAAAAAAATGGTTGTAAATTGCTGACGACGGAATTCGAACGATGTCACGGTTGTGATTCCTAAGATATCTTGAGGTGAGCGGATCTCATTAAATACCATCAAGAGTGTTGGGAATATTTAATGAGTATTCTCGATAATAAATTTACGATTTGCTTTCACTTTCAAAAAAAATAATAACAATTCAAAAAAAGAATAAACATATTTTGAAAAAAATAAAAAATAAAAAGAGAAATAATTTTAAATGCCGATGTCAAGTCCATTAAATCAAGATTTAAGATAACACGTGATTAAATGGTACCGTTTTCTAAACGAGTGTTGTGGGGGTGTTAATCTTTCTCCGCGCGTAACCGACTCCCGAACCTGATTTTGTTTTCTCTCTGGTTTAAAATGCAGACTTCGAAATTAGTTTTAAAATATTTTAATAATTTTAAAATATTTCACTAAAATTGATTTTAATAGGTGGTCAATCACACCTAATAAAAAAGATTGGTGGTGATTCCCATTTTATTTTTAAAATCGTCTTAGCGGTCGAAAAACCATTATGACAATGATGTTATTATCTTTGATTTAAAATTTTGATATTATATTATTTGTTATATGGTTTTTTGAATATCTCATGATATCTTATACTTTTTATTTAGTTATTTTCGTCATATTATTTAGCATATGCTATGTTCATGCATTATTATTTTTATTTTTATTTTCATACATATTATATGATGACATTATTTTATATTTCCTTCCATTTAGATTATATGCCATATCATTTATATTTGCCATGTCATTTAAATTATTTCATTTCATATAGAATATATTATGTTACCTAGGTCATTTCATTTCATGTAGAATATATTATGTTACCTAGGTCATTTCATTTAGAATATAATATGTCACTTAAGATATTTTATTTCATTTAGAATATATCATATAACTTAGGATATTTCATTTTTCATTTAGAATATGCTAATACATTTAAATTATGTCATACTATTTAGGTTGCATTATATTATTTAGACTTTGCTATGTCATTTTATTTATGTCATACATATTCATATTTTTTAAAATATTTTGAAAAAGGTAATGATTTTCAATAAAATAAAGATATTCCCGAGTTAAAATAATTCATGAGTTCTCTGCCGGGTTTGCTGGGGAGGATATCATCAATTATCATTAATAACGAAATATCTTCTTTAAAATAAGAATGATTCGGAAAGTTTTACAAACTAATAAAAATTTCTATATTTTACCACATTTGTTGGGGAATATAGAAAAATTTTGAATTTATAAATTCCGGATTATTTTCAATTAAAAATGGAATTATTTTTCTTTAAATTGGGAATTAACTTGAAATACTAAATTTAAAACTGACTTTTTACCTAGACTTGAGATAACACATGATTAATAAGGTACCGTTTTATACGGGCGTTGTGGGGGTGCTAATCCTTCCCCACACGTAATCGAGTCCCGAACCGTTTCTTTGATTTCTCTGGTTTAAAACGTAGACTTGAAATTGGTTTTAAAAATGTTTTTAATTAATTTTAAAATATTTTATAAAACCGATTTTAGTAGGTGGCCGATCACACCTAGCTAAAAAAGATTGGTGGCGACTCCATGTCTTTTTGAAGGTCATTTTCAAACCTTCATTTTTCAAGAGGAATTAAGCCGATTTTTTCTCGAATTATTTTAATGTCACGCTTAACGTATAATAAAATCTCGCGATGAGACTTGTTATTTTTTAGGTTGCGACAATAACAAAAGGTCCCGTCCATCTAGAACGCAACTTACCAGGAAATAACTTAAGGCGAGAATAGAAAAGAAGAACTTTTTGTCCAACAACAAAATTCTTTCTTAAAATCATCTTACCATGAAAAGCTTTAGTTTTTTCCTTGTAAATTCTAGAATTCTCATAAGCATCATTCCTTATCTCCTCTAATTTTTGTAGGTCAAGTTTTTGTTGCTTACCTGCCTCATCTATTTCCATGTTGCATTGTTTGATAGCCCAATATGCTTTATGTTCTAATTCAACTGGAAGATGACAAGGCTTACCATAAACAAGACGAGAAAGAGACATACCAATGGGTGTCTTGTATGCTGTTCTATAAGCCCAAAGTGCGCCATCTAGACGTAAACTCTAACTTTCCGATTTGGATTGACAGTCTTTTCAAGGATGGATTTTGCCTCACGATTTGACACTTCATTTAATACCACTAAACATGTTTTGTAATTGATATTTAGATTTTATCTATCATTGGTTTTCTATCAAAGTTGCTTATGTTCTTCTATAAGAATTGTTCATGATGTTGTCTTGATTTGTTTAGGTTGCAAACTAGATAGATCTTGATAATTATCTAATGTTAGTTTAGGAATCTTGGTCTGTGTAATTGTCTTGATTTCCTATTAAGTAGTAGCAATTTGTAATTCATGATTATGTTGGGTTTTCAAGAATTATGATATGGAACATAACCGTTGAATAAATCCATGTTTATGTGTTTGTTGCTTAGATCAACCTACCTTTCTTATCATAAAGATGCTATTACTTTGAATCTAATAATGTTTGTCTTAGGTTATTTGACGGTTAAAGATTAAGTAGTGGCATTCGTCCTGCTTAACGACGAACTAAGGAAGGATTGGGGTAACACGGGATGTTGTTATCTACGGTTGTTAACTTTGATAGATAATTGATGGTGATAGATCTGAAATTGATTCTCAATGATGTCTAGTGGTGGAGAATGAAACATTAACCATACTTCTTTTCAAAAACTTGATGCACCCAAAAGAGTGTATCTTTATTAAACCTTGCCATTAATATGATCAATTATAGTAAAGTAGCATGCAAGGGTTGAATATACAGAGATTGGTTTTTAGTTTATAAATTACTAGTTTAAAACTTAAATTCAAGAACAATAAAAGAAAAAGAGGTTTTTGAAATAATTTTAAAACTAAAATAAACAAGAAAGGTAAAAAGTAAATAAATAAGATGAAATCAAATATAAGAGAAGTATGGTTAAGGTTGCATTCTTCAGCACTAGATATCATTGAAAATCAATTTCAAATCTATCAACATCAATTAGCTATCAAAGTTAACAACCATAGATAACAACATCCTGTGTTACCCCAATCCTTCATTAGTTCGTCGTTAAGCAGGACGAACGCCACTACTTAATCTCTAACTATCAAATAACCTAAGATAAATATCATTAGGTTCAAAGTGATAGCAGCTTTATGATAAGAAAGATAGGTTGATCTAAGCAACAAACACATAAATATGGATTCATTCAACTTATATTATGTTCCACTTCATAATTCCTGAAAATCCAACATAATCATGAATTACAAATTGCTACTATTGAAAAAGAAATCAAGACAATTACACGGATCAAAATTCCTAAACTAGCATTAGATAATTATCAAGATCTATCTAGTTGATCACCCTTAACAAATCAAGACAATATCATGAACAATTCTTGTAGAAGAACATAAACAACTTTGATAGAAAAAAAAATATATGATAGAATTTGAAAATAAATTACATATCATGTCTAGGGTTTTGAAATCACCCTTAACCAAAGAGAAGTTTAGCCTTGCATATGTATAGTTAACATAAACATGAATATTTAAAGAAAACTAAGAAGAAAAACAAAATAAAAACTAAGATATTAGAGAAGAAGAAGAAGAAGAAGAAGAAGAAGATTGATAAATAATCAAAAGCATGTTCTAGTTGGTGGCTCAAAAGATGGTATTTATAGAGCTTTTTGACCTTGGAAACCCTTTCTTGTTGATCAAGGAAGCTAGGAGGCAAAAACTTGCAATTTTAGCAATTTTCGGATTTTTACGGATGTTTCGGATTTTGGGTAGCACTGGCCCTCGAAATATTTTGGGCGCTGCGGCGCCAGACACCGACGCCACTGCACTGGTTGTTAATTTTTCTGACACACTTTCTTGCACTTCCTCAGCTGATTTGGATGACCATTTCTTGTCCGATTTTGGCGTGTAAACTATCACTGAAAAGGTGTTCAAGTCAGATTCAAAAGTCAAGAAGGAATTTTCTTTAAATAATGACTTTAATATCATGATTTCTTAGAAACAAGCTCCAGAGGTCAAATCTGTCTTCTTGTTTTGCAACCAGTGATCTTTTTGATTCCCAAGTCTTCTTCCATCTTGTGATTATGATTTTATAAGCTCTTCAACATCATAATTGACATCTTTTGACTTTATCTCTTCCAAAATACCTATAATTCACAAAATTATAGTAAAATATCAAGGAACTTAAGAATTAAAGCACAAAGTATAAGGAAATAATATATGAAATTAAGCACTTATCAAATTCCCCCACACTTAGTCTTTTGCTAGTCCTCGAGCAAAATCAAATAAAAATAAAATAAGAAATCTAATCTAGTCCACTTTCAATAAAAATGAGAGACAATCATTAAACAAGTCTTATAACTAATCAATAACTTAAAGAGTTTCACAAACAATCATGCTTGATAGTAATAGTTTTGAGTTAAGCTATCATTAACATAATATATCTCAATCAAAATAGTGCATGTTCAAAAGTAATTTCAACTTCTCACATGGGATACTCTCATGATTTTCACTATTTAAAGTAATGCTAAAGTGTTTACACTCAATCAATCTCATGAAAATAGTTCTACCATATGCTTGCTTGTCCACCTATTCTCCACTACTTAGATCATGCAACTTCAATGAATCATGAGGTCTTTATTCAAGGTTGTAATGGGGCCAAGAAGTTGTAATTTGGTTAAAGAATAAAAACGAAAAGATATCACAACGGTTCCAAAGACTTCATAGAATTTAGAGACAAAATAAGATTTTGCAAATAAAACTTTCTCAACAATCTTTAGAAGTACATAATCACATAAGCTAAATATTTCATGTTGAGTCTTTGCTTCATTCTAACCAACTTTGTAACATTTTTTCTTTAACTAAAAGTTCAAGAGATGGTTTTTTTGTTCTTTTATTTTTTCAATATGGGAATGTATTTTTTTTTTAATGTTCCCTTTTCTTTTTCTCTTGACTTTTGTCATTCTTCCCTCCACACTTATTTCTTATTGCTAACCCAATTAGTTAATCGATCTCCCTTTCTTTATGCAATATGTCTCAAAACAATCTAATTCATCTTTTGAACAAAGGTAAGGATATAAGTATATTTAGGCTAGGTAAAAGATATGGTTACCAATAAAATAGCTTATTCAATGTAGGCTCAAATTGGCTCACTATGGGGATGTTCTCTTGGAACATCAATAATGGATGGCTGTTTGGCCCTGGTTATAATCCTAATGCCTCTATCATATTCATGTTGTCACATACATCAATATAGTCTCAAAAGATTTAAAGCAAGTTCTAGAGAATCATGTAATCATAAAAACACTCAAGAAACAAATTAGATTGATATGTATAATGCATCAATCATATAAGCTCAAAACTCACAAGGATGATTATACAAGTTGATATTAATCTAAACATGTTTTTTTCTCAAACAACATATCATATTAACATTGGCTCATGAAAAATAGTGATATCAAGCTTAATTCTCATGAAAATCTTACCACTAATGATCAGTTTCAGACCTATTCAATTCATATCTCATCATAGTATGAAAAGTAACTAGAATACACTAAAAACAAAACAAAACTAAAGGAAATCCTAATTCTTCCCCCCACACTTAATTCTTACATTGTCCTCAATGTAATTCTATTCTCCCCAAATATAAAAATCATGTGTAAAAGAAAATAATTACTAATCAAAACAAACTAAAGAAAAACAATAAAAGATAGAATGATGGAGAGTAAGGAATAGCAAATCTGATTATAATATGTGCTCTCCATCCTTTTGGGTTGCCTCCCAAGAAGTGCTTGGTTTATTGTCCTCGGCATGACTTAGACCCATGCCATCATTATTCAACATAATTAGGCTCATAAAGTGGTAACTCTTCTACATCTTGTATTGGAAAATTCTCATAGTAAGGTTTCAGCCTATGTCCATTCACTTTGAAAGCATTGCCTGTTTTTAGATTTTGAATTTCAACTGCACCATGAGTAAAAACATTAGTAATAACAAAAGGTCCCGTCCATTTAGACCGCAACTTACCAGGAAATAACTTATGGTAAGTATAGAAAAGAAGAATTTGTTGTCCAACAACAAAATTCTTTCTTAAAATCATCTTACCATGAAAAGCTTTAGTTTTTTCCTTGTAAATTCTAAAATTCTCATAAGCATTATTCCTTATCTCCTCTAATTCTTGTAGGTCAAGTTTTCTTTGCTTACATGCCTCATCCATTTCCATGTTGTATTGTTTGATAGCTCAATACGCTTTATGTTCTAATTCAACTGGAAGATGACAAGGCTTACCATAAACAAGACGATAAGGAGACATGCCAATGGGTGTCTTGTATGCTGTTTTATAAGCCCAAAGTGCGTCATCTAGACGTAAACTCTAATCCTTCCGATTTGGATTATGCTTGATATTAAAGGTTTTGAGTTAAGCTATCATTAACATAATATATCTCAATCAAAATAGTGCATGTTCAAACTTAGTTTCAACTTCTCACATGGGATACCCTCATGGTTTTCACTCTTTAAAATAGTCGTGAAGTGTTTACAATCAATCAATCTCATGAAAACAGTTACCATATGCTTGCTTGTCCACCTATTCTCTACTACTTAGATCATGCAACTTCATGAATCAAGAGATCTTTATTCAAGGTTGTAATGGGCCAAGAGGTTGTAATATGGTTAAAGAATAAAAAGGAAAAGATATCACAAAGGTTCCAAAGACTTCTTAGAATTTAGAGACAAAATAAGATTTTGCAAATAAAACTTTCTCAATAATCTTTAGAAGTACATAATCACATAGGCTAAATATTTCAAGTTGAGCCTTTGCTTCATTCTAACCAACTTTGTAACATCTTTTCTTTAACCAAAAGTTCAAGAGATGGTTTTTTTCTTTTCTTTTTTTCGATATCGAAATTTACTTTTTTTTTTTAATGTTCCCTTTTATTCTTTTATTAATAATTACTTTAGATATATTTAATTAAGAAAACTTAAACTAAAAATCTATAAAACAAAATTGCCACGTGCCTATTAGGGGATTTTTTTCGGCTTTCTCACACTAGTTAGCAACAAATTCTTTTCTTTTCTTTTTTCGAGTGAATCGGGTACGGATCCTAAATCAATCCGTAAATCAACGTGCGGACCGAACCCTTTAAATACATCATCTAAAAATAAAATAAATTAATATAAAAAAAACTAAAATTGCAAAAAAAAAAAAAACTGCCACCTATCAAGCTAACGAAGCTTGATCAAACACTAACCCCATTAGGGGATTTTTTTTAATGAATAAGTGTAGATAAGTATAGATTATAAAATAAAATATAAATATTTAAACAAAGTGAAATGCATATCAATCTCCCTAACAAATGTGATTATGATATATATTATATATTTTATTAATAATTACTTTAGATATATTTAATTTTCATAACTTTGATTTGATTTTATTATTATTATTATTTTCATTATTAACTAAATATGATTATATTAATATTAGTTAAGATATACAAAAAATTAAAAATAAAAATTATTTAAATAAAAAAATTCTGATTTTTTTTAACAGTAAAAACTTGAAACTCATTCTTCAAAACATAATAAAAACCAAGTCAAACTTCAGCCCAACAACATAAATGAACCATATAACCGAAGCCCACAAAACCATATAAGAGCCAAACTTATAAGACAGCAGACAAACATACAAAAGTGAACAGCTGTTGCCCAAAGGGTGATTTCTTTTAATGTTTTAGGTATTGATGATTATTGGGTTTTTTCTGGTTGTTTTAGGGAAAGGGGTTGCTTTTTGTATGGTCGTGATCCTGTGTTCCTTTAGGGAGTGTTGGTCTGTTTGTGGGAACTTGCGAACTCTGTTCTTTGTCCACTTGTTTTGCTAGTTTTGTTATTCAATAAATCTCTATTGGCTTAGCAAAAAAAATTCATAGACCAATAAACGGTTGGATTTGTGCCAAGTGTGATCATCTTGTAGCTCCCATCTATTTAGTGTAGAGATTAGGGATGGCAAAACTCGACCTGCTCGATAAACTTTAAATTGATCCGTTTCGAATAGAGAGTTTTTTTTTTTTTGGAATAGTGGAAGCGGAGCGGGACGAGACGGGGGTTTTTTTTCGAAAGGTGAGGATGGAGTGGTTTTGGTAATTGTTTGCTCTTCTCCGTCCCGTCCGGAGTATTGAAATTACTATTTTACTTTTAAATATTTAGTTTTTAAAGGGATAAAAAAGTAATACATCTAAACCTATTATTTTTATTCTTTATTTTAAAAACCTAAACCTAATACTTTATCATTGAATTTATATATTTTTTTTTGCAATGCTTTATTATTTGAAAAAATTAGTAATAACTAATAAATATCGGATGGGATGAGGTGGTTATGGATATAACCGACATCCATAAAAATAATAGTGGTATTAAATTTTTAACATTCACAATAAAACAAGAAAGAAAACGTGGCAAAAAATTTCTATGACGGGACGAAAGTAGATTTTGCAATATCCATCCCGTCTCACCCCTTTCCATCGCAATCCTTAGTAGAGATAAGCATGTCTCAAGCTAAGAGGCTGGCTGCCTAGGGAGACTGGACATGCCTAGGCCCAACCTGTTGGGCCAAATTCAGTCTTGTTGGGTCCTGGCAGAGGCCATCCATAACACTAAATCACTAAGATTCATGAACTTTTAGATGTTTGAAAATATGAAAGAGCAGAGAATGAGATTCAATATCTTGCCGAGGCTGTTCTAAGGCCAATCATATGCATAAATATATATAGTCCTTTGAACTGTATAAATTTCTAAGATTGAAAATTTTAAGTGTAATATGCTGCTAATCGTGTTGCATGTTTTAATGCTTGAAATCAATGTTTGCCATCATCCTAGCTAGAAGGTGGTTTCAGGTGTAAAAGAGTTTATGATCGAAGTGCCAATTTTGTCTTAGGACCTGAACCAAATGCTTAAATATAGGCCTTGAAATCAATGATAATTTCATGTTACAAAAATATATATCAACAAATCAAGAGATGAGATGACTGGTAAACTCATAAGAAAAATATGGAAAGATCGATGTGTTTGCGGTTTTTGCCGGTTTGCCTAAGGGAAGTCAACAGTCGTAGATCAATATGACTTGAACGTGTTTGAACATTTGAATTGGTCATCAAATTCAGTCTCCAATCCATATTTCCATTCCACATGCACCGTTATCATTTGTTAACATATGACTCTCAATAAACCCGAGTTTTATCCCAATCGATTCATGTAATTACTTTTAAAAGGTGACATCCAATATATCTGAAATTCAACTTTCCCTATCCCTTGCCACCTCTTTTGTACCAAAAAAAAAAGACTTTGATTCAGATTTTAGACTTTGATAAAATAAAAAAAAATTAGACTCCGTTTAACAAGCTGTGCCCAAGTCAAGTAATTAACCAAATTCTTATTGAAATAATAGTGTAAACTGGTTCCATTTGCCTGCTTTGCACAACTATATATATGCTTCAAATCGCCACCAAATTCACATAAATTTTTTGCATTAACTTCTTCTCCTCACATACAAGCAGCTAACCCCTTGAAATTAATTTTCATCAAATTTGAGAAATGGAGTTCCCTAAGGCTATAACTCTTGTCAAAATTTCATTGATATTGAGCATTGTGTTCATTTCATTTACAGCACAATTCGGTGCTGCAATAAGGCCTTATAATTTGCATGAAGAGCAAGAACTAATGAAAGAAATTGTTCTTAATTTGGAGTCACTGGAAAGGGGGCCAGTGCCACCATCTGGTCATTCTGATTGTTCAAACATCCCTCGTCCCGGTGATTGCGAGCTAAATGAAATGAACGTTGCTGGCCGTCTAATTCGTTCGCCACCACCACCACCACCACCCTTCCCAGCAGGCATGAATGTTAAAAGGTTTGCTGTTGCTGCTACTTCCATGGAGGATAAGAGTAACAACTAATAAGCAAGATTACCCCAAGTTCTTAATTTAAGTTTGTTCAGGATGTAATTAATAAAGTTTCACAGCTTTTTTTTTTTTTATATATCCGCTTAATCGGTGTTTATAGGCATCAATTAAGGATTATTTATTTACCATTTTGAAAAAACTTTTTGCATTTAATATATTATTTTTACTAAATTCAAGAAAAAGTGATGCATTCATTATATATATATATATCAATTTAATCAGTACCATCAGATTAACATTTGTTTTTTTTTTTTAATTAAAAATAGGGGGGTTTTCAACTCTGCTCCGAGTTTGGGATACATGTATTGATCAAGTTCAAGTGTTTACATTTTAAATATATTTATTTTTTTAGTTGTTTTCTTTTCTTTTTTTCCTTTTTCAACCATTACTTTCTAGTGTATAAGATTGGGGTGTCTTTTTTATTTTTTGTCTGGCTGTTAATCCTCTTTTTAATTATGATTAACGAATTCTATAAAGATAATAATAATTCATATAAGAATATTTAATTTTTTAAGGTTTTCTAAATTGGGTACCAACAAAATTTGCAAGGATAAGTCCTAATTTGCTATTATATTTAAAATGGTGATCAAATTTATCATTCTTTTTTTTTTATGATTATTATTATTTGCGAATTCGAACTTTTTTTTTTGAGTCGGGATCATACATCAATCAACTGAATAAAATGATCATATACACATTCATCTTTGAATGAGTGCAATTTTATCATTATATTTTTTATTTGGTTTCAAAATTTTCAAAATAGAAATGTTCACAAGTGAGGCTATTGACCATGCTTGAAGGCTTGACTCGAGTTCTCTGGGGGCCTCGACACGATGTCATAGGATCGAGTTTGGTCCAAAATTATTTTATATTAATAAATAATATATTTTAAAATTCAAAAAAAATGAAAGAGGAACGAGAATCGAGGTAAGAGGGGGGAAGGGATGACTGGCCATTAATCAGTTGGTCTGGTTCAAGACCGATCAGCCCCAATTCTCCCTAATTTATTATTTTTAGGGTACTTTAGTCGAGTTTAAAATTACTTTAGAAAGAATATATTCATATAGGTGACTTAATCATACCTTATAAAAGATTAATGATGATTCCATAAATACGTTTAGTCGATGAATTCGCATTTGACACGTTATGATACTTTAAACATGAATGCTCAATGGAGGGGAAAATCCTAAAATTGTATTTGGTACAAGGGGAAAAAGGAAAGAAGGAAAGGGTGGAACGAAAAATTACTTCTTTTCATCATTTCCTCCATTGAGTAGAAGAAAAATAGAACGATGAAAGGAAAACAGTGTTATCACCCCTAGTACTTAGTCGTTCCACATGCCAGTACAAGTTTATACCTCTTACTACCCATTCTCCTTAGAGGTTAGGAGTATAATCGAGTTGAGCTTAGTCCAAATAATAATAAGTTTAAGTTTGACTCAAAATTCAATTCGAGATAAAAATTAAATTACTCAAATTCACATTATTAGACTCATTAACCTAGTAAAAAACTAGCTCGATTCTTATACTCAACTTCAAACTTAATTATTTGTATAGCTTAAGCTCAAGATCGAATTGAGATTTCATTAATAATTAAAAATAAAAAATTTATAATTAAAATAAAAAAAATCGATTAAACTCACAAACCGCTCGAGTCACACATTAGGATACTAGAATTTGACTCACTCGATAACTCGAGCAGCTCGAACTCAAACTAGACTCGACAATGACTGAGTTGATTTTAAATTTTTTCGAGTCAAACTAGAGGTGTTCATGGGCCAAGCCAGGTTCGAGCCGAGCCTAAGTATGGTATCAATACCATATATACTTGTCCAAGCTTGGTCCGGCCCGAAATATAGGCCTTAAATTCTACCCAAGCCCTCCTATAATTATAAATGGATAGTTCAAGCCCGTTTAGGCCCGCCAACATTTTTTTCTAAAAAAATTTAAACAAATATGTTATTTTTTATTTAATTTTTAGTAATTTAATTTTTTTTATATTAAGTTCTAAAACATGGATAACATATTTTTAAATGTTTACACTATAATATTATATATGTTTATTTTTTATATGATATAAATTACATAATATATAAAAATATTATTTTATATAAATAAAAAACTAGTCAAGCCGGGCCAAACTCGGGTCTTGATTATTGGAGCCAAGGTCTAGCCCATTTTTTAAACGGGTCTCATTTTTTTGTCCAAGTACATTTTTCGAACCTAATATTTTTGTCAAAACCTTTTCAAATATCGGACGAACTTTCAAACTTGAACGAATAATTCGATCCTTAAACAAATCTAAATCAAATCAAAACTCAAATAATTTATGAACATAAATGTCGCATTTACACCCTAATTCTCTCCGTTGCAAGGACCGCTACACCTTTTTTCCCTTTTCCTTGCCATGGAATCCAAAACTTTAACGTGATTCAAGATATATAGCAAATACTTAACAGTATTAATTGTTCAATTGCAAAAAGTACTAGATATGCGGTTAATAATCAAATTATTGTTAAATAGTATAATAAATAAAAATTATTTGAAAAATAAAAATAAAAATTATTAAAAGGAAAATTATAAAGATAAAATTACTCTTGATAAAAAAACTTCTTCTTTTCTTTTTCTCTTATTTTCTAATTTATTTTTTAATTAAAAAATAAAGTTTTCTGAAAATAATTTTTTTTAATTTTAAAAAATATTTTTTTTAAAATTTAAAATTTTTTATTTACATTTTTTTAATTAAATTTTTTTAAAAAAATAACATTATTTTTTCTAAAAATATTTTTTCTTTATTTTTTAAAATTTTAAAAAAATAAATATTTAAATATTTTATTTTTTAAATTTATTTTTAATTAAAATTTTTAAAAAATAATATTTTCTTAATAGAAGAGAAAGGAAAAGTAGATTTTTCCATTAAAGATAATTTTATCTTTACAATATCTTTTATAATAATTTTTAATTGTTCAATTTTATTTTCAAATAATTTTTATTTATTATATTATTTAATAATAATTTAATTATTGACAACATGTTTTTCATATTTATCTAAAGTACTATTAGACAACTTAACAAGTACTTGATTACGTAAGTCATGACCTTGTATGTTTATTAGTCATCACTAAACAGCAGATAAGTGACTTTTTATATATATATATATATATAATTAAAATTGTCAGATATTAAAACCGAATCACAGAAATTAAAAGTTTAATATTCTTTAACAAATTAAATATTGAAAATATGTAATTTTTTCTATTTTAAAAGTATTTTAAAGGTTTTGCTAATTATAAATAATAAAACCCTTCCCTCACCGGCCGTGATTTCAAAAAGAAATCACGGACGTTTGTGCACCATGAGGTTTTTTAGTTATAACCGGTTAACTTTTTTATCCGATTTTTTAAATATTGCTTAAGTGAACTTTTAGATCATCAGTACAGTCTATCCCACTGCATGTGACGTTGGTATTGTTCCAAACATTTTTATGTATATTTTTTTTTCCAAAACAAATTATTTGAATATTATACAAAATATATAATATATAAAAGATGAAAAAAAAAATACTAATAAGCTCAAAAAAGTTTTTATCAAGTAGGCTCAATTTTTTTTATCTATTAATTGATTTAATATTTTAATCCTATGAAAATGAAAATTCTTTCGAGAATTCTTTCAAACAAAATAGTTAGTACTGTATTGATGTATAAAGAAGAACATTCAATCGGTTTCATTTTGAAATTTTGAAAGCCAAATTAATCGATCTCACTTGAAATAAGAGATTGACTCGAATCAAATTAAATTAAATTAAATTAAATGACTAATTAAAATAATCGAAATCAATTTAAGTCATCGATTCAATTAATTCGATTGGTTTAACTATTCAAAAAATATATTATTTATATTAAAAGTTATTTTATATTTATATTATATATTTTATCATATATAAGATAAATTATATATTATCATATATATGATTTTAAAATATTATATAAATTATATTGTATTTATATTATATATAAAAATATATTTAAAAATAAATTAATAGGATCGATTAATTAGTTCAGACTTTTCGATTATCAATTTTGAAAATTGATAACCCCGATCGAACTAATCAAATAAATTATTTTTCTTAACCAATTAATATCGAAAATGAATAAATTGAATCAAATTAATATCTTTTGGTCGGTTTCAGTCGGTTAATCGGTTCCAATCAATTATTACTCACCACTACTAGTAGGCGTATCATTTTATTTTAGTATTGGTATATATCAATACTGGTGTATTTCAGTTCGGGTTTATTAGTATTTTAAAAAAAAAATCATATATATAGTCCATTTCCAAATTCTCTAATAAAATATATATTATATACACATACATAAAAACACACCTCTATTACATATATCTATATGTTTATATGCAAATATAAAATTTTAAAATTATAATATTTAATATTCAAAAAAATTAAATATCAAATTATTGAAATAAATATAAAAATATAATAAATTATTATTTAACAAGTTCAATAGACTAATTTAAAATAAAATAAAATATTCATGAAGAAAAAAATTAACCATTGATTAAAAATCAAATAAATGAAAAAGATTAAAAGAAAAATAAAGTCTGCCCACAGATAAAGAAATAAGTGAAGCAAAATAATTTAACAACTTCTATTCTTTGATGAAAGAATTGTTTCTTGTAAAAATATCATAACCGGTTGTGCTGGTGATGGGTTAAAGGCTTAAAAATATGCGGCTGTTTGGTGTCCGTCATTTTCATAGAAAATTAAAGACTGTGAGATAAGCCAAGTCCTTATAGATATGTGTAGACATTAATTGAAGTGTCATGTTTTTCATTAAACTTTAACATGGATCAAAACAATTAAAATATCTAAAGGTTCATTTAATCGATATTTATAAACATCAATTAAAAATTATTTAATTATCAATTAAAAAAATTACATTTAATACATTATTTTGATTGAATTTAAAAAAAAATCATTAATCACATATATTTTTATATATATTACCTTAATCAATGCCGCTAAATATTGGTTGGACAAATCACATTTTCCTATGTCTAATTGTCGCATTATATAACTTGTTTTGCATGTTAGAGACCTGTTAAAATTTTGTTTCAACGCATTTTTCAACCTGGCTTTAATTTAAGAAAACAGTGTTTGGGGCACAAGTTTCCTTGTGCTTGATACTATCATAGACTTTGAAAATTGAATATATCTTTAAACAAACGCCGCCTAAGTCAAACCAAGGAAACTATATTGCCTTCAATTAACGACTTAAAGTTCATAGTTCTGCACGAATGTGAAAAAAATTTGAAGTGAGGAAAATATTTATTTTTTTATTATATTATTAATTTTTTATTTTAAATATTTTTTATTATTAATAAAATTTATTCAATTTATAAATAAAAATTTTAATTTTATTGAAAGTCTTTAGTTAAATTAATTTATTTGATTTTAAAAAATGCATATTAATCTAATTTTAAATGTTCATGCAAATTTGATTATTTATGTAATATATAATTTTAGGCTCAATATATAATTTTTTTATAAATAAATAAGTTTTTATAATATAAATATTTTATATTATATTATAAATAGTAATAAGATTTATTTCATTCTTATTTACGAATATTATTTATTATTAATAAGATTTATTCAATTTATAAATCAAAATTTTAATTCTAAATTTTAATTAAATAGATTTTTTTGATAATAAATAAAAAATAGTTAAAATTTACATTGAATTATTTATTTTCAAAATTATAATTTTTTATTAACCTTAAAAAATAAAATAAAAATTATATTAATCTAATTTTAAATATGAATGTAAATTTTGATTATTTATATAATATGTAACTTTATGCTCAATATATAATTTTTTTATAAATAAATAAGTTTTTTATAATATAATATTTTATATTATAATTTATAAATAGTAATAAATTTATTTTATTCTTATTTATGATTTTGTATTATAAATATTAATAAAATTTATCGTTGAAATTTTTAATATCATGATAGAATTTTTTTTTTTAGAAAAAATAATTATTAGAACATTTAAAATAATGTTTTTAACAATTAAATTATGTGTAGAACTTTTAATTAAATTTTATTAAACAAAAATTGCAAAGTTAGGTGATTATATATATTAGGACAACTTTTGATTTTAATCTATTCATGATATAAAGTGTGAAAAATGTTTGAGAGTTTTGATTTTTTAAGAATAGATAAATTTTCATGATTTTTTTTTTTATTTGGTTTGTTAAAAATAAATTACTTAATAAATACAAGATAATTAATGTGTAATATCATGTGACACGATGACTAGTATATATATATATATATATATATATATATATATTTCTGCACACCAATCCCCACAGAAAACATGCAAATCCAAACCAACATCTATTATTTCTTGATCATATATAAACGAAGCAAACTAGCAGATATAGCTACCAAAGTTGTTCATTTACAAATGGGATTCATCGAAGAAAGAAGAGCAGTAGTACTTGTATTTACCCTCTTGTTCATTTCATTTACTGCAAAATTTGGTGCTGCCATAAGGCCTTGGCAAGGGGAGCAATTATTCAGGGAAATCGTGCCTAAATTCGAGTCCCTGCGAAAGGGGCCAGTTCCACCATCTGCTGGTTCTCCTTGCAGCAACATCCCCGGTCGCTCGGGCCGTTGCGTGATCAGTGGAATCAACGCAGCTGGCTATCCTTCGTTCACTGCCCCCCTTTTCTGGCATTAACGTTATAAAGTTTGCAGGTACTACTTTCACGGAGGAAAAATAATAGCAACAACTAGCAAAGCCAGATTCTTCAAATTCTTTATGTTATGTTTGAAAACATGAATTTGAAAATTTGGATTTGGATTTCATTTGCTATATAAATTATGAGAATGAGATGTATACATTATGTATAAATTAGTTAAGATTCAATATGATTATATATTTGAAAGGTATAAAAACATGAATTTCAAATTCACAAATAGCTATAGGTATTTCAAATTCACTACTAAATAGACATCCAACAAATCCATGGATTTGATAAATAATCATCAATGTTACATTTACATGTGTTTTACTACACAATTTATACTATTTTTGAAATCCAAATCCATCATTTGAAATCCAAATTTTCCAAACGCAACTTAGAGTTCTTCTCTAAAGCAACAGAGTTTCATACATTAAAATGCTGGAAACTGTAACTAGAACATTATACCATAATGTCTTAATTCTTTCTTCTTTTTTTCATTTATTTTACCACTCTTTTGTAGTGCATCTTGTTAGCCTGTGTTATCCATATTCGGAATGAATATCGGATACGAGTATGTGTCCGACACGGGTATGCTCATTTTTTTTTTTAAGTTTTTACATATATTTGGAGGATCATAGTCCCATTACTCATATCCGAATATATGTCGGACATAGGTGTAAGACACAAATCCTTTAAGAAAAATGAAGAATACGGATAATATAGCCTTAGTTTTATTATCAAATTGTTTAATTTTTTACCGGTGATTTTCGCCATTGTCTTTTAGTTAGATGCAGTCAGTGCTATTAACTAGCTGTTACCCCTGAATTCAACCACACTTTTTGGATTTTGTTGTACATGAATATAAAAAAGTTATTGAAATCAACCCTTTTTTTTATTATTTTTTATGGATGAAGTAAACCTTGAAGCTTTTGATCAAACAGTGAAAATAGGCTGAAATTATAATATATGCTTATATTTGTCTTATTAACAGTTCTTAATCTGATTGGCATAATTTCATGTTCATGGAGGGAAAATGGAAAGGAAATATATGACTTCTAATGATAGCATGAAAATTGAGACATCACGATGGCAGCACCCATTTTCTTTGACTGTTGAAAACTCTTGTATACTAAAGTAGCTAGCCAAGAAAGTTAAGGTACTAAAAATTGCAATAACTATAAAGAAAATTTAAACTTGGATCTTGCTAACAAGTGTTCTAAAAACACTTGTTAAGATATATATATATATATATATATATATATATCTTCACTCAATACATTAAAAATGAAGAATAAAGTTATTAATTATTATATTTAATGTAATTTTTTATTATAAATAACATATTAACTAACCTTAAAAAATGTCTTTAAGAGTTTCATTAACAAAAACTTCAAACTTTACATTTTTACTTTTTAAGTAAGAAATGCATGCAATCATGATCCAACAATTAAGGCCAAGAGGGAGAGTTCGATTTTTCCTTTTTTTTTTGGTTGCGATTTGGGGGTAAACAAAACAATAATTTATGTTACACGAACTTGGAGTGAGTATCGAATATAAATATATGTTACATGTGTTGTGCGGAAGCGAATTGATATTACTAAAACCGATTTAAACACACTGAAAAAACACCGATATTTTACGTGGTTCGGCAACTGTGCCTACATCCACGGGAGGAGGAGCTTGAAGCTTTGTATTAATGGAGTTTAGAGTACAAACATATACAGAATTCAAGGTGCTACACAAGCACTGAACTCACAACTCAACACAATACCGAATTACTCTATAAACACAGAGTATTTGCTTCAACAATTTAGCTCTAACTTATACTCAACTCTTCTCTATTCTCTCAACTCTACATGGCTATTTATAGCCATAATATCAAGGTGTGAACATGCATCAAGTGGCAGCCACCATAGCCACCATAGCCACCATCCACCACCTATCTTGGTGTGAACACATTGCAAGTGGTAGCCACCATAGCCACCATCCATTTGCAAGTGGTAGCTTCCATTATTGGTGGTGCAAGTGGTGCAAGTGGTAGCTCCATTAATGGTGCTAAGCCACCTATGTGACTTTGAGCCATATTTTGAGCCATATTCTAACAACATGGGTATATTTAATTTTTAAAAAATTTCTCATATATTCAAAGAATTATAATCTCATACCTATATCCAAATATGTATCGAATACAAATAATTCAAAAAAATGAAGAATTCAAGTAATTTAAACAACAATAAGTTAAAAGCTTGAATTGCATAAACCACGATGATTCTATGTTTACCGTGTGAACCTTAAATAATCCGGGTCAAGAATAAGCTTAGAAACCTCGAAAATTTAGCATTCCAAGTTCACCATTGGTTTTGTTTACATGAGACTAGTCAAAAATTATGATCCATGGTACATGGCAAAAATGTGATTCACATGATAAAATCCCTAGGAAAAACCTGGAAAAAATATGCTTTTGATTTAAAAAGGGAAATAAATTTAAAAAAAAAAAAAAAAACAAATTTGTTTACTGTTTTATAAATTTTAAAAAACTTGAAAGGTGTTCAATTAATGCAAGTAAATTACTATATATATATCTTAATTTTCTTTTAATTAAAAGTTACAATTTCTAACATAAAATCAGGTTATGGAATTTGACTTCATCCCCATAGCACAAACATGACTTGAATCTAGTTGATGGCGTACGATATGATTATGATGATGATGATGAGTTAGCTGGATATTCGTTGAAAGTCAACCTAAAATATTATTTAACCATCTGTTTTTTCTATTGTTTTACCAAACAACTGAGGACTTAGAATTTATGTACATGCACATGAAACTTCCTTGATACTAATATATACATATTTCATTAAAAAATGAGAAAAAAGGTCATCTTCATATTGGTATTATGTTCTTAACATTGACAATTAAGGAAATCATGTTAAAGAATATTCAACCAAAACCAAAATACAATTCGAACATCTTTTAAAGAAGATTAGCAAGAATTCTTAAATAAAATATCAAGATTGTAGTAGGTTTTTTTTTATATATATAAAGAAGGTAGTAATTTGAGAATAAGGAAAAAGGAATATTGTAAGTGCTAAGATTTGAATCCAAACCTGTTGAATGTCACCTCTTAAGGATAACTGCATAAATCAACTAAACTAATTAAGCTTCAGGTTCGTAATAGACCAAGTTTAGGACCTGAGGATAAGGGAAAGAATTGTAGGTGTTGAGATTTGAACCCAGACCTGCTAATGTCACCTCTTAATTAAGGATGACTGCATGAACTAACTGAACTAAGCTTCAGGTTCGTAATAGATCAAGTTTAGGACTTGAGGATAAGGGAAAGAATTGTAGGTGTTGAGATTTGAACCCAGACTTGCTGATGTCACCTCTTAATTAATGATGACTGCATGAACCAACTAAACTAAGCTTCAGGTTCGTAATAAATCAAGTTTAGGACTTGAGGATAAGTGAAAGAATTGTAGGTGCGTATTGAGATTTGAACCCAGACCTACTAGATGTTATCTCTTATTAACGACTGCATGAATTAACTAAATTAAGCTTCGGGTTCGTAGTAGATCAAGTTTAGGTCAATATTAGTAATAATTTTTAGCAAATCTTTTTTATTAAATACTTATATTTACCATCTTAGATGTTCTGTATATTTAATGAAACAATGCCAACTTTTCTATATATTTTTAAAAGCTTAGCCTTAGACATGGGACATGTTTATTCTTTGTTTAATCGTTATTTTCTTCATGAATGATGAAACAAGGAATGAACCATTCATGAAGAGAAATAATTACAAAGCATAATCAACATTTTCTGCCTTTAGTATCTTTCTTAGCGTATACTCAATGTATTAACTTAGTCACTGCATACGAATAGATATCCTCTGCCTCTATTCCCTGCTTCTTTTGGTGCCCCTTCATTATAATTTTGTCATGTGTTCAGTTAATTAATTGTTTATAAACACGTGTTAAAAAACTATTAGAGGGGCACCAAAAGAGGCACTGAAAAGAGGCAGAAGAAATTTGTTCCTTTCCACAAACCATTTTTATGTGATTAAATTTTAATAAATAACTCAATTTTGGCTAAATGGCTATCTTTTATTATAAAATATTAAATAAATTATGTCTTTTAAGAAGATTAAGATTACTTTTTTTTGGTATAAAGATTAAGATTATTTTAAGCCCTTCTTCCTAATTTATATTTATTTTACTTTTATAATAACACTAATTATGTCAAATTGTTTATATTAAAAAGAAATAAATAAATCTATTTTTTTTTAAATATAATTAGGGTGTTCTCAAGTTTTGCTTAGACCTAACCCCTTCATGTTCGATCTTATGATCGCACTATCCCAAATTAACCTAGTAGATTCAGAATTTTACTCTTGAATTTTTTTTTTTGCAAAAATCGAGCCTTATTAATAAAAAAGTGCTTATTTTTTTATCAATTGAACTACCTTGTAAATATAATTATTCTATTATTGTATATAATGGACTTGACAAATATGATCGAATTAAATTTAATGTGTTTAATTATACCAAAATGGAAGGCTCTTGAGGATGAGTTTTACAAGATTAATTTGATGGTGCAATGGATATGAAGGATAGCAAAGGGGGACTGGGAGTTATCATTCGCAATTCAAGAGGGGAGGTGATGGGTGCCTTTTCTGCAAAAATTGAAAGAGTTTGTGACCCATTCATGGCTGAGGCAATCGCAGCCTCTCGAGCTATTGATTTTAATTGCAAAAGAGATGGGTTTTTAAAAGATTATTTTTGAAGAGGACTCACTGGAGATAATAAAGAAACTACAGGTCAAAGTTGCTGATTTTTCTTCCATTGGAACTCTTAAGGAGGAAGCTCGTATCAAGTCATACTGTTTTAGGGATGTTTTGCTTTCACATACCAGACGATACAACAATGAAGTTGCACATTTGTTAGCCAAAAATGGGGTTGGGATCCAAGAAGACATGTACTGGGTAGAGGACTTTCCAAATTTCCTTACGGAGAATTTTAAAATTTTGAAAAAATTTAAAATGAAAGTATTTAAAAATACTTCATTTCAAAATGTTATAATTTGTAATTGTTTTGTTTGGATAAATTTTTTTAGAAAGAAATTTAGGCTGTTGGAATTTCATGAAATCAAAAAATAATTATAAAATAGGAATAATGATATTAAAAATAAAAAATACATATATGTATACAAAAAATGCAATATGAGTATCATTAGATTCGTAAAAATATATAGATATTATTAATAATATAATAATATAAAATATATATCATAGTTAAATAAAATAATAATTTGTTTTTTTTTTAGTTTTATATTTTATAATGAGTCACTTTGGAATAAAGTGGGAGAGAATTTTGAGAAATTTTGAAAAATCATCTCTTTAGGTGGAATTTCAAAAGAAAATTTGAAGCGCTCAAATCCTCTCTTGAAATTCCTTATAAAATTTGAAACTCTCCCTTATTTTTACCCAAACAAATAAATTTATTTTTAGACTTTTGAAAACCTTGATTGAAATGAAATCCCTCCTTCAAATCACTCATCCAAACACACCTCTGCAGAAACTTGTTATAATTAAGAACGAATAAATGAAGTCATTTCTTTAAAGAAAAAATAAATTAAAGGTAATGTGGTTAACTGAATAAAATATAAAAGGAAATGTTAATTAAGTGCTTATTGGTATTGATTAAAGTAATATTTACAAATGAGGAGGAATCTATTTATATTAGTGTAAAAATAATTAATTTTAAACGTTTCTATAATTTCGTACACAAATAATATTATAACAAACCAACCGTTGAATTTAGCAATATAACCGTAATCGTCGTGCACATAAAGTTTAGAATCGATCTGATATCTCTATTATATCGGTTGACAATACTGTCTTTTTCAATATATATTAACAGTTAAAAAAATTTTACATCGAATAAATAGTTAGACATTTTTAATTTACTCGAAACTCGACGTGCATGATCTACGTGAATAAAGTATGAAATACGACGGTCGGATTAAACAAATATAAATCATATAAAAAGTTATGAAAGCATGTAAAACTAATTTAATTTTACATCAGTGTAAGTGGATAACTAATTAGTTTTACACTCTTTCATAACTTCATATACGGTTAATATTTTAACAAACCGACCATTGAATTTAGCAATATAATCGCACTCGTCGTGCACGTAAAGTTTCAAATTGATCCAATATCTATATCATATCGATTGAAAATATTGTCTTTTTATATATATATTCAATGGTTGAAAATTTTTACATCAAATAAATAGTTAGAGATTTTCAATTTACTCGAAATTTGATGTCCATAATCTATATGAATAAAACATGAAATACAAATGTCGGATTAAACAAATATAAATCGTATAAAAAATTACAAAAACATATAAAATTAATTTAGTTTTACACTACTTTAAGTGAATCTCTTATTTATATATATATATATATATATATATATAAAGTGAGATCATAAGGCAATATTACGAGTTGAACTCCTGTTCATTATTTTTTTTATTATTATTGTTTTAATATACTCATCACTATCACTTATTTGTGTCAAATTTATTTTTGAATCGTATGATTAAAGTTGTATTATAAAGTAATAGAAAGAAAAGTAAAAGTAGGGAGGGAGGGAGCTAGGGAGACAAACCTCATTTTTATACAAAAGGTGTAATTTGATTCTATACACAAAGGTGGAATTTGATTCTATCTCATTCTGGTTGCCATAAAAATGCATTTATGTTTTGTTTTGACTATATCTATGTATTCAAAGGGAGGCAGCCCACCAATCTGGCAAGACTGACATCCAATTTCAGTCCAAACTCAACATTATTCCCTAATTCTTCAATTTCAGCACACAATTTTAATCTTAATCTAAACTATTAGCTATCCTCTTAGTCAGATTCCACTAAGATTCCAGTTGAGGATTTTAGAAGGAAGCATGAATACGTGACATGTACTCCCACTACCCACAACCGCAGCCACTAATTAAATAAACTATCTTTAGTTTATCCTTTTTGTTCCACTTTCTTGGCAAACAAACAGAAATATTGGTCATTGAACAAGAACAAGAGAGCAATGTCCAGGGAAACCTTCTTTGTTTCTTTAAAAATGAAAATTTTATTGCATTTTAAGTCTTTGAAGATGTAAAAAACAAATTGAATTCATTTTATTCCAAGAAAATACATTACTATACAAATTAAATCCAAATACAATCGAAAGAAAGAATAGAAAAGGTATAACTTTTTCCAGGACCTGAAATTTTTGTACAAAATCATCATTCTCCAGAATTCAATTGGCAAAATAAAACCTTAGCTTCAACTTTTAGAATATCCCAAAAGAAAAATTGTTATATCTTTAGTTTCAAAGCTTCATTTCTGATCATTGGCAACACCAAATTGAACCATTAGACGTGGATAATTAGCAGTGGCACGAGGAAGCTGGGCAACACCAGCAAAATGCATTTCCTTCAATGGACAGCCTGATCCACCATTGCCGGGAATGTTGGTGCAAGAGGAGCCCTCTGATGGAGAGACGGGACCCTTCTGAAGAGACTGTAAATTTAGTCCCTTATTCACCAAGTTAGTTTCTTCATGCAATAGTCTAGTAGCACTAATTGCATGGACTTGTAAAAGAAGAAGAAGAAGAAAAGCTGCCAAAGCAATGTTAAGAACCCTCATTGTTTTTTGGTATATATAATTAACAAAGCTAAATTATGAAGTATTTCATGTAGGAGTGGGGGTATTTATAGTAGTTATAGGCTTATGGAATATGGATATATATAAGATGGAAGAGAAATTGTTTTCTAATTTATTTGTTGAAAGGTTTTGACTGTTGAATACATGGTTTATTTTCTTATTGAAAATTTTCCAAAAAAAAAAATTGAATGGGTCGTAAGAAAGGAATAAGGAAGGAGGCTGTTTAGAGTTAGACTTGAATTCCAAGGATTTTTTTTTTTAATATATATAAAGGAGGTCGTAGCTTAGGGATAACGGGAAAGATTGTAGATGTTGAGATTTGAATTTTATATCTGCATGAACCAATTGAGCTAGATAACACATGTCGATTTTATAAATAAAAAAAAAAAGACATCTAACAATCTCTTAATTTCGCTTGTGGTATTAAAAAAAATCTTCATTATCTGTGTATAAAAAACGAACTCTTTTTCTAATAGAAATGAGTCATGATTTTTTTTTATTATTATTGTTTTGACCTCTTTCTGTTGGTCCACAGTTTTTCTTGTTCTTGTTATAGGAAGTTTCATGGGACTACAAATGCTTGAAAGTTAGACCTTGAACGTTGGCCGTAGAAACCAGAAAATAATTACGTCTTCAAAATGAAATTCTGAATCATCCCACACGACCACGAGTAGTCCGCATTTGGTTTTCTTCAACCATTAAGAAAACCAAAAAAAAAAAAAAGTGTAGTCAAATAAACTAAATCCCATATCACTATTGGTTTTCCTCCTCTTTGGGCTGCTTCCGACAAAATCATGAAATTTAGATTGCAATCATGTACGTGATTTTTTTGGGTTAAAGTATTTAAATAGTTCTTATACTATAGTAAAAAAATGTATTTTAGTCTCTATAGTATAGAAGTGAATAATTTAATCCTTATATGTTTGAAATTTGTGCAAATAAGTAAAATTTGTAACAATATTAATGGAAAATCGTTTAAAGGCTGACATGAACATGTGAAACTAATAGAAAAGATGACTTGAAAAAAATGATGACGTGTCAAAAAAATTTACTCAAGTAGAATTTAGAAAAACATCATTTTTTTTTTTGCCCAAATCCCTTCCTTACCCGTAAAAACATGTCATAATTTTTTTTCGAAGTCATCTGTTCCATCAGTTTCTAAATTTCACCTGAGCAAAAAATTTGACACGTCATCATTTTTTTTCCAAGTCATCTATTCTATCAGTTTCACATGTCTACGTCAACATTTAGACGATTTTTCATTAACATTGTTACCTATTTTACTTCTTTGCACCAATTTCAAACGTACAAGGATTAAATTACTCACTTCTATAGTACAAAGATTAAAATGCATTTTTAACTATAATACAGGGACTTCTTATATACTTTAACCGTTTTTATGGTATCACGTTTATTGTGGTTGCAGACGTAATGAATGTTATTACAATCATCGTCGATCATTATTATTATTTTTTTCACAACTTACTGTAAAATATAATAATTATAATCCTAAATTCTTTTTTAATGATTTTTAAAGTAGTTTATTACCTGTGATCTTTTACTTAAAAAAGTATTCACAAGTTGTAAGTTTAATCTATAAGCATGTCATTCACAGCTATAAATTTAATCGTTACGGACCGTTAATTATTCACTTGCAGTGTATATCGACGATGGGTAAAATCAAAACCGCAAAATAGCGGCCACCTTTTTGTATGAAAATAATCAATAATTGTTATGGTGAATTGCAAAACTAGAGAAAACCTAACATCCTCCCTTTCCTTTGCATGCTTATTAATTAGACTTGTCAATTCTGAACTCAAAAAATTTGATCAACTCATTTGAACTCGACTCAACTTGATTTGAGTAAAAAAAGTCAACAACCCAAATCCGACCAACTCCAACCCGAAAGTGAGCCGAACCCGAAATGACTTGAACAATTAACTCGAACATAAATTAAGTACAATTTTATTTTAAAAACATTAATTAATAAATATAACATAAATTATTAATTTATTTTAATTTTATAACTAATAATTCGGGTGGACCCGATCTGATCTGTATTATAAAAATCTTATATCAAACTTGTCCAATTCAAATCGGATCTATCAAATCAGACGAATAATTTCACCTGTGGACAAATTTAATTTAGTGCTGAGTTCAGAGGTTGATTATTACTGCAAGAAAAATCCCTAAAATTCAATTCAGGGTTTAAATTAAATAAGATCGAAAATGACACTGTTATTTTTAGAGTATACTTGTTCAAAGGTCGGATTACCTGTCTAAATCCGAATGCTTGTCCGATATTTGGGAGGGTTTGGACAAAAGTGTTAGGCCCGAAAAATGGGCTTGGACAAAATTTTAAGTCTATGTTCTAAATGAATCGGGTCTTGGGTAGAGAATTTTAAACCCGGACCTGGCCCAACCCGACCCAAATACATAATTGTCCATTAAAAAATAAAAACAAGTTTCTAAACTAATCACTTTTTGCCAAGTGGTTTCCACTCTCCTTGTCTCTTTCCACAAGACATAAGTAGGACAAGGCTTTTAGCACAGAATTTTTTTTTTTTTTAATTTCTTTTTTTTATGAAAATGCATTGGCCCAAGTCACTTTCCTACTCATAAAATTGTTCTGGCCCAGCCCCACCCTTTAGGGTTCACATTGTGTTCAAGCCCGTCTAGCCATCTACATGTGGGCCGATACTTCCAAGTCCAAGGGCGAAACTTGAGCTAAAGCCCAAATTGAATTTTGATGAATTTTAATCCTTAATAAATATTATTTTATTTTAAATATTTTAATTAAATAAAAAAATTATTAAAAAATAATGTTTCAATTACATCAAAATTCTGTATTAGCTCCTGCTAAACCAAATCTGTGGAATCAAATTAAATGACAATTATACCTGTCAATTTTTAACACGATACAAATACGATACGTTTAATAGATATGAAAATAGTATAATAAACATAACACGATTCGTTTAAACACGATTAACACAAGTTTAAACACAATTAACACGATACGTTTAATACATGTATCATATTCATATTTAAAATTTTAACACATTTCATAATTTGTTATACATATATTAACATAATTAACACGAAGGAAAAAAAAAAACGAAACAAGATATGCATACATAAATTCGAGATGTAACGACAGTAAATCCCAATTCTTATCGGAAGGTACTTACTTTTACTTTCTTACGGATGGCTCCGAGGATCTATTTTCTGGGAAAATAGCACACACGAAAATACTGTGTAAAATAATTTTAACATTGATGCTAGGCACTAGCAGGAATGTGAAGCAGAAACCAAAATCCTGAGCCAAAAGCCTCAATTTGTAATAAAAGTAACTAAAAATGCTTGATGCAAAGAAGGCAGTAACACTCTTTACAACATGTTTTTCCTTATGAAAAGATTACAAACTCACTCCAAATCTAAGACCCAACAAATTTCCTCAAATACATTATTACATTTGATAAGTAACAATCGAATTTGTGGGCGAACTGTGTCATTGATTACCTTTTTCAGTGTCCATTGGAAGGTCGGAATACTGTTGTATACCCATTGACGCCACATGCCAGATTAGAATACTCTGCGCTGTAGTATGGGTAACTGTCACCACCATCTGCATTTCTCATGCCGAGTAAAGATGGATCGGAAGAAGCCATCGGCCATTGGGTTGGGACCAATCCATCAATTTGCCCATTGGCATAAGGTAGGGGGTTAGCTTGCGGAGTAAATTCCCTCAGTGTATCGAAATGGTTGCCCGAGGAGCTACTGAAACCTCGTTGGAACCCATCATCATGGTAACTCAGTGCTCGCTCAAACCTGCATGAGCCACTCGAGGATCCCATCTCACCCGACATGCCCAAATTGGATGGAAAAGAAAAATGCCGGTTTAATAAATGTGACACATTGCCAAGAGAATGGAAGCCTGTTCCTGCCCTAACTGCGCTCCCAACATTGTGTTCCTCATCAAGCAAGTCATTGATGATATCAAGATGTGGAAACTCATCGGCCAAGACACCTTGGGTCTGACGTCCCGATGTACAGGCTGGAAACTCAGTTGAGAAGTGTTCCCGGGATCCATTATACACAGACTTGTTGTACAAGTCAAGATTTTGGAACTCACTAAGCAATGAAGAAGAATCAGAGTGCATACTTCTACTGCCATCCCTTTGAGAACTCTCCATCCACTGGGGTGCATTCGGGAAGGTATCCCTATTTACCATGCCAAAAGGAAAGCCTGATTGGACAGAATTTGAATCCATCCTCTCGGAGCTCTGGGGTATATACACCGGGGCAGATGCCAAGGCAGGTGGTTGCGAGTATACTGGCAATGGGTTGACTCCTGAGCTAGGGGAGTTAGGAAGAGTAAAACCAGCTGAACTAGAAGCAACATGATTTCCCATTATGGCATTTCTGTAAGATTGAGGAACATAACTAGTAGCTGGGGATGGGGATGGGGATGGGTCAGGACCTAAACGGCCAGCTGCACTAACTGAACGAGCAAGAAAAGGAGTTGTTTGAACCATAGAAACAACAGGAGCAGTTGGCCTAGGACCAGGAACTAGAGGAGCACTGGAGGGCCTCGACATCACAGGTACTTGTGGGGTGATAAGTTTTTCAGTTGGTTTCAAAGTTGCAGCCTTCTGAGTCTCAGATTTTAATATACGAGTCATTTGGAATGATGCACTTGAAGATGCAGGTTGATCACTCTGTTGCAGGCCGTTTGATGATGTCTTCCTATCTGGCATAGAATCTACACTGCCAGTACTCCTGTACTCTGACCTGAACTGAGCAGTAGGTGGCAGATTTTTGGGAGGGCTTCTTGGAGAGCATGGTATAGCAGTTGTCTTCTCTTTAGGTCTTTCTAAATCAACTGGATCTTGGATGCTTGGTTTCTTTTGCAGCAAAACAACTTCTTCCTATTACATTCAAAAGATAAATGTCAATTATATAGCTCATCAAGCTGAAAAAGTAGTACAATTGTAAAGTAACAAAAAAAGTTAAGATCTTAATGAGATGGAACATAAATATATAAATACACCACCTTCCTAACAGCATCCTGCTCAACCCACTTTGTCTGATCCGACAATGAGGAAACAGCAGCCTCAGACTCAGACTCACCAGCCTTACTACTTTCAGAAACATCATTTTGGTCCCCAGCATCTAATGCAGGACACGAAAGCCGATTATCAGGTTCTGTAGTCCAACTACTGCCATCCCTTGATGTTTTACTTCGTTGGTTCTTTCCTCTACAAAATTGAAGAGCCAGATGAGATAAATACCTTATCATCCAGAAGCATAGAAAGAATAGGACCTAAGCAACACTTTACCTGCTTGGTGATTTTTTATTGTGGTTGTCAGAAAATGAGTTCCCTTTATAGGGCCCATTCATTACCACTGATGGTACTGAGTCTGTCAAACACGTTGATGAACTATCATCCATTATAGATCGGCTCCTTTTATCAGCTACTCCATTTTGTACACATGATAGTCCACTTATGCCAATGCTACTGGCTTCTGTGGGAGGATGAATTTCTGATATATCTGTATCCCAATTAACAGGAGTAGCATCTCTGTCTTCTGAGTCGGGTTGAAGAACTTCAGTGGCACCATCAACTGAGTCAGAAACATCAGAAACATCACCCAGAGCATCAGCCTTTTCAAGCACTGGCTGCTCCTCCACCATCATAGAGGCTTCCTTTTCATCATCGGGGTGGCCTTCTCGGTGCTTTTCCAGTGCTGCCACAATAGCCTTCTCCTCCCTCCCCTTATCTTTGCTTTTCCGATTATTCCGTTTTTGCTTAGCCTGCAGTATGTAAGCAGGGGAAAATGCATTGCATTCAGAACAGAAGAAAAAACTTTACACAAATTTATTCTCCCCCCCTCTTAATTTTTTTCAAAATGAAAGTGAAATGTAAACATACCTATATATATATATATATATATATATATATATATATATATATTGCTTCCAAAAGTAAATTAGGGGATCTTTCTGATTCACCAGAAAAAAAATTGGACTATGTAAACCATATTTTATTTCATTTAGTTTTTCCTCAGGTGGTCCAAGAAGAGTATTTATTCTGATATCTAATACGATTCTACCATGTCAGAAAAAAAAAAAAAAAAAAAAAAAAAAAAAGGATTATACCTGTTTTTTCTTTGATTTTTTCTCCTTCTCAGATGCTCCTTGTTTAGCCTTCTGCTCGCTTTCAGCCAGCCATGCAGCTTCTTCACGGATGAGTTCTTCTTGCCTTTTCAAAGCAACAGCTTCCTGATAGGCAACTTCTATATTGTTGCTGTATGTAAGCAAAAAATTAGTGCATATATGGATACAAATAAGGAAGTATCACTATCATCCATTGATATACTTCGGAGATTGCTGAATAGAAGTTTGAAACACTATGTGAAAATTAAGAATCGAATCTTTCCATCAAGCTGACAAAAAGGGTCAGATAAAGGAATACAAAATCATGACTAACTGCATTACCACCTAAATTTGTGCACATAAAACATCAAAAAATAATACTGCCCTATTTCTAGAGAGAACTATTTTAGCTGGTAAGTTTACTATGATTTAGCGATGCCTTGTGTAACAGAAAGCAAATCTCAAGTCCCAATGAAAAAAAATTCGGCATCAATTTTGTAAGAGAAATGCATGCTAAACTAAATTTTAAAGCAAGAGCAGATAATATATAATAGATGAATCCAGAATGCATTTTTAGTCAGCATTAAGAAAATTCTAAGCACAACTTCAGTAACTCCTCAAAATAAGTTTAATAGAAACAATAGGACTTGCTATCACAAGTTGACTTCTATTATCAAAAAAGCATTTGAAATCTGCATTTCTCAGAAAAAGAAAATGCCTAGGAAAAGTACGATATAGAGATCCATTGAAGTTATATGTCATACCCTCCTTTTGTTTCGTTAAAACTGTCGTCCCACAGAAAAATGTTGAGGTACATTCAAAAAAATTTCAAGTGAACACAACTTTTTTTTCCTTTCCCTCATGATTTCCATGAACCAAATGGAGCAACTTATTTGACAGTTAATACTTAATACTCCCTTGGGTCAATTACTTGATAGGAGAAACAAGAAAATATTAGATCCATACAGAATCATCATATTATGCATGCATATACATTTAGTGGCCGATCCTAATTATAAGGACACATACCAGTGTTTCCATAAGTAATAGGAAAAATCAATAACCTATTATTAGTTGAACGCAAAGTTAAAAAATATGGTACCTGAAAATATGAGCGAGAACAAATATTTCCACTGTCCTGCGACCCAATTCCGTAAGACGCCTTTCATCACGCTCAACTGAATCCTTGCTGAAATCCTCTCCAGAATTTCCATCCTACACTAAATGAAAAGACTTGGTGAGCAAGGGAAAAGCTTAAATGCCATTTTTGTGCTCAAAAATACAAAACAAATTAATGAACAGGGAAAAGCTTTGTTTATTGTTGCTGTAAAAAACAAAAATAAATATGCCAGGCCAGCGGCTTGAAATATCTTTCCCAGAGAGGTATATGGGAACAGCATTAGCATCTAGGGAAGAGAAAGCATTAATTCTCATTGACACCAAGAGAGAACTCATGTATGTGTGAGAGAATTAAAAAATTCCACATATGTTTTCATCAATCTACAATAATTTTAAAATGGAACTTTACAAATTACTCTATACTTACTTTAAACCCATGTGATGTTCTTACTCATTATAACCTATCATCAATATTCAGAAACTTACCTTTGTTCGGTTCTGAGGACCTTTCTCATCTTTCGGAGGTAGTGGTTCCAAAGCAGCCCTTCGTAGAAGTAGCAGCACATCATCCACTAACAAAAACATATCTTTTTCCACACGAACAATTGGTGCTGGCATTTCTTCAGCATCCAATAATTTTGAATTTGCTTTCTTGCCCTTACTCTGGCCTTCTAGAGCCTTCAACCCACTATAAAGTGAATCCATTACCAAAGTAGATGTCACTTCCTTCTCTACAAAAAAATGCTTCACAACTACTTTCAAAATCACATCTGTTTTCTCCCTGGACAGTCGGCGCCTGGCATTTTGGTCAATCCCCAACCAGAAAGCACGGAAGCTGCAACAATTGCAAACAATTAGTTGGAGAAAAAAGGCAACAAATAGATAAAGGTGATGACCCAATGAGAAACAAAATCACCAAATATATGCCATTTAAAACATGAAGAGCACAAAAGAAAATTCACTAAGTCAAAAATAATTGAGGCCACCTTTGATACATAATGTCAAGGCAAGAAGCAATTTGATGCTATAATAAGAACAAAGATGAAAATTTAAGCAGAACATCAGGCAATGATAAAAGGAAGATATCTTTCAAAGACAGACGCTGCACACATTTAAAACCCATATTCAGTGTTATACATGAGTAATAAGTCAGAAAAAGTACAGAGCGCAAAAGCAATTACCTTGACCACCTAGCTTTGTCATCTATCAACTTCCCTAGCTTTTGTTGTCTCTCATCCAAAAAACGGCGACAAATTTGCTCTACATTTGTCGAATATACTCTAACAAGTTCTCTCCTATACTGACAATCAAGGCAACGAAAAGGCCGGTCTGCTTTCTCCCTACAAATCCAAAACAAAATATTAACTTTGCTCATCAAGATGGAAAAAAAACTAAATCAGGTGTACAAAAGTAACTCAACAATCAACTTGGTTGTAACATACCAAGGCCATAGTTCCAAAATAAGGAAACAACTCCATGCAAGGAACCTTCTTTAACTATAATGACCTCATTACTAAGCCAACTTATCATCAAAGATATAATACAATGGCAGAATGAAACAATTATCAATATACAGTTTCACCTCGTATCCTAAATTTGCTGAAAACCAGGATTGCAAAAGTTGTGTTGATAAGCATGAAAAACAACATTCAAAGTCTATAAATGTAATGCTACTACTAATATAAAGGGCGACATAAAATTGGAAGGACTTACTTAACTATAAGCTATAAACGCTATCTAATATAGATCAGTATGAATTGCTATGAAAGGAACAGTCATGTAACCTTTGAATGAAGCACTACAGGCAGAAGTTTGCTTATCAATAAATTACTGATTACCTAATGACTTGAACTTGAGCCTTTATGATAAGTGTGTCAGATTCTATAAATCCATCATAAACTTTTGAGAGCTCCATAAACTTTTTCCATCCCCAGTCATGCTCTTTCTTCCAGAATCGATGTAAAGTATCTGCAATCCACAGCAAGTTACTCATAGTGCATGATCTCTATTAGCGGTACTAAACTAAATTTGAGTAAACGAACCTGAATATTTTGATTTCTTTGGATCTTTATTCACGACAGCTATTGTAAACTGTGCAAAATGACTCCAACCTGTCTCAGAATAGAGTGAGGAACCATATAAGTTCAACAACATAATACAAGATTAACGATAATAAACCCAATGTGTAGTTTACCAATAATATCAAACCTGGAAGAAGTTTGTCATGATTTGCAACACAGAGAAACAATGAGAGATGATTGCAAACATCACAACCTTGTGGATAAATTAAAATGTACCTGTCAATGTGGCAAACGGCTCAAAACAAAACTAGTGAATTTGCCCTGCTACAAAGCCATACGTTTTTTAGAAATTTATATGTTTGTGTGTACAAGAACATATACTCCACATAAAATTTCAATATAATATGAAAGAATAGGAATTCCAGAATGACAATTATGAATTTGATAAAGCAAAGTAGAAACATAACAGCCAATAATATTTGAACCCCGTACCACTTGTAGCCACCAACTTCAAACGCATTACTGCGAAGTTCTCTTTTGTTAATCTGTGAAAATTTCTCTATCTTCCATGTATACTTTCCATATAATTCAGAAGGTTTCGGCCCTATAAAAGAAGTGAACTCAGTTTAAGAAGTTTTGATCATAAAAAATAAAAAGAAGAATAACAACAACATATTCCAAATTTCCAAACATTTCATACTTAAAATAGCAATATAAAGAAAGTACAGATTGACAGAACTGCTTGATAAGTATTCCCTAACCCAGCTTAATTTGTATTTTTTGTACACTCAAATAGTTCAGAGCAAGCATCATCTACTAGCAAGGTAGCCTATTCACCTCTCATTATAAAAAATAAACTCATTTCAAGAAGTTTCAATCATAAAAAAAAAGGAAGAATAACAAAAATATATTCCAAACAGTTCATACTTAAAATGGCAATAAAAAAAAAGTATTGGTTGAGAAAACTTCTTTAAGTATTCCCTAGCCCAGCTTAATCTGCGCTTTTAGTACACTCAAATAGACCAGAACAAGCATCATCTACTAGCAAGCTAGCATAATCACCTCTGTTATACGTTTGCATCAGGAAGAGACAGTTTCTAGTCAATAGTTCCTTGTAGAACTCCATATGACATTTAAAAAAGAAAAAAGAAAATTTAAAGTAAATAACTCCTAGAAGCTCAAACTACAGATGACATTTTAAAAACCAAAGAAATCTGAAGTAAATAATTCCTTAGCCCTAAAAACCAATTGCTTGACTAGATAAAATGAGTACTCAAATTTTATGTGTCCAGGGGCAAAAATTCAAAAAGATCCCTCCTTTTCATCCATCTGGTCAACTTGCATATCTAAGGGTACTGGAGATAAAAGAAACAGAATGATTAGAGAAATATCTTCTCAATCTATCTTTTAAGAAATGAATGTGTCATGAGAACCAGGCTTCAGTACTTAACCTTCTATTATCAACCATCGATTAATGAGATAGAGCTTGAAAAACATCGAAAACAACAATTAACAAGTCAAAACCATCTAGGGTAAAATTACTCTCAGGACAACTGTGGTCCATTTATACATGGTTCAACAACCTAATCCACCAATTGTAATTATGATTATAAGTAGTTTATAAACATTAGAGAACCCCTCAGTCGCATTCCAAAATGTAGACAAAAAATTTGCAATAGACTACCAAAACTGAACGCAAGCCAATTTTTTAATCATGCCATTCCAAGATTTTTAATTATTGGATTTATATATAAAGGATTCAACCTAAAGCTTCAATAGACTTTATAATTGTTGAGAATAAACAGACAGCATATAAACACATGTTCAACAGAATAAAGAGCATTTAACCAAACATGAAAGGGATCCAAAAGCATACCAACATCATCAGAGTCAGTGTCCCAGTAAAGGGGTGAGGTTGAAGGTGTTCCATTTTCCACCTGCTCAGAAGACCGCCACTCTGCCAACAATTCCCCTGATTGACAACGCTGCCCGCTTGAAATCCCCTCTACAGACTTTCCCACTCCAGACTCCTCACTTGCAACACCAGCCATTTCCCCCCTTCAAAACTCCTCCCCACACTCCTTGAGCTCCACTTGCTACACAATCCAAAACCCAGATAAGAAACCACTCAAAATTAGTAGTCTTAAACCTCACTTTGAAATATAAAATCATTAGAAACATCATTTCCATATAGGCATATACCCTCTACCCAATTTTTTCACCACAGCATCCTAAAACCCAAAATTAAAACTACAATTATATGAAATTTCCACGGCCGTTTACAATTAAAATTACCGGAAAACCAACTGAAACAAACACGATTTTTAGGTTCATATGCTATGATACCAAAGTTTTTCAATATTCAAAAAAAATTAAAATTTTAAAAATCTATCACTAATTTAATTAGACAAATTCAACGACTACAATCAGTCAAATTAAAATGCCAAAATCAATAAAACCCTAATGAAAAAAATCTTAATAAAATCAACAATCTAGCTCAAAAATGAACCAAGCAGAATCTTATGAATCAACCGATAAGACCCAAATAAATAAAAAAAACCATCTAGCTAAGACCCAATTGCAAGAACCGCAAGCCCAATTAAACCCCCTAAATAAAAAATAAAGATCGCCAGATTGAAAAACCCCCAAAACCCCGATCAAAATCAAACCCTAAAAAACCAAAATTAAAAAGAAAACCCAACAAAGAAAAATCAAAATGATTCGGACGACATCGTAAAGATCGAATGGTGAAAACGAACCTGGAAATGGAAAAGTCAATAGCGTTTTTTTTTGGGGGGGGGGTTCAAATGGAGGCTATGGCAGCTCTCTTGATATTCTAGTGAGAGAAAGACAGAGAGACAAAAGAGAAAAAAAGGAAAGCACCAAAAGAGAGAGAAAGAGCAAAGAAAGACAAGAGAGCCCGGAAAAAAAAAATTATTTATTATAGTAATTTCTTAAATTCTGTAATTCAATTTTTTATTTTCCCTTTTTCCAAAATGGTGGTCTGAGGAGGAAGAGGAGAAGGAAAAAGAAAACATAAAAGGGTCTCTCAAATAAAGAAGGGGTTTTATTTATATAGGATAGGGGTGTAATCGAGTCGAGTCAACTTCAAGTAGTAATAAGTTTAAACTTGACTCAAAATTCGAGGTTCGAAATTCGGTTCAATTTCGATCGAGTTCCATTTTTAAAGCTCGAGCTCATTCAATTCAAGATAAAAATTGAACTACTTGAGCTCGCTTGATTAGGCTCGTTTACTTAATAAAAATTGAGTTCGATTACCATGCTCGATTCGAACTTGATTATTTGTGCTCGAGTTCGAATTGAGATTTTTTCAATACTAATTAAAAAAAAAAAAGCTTGATTAGGCTCAAGAGCTATTCGAGTAAGACATTAGGATACTTGAACTCGGCTCGTTCGATATCTCGAGCTCGAGCTCGGATTGACAATAATTGAGTCGAATTTTTTTTTTGAGCTAAGCCCGAGTAGCTTATGAGCAAAGGTGTCTCGTTTACACCCCTAATATAGGGTCGGAGACAAATGTTGGAGAGCAAAAATCAATAAATAAAAAATTGGGTCGAATGTTGAATTGATAGGATTGTCGGTTCTTGATTTAATCTGTTTAATTAGTTTAATGGGCTGACTTAATTAAAAAGATATTTACATATTAAATACATGATTTTAATATTGAATAAGTATTAAATATAGTAAATAATTAACAAAAATATAATTAGTTTAATAGTATGGTGTTTAATATATAATTAAAAGGTTAAAAATTTAAATCCCGTCATTTATAAAACTAATTAATAATAAAATAATAATAATAATAAATTTAAAATCAATTCAATTATCGATCTAATCCAGTTTTAATCAGTTTAACCGATACTTTATCGGTTCATTGAAAACCTCATTTACTTATACTTATTAGATTTAACAGGTCATCGATTCCCAATTCGACCGATTGATCCGATATGATTTTTTATTCACATGCAAAAATAAAAAGGTGGCTCAATGCCTTGACTCGTCTCGAATGTCTTAAAACTTGTTAATTGGCTAAATACATTATGGAGTCCACTTTTTTCTTTATTTTATTTTTCAATTTTGTTAGGGTTTTTTCTTCTTTCTTACATAAGATTTTTCCTTTTTAAATTTTATTTGGTTTTTGCCAATTTTAAGGTTTGGTTGGGAGGTGGAAGAAAAAAAAGTATTAGGCTTGGTTTGTATGGATTTTTTAGCTTTATAATTGGGTTGTGTTTTGGTAGAGATGATTTGTTCATTTACTATTTTTTGTTACTTTAGAAATTAATTAACAATTTTGATGTTGGAAATTTGGTATATGATTCTTCTCTAGTTTTTTTTTTTTTGGTTAAATACTAAATTAGTCCTTGTACTTTAGGTATTTTCTCTGTTTGATATCTAAAAATTTTTTTTGTCACTTTGGTACTCGAACTTTCATACCGTCAATCACATTGGCTTTTTGCCCTAACACCGTTAGTTAATGACAATCTAGGCAAAAAATCAACCAATCAGAGCCTGACACGTGACAAAATTGCCACATCATTCGTGCCACATCACCATGAATGAAAAAAATTCAAAAAAAGTATAAATAAAAAGCTGAGTTTTTTTTTTAAATCAAAATTTTAATTTTTTTTTTAAATTTAGAAATTATAAAATTATAAAAAATCAAAAGATAAATCTGAAAAATTCAAAATTAAAAATTAAAAATTAAAAAAGAAAAATAAAAATAAAAATAAAAAATAATTTTTTTAAATATAGAAATTTCAAATTAAAAAAAATATATATGAAAATTAGAAAATTTAAAAATTTAAAAATAGAAATTTAAAAATTAGATTTTTTTTAATCTTTTCATTTTTATTAAAAATATTCAGATTTCTTTTTCTTATTTTTTATTTTTTATTTTTTTACAAATTTTTAAATGTATATATATATAAAGTTTTCAATTTTATAATTTATTTTGAATTTTGGTTTTTTATTTTTATAATATATATGAACATTCAAAATTAAAAAAAAAAATAGAAAATTTAAATTTAAAAATTGAATTTTTTTTTTCATTTTTATTAAAAAATTTCAGATTTCTTTTTCTTATTTTTTAATTTTTTTCTTCAGATTTTTAAATATATATATATAAAGCTTTCAATTTTTATAATTTGTTTTTAATTTTTAATTTTATAACTTTTAAAAAAATGAGATTTTCAAATTTTTAGTTTTGATTTTTTTTTAAAAAAGTATTTTGATTTTTATAATTTTTTTTGAATTTTTTCTTATATGATGTCGTGGCATTAATGATGTGACAGTTTTGTCACCTGTCTGCCTCTGATTGGTTGGTTTTTTGCCTAGTCAGCTATTAACTAATGGTATTAGGGCAAAGGGCCAATGTGATTGACGGCAGGAAAGTTCGAGTACCAAAGTGACAAAAATATTTCTTCAGATACCAAACGGAAAAAAGGCATAAAATACAAAGGCTAATTTAGTATTAAACCTTTTTTCTTTTTTAGGATTAGAAACTATAGATCAACTGTCCTAAACAAAAGATATTGCAATAAGAAACCAATAGTACATACATAAACCAAAAAATTTAGCCGGTATTCAAAATTCAAAGCACCTCTTAGACATTGAGCTGGTGGCTTGACTTTTATGAAACTATACTCGATTGTTATAGTGACCTTGTTATACCATATCATTATTGATCTAAAACTTAATTCATGTGTTTTTTATGCCCAATTAAATGCATCCATGTGGCCAATAAATCCACGTCATTCATTTAAAAAAAAAGTCATATCATCTTTTCTTTTATACATAATAAAAAAGACAAAAAAATTTGTAATATTACAAAAAAAAATCTTTTTCTGAAGTGGGGTTATAATTTGGGCCAAATGTTAAGGTTTCTTCATTCCTATTTCTTTTTCTTTTTGTAATCAACCAATCAATAAATAAATATTTTCTTTTTGTAATCTCCTTTTTCTTTTCTTCTTATTCATTCCTGTTTCTTTTCCATCATATCAATCAACTGCGTCTTTTACTGTTGTCGCTTCTTTTTCTACTTCTCAATTTCTTGTTTTGAATCGGTAAGTATATGATCATTGATGGCTTTTTAGGTTTTTTCTTAAATTGATTTCGATCAAGTTATTTTCGGTACGATTTTCATGTTGTTTTCTGGGTTTATATTAATTATTATTCTTTTTTTGTATAGAATTGATGGCTTTCTGAGTTTATTCTTAATTGTGGTTATCAAGTTTGGCTCTGCATGTTGTTTTCTTAATTTTGTTTTCAGATCTTTTCTGGTTGAAATTTACCTTTTAGATTTTTATTTTTGTAATTTTTAAAATTTACTTTTGATTATTATTAAAAATTGATTGAAGATGGTTCTTTTCGCTTTTGTTGTTTCGGTCTCATTTTATAGATATATGATCTCTCGTATCCCTCTGCTTTTTTTTTTCTACATTTTTGGCTTTTTGGGTTTTTTGTTAAATGAAAGATTTTTTTTCTTTGTTGCTGATGAATTTTATTGACAAGTTTATTTTTTTTCGTTTTTTTAATTATGTATAAAAGAAAATGATGATGTGGCTTTTCCTTTAAAGAATGACATGGATTTATTGACACATAGATGCATTTAATTGGGAATAAAAGACACATCAGTTTTTTTTTAACGGAGTTACACTTTGGGGTAAAGTCATAGATGGGAGGAAAGTTGGAGTACCAAGTTGACAACTTTTTTCTTTAGATACCAAGCAAACAAAAGATGTAAAGTACAGCGATCAATTGAGTATTTAACCCAAACTGTAATTTAGATTTTGTCCTTCCAATATAAAGATTGATGCTCAATAAGTTACCACATTAACAGCCAAAAACAATTATCCTCTTCTTCGAGAATTTTAGTATTATTGGAAACTATGTTTTTCACCTTTTTTATTTTTGGAATAGAAATAAAATCTAAAGACAACAAGTTATGGATTAAAATATCAATATTCATTCAAATAAAATAGATTTTTTTTTCTTATCATATCCTAGGCTATGGCCTATCCAAATTTGTAAATCATCTTTGAAGATGGATCCTTGGCAAAAAAGGTTTATGCTCAACAATTGTATGTATCAATTTATTTGGAACTTTTTTGAAGATGGATTTCCTTAGCAAAAAAGGTTCGTGCTCAACAATTGTATGTATCAATTAATTTGTAACTTAGTGAATAATGATATAGGTGCTTCAAAAGCTTGGATTTGCAAAATAGTCATACGCAAATTATAGGAACTCTCTGACCTCTTTAAAACCATTTGGATTTAATGAGTTCACATATGAAGTTACAAAAGGTAAATTTTGGAGTACATTTTTCTTTTTTTTTTATGTCAGAAAAGAAAATCTTTGGAGAAATGAGAAATGAGAGAGAAAACGTTGTTAACATTAGCTAGTCGTATTTCGTTACTAAATATTGAGATTTTTTTTTTTTTTTTTACGAAGGAGGTCTCAACTTGGGGATAAAGGAATGGGTTGTAAATGCTAAGATTCAAACTATAGACTTAGTGGATGTCACCTCTTAAGAAAGGCTACATGAACCAACTGGTTAAGTCTCAAGTTCAATATTGACATAATTTATTGACCATTGACTTTATGTTGGAAGATGTGACAAAATCTAAGGATATACTAGCCTTTCTTATCTTAAAAAGGGATTACAAAGGAGCCAAATCCAAAACTTCGATTAGCAATTGGCCATCCTTCATTTATGTGAAGATTGCATATGGTAATGTTCTTTTGTATTTTTATGCGTAATTTGATTTTTATTTTTATTTTTTTATACATGTATGCAAATTTATATTATTGGAACATTATACGTAAAATAAAGAATCAAGTTTTTAATTTAATTACTAGATCAAAACTCATTCTTCAAAACTTATGCTATCTTAATATAATATACCCATGCAATTATAATAACATCTTGATGAGAAAAAAACCCAAAATAATGGCTAGTTGATCGATCCACAACAAGAAAAATGAGAAAAAAACGACATTATATTTGTGATTTTTTTCATGAAAACGTTGTGAAAAATACAATAACATGATGCTTTATACCATAAACACTATCCTATGATTTCATTTTTGCAAAACAAAAAAAAATCGCAAAAGCTATGAAAGTTTTAAGAATTGAAAATATATTGCTAAATTTTTATACCTTGTGTCAAAAGATTAGTAGTATTTAAAATGCCATAATAGGATAAATTTCATGTCAGATGAAACACCATAAGTGTAAACACCTAACTTTGTCCAGATTTTATTTTAAAAGAATTGATTTTAATTTGCCCCAACTCAGGCCCGAGTTTAATATTTAGTAAGGTTTATGGTTGCAATTTTACATTTTAAAAATATTTTAAATTGTTTATCATTTTTGAGTTTTAATTGTCAAAACCAAAATTGAACCATAATATTATCGATTTTTAAATTTTAATTAAACTTGGGACAAAAATTCCCATTAATCCCGAGCCTTAATGTTTAACCCAATTGAATTTTTATATATATAAAAAAATGAAATGGTTTAATTAAAAGGAAAATGAAAAAGAAATTGGAAAAGTTTCAAAAGATGAAAGGAATGAGGGGTAACTTAGACATTACCTCTCTTTTCTCTCATCTTTTAATCCTAATTTTTCATTTTTAGATTCAAGGGATCACATAAATGGAAATGAAAAAGAAAATAGAAGAAAATGGCATTTTAAGGAAAGAATTATAGCCCTTGGGTGAAATGATCCAATTATCTATATTAAGTCAAAGAAAAGGGATAAAAAAAAGAGAGAAAAATGATGTTATTAGAGAGATTTTTTGACATTTTTAGCTGGGTATTCCTTAAGATTTCACGATACAAAGGGAGAAAAAGAGAGGAGAAAAAAGGTTAGATTTTTATGATTAACTTAAGTTGATTCTTTTCCCTTGTGTCTCTAACTCTTACTTTGAGTTTATTGTGTTTACTGTTATCTTTTATTGGTTTTACTGTAGTGATTTTAAACATTAATTTTGTTAAAACCGAATTTTTAAAATTAAATAAGGGATATGAGTATGGTGATCTAAGGCTTTAATGACCCCGTGATAGTTGTGCGAGTTTAAACATCATGGCCAATCTTGAGTCAACCTTTTATTTTTCTCCCAAAAATGTTTCAAAACCTCCCCTAATTAGTTTTGGCCAATGTTAAATATATTGACTTTTGGTCATCAAAACTTGTTTTTCATATCACAAAAAACAATAAAATCATTTTAAATTTGAGAAAGAAAAAGGAATGTGCTATATTTAATTTTGAAAAAAATTAAAGGATGAACAATCTTCTGTTTATCCTTTTTCTTTTTTCATAAAGGGTTTGGTGCGAATCTGAGTCAGAGATTCAAAGAATTGTCACTAGTTACTTCACTGGACTATTTCAATCCCAACGGCAACGCTCATGTCAGGAGATCCTTGATGGGGTGGAGAACCGAGTCACTGACGAGATGAACAGGTTCCTTCTATCAGATTTCAAGGCTGAGGAGGTATGCCTGCCCTTTTTTACCAAAACTTCTGGCACATTATTGGTATAGATGTTATCAAACTTTGCCTTGATTTCCTTAATGGTGCGGGTGATATATGCTTTATCAACCAAGCGAACATTGTCCTAATCCCTAAGGTAACAGACCCCAGATCCATAACTCAATTTTGCCCCATAAGCCTTTGTAATGTCTTATATAAGATAATTGCTAAAGTGCTAGTCCACAGGCTCAAACATATACTAACCAATTGCATTAGTGAGTCTTAAAGTGCATTCGTTCCTAGTAGACTAATCACTGATAACACTTTGGTAGCCTATGAGTTGTTGCATACTCTGAAAAACAAAAAGAAAGGGCGAAAAGGCTATTTTGCTCTAAAGCTTGATATGAGCAAAGCTTACGATAGGGTTGAATGGCATTTTCTTATGGACATGATTCTTAAATTAGGCTTTCACTCCAAATGGATCTCCCTTGTTATGACGTGCTTCACTTCGGTCTCTTATTCTATTATTGTAAATGGTTTTGTCACTAACAGTTTCAAGCCTGAGAGGGGACTTCGACAAAGAGACCCCCTATCCCCATACCTGTTATTGATTTGCAGTAAGGGACTGTCAGTGTTAGTAAGCAAAGCACAGAGAGAAAACCTGCTCCATGGGGTCCAAGCAAGTCACAATGGTCCAAGGATCACACATCTCTTTTTTGCGGATGACAATTTGCTCTTTGTAGAAGCAAACATCATCGAAAGTGGCAAAGTGAGAAACCTCGTACAGAAATATGAAGACTGCTTGGGCCAACGAATTAATTTCAAGAAATCTGGCCTTTTTTTTTAGCAGGAACACCAAGGATGCACAGAAAGAAAGAGTGAAGCACATGTTTGGGATCAGTGTGTCCAATAACCCGAAAAAATATCTGGGACTTCCCACCATGGTAGGCAGAGGAAGGAAACGGGCTTTCAGGGATATCAAGGAACAAGTTCGGTCGAAAATCATGAGCTGGCATACTAAATGCCTATCACAAGCTGGGACGGAGATTTTCATCAAATCTGTCCTTTAGGCCATCCCGCCATATGCTATGAACTGCTTTGAATTACCCAAGACCCTGTGCAGAGAACTGGATGCTATTATCAGTGCCTATTGGTAGAATCCAAGATCAGGAAAAAATGGAATACATTGGCTCAGTTGGAAGAAAATGTGTGTCCCCAAGGTCAATGGTGGACTAGGGTTCCGGGACATGACAAAATTCAACTGAGCTCTTTTAGGGAAACAGGGGTGGAGACTGATGAGGAACACCGAAACCTAGCTTACTGAGTGCTAAAAGCCAAATATTTCCCCTAAACCAATTTTTTGGACTCTCGACTGGGACAAAGACCATCACTAACATGGAAAAGTATCTGGAATGCAAAGGGAGTTCTACAAGATGGAATCAGATGGAGAGTTGGAAATGGGAGGTCAATACGAGTTTGGGAAGATAAGTGGTTACCGAATTCAAGCACATTCCGAATCCAAACACCGAAAGCCCCTCATGAAGAAATCATCTATGTTAGTGAGCTGATCGACTAAAGCACAATGCAATGGAGACAAGACATTCTTCACAGACTTTTCAACTCGTAGGAGATAGAAACCATAAGCTCAATTCCTATTAGCAAGCTGCAGAGTGATGACATCCTAGTCTGGCATTTTGACAAACAGGGGACTTACAATGTTAAAAGTGGGTATTGACTGCTGTGTAAGGAAAGACAATCAAGCCACACAAGCCCTACAATCCAGCAACAAGCAGGAAACAACAATGCACTCATGAAAATTTGGCAAGCACAAGTACCAAACAAGAAAAAGGTTCTGGTTTGGAGGGCTCACCGAAACATCCTACTCACGAAAGGAACTTTTCACAAGAGACACCTAGATGGAGGCTCGCAATGCACAAGATGCGAGGGCGTAGAGGAATCGCCAATCCATGCCATGCGCGACTGCCCAACCGCAAAATTAGTGTCGGATCAGATTGGATACCAGTGGGACAGCAACAACATGACTCAGAATGAGATTTCAGAAGGGATTGAACAATTTAGCTTGGCAGCTGATCATAATTAAATGAGTGTGTTCATGACCACCATGTGGGTCATTTGGGGCAGCAGAAATAGAGAATACCATGAAGGAATAAGAAGAAGCCCACAAGATGAAGCCAGATTCATACAGTCTTATCTGCAAGAGCATACCCAAACTCAGACCAGAAATCACTAGGGGAACCCAGCAACGGAGATGGAAAGCACCAACTAATGGCGATGCGAAGGTTAATTTTGATGGAGCATTGGATAGAGAAAACAGTGTAGGAGGAATTGGCATCGTCATACGAGACTTGACTGGGGCGATGTTGGAAGCTTGCTCGGCCAAAATTCCAAATGTGACAGACCCCTTCATGGTGGAAGCACGGGCAGCAGTCCTATCAATAGAATTTGCCAAAGAATTAGGAATAACTAGCATTTTGGTAGAAGGTGATGCTCTGGGCATCATAAAGAAACTCCATGCTCAAGAACCAGAATTTCCCCATGTAGGTACATTGATAAATGAGGCAAGAGAATTAGTTTCAACTTTTAGATCATGCACTTTCAGCCACATCCCACGGTCAGGAAATGAAGCTTCACATAAGCTAGCAAAGTTTAGTTTAAACTTAGATGAAGATAAATATTAGATAGAAGAATGCCCTGATGTTATTGCCAGTATAGTTGAGACGGATTGTACTTCCTCTGATGTTTGAACAAAAATTCCTCTTTTCAAAATAAAATAAAATAATAAAGGGTTAATTTTAATGTTGTTTTTATGGATATTTGAGGAAAATAATACTATTATTTTAGATTTCCAACTAAACAGACACATTTCCAACTAAATGCCTTCTAAGAGAAGACTAACAATTAATCAACGAGACTCCCAATTATGTGTCTTACTTACCTCAAGATATTAGATAAATATGTATTGATCTTGCTTATCTTCTAAATGATTACCGAACATTAATATACCCGGCGAAGCGCTAATATTTTTCTAGTAATCTTTAAAATCAAGCTTTAAATATTTTTTTTAATAAAATCTTTAAACTCATGTTTCACTTAACGAGTGCATATAAACACAAATTAAAAATTATTTAATTATTATTTTTAAAATTTTTTAAAAATTTAATACATTATTTTTATTGAATTAAAAAAACATTAATTATATTTTTCTTTCTATAAATATCATCTTAACTAATGTTATTAGACATTAATTAACATTTTATATTCAGCAAATTGTCCTTTTCTATTTAAAATTTTGATCTCATGAATTTATTATAATTTGTGTTATGAGTAAATTTGTCAATGCAATTCTACAAATATTTGAATATATAAAGTTTTCAATATTAAAAAAGAAGAAGAGAGAAACGATAGGTTAGATTAAATTCGTGATTTGTGGATTATTCAATTTTAATTGTTAAATGAATGAAAAAAGTGTTTTAATCATTAAATTTTTTTATTAAAATAATATAAAATAAGTTGATTTATTGATAAAATATGTTTTTAATAATTCAATTTGTATATGTTAAAATAAAAAATAAGTATTCATAAATTAAAAAAAAATAAATAAATAATCACGCGGCAACGAAGCAAGGGAGGCATTCTAATTTACACTTTAAACCGGTGTCTCAACCGGGTCCACACCCGAACCGGATAACTTATAGAGAGGAAAGATAAAAGGAAATTGAAAAAAATAGACCGCCTGAACCAATTCAAATTCTTTCAAAAGGATTTCACTTCTCACTCATCTCTCTTTCTCTGGCCGCCGGAGCCTGAAAAATGGATCCACCGCCGATTACTCTATTGATGGTTCAGGGCCCACGTAAAGGTGAAACTATCGGATTCCAACCCGGATCCGCCATCCGGATCGGGCGAGTAATGCGTGGCAACAACGTCCCAATCAAAGACGCTGGCATTTCTTCTAAGCACCTGACAATCGAATCCGGATCGGGAAAATGGATCCTCCGAGATCTCGGATCCTCTAACGGCACGACACTTAATTCCAATATACTCCCCGCCGAAACTCCATTTGATCTCCACGACGGCGATACGTTGAAGCTGGGAGAGACTACGTCGATCTTGATCAAAATCGAAGGCCGCGGAGGTAGCGCAGAGGAGGCGACAGTGGCAGTGGAGAGCCGGAGGAGGAATCCACCAAGGAGAGGTAAGGCTTTGAAGAGCGAAGCAGAGAGTTTAAATAAAGAATTGGATAATTTAGAATTAGAAACGAAAGAAAACGTTAGGGTTACTAGGCGTAGGAAGAATCAGGATTCCGTGAATAGCGGGTTAGTTATTCCGAAGGTTCCTGAAAATCAGGAAGCGGAGGCGAAAAGAGGGAAAGACCGCCCTCGGGGGAGGAAAAAGAACCAGCAGGAAGAAAAATTAGAGGAAAAAGAAACAAATTTGATAGAAAGAGATGGAATTTTTATCATAAAAGATGAAGTGGATGAGGAGAAGGAGAAGGAGGAGCTGAATTCGTTGCAAAAGGAAGAAATTAGTGTAAGAAAAGATGAAGAGAAAGTGGAGGATTCGAAGAATGAAGTCAAGGAGAGTTGTGATGAAAGGTTAGAGGTGGATTTGGAGAAGATTACATTAAGGGAGTGGTTTGATTACTTGGAGGTTCATTTGCAGAAGCAGATTATCGAGGCAACAGAGGAGATGATTGAGGGTATGAGGAAGAAAGCTGAGAGGGTTCAGGAGTATATGGTGGAGCAGAAGAAGGAGAAGGGTAAAGCTGCTGTGGGTTAGAGGTAGGTATCAATCAAGCACTTTGTTTTGTGGTAATTAATGACTTAAAAACACAATTTGCTTAAATGTTTTGCTGTTGAAGTTTGAATCCTTTTAGCTGATATGTATTTTTAGTATGATTTCCAATGTTTATATTTCTGCTGCATGGATTTCTCAATGTCAGAATGGTTTTGAAAGAATTGTGCTTGTGTATTCTAGGAGCAGAGGCTTATTGAACTAATAGAAATATCGTCCTGATGGTTTTATTAGATATTTGGTTTAATGAGAAACTTTGATCAATTAAGAGAACTAGCAGTCTGTGTAGTCAATGGCACAAGGGGCACTTTAGGTGCTTGAACCCTTATATTACCTTAGACTCAAGGTGCAAAAAAAATGCTTGCCTGAGTGAAGTAAGGGACAGTAAGTATTTGTGTATTTTTGTATTAGTGTCTGTGTATATAAATAAGATAAGCTTAAAATATATAATTACGATAATAAACTCTAAAGAGTGGTCCAATTTATCCTACAAAACATGCAAATTTTTTTTCTTTTTCTTTTGTTGGCCAATATGCATGATTTTCTTATGGTCTCATGTCTGTTGTTGAATACTCAAACATTGAGAAGTAGAGAGTTTAACATTATCTCTTTTTACTAGTAAATGTACAGTTAATGTACAAAAATTTAAAATAAAAGAAATAAAAAAGAATTTCAATTAAGAGGGCTTTTTTTTTTTTTTTTTTTTTTTGCGCTTATCGTCTTACAAAAAAGCATGCCTAAGTGCACCAAACATGCACCTTATCAAATTTGCCTCATCCGAGAGGGTCTAAAACGCTTTTATTGTCTGGCGTTAAGGCGCAATGCCTAGACACACGCCTTATCAACACTGTAGACAATGATTTATATCTTTATATTTAGTTTTATGACATTGATATTGTCACTTTACTCTTCATGACAAGAATCAAGATAATTAGTTTATGTGAATCTCCCACTGTGCTTCCTGTAGCAATGTATGCTGTATGCTTTATCTGGCCTGCGGATTCTGTTGCCTATGTAGTTTTACTTTTTAAAAGGGTCAAGTATAGCTAGTTTGATGTATGCTAAGAAGGGAGTGTTAATATGATATTTGTGTGAATCAAGGTCATTTTCTTCTTTAAGATATCTGCTAAGATGCTTAAGTCTCGTCCATACTGGAATCTTAGTAATTTGAAAGCTTGGTGTTCGGTAAGTTCTTTCCTCCGAATGAGGTGAATAAAGGCTCTTCTAAGAGATAATTGGAACTTTTTATACAATATCATTTGCCATAATGAAGTTCTTTTTGTGTAGTACTAGCTTGGTGATATATGCAACCCTATGACTTCCGTTTTAAAGAAAGAAAATCGTAAGTCTTCCTCAACGTATTTCTTGACAATCTTTAGTATTTCAAAGTTATTAATGGACTTTTAATCAGCTGAACTTTCCATATGACAACGAGTCTTGTCTTCCTGATAACTTGAATTTTCATATCCTGCTGGATGAAAATCTTTATCATTCCTTTATGTTTTGCTGCTACATTTACTGTAATTTTCTTCCATAAAGTTGGATGCCGGACTCATCATTTTTTCCTAAAGTACTCGTGTCCAACATCTGTATCTGACATATTCAGATATGGGTATGAGAGTATGATCCTCTAAATATATGAAAAAACTTAAAAAATATTGAGAATATTCGTGTTAGACACATACCTGCATCCGACATTTACTCCCGAATCCGGATAACATAGGTTGGATATACGAATTGTTTATTGGCGTAACCTTCGCATATGCTGATTACTTCGGAAATGATTTACTAATTTATCTGCATTTATCGTATCTTCTCACAAGTTCTCTTTGTTTGTTGTTTTTCTTCTTCAGAGTTCTTGCAAGTGTTATGTGGCTCTATTCCTGACTTTTGGAAGATATGATATTGTCTCAGAATTCTTCTGTAGGACTGTAAATTGCATTATGAAGTCACCGAGTTTATAGAGCTAATGACTAGACGTTCTTTGTTTGGAACTTGTTCTTTGTTTTTGGTGGAGGAATGAAATGAATTGCTTTTTAGTTAGGTGTTGTACTTGTTCTCCATAAAGATGAATTGATTATAATTTATATATAGATTTTATGAATGTAACTGTTAGATCAATTGTTTACTACAATTCAAAGCCAAGAGCTGTTTCAAGCACAATTACTATTTTTTATGTATGTAGGAGAAGAAATTTTTTTTTTTTTCTTTCTAGGATTGATGTCGATTTCTTGATATTTTGACAAACACCAAACTATGAATATAAATATTGAAATAGTAATGGCAAGATATGTTTGACTTTCTCATTTCATGAGATAATTTCAAGGCCATATAGGATTTACTTGCCTGCATAGCAAAATAGCATGTATGAAGCTTCAAATTAAGTTTCAGTTACATAAGGTTTTAATTGTTGTTGACATCTGATGATCTTATCTAGTGAGCATAATCTGGAGGGTAATGATTATCAGAGAAGCCCAATAGTTTACAGAATAACATAGGATCAGGACAATTTTAATTTACCTTCCCATATAAGTTAATCATCAGTGTTTAAGTTTCAATAGATAGTTGGCATCCATCTCTCTTCATCCGCTGAAAGACTTCTACAGCTTTTTGAGAGTTTCCTCCCTTCATCAATAACCATCAATATAAGCATTGCAAACCATTGCACTTGAAGAGAAAATCTTTTATGTAAATTCATTGCAAATGATAGAATAACACTATTCAATATCAAAGATTACATGCAGTAAAATACATTCTCCATCCATGCTCAGATTAAATTAAAATCAAGCAAAAAACCAAAGATTACCAGATTTCCATGGCAAGATAGAAATGATTCTTAACTAACCTCTTTCTATGACAGAAATGAATACCTTTCAGCTTATAGGCTAGCTATCCCTCCCCCTCCCCCTCCCCCTCCCTCCCTCTCTCTCTTTCTTTAGCATGGAACTATGTGTAATGGTGAATGATAATTGAATACGTATGAAAGCCAAGACTTATATAAGTGGATCACTCAACACAATAAAATAAAAATCAGGTGGCAACAAAATAAGACTATAGAGGCAGACATACTTGTAGGGAGGCCATACTTTCTCATTTCAGCAAAGACAGCTTTAGCTTTCTGTTTCAGCCCAGTTGTGCAATAGGCCTTGATAAGAAGGGCATAAGTATCTTCAGTGGGTACACATCGAGCTTCAAGAAGTTCCAAGTATGTAGATTCCACCTTTTTATATAGAGATTTCTGCCCATAAGCATCTATGAGCAGATTGAAGCACATAACAGCTGAAAAGAGCTCCTGTGCAATATCCATTAACAAAGCTGTAGAAATAATGGGAAATTAGCAATACACTCAAGAAGATTATAAGAAAGCCAATTTTACAGAATCCAATACTAAGAGGGAGTTTATATATCACGACTGTTTCATTTTACTATATTCATGGTAAGTAGTTACAAACAAAATTCTAAATTCGAAACAAATGATTCTGTCCTTGCATAAAGCCATTTTGATATAGCATATAAGTTTTTCAAAGTTTATTGTATTCTTTATAGTATTAAAATCTTTTGTATTTCTATCAAATTACTATAGGAAAAAAAGAGTCACTGATGTGATTTGATTATACAGAAGAGGGAAGTATCAGACAATTCTCTTGCATAAATCCAAATATATTAGCAAAATTACTTCAACCGCGTACTGAAATTAAGTCTAAAACAATCTATTCCATTAAAGAGTAAAGAACCTCAAGAAATGGCTATGTCAAGTTCCTATGTCAATAAGAGCATGCACTTATAGTTAATCTCCTCAAAATCTTCAAGAAAAGAAGCACAAAAAAAAAAAAAAAGTAGTACTAATGCCTAATAGTAATTGGTCTTACCAGCACAATTGGATCCCATTTTTTGTTTAAACGAAGTTGAATAACTACATTAATAAGACCATCCCAAGTAGTATGAGTGGGAGAAAGATTATCAAGAGAACCCCAAACTCTATCAGCATCAACCTCCTTTTGTACAAAATCCAAAATCTGCTGAGCAATGGGGCTGAAAACAGGAATCATAGTGAAAGAAACAAATAGTGAAAGATAATACATGATCCAACTAAATAGAATACCAATAACTTAAGCAGAGAAAAAACAACAGTTAATTTTCTCATTAACAACAAAAAAAGGAATAAAAAGATGAACAGACGAAAAAGAACAGGGAAAAAGATATACTGAAAATGTGCTTGGAACACATATGATGTAATAGCTGCTTCCAAAAGCAAGAAAACTATTTAAAGAAGAAATGACTAAGCCAGTGGACAGAAGTATGGGCTAACATTGGGTGCAACATACGGACTATTAAAACATTGGCTAATCCTAACTCTTCTACTCCTAATGTGTTCTATCCTCCTTAACCTATTCAACTTAACCAAATCCTCCTTAACCTATTCAACTTAACCAAATCAAAAGAATTATTTTGATTAAAAGTTGAAAACTCACTGGTTAAAATAATAGCTTTAACATTGTTTCTACCTATCTCCTCATCAAATTTCTCCTTTGTTCACACAATTATTGCAAGCAAAAAAATCAAATAACAATTTCATAAATGAAGAACAAAAAAAGAAATGAAAAGAAAGCAACATAGAAAAAACTACAACAAAAGTAATAATCGTCTAGAACATTAAAAACTATAGGAATCACCATTAACCATGCATCATACTCTCTTTATTTGGTTCTCAATATTAAAAAGGATCCCTGAATAAGAGTTCTCCTATATTTTTCCTCTTTTCTTTTTTCAACTCACATCAATCTTTCTTCATGAAAGCTCTCTTACTTATTAAAGATGAACATTGCACAGGCCCAGATTCCCCTTTAACCCTTGTTCACAATTATTAAACAAATAACTTGAAAATTAGATTTTCAACTTGTTGCTTTTGTTTTACAATTTATAAGAAATTGACAATCAAATAAAAAAACCAATAAATTACAAAGTTAAAGTAGATTTGAAACTTACAATGGTCAGGATGCGAAGAGCTCTGGGCATTGAATCCTGGACCTGTATTTTCTTTAACTTTTGGAAGATGGGAGTTAGTTAAATTCTGCATTTCTTTTCTTTTATTTGGCTCTGGTTAAGGTGGGGAAAACCCCTGAAATCCAGCAAGAGCCATGAAACATGAGCCGATGGACCAAACCTGTGGTTATTAATTAAACTAAAAATTCATAGGTGATATATATTAATCAATTTGCTACTAAAAACGATAATCCCATTAAGCAATATACTAATTAATTCATAGCTTTAAAGCAATATCTTGGAAGGAGCTCAAATAACAATACCATGCTTACAGGTAGAAGAACAGATAATCCCATTAAGAGCAGCCTGAATGTCAGTAAAGTAATGAATGTTATCATAATCAATTACGGTGAATATTGATGATGGAAAGAGCCGAAACCGCAAATAACAACCGTAACATCTAACATCGAGCTGCGATCTTGATCAATTTTCGTTTTTAGCAGAATTCGAATGCTACACAAAAATTTTGCATGCTGAAAATAATATAGTTAAAAACCTGCATAAACTGTAATCTACATCCAGTCTTTTCAATCAAATAAGGTTACCAAGCTTTGCAAATTAATCTCCTAAACAATAAAATAGCTGTTGTAAATCACTCTCGATTTAAACATAATTATTGATAGTCTCACCATTTCAGGAAAATACTTAAACTTTTCAATCGCGAAGAAGTTCGTCAGTGTCAATCAGATACAGATAAGTCCGAATCTTGGATCTCCATCCTGACCGAACGCTCACTCTTCTTTGAGGGGTACATCATTTAACAAATAGATGAGATATACGAAATGGTTAAAACCCAATTGTTAGGCAATAACCCAACAAAAAGAATCAATTCCAAAGGTACTAAATAACTTTATCAAGTGGACTCAAAGCTTACCACTAATATTTGAAAGAAGTTGGAATCACATAACTTAATGGGATTGGATTAAAAAAAGCAACAACAAAGTTTGTAAGTTATTATTAAAAAAATTTGAACCATATGCTTATTTATACCTTTAAAAACCCACAACATTGTATAAATTTATTTTAACTATTGTAAATTGATGATAATCATTAAAATACAGTATAATAGAATTTTTACTTCTAACAAAATAAAGAAATTAAAAATCAAACAAACTAACAAATAAACATATAATTAAAAATATGTAATTTCTTTGCTAGAAGTTTAGAGACTATTTCAGAAGAATCAAACACCTATCACTTTCAAGTTTCAACCAAGAAATTCAAGATATGGTGACAAAAGAAGGAAGCATAAGACCCATAAATTGCAATATTCAACAATTTATTTATCAGTATATCAAAGGAGACCTAATCCCTATCCACAAAGATGATAGCAACCATAACCTATTTGAAGCAAAAAAAAAAAAGAAGAAAAAATTCAATGCAGAAGCTACCACAATGTGAACATGAAAGTAAACTCCAATGTTACTGATCCATATCTCATGTTAAAAGGGAAAGTTAAAAGTAAAATCCAATGTTGCTTCTACTGGCACAATAGATTAAGTTTATATTCACAGATTAACCTGTTGCTCTGAACCAAAACCCGGGCCAGATCCAATGATTCCCATCTCATAAAACTTGGATCCTTTATGTTGAGAAGAAATTAGAGTCAAAGCACCAGTAAAGGCAGGTATTGCAGTAAAATGCAGCATTTTCTACTCTGCATCTTTCATTTTTTTTTTTTAAAATTTAGATTTTCAATTTTCATGGCGATATCCAACTGTCCCTTGAAAAAGCTTGAAAACAATGTCAACCTTAATGTTATGTTACTGTACAGGGATGACATTTATAACCAGAAAGTTCGTCAATCCGAACCACATGAAGCCATGCCATTTTTGCGATTAAAGTGATGACCAGCGGGGTAGCATGCACAAAAACGAATTTATTCATGTAGTAATAGATAAATTGATCATACCCTTTGTTTCCTTTCATTCTTTTAAATGCAAACACTCACCTTTTCTTAGCTGGAAAAAGGTCTGCCCAAAGGAATAACCAGCAAAGATCAAGTCAGGGTAACAGAGAAGGTTTGAGTTGTCTCATGTAATACAAAATTAAATCAAAACAGACAAAAAAAGGCAAAAATAAAAAAATTGTGAGATTTCATATAAAAAAAAGCTCAAAAACTCATAACATTTTTAAAATTAAAATAGTATAAATTGAAATACCAATTAATTTGTCAGAATAGAAAGAAAATCTAAACAAACACCTGCACATGAACAAAGAAAAAACAAAAAATAAATCAGGGAAATAAATACTAAGTTGAATCAAGAAATTAAAAATATTGTTATCTCTACAAAAGAAATTAAAGAAAAAAGAAATAAGCATAATGAAAACCAAAGTAAAATTGGCAAAAAACAGAGAAGACATCGACGACTTACTCTTTCTTTCTCCGTTCACCTGGTGAAAAATGACTTGGAAATTGAATGGATCCCGCAAGGAGAACCGCCCCTCCCTACTCTGCAATCATCCTTGTTCTTCTCCTACCCCTTTCTCTCTCCTTTCCTCTTCTCGATCATCAATTTCTTTTCTTTCTTTTTTTTTTTCTTTTTTTTTTTTTCAAATTTTCACATAAGCAAGAGAAAGAAATTAAACTAAGATGATACAAAAAGAAAAGGAAAAATGAAAGAATTCCAGCCTTTCCTTCTCAGATCTCTCTTACCCAATCTATTCAGTCAACTACTCAGACAATTTGACTCAAAAAATAAAAATCAGTATGGGTTAATGAAAGAGAGGAGTAGGTGAGGAATTGACAGAAAACTGGGAGTAGATGAGGAAAAGAAGGGGAGCAGGAAACGGAGAAGAAAGAAATGGGTTTCTGTCGTGTTTTTTCAACCAGCTTTTATTTTTTATAAAATTTATCTCAATTGGATGGTTCGGGTACTATTTTTTTTTTTGGTTAAGGAATTCAAACAGTGGTACCTCTTACAACGAAAATGCTTTGGGCTTTTATTATTTGTGTATCAAAAGAAGAAGAACTTTTTAAGTCTTAAAAATGCGGTGAATGCTACAATAAGAATTTTTATCGTGAGAATACAGTGAGAACCTCTAAAATAAGGAGTTAAAATTAACTTTTAAAAGAATTACAAAAAAAAAATAATAATAATGATGAAAAATATTATTTGTTATTAGCATAACAAAAATTTATTAAAATAAAATGAAATAGTAAAAATTGATTAAATAAAATATTATCATTACATTTATTCATGGATCAAACTACTTATCAAGCTTACGAATTTGGTCAATTCAAGAATATATTTGTTAAGTTCGACCCAATTATAATATATTTTATTAAGAATTATTTTTTTATTTTAACAAATTTAACACATGTAGTATAATAATCCGCATATTTGTACCGTATTTGTGTTATTTTTCATGTCATAATCGTGTTTATGTTGTTATATGTTTATATATTTTGACATGTTAATAATTCTGTTATATAGATTTTCACATGTTCGTGTATGCGTATCATGTTCGTGTAATTTTTTCGTGTCATGTCATATTCTATATCATATTTTAGTTATTTTTTTCGTGTCGTGTCCAACATTGCCAACATGTTGATTTTAATAGATAAATTTTTAAAAAATTTTAACCCATTTTATTTTAATGGTAAAACTTTAAAAATCTATATATTTTTCTATAGGATCAAGCGAGGTTCATGTAAAACCTAGGCATGGTATCAATATTTTACATGCTTGCTTAAGTTATTCTTTGTGTCATAATCGTGTTTATGTTGTTATATTTTTATATATTTTGACATGTTAATAATACTGTTATATAGATTTTCACATATTCGTGTATTCGTATCGTGTTCGTGTAATTTTTTTGTGTCATATTGTATTTTAATTTTTTTTCTCGTGTCTTGTCCAACATTGTCGACATATTGATTTTAGTAGATAAATTATTTTAAATTTTAACTCATTTCATTTTAATGGTAAATCTATAAAAAATTATATATTTTTCTGTAGGGTCAAGCAAGGTTCATGTCAGACCTAGGCATGATATACTTTACATGCTTGCTCAAGCCTGAGCCGACCAAAAATTCAGGTTCAAAATTCTGTCCAAGCCAATCAAATACTACTAAATATTACAATCTAGAGTCTAGATCTATCCACGGGCCAGGCTATTTGCCCAAGCCCGAAAACTCGTCCGATATTTGAGAGGAGTTTGGACAAAAATGAGTTTGGACAAAAAAAATAAAGCCCATTTAAAAAACGGATTGGAACTTGGCTCCAACATTAAAGGTCGAGCTCGGCCTAATTCGATCCATTTTTCAATTATATAAAATATATTATTTTAATGTTTATATATATTATGTAATTTATATTATATAAAAAATAAATATATTTATAATATTATAGTGTAAACAAAAAGAAAAAAAAAGTCTTAAACTAGTTTATGAAAAAGTATATTTAAAAATATTAAAATATTAATATTCAAGTTTTATATTTTAAATAATACTTTTGCAATATTAAAAATATTTAATATTAATATACACATATTTTTAACATTTTAAATGATATTATTATTAAAAAAATTAATATTAATATTATAATTATTATATTAATATTTGAGTACTTAATCTCATTATTAATAATAGATTTACTTTTAAGATGATTTTAATATAATTTAAATTATTTTTAAAATATCAATTTCATTTTCTTTTAATAATTTTTTTTGTTATAATTTATAATTAGTAAATAAGTTTTAATTATTAAACTTTTTTTATAATTTTCTTACATTTTCACTTAAAGTCAAACATGTGCAAAACGTGTCAGTGTGGTTGTCATTAAGTGTTCTCATGGTTCTTATCATAAAAATTCTACACCTAAAAATGGTGACTATTAGAGTGAGAACTATTCTCATGAGAACTCCATGAGAACCCCTCTCAATGTCCGAGAGAAAGAGCTAAAGTTATATTATTGAGAAAATTACAAAAAAAGATTAATTATGAAAAATATTGTTACAAACAATTATAACAAAAACTTTATTATAAATATATATTCTAAAAAAGATTGAATAATCACACAAAACAAATGAGTTTAAGAGCAGAAAATGGACTTGTGTTTTCTCCTGCACGCCTTAATTCTAGAGGTGACAAAATGAATCCCAACCCAAAAATCCGTCCAAAAAAACCCGAACTCGAACTCGCTCAAACCTGATTTAATCAAAAAGTCAGAAACTCGAACTCGAAAAAGCTCGAACCTGAAATGGCCCGAGCCCTAAATTATCCGAACCCGAAAAAACCCGAACCCGAAAAACCCGAGCCCGAGACGTACCCGAACCCGACCCGAATTTAATACTAAAAGTAAAAATTATCAAATTATAATTAAATAATATTTTTATAAAGCAAAAACTTTATTTATCAATTTTATTCTAATCTTTTTTTAATAATTTAATTAAAAATTAATTTATATTTTATATATATGATAAAATAATAATTTTATCAAAAATAATTATATTGTGTACTTATAAGTTATAACTTTAACGTTTCATATCTTGATGAATTCACCATCTAAAGATTTTAAACTCATGAAGATTTTAGAGATGTGGATTTCTTTAACATAAAGTATTACTTGTCCTTTATTTATATTATTTTAAGAGCACCCTTATAATAATATAATAGTGTTTCCTATATATTAAAATTAATTAATAGCAATTCATTCATTTTAACTTATCTCTAGTATAATAGTATTTCTTATATTAAAAAATAGATAAAAACTACTTTTAAAAAAAATGTGTTGCTCTTTGCAACATATATATGGTTTTCTTCAGCAGATTATTAAATTAAGTCAACAAATATTGATTTATAAAAGTATTATGTCTTTTTAGAATTTAAAAGTATTTAACATAATTAGCTAATTTAATTTTGTAATTGATTTATTATTTATTTCATTTTGGATAAGTATTTTTTAAATTATTATTATTTTATTACACTTGATATAATTTAAGATATAATTTACTTTTAATAACATATTATATCAAAATTTAAGATTGGTTCACTTGATAATATCTTTACTATTAAGAGTTGAATGTTAGGTTCGATTCTTTACATAAGCATAAATTTTTTACATTTTACAAATATATAAACAGATAGTTGAGTGCCAGGGTTCATCCCTAAAAGTCTCTTATTTTGTAGTGAATGTAAATTATAATGTATTTAAATGTTGAAATTCGAGTTCATCAAATCAATTGTTTTAAATATTAATATGATTAATTTATAATATATCATATTTTTATAATAAATTATTTTAAAATTTTATTTTATATAAAAAATTAATTTTATATTCTTTTGGAGCTAACAAATATTGATTTTAATAAATAAATAAAATTAAAAATATCATATTATAATAAAAGGTTATTTTTAAAAATAATAATAAAATATTTAATTTATTTTTAAAAGTAAATATTTAAATTACGTAAAAATGATTACATCTAACATAAAATAAAAATGATGTAAAACATACCCAAACCTGAACCGAACCCGAATGGGCACGAACCCGTATGAGCCCGAACTCGTATGGACCGGAACCCGATTGGACCCGAACCCGAATGAGCTTGAACCCGAATGGACCCGAACTCGAATGAGCCTGAACCCGAATGAATCCGAACCCGAATGAACCCAAAGTCGAGTGAGCCCGGCCCGAACCCGCCCAATTGCCACCTCTACTTAATTTCCTCCTTCAACTCTGTAAGCAACTCTTTCTATTTTTAGAAAATTTATATTACGTACTAAAGTTTTTTTCTTTTTTGATTTGATCAAATCAAATACAAAATAAAATAAAATCTATAGCAAAAAAAAAAAGTATGTTATTTTAAAAAATAGAAACTAGAAAAATCCAACTTCAGTTCAGTGAATTCTTTTATTTTTTATTTTTAACTATTTATTTAGTTCGATTAAATATAAATTGGATTTTTACTTTTAGTATTAAATTCAGGTTCGGGTCAGTCTCGGGCTTGGGTATTTTCGGGTTCGGATTTTTCGGGTTCAGTTTTTTCGGGTTTGGACCCTTTCGGGTTCGGATCATTTTGGGCTCAGGTCATTTCGTGTTCGGGCTTTTTCGAGTTTGAGTTTTTGACTTTTTGATCAAATCGGGTTTGGACGGGTTCGGGTTCGGGTTCATTTTGCCACCTATAGAATTAAGGCATGTAGGAGATTACACAAGTACATTTTCTACTCTTAAACTCATTTGTTTTGTGTGATTATTCAATTTTTTTTTAGAATATATATTTATAATAAAGTTTTTATTATAATTGTTTGTAAAAATATTTTTCATGATTAGTCTTTTTTTTGTAATTTTCTCAATAGTATAACTTTAGCTCTTTTTCCTAGACATCCAGACAGGTTCTCATGGGAATAGTTCTCACTCTAGTAGTCACCCCTAAAAATGCTTTGGTTTTCTACATTGTTTTCCCATAAGATTTTGGACTCTTTTGTTTTTTTTTCTGTTCTGGGCTTGTTTAGATCATTAAATATTAACTCTATTGCATTTACCAATGATTATCACAAGTCAACAACGAAAAGATTCATATCCATCTGCATTCCGCTCCCCTTCTCTAATATAAGACCAAAAAAACCCTAAGAAAGTATCTGCTAAGCACGAGGCTGGACTAAAGTGAAGCAATATTTCTTCTGATAAATCTCACCGAGAGTAGGAAAGAAGGAGAGATGGAACTTCAACATTTCAGCTATGAACATTCTTTGGTCTTCATCTAAGAGTAGGGTATTGCAAGTGAAGAAGAAGAAGAAGAAGAGGAAACTTGTTGCTTTGGGTGTCGGAAATTGCTAGACGGTCCGAGCTACGGCTGCATTGAATGTAAGTTTTATCTTCATACACTACAAACAAAAAAATGCCATATACTGACGGTTCAAAAACCGTTGGTAAAGCCCAAAAATCCGTCGCTATAAGTCTGAAAACCCTATATCAGCAATCAAAATGACTATTCCGACAAAAACTTAAGCGTCACTAAAACCCTCGTCGGTATAGACCTATGCCGATGAAAAAGCGACTGTCGAAATAGGGTGTATAGTCTATACCGACGATAGCAGGCGTCACTAATGCTACTACCGTCGGTATAAACTTTGTTGTGTTAGTTAATTTTGTTTTCGTCTATACCGACGGACCAAAGGCCCGTCGGTATAGATATAACTCTTAAATATGTAATTAACCTATAGCGACGGCTTTATCGTAGTTTTACCGACGATCCGCTCCGTCAGTATACTATACATTTTTGTTGATATATGGTCTGTCGTATAGAGTTTAAAGCGTTGGTAAAAATAAAATTTTACTATATTTTCAATTACTAATTGATTTATTTATAATCTAATTCAACATATTTCATATAAGGTAAAAGCATCATAAAAAGTACAAAATGTTCAATATTATTGAAAATAAAATTACAAATAAATAGTCTTAATTATATCACATTCACAAACTAAATAGAAGTCACAAACTAAAGCCATAACACAAATATTAAAATTGAAAATAAGCAGTCCAAATACATAAAGTAAATAAGCTTTTGTCTAAAAGTACATGATCTCATGCATATTCCTATGGAGCAACATCTGCATAAAATTGACAAATATTATACAATTAAAAGCAATTAAATAGTGAAATTAGTATAGAAAAATAAAGTAATGAAATTAGTTTACCATCTTCATTTTGATCAAATTGATGATTGGAAATCGAAGACCGATTTCTTGCACGTGATAACAGAAACCAAAGGCCCGTCGGTATAGATATAACTCTTAAATATGTAATTAACCTATAGCGACGACTTTATCGTAGTTTTACCGACGATCCGCTCCGTCAGTATACTATACATTTTTGTTGATATATGGTCTGTCGTATAGAGTTTAAAGCGTTGGTAAAAATAAAATTTTACTATATTTTCAATTACTAATTGATTTATTTATAATCTAATTCAACATATTTCATATAAGGTAAAAGCATCATAAAAAGTACAAAATGTTCAATATTATTGAAAATAAAATTACAAATAAATAGTCTTAATTATATCACATTCACAAACTAAATAGAAGTCACAAACTAAAGCCATAACACAAATATTAAAATTGAAAATAAGCAGTCCAAATACATAAAGTAAATAAGCTTTTGTCTAAAAGTACATGATCTCATGCATATTCCTATGGAGCAACATCTGCATAAAATTGACAAATATTATACAATTAAAAGCAATTAAATAGTGAAATTAGTATAGAAAAATAAAGTAATGAAATTAGTTTACCATCTTCATTTTGATCAAATTGATGATTGGAAATCGAAGACCGATTTCTTGCACGTGATAACAGAAACCAAAGGCCCGTCGGTATAGATATAACTCTTAAATATGTAATTAACCTATAGCGACGACTTTATCGTAGTTTTACCGACGATCCGCTCCGTCAGTATACTATATATTTTTGTTGATATATGGTCTGTCGTATAGAGTTTAAAGCGTTGGTAAAAATAAAATTTTACTATATTTTCAATTACTAATTGATTTATTTATAATCTAATTCAACATATTTCATATAAGGTAAAAGCATCATAAAAAGTACAAAATGTTCAATATTATTGAAAATAAAATTACAAATAAATAGTCTTAATTATATCACATTCACAAACTAAATAGAAGTCACAAACTAAAGCCATAACACAAATATTAAAATTGAAAATAAGCAGTCCAAATACATAAAGTAAATAAGCTTTTGTCTAAAAGTACATGATCTCATGCATATTCCTATGGAGCAACATCTGTATAAAATTGACAAATATTATACAATTAAAAGCAATTAAATAGTGAAATTAGTATAGAAAAATAAAGTAATGAAATTAGTTTACCATCTTCATTTTGATCAAATTGATGATTGGAAATCGAAGACCGATTTCTTGCACGTGATAACAGAAAGCAGGGTAGAAACTCACTGTATTGTTTTTTCTTAAAAAAAAAAAAGCAAGAGAAACATCATATTTCAGCTTCTTAAGAGCTAACTTGTATACAACAATTTGGAGTAACAATCATGCATGCAAATGTATGCACAGTGGATGAAGTAACAATTATGCATCTAGATTGTTATCTTTACCTTTCACCAACACACTAGAACCTTTTACAAGGTAATACTAAGAGGATTTCAGTAAAATATTATTATTATTATTGCACAAAGGTGGCTATTGGCCAACCATTATCTACTTATATCCATCTATGTACCCACCAGTAATTTCAATATATTAACAAATTTAAGATTTATTAGAATCCTATTTAGTAAAGGACAAATGAAAAATGAAAGTGCAAAGATTTGACTCGAGCTAAAATCCTGATGGCCAGTGGATTCCAAGTTGGGTCATTAACCTACCTACACATCCTTATATGACTAGGTTTCTATACAATGGCATCAGAGGCTGCCTTAGAGAATGGCTTCTCAAACTTCAAATCCCTCTCTTAAGTATGCTGACCATAATGTTTTACTATAGTATCCTAGTTGATCTTACCTCTTAATAGAACAAATAATATAATTAGTGTCCAATTTTTTACCTCTTTCAACTTGATAGATTGTTTATTATGTTTAACCTTCAAAGCAAATACACTCACAGGCACTTTAAAAGCAATTACCTCAATTAAATAAATAACGTAATATTGCAATAACCCAACCATTTTCAAGCTTCTAAATGCTCTATTTAAAAATAAAATAAGTGCTAACAGATCAACATGTTTAATTTAAAGCCTTTTAACAAGAACCAATAACAATTATATGAACAAAAAAAAAAAAAGGTAGTGAGTTCGTTCATGGAAAGAGGAAACCAATGACAAACTTTATATCTGGATAGAGTTATAATAAATGTAAACAACACTTTGCAAGCCAGCAAAATTATACATCAAGAGCACCACAAAGAAGAACTTGGATTGTGTATTTCCATTTAAAATTTGTTCAAGAACATAACCGGCAACAAGTAAAGCAAATCAAGTTTAACAGAGACAAAACGAAAAAGCAAACGTAATACCTCTCATACCTTGATTTCTTCCTTGAGAATAAGTTCTTGGAGAGACCTCAACTTGTGTTCCAATAGTCTCCCCTAATTCAAGTAATTCCTAAAGTGATAAATGTAATCAGGAAGGGTAATCAAAAACAAAGAAACGAAAAACAAAAACAAAATTCAAATTAAAATGTTAAAAGCAAAATTGCATAGAAAGGAAAAAGAAATAATTATGCAAAATTGTGGACAAAAATTGAAGCAAAATTCACACCCAGGCTTATGGTATTGGGTCTTGCCGCACCTCCTCGAGCACTGTGATGGGCATTCTGGTCATTCAATCAACCCAAAAAAAAAAGTAAAAAAAAACACCATTATCATTATGCTTTTTGAAGCATTTTTCAAATTCAAGAAAGGGTAAAAGAAAGAGATATTTTTATGTAAGTTTGAACAGAAGTATTGGTAGTTCCAAAGAGTTTGACCATGGTTCCAACTGGTTTTTTGACAAGATTCAGATTTTACTAGTCATTGTCAAATTCTTCAAAGGAATAAACAATTCTTCCATTTTCAAGCTAATTTTTCACTTCTCTAACAAGGGTATTTTACTTTTTTTCCAATGTTCAGATTAGATCTTTTAGTTAGATAAGAAAACAAAAGAAAATCTGAGATCAGTTGAAGTTTGCTTACGGTAGCTCTTGAGGCTTCCAGAGCCATAATGTTTCTGCAGATAGTAATTAACCAAAAAAAAAAAAAATCAGAATGTGAGAATTAAGTTCTTGTCAAAAGCTTTAAAAAAACATGTCAAGGCTTTAATAAGAGATAAAAAATGTAGCATTACTTGATCATAATGGTGACCTCCATGTCCATGTGATGCCATGACCTACAATGAAGAGAAACCAAAGGAAAACTGTCAGTTCCTGGAAATTGCTATAAACTGCTATTTTTTTTCACTTCTCTAACTCACATGATGTAAACAAATTTCTCTCAAACATTCCATCAAACACCTTAAAAGCATTATTAAAACACCAAATACAAATTAAATCCAAAACTCATTTTCACATAAATACAATGAATAATTTTGCAAGCTCTACGTTAGCATCAATGGACAAAACCACTATTAATTATTGAAAACCTAAACCCAAGGAGAATGGGAGAGTGGGCGGGTAAGATTGTGAGTTGAAAAGGGTTTCACATGATGGAACCTTATTGAAAAGAATTGAAGAGATAATATGGGTTTCACGGGTGTCATGGGTAAGAAGAAATGGAAGAGAATATAAGGATTTCACTTGGGTGAGTAAGGTTGAAGAGAAGGAATATTTGATTATAAAGGATGCCTTCTTGATTTTGGAAGATCTTTGAGTGTACAAACGAGACAAGGAAGCTCTTGGAAATTAGGAATTATTAGGCAATAATTATGATTTTTTTCTAAATAAATCAAACAAAAAAAATTCAAATAAACGTGTAGGACAAAAAATACAAGCTTACATTCTTTTGCAAACTAAAATATAAGGGAGTAACGGAGATGGACATGGCAGCAATAGAGTCAAGGATTTGTAGAGGAGCGTCGGTTGTAAGGGTGGTAGCCAAGATAAGGAGGAGAGGGGCTCGACTTTCATTTGGTAAAAGACAGTATCCAAAATGAAAAGAATGCTTAGATTACCCTAGCCTCCCCTTTTAGTCAAAGCCTGACTTTTACCAACGGTCAATAATAAATAGACCGTTAGTATATCCTTTATTTATATAAAAAAAAGAATAAATTAACTAAAAAAAAAATTAAAGTACCCGCCATTTGAAAGAGGCGAGTCTTTTTTTTTTTTTTTTTTCATTTGGAACATATACTAACACTTAAAACACTTACCGTTAGTATATAACATATTTATAGTGACGGATAATTAAAGCATCAGTATAAATTATGCACCTATACCAATGTTTTTTCATTAACTGTCGGTATAAATTATGTACCTATACCAACGATTTTTCATTAACCGTCGGTATAGGTGTATCTATAATGATGGATAATTAAAGCGTCGGTATATATTATGTACCTATACCGACTGTTTTTATTAATTGTCGGTATAGGTATATTTATAATGACGAAAAATTAAACCGTCGGTATATGTTATGTACCTATACAGATGGTTTCTCATTAACTATCGGTATAGGTGTATCTATAATGACGGATTATTAAAGCGTCGATATATGTTATGTACTTATACCGACGGTTTCTCATTAATCATCGATATATGTATATCTATAGCGACGGATAAATAAAGTGTTGGTATATGTTATGTATATTCCGACGGTAACAAAAATCCGTCGTAATAGATCCTTTTTACCAACGGATTTCTAGCGTCAGTATATGGCAATTTATTTGTAGTGATAAGGGATATGCAGAGTTAGAGTTAGCCCCTGAGATTAATCATCCCTTCCACCCAAAACACCTTCCGAATCTTTTGCCAAAATCACCTTATGGGGGTCAATACGAGTCTAATTTGTGTGGCAGGGATTTTTCGAGATTTGTTTATCATTGTGCTCATTGTAAATTCGATCTAGACGTCAACTGTGCTTTGCTTCAATCATCCATTGCTGGAAATTTTCCTAAGTTTTTGCACGAGCATCCATTGTTCTTCGTTCAAAACCATAACGAGGAAGTCAAATATGATTGCTCCGGATGTAAGAAACCATTATTTGGTCCAATTTACCACTGTTCAGATTGTCCCAATTATGCAAGCTTTAGCCTTCATAAGAAATGTGCTGAACTACCCCCTGAGATTAATCACCCCTACGACCGTAAACATCCTCTTACTCTCTTGCCAAACCCACCCATGATCACAATTTAAGGCTCACTTTTAGTGGCGAGATCAAAGATGATAGCAAGTGTGATGGGTGTATGAGGCCTATCTCAACTCCTTTTTATAGTTGTGATGAATGCTAGTTTTTTCTCCATAAAGATTGCGCTGAATTGCCTAGAGAAAAACAACACCCATTTCACAAGCACTTTCTTATGCTCACAAACACAAACACAGAGGATTATGAATTTTCAATATGCGACGTACGCTTGCTGTCGTCATTACCATGGATTTAGATCCCGATGCTACAAAGAAGGTTGAGAATCATACTTTAACTTTGACATTCGCTGTATTTTATTATCGGACACCTTGAAGCATCCAAGTCATGAGCATTCAGTCTTTCTTGTCCACAACTGTCTAGCCAAGTGCAATGCTTGTCTCAATGAAATACACCCATCATAAGTTGCATATAGATGTATGAAGCGTTGTGATTTCAATTTAGATGTACTGTGTGCGACACTACCACTCACAGCTTGGTACAAGTATGACAGACATCCTCTTACTCTGACTTATTTTGATGATTCTAATCCTTGTCAACTTTATTGCGATCTCTGCGAGGAAGATGTTGGATATCAATGATTAATTTAATTATATAAATATGAAATACATATATTAATACGTAGATTATCGTAAGTAGATACATTATGTACACAATTGATATCATATTTGAATGAAAAATTAATCTTAAAGGTACCCATTTGAAGAGGAAAAAGTCTGATCATTACATGTCTGTTCGGATCAATTTTATCCCAAAGGATATGTCTGATCGAACCAAAAGGTTCTATTTGTTTTTCAACAATTGTGTTTGTCCGAACAGTTTTCAGAATTTCTATAAATACCCAAGAGCAATGCCTGTCAAAAATACTTAATTTTCTCTTCTGTTCTCGGTTTTCATACTTTCTTATGAGAGAGACGCACACCATCTTTTCTGATTCGCCATGTTGCTTCGAATGTGCTCTCAACAGCAACGTTATCGAGGAGGCCTAGGAGACGAATTGCAATAGATTGTAAGCACCGTAAGGACAGACAATAATCGTCTTAAGGTCAGAGGTCCAATCTTAACTCGATATTCAATTTTTTTGGTTCTACCGAAAACTGTGAGTATATGTTATTTTTTTTAAGGTCCGTATATTCGTATATTTAAATATATATATATATATATATTCTGATATGCCGGAATTATTTTATATATGTATACAGTAATAAAATTACTAAATGCCTACAAATTTATTGACAATCTTAAGACGATTATTTTGTTTCCTGATTTCGTTTCATTAGTATATGTTAATATATATATATATATATATATATATATATATATACATGTTCATCGTGAATTGTTTAAAAGTCATAACTGTGAATTGTTGTTCATCGTGTCAATGAAAATTTTCTTGGGATTGATCCCAGTTCGTATTTCAAATTGGGATAGGTAATATACTTACTGACAACACAATATTTGTTATATTGTTGGCATTCAATCTTAAAAAAAAGAAGGGGGCTATGACTTTGTTTAAATTCATATTGACTTTGTTTCGGTTATAAAAGCCGCCGCTTCATGCTGGTTGTGAGGTTTTGTTTTTAAATTCGGTAAAATATATTACTTTGTATATTTAGACTTCTATATATTATTACTTTGTAATATATATATAGGTACTTGATAATATATATACACTCATATATATATATATATATTGTTAAATTTGATATAAATATATATGGGGTCAGCGTGGACATATATATATATATTGTTATAACTCTTATATATAAATATATATAGATTGCTACTGTTTAGTAATATATATATATTTATTGTGAACATTTTTGTTAGTTACACTACTTTGTATTAGTAGCGTAATTATTCTGTTTTTGTTTTGTTTAATATTTATATATATATATATATTTGTTATAATATATATATATAAGTGGAATATATATAGTTAAATATATATATCGTTACTGTTTTTGAAATATATATTGTGTTTGTATGTATATGTTTGTAAAATATATATTATATATATATGTTATATATATATATATTATATATAAATATAAAGTTGATTTTGTTATTTTAAATAACAGATGGCAGAACGATCTATCGTAAATGCGAGTGCGCTTGTAGCGCCAATGCCACCACATGTTACATATTGTGAGAGACCCAAGAAGTTCAGTGGTCTAGACTTCAAACGATAGCAGCATAAGATACTGTTTTATCTGACCACTCTGAACCTAGCCAGGTTTCTACGGGAGGAGGCCCCGACTCTGAAAGAGGGAGAGACCGATCCTACGGTTGTAGCCTTGGTGGAAGCATGGAAGCATTCTGACTTATTATGCAAGAACTATATCCTCAATGGATTGGACAACATATTATACAAATGTGTATAGCCCGATTTGAAGATGCAGAATTGAAGATGCCGGCACGAAGAAATTTATGGTTGGCCGGTTTTTGGATTAAAAAACGGTGGACTAAAAAATCGTGATCAGCCAAGTCCAAGAATATCAGTTGATCCTCCATGAAATTGATGCCGAAGGAATGATTCTTGATGAGTAATTTGAGACGGTTGCTTTGATAGAGAAATTGCCACCTTCGTGGAAAGATTTCAAGAACTATCTAAAGCACAAGAGAAAGGAGATGACATTAGAGGACTTGATTATCCGGTTAAGAATCTAGGAGGATAACCGTGGTTCAGAAAAGAGGGTTAAAGTTCAGACCATGGAAGCCAAGTCAAATGTTGTTGAACATTTGCAAAAGACCAACAAGAGGAAACATGTTGGTTCTAGTTCTTCCCAGCTAATAAGGGAACGGATTTCAAGAAGTTCAAAGGAAATTGTTTTGTATGTAACAAGCCCGATTGTCGTGCAAAGGAATGCCGTCAGAACAAAAAGAAAAGAGCTCAAGCCAACTTAGTTGATGATAATGAGATTGAGCTCGCTGCTGTAGTGTCACAAGTGAACATGGTAGAAAACCCTAACATGGTGGGTTGATACCGGTGCCACTTGTCACGTTTGTTCTGATAGAAAGAGTTTCTCCGAGTATAAAGAAGCTATTGTTAAGGAGCAACTGTTTATGGGGAACTCTTCGGTCTGCAAGGTACGAGGCCATGGAAAGGTGGTGCTCAAGATGACCTTTGGTAAAGAACTAACTTTGAACAATGTGGTTCATGTTCCTGAAATTCGAAAGAATTTGGTTTCCGGCTCTCTGTTGAGCAAGAATAGGTTTAGGCTGGTATTTTAGACTGATAAATTTGTACTCACTAAATGCGACATGTTTGTTGGTAGAGGATACTTATGTAATGGGCTTTTTAAGCTCAATGTAATTGCTGTTGTGCTAAAAGAACAAAGAATAATAATAAGATTATTTCTTCTGTTTGTTGATTGCGTCCTCTAGTTTATGGCATGGTAGATTAGGTCATGTGAATTACAAGACCTTGTAAAGTATCAGCAATTTGGATTTGCTTTCAAAAAATTGTTTGAAATTCAAATTGGCTAAGGCTCCTTTCTATTCAATAGAAAGAAGTAGTGAACTTCTAGATTAATTCACACTGTTATCTGTGATTTAAAATTTGTGCTAAATAGAGGCGGTAAAAAGTATCTCATTACTTTTATTTGATAATTGCACAAGATATTTTTATGTCTATTTTCTAAGAAGCAAAAACGAGGTCTTGGAAGCTTTTAAGCTATTTAAAAAATGAGGTTGAAAATCAACTAAGCAAGAAGATTAAGATAATAAGGAGTGATAGAGGTGGTGAACATAATTCATTGTCTAATGAATTATGTTAAGAAAATGGTATCATCCATCAAACCACTGCTCCTTATTCACCTCAACAAAAATGGTATTGCAGAACGCAAGAATCGAATGTTGAAAGAAATGTTGAATGCTTTGTTGATAAGTTCAGGGTTACCTCAGAACTTGTGGGGGGAGGCTATTTTATTAGCTAATTATATATTAAATAAAATACTTCACAAGAAATCATATAAGACACCATATGAATATGGAAGGATCGAAGACCATCCTATAAATACATGAAAGTGTGGGGGTGTCTTGCTAAGGTAGCGGTTCCTCTGCCTAAAAAAAAAAGAAGGTCATGATAGGATCTATAACTATGTTCGGTGCATCATTTGATGAGATCATTACCTAGTCTTTGAGGGCAAGAGAAGGACATGTGAGAAAATGTCAACTTTGTGCAACAAGGGTACTCGGGTGTGATCTTGGCATCAATGAGGGTATCGACATAGTAAGTGGGGAAGAGTGTCATGGTTTGGTATCGACAAGCTTTGGTGCTACCATGACTACCCTATTGTGAATCGGAGGATGAGACCTTGTCCAAGGGATCGGTGACGCCTGATGGTGCTAAGAGTGGCATGGACCCTGGAAGCAAACCATTAGGTTGCAAATGAATGTAAGACATAACATATTCAGTTAGCAACTTGAGTAGATTTACAAGTAATCCTGGAAAAGATACTGGAAGGCCATTGTGAGGGTACTTAGATATTTAAGATACACCTTAAGTTATGGACTGCACTATGCAAGATATCCAGATGCAAAATGGATATTCGATACTAAAGATTCCAAATCCACTAACGGATTTATCTTTATTATTGGAGGAGCTGCAGTGTTTTAGAAATCTTCTAAACAAACGTGTATTGCCAAATCCACCATGGAATCTGAATTTTTAAGCTTTAGATAAAGTTGAAGAAGAAGCAGAATTGCTTCGAATTTTTTTGAAGATATTCCATGTTGGCCGAAACCTGTGCCTGCAATTTGTATACATTGCGATAGCCAATCTGTAATTGGTAGGGCACAGAGTAGTTTGTATAACGGTAAATCTCGACACATCATCGAAGACACAATACCTAAGATAGTTACTCTTAAATGAAATTATCTCTATTGATTATGTAAAATCAAAGGATAATGTTGCGGATCCGCTTACAAAAGGTTTAACAAGAGAGCAAGTATATAAATCATCGAGGGGAATGGGTCTTAAGCCTATAAATTAAAGTTACATAATGGCAACCCAACGTAGCTGACCGGAGATCTCAAGATCTAGGTTCAAAGGGACAACCAAATTATGTTAACTTATTGTAAGCACTAGAAGAGTTAAACATTCTTATCCATTCCTATGATGAATTAGTGCTGCCTGGAAAAGAGTTAGGATAAGCTATGCTTTTAATGATTCTTATAGCTTGATAAAATCAAGTGGGGTATTGCAGGATACTCTTAATAAGCAATCACCTATTATGAGTAAGAAACGTGACCATTTCTATGAGAATTGATCAGGCTAAATTCTCTAGAGTACTCATAGAAACCAAGATGTGTTCGGGGTCAAAATGGACACAATCGTGAGAACCAAAGATGTTCGAAGAGGAATTGTGTGATACCTATTGTCTTGGTTTACACGAAATGCTGAATAGTTCAAGACATCATATTCACTAGTTAGCCGGGTAAACAATAGTTGTCACTATGGAAGGTTCAAAGCCAAAAGCTACCTATCCTGATGCAATAACTCTTCAAAGTTATTCTCTCTCATATTCCAAGTCAGTTCGTCGCTTTAATCAGACAATTTTCATTCATGTGGGGATTGTTGGATATCAATGATTAATTTGAATGTATAAATACGAAATACGTATATCAAAACGTAGGTTGTCGTAAGTAGATACACGGTGTATAATTAATGTACACAATTGATATCATGTTTGAATGAAAAATTTGTCTCATAAATACCCACTTGAAGAGGAAGAAAGTTGGTTAATGTTGTGTCCAACCGACATGTTTTTCGGTCCAAACCGAACCGAGACAACCAACCGACCAAGAGACTTGTCTGATTAAGACATGTCTGTTCGGACAGATTTATTATGTCTGACCGAACCGTTTCTGTCTGTTTTCAAACAATGGTGTCTTGGTCGAACAAGTTTCTAGTTTCCTATAAATACTGAAATTCTGTGTCTGTTTTTATAACATTAAAAAAAGTTTCGAAAATTTGTTTTCTTTGTCTCGGTTTTTACTGTTGTGGTGAGAGAGATTCGCATCATCTTTTTGGTTCCTTGTGTTGCTTCGAGTGTGCTCTTGACAGCAACGTTATCGAGGAAGCCTGGGAGACGAGTTGCAATATACTGTAAGCACCTGATAGACAAGCAATAATCGTTTTAAGATTGTTGGAAATCTTGTAAGTGTTTAACATTATTTCATTACTGCATATATTTTTATATATTCTATATTAATTTTATATATATGCAGTAATGAAATAACGTTAAATGCTTACAAGATTTCCAACAGAAAAAAGACACCCAAATCACTGGTTTTACTACTGTGCTGATTGTGATAACTCTGTTCATTCCAGTTGTGCTCTTGGGGATCTCCCATTTATGAAGCTTGGAAGCAAAGTCAGAGATTATTGTCATCCACACCCATTCACTATTGTGAAAAACATATGGAATTGTCCTCGATGTAAGGTATGTGGTGAGCTTTGCAATGGGTTGGCCCTAGAATGTAAAGAATCTGAATGCAACTTTACCATCCACTGGAAATGCCGTTGGCCTTTATATAATAACCTCGGACTCTAATAAACCATTTCAATGATATTACACTCGCCTTTATCAAACAGAGAGGTCTGTTTATTTGCATGTACCAAATTTACTAATAATGGCTGCTCATGGCCTCCGTTTTCATTATGTTATTATTGCTTCAGCACTTAAAGTTTGTTTAGATCAAACATGATCTGTAACCAGACATGATCTGTTTTTTCTATTTGGTTGTTATTGTGTCAATTCTCATGTACTTTGGAGCAGCCATGATTGGAAGCTATGTTACTCGGACTTGGGTGTGAGTGTCGGACACGGGTATATTCAATTTTATCTAAGATTTTCACATATTTGGAGGGTTTTTGGAGGATCATATCTCCGTATTCATATCCGGATATGTGTCAGACACGAGTGTAGAATACGAGTACTTCAAGAAAAATAAAAAGTTGGAGTAACATAGATTGGAAGTCCTTTATCATTATACTTAAGTGTTACGTGGCTCTATTCCTGACTGACTTTTGGAAGATTGGCTCTGATGAAATTGTCTCAGATTTCTTCTGTAGGACTGTACATTGCATTATAGAGCTAATGACTCACTAGACTATTCTGGTAACTGCTTGCTTTACATTCAACCTGCAAATTTGCTAACCAAAAGTTCATTACTACTTGAATTCTGGGATATTGGTTCTAAATGGAACTTCTGCCAATATCTAAGGGTGCTTTTAAATTCCATCAAAATTTGTAAAATTTTAACCTAGAGATTTAGTATTGCAATCCTTGAAACATGGTTGTAATTTCATGAACCCTGAGGTCAAATTTATAGTAAAGAGTGCACATTATGTATATGTATGGAACTATGGATTATCATAATTTTGTAATTTTGATTGTCAGTATATTCATATTCTGAGAACTTGGAGCCATTTCCATAGATTTGCTGCTATATTTATATTTCAAGAAATTTAATGCTATGCCTCTAAATATGTCAATTATTATATTTTTTAGTAATACACAGAGATTTAACTAGCGGTAATAACGTATATTACGATTGTAATTTTGCTATCTTGGCTCTCTCTGTTGTCGATATTTATCGTAATTGAAGTGTGAATGGTTAACAGTTTGTAACGATTAAATTCATAATCGTAAATTACATGTCAATTTACAATTTATGAATAATTTTTTTCTCTCTTATAAATGCTTCCGGTTTCAAATCCTTGGTCGCAAATTGTTACCATCATTCTTTTTCTTTGATTTCAGCTCTTGGTAAATCCCCCTTATGATAGCCCCCAGTTTTACAAGAGAGAATTGGGATTTTACTTCTCATTATTGGCGTGACTGCCAAAAAAGGGGTCAATTTGAACTTTCATATATTGTGTTGACCAATAAAAAAAAAAAAAAAAGAACTTTCACATATTGTAACAAACGTGATTGATTTTGTCCTAACTAGAATTTCACATCCTCAGCATGTGAGTTAATATATTTTTAAAAAAATAATAAATTATGTTTTTAAAAGTGGATAACTTTTTGTTAGTGAGTAATTTTTTAAAAAATTGATAATTTTTTAAAAGTAAATATAACATTTTTTCACTAATTGAATTACTGTCACTTCACTACAAGAGGACGTGAAATTATTGACGGAAACATCACCAAAAGAAAGAATCCGTCGATAAAACAATTCTTTACCGACAAAATTTTGAATATTACCGACGGAATTCCGTCAGTAATGTTTTTGCTCATTACCGACGAAATTTTTCAACAATTCCGATAGAAAAAGTACACTACCAGCGGAATATTAGCTACAGATTCATTCCATAGGTAAAAGTTTGGCGCGAACGACCTAGATTCCTGCCAAATTTTCACCGAAGAAATTACCAGTATTACCGACAGAAATTCCGTCGGTAAAAAAAAATAAATACACGGTTTTTGAAATTGGTAATAAATAAAAATGTATTACCAAATTAATAAAAATAAATAATAATAAAACTGAACGGTCAAAAACTATTACCTACGGAATATCCGTCGGTAATAAACCAATTCCGTTGGTAAATAAACTGAACGGTCAAAAAGTATTATCGACGAAATTGGATTATTACCGATGGATATTCCGTCGGTAATAGTTTTTTCATGGTTTTTTATATGTAATAAATGCAAATTTATTAAAAAATTAATTAAGGGTTTTAAAGTGAACGATAAAAAAATATTACCGACGGAATTTTCGTTAGTAATACTTACGTTCCATCGGTGAAAGATTATTTCATCGATAATAGATCACCGACAGAATATCATAATACCGATCGAATATCCGTCGGTAATAAGTTATTACCGACGAATGAAATTTGAAATCCTGCCAAAACTATTACTGACGAAATTTCTGTCGCTAATAACCCTATTCAGTCGGTGATATTCTTGGGCATAACTAAATGCCCGAGACTTCTTCTTCCACTATCTCTCTTTCTTTCTTTTGGTTTTTGGCTTGCCCGAGAGTGAACCCACGTCCCTTGCCGTTCGACCCCTGCACCATCGCCGTTCGATCGTCCCCCGCGAGCCACCGCCGTCGCTGCCTGCGCACGCCACCAGCTGAGACGTTCGACCACCGCGTCTGGTTCTGAGTTCTCTCTTATTTTATTTTCGTTATTTGATTTTTTATATTGTTTGATGAAATTGTTCATTTTATTTTTTGAGTTAAGATTTCCAGTCCGACCGTCCTCAGCGAGCCACTGCCGTCGTTGCCTTCGCACCACCAGCTAAGGCGTCTGACCACCGCGCTTGGGTATGAGTTGTCTTTTCTCTCTGATTTGAAGATTGTTATTTGATTTTTATGATGTTTTACAACAAATTTTTTGATGAAATTGTTCGTTTCATTTTTCAGTTTAGGGTTTTCAGTCTGACCGTCCCCAGCGAGCCATCGCCGTCGCTGCTTGCACGCACCACCAGCTAAGGTGTCCAACCATCGCGCTTGGGTATGGGTTGTCTTTTCTCTATGATTTGAAAATTGTTATTTGATTTTTAATGTTGTTTTATAATTTTCTGATCAAATTGTTAATGTGTATATTGTTGGAAATTTTTTGTATATTATTAATGTGTGTACTGTTGTAAATTATTTGTATATTGTTACCATAATATATTGTTAATGTGTATATTGTTGAAAATTATTGTTAATGTTTATATTTATGAAATTTTAATATGTTTTAAAAATATATTTGTTTAGGGTTTAATGTATTGTTTATTTGTTGGAAAGTTAATATATTTTTTTAATTCTGTAGAAAAATTATTAATTGTGTAAGAAAATAGTTAATGTGTTTTAATAAATAAAACTTTATATATAATATATACTAATAAATATAAAAATTTAAATAAAATAATAATAATAGTTTATTTTTAATTATAATTTAAAAAGATAATATTAAAAAATATATAAAATTGTAATAGTAAAAAAGGAGTATTTTAGGCAAATGGAAATTATTAATATTTTAAAATTAATTGTGTAGAAAAATTATTAATTGTGTAGGAAAATAAATAAAACTTTATTTATAATATATACTAATAAACATAAAAATTTAAATTAAATAATAATAATAGTTTATTTGTAATTATAATTTAAAATGCAAGGAGGAGGGCATACATGCAATATATATATATATTAATAAATTTAATATTTTTTTATTTTACAGATAAAATGCGAGGAGGAGGGCGTAAAACTAGTGTAAAGAAGAAACGGAGTTCTATGTGGGATGCTTTTCGACCATTTGGAGGATCGTCCTCGGGGCATGCTACACCACAGTTGCCACTTGCGTCTTCTCCCTCCTTACGGCCTTTACCGAGACAGTTGCCGCCTTATTCGGCTCCATCACCACGTACTCCATCAGCAGTACCTCCATCGCCCCTGCATCCCTCTGCACTGCCTCGGTCTACAGTGGATCCGTCCAGATTGCCTCCTCTAGATTGGTGATAACTCGTATAATTATATAGTTTTTAGTTATGTTTTATTATTGTTTTGTGTCAAATACGAGTTATTATTGTTTAGTCTAATTGTGTTTATGATCTTTTATATTTTTATGTAATTTGGTGTTTTTCACAAGTTTCTTTGAGTGATTTCAGATTACTAGAATTAAGGGCAAATCCAGTTCAGTTCCAGTTCCGACACCTTTTGCCATATCAGCTATATCTGGAGTTTCACTGAAGCAATAAGGCTGAAATTTGTATCCGTGCAAAGCTAAGAGGCATATCTATCTTTTTCATGTTTTACACTTCTTGAAACGGAGTCGTTTTCCCTAACGAAATCGACCATCAAGTTGGCTGATGTGCAATGACGTTTGTGCTGACCTGTTTTCGTATTTTGCCCATATCTGCTTATCCACATCAGCAAATGAGCTGATTCCAACGGCTATGGATCCGTAACTGATAGGGGAACCTTTTTCTAGAAGACCATGTGATCAGATCAGGCCTCCAACATTGACGAAATCGACCATCAAGTTGGCTGATCAAAATTGTCATACAATATGACGAAAATTGTTAGAAAAATTCACCCACCTATTATACCTACCTTTGAAATTTGTAAAGCTTGTCTCTTGTCATTTAGCCCTCCAAAATGTGTATAAATAGAGGGCCTTGGATGAGTATTGGGATCATATTGTACATAGGTAGGATATTAGCCATTTTAATAAAATTCTCTAAGTTTTCTTCTTCTTTCTTTTCTCTAGTTTTCTCTAGTTTTCTTTCTTTTCTCTAGTTTTCTTTTTCTTTAGAGAGAGCAAGAGGTTGGATAATTAATATTCTTCCTCTTCTTCTTTCTTTCTTTTATTTTCTTCTTAGATTTTCTTTAATTTTATGTTTATGTTTATAATGCCTATGCTAGGCTAAACTTCTATTTGGTTAAGGGTGATTTCAAAGCCCTAGACATGTTTTGTGATTGATTTTCAGATTCTATCTATCATTAATTTTCTATCAAAGTTGCTTATGTTCTTCTACAAGAATTGTTCATGATGTTGTCTTGATTTGTTTAGGTGTACAACTAGATAGATCTTGATAATTATCTATTGCTAGTTTAGGAGTCTTGATCCGTGTAATTGTCTTGATTTCCTATTCATAAGTGGCAATTTGTGATTAATGATTATGGTCAAGTTTTCAATAATTGCAAAGTGGAACATAACCTAAGTTGAACAATCCGAGCTTATGTGTTTGTTGCTTAGATCAACCTATCTTTCTCATCATAAAGCTGCCATTAAATTGAATTTAGAGAGCTTATTCTAGGTTGTTTAATGGTTAGAGATTAAATAGAGAGCTTGTTCTATTTAACGACAAACTAAGGAAAGATTGGGATAACAGAGCTTGTTGTTATCTACGGTTGTTAACTTTGATAGTTGGTTGATATTGATAGATCTGAAATTGATTCTTAATGATGTCTAGTGGTGGAGAATGAAACCTTAACCATATTTTTCATATTTGATTCTTCTTACTTACTTGTTTTCTTACTTTTCTAGTTTGCTTATTTTTAAAAGTATATATATTTTGATTGGCTGGTTATACCGCCTAATTTGTATATTAACTTTGTTTTATTTTTATTGGCTGGTTATACCGCCTAATTTAGTATATATATTTTTATTGGCTGGTTATATCGCCTTGCATCTTATTCTTATTATTTACTTTAGTTTAAATCTGGCTTCAAAAACCCCTTTTCTTTTATTGTTTTCTTTGAACGTAAGTTATAAACTAATAACTCATAGATTAAAACCCAATCCCTGAGGACTCGACCCTTGCTAATCATTATACTTACAATTGATCTTTTTAGTGCAAGGTTAAATAAGATACACTCTTTTGGGTGCATCAAATTTTTGGCGCCGTTGCCGGGGATTGTTTTCTTTAGTTTATTTGTTACTTGGTTTATTCTTATTTTCAGTTCTAATGAGTTTTATTTTCTTGTACATACGAGTTTTTCTTATCAAATTTTGAAAAGAAAAAAAAATAAAAAATAAAAAAAAATGATGGAATTGAGCAATCTAACACTTGAAGAGTTGGTGGCATACATGAACATGGAGAATCAACAAGCCAAGCTCACCTCCCGAGTTCAACAATTGGCCATGGGAGGATGTCAAGGCCATCAAGTGTTCCAAGACCAACAGTATGATCATTACTCAAACACTTACCATGAGGGATGGTGGGATCATACTAATTATGGCTACTCGAAAAATTACCAAGAAGTAGATCCTTATGCCAATTACACTCATCCATCTAGCTTCAATCAATCATGGTCCCAAGAACCAGATCTTTTTCAACCACCACATATGACTCAAAACTCAGGTACTTCTTTAGAAGATCTTGTCTATTCTCTTGTTACTGATACATTGCAATTTCAACAGGAAACAAGGGCAAGCATCCAGAGTTTGGAAAAGCAAATGATCCAATTGGCTAGTAGTATGGTGGGATGGGTAGCACAAAGATCTGAAGAACTCCCAGCCCAAACGATGGTTAACCCAAAGGAGAATGCTACTATTGTGACCTTGAAGAATGAGGAACAAGATGAGGATGAAACAAAATTAGAGATGGATTCTATTCTTGAGGATAATGAAGCCAAAGATCCAAATAAGAGTATTTCGGCACCTGAGGTAACGTTTAAGGTTTCACTTTTTACTAATGTTTTTTCTCCACCTTTTCCTAGTAGATTTGCAAAGTTCAAGGAGGAAGAACATGAACAACACATGCCGGAAACCTTAAACAACTTGTTTGTGGAGGTCATTCAACAAGTATCAAAATATGCTCCATTCCTCGATGACATATGCACCACAAAGGATGATGGAATAATACTTGTAATGGAGAATGCATCCACTGTTGTGCAAAGAAAGCTTCCTCTCAAACGCATAAATTTGGGAAATTTCATGTATGAGCCTGACAAGCCTAAAATGCCAAGAAGGGGTGTTGGTTAGGTTCAAAACACTAAATCAAGTGCAAATTGGGGGAGGCAGCCTAATTAGTGAAAGCATTGCCAAACTGCCATCCTCAGATTTGCTCTCTTTTTCTTTATCTTTTTCTTATGTTTCTTTGCTAATTGTGTTTAGTGTTTCTAAGTTCATTTAGGCTGCATAAGTTTATTTTGTTTATTAGTTCTTTTCACTTACACATGATTCTTTCATTTGGGATTAATAGCATTACATTAATGACAATGTAAGAATTATGTGTGGGGGGAAGAATTTAGGATTTTATTTAGAGTGTTTTGTTTTTGAGTCTTTTTATGTTGTTTTTCTTTCTGATCCTTGTTTTGAAAAACACTAGATGTAAATATAATTTTTTTTAACCCCGGTTAAATGGCGGATAACGGTACTCCGTGATTATTTAAATCGGTTCCATCAGCTACCCACAAAACTGATATTGTATATAAATTTCTCTTCCAATTTCTCTTTCAATTTTTTTTCATTTTTTTTTTCAGGATGGATGATATTCTCACACGATTGCAGAAACGATTTCCTCCTTTTCCTCGAAATATTTTACTGAAGCTTTACCAAGTTCGATTTGAAAGATTAAGAATGCTTATGCACAAAGGGATTCCTGACGACATACGTTGGATAATTGAAGCCAAGGTACGTGAAGATGAATATCTTCCTGTTTTGCATTTACCAGGTACAGGTAGAAGCACTTTTGCAAAGAAGCGACGAGTAAAGCGCATGAGTTCAAATTGCCACAAATGTGCACGATGGACGTGTAACGGTAAATGTCGTTCTATTGGGATTCCGTCCTCTAATCGAGATGATAAAATTGAATTCATTAAGGATGGACTGAGTAAGGAGAATTTGGGTAATATCCAACTTTCTCTTGAGACGCATCCTAGTGGAGACGTACAAAGAGAAATTCTTGATTTATGGCCGCAATTCCAAAGGGAATGGCAACATCTTGGGAATCTGATGTTAAAAGACCCTGTTTGCCAGCTTGTAAGAAAACTGGATGGGAAGCATATCCTCGACTCATAGAAGGCGTTTAAGCCGTTTCTGGACGTAAAACCAGAGGAAGATGTGAGCCACAATCACAACTACAATAAATGACTTCTCAGCTTTTGGTTTGATTTGCAATAACTTTATTTTGGTTTAATTTAAATGTTGTTCGATTTGTATAATTATTCTCTTTTTTTTTATTTGTCTTTTACGGTTGATTTTTTCTTCTCTTTTTGATTTTCTTCCTGAAATCACGTAAAAAATCTTTTGTTAGGTTAACATTTTCTTCTGACAGGTCAGATACACTTTCGGCGACATTATTACTCTTGTCTGATTCACTACTCAGTCCTCTATATATTACACCATGTACTCATTCTCTTCCAGGCACAAAAAAAAAAGAAAAAAAAAATGGAAAGTACTTCGTCCCAACGCATTAAAAAAATTTGTGTTTTTGGAGGTGCTTATCCAGGGAAAAATAACATATTCGCTGATGAAGCCATAAGAGTTGGAGTAATACTTGCCCAACAAAAGATCCAGTTGATTTATGGAGGCGGTAGTACGGGTTTAATGGGAGCAGTCGCTACAGCAGCACACGCCGGGGGAAGTCCAGTTCTAGGAATCGTGCCAAAACTATTCACAAGTTTTTGTGGACCTACCGTGGGTAAGGAAATACAAGTCTGGAGTGTCCCTGAACGGATAACAATCATGTACCATTCTGCCGATGCATTCATTGCTTTACCAGGAGGTCTGGGTACATTGGAAGAAATAGCTTGCGTGGCTTCTTGGTCATCTTTGGTCACAAAAAAGAAACCCATTGGTTTGCTTAATATTAATGGTTATTTTAGTAATTTGCTTTCATATTTAGATAATGCTGTGGATAATGGATTCATGTTTTCAGAGGCAAGGAGAACCATAATTTCTGCTACAACCATTGAAGATTTACTCAAAAAGCTCCAAGCTTATGAGTGTTTATCTGCTACGGTTGTTTCGCAAACGCTCGGAAAAAGAAAAAGAGATATGGACGAGCAAGGAGTGGATTGCACTTTGTCTTTGTGACATTATCTAACATTTTGTTTGTTGTGTCTCAGTTATAATAAGTGGTTAGCAACCTCTACAGGTAATATCTCCAAAATTTTACCTTCAAAAAAAAAAAAAAAAAAAAAAAGAAAAAAAAAAAAGAAAAGAAAGAAATTTGTGTTTTAAGCCATTTAAAAGTATTCATTCTGAACAAGGTCTGAGTAAGGGAGACTTGAGACATACCTTGTCAGTTTGATTTTAATCTTTTTATGTTTACTTGTTAATTTTTGTTTAGTATTTTAGGATTATTTAGGTTGCATGGTTTTGTTTTGTATTGAGTCTTAGTTGTTCCTATTCTTATGTTATTAGTTCTTTTCTCTTACACATGATTCTTTCATTTGAGTTAATAGACTTACATTGAGGACAATGTAAGAATTAAGTGTGGGGGGAATGATTTAGGATTTCTTTTATTTTTGGAATGATTTAGGATTTCTTTTATTTTTGTCTACTATTTTTTTTTATGAGTCTTTATTATTATTATTATTATTGTTTTTTAGTGTGTTTTAGTTCCTTTTTAATACAATGATGAGATATGAATTGCATAAGTCTAAAACAGATTTATTAGTGAGAAGATTTTCATGAGAATTGAGCTTGATGTCAACCTTTTTATGAGCCAATGTTAATATGATATGTTGATTGAGAAAGAAGCATGTTTAGACTTAATCTGACTTGTATAATCATCCTTGTGAGTTTTTGAGCCTATAATGATTGATGCATTATACAAATCAATCTAATTTCTTTCTTGAGTGCTCTTATGATTACATGATTCTCTAGAACTTGCTTTAAACCGTTTGAGACTATATTGATACATGTGACAACATGAATATGATAGAGGCATTAGGATTATAACCAGAGCCAAACAGCCATCCATTATTAATGTTCCAAGAAAACACACCCTTAGTGAACCAATTTGAGCCTACATTGAATAAGCTATTTATTTGGTAACCACAACTTACACCTAGCCTAAATATAACCCTTGTTCTAAAGATGGATTATATATTTTGAGACATATTGCAAAAAAACAAGGGATATTTTTAGTTAAAAATTTGGGTTGGAAACAAAAGATAAGTGTGGCGGAAGAAAAGAAAAGAAAAAGTCAAGAGAAAAAGAAAGGGATCATTGTCAAATACATTCCCATATAAAAAAAAAAAAAAACTTCTCTTGAACTTCTAGTTAAAGTAAAGAAAAAGATGTTACAAAGTTGGTTAGAATGATGCAAAGGCTCAACATGAATATTTAGCCTATGTTATTATGTGCTTTATAAGAGTTTTGAGAAGTTTTATTTGTATGATCTTTTTATGTCTCTAAACTCTATGAACTCTTTGGAACCTTTGTGATATCTTTATCCTTTTGTTCTTTAACCACATTATAACCCTTTGGCCCCATTACAACCTTGAATAAAGATCTCTTGATTTATGAAGTTGTATGATCTAAATAGTGGATAATAGGTGGACAAGCAAGCATATGGTAGAAGTGTTTTCATGAGATTGATTGAGTGTAAACACTTTACCACTACTTTAAAAAGTGAAAATCAAGAGAGTATCCCATGTGAGAAGTTGAGATTAAGTTTGAATATGCACTATTTTGATTGAAATATGTTATGTTAATATTGGCTTAACTCAAACAATTTACATTCAAGCAAGATTTTTTGTGAATTTCTTTAAGCTATTGATTAGTTTTTAAGACTTGTCCAATGATTATCTCTAATTTATATTGGAAGGATTAGTTATAATTATTATTTTTAATTTTTCTTAGTTTTTCAATGTTTGTGGGTATCGTTCTAGTAAACCCTCACGAGACTAAACTCGTCCACTAGGGACACCTAGGGGTTTAAAGGCTTGTGTCACATGCTAAGTGCCACCGTGATTTCCTACGAAAGTGGATTAGATTAGATTTTCTTATTTTATTTTTATTTGATTTTGCTCGAGGACTAGCAAAAAGCTAAGTGTGGGGGTGTGATAACTCGTATAATTATATAGTTTTTAGTTATGTTTTATTATTGTTTTGTGTCAAATACGAGTTATTATTGTTTAGTCTAATTGTGTTTATGATCTTTTATATTTTTATGTAATTTGGTGTTTTTCACAAGTTTCTTTGAGTGATTTCAGATTACTAGAATTAAGGGCAAATCCAGTTCAGTTCCAGTTCCGACACCTTTTTCCATATCAGCTATATCTAGAGTTTCACTGAAGCAATAAGGCTGAAATTTGTATCCGTGCAAAGCTAAGAGGCATATCTATCTTTTTCATGTTTTACACTTCTTGAAACGGAGTCGTTTTCCCTAACGAAATCGACCATCAAGTTGGCTGATGTGCAATGACGTCTGTGCTGACCTGTTTTCGTATTTTGCCCATATCTGCTTATCCACATCAGTAAATGAGCTGATTCCAACGGCTATGGATCCGTAACTGATAGGGGAACCTTTTTCTAGAAGACCATGTGATCAGATCAGGCCTCCAACATTGACGAAATCGACCATCAAGTTGGCTGATCAAAATTGTCATACAATATGACGAAAATTGTTAGAAAAATTCACCCACCTATTATACCTACCTTTGAAATTTGTAAAGCTTGTCTCTTGTCATTTAGCCCTCCAAAATGTGTATAAATAGAGGGCCTTGGATGAGTATTGGGATCATATTGTACATAGGTAGGATATTAGCCATTTTAATAAAATTCTCTAAGTTTTCTTCTTCTTTCTTTTCTCTAGTTTTCTTTCTTTTCTCTAGTTTTCTTTTTCTTTAGAGAGAGCAAGAGGTTGGATAATTAATATTCTTCCTCTTCTTCTTTCTTTCTTTTATTTTCTTCTTAGATTTTCTTTAATTTTATGTTTATGTTTATAATGCCTATGCTAGGCTAAACTTTTATTTGGTTAAGGGTGATTTCAAAGCCCTAGACATGTTTTGTGATTGATTTTCAGATTCTATCTATCATTAATTTTCTATCAAAGTTGCTTATGTTCTTCTACAAGAATTGTTCATGATGTTGTCTTGATTTGTTTAGGTGTACAACTAGATAGATCTTGATAATTATCTATTGCTAGTTTAGGAGTCTTGATCCGTGTAATTGTCTTGATTTCCTATTCATAAGTGGCAATTTGTGATTAATGATTATGGTCAAGTTTTCAATAATTGCAAAGTGGAACATAACCTAAGTTGAACAATCCGAGCTTATGTGTTTGTTGCTTAGATCAACCTATCTTTCTCATCATAAAGCTGCCATTAAATTGAATTTAGAGAGCTTATTCTAGGTTGTTTAATGGTTAGAGATTAAATAGAGAGCTTGTTCTATTTAACGACAAACTAAGGAAAGATTGGGATAACAGAGCTTGTTGTTATCTACGGTTGTTAACTTTGATAGTTGGTTGATATTGATAGATCTGAAATTGATTCTTAATGATGTCTAGTGGTGGAGAATGAAACCTTAACCATATTTTTCATATTTGATTCTTCTTACTTACTTGTTTTCTTACTTTTCTAGTTTGCTTATTTTTAAAAGTATATATATTTTGATTGGCTGGTTATACCGCCTAATTTGTATATTAACTTTGTTTTATTTTTATTGGCTGGTTATACCGCCTAATTTAGTATATATATTTTTATTGGCTGGTTATATCGCCTTGCATCTTATTCTTATTATTTACTTTAGTTTAAATCTGGCTTCAAAAACCCCTTTTCTTTTATTGTTTTCTTTGAACGTAAGTTATAAACTAATAACTCATAGATTAAAACCCAATCCCTGAGGACTCGACCCTTGCTAATCATTATACTTACAATTGATCTTTTTAGTGCAAGGTTAAATAAGATACACTCTTTTGGGTGCATCAATTGGCACCGTCCACAGTTGCTCCGTCCACATCGACTCCCTCTCCACTGCCACTGCCGACACTTACTACGGCGACTCAGGCAGATTTCACGTTACACTCGTCTACCCCACCGCTGGATGACATTTCACAGTATTTACTTAATGAGCCAGCACCGACGTATTTCGCGGATGATGGCACGGGGCAGTAGACAGAGGTACATGCGTCACATCCTGCGCCATCTACCGGTACTGCCACTGAGCAGAGGAAACGAGGTAGAGGTCAGACGAAAGGATTAGCGACACCGAGTAATCCAGATGACAGGTTTCGACTATCAATTCTTCAAAACATGTAAATTAATAATATTTCGATAATTTCATTATTTGAGTAAAATAAATTATTGTCCACTAACATGTATCCTTGATTTTAGGACTTTCATGGAGAGTTGTGTAAAATCGACCATTGCCTCGGTCATCAGACAACACTATAACAGACTGTGGCCTACTTGGTTGAAGATATCTGTTGACGTGAAACTGTCTATGTGGACTATATTTGAGGTATGATTTGGTTAAAAGTCAAATTATAATTTAATTATGTTTAATAGTATATATTAATTCATAATGTCTCATTAGAGAGAAAATGCCAGTGGCCTCCCGAGCAAACACACTGCTTAGGAAATTATGGGAGGCCACATGCAAGGATCGATTCAAGGACATGATGAATTTTGAGAGGGACAATGCCATGGCCATCTTTCAAACGAATCGAATAGAAGACTGCAAGGGTTACATATGTGATTAGATTGCAAGGGACAATGCCATTGACAACGTCTGGAGTACTGACGCTTGGAAAAGTAGGTCCCAAAAGGCCAAGGGTAATAGGATTAAGGAGAAGGATGACAGCATTACGAAGCACACTGGTGGATCAGTTCCTTTTCTAGTTACCGGTGTTTACACACAAATTTCATGTCAAAAATATGACAAGGAAAATTTGCAGTCAAATAAGAATTTTATTAATCAAACTTTGATGTTACAATCTCTGAAAGTTCTTAAAATAAAGAAATCCTTTGATTCTTTTCTTCAACAATATTCTGATGAGATCTGCTTCAAGGGTCTTCTAGACTTGATCTTGAAAAACGGGTTTGACCTCATTTCTTTCTATGGAACAAGATCGGAGAGCAACTTTTTGAGAGATCTTGAGATCCTCTTCAAGGGTCTTCTAGACTTGATCTTGAAAAACGGGATTGATCTCCTTTCTTTTGATGAAACAAGATCAAAGAGCAGCTTTCTACAGACACAACGTTCTTCAGAATATCTTCAATTCCTTCAATTCTTCAGAGAATTCTTCTTGGGATTTTGGAGAGGATTTGGGTCTTCAAATTCTTCTTCTTCTCTTCAGGCTTGTCCCTTCTGAATTTTTGTTGAGTAGAGGCCCCTATTTATAGTGCTAGTCAGCCAGGTGAAAGAGAGTTTTAAAAGAACTTGTCCTCTTTATTTATCTCTTAATTAATTTAATTTAATTAGAGATAATACCTCCTTATTTATCTCTTAATTAATTTAATTTAATTAGAGATAAAACTTTATTATTTATCCCTTAATTAATTAAATTTAATTAGAGATAAAACTTCATTATTTATCTCTTAATTAATTTAATTAGAGATAAAAAAATTTATTATTTATCTCTTAATTAATTTAATTTAATTAGAGATAAAACTTTATTATTTATCTCTTAATTAATTTAATTTAATTAGAGATAAAGTAATTATGACACATGGGTGAAATTTGATTGGGTGACCCATGAATTCTTGCAATTTGATTGGTCAAGCCATGTGTACATATTTAATTAATTATAAAATAATTAATTATGATGTCATAATTTCACATGGTGCTGCATAATCTAATTGAAAATTCCTTTAATTAAAAGAATTTCAATTGACACGTGGCAATTTATAATTGGTTAAAATTTTTATCCTTCTACAAATGCCCCCTCAAGACTTGGTCACGTACACGATTTTTGTTGAGTGTAGCAAATGGGTAAGTCTTGAAATTTGATTTTTTTTTTATGCCAAAATTTATTTGCACCTTTGCATTATCTTGAGAAGATTTGCAAGCTTCAATTGTCCCATGATTTTGTATGTAACAAATGAATAAATCTTGCAACTTAATTTGAAGTAAATTCTTAATCGGCAATAAATTTTTCCAAAGGTATTTTGAACTCTTAGTATACCTTGATTTTGGAAAGAATTATATTCCAAGTTAAACAGGCCAGCCGAATAACATGAGAATTGTAGTCTGAGGCCAACTGCCTTGATGTGAATATTCCATAGCCAATTAAAAGTATATTCTTATCACATTTATACTTCAATCCAACTTGAACTCTATCAATCCGACCAATGAGGAGAAAGAGATAGTCATAAGCAAATTCTTTATGTATTGGGATGTCCTTTCACCGCTTAAGATTGGATCTTTATTTCTCGTCATATAATCCAAATAGGATTCAATCTCTGTTAATCACATGTCCGATTATAATTTAAATCCAATCGGGATTTTAACTCTCAAACCACTATATATATATGCATAACTCGAGGTCTTCAAATTCTCATGCTTCAGAGAGCATCAACTTGGAGCCGCAACTTTAAGATAAGTTCTTCTTGCTGCAACTTTTTTTTTTTTTAAGCAATATAGCTTTGGATTCTCAGTCACTGATTGCAGGATGTAGGTGCTCTCTCATTAAGAAGAACATTCGGAGATGATAATTGATATGACCCAGTTTCACGTCAAAGACTTGTCTCTGGATAAAACTTTTAATGAAGCAATCAACGGCTTTACATGATAATTCACAAAGAATTATGCTGCGGACTTGTCATGTTGTTCGATTGCATTGTTGATATCTTGGCCCAGGCTACGGAAGTGGCCCCGATCAGTTGCAATCTAAATCCCGGCTTCAATTTTACTCCGATAAAATTCGCATGCTTTTGTGATGGTAATATTGGGGTGTTTGATGCTTGATAGCCTGATAATCAGCTAAGTCCTCGGGAAGTGAAGCAATTGAAGAAGTAGATAATCAAGTCGAGGATATCAAGGATGGAGTGCATATAGAAAAATCAACTTTTAAGAGCGAAATTCCTTATACTCCAAAAGTTAAAAGAAGCAAAACATTCATGCAAGCCGGATTGGTGTCCTAGTTGACGATTTTTGTCTCGCGGGATGATCAGCTTGTTGACGATCCAGCCATGCAGGTCGTTGCTCGCGCTCAAGCACAATATCTTTTTCCAGAAGGTCTTCCCAAGGAGATTCTAAACAAGGAAACCAGAACAAATAAAGTCCTTCTTGAGCCACTTGTCTTCTTGGACCTAATTTGTTTTTTTGCCGTGCATAAAATATTCTTTGACTTGCCATGCATAAATCTTTCTTTAACCATATTCAACGTGAATAAAGATTTTATTTATTGATTTCCTGATTTGTCTTTTGCAGGCCTCTTATCATGGTTTACTTCAAAGATTACAAAGATTATCTTGTAATTATTTTCAAGTAAGATACATCAAAAAAATGATTATATTCTCACCTGCAAGCCCAAATCCGGTAGATATAAATCAATTTGGACATCATTCGATTTTCCTACCGCTCTAAAAGATTGGTCAACAGAACTTTCTCAAGCCTCACAATCTTTCCCAAAGGCAAGATGTCTTCAATCTAATCTCCATGTCAAGACTACAAATCATGAGAAGTTTGACACATTGGGAAGCCACATTATTTTCGAAGAAGCATATAGGGATCTTTCTTCACTAGTTTTGAGATTACTGGATAATTCTCTTCAAGACCTTCGAGATTACTGAGTAATTCTCTTCAAGACCTTTGAGATTACTAGGTAATTCTCTTAAAGATCTTCGAGATTACATAATTCTCTTCAAGACTCTCGAAGATTATTGAACGATTTTCATCAAAATCTTTGAGATTGCATAATTCTCTTCGAGATTGCGTAAATCTCTTCGAGATTGCGTAATTCTCTTCGAGATTACGTAATTCTCTTCGAGATTACGTAATTCTCTTCAAGACTCTCGAAGATTATTGAGCGGTTTTCATCAAAATCTTCAAGGTTGCGTATTTCTCTTCGAGATTACGTAATTCTCTTCGAGACTCGAAGATTCTTGGAGAATCTCATTCAAGACCTTCAAGATCGTTGGAGTCCTTTGCGGAATCTTTCATCAAGACTTTCGAAGAATCCTTCTTCAAGACCTTCAAGATTATTGAAGCCCTTCGAGGACTACTTTGCGACATCCTTGATGGCCACGGAGATCAAGTTTATTGGCGAACTTCCTTCAAGACTATCAGAACCTTCTGAAGACCACTTTGAAAGATCCTTGATGGCCAAAGAAGATTCATCCAAGATGTTGTTGTATCCAGATGGAGGAACAGGTAGAGCATGCACCGGACTTGATGGCCAAGGAAGATCCATCCAAGATGTTGTTGTGTCAAGATGAAGGATCAACTTAGAAAAACTTCAAGCGCTTAAGCTTTGTCTTAAGACTTAATGTTAAGCATATGAAGACTTTCAAAGTTTTTTTTTTTTTTCGATTAATTTCATTAGTCAACGAAGCACAAGGGAAGAATACTATGATCCTTGAAGATTCAGTTGATGGGAATGATCATGAAAGACGTTGGAAGCAAATCAAGCCAGAAGAATTCCATGATGACACATCCCTGCCAAGAGTGAAGCTTCAGTTTTTGATCCACATGAATTCAACAAACTTGTAGTTGAGATTGAAGATAATGTTTTAAGCACCATTGCCAACCAAGAAACTGTTTGTCTCGACATGAGGATTGTTAGCTCTTCTTTTGATCGAGTTTTTTCACTTGTTGGAGATGTCTACAAGATCTCTGATTCAATAAAAACAATCAAGTCAATTGATTCATCTTCATTGAAAGGCATGGTGGAAGACTTCTTTACACAAGCCCAGAAGTTTAATAACCTTGAATCTTCACCTGAGATGAACTGAAAGGCCAGAAAGTTAACACTTTCAAGTTTCATGGAGAGATGAGTTCCATTGAGTCTTTTACTACCCATGAGAATGAAGCCAAAAGCTTAGGTTTGTTGTGAACTATGTTGGAAATTTCTCAAGAAGACTTGAAGATTTTCGTGATACTTTCAAGTAAACAATAAATAACATTTGAGTCAAACAAATATTTTATTTTATTTATTTTTTGTTTGGAATGAACTTGTCAATGAAACCAAGCTGCCTACGTACCTTCGAATTTGAAGGATCAAGTCATAACGTAGTTCACCATTTTTTTTTGTGCCCTAGCTTTTGCCTAAGTTGTCCTAGAAAGGATTTTCAACATAGCAGGTTTTTTTTTTTAATGTGCAGTTTAAGCTCGTGCATAGGAGCAACATATGACAGTTTAAGCTCTTGTTTAGGAGCAATATGACAGTTTTAGCTCTTGCTTAAGAGCAATACCTTCTTTAAGCATAGTAACGCTTCAAAAACTTTCCATTGATCGGTCCAACTTTGACACCATCTTGATCGACGATCTTGTATGCACCATTGGTATAAACTTCTTGAACAACGTATGGTCCATCCCATTTTGAAAGGAACTTGTTACCAATACGATGTGAAGTATTTATGGGTCTTCTTACAGCAAGGACTAAATCTCCAACTTGGAAAGATCGCTGCTTGACTTTCTTATTAAAAGCTTTGGATAGTCGAGCTTGATAGCACTCCAAGCGTTCTTGGGCTTCCAACCTTTTTCTTATCCAGTGCTTTTAATTCTTCCAAACGTAAACAAGTGCATATGGAATTTGTCTTCACTAGAAAGATCTTCCTAGATTGCAATCCTCAATGATGGAATTTGTCGCTCAAGTGGTAGAACAACTTCTACACCATAAACAAGTGCATATGGAGTGGCTTGAGTTGATGTGCGATATGTAGTTCGATAAGCCCACAGAGCTTCTCCCATCCTTTCATGGCAATCTTTCTTTGAACGGTTAACAACTTTCTTGAGAAGATTGCACAAAGTCTTGTTAAAAGCTTCTGCTAATCCGTTTGCTAGAGCATGGTACATTGAAGACTTGTACTGCTTGAAGTCAAACTGTGCACGTAATTTGCTCATGTCAAACTGCTTCCCATTATCAGTTATGATGTGAGGAGGTACACCATACTGATAAATGATGTTTGTCCTGATAAAAGTTGCAACAGTTTATTTTTTTACTTCCCTGTAAGGTGCCACTTCTGCCCACTTTGAAAAGTAATCTATAGCGGCAAGTATATACATATGCCCTAGTGAACTCTTAGGTAATGGTCCTACCAAATCAAGTCCTCAAGCATCAAACGGCCAAGATGTGACTGTCGGATGTAATGGTTCAGGAGGTTGATGGATGAAGTTTGCATGAAACTGACAAGCTTGACATTTCTTGGAGTAGTCCATGCTATCCTTTACCATTGTTGGCCAGTAGTATCCCATTCTTTTAATTTGAAAGTGCAATTTAGCTCCAGACTGATGTGCACCACAAATTCCTGAATGAGCTTCTTGTAAGGTTTTGGATACTTCATCTTTTCCTAAACATGGAAGGAAGACCCCATCAAAAGAGCGGCGATAAAGCGTACCCTTGAAGTAAATAAATCGAGGAGCTCGACGTTTCACTTCTGTTTTATGCCTTGGATCATTGGGTAGCCTCCCATGCTCTAAATAATCAATCAATGATTGTCTCCAATCTTCTTTTTCAACTTTGCAAACTGAAACAACATTGGATTCTGTATCGTTATCTTTAAAATCAACTGGAGGCAAAATCCATCGTTTGCAAAGAGGGACTTTTACTTCTACACTTGGCATGGCAAGAGCTGATGCTAGATTAGCTAGAGAATCTGCTTGCTTGTTCTCTCTTCTTGGTACATGATCCAAGCTTACATCGTCAAACCATTCCAAAATCTTCTTCGCATAGTTGACATATGGTAAGAGGTCTGGCTTCTTGACTTCATAAAGTGAAAGAAGTTGGTTGATGACCAATTTGGAATCCCCAAACACTTTAAGTTGAGTGATTTTCATATCCACTGCCATTTCCAATCCAATGATCAGAGCTTGGTATTCTGCTACATTATTGGAACAATTTTCAGTGAAAGTAAATGCATAAGGCAATACATCTCCTTCTGAAGTGACAAAGACAACACCTGCTCCAGCTCCATCTTGAAGGGCAGCCCCATCGAAGAATAGTTTCCATGGCCTGGGAATTTCGATGAAAAGAGCATCTTCATCTGGGAGATCTTCAGAGAATTCCCAATCATTTGGAATCGGATGGTTTGCAAGAAAATCGGCAAGTTCTTGCCCTTTAACAGCCTTTTATTGAACATAAGTAATATCGAACTCTTGTAGCAAAAGAGCCCATTTTGCCAATCTTCCACTGAACACAGACTTGGACATGAGATATTTGAGAGGATCTAGTCGCGAAATCAAACGAACAGTGTGAGCTTGCAAATAATGCCTCAGCTTTTTAACCACAAACATCAATGACAAGCAAGTCTTTTCAATGGGAGAATAATTTAATTCAGCGCCATTAAGAGTTCTACTAAGATAGTAGAGTGCAGTTTCTTTTCCTTCATCATTCTCTTGTGCCAACAATGCTCCTAAGAAACGTTCTTGTGCAGCAATATAAAGGATCAACGGCTGCCCTGGTATAGGTGCCTTCAGAATAAGTGGTCGTAACAAAAAGGTCTTAATGCTCTTAAAAGCATTACTGCAGGCCTCATCCCAGACAAAAGGGACATCCTTCTTTATTAGCCGACTAAATGGTTGACATCGACCAGCCAAGTTTGAGATGAAGCGTCGGATATATGCCAATCTTCCTTGCAGACTTTTAAGTTCATGCAGATTGCGCGGTTCAGGCATTTTCATGATTGCATCTATTTTTGATTGATCGATCTCAATCCCACGATGTTGTACGATGAACTCCAAAAACTTGCCCGAGGATACTCCGAACGCACACTTGAGCGGATTCATCTTCAATTGGTATCTGTGCAATCTCTCAAACACTTGGCGAAGATCAGCAAGATGATCGGATTTTTCTTTTGACTTCACTACCAAGTCATCAACATAAAATTCAACATTTTTGTGAAGCATATCATCAAAGATCGTTTGCATTGCTCTTTGATAAGTAGCACCTGCATTCTTTAACCCAAAGTCCCAAACGACATAACTTTGTAACAGTATATTCCTTTTGGAGTTTGAAATGTGGTAAGTTCTTCATCTCTTGGAGCCATGCGAATTTGATTATAGCCAGACGATCCATCCATAAATGAAAGCTTCATAGCCAGTTGTAGCATCAACCATTATTTCTGTTAAAGGGAGAGGAAAGTCGTCCTTTGGACAAGCATTGTTCAAATCTCGAAAATCTACACAAACTCGAAGTTGACCATTTTTCTTTCTCACTGGAACAATATTTGAGATCCAAGTGGGATACTTGACTTCTCTAATAAAGCCAGCTTTGATGAGCTTATTGACCTCAGTTTCAATTTGGGGAATCAAGTCAGGATGAAAACGTCGTTGAGCTTGTTTGATAGGTCGAACACTTTTCTTGACAGCCAGATGATGCATAGCAACTTTTGGATCAAGTCCCAGCATCTCTTTGTAAGTCCAAGCAAAGATATCTCGATACTCTATCAAAAGATCAAGATAGGCTTTTTCCTCTTTAGGTGGTAAGCAAGCATTAATAAAGACCGGTTGTGGATCTTCACTAATACTGATGTTAACCTCCTTTAGCTCATCAATAGTAGCTTGATTTCCTTCTTCAAAAGATGAAGGGGCTTCTTGGGCTTCTTCTTCTTGAGATTTTTCACCAGTTTCTTTTACAGATACATGGTTAGAAGTAAGGATTTCTGTTTCTTCAAGTTCTTCTTTCTCTGAGGATGAGACCGATTTGGTTATAACCACTGTGTGCTTTCTAGCCTTTAAAACTTCACCAGTAGTTACCTTTCATTCGCTTTGCCTTTTCATTCGAGAGTGAATTTTGCTGTGAAAATCTCTTGATTCCTTTAAAGTGGAATTTTTTTTTTCGGCCACAGTTAACTTCTTCGGAGTACAGACTTCCAAGCCTTGACTGAATGAAAAATGGTTTACTTACAGAAACTTAACTGCATTTTTCTCCCATTCGTTCAAAAACTGACCTTCGTGATGATTGAATACTCAAACGATCAAACACTAAACATCGTGTTGAGCGTGCTCCCAAGCGATCAAATACTGAAAGTCCTGGTGGCTTCACTAGATCTTCTTGCTCCTCGAGAACTTCTTCCACATTTATGTATCTCGAAGTTTGTTTATGAATCTTCAATTTTAATGGAGAATATCCGAGCCCCTCTCTAGAAATTTTGACGTAATCAATTTTCTTTTTCCAGACTTGACGGATCTTGAATGAACTTTGCGGCTTTTCTTTGCTAGGCTATTTTGACTCGTGAGCCAATTTTGCAACATCCTCTTGTTTATATCCAGCTTTGACAAACAACCTATAAGCATTAGGATCAAAATCTTTGGCTCGATGAGTAGGAAGATCTTGATGTTCACAAAGAGGTTCTTCTATTGGCCTAACAAATCCTTTCAGTGGAGGTTTAAGGCCTCTTGATTCTTCCAAGTTAGTGAGGAGAAGAGTCAAATCCTTTAAACCTTGAGCAATTTCATCTTCTCCAACTATGGAGAAAGCCAAATTCTTTCCCTTTTGCTTTAATTCTTGCATCGGGTTGGACATTACTTCTTCGGTAAATGTACCTTTTAGATAAAACTTTGCATCTGCGAAATGTGCTTCTGCTATAGTAAATGGCTTAGCATCTGCAAGGATCGTCTTGACTTGACCGTTTCTACAATACTTGAGACATTGGTGCAGAGTTGAGTAGACTACACCATTTTGATGTATCCACGGTCGTCCTAACAACATGTTGTACGTCGTTTTGGCATCGATCACATGGAAAAGTGGACTTGACTTCATATCTCCAATGAAAAGTTGAAGTCTAAGTTTTCCATGAGCTCTTTGTCCCCCTTGGTTGAATCCTTGGATCATCAAGCGGCTTTGCATCAATTCATCCAAAGGAACTCCCCAATTCCTTCATTGTCATCAACGGGAGTATGTTGACAGCAGAACAATCATCGATCAAGATTCTATTGATCTTCTGTTCTCGAGCATATCCTACGACGAACAACGGCCGATTATGAGGGGTTGACCCCAGCAACAGATCTTCATCAGAAAGGTTAATTTTCGTAGAACAAGAATGATCATCAGCTTCAAATACTACTGTGTCAATGTTGTTTTCATTATCTTCATTGCCACCGTTATGGTAACAAGTCATGAAAACCAAATCTTCATCTCTAAGCTGAATTGGCATGAATTCGTTTAAAGTGATTAGCCTCCTTGACTTTGTCCCTACTGAATTTTTACCTTGAGATGGCATTTTTGTTTCTTAAGGCACATTGGGCTTTGGAGATTTAGATGGTTGTTTGATCATCTTAGCTATTGTAGGCACTTTCACAAGTTTTGGAAGATTCTTCTTTTTGCTTTTTCGGCGTGTGGCTAGAGCCCAACCATCGTAATCTTGATTTTGTCTTTGAAGCAAATAGTTGCCCCCACTTCCCTGAAGATCCACCATCGTACTTGTACTTGGAGCCAGTATGATAGGATCAAAAGAGCCAAATTTTATGGTTCTATCCAGCAAATTGGATTGAGAAACCATATTGACTGATGCCAAATTTGATGACACCGTTTCTTCTTCAAACTCGATTTTCCCCTCTTCATAGAGTCGCATGATTTTATCCTTCAAAATAAAGCACTTCTCCAGAGGATGGCTAATCAAGCGATGGTACTTGCAATAATTGGGGTCTTCTACTTTATCAGCTTCTTCAGGTCGCTTCATTTCTGGTAACTGAATCAGCTTAGTCTTTAAAAGTTCTTCAAGAATGTTTGAAACATCAGAATCAGGAAAAGGATACTTCTTTTCTTGCCTCTCCTTCAAAGTGATCTTGCCTTTACCTTTGTCTTGGATAGGAGAAGATTTCGTCTCTTGAGATTGTTTTGACTTGGGAGATATCTTAAGAGGCTTGGTAGTCACGGCCATGGACTGTTTGCTTTCTCCCTTGTTGATAAAGGTTTTGCCCCCTTTGCGGGTATCTTGTTTTTCCTTACCTTTCTTTGGCTCTTGCACCGAAAGTTCTTGATTTCCAGCAGCTGTCATACTCAACTCCATATCATGAGCACGAGTGGCTAATTCTTCAAAGGTCTTAGGTTTGATGCCTTGAAGAATGTAACGCAAGCCCCAATTCATACCTTGGATACATATGTCAAGGGCAGAAGACTCAGACAGTCTTTCTTTGCAGTTAAGGCTCAGATTCCTCCATCTGTGGATGTAATCAATGACTGGCTCATCTTTCGATTGACGTGAGCTTGTGAGTTCAATCATGTTGATTATGCGGCGAGTGCTGTAGAATCGATTAAAGAATTCACGCTCAAGTTGTTCCCAGCTGTCAATCGTCCCAGGCTCAAGATCAGTATTCCAATCAAAGGCATTGCTTTTTAAGGAGAGAACGAACTGCTTCACCATGAGATCTCCATAGGTGCCAGCATTATTGCAAGTTTCCATGAATTGTGCAACATGTTGGCGTGGATTTCCTTTTCCATCAAACTGCTGAAACTTTGGGGGTTGATAGTTCCCAGGCATCCCCAGACGATCGATCCTTTGAGAATATGGCTTTGCATATGTATATGAAGGTTGAGTGACGCTTTCAACTTGATCTTTGATAGCCTCCTTGATAAGATCCTTGAGCTGACTAGTAGTGACGAGTTTATTGATCTTTTCTTTAGAATCCTTAGCAACTTCCTTGCCAGAGTTCTCACCATCATCTTGAAAGATTGATTGCCAATTTTGGTTTGAAGCTTCGTTTCTTTTTCCAGTGAGACCGGTGATAGAAGCGATCTGGTTATCCTTCTCTTTGATGCTTGCTGAAAGAATTTCAACAGATTTTGTCATAAGTGCAACTTGTTCTTCCAATGATGTGGTGCCAGTTGTCATGACAGCCATTACTCCAGAACTTGATTTTGGAGCAGATGATGGAATAGGGCGATTGCTTGAGTAGCTATTTTGTTCTTTGTATGTTAACTGGCGACTTGCACTTGATCCTCGAGGAGAATCAACTTGTCCAGCAGAAACTTCTTCTAAGTCTTGAATTGGAGAAGAAGTGTCATAGAGAGGGTTTTGATTGAGCACCGAAAAAGTTTGCTCATACAATTCAGCAAGAGCTTTGGTCTTCCTCCTAGTGCCATAAGGATGAGCAGGGATATCAACGATTGATGATGAAGTGGGGTAGACTGCACGATTAGCTCGAGCAGGCTTGAGAGTTGGTTTGTTAGCAAGGTTCTTCTTGGGAGCCATTGCAACTTTATAACTTGAGTTTTGAAGAAAAGAGATGAAAGACAGAGATGGTCCCACTGGGTGTGCCAAAATTTGTACACACAAATTTCGTGTCAAAAATATGACAAGGAAACTTTGCAGTCAAATAAGAATTTTATTAATCAAACTTTGAGGTTACAATCTCTAAAAGTTCTTAAAATAAAGAAATCCTTTGATTCTTTTCTTCAACAAGATTCTGATGAGATTCGCTTCAAGGGTCTTCTAGACTTGATCTTGAAAAACGGGTTTGACCTTCTTTCTTTTTATGGAACAAGATCGGATAGCAGCTTTTTGAGAGATCTTGAGATCCGCTTTAAGGGTCTTCTAGACTTGATCTTGAAAAACGAGATTGATCTCATTTCTTTTGATGAAACAAGATCAAAGAGCCGCTTTCTTAAGAACAGACACAACGTTCTTCAGAATATCTTCAATTCCTTCAATTCTTCAAAGAATTCTTCTTGGGATTTTGGAGAGGATTTGGGTCTTCAAAATCTTCTTCTTCTCTTCAGGCTTATCCCTTCTAAATTTGTGTTGAGTGGAGGCCCCTATTTATAGTGCTAGTCAGCCAGGTGAAAGAGAGTTTTAAAAGAACTTGTCCTCTTTATTTATCTCTTAATTAATTTAATTTAATTAGAGATAATACTCCTTATTTATCTCTTAATTAATTTAATTATAGATAAAACTTTATTATTTATCCCTTAATTAATTAAATTTAATTAGAGATAAAACTTTACTATTTATCTCTTAATTAATTTAATTTAATTAGAGATAAAATTTTATTATTTATCTCTTAATTAATTTAATTTAATTAGAGATAAAACTTTATTATTTATCTCTTAATTAATTTAATTTAATTAGAGATAAAGTAATTATGACATATGGGTGAAATTTGATTGGGTGACCCATGAATCCTTGCAATTTGATTGGTCAAGCCATGTGTACATATTTAATTAATTATAAAATAATTAATTATGATGTCATAATTTCACATGGTGATGCATAATTTAATTGAAAATTCCTTTAATTAAAAGAATTTCAATTGACACGTGGCAATTTGTAATTGGTTAAAATTTTTATCCTTCTACACGGTGAAAGAATGACAAGATTTATTTTTGTTTTGCAATTTATTGTTTAAAAGTTTTATCGTATAAACTATGTGAATTTTTTTTATTAACATAATTTTCAAAAATTCTTTTAATCTGTAGTCACAAGAGTTGCAGCGCAATGTGACTTTCCTGGAGCTGTTTAACAAAACCTATAAACGTGCAAAGGGTCACGGTGATTACGTAGACAACAAGTCTAAAGCTGTAACTGTAAGTATTTAACTATATCAATACTTTATATATTACATTAATTGATTATACCATATAATTGTGTTTATGTACATGTTTATTTCAATGTTGTAGACACCTAATTTTGTCCGGACCACTAAAACAGGTATATTTTCTTCCTAAATTGATGTTTTAGAATGCTAAAAGGCTTTTCTCATCCTGCAGGTGGTCCTCCGAGACTTAGTCTAAGAAAGCGTACAAAAAAGTCAAACTTGAAAAAAGTCAATCCCGAAAAAGTCAACCTCAAAAAAGTCAACCTCGAAAGAGTCAACTACTGAAAAAGTCAACCCACTTTCAAAATCAAGATTTGAAGTTCAATTGAAAGTTCGTGAAAGAATTTTGATAATCCGAGGTCTACATTGAAAGATATGGAGTTCGGAAGTTGGGTTACGGAGATTCAATAGAAAGGAAACCCTAATTCGGAAAATTTGGAGAAAAGTGCTTAAACGATCAAATTGGTCAAAATTGAAGGTTCCAAATGAAAGATAAGTATTGACTACGGGTAATGGAGAAGCTACTTGGAAGAAAAACTGATAGAAAAGTCAATTCGAAAGAAAACCAAGAATTAGGGTTTTTTGGTGGATTTCGATGAAATTTGGAAGAATTACAGAAATGGCCCGATTCGGTAGGACTAAAGCCCCTAATTGATGAAGAGTGATTAAACAAGGATAGCCCACGACTCAGTTTGAAGAGAATCTCAAAATCGGACTTGTTTTGAGCAAAATCGAGTTTCAGAGGCAAAAGGGCAAAATTGGAAAATTTGGGAAAAATAGCAAATGAACTCCGAAAATTCTAAAAATTTGCAAATCTCATTTTTAAATTATTTGGAAGAGATTGGCGAAAGAAAATCTTGATTCGGAGTTCGTTTTCAAAATGGCCAAATCCCGGGCCCACTTTGCAGAAATTCAACAGGTTACATCCCGAAAAAATAGCAAACGAGTTCCAAAAATTTTGAAAATTTGTTCTTTTTTAAATTATTTGGAAGATATTGGCAAAATAAAATCTTGATTCGGAGTTTGTTTGCAAAATAGCCAAATCCCGGGTTCCCTATGCAGTAATTCAAGCAAATAAATCCCGAAAAATAGCAAATGAGCTCCAAAAATATGAAAACTTCCAGATCACATTTTAAAATTATTTGGAAGAGATTGGTGAAGAAAAATCTAGATTCAGAGCTCGTTTAAAAAATGGTAAAGTTCGGGTGTATAAAAGGGGCAATTTTGGAAATAAATCCTAAATAAATAGCAAATGGACTCGAAATTTTTTGAAAACTTCCAGAATTCAATGTTTTATTACTTTGGAAGTATTGAAAAAATAAATTTTGAATTTGGAGTCCAATTGCTATTTATTTAGGTTCGGGAGGCAAAAAGGTCATTTCACCGAAGAAACCAAAAAGGACAAATTTGTAATTGAGAAAAATATGAAAGAAGAAGGAATTCCTGGGATTTTACCTCCCTTGTTCAGCCAGCATATAGGAGAAGAAGGAAGCTTGATCAATTTAATTCCTTAGTCACTATCAAGCTCACATGCTACCACTAACACCTTGCAAATGGTCCCACATTCATCCAATGGCTTAGGTACCTTGTAGGAAAGTTAATGCACCATCCAATGGCCAAATTTAAATATCAAGATGACATTTTTATTTGTCAGGAAAGAACCCTCATCTAATGGCCAAGAATGGAAGAAAAAAGATGAGCACAATTCATCCAAAGGTGAGCATCCATTTGGCCAAGCAAGGGAGTGCATGGGATTGTCTCTTTTCATCCAATGGCTTAGGCCATCTACAAGGGCTGAGTACACATGTTGAGGGCTGGATTTAATCTACAAGATGTCATTTTTATGTTGTCCTCATCCAATGACCAAGAATGGAAGAGCAACTCATCCAAGGGTAGGCACTCAAGAGGGCAAGCAAGGGAGTGCATGGGATTGGTCCTCTTTTGCATCTAAGGGTTGAGGTTATTACAAGGATGACTACACATCTTAAGGGCTGCTATCAATTGGAAAGATGACATTTTTATGTTGTCATGAAAACATCTTAATCTAAAGGCCAAAAAGGGGGGAGAAAAAAATGCACATTGGATCCTATGGCGGAGAGGCCATTCGGCCAAGGCTAAGGGAGGGGGGCTGATTTCATTTTTTCACAGGTTTTTTGGCTGAAGTCAGTAACTAATTTAGCAAAGAAAAAGGTTTTGAAAGGAAAAAAAAAAGGTTTTCAATAGGAGAGCTTGAAGGTAGTCATCTCTACCAAGCTCTAGGATAGCTTTCTTCTTATTTTCCATAGTGATTTCTTGATTTTCTATCTTGTTTTCCTACTACATTTTTCATAAAAATAAAGTTTTTTAATGTTTACTTAAGTTTTCATCTCTTCTTCTTCATCAAAATGGTGGAAAACAATTTTTTTACATGGTTTTATGCTTGGCCGAATGTGGTTGTTTGTTTACCTTGGTCTTTTTTTGTTTTTTGTTTTTCCTTCCTTGCATGTTGTTGTGGAAAAATGATTTTTAGAAGGTTTGTTTAAAGTATTTTATATTTTGATTTTTTACAAAATGATGAAGCAAAAAAGGTTGAAATGGCTACATGATCTTGGCAAGACCAAGTGACCATGGTTAAGGGAGAGGCTATGCCCATTTTTACCTACCATGAAGCTCACCTTAATTTTGTTGTTTAGCATGGTTTATTTTTTGATTTTTGAAATGGAAAGGCTTCATGATCTTGGCAAGACCAAGTGATTATGGTTAGGTGAGAGGCTATGCCCATTTTATACCAACCATGGAGCTTAACTTTCCTTGTTTTATTTACTAGTTTTGCTTGTTATTTGCTTTGCATGTCTAAGCTTAATTTTTTATATGTTCTTTACATTATTTTCTATGCTATATTTGCTTCTATATTTCTATTCCATGCTTAATAATTTTTCCTTGTAGATTCGGTCATTGTGTTCATTGGACTCATATTGTGCATTTTTTCATACATCATGTCTTATATTATAAACATGTTTGCATTTTTATATTTGGTCATATGACCATTCGGCAACTCCATGTTGCTATGCCTTACATGTGCATTTTCATCTTGCTTCTAGACTTGTTTGCATCTCCATGCCATGAGTTAGCATATCTTGATATTTAGTATGCCTTGCATGTGCATGTGCATTTTCATCTTGCTTCTTGACTTGTTTGCATCTCCATGCCATGAGCTTGTGTATTTTGATTTTAGTATGTCATATGCTTGTGAAAATGTCATGACATTATGTATCTTGATATGATTTGTCATGTACTTGTGCCATTTACTAGATAGGATTGCATTAGAGTATCATGTGACCATTCGGCCTCGTCATGCATTCCTTGCCTTGTCATGCATTTGCATTTTGTTTAGGTAACAGGCTTTGCATTATCATATCTTAAAATTGTGTATTAGTTGCTGTTTGTTCCAGCATTATCATAGGTTCATTGGTCATTGTATGTTCATAGTATTGCTATGCATTTTCATTACATTTTAGGTCTAGGCCACATTGGTATTGCCATACATATTGGGTCTTAAATCATATTGGTATTGACATGCATTGCTATGCTACTTAGGTCTTAGGTTACATTAGCATTTTCATGCATATTTATAACATATTAGGTCCAAGTCATATTTGTATTATCAAGCATTTCATGCATATTAAGTTAGGATAGCATTTATTGCCATGCAAACTCATGCTAGGCATTTAGGTTATTCTGAATTGTCATGCATTTCCTTTACCATTTATGCTTTAGACCATTCATTTCATACATTTCATTTGCTGTATGTTCATGCATTCCATGTCATTGCCACATTATCTATGACTTAGGCCAATCAATGGCTCAAAGTCATGCTCTCTTGAGCATACTTGTGAAAAATTAACGAGTTGTCAAATTGATTATTCTACCTTTGTGATTTTTTTTTACTAAGCCAATTTTTGTCCAAGGTTTTTAAATGTTTTAGCTACTGCTCTTAGGTCTTGAGGATCATCTTTAACAATTTTACTTTGATTTTTAAATGATTTTATCAAAGGCAAAAAAAATGTGTTTTGACAAAACAGTTTTGTCCACTCAGTACTCGAACTTCTCCGATTTTTCTGGGCAGTCATCTTTAATAAAAAAAAATAAGCCAAATTTTTATCGTGTATTTTTACATGTTCTGAGTCTCCATTATTTTTTTTAGATTTTTTTGAAATTTTAAAAATAGGCTAAAAAATCGTGTGTCAAAACCGGACAGTAGAGGCAGATTTGAATTCAAAAGAATATTAATGGTTGAATTTGGCTAAGGCATTTAGAGGGGGTTGGTTAGATGCTTTTGCTACTGTCTTAGGGTAGTTTCTAAGCCTTTTTAAACTATAAAAATGATTTTATAAATCTCGAGTTAAGGGTAGTCAAGTCCGGGATTTTAAACTTAGGAAATTAAAGCGATTTAAAAAGGGTTTGGTAGGGGTTTTAATCTTTATTCAAGTTTTTCCTCAAAATTGTTTTCAAAAAATCACAAAGTTTTTCTTTTAGAAAATCTAATTTGACATATTTTCCTAAGGTAGCCGGATATCTTTTTAGATATGCGGATTTATTTAATTAGAGGAAAAAAATACATTTTCATGCATTGCATTTTTCATGTTCATGCATTTTATTTAGTATGTGATTTTTTCTATGATATTATCCATGGTATTATTATTGTTTTGATTTACATTTTATGATGTTATGTTGTTTGCCATATGATTTTGAATATTTCATGATATCCTATATTTTTTATTTAATCATTTATTTTTGTCACATTATTTAGCATATACTATGTTCATGCATTTTTATTTTATTTTCATGCATATTTTATGATAGCATTATTTTATGTTTCATGTCATTTCATGTCACTTAGATCATATTCCATGTCATTTAGGTTATATTATTTAGAATATGCCATGTCATTTAAAATATGTCATATCATTTAAAATTGATATGTCATTTAAATCATTTTATTTCATTTAGAATATACCATGATACTTAGGATTTTTTTATTTCATCTAGAATATACTATGCCATTTAAATTATGTCATGTCATTTAGGTTGCATTATATTATCTAGACTTTACTATGCCATTCTATTTATGTCATACATGTTCATATTCATTTTTTAAATATTTTAAAAAAAATAATAATGATTTTCAATAAAATAAATAAATAAAGATATTCCCGAGTTAAAATAATTCATTGGTTCTCTATCGGGTTTGCTGGAGGGAATGTCATCAATTATCATTAATAAAGGAATATCTTTCTTTTAAAAAAAAAAAAAACGAGAACGATTCGAAAAGTTTTTCAAATAAATAAATTTTTTTATATTTTGCCGATTTTGTCGAGAAATATAGGAAAATTTTGAATTAATAAATTTCGAATCATTTTCAATTAAAAATGGAATTATTTTTCTTAAAATTGGGAATTAACTTGAAATACTAAATTAAAAGCCGATTTTTTACCGAGACTTGAGATAACATACGATTAATAAGGTACCGTTTTATACGGGTGTTGTGGGGGTGTTAATCCTTCCCTGCACGTAACCGAGTTCCAAACCCAATTCTTCGATTTTCTCTAGTTTATAATGCAAACTTGAAATTGGTTTTTAAAAATATTTTAATTAATTTTAAAATATTTTATAAAACCGATTTTAATAGGTGGCCGATCACACCTAGCTAAAAAAGATTGGTGGCGACTCCATGTCTTTTTACGAGGCCGTTTTCATACCCTTGACCATTTATTTCAATCTAGAGGAATTAAGTCGTCTTTTCCTTCGCTTCTGTTTCCCCCTCACTCGAACGGGTCCCCGCGATCGGGATCACGTATCGACAAATGTCACATATTAATTGTTTATATATTTAAATATTTATGATTGTAGAATAATTATACTACCTCGTTGCAACAAAAATATGGAGACGATACGTTTTCATATCCCGATTTCGACCCTCAGTCCTGGTCTAATGCTATTAGGGGCATTGAGACTATGGGGACGCATGTTTATGGGTTTGGAACGAGACCGAAGAGAGGGAAAATTTTTGATCTACCCGGCAGTCAGCAAAGTTCAGATGCAACCAGTTACTCTCCATGTGGTCCTAGTACTACACAGCAGCTGACAGCAGCGCCGTCTGAGGAGCACTATAATGCATTGAGGTCCGATGTCTCGCAAATCCAAACATCAATCATGAGACTTGAGAATATCATGATGACCTGGAATACAATGCTCGCACCTTTACTGCAGTCACAGCTAGCAGCTGCATTAGGTGGGATAGGAACAAGTGCTGTCACACTCGGTGCTGCCGGAGGCATGGGTGTTGGATCGAGTGCTGCTGGAGTCGATGCTGGAATGAGTGCTTCCGGAGTCGATGTTGTTGGAGGCATGGCTGCTGGACTAGGATTGAGTGCTGCCGGTGCTGGATTGAGTGCTGCAGGAGTCGAAGCTGTCAGAGGCATGGGTAATGTTGGAGGATTAAGTGCTGTCGGAGATGACGTCGGAGGCAATGCCGAGGTAGACAGTGAAGCCGATGATAGCAGGACCTCGTGATGATAGCATAGTTTTTTTTTATATTCGAGAGATGCATTTGAATAATATTTTATTTATAATTTTACGGATTTCATTTTATTTTTTATGGTATAATTATGTAAAATTTAGATTTTATTTTTAATTTTTTTAATAATTTATTTTTTTTGCAAATATTTATTTTAAATATTATTTTTTTTTTCAAAAAAATAATTACTAACGAAATTATCCGTCAACAAAGGTTATTTACAGATGGAATATTCCGTTGGTAATAATTTATTGCCGACCAAATCCTTCCGTTGGTAATTATATTACCAACGGAATCTCTCCGTCGGTAAATCTATTACCGACGAAATATTCCGTTAGAATATTCTGTTGGTAAAGCAATTTACGAAGGAAGTATTCGTCGGTGAAAAAACAATACCGACAGAATATTCCGTCGGTAAAATTTTATTACCAATGGATTTTTTTTTACCGTCTGAATTAGTATCATCGACTTAAGTATCATCGACGAAATTTTCTGACGGAATATTACGTCGGTAAAAAGTATTACCGACGAAAATTGGACTTTTACCGACAGAATATTCCATTGGTAAAAATATATCCTCTTGTAGTGCTTGACTCAGTGACATCAACTCAACTATTCTTTTTATAATAGTATAGATGACAATTAACAACGTGATTAATCTTGTAAAAAGCTGGAACGACATTCTTTACTTGGAATATAAACATGTAAAGATAGATGTTAGAACATTCAAAAAGTAATATATTTTGAACCTCGATCCATGCAGGCAAATCACAATTTATATAATATTTTTTTTAGGTTGCATTATTTTTTATACACAATATATAAGAAAAAAAAATTCATTTATATTGATTTAAAATTAAATTAATTTTACACACTTTTATAATTTTTATACGATTTATATTTGTTTAATCCAACTGTAATATTTCATGTTCTATTTGAATGATTTACGTCGAGTTTTGAGTAAATTAAAAGTATTTAACTATTTGTTCAATGTAAAAAATTTTAACCGTTAAATATAGATTGAAAAGACAGTATTCTCGATCGATATAATAGAGATATCAGATCGATTCGAAACTTTACGTGCATGATGAGTACAATTATATTATTAAGTTCAAGTCGATTTGTTAAAATATAAATCGTATAAAAATTATGAAAATATATAAAATTAATTTAATTTTACACTTATGTACATAAATCTCTCTTTATATATATATATATATATATTCTTGTCACAAATGAATTTTAGCTCTTCATGTCCACATCTAGTCAAATTTTTATTTATATATATATATAACTTTTGTGGCCTCCTTTTATTTATATATATATATATATATATATATACTTGTCACAAATGAATTTTAGCTCTTCATGTCCACATCTAGTCAAATTTATATATATATATATATATATATATAAAACTTTTGTGGCCTCCTAATTTGACTAGATGTGGACATGAAGGGCTAAAATTCGTTTGTGACAAGTAAGTATATATATATATATATATATATGTCCACATCTAGAGGAGGCCACAAAAGTTTTCTAAGTAATTGACTGGTGACAGTAACATTATCAGTGTTACTTTATGTTTTGTAAGAAATTTCTTTATTGCTCGTCTCTTTCTTAACTTTATCCTCACGCATATCTCACTTGCGGTCAGTTATAAATGAAGGAGATTTTTTCTTTCTTGAACTGAAAAGCAGCTGGCCAACTAGGGAGCAAAGAGAGCTGAGAGAAGCCATGGCAAGCTCAAGCTCTCTCCCTCTCCATCTCAGCCATGTCAACCAGTTCACAATGATCATCAACAGGTCACATGCAATCCTCCATTCAATCGCCATAGCTTTCTTGATATACTATAGGACTTGTTTCCTTTTCCAAGAAACCAAAAACAGAACCACGCCCATTATACTATGGCTTGTAGTTTTTTCCTCTGAATTGATTCTTTCTTTCATATGGCTCCTTGGAAGAGCTTATATTTGGTATCCTGTTTCTCGGACCGTATTCCCAGATAGGCTGCCAAATGATGACAAACTTCCAGCCATTGATGTTTTTATTTGCACCACGGATCCAGATAAGGAGCCTACAGTTGGGGTTATGAATACTTTGTTATCAGCTATGGCGCTTGATTATCCACCAGATAAGCTTCATGTTTATCTTTCTGATGATGGTGGTTTTGCTGCAACTTTGCATGGTATGAGGGAAGCCTGGAGATTTGCAAGGTGGTGGCTTCCATTTTGCAGGAGGTATGATATCAAGACAAGGTGCCCTGAGGCTTATTTTTCAAGAACTAATCTGGATGACGATTCTGACTCTAAAAGTTCGGGTTTCATGGAAGAAAGGCAAAAGATCAAGGTTTGTTGACAAACCAATATCTTCTACTTTTACTACTCAATTTGAAGTTAAGGACACTTTTCTTTGAAATTAAAGCTTATTGTCTGATCTGCCACGAAAATGATGGTTGATATAACTGATTTTTTGGTGCAGGAAAAATATGAGTTGTTCAAGGAACGTGTGAGGAGAGCTGGAGAAGATAGTAAATTCATGGACATAAGTGTTCATACTGCAAGCGATCACCCATCTTGCATTGAGGTATCTTTGTTCCAGATGTTTACATATAATACTATGGTATGAGTGGGTTTAATGATTGAAGACTTTAAGCACAGAATGAAAATGACAGTTATTCATTCTCTCTAATAAGGAAAAAGATAAGGACAGTTGTGGATACAATGTATTGCACCTCAATATCATGCAACCCAATCGGGGCTGCCCAAGTGGTTCATTGACTGTGATTCAAATCAACCCATAAGTGTAGATTTTCTTTTTGGTACAAAGCAAGTCGCAGTTTAGAGATTGGTGAAGGGGATGGAAATGTTGGGATTTGAATCCTAAACCTGTTGAATACCATCTCTTAAAGATGGCTTCATAAACCAACTGAGCTAAACTCAGGTTCAACTCATAAGTGTAGACTTTAGCAATGACATGAGTGAACACTCAAGTCCCGGCAGGCTGTAGGGGATTACTTGTAGCACTTTCATCTAGATAATTGAAATCTGGAGAAACAATTATAATACCAAGATAAGAAATTCAAAAATTGTATGAAATTAATGTTGTCAAATTGTTTGCAGGTAATACAAGAATATTCCAAAGAGGGATTGCAGGAAGATGAAATATTTGAGATGCCTCTCCTTGTCTATGTTTCTCGTGAGAAAAGGACTTCTCAGTCCCACCACTTCAAGGCTGGAGCTGTCAATGCCCTTGTATTACTCTTTCTCTCTACACACACACACACACATATATATATATATATATATATATATATATATGATATTTCTCTCTTTATATACATGATTATTATGAACGACTTGTTTCTTAACTTGCAGCTTCGGGTCTCTGCGGTGTTGAGCAACTCGCCCTACATTCTAATGCTCGATTGTGACATGTACTGCAATGACCCAACCTCGGCTAGGCAAGCAATGTGTTTCCACTTTGATCCTAAGATGTCTCCTTCTCTTGCATTTGTGCAGTTCCCTCAGGCATTCCATGACATAAGTAAAAATGATATCTATGACAGTGAGGTTCGATCAGCATACACGGTATGGAAGTTGAAATTTTGGCTGTTCTGTTAGAGCTTTGTCTTTAATAAATTAATAAAGGTGTAAACGAGACACCTGTACTCGTAAGCTACTCGGGTTCAGCTCCGAAAAAACTCGAATTCGGCTCGGTCATTGTCGAGCTTGAGCTATCGAGCGAGCCGAATTTGAGTATCCTAATGCTTGACTCGAGTAGCTAGCGAGCCTAATCGAGCTTTTTATTTTTATTTTTAATTAGTATTGAAAAATCTCAATCTCAACTCAAACTCGAGCACAAATAATCGAGTTTGAAGTCGAGCATGAAAATCATGCTCATTTTTTATTTGGCAAACGAGACTAATCGAACAAGTTTGAGCAGTTTGATTTTTATCTCGAATCAAACTCGTGCTTTAAAAGTGAAATTCGATCGAACTCAAACCGAACTTCGAGTCAAGCTTGAACCAAACTTCGAGTCTGGAATTTCGAGTTGAGCTCGAGTTTCTTACAACTTGAGCTCGGCTCGATTACACCCCTAATACTCATTAAGGCCTTAACTGAAACAAAATCTAGATTGAACTTAATGTTGATGAAATTGATGTTGAATATCGATTGCAGATTTTATGGCCTGGCTTGGATGGATTGAAAGGACCAGTACTGTCTGGCACCAATTTTTATATTAAAAGGGAAGCATTATGCAGCAATTCTATTCAAAAAGGTTGCTTTGCTCATCAAATATCTAGCTTCATTGTCTTCTTCTCTTTTCTCCCTCTTTATATTTATGGGATCCATTTTTTTTTCCTCTTTCATTTTCAAAACTTATAGGTATTGACCTCAGAGAACTTAAGAATTCTTTCGGCCCTTCCAACGAGTTCATTAAATCCCTTCGTCAAGACTATAAGCAGCCTAATCTAAATGATGATGGAGAAGTTTCAAACATGTTGCTGGAGGAGGCCAAGGTTGTAGCGTCTTGTTCCTATGAAGATCATACAAAATGGGGTAAAGAGGCAAGTATATATTTACTCTATAGATCACAAAAGAAGAAATGATATCTCATGCAGTCACCCTTAAAAGACGGCATTCAATAGGTTTGGGATTCGAATCTTAGCATCTGCAATCCCTTCCCTATCCCTAAGCTTCGGCTTCTTTTGTCCTATATTACTCGGACTTGGGTGTGAGTGTCGGACATGGGTATGTGTCCGACACGGATATATTTGATTTATTCTAAGTTTTTTCATGTATTTGGAGGATCCTTGGGAGATCATATTTCCATATCTATATCCGAATATGTATCGGACACAGATACTTCAAGAAAAAGAAGAGTCGGAGCAACATAGTTTTGTACCGTAAAAAAAAGAAATGATACATGAGGTAAAATTTTGTATGATATCAGGTAGGTTTTCTGTATGATGCGGTTGCGGAAGATTACCTTACAGGGTTCACTTTACAATGCAAAGGCTGGACATCGGCCTATGTAGCTCCAACAAGGCCCCAGTTCTTAGGAACTTCGACCACAAATTTGAATGACCTATTGACTCAAGGAACAAGATGGGGGGCAGGGTTGGTTGATGTAGCTATTTCAAGGTTTTGCCCTCTCTTGTACGGACCACCAAGGACATCTTTCCTTCACAGCATGGGCTATGCAGAGCTTTCATTGTTCCCTCTTCTTTATTGCCTGCCTCTTTGGTGCTTTGCCACCATCCCTCCACTTTGTCTGCTAAATGGCATTCCTTTGTATCCAGAGGTAAGATGTAAAAAAGAAAGAAAAAAAAAAAAACTACATTTTTTTTTTTCTAAACTCTCTCTGAACTTGTTTAATTTCACTCTTTGGTTTCATTCTGAATCCAAAACCATACAATCAAATAGATATTTTTATGCAGACAATAATGATTTCATTGGTAGATAATAAAACTATGTTATTCGAATTCGGATGTGAGTGTCGGACACGATTATGTGTCCGACACGGGTATGTTTAATTTTTTTCAAGATTTCCATGTATTTGGATTGTACTTGGAAGATTATATTCCCACACCCAAGTCCAGATATGCGTTAAACACGGGTGTCGAATACGAATATTTTCAAAAAAATGAAGAGTCGGAACAACATAGTAATAAAAAATACTGAAATGAGTGAGGCTAAATTAAAAAAAATCAGTATTCTTGATTTTGACCTTTAACTTAAAAATCTTTAGGTTCACAAATCCATATGGACTCATTGTTATCTTACAATATTAAAAACATAGTACATAAAATGACGTTTCGAAGTTAACATTTTTTTTTTCATCTTACAGGTTTCAGATCCATATTTTAGTGTATTCTTGTTCATTTTCCTATCAGCCCTTTCTAAGCATTTACATGAGGTTCTCATAACAGGAAGGCCAATTCGTAAATTGATAAATGAACAGAGGATATGGATGATAAAATCAGTTACATGCCATTTTTATGGAAGCTTGGATGCTATATTGAAAAAATTTGGCCTGAGGAAAGCCAGTTTCTTGACCACCAATAAAGTCGCCGACGACGAACAAATCAAGCTATACCAGGAAGGTAAATTCGATTTCCGGGCATCAACCATTTTTCTTGCACCATTGGTTACAATAATACTAGTGAACTTGGCATCAATTTCTGGGGGAGTTGTTAGGATAATGTTCATGGGAGCTGCTTGGAGAAAAATGTTTGGACAAGTTTTACTCTCGTTTTACATCATAGTCATGAATTATCCAATCATTGAAGGGATGGTAAAAAGGAAGGATAAGGGTCGCATTCCTTCATCTGTCAATGTATTATCTGCTGTATTTTCATTGATTTTCTTGTCATTGGGATCTATTATCACTTTTATTTTATTGTGAGCTTAACAAGATTATGTATTTTTAGGTAATGTTAGGTAAATGTTGGCTTATTATATTTGTATTTGTATGTCTATTCAAAACCATCTTAATCGAACTTTTTATGTCTTACTTTGCCAATTTAGCTAGCACTTTTTATTCATTGGTGGTGTTTCTTCAACCTTGAGACGTTTGGAACAGGCATACCTTTTCTTGCACATTGTTAAGCCCAATAAACCTCCCAAGCCTGATGGAAGCCTGATGGGTTCGAGCTAACCATCAAACCCAGCAAAGCCTCTATTACGGGGCTCAAGAAGGTGAGCTCGCCAAGCTTGAGTTACTGAGTGGTCGCCACTGTAGGGCGACCCCTAACACCTATCACTTCAGAAGACACGCGGCTCACCCGACAGCCATCCTACCTGTCACATCGTCGCCTATCACATCGAAATCCACGTGAGACCTCGGCCCACCTGTCCTTAGCCAAACCACGGCACGAGGCGTGTGGCGACCCGTCAGAGAAAACTATAAATAGGCCTCTTAAGATCAGCTGATTCTCTCTAGATACCCTTAAACACCAAAATCCTACGTTGTTGCTTTGCTTCCCTCTTCCTTCCGGCCTTAGAACCATCGACCACCAAAAACACCATCAACAATTGACGTCGTCTGTGGGAATGAGAGTCATGTCTCTACCACCATCAATCCAACAAAATAACCACCCAAAGACCTCAGGCACTGGTGCATCTGGCGCTAGCCCCCAGTTATCTTCAGCAATACCGAGCCATGGATTCTCCTCTCCCTCTCCAGGAATATCCCCCTATTTGCCAAATTACCACCAAAACTACCCCTTCCCTAACCCTTGGTACCACCAACCTTACCCTCCCTACGGCTATTACCAGAATTTACTAGTACCTAACTCCCCAAATACAATCAACAACCCCAGATTTAGTCAACGAAACAGCCTCAAATGCTCAACGAAGCTCTAGCCCCGTCTTAGGAATGGGAGCCTCTGTCAGTCGCCCTGTAGGCCTCCAGGCTGAGACTAGGGAGCGTACTAGTGTCACTTTTGTGCCCGGTGTTGACCCAACACGGGATAACCCAGAATTACCAACCCTCCAACCAGAATTCATATTCACCGCTTTAGGCTACCTGACAGCAGCAGTCGACCCACAAATGGAGTCGTCCAACTTTCCCCACATCATACTGCCCCCGCCGTACCCGGATTCAATGCAACATGCATTGATGGACCAGATACAAACACTCCAAGCATAGCTGGTGATGGAGACTCAATTAAGAGTCGTAAACCCAAGTGCAGGTTATGTTCAAGTAATAAATTCTCGGGTGTCCGAGGTCGAACCACAGGGAAGCGTATTAGTAAGTATAAGTTTATAAATATATAAGAAAAAGAAAGTAAACAAGATATTAGGGAATCAACAACAAAACATAAAAGAAATTAAACAAAACATAAAAAACAATAAGAAAAGATGTTGAGGTTAGAGAATCCACTCTTGGTGTTATGCTAAGATTAATCTTGTTTTATTACACAATTGAAATCCACACATAAGGGAGGTTCCAATCGGAAGGTTTAACAATTCAGTCCAAATTGTCCAACGTCCATAGCATATGATATTATGTTCATTTGGTGTCCTCAAAACTCACAAAAAGAGTCCAAGCATTCCTTATGCCAAGGTATATGTCTACAACAAATCAAGGTTATGAAACCAAGCATTTACTGTGCCATTTTCATTGTCAATAATGAATCAAGATCCCTACTTTGCAAGTATGATTTTAAACCAAAAGAAAATATTATCTATACTAAATGATGATTTATTTTAGCTCATGTTTAAGAGACTAACCTTAGCATTTACCAAAAGCTTCACCTCATCACCTCAACAATATGATTAGCAACACATACTAGATATGAAGAAAATGAAAAGAAAAATAAAGAAAAAGAAAACTAGAGAAAGGAAGGAAGAAGAAAACTTAGAGAATTACATTGCAATGGCTAATATCCTCCCAATGTCTTTTTAATGCTCATCCAAGGCCCTCTATTTATACACATTTTGGAGAGCTAAATGACAAGAGACAAGCTTTATAAATTTCAAAGGTAGGTATAATAGGTGGGTGCATTTTTCTAACAATTTTCGTCATATTGTATGACAATTCTGATCAGCCAGCTTGATGGTCGATTTTGTCAATGTTGGAGGCTCGATCTGATCAAATGGTCTTCTAGAAAAATATACCCCTATCCGTTACGGATCCATAGCCGTTGGAATCAGATCATTTGCTCATGTGGATCGGAAGATATGGTCAACATACCAAAACAGGTCAGCACAGACGTCATTGCACATCAGCCAACTTGATGGTCGATTTCGCTAGGGAAAACGACTCCGTTTCAAGAAGTGTAAAACATGAAAAAGATAGATATGCCTCTTAACTTTGCACTGTAAAAAATTCAGCCTTATTGCTTTAGTGAAACTCAAGATATAGCGGATATGGAAAAAGGTGTCGGAACTGGAACTGAACTGGATTTGCCCTTAATTGTTGATTTAACCTAGTAATCTGAAATCACTCAAAGAAACTCGTGAAAAACATCAAATTACATAAAAATATAAAATATCATAAACACAATTAGACTAAGCAATAATAACTCGTATTTGACACAAAACAATAATAAAACATAACTAAGAACTATATAATTATACGAGTTATCACACCCCCACACTTAGATTGTTGCTAGTCCCTAGCAACGACTCAATAAAAATAAAATAAGAAAATCTAATATAATCCATTTTCGTTGGAAATCACGGTGGCACTTAGCATGTGACACAAGCCTTTAAACCCCTAGGTGTCCCTAGTGGACGAGTTTAGTCTCGTGAGGGTTTGCTAGAACGATACCCACAAACATTGAAAAACTAAAATATAAGTAAACTACATACACTAAAAATATTTACTCCTAATCCTTTCAATATAAATTAGAGACAATCTTTGAACAAATCTTATAAACTAATCAATAGCTCAAAGAATTTCACAAAAATTCATGCTTGAATGTAAATAAATGAGTTAAGCCAATATTAACATAACATATTTCAATCAAAATAGTGCATATTCAACTTAATCTCAACTTCTCACTATACTCTCATGATTTTCACTCTTTAAAGTAGTGGTAAAGTGTTTACACTCAATCAATCTCATGAAAACAGTTCTACCATATGCTTGCTTGTCCACCTATTCTCCACTATTTAGATCATACAACTTCATAAATCAAGAGGTCTTTTTTTCAAGGTTGTAATGGGGCCAAAGGGTTATAATGTGGTTAAAGAACAAAAGGATAAAGATATCACAAAGGTTCCAAAGAGTTCATAGAGTTTAGAGACATAATAAGATCATACAAATAAAACTTCTCAAAACTCTTATAAAGCACATAATAACATAGGCTAAATATTCATGTTGAGCCTTTGCTTCATTCTAACCAACTTTGTAACATCTTTTTCTTTACTTTAACTAGAAGTTCAAGAGAAGATTTTTTTTTTTTTTAATATGGGAATGTATTTGACAATGATCCCTTTCTTTTTCTCTTGACTTTTGCCTCTCTCCTCCCCCACACTTATCTTTCGTTCTAACCCAAATTTTCAAAAAGTATCCCTTGTTTTTGCAATATGTCTCAAAATATATAATCCATCTTTAGAACAAGTGTAAGGATATAAGTATATTTAGGCTAGGTGTAAGTTCTGGTTACCAATAAAATAGCATATTTAATGTAGGCTCAAATTGGCTCACTAGTGGGGATGTTCTCTTAGAACATTAATAATGGATGGCTGTTTGGCTCTGGTTATAATCCTAATGCCTCTATCATATTCATGTTGTCACATGTATCAATATAGTCTCAAACGGTTTAAAGCAAGTTCTAGAGAATCATGTAATCATAAGAGCACTCAAGAAAGAAATTAGATTGATTTGTATAATGCATCAATCATTATAGGCTCAAAAACTCACAAGGATGATTATACAAGTCAGATTAAGTCTAAACATGCTTCTTTCTCAATCAACATATCATATTAACATTGGCTCATAAAAAGGTTGACATCAAGCTCAATTCTCATGAAAATCTTCTCACTAATAAATCTGTTTTAGACTTATGCAATTCATATCTCATCATTGTATTAAAAAGGAACTAGAACACATTAAAATAATAATAATAATAATAATAAAGACTCATAAAAAAAAATAGTAGACAAAAATAAAAGAAATCCTAAATCGTTCCCCCCACACTTAATTCTTACATTGTCCTCAATGTAAGTCTATTAACCCAAATGAAAGAATCATGTGTAAGAGAAAAGAACTAATAACATAAGAATAGGAATAACTAAGACTCAAAACAAAACAAACTCATGCAACCTAAATAATCCTAAAATACTAAACAAAAATTAACAAGTAAACATAAAAAGATTAAAATCAAACTGACAAGGTATGTCTCAAGTCTCCCTTACTCAGACCTTGTTCAGAATGAATACTTCCAATTTGCTTAAAACACAACAAACTTTTTTTTTTGAAAGAAGAAATCAAACTGACAAGGTATGTTTCAAGTCTCCCTTACTCAGACCTTGTTCAGAATGAATACTTCTAAATGGCTTAAAACACATCAAATTTTTTTTTTTATTTTAAAATTAGCAAAATATGTCCCTTACCCCCTACTAAAGGTAGAATTTAGGAGATATTACCTGCAGAGGTTGCTAACCACTTATTATAACTGAGACACAACAAACAAAATGTTAGATAATGTCACAAAGATAGAGTGCAATCCACTCCTTGCTCGTCCATATCTCTTTTTCTTTTTCCGAGCGTTTGCGAAACAACCGTAGCAGATAAATACTCATAAGCTTGGAGCTTTTTGAGTAAATCTTCAATGGTTGTAGCAGAAATTATGGTTCTCCTTGCCTCTGAAAACATGAATCCATTATCCACAGCATTATCTAAATATGAAAGCAAATTACTAAAATACCATTAATATTAAGCAAACCAATGGGTTTCTTATTTGTGACCAAAGATGACCAAGAAGCCACGCAAGCTATTTCTTCCAATATACCCAGACCTCCTGGTAAAGCAATGAATGCATCGGCAGAATGGTACATGATTGTTATCCGTTCAGGGATACTCCAGACTTGTATTTCCTTACCCACGGTAGGTCCACAAAAACTTGTGAATAGTTTTGGCACGATTCCTAGAACTGGACTTCCTCCGGCTTGTGCTGATGTAGCGACTGCTCCCATTAAACCCGTACTACCGCCTCCATAAATCAACTGGATCTTTTGTTGGGCAAGTATTACTCCAACTCTTATGGCTTCATCAGCGAATATGTTATTTTTCCCTGGATAAGCACCTCCAAAGACACAAATTTTTTTAATGCGCTGGGACGAAGTACTTTCCATTTTTTTTTTCAAGTGCCTGAAAGAGAATGAGTACATGGTGTAATATATAGAGGACTGAGTAATGAATCAGACAAGAGTAATAATGTCGCCGAAAGTGTATCTGACCTGTCAGAAGAAAATGTTAACCTAACAAAAGATTTTTGCGTGATTTCAGGAAGAAAATCAAAAAGAGAAGAAAAATCAACCGTAAAAGACCAATGCAAAAAAAAAAATCGAGAATAATTACACAAATCTAACAACACGTAAATTAAACTGAAATAAAGTTATTGCAAATCAAACCAAAAGCTGAGAAGTCATTTATTGTAGTTGTGATTGTGGCTCAAATCTTCCTCTGGTTTTACGTCCAGAAACGGCTTAAACGCCTTCTATGAGTCGAGGATATGCTTCCCATCCAGTTTTCTTACAAGCTGGCAAACAGGGTCTTTTAACATCAGATTCCCAAGATGTTGCCATTCCCTTTGGAATTGCGGCCATAAATCAAGAATTTCTCTTTGTACGTCTCCACTAGGATGCGTCTTAAGAGAAAGTTGGATATTACCCAAATTCTCCTTACTCAGTCCATCCTTAATGAATTCAATTTTTATCATCTCGATTAGAGGACGGAATCCCAATAGAATGACATTTACCGTTACACGTCCATCGTGCACATGGTAGGAGTTGTATTAGAAAGAGTACCTGAAAAAGTTTCACAATAAAATCTAACTAAACGACGAGATCTAAAATCACGTCGCCAAACAAGCATAAAACAAAGTTAATATACAGATTAGGCGGTATAACCTGCCAATAAAAATAAAACAAATTTAATATACAATATAAATATAAATATATAGAAAATTAGGCGGTATAACCAGCCAAAATAAATCAAAGTTAATATACAAATTAGGCGGTATAACCAGCCAATAAAAATAAATATACTTATAAACTTATATACTTAGTATTGCCTCCCCGGCAACGGCGCCAAAAACTTGATGGAGACTCAATTAAGAGTCGTAAACCCAAGTGCAGGTTATGTTCAAGTAATAAATTCTCGGGTGTCCGAGGTCGAACCACAGGGAAGCGTATTAGTAAGTATAAGTTTATAAATATATAAGAAAAAGAAAGTAAACAAGATATTAGGGAATCAACAACAAAACATAAAAGAAATTAAACAAAACATAAAAAACAATAAGAAAAGATGTTGAGGTTAGAGAATCCACTCTTGGTGTTATGCTAAGATTAATCTTGTTTTATTACACAATTGAAATCCACACATAAGGGAGGTTCCAATCGGAAGGTTTAACAATTCAGTCCAAATTGTCCAACGTCCATAGCATATGATATTATGTTCATTTGGTGTCCTCAAAACTCACAAAAAGAGTCCAAGCATTCCTTATGCCAAGGTATATGTCTACAACAAATCAAGGTTATGAAACCAAGCATTTACTGTGCCATTTTCATTGTCAATAATGAATCAAGATCCCTACTTTGCAAGTATGATTTTAAACCAAAAGAAAATATTATCTATACTAAATGATGATTTATTTTAGCTCATGTTTAAGAGACTAACCTTAGCATTTACCAAAAGCTTCACCTCATCACCTCAACAATATGATTAGCAACACATACTAGATATGAAGAAAATGAAAAGAAAAATAAAGAAAAAGAAAACTAGAGAAAGGAAGGAAGAAGAAAACTTAGAGAATTACATTGCAATGGCTAATATCCTCCCAATGTCTTTTTAATGCTCATCCAAGGCCCTCTATTTATACACATTTTGGAGAGCTAAATGACAAGAGACAAGCTTTATAAATTTCAAAGGTAGGTATAATAGGTGGGTGCATTTTTCTAACAATTTTCGTCATATTGTATGACAATTCTGATCAGCCAGCTTGATGGTCGATTTTGTCACTGTTGGAGGCTCGATCTGATCAAATGGTCTTCTAGAAAAATATACCCCTATCAGCTACGGATCCATAGCCGTTGGAATCAGATCATTTGCTCATGTGGATCGAAAGATATGGTCAACATACCAAAACAGGTCAGCACAGACGTCATTGCACATCAGCCAACTTGATGGTCGATTTCGCTAGGGAAAACGACTCCGTTTCAAGAAGTGTAAAACATGAAAAAGATAGATATGCCTCTTAACTTTGCACTGTAAAAAATTCAGCCTTATTGCTTCAGTGAAACTCAAGATATAGCGGATATGGCAAAAGGTGTCGGAACTGGAACTGAACTGGATTTGCCCTTAATTGTTGATTTAACCTAGTAATCTGAAATCACTCAAAGAAACTCGTGAAAAACACCAAATTACATAAAAATATAAAATATCATAAACACAATTAGACTAAGCAATAATAACTCGTATTTGACACAAAACAATAATAAAACATAACTAAGAACTATATAATTATACGAGTTATCAGCTGGCAGAGCAACAAAGAACCGTACTCCAAGCCACCCAACAAATTAGCAACCTACAAAAAAACCAATATCGAGACCAACAAAAAAAAAAGCAGTAGCTCGTCCTCACGCGGGAGTCGCCAAGCAGGCTGCAAAAGAACACGAGAAAATGACAAGAATGAAATCCACGAAGGGCAAGCCCAAACCCAGGAGAGGGGTCGCTCGCAGAACAGGAGAGTCAGAACGAACACTGTAGGGACAACTATTGCGAATGTTTAGGCCCAGATGGCGGCCCTGCGCAGAGAAGTCCAGGGGATCATGAAGGATAAGGCAGAGGAAATAGAATGGATAAGCAATGATAACAGTCCCTTAACGGTCCAGATTCGACAGGAGCAGGTGCACACGTCTACAAAATTGTCGAAGGAGACTTACAATGGCACCAAGGACCCTGTCGACCACCTCATCCAGTACAGTAATTATGTGGACCTGCTTAGGGCGAGCGATGCGCTCAAGTGCCGAGTGTTCCCCACAATGTTACAGGTACACGCTAGAACTTGGTACCACTCGCTGCCGACAAACTCCATCGACAACTTTAAGAAACTGGGCAGGATGTTCATTGCCCACTTCCTAGCCAATAAGGCGACCTTCAAGACACCCACCAATTTATTAGTAGTTAAACAAAGAGAGAATGAATCTCTGAGAGAGTACATTCGGCAAATTAACTCCACCTCAATGGAGATTAATGACCTGTACGACGATTGGGCCATACAGGCATTCATTTATGGTGTTCACGAACACCTAGGATACGCCTTGACAGATATCAAGCTAGAGAAGCTCTATAACCTTTATGAAAAGACCCAGAGGTACGCCGAAACTGAAAAAGTAAAGATGGCAGAAAGAAACACTGAACGGGAAAATCAGTCACAGAATCAAGAGAGATTTCAGGCAAATAGGCAAGGGCAGAGAGATAACAGGAATCAGTCTAGACTTGATTCGCGTCGTAAAAGATCAAGGTCGCCAAACAAAATTTCCCAGAATTTGCGGGCTTACCCTAATCAAGGCTACAGTAGAAGAGCAGAAATGGCCTCTACTCCAAATTCCAAGAATATACCCCCTGAATGCCTCCAGGACGTACATTTTGAACGCCGTATCTCATGAAGGTATTTTGGATACCCCTTACCTAATGAAAGATAATTTGGCTCTCCTGAACTCTAAAGAAAGGTGCCAGTATCACAATGATGTAGGGCACAGTACTGAAGATTGTCGATCTCTGAAGGACGCCATTGAAGACACTATCAGGAAAAGACAGATCAAACAGTTTGTCAAAAGAACAGGCGCCCAACAGGGGCAAATATCGACGGGAAATCAAAAGAACAATAAAGCAGAGGGGAAAAAGCCCATTAAAAGGGTCATCAATATGATAACATGGGGGAAGAAGGAATGGGTGAGTAACAGTTCCAAGAGAAAGGCGCATCTTAGGAGCGTGATGGCGGTCGACATTGCCCATAAGAAAACAAGACACAGTGAAGACTGGCTAGTAAACTTCACAAATAAAGACATTAATATTCTGGAGGACAACGGGAATGACCTGATTGTCGTGTCCACCATAATTGGTAATTTCCAAATCAAGAGAGTCTTGGTCGACAGCGACAACGCAGTCGAGGTTCTCCAATTGGAAGCCTTCAGAAAGATGGGCCTCTCAGACTCAAATCTGAAGCCAGCGAGCCCCATATTTGGCTTCACCAATCAACCCATCAATGTTAGAGGCTCCGTTGCCCTTCCAGTCACCATAGGAGATGGTGTCCATGTCCTTACAGTAATGACAGATTTCCTGGTGGTCGACCAATCTTCGGCGTACAATGTCATCCTTGGCGACCCTTGATGAGAAAAACTAAGATGGTCACAGCGGTATATTGTTTGACGGTGAAGTTCCCGACCCCTATGGGAATAGAATATATGAAAACAAACTAGTAGATAGCTCGACAGTGCCACATGCTCTCCATACAACTCGCCAATAAGAATCAAGCAAGGTCACAGGCAGTGAGCGTCGAAAACAGAGACTGGGGGGCAAGACACAAGATCTGAGGGAATGGAAATAGAGATTGGGGGCCAACAGGAGGAAATACAAGTTAACCTAGTGGATAAAAGCACCCTCACTTTAGAAAGCCTAGACACCAGAGCAGAGACCAGTTAGTATAAAGCAGAATCAACAGAACAAACAGTGGCGATCCCCTTATACGAAGAATACCCAAAGAAGGTAACACAGGCAGGGTCATCCTTGACTAGCCAAGAAAGACAGCCCTTGGTACAAATGTGGCAAGCCAACGCAGATGTTTTTGCATGGTCGGCTGCAGACATGCCAGGGATAGACATGGATACCATTACCCACTCCTTGGGCGTCGACCCTACAGCTAAGCCAATTAAACAAAATAAAAGGAGGTTCGCCCCTGAGCGAATACAAGCAGTAAGGGAAGAGGTTGAGAAACTCATCGTCGTAGGGTTTATTAGGGAAGTTAAGTATCTAGAGTGGTTGGCCAATGTGGTAATGGTGAAAATAGCTCATGGAAAGTGGCGCATGTGCGTGGATTTCACTGACCTAAACATGGCTTGCCCAAAAGACAGTTTCCCTTTGCCCTCCATGGATAGACTGGTAGATTCTTCAGCAAGACACAAGTATATGAGTTTTATGGATGCTTTCTCAGGATATAATCAGATCAGGATGAACCTTGAGGACCAAGATAAGACGTCCTTCATCATCGAGGAAGGGTTGTACAACTACCAGGTGATGCCTTTTGGGTTGAAAAACGTTGGGGCAACCTATCAAAGGTTAGTGACTAAGTTGTTTAAAGATCAGATTGGACAAAGTGTTGAAGTTTATGTGGACAATATGCTGGTAAAGAGCTCCTCCATTGAACAGCATTTGTTGGACCTGGTAGAGGTTTTTCAGGTTTTAAGACAGCACAGTCTGAGACTAAATCCCAACAACTGTGCCTTTGCAGTTGGAGTAGGAAAATTCTTGGGATTCATGGTCTCAAATAAGGGTATTAAGATGAACCTCAAAAAAGTCCAAGCAATCCCTGGTATGGCCCCCCAAGAAACACCAAGGAGATGTAGAGACTTACAGACAGAATAGTCGCCCTGAATAGGTTTGTTTCCAAATTAGCTAATAAATGTTTGTCCTTTTTTAAGGTACTCAGAGACGCCTCCTGATATCAGTGGAATCAAGATTGTCAAGCAACTTATGAAGAATTTAAGAAGTACCTATGTTTTTCGTCGTTATTGGTCAGTTCTCTTCCCGATGACTCGTTGTATTTATATATTTGGCGGCATCTGATAAAATAGTGGCGACAGTGTTAGTCAAAGAAGACGAGACCCGACAGGCTCCCGTTTATTACGTTAGCAAAGCCTTACAGAATGGCGAGATTAATTATACCAGACTGGAGAAAATGGCCTTCGCCCTTGTGATGGCGGCAAGGAAGCTTAGACAGTACTTTCAAGCCCATCTCATTACTATTTTGATAGATCAACCCTTCAGAGAAGTCTTGCAAAGGGTCGACAGTTCGGGCAGGATGGTTAAGTGGAGTATCGAGCTTAGCGAATTTGGCATAGAATTCAGGCCAAGGAAGGCGATTAAGGCCTAGGTTTTTGGCAGATTTTGTAGTTGAATGCTCGTTCACTGACGAGGTTACTGCATCGATCTAATATACAATCGAGCCCTTACCTACGATGGACGAGCAGATACTACCCTCCAATCTGAAGTTGGTATGTAGGCCCATGATAATGGAACCCTTAGCTGAAAATGTGTAGACAATATACGTGGACGGATCCTTAGGAAATGAGGGATCCGTAGCAGGCATCCTCTTGACGGACCCCTAGGGAAACGAGTGGCAATACGGGCTTTCCTTTGGCTTTCCCTCATCGAATAATGTAGCCGAATATGAAGCTCTGCTGGCGGGATTAGAGCTCGCCACAAAGTTGGGTATTGCTAAGCTGTGGTTATACACTGACTCGCAGCTAGTAGCGAAGCAAATGAATGACGAGTTTGAAGTCAGAGAACCTGTCTTAGTCAAATACCATGAAAAGGTACTCAAGTTGAAAAAACGATTCGAGGAACTAATTGTCAAGCAGGTCGCCAGGGAAGAAAATACAAAGGCAGATGTCTTGTCTAAACTTGCCTCATCCATTGAGATCGAGCAAAGGGGAAAGTTTTTGTTAGAGCATCGCCAGACACCGAACTAGCAAAATGAAGAAGAAGTCTTCTACGTCACAGGCGAACCTAGCTGGTTAACGCCCATCATGGGCTATCTTACGGGAAAGATCATCCCAGAAGATCCCAAAGAGTAGGCAAAGCTCAGGACAAGGGCTGCTAGGTATACCATGATCGACGGGGTCCTATATAACAAAGCTTTCAGTCAGCCCTTACTCTGATATCTAGCACCAGAGGAAAATAGTTACGTCCTTAGGGAAATCCATGAGGGAGTTTGTGGTAATCATATGGAAGGAAGGGAATTGGCACAGAAAGCATTAAGGCAAGGGTTTTATTGGCCCACCATGAAGGGTGATGCTACGAAAATGGTCAGAAGGTGTGACAAGTGTCAGAAGTTCGTAGTTGTGCCCAGGCAACCGGCAGAAATGCTTAGCCAGCTATCTAGCACGTGGCCCTTCGCCATGTGGGGTATCGACATCTTGGGACATTTTCCCATTGCCATCAGCCAGAAGAAATTTGTAATAGTCGTCTGCAAATACTTTACTAAGTGGGTCGAAGCTGAAGCCGTAGCAACTATTACCGAGAGGGTCATCGAGAACTTTGTATGGAAGTTTATTGTGTGTAGGTATGGTGTCCCCAACATCGTTGTGGTAGATAATAGTACACAGTTTCAGGGGATAAGCTGAAAAAATTCTGTGAGAACTTTAAAATTCTACTCACACACAGCTCGGTGAAGCATCCTCAAACTAATGGCCAGGTCAAAGAAATGAATAAGAAGATCCTCCAAGGGTTGAAGAAGAAGTTGGATGATGCCAATGAGGCTTGGTTAGAAGAGATGTCGGGAGTTCTTTGGGCTATCCGGACAATATCCCATACAGGCACTGGCGAGACACCTTTCAACTTGATGTATGGGACAGAGGCTGTGATACCAGCTGAAATTGGCATCAATTCCCTAAGGATGGCATACTATGAGCCTGCCTCAAGCGAGATAGCGCTGAGGGCGAACCTTGACCTCCTTGAAGAAACCAGAGATTTGGCTCAAGTAAAGTTGGCAGCTAGAACTCAGCAGGTCGCCAAATATTATAACTTTAAGGTGAAGAACAGACAATTTCATATTGGCGACCTAGTTCTCAGGAATTGTGAGGCAAGCAGACCGGCGAGTGAGCAAGGAAAAATGGCCCCGAATTAGGAAAGCCCCTACAAGGTCGCCAAGAAAATCGGCTCAAGAGCCTACACCTTAGAAAAGATAGATGGAAACCCTGTACCCCGGACCTGGAATGCAATTCATTTGAAGAAATACTATTTGTAATAAATTTTGTATTCTTCCACCTCGAACATATAATGAAATGAAGTTGCATTTTGCAGGCAAAATTTGTATCAATAACTTCCTGATGTTCACCTTCTACGCGTCCAAGGACGCCTAACGGCCTCTAACTGGCCCATCCATATGTTCATGCACGTGTGCTCGCCTTATGACATCGTGTAACACGCTCAACTGCCTCTAACTGGCCCTCTACGCGTCCAAGGATGTGTTGTCAGATTTCACTACGCAAGTGCACGTATCGTTGACAAGTAATATTATGAAAAGTAGAGTGTCGAACCCACGAGGAATTATTATTATTTTTGCTAAATACTAAAATTCACACACTTAATCTTATCTAAACAATTAAATAAAGATGGTAATTAAAAACTAAAATTAAAATAAACTAATATGAAAGCAAATAAATTAGAAGATGAATTCAATAATTAATAAAAGACTAGGATTACAAACTTCCCTCAACACTTCGCTTGAATCTCTCTCTACCTCTTCACTTAATTAATGATCCTGAGTTGTTAACCTAGAGTTCTAATCTATCTATAAGCATCTGTCGATGGTCTTATAAAAATATTCCTCCTAACCAATTAACTATATGTCTATGATAATTGAATTAAAGAAGAACTCATTAAGCTTAGGTTCTAACAATGGTTATACATGACAAGTAAGTATATTTCTACCCTACCTACAGATCAATTCATCCTAATAAATGAATATGAAACACGTGTCATTCAATCCATGTCTAACACTAAACTCCCTATGTCTAGTTGTATTAGGTTAACAAATCAATCTAATTGGTAGCTAAGCAATTAGAAGCATTAAGACCAAGAATGAACAAACAACTCAACAAACCATTACATCAAACTAGAGAGAGAAAGTAAATTCAAACTATGTGTTGAGTTCCATTGAAATCCTAGTAAAAGAGATTTAGTTCATGATAATTAATGAAAACAAATAATCAAATAGTTTCACCATCATCAACAATACAAGAAAAATAAAGAAGAGAAAAGAAGAAACTAAGAGTTGTCAGTTCTTGAGTCTTCAATCTTCAAGCTTCCAATCTTCTTGAGAGAAATTGATGGTGGCTATCTTCTTGAGAGAGAATTAGGTTTCTTGATGTCTAATCCTCTTTATTCTGACCTGAAAGAGTCCTATTTAAAGTGTCCAAAGCCTCATGGAGTTCGAAACTTCGTTCCCAAGCAAAACAGGTAAAATTTGCGTTTTTGCAATTTTTTTTGTTTTCGCGGGTACTGTTCATGCCCCTTGGTGTCGCAGTGCCAGCTTTTGGCACCGCGGTGCCACTGCTACTACCTCCTTGGTGTTTCTCCTTCGTTTGTCCGAATTGGTTCCTGCCGGCTTCTTAAACTTCGTCAGCTGTTTTGACTAGGCAAATCTTGTTCGATTTTGACGAGCCTTACATCGTTGGAAAGGTATGAAAGTCAGATTCAAAAGTCAAGAAGGGATTTTTCTCATTTGAAGTATTTAAGATTGAGTTAAAGAAGATCCGGAGGTCAAATCTGTCTGGTAATTGGAATGCACCGATTTTTGTCGTTTTGCACCTCGAAGCTCCAGATCACCTTGGACCTATAAAAACACATAAATAACAACTAAATAAATATTTTTAAACATAAAATGGATAATTAAAATAAATATAAAATATCTAAAACTAACCAAATCGTAATAAAATCCTCAAGGACTTAGCCGATTCAAAAGCATCAAAGGTGGCAAAATAACTATATTTTCTAGAGTTATCAAGACGTCCAACGGCCTCTAACTGGCCCTCCTACGGGTCCAAGGATGCCCAACTACCTCTAACTGGCTCATCCATGCATTCACGCACGTGTGCTCACCTCGCGACACAGTGTAACAAGCTCAACGGCCTCTAACTGGCCCTCCTACGCATCCAAGGAAGCCCAACAGCCTCTAACTGGCCCATCCATACGTTCACGCACGTGTGCTCACCTCGTGACACTGTGTAACATGCTCAACGGCCTCTAACTGGCCCTTTTATGAGTCCAAAGACGCCCAACGGCCTCTAATTGGCCCATCCATGCATTCACGCACATGTGCTCGCCTAGCGACACCGTGTAACACGTTTAACGATGTCTAACTGGCCCTCCTATGCGTCCAAGGACGTCCAACGGCCTCTAACTGGCCTTCTTCATACGAATACCCGTTTCGTGGAACCCTGCAACACATCGCCAGGTCCCCGCTACAAAACACATGAAGCACAATACAGGAAACAATATACTTTACTAAACAAGACAGAATGCGCACAAATAAATAACCCCTTTTTTCATTTACAAAAATAAAAGTTGTACATCCTAACAAGCAGCCCTACTCTACTGCAAAAGGGCCTTCGACATTAATTACATCATTATTACCACCACTAACACCTTGGTGACCTTCGACAGCAACCTCGTCGACAACCATGACGTCGGGTTCAGTGTCATTCCTGGCGGGCACATCTGTTGCTATGCCCTCATCAGCAGGAACCCCTGACTCATCACCTTCGGTGGCAGGGGTAGCAGGAACGCTTTCTATGGGAGTTGGAGGAGGATCGCTGGCAGCCAAAATTGTCTAAGGCTCTCAAGTGCAGCGTCATCTGGGAATAGAGGGTCGAACACTTCAAGGACTGCCTCTATAGCAGTGAAGTTCATTCCCCGAAGGTCTAAGGGTTCGAACTGCAACTGAACTATAGAAAGGGCATTCATCCTGTAGCCCATGCAGACACCCACGTCTTATCCAAGATCTTCTCCTCCTGCTTCTTCATCCTGGCGACCTATTCCTCTAGCTTGGCCCCTCATTCCTTGTCTTTGGCCTTCAAGGCCTTCAGTCTGTCTTGGCCCACCTTAATCAGGCGGTCTCTCATAATACGGACCTCATCTGGAGAAGAAGCCAAATTCTTCTCCGCCAGCTCTTTTTGGGGCTCAGCCTCGCATTCCTTGTCCACGCAAAACTGTTTGGCCACCGCTAACTTCTCATTGGCCTCTCTTAGCTGGTTCTCCAGCTCGACAACACGGGCAGCAGAAGTGCTCGCCGTTTTGGCCTTAGCATTCATTATGCTCAGATTCAGCTATCTCTTCGTGGCGTCGTCCAGTAGACGATCGATTTCTCTGCCCAGTTGTATAAGGCCAGTGCCATCATTGTCCCCTAAAACATAAATAAGCTAATGTCAGGGGAGAAACCGAGAAAGGAAAGCCACCGATAAACGTTAAGCCGACTTAACACTTTACCTCGACCTAGTAAGCCACCAGTGAACGTTGAAGCAAGAATGGAGCCTGAAGGTCCATCTCCCTTTGAGTCCCCAATGTAACATTTTCCCGAAGCCATGTCACGGTCTTGTCCACATCCAGAGGGACGCAAGTTAAAGGTAGCTGGTCTCGCCAGGCTAAGTACTCTGGATGGGTCGCCAATAATGATCGCCTTTTCGGCAGGGGGAAAGGAAAGAAGGTTTCAATCCCCTTCCAAGGAACCTTCTTTGTCTTAGGCCTTCTTGCCCTTGTCAGCCTTTTTGCTCTTTTTCGCGTTCTTGTCCTTACCTCTGGTCCAATCAGATAAGGACTGGTTGGAGGTGCTCGTATGCTAGGCTTCAGTAGTGGTCGTCATGGCGGGAGAAGGGAAGCAGGATCCTTTATCCTGATTCACCCGTGGCTAGTCTTCTGACTCTTTGTAGGAGGGTCCCTTTCCTCTTTAGAATGACTTTTCCTTGGGGCAACAGGGGGCTCTCAGCTCAGCATACGAGCCGTCAGGTTTTTCCCATCGACTATCTCTGCAAATAAATCAATAATAAGGTTAGACGATATAAGGGATCCAAAACACGAGAAAAAAGAAAACTATCTAGGATCGAGGACCACGCTCTAAGGGATGCCATATATCCTAGCCCCCCGAATAAGAGGAGCTGCTATCTGATGTTTCACTCTCTGAGTACAAATTGTCATCTCTCAGCTTAGCCTTAAAATCGAACGACCACTCAGTCTCTCCCTCATCACCTGGATCAATCACCGTCCTAGGTCGTCGATCAACAATAACACTTTCACGAGTACTAGAATCCGATGACAGCTCGACAGGAAAAGAGACTCATGGCACAATGGCGAGCAGGTCTCCAAACACCTCATCATTTACATTAGAGATAGAGGTTCCCCGAGGCTCACCGCGCCAGAGTCTATCCAAATCGTCAGGAATCGATAAACCCCTAAGGCGATCCAAAGGCTCACCGACGACCTCATCGTTCACTGTGAAACAAAAAGAATTTCAATATTATAACAGGGAAAGTACTTCTTAAGACAATAACCTCAACCAAAATGTGAAGTCTTGCGTTCCATGAGGTCTGATGAACGAAAGGGGCTAGCAGTTGTCGAGTCAGCCTCGCTTGAAGACACGACCTCGCCTGGAGGTACCTCGACATCCACAAACGAGGTTGTCTTTAGAATTTATTAAAGCCGTTTTCGGTGTCTATTAAAGCCCAATTTTTTTCATTCCATTTCCAACCTTCCCTCTCTCTCTACCCATTCTCTCTACCTCAAACCCGAAACACCACCACAGAACCCAGATTTTGGCGTTGGACCTCCGCATCGACAGCCATCGTCGGCCGTCGCTCGTCGACGGCTGATGTCTTCCTAAATTCACCAAAAAGTCTCCTCTTGTTTTCCTCTAGCCTGATTTAGCCTTGTTTTTCTCCAAAACCGCTTACAAAGGACTAGATATACAAACCCAACCCAAGTTTCGCCTCTCCATTTCTAGCGTCTCCATCGTCCGATCTTCCTCCCAAAATGATCGACCTTTCCCCTTTATCCTTATCTACATCCCTACCAAAAAACAAAATTCACTGAAACTCCCTAAACAACACTCAAACCGAACCCAAATTTTTTTTTTTGCTGTAGTTGTTTTTTTTTTTTCAGGTTATTATGGCTTTTTGGTTGGGGTTGGCAGTAGTCACGATTTTGGGTTGTTTTTTGGGGAGGATTTCGAATGGGGGTTTCAGAAATGGTTTTTTTTTAGCCTCTGTTTTTTTTGTTTTTATGGTGGGGTTGAGGGGGGTTGAGTGTATGGGGTGGTTCAGTGTGGGTGGTTGGTGGTGTGTCTGGGGGTGGTTGCCTGGGCAGGGGCCTGGCAGGGGCTGGCGTATGAGGATAGTGGCTGTTAGGGGCTGGGGTTACAGGGGGCTGCCTAGGTTTTGGGCAGTTGACTGCCTAGTGGATTTGGGCTAGGGGGATGGCCACTTGGGCCGTTGGGCTACAGGCCCAGTTAGCCTACGGGTCCTATTGGGCCCCGTAAATGGTTTGGGCCTTACTCGGGTTAGGCTCGAACTAAATTCGGTTGCTACAGCTGTCCCTTTTGCACATTGCTGAGAATTAGAAATAGGGCAAAGACACAAGCAACATTTTTGTCTAGGATCATGGATCCATACCAAATCTTTTTCTTCTTTTCTTCAATTTTTTTTTTCTTTTTCATTTCATTTCTTTCTTTCATTCATCATTCATTTTTTGGTTTTTTTTTTTTTAAATAAAAATGCATTTTCACACATATTTACATATATGATGTGCCAACTTCACAGGGCTTAAAATCATGATCATGCATGCTATATTGGTCTTAAACTCATATAAATGCCAACTTTGCTGGGCATACTTCACAACTGCTAGCTTACATTTGGCTTAACCCACTATGATACCAACTCCACTGGGCTTACCTCATAACTGTGCCAGCTTATGTTGGGCTTAAACAACTGAGATGCCAACTTCAACTGGGCTTACACCATAACTGTGCCAGTTACATTGGGCTTAATCTCATTTATCGTGCCAACTTCACTAGGCTTAAACCTTTCTGTGCCAGTTATATTGGGCTTAATCTCATCTAAATCCCAACTCCACTAGGCTTACTTCACAATTGCCAGCTTACGTTTGGCTTAACCAACTAAGATGCCAACTTTAACTGGGCTTACTTCACAACTGTGCTAGCTTACATTGGGCTTAACCAATTAAGATGCCAACTTCAACTAGGCTTACACCATAACTGTGCCAGCTTACATTAGGCTTAACAAACTAAGATGCCAACTCCAACTAGGCTTACACCATAACTGTGCCAGCTTACATTGGGCTTAACCAACTAAAATGCCAACTTCAACTGGGCTTACACCATAACTGTGCTAGCTTACATTGGGTTAACCAACTAAGATGCCAACTTCAACTGGGCTTACACCATAACTGTGCCAGCTTACGTTGCGCTTAACAACTAAAATGTCAACTTCAACTGGGCTTACACCATAACTGTGCCAGCTTACGTTGGGCTTAACCAACTAAGATGCCAACTTCAACTGGGCTTACACCATAACTGTGCCAGCTTACGTTGGGCTTAACAATCATTTCTTTTGAAAAAATCCTCCTATGAGGCTCCACAACTTTAAAAAAAACTCCTCCTACGAGGCTCCACAACTTTAAAAGTTTAAAACTCCTCCTGCGAGGCTCCACAACTTTAAAATTTTCTCATCCACAAAAGTCTTCACACTTTGAAAACTTCTATTTTTTCTTTTCGTCATATTCAAAATTTCTCAACACTTTTGAATTTCATTGTTTCGAAAATTTCTCATGACTCATTTTTTTTCTTCAGAACATCTCTTTTTTCTCTGCTTTTACTTTGGCAGACTCTTTCCTCTAATCCTAAAGCCAACCTTTCACCTTTCTTTCTTCTTTTCCTCAACTTTCATCTTCTCTATCTTCAAAAACATATCTTCTTTTTCCTCTTATCTTTTTCATGCTTGCCGAATTAACAAATGCTATGATCCACTATATTAATGCAACCTACAGAGATGCAGATGCAAATGTTCATTATATGATGCATAAGTGCTCAGGGAGATGCATGACATCATTTCATATGAAGAAAATGTTGAGAAAGAGTTGTTCTCCCTTTTTCTTCGTGTCTTGGTAAGGTTTCCTTATTCCTTGCTGTCCCGTCGAAGAAATCACATGATTTTTATATTTCCAACATTTTTCTTGCCCCGGCGAATTCTTTCTTTTTGGTTTCCTGACCAAGATCAAAACACAGAGTCAAACTTCATGTAAATATAAACTCAAGATTTCATGCCCCTGTGTTTTGCCAAAGCATATCCATATCTCAATTTAAGTTTGTTCTTCTCAAAACTTGTCAATTTCATTTTTTAAAAACACGTGAAATTGAATTCTTTCAAAAATTGGTGATCACCATTAAAGACATTTCTAAGTGAGGTGAGAAAACAACCCTTTTTTTGGAATTTGAATGGTCTAATGCAACAAAGTCAATGGACTGATGCAATAAGGTCCATATTTGTCTAAAGAAGCTTCCCAATCTTGACAAGGAAAAGAAAGTGAATGCCCCTTTATTTCAGCTCATGAGTAAGTTTTCTCAAAACATGAATTCTTTAAAACCAAACCTTTTTTGAAAAAAGTTTTAAAGTACAATTAAATCTCAACAATCTTCCAATTTCTAAATATGGCATTTTGATAGGTTTTAAATTTAGCAGTAAACTTTCCAATGTTGGAATGTCAATTTGGATAGAAAGCAGTTTAGCTTTCAACGTCAATTCTCAAAAAGATCTATGAGATATCTAGGAGTTTCTTAATGTTCATGGATTTCTTCAAAAGAGATTTCCTCTTTTGTCATGGCTTCGACAATACCATGAGTGGCATCAACATTTCTTTTCATTCTGCTCTAGACTACCCATTTCCAGGTTTTCACCCTAGAACCTTATTGTTCCCTTTTTGTTTTTTATTTTATTTTATTGTTCCACCGTGCATCTGAAAATTCTAAATTCTTCCATAATGAAATGATAATTTAAAAAGGTGGGATAAAATCTAAGGAAAACTCTTTAAGTTAAATACCCATGCCTGATCAAAATGGACTTTTAAAAGAAAGGATAAATAGGCCCAAAATACGTGTTTTGAAGGTAATAAAATCAAGGATCATTTCCTGATGAGGATTCTCTCTGAGACATTCGTCCCTTCTGGACTTCTTTTTCCTTCTTTTAACTTTTGCTTCTTTTCTTCTTTATTCTTGGCTTTCATTTCGCCATCCTTTTCTCACTTCTTTTTTTTTTCTTTTGGTATTTCCACTTTGACTTTGTGAGCTTATATTTATTTGGGACCTTAATTTGCTCTCGTATCTATTTGTCAGTCGGCACTCATTTTTTTCCATGATCTTTGGAAAAGTTCATTCCTCGCATTTGCCCCCTAGTGTGGAGGGTGATCTTTGATCAAGGTTCAAAGAAACAAGAATTCTTTAGGCTCAAAAGGGGTAACTACGGATAATTTCTTTTTGTGAAAGGGAGGTGAAAAATGGTCATTTCTCATATCAAGTACGAATATTCTCATTGAAAAGCAATCCTCAGGGGAATAGATAATCAGAATTTCATTTCACTTGGAATCATTCAAATTCTCATATGCATGATATCACAATTTCTTGTTTTTTTGTTTTTTCTCTTTTTGTTTGCTGCATGCCCCAATAATTCATCTTCAACCATAAATGATGACCCATTTTGATTTGCCATTCAAATGAAAATCCTTTGGTTTATGGGAATCTTGTTTTGAAGGAATATCTCATGTTTCATCTTTGAGCTCTTTGTTAAAAGAACTCGTTTGGATTTCAATCTCCTCAAAGTGTTTCCAACAAATGGGGAAAGAAAGGGTATTCTGGTTCATTCTTTGGTTCCCTTTTTTTTTTCAAGACTAAAGAAAGGGATCTGGGAATTTGGCATTTCGAAATCTTTCTAAGGGATTCGAGAAGTTTTTTTTTTTGGCTAAGTTTAATGGTATGGCATAGTCTTAACATGTTTCAAACTATCAATTGGAAGAGCGGCCTATTTGCTTGTCTTTCAAAGATTTCCATAAAAGGATTTTTTTTTCAAATTTTCCATTACTCACAGCCTCGATAAAGGTTACTCTTTGGGGAATTTTGAGTAGTCTTTAATCAACTGGTCTATGATCTGGGTGCATATGGAGATGAGGTGTTTCTTAGGATTAGTTCATTTTTTTATGATGATCACCAATTCTTTCGAAACTCTTTTCACTTTTCAAAGAAATATCCTTTTTATTCTCAAAACAGAAAATGATCCGTATGAATTTTATTTTCAATTTTCAATTTTCAATTTTTGTTTTTTTTGTTGTTTGTTTTTTTCTTTTAAAGATCCTACAAACGAAGCTCAAGAAGAAACCCAAACTTCAAATGAGGTACGATGTACGATGCTTTCAATTTAAAGCTCATTCATTTCAACCAAGGTGAAAATATATACAAAATTTAAAACAAGGTTAAGGATTGCCCCTGACTGGCATGCTACCCTGCGAATAAATGGTTCTTAGCCTTGTCTTCCTTGATAAGCATCAATGAAATCTTTGAACTTTGCCGGGTTTGCATCAACTACAGCTTGAAATTTATTCTTGAATGCAGTGCAGTTCTCTATGGAATGCCCTTTAACCACATTATGAAATTTGCATGTGGCATTGGGATCATACCATTTTGGGAAAGGAGATTTCCTGGGCTTTGTGGGTTCAATGGAGATCATATGACTTTGGACAAGAAATGGAAACAGTTCTGTGTAGGTCATCGGGAGCGAATGGTACACCTTTGCCTTCTTTCTCTTATTACCCTAAGAATAGATTGACTTAACCCCCGGGTAATTCGGCATAGTGAAAGCTGGGGGTGGTGTGAAAGACATTGAAGCATGATATTGACCGTGCTGAGGCCAATGGTCAATATACGGTCGGGGATGTAGATAACCATCGAAAGGATCTTCTTGCATTGCACTGAACTTTCATTTATCTCTGCCTTCGATAGTTAGGACTTGATCATGCTCACTAGCAACACTATCCTTTTTCTCGATAGCAATTCTTGCATCAGTATCCATAATTTTCCCTTTTTTTATACCATCCTCGATCCTACCCACAGAAAACAATATTGTCTGCGAACTCAGAAAAAGCATTGCCGATCAACTTGTCATAGTATGGATATGGGAGAGTATCCACAAACAGAGCATTCATTTCTCTATTGGAGGTGGTCGGACTTGCGAGGCTACATCTTTCCATCTACAAGCATATTCTTTGTAGTTCTCAGTTGGCTCCTTTTTCATATTTTGGAGGGTCCATCGATCTGGAGTCGCTTCCAACATGTGCTTGTATTGTTCCAAGAATGCCTGAGGTAAGTCCCTCTATTTACGTACCTGGCCTTTCTTCAACTGAAAATACCATTTGGATGCAGGCCCTGTCAGGTTGTCTTGAAAAACATGGATAAGTAAACTTTCATCACGGACATGCTCCGCCATCTTACGACAATATGCGGCCAAATGTGTTTCAGGACACTTGAGTCCATCATATTTTTCAAATTCTGGAACTTTGAATTTCGGCGGGATGACCATATCGGGGATCAAAAGCCACTTCTTTACACTGAATTCATCTTCACCTTCAATAGCTCGAATCCTTTCCTCCAATTGGGCATACTCTGGTTCTACCTCTATTTTTTTACTCTAAACTAACTGTGAATGAACCTGATCAGACATTTGGTCTTGAGCATTCTTTCCTGTATTGCCACACTCTTGAGGTTGATTATTTTTCTGTGTGAAATGTTCTTCCACAATTGCTCTCATTTGTCCAATTTCTTGAGTCATCTGCATCGTCTGCGGGGCTCGTTCAGCTCTCTCCTTCTGCACCTATTCCATTTGTTTTAGTCGGATAGCAAAACCTTCTCCCATTTCACTTTTTGGTGTTATCTTAAAGAAACAGAAAACCAAAGCTATCTTTAGAGAGCATACATGAACTCTATCAATATTCATTCTTATCATGGCTCTTTATTTTAGGGGATTGAAAAAAATCCCCTTTTTATTTGCCTCTAGAGATCAAAAATTATTGATGACAAAATTGACTTCTCTATCATTGGCATTGATGGAGCCATTGTTATGCGTAAATGAACTTAATGTCAATGAATGGATGGATGAGATGCATGGTATGACAAGTAATTGATCTAATGCGAATGCAGGGGAAGATACCATAGAGGAAATAAGAATCGAAGGAACGTAATCATCAATATCTCGTAAATTCAAAGCATAAGTGATTCAATTCCATGCCATTGTTCCAAAGACATATTCCATATTTACAAAACCTGGAAAGTGGTTGAACCTGTCTTTGCAATCATTTTATTTTTCCTATCCTAAGGCTATAAGAGAAGGCTACCGAAAAGATCAAAGTCCTACTACAACATAAAATACCAAAGTCCTACTACATCATCACCATCAATCTCCCAATCCTAAACAACCTTTCCAAGTCCTTGATTAATTAGTGTCGTTGGGTTGAACCACTTGGCATCTATAAGGGATTGCACTTTGTGTTTGAAAGCCTCACAGTTTTCAATGTTATGTCCAGCAATTCCACCGTGATAGTCACATCTCGCGTTCGGGTTGTACCACTTAGGATATGGTGGGCGTAAGGGTTCTATAGGCACACAAGCAACAAGATGGCCTTGGATCAATTTAGGAAGGAGTTCCTTATAGCTGATGGGAATAAGATCAAAATGCTTCTGTATCTTTCCCTTGGGTTGTTTCTGGCTGACATAACGACTAGGAGTAGGGGAATTTGGTGTCAATGTGAAGGTTTGAACTGGAAGGCTTGGACGAAAATGTGGTCGAATGATAATAGGATGAGGGCGTGTATTTGGATATTGGGTCCTTGAAGGTTGCACAAAGCTCGAGGTTCCTATCCCATGTACCTGATGGGATGATTGAAAGTTGGCAGGACGAGGGCACGGGTATGAATTTGAGCCAATTTGTGGTGGTAGGTATGGACTCAAAGGCTTCTCATTGGTTGTCTGAGAATAAGGTTGGATGTTAGCAGAACAAAGGCATGGGTTCAAATTTGGAACAGTTTGCAAGGGTCGGGTGGAGTTCGAAGATCCTACCTTGAACTGTGAGTCTTCGAATTCGACCATTCACATGATACTGTCCAATACTTCGTCTAGGTTTAACTCCTTACGTGGATGGCGTTGACCAATGCAGGATTCAAAGGAGATCCTTCGATCTGGGCTTGATTGTTTCTCAAGGCTTGGTTTCACCGAAGGCGATGAAGACGTTTGAGAGGATTCCCCTTTGGTTTTGTAAAGATCTTCAACCGTTTTTATCAACTTAGACAGCTGCTCTTTCACCTCTCGGATATCATGCCCAAATTCTTCCTGATTGCGCTCCAAAAAATCAATTCGTTCCTCTGATCCATTCCCCATATTTTGGACCTCGTTGATGCAACTAATAAGTAAGATTAACATCATTACCATGAGATCCAAAATAAAACTATAACTGTACATGGTTCATATGCATGGATGTAATGATGATTTAAGCTTTAAATGTTCAAAACGCGAAGATGTTTGAAATGTTATGCAAAATGCAATGAAAAAGTCAAGGGAAAGGAGATCCTAGCATTACTCCATATTTTTTTTTTGAATTTTCTGACAACTATTCTCCTTAACATTCTTTTCTTTTTTTCATATTTTCTACAAAAAATCAAAACTAAAAGAAATTTTTATTATTTTTCACAACACTGCTCTACACAACGAAAAATTTTCAATATTCTTTTCTCATTTTTTTCATTTCCCCTTTTTTGTTTTTTTTTTCTTTTTTTTTAATGAAATAAAAACTATTTTTTGAATAAAAACTATTTTTTGTTTCCCTTATTACGGGCAATGTATGTTCGTCCTTACCCGGTGCACCATGCTTATTTGGAATATAAAACAAATAGAAAAAGGTTGAAAATCTTCCTCCACGTGTTCCTAATTTTGGTATATCTAACGAAAATTCAGCATAGTTTTGCTTAGGTTCACTATATGAGGTTGAATTCGGTTCTAAAGGCCCCAAATTGCTCCTCACTGTCGAATGTGAAGGCTAGTGAGGCACCCCGATAAAAGCAGGTTCAATTTGCTAGAGTATATTTTCCTAAGCACATACGGAGTGTCAATCACGAAGGCTTTAGGTACTTTATACTCCGGAGGTGTTTCACTAGCCCATACGGATTGTTAGTCACGAAGGCGTAGTTACTTTACTTCCACTTAAAAAGGACGGAGCTCGAGTATACAGCTCATGTTATGCAAATGCAAGTGTAGTGTGTGAGGAGGGACAAACAAACATTTCACCACCTATTCTACAACCATATTCCAAATACCCGACAATTTATTAAAGCCAAAATAAAGTAAATCATTAATTAACTAGAGAGCAGATAATAGTATACAAGGTTAACTAACCAGAGAACGATGACAATATACAAGAATAATAAGAGAAAAATAAATGTATGCAGATGAATATATTTAAAAATATTTTATTATTTTCAAAAATCTTTCTTATTTAAAAAAAATTGTGAGAATTATAATTAAATACTGATTAAAATCGACAAACCGAGACTTTGGATAACACGTGATCAATTTTTGGCCTGACCCTTTAAAAGTCCCCAGCGGAGTCGCCAAGCTGTCATAACGATTTTTTTATTTTTATCGCTAGACGAATTTTAAAACACAAATGGAGTCGCCACCAATCTTTTTTGTTTAGGTGTGATTGGTCACCTATTAAAATCGATTTTAGTAAAATATTTTAAAATTAATTAAAATATATTTTTTTAAAACCAATTTTGAGGTCTGCGCTTTATACCAGAGAGAAAACAGAATCGGGTCCGGGAGTTGGTTACGTGCGGGAAAGGATTAGCATCCCCACGACGCCCTTTTAGAAAATGGTACTATTTAATAATATGTTATCCTAAGTCTCGGTAAACGTTGGTTTTAAGTTCGGCATTTAAAATTAATTCCTTTTAAAAACAATGGTATTATTTTAATAATGATCCAGAATTTATTAACACAAAATCTTCTATATTCTCCGGCAAACCCGGCAAACACAGAAGTTTTCTTAATTTGAAAATTACCCGGATCATTTTCATTTTTTGGAGAATGGTATTCCGTCTTTGATGATAATTGATGATATTCTCCCCGACAGACCTAGCAGAGAATTCATGAATTATTTTAACTCGGGAATATTACATTGTTTTATTAAAAATGGATGTCATTTTATGCATTTAAAATTTATTTAAATAAGCATGAATATGCAAATGAACATTATTTAACATGGCATAAAAAAAACACTAGCCTAAGCAAATAATTATCACATGGCATAATTAAAATCACATAATATACAGAGAATTAAAAGAAAATTAATTAACAAATGAAATAAAAAATATATATCGTAAGCAGCAAATGTTATAAACAAACATATGCAAACAAACACATTTTATTTTTTAATATTTTCCTGTATTTATTTATTTATTTGAAATTACATAAATGACACGCGTTGAAAATTTTAACTAAAGTCTCCGGCAGACCCGGCAAAGAGTAAGAAGTAATTCTCGCCAAATATTTACGAAATCAAAAAAAAAATTATATATATCTTATTATTTATTTATTATTATTATATATATATATTTTAAAAGGAATGGATTAATAACCCATTTAACAACAACAACAACAACAATAATAATAATAATAATAATAATAGTAACAATAATAATATTATTAATAAAAAAAAGCATGAAAAAAAAAAGTTCAAATAAAAGGCCAAAACTAGTAATATAGTGATAATAGCAATAATAAAGTAAATAAAAAAACAATAATGAATAAGATAACATAAAATAAAATAAAGTTAAAAATAAATACATAAAAAGAATAAACATGAATAAACATAAAATAAAAATTTTACCTTTGTAAAATGCGTAAGGCCAGGATTGGAGCGCTGAGATAAAATTTTCGAGAGAATTAATTAATTAATTTTTCTCTTTTTTTCTCTTTTTTTTCCTTTTTTTTTTCTTTTTCCCTTTTTTAATTTTTTTTCTTTCCCCCAGCAGATAGGGTCAGGCGCGCGGACCCCAATTAGGATCCGGGTCCGCGCGCGGACCCTGGCCTTCTCTAAACGGCGCCGTTTTTGGCGTCTATTAAAGCCCAATTTTTTTAATTTCATTTCCAGCCTTCCCTCTCTCTCTCTACCCCCTTATTCTCTCCACCTTCTCTCTACCTCAAACCCAGAACACCAACACAGAACCCAGATTTTGGCGTCGGACCTCCGCGCCAGTCGTCGCTCGTCGACAGCCGATCTCTTCCTAAATTCACCAAAAAGTCCCCTCTTGTTTTCCTTTAGCCCGATTTAGCCTTGTTTTTCTCCAAAACCTCTTACAAAAGACTAGATCTACAAACCGAACCCAAGTTTTGCCTTTCCATTTCCAGCGTCTCCATCGTCCGATCTTCCTCCCAAAATGACCAACTTTCCCTTTGTCCTTATCTACATCCCTACCCAAAAAAACAAATTCACTGAAACTCCCTAAACAACACTCAAACCAAACCCAAAAAGTCTTTGTTTTTTTTTTTTTTTTTTGCTGTTTGTTTTTTTTTTTACAGGTTATTGTGGCTTTTCGGTTGGGGTTAGCAGCAGTCACGGTTTTGGGTTGTTTTTTGGGGAGGGTTCCGAATGGGGGTTTCAAAAATGATTTTTTTTAGCCTCTGTTTTTTTGTTTTTATGGTGGGGCTGAAGGGGGTTGAGTGTATGGGGTGGTTGAGTGTGGGTGGGTGGTGGCATGTCTAGGGGTGGCTGCCTGGGCAGGGGGCCGGCGTGTGATGGTGGTGGCTGTTGGGGGCTAGGGTTGCAGGGGGGTTGCCTAGGGTTGTAGGGGGCTGCCTAGGGTTTGGGCAGTTGACTGCCTAGTGGGTCTGGGCTAGGGGCGCCTGTTGGGATGGCCACTTGGGCTGTTGGGCTACAGGCCCAGTTAGCCTACGGGTCCTATTGGGCACCGTAAATGGTTTGGACCTAACTCGGGTTAGGCCATGACTAAATTCGGTTGCTACAGTAGCATTCATTATGTCTGCAACTGCGATGAACGCAACATGACCAAAAACACGTTCGCGACCACAATTTAAATCGCTAACTGGAACTTCAATCCGACGTGGCTATCTCCTTCATTCATTTGCATGGTTTCTCTGGTTTGCATGGTTTCATTTTAAGAGAGTTACTAAAACAAAATGGAAGTTTTCTTGGTGTGGGTTTTTCCAAAGAAAGAACGATGATTAATTAATTAATTAGATTTCGCTTGGTGCTTGATTAATTTTCGCACAAAAGTTTTATATTTGATTGTAACGTCGATTTAACTTCAATTGAAAATGTGAATTGAAAGTTAGGAACAGATTTACAATAGGGCAATGGGCAAATTGCCCTAAAATATTTTTTGGACTAATATTATGTAATCATCGCTATAAGAAAAGAAAAAAAAAATTTGAAAAAAGTTTTCATCGAAAATATTTATTTTCGATTGAAAATTTACCCCTCGAGCTTTAGTAGTGAGTGTAATGTAACTTGTTTGTCTTAGTATTGAAAATAAAATTTTGTGGATCAAATATATGTAATTTTTTAAATATTTGAATTCGTTTAATTTATCCGAAATTCGAACTCGAATCCGTTTATTATCCGAATATCACTATCCAAATTCGCAACCGATTTAAAGAGCAATATCCGTCGGATATCAGAATCCGTTAAATATCTAAATTTATTAAATCATTTAAAAAAAATTAAAATATAAAATTAAAATAAAATAAAATAACTAAATATGTAAATGGATATTGGATATCCAAATCCGTTATCCGCCTAAATAAAGCGAATTCGGATCGAACCAAAATTAAAGCGGATTCAAATAATAGATATCCAAAAGTTCATATCTGAATCCGCTATGGATAGTAAATTCAATATCCAAATCCATAAATTATTCGAATCCCCAAAAAAAACAAATTGAATAATATTGAATATCTAATTTTTTATTATTAATCTGGTATATTATGCAATATATATATGATAATATAAAATATAGATATTATATATATGATTTAATTTTGTCCTTTACTATAAAAGATAAAGATCATAAGCAAAAATAGAAACCACATTCGTAAAGAGAATTCAGCCCATCTAGTCCACATACCATAATTAAACAAGAATATTCCCCTTCTTGTACAAAATAAAAGCAACAAAAGAAGAAAAAGAACAAGAACAATAGAATTAGACAGTGATTCTTTTATTATCTTTTCTGTACCCAATTTGCCATTTTACCTGCATCCCAACAAAAAAAAAATTATTAGAAACAATTTTCAAGAGCACTATTTTCTACATTATTAACTTTCTTTTTATCTCAATTAATGTTTGTTTATAATTTTCAACTTTAATTATCATCAGTTTTATGCAAATGAAAAGCTAAACAAAAACCTAAGGTCGAGTTTTAATTAAAGAGTTTCAATTAGATTTAAAATGGTATAAATTGTGTAATAACATACATGTAACCTAACTTTTAGAATTATTTTTTAAATTCATAGATTTGTTAGATTCTTATTTTAGGGTGAATAATTTGAAATTCTTATATAAATTTGTAAACTTTAAATTCATTTCATATACAACTTAAATACATAATAAGAATATTGTGTGTTAATTAAATATGCATTTCATACCTTCACTCTCTATATAACAGACCAAATCCAAATCTACTATTCTAAATCCATATTTTCAAACATAAAATTAATTAATTTCATATTCCATGATTCTAACAAATCAAAGAAATTACATTATTCATGTGCCAGGTGTTAACATGATAAAGATAACAGTCACATAGATATTGACATAGAAAAGATATCGAATTTTAACTGTTTTTATACAAAATAAGGGTTTAATTAAATAAAAATATTATTTTAGATTTTTAGGATTCAATTGAGTTTAATATAATGGGAAATTTGAAAAAAAAAAAGTACAAAAAAAAAACTTTTTTTTACATTTTGGCCTTTGTTAATTGTGATAGTTAATGTTGAAAAAATCGGATCGGAGATCAAACTGGTGTGACTTCCGGGTCATCGGTTCAACCTTTTCACCGGATTGTTCAATTTAAAAGTAAATTAACTATTAAATATATGATTTTAATATTAAATATAATCATTAGTTAAAAACAATGTGTTTGGCTTAATGATATAGTCTTTAAATATATATATATATATATATATATATTTATATATTTTGATATGCCGGAATTATTTTATATATGTATACAGTAATAAAATTACTAAATGCCTACAAATTTACTAACAATCTTAAGATGATTATTTTGTTTCCTGATTTCGTTTCATTAGTATCTGTTAATATATATATATATATATATATATATATATGTTCATCGTGAATTGTTTAAAAGTCATAACTGTGAATTGTTGTTCATCGTGTCAATGAAAATTTTCTTGGGATTGATCCCAGTTCGTATTTCAAATTGGGATAGGTAATATACTTACTGACAACACAATATTTGTTATATTGTTGGCATTCAATCTTAAAAAAAAAGAAGGGGGCTATGACTTTGTTTAAATTCATATTGACTTTGTTTCGGTTATAAACAATAGAGAGAGCCGCCGCTTCATGCTGGTTGTGAGGTTTTGTTTTTAAATTCGGTAAAATATATTACTTTGTATATATTTAGAATTCTATATATTATTACTTTGTAATATATATATATAGGTACTTGATAATATATATACACTCATATATATATATATATATATTGTTAAATTTGATATAAATATATATGGGGTCAGCGTGGACATATATATATATATATATATATTTTGTTATAACTCTTATATATAAATATATATATTGCTACTGTTTAGTAATATATATATATTTATTGTGAACATTTTTGTTAGTTACACTACTTTGTATTAGTAGTGTAATTATTCTGTTTTTGTTTTGTTTAATATATATATATATTTGTTATAATATATATATATATAAGTAGAATATATATAGTTAAATATATATATATATATATCGCTACTGTTTTTGAAATATATATTGTGTTTGTATGTATATGTTTGTAAAATATATATTATATATATATATGTTATATATATATTATATATAAATATAAAGTTGATTTTGTTATTTTAAATAACAGATGGCAGAACGGTCTATCGTAAATGCGAGTGCGCTTGTAGCGCCAATGCCATCACATGTTACACATTGTGAGAGACCCAAGAAATTCAGTGGTCTAGACTTCAAACGATGGCAGCATAAAATACTGTTTTATCTGACCACTCTAAACCTAGCCAGGTTTCTATGGGAGGAGGCCCCGACTCTGAAAGAGGGAGAGACCGATCCTACGATTGTAGCCTTGGTGGAAGCATGGAAGCATTCTGACTTATTATGCAAGAACTATATCCTCAACGGATTGGACAACATGTTATACAAATGTGTATAGCCCGATCAAGACAGCGAGAGAGTTGTGGGATTCCTTAGAGAGAAAATACAGAATCGAAGATGCCGGCACGAAGAAATTTATGGTTGGCCGATTTTTGGATTAAAAAACGGTGGACTAAAAAATCGTGATCAGCTAAGTCCAAGAATATCAGTTGATCCTCCATGAAATTGATGCCGAAGGAATGATTCTTGATGAGTCATTTGAGACGGTTGCTTTGATAGAGAAATTGCCACCTTCTTGGAAAGATTTCAAGAACTATCTAAAGCACAAGAGAAAGGAGATGACATTAGAGGACTTGATTATCCGATTAAGAATCTAGGAGGATAACCGTGGTTCAGAAAAGAGGGTTAAAGTTCAGACCATGGAAGCCAAGTCAAATGTTGTTGAACATTTGCAAAAGACCAACAAGAGGAAACATGTTGGTTCTAGTTCTTCCCAGCTAATAAGGGAACGGATTTCAAGAAGTTCAAAGGAAATTGTTTTGTATGTAACAAGCCCGATCGTCGTGTAAAGGAATGCCGTCAGAACAAAAAGAAAAGAGCTCAAGCCAACTTAGTTGATGATAATGAGATTGAGCTCGCTGCTGTAGTGTCACAAGTGAACATGGTAGAAAACCCTAACATGGTGGGTTGATACCGGTGCCACTTGTCACGTTTGTTCTGATAGAAAGAGTTTCTCCGAGTATAAAGAAGCTGCTGTTAAGGAGCAACTGTTTATGGGGAACTCTTCGGTCTGCAATGTACGAGGCCATGGAAAGGTGGTGCTCAAGATAACCTTCGGTAAAGAACTAACTTTGAACAATGTGGTTCATGTTCCTGAAATTCGAAAGAATTTGGTTTTCGGCTCTCTGTTGAGCAGGAATAGGTTTAGGCTGGTATTTTAGACTGATAAATTTGTACTCACTAAATACGACATGTTTGTTGGTAGAAGATACTTATGTAATGGGCTTTTTAAGCTCAATGTAATTGCTATTGTGCCAAAAGAACAAAGAATAATAATAAGATTATTTCTTCTGTTTGTTGATTGTGTCCTCTAGTTTATGGCATGGTAGATTAGGTCATGTGAATTACAAGACCTTGTAAAGAATCAGCAATTTGGATTTTCTTTCGAAAAATTGTTTGAAATTCAAATTGGCTAAGGCTCCTTTCTATTCAATAGAAAGAAGTAGTGAACTTCTAGATTAATTCAAACTGTTATCTGTGATTTAAAATTTGTGCTAACTAGAGGCGGTAAAAAGTATCTCATTACTTTTATTTGATAATTACACAAAATATTTTTATGTCTATTTTCTAAGAAGCAAAGACGAGGTCTTGGAAGCTTTTAAGCTATTTAAAAAATGAGGTTGAAAATCAACTAAGCAAGAAGATTAAGATAATAAGGAGTGATAGAGGTGGTGAACATAACTCATTGTCTAATGAATTCTGTTCAGAAAATGGTATCATCCATCAAACCACTGCTCCTTATTCACCTCAACAAAAATGGTATTGCAGAACGCAAGAACCGAATGTTGAAAGAAATGTTGAACGCTTTGTTGATAAGTTCAGGGTTACCTCAGAACTTGTGGGGGGGAGGTTATTTTATTAGCTAATTATATATTAAATAAAATACTTCACAAGAAATCATATAAGACACCGTATGAATATGGAAGGGTCGAAGACCATCCTATAAATACATGAAAGTGTGGGGGTGTCTTGCTAAGGTAGCGGTTCCTCCGCCTAAAAAAAAAAGAAGGTCATGATAGGATCTATAACTATGTTCGGTGCATCATTTGATGGGATCATTACCTAGTCTTTGAGGGCAAGAGAAAGACATGTGAGAAAATGTCAACTTTGTGCAACAAGGGTACTCGGGTGTGATCTTGGCATCAATGAGGGTATCAACATAGTAAGTGGGGAAGAGTGTCATGGTTTGGTGCTACCATGACTACCCTGTTGTGAATCGGAGGATGAGACCTTGTCCAAGGGATCGGTGACCCCTGATGGTGCTAAGAGTGGCACGGACCTTGGAAGCAAACCATTAGGTTGCAAATGAATGAAAGACATAACATATTCAGTTAGCAACTTGAGTATATTTACAAGTAATCCTGGAAAAGATACTGGAAGGCCATTGTGAGGGTACTTAGATATTTAAGATACACCTCAAGTTATGGATTGCACTATGCAAGATATCCAGATGCAAAATGTATATTCGATACTAAAGATTCCAAATCCACTAACGGATTTATCTTTATTATTGGAGGAGTTGCAGTGTTTTGGAAATCTTCTAAACAAACGTGTATTGCCAAATCTATACCATGGAATCTGAATTTTTAAGCTTTAGATAAAGTTGAAGAAGAAGCAGAATTGCTTTGAATTTTTTTGAAGATATTCCATGTTGGTCGAAACCTGTGCCTGCAATTTGTATACATTGCGATAGCCAATCTGTAATTGGTAGGGCACAGAGTAGTTTGTATAACGGTAAATCTCGACACATCATCGAAGACACAATACCGTAAGATAGTTACTTTTAAATGAAATTATCTCTATTGATTATGTAAAATCAAAGGATAATGTTGCAGATCCGCTTACAAAAGATTTAACAAGAGAGCAAGTATATAAATCATCGAGGGGAATGGGTCTTAAGCCTATAAATTAAAGTTACATAATGGCAACCCAACGTAGCTGACCGGAGATCCCAAGATCTAGGTTCAAAGGGACAACCAAATTATGTTAACTTATTGTAAGCACTAGAAGAGTTAAACATTCTTATCCATTCTTATGATGAATTAGTGCTGCCTGCAAAAGAGTTAGGATAAGCTATGCTTTTAATGATTCTTATAGCTTGATAAAATCAAGTGGGGTATTGCAGGATACTCTTAATAAGCAATCACCTATTATGAGTAAGAAACGTGACCATTTCTATGAGAATTGATCAGGCTAAATTCTCTAGAGTACTCATAGAAACCAAGACGTGTTCGGGGTCAAAATGGACACAATCGTGAGAACCAAAGATGTTCGAAGAGGAATTGTGTGATACCTATTGTCTTGGTTTACACGAAATGCTGAATAGTTCAAGACATCATATTCACTAGTTAGCCGAGTAAACGATAGTTGTCATTATGGAAGGTTCAAAGCCAAAAGCTACCTATCCTGATGCAATAACTCTTCAAAGTTATTCTCTCTCATATTCCGAGTCAGTTCGTCGCTTTAATCAGACAATTTCCATTCATGTGGGGATTGTTGGATATCAATGATTAATTTGAATGTATAAATATGAAATACGTATATCAAAACATAGGTTGTCGTAAGTAGATACACGGTGTATAATTAATGTACACAATTGATATCATGTTTGAATGAAAAATTTGTCTCATAAATACCCACTTGAAGAGGAAGAAAGTTGGTTGATGTTGTGTCCAACCGACATATTTTTTCGGTCCAAACCGAACCGATACAACCAACCGACCAAGAGACTTGTCTGATTAAGACATGTATGTTCGGACATATTTATTGTGTCTGACCGAACCGTTTCTGTCTGTTTTCAAACAATGGTGTCTTGTTCGAACAAGTTTCTAGTTTCCTATAAATACTGAAATTCTGTGTCTGTTTTTATAACATTAAAAAAAGTTTCGAAAATTTGTTTTCTTTGTCTTGGTTTTTACTGTTGTGGTGAGAGAGATTCGCATCATCTTTTTGGTTCCTTGTGTTGCTTCGAGTGTGCTCTTGACAGCAACGTTATCGAGGAAGCCTGGGAGACGAGTTGCAATATACTGTAAGCACCTGATAGACTAGCAATAATCGTTTTAAAATTGTTGGAAATCTTGTAAGTGTTTAACATTATTTCATTACTGCATATATTTTTATATATTCTATATTAATTTTATATATATGCAGTAATGAAATAACGTTAAATGCTTACAAGATTTCCAACAGAAAAAAGACACCAAAATCACTGGTTTTACTACTGTGCTGATTGTGATAACTCTGTTCATTCCAGTTGTGCTCTTGTGGATCTCCCATTTATGAAGCTTGGAAGCAAAGTCAGAAATTATTGTCATCCACACCCATTCACTATTGTGAAAAACATATGGAATTGTCCTCGATGTAAGGTATGCGGTGAGCTTTGCAATGGGTTGGCCCTAGAATGTAAAGAATCTGAATGCAACTTTACCATCCACTGGAAATGCCGTTGGCCTTTATATAATAACCTCGGACTCTAATAAACCATTTCAATGATATTACACTCGCCTTTATCAAACAGAGAGGTCTGTTTATTTGCATGTACCAAATTTACTAATAATGGCTGCTCATGGCCTCCGTTTTCATTATGTTATTATTGCTTCAGCACTTAAAGTTTGTTTAGATCAAACATGATCTGTAACCAGACATGATCTGTTTTTTCTATTTGGTTGTTATTGTGTCAATTCTCATGTACTTTGGAGCAGCCATGATTGGAAGCTATGTTACTCGGATTTGGGTGTGAGTGTCGGACACGGGTATATTCAATTTTTTCTAAGATTTTCACGTATTTGGAGGGTTTTTGGAGGATCATATCTCCGTATCCATGTCCGGATATGTGTCAGACACGAGTGTCGAATACGAGTACTTCAAGAAAATTAAAAAGTCGGAGTAACATAGATTGGAAGTCCTTTATCATTATACTTAAGTGTTACGTGGCTCTATTCCTGACTGACTTTTGAAGATTGGCTCTGATGAAATTGTCTCAGATTTCTTCTGTAGGACTGTACATTGCATTATGGAGTCACCTAGTTCATAGAGCTAATGACTCACTAGACTATTCTGGTAACTGCTTGCTTTACATTCAACCTGCAAATTTGCTAACCAAAAGTTCATTGCTACTTGAATTCTGGGATATTGGTTCTAAATGGAACTTCTGCCAATATCTAAGGGTGCTTTAAATTCCATCAAAATTTGTAAAAATTTAACCTAGAGATTTAGTATTGCAATCCTTGAAACATGGTTGTAATTACATGAACCCTGAGGTCAAATTTATAGTAAAGAGTGCACATTATGTATATGTATGGAACTATGGATTATCATAATTTTGTAATTTTGATTGTCAGTATATTCATATTCTGAGAACTTGGATCCATTTCCATAGATTTGCTGCTATATTTATATTTCAAGAAATTTAATGCTATGCCTCTAAATATGTCAATTATTATATTTTTTAGTAATACACAGATATTTAACTAGCGGTAGTAACGTATATTACGATTGTAATTTTGCTATCTTGGCTTTCTCTGTTGTCGATATTTATCGTAATTAAAATGTGAATGGTTAACAGTTTGTAACGATTAAATTCATAATCGTAAATTACATGTATGTAATTTCAATTTACAATTTATGAATAATTTTTTTTCTCTCTTATAAATGCTTCCGATTTCAAATCCTTGGTCGCAAATTGTTACCATCATTCTTTTTCTTCGATTTCAGCTCTTGGTAAATCCCCCTTATGATAGCCCCCAGTTTTACAAGAGAGAATTGGGATTTTACTTCTCATTATTGGCGTGACTGCCAAAAAAGGGGTCAATTTGAACTTTCATATATTGTGTTGACCAATAAAAAAAAAAAAAAAGAACTTTCACATATTGTAACAAACGTGATTGATTTTGTCCTAACTAGAATTTCACATCCTCAGCATGTGATGAATATATTTTAAAAAATAAATAAATTATGTTTTTAAAAAGTGGATAACTTTTGTTAGTGAGTAATTTTTTAAAAAATTGATAATTTTTTTAAAAGTAAATATAACATTTTTCACTAATTGAATTAGTGTTACTTCACTACAAGAGGACATGAAATTATTGACGGAAACATCACCGAAAGAAAGAATCCGTCGATAAAACAATTCTTCACCAATGGAATTTTGAATATTACCGACGGAATTTTGTCGGTAATGTTTTTGCTCATTACCGACGAAATTTTTCAATAATTCCGATAGAAAAAGTACACTACCAGCGGAATATTAGTTACAGATTCATTCCATAGGTAAAATTTTGGCGCGAACGACCTAGATTCCCGCCAAATTTTCACCGAAGAAATTACCAGTATTACCGACAGAAATTCCGTCGGTAAAAAAAATACACGGTTTTTGAAATTGGTAATAAATAAAAATTTATTACCAAATTAATAAAAATAAATAATAATAAAACTGAACGGTCAAAAACTATTACCTACGGAATATCTGTCGGTAATAAACCAATTCCGTTGGTAAATAAACTGAACGGTCAAAAAGTATTACTGACGAAATTGGATTATTACTTACGGATATTCCGTCGGTAATAGTTTTTCATGGTTTTTTATATGTAATAAATGCAAATTTATTAAAAAATTAATTAAGGGTTTTAAAGTGAACGGTAAAAAAATATTACCGATGGAATTTTCGTTAGTAATACTTACGTTCCGTCGGTGAACGATTATTTCGTCGATAATAGATCACCGACAGAATATCATAATACCGATCGAATATCCGTCGGTAATAAGTTATTACCGACGGATGAAATTTGAAATCCTGCCAAAACTATTACTGACGAAATTTCTGTCGCTAATAACCCTATTCAGTCGGTGATATTCTTGGGCATAATTAAATGCCCGAGACTTCTTCTTCAACTTTCTCTCTTTCTTTCTTTTGGTTTTTGGCTTGCCCGAGAGTGAACCCACGTCCCTTGCCGTTCGACCCCCGCACCATCGCCGTTCGACCGTCCCCCGCGAGCCACCATCGTCGCTACCTGCGCACACCACAAGCTGAGTCGTTCGACCACCGCGTCTGGTTCTGAGTTCTCTCTTCTTTTATTTTCGTTATTTGATTTTTTATATTGTTTGATGAAATTGTTCATTTCATTTTTTGAGTTAAGGTTTCCAGTCCGACCGTCCTCCGCGAGCCACTGCCGTCGTTGCCTTCGCACCACCAGCTAAGGCGTCTGACCATCGCGCTTGGGTATGAGTTGTCTTTTCTCTCTAATTTGAAGATTGTTATTTGATTCTTTATGTTGTTTTACAACAAATTTTTTGATGAAATTGTTCGTTTCATTTTTGAGTTCAGGGTTTTCAGTCTGACCGTCCCCCGCGAGCCATCGCCGTCGCTGCTTGCGTGCGCCACCAGCTAAGGTGTCCAACCACCGCGCCTGGGTATGGATTGTCTTTTCTCTATGATTTGAAAATTGTTATTTGATTTTTAATGTTGTTTTCTAACAAATTTTCTGATCAAATTGTTAATGTGTATATTGTTGGAAATTTTTTGTATGTTATTAATGTGTGTACTGTTGTAAATTATTTGTATATTGTTACCATAATATATTGTTAATGTGTATATTGTTGAAAATTATTGTTAATGTTTATATTTATGAAAATTTAATATGTTTTAAAAATATATTTGTTTAGGGTTTAATGTATTGTTTATTTGTTGGAAATTTAATATATTTTTTTAATTTTGTAGAAAAATTATTAATTGCGTAAGAAAATTGTTAATGTGTTTTAATAAATAAAACTTTATTTATAATATATACTAATAAATATAAAAATATAAATAATTAAATAATAATAATAGTTTATTTTTAATTATAATTTAAAAAGATAATATTAAAAAATATATAAAAATGTAATAGTAAAAAAGGAGTATTTTAGGCAAATGGAAATTATTAATATTTTAAAATTAATTGTGTAGAAAAATTATTAATTGTGTAGGAAAATAAATAAAACTTTATTTATAATATATACTAATAAACATAAAAATTTAAATTAAATAATAATAATAGTTTATTTGTAATTATAATTTAAAATGCAAGGAGGAGGGCATATATGCAATATATATATTTACTAATAAATTTAATATTTTTTATTTTACAGATAAAATGCGAGGAGGAGGGCGTAAAACTAGTGTAAAGAAGAAACGGAGTTCTATGTGGGATGCTTTTCGACCATTTGGAGGACCGTCCTCGGGGCATGCTACACCACAGTTGCCACCTGCGTCTTCTCCCTCCTTACGGCCTCTACCGAGACAGTTGCCGCCTTATTCGGCTCCATCACCACATACTCCATCAGCAGTACCTCCATCGCCCCTGCATCCCTCTGCACTGCCTCGGTCTACAGTGGATCCGTCCAAATTGCCTCCTCTAGATTGGCACCGTCCACAGTTGCTCCGTCCACATCGACTCCCTCTCCACTGCCACTGCCGACACTTACTACGGCGACTCAGGCAGATTTTGCGTTACACTCGTATACCCCATCGCTGGATGACATTTCACAGTATTTACTTAATGAGCCAGCACCGACGTATTTCGCGGATGATGGCACGAGGCAGTAGACAGAGGTACATGCGTCACATCCTGCGCCATCTACCGGTATTGCCACTGAGCAGAGGAAACGAGGTAGAGGTCAGACGAAAGGATTAGCGACACCGAGTAATCCGGATGACAGGTTTCGATTATCAATTCTTCAAAACATGTAAATTAATAATATTTCGATAATTTCATTATTTGAGTAAAATAAATTATTGTCCACTAACATGTATCCTTGATTTTAGGACTTTCATGGAGAGTTGTGTAAAATCGACCATTGCCTCGATCATCAGACAACACTATAACAGACTGTGGCCTACTTGGTTAAAGATATCTGTTGACGTGAAACTGTCTATGTGGACTATATTTGAGGTATGATTTGGTTAAAAGTCAAATTATAATTTAATTATGTTTAATAGTATATATTAATTCATAATGTCTCATTAGAGAGAAAATGCCAGTGGCCTCCCGAGCAAACACACTGCTTAGGAAATTATGGGAGGCCACATGCAAGGATCGATTCAAGGACATGATGAATTTTGAGAGGGACAATGCCATGGCCATCTTTCAAACGAATCGAATAGAAGACTGCAAGGGTTACATATGTGATTAGATTGCAAGGGACAATGCCATTGACAACGTCTGGAGTACTGACGCTTGGAAAAGTAGGTCCCAAAAGGCCAAGGGTAATAGGATCACGGAGAAGGATGACAGCATTACGAAGCACACTGGTGGATCAGTTTCTTTTCTAGTTACCGGTGTGTACACACAAATTTCGTGTCAAAAATATGACTAGGAAAATTTGCAGTCAAATAAGAATTTTATTAATCAAACTTTGAGGTTACAATCTCTGAAAGTTCTTAAAATAAAAAAATCCTTTGATTCTTTTCTTCAACAAGATTCTGATGAGATCCGCTTCAAGGGTCTTCTAGACTTGATCTTGAAAAACGGGTTTGACCTTCTTTCTTTCTATCGAACAAGATCGGAGAGCAGCTTTTTGAGAGATCTTGAGATCCGCTTCAAGGGTCTTCTAGACTTGATCTTGAAAAACGGGATTGATCTCCTTTCTTTGGATGAAACAAGATCAAAGAGCAGCTTTCTTACGAACAGACACAACGTTCTTCAGAATATCTTCAATTCCTTCAATTCTTCAGATAATTCTTCTTGGGATTTTGGAGAGGATTTGGGTCTTCAAAATCTTCTTCTTCTCTTCAGGCTTGTCCCTTCTGAATTTGTGTTGAGTAGAGGCCCCTATTTATAGTGCTAGTCAGCCAGGTGAAAGAAAGTTTTAAAAGAACTTGTCCTCTTTATTTATCTCTTAATTAATTTGATTTAATTAGAGATAATACCTCCTTATTTATCTCTTACTTAATTTAATTTAATCAGAGATAAAACTTTATTATTTATCCTTTAATTAATTAAATTTAATTAGAGATAAAACTTCATTATTTATCTCTTAATTAATTTAATTTAATTAGAGATAAAAATTTTATTATTTATCTCTTAATTAATTTAATTTAATTAGAGATAAAACTTTATTATTTATCTCTTAATTAATTTAATTTAATTAGAGATAAAGTAATTATGACACATGGGTGAAATTTGATTGGGTGACCCATGAATCCTTGCAATTTGATTGGTCAAGCCATGTGTACATATTTAATTAATTATAAAATAATTAATTATGATGTCATAATTTCACATGGTGATGCATAATCTAATTGAAAATTCCTTTAATTAAAAGAATTTCAATTGACACGTGGCAATTTATAATTGGTTAAAATTTTTATCCTTCTACAAATGCCCCCTCAAGACTTGGTCACGTACACGATTTTTGTTGAGTGTAGCAAATGGGTAAGTCTTGAAATTTGATTTTTTTTTTATGCCAAAATTTATTTGCACCTTTGCATTATCTTGAGAAGATTTGCAAGCTTCAATTGTCCCATGATTTTGTATGTAACAAATGAATAAATCTTGCAACTTAATTTGAAGTAAATTCTTAATCGGCAATAATTTTTTCCAAAGGTATTTTGAACTCTTAGTATACCTTGATTTTGGAAAGAATTATATTCCAAGTTAAACAGGCCAGCCGAATAACATGAGAATTGTAGTCTGAGGCCAACTGCCTTGATGTGCATATTCCATAGCCAATTAAAAGTTTATTCTTATCACATTTATACTTCAATCCAACTTGAGCTTTATCAATCCGACCAATGAGGAGAAAGAGATAGTCATAAGCAAATTCTTTATGTAATTGGGATGTCCTTTCACCGCTTAAGATTGGATCTTTATTTCTCGTCATATAATCCAAATAGGATTCAATCTCTGTTAATCACAGGTCCAATTATAATTTAAATCCAATCGGGATTTTAACTCTCAACCCACTATATATATATATATATATATATATATATATGCATAACTCGAGGTCTTCGAATTCTCATGCTTCAAAGAGCATCAACTTGGAGCCGCAACTTTAAGATAAGTTCTTCTTGCTGCAACTTCTTTTTTTTTTAAGCAATATAGCTTTGGATTCTCAGTCACTGATTGCAGGATGTAGGTGCTCTCTCATTAAGAAGAACATTCGGAGATGATAATTGATATGACCCAGTTTCACGTTAAAGACTTGTCTCTGGATAAAACTTTTAATGAAGCAATCAACGGCTTTACATGATAATTCACAAAGAATTATGCTGCGGACTTGTCATGTTGTTCAGCTGCATTGTTGATATCTTGGCCCAGGCTACGAAAGTGGCCCCGATCAGTTGCAATCTAAATCCCGGCTTCAATTTTACTCCGATTAAATTCGCATGCTTTTGTGATGGTAATATTGGGGTGTTTGATGCTTGATAGCCTGATAATCAACTAAGTCCTCGGGAAGTGAAGCAATTGAAGAAGTAGATAATCAAGTCGAGGATATCAAGGATGAAGTGCATATAGAAAAATCAACTTCTAAGAGCGAAATTCCTTCTACTCCAAAAGTTAAAAGAAGCAAAACATTCATGCAAGCCGGATTGGTGTCCTAGTTGACGATTTTTGTCTCGCGGGATGATCAGCTTGTTGACGATCTAGCCATGCAGGTCGTTGCTCGCGCTCAAGCACAATATCTTGTTCCAGAAGGTCTTCCCAAGGAGATTCTAAACAAGGAAACCAGAACAAATAAAGTCCTTCTTGAGCCACTTGTCTTCTTGGACCTAATTTTTTTTTTTGCCATGCATAAAATATTCTTTGACTTGCCATGCATAAATCTTTCTTTAACCATATTCAACGTGAATAAAGATTTTATTTATTGATTTCCTGATTTGTCTTTTGCAGGCCTCTTATCATGGTTTACTTCAAAGATTACAAAGATTATCTTGTAATTCTTTTCAAGTAAGATACATCAAAAAAAGGATTATATTCTCACCTGCAAGCCCAAATCCGGTAGATATAAATCAATTTGGACATCATTCGATTTTCCTACCGCTCTAAAAGATTGGTCAACAGAACTTTCTCAAGCCTCACAATCTTTCCCAAAGGTAAGATGTCTCTAATCTCCATGTCAAGACTACAAATCATGAGAAGTTTGACACATTGGGAAGCCACATTATTTTCGAAGAAGCATATAGGGATCTTCCTTCACGAGTTTTGAGATTACTGGATAATTCTCTTCAAGACCTTCGAGATTACTGAGTAATTCTCTTCAAGACCTTCGAGATTACTGGGTAATTCTCTTAAAGATCTTCTAGATTACGTAATTCTCTTCAAGACTCTCGAATATTATTGAACGATTTTCATCAAAATCTTTGAGATTGCATAATTCTCTTCGAGATTGCGTAATTCTCTTCGAGATTGCGTAATTCTCTTTGAGATTACGTAATTCTCTTCAAGACTCTCAAAGATTATTGAGCGGTTTTCATCAAAATCTTCGAGGTTGCGTAATTCTCTTCGAGATTACGTAATTCTCTTCGAGACTCGAAGATTCTTGGAGAATCTCGTTCAAGACCTTCAAGATCGTTGGAGTCCTTTGCGGAATCTTTCATCAAGACTTTCGAAGAATCCTTCTTCAAGACCTTCAAGATTATTGAAGCCCTTCGAGGACTACTTTGAGACATCCTTGATGGCCACGGAGATCAAGTTTATTGGCGAACTTCCTTCAAGACTATCAGAACCTTCTGAAGACCACTTTGAAAGATCCTTGATGGCCAAAGAAGATTCATCCAAGATGTTGTTGTATCCAGATGGAGGAACATATAGAGCATGCACCGGACTTGATGGCCAAGGAAGATCCATCCAAGATGTTGTTGTGTCAAGATAAAGGATCAACTTAGAAAAACTTCAAGCGCTTAAGCTTTGTCTTAAGACTTAATGTTAAGCATATGAAGACTTCCAAAGTTTTTTTTTTTTTTTCGATTCATTTCATTAGTCAACGAAGTACAAGGGAAGAATACTATGATCCTTGAAGATTCAGTTGATGGGAATGATCATGAAATACATTGGAAGCAAATCAAGCCTAAAGAATTCCATGATGACACATCCTTGCCAAGAGTGAAGCTTCAGATTTTGATCCACATGAATTCAACAAACTTGTAGTTGAGATTGAAGATAATGTTTTAAGCACCATTGCCAACCAAGAAACTGTTTGTCTCGACATGAGGATTGTTTGCTCTTCTTTTGATCGAGTTTCTTCACTTGTTGGAGATGTCTACAAGATCTCCGATTCAATAGAAACAATCAAGTCAATTGATTCATCTTCATTGAAAGGCATGGTGGAAGACTTCTTTGCACAAGCCCAGAAGTTTAATGACCTTGAATCTTCACCTGAGATGAACTGAAAGGCCAGAAAGTTAACACTTTCAAGTTTCATGGAGAGATGAGTTCCATTGAGTCTTTTACTACCCATGAGAATGAAGCCAAAAGCTTAGGTTTGTTGTGAACTATGTTGGAAATTTCTCAAGAAGACTTGAAGATTTTCGTGATACTTTCAAGTAAACAATAAATAGTATTTGAGTCAAACAAATATTTTATTTTATTTATTTTTTGTTTGGACTGAACTTGGCAATGAAATCAAGCTGCCTACGTACCTTCGAATTTGAAGGATCAAGTCATAACGTAGTTCACCAAATTTTTTTTTTTTGTGCCCTAGCTTTTGCCTAAGTTGTCCTAAAAAGGATTTTCAACATAGCAGGCTTTTTTTTTTTAATGTGCAGTTTAAGCTCGTGCATAGGAGCAACAAATGACAGTTTAAGCTCTTGTTTAGGAGCAATATGACAGTTTTAGCTCTTGCTTAAGAGCAATACCTTCTTTAAGCATAGCAACGCTTCAAAAACTTTCCATTGATCAGTCCAACTTTGACACCATCTTGATCGACGATCTTGTATGCACCATTGGTATAAACTTCTTGAACAACGTATGGTCCATCCCATTTTGAAAGGAACTTGTTGCCAATACGATGTGAAGTATTTATGGGTCTTCTTACAGCAAGGACTAAATCTCCAACTTGGAAAGATCGCTGCTTGACTTTCTTATTAAAAGCTTTGGATAGTCGAGCTTGATAGCACTCCAAGCGTTCTTGGGCTTCCAACCTTTTCTTATCCAGTGCTTTTAATTCCTCCAAACGTAAGCGTACATTATTTTCACTAGAAAGATCTTCCTAGATTGCAATCCTCAATGATGGAATTTGTCGCTCAAGTGGTAGAACAGCTTTTACACCATAAACAAGTGCATATGGAGTGGTTTGAGTTGGTGTGCGATATATAGTTCGATAAGCCCACAGAGCTTCTCCCATCCTTTCATGCCAATCTTTCTTTGAACGGTTAACAACTTTCTTGAGAAGATTGCACAAAGTCTTGTTAAAAGCTTCTGCTAATCCGTTTGCTGGAGCATGGTACATTGAAGACTTGTACTGCTTGAAGTCAAATTGTGCACGTAATTTGCTCATGTCAAACTGCTTCCCATTATCAGTTATGATGTGACGAGGTACACCATACCGATAAATGATGTTTGTCCTGATAAAAGTTGCAACAATTTCTTTTTTTACTTCCCTGTAAGGTGCCACTTCTGTCCACTTTGAAAAGTAATCTATAGCAGCAAGTATATACATATGCCCTAGTGAACTCGTAGGTAATGGTCCTACCAAATCAAGTCCCCAAGCATCAAACGACCAAGATGTGACTGTCGGATGTAATGGTTCAGGAGGTTGATGGATGAAGTTCGCATGAAACTGACAAGCTTGACATTTCTTGGAGTAGTCCATGCTATCCTTTACCATTGTTGGCCAGTAGTATCCCGTTCTTTTAATTTGAAAGTGCAATTTAGCTCCAGACTGATGTGCACCACAAATTCCTGAATGAACTTCTTGTAAGGTTTTGGATACTTCATCTTTTCCTAAACATCGAAGGAAGACCCCATCAAAAGAGCGGCGATAAAGCGTACCCTTGAAGTAAATAAATCGAGGAGCTCGACGTTTCACTTCTGTTTTATGCCTTGGATCATTGGGTAGCCTCCCATGCTCTAAATAATCAATCAATGATTGTCTCCAATCTTCTTTTTCAACTTTGCAAACTGAAACAACATTGGATTCTGTATCGTTATCTTTAAAATCAACTGGAGTCAAAATCCATCGTTTGCAAAGAGGGACTTTTACTTCTACACTTGGCATGGCAAGAGCTGATGCTAGATTAGCTAGAGAATCTGCTTGCTTGTTCTCTTTTCTTGGTACATGTTCCAAGCTTACATCGTCAAACTATTCCAAAATCTTCTTCGCATAGTTGACATATGGTAAGAGGTCTGGCTTCTTAACTTCATAAAGTGAAAGAAGTTGGTTGATGACCAATTTGGAATCCCCAAACACTTTAAGTTGAGTGATCTTCATATCCACTGCCATTTCCAATCCAATGATCAGAGCTTGGTATTCTGCTACATTGTTGGAACAATTTTCAGTGAAAGTAAATACATAAGGCAATACATCTCCTTCTGAAGTGACAAAGACAACACCTGATCCAGCTCCATCTTGAATGGCAGCCCCATCAAAGAATAGTTTCCATGGCCTGGGAATTTCGATGAAAAGAGCATCTTCATCTGGGAGATCTTCAGAGAATTCCCAATCATTTGGAATCGGATGGTTTGCAAGAAAATTGGCAAGTGCTTGCCCGTTAACAGCCTTTTGTTGAACATAAGTAATATCGAACTCTTGTAGCAAAAGAGCCCATTTTGCCAATCTTCCACTGAGCACAGACTTGGACATGAGATATTTGAGAGGATCTACTCACGAAATCAAACAAACAGAGTGAGCTTGCAAATAATGCCTCAGCTTTTTAACTGCAAACATCAATGACAAGCAAGTTTTTTCAATGGGAGAATAATTTAATTCAGCGCCATTAAGAGTTCTACTAAGATAGTAGAGTGCAGTTTCTTTTCCTTCATCATTCTCTTGTGCCAACAATGCTCCTAAGGAACGTTCTTGTGCAGCAATATAAAGGATCAATGGCTGCCCTGGTATAGGTGCCTTCAGAATAGGTGGTCGTAACAAAAAGGTCTTAATGCTCTTAAAAGCATTACTGCAGGCCTCATCCCAGACAAAAGGGACATCCTTCTTTATTAGCCTACTAAATGGTTGACATCGACCAGCCAAGTTTGAGATGAAGCGTCGGATATATGCCAATATTCCTTGCAGACTTTTAAGTTCATGCAGATTGCGCGGTTCAGGCATTTTCATGATTGTATCTATTTTTGATTGATCAATCTCAATCCCACGATATCGTACGATGAACCCCAAAAACTTGCCCGAGGATACTCCGAACTCACACTTGAGCGGATTCATCTTCAATTAGTATCTGCGCAATCTCTCAAATACTTGGCGAAGATCAGCAAGATGATCAAATTTTTCTTTTGACTTCACTACCAAGTCATCAACATAAAATTCAACATTTTTGTGAAGCATATCATCAAAGATCTTTTGCATTGCTCTTTGATAAGTAGCACCTGCATTCTTTAACCCAAACGACATAACTTTGTAACACTATATTCCTTTTGGAGTTCGAAATACGGTAAGTTCTTCATCTCTTGGAGCCATTCGAATTTGATTATAGCCAGACGATCCATCCATAAATGACAGCTTCATGGCCAGTTGTAGCATCAACCATTATTTCTGTTAAAGGGAGAGGAAAGTCGTCCTTTGGACAAGTATTGTTCAAATCTCGAAAATCTACACAAACTCGAAGTTGACCATTTTTCTTTCTCACTGGAACAATATTTGAGATCCAAGTGGGATACTTGACTTCTCTAATAAAGCCAGCTTTGATGAGCTTATTGACCTCAACTTCAATTTGGGGAATCAAGTCAGGATGAAAACGTCGTTGAGCTTGTTTGATAGGTCGAACACTTTTTTTGACAGCCAGATGATGCATAGCAACTTTTGGATCAAAACCCAGCATCTCTTTGTAAGTCCAAGCAAAGATATCTCGATACTCTATCAAAAGATCAAGATAGGCTTTTTCCTCTTTAGGTGGTAAGCAAGCATTAATAAAGACCGGTCGTGGATCTTCACTAATACTGATGTTAACCTCTTTTAGCTCATCAATAGTAGCTTGATTTCCTTCTTCAAAAGATGAAGGGGCTTATTGGGCTTCTTCTTCTTGAGATTTTTCACCAGTTTCTTTTACAGATACATGGTTAGAAGTAAGGATTTCTGTTTCTTCAAGTTCTTCTTTCTCTGAGGATGAGATCGATTTGGTTATAACCACTGTGTGCTTTCTAGCCTTTAAAACTTCACCAGTAGTTACCTTCCATTCGCTTTGCCTTTTCATTCGAGAGTGAATTTTGCTGTGAAAATCTCTTGATTCCTTTAAAGTGGAAATTTTTTTTTCGGCCACAGTTAACTTCTTCGGAGTACAGACTTCCAAGCCTTGACTGAATGGAAGATGGTTTACTTACAGAAACTTAACTGCATTTTTCTCCCATTCGTTCAAAAACTGACCTTCGTGATGATTGAATGCTCAAACGATCAAACACTGAACATCGTGTTGAGCGTGCTCCCAAGCGATCAAATACTGAAAGTCCTGGTGGCTTCACTACATCTTCTTGCTCCTCGAGAACTTCTTCCACATTTATGTATCTCGAAGTTTGTTTATGAATCTTCAATTTTAATAGAGAATATCCGAGCCCCTCTCTAGAAATTTTGACGTGATCAATTTTCTTTTTCCAGACTTGACGGATCTTGAATGAACTTTGCGGCTTTTCTTTGCTAGGCTCTTTTGTCTCGTGAGCCAATTTTGCAACATCCTCTTGTTTATATCCAGCTTTGACAAGCAACCTATAAGCATTATGATCAAAATCTTTGGCTCAATGAGTAGGAAGATTTTGATGTTCACAAAGAGGTTCTTCTACTGGCCTAACAAATCCTTTCAGTGGAGGTTTAAGGCCTCTTGATTCTTCCAAGTTAGTGAGGGGAAGAGTCAAATCCTTTAAACCTTGAGCAATTTCATCTTCTCCAACTATGGAGGAAGCCAAATTCTTTCCCTTTTGCTTTAATTCTTGCATCGGGTTGGACATTACTTCTTCGATAAATGTACCTTTTAGATAAAACTTTGCATCTGTGAAATGTGCTTCTGCTATAGTAAATGGCTTAGCATCTGCAAGGATCGTCTTGACTTGACCATTTCTACAATACTTGAAACATTGGTGCAGAGTTGAAGAGACTACACCATTTTGATGTATCCACGGTCGTCCTAACAACATGTTGTACGTCGTTTTGGCATCGATCACATGGAAAAGTGGACTTGACTTAATATCTCCAATGAAAAGTTGAAGTCTAAGTTTTCCAAGAGCTCTTTGTCCCCCTTGGTTGAATCCTTGGATCATCAAGCGGCTTTGCATCAATTCATCCAAAGGAACTCCCCAATTCCTTCATTGTCATCAACGGGAGTATGTTGACAGCAGAACCATCATCGATCAAGATTCTATTGATCTTCTTTTCTCGAGCATATCCTACGATGAACAACGGCCGATTATGAGGGGTTGACCCCAGCAATAGATCTTCATCAGAAAAATTAATTTTCATAGCACAAGAATGATCATCAACTTCAAATACTACTGTGTCAATGTTGTTTTCATTATCTTCATTGCCACCGTTATGGTAACAAGTCATGAAAACCAAATCTTCATCTCTAAGCTGAATTGGCATGAATTCGTTTAAAGTGATTAGCCTCCTTGACTTTCTCCCTATTGAATTTTTACCTTGAGATGGCATTTTTGTTTCTTAAGGCATATTGGGCTTTGGAGATTTAGATGGTTGTTTGATCATCTTAGCTCTTGTAGGCACTTTCACAAGTTTTGGAAGATTCTTCTTTTTGCTTTTTCGGCGTGTGGCTAGAGTCCAACCATCGTAATCTTGATTTTGTCTTTGAAGCAAATAGTTGCCCCCACTTCCCTAAAGATCCACCATCGTACTTGTACTTGGAGCCAGTATGATAGGATCAAAAGAGCCAAATTTTATGGTTCTATCCAACAAATTGGATTGAGAAACCATATTGACTGATGCCAAATTTGATGACACCGTTTCTTCTTCAAACTCGATTTTCCCCTCTTCATAGAGTCGCATGATTTTATCCTTCAAAATAAAGCACTTCTCCAGAGGATGGCTAATCAAGCGATGGTACTTGCAATAATTGGGGTCTTCTACTTTATCAGCTTTTTCAGGTCGCTTCATTTCTGGTAACTGAATCAGCTTAGTCTTTAAAAGTTCTTCAAGAATGTTTGAAACATCAGAATCAAGAAAAGGATACTTCTTTTCTTGCCTCTCCTTCAAAGTGATCTTGCCTTTACCTTTGTCTTGGATAGGAGAAGATTTCGTCTCTTGAGATTGTTTTGACTTGGGAGATATCTTAAGAGGTTTGGTAGTCACGGCCATGGACTGTTTGCTTTCTCCCTTATTGATAAAGGTTTTGCCCCCTTTGCGGGTATCTTGTTTTTCCTTACCTTTCTTTAGCTCTTGCACCGGAAGTTCTTGATTTCCAGCAGATGTCATACTCAACTCCATATCATGAGCACGAGTGGCTAATTCTTCAAAGGTCTTAGGTTTGATGCCTTGAGGAATGTAACGCAAGCCCCAATTCATACCTTGGATACACATGTCAAGGGCAGAAGACTCAGACAGTCTTTCTTTGCAGTTAAGGCTCAGATTCCTCCATCTGTGGATGTAATCAATGACTGGCTCATCTTTCCATTGACGTGAGCTTGTGAGTTCAATCATGTTGATTATGCGGTGAGTGCTGTAGAATCGATTAAGGAATTCACGCTCAAGTTGTTCCCAGCTGTCAATCGTCCAAGGCTCAAGATCAGTATACCAATCAAAGGCGTTGCTTTTTAAGGAGAGAACGAACTGCTTCACCATGAGATCTCCATAGGTGCCAGCATTATTGCAAGTTTCCATGAATTGTGCAACATGTTGGCGTGGATTTCCTTTCCCATCAAACTGCTGAAACTTTGGGGGTTGATAGTTCCCAGGCATCCCCAGACGATCGATCCTTTGAGAATATGGCTTTGCATATGTATATGAAGGTTGAGTGACGCTTTCAACTTGATCTTTGATAGCCTCCTTGATAAGATCCTTGAGCTGACTGGTAGTGACGAGTTCATTGATCTTTTCTTTAGAATCCTTCGCAACTTTCTTGCCAGAGTTCTCAGCATCATCTTGAAAGATTGATTGCCAATTTTGGTTTGAAGCTTCGTTTCTTTTTCCAGTGAGACCGGTGATCTTGTCCATCATAGAAGCGATCTGATTATCCTTCTCTTTGATGCTTGCTGAAAGAATTTCAACAGATTTTGCCAGAAGTGCAACTTGTTCTTCCAATGATGTGGTGCCAGTTGTCATGACAGCCATTACTCCAGAACTTGATTTTGGAGCAGATGATGGAATAGGGCTGTTGCTTGAGTAGCTATCTTGTTCTTTGTATGTTAACTGGCGACTTGCACTTGGTCCTCGAGGAGAATCAACTTGTCCAGCAGAAACTTCTTCTAAGTCTTGAATTGGAGAAGAAGTGTCATAGAGAGGGTTTTGATTGAGCACCGAAAAAGTTTGCTCATACAATTCAGCAAGAGCTTTGGTCTTCTTCCTAGTGCCATAAGGATGAGCAGAGATATCAACGCTTGATGATGAAGTGGGGTAGACTGCACGATTAGCTCGAGCAGGCTTGAGAGTTGGTTTGTTAGCAAGGTTCTTCTTGGGAGCCATTGCAACTTTATAACTTGAGTTTTGAAGAAAAAAGATGAAAGGCAGAGGTGGTCCCATTGGGTGTGCCAAAATTTGTACACACAAATTTCGTGTCAAAAATATGACAAGGAAAATTTGCAGTCAAATAAGAATTTTATTAATCAAACTTTGAGGTTACAATCTCTGAAAGTTCTTAAAATAAAAAAATCTTTTGATTCTTTTCTTCAACAAGATTCTGATGAGATCCGCTTCAAGGGTCTTCTAGACTTGATCTTGAAAAACGGTTTGACCTCCTTTCTTTTTATGGAACAAGATCGGAGAGCAGCTTTTTGAGAGATCTTGAGATCCGCTTTAAGGGTCTTCTAGACTTGATCTTGAAAAACGGGATTGATCTCATTTCTTTTGATGAAACAAGATCAAAGAGCAGCTTTCTTAAGAACAGATACAACGTTCTTCAGAATATCTTCAATTCCTTCAATTCCTCAAAGAATTCTTCTTGGGATTTTGGAGAGGATTTGGGTCTTAAAAATCTTCTTCTTCTCTTCAGGCTTGTCCCTTCTGAATTTGTGTTGAGTGGAGGCCCCTATTTATAATGCTAGTCAGCCAGGTGAAAGAGAGTTTTAAAAGAACTTCTCCTCTTTATTTATCTCTTAATTAATTTAATTAGAGATAATACTCCTTATTTATCTCTTAATTAATTTAATTTAATTAGAGATAAAACTTTATTTTTTATCCCTTAATTAATTAAATTTAATTAGAGATAAAACTTTACTATTTATCTCTTAATTAATTTAATTTAATTAGAGATAAAAATTTTATTATTTATCTCTTAATTAATTTAATTTAATTAGAGATAAACTTTATTATTTATCTCTTAATTAATTTAATTTAATTAGAGATAAAGTAATTATGACATATGGGTGAAATTTGATTGGGTGACCCATGAATCCTTGCAATTTGATTGGTCAAGCCATGTGTACATATTTAATTAATTATGATGTCATAATTTCACATGGTGATGCATAATTTAATTGAAAATTCCTTTAATTAAAAGAATTTCAATTGACACGTGGCAATTTATAATTGGTTAAAATTTTTATCCTTCTACACGGTGAAAGAATGATAAGATTTATTTTTGTTTTGCAATTTATTGTTTAAAAGTTTTATCGTATAAACTATGCGAATATTTTTTTTATTAACATAATTTTCAAAAATTCTTTTAATCTGTAGTCAAAAGAGTTGCAGCGGAATGTGACTTTCCTGGAGCTGTTTAACAAAACCCATAAACGTGCAAAGGGTCACGGTGATTATGTAGACAACAATTCTAAAGCTGTAATTGTAAGTATTTAACTATATCAATACTTTATATATTACATTAATTGATTATACCATATAATTGTGTTTATGTACATGTTTATTTCAATGTTCTAGACACCTAATTTTGTCCGGACCACTAAAAGAGGTATGTTTTCTTCCTAAATTGATGTTTTAGAATGCTAAAAGGCTTTTCTCATCCTGCAGGTGGTCCTCCGAGACTTAGTCTAAGAAAGCGTACAAAAAAAGTCAAACTTGAAAAAAGTTAACCCCGAAAAAGTCAACATCAAAAAAGTCAACCCCGAAAGAGTCAACCCACTTTCAAAATCAAGATTTGAAGTTCAATTGAAAGTTCGTGAAAGAATTTTGATAATCCGAGGTCTACATTGAAAGATATGGAGTTCGGAAGTTGGGTTACGGAGATTCAGTAGAAAGGAAACCCTAATTCGGGAAATTTGGGGAAAAGTGCTTAAACGATCAAATTGGTCGAAATTGAAGGTTCCAAATGAAAGATAAGTATTGAATACAGGTAATGGAGAAGCTACTTGGAAGAAAAATTGATAGAAAAGTCAATTCGAAAGAAAACCAAGAATTAGGGTTTTTGGTGGATTTCGATGAAATTTGGAAGAATTACAGAAATGGCCCGATTCGGTAGGACTAAAGCCCCTAATTGATGAAGAGTGATTAAACAAGGATAGCCCAAGGCTCAGTTTGAAGAGAATCTGAAAATCGGGCTTGTTTTGAGCAAAATCGAGTTTCGGAGGCAAAATAGCAAAATTGGAAAATTTGGGAAAAATAGCAAATAAACTCCGAAAATTCTAAAAATTTGTAAATCTCATCTTTAAATTATTTGGAAGAGATTTGCGAAAGAAAATCTTGATTCTGAGTTCGTTTGCAAAATGGCAAAATCCCGGGCCCACTATGCAAAACTTCAACAGGTTAAATCTCGAAAAAATAGCAAACGAGTTCCAAAAATTATGAAAATTTGTTCTTTTTTAAATTATTTGGAAGATTTTGGCAAAATAAAATCTTGAGTCGGAGTTCGTTTGCAAAATGGCCAAATCCCGGGTTCCCTATGCAGTAATTCAAGCAAATAAATCTCGAAAAATAGCAAATGAGCTCCAAAAATATGAAAAACTTCCAGATCACATTTTAAAATTATTTGAAAGAGATTGGTGAAGAAAAATATAGATTCAGAGCTCGTTTAAAAAATGGTAAAGTTCAGGTGCACAAAAAGGGCAATTTTGGAAATAAATCCGAAATAAATAGCAAATGGACTCGAATTTTTTTGAAAACTTCCAGAATTCAATTTTTTATTATTTTGGAAGTATTGAAAAAAGAAATTTTGAATTTGGAGTCCATTTGCTATTTATTTAGGTTCGGGAGGCAAAAAGGTCATTTCACCGAAGAAACCAAAAAGGGAAAATTTGTAATTAAGAAAAATATGAAAGAAGAAGGAATTGCTGGGATTTTACCTCCCTTGTTCAGCCAGCATATAGGAGAAGAAGGAAGCTTGATCAATTTAATTCCTTAATCACTATCAAGCTCACATGCTACCACTAACACCTTGCATAAAGTCCCCCCTTCATCCAATGGCTTAGGTACCTTGTAGGAAAGTTGAATGCACCATCCAATGGCCAAATTTAAATGCCAAGATGACATTTTTATTTGTCATGATAGAACCCTCATCTAATGGCCAAGAATGGAAGAAAAAAGATGAGCACAATTCATCCAAAGGTGAGCATCCATTCGGCCAAGCAAGGGAGTGCATGGGATTGTCTCTTTTCATCCAATGGCTTAGGCCATCTACAAGGGCTGAGTACACATGTTGAGGGCTGGATTTAATCTACAAGATGTCATTTTTATGTTGTCCTCATCCAATGACCAAGAATGGAAGAGCAACTCATCCAAGGGTAGGCACTCAAGGGGGCAAGCAAGGGAGTGCATGGGATTGGTCCTCTTTTGCATCTAAGGGCTGAGGTTATTACAAGGCTGACTACACATCTTAAGGGCTGCTATCAATTGGAAAGATGACATTTTTATGTTGTCATGAAAACATCTTAATCTAAAGGCCAAAAAGGGGGGAGAAAAAAGTGCACATTGGATCTTATGGCGGAGAGGCCATTCGGCCAAGGCTAAGGGAAGGGGGCTGATTTCATTTTTTCACAGGTTTTTTGGCTGAAGTCAGTAGCTAATTTAGCAAAGAAAAAGGTTTTGAAAGGAAAAAAAAAGGTTTTCAATAAGAGAGCTTGAAGGTAGTCATCTCTACCAAGCTCTAGGATAGCTTTCTTCTTATTTTCCATAGTGATTTCTTGATTTTCTATCTTGTTTTCCTACTATATTTTTCATAAAAATAAAGTTTTTTAATGTTTACTTAAGTTTTCATCTCTTCTTCTTCATCAAAATGGTGGAAAATAATTTTTTTACATGGTTTTATGCTTGGCCGAATGTGGTTGTTTGTTTACCTTGGTTTTTTTTTTTTTTTTTCTTTCTTGCATGTTGTTGTGGAAAAATGATTTTTAGAAGGTTTGTTTAAAGTATTTTATATTTTGATTTTTTACAAAAAGATGAAGCAAAAAAGGTTGAAATGGCTACATGATCTTGGCAAGACCAAGTGACCATGGTTAAGGGAGAGGCTATGCCCATTTTTACCTACCATGAAGCTCACCTTAATTTTGTTGTTTAGCATGGTTTATTTTCTGATTTTTGAAATGGAAAGGCTTCATGATCTTGGCAAGACCAAGTGATTATGGTTTGGTGAGAGGCTATGCCCATTTTATACCAACCATGGAGCTTAACTTTCCTTGTTTTATTTACTAGTTTTGCTTGTTATTTGCTTTGCATGTCTAAGCTTAATTTTTTTATATGTTCTTTACATTATTTTCTATGCTATATTTGCTTCTATATTTCTATTCCATGCTTAATAATTTTTCCTTGTAGATTCGGCCATTGTGTTCATTGGACTCATATTGTGCATTTTTTCATATATCATGTCTTATATTATAAACATGTTTGCATTTTTATATTTGGTCATATGACCATTCGGCAACTCCATGTTGCTATGCCTTACATGTGCATTTTCATCTTGCTTCTAGACTTGTTTGCATCTCCATGCCATGAGTTAGCATATCTTGATATTTAGTATGCCTTGCATGTGCATGTGCATGTGCATTTTCATCTTGCTTCTTGACTTGTTTGCATCTCCATTCCATGAGCTTGTGTATTTTGATTTTAGTACGTCATATGCTTGTGAAAATGTCATGACATTATGTATCTTGATATGATTTGTCATGTACTTGTGCCATTTACTAGATAGGATTGCATTAGAGTATCATGTGACCATTCGGCCTCTTCATGCATTCCTTGCCTTGTCATGCATTTGCATTTTGTTTAGGTAACGGTCTTTGCATTATCATATCTTAAAATCGTGTATTAGTTGTTGCTTGTTCCAGCATTATCATAGGTTCATTGGTCATTGTATGTTAATAGTATTGCTATGCATTTTCATTACATTTTAGGTCTAGGCCACATTGGTATTGCCATACATATTGGGTCTTAAATCATATTGGTATTGCCATGCATTGCTATGCTACTTAGGTCTTAGGTTACATTAGCATTTTCATGCATATTTATAACATATTAGGTCCAAGTCATATTTGTATTATCAAGCATTGCATGCATATTAAGTTAGGATAGCATTTATTGCCATGCAAACTCATGCTAGGTATTTAGGTTATTCTGAATTGTCATGCATTTCCTTTACCATTTATGCTTTAGACCATTCATTTCATACATTTCATTTGTTGTATGTTCATGCATTCCATGTCATTGCCACATGATCTATGACTTAGGCCAATCAATGGCTCAAAGTCATGCTCTCTTGAGCATACTTGTGAAAAATTAAAGAGTTGTCAAATTGATTATTCTACCTTTGTGATTTTTTTTTTTACTAAGCCAATTTTTGTCCAAGGTTTTTAAATGTTTTAGCTACTGTTCTTAGGTCTTTAGGATCATCTTTAACAATTTTACTTTGATTTTTAAATGATTTTATCAAAGGCAAAAAAAAATGTGTTTTGACAAAACAGTTTTGTCCACTCAGTACTCGAACTTCTTCAATTTTTCTGGGCAGTCATCTTTAATAAAACAAAAATTAAGCCAACTTTTTATCGTGTATTTTTACATGTTCTGAGTCTCCATTATTTTTTTTAGATTTTTTTGAAATTTTAAAAATAGGGTAAAAAATCGTGTGTCAAAACCGGACAGTAGAGGCAGATTTGAATTCAAAAGAATAATAATGGTTGAATTTGGCTAAGGCATTTAGAGGGGGTTGGTTAGATGCTTTTGCTACTATCTTAGGGTAGTTTCTAAGCCTTTTTAAACTATAAAAATGATTTTATAAATCTCGAGTTAAGGGTAGTCAAGTCCGGGATTTTAAACTTAGGAAATTAAAGCCATTTTAAAAGGGTTTGGTAGGGGTTTTAATCTTTATTCAAGTTTTTCCTCAAAATTGTTTTCAAAAAATCACAAAGTTTTGTTTTTAGAAAATCTAATTTGACATATTTTCCTAAGGTAGCCAGATATCTTTTTAGATATACGGATTTCTTTATTTAGAGGAAAAAATACATTTTCATGCATTGCATTTTTCATGTTCATGCATTTTATTTAATATGTGATTTTCGCTATGATATTATCCATGGTATTATTATTGTTTTGATTTACATTTTATGATGTCATGTTGTTTGCCATATGATTTTGAATATTTCATGATATTATATATTTTTTATTTAATCATTTATTTTTGTCACATTATTTAGCATATACTATGTTCATGCATTTTTATTTTATTTTCATGCATATTTTATGATAGCATTATTTTATGTTCATGTCATTTCATGTCACTTAGATCATATTCCATGTCATTTAGGTTATATTATTTAGAATATGCCATGTCATTTAAAATATGTCATATCATTTAAAATTGCTATGTCATTTAAATCATTTTATTTCATTTAGAATATACCATGATACTTAGGATTTTTTATTTCATCTAGAATATACTATGTCATTTAAATTATGTCATGTTATTTAGGTTGCATTATATTATCTAGACTTTACTATGTCATTCTATTTATGTCATACATGTTCATATTCATTTTTTAAATATTTAAAAAAAAAATAATGATTTTCAATAAATAAATAAAGATATTCCCGAGTTAAAATAATTCATTGGTTCTCTATCGGGTTTGCTGGAGGGAATGTCATCAATTATCATTAATAAAGGAATATCTTTCTTTAAAAAAAAACGATTCGAAAAGTTTTTCAAATAAATAAATTTTTTTATATTTTGCCGATTTTCTCGGGAAATATAGGAAAATTTTGAATTAATAAATTTCGAATCATTTTCAATTAAAAATGGAATTATTTTTTCTTAAAATTGGGAATTAACTTGAAATACTAAATTAAAAGCCGATTTTTTACCGAGACTTGAGATAACATACGATTAATAAGGTACCGTTTTATACGGGTGTTGTGGGGGTGCTAATCCTTCCCTGCACGTAACCGAGTTCCAAACCCGATTCTTCGATTTTCTCAAGTTTATAACGCAGACTTGAAATTAGTTTTTAAAAATATTTTAATTAATTTTAAAATATTTTATAAAATCGGTTTTAATAGGTGGCCGATCACACCTAGCTAAAAAAGATTGGTGGCGACTCCATGTCTTTTTACGAGGCCGTTTTCATACCCTCGACCTTTTATTTCAATCTAGAGGAATTAAGTCATCTTTTCCTCCGCTTTTGTTTCCCCCTCACTCGAACAGGTCCCCGCGATCGGGATCACGTATCGAAAAATGTCACATATTAATTGTTTATATATTTAAATATTTATGATTGTAGAATAATTATAGTACCTCGTTGCAACAAAAATATGGAGACGATACGTTTTCATATCCCGATTTCGACCCTCAGTCCTGGTCTAATGCTATTAGGGGCATTGAGACTACGGGGACGCATGTTTATAGGTTTGGAACTAGACCGAAGAGAGGGCAAATTTTTGATCTACCCGGCAGTCAGCAAAGTTCAGATGCAGCCAGTTACTCTCCATGTGGTCCTAGTACTACACAGCAGCTGACAGCAACGCCGTCTGAGGAGCACTATAATGCATTGAGGTCCGATGTCTCGCAAATCCAAACATCAATCGTGAGACTTGAGAATATCATGATGACCTGGAATACAATGCTCGCACCTTTACTGCAGTCACAGCTAGCAGCTGCATTAGGTGGGATAGGAACAAGTGCTGTCGCACTCGGTGCTGTCGGAGGCATGGTGTTGGATCGAGTGTTGCCGGAGTCGATGCTGTTGGAGGCATGGCTGCTGGACTAGGATTGAGTGCTGCCGGTGCTGGACTGAGTGCTGCAGGAGTCGAAGCTGTCGGAGGCATGGGTGCTGTCGGAGGATTAAGTGCTGTCGGAGGTAAAGCCGAGGTAGACAGTGAAGCCGATGACAGCAGGACCTCGTGATGACAACATTTTTTTTTTATATTCGAGAGATACATTTGAATAATATTTTATTTATAATTTTACGGATTTCATTTTATTTTTATGGTATAATTATGTAAATTTAGATTTTATTTTTATTTTTTTAATAATTTATTTTTTTTGCAAATATTTATTTTAAATATTATTTAAAAAAAAAATAATTACTGACGAAATTATCCGTCAACAAAGGTTATTTACAGATGGAATATTCCGTTGGTAATAATTTATTGCCGACCAAATCCTTCCGTTGGTAATTATATTACCAACGGAATCTCTCCGTCGGTAAATCTATTACCGACGAAATATTCCGTTAGAATATTCTGTTGGTAAAGCAATTTACGAAGGAAGTATTCGTCGGTGAAAAAACAATACCGACAGAATATTCCGTCGGTAAAATTTTATTACCAATGGATTTTTTTTTACCGTCTGAATTAGTATCATCGACTTAAGTATCATCGACGAAATTTTCTGACGGAATATTACGTCGGTAAAAAGTATTACCGACGAAAATTGGACTTTTACCGACAGAATATTCCATTGGTAAAAATATATCCTCTTGTAGTGCTTGACTCAGTGACATCAACTCAACTATTCTCTTTATAATAGTATAGATGACAATTAACAACGTGATTAATCTTGTAAAAAGCTGGAACGACATTCTTTACTTGGAATATAAACATGTAAAGATAGATGTTAGAACATTCAAAAAGTAATATATTTTGAACCTCGATCCATGCAGGCAAATCACAATTTATATAATATTTTTTTTAGGTTGCATTATTTTTTATACACAATATATAAGAAAAAAAATTCATTTATATTGATTTAAAATTAAATTAATTTTACACACTTTTATAATTTTTATACGATTTATATTTGTTTAATCCAACTGTAATATTTCATGTTCTATTTGAATGATTTACGTCGAGTTTTGAGTAAATTAAAAGTATTTAACTATTTGTTCAATGTAAAAAATTTTAACCGTTAAATATAGATTGAAAAGACAGTATTCTCGATCGATATAATAGAGATATCAGATCGATTCGAAACTTTACGTGCATGATGAGTACAATTATATTATTAAGTTCAAGTCGATTTGTTAAAATATAAATCGTATAAAAATTATGAAAATATATAAAATTAATTTAATTTTACACTTATGTACATAAATCTCTCTTTTTATATATATATATATATATATATATATTCTTGTCACAAATGAATTTTAGCTCTTCATGTCCACATCTAGTCAAATTTTTATTTATATATATATATAACTTTTGTGGCCTCCTTTTATTTATATATATATATATATATATATATATATATATACTTGTCACAAATGAATTTTAGCTCTTCATGTCCACATCTAGTCAAATTTATATATATATATATATATAAAACTTTTGTGGCCTCCTAATTTGACTAGATGTGGACATGAAGGGCTAAAATTCGTTTGTGACAAGTAAGTATATATATATATATATATATATATATATATATGTCCACATCTAGAGGAGGCCACAAAAGTTTTCTAAGTAATTGACTGGTGACAGTAACATTATCAGTGTTACTTTATGTTTTGTAAGAAATTTCTTTATTGCTCGTCTCTTTCTTAACTTTATCCTCACGCATATCTCACTTGCGGTCAGTTATAAATGAAGGAGATTTTTTCTTTCTTGAACTGAAAAGCAGCTGGCCAACTAGGGAGCAAAGAGAGCTGAGAGAAGCCATGGCAAGCTCAAGCTCTCTCCCTCTCCATCTCAGCCATGTCAACCAGTTCACAATGATCATCAACAGGTCACATGCAATCCTCCATTCAATCGCCATAGCTTTCTTGATATACTATAGGACTTGTTTCCTTTTCCAAGAAACCAAAAACAGAACCACGCCCATTATACTATGGCTTGTAGTTTTTTCCTCTGAATTGATTCTTTCTTTCATATGGCTCCTTGGAAGAGCTTATATTTGGTATCCTGTTTCTCGGACCGTATTCCCAGATAGGCTGCCAAATGATGACAAACTTCCAGCCATTGATGTTTTTATTTGCACCACGGATCCAGATAAGGAGCCTACAGTTGGGGTTATGAATACTTTGTTATCAGCTATGGCGCTTGATTATCCACCAGATAAGCTTCATGTTTATCTTTCTGATGATGGTGGTTTTGCTGCAACTTTGCATGGTATGAGGGAAGCCTGGAGATTTGCAAGGTGGTGGCTTCCATTTTGCAGGAGGTATGATATCAAGACAAGGTGCCCTGAGGCTTATTTTTCAAGAACTAATCTGGATGACGATTCTGACTCTAAAAGTTCGGGTTTCATGGAAGAAAGGCAAAAGATCAAGGTTTGTTGACAAACCAATATCTTCTACTTTTACTACTCAATTTGAAGTTAAGGACACTTTTCTTTGAAATTAAAGCTTATTGTCTGATCTGCCACGAAAATGATGGTTGATATAACTGATTTTTTGGTGCAGGAAAAATATGAGTTGTTCAAGGAACGTGTGAGGAGAGCTGGAGAAGATAGTAAATTCATGGACATAAGTGTTCATACTGCAAGCGATCACCCATCTTGCATTGAGGTATCTTTGTTCCAGATGTTTACATATAATACTATGGTATGAGTGGGTTTAATGATTGAAGACTTTAAGCACAGAATGAAAATGACAGTTATTCATTCTCTCTAATAAGGAAAAAGATAAGGACAGTTGTGGATACAATGTATTGCACCTCAATATCATGCAACCCAATCGGGGCTGCCCAAGTGGTTCATTGACTGTGATTCAAATCAACCCATAAGTGTAGATTTTCTTTTTGGTACAAAGCAAGTCGCAGTTTAGAGATTGGTGAAGGGGATGGAAATGTTGGGATTTGAATCCTAAACCTGTTGAATACCATCTCTTAAAGATGGCTTCATAAACCAACTGAGCTAAACTCAGGTTCAACTCATAAGTGTAGACTTTAGCAATGACATGAGTGAACACTCAAGTCCCGGCAGGCTGTAGGGGATTACTTGTAGCACTTTCATCTAGATAATTGAAATCTGGAGAAACAATTATAATACCAAGATAAGAAATTCAAAAATTGTATGAAATTAATGTTGTCAAATTGTTTGCAGGTAATACAAGAATATTCCAAAGAGGGATTGCAGGAAGATGAAATATTTGAGATGCCTCTCCTTGTCTATGTTTCTCGTGAGAAAAGGACTTCTCAGTCCCACCACTTCAAGGCTGGAGCTGTCAATGCCCTTGTATTACTCTTTCTCTCTACACACACACACACACACACATATATATATATATATATATATATATATGATATTTCTCTCTTTATATACATGATTATTATGAACGACTTGTTTCTTAACTTGCAGCTTCGGGTCTCTGCGGTGTTGAGCAACTCGCCCTACATTCTAATGCTCGATTGTGACATGTACTGCAATGACCCAACCTCGGCTAGGCAAGCAATGTGTTTCCACTTTGATCCTAAGATGTCTCCTTCTCTTGCATTTGTGCAGTTCCCTCAGGCATTCCATGACATAAGTAAAAATGATATCTATGACAGTGAGGTTCGATCAGCATACACGGTATGGAAGTTGAAATTTTGGCTGTTCTGTTAGAGCTTTGTCTTTAATAAATTAATAAAGGTGTAAACGAGACACCTGTACTCGTAAGCTACTCGGGTTCAGCTCCGAAAAAACTCGAATTCGGCTCGGTCATTGTCGAGCTTGAGCTATTGAGCGAGCCGAATTTGAGTATCCTAATGCTTGACTCGAGTAGCTAGCGAGCCTAATCGAGCTTTTTATTTTTATTTTTAATTAGTATTGAAAAATCTCAATCTCAACTCAAACTCGAGCACAAATAATCGAGTTTGAAGTCGAGCATGAAAATCATGCTCATTTTTTATTTGGCAAACGAGACTAATCGAACAAGTTTGAGCAGTTTGATTTTTATCTCGAATCAAACTCGTGCTTTAAAAGTGAAATTCGATCGAACTCAAACCGAACTTCGAGTCAAGCTTGAACCAAACTTCGAGTCTGGAATTTCGAGTTGAGCTCGAGTTTCTTACAACTTGAGCTCGGCTCGATTACACCCCTAATACTCATTAAGGCCTTAACTGAAACAAAATCTAGATTGAACTTAATGTTGATGAAATTGATGTTGAATATCGATTGCAGATTTTATGGCCTGGCTTGGATGGATTGAAAGGACCAGTACTGTCTGGCACCAATTTTTATATTAAAAGGGAAGCATTATGCAGCAATTCTATTCAAAAAGGTTGCTTTGCTCATCAAATATCTAGCTTCATTGTCTTCTTCTCTTTTCTCCCTCTTTATATTTATGGGATCCATTTTTTTTTCCTCTTTCATTTTCAAAACTTATAGGTATTGACCTCAGAGAACTTAAGAATTCTTTCGGCCCTTCCAACGAGTTCATTAAATCCCTTCGTCAAGACTATAAGCAGCCTAATCTAAATGATGATGGAGAAGTTTCAAACATGTTGCTGGAGGAGGCCAAGGTTGTAGCGTCTTGTTCCTATGAAGATCATACAAAATGGGGTAAAGAGGCAAGTATATATTTACTCTATAGATCACAAAAGAAGAAATGATATCTCATGCAGTCACCCTTAAAAGACGGCATTCAATAGGTTTGGGATTCGAATCTTAGCATCTGCAATCCCTTCCCTATCCCTAAGCTTCGGCTTCTTTTGTCCTATATTACTCGGACTTGGGTGTGAGTGTCGGACATGGGTATGTGTCCGACACGGATATATTTGATTTATTCTAAGTTTTTTCATGTATTTGGAGGATCCTTGGGAGATCATATTTCCATATCTATATCCGAATATGTATCGGACACAGATACTTCAAGAAAAAGAAGAGTCGGAGCAACATAGTTTTGTACCGTAAAAAAAAGAAATGATACATGAGGTAAAATTTTGTATGATATCAGGTAGGTTTTCTGTATGATGCGGTTGCGGAAGATTACCTTACAGGGTTCACTTTACAATGCAAAGGCTGGACATCGGCCTATGTAGCTCCAACAAGGCCCCAGTTCTTAGGAACTTCGACCACAAATTTGAATGACCTATTGACTCAAGGAACAAGATGGGGGGCAGGGTTGGTTGATGTAGCTATTTCAAGGTTTTGCCCTCTCTTGTACGGACCACCAAGGACATCTTTCCTTCACAGCATGGGCTATGCAGAGCTTTCATTGTTCCCTCTTCTTTATTGCCTGCCTCTTTGGTGCTTTGCCACCATCCCTCCACTTTGTCTGCTAAATGGCATTCCTTTGTATCCAGAGGTAAGATGTAAAAAAGAAAGAAAAAAAAAAAACTACATTTTTTTTTTTCTAAACTCTCTCTGAACTTGTTTAATTTCACTCTTTGGTTTCATTCTGAATCCAAAACCATACAATCAAATAGATATTTTTATGCAGACAATAATGATTTCATTGGTAGATAATAAAACTATGTTATTCGAATTCGGATGTGAGTGTCGGACACGATTATGTGTCCGACACGGGTATGTTTAATTTTTTTCAAGATTTCCATGTATTTGGATTGTACTTGGAAGATTATATTCCCACACCCAAGTCCAGATATGCGTTAAACACGGGTGTCGAATACGAATATTTTCAAAAAAATGAAGAGTCGGAACAACATAGTAATAAAAAATACTGAAATGAGTGAGGCTAAATTAAAAAAAAATCAGTATTCTTGATTTTGACCTTTAACTTAAAAATCTTTAGGTTCACAAATCCATATGGACTCATTGTTATCTTACAATATTAAAAACATAGTACATAAAATGACGTTTCGAAGTTAACATTTTTTTTTTTCATCTTACAGGTTTCAGATCCATATTTTAGTGTATTCTTGTTCATTTTCCTATCAGCCCTTTCTAAGCATTTACATGAGGTTCTCATAACAGGAAGGCCAATTCGTAAATTGATAAATGAACAGAGGATATGGATGATAAAATCAGTTACATGCCATTTTTATGGAAGCTTGGATGCTATATTGAAAAAATTTGGCCTGAGGAAAGCCAGTTTCTTGACCACCAATAAAGTCGCCGACGACGAACAAATCAAGCTATACCAGGAAGGTAAATTCGATTTCCGGGCATCAACCATTTTTCTTGCACCATTGGTTACAATAATACTAGTGAACTTGGCATCAATTTCTGGGGGAGTTGTTAGGATAATGTTCATGGGAGCTGCTTGGAGAAAAATGTTTGGACAAGTTTTACTCTCGTTTTACATCATAGTCATGAATTATCCAATCATTGAAGGGATGGTAAAAAGGAAGGATAAGGGTCGCATTCCTTCATCTGTCAATGTATTATCTGCTGTATTTTCATTGATTTTCTTGTCATTGGGATCTATTATCACTTTTATTTTATTGTGAGCTTAACAAGATTATGTATTTTTAGGTAATGTTAGGTAAATGTTGGCTTATTATATTTGTATTTGTATGTCTATTCAAAACCATCTTAATCGAACTTTTTATGTCTTTGCCAATTTAGCTAGCACTTTTTATTCATTGGTGGTGTTTCTTCAACCTTGAGACGTTTGGAACAGGCATACCTTTCCTTTGCTCTTGCACATTGTTAAGCCCAATAAACCTCCCAAGCCTGATGGAAGCCTGATGGGTTCGGACTAACCATCAAGCCCAGCAAAGCCTCTATTACGAGGCCTAAGAAGGTGAGCTCGCCAAGCCTGAGTTACTGAGTGATCGCCACTGTAGGGCGACCCCTAACACCCATCACTTCAGAGGACATGCGGCTCACCCGACAGCCATCCTACCTGTCACATCGCCGCCTATCACATCGGAATCCACGTGCGTCATCGGCTCACCTGTCCTTAGCCAAACCACGGCACGTGGCATGCGGCGACCCGTCAGAGAAAACTATAAATAGGCCTCTTAAGACCAGCTGATTTTCTCTAGATACCCTTAAACACCAAAATCCTACGTTGTTGCTCTGCTGTCTTCTTTCTTCCGGCCTTAGAACCATCCACCACCAAAAACACCATCAACAATTGGCGCCTTCTGTGGGAATAAGAGTCATGTCTCTACCACCATCAACCCAACAAAACAACCCCCCAGAGACCTCAGGCACTGGTGCATCTGGCGCTAGCCCCTAGTTATCTTCAGCAATACCAAGCCATGGATTCTCCTCTCCCTCTCCAGGAATATCCCCCTATTTGTCAAATTACCACCAAAACTACCCCTTCCCCAACCCCTGGTACCACCAACCTTACCCTCCTTACGGCTATTACCAGAATTTACTAGCAGCCAACTCCCCAATACTATCAACAACCCTAGATTTAGTCAATGAAACCGCCTCAAATGCTCAACGAGGCTCTAGCCCCATCTTGGGAATGGGAGCCTAAGCCAGTCGCCCTGCAAGCCCCCAGGCTGAGACTGGGGAGCGTACTAGTGTCACTTTTATGCCCAGTATTGACCCAGCACGGGATAACCCAGAATTACCAACCCCCCAACCAGAATTCATATTCACCGCTTCAGGCTACCCGACAGCAGCAGCCGATCCATAAATGGGGTTGTCCAACTTTCCCCACATCATACTTCCCCCGCCATACCCAGATCCGATGCAACATGTATTGATGAACCAGATACAAACACTCCAAGCATAGCTGGCAGAGCAACAAAGAACCGTACTCCAAGCCATCCAACAAATTAGCAACCTACCAAAAAACCAATACCGAGACCAACAAAAAGAAAGCAGTAGCTCGTCCTCACGCGGGAGTCGTCAAGCAGGTCGCGAAACACGAGAAAATGACCAGAATGAATTCCACGAAAGGCGAGCCCAAACTCAAGAGAGGGGTCACTCGCAGAACAGGAGAGTCAGAACGAACACTGTAGGGACAGCTACTGCGAATGTTCAAGCCCAGATGGCGGCCCTGTGCAGAGAAGTCCAGGGGATGATGAAGGATAAGGCAGAGGGGAGATAGAATGGATAAGCAGTGATAACAGTCCCTTAACGATCCAGATTCGACAGGAGCAGGTGCACACGTCTACAAAATTGCCGAAGGAGACTTACAATGGCACCAAGGACCCTACCGACCACCTCATCCAGTACAGCAATTACATGGACCTGCTTGGGGCGAGCGATGCCCTCAAATGCTGAGTGTTCCCTACAATGTTACACGTGCACGCTAGAACATGGTACCACTTACTGCCCGCGAACTCCATCGACAACTTTGAGAAACTGGGCAGGATGTTAATTGCCTACTTCCTCGCCAATAAGGCGACCTTCAAGACACCCACCAGTTTATTAGTAGTCAAACAGAGAGAGAATGAATCTCTGAGAGAGTATATTCGGCGAATTAACTCCACCTCAATGAAGATTAAGGACCTGCACGACGATTGGACCATACAGGCATTCATTTTTGGTGTTCGCCACGAAACCTAGGATACGCCTTGACAGATATCAAGCTAGAGAAGCTCTACAACCTTTATGGAAAAGGCCCAGAGGTACGTCGAAACCGAAAAAATGAAGATGGCAGAAAGAAGCACTGGACGAGAAAATCAGTCACAGAATCAAGAGAGATTTCAGGCGAATAGGCAAGGGCAGAGAGATAACAGGAATTAGTCTAGATTTGATTCGCGTCATAAAAGATCAAGGTCCCCAGACAAAATTTCCTAGAATCTACAAGCTCGCCCTAATCAAGGCTACAGTAGAAGAGCAGAAAGGGCCCCCTACTCCAAATTCCAAGAATATACCCCCTCTGAATGCCTCAAGGGCGTAGATTTTGAAAGTCGTATCTCATGAAGGTATTTTGGGTACCCCTTACCCGATGAAAAACAATCTGGCTCGCCTGAACTCTAAAGAAAGGAGCCAGTATCACAATGATGTAGGGCACAGTACTGAAGATTGTCAATCTCTGAAGGACGCCATTGAAGATGCTATTAGGAAAAGACAGATTAAACAGTTTGTCAAAAGAACAAGCGCCCAACAGGGGCAGACGTGGCGGGAAATCAAAAAAAAAAATAAAGCAGAGGGGAAAAAGCTCGTTCAAGGGGTCATCAATATGATAATAGGGGGGAAGGAGGAATAGGTGAGTAGCAGTTCCAAGAGAAAGGCGCAGCTTATGAGCGTGATGGCGGTCGACATCGCCCATAAAAAAATAAGACACAGTGAAGACTGGCTAGTAAACTTCACAAATAAAGACATTAATATTCTGGAGGACAACGGGAACGACCCGATTGTCGTGTCCACCACAATTGGTAATTTCCAAATCAAGAGAGTTCTAGTCGACAGCGGCAGCGCAGTCGAGTTTCTCCAGTTGGAAGCCTTCAGAAAGATGGGTCTCCCAGACTCAGATCTGAAGCCAACGAGCCCCATATTTGGCTTCGCCAATCAACCCATCAATGTTAGAGGCTCCATTGCCCTTCCAGTCACCATAGGAGATGGCGACCATGTCCTTACAGTAATGACAGATTTCCTGGTGGTCGACCAACCTTCAGCGTACAATGTCATCCTTGGGCGACCCTTGATGAGAAAAACCAAGATGGTCACAGCGGTATATTATTTGACAGTGAAGTTCCCGACCCCTATGGGAATAGGGTATATGAAAACAGACCAGCAGATAGCTCGGCAATGCCACATGCTCTCCATACAAGTCGCCAAGAAGAATCAAGCAAGGTTACAGGTTGTGAGCGTCGAAAACACAGAGACTGGGGGGCAAGATACAAGATCTGAGGGAATAGAAATAGAGATTGGGGGGCAATAAGAGGAAATATAAGTAAACCTGGTGGATAAAAGCACCCCCACTTTAGAAAACCTAGACACCAGAGCAGAGACTAGCCAGTATAAAGCAGAACAGTAGAACAAATAGTGGCGATCCCTCTATACAAAGAATACCCAGAAAGGTAACACAGGCAGGGCCATCCCTGACCAGCCAGGAAAGACAGCCCTTGGTACAAATGTTGCAAGCCAACGCAGATGTCTTCGCATAGTCGGCTGCAGACATGCCAGGGATAGACATGGATACCATTACCCACTCCTTGGGCGTCGACCGTATAGCCAAGCCAGTTAAACAAAAGAAAATGAGGTTCGCCCATGAGCGGATACAAGCAGTAAGGGAGGAGGTTGAGAAACTCCTCATCGTAGGGTTCATTAGGGAAGTTAAGTATCCAGAGTGGTTGGCCAATGTGGTAATGGTGAAAATAGCTAATGGAAAGTGGCACATGTGTATGGATTTCACTGACCTAAACAAGGCTTGCCCAAAAAATAGTTTCCCTTTGCCCTCCATAGATAGACTGGTAAATTTTTCAGCAGGAAACAAGTATATGAGTTTTTATGGATGCTTTCTCAGGATATAATCAGATCAGGATGAATCTCGAAGACCAAGATAAGACGTCCTTCATCATCGAGGAAGAGTTGTACAACTACCAGGTGATGCCTTTTGGGTTGAAAAACGCTGGGGCGACCTATCAGAGGTTGGTGAATAAGTTGTTTAAAGACCAGATTGGACGAAATGTTGAAGCTTATGTGGACAATATGCTGGTGAAGAGCTTTTCCATTGAACAGCATTTGTTGGACCTGGCAGAGGTCTTTCAGGTTTTAAGACAGCACAGTCTGAGACTGAATCCCAACAAGTGTGCCTTTACAGTTGGAGCAGGAAAATTCTTGGGATTCATGGTCTCAAATAGGGGTATTGAGGCGAACCCCTAGAAAGTCCAAGCAATCCTTGGTATGGGCCCCCCAAGAAACACCAAGGAGATGCAGAGACTTACAAGCAGAATAGTTGCCCTGAACAGGTTTGTTTCCAAATTAGCTGATAAATGTTTGCCCTTTTTTAAGGTACTCATGGGCGTCTCCTGATATCAGTGGAATCAAGACTGTCAAGCAGCGTCTAAAGAATTAAAGAAGTACCTATGTTCTCCACCGTTATTGGTCAGTTCTCATCCCGATGACCCGTTGTTTATATATTTGGTGGCATTTGATGAAATAGTGGTGCCAGTGTTAGTCAAAGAAGACGAGACCCGACAGGCTCCCGTTTATTACGTTAGCAGAGCCTTACAGAATGGCGAGATTAATTATACTAGGCTGGAGAAAATGGCCTTCGCCCTTGTGATGGCGGCGAGGAAGCTTAGACAATACTTTCAAGCCCATCTCATTACTATTTTGACAGATCAACCCCTCAGAGAAGTCTTGCAAAGGGTCATCAGTTCGGGCAGGATGGTTAAGTGGAGTATCAAGCTCTGCGAATTTGGCATAGAATTCAGGCCAAGGAAGGCGATTAAGGCCCAGGTCTTGGCAGATTTTGTAGCTGAATGCTCGTTCACTGATGAGGTTACTGCGCCGATCCAATACCCGATCGAGCCCTCACCTACGACGGACGAGCTGATACCGTCTTCCATTCCGGAGTTGGTACGTAGGCCCATGATAATGGAACCCTTAGCTGAAAATATGTAGACAATATATGTGGACGGATTCTTAGGAAATGAGAGATCTAGAGCAGGCATACTCCTGACGGACCCCCAAGGAAACGAGTGGCAATACGATCTTTATTTTGGCTTCCATGCATCAAACAATGCGGCCAAATATGAAGCTTTGCTGGCGGGATTAGAGCTCGTCACAAAGTAGGTGTTGCTAAGCTATGGTTATACATTGACTCGCAGCTAGTAGTGAAGTAAGTGAATGACGAGTATGAAGTCAGAGAACCTGCCTTAGTCAAATACCATGAAAAAGTACTCAAGTTGAAAAAAGGATTCGAGGAACTAATTGTCAAGCAGGTCGCCAGGGAAGAAAATACGAGGGCAGATGTCCTGTCCAAACTTGCCTCATCCATTGAGATCGAGCAAAGGGGAAAATTTTTGTTAGAGCATCGCTAGACACCGAACTATCAGAATGAAGAAGAAGTCCTTTGCGTCACAGGCGAACCTAGCTGGTTAACGCCCATCATGGGCTATCTTACGGGAAAGATCATCCCAGAAGATCCCAAAGAGCAGGCAAAGCTCAAGACAAGGGCTTCCAGGTATACCATGATCGGTGGAGTCCTATATAACAAAGCTTTCAGTCAGCCCTTACTCTGATATCTAGCACCAGAGGAAGCTAGTTACGTCCTTAGGGAAATCCATGAGACAGTTTGTGGTAATCATATGGGAGGAAGGGAATTGGCACAGAAAGCATTAAGGCAAGGGTTTTATTGGCCCACCATGAAGGGTGATGCTATGAAAATGGTCAGAAGGTGTGACAAGTGTCAGAAGTTCACAGTTGTGCCCAGGTAACCGACAGAAATGCTTAGCCAGCTATCTAGCACGTGGCCCTTCGCCATGTGGGGTATCGACATCTTGGGGCCTTTCCCCATTGCCATCGGCGAGAAGAAATTTGTAATAGTCGCCTGCGAATACTTTACTAAGTGGGTCGAAGCTAAAGTCGTAGCAACTATTACCGAGAGGGTCATCGAGAACTTTGTATGGAAGTTTATTGTGTAGGTATGGCGTCCCTAACACCATTGTGGCAGATAATGGTACACAGTTCTAGTGGGTAAGCTGAAAAAATTCTGTGAGAACTTTAAAATCCTACTCACATACAGCTCGATGAAGCATCCTCAAACTAATGGTCAGGTCAAAGCAATGAATAAGAAGATCCTCAAAGGGTTGAAGAAGAAGTTGGATGATGCCAATGGGGCTTGGTTAGAAGAGATGCCGGGAGTTCTTTGGGCCTATCCGAACAACATCCCATACAGGCACTGGCGAGACACCGTTCAACTTGATGTATGGGACAAAGGCTGTGATACCAGCTGAAATTGGCATCAATTCCCTAAAGACAGCACACTATGAGCCCGCCTCAAGCGAGATAGCACTGAGGGCAAACCTTGACCTCCTTGAAGAAACCAGAGATTTGGCTCAAGTAAAGTTGGCAGCCAGAACTCAGTAGGTCGCAAAATATTATAACTCTAAGGTGAAGAACAGACAATTTCAGATTGGCGACCTAGTTCTCAGGAATTGTGAGGCAAGCAGACCGGCGAGTGAGCAAGGAAAAATGGCCCCGAATTGGGAAGGCCCTTACAAGGTCGTCAAGAAAATTGGCTCAAGAGCCTACACCTTAGAAAAGATGGATGGAAACCCTGTACCCCAGACCTGGAATGCAATTCATTTGAAGAAACCCTGTACACAAATAGACCTCTTGGATCTGATTTGACGTTGGGCCTTAGCCTTGTGTAATATGAGTGTAACAAATATATTATTTGTAATGATAATAATATATTAAATAAATAGTTAATAATTTTATTTATATTTATATTTTTAATACGTTGAGATATTATTAAATATATAATAAATTTAAAGAATGTTTTTATTAAAACACTCATTTGATCCATTGTGATAACTATGAGAGTTAGAGAGAGAACATGGCATCTAGTCATCCCGAAATCTTGATGTTATCGTAATTGAGATTGCATGTATGAATAGTTGAGAGTTTAGAGTCATCATATTCTAAAGGTTAATCCAATTAATGTATTTTTTTCCCGGACAATTAATGTCTTCTTATGTGTTAGAAAATATTAAAACATTATGGTAGACTGCAAAAATGGCACGTCCACTCAATTATAAATAAGGATTACTTGAAATTGAGTTTCGAAATTAACATGTAGAATCAAAAAACAAATTTCTTACCATTGAGATTTTGGTTTAGCGATAAATAATTGAAACACGACATGATATGAAAAAGATACAAACACGACACGAATATACGAAAAATGTCAAAATCTATATAATACAAATTATTAATACGTCAAAATTTATACAAATATTAAACACCTTAAACACGATTATAAAACGAAAAAATATACGAACATGATACGGATACACGTCAAAATTTCTATGGTTTGCATGGTTTCATTTTAAGATAGTTTTTTTTGGATAATTCATTTTAAGAGTTACTAAAACCAAAAGGAAGTTTTCTTGGCGTGGGTTTTTCCAAAGAAAGAACAATGATTAATTAATTAATTAGATTTCACTTGGTGCTTAATTAATTTTCGCACAAAAGTTTTATATTTGATGTAACGTGGATTTAACTTCAATTGAAAGTGTGAATTGAAAGTTAGGAACAGATTTACAATTGGGTAATGGGCCAATTGCCCCTAAAATATTTTTTGGACTAATATTATGTAATTATCGCTATAAGAAAAAAAATCTTTTTCGACAAAAATTTTTCATCGAAAATACCCCTCGATCTTTAATAGCAGTGGCGGACCATGGTATATGCCTGAGGGGCCTTGGCCTCCAAATATTTTTAAAATTCTTTGATATATATATTAAATTAAATTAATCCTCTCAAAATAAAATTTATATTTTTTATTTTTTTATTTTTGTTTATAATTTAATTTTATGCACTATAATTTTAAAAAAAAAAGAAGTTAAAATCATATTATTATTTATCTTTTTATTTTACTCATCGATTATATATTATTCATAAACTCTTCAAATTAATTAGTTTGTTATAAATATTAAGTCACAATTATGTGAACTTAAATTAATTTTCTAAATATTAGCTTTAATAAGACTTCAACAAAGTATTGTAAAATCAAAAAAAAAAAAAATTACTGCTCGTTGTTGTTACGCCCTTGTAGCTTTTCTTCTTTTATTATTCGACTCCAAATTCAATTAATTTTGTTTGTAACTTGTGCTTGCCATTTGAGTTATCAAATTTAAAAATTAAGATCATAGTAAGACTTTTAAAGATCTCTTTTTGCTCGTTAGTAGTTATGCTAACTTTTATCTTCGTTTTTTTTTTTTATTATTTTTATTATAAATCCACTTGTTTTTTCTGTTCCTATCAATATTCTTACAAAGCAAAAATAATAAAATTCTTGTTAAGATTGTTATTTTATGTTTTAAAATTTATGTTTATATAATCTTGTTGTTATATGCATGAGTAATGTTAAAATTTTTGTGATTAGTCAAAAACTTGATATATATTTTTTTATTAATTTTTATTATAATATAATATTATATTGATTTGTCCTAACTATTTATGACATGCCTCAAGTGATATATATATATAGATTTAATCTTTTAATTGGTCCCCTCAAAATCAAATGTCAAAATCTGTCATTGTTTAGTAGTGAGTGTAATGTAACATGTTTGTCCTAGTATTGAAATGAAAATTTTGCTGATCGAATATATGTAATTTTTTAAATATTTGAATTTGAATTCGATTAATTTATCCGAAATTCAAATTCGAATCCGTTTATTATCAGCTTACTATCTGATTATCACTATCCAAATCCACATCCGATTTAAAGAGCAATATCCGTCGGATATCAGAACCAGCTTAATATCTAAATTTATTAAATCATTTTTTTAAATATAAAATTAAAGAAGAACTAAATATGTAAATGGATATCGGATTCGGATATCCGAATCCGTTATCCGCATAAATAAAGTGAATTCGGATAATAGATTCGAATATCCGACACTATCCGAACCAAAATTAAAGTAGATTCGGATAACGGATGTCCAATGATTCATATCTGAATCCGCCGCGGATAGTAAATTCAATATCCAAATATATAAATTATCAAAATCCGCAAAAAACAAATCGAATAATATCAGATATCAAATTTTTTACTATTCATCTGGTACATTATGCAATATATATGATAATATAACATATAAAAATATTATATATATGGTCTAATTTTGTCCTTTACTATAAAAGATAAAGATCATAAGAAAAAACAGAAACCACTTTCATAAAGAGAATTCACCCTATCTAATCCACCGACCCTAATTAAACAAGAATATTCCCCTTCTTGTACAAAATAAAAGCAACAAAAGAAGAAAAAGAAAAACAACAACAACAATATAATTAGACAGTGATTCTTTCATCGTCTTTTGTGTACCCAATTTGCCATTTTACCTGCATCCCAACAATGAAAAATTTATTATATAGAAACAATTTTCAAAAGCACTCTTTCTACATTATTAACTTTTTTTCATCTCAATTAATGTTTGTTTATAATTTTGAACTTTTCCACTTTAATTATCATCAGTTTTATGCAAATGAAAAGCTAAATAAAAACAAAAACCCAAAGGTCAAGTTTTAATTAAAGAGTCTTAATTAAAGAAGAGATTTAGATTTTAAATTGATATAAATTGTGTAATAACATACATGTAACATAACTTTTACAATTATTTTTCAAATTTATAGATTAGTTAGATTCTTATTTTACGGTGAATAATTTGAAATTCCTATATAAATTTGTAAACTTAAATTCATTTCTTATACAATTTAAATACATAATAAGAATATTGTGTGTTAATTAAATATGCATTTCATATCTTCACGGTCTATATAACAAATCAAATCCATATTTTCAAACATAACATTAATTAATTTAATATTCCATGATTCTAACAAATCAAAGAAATTACATTATTCATGTTCCATATAGGTGTTAACAAGATAACAGCCACGTAGATATTGACATAGAAAAAATATCGAATTTTAACTTTTTTCATACAAAACAAGGGTTTAATTAAATAAAAACAGTATTTTAGGATTCAATTGAGTTTAATAGAATGGGAAATTAGAAAAAAGTACCCCAAAAAAAAAATTTACATTTTGGCCTTCGTTAATTAATTGTGATAGTATATATATATATAGAGATATATGTATAGCTCACCCATGCACTGAAGTAGGGGGAGGGCATTTGCTAATTGGAAGATATGTGGTGCAAGAAGGCCCAATTGGCGGATCAGGAGCATGGTCAAGTGCCACAGCCACACCACCAGCAGCTACCACTGCCTCTACATTCAGTGGTCTTGCAAATGCCATCATCATTGGACCTAAAATTCCACTCAAAACCATCAGTATGAGCACCATCATAACTTGACCAATCTTAACAAATTTTCTGTCCCCCATTTTTGTGAAAAAAATTAAGAAGTTAATTTAGAGCTATTGAATTATATGGATGATTGATTGGCCAAAACAAAACAAAAAAAATGAACTATATGGGATGGGGAGTACACAAATTGAAGCATGCCTAGCTATGCCACAAAGTGCATGGTGTATTTCTAGGCAGGGAAGATAGCCATATGGGTGGCTTAGAAGAATCTTTCTAACGTGAAAGATTGTCTAGTATTTTTTTTTTTTTGCTTCTCTTATCATACTACTTATTATTGACAATTCACAAAATCCAAAAAAAAAATAGTATTCTTGCAACTTGCAAGTTGCAACACACTTTTTTTCTTTTTGCTGCTGATGGTATAGTGATGAATGTATAATTGAAAAGTGAGACACCATATCTTCTGTATTCAATAGTGTAGGTTAATTAATTGTCATCTATACATTTTTGTTTGATGTTGAAGGCAATTTTCATTTATATCTAAGACAATGTGTGTGGTCAAGGAGAATAATATTAATAAAGACTATTTAGATCTTAATATATTTTTTTTTTTCAAAGAAAGTAACAGCTTAAAGATAAGAAAAAGGGATGCAGGTGCTAAAATTTGAATCTCAGATCTATTGGATGTAGATTTGTTCAGGAACCGAGCATTAACAGAGTTTTTTTAATTTGGGTCGGCCAAATCCCAAATTATTGTTCATTAATAAAAAATATTTTATATTTAAATTTAATTATAAATATTAATATAAAATATTTTTTTAATATTTTTTTAACAGTGATATAAACTTTTAGGTCGGTCCAATCTAAGTAAGGAAAAAAATTTTGGGTCGCAGCCCGGTTCGGCCCATGAACAAGTCTAATTGAATGTTACTTATTAAAAGTAACTGCATGAACCAACTAAATTGTACTATGAATTTAAGCTTGATGTCTTTAATAATTAGTAGTAATTGACTTGCCATGCACTAATGTTAATTACTTGGACAAATTAAGATTTGATCACCAAATTAAATTCAAACATGAGTAGGTCGGGTCATATTTTTAACAAAATTCATTAAGTTTAACAAGAACGTACCCATCCATATCAAAAAAATTATGGTATCAATAAGAATCTTTTCTAATGGTTCCCACTTCCCAGTGATAACATAATTGGTATCCAGACATGATTCTTTTTCTGCCCACTTTTTCTGACTTGAAAGAATCAAAATTGGTATCCAGCCATGATACTTATATAATAAATAAATGATTAATTTAAATTTTTATATATTAAAATAATATTATTAAAATATATATAAAGATTATTTATCAATATACTCTTATATTAATGTACTTAATGATTATTTTCATTTTCATTTCACAGTCAGTGTTACTTTTGCATCCAAACACATATCTTATTGATTTTAATCGTATTGTTATAATACCCAATTTCATCGATACAATAATTAATCTCACTACTACCGTTATTTTTAATCTCATTGTCCATTCAAATGGATTCTTAATTTCGAGACACTGTAAAATGATTACACGTTTAAGGTGGGATTTGGAAAAATGCTCTACGCATCAAAGAATTGTACAAGATTGATTCTAACGAACAAATCCACAGACATGAGCTCCGGATTCCAAGGTAATGAGAACAATCAAATGGAATACCTTTTGTTATAAGGGTACTGCTAACGAATATTTTTAAGATATTTTTTAAAATTATTATTTATAATAATAATATTATATTAAATATAATAGTTAATAATTTTATTCACATTTTTAATGAAATGAGTGAAAATATGATTATATATAGTAATTTTGAATTGAATTAAAAAATTAGATTGAGATTGTTATATAGTATATCTATCCAAAGAAGAATAAAGATGTTTTTAGATTGAGAGATATCAGGGTTGCTAGCCTTGAATTCAATCCCCTTGTCATCCACTAAAATTAACATTATCTAGTCTAGCTTATATTTCTTTTGGATGTATCGTAGAAAGCGAATTTCACCACGCTGAAACTTTGTTTTATCACTGAATTTATAAAAATTTAGTACTTTTCATGGGTCGAATCTGGATAAAAATTTTTAAATTTGAACCGGTTTGATTGGATCAAAATTATTATTTATTTAATAAAAAATTATTTTTTATTTAAATTTAATCATATAATACACAAATATTAATATAAAAATAATTTTAATATTCAATATTTATAAATAATAAAACAAATTTATAAATTTGATCCGGATTGAACTTGAATAAATAAAAAAGACAATGACTCAGTTCGACTAGAGGTGGTCATGGGCCGGGCCGGGCCGCGGCCCGTTTTTTTTTTTTCCTCTGTCCAGGCCCGGCCATGGGTAGCCCAAGCCCGCCCGTTTAGGCCCGAAATACTGTTCATTGAAATAAAAAAATAATTTTTTTATTTTTTTATAATTAAAATTAAAATTAAATAAAATAATATTATTATAATAAAAATCACTGTTCCGGGCCGGGCCTGCCCGGCCATGAGCAGGTCTAAGTTCGACCAATAAACAGGTGAATGTTCTAAATTTTCACGCAATAAAATTCATTTTTATGAGGCGTTCAAATAAAACACTAATATAATATTTAACTTTTTGTAGGTGCTTCTTTTTGGCTAGTGGGCGGTGCTCGTTCGCAACTCTCAGACTTTCGCACGATTTTGACCTTAAACATTGCGTTTATGAAAACTAAAGGTCAGGGAGGGTCGACAAACTTGCATTTTTCATTTGACTTAAATAAAAAAAAAAATGTTGGTGACACTAATTAATATGATTTTTATAAAAAAAAAATATAATTAATATATATTTTTTTAATTTAATAAAATAGTGTATCAAATATAAATTTTTTTTTGAAATGATAAATAAATAATCCTTAACTGGTGCTTATAGACACCGATTAAGCGGATCCTAAACAAAAAATTAGCCCCTATAGCATATCATTTCTCCCACTTTTGTACTTAAATTTTTTTTGTTATCAATCAAGTACTTATACTATCATTCCGTCAAACAAGTTGGTACTTTATCCTAACACCGTTTAATAAATGCTGACATGACAAGCAACACTCAATGAGATCGTGACACGTGGCAAAAATGTCATGTCAACACTCACTTTATGATGTCACATCATCAATTAAAGAAACAATATTAAAAATTAAAAAAAAATCAATTTTTTTTTAAAAATTCAGAAAATTCGAAAAATTTTATAAAAATTATAAATAGGAAAAAATTATAATAAATAAAATCTTAAAAAAATCATACTTTTTAAAAAAAAAAATTCAAAAAATTATATAAAATTCAAAAAATCTAAAAATTCAAAAAATTTGAAAAAAGTAGGAAAAATTATAAAAGTTAAAAATAAAATTAAAAAACATCTAAAAAATTCATTTTTTTTTTAATTTAGAAAATTAGAAAAGAAATTATAAAAATTCATAAAAAAAAATAGGAAACAATTTTTTTTAAAAAAAAAATCCAAAAATTCACAATTTAAAAAATAAATCAGAAAATTCGGAAAAAATTATAAAAAAAAAAAAGAAAAACTTTATAAAAGTACTCAATAAAATTCAAAACAATCTAAAAAATGCAGAGAATTCGAAAAAAAATTATAAAATTCAAAAAAAAAAGAAAAAGAAAAAGGAAAAGACTAAAAAATTCACAATTTTTATTTTAAAAAATTCAGAAAATTGGACAAAAATTATAAAAAATTTAAAAATTAGGAGACAATAAAAAAATTCAAAATAAAATTTAAAAAAGATCACAATTATTTTTAAAAAAATTCAGAAAATTAAAAAAATATTTTAAAAATTAAAAAAATATGTTTCTTAATTTCAAAATTTTATAAATTTTTCAAAAAAAAAATTAATTTTTATTTCAAATTCAATTTTTTAAATTTTATGTATTCTTTTCATTTTTTTTCGAGTTTTCTGAATTTTAAAAAAAAATTGTGAATTTTTTAGATTTTTATGTTTTTTAATTTTTTCCTATTTTTTTCCGAATGTTCTGAATTTTTAAAAAAGTGTGATTATTTTAGATTTTTTTGAATTTTATTTTGAAATTTTATAATTTTTTGAATTTTTTTATACTGTTTTTTTTATTTTTTGAATTTTGAAAAAACTTGTTAATTTTTTACATGTTTTCTAAATTTTTTTATAATTTTTTGAATTTTAAAAGAAAAATAGTGAATTTTTATTTTGAACTTTTATAATTTTTTTCTTATTTTTGAATTTTTTTAGAATTTTCTGAATTTCAAAATAGAAATTGTGAATTTTTTAGATTTTCTAATTTTTTTCGTATTTTTTGAATTTTTTATTTTTCAAAAAATTTGTTAATTTTTTAGATTTTATTTTATTATAATTTTTCCTTTTTTTTTTTGAATTTTTAAAATTTAACATTTTTTTCCTAATTTTATGAATTTAAAAAAAAAAAGTATGAATTTTTATAATTTTTTTATTTTTTATCTTTTTTTTAAAAAAACAAATTTCTTTTAATGATGGCATGGCATCATAGAATGAGTGTTGACATGGCATTTGTACCACATGTCACGATCTCATTGAGTACTATTTGCCAGTGTTACGGCAAAGTGCCAACTTGTTTGACGAAATTATAATATAGGTACCTGATTGGGAACAAAAAATTTTTAAGTACCAAAGTAGAAGAAGTGGTAAAATATTATAGGAGCTATTTTTTTTTTTTTATTTAAGCCTTTTCAATTTTGCAAATTAACGTCATGAGTTAACAATGCATCAACTCAAGTGAAAAATTTACTAAAAAAGTTATATAATGTTAAAATGATTGATTGAGTTGGTGTTACGAGTTAACATAATTTGAACAATCTCATAGATTCATATAGTTGTAAAAGTAAATAGTAATAAATTCATACCTTTTTTTTTCTCAATCAAAATGAAAACAAATTTGATAAATTAAGAATAGGTTAAAAAGGAATAAAATGTTTACTTGTAGTAATGTTTTTGGGTACTTTCAATTTTTTGGGTGTAACCTAGTCAAATAAATTGACATCTATCTAGTGCACCATAAAAAAATAAAAAAAATTAAAAAATTAATTCAGGTTAGCATATATTCTTTATATTTAAATTATAATATGTAATCAATATTTTTTAAAAAGAATTAATTATATATTACAAAAATCATTAATAAATAATTAAAATAAATATTTATCATTAAATTAAAATAATTAAAATTATCCTTCGTGATAATCCAAGAATATTTTTAAAAATTTTATGGTAACTCGAAAACATTATCGCATGCTTTTCATTTGAGTTTTATCGTCATTATATTTTATCGATAATGTCACATTATTGTAAAATGCAATAATACATTATAAATAAAAAAGGTGTTTCTCTAACGATTTCTTCGAACAATTTTAGCCTTATTCTTGAATCTTCCATATATTTTTACCTGAATATGATGCAGACCATTGTGATAAAAAACACAAAACACACAAAAAAAAAAAAAGTAAATTTCTCTTATTTCTTCCGTGTTTTCGACCGAAACCCCTAATTCTCAAAGTGTTTCCGTTTTTAATTATGTGGTACAATTTCTTTTACGCATTATATTTTTTGGGTCAATGTCCTATGCATTCCTTATTATAAAATATTCAAAGTCATGCTGGTACTAAAAAAAGTTCAAACATGTACCCAATATGTCTATAAAAAATTCTCATCCTTTAACATTATTAATGAAAATGTTAATCTGATAGTTAATCAGTGAAAAATTAACACGTGAACAAATACTGTAATGTCATTGTGAAAAAACAATTCATGACATTTTTATTTTTTAATAGAAAAACCTAAAAAAAATATAAAAAAGAGAATCGAGGAGAGAGAAAAAACTAAAGGGGGATGGAGGGATGAATGGAGGGGAAATGGAGAGAGAGGTACGCCAATATTGATCGATCCGAGATGGATTAGTACACTAAGTTTTTTTAAAATCACAGTTAATTTTAATTATACTAATGAATTACTTAATTAAATGTTTTATTTTCATTAAGTATGATCCATAAAATCATATATTATAAAATAAAGTACACTAAGTTTTTTTAATAAAATCAAAGTACATATACATTGACAAATTTACTTTTTAATAAAATCATATATTATTAATTTCTTTGAAAACTTTTCAAAGAAATTAATAAGTATTTTCTCAATCCTAATGAAAGTGTTATTTCCTATTCCATTCAGGACTAGGATAACAACTCTCTCTCTCTCTCTCTCTCTCTCTCTCTCTCTCTCTCTCTCTCTCTCTCTCTATATATATATATATATATATATATATATATATAAGCAAGCACGCCCTCTACGTATAATCCTTACTTCAAGTTTGTTTAAGTTCAATTGGTTTGATCATCACCTTAATTCAGTTTATTCCACCGAGGAAAGATTCGTTCATGGCGCAGTTGTATCATGTTTGGCAACCGGATGAGGATGTTAATGACGAATCACCTAATCCGGATGTTGAAGCTTTTCAACAAGTCAGATTTGGTTTTCAAATCCTTAGAGTGGTTAAAGATAATAATGGGCGTATAAGAGAAAGAGTTGCAGAATTCCAGGATGAAAGATTCTGGATCCCTTCGAAAGTGCTTTCGTCTCTTGATTTATTTGTTCACATCACCGTTTACGTCAAGCTGGAATTCATGATCATGATATTGAAGAGGTGCTCTCTGGAACTTTCTATGAAACAACCTCGAATATTCTGAATAATGAAGAGAATTCCGAACTCCGCATAATACCGATAAGGTTATGTGTTTACAAATGGGAACGTTGGGAAGATGAGGCAGTGGAAGCCGAAGCAGCAATGGCAGAAACCGCTCGGAAACCATTGCCTGCAACGAATGAATCCATCCAGGCACTATGCAAAGTCAAGCTTGGGGACAATATTATTCCTCGTGTTGCTTGCGAATGATGTGGGATTTGCTTAGAGGAACTTTCAGTTTCAGTACTGCAGCAGGCAATGGATATCACAAGCATGCCTTGTTCTTATCTCTTTCATGAAAATTGCATCGCGAAGTGGCTGAATACCAGTCATTTGTGCCCATTGTGCCGCTTTCCAATGCCGACTAATGCCGATGATGATCAATAATTGCATGGTTTTAGTTTCAAAATCATCATTCTGTTACCAAATATTGTTGCTACTTTTTTCTTTTTGTTTTTTTGGATATATAGATAGTTCATTATTGCTGCTGCGTTTTTAACGTTTTATATAGTTCCTGAATTAATTAAGTTTGCTACTGATATATATCTTTCACTTTTTTGGAACTAATTAGACTGAGCTGAACTTGCTAACTCTCAACCCAAAATAGTTATTTATTTATTTATTTATGAATAAATAAATAAATAATTCGAATTTTGTTTTCTTATTTTTATTAATTAAGATAAGATTATTCTATGTCCACCGACTTCAAATCTAACTAAATGCATTGTTTTTTAGATAATTTTCTTAGTTTATCAACACCAACACCCTAAAAATACTAAATACTCTTTTATATGTAAAAAATTCTAGAAACTAAAATCCATCTAATTGTAAAAAAAAATTTACATCAATTCCCTTTCATATTAAAGACTTAAACAATGATATGATAGGACCAAAAAAAAAAAAATATAGCCTTTTTTTCCCCTTAAAAGAATTCATTTGGTTATTACTTTTTTTTAATTATCGATTACTTTCAAAATTAAAAAATAAAATATAAATCTATTTCGGATGAATAAATTTTTGAAGTTTTGTGAATGATAACAAATAAATAAGAACTATAGTTTATATTTCTTTGTTTCTTTCATAAAACTATAATCCTGTTTCAATATAAAAACATTAGTACTGTATTTTAAGGTTTTGGTAGCAAGTGAAGTTATCATAGTTAGTAAAATTCACTCCTCCTAATTAGACTTATAATATTGGATAAAAACACAATATAAAAAAAATAATTAAAATATATAAAAAAATACGACACGAATTATTAACATATCAAAATTTATATAAATATAAACTACCTTAAACATTATTATAACATGACAAAATAATATTTCACATAAGATAATTCGGTTTTGCCGTACTAATAATTAAGTCTATAATATTATTATCTTTATACTATTTGGGAATAGTCAAACCATCCAATTATTGGAGAAAATAATATTTTGTCCCTTTTATTACACCTAGAGTTGGTAATGCTGATTTAAATCTGACAATAGGATGAACGAGAAACATAAAGAACTTTGAATCATTAACAAAAGGGATAGGATAAAATAAATAGATAGCAAACGGGCTTTTTAGGGTTGGGATAGAGAGACTTGAATTCTCATGATTTTTCGATTTTTAAAATCGACGGAATTTCTTCTTACTATAAATTTCAAAAAACTTGTTTAATTCATTCGAATCTAAACTTAATCCAACACAATTTGACAACCAAAAAAAAAAAAAAAAACAACAATCGTAATTTAAAACAACTCAAATTTAAATATATTCGAATTTAAAATGATCCGAACAATTCAAAAGAATAGCCCGAAATTAAATTTGTTTGATTTTAAAGCTCAATAATATGATTCTAAACTTAAATAATCATAATGTCAAATCCAAATTAATCTGAATCAAATTGATCTGAACCTAAAATAACTCAAATTTCTTTCAATTTAAGATAACTCGATCGAAACCTGATCCGATCCATCCAGTTGTCACCTCTAGTTACACTTGTACCATTGTCTCAATTGGCCTCTAGTTTTGATTGAGATTTTTGGACCATTTAGTAGTGCCCAAGAAAAAAAAAATTGGTTTAACAATCCATAATTTTAAATTAAATTTAATTATTTAAAGTATCTCAAATTTGACAAGTTGGTTTCTGTAGTGAAATATGGGGCGAGTCTATGTTTATTGGACTCAAAGGCCCTTCTTCTAAACATTCATTGGGCTATGAAGGAATAAATATACGCATGGGTTAATCAATGGTTTACTGGTCTTCCTTTGATATACGCATTCAGCCCAATATTCAAACAAAGTAAATAAATTATAATGAGTAGTATAAATAAAAACTAAATATTTTTATAACTTCATATACAATTAACATTTTGTTAAAATGAGAGTTAAAATTAAATATTTTTATCGAGAATATTATCATTTTTATATATATTTAATAGTTGAATTTTTTATATAAAACAAATAATTTATTTTTAATTTACTCGAAATTTGACGTGTATGATTTACATTAATAGAACATGAATACAACATCAATTAAACAAATAAAAAAAATTATAAAAATATATAAAAAAAAAATTGAATTTTACATTACTTTAAATGAATCCATCTTCACTTGTAATTACTAAGAAACAAAAAAAAAAACCTAAAAGCCATCTTATCGCCGACGAGCCACCGGAGAAAGAAGACAGTGATAACTCGTATAATTATATAGTTTTTAGTTATGTTTTATTATTGTTTTGTGTCAAATACGAGTTATTATTGCTTAGTCTACTTGTGTTTATGATCTTTTAAATTTTTATGTAATTTGGTGTTTTTCATGAGTTTCTTTGAGTAATTTCAGATTACTAGGTTAAATCAAGAATTAAGGGCAAATCCAATTCAGTTCCAGTTCCGACACCTTTTGCCATATCAGCTATATCTGGAGTTTCACCGAAGCATTAAGGCTGAAATTTTGACAGTGCAAAGTTAAGAGGCATATCTATCTTTTTCATGTTTTACACTTCTTGAAACGGAGTCGTTTTCCCTACCGAAATCAACCATCAAGTTGGCTGATGTGCAATGACGTCTGTTCTGCACCGTTTTGGTATTTTAACCATATCTTCCGATCCACATGAGAAAATGATCTGATTTCAACGGCTATGGATCAGTAACTGATAGGGGCATATTTTTCTAGAAGACCATTTGATCAGATCGAGCCTCCAACATTGACAAAATCGACCATCAAGCTGGCTGATCAGAATTGTCATACAACATGACGAAAATTGTTAGAAAAATGCACCCACCTATTATACCTACCTTTGAAATTTATAAAGCTTGTCTCTTGTCATTTAGCTCTCCAAAATGTGTATAAATAGAGGGCCTTGGATGAGTATTAGGTAACATTATACATTGGTAGGATATTAGCCATTGTAAAAAAAAAATTCTCTAAGTTTTCTTCTTTTTTCCTTTCTCTAGTTTTCTTTTTCTTTATTTACTTATGCTTCTTACATTTCTTTTCATTTTTAGTATGTGTTGCTAATCATATTGTTGAGGTGATGAGGTGAAGCTCTTGGTAAATGCTAAGGTTAGTCTCTTAAACATGAGCTAAAATGAATCATCATTTATAAACACTAGTATAGATAATATTTTCTTTTGGTTTAAAATCATACTTGCAAAGTAGAGATCTTGATTCATTATTGACAATGAAAATGGCACAGTAGATGCTTGGTTTCATAACCTTGATTTGTTGTAGACATATACCTTGGCATAAGGAATGCTTGGACTCTTTTTATGAGTTTTGAGGACACCAAATGAACATAATATCATATGCTATGGACGTTGGACAATTTGGACTGAATTGCTAAACCTTCCGATTGGAACCTCCCTTATGTATGGATTTCAATTGTGTAATAAAACAAGATTAATCTTAGCATAACACCAAGAGTGGATTCTCTAACCTCAACATCCTTTCTTATTGTTTTTTATATCTTGTTTAATTGCTTTTATGTTATTTTGTTTATTGATTCCCTAATATCTTGTTTATTTTCTTTTTCATATATATTTATAAACTTATACTTACTAGTACGCTTCCCTGTGGTTCGACCTCAGACACCCGAGAATTTATTACTTGAACATAACCTGCACTTGGGTTTACAACTCTTAATTGAGTCTCCATCAAGTTTTTGGCGCCGTTGCCGGGAAGCAATACTAAGTATATAAGTTTATAAGTATATTTATTTTTATTGGCTGGTTATACCGCCTAATTTTCTATATATTTATATTTATATTATTTATTAACTTTGTTTTATTTTTATTGGCTGGTTATACCGCCTAATTTGTATATTAACTTTGTTTTATTGGCTGGTTATACCGCCTAATTTTCTATATATTTATATTGTAAAGTTTATATTTATATATTATCTATTTATTAACTTTGTTTTATGCTTGTTTGGCGACGTGATTTTAGATCTCGTCGTTTAGTTAGATTTTATTGTGAAACTTTTTCAGGTAATCTTTCTAATACAACTCCTAACATGGCTGACAATGAAAGTGTTCATGCTGAAGATGAGAACAGACAAGTACGCACCATGCGTGACTACTTGCAACCAACTCGAAGCTCATCACCCTCTTGTTTTATTTTTCCTCTCAATGCAAACAATTTTTGTTTTAAACCAGGTATGATAGCTTTGCTTCCAAATTTCCATGGGTTAGAATCGGAAAGTGCTTACTCGTTTCTAAAAGACTTCGAAGATGTATGTGTCACCTTTAATGACCAACAATGTACAAATGAAATTGTCAAGCTAAAATTATTTCCTTTTTCTTTAAAAGATAAAGCAAAAATTTGGCTTCATAATTTAAAACCAAGGTCAATTGGCACATGGCAAGAATTACAAACTGAGTTTCTAAAGAAATTTTTCCCAGCACATAAAACTACTGCTTTGAAAAGACAGATTCAAAATTTCAATCAAAATCAAAATGAAGCATTTTTCAGTGCTGGGAGCGTTTTAAAGATTTGTTAAGTTCTTGTCCATATCATGGTTTTGAAAAATGGCGTCTTATTAGTTTCTTTTATGAAAGTTTAACTCCCAAAACTAAACAATTTGTTGAAACAATGTGTAACGGTGAGTTTCTAGAAAAAGAACCTGAAGAAGCCTTTGACTACCTAGACCATTTGGCAGATAACTCTCAAGCCTGGCACACAGATAATTCCTCTGAAAGTTTCAATAGATCTAGTCTTGTTTCTAACAGAGGTAAATATCATTTTAGTCAAGAAGATGAGATAAAAGCTAAAGTAGCTAATTTGGCTAGAAAGATTGAAGCCATGGAACTTAGAGAAGTAAAAGAAGTCAAAACGGTTAAAAATGAAGAAAGTTGTGGAATTTGTGAAATCATGGGACACCCCACTTCTGAATGTCCAAACATTCCCATTCTTAAAGAAGCGTTGCATGATCAAGTAAATTCCATAAACACATTTAAAAAGCCTTTTCCTTCTCCTTACTCTAAAACGTATAACCCTGAATGGAGAAGTCATCCCAACTTCAGTTGGCGGAATAATAATCATGTTCAGGTACCACAATCTCAAAAGTCGGGCAACACTTTTTCCTATCAACCTTCACGTGTACAAACCTTGGAAGAGACATTGCAAGCATTCATGCAAACACAAGCAAATGTGAATAACCAAACTTCACAGGACATCAATGAAATCAAAAACACCTTGTCCACATTGACAGCTTCATTACGCACTCAAGAAAAAGGTAAGTTTCCTGCTCAACCTCAGCCTAACCCTTCTACTCAATGTTTTTTTTTCTTGCTCCGATGAAACTCAACAGGAAAATGCCAGTTCTATCACAACTCTTCGAAGTGGAAAGGCAATTGACAAAAACATTCCATCAAAAGACCAAGATCCTCCTTCCCCTCCGAAAAGTAACGGTAAGGATGATGGTAAGTCTGAACTTCTTGAAAATTTGGACAAAGAAAAAGGTATGCATCCTGCTCCTTTTCCTCAAAGGTTGCAAACAATAAAGAATTTGAATCAAAATGCAGAAATTTATGAACTTTTCAAACAAGTTAAGATTAACATTCCTTTATTGGATGCAATCAAACAAGTTCCATCTTATGCTAAATTTTTGAAGGACATGTGCACATTTAAAAGGAAACATAATGTACAAAAGAAAGCATTTCTGACGGAAAGTGTGAGCTCAATCATTCAGCACCTTACTCCACCAAAATTCAAAGATCTTGGATGTCCAACAATCTCATGCATCATTGGAAACACTAGAATAGAACATGCATTGCTTGATCTTGGTGCTAGTGTTAATCTTTTGCCTTTTTCTGTTTATCAACAGTTAGGTTTAGGTGAACTCAAGGAAACACCTGTTACACTTCAACTAGCTGATCGTTCTGTAAAAATTCCTCGAGGGATAGTTGAAGATGTTTTGGTTCAAATTGATAATTTTTACTTCCCTGTCGATTTTATTGTTTTGGACACACATCCTGTTTCAAATCCAAATGTTCAAATTCCTGTTATATTAGGCCGTCCATTTCTTGCAACTTCTAATGCTCTGATAAATTGCAGGAATGGTATTTTGAACATTTCTTTTGGAAATATGACTTTAGAATTAAATGTGTTCAACATTTGCAAGCAACCTGGTGATGATTCAGAAGTACATGAAGTGGATTTCATTGAAGAACTTGTTCATGAACATCTCACCACTACCACATTTCATGATCCTTTAGAAGCTTATTTAATTGAATGTGAGTTTGATAATGCTTCAGAAATTTCACACACTGATTCTTTGTTAAATTCTTTTCAGGTTAAGCATTGTTGGAAACAAAAGTTTGAGGAACTCAAAAATGATGCATATGAGAATTCTAAAATTCATAAAAGAAGAACTAAAGCCCTTCATGACAAGTTAATTTCAAGAAAAACATTTGATGTTGGGCAAAAAGTTCTACTTTATAATTCTAGACTTCACATATTTCCTGGTAAGTTGAGATCAAGATGGACTGGCCCATTTGTGGTTAAGCATGTGTATCATTATGGAGCAGTTGACATTGAGAATCCTCAAAATGGTAACGTATTCAAGGTAAATGGACAAAGACTCAAACTCTTTTTGGAAAATCATGTTACTCAAGAAGAGGTTGTTTTTCTTTCTGATCCTTGTTTTGAAAATAACTAGATGTAAATATAATTTTTACTAATTTCAAAAAAAAAAAAAAATAATAATAATAATAATACTTTTTTTTTCCCGGTTAAATGGCGGATAACGGTACTCCGTGATTATTTAAGTCGGTGATGCACCCAAAAAAGTGTATCTTATTTAACCTTGCACTAAAAAGATCAATTGTAAGTATAGTAGTTAGCAAGGGTCGAGTCCTCAGGGATTGGGTTTTAGTTTATAAGTTGATAGTTTAAAACTTAAATTCAAGAACAATAAAAGAAAAGGGGTTTTTGAAATCAGATTTAAACTAAAGTAAATAATAAGAATAATATGCAAGGCGGTATAACCAGCCAATAAAAATATATATACTAAATTAGGCGGTATAACCAGCCAATAAAAATAAAACAAAGTTAATATACAAATTAGGCGGTGTAACCAGCCAATAAAAATAAATATACTTTTAAAAATAAGCAAACTAGAAAAGTAAGAAAACAAGTAAGTAAGAAGAATCAAATATGAAAAATATGGTTAAGGTTTCATTCTCCACCACTAGACATCATTAAAAAATCAATTTCAGATCTATCAATATCAACCAACTATCAAAGTTAACAACCGTAGATAACAACAAGCTCTGTTACCCCAATCTTTCCTTAGTTTGTCGTTAAATAGAACAAGCTCTCTATTTAATCTCTAACCATTAAACAACCTAGAATAAGCTCTCTAAATTCAATTTAATGGCAGCTTTATGATGAGAAAGATAGGTTGATCTAAGCAACAAACACATAAGCTCGGATTGTTCAACTTAGGTTATGTTCCACTTTGCAATTATTGAAAACTTGACCATAATCATTAATCACAAATTGCCACTTATGAATAGGAAATCAAGACAATTACACGGATCAAGACTCCTAAACTAGCAATAGATAATTATCAAGATCTATCTAGTTGTACACCTAAATAAATCTAGACAACATCATGAACAATTCTTGTAGAAGAACATAAGCAACTTTGATAGAAAATTAATGATAGATAGAATCTGAAAATCAATCACAAAACATGTCTAGGGCTTTGAAATCACCCTTAACCAAATAGAAGTTTAGTCTAGCATAGGCATTGTAAACATAAACATAAAATTAAAGAGAATCTAAGAAGGAAATAAAAGAAAGAAAGAAGAAGAAGAAAATAAAGAAAAAGAAAACTAGAGAAAAGAAAGAAGAAGAAAACTTAGAGAATTTTATTACAATGGCTAATATCCTACCAATGTACAATATGATCCCTTACAATCATCCAAGGCCCTTTATTTATACACATTTTGGAGGGCTAAATGACAAGAGACAAGCTTTACAAATTTCAAAGGTAGGTATAATAGGTGGGTGCATTTTCTAACAATTTTCGTCATACATGACGATTTTGATCAGCCAACTTGATGGTCGCTTTTGTCAATTTTGCAGGCCTTATCTGATCACATGGTCTTCTAGAAAAAGGTTCTCCTATCAGTTACGGATCCATAGCCGTTGGAATCAGCTCATTTGCTGATGTGGATAAGCAGATATGGGCAAAATACGAAAACAGGTCAGCACAGACGTCATTGCACATCAGCCAACTTGGTGGTCGATTTCGTCAATATTAGAGGCCTGATCTGATCATATGGTCTTCTAGACAAATGTTCCCGTATCAGTTACGGATCCATAGCCATTAAAATCAGCTCATTTTCTGATGTGGATAAGCAGATATGGGCAAAATACGAAAACAGGTCAGCACAGACGTCATTGCACATCAGCCAACTTGATGGTCGATTTCGCTAGGGAAAACGACTCTGTTTCAAGAAGTGTAAAACATGAAAAAGATAGATATGCCTCTTAGCTTTGCACGGATACAAATTTCAGCCTTATTGCTTCAGTGAAACTCCAGATATAGCTGATATGGCAAAAGGTGTCGGAACTGGAACTGAACTGGATTTGCCCTTAATTCTAGTAATCTGAAATCACTCAAAGAAACTTGTGAAAAACACCAAATTACATAAAAATATAAAAGATCATAAACACAATTAGACTAAACAATAATAACTCGTATTTGACACAAAACAATAATAAAACATAACTAAAAACTATATAATTATACGAGTTATCAGTCGGTTCCATCAGCTACCCGCAAAACTGATATTGTATATAAATTTCTCTTTCAATTTCTTTTTCATTTTTTTTTTCAGGATGGATGATATTCTCACAAGATTGCAGAAACGATTTCCTCCTTTTCCTCGAAATATTTTACTGAAGCTTTACCAAGTTCGATTTGAAAGATTAAGAATGCTTATGCACAAAAGGATTCCTGAAGACATACGTTGGATAATTGAAGCCAAGGTACGTGAAGATGAATATCTTCCTGTTTTGCATTTACGAGGTACAGGTAGAAGCACTTTTGCAAAGAAGCGACGAGCAAAGCGCATGAGTTCAAATTGCCACAAATGTGCACGATGGACGTGTAACGGTAAATGTCGTTCTATTGGGATTCCGTCCTCTAATCGAGATGATAAAATTGAATTCATTAAGGATGGACTGAGTAAGGAGAATTTGGGTAATATCCAACTTTCTCTTGAGACGCATCCTAGTGGAGACGTACAAAGAGAAATTCTTGATTTATGGCCGCAATTCCAAAGGGAATGGCAACATCTTGGGAATCTGATGTTAAAAGACCCTGTTTGCCAGCTTGTAAGAAAACTGGATGGGAAGCATATCCTCGACTCATAGAAGGCGTTTAAGCCGTTTCTGGACGTAAAACCAGAGGAAGATGTGAGCCACAATCACAACTACAATAAATGACTTCTCAGCTTTTGGTTTGATTTGCAATAACTTCATTTCGGTTCAATTTACGATTTGTGTAATTATTCTCGTTTTTTTTTTTTTTTTTTTTTTTGCATTGGTCTTTTACGGTTGCTTTTTCTTTTTTTTTTGATTTTCTTCCTGAAATCACGCAAAAATCTTTTGTTAGGTTAACATTTTCTTCTGACAGGTCAAATACACTTTCGGCGACATTATTACTCTTGTCTGATTCACTACTCGGTCCTCTATATATTACACCATGTACTCATTCTCTTTCAGGCACTCGAAAAAAAAATGGAAAGTACTTCGTCCCAGCGCATTAAAAAAATTTGTGTCTTTGGAGGTGCTTATCCAGGGAAAAATAACATATTCGCTGATGAAGCCATAAGAGTTGGAGTAATACTTGCCCAACAAAAGATCCAGTTGATTTATGGAGGCGGTAGTACGGGTTTAATGGGAGCAGTCGCTACAGCAGCACACGCCGGAGGAAGTCCAGTTCTAGGAATCGTGCCAAAACTATTCACAGATTTTTGTGGACCTACCGTGGGTAAGGAAATACAAGTCTGGAGTATCCCTGAACGGATGACAATCATTTACCATTCTGCCGATGCATTCATTGCTTTACCAGGAGGTCTGGGTACATTGGAAGAAATAGCTTGCGTCGCTTCTTGGTCATCTTTGGTCACAAATAAGAAACCCATTGGTTTGCTTAATATTAATGGTTATTTTAGTAATTTGCTTTCATACTTAGATAATGCTGTGGATAATGGATTCATGTTTTCAGAGGCAAGGAGAACCATAATTTCTGCTACAACCATTGAAGATTTACTCAAAAAGCTCCAAGCTTATGAGTATTTATCTGCTACGGTTGTTTCGCAAACGCTCGGAAAAAGAAAAAGAGATATGGACGAGCAAGGAGTGGATTGCACTTTGTCTTTGTGACATTATCTAACATTTTGTTTGTTGTGTCTCAGTTATAATAAGTGGTTAGCAACCTCTACAGGTAATATCTCCTAAATTCTACCTTTAGTAGGGGGTAAGGGACATATTTCGCTAATTTTAAAAATAAAAAAAATAAAAAAAAAGTTTGTTGTGTTTTAAGCAATTTAGAAGTATTCATTCTGAACAAGGTCTGAGTAAGGGAGACTTGAGACATACCTTGTCAGTTTGATTTTAATCTTTTTATGTTTACTTGTTAATTTTTGTTTAGTATTTTAGGATTATTTAGGTTGCATGAGTTTGTTTTGTTTTGAGTCTTAGTTATTCCTATTCTTATGTTATTAGTTCTTTTCTCTTACACATGATTCTTTCATTTGGGTTAATAGACTTACATTGAGGACAATGTAAGAATTAAGTGTGGGGGGAACGATTTAGGATTTCTTTTATTTTTGTCTACTATTTTTTTTATGAGTCTTTATTATTATTATTATTTAGTGTGTTTTAGTTCCTTTTAATACAATGGTGAGATATGAATTGCATAAGTCTAAAACAGATTTATTAGTGAGAAGATTTTCATGAGAATTGAGCTTGATGTCAACCTTTTTATGAGCCAATGTTAATATGATATGTTGATTGAGAAAGAAGCATGTTTAGACTTAATCTGACTTGTATAATCATCCTTGTGAGTTTTTGAGCCTATAATGATTGATGCATTATACAAATCAATCTAATTTCTTTCTTGAGTGCTCTTATGATTACATGATTCTCTAGAACTTGCTTTAAACCGTTTGAGACTATATTGATACATGTGACAACATGAATATGATAGAGGCATTAGGATTATAACCAGAGCCAAACAGCCATCCATTATTAATGTTCTAAGAGAACATCCCCACTAGTGAGCCAATTTGAGCCTACATTAATTATGCTGTTTTATTGGTAACCACAACTTACACCTAGCCTAAATATACTTATATCCTTACCCTTGTTCTAAAGATGGATTATATATTTTGAGACATATTGCAAAAAAAACAAGGGATATTTTTAGTTGAAAATTTGGGTTAGAAACAAAAGATAAGTGTGGGGGAAGAAAAGAAAAGAAAAAGTCAAGAGAAAAAGAAAGGGATCATTGTTAAATACATTCCCATATTCAAAAAAAAAATCTTCTCTTGAACTTCTAGTTAAAGTAAAGAAAAAGATGTTACAAAGTTGGTTAGAATGAAGCAAAGGCTCAACATGAATATTTAGCCTATGTGACTATGTACTTGTAAAGAGTTTTGAGAAATTTATTTGTATGATCTTATTATGTCTCTAAACTCTATGAACTCTTTGGAACCTTTGTGATATCTTTATCCTTTTGTTCTTTAACCACATTATAACCCTTTGGCCCCATTACAACCTTGAATAAAGACCTCTTGATTTATGAAGTTGTATGATCTAAATAGTGGAGAATAGGTGGACAAGCAAGCATATGGTAGAAGTGTTTTCATGAGATTGATTGAGTGTAAACACTTTACCACTACTTTAAAGAGTGAAAATCATGAGAGTATCCCATGTGAGAGGTTGAGATTAAGTTGAATATGCACTATTTTGATTGAAATATGTTATGTTAATATTGGCTTAACTCATTTATTTACATTCAAGCATGAATTTTTGTGAAATTCTTTGAGCTATTGATTAGTTTATAAGACTTGTTCAAAGATTGTCTCTAATTTATATTGAAAGGATTAGGAGTAAATATTTTTAGTGTATGTAGTTTACTTATATTTTAGTTTTTCAATGTTCGTGGGTATCGTTCTAGCAAACCCTCACGAGACTAAACTCGTCCACTAGGGACACCTAGGGGTTTAAAGGCTTGTGTCACATGCTAAGTGCCACCGTGATTTCCTACGAAAATGAATTAGATTAGATTTTCTTATTTTATTTTTATTGAGTCGTTGCTAGGGACTAGCAACAATCTAAGTGTGGGGGTGTGATAACTCGTATAATTATATAGTTTTTAGTTATGTTTTATTATTGTTTTGTGTCAAATACGAGTTATTATTGCTTAGTCTACTTGTGTTTATGATCTTTTATATTTTTATGTAATTTGGTGTTTTTCATGAGTTTCTTTGAGTGATTTCAGATTACTAGGTTAAATCAAGAATTAAGGGCAAATCCAATTCAGTTCCAGTTCCGACACCTTTTGCCATATCAGCTATATCTAGAGTTTCACCGAAGAATTAAGGCTGAAATTTTGACAGTGCAAAGTTAAGAGGCATATCTATCTTTTTCATGTTTTACACTTCTTGAAACGGAGTCGTTTTCCCTACCGAAATCAACCATCAAGTTGGCTGATGTGCAATGACGTCTGTTCTGCACCGTTTTGGTATTTTAACCATATCTTCCGATCCACATGAGAAAATGATCTGATTTCAACGGCTATGGATTAGTAACTGATAGGGGCATATTTTTCTAGAAGACCATTTGATCAGATCGAGCCTCCAACATTGACAAAATCGACCATCAAGCTGGCTAATCAGAATTGTCATACAACATGACGAAAATTGTTAGAAAAATGCACCCACCTATTATACCTACCTTTGAAATTTATAAAGCTTGTCTCTTGTCATTTAGCTCTCCAAAATGTGTATAAATAGAGGGCCTTGGATGAGTATTAGGTAACATTATACATTGGTAGGATATTAGCCATTGTAAAAAAAAAATTCTCTAAGTTTTCTTCTTTTTTCCTTTCTCTAGTTTTCTTTTTCTTTATTTACTTATGATTCTTACATTTCTTTTCATTTTTAGTATGTGTTGCTAATCATATTGTTGAGGTGATGAGGTGAAGCTCTTGGTAAATGCTAAGGTTAGTCTCTTAAACATGAGCTAAAATGAATCATCATTTATAAACACTAGTATAGATAATATTTTCTTTTGGTTTAAAATCATACTTGCAAAGTAGAGATCTTGATTCATTATTGACAATGAAAATGGCACAGTAGATGCTTGGTTTCATAACCTTGATTTGTTGTAGACATATACCTTGGCATAAGGAATGCTTGGACTCTTTTTATGAGTTTTGAGGACACCAAATGAACATAATATCATATGCTATGGACGTTGGACAATTTGGACTGAATTGCTAAACCTTCCGATTGGAACCTCCCTTATGTGTGGATTTCAATTGTGTAATAAAACAAGATTAATCTTAGCATAACACCAAGAGTGGATTCTCTAACCTCAACATCCTTTCTTATTGTTTTTTATATCTTGTTTAATTGCTTTTATGTTATTTTGTTTATTGATTCCCTAATATCTTGTTTATTTTCTTTTTCATATATATTTATAAACTTATACTTACTAGTACGCTTCCCTGTGGTTCGACCTCGGACACCTGAGAATTTATTACTTGAACATAACCTGCACTTGGGTTTACAACTCTTAATTGAGTCTCCATCAGACAGCCAACACACTCCGCCGTCATAACCGCAGAGCTCTTCCACCTTTACAACCAAATAATCACGTGATTAAAATCCCTCAAATCCGTTGAATTATAATTATTATATTTTACAGTAAATTGTAAAAAAAAAAAAAAAATCACGACAGCAATGATTACAATAGTAATAGTTATATCCGCAATCGCGATAAACGCGACGCTAACGAAAATGTATTTGCGACCGCAATTTAAATCTCTGACTCATGTAGTTGATGATGAAAGCCAGTTCAAGAGCGACCTTAGTCTCAATGTTATAAGAGGTATGCATCGTCAGAGGAGGCAACGATCTGAGGAGGAACAAAAGCAGGTTGTAGCCACTTCTGCTGGCGATCGAATGGGAACCTTTTGACTGGACAAAACAACTTGACTAGTATGAAATTAAGCAGTATACCAAACTTGCATTGCATCTAGGCAGTAATAAAAAACACATGGGAGATTTTGCATTGGTAGTTTGGTGCCCTTACCTACCTACGATTGCTTCATGAGGGTCATGAATGTGGTAGACGCCTTCAAAAATTCAAAGGAAGGCGTTGAACATTTGATTCGGTGATTAATATATATATATATATATATATATTTGTTTAAGAATAGAGTTAAAAAAAAAATTAAAGAAAGTGTTCATTGTTAACTTATGTTACTTGGATTATTCATTTTTTTAAAAATATTCATGTCACACACATATTTAGACATAGGTATAAAATATAATTATTCAAATATATGAATTTTTTTATAAAAAAAATTAAGTATACCCGTCTGAATACGTACCTGTAGACACCTAATTTTGTCCGGACCACTAAACATGTATGTTTTCTTCCCATATTGATGTTTCTGAGTATAAAAAGACTGTTTTCATCCTGCAGGTGGTACTCCAAGACTTAGTTTAAGAGGGCGAGCACAAAAAGACAAACTTGAAAAAAAGTCAACCCCGAAAAAGTCAACCCTAAAAAGTCAACTACTGAAAAAGTCAACCCATTTCAAAATCAATATTTTAAGTTCAATTGAAAAATGGCGAAAGAATTTTGATAATCCGAGGTCTACATTGAAAGATATGGAGTTCGGAAGTTGGGATTTGGAGATTCAGTAGAAAAGAAACCCTAATCCAAGAAATTTGGGGAAAAGTGCTTAAACGATCAAACTGGTCGAAATTGAAGGTTCCAAATGAAAGATAAGCACTGACTACGGGTAATGGAGAAGTCACTTGCAAGAAAAACCGAAAGAAAAGTCAATCCGGGAGAAAACCGAGAATTAGGGTTTCTAGTGGATTTCGGTGAAATCGGGAAGAATCACAGAAATGGCCCGACTTGGTAAGACCAAAGCCCCCAATGGATGAGGAATGATTAAAAAGGATGGCCCAAGGCTCAGATTGAAGAAAATCTGAAAATCGGACTTGTTTTGAGCAAAACCGGGTTTCGGAGGTTAAAGGGCAAAATTGGAAAAATTTGGGAAAAATAGCAAATGGACTCCGAAAATTATGGAAAATTTTTCAATCTCATTCTTAAATCATTTGAAAGATATTGGCGAAAGAAAATCTTGATTCCGAGTTCGTTTGCAAAATGGCCAAATCCCGGGCCTCCTATGCAGTAATTCAAGCCGATAAATCCCGACAAAATACCAAATGAGCTCCAAAAATTATGAAAACTTCCAGATCACACTTTTTAATTATTTTGAAGAGATTGGTGAAGAAAAATCTTGATTTGGAGCTCGTTTAAAAAATGGTAAAAAGTAGGGGCATAAAAGGACATTTTGGGAAGAAAAAATCCAAATAAATAGCAAACGGACTCGGATAATTTTGAAAACTTCCAGAACTCAATATTTTATTATTTTGGAAGTATTAAAAAAAGAAAAACTGAATTTGGAGCCCGTTTGATATTTATTTTGCATCCGGGGGGCAAAATGGTCGTTTCACCCAAGCAACCGAAAAGGGCTTCTTTGGGCCTTTCAAAAATTAGAGCTGGGCTGGAAAAGAGAAGTGCTGGCCTGCCCAAGCCCAAAGGAAGGAGGAAGCTTATGATTTTTTCAATCAAGTGATTAAAAATCAAGAGTTAAGTTAGAGATTTTCATTTTTGAGCCTAAGTCCCAATCCCACATCCCTTTGTAATGTCAAGCCAAGGAGGTGCTCACCTTATAAATAAGGGGTCTTGGCCTTTGGTTGAAATCACCCACTACCCCTTGTGAGATAGTCTATACACTTGTATTAGGATTATCCGGGTGGTGAGTCATAGTGTTTTTGTTGAGAGGGTTTGTAGCTTAATCCGTTCAAAAGCTACTCTGAGGGTTTATAGCTTAATCCGTTCAAAAGCTACTTGTGAGAGGGTTTGTGGCTTAATCCGTTCAAAAGCTACTCTGAGGGTTTATAGCTTAATCCGTTCAAAAGCTACTTGGTGAGTTTTCATTTTAAAATAATGTTTCTTGTTATTCCTTCATTTCCTTTCTTAAGTATATTTTTCTTACATTTTGTTTTTACAATAAACTCACCATGGCCAAATGGCCTACATTATTTATTTTAAGTTGTTGTTTTTGATTCATTTTACCATATTGTTTATGCTATTTTCTTTATTTTTGATGTTTTAAATATTATGTTATTTCATGTTCTTAAGTTATATTTAATTTGGTTGCTTTGTTTGTTGCCATTTATGTCTTAGATATCATGTTTTTGCATTTTTAATTTTCTGTTTTCATGTTGTTTAAATTTGAGCATGTTTTAGAGTTAGCGTATTAAGTGTTTGTGAAAATGCTTTTGTGATTCTTTGCATGATTCTTGTTTTATATCTTAGTTAACATGTTTTAGATTTGGTATATTAGGTGTTTGTGAAAATGCTTGTGTGATTTTTGTGTTATGACTTAGTTTTTCATGCTAGCATACCAAGTGTTTGTGAAAATGCCATGCTTGTTGAAGCTTGGGGCCATTTGGCTACTCCATGTGTTTTGCATTGTGTGTTGTATTTTTGTCATGCTAGTTGTTAGGTTTTTGCATTTGCATGATATTTGGTTGGATTTTTGAATTAAGCATGCCTTGTGTTTGTGAAAATGCCATGCATGTCTTAGGTCTAGGTTACATTAAATGCCATGCAAGTTCATGTTAGGTCTAGGCCATATTATTTATGTCATGCATTTTCCTTACATTTAGGTTTAGATCCATGCATTTCATGCATTATGTTTGCTGCATTGTTTCATGCATTTCATGTTCATGCCACTTGAATAATGACTTGAGCCAATTAATGGTTCAAAGTCATGCTCTCTTGAGCACACTTGTGGAAAATTAAGTTTGTCAAATTGATTATTCTACCTTTGTGATTTTTTTACTTAGCCAATTTTTATCTAACCTTCAAAAAGTCCTAGCTACTGCTTTGCAAGTCAGTTTATGAGTTTCAAAACGCAGACTTGAAATCGGTTTTTAAAATGTTTTAATTAATTTTTAAAATATTTTATAAAATCGGTTTTAATAGGTGGCCGATCACACCTAGCTAAAAAAGATTGGTGGCGACTCCATGTCTTTTTAGGTCATTTCCAAAACCTTCATTTTTTAGAGGAATTAAGTCGACTTTTCCTCGGTTTTTTTTTAATGTCACGCTTAACGAATAATAAAGTCTTGCGATGAGACTCGTCGTTATTTTTTAGGTTGCGACAGTACCCATATCTAATATTTATATTCAAATCCGGATAACATAACTACTAACCAGCTGTGATGCCAAAGATGGATACACGAAGCCAGAAGCTGCTCTGTAGATGTAAATTTCTTAATTTTCTTATACTTTTAAAGAGAGCATTTTTCTCAACAAAAGGAAATCACAATATCAAATGAGTTTTTCTTTTGTTTTGGAAATATTTATATATTGAAAATTTTGAATTGAAATTCAAGGTGTTTTATTTTCTTAGATAGTTTCTACTTTATTAGATTGTTTTTGAATTTTTTTTTTCTTTTTTCCTTTGGTAGATATGTTACTATTATTGTGTATTATCGGAGAAAGTTCAAATCTCAATTTGAACATTTTATTGGGCAAGTAATTACTTTTAGAACCATTTTGATTTATTTATTTTATTTTATTTTAAAAAGGGATGGAAATTATTTTATAAAACTTTCATTTAAAAAAAAAAGAAAAAAAAAAGTTAAATTTGTGATGAATTAGGTGGAGTTGAATATCATCGTCAAAATCATAATATTATACTTGTTCAAAAGTCAGGTTATCTGTCCAAATTTAAAGGTTCGCTCAATATTTTGAAAGATTTGGACAGAAATATTGAATCCTAGAAACAGACTTGGATAAAAAAAAATGAGATTCGTTTTAAAAACAGGTCAGGCCTTAGACGTAACAGTTTTTGCCCTGGTCCGGTTCGATCTGTTTTACTATTATTAATATAAATTTTTAAGAGAGATCAGTCCTTTTTTAAGAAGGATCAATCTTTTTAAGAGAGATCGATTTTTTTTTAAAGAAAAATCGATCTTTTTGTGTATAAATTGGAGTGAGACTATGCAAACTTGGGTAGTAAGCTTTTACATGATCAAGTCGGGCATAGGTAGTCATAATACTAGTTAATATGGGGCCGAGGCCCGGGTCATGAACAGATCTACACAAAATAGTACACATCTTATTTTGGTTAAAATAACCAAAAAAAAAAATTGAACTTTTTTATTTTATTCAAATAAATTCTTATACTTTTATTGCATCTAAATAAACCTTAATCTTTAATTTGCATTCAAATAAATCCTTAACTTTTAATTTATATATAGATAAATTTTTAATTTATACTTAAATAAATTCTTAACATAAATAAATATTTTATTTAAAATAAAAATTTATTTGGATATAATAAAAATTCGGTAATTATTTAAGAAATAAGAAAATTGAAATAGTTAAGGGATTTTTTAATATTTTAACCTTTATTTTCCTCTAAAACTTGAAGGGGATGTCTGGTACTTTCCTATGTTATGATTCCAATGGAATGTGATTTATGGGAATGTGATTTATGGGAATGTGATTCTTGAGAATATGATTCCTAAAAATGTAACCTTACAGTGTTTGGTATACATGAGAAAGTGCTGATTAAAACCCTAGAAATGTGATGGTAATTTTCGAAATTACCCTTATCAAAAATGCAAATTTTATTAATTTTAACATTTTTCAATGATATTTATTATTAACAAATATTTGTACTAAATATTTAAAAATAATATTTTAATTGTTAATTTGAGTTACTTTTTGGATAAAAAAATATTTCTTAATAATAAAATTTGAAATTATTCTCATGTAGTTAAAAAATTATAAGGCTGGATACAAATTAAATATTATTTAAATATTTTAATGATATTTATTATTAACAAACATTTGTACTAAATATTTAAAAATAATATTTCAATTGATAATTTAAGTTACTTTTAGGGTAAAAAAAGTGTTTGTTAATAATAAATTTTCGAAACTATTCTCATGTAGTTGAAAAATTAAAAGACTGAATGTAAATTAAATATTATTTAAAATTTTCAATAATACTTATTATTAACAAATATTTATACTAAATATTTAAAAATAATATTTCAATTAGTAATTTTAAATCAAATAAAAAGAATGGTAATTTTGTCTTAATATTTTTTTAATTTTTCAATTACATGGGAAAGTTACTTTTCCACCTCTCTTCATGGTAGGTTGTAAATGAACCAGGCTTGAACGAACAGGCCTATGTTCATGTTCGTTTATTTATTTTTGAGCTTGTTCGTGTTCGGTTCGTGTTCGTTAAGGATTTTAAAATTGTGTTCAAGCTCTTTCGTTTAAAATTAAGTGTGTTCGTGTTCATTTATTTAATGTTCATGAACAAGTTCATTTAAATTAAATAAACTTGTTCGTGAACATTAAATGAACATGTTCATGAACATATAATCAAACATGTTCGCGAACAATTAAAATTATGTTCATGAACAATAAACAAACAAATCTAAACAATTTTAACAAACAAATAAAAAAATCAATTTTAAATTATTATTATTAAATATAAAATAATAAAATACAAACGTAATTAAACTAAATTTATTATTAAATTATTAAATTTAAGTTATTAAATAATATTAAGTATATTATAAGTAAATAAAATAAAATAAACGAACATAAACGAGCTTTAAACAAACTAATAAACGAGTTTTAAATGAACGATAAACGAGTTTGTTTGTGAACATAAACGAACCGAACACACATCTGTTCGAACTCGGTTCGTTTAATAAACGAACATTATAATTGTGTTTATAATCGTTTATTTAGCTTAATAAACGAACAAAAATCGAACTATTCACGAACGGTTCGTCGAATGCTCTGTTCGTTTACAGCCCTATTTCATGATAATTACATTTTAATACTTGTGAAAAAATAACTCCTAAAAAAAATTATATTTTCAAAAAAATAAATTTTTTTAATATAAAAATCATATTCTCATCAATTAAATATAATGAAAAATAATAATTTTAAATCATGTCAACTCTAAAAAGCACGGAGTCGAAGGATCCTAATCGAATAGTCACATTCACAACTTTGATGAAAATTCAATGTTAATCTAACGGTCAGGAACAGCATAAACCCTATTTGCTTAAAAAGGAAAAAATAAAAAAATCATTCGTCAAACCATGATCATTCTCTAGGATATAACTCCTGTTCGTCAGCACTCCATCCGCCCTCTTTATATTATTTACAAGACGTAAAACTCCCCTTCCCACCACCCCCCATAAACCTTAGATCTCTCTCCCTTTTCCTTATCCTTCTCCAAAACTCTAAAAAATTCCTTCAAATCCAGTTTTTTTCTTTTTTGTTTATCTCTGGCCATGGAAGAATTTCTATTTCAGATCCGGTTCCTTTGTTTGGACAGAGTAATCACGGTCGAGTAGTTTTTCTTATTCTGTTTGGTAACAGATTTTGTTTAATCCACCGTGTTACTCTGTCCAAACAGATGTACTGGATCAATCAAATTTTCCTCAAACCTTCGATTTCTATTTTTTTTCTTGAAGAAACAGGAAAAGAAATCTGTAGCCGATCGAAGTGATTTTTTTTTTCTTTTTTCTTTTAGATCTGGATTCTTGCAAGAATGGTGAAACACGTGTGCTCATTGCTTTCCAGCTTTGAGTCCCACTTTCAAATATTCGTATCCGATGTATAGCATTTTCATTTTTTTTTTCTTTCTGTTTTTAGCTTTCTGGTTTTATTAGCCACCAATACATAAAAGGTTGGAATGCAATCTAACACAATTCTATATTTTTCAAATCTAATTTGGTTTATGGTTTATTACTTTTATATGTAAATAATTTACAAATTCTTAAAAAACCCAATATTCATTTTTATTAAGTTTGATTTCTTTTGTTAAGTATATTAAGTTATACACTAATAATTTATTTATTTATTGAACTCACTTTTTGGCCCAAAGGAAACACGAACTTGTTTGACGTTCCTTCTTCCGTGCTTAATAGGGCGAGAGAATTGTATTTGCATTAGAACAAGGAAGGTTCGGGTTGCATAGAATAGAATCGAGATAGTACAAAAAATTTATTTGTTTAAAGATTGGAAAATTGATGTTTTAATTTATTGTTCAAAATACATTAAATATTAAAAATTATTTTTATAATTTAATTTAAATAAAAAATATATTTTTAATTAAATAATAATTCAGTCAAAGTTAGGGTCGAGTTTGAGCCTAAGTTTAAAATATCATCCTTAAAACTTAATTGAATTGGATTTGACCTATTACATCATGGACTCTTTGATAGGTCTAATTTAAGTGTCATTTGATAAATTAAAAAATTAAGTACTGAAAAAATTAAGTATTGAATTTATAAGGATTGAATTTTTGATAAATTTAAAAATTAATTCCTGAAAAAATTAAGTACTGAATTTGTATTAAAAAATTATTTGGTATGTTAATCAAAATTAAATACGATAATTGTAAATGTTGAATTTTGAAAATTATTCATTTCAAATTTTAACCTTTTTAACATAGTAATTTATATTATTTTTGATAATTGTAAATATTGAATTTTTAAAATTATTCATTTTGCAATTTTAACTTTATTAACATAGCAATTTATATTATTCTTGATAGTTTTGGATAAAAATTAAAAGCGTAATTTAAATATCTCATCTTTTGTAACAAAAAATAGATAATTTAGTTCAAATATAAATTTCTTTAAAATAAAATTAACTTAACGTGTGTTGAATTAAGTGATAAGTAACTTTTTATTTACATATTCCATTCAATATTTTTTAAAAATTTTAATAACATCTAATATGAGTTATCAAATAGATTTAAAAAATTAAACTGTTATTTTTTTTTTTTCAATGCATTAAAAATTTTCAATACATTATCAAACACACCCTTAGACTAGATTTGTACATTATTTACTTGTTAAAATAATTTTTATGCCTTAAAAAATATTGGTTTTTAAGAATTAAAGTTGATTTCCTTTATAAAAGGAAGATTGTTTAAAGTCGCTTTCTAAGTAGTAATTAACTGGAAAAAAAAAAAAAAAAAAAAAAAAAAAAAAAAACAAACACAGTTCATAATAATTGAATGAAGGAGGGAGTTTTTTGTTTTTTCATCTTTTTTCTAATTTCTTTGCATAAAGTTAAACAATAACTGGTACATTTTAGTAGCAAATTCTTGATCCTTACTTCTTTGAATAAATAAAATTCTATTTATCCAAAAAAACTAATAAAAATATTTCGGTAGTGGTCTTTTGGTAAAGATAATTACAACAACAAGACTTTAATTTATATAATATTTTTTGATTAAATTATTGTCAAAATACTAATCAATTTCAAGTATGTTCACGTCTCAAGATTATCTAAGAGCATCGTTTTATATATATGAAATTTCTAGAATAAAAGAATAATTTTTTTTTTTACAAGCATATTATTAGCTTATGGCAAAATAAGAATGTTACTTCGATCAAGTTGCAATAAGAACAAAACCATGGGCTCAAAAAAAAGGTGAAGTATTTAAGAGGATTTTTTAGTGACTATATATATATATTATGAATTCGTTTTTGATATATTGACGGTGAAATTTTTTAATTTTAAAAATGAAATTATGATATTGTCACATGCTTTTTTTTAATTAATATTTTTTAATATATTCTAAAAATATGTGTCATCCTACTAAATTTATTTGTCCATTGAAGATGAATGATATATATATATATATATATATATATATATATATATATATATGGTGCACAATTGCCAAAAGGAATTGTTTGCAAGTTTGAGCTCCCTGACAATCGTTTGCAAGTATCTTCAAGCGTTTCAAAATGTGCATTGATTATTTCCACCAGAGGCGAGGGAACAATACAAAGAAAAGAAACAAATGCCACGTTGCCAACCTTGTTAACTTGCTAAAATTCCAACTCATTGCCAACTTTAATGCTGCTTAAACCAGATAAAAATTCCATTGAAAAAAACAAAAAAAAAACAAAGATAGCGGTGGCAAATGAGTTGGTCAGATTGGATCGCTTTGAATTTGGTCCATTCGTTTCGAAAACAATTCAGGTTATTTCCAAGTTTGAGTCGTTTTAATTTTCAAGTTCGATTTATTTTGAGTTTAGATTATTTTAAATTTAAATCATTTAAGTTTGGATTATTTTAAGTTCAAGTCATTAACTTTTAAAATTATGAATCTTTAATGAATTGTTTAGATAAAGTCAATTGTATCAACTTACATTTTCACTGACTTGTAGCATATCTTTAATTTTGATTTTTTAATCATAAAATATTTTATTTGTGATATATAATTGTAAAAATGAAAAAAAAAATTATTTATAGTATAAATTGAATTTAGTTATTATAATAGAAAAAATATTTTTCAAATTTTTACTTATAATTAAGAAAAATAATCTACAAATGTTTATAAAAATATAAAAAAAAAAATTAAAAGATCTCTCAAAGTTATTAAATATAACTGCTAATTTATGTTATATTTATTATTACTTTTTTTAAAATATACTTAAATTTAAGTTTGAGTCGTTTTGGATCAATCTTTCAGGTTATTCGAGTTTGGATAATTTTAAGTTCATATTTATTCGAGTTCAAATCGTTTGAGGTTCAAATCATTTTAAGTTCAGGTCATTTTAGATTTAAGTTATTTTCGAACTCAAATAATTTCAGGTTGGATGAGTTTAAAATATTGACTTTTTCTAATCAAATTGAGTTGAATGGATTTTTTCAGTTTGAATCATTTTTTTTTTATACATTGGAGGCCATAGCCTGATAATAGAAAATGTGTTACAGATACTAGGATTTAAATTTCAAACTTATTGAATATCACCTTTTAATCAAAGTAACTGCATTAATCGATTAGACTAAGCCCCTAATTCAGTTCGAATCAATTTTCACTACTCTTAGCAAAGACATTGATTGAAACTGCCAGAGGCTGCTGGACATAAAAAAGGAGACATTCGAATATATTAATTTTTTATAATATAGTTTAAGAAATATATATATATATATATATATATATATATAGAGGAGTGATCCACTTATACTAGTGTAAAACTAAGTTAGTTTTACACACTTTCATAACTTTTTATACGATTTATATTTGTTTAATCTGACTGTCGTTTTTCATGTTCTATTCACGTAGATCATGCACATCGAGTTTCGAGTAAATTAAAAATATCTAATTATTTGTTCGATTTAAAAAAACTTTCAACCGTTAAATATATATTGAAAAAAAATAATATTTTCGATCAATATGATAGAGATATCGGATCGATTCAAAAATTTACGTGCATGATGAGTACAATTATATTGTTAAATCTAACGGTCGATTTTTTAAAATATAAATCATATAAAAAATTATGAAAGTGTGTAAAACTAATTTAGTTTTACACTAGTGTCAATGGATCCCTCCTCATATATATATATTGTTCATTGATGAGAAATATGACAATTCTCGGATTTTATTGGTTAAATTTTTTATATAGGATAATATACTAATCCTTATAATAATTTAGTTTGATTAGAAGATTTCCCGAAACTTTGTTATGTATAGTATAGAAGGTGACTTTTTAGTTCTATTAAATTTTCTATTTTTGGATACATTTCATAATTAAATTGTAGTTTCAGTTGTTAATCAATAAAATTTTCCTATCTATTTGTAGAAAGTAGAAATACATAGGATAAAATTTAGACTTGTCAATTGGACGATGGTCCATTTAGGTTGAATCAATTTGAATTTTAAAAAATTCAAGTTAATTTCGTGTCTGAGTTAATCTTTATTTTAGTAATATTTAATTATTTTTAGATTTAGATTATTTTTATATTGATTGAATTCAAAGTCAAAATTGTATAATAATGTCGTGAATATTCATTTGCCTTCTATAAAAAAGTTAAATTCAATTTAACTTAAATCACTTTTAATTAAATCTAATTAATTCCTAAATTTAAATATCCAATTTCTGGTTTTTTTACCATAATATAACTTTTTATTTTCTTAATTATAGAAACACCGATACTTCTCTTTTAATTACCAAAATCCGCTCTTTTTTAACCATGTTGGAAAATCGCGTGGAATACGATTTGGAGAAAGGCGCGTGGAATGAGATCTGGGGAAAAGCGCGTGGAGAAGTGTGGTATAATGGTTGGGGAAATAGTTAGGAAATTGATTGGTGAGCAGTTACAGACGGGAGAGAGTTTGTTAGGGAGTAAGGGAGAAGGTAGTTGGGACAGTGAGCAAGGAGGTTCTGATCCCACAAAGAAGATGGAATGGAAGGACATGTTAGCTAGGGCAGTTTCTAATCTAGTTAACCAAATCAAGCCTAAAACCTATGACAACTCTGTAGAACAACATAAAAATCTGGGAGGGCATGAGAGAAACCAAATCCCTGTTGTGTGTACAAAACAGTTTGTTCCAAATTTGAGTCCAAGCCTTTACCCAGTGTCTAACCAAGAACTACCAAAAAACAAAGAACATATGAGTGAACCAACACAAAAACATACCCCATACCGGTAAGCTACTCTGGCCTAGATGAAAACCAAAATTCTAAAGACAATCAGGTGCTTTCTCCTAATCCTAAAAGTACTGATATGGGGAATACCCAAAAGAGGAACCTGTTTACCTTAGAGATTAATAATAGGCCTAGTCAGAACCCCAGTGTTCAAGAAATAACTAGTCAACCTGTTTTCACATCAGAGTCAGATCAGATGCAGTATGAGAGGGAAGTTGTGAAACACTATGAAGGGGTTGATGTTCAATATATTGTAGAAATGCCCCCTGATGAGTATGATGATGGGGAAGGGGATAAGGAGAATAAAATACCAGGGGTAGGACATGGGGAACTAGTTGAAGTAGGTTTGGCAACTGGGATAAAAATGCTAAACCTTAAGAGAGGTAGGAGGGACATGGAGGAAGAGCAAAATTGGGAGGTAATGAATAAGATAAAGAATAGTAATGGAAATGGAACAGGAACAGGTTTGTATGTGCATAAAGTGGAGCATTATCAAAATGATAGTAAGGAAGAAGGGAGAAAGGCTGGGTTAGATAATGTACCTTTTGCGAGAATGAGGGTAGTGAGGAAGAGAAGGGGAAAGAAAAAGATAGATGAGGCTGTACTGACAGTAAGGAGGTCTGTTTGTGGAATATACCTATTAGGGGAATAGACCAATGGGAAGACAATGAGTATGGAATGCAAATAAATAAGTCTGCTGGAGGTTCAGGTGGCTGTCCTACAACAGCCACCAAGGGGCCATGAGACTCCTAGCATGGAACTGTCAAGGGGTAAGGTCCCCCTTGACAGTTGAGGTTCTTAAGGAGCTGAGGAAACAAAAGGACCTAGAGCTGTTTTTTCTTATGGAAACTAAAAATAAGAAAGAGAAACTAGAAAATATTAGAAGAAAAATTAAATTTCAGGAAAGTTGTTATGTGGAGCCTGAAGGATTGAGTGGGGGGCTTGCTTTATGGTGGAATTCTAAGGTGGAAGTTGATATAATAGGGAAGTGTAAAAACCTTATTGATGTGGAAGTGATGGATGTTGATTCAGGGAAGAAAAGTAGGATTTTTTGGATTTATGGACCTCTAGATTTTAAAAAGACAGGAAATATGGAAGATGATTAGTGAAAGAGCTAGGGTAATCAGAGGTCCTTGGTTGTGTATGGGAGATTTTAATGACATCCTCTTTGCGTATGAGAAGGAAGGGGGCAATGTTAGAGATGTAAGGAAGATGAAGGGTTTTAGGGAAATGGTGGATTATAGTTGTTTGATTGACCTGTCATACCAGGGACAAAGATTCACTTGGATTAATAGAAGAGAAGAGAATCTTATAAAGGAGAGAATTGACAGGGTGTTTGTAAATATAGATTGGATTGAGGATTATCCAAGGACTCAAGTGTTTAATCTGCCAATGGTTGGATCTGACCATTCTCCAGTTTTTGTTGATTCTGACTATAATGATAGAAGAGCTCCAAAACAGTTTAAATTTTAAATTATATGGATGGAAAATAAGGAGTGTGAACAGATCATTGCAGAAGGGTGGAGATCACAGTTCCATGATTCAAAGGCATTTCAATTGGTGCAAAAATTGAAGAAATGCAAGCGATAACTAATTGATTGGAGTAAGAAAGTCTTCCCAAACAATAGGAAAGTAATTGAGGAGATTATGGGCAAGATTGCAGCAATACAAGACAATAACACTTATGCTCAGAGCTGTGGAGATATACAGGAAATTTGGCAAAGGGAGGAGAAATATTGGTGTCAAAGATCAAGAATAAAGTGGCTGAAGTATGGTGATCAAAATACAAAATTCTTTCATCAGTCTACGTTACAGAGAAGACAAAACAATAAGATCCTCAATTTAAAGGTGGAAGATCAATGGCTTTATAAAAAAGATGAGATTCAAATGGAGTTTATGAGATATTATAAAGATTTGTTCCAAACTGGAGGGACAAGGGATTGGGGGGCTGTTCTGGAGGTTGTGCCCAATATAGTGACAGCAGAGATGAATAAGGAGCTAATTGAAGAAGTGGCAGAGGATGAAATCATGGAGGCAGCCTTCCAGCTTGGAGCCTTAAAAGCACCAGGTCCGGATGGTTTTAATGGTGTCTTTTTTCAACAATATTGGAACATCATTAAGGAAAATATCTGCAGTACAGTCAAGAGTTTTTTCCATAATGGTCATATTTTGCGAGAACTCAACAGAACCAACATTATCCTAATACAAAAAGTGAAATGACCAGAAAATGTTACACTGTTCAGACCGATTAGTTGCTGCAATTTTGCATACAAAATCATTTCAAAGATTATGACGAATAGACTGAAGTTAATGATGGAGGGTAGTATCACACAAAATCAGAGAGCATTTGTGGAGGAAAGACAAATTCAAGATAATATAATGATAGCAAATGAAGCTTTTCATCATTTGAAGCTGAGAAAAAAAGGAAAGAGATATGAGATGGCCCTAAAAGTAGATATGAACAAGGCATATGACAGGGTGGAGTGGGATTTTTTGGAAGCCATACTACTTAAAATGGGTTTCGACACTAAATGGGTTTGTTGGATCATGGAGTGCATCTCTTCTGTTTCTTACAATTTGGTTGTTAATGGTAAACAATCTAGTTCATTCTTTCCATCTAGAGGTCTAAGGCAAGGAGATCCTTTACCCCCTTACCTTTTTCTTTTTGTTATTGATGTCTTATCTAGGCTAGTTAATAATGCAATTGAGTCTAGAAGGTTAAGTGGAATTAGGCTAGGTAAGAAAGGTCCCATTCTGTCACACCTCTTTTTTGCTGATGATTCTTTATTTTTCTTGCAAGCTAACCCAAATAACTGTGATGAAATGATGGAGATAATGTAGAAATATTGTGATGCATCAGGACAGCAAATGAACTTGAACAAATCCAGTATCATCTTCAGTGCAAACACTCCAGAAGATTTGCGACAGGAGATGGCAGAGAAGACACAAATAAGAGTAGCTACAAACCTAGGTACTTACTTGGGAATACCTTCTGGACAAACAAAGTGCAAAGCTCTGGAATATATAAAAGAAAGAATTATGGGAAAGTTGCAAGCATGGAAGCAAAATTTGTTGACACAATGAGGGAAGGAGATCCTGATAAAGGCGGTAGCTTGTGCAATACCAGTTTTTGTTATGCAATGCTTCAAGATCCCGTAAAAGATTTGTAATGAGGTAAACGCTAAGATTGGAAAGTTTTGGTGGGGACAGCAAAAAGAGGAAAGAAGAGTTCACTGGGTTAGTTGGATGGATTTGACAAAAAGAAAAGGAAATGGGGGAATAGGGTTTAAAGATCTTAATATTTTCAACAAAGTGTTGCTTGCAAAGCAGTGTTGGCGCATATTGAAAGATCCGGAGGCATATTGGTCCAGGATGATGAAAGGAATCTATTTTCCAAACTGCACTTTGATGGAGGCTAAAAAAGGAGCAAAAGCATCATGGGCTTGGGGGAGTCTATTAGAAGGGAGAGATTTTCTAAAAGAGAATGTTATGTGGCAGATAATAGATGGGGAGGAGGTGAATGTATGGGAAGATAAATGGTTACCTAATGGTATTATTGCCCCAGTTGGTGACACTAACCAAATGGGTCCGAAAAAGGTGTCTGAGATAATGGATAAGGAAAATGAGCAGTGGAAACTGGATGAAATGAAAAATATGGTTAGTGAAGACACTATCAAAGAAATCTCAGAGCTGCTAGTTTGCAAGGAAGGAGGCAGAGATAGGATGGTCTGGCCTCGAAGTATGGATGGGGAATATACAGCAAAGGAAGGTTACCATGCCTTAAAGGAGAAAGAGGGATGTTCAAGGAAAAGGGGCCATCATCTTCCCATAATATAAATGATTCAGTATGGAGATTTATTTGGGGACTATCTATTCCACCAAAGGTCAAACAATTCTTATGGAGAGCTTGCAGGAATCTTAGAGCCACAAATTGGAACCTATGGAAAAGGAAGGTAAAGGAGAGCCCTCTTTGTCCTTTATGCAAAAAAGAAAATGAATCCATTGAACAAGCTTTGCTATTGTGTGAATGGGTGATTCCTATTTGGTTTGGGTTGGATGTCAATTATAAAGTGGCAAAGGAAAAGATAACTACTCTGGATGAATGGTTTCAGCATGTTAAGGAGATGGCTGACAGAGAAAAGCAGCATGGCCAGAGAATATTAGTTACAGTAGCTATGACCTGTTGGGATATATGGAAGGCAAGATGTATGGAGGTGTTCCAAGGGAAGCCACTGACCCAAGACTCATAATAACAAGGACAAGTGGAGCAGTGGAAGAAATTTTGAATCAAGAAGTTGCGGGTATAAACAGAACATGACAACAGAAGATAAGAAAGGAGAAATGGGTCTGTCCTGAAAAAGATTGGATAAAAGTTAAGTGTGATGGGGCTTTTGATAACCATTCAAGAGTAGCGGGGATAGGAATGGTCATTAGAAATGATGAAGGTATAATGGTGGCTGGGACAGGAAAGAAGCTGAACACTAATTCAAGTATTGAAGCTAAAGCTTTAGCTGTGAAAGAACGTATGGTTTCAGCTGAAAAATTGAAATTGTCTCAGATAATAATGGAAACAAACTCAGAGCTGGTACAAAAGTAAATTACAGAAATAAAGGGTAGAGGTATATGGAGAATATATCCAATTGTAAAGGATATATTGGATATGAAAAATAAGTTCAGAGGAATAAAGTTTGAACAGATAAACAGAAAAGCAAATGCTGCAGCTGACTGGTAGCTACTCAGTACAAGAGGGAGATGAGCATACAAAATTGGGTAAATTTACCCTCATCTTCCCTGGTCCACATTCTAAGCAGAGATGGTCTTCCTGCCCCCCATTGAAAACTATTTTTTCTTTCCTCTTTTATCTCTTGAGGAAATTGTGAATGGGTTTGCTCTTTTAAGGGATTAGAGGTTATGTGTTACTGAATTGACATTGTATTGTATTGTTGGAATTTGTTTGTGAGAATTAAAAAATGTTCTCGGTTGGCAAAAAAAAAAAAAAACTTTCTGCTTTTATTAGCCGCCAATACAATCTAACACAATTCTATATTTTTCAAATCTAATTTGTTTTATGGTTTATAAAGTTACTTTTATATGTAAATAATTTACAAATTCTTAAGAAACCCAATATTCATTTTTATTAAGTTTGATTTATTTTGTGAAGTATATTAAATTATACACTAATAATTTATTTATTTATTGAACTCACTTTTTGGCCCAAAGGAAAGACGAACTTGTTTGACGTGCCTTCTTCCGTGCTAATAGGGCGAGAGAATTGTATTTGCATTAGAACTAGTAAGGGTCGGGTTGCATAGAATAGAATCGAGATAGTACAAAAAAATTATTTGTTTAAAGATTGGAAATTTGATGTTTTAATTTATTGTTCAAAATACATTAAATATTAAAAATTATTTTTATATTTTTATAATTTAATTTAAATAAAAAATATATTTTTAATTAAATAATAATTCAGTCAAAGTTAGGGTCGAGGTTGAGCCTAACTTTAAAATATCATCTTTAAAACTTAATTGAATTGGATTTGACCTATTAGATCATGGACTCTTTGATAGGTCTAATTTAAGTGTTATTTGATAAATTAAAAAATTAAGTATTGAATTTATAAGGATTGAATTTTTGATAAATTTTAAAATTAATTCCTGAAAAAATTAAGTACTGAATTTATATTATAAAAATTATTTGGTATGTTAATCAAAATTAAATACGATAATTGTAAATGTTGAATTTTAAAAATTATTCATTTCACAATTTTAACTTTTTTAACATAATCATTTATATTATTTTTGATAATTGTAAATATTGAATTTTGAAAATTATTCATTTCGCAATTTTAACTTTATTAACATAACAATTTATATTATTTTTGATAGTTTTGGATAAAAATTAAAAGCGTAATTTAAATATCTCATCTTTTGTAACAAAAAATGGATAATTTAGTTTAAATATAAATTTCTTTAAAATAAAATTAACTTAACGTGTGTTGAATTAAGTGATAAGTAACTTTTTATTTACATATTCCATTCAACATTTTTAAAAATTTTATATTAAATAACATCTAATATGAGTTATCAAATAGATTTAAAAAATTAAACTGTTAATTTTTTTTTTCAATGCATTAAAAATTTTCAATACATTACCAAACACACCCTTAGACTAGATTTGTACATTATTTACTTTTTAAAATTATTTTTTATGCCTTAAAAAATATTGGTTTTTAAGAATTAAAGTTGAATTCCTTTATAAAAGGAAGATTGTTTAAAGTCACTTTCTAAGTAGTAATTAACTGGAAAAAAAAAAAAACAAACAAACACAGTTCATAATAATTGAATGAAGGAGGGAGTTTTTTGTTTTTTCAACTTTTTTCTAATTTCTTTGCATAAAGTTAAACAATAACTGGTACTTTTTAGTAGCAAATTCTTGATCCTTACTTCTTTGAATAAATAAAATTCTATTTATCCAAAAAAAACTAATAAAAATATTTCGGTAGTGGTCTTTTGGTAAAGATAATTACAACAACAAAACTTTAATTTATATAATATTTTTTGATTAAATTATTGTCAAAATACTAATCAATTTCAAGTATGTTTACGTCTCAAGATTATCTAAGAGTATCATTTTATATATATGAAATTTCTAGAATAAAAGAATAAATGTTTTTTTTTACAAGAATATTATTAGCTTATGGCAAAATAAGAATGTCACTTTGAATATGATAGATATCATAGTATATATTAAGTGTATATATACGAAATATGTATTATAATACGTAGATTGTCGTAGTTAGATACACGGTGTACATTTACGTACACAAATGATATCAAAGTGAATGAGAAATTAGTCTCATTATTTACCCACTTGGATAGGAAGGAAAGTTGGTTGAAGGTATGTGTGGTAGTCAATCCTACATAGGACTAAGAATGACTTTAGCTTATAGTTTATATAAGCTAGAGTGTCATGATGGGTTGGGCCCCAAGGGGCACCCAAGTTTTTGTGGAGGGTGAGGACCTACACAACTTGGGCTGGACCACACGCTCGCCGCCGCTGCCGGGCCGGGCTTGGGCTGGGTCGGGTTTGGGTTTGGGTCAGTAATTAATTTTTTACTGCCCAACCGGCTTAATTTTTTGACCAAACCGAACCAGCTCAACACCAACCAGCCGAACCAGCTCAGCTCAGCACCAACCAGCTTTATGTTTGTCCGAATAATTCATCTTCTAGAATGTGTCTGTTCGGTTTCTTTCCCTTTTCAGTTGTGTCTTTGCCTGTTGGATTGAACCGGTTCATTGTAACAGACTTGTCTTTTGACTGAATCGGTTCCTGTCCAACAGATGTGTCTGACCGAACAGACTTCTCTGTATCTATAAATAGGAGTGTTTGTATCTGTTTCAATTCACTAATTCACCGAAAATATTCTTGTCTTCTGAGAGAGAGACTTCAACATTCTTCTGTTCGCTGTGTTGCATCCGGGTGTGCTCTCATTTGCAACGTATATCGAGAAAACCTGGGAGACGATTTGCATCGATACTGTAAGCACCTTAGCAGGCAAAAAACGTCTTAAGGTTAGAGATCCAACATTGACTCGATATTGATTTTTTCAAATCAATTACTGTAAGTGTCTTTGTTCGATTCTGCATATTTGTTATAATTTGCTTGTATATATATATCCAGTTTTTCTTTTTCTTTCTATTTATATTTTACAGTATATAGCATCTTCTATATTTTCAACATTCTTAAGACGTTTTTGTTTCTGCTTTATTTGTTATATACTATGTTTGTATATTGTTACGGTGTTTGAACTTGTATATACTGTTTGTTTATTTTATATAAACTACAGTAGCGTTTTTTCTTTTAATTGTTATAACACTGACTTCTTTTCAGTGTTTGGTTTATTTTTATATATACTATTCTTTCTGACTTCTTTTTGTTTTATATATATACATATTTGTCTTACTTGCTTTATTATAGATTATATTTTTTATAGTTGGCAGTATATATATATTGTTTTCGTTTGTTTAGTTCATACTGTTTGCTTTTATAATATATATAGATTGCACACATATATTATTTGCTATTGTTCACGTGATTTTCATATATATAGTTTGGGTTTTTTCCTTTCTTCCTTTACACTGTTTCTTTATATATATATATATATCTATATTTATATAGTTTCGGTGAATGTATATATTGTTTATATATATATATTTTTTGAATATTTAGATTTTGTGATATTTTTTTTACTACAAGTGTTTATATTCTTAGTTACATTATTTTTCTTGTATAATTATATTTGTATATTTTGTATACAAGTTGATCCTATTATTCTTGAATAATAGATGGCCGAAACATCTACCGGTATTGTTAGAGCGCCCGTAGCGCCACAACCTCTACATGTAACACATGGTGAGAAACCCGAGAAGTTCAATGGTCAGGACTTCAAACGATGGCAGCAAAAGATGCTGTTCTATTTGACCACCCTCAATCTAGCCAAGTTCTTACGAGAGGAGGCCCGACTTTGAACGAGGGAGAGACCGATACTACAATGGTAGCCTCGGTAGATGCATGGAAGCATTCTGACTTCCTATGCAAGAACTACATCCTCAACGATTTGGACAACACGTTATACAACGTGTATAGTCCAATAAAGACAGCGAGAGAGCTGTGGGAGTCCTTGGAAAGGAAATACAGAACCGAGGATGCTGGCACAAAGAAATTTGTGGTTGGCCGGTTTCTGGATTTTAAGATGGTGGACTCGAAAACCATTATTAGTCAAGTTCAAGAGTTTCAATTGATTCTCCATGAGATCTTTGCCGAGGGAATGACTCTAAGTGAATCATTCGAAACGGCAACTTTGATAGAGAAACTCCCTCCTTCGTGGAAGGATTTCAAGAACTATCTAAAGCACAAACGAAAGGAGATATCTTTAGAGGACTTGATTGTTCGATTGAGAATCGAGGAGGATAATCGTAGTTCAGAGAAGAGGGTCATGGTCCAGACCATGGAAGCCAAAACAAATGTTGTTGAACATTCGAAAAAGACCAACAAGAGGAAATTCGTTGGTTCAAGTTCTTCCCAAGCAAAGAAGGGAACGGATTTTAGGAAGTTCACGGGAAATTGTTTTAACTGCAACAAACCCGGACACCATGCAAAGGACTGCAGAAAGAACAAGAAAAAGAAAGCTCAAGCCAACCTAGTTGATGATTTTGAGCTTGCTGCTATTGTTTCACAAGTGAACTTGGTGGAAAACCCTAAGACATGGTGGGTTGATGCCGGGGCCACTTGTCACGTATGTTCTGAAAGGAAGAGTTTCTCCGAATATAAAGAAGCTGCTAATGATGAGCAACTATATATGGGAAACTCTACGGCTTGCAAGGTACGAGGCCATGGAAAGGTGGTACTCAAGATGACCTCCGGGAAGCAACTCACATTCAACAATGTTGTTCATGCTCCCGAAATCCGAAAGAATTTGGTTTCCGACTCTTTATTGAGCAAGAATTCGAGTCTGATAAATTTGTACTCACCAAGAGTGGGATATTTGTGGGAAGGGGATATCTTTGTGATGGGCTTTTTAAGCTCAATATTATGACAATTGTACCCAAGAATAAGATTATTAATAATAATATTTCTTCTGTTTACTTGGTTGAGTCCCCTACTTTATGGCATGGTAGATTAGGTCATGTAAATTACAAGACCTTGCAGAAAATCAGCAATTTGGATTTACTTTCGAAATTTGTCATTGACAAGAATCACAAATGTGAAATTTGTGTAGAATCCAAACTAGCTAAGGCTCCTTTCTATTCAATAGAAAGAAGTAGTGAATCTCTAGAGTTAATTCACACTGATATTTGTGATTTAAAATTTGTGCAAACTAGAAGTGGTAAAAAGTATTTTATTACTTTTATAGATGATAGCACACGATATTGTTACGTCTATTTGCTAAAAAGCAAAGACGAGGCCTTGGAAGCATTTAAGCTCTTTAAGAATGAGGTTGAAAATCAACTAAGCAAGAAAATAAAGAAAATAAGGAGTGATAGAGGTGGTGAATATGATTCATTTTTTAATGAATTCTGTTCGGAAAATGGAATCATCCATCAAACCACTGCTCCTTATTCACCTCAACAAAATGGTATTGCAGAACGCAAGAACTGAACGTTGAAAGAAATGATGAACGCTTTGTTGATAAGTTCAGGGTTACCTCAGAACTTGTGGGGGGAAGCTATTTTATCAGCTAATTATATTTTAAATAAAATACCCCAGAAGAAGTTAGACAAGACACCGTATGAATTGTGGAAGGGTCTAAGACCAAACTACATACACATGAAAGTGTGGGGGTGTCTTGCGAAGGTAGCCGTTCCTCCACCTAAAAAGGTCAAGATAGGACCTAAAACTATTGATTGCGTATTCATTATATGCAAACAATAGTGTTGCTTACTGTTTTCTTGTATTCAAGTCGGACATTCCCGATATTCATATCAATACGATAATGGAATCAAGGAATGCTTCGTTCTTTGAAGATGTTCTTCCTTATAAGGAAAAACAAGAAAGCAAGACTGCAAAGAGAACTTATGAGTCCTCGAGTAGTAATCCACATATGGATGAAGAGGAACAAGAGGAACCTAGAAGGAGCAAACGCGCTAAAGTACCGACTACTTATGGTCCTGATTTTCTAACATATTTGTTAGAAAATGAACCTCAAACTTTTAGCGAGGCTATGTCGTCTCCAGAAACACAATTCTGGAAAGAGGCCGTTAACAATGAAATAGAATCCATCATGCAAAATCATACATGGGAATTGGTGGATCTTCCTTAAGGGCATAAGCCTTTAGGATCCAAATGGATATTTAAGAGGAAGATGAAAGCAGATGGAACGATTGATAAATATAAAGCCCAACTTGTAATAAAAGGATACAGGCAAAAGGAAAGGCTTGATTATTTTGATACGTATTCACCAGTTACGAGAATAACATCTATTCGAATGTTAATAGCTATAGCAGCTCTTAACAATCTCGTTATACACCAAATGGATGTTAAGACAGCTTTCCTGAATGGAGATTTAGACGAAGAAATTTATATGGAACAACCCGAAGGGTTCAAAGTTTCGGGACAGGAAAGGAAGGTGTGTAGACTTGTTAAATCATTATATGGTTTAAAACAAGCTCCTAAACAATGGCATCAAAAATTTGACAATACAATGTTGTCAAATGGTTTTCGTATTAATGAATGTGATAAGTGCGTTTACGTAAAAGATACGAATAAGGGATATGTCATTGTTTGTCTATACGTAGACGATATGTTGATCTTAGGCAGTAACTATGAGATCATAAAAGCTACCAAAACTTGGTTGACCGGTAAGTTTGATATGAAAGATATGGGTGTAGCTGATGTGGTTTTAGGAATTAAAATTTCTAAAACACAAGATGGCTTGGTAATATCTCAAGATCATTATGTAAATAATATTCTTGAGAAATCCAGCAAGAATGATACCGATATAGCCAAAACACTCGTAGATGTTCATTTACATCTAAAGAAAAATACTGGTGACGCAATATCTCAATTAGAATATTCGCGAATAATTGGTAGTCTTATTATCTTATGAACTGTACAAGACCAGATAAAGCTTACTCAGTCAGCAAACTGAGTAGATTTACTAGTAATCCTGGAGATGATCACTAGAAGGCCATTGTGAGGGTACTTAGATATTTGAGATACACCTCAAGTTATGGACTGCACTATACAAGATATCCAGTTGTACTTGAAGGGTACACTGATGCAAACTGGATATCCGATACTAAAGATTCTAAATCTACTAGCGGATTTATCTTTACTATTGGAGGAGCTGCAGTGTCATGGAAATCTTCTAAACAAACATGTATTGCCAGATCCACTATGGAATCTGAGTTTATAGCTTTAGATAAAGCTGGAGAAGGAGCAGAATGGCTTCGAAATTTTTTAGAAAATATTCCATGTTGGCCGAAACCTGTGCCGGCAATAAGTATACATTGCGATAGTCAATCTGCAATTGGTAGGGCATAGAGTAGTTTATATAACGGTAAATCTCGACACATTCGTCGAAGACACAATATCGTTAGACAGTTGCTCTCAAATGGAATTATCTCTATTGATTATGTAAAATCAAAGGATAATATTGCAGATCCGCTTACTAAAGATTTAACGAGAGAGCAAGTAAATACATCATCGAGGGGAATGGGTCTTAAGCCTATAAATTAAAGTTACATAGTGGAAACCCAACCTAGCTGACTGGAGATCTCAAGATCTAGGTTCAAAAGGGACAACTAAATTATGTAACTGTGTGTAAGCACTAAAAGAGTTAAACACTCTTATCCATTCCTATGATGATTTAGTGCTGCCTGCAAGGTAGGATAAGCTATGCTTTTAATGATTCTTATAGCTTGATAAATAATCAAGTGGGGTATTGCAGGATACTCTTAATGAGCAATCACCTATTATGAGTAAGAAACGTGGCCACTTTTATGAGAATTGATCAGGCTAAATCCTCTAGAGTACTCATAAGAAACCAGGAAGTGTCTGAGGCCAAAATGGACACAACCGTGAGAACCGAAGATGTTCGAAGGGAAATTGTGTGATAATTATTGTCTTGGTTTACACTAAAGGCTGAATAGTTCAAGACATCATGTTCACTAGTTAGACGAGTAAATCCGGTAGTTATTCACTATGGAGGGTTCAAAGCCAAAAGCTACCTATCTTGATGCAATTACTCTTCAAAGAAAGTCTCTCTCATACTCCGAGTCAGTTCGTCGTTTTATTCAGACAATTTCCATTCATGTGGGAGATTGTTAGATATCATAGTATATATTAAGTGTATATATACGACATACTTATTCTAATACGTAGGTTGTCGTAGTTAGATACACGGTGTACATTTACGTACACAAATGATATCAAAGTGAATGAGAAATTAGTCTCATTATTTACCCACTTGGATAGGAAGGAAAGTTGGTTGAAGGTATGTGTGGTAGTCAATCCTACATAGGACTAAGAATGACTTTAGCTTATAGTTTATATAAGCTAGAGTGTCATGATGGGTTCGGCCCCAAGGGGCACCCAAGTTTTTGTGGAGGGTGAGGACCTACACAACTTGGGCTGGACCACACGCTCGCCGCTGCCGCCGGGCCGGGCTTGGGCCGGGTCGGGTTTGGGTTTGGGTCAGTAATTAATTTTTTACTGCCCAACTGGCTTAATTTTTTGACCAAACCGAACCAGCTCAACACCAACCAGCCGAACCAGCTCAGCTCAGCACCAACCAGCTTTATGTTTGTCCGAATAATTCATCTTCTAGAATGTGTATGTTCGGTTTCTTTCCCTTTTCAGTTGTGTCTTTGCCTGTTGGATTGAACCGGTTCATTGTAACAGACTTGTCTTTTGACTGAATCGGTTCCTGTCCAGCAGATGTGTCTGACTGAACAGACTTCTCTGTATCTATAAATAGGAGTGTTTGTATCTGTTTCAATTCACTAATTCACCGAAAATATTCTTGTCTTCTGAGAGAGAGACTTCAACATTCTTCTGTTCGCTGTGTTGCATCCGGGTGTGCTCTCATTTGCAACGTATATCGAGGAAACCTAGGAGACGATTTGCATCGATACTGTAAGCACCTTAGACAAGCAAAAAACGTCTTAAGATTAGAGGTCCAACCTTGACTCGATATTGATTTTTTCAAATCAATTACTGTAAGTGTCTTTGTTCGATTCTGCATATTTGTTGTAATCCAACCTATGATGATTTAGTGCTGCCTGCAAGGTAGGATAAGCTATGTTTTTAATGATTCTTATAGCTTGATAAATAATCAAGTGGGGTATTGCAGGATACTCTTAATGAGCAATCACCTATTATGAGTAAGAAACGTGGCCACTTTTATGAGAATTGATCAGGCTAAATCCTCTAGAGTACTCATAAGAAACCAGGAAGTGTCCGAGGCCAAAATGGACACAACCGTGAGAACCGAAGATGTTCGAAGGGGAATTGTGTGATAATTATTGTCTTGGTTTACACTAAAGGCTGAATAGTTCAAGACATCATGTTCACTAGTTAGACGAGTAAATCCGGTAGTTATTCACTATGGAGGGTTCAAAGCCAAAAGCTACCTATCTTGATGCAATTACTCTTCAAAGAAAGTCTCTCTCATACTCCGAGTCAGTTCGTCGTTTTATTCAGACAATTTCCATTCATGTGGGAGATTGTTAGATATCATAGTATATATTAAGTGTATATATACGAAATACTTATTCTAATACGTAGGTTATCGTAGTTAGATACACGGTGTACATTTACGTACACAAATGATATCAAAGTGAATGAGAAATTAGTCTCATTATTTACCCACTTGGATAGGAAGGAAAGTTGGTTGAAGGTATGTGTGGTAGTCAATCCTACATAGGACTAAGAATGACTTTAGCTTATAGTTTATATAAGCTAGAGTGTCATGATGGGTTCGGCCCCAAGGGGCACCCAAGTATTTGTGGAGGGTGAGGACCTACACAACTTGGGCTGGACCACACGCTCGCCGCTGCCGCCGGGCCGGGTCGGGTTTGGGTCAGTAATTAATTTTTTACTGCCCAACTGGCTTAATTTTTTGACCAAACCGAACCAGCTCAACACCAACCAGCCGAACCAGCTCAGCTCAGCACCAACCAGCTTTATGTTTGTCCGAATAATTCATCTTCTAGAATGTGTATGTTCGGTTTCTTTCCCTTTTCAATTGTGTCTTTGCCTGTTGGATTGAACCGGTTCATTGTAACAGACTTGTCTTTTGACTGAATCGGTTCCTGTCCAACAGATGTGTCTGACTGAACAGACTTCTCTGTATCTATAAATAGGAGTGTTTGTATCTGTTTCAATTCACTAATTCACCGAAAATATTCTTGTCTTCTGAGAGAGAGACTTCAACATTCTTCTGTTCGCTGTGTTGCATCCGGGTGTGCTCTCATTTGCAACGTATATCGAGGAAACCTAGGAGACGATTTGCATCGATACTGTAAGCACCTTAGACAAGCAAAAAACGTCTTAAGATTAGAGGTCCAACCTTGACTCGATATTGATTTTTTCAAATCAATTACTGTAAGTGTCTTTGTTCGATTCTGCATATTTGTTGTAATCTACTTGTATATATATATCCATTTTTTTTCTTTTTATTTATATTTTACAGTATATAGCATCTTCTATATTTCCAACAGAATAAAGGGTCGATCAAGTTGCAATAAGAACAAAACCATGGGCTCAAAAAAAGGTGAAGAATTTGAGAGGATTTATTAGTGACTATATATATATATATATATATATATATATATATATATATATATATATATATATATATATATATATATATATATATATATGGTGCACAATTGCCAAAAGGAATTGTTTGCAAGTTTGAGCTCCCTGACAATCGTTTGCAAGTATCTTCAAGCGTTTCAAAATGTGCATTGATTATTTCCCCAGAGGCGGGGGGACAATACAAAGAAAAGAAACAAATGCCACGTTGCCAACCTTGTTAACTTGCTAAAATTCCAACTCATTGCCAACTTTAATGCTGCTTAAACCAGATAAAAATTCCATTGAAAAAAACAAAAAAAACAAAAAACAAAGATAGCGGTGGCAAATGAGTTGGTCAGATTGGATCGCTTTGAATTTGGTCCATTCGTTTCGAAAACAATTCAGGTTATTTTCAAGTTTGAGTCGTTTTAATTTTCAAGTTCGATTTATTTTGAGTTTAGATTATTTCAAATTTAAATCATTATTTTAAGTTCAAGTCATTAACTTTTAAAATTATGAATCTTTAATGAATTGTTTAGATAAAGTCAATTGTATCAACTTACATTTTCACTGACTTGTAGCATATCTTTAATTTTGATTTTTTAATCATAATATATTTTATTTGTGATATATAATTGTAAAAATGAAAAAAAAATTTTATTTATAGTATAAATTGAATTTAGTTATTATAATAGAAAAAAATATTTTTCAAATTTTTACTTATAATTAAGAAAAATAATCTACAAATGTTTATAAAAATATAAAAAAAAATTTAAAAGATCTCTCAAAGTTATTAAATATAACTGCTAATTTATGTTATATTTATTATTATTTTTTAAAAATATACTTAAATTTAAGTTTGAGTCGTTTTGGATCAATCTTTCAGGTCATTCGAGTTTGGATAATTTTAAGTTCATATTTATTCGAGTTCAAATCGTTTGAGATTCAAATCATTTTAAGTTCAAGTCATTTTAGATTTAAGTTATTTTCGAACTCAAATAATTTCAGGTTGGATGAGTTTAAAATATTGACTTTTTCTAATCAAATTGAGTTGAATGGATTTTTTCAGTTTGAATCATTTTTTTTTTTATACATTGGAGGCCATAGCCTGATAATAGAAAATGTGTTACAGATACTAGGATTTAAATTTCAAACTTATTGAATATCACCTTTTAAAAGTGACTGCATTAATCGATTAGACTAAGCCCCTAATTCAGTTCGAATCAATTTTCATTGCTCTTAGCAAAGACATTGATTGAAACTGCCATAGGCTGCTGGACATAAAAAAGGAGACATTCGAATATATTAATTTTTTATAATATAGTTTAAGATATATATATATATATATATATATATATAGAGGAGTGATCCACTTATACTAGTGTAAAACTAAGTTAGTTTTACACACTTTCATAATTTTTTTATACGATTTATATTTGTTTAATCTGACTGTCGTTTTTCATGTTCTATTCACGTAGATCATGCAATCGAGTTTCGAGTAAATTAAAAATATCTAATTATTTGTTCGATTTAAAAAAACTTTCAACCGTTAAATATATATTGAAAAAAATAATATTTTCGATTAATATGATAGAGATATCGGATCGATTCAAAAATTTACGTGCATGATGAGTACAATTATATTGTTAAATCCAACGGTCGATTTTTTTAAATATAAATCATATAAAAAATTATGAAAGTGTGTAAAACTAATTTAGTTTTACACTATCCCTCCTCATAAATATATATTGTTCATTGATGAGAAATATGACAATTCTCGGATTTTATTGGTTAAATTTTTTATATAGGATAATATACTAATCCTTATAATAATTTAGTTTGATTAGAAGATTTCCCGAAACTTTGTTATGTATAGTATAGAAGGTGACTTTTTAGTTCTATTAAATTTTCTATTTTTGGATACATTTCATAATTAAATTGTAGTTTCAGTTGTTAATCAATAAAATTTTCCTATCTATTTGTAGAAAGTAGAAATACATAGGATAAAATTTAGACTTGTCAATTGGACGATGGTCCATTTAGGTTGAATCAATTTGAATTTTAAAAAATTCAAGTTAATTTCGTGTCTGAGTTAATCTTTATTTTAGTAATATTTAATTATTTTTAGATTTAGATTCTTTTTATATTGATTAAATATTATTTAAATATTTTAATGATATTTATTATTAACAAACATTTGTACTATATATTTAAAAATAATATTTCAATTGATAATTTAAGTTACTTTTAGGGTAAAAAAAGTGTTTGTTAATAATAAATTTTCGAAACTATTCTCATGTAGTTGAAAAATTAAAAGACTGAATGTAAATTAAATATTATTTAAAATTTTCAATAATACTTATTATTAACAAATATTTATACTAAATATTTAAAAATAATATTTCAATTAGTAATTTTAAATCAAATAAAAAAAATGGTAATTTTGTCTTAATATTTTTTTAATTTTTCAATTACATGGGAAAGTTACTTTTCCACCTCTCTTCATGGGAATCACATTTCAATACTTGTGATGAAAAAGTTACTTTTTCACCTCTCTTCATGGTAGGTTGTAAATGAACTAGGCTTGAACGAACAGGCCTATGTTCATGTTCGTTTATTTATTTTTTAGCTTGTTCGTGTTCGGTTCGTGTTCGTTAAGGATTTTAAAATTGTGTTCAAGCTCTGTTCGTTTAAAATTAAGTGTGTTCGTGTTCATTTATTTAATGTTCATGAACAAGTTCATTTAAATTAAATGAACTTGTTCGTGAACATTAAATGAACATGTTCATGAACATATAATCAAACATGTTCGCGAACAATTAAAATTATGTTCATGAACAATAAACAAACAAATCTAAACAATTTTAACAAACAAATAAAAAAATCAATTTTAAATTATTATCATTAAATATAAAATAATAAAATACAAACGTAATTAAACTAAATTTATTATTAAATTATTAAATTTAAGTTATTAAATAATATTAAGTATATTATAAGTAAATAAAATAAAATAAACGAACATAAACGAGCTTTAAACAAACTGATAAACGAGTTTTAAATGAACGATAAACGAGTTTGTTCGTGAATATAAACGAACCGAACACACATCTGTTCGAACTCGGTTCGTTTAATAAACGAACATTATAATTGTGTTTATAATCGTTTATTTAGCTTAATAAACTAACAAAAATCGAACTATTCACGAACGGTTCGTCGAACGCTCTGTTCGTTTACAGCCCTATTTCATGAGAATTACATTTTAATACTTGTGAAAAAATAACTCCTAAAAAAAATTATATTTTCAAAAAAAATAAATTTTTTTAATATAAAAATCATATTCTCATCAATTAAATATAATGAAAAATAATAATTTTAAATCATGTCAACTCTAAAAAGTACGGAGTCGAAGGATCCTAATCGAATAGTCACATTCACAACTTTGATGAAAATTCAATGTTAATCTAACGGTCAGGAACAGCATAAACCCTATTTGCTTAAAAAGGAAAAAATAAAAAAATCATTCGTCAGACCATGATCATTCTCTAGGATATAACTCCTGTTCGGCACTCCATCCGCCCTCTTTATATTATTTACAAGACGTAAAACTCCCCTTCCCACCACCCCCCATAAACCTTAGATCTCTCTCCCTTTTCCTTCTCCTTCTCCAAAACTCTAAAAAATTCCTTCAAATCCAGTTTTTTTTTTTTTTTTTGTTTATCTCTGGCCATGGAAGAATTTCTATTTCAGATCCGGTTCCTTTGTTTGGACAGAGTAATCACGGTCGAGTAGTTTTTCTTATTCTGTTTGGTAACAGATTTTGTTTAATCCACCGTGTTACTCTGTCCAAACAGATGTACTGGATCAATCGAATTTTCCTCAACCTTCGATTTCTATTTTTTTCTTGAAGAAACAGGAAAAGAAATCTGTAGCCGATCGAAGTGATTTTTTTTTCTTTTTTCTTTTAGATCTGGATTCTTGCAAGAATGGTGAAACACGTGTGCTCATTGCTTTCCAGCTTTGAGTCCCACTTTCAAATATTCGTATCCGATGTATAGCATTTTCATTTTTTTTTTTCTTCTGTTTTTAGCTTTCTGGTTTTATTAGCCACCAATACATAAAAGGTTGGAATGCAATCTAACACAATTCTATATTTTTCAAATCTAATTTGGTTTATGGTTTATTACTTTTATATGTAAATAATTTACAAATTCTTAAAAAACCCAATATTCATTTTTATTAAGTTTGATTTCTTTTGTTAAGTATATTAAGTTATACACTAATAATTTATTTATTTATTGAACTCACTTTTTGGCCCAAAGGAAACACGAACTTGTTTGACGTTCCTTCTTCCGTGCTTAATAGGGCGAGAGAATTGTATTTGCATTAGAACAAGGAAGGTTCGGGTTGCATAGAATAGAATCGAGATAGTACAAAAAATTTATTTGTTTAAAGATTGGAAAATTGATGTTTTAATTTATTGTTCAAAATACATTAAATATTAAAAATTATTTTTATAATTTAATTTAAATAAAAAATATATTTTTAATTAAATAATAATTCAGTCAAAGTTAGGGTCGAGTTTGAGCCTAAGTTTAAAATATCATCCTTAAAACTTAATTGAATTGGATTTGACCTATTACATCATGGACTCTTTGATAGGTCTAATTTAAGTGTCATTTGATAAATTAAAAAATTAAGTACTGAAAAAATTAAGTATTGAATTTATAAGGATTGAATTTTTGATAAATTTAAAAATTAATTCCTGAAAAAATTAAGTACTGAATTTGTATTAAAAAATTATTTGGTATGTTAATCAAAATTAAATACGATAATTGTAAATGTTGAATTTTGAAAATTATTCATTTCAAATTTTAACCTTTTTAACATAGTAATTTATATTATTTTTGATAATTGTAAATATTGAATTTTTAAAATTATTCATTTTGCAATTTTAACTTTATTAACATAGCAATTTATATTATTCTTGATAGTTTTGGATAAAAATTAAAAGCGTAATTTAAATATCTCATCTTTTGTAACAAAAAATGGATAATTTAGTTCAAATATAAATTTCATTAAAATAAAATTAACTTAACGTGTGTTGAATTAAGTGATAAGTAACTTTTTATTTACATATTCCATTCAATATTTTTTAAAAATTTTAATAACATCTAATATGAGTTATCAAATAGATTTAAAAAATTAAACTGTTATTTTTTTTTTCAATGCATTAAAAATTTTCAATACATTATCAAACACACCCTTAGACTAGATTTGTACATTATTTACTTGTTTAAATAATTTTTATGCCTTAAAAAATATTGGTTTTTAAGAATTAAAGTTGAATTCCTTTATAAAAGGAAGATTGTTTAAAGTCGCTTTCTAAGTAGTAATTAACTGGAAAAAAAAAAAAAAAAAAACAAACACAGTTCATAATAATTGAATGAAGGAGGGAGTTTTTTGTTTTTTCATCTTTTTTCTAATTTCTTTGCATAAAGTTAAACAATAACTGGTACATTTTAGTAGCAAATTCTTGATCCTTACTTCTTTGAATAAATAAAATTCTATTTATCCAAAAAAACTAATAAAAATATTTCGGTAGTGGTCTTTTGGTAAAGATAATTATAACAACAAGACTTTAATTTATATAATATTTTTTGATTAAATTATTGTCAAAATACTAATCAATTTCAAGTATGTTTACGTCTCAAGATTATCTAAGAGCATCGTTTTATATATATGAAATTTCTAGAATAAAAGAATAATTTTTTTTTACAAGCATATTATTAGCTTATGGCAAAATAAGAATGTTACTTCGATCAAGTTGCAATAAGAACAAAACCATGGGCTCAAAAAAAAGGTGAAGTATTTAAGAGGATTTTTTAGTGACTATATATATATATATATTATGAATTCGTTTTTGATATATTGACTGTGAAATTTTTTAATTTTAAAAATGAAATTATGATATTGTCACATGCCTTTTTTTTAATTAATATTTTTTAATATATTCTAAAAATATGTGTCATCCTACTGAATTTATTTGTCCATTGAAGATGAATGATATATATATATATATATATATATATATATATGGTGCACAATTGCCAAAAGGAATTGTTTGCAAGTTTGAGCTCCCTGACAATCGTTTGCAAGTATCTTCAAGCGTTTCAAAATGTGCATTGATTATTTCCACCAGAGGCGAGGGAACAATACAAAGAAAAGAAACAAATGCCACGTTGCCAACCTTGTTAACTTGCTAAAATTCCAACTCATTGCCAACTTTAATGCTGCTTAAACCAGATAAAAATTCCATTGAAAAAGAAAAAAAAAAAAAAAAAACAAAGATAGCGGTGGCAAATGAGTTGGTCAGATTGGATCGCTTTGAATTTGGTCCATTCGTTTCGAAAACAATTCAGGTTATTTTCAAGTTTGAGTCGTTTTAATTTTCAAGTTCGATTTATTTTGAGTTTAGATTATTTCAAATTTAAATCATTTAGGTTGGATTATTTTAAGTTCAAGTCATTAACTTTTAAAATTATGAATCTTTAATGAATTGTTTAGATAAAGTCAATTGTATCAACTTACATTTTCACTGACTTGTAGCATATCTTTAATTTTGATTTTTTAATCATAAAATATTTTATTTGTGATATATAATTGTAAAAATGAAAAAAAAAATTATTTATAGTATAAATTGAATTTAGTTATTATAATAGAAAAAAATATTTTTCAAATTTTTACTTATAATTAAGAAAAATAATCTACAAATGTTTATAAAAATATAAAAAAAAATTAAAAGATCTCTCAAAGTTATTAAATATAACTGCTAATTTATGTTATATTTATTATTATTTTTTAAAAATATACTTAAATTTAAGTTTGAGTCGTTTTGGATCAATCTTTCAGGTCATTCGAGTTTGGATAATTTTAAGTTCATATTTATTCGAGTTCAAATCGTTTGAGGTTCAAATCATTTTAAGTTCAGGTCATTTTAGATTTAAGTTATTTTCAAACTCAAATAATTTCAGGTTGGATGAGTTTAAAATATTGACTTTTTCTAATCAAATTGAGTTGAATGGATTTTTTCAGTTTGAATCATTTTTTTTTTTATACATTGGAGGCCATAGCCTGATAATAGAAAATGTGTTACAGATATTAGGATTTAAATTTCAAACTTATTGAATATCACCTTTTAAAAGTGACTGCATTAATCGATTAGACTAAGCCCCTAATTCAGTTCGAATCAATTTTCACTGCTCTTAGCAAAGACATTGATTGAAACTGCCATAGGCTGTTGGACATAAAAAAGGAGACGTTCGAATATATTAATTTTTTATAATATAGTTTAAGAAATATATATATATAGAGGAGTGATCCACTTATACTAGTGTAAAACTAAGTTAGTTTTACACACTTTCATAACTTTTTATACGATTTATATTTGTTTAATCTGACTGTCGTTTTTCATGTTCTATTCACGTAGATCATGCACATCGAGTTTCGAGTAAATTAAAAATATCTAATTATTTGTTCGATTTAAAAAAACTTTCAACCGTTAAATATATATTGAAAAAAATAATATTTTCGATCAATATGATAGAGATATCGGATCGATTCAAAAATTTACGTGCATGATGAGTACAATTATATTGTTAAATCCAACGGTCGATTTTTTAAAATATAAATCATATAAAAAATTATGAAAGTGTGTAAAACTAATTTAGTTTTACACTAATGTCAGTGGATCCCTCCTCATATATATATATATATATATATATTGTTCATTGATGAGAAATATGACAATTCTCGGATTTTATTGGTTAAATTTTTTATATAGGATAATATACTAATCCTTATAATAATTTAGTTTGATTAGAAGATTTCCCGAAACTTTGTTATGTATAGTATAGAAGGTGACTTTTTAGTTCTATTAAATTTTCTATTTTTGGATACATTTCATAATTAAATTGTAGTTTCAGTTGTTAATCAATAAAATTTTCCTATCTATTTGTAGAAAGTAGAAATACATAGGATAAAATTTAGACTTGTCAATTGGACGATGGTCCATTTAGGTTGAATCAATTTGAATTTTAAAAAATTCAAGTTAATTTCGTGTCTGAGTTAATCTTTATTTTAGTAATTTTTAATTATTTTTAGATTTAGATTCTTTTTATATTGATTGAATTCAAAGTCAAAATTGTATAATAATGTCGTGAATATTTATTTGCCTTCTATAAAAAAGTTAAATTCAATTTAACTTAAACCACTTTTAATTAAATCTAATTAATTCCTAAATTTAAATATCCAATTTCTGGTTTTTTTACCATAATATAGCTTTTTATTTTTTTAATTGCCGAGACAACGATACTTCTCTTTTAATTACCAAAATCCGCTCCTTTTTAACCATATTGGAAAATCGCCATGGCCCATGGCGATTTCCCAACTATTTTTTTAAATTAAATTAAATTTAAACTGTTAAGAAACGATAAATTTTTTTTAAAAAAAATAAATTAAATAATTTAAATTTAAAATAATTTATAAAATTAAAAATTATATAATTTAAAAAATAATAGTGTAATAAATTTTAAATAACAAAAAAAAACAATTTACAAAAAATATAATTATATAACTTGTACTGACAATAAAAAAAAAAATTGCATAACATGAAAAGCAAAACATGTAAATTTATACATTATTATACAAAAAATACAATATTCTCGTTATATTATACAAAAGTATATTTATTCTAATTATTTATGGAAGAGCTCCCGTACCGCGTGGTATTGAGCAACAGTGTGGAGCTCTCCTATTGCGTGGTGGTTGCACCCGTCGTTCAACCTCGTCAGTGGCACGTATTCGTGGTCGACCACGACCTCTTGCTGTAACCGACACTGGTTCTGGTTGTATGTCATCCGCATGCTCATAGACGATGTTGTAATGACCCACATCAGTCGATGGAAACGCACTACTATAGGGACCCATTTCTTCTGTATCAAAAATTTGAAACCCACTGCTGGAAGAGCCAACACCCAGTCCACCCATAAAGGGAACCTAAGTACTAAATGGACCCACAAATGATGTACCATCAAATGCTGACGCAGGGGTTCCAAACTGATTCAATGTACTTAGATATGCTGAACCTGGACTTAGGGTGAGGAGCTAATCATCTAACCTCGTCATTGGCGGTGATGGTCGGTAACACTCATCAACATCAAATCCGGGGTGACTGATGGAATAACGATGACTGGATGGTACTCCATGATCCCGTTCAGGTTCAGGAACACTAAATGACATCCTCGGTGCAGTGAACTCCGCCGCATGTGATGAGGCCGGTTGACTCATACGCCTATGTTGTCGGCTAGGTCTAGGAACTTTCATTTCCTGTGTAGGAGGGACTGGAATTGAAGTTCATCCGGGAAATCGCATACTCCTAACATCTTCAAACTCCGACGATGGAGAAACAAAAGGCCGGCCTTCATTTTTATACCATCTTATGTAATCATCAGATGGGTTGAAATTATTACCAATAATGGGATAACCTGTCGGAATTCGTTGAGAACGTATATTACACCATTGGATCCATTGTTGATGCTTTGTGGGCCAGAATTCTTCGTGACGCCCACGCATGTCAATTTTGTGAACCTTATCAAGGTTCACCGGTGGTTGCGGAATTGGTTGTTGCATCCCAAATAGTCACAACATCTAATCAGTGTGGTGCCACTCCACATATGCAAAGCATATCAATGCTATATTTGCTTTCCATATATGACAATTATTGTAGACATCCGATGGGGGAGGCATGCCATAATTTCATTTGAAGAATATGACATCCACACAAACTGCTAATAATTATTACAAATTATTAGTTTCATATGGATTAAATACAAAAATACTTGAATGTAACAATCGAAACATTTACCTTATCATATCCTACTCAATCTAGTCATAATCTTATACTTGCAAGGTCGGTCGGAATATCGATATGATCTCTACGATGACTCCACCTGTTAAAATGCGTATAAAATCTTAATAGACCTATAAAAAATACAAGTTCGTACAAATTTAATAAAATAATAAAGATTATTACCTGCTTGCAAGGGGGTATACAGGTGGAACATCCACGCACTGAGCAAGAAATGGCAGCTGATACAAAGCCCATGATTGTAGAAGCACTAAACATCCACCTATGTCATGGCTCTTTGGAACTGTAGCCCAACACAGTTCTCTATACAAAACCCCCAAACACGTAGAACACCAACTATAATTTGCTGCATGCTCTAAATCACGAAGTAATGGAAGATACATTAAATGTACCCGACTGCTCGATTTGTCAGGCATTAGCAATCCTCCAATCAAACGTAAAATATATGCTATAGCAGCATATTTTATCTCTTCTTTACTTGCATGTAATGGAAGATTTTGAAAGGATTTCAACCAAGTTAGTCTCACCGTTGACACATCCATACTCTTCTAAAGGTACAACGCCCAATAAATTTTGACTCTTTTCATTCCAATCTAGTAAGCTTGCGTCTGTAACAGCATCGCCATGCACCGGAAGTCCAAGTTGAAGTGCAATATCTTTTAGAGTTACCGTGCATTCACCAAACGAAAAATGAAAAGTGTGCGTCTCGGGTCTCCATCGTTCAATCAACGCACTGGTTAAGTCGGGTTGAAGCAGAAATCGTCGAATTTGAGTTGCATAATAAAATTCAGCTCTCTTTAAGTGGTCACTAATATATGGATGCGGATCCTCAAAAGAAAATTTCCTCGAACGTAAGACGCGACGAGTATCCTGTTGATAATTAAATAAATAATTATAAAATTATAAAAAATTAATAATGCAATAAAGATAATATTACAAAAATTTACTTACCTCTTGAAATATTACTAAGGATATGCGATTCTCTTGCAACCTCAATAATGATGATGAAGTCATTTTTAAATCAACACTTAGAGATTTTGTATGAAAGAATGAAGAATCAACACTAAGAGAAGATTTGAAATTTTTTTGTATGAAATAAGAGGAAGAAATAAGAGAAAGAAATAAGAGGAAGAAATAGGAGAAAGAAAATAAGAGAAAGAAAACATATGAATTAAGTTGTAAATGTAAATGGAATATGCGGTTATTTATAGGGTTTTTTTGGGGAAAATTTGAAGGCAAGCGGTCAAGTGACCGTTGCCTTCAAAACTTAATTTTTTTTTTCTTTTTACCGTTGGTTAATGGTACAATTGCTTAAATTTTTTTAAAAAAATTATTGGAAAATCGCCATGGCCCATAGCGATTTCTCAACATATAAATTTAATTTTTTTAAATATAATTGGGAAATTGCCATGAGCCATGGCGATTTTCCAACTATGAAATTTAATTATATTTTTTAAAACATAGTTGGGAAATCGCCATGGCCCATGGCGATTTCCCAACTGGGTTAAAAAAATGGATTTTGATATTTAAAAATAAAGTATCGGTATTTTGAGAATTAAAAAAAAAAAGGCTATATTGAGATAAAAAAAAACCTCCAACTTCTATTACATAAAACATGTTTGTTTTGATGTATTAGAGTATTGGGTTTGAAGGTTTGTTGTCTCCTCAATAATTCTAGTTGCTTTTACTTCTTTTTTCTTTTAATTTTTTATTTACTTCATTTGTTTGTTTCTATTTGCATCCATTTGGTGCTATTTGTATTTTTTATTGTTTGATTTAGTCTTATATTAGATATTCTCACACCCACTTAGAGCTGCTCATGGGTCGGGCCGGGCCGCGGCCCGGTTTTTTTTTTTCTCTGCCCAAGCCCGGCCCTGGGTCGCCCAGGCCCGCCCGTTTAGGCTCGAAATACTGTTCATTGGAATAAAAAAATAATTTTTAATTTTTTTATTTTTTTATAATTAAAATTAAATAAAATAATATTATTATAATAAAAATTACTGTTCCGGGCCGGGCCAACCCGAAACACAAAATATCTTGCCCAGGCCCGGCCCGCTGCCCAGCCCGTGAGCAGGTCTACTGACCCGTGGATAAAAAAAATATGTTGGGTGAAAAAATATTTAAAAAAGTTTGTATGAGTATTTTTTTTTTTAACAGAATTGGGTAATTTCTTTTAAAGAAGAAGTTGGTGAATTTTTAAAAAAAGACATTGACACCCTTATTATATTATATTATGATTTATTTGATTTATTTTGTATTTTTTTAATTGAATTAACATTACTTGACTCGTGACATAAAGTCAATAAAAAACTTTATTATTAGTAGAAATACGTTTATGGTGTTTACTCCAATTATATCAACTCTTTGGTTATGCTTTTTTTTAAAGTTGTGCAACTTTATATTAATATATACCCATTCATTCTTTTTTAGGGTTGCCCTCTAAAGGGCATCCAGTGTGCCCTTTGTTGATACTCTTTAAGCTTTTATTATTTAATATAGATTTGTTTAGTGCAAACCAATAAAATTATAGTACACTTATAATTTAGGTTAATATAAAAAAGTTAGAAAGTTTGTAATATCAAACCTGAGAATTTAAAAGCACGGATAAAAAATTCATTTTTTATATTAATATCTATATTATAATTGATTTTTTTGATCAATTATAATATAGATGTTTAAATATATTGATTTAAATATTGGGTTTTTGAACTTTTGCTACTAGTATTACTTAGACGTCGGACGAATCCGATAGGCCCAGCTCGTATTGGATCGAGTCTGGGTAGAGATTTTTTCATTTCGGTTCAGCTCGGTCCATTACTGTCTATGCAATAAAAATTATTTTTATTTAAATTTAATTATAAAAATATAAAAATAAAAATAAAATTTTTTAATATTTTAATAATTTATAAACAATAAAATGAGTTTGTAGATTGGCCCGCAACGAGCTTAAATAAGAAAAAAAAAATTCTAACTACAGCCCGACCCATTAGGAGGTCTACTAAACGGTTTACTTTTATTTTAATTTGATAAACTGTTTTGCTCGACTAGTAAAGTGTAAAAGAAAAATTTGGTGAGAAGAAGCTATCTCATTTTAAGATTAGAGCATACCACATGCCTTAACGAGAATTTAAAGATCGCTCACCAAAAAAATTATTAACAGTGATTGAACTTAGGTCCTATAAACGAAGTATTCAATCTTTACCAACTATATCAACTCAAGTGTGCTTTTTATATTTTGGTCTATTCATTTTGAAATAAATTTTCTTATTAACTTTAGGTTCAAACATTAATTTTAATATAATTTTTACATGTTTTGTTGATTGTGTTGTCTTTATTTTCGATAAATTATTTTTGTTTATTTTTTAATTAATTATAATATGTAAATCTTTTCTCATGATTCTATCAACTTTTTTATAATATATAAAAACATGGATGTGGATTATTTTTCAACTAATGAAGATAGATATGATTATTTATTGTATTTTTAAATTGTCATTTTAAAAATTTATTATTATAAATATTAATAAGATTTATCTAATTTATAAATAAAATTTATTCAATCTATTGTTGTTAATTATTAAAATAAAATTTTTGAAGAAATTTATTAAACTTTATCTTTAAATAGTCTAAAATCAAAGTTAAGTGATAAAATTAAATAAAAAATCAAAATTTAATGATAAAATTCAATCAAATAAAAGTATAGTATCAAATTTGTCCTTATATAATCCTAAAAGTATAATATCAAATATAAATCAAAATAAAGTATAATGATAAAATTTAATATCTACTTATACAGTGACAAATTTATCTTTTAATCATATGTTTCATGCATGGCAGGCCATTAAAACTAGTACAATAAAACTCCTATAAAATAATACTTTTGAGATTAAGAAAAAATATTATTTTAAGAGGTTATTTAATTATTGATAAATGAATAAATTATTTATTTATCGATAAATTAATATTTATTAATTTATAAATAATTTTATATTTTCAATCTTTATACATGTATATTATTATTTTCTTTTACTAAGATACATGAATGATTTATAAATAAAAAACATTAGATAAAGTAATGAAATCACCTACAAATGAAAAAATTAGTAAGGGATCATGAAGATAACTATTAATGATGATCAAGGTTCGGATGACAATTATGCTTTACTACTTGTTTGTTTCTCCCAAAAAGTATTTCGATCAATAGTCACATTAAATAACTATTTGCTTACAACATAAAAAATAATGTATTGAATGTGGTGTGTGTATTGTAAAAAAATAAATAAATAAAGATTATGTTTAATTTGGTTTAGGTATAAAGAAAAACAAAGGCTTTTTTATACTAATATAGCAAAAAAAAAAATTAAACCCCAAATTACCTATACTTTTAGATTATTTCCCAAAATGCGCTTGTTTTAAAATTAGCTGGGAAATCGCCACCCCCCATGGCGATTTCCCAGCATAAAAAAATTGATTTTGGCTAAAAATACCAAGGGAAATCGCCATGGGGGGTGGCGATTTCCCTTGGTATTTTTTTCAAAATTTGATAAAATTACCAAGGGAAATCGCCACCCCCCATGGCGATTTCCCTTGGTATTTTTAACCAAAATTGTAAAAAGAATGAAGGGAAATCGCCATGGGGGGTGGCGATTTCCCTTCAGTAATTTTTTTTTTTTTTTTTAATAAATCAACAAATTTTAATTTTTTTTAATTTGTAAATTTTATTTTTTTAATTTAAAAATTATAAATTAAATTAAGTTTCTTATTAAATTTAAATATGGAAAATTTTATTTCTTATAAAAATGAAAAAAACAAAATAATATTTCTTCTTAAATTAAAAAAATCAAAAATTATATTTGTAAGTTTTGTTTAAATTTTAAAATTTTGTAAGTTTTAAAATTTTGTAAGTTTTGTTTTTTAATTTTAAATTTTATAAATTAAATTAAAATAATTTTTTATAATTAAAAAAAAAAATTCGTAAGGTAAATTTTATTATTTAAAATTTATGAACAAATTTTTTTAAATTTTGTTAATTGATTTGTATTAGATAAAAACAAAAAACAAACAAAAAAACTTGCATTACATTTTCATGTCCATCAAATGCTGGAGAAAATATTGAAACTTGATTCTTTCTGCAATGGATAAGACTGATGATATAGGTTTTTAGACAGGTTTCAGCTATTTTCCAGTCCATCAAATGCTGGAGAAAATATTGGAACTTGATTTTTTCTGCAATGGATAAGACTGATGATATAGGTTTTTAGACAGGTTTCAGCTATTTTCCTGTCCATCAAATGCTGGATAAAATATTGGAACTTGATTCTTTCTGCAATGGATAAGACTGATGATATAGGTTTTTAGACAGGTTTCAGCTATTTTCCAGTCCATCAAATGCTGGAGAAAATATTGGAACTTGATTCTTTCTGCAATGGATAAGACTGATGATATAGGTTTTTAGACAGGTTTCAGCTATTTTCCAGTCCATCAAATGCTGGAGAAAATATTGGAACTTGATTCTTTCTGCAATGGATAAGACTGATGATATAGGTTTTTAGACAGGTTTCAGCTATTTTCCAGTCCATCAAATGCTGGAGAAAATATTGGAACTTGATTTTTTCTGCAATGGATAAGACTGATGATATAGGTTTTTAGACAGGTTTCAGCTATTTTCCTGTCCATCAAATGCTGGATAAAATATTGGAACTTGATTCTTTCTGCAATGGATAAGACTGATGATATAGGTTTTTAGACAGGTTTCAGCTATTTTCCAGTCCATCAAATGCTGGAGAAAATATTGGAACTTGATTCTTTCTGCAATGGATAAGACTGATGATATAGGTTTTTAGACAGGTTTCAGCTATTTTCCAGTCCATCAAATGCTGGAGAAAATATTGGAACTTGATTCTTTCTGCAATGGATGAGACAAATGATGGGATTTATCAATGACATTTTGCATTGAATAAGTTATAACTTTTTCAGTCAAATAGTCAAAGGATGGGATTTGTTATCTGGTACAACATAATGAACCATTATAAATTCATAATACTTATGAAGGTTTACAATACCCCCATACAACAGTTTTTCAATCAGATTTTTCCTGAGTGCTAAAACCTCCTCATTCTCATTCTCATCCTTCTATATTTCTTCTTTCTTTTGCTACACAACATGAGCAATAGAGCCATCGCATTGGTCTACTATAATGGCCAAATTCATAATACTGACGAAGGTGCTACCTTTGATTGTGAACGTCCAAAAAGTTTTCGTGTTGAAGACGACGTCACATTAGAGGAACTGAAGCTGCAAATTCATACAAAAATTAAAGCTGGAACTAGAAAAAGAGTTTCAGAGGTTAAGTACAGGCATCCTCTTTCTATTGGTGAAGGATGTGTCCGATATAGAACATTTCCACTTGAAGATGATGATGATGTCAGATGCATGTTTTATGCTCATGAGACATTTGCAAATGTTGGTGTCCTTGAGTTATATGCTGACATAGATGATGTTGACGATGATTGCGGCCCTTCAAATGTTCGCACAACAGAAAACTTTCCCATAGAAGATTATGATTCTGGGTCGTTCTATGTTGACACTACATACGACGTTCCCACAGAAGAAGTCGTGCCCTTATCTCAAGCTACAACTTTTCAGACTTCATTAGTCTCACAAACCCTAATTCCTACTACCCTCGAAGATGAGCCAGCTGGTGTTGATCCTGTTCGTCCACGTGGAGTCCATGGTGAAGATGTTGGTGAATTTAGTGAGCAAGAAGATGATGCTGAATTCGCAAGTGATGACAATACTGATTCTGACCCAGACGTCGTCCCTGCTGAGATCAACACTCATGGAGATATCAACACTCATCGAGATATTCCCCCATATCAGGCTGCATCCCATATGCATACACTGGATCTGGAGGCAATGCATGTGCCGGAATTTCCAGAGTATGTTCATACATTAGCTACGCCTCTGACATTTGATCCATCTGCACTTGATCTGTGTGTTGGGTTACAATTCCCAACGAAAGAGGCTGTGGTTTCAGCTATCAAGCACTATAACATCAAAAACTCTGTAGATTACAGAGTAATTGAATCTGAGCCGACGAAATATTATGCCAAGTGCTTAATGTATGGGAATGGGTGTAATTGGAGAATAAGGGCAACTTTTATGAAGAAGAAACATCTATGGGAGATTAGAAAATATGAAGGGCCTCATACTTGCACATCGGCGAGGATTTCACAAGATCATTGCAAGTTAGATTGTAACATGATCTGCTCATGCATTTTGTCATTGGTCCAAGCAAATCCGGAGATTTCCGTTTCAGTTTTGATCGCTGAGATGCGAATCCGGTATGGATACATGACCTCCTACAAGAAAACATGGCAAGCAAAGCAAAAGGCAATTGTTCGAGTATTTGGCGATTGGGAAAGATCGTACAATGAGCTACCTAAATGGTTAGGTGCAATGCAACATTTCGTGCCTGGTACAATTGTGGAATTGCAAACGATACCTGCATATCACGGTGATCGATTGGTCCAAGGTAAGAGAATATTCCATCGACTATTTTGGACATTTAAGTCGTGCATTGAAGGGTATCCGTATTGTAAACCAATTGTGCAAATAGACGGTACTTTCTTATATGGAAAATACAAAGGCACATTATTGTTAGCTATTGCACAAGATGGCAATCGAAACATACTGCCAATTGCCTTTGCCATTGTGGAGGGTGAGACAACAGAGGCTTGGTCATTCTTTCTCAGTAACTTGCGCAGACACGTGACAAAACAGCCTGGCATTTGCTTGCTGTCTGATCGACATGAAGCCATCAAAGCTGCGATTAGACGCGATGGTGGATGGAATCCTCCACATGCATATTCAGCGTACTGCATTCGACACATTGCAGCGAACTTTATGAAAAAGTTTAACAATAAGGAATTGCGTCGACAAATTGTTAACATGGGTATGGAATCAAATCATAGTTATTTTATCTCTTATATTTCGTTTAGCATATAAAATAATATTGAAATTCATAAGTTTTTTGTTTTTAAATTTATTAGGATACGAGTTGAGGCGACCGAATTTTCATTTCATGTATGACAATCTTCGTGGAGAAAATGCTGAGGCGGCTAACTGGCTTGATAGGATCCCCAAGGAGAAGTGGGCGCAGTCATATGATCAAGGAAGGCGTTATGGCCATATGACAACCAACCTAGCTGAATCTATCAATTCGGTGTTGAAGGGAACGCGTCATCTTCCCATTACTGCTTTAGTGCAATCAACATATTATAGGTTGGCTGCACTTTTTGTTAAGATGGGGAACAAACAAATTGCCATGATGGAGGGAGGGCACACATATTGTGAAACAGTCACACAAGCTATGCAAGAAAATCGCACGAAAGCTAACTCCCACATTGTTCGTAATTTTACGCGAGCAAATCAATCTTTTCTGGTTGAAGAGTTAGTTGCTCCACAAGAGGGTGTTTCTGCAATGAAGTACAAAGTCAACCTCAGTGACATGTGGTGTGATTGTGGAAAGTTTCAAGCACAAAGGTTCCCTTGTTCACATGTAGTTGCTGCCTGTGCACATGTCCATGTAGATTGCATGCAATATGTGGACAAAGTCTATAAACTGGAAAATATATTGAATGTTTATAGACATGAGTTCGAAGCTGTTGGAAATGAAGGTTACTGGCCTCAATATGATGGTCCAGAAGTGTGTCCCAATCAAGAAATGCGGAGAAATCCACATGGTCGGCCAAAATCAAGTCGTATTCGTAATGAAATGGACCTCAGGGAGAAAGGCCAACCAAAACGTTGTGGATTATGCAGAAACGGAGGTCATAACCGTCGAAATTGTCCGCAACGATTTGGCACATTGGGGGAGACTTCGCATCAACAATAAATGAATTACATGTTTTTCTCAACTTATCATGTACTTTGGATTATAAGGGAAAATGTAATGCAAGTTTTTTTTGTTTGTTTTTTGTTTTTATCTAATACAAATCAATTAACAAAATTTAAAAAAATTTGTTCATAAATTTTAAATAATAAAATTTACCTTACGAATTTTTTTTTTTAATTATAAAAAATTATTTTAATTTAATTTATAAAATTTAAAATTAAAAAACAAAACTTACAAAATTTTAAAACTTACAAAATTTTAAACAAAACTTACAAATATTATTTTTGATTTTTTTAATTTAAGAAGAAATATTATTTTGTTTTTTTCATTTTTATAAGAAATAAAATTTTCCATATTTAAATTTAATAAGAAACTTAATTTAATTTATAATTTTTAAATTAAAAAAATAAAATTTACAAATTAAAAAAAATTAAAATTTGTTGATTTATTAAAAAAAAAAAAAATTACTGAAGGGAAATCGCCACCCCCCATGGCGATTTCCCTTCATTCTTTTTACAATTTTGGTTAAAAATACCAAGGAAAATCGCCATGGGGGGTGGCGATTTCCCTTGGTATTTTTATCAAATTTTGAAAAAAATACCAAGGGAAATCGCCACCCCCCATGGCGATTTCCCTTGGTATTTTTAGCCAAAATCAATTTTTTCATGCTGGGAAATCGCCATGGGGGGTGGCGATTTCCCAGCTAATTTTAAAACAGGCGTATTTTGGGAAATAATCTAAAAGTATAGGTAATTTGGGGTTTAATTTTTTTTTTGGCTATATTAGTATAAAAAAGCCAAAAACAAATTTTAGATGCATATTTTGAAAAAAATTGATGAGAGGTAAAAGTTGTCAAGTGAACTTTTTTATAATATTATATGAAGTTTTACGTTTTTATTTTTTTAGGAATTAATAATTTATATATTTGTTGAATTTTAAAAAATTATAAAAAAAAATTATAATCTTATATATTTAACGAGATTATTATATTAATACATAAACCCAAGTCAAAATTGTGAGATTTTATTAATTAATTGAGATCATTAATTTATAGTGATTTTACTGTATAATAATAGTCCTTCCACTGTTCCACGTACATAAATTCGTTTGCCGCTGGCCTGGGCTCAGAGCCTCATACAACCCGTACTATTTCACTCTTTCAAGTTGGAAGAAAAGCTTGTCAAATAAACATTCTTGAAGTTCGTTTTTTTTTCTTTCAATTTTCAACTCAACTCCTGTTAAGACGCCTTCCTTTCCTGTATTTGTTATACACGGGACAAGTCTTTTGTTCATGTTGCTCCAGAGTAAAGCTTATTCGAACCATGCAGTTCAAGGAACAGCCAAACCCCTTAGCTCCCTCTCCTCTCTATTCATCAAAGACCCTCTTCAAAACTCTTCAGCAAAACCCAGCCCCAGATTTCAAAACCCAGAAAAAAGCCACCTTTTGGGTCCAAAAGAGTTTGAGTTTTTTGTCAGGCGTGAATGTAAATCAGGTAAAATCACCCTCAATGTTGCACTTACTTACTTTGATAAGTTAATAACAACTGCACCTTCCCCATTGATTGAAACGTTTAATTTTGTATTGGGTTCAGTTTCAAAGCTTAAATGCAATTCAGATGTGTTTTCAATGTATAGGAAGTTGAATTATGAAGGAATTAAGCCAAATTTGTATACTTTAAGCATTTTGATGAGTTGTTTCTGTCAATTAAAGCAAATAAGTTCTGGGTTTTGTGTTTTTGGTGAGGTTATAAAGAGGGGATTCGAGCCAGATTTAGTTACTGTTAGTATATTGTTGAAGGGTATGTGTGCGGATGGTAAGGTTTTAGATGCAGTTCAAGTTTTTGATAAAATGTGTGAAAGAGGGTTTCAAGGGGATGGTGTTATATATGGGATTCTTATTAATGGACTTTGTACCATTGGCCATCCGGCTATGGCTCTTGAATTGCATAGGAAGATGGAAAAGAGTAACTGTCAAGGGACTTTGGTGACGTTTAGTATGGTTATTGATGCTTTTTGTAAAGATGCGATGGTTGAAGAGGCAGTGAGTTTGTTTTCAGAAATGGTTTCAAAACAAATTAGTCCTGATGCTGTTGTTTATGGTTCTTTGATCAATGGGTTGTGTCGTTTAGGTAGGTTGAAAGAAGCTGTTAATTTTTTTGACGAAATGGTTCGTCAAGGACTCACTGCTGATTTGATCATGTATAACTCTTTGATTCATGGTTTTTGCCAAGTGGGAATGTGGGAAGAAGCTGTGAAAATTTTCAATCGGATGGTTGGAAAGAGGATTTCTCCTGATGTAGTAACCTTCACAATTTTGATAGATTGTCTATGCAAAGAGGAAAAGACGGGAGAAGCTCAGAGGATACTTGATCTGATGATTCGACAGGGGACGAAGCCAGACATACGAACTTATAATTCACTCATGAGTGGATTATGTTTAACAGGTCAGTTAGATGAGGCAACCAAACTATTTAGTTTGATAGTTGATCAAGGTCTTGAGCTTGATGCTTTTAGCTACAATATAATGATTAATGGCTATTGCAAGAGTTGGAAGATTGATGAAGCTTTTCAACTCTTTCAGAAAATGCATGACAAAGGAATTAAGCCCACTACAGTGACTTATAACACTCTTATAGGAATGCTTTTCCAAGCAGGGCAAGTGGGCACTGCACAAAAGATGTTCAACGAGATGCATGTTTATGGTCAATTTCCAACATTATCTACATATACTGTCATGTTGAGTGGCCTATGCAAGCATGGCCACATTGAGGAGGCAATTGATCTTTTTCATTCCCTTGAAAGTACCAAGTTCAAACCCAGTATTGAGCATTTTAGCATACTTATTGATGGAATGTGTAAAGCAGGAAGATTGGAAGAAGCTAGGAAAATGTTTACTGAAATCTCTGAGAAAGGTTTGGTTCCTGATGTTGTAACATATAACATTATGCTCAGCGGCCTCTGCAAGAAAAGTATGTCACTGGAGGCTGATAAATTGCTTATGGAAATGGAAGAAAAAGGCTGCTTGCCAGACTCCATCTCATTTAATATCATTATTCAAGGACTTTTACGGGAAAAGGAGGTAGAAAAAGCAATGAATCGTTTGGAAGAAATGCGTAGAAGTAATTTCTCGCCAGATGAAGCAGTCACTTCAATGCTGCTAAGCCTTGCCATGAAGGATGCACAATGTCGTGCAGCACTCGAGTCACTTCCAGATGTTATCTGAAAAAAATTTGTTTCTTGTATTATTAATACCAATGTGAAGCAACGGAGATCCTTCCAATGTCATTGACTTTATGCTCTTTGTACATTATTAGAGGGTAATTCTTTCAGCACTCCTTGTTTGTTTTAAACTTATTTTTAGCAACTTCAAATTAGTTGATGAAGTGGGAAGTGCTACTTGTAAGCTTTACATGATGCTGCACTTACATCTTATTTCTTTTTGGGGGGTCTATTTGACTTTCTTAATCAGTTGTCCTTGTTATTCAGCAATAAAAAGGTTGTCCTGGTTAAGGTAAATCATAGGGATGGCAATGGAAGTAAAAAATTGGATATCCGACATTATTTGATTTGTTTTTTTGCGAATTTAGATATTGCGGATTCGGATAATTTGTGGATTTGGATATTAGATTTACTATTCGCAGCGAATTCGGATATGAACTTTTGAATATCCATTATTCGAATCCGCTTTGATTTTAGTTCGAATAATGTCAAATACCGAATCCACTTTATTTATGCGGATAACAGATTCGGATATCCGAATCCCATATCCATTTACATATTTAATTCTTGTTTAATTTTATATTTTTATTTAAAAAAATGATTTAATAAATTCGAATTTTTAGTGGATTCGGATATTCATTGGATATTGTTCTTTAAATCAGATGCGGATTCGGATAATATGCAAATAATAAATGGATTTGAATTTTGGATAAATTAAACGGAATCGAATTTGAATATTTAAAAAATTACAAATATCTGATCCTTTACCATTTCTAGTAATCTTTTTTCTGTACAACGAGTGCTTCAAAGATTTTCCTTCATTCTTAAAACAAAACCCCACCGTTCACTCCACTCAGCTATTCACCACCATTCGGGTTCAGCTTTCCAACTTTTCCTTTGAATGCTAGGAACTTGCCCACAACCTCCAGTGGCCGTTGCATGATGACTCTTTATCTAATAACTGGGTCAACTCATCATTGCACAACACTTCAGGATAAATACCATGCTCAAAACCTACTCTTCAAAAGTACCTATCAGGATATACTACAACTGAAGAAACCTCACAAGCATCTGTTCAGAATGATAGAAATTTCCATTGCTCCTAAATCTTGGTATAGAAGTTAAAGAATTTACAGATATTCCAAGAGAAAGATAAGAAAAAGAAAGGGAAGGGAAGGGGGGCATAGCATTGGGTTAACATGCCAGATTCTACACTCAACTACATGCTTACATGCGTGTAGCTTTCTTTCCACCGCGACCCCTGCCTGCTGGAACATCCTTTGATGTGCTTGTAACATTCTTTGCAGGTTCTTCTTCACTTTCCTCAGCATCACTTCCACTATGATAACTCTCACTTTTGTCAGTAGATTCTTCCTCGTCCATCGGAGCTTTTCCAGCAGTTTCCTGTTTTGAGAGCTGATCTCGAAACTCCCTGAGTTTTGCCTTCTTTGAACTCAAGACCCCGAGAAACTAGAGACAGAAGAAAAACCAATTCAGTCACTATATCTGAAGAATGAAGTGAAAAATTGAAGATAATGTAGCATGTATTCAAAGTACATAGCTTGTGATCTATGTTACTCGGATTCGGGTGTTAGTGTCAGATATGGGTATGTGTCTGACACGGATATGTTCAATTTTTTCTAAGTTTTTTCATGTATTTACAAGATTTTTGAAAGATCATATCTCCATATCCATGTCTCAATATATATTGGGCACGAGTACTTTAAGAAAAATGAAGTAATAGCAACATAGCTTGTGATAGTCCTGTCCACTAAAAAGCATAATAAAATTGATCAAAATGCCACATATTAAAACATTTACAGGACAATACAAAATGATAAATAACAAAGTTATGGTTCCAATAACTTCTCTACTTTTTAGCAGATAACATGCCATGTTTAGAAAGAGCTTTATCATATCCATCCCTTGCTCTCTCTAGGCAAATTTTGAACATTGAAAAGGAGAGACAGAACTTAGAAATTTCTTTCTCATCACCAGACTGAGAAAGGAATCTTCCTCAAATCCTCTCATTGGAACAAAAGAGCTATGTTACTCGAATTCGGGTGTGAGTGTCGGACATGAGTATGTGTCCGAAACGGGTATGTTCAATTTTTTTCATGATTTTCATGTATTTGGAGGGTCCTTGGAGAATCATATCTCCATACCCATGTCCGGATATGTGTCGGACACGAATACTTCAAAAAAATGAAGAGTCGGAGCAACATACAAAAAGAGTCACCTTTGTTGCTAAACCTTTCTCATGTAACAAGTCAGGTTAACAAGAAGATATGTAGCATCAAATAGGCATATCAGACAGCTCAACAGTACTCAAAAATGTCGCAAACCTAATAGAAATTGACAGCAAGAGAATATTGGGAGAAAAACTGGCAGCCCAAGGACGAGCAGTAGAACATATTTAACAGATATGTCCGGCCATGTTGCTGGGTTCCCTAAACTGTTGGAGCAGATCGGAGCACGGGACAATAACATGAAACATTATGCGTAAGCATGAACATGTCAAAACATTTTAAAGAACACACCTTTGCATTGTAAAATCTCTATAAGCAATGTTTGTTAAAATGAGCAACTTAATTATTATTGATTCTTGAAACAAATATATACAAGAATAAGAATACATATAAGTGGAAACTAGACTATACAGACTACACAGAATCTGGAATTTGATATAATAAATCAAGGAGGATTATTAGACAATTGCTGATTGTAGTGCTGAGATTGTGGAGCTGATAGTGCAGTTGACTTGCATGAATTGTGGCTCACTGAGTTACTGGTATTGTAGCAGATTAGGTTGCTGGTATTGTGGAATTGGTTTGAGTGTTGTCTTGGTTGACTTGAATGAGAGATATCCTTAACATGCCCCCGCAAGATGGTGGAGCCATCAGCTACACCAATCTTGGATCGAAGAAACAAAAATCTAAGTCTTGCAAGTGGTTTTGTAAATCCATCAGCTAGCTGATCTTTAGTAGAAATGTAGGAGACTTTGAGTGTACCATTTTGAACGTATTTACGCACAAAGTGATAATCAAAAGCTAAATGCTTCATCCTTGAATGAAATATTGGATTAGCAGTTAGGTAAGTGACACCCATATTGTCACGGTGTAGGATTGGACAAGAAGGAGATTGGATACAGAGCTCAACCAAAATATTTTGAGTCCAGACAAGTTCAGCAGTAGTATTTGCAATTGCTCGATATTCTGCTTCGGTAGATGATCGAGCAACAGACCTTTGTTTGGAAGACTTCCAAGAAACTGGATTACCACCAAAGTAGATGATATATGCTGTTGTGGAAGTACGATCATCCAAGTTACCAGCCCAGTCTGAGTCACTAAAGGCAGAAAGTTGCATTTGAGTTCCTCTTTTTAGAAAGAGACCATGATGAATGGTGCCTTTTAGATATCGAAGAATTCTCTTTAAACAAGAGCAGTGACATTGACTTGGTTGATGCATGAACTGCGAGAGTTTGTTAATGGAGTGAGCAATGTCAGGTCTTGTTAAAGACAAATACTTTAGATAACCAATAACTTGTCTGTATAAGGTGGCATCTGCTGCACCAGTTCCATCTGTCAGACTGAGTTGTTCATTTGCAGCCATTGGGGTAAAGACTTCTTTAGCACTCTCCATATTAAAATTTTCCAAAAGATCCCTGATGTATTTGTGTTGAGTTAAGAACAGACCTGTAGTAGTAAGAACAACCTTAATGCCAAGAAAGAAATGGAGATGTCCAAGATCCTTGAGAGAGAATCTTTGAGAGAGCTGAGATAGGAAGGCAGTGAGAGTAGCAGCATGATTCCCTGTGAGTAAAAGGTCATCGACATACACTAGAAAATACATAAGGACAGAATCTTTAGAATAAATGAAAAGAGATGCATCAGAGGCTGAGTTGGTGAAACCATAATGCACCAAGAACTTGCTTAATTCCTGATACCAAGCTCGTGGGGCTTGTTTAAGACCATATATAGCTTTGTTGAGCTTGCAAACATGATGAGTAAAATCATGGTTAAGAAAACCAATAGGTTGAGTCATGTACACTTCATTAGTTAGTGTACCCTGCAGAAAGGCATTGTTGGCATCCAATTGTCTAATGGGCCATCCTTGAGTAAGAGCAATACATAAAACAAGTCTGATTGTGGTTGGCTTAATGACAGGGCTAAAAGTATCTGTGTAATCGATACCTGGTCGCTGATGAAAACTTTTTGCAACAAGGCGAGCTTTGTATATTTGTATGGAGCCATTAGGATTTCGTCTGATGTGAAACACCCATTTACAGCCTATCAGATTCTGTTTCGGATTAGAAGGAACCAAACTCTATGTCTGATTGTTAACCAAGGCATTGATTTCTTCAGTCATAGCCTGTCTCCATTTGATATCTTTCACTGCTTGAGTAACACAAGTAGGTTTAACAGATGTAGGAACAATATGTTTGGAGGTAGTGAACACTTTTTTTGGTTTGAAAATATTGTTCTGAGATCGTGTTATCATTGGGTGAGTTCTAACATCAGAGGTAATGGTAGAATCAGTTGTGACAGTGGGTTGAGGTGAAATGGCACATTCAGGTTCAGTAATGGAATGAGAGGTAGAAGATTCATTACCTGATGAAGTGCTTGATTCACCAGGGGATTGCTGAATTGACTAAGCTGAAGTGATTGCTGGAGCTGGTAAGTCTTCTACAGTGTTTGTAGCTATAGCAGCTATAGTATCAGTATTTGAAGAATGAGACTTTAGCATGATAGGTGACCATTGATCAAACACAGTGGGAATTGAGATTCATGGAATAAGACATGTCGAGTTACAAAGACTTTGTGAGTTATAGGGTCATAGCATTTGAAAGCACTTTGAGTGTTCGAATAACCTAAGAATACACAAGGTTTGAACTTGGGTTCCATTTTGTGACTGTTATATGGTCTGAGCCATGGATAACAGAGACAACCAAAGAATTTTAGTTTACTGTAATTAGGTGGTTGATGAAACAATGCTTCAAAAGGAGATTGAAGTTTAAGAATAGGTGTGGAAAGTCTATTTATGAGGTATGCAGCAGCTTGAAAAGCATAGGACCAGAATTGAAAGGGTAAGGATGCTTGATGAAGTATAGTGGTCTTGTCTCAACCACTTGTCTATGCCTTTGTACAGCTGTGCCATTGTGTTGAGGAATGTGTGGAGGTGTGGTGAGATGGGATATGCCATGAGTGGCTAGATATTTGGATAGTTTTTGGTACTTTCCCCCATTGTCAGAATAAACAGATATGATAGAGCTGTTAAATTTTTTTTTCAATAATAGCTTTGAAGGAAGGAAATAATTGGTAAACATCAGACTTGTGTTTGAGTTGGAAAAGCCAGACATATTTACTATAGTGATCAATATATATGACATAGTACATGAAACCACTCATGGATGTAACATGGGCTGGTCCCTAGACATCAGTGTATAGCAATTCCAAAGGTTTAGAACTGGATAAACTGGATTCATAAAAAATAAGTTTATGGCTTTTATTGCAGTGGCAAGAGTCACAAACTGACAGATTATTACAATTTTTAGAGTAAAGGGAAAAATGTTTTAGCATATGACTACGAATTTTGACTGATGGATGTCCAAGTCTTTGGTGCCATAAATCAGCAGAGTTTGTAATACTGAAAGAAGCAGTTGCTGCTATTGGTAAAAAAACTGGCAGTTGACTTGGAAGCGTGTAGAGATCATTCCACCTCATTCCTTTCAACAGAGGTGCCCCCATGTTTAAGTCCTTCACCAAGAAATGAAAGGGAAAAAATTCTATAGATACTTGGTTAATTTTGCAAAATTGTGAAACAGATAGCAAATTACTTTTCATGTGAGGAACATGTAAAACATTTGATATTGTGAGTGGTTTTGTGGCAGTGGAAATAATTGAAGAGCCAATGTGTTCTATTTTCAAACCTTCACCATTACCAACAAGAATCTCATCCGGACCATCATAGTCAGAGTAGAGAGACAGGTTATGCAAGTCTGTTGTAACATGATGTGATGCTCCTGAATCCACAACCCAATTTTGAGTTGGTTTTGGTTGAGTGGAAATGACATGATTTGCAACTAGATTTGTCATAACGGTTTTTTTATCGCTAGACGATTTTAAAAACACATGGATTCGCCACCAATTTTTTTTGATTTAGGTGTGATTGGTCATCTAAGAAAGCTTATCATTTTAATAAATTTTAAAATTAATTAAAATCTATTAAAAAGATAATATTTTAATCTGTGAAAAACAAAGTTTTGGGTTCGGGAGTACGGTTATGTGTAGGAAAAGTATTAGCACCCCCACGACGCCCGTTAAAAAAATAGTACCATTTAATCATGTGTTATCTTTGATATTAAAAAATAATAATTTAATTTTGATATTTAAAAATAATCCCCGTAATTCACTTAATTGCAAATGTGTTCTATTTTCAAACTTTCACCATTACCAACAAGAATCTCATCCGGACCATCATAGTCAGAGTAGAGAGACAGGTTATGCAAGTCTGTTGTAACATGATGTGATGCTCCTGAATCCACAACCCAATTTTGAGTTGGTTTTGGTTGAGTGGAAATGACATGATTTGCAACTAGATTTGTCATAACGGTTTTTTTATCGCTAGACGATTTTAAAAACACATGGATTCGCCACCAATCTTTTTTGATTTAGGTGTGATTGGTCATCTAAGAAAGCTTATCATTTTAATAAATTTTAAAATTAATTAAAATCTATTAAAAAGATAATATTTTAATCTGTGAAAAACAAAGTTTTGGGTTCGGGAGTACGGTTATGTGTAGGAAAAGTATTAGCACCCCCACGACGCCCGTTAAAAAAATAGTACCATTTAATCATGTGTTATCTTTGATATTAAAAAATAATAATTTAATTTTGATATTTAAAAATAATCCCCGTAATTCACTTAATTGCAAATTTTTGTATTTTTTTTCTAAAAAACAAATCATTTTATTTGGGAATAAAATAAAAAATTTTGAAGTCGGAAGCTTCTTTTAAATTCTCCAATGTCTAGGTAAAATTTGGGAAGAGTTCCTTTGCTTTTGAATTTTCGTAATATTCCTCCAAATCGAGAAAATATTCCTTTGTAACTAATAATTATCGGAAACCCTCCAACACCTAGGCAGGGTACCAAGAATTATTTCCACTTAAGATATTATCTTATTTCATTTCATGAAAATCTTTTAAAATCGTGATTTTTATATTGTAACATGTTATGTGATGAACAAGTAGTATTATCATAATAACCAAAGACAAGTAGATAAGCATAGATAAACAAATAAAATAATATGCATAACGAGTTAATTTAATTTAAAATTTTTTATATAAGAGTAAGATAAGAACTCTCGTGCACAAGCCTTTCCAAATTCCCTAACGTCTAAGTGGAATTTAAGAAAGAATTTTTTATTTATTTTGGGAATCCTTACATCAATCCTAAAATTGAGTACAATAATTTTCAATGAGAAATGACACTGAAATTCCTCCAACGTCTAGGTAGGGTTTCGAAATCACTTCCCACGAAATTATCTCATCCTATTTTATTTGTTATGAAATTTTCAATTTTATCTTATCTTAATTGAAATAAAAATTGATTGAGCGACCAAAACAAATAATAAATAATGTGAGGGAACATATAAGTGGCGCGAAAATTTAAATGATAGAATATGAATTTAAACGCGAGAAAAACAAATGAGTAAATAAAAACACATGAATGGTAAACAAAATGTAATAAAGTAAATAATTGAAGTAAAAGTAAAGAACATAAATTATTTAAACATATGCAACTATATAGCTAGAACGTTAAACTTCCTACTTTTACAATGAAACTCACGATAATAAAAAAAATCTAATAATGCTTAGACAACTCGTCTTGTCTAAGTGTCCAAGCACTACCATATAAAGAATAGTTTTAAGATGCACAAAGTCCTTTCCTCCTTTCTAAACTACCCTTGCTAAACTAGACCCCACAACCCATGCCTCTTTATCTAAACTCGAAACCACACCATAAAAACACAACCCCATGCTTGGCCCCTCATGGCCTGCCCTTCCTGAAAACTTCCCCATTTTTATCACCTAAGCTAACAAGCATCCACCTCTTTAAAGACCATTACTTATTCCTTGGCAATAGTCAAAGAAATCGAACCTACTGCTTTCCAAAAGCAAAGGCCAGACTATTTCCCCAAGACTTCTCACCTATTCTTAGCTCCTCTTTTCTATCCCAATTCTTCTTAGACTCTTTGATCACTTAAAAGTAATGCCTTTTACACTGTAAAAAAATGAGTAAAAGCTAAAATTGAAATAGGAACGAGTGAGGCAGAAATATGAGACACGTGCAGCCTACACTCTCTCCAACCGTTATGGAAAACATTTTGTAGCTCTTCTTTAACAACCCTCCCTCGCATTCCTAAAGTCATTTATATCCCCAAACACTAAGCTCTTATTTATCAACAAGTGTAGCGAGCACGAACCAAAAAAAAATGTCAATTTCCTTGGACAACCAACAACAAAGAACAGAAAACGTCTTTGAAAAACAAAGTTTAGACTCCTAACACTTTGCTTTTTTCATTTGTAGAGAAAAAATAGATCTTCTTATTATTATCAAGAAAGACAAAGTAGAAAACAACAACCGAAATAGCAGTCCAAAAAAAAAAAAAACAAGCAGCCTACACCTCAATTTATTACACCAGAAAACATACCAGCAAAAGAAAAGAGAAAGCTCCTTTGTTTGAATGGAACCCGCTCCTTCTTTTCACTCCCCTCTCGTTTCTTCAACCCTCATCTCCTCCCTCTCCCTTTTTTGTTTCCCCGATCACTCTTTTTATTGTGTGCCATCTGGATTTCAATCCAAATTGCTATTTGATTAATTCCAAATTTTGGGATTTTGGTATGGATGTCTGGTGGCCAAAGTGGGTGGCTTTGGGGAGAGGGTTGTACGGCCGTTAAAAGGTGTAGGTGTTTTGGTGAAGGGCGGGGCACTGGCTAGGTAGCTGGCAAGAAGAAAGGGTAGGGGTTGGTGGCTGGCAAGCTACCAGCCACCTTCCCTGATTTTTTTTTGAATTTTTTTTTTATTCTTAGTTACATGCCTTTCCTTTTTTATAAATTTTAATTTGATTATAATTGATTAATTATTAATTAATATATTTTCTTACAAGTAAGCCCAATTCGGATTCGGGATTGATCCCGGATGAAATTGGATGTCTACAAGATCTTTTGAAGTTGAAATGTGAAGTCTGCAGGTTTTAGCAATGTGACCTGGTTTTTCACATATTGACAAACAAGTTTGCTGATTGATGGTGCTGCATTGGGATGAAATCTTCTCTTTTGATAAAAATTCTGCTTGTTTACATGATTAAACTGGTTTCCCCTGAAGTTTCCTCCTCTGTAGGAGTGACTCTCTCGTCCTCTTCGATGGTATTGAACATAATTGGCAGTAACAACAGACACAGGGTTGAAGTCTTCTTGCTTGATTGCATTTTCATAATCAGTAAGTTTGTCATGAAGTTCCTCAAAAGTGATGACAGATTATCGAACTCTAATTACAATAGAAATCTCCTTGACCTCAGATCCTAGTCCATTTAGAATGAAGATGATCAAGTCATCTTCTGCCACTGGTGTTTAAGCCAGTGCTAGTTCATCTGCAGTACTCTTCATGAATGCATATAATCAGCAATTGTGCGACCTTCCTGTGCTGATATGGTCAGCTTTTTCTTCAAGGACATAATCTTGGATCGAGTTTTACTTGCAAACATCTTTGTCAATTTCTCCCATGCTTCTTGGGAGGTTTTTGTGGTTGCAATGAGTGGAATTATTGCTTCGGAGACTAAAGCAACAATAGCATGCAAGATGAATTTATCTTGTCGCTGCCACAGTGTGTATGCTGGATTAAGTGTTTGTGTAGTGCCAGAAGTGAGTATAGGTTCAGGACATGGAGTCATGCCTGTGAGATATCCATTGAGATCATATCCTGAAAGGAGATAATTAAATTGAATTTGTCAAGAAGGATAATTCATAGAATTCAACTTAAATAGCAATTGTGCTGCAGCATTAATGGAGATTTGGGTTGCATTGTTGTTTTGGTTGGTGATGGTGATTGAAGATGAATTGGTTTCGATTGCCATTTAAAAAAAAAAAAAAATTGAAGGATCTTTGTGCTGTTAAGCTTAGAGAGGCTCCTGATACCATGTAAAATCTCTATAAGCAATGTTTGTTGAAATGAGTAACTTAATTATTATTGATTCTTGAAACAAATATATACAAGAATAAGAATACATATAAGTGGAAACTAGACTATACAGACTACACAGAATCTGGAATTTGATATAATAAATCAAGGAGGATTGTTAGACAATTGCTGATTGTAGTGCTGAGATTGTGGAGCTGATAGTGCAGTTGACTTGCATGAATTGTGGCTCACTGAGTTACTGGTATTGTAGCAGATTAGGTTGCTGTATTGTAGAATTGATTTGAGTGTTGTCTTGGTTGACTTGAATGAGAGATATCCTTAACATGCATAAACTTTTGATTCATATTCCATCTTCTCATTGGTAAATCTCTCACTTTGTTCTAAACATTTCTCAGCTTCCACTTTCAAGTTCTCAAAAGATTTAGTTTTTTTAACGACTTCTTCCTGTAAATATTCTAAAGAATAATTATCTCCCATCAGCTAAGAAGCATGAACACATAATACGAGTACAACACGATACTGATATGATGATATGAAAGTTTCTAAAAATTAAGATATAGGTACGAACAGAACAATGAGAACATGACATAAGACTAAAAATATACATACATACATACATATATATAAAACCATAGTTATTAAAAAGAAATAACAAATTGAAGAGGCTATTATAAAACTTTCAATGGAAGCAATAAGATAATAAGACAATAGCAAAAAAGTCCTACACTTAGCCTAATGTTTGCATCCATAAGAAAATCCAAAATTCCTGCTGTAATCTTCCTGCTATCAGGCGACGGCTGGAATTTCCATCGCCATTCCAGCTTAGTTCCTTCCTTCTCGAAAGTCCATGAAAGCTGCAAAAAAAAAAAAAAAAATCCAATCACCACATAATTCAAGTTTTACATTATTCAATAATTGAATTTTATACTCGGATAAACCTCAAGTATGCGAATTTCCTCTTCTTTTCTATAGATGGAAAAACAAAATTCAAATTTCTGAATCAAACAAATTTGAAGTAAATGAAAAGCTAACTCTTTTGTGGTCATCGTCAGCACCAACGAACCGGTAGACTGAACCGGGCTGTTGAAACCCTAAATACCGTTCGGATAATTCGATGTACTCAAGGCTCCTTTGGGAGCCCGATTGCCTCCAGTTCAATGTGTTTTGAATCCTTTTTTAGTCTAAACGCACTGATCCCCCTCTTTGGATAACAAAGGTGGCACGGTGAAATTCTTTCCAACCGTGCCATAGCTCCAGGAGCACTGGACCTTTAAGGATTAAGGGTCCGTTTAGCATTGCTTATCGGTGACAAAACGCTACTTTTGGCAGCAAAGCAATGCTAAACAGGCAGCTTATTTTCTTCAAAGTTGTTTTTGACAGCTGCTTTTGAACCAAAACCAAAAGCCATAATTTTGGTGCTTCTGTGTTTGCCAAACCATGGTTTTGAAGGAAAATGATCAAATACCCCAAAAAATTATTCATTATTATCGTGGTTGGCAGAAGCTAAGTTTCAGCTACAATTCATCATCTTCATTTGGTCGGCAGGTTTCACCTTCTCCATTGATGAACTGTGGTTTCTTCTTCATTCAAGGTGTGAGAATTTTTGTGTATATTTCCTTTCCCAGCATTCCCTATCATTGATCTTTGTTTTTCAAGCATTTCCCTATCACCTTCCCAGCATTAATATTTTCAATATTTTCGGTGTGCTTTGGATCTGTTTCTTGTTGTTTGAATTTGATTATTCTGTTTTTGGAAGATGCTATTGGAGTTCAGCTCTTTCCTCTGTGTTTATTGGCTTTGCTGGGTTATCATGAATTGATTTGGATGGCAAACACTGAATATAAATTTTTTGTAATATTTATATGAGGGTGTAAATTTTTTTTTTTTTGAATTTTATTTCAAATATATAGCATTATATATTTAAATTTGTAAAATGTTATGTTTGTATGTGATTTTAATATCTAAAATATATTTTTATACATTTAAATTAAATATCACAAATAATTTATATTAATTAGTTAAAAAGTATTTCAAATTTATATTTTGATATATCTTAATATTAAATTATTTGAATAGTATTAAAATTAACTTATTTTTTACTTTACAAGATCATGTCTAAAATAGACATTTTAACTTTCAATAGTAATTTTTGACAGCAATGCTAAACAATCAAAATTTTCAAACCATATTTTTTCACAGCACTTTTCAAACAGCACTTTTCAAACACACTTTTTCTAAACCAAGCTTTTACAACTGCAGCAGCAATGCTAAACTAGGCCTAAGTTGTTTCAACTAGAGCTTTCTTTATTTTTTTACCTTTATTTTTTTTTATATTTAAGATTATTTATTTATTTAAAATGATAAATAAATATATATAATTATATAATAAATAATTTTTTTATTTTACCAAATTTTTTAAAATTTATCTTTTATTTTACTAAAATCTTTTAAATTATTTTTATTTAAAAAAGTTAAATTATTTTGTTTTATTAATTTTTATTGAATAATTTTTAACTTATTTATTCATTTAATATAATAAATAAATTTATATAATTATTAGTTAATTAATTAAAATATTTATTTAAATATATAAAATAATATATGTTTAATTTTTAAATTTTAAACATAATTAAAATATATATAAAGATAATTTATCAAGACATTCTTACATTAATATCCTTAATGATCATTTTCATTCTTATCTCACCGCTACCTGTGCTTTTGTATCCAAACACATATCACATCGCTGATTTTAATCTCACCGCTATAATATCCAATATCACCACTACAGTAACTAATCTTACCTCTATCGCTGTTTTTAATTTTATCAGAATCTCACTGTCCATCCAAATCCAAATGTACCCTCAGTTACCGGCTGATCCCACTGAGCCGCTCTTTCCTTAACCTCCTCCTCCGTCGCTGCCACATTTTTATTTATAAAAATAATTACAAATTACTAAAAAACCAACGTATTCTTATTAAAATGCGGGGAAAATGTTAGGGCGGTACTGTTGCAGACCCAAGCGTGGAGGCCGTCGGTGACGGAGAGGTCGAAGTGAGTAACCAACCACGTGCCTTTCACGAAGAGCGGTTCGGTGCTTGGAATTTCGAGCTTCAGGCAAGTATGTCTCGTCGTTGAGCTGGTTTTCATTTTTTTTTTTTGTTGTGCTTGAGAGTTTAATTTCTTAATGCTTCTTTGAAAAGAGTTTATGGAGTATTCCCGCCTTCTCTTTGCTTCTTCTTTTTCTTATGCGTAGAGTCCAATCGGGTTCGATATCTGAATTATTATTTAAAAATATTAAAATATTAATTCTTATATATTGATAAAATTATATTTATATTTGTTTATAAGGAGAGGGTCTGACTAAGGTGTTTTGTGAAGCTTTTGAAATTCATCCCCTATTAATACCAATCAACCAAGTATTCCGAGTCAGAGCTTAGAGAAGCGGGTTGCTTCAAGGGGGTTTGCTCGAGATTTGCTACCAGAAGGCTTTAGTTAAGGCATTAAGGGCTTTGGATCGTCTGTACTATTTGACACTTTTAGAAGGTCTGTTGCTTAAGATGTCTGTTAACCTGCGGATATAAATATATATATATATATATATATATATATATATATAGCTAAAAGCACCTGCACCAGAGCTGTTGAAGAAGCTTTACAAAGAACAATTGAATCTTTCAGAGAAACCAGCATTTGTAGGATGTATGTAGTCATCAAGATTCAGATTTTCGATATACTTTGTAGCAGTTAGTTCTTGAAACTCGTTGTAGATTGATACTACATATTACAGTACTGTTAACTCAGATTATAAAAGACGACAAAAGAAAAACACACTAAGGCCCAGCTCCACTATCTCCTACTAAAATGACCCTAGTTCGTGTTAACAGCTGATCAAGTTAGAACAGTAAAGAGTGGGGGGAAGGAAAACAGGGAAAGATCATCATGCTATAGAAGTGAAATTCAAATGCTAACTATTGTTTTTCTATGCCTTCTGATCAGCAGCCTTCTTTGGGGTTACAGCCGCATTGATGGCATCAAGTTTCTCAGCTTTTCCCAGCACTATCTCAATCTTCAAAAACAAGGATACACACACATACAGAATTAGGCACAGATATCATGAACAACAAAAACTTGTTAAGGATGATGCTAAATTAAATTATGCAAAACCATAGAAGCAAGGCCACTAACCTTAGCTTTCTCGATCTGACGACCTTTTTTATCCTCCTGGGCGCTGAGTACAGTTGATGTCATTATTCCTGTTGCATTTCCAAACAATCAGAATCAATGTCAACTAGACCAGGTAATTTGTGTATACATGTCGTGTTTTGTGTTTTCTTCTTGTATTAGCGGTGTAAACATAAACACAACACAAATTATTAAGGCTTCTTACCTTTCTGGATTGCGAATCCATTTCGCTTCAGAATCTCAGCTATTGTGACAACAGTGGGAATAGCTGGGTAAAATAACTGTAAGTATCAGCAAATATTCCAAAGAAAACACCATATAGTCCAAGGCATAAACCTTTGATGTATAATTAGTTAAGTACAAATCAAGACCATACTTTTTCTGCTTTATATATCAAGCCATTGGCAATCTTAATAAGAAATCTATTGCCGGTGAAATTAAAATATCTGGCAATTAATTTCATAGTCATCCATACAAGCATGCCATTTTCTTTCCGAAAGAATGATACATATATAAGACTAATCTAATTAATACTTGAAGAAAAGCTTGACCAATATTGATATCAGGTACCCTAAGAAAAAAGCATTTAGTAGTTATAATAAACAAGATTGATGATCCATTTTGATTACAGGAAGATTCAAGTAAAGGATATTTAGGTTGCCTAAGAAAGAGAAGAAAAGACATATAAAACCAAAACAGAAAAAGAAAATGGATCAAAGAATTTTTACCCATTCCCAAGCCGCAGAGCTCAACCTCATTGAACTCATTTATGTACCTCTGCAACAAAGCAAAGATTAGATTAGATTGGACAAAACCCCATAAAAGTGATAAAGAAGGAAGATATGTAGTTTAAAAGTGAATTGATGAATGAAAACACAACAAAATTTATCACAACAACCAAGTTTTTGTATATAATTGCAAAAAGATTTAAGATCCCATGACATATTCAGGGAAAAAGAACAATGCTAAAACTAACCCCAAATTGCAAGCAAAAGAAAACATGAGAAAACAAATAAGCACCAAGAAACAGAAGATATATGATTCCAAACATACATGAAAAAAACAGAGAAAGAAGCCTTAGACAGAAATAACTAAAACCCATTTCAGAACAGGTACAAGAAAGCATAGAAAACCAATAAAAACAAGGAAATCTCAACTTCTACCCCCAAGAAAATTATTAACCCAAAATTGATACAATTGTTTTTTACCTTGGCACGATTGAGATAGAAGATGAAGGGTTTCTTGGTACTGGAGACTTGAACCTCCTTCTTCTTCTTACCATTCTTCATCTTCTTGATCTCTTGGGGTGACTCAGTTTTTGCAGAAGAAGTGATGGAAGCAACCTTGCCATGATGATCAGCAGCAGCAACTACAGCAACAATAACTGCCTTGTTGCTGTTCTTGATGATGTTGCCGTCGCTGCCGATGATGATCTCCTCGTTCTTGGCTTCTTCTTTGGCCTTAGGGCTCTCTGAAACTACTGCTGCAATATTCGACTCCATTGATTCAACTCGCTTCTCTCTCTGTCTCTCTCTTCTGTGAAAACGGCGGGAAAGGTTGGTTATTCAGTTAAGGTGGAAAAAGTTGCTTTGTGAAATGTGATTTGGGATTGGAATGGGATTTTTATAGGGGAAATTACAAGGGTAGAGTCCAATAAAGAACTGCCACGTGTTCATGTGTTCATTTATGGTGTTGATCTTTGGGCTTAAGAGGCAAACCATGTCGTTGATTATGGACTTTGGTTAGTCGGGCAGTTAATTGAATTGGTTGGGCTTCTCTTGACATAGCCCAAATTGTTATGCACTATTAGGGTGTAAGTAAATGAGACACTTTACACTTGCAAGCTATTCATATTCAAGTTCGGTTAAAAAAATCTCGAATTTGGTTCGGTTATTATTGAGCGAGTTGAGCTCGAGCAGCTCGAGTTATCGAGCGAACTGAATTTGAGTATCTTAATACCCGACTCGAGTAGCTCGTGAGTCTAATCGAGTTTTTATTTTTAATATATATTTTTATTATTTTTAATTAATATTGAGAAAATCTCAATTCAAATTCGAACTCGCACACAAATAATCGAGTTTGAAGTCGAGCATGAGAATCAAAGTTCATTTTTTTACTAAGTACATGAGCCTAATCAAGCGAGTTTGAGTAGTTCCGTTTTTGTCTCGCATAGAGCTCGAGCTTTAAAAATAAAATTCGATAGAGCTCGAGTCGAGTTAAGTTTGAGTCATGAGTTTCAAGTCGAACTTGAGCTTTTTATTGCTTGAACTCGACTCGGCTTGAATTACATCTCTATGCACTACTTTGGAATTTTTTTTAAAAAATTTTTAGTGTAATTTAATCATTGTTTATTATCATTTAAAATGACATGCAAATTATATTTCCTGATAATTTATTATTTAAAATTTTTTTGTACAATTCTTCTATTCATTCAATTTATAAATTTTTCTTTATAGTTTATATGGTATTTTTTTTGTGTGCATAGTCGGTCGGTGAGAGTTTTTAAAATTTTTTGAAATTTTAATTTTTAAAAAAATGTAAATAATGATGTTCATAAAAAGATGACAATTTAAAATGCGGATTCGGATATTCGTGGATATTCGATCTATTTTTTGCTGATTCGGATAAAGTCGGACTCAGATATTATAATTACTATCCGTAGCGGATTAAGAGCGGATGCGGATATGAAATCTCTGATATTCATTATTCGAATCCGCGTTACTTCTGCCGATTCGGATAGCGAATTTGGATATCCGAATCCGCTTATTTATAAAATACATAAATTTTGTTTGATTTTATATTTTTATTTTTAAAAAATTTATTTATTGAATTCAGATTTTTAGCGGATTAGGATATCCAGCGAATAATGTTATTTAATCCGAATTCGGATAGTAATATGCAGATTAAATGCGGATAATTTACGAATTCGAATTTTAAAACAGTTTTGCGGATTCGGATAGTACAAAAAATACAGATATTCGATCCGCTGTCATCTCTCTCATTTATAAAATTAACATTAAAAAAAATGCTTTATTTCTTCATTGTAGTATAGGTTGATTGATGTATTTAATTGGTTGATTCGTTTGATATACTATCATTTTTAAGGATTGTTTTACTAATCAATAGAATATAACTTAAAAAAAATAAAATTGATATAAATTACAATTACATTTATATTATTATGTAATTTGCAAATAATTGTTTTCAATATATTTAATTTTCATACTCACCAAAATGTGATTATATTTATATTACATATATTAAAATATACAAAATAAATATTTTAAAAAATAAATAAACATAAACAAAAAAATGTAAAACCAATATTTTGGAATAATTATCTTTGATTTATTATTACATAAATTGTTTAATTTATAATTTTTATATTATTATTATGATTAAAACTTTTTTATAAATATATTAAAACAAAAAAATCTCAATTCGGACTTAAGCGGTCGAATTTGAGTATCTTAATGCCCGACTCGAATAGTTCTTGAGCCTAATTGAATTTTTTTTATATATATTTTTAATTAGTATTGAAAAAAATCTGAATTCGAATTCGAGTTCGAGCATAAATAATCGAGTTTGAAGTTGAGTATGAGAATCGAGCTTGTTTTTTTTACTAAGTAATAAACGAGCCTCATCGAGCAAGCTCAAATAATTTATTTTTTATCTTGAATCAAGCTCGTGTTTTAAAAATAAAACTCGATCGCGTTTGAATTGAATATCAAACGGCGAATTTCGAACCATGAATTTCACATCAAGTTCAAACTTAAATTTCTTATTACTTGAACTTGACTCAATCGATTAGCCCTAATGAGAACCATCAATCATTGACTTGAAATTGAAGAATAAAAGGCGTGATCCAGGGATATCTAGCTCCCACTTCATCATTGCTCTATTTTTATGCCTTAAATGGCACCCTTCCTTTTACTCATCCGCTCACTTCCTTCTATTCTCCTCCCTCTCTACACCTAAAGTCATAGTTTCACAGCTCACCAATGCTCCTCCTTGGGCTCACCCTGTCTTCCATATCTGCTCCATTATCTTACTTATCTATAATTGCCCCTAATTCCCCCTCTTAATATCCAACTCAACCTCTTAATGGATAATACATTGATGTACCCTTTTGAACTTCTAAAACTTTAGGAACCAAATCAATTAATAACTAAAAGTAATTATTTGATGAATTATCATCTTAGTTCTTAAATCAAGGCATATATACAGGAGAATCAGGGGTTTAGCTTAGTTAATTTATGCAATCACTCTTAAAATATGATATTTAATAGGTTTTGAGTTCGAATCTCAACATCTACAACTTATTTCTTTATTTTCATACTGCGACTTCCTTTGTAAAAAAAAAAAAAAAAAACATATATATATATTTATATAATATGAATTACTCCGATAACCCTGTTGATAGAATTTAAAAACTCCACGATGATAAATAAAATAATTTTTCATATATATATATATATATAATGTTTTAAATCCAAATCGTTTCTCTAAAATACTAAGATGAGAATTGTTGTTATGATCGATAATTTGATTTTAAGGAAAAATACATGTTATTAGTTTGATGAAAATGAAATAGAGTATCAAGTTTTGATGATAACTAATCATATTAATTAAGTAGGATGAAAAAATTTCATACATGTTTTTCAGGTTTGGTGCAGATGGAGGAAGCTTTTCAATGCAAAAAATG